>JAFJYI010000095.1:0-2681331 GCA_019022655.1 Acacia acuminata
AAGAGATGCAATTAATTCGCTTTTGAGCATAAATGTTTCGATAGGTGGTTTGAATTGAATGCTTCGTCTTATATTTGGTGATTGGAACTTATGACGGTTGAGAGGCTTTAATGAATCTGTTGTGAGTAATAAATATAGTGTTAGTTCTCTAAGTGTTTTGATGATAACTGACAATTGTAAACGAGATTGGATTTTGTTGGAACTTGTTGATTCCAATCCAAAGACCTCGACAATGGCAAACTCGAGCCTGGATTGTCAAACTCAAGGTTTGCCCTAACCGAGAGCTAAACTTGCAAGTTGGGAATTTAAACTTGAAACTAAACCGAGGTTTTCTTTTTGAGAGTCTTTTTAAACCTTCTCATATTTTGTGTAAACTCGAGCTTACACTTAGAAACCTCCGGTTTGCAAGAGGCCGAGAGCATTCTCGTTTTAAAACACTTTTAAACTCGAGCCTATTAGTTTTAAACCTCGTGTTTGCACTTCCGAGAGAAAATCTTCTAAGAGTTTACAAAATATGTAAACTCGAGTTTGCAGAGACAAACTCGAGGTTACCTCTAGCGGGAAGAATTTTCAAATTCATAAACTAGACACTATTCTTTTAGAACAAAGTTTTTCTCCAACTTTGAAAGATCACAAGAGTTTGCAAAACATGTAAACTCGAGTTCATCATTGCAAACTCGAGTTTACACTTGGCCGAGAGCCTTCAAGAAGTTTAACCAAAGTAAACTCGAGATCGTACTCATAAACCTTCGCTTTTCAGGCCGAGAGCATTCAAAGTTTTGAACTAAACAAACTCGAGGTTAACCTTCGTGAACTCAAGTTTAAGTCTTACGAGAGCAAATCCTTTCTTTAACTTAAGAAAACTCTAGAGTTTGCACTTGAAACCTCAAGTTTACATTCTGAAAGCTAAAACCAAGTTTTGTCTTAAACAGTGTCAAACTCGAGCCTGTCTACTAATAAACTCGAGGTTGTGCTTATGCTCAAAGATGCTCCATAGTTCAAAATCGTGACTTCCTCTCTGGATGGAGGAAACTCGAGTTTAAACCAACCTGAGAGCTAAGAAGTTTTATTGTGATAAAAACCTCCGATTTTTGAATACAAACCTCCAGTTTAGAAGTTTTAAACTTAAATCACTCTTGCATACTGAAGCTTTAGACTCGAGCCTACTAGAACCAAACTCGAGTTTACATCGCTGTTTCAGAATTTCAAATCTGACGAATTTGGAAAACATTCTTGTTTGATCTTAATACTTTGCAATATTATTCTCTGATATTCCTAACTATGTTTAATGACTTTATTAGTGAATCTCAGATGGTTTAGAGAATGTTTTTTGAAGGGTTAAAGGAAAAAGCAAAAATCAGTTCAGCTCATTAAATGCTATGTCCAGAAAGTTGCATACTTTTGGGTAATCCATCTGCACACGGTTGCAAAGCATTAAGGAATGATTTCTACAACAAGCAACTGTTTCTCCAATGGATTAATTCAGAGGAAGTCAACTTTGAACACTTGGACAGCTGGATTAAGTAGAGATTAGAGAGAGAAGAAGACTAAAGCTACTCCTAACCACTGTAGATCATCTCCAACGGTCTAATTAACAATGCAACGGTCATTTAATGCTATCTGACTATAAATAGAGTTGCATTCAAGTCTTCTCAATAACTACAACAACTGAAAATGAAATTCATTCAAGTCTTGCATTTATTCCTTCAATTTTCAACCGTGTAATATCTTTTGATGCATAAGCTTAGAGTGTTTATCATTATTCACTCTGGGAGAGAGTTTCTATCTATAAATCATTTATTTAAAGAATCACAAGTCAAGGGGACTTGGTAATTTGGGAGTTCATTGATTACAACTTGTAAGGGGGAGTGAGTTCAAGTGAGAGAACTACTCTTGAGTGCAGAGTGTGTAATCAAGTGATATAGTGAAAATCCCAGAGAGTATGGGGAACGGATGTAGGTCAAGTTGTTAGGAGCGAACCAGTATAAATCTCTGTGTCCAGCTGCTCTTCTCTTTGCTCTGTTCATTTATGTTTTTATTACTTGAAAACAGAGTCATCTTCGAAAATTTTTAGAATACCTAATTCACCCCCCTCTTGGGTATTTAGCTCCACTTACATTTGGTATCAGAGCAAGGTCTTCTCAAAAGAGCTTAACATCTTGAGAAGGATCAATATGGAAGGTATCTTACCTGATGGAGCTTCTATCAAATGGCCACCCGGTTTCAATGGAGAGCACTACTCATTCTGGAAAGCAAAGTTCAAAGTTCTTGTGAATGCTACAGAGTATGGGCTATGGAGAGTATTCGAAAGAGGAGACTATATGCCCATAGTTCTTGAAGATGGTGTGAGAGTTTTGAAGCTAGAAGAAGATTATGATGACAATGACAGAAGAAATGCCACACTAAATAGCAAAGCTGTTCTTCTACTTCAAAGTGCTCGAGTCAACAAGAATACTTTCGTGTTTGCACTTCTACCATCTCGCAAAGCATATGTGGGATGCTCGAGATAGCTCATGAGGGAACGGCTGGAGTCGAAGCAAAATTGGGTCAATACTCTTATGACCGAATATGATCTTATGCGCATGAAGCCTGGTGAATCTATTGGCGAATTTCGGTTGAGATTCACTCATCTCGATTAATCAACTTGTTGCCTTGGGAAAAGAGTATGATCAATCGGTTCAAGTAAGGAAAATCCTGAACATCCTCAACAAGGAATGGGAAGCAAAGGTCATTGCCATTGAGGAAGCTAGAGGAGATTCAATGGCATCGGTGGCTACTCTCTTTGGTAGTCTTTCTGAGTATGAAGCCAAGCTCAAGTTCAAGAAAGGACTTGATGAAGTTCACGGCAAGAATAAGGGAATTGCCCTCAAGACTGCCAGAGAAGCAAAGGAGTCAGATGATAAAGATGAGAACGAAGACAAAGATGAGGAAATAGGCATGTTCGTCCGAAGATTGAAGAAATTCTACAAGAAGGACCAAAGTTTCAAGAAACTACACAAGGGTAGCTCCAGCTACGAGGCAAAGAATAAAATCATCTACTACGAGTGTCAAAAGCCTGGCCACATCAAGTCTGAATGCCCCCAGCTAAACAACAAAGACAGAGAAAAGAAGAAGTTTAGCAAATACAAGAAGAGAGCCTATTTCTCAGGCATCTGGGGTGATAGTTCATCTGATGAAGATGATGAGGATGAGGAAGAAAAAGCAAATATATGTTTAGTTGCTGAAGAAGAAGAGCGACATGCCAACAATGATGAGGTTTGTCTAAGAGCATCAAAACCCAACAAATGGTACATCGACAGCAGGTGCTCTAGACACATGACGGGAGATCAATCCAAATTTATCTCAATCAAGCCCAAGGATGGTGGCAAGGTGACCTTTGGTGGAGATCAATCTGGAAAGATTGCTGGGATTGATGAGATTGACAACAATGAAGGACCACTCATCAAAGATGTCTACCTTATGGAAGGACTTTGCCACAATCTTCTCAGTGTGAGTCAAAGCACCGATAAGGGTAATTTAGTTATCTTTGACTCTGAGGAATGCTTGATTGTGAAAAAAGATTTTCTCCCTCTAGAAAACTTAAATCAAAAGCTTTATTTAGAGCACCTAGAGATGGCAATTGTTACACTCTTAACCTCTCTCTAGCAATGCTTTGAGAAAAATGTTTTGTGAGTAATTTGAATGAGAGTTGGCTGTGGCACAAGCAATTAGCTCATGTCAACATGTCTAAACTTGATAAATTACTCAAAAAGGATTTGGTGATTGGTATTCCTAAACTGAATTTCAAAAATGACTTGATTTGTGATGCATGTCAAAAGGGAAACAAACCAAATCTTATTTTAAAACAAAAATTGAGATTTCAACCAACACCACTACAATTACTACATATGGATCTAGTGGGTCCAGAAGGGTGAGGAGCCTTGGTGGTAATCTATACACATTGGTCATTGTTGATGATTTCTCAAGATTTTGTTGGACTATATTCTTATCATCAAAAGACGAAACATTTGATCAATTTGTTGTGTTTGCCAAAAAGGTCCGAACGAGAAAGGTGTATCTATTTCGTGTATAAGAATTGATCACAGTGGAGAATTTGAGAACCATGCATTTGAAGAAATCAGATACTCATGGAATAGATCACAACTTTCCAAGACCTAGAACTCCACAACAGAATGGAGTTGTTGAAAGAAAGAATCGTGTCTTAACCGAAATGGCCGGAGCAATGTTAAATGAGAATCAAACCTCTCAAGTCTTATGGGCTGATGCAATGAGCACCGCATGCTATATTTCAAATCGTGCATACCTCAGGAAGAAGATGAACAAGACACCGTAAAGCCGTACAAAGGAAGGAAACCAAATCTTGCCCATCTGCATGTCTTTGGATGTAAGTGCTTTGTGCACAATAATGGTAAGGAAAATTTGGGTAAGTTTGATTCCAAAGCTGATATAGGCATATTTCTAGGATATTCCAATAGAAGTAAAGCTACAGAGTTTTCAACACTAGGACTCGAGTTGTTGAAGAATCTATTCATGTTGGGTTTAGTGAAAATAAGTCTGATAAACCTTTGGATGATGCAGAGGAAATGTTTTCAAAAGCCAATTCTTTTTAAGAACTACTCCTTCTTCTACTAAAAATTCTAAAAATGTTTTTGAGGCTGATCCCAAAATCCTATTGAAATTCCAGATCGGTCTCGGCTAGAGCTTGGAGATTTATAAGAAATCATCTGTTAGACCAAGTTATAGGTGATTTGAATCAAGGAGTAAGAACAAGAAATAGCACCTTGAATGAAGTTACTTTTTCTGCATTCATTTCTCATATAGAACCCTCTAAAATAGATGAAGCCCTCTCAGGCAATGATTGGGTGATAGCCATGCAAGAGGAGTTACATCAATTAGACAGAAATCAAGTTTCTGGACTTAGTGCCTAGACCCAAGGACCATAGGTTATTGGGACAAAATGGGTATTTAAGAACAAACGAGATGAGTCTGTAATTATTGTCCGAAATCAAGCAAGATTAGTTGCAAAAGGATATAACCAAGAAGAAGGTATAGACTATGAAGAAACTTATGCTATAACCAAGATTGGAAGCTATAAGAGTTCTTCTAGCCTTTGCATGTGTTAAGGGTTTTAAACTATTTCAAATGGATGTTAAAAGCACATTTTTAAATGGTTTTATACAAGAGGAGGTTTATGTTGACAACCTCCTGGTTTTGAAAATGAGCATTATCCTGATCATGTTTATCGTCTTAAAAAGGATTTATATGGTCTCAAGCAAGCTCCAAGAGCTTGGTATGAGAGATTAAGTCAATTTCTTCTTGGTCAGGGGTTTATCAAAGGCAAAGCGGACACATTTTGAATACAAACCTCCAGTTTAGAAGTTTGGAACTTAAAAACGCTCTGCATACCGAAGCTTCGACTCGAGCTTTGGAACCAAACTCGAGTTTACATCTCCATTTGTTTCAGAATTTCAAACCGAATTTGGAAAACATTCTTGTTTGATCTTAATACTCCGTGAATATTATTCTATGATATTCCTAACTATATTTAATGACTTTATTAGTGAATCTCAGATGGTTTAGAGAATGTTTTTTTGAAGGGTTAAAGGAAAAAGCAAAAAGCGGTTAAATTCATTAAATGCTATGTCCGAAAGTTGCATACTTTTGGGTAATCCATCTGTACACGGTTGCAAAGCATTAAGGAATGATTTCTACAACAAGCAACTACTTCTCCAACGGATTAATTCAGAGGAAGTCAACTTTGAACACTTGGATAGCTGGATTAAGTGGAGATTAGAGAGAGAAGAAGACCAAAGCTACTCCTAACCACTGCAGATTATCTCCAGCGGTCTAATTAACAATGCAACGGTCATTTAATGCTATCTGAATATAAATAGAGTTGCATTCAAGTCTTTCAATAACTGATAGATGAAAACGAAATTCATTCAAGTCTTGCATTTATTCCTTGAGTTTTCAACCTGTAATATCTTTTGATACATAAGCTTCACTGTTTATCATTATTCACTCTTAGATTTCTATCTATAAATCATTTATTGTAAAGAATCACAAGTCAAGGGGACTTGGTGATTTGGGAGTTCATTGATTACAACTTGTAAGGGGGAGTGAGTTCAAGTGAGAGAACTACTCTTGAGTGCGAGTGTGTAATCAAGTGTTATAGTGAAAATCCCGCAGACTGGGAATTTGGATGTAGGTCAAGTTGTTAGGATAGAACCAAGATAAATCTCGTGTTCACCGCTCTTCTCTTTGCTCCATTCGTTTCTGTTTTTATTAGTTGAAAATAGAGTCATCTTCGAAAATTTTTAGAATACCCAATTCACCCCCCTCTTGGGTATTTAGCTCCACTTACATATAGCTATTAGACATTGAACTCATCCGTTACTTATAACCTAGATTCTACATAATACTCGCTGTCATTCTGCCACTTATTATTCCTTCATTTATTTTTCCTGTTGTGATACATCATTTAATGTGGAATGGGAATAGCATAAATGATTTCAAATTGTTCAAAGATTGGTTGCCGAGTTTGCGTTTCTTTTTCTGCAATAGCATCTAATGCTTCTAACATAACTAATGTTTTTTGTGATTTTGAAGTTAATCACTTGCTTAATCATCTAAAACTCATTAATACACTGATTAACTATAGTTAGGAACAATAATGAGAGATGATAAGAATTACTGAAGTCATAATCAATGATTTTAATTTACGGACATGGTGATTTACAGAAACAGGAAAGGCAACTCGAGCTAATAATCAACTAACTCGAGTTAATGACTCGAGTTGGTTCTTTTAGTTCTCGAGTAAAATGATTAAAACATGATTTTTGAACTAGAAAATCATTTCTCAAAGCATGACTCGAGGCAAATAAACATTGACTGGAGTTACTCACTCGAGTCAGGTAATTTATACATAAGTCTACACATATGTTTCATAAACAGTGACTTCGAGATATATTTGAAAATGAGTGTAAGTAAGAGTTAACTCAAGTCTAAAATACTCACTTGAGTTGGTCACTCAAGTCAATTCCTTCTAACTCAAGTCAATAGCATTTGTTTACAAATAACTTTGAGAAATACATTTGAAAGAGATTTGAACAAATGCCACTCGAGTGCAAAAATTCTAACTCTAACAACTCGAGTGAATCAATATTAACTCAAGGCTAAACTTTTGACTATTGAAAAAGAAATTTGAGCACAAGACTTAAGATTTGAAAGGATAAGTTTAAGTCGTCACAAAGGCAACTCAATTCATTCACATTTAACTCAAGTTGAAGCTCTTTATTCAAAACGATGCACAAGGACTTAACTCCTCGAGTCAGTCAAAACTAAAAGTTGTTTTGACTGATTTTTAAAACAATTAACTCGAGTCCTTTAACCATTACTCTCGAGTTAGTCTATGACAAACTTATCAAATCACTTACGGATTCAAGATTTGATTGAACATATAGTTATTCACTTAAGTTCATTTCATTTATAATTGTATGTTATCATCAAAACATTGAGAACTAACATTCTTGTCATGCTGAAAGTGATAACTCCTATTCTATGGTAAGTGTTTGTGTGTTGCTTTGTCACTGCTTCACGTTTGTCTCTTGACAAGCTGGTGCTGATCTACTTATCACTTTCTGGTTTCTTAGCTCAAGAGCGATACACCAAGCTATCGAAAGAGGCATTTTGGTTTGATATCACTTTCTTATTTTTCTTCTTATCTTTCTAGTTTTTCTCAAAGGTTGAATTAAATTGATGAAATGTGCTTGTGGGTTCCTCTATTGGTAATGAATATTTAGTTTTCAATATTATATTTGCACTTGAGACCTACTTAACTGACCAACAAGTGTTTTTTTAGGGTTACTTTTGTTGTGTATAAAAGCAACGTTCATAGAATTATTCCTCTGCAAAAGCCTTTCTAATAGAGGCAATGTGTGTGGAATTACTCCTCTGCAAAAAAAACTTTGAATTTATATGCTATACGTGAGTCCACAAAACTTCATGTCATGCCTTTCTTTTCCTCGTGATGCATTCATTTTGCTTGTTGGATTCACTGTGATTTTGTGATTCATTTATGGTCAACTATCTCCTTTATAAAAAAATACATAACCTATATTAAGCATATGCATTTGGATTTAGCTCAGTTTATGCAATTTTTAAATTTTTGGGATAATGTATGTTAAATCTTTCCATCATAGGAGTTCGACTTTGGATCAAAGTTGATAGATGCTTTACAAACAAGTGTTGAATATGATAATGGGGTGAGAAAATTTTTAGAATTATCTAAAAGAATGAAAGGCGATTGAGTGCTGTAGATATATAAACACATTTAAATTGAAAATGTTTTGTAAGAGTTATACTTTATGTGTATGGCATGATGGAGAAATGCCAAATGCATCTCAACATGGGGAAGTGACATTTGATGATCATGACACGGATATGAATGATCAGGTAGATGACATTATTCGTGATGTAGGAGAAGAGCCTTTCGAGCAATCACATGCATATGGTAATATGTGTAGGAAAGCTCAGCTTGGATGGAGCGACAAGAGTTTTTTAGAATTGCTTGCGGCTTTTAAGGATATGTTTCTAGATGATAATGTGTTGTTGCATCGATACTATGATGCTAAGAAAATACTTTACCTACTAGGGATGGAGTATAAAATGATCCATGCATGCCCGAATGATTTCATATTATATAGAAAATAGTTTAAAGAAAAGCAGAAGTGTCCGGTATCTGAAACCCTAAGGTGCAAATTAAATAAGGGGCTTGCAAAAGTGTTGTGGTATCTTTCAATCATACCAAGCTTCAAGTGTTTGTTTGCTAACAAAAATGATGTAAAAAATTTGAGCTTTCATGCAAATGAGATAATTTCTAATGCAAAGCTTCGACATTCAACTGAGTTTTCTCAATGGAAGAAAATCAATCAATTATTTCCAAACTTCGGCGAATAACCTAGGAATTTTAGGCTTGCCCTTAGCATGGATGGCATGAATCCATATGATAGCCTTAGCAAGATATACAGTTCATGGTCTATACTCATGATTACTTACAACTTATCTCCTATGTTATGCATGAAACAAAAGTACATCTTGTAGTCTATGTTGATTTCAAGACCAAAACAACCCAGAAATGATATTGATGTTTACCTTAAGCTCTTATCAAAGACTTGAAAGAGTTGTGGGAAGAAGGTGCTAATGTTTTTTACTTGAACAAGAAGAATGTTTTTAAAATGCGAGTCATGATCTTTTGTATTATAAATGACTACCCAAAGATATGGTAACAAGATATAGTGTAAAAGGCCATAAAGCATATCCGGTTTTTGAAGAAGGCATATGCTCCCATCAATTTCAACATGGAAGAAAGACGGTTTATCTTGGTCAGGAGATTTCTTAGACCAAGTCACCTATATTGTCGATTAAAGAAAGCCTTTTTTGGTGGCCAATAATATCAAGATGCTCTGAAGGTATTGACTGGGGAGCAAGTTTATGAAGAGGTGAAAAATATCAATGTCAACTTTGGTAAGACTCCAAAGAGTAGAAATGAAAAAAATAATATGGAAAAAGAGATCTATATTCTTCGATATTCTATATTGGCTCATTCTTGATGTGAGACACTGTATTGATGTCATGCATATGGAGAAAAAGCATGTGCTAGTATTTTTGGCACACTTATCAATATATAAGGTAGTTCTAAGGATGGTGTGAAGGCAAGATTGGATTTGCATGCAATAGGAATAAGTGAAGACTTACATCCAAAGCCATATTATAAGAGAACTTATTGGCCCCCCCAGCTTCTCATACTTTGTCTAAGAATGAGAAAAGAAATTTTAGCGAATGTTTATATGGCACAAAATTTTCCTCAAGGTATTCTCCAAATTTTAAGACTCTTGTATCAATGAAGGACTTGAAATGCATAGGCCAAAAGTCATATAATTGTCATGTCTTAATACAACAACTACTCCCAATAGCTATTCGAGGCATTGTTGAATATGATCTTCAACACATTTTGACTAGACTTAATTTCTTCTTCAATGTGGTTTGTAATAAAGTTTTTGAGATTGAAAAATTAGATAAATTGGAAAATGAATGATATCTTATCTTGTGCCAGCTTGAGAAGCTGTTTCTTTCTACATTTTTTAACATCATGGTTTATATAATTGTTCATCTAGAAAAGGAGATAAAGTTCTGTGGCCCTATCTATTTACGATGGATGTACCCAATTGAAAAGTCAATGAAATTCCTAAAATGGCATATGAAGAACACAAACTGGCTAAAAGCATCAATTGTCTAGAAATATATTTTTGAAGAAACCATAGAATTTTGTCAAAAATATTTGGCCAAAGTAAGACATATCAAGCTTCCTAAATGTCATCATGATGAAGGGATTAGACTCGGGAGTTCAGTAAAAAGTGTGGATCTTGATGAATTGCTACAAGTCCACTTATCATCTCGAATAATGTTGATGAAGTTCAAAAAAGCATAAATGGACATAAAGAAGCTGTATGGAAAGAAAATAATCGAATAACTAAACAAAGGTTAATTAGGGAGCATAACGAGAACTTTTGCAAATTGGTTCAAATAAAAGGTTGAGGGAGATTAATGTGTTTTTGATACAATAAAATGGTTAGCACGTGTTCCTAAGGTTGATGTCATAACTTGGAATTCATATGTGATCAATGATTTTATCTTTTACACAAAGTCCCTAGATGATAGGAACACCGTCCATAACAAGGGTTTATATTAGAGGCTAAATCTATGCACTTCTCCAGTTCGAAAGACAAGAATCCTAAATTAGCAGTCATGTCTTATTATGGGGTTGTTGAATATATTTGAGAGGTGGATTATGTTAAAATTAAATTTCTCTTTTTCAAATGCAAGTGGGTTTATGTCAATAATGGTGTTCAGATCGATCGGCTAAAATTTACATTAGTTGATATCAATAGTAGAAGTTTTGGAGATGAACCTTTTATTATGGTAGACCATGCAAAACAAGTGTTATATATCTCCAATCAGGAAAACAAAATGTGGTCTCAGTAGCTCGCCAAGGAAAAATGTTCATTGATATTGATGATGAAATTCATTCAAATTATTATCTTCCTAAGATTACTCCTTCTTTTTGAAAGGGTCTCTTGGAATTGAACAAAGAAGATGAAGCAGATAATGAACCCAACATAAGAAATGTTCATCATGAAGGGATATGGGAGGCTATCCCTTTATAAAAGAGAAAATTGATCAGGTAATATCCATATCCATAATTGTTGAAACTTTAAGGTTTTAACTATATTCTTAAACAACGTCATTGACTGTGAAGTTTTTGTTTTTGTTTTTGTAGCAGGATCCTCGAGAGATACCAAAGGGGCATGATAAAATAGGAATGTTGTTAGGTTAGAATTTGATCAAGACATGATGAATTGGGCATGTATGTTCATTTAGGTGCTATGTGTGACGCCTTTACTTGATACGCCTTTATTTATCAGAGTTTAAGCGCACAAGGCATCGAAGTAGTTTGGACGACTTAATTACGAATAAAAAGTCTCTTAAATTAACTTGGTTGAAAACATGAGGATAAATTTTTTGCAATTCAATGTCTATCCCATAGGAGGATCTTAATACAATAATCCAAAAATAGGCAAATGATAAACGAATGAGTACAATCCAATTATTTATACTATCATCAAAGTCCCTTCTATTGTAACCCTTACAGCTGCATCTTTCTACTTGATCTCGATCCACTACCTATCTCTTTCATGCGATCTGGAGTTCAAATGAATAAACTCCAAGAGTAACACTTAATCTTATATGCAAGTATGAAATATAAATGACAACATTTCACATGTTAAGCATAAAATAATTCAAATTTTATCGCACCGCAACTACAAGTTATCGGCCAAGGACCTCATTACTTTAGGACACATAGCCCTATTTTTGGACACGCAGCCCCAATCCATAGCTAGGATTCATATATGCAAATTATCTAGCAAACATGGTTAGTTGTGCAAAAAGACATACATACAAGGTAATAAGATAATAGTTACCCACCTCAAGCTTGAATCCTCAACTTTATCCAAAGGAGTTGTGATCAGTAGAGGTGTTAAGGTATGCCTATAAACATTTATTATTGACATTGGTCACTTATTACTCGCATCGCAGAATATCTAACTATGCAAATAATTATTATTGTTATTTTAGGATTAAAAGTGGATTAACCTCTAAAAATTCCCTTAAAACTAATATCATTTTTAATAAATAATAATATTATTTATTAATCTATTTTATTACTTATGTTATGAAATTGAAGAAAATGTAAAGAAAAGTAGAGAGAAGTCGAGAGAAATTCTAGAGAGATGAAGGGATTCTTATTTCAAGTGTATTCGAGAATGTTTACACAAGACCTCTATTTATAGACCTTCAAGGGTTACTATGCAATGGACATTCACATTATAAATATATTCATAACACTCCCCTTGGATGTCCATTATGAATGTGCCTCATTAAAAACTTTAACTAGGAAAAACCCAGGTGGGATAAAAACCTAGCCAAAGAAAAGAGTACATCATTCATTGATACACCGTGCAATCGCCTCATTAAAAACCTTTCTAGGAAAACCCGGTGGGACAAAGCCTAGATAAGGGAAAAAGAGTACGCGATGTATCGACTCCCCCTTTTGACAATATCAAGTATTACTCCCCCGATGATAATAATACCATTTGAGAACTTTGAGTCTTTGAAGATCAATACCATGGACAAGCTTTTCAAAAATTGCTTCTGGAAGTGTCTTAGTGAATATATCTGCTAGATTTTCACTTGACTTGCTTTATGCATTGCTAGAATTTCTGCATGGTTAGCGATGTAGCTAATATAGTCTCGCTTCATAGATTGCCATGAAATAGTTGTACTTCCACATGTAAATAGATAACTTGTTTGTGATTTACTATCATGTGGGTTAGACAAAAATCCAGTATCTGCATATCCAATGTGTAGTATAACCCCATGTCCATAGTGCCTTTGAGGTAACGAAGAATATGTTTTACTCCATTCCAATGCCTCCGTGTTGGTGCATTACTATATCTTGCTTCTTCGTCAATTATTCGAGGTTGGAATGGATCTTTATCAATCTTCAAAGATCTTACAATCATTGGAGTACACGATGGATGTGATTTATCCATATAAAATCGTTCTAGGACCTTCTTTGTATAAACTACAAGAATCCCATTCTTTAGGTACTCGATCTGTAATCCAAGACAGAATTTTGTTCTGCCCAAATCTTTCATTTCAAATTCTTTCTTTAAGCAATTAATTGCCTTTTGAAGCTCTTCAGGAGTTCTAATGATGTTGATATCATCAACATATACAGCAATTATAGTAAATTCATTTCTTGATCTTTTCATAAAAGGCATGGGCATATTGGGTCATTTTTGTACCCTTCTTTTAACAAATATTTTTCGAGACAATTATACCACATGCCCGCATTGCTTTAAGCCATACGAGACTTATTTAATTTAATCGAGTATTGTTCTCGAGAATTTGAATTATATGCTTCGGCATCTTGAGTCCTTCGGGACTTTCATATAAATATCATTGTCAAGTGAGCCATACAAATAGGCGGTCATGACATCCATTAAACGCAAATTAAGTCCTTCATTTATTTCGCTAAGCTAATCAAATAACGAAAAGTAGTTGCATCCACTACGGTGAGTACGTTTCTTCAAAATCAATGCCAGGTCTTTGTGTAAAGCCTTGGGCTACAAGACGTGCCTTATATATTGTGATTTCACCCTTGTCATTTCTCTTTCGTACAAAAAAAAAAAAAAAAACCCATTTGTACCCAACTGGCTTTACATCTTCAGGTGTATGGACTACAGTCTAAATACTTTTCGTTTTGCCGGTGAATTTAATTCTCGCATTAATAGCATCTTTCCATAAGGGCCAATCCTTTCATTTGTTGGCACTCGCTAATGGATTTTGGCTCATGATCCTCATTATCATTCATTACATCATATGCTATATGATAAGCAAAGACGTCGTCAATGTTGACTTCATTTCGGTCCCATCGGATACCATTCATAAAATAATTTATTGAGATCTCATTATTTTCACATATTTTAGGTACCTGGGTCTCTTGGGACTATAACATTCTCTTACGGAGATATCTCTACCGGAGATAATGACTCTTCAGAGCTACCAACTTTTCTTGATTATCCTCAACTTGACCATCTATATTCTTAGCTCCTTTTCTTATTCGAGGATTTTTATCTTTGGAACCGATGGGCCCGCCACGCTTCAGCGTGCTTTAGATTCATTTATAATAGGTTGCCCTTCGGGGACATCAATTCGAATAGGAGCATTACTTAATTTGGAACATGTGACTTTGTCACTTTCTTTGGGCCATAAATGCTATCGGCATTCGATTAGCTAAATTCTGCAAATGAATTATCTTTTGAACTTCCAGTTCACATTGTTTTGTACGAGGATCAAAATGAGCCAATGATAATTCATTCCAGTTAATCTCTTTACCCAACTGCTTATTTTCTCCCCCTTATGTTGGGAAAACAATGTCAAATCTCAGTTGACAAATTATGCAGATAAGTCTCATAAATCCATTTGTTACCATTAGAAACATCATTTGTTTCATTTAGAGACAAACAAGAAGAAGAAGGTCCTTACACAACATTTATCCCAACTTTTTTCTATATGCATCTATGCGCATTGTGGTGGATTTATAAACATTGCACATTCAAAAACTTTCCGAGATGGAATTGTCTCGGTTCGACCAAAAACCAATTTTATGAGGAGAATTTTGTTAGCTTATATAAATGCTGCAATAATCAAATATACCAACATAGAAATCTTTGTTCTCGTAAGCATTGAATACATGATTTCGGATCGTATAATCTGGAAATAGCGCGCTTAATTTATTCAAACATTCGCAAACTTCAAGTTGCATTCTTACAAACTTCTGGTTGTAAGCTAATAATCACATGTAACCATCTTACGGATGCATCTTTCAAATTTGTATGGTTTACATCTCATTTCAACGGGCCCATATAATAATGTTTGATATATTTCTAGAGATCCATTACCAATCATGACCAATGATATTCTCATAGTCAAATCTATTTGAGAACAAACAAGTACATAATACATAAACAATATGTTGGTTATTCATGAAGAATCTTCGGTTCTTCAATGGATGTTAATACATAATCTTATTTGCATTATATATATATGACTCGGATGATCAAACGAGTCATGCCAACAATAAATTTATTTAAATCAGTAAACTTCTAGTTTACTATAATATATCTCAACCAATCATAAACTTTGATTTAAATCATAATTTGACCTTCATTTTGGGATATCTATTAGACTTTGTGTGAGAAATATATAACTTTTCAACTTTTCAAAAATTAGCTCACACTTGTATTGTATTATAACTCAACTCACACTTGTTTTCTAATAATCTCCCCCTCAAGTGTGAGTTCTCAGTATGTCAAAATTACTTTCAAATCCTTTAAACCTCAAAAGGGAAAATCATGTTGATTGTTCAAGAATAAGCATATAATATTGCATCACTAGATAATCTTATAATATACTTCAATTTGTTTATATATGCAAAATATATAGTCCACCAATATTCATAATCAAAATAACTTAAAACCACACATATGGTAATTCTAGCAGGGAAAATCTCATATCAATAAATTTATGGAATATGATAACAAAATAAGAAATTAAACATCGTATTACCTTCGGGCTTATTCTTTCTTTTGAGCCTTGGCTTCAAAATAAATAATTCTCTGCAGCTTATTGCCTTTTTAATATCTCAATAGCTGCATTAGCAAACATTTAATTTGCTAATATGATATCCATTTCTATATGATATCTTTAAAACTCAATAAGTTTCTTTTATAAAATATTTGTTACTTCGGGTAACAATATTAGCTTTTCCAGAGCCTTCAAACAAATTTATATTACCACATATATAGTTTGAACATTAGCCTCTCTTATAAAGGGGCAAAATATGCTAATTAGTCCCCAAGACTATTAGCTTTTTGACATAAATCTTTGTAAGTTATTGTCTTCTCGACAATACTTTTCCAAGGCTACCAAAAATCATTATATCAAAAAATATTTAAAACATATATCTTCAGCCGTAATATCTATAAAGTTTTCTTGTCATGTCATTTCTTTTAAATCAATATTGTTCTTTTTCAAAAGAACAATTATAAAATTGATAAATTTCTAAATATCAGATAATAAATTTATGGCAATAATAAAAATGATAAAATTTCTTGCCATAAAATCATAATACTATAGCTACTTGCCATCCAATAAAATTAAAATATCAACAACAAAAAATTTATCGATTTTTTTTTGAATAGTAATTACTATGCATAATAATAAAATAATATAAACACGTGGGACCCGTAGCCAAATTTTTTCTTCCGCCTTCACGTGGAAGTTTTGAAAAATTTGCTTGGGGAAAATTACATAACTTGACCCCGAGAATAAATAACATTTTAGTACAACATAAAATTACGAATAATACCACGAAATGTTAAAACTCCAAAATGGTCAATATTTCCTAAAATCACCGCCTAGAAATTGATTTTAAGGTTGATTTACATATAAAACTTATCTTATAAGATAGTTTATATCAATATGTGACCTTTAACAAATATATTATAGCATATAAAACTAATGACCTTTATCATTATAACAATAACATGATTTTTTTTTTAATCATGTGTATTATACCCACTAATTTCACTTTTGTGGTTCTTATAAATAATATTCTCCACTTCAGGTGGGAATTTAAACCAACATGATAACAATGACTACACCCAAATTTGTAGTAGCCATGTTTTTGTCCATATCCATGGCCATAATTAAATTCATATACATTCACTTCGGGAATGGAGTCAGGCCAATTTGGACAATATTCATAATTCTTACAACAAAAACTCATTGTTTTGTTTGGACCCATGAGGTCAAGAATTAATTCAAAATATTTCTTAAAACCTCTTTCACAATATTTCTTTCACAATATTGCTACTTGAGCAAATTGGATACATCAATTTATAATGAACTTTTAGAAGAACAACCATCTTCTAGTGGCTATACAATCCCTTTAATTTGTTCGAAGAACAAAGGAGTCATTCAATGCCAAATATTAATTCCGAGGCCTTAATACAAATATTGGTGGCATATAAAAATCATGAACCGACTTCACTCAAGATCCACTCAAATTTATCTCATGGCTTCAGCCAATTTATGCCTCCAGTCGCCAATATGTAACATCATGGCTTCAGGCAAATTTATGCCTCCAGGCCAATTTATGTGCCTTCTCTTGACTCCGCCAACTTTATGCTTTCTCTTGGCATCGGGCAATTTATGCATTCTCTTGGCTTTCTCTGGCCAACTTTTGTCATATATCTTCATGCCATTGCTCTCTTCAAGAGAAATTAAATCAAGATGGCTTCCTCTCGTTTATCTTGGGGATAAACAAAGGTTTCGCCATTATATATATGACGCCTGATCATATAATGAGAAAGATAATAATAATAATAATAATAATAATAACAATAATAAAATGACAAATAATAAATAAAACATAAACAATAAATGTTATGTTAGGAACAATAACATAAATGTTATGTTAGTAATATAAAAGTAAATGTTATGTTAGTAACATAAAAGTAAATGCATAATTTAAATGTTATGTTAGTAACATAAAAGTAAAAGCATAATTTAAATGTTATGATAGTAACATAAAAGTAAATGCATAATTTAAATGTTATGTTAGTAACATAAAAGTAAATGCATAATTTAAATGTTATGTTAGTAACATAAAAGTAAATGCATAATTTAAATGTTATGTTAGTAAAATAAAATAAAAATTAAATCTATACTTCCAGTTAGGAGGTAAAACCCCAGGTAGGAATCGAATACAAAATATTTCTTAAATCAACAATTAAAAATTAATAGAAAAATACCTGGGTGAAAAGAAATCATTTTCACCGATCCAAAATCAATCTTTCAGCTAAAAATACCTCCTTTGGAGCGATTTGGAAAACTCCTTTCATTACAAAGCTTCTTCAAAACATTCATCGGAATCGGAGAATATTGCCGAAAATGCAAAGATCCACTAAACCGGAGAATATCGTCGGAATATGCAAAAGTTTCACCGGAAAATGGAAAATATCCCCGGAAACTACAAAGTTTCGCCGGAAACTAGAGAATCCATCACCGGAAGGAGGAAGAGGCTCAGTTGATTAGAACTTCGTGCTGATAACGTGTTATGAAATTGAAGAAAATGTAAAGAAAAGTAGAGAGAAGTCGAGAGAAATTCTAGAGAGATGAAGGGATTCTTATTTCAAGTGTATTCAGAATGTTTACACAAGACCTCTATTTATAGACCTTCAAGGGTTACTATGCAATGGACATTCACATTATAACTTATTTCTTTTCCAAATAATAATAACAACAACATTTATTTCTTTTATTATTATCATTATTATTTTACTAATTATTATTATTATTTATCCACAATTATTTTAAACTCTTAGAGGCTATCCTAACACTTTAAATTAGGAGTTTATAAATACTAATCATTTATTTATTATTAATTAACAACTCCCTTTATTGTTTATTCTCTTTCTACTAATAATTATATTATTTGTTCCTTTTACTATTTATTCCCCTTTCTAAGAAAATAATAATAATATTTATTATTTATTTATTTACTTTATTTTATTATTTTTATTATTACTTCGCTATTTAGAAAAAGGATTCTTTATACTCAGGGCTTGTGTATGTATATATATAAGCAACACGCATTGTTTGGACAAGGTGTAGCAATATATATATATATATATATATATATATGAAAGACTAGTTTCTTATTATTTTCATGTACAGGGACATACTGATATATATATATATATATATATATATTGATGAGCTTTTTCCTGTTATAAACCAACAAAGTAACGCCTATATATTCTACGTGCAGCAACATATAACTCAATAAGCTTTTCTTCTTTTTTTCTTATGCTCCTAATCAGTGATCACATTATGCTATATATATAACTAAGCTTCTCCTTTTGTTCTTTCACATGCAGCGGCCTACTCCCCCCCCCCCCCCCCCCCACACACACACACACACAAAATTACTTGACAGTAAGGTTTTGGTTTTTCCTGATATATTTATATATATCTTTACGCAGCTATATGTTCTATCTATATTAGCATATTAGTAAGCTTTTCATTTGAAGCAATGCTTTCCTATCTCTGTTCTTATATATATACATATACATATATATATATATATATATATATATATATATGTAGATACTACCCAGCAACCCATGCTTCAAATATGCCCAAAACTTATGTTGGAAATTCTTGGAAACTAGAAGGAGAGTTTTTGACAATTTACCTTCAGTTGTTCTTCACTCTTGTACGCAACTCGCCTCTGTTTTGGTATTTAAAATAGAGGAATCACACCAGTTGAATCCTCTCTTTTTGACTCTCTTGCTCTCTCTCGGTGTTCCTCCCTCTCTCGCTCTTGGTCTCACTTGGCTAGAGGGTACTGGATCTGAATGAGAACTAAAGGAAGCAATATATATAAGGACCTAAGTTCCTGACCGAGAGGAGAATGGATAGAGGGAGTATACGACATGGGTGTGCTGCTCGAAATTGCTTGAGTAGGTATGGTCTCCTGGTCTCCTGCTGTGCCAAATCTGTGAAAGTAGTTGAATGAATCCTCTCTACTGCATTTTTTGTTAAACATGTTGTGATTTCTTACGTGTCTCTAAGTTCTCGACATTAACGTGTCCGGTGTATGCAGTGGGGACGACTTCTGCTACTGTGTTTTGGTTGTATGGATATTAGAGTGTGGTTTTGTTTTTTTTTTTTTTTTTTTGGTTGCGCACTCGGTTCACCGGGGCTTTGCCCTGACTAATCAGGATCCGACCCAGGTTGCGCACCTAGCTGTGGTGGGTGAGTCTCCCAGCGGGGATATTTTGCATTCACAAGCGCCGAACCCGAGGCTGCTTGCTTAAGCGACACAAGTCGCTTACCACTTGTACCAACCCCCGTTGGTGTGTGGTTTTGTTTTTGTTTTGATTTCTTTCCTGTCACGTGTTGGACCTGAGCAAAATGAAATAATAATGGGCTGGTTTAATTGTATATTGAAGGGGCTATTCCTTGCTGTCACGCGTTTTGGGCTGAAGAAAAATGAATGGGTTTAATGATCATGGGCCAAATGAGATATCAACGTGGTTGGTTTGATATGGGCTGATGGAGTATTATCTCATTTGCTATTGAATGGATCTGCAAAGGCAGTTGCTGAATATATATTATTATTTATGGGCCTTCAAAATAGTCACGCAAGCCTTTTGTCTTGCATTTGTTGGAGCAATTTTATCAAACTTGGAGCTTATCTTCTAGGTTAAGTAAAACATGTCTTGGTCTTCTAAATTTGGTCTAAACATTGGCCTAATTTTATTTTTGGGTTTTGGGGTAATTAAATTACTATTTTACTCATTCTTTATTATTGCTTAGTTACCAAATAAATGCTAGAAATGAATCCTTGATGCTTTATAAGGATTTTCTTCCTTAATTAACTTCTTAGCCCTTAAAATAATTTCTCTAAAAATGTTGGGCTATAAATCTGAAGACGTAATATCACCTAGAGGGGGTGAATAGGTGATCTCAAATTTTTCACAATGTACACACAAAAACAGGTAGAACAGACCAAATAAAAGGAATGGACACAGAGAGATTTATACTTGTTCCGTATAACTCTTTGACCTACATCTAATCCCCAAGCACACCTTGGGATTTCCACTAAAACTTCACGAGTAGGCACAATTACACACTCTGTAACTCAGGATGATCCTATTGCTCGGACTCACTCCCCCTTACAAGTTGTAATAGTGCACCCACACTTAAGGTTCCTCAACCTTAAAATTTTAAACTGTAAATGAAATAAGTGTTTAAATAACTCCTCACGAGTGAATGATTAATAAACACTGAAGCGCAATGAATATCCTAAGATATTAATAAAACAGTTGAAACAGCAAAATCTGATATGCTTAAATTGAATGCACAGCGTTTCGGTGGTTAGCGAATTCAATGCTTTGGCTATTTATAGAAGTTGTAATTAATGACCATTGGTGAAGCTTGAGGAATATCCGTTGAGAGTCTTGAATGTATCCGTCAGACAGATGAGGCTTTCGATAAGACTTTCGCCGTTTGAATGTTCCAGGTAGATTTTGCAGTGATGACATTCTCTTCATTCCTTTTGTTTTGCCCGTTGTGAAATAGCATTTAATGCGCAGTCGGAATATCAGAGAAAGCTTTTTATTAGTCAGAGCATTGGTTGTGAAGATTATCACTGGGTTGGGCAATGCATTTAATGCTTCTTTGACACAAGATTTGCTTTATTCAAATCTGTTGTTAACTTGTGATTAAATTACCTAAGACTCATTAACAAACTTGTTAAATAATAACAATAAGTAATAATCAGAAGAAATATAGTTGCTTTTATTGATTTGAGTTTTAGGAGAATGATGATTTGAAAACAGAGGTTACTCTGCTCGAGCAAGACCATAAATATGCTCAGGCAATAGTATAGAAGATGTGTTTGAAAAATATTGGAATTGCACAGTGCTTCCAGCAAGGGTTCAAGCTTGATTGGGCAAGCTTCCTAAAAATGATCACTTATCATCAATGCTCGAGCATCACTCAACAATATGCTCGGGCAAGCAATTCTGAAGCATTTTGGAAAATGACTTTTGTCGCTCCTGCTCGAGCAAGGTCCAAAATCATGCTCGGGCAAGTATCTCTGAATGCTTGTAAAATATAATGGTTTATCGCTGATGCTTGAGCAAGCCAAAAGTCTTTGTTAGAGTAAGCCCCAGAGACGAGGATAGTCATTTTACCAATGTTGCTCGAGCATGATTTTTCTTCTGCTCGAGCACGGTACTCGAGCAAGCCATTTTGCATGCTCGGGCATACTTCATTCGGAGGTGATAAATATCGATAGAATGATCCTGCTCGAGCATATATTTACCTCTACTCGAGCATGGCGCTTGAGCAACTCCTTTCTCTTGCTCAGGCAAGCCTCTTCCACTTTGTCATTTTTCTGCTTGATACGCTGATGCTCGAGCAAGGTTTTTTGCTCTGCTCAAGCATAACTCTTAATTTTGAATTCCCACTTCTGAGCTCGACGACGCTTGGGTAATCCAATCAACAGTGCTCAGTCATGACTTTGTAACTTGGAAATTCTGCTTTTATCCCGATGTTGCTCGAGCATTTCAAATTCTCTGCTCGAGCAAGCTAACCTGAAATGCTTGAACAATCTTCTTAGATAACAATGCTCGGGCATGAGTAAATCTCGCTTTCGAGCAAATATTATATTTAAATACATTATTTAATTCAACACCTTAGAAATTGTGATCATCAAAATATCGAAAGCTAACAAAATCAACTTCTAACTATTTCCTTTGAATTTCTCTAGAAAATAGGCCTTAATTCCATAAAACAGCTTTAAAATGATCTATAAGACTATAACCCTTTATAGGAAATAAACTCCTCCATAAACTCCGTTATTTCCCAAAATAAGTATCCATAGGTCTTCCTTAATTATTTCAAATTCTAAAATTCCAAAATTTGGGATGTTACTGTTTGTGTTTGTAACTCATACTATATATTCATTTAGGTGTTGTGTCTTAGTATATTCATTAAGAGGACATAACTTCGTGGTGAATAATATTTTTATGGGTTAAGGTGCAAAAATACACATGTGCTTTTGTCTGAGGAGCGCCTAGTAGCAAGTGCTTTTTTTAAGTGCAAAAGTGACTATGTGGTTACAAATTAGGTGCAAAAATACCGTTTGACCGTTAAATTTGACTTTGACCGTTAAGTTTGACTTTTTTTCGACTAGGCGATAACGTGGCATTTCAAAGGTGCAAAAATACACATATGGTTTGTCAACAAGAGCATTGAACACCGAATTCTTTTGTTTTTCAATTTAATAATTTTATTTTAATTACTACGGGTAATAAAAAGATATTTAGGATATTGACTCTACTAAAAAATTACTTCATAATCTTGAAAAATTATTTTAAGATCTGAAAAAATATTTCATGGTATTGACTGATACTAAAAAGATACTTTGAGAATACTGTCTGGCAGTGCGAAAAAAAATATTTCATGTTCTTGAAAAATTATTTTAGAATCTTAAAAAAATATGTTGAAGTATATTTTTAGTACAAATCATTACCTTAAAATATTTTTTTCATGATCTTAATATAATTTTTCAAGATCATGAAGTATTTTTTCGCCATCTGGGTCAAGATCCTTTTAGTACCAATCAATAGCTTGAAATATTTTTTCAAGATCCTAGAATAATTTTTCAAGATTATGAAGTATTTTTTTTGTACCACCAATATCCTAAAAGTATTTTTTAGTACCAGTCAGTACCCTAAATATTTTTTAGTATCAGCCAATATCCTTTTAGTACCGGTCAATACCTAAAATATTCTTTCAAGATCCTAAAATAATTTTAATTGAAGTAAAATTATTAAATAAAAAAAATTGGTGTTGGGCGCTCTTGTTGACAAACCACATGTGTATTTTTGCACCTTTGAAATATCACGTCATCGTCCGATCAGCAAAAAAAGTCAAACTTAACGGTCAAACGATATTTTTGCACCGAACTTATAACCATGTGTGCACTTTTGCACCTAAAAATAGCACTTGCTACTAGGCGCTCTTCTTGAGAAAAGTACATGTGTATTTTTTGACCTTAAACCTATTTTTATTCATTTCCAATAATTCAATTTGTAAATTCATAATGAATTGTTCATAGCTTGTAGCTTAAAGTACTATCTTTTAGGTGCTGGATTGGGTGGTGGATGGGTAGGAGAAAGAAATAAATCAGAATAAAATACGAGAAAATTTAGACCAGATGATATAAATAACAGGTCTAAAAAATTTTGGTCTTAACTGTTAAGATCGGAAGTATTACACAAAAGGTCTAAAGAGTTTGACTATTAAGACTAAACATATCATGAAGCTGGTCATAAAAGTTCGAATTTTAAAACCAATGTATCACATAGCCGGTCAAAAAAGTCAGACTTTTAAGATCGGATTATCACACAGTAGTTCTAAAAATTCTGACTTTTAAAACCTGTTGTGTGTGTTTAGTTAAATATCTTGTCTTAAAAGTTAGACTTTTTAAACCATTTTTTTGATACACCCGGTCCTAAAAAGTCATACTTTTTATATCTAACATAAATGATGTCGGTCAATATAGTCCGAATTTTTTGACCTAATATTTTTTCAATAGGTCTAAAAAACAATTGTTTAAGACCTGTCGTGCATCTAGTCTTAAAAGTAACAGACTTTTTAGATCGCCCATATCAAGACTAGTTCCAGATCCAGTCTAAGATGTAACATCTTGAATGTTGGGCCTACAGGCTTGAGGATAAGCCTAAATTAGGTAGATGACTAAGTCTAGTTCAAGAAGTGTTACAAATACTGTGAAGGGGATTTCCCTTGATACTGGTAAACTGGATTTTTAGAAGGCAGTCATTTTGTAACAAGTTTTTGAATAGATAAATGGTATCCAATGGCTATGAAATTTTGAAAAGTTAAAGTAGACATGACAAAATTTAATTTGATTGGTCATGAGGCTAATTTGGATATGTATACATTGAGTTATGAATTTTTGAATTTAGCCCCTGAATCTAGAATGTTTTCTAGACCATTGTGCAATGATTGATGAATATGGGATAGATCACGTGTGTTTGACCATGTGAGATATTTTTCCTTAACAATAGACTTATTGATAGTCACATTGCCTTTGAAATCACTACAATTGGATATTTGTACAATGAGATATGAATTTTCAAAGTTGGGTCAAAATTTAGCCAATTTTGACTCTAAAAGAAAATGAGTCTGGTAGAGGGATTAAATGGTCAAATAAAATTAGTAGAGTGCAGACCCAACCTAGGGTGCACCTCACCTCCTCTTGACTTGTCCAAGAAGCCACCTCACCCCTTTGGCTTGTGTGGCAAGCTCCTTTGACTTGGTGGCTAAGTTTGTTATGGCTTATTCAATAAGTCACTTCTTTTTCTTTGGCTTCTTCAACAAGACTTAACTTTCTTTCTTTATTCTCCCCATTTGTCCAACTAGGCCATTTTGGCCAAATCAAGAAAAGATAGGGGAGAGAGCTGAAAAATGAAGTAGAGAGAGAAGGAAAGGTTGTGGAGAGAGCAAGAAGAAAGAGAAACGCTCCGAGCCAATTTCGCCTCAGATTCAGCGTTTCTGACTCCTGACACCTTCTCTAATATTGTTCCTCTTGATGAGAGCAATATTTATATGGTTTTGGATTCTCAATTAGAGTTGTTTGGCGTAGTATAAATAGTGGAGGTGCCGCCAAAATTGAGAACCGGCTACATAATCGAATAGAGGTACGTATAAGCTCCGATTTTAGCTGAATATTGAGGTTTTCCTAAGTTGTTGTGCTGCCCTAATTTCGGTCAGACCTGCATCTTAGGAAAGGAATGTGATTTTTATTGTTTTGATGCTTCTAATGAGTTTATAATGAAAAATTATGTGGGATAAATGCGCGAAACTGATCTCGGAAGCATCAATAGAGAAAACTGAATTTTTGGATGAAAACCCTAGGTATGACTTGAATCATAAGGAACAGGTATTATTTTGATCTTTTTAAGGCCTCCAATCGATTCCTTGGGAAAAATTAAATGGGAATGGGCTATGATCATGATTTTAGAAGGGGTGGATTCAAAATCCTAAGATAAAAGTTTAAGAGGTAGTGCTACTAGATTTGTTCCCTGGAGGTAGTCTAGGTGTGTTGTGTTTTTAACCAACCAAATGATTTTCAATGGCCTTGAAACTTTTCAAGATTGTAGTAGACATCCTAAGCTTTAATTTGATATATAACATATGATGTTTGGGTAAGTATACTGGAAGATATTAATTGCTAAACTTTGGGTATTGAAATAGGAATGAATTCTGGACAATTTGGTTGTTTTAGGATTTCTGGAATGCTGGGAATTCAATTGGCTAAGTATGATATTTTTTCCTAAAACTATACTCATTAAGGGTCGGGCAGCCTTTAGAACCACCTCAATTGGAGTTTTGTGTATTTAGTTATAATTTTAAAATTTAGACTAGGGAAACTATGAACCCTGTTTTCCCATAATTTGGGTTCCTGTTTTGAGCAAAGCTTTGATCAAGTAAATGGACCTGTTTGTGTGTGAAATTTGGTAAGAAAATAGTACACCTTATAAGCTTTAACACGAGCCTTAGAAAATGCTAATCAGACGTCTAGAACCCAAATTATGAATTTTCTAAATTTAGGTATAAACATTAGAAAATTATGTGCAAGTTTTAATATGCCATTCGTGGATGTGCATTTATAGGATTCAACGTTTACCTGGGATGACGAAAGGATTGTGAGCCAAATTCGAGAACTGATAAAGCATTCATGTAGTAACTCTAATCTCATGTACTTTGTATATCTGTGTATGCTTGCTTGTACTATAATTGTGATCCATGTTGTGAAAAATGTGTTTAGGCTGTAGGGCCTAGTGGACTAGAGGTCCTTGGGTCGCTAAGCCCGGTATGCATTCAATTGTTTTTGGGTTTGAGGCCCAATGATTTTCGTAGCGCTGTGGCTCCAGGACATCTGTGTGCTGCATCCGCATGATCAATATTGTATGCATTATTTGATTGAGTCTGATATATGTTGAATGTTGTATTGTTTATTTTCATGATGGTGGTTGGCTAACATGCGTTATTAATACATTTTATTTGAGATTAACTGTTACTCTGGGATTCTTCGGATCCCAACTCTTGTCATTATTTGTAAAGTGAAAAGTGCATTGGACGCAGATCCTAGGGCAAGACGACGGATGTGGGGAAATGGAGATGCTGGACCTACTCCAGAATGTTGGTGGGTCATCGGATGTGGAATTTGTAGTTATGTCTATGATTTGTAAGTAATATGTATAGCCTTGTGGGCATTCGTGTTATGTAATCAAGATCATTGTATCGATATATTTATGTTGTTTTTTGTTTTGCCCATTAAGTTATACACTATTGCTAATGAGCACTAATTATGTCATGTTTTCCCTATATTTCATGACTGAATTGTATGGTAAATATGAGCTTAACTGCAGCCAATCTAGCAAAAAGGCATTAATTCATGGTACAAGGAACTTAAGGATAAATTCCACATACATCCTAAACATGTGCTAAGAAAGAGCAAGTTTTAAGGTTTTATGAGAAAGTTGCATAGCATAGCCGATGTTATGCTATAGCATCAGGACAACTTTACCGAAGTGCAATACAATGCATTCCTGAAGCTATAGCAGACTAAATGACGCAGTGCTATGTGGCATATGTCTTGATCTTTGGTCAATGTTATTTCAAGAAATATATTGCAGGGCGAGAATAACGGTTAGATTGTTGACGTATTGAAATAGAAAATGCAGAGGATCAAAACTAAAGATTTGAAGAATCTCACAGTATTGACAGAATCAATCTACCGAGATTGGAAAGAAAGATACAATTGTGTAATACCCCAAATTTCATACTTCAAAATGTGTCGGTTGACACTTAGTTTTATAAAAATCCACAGAGTTTGAGGTGCTACCACTCAGAGTAATGCGGAAACGGAGAGCATGCGCTAACGTTTGGACGATAAGTAACCGATACAAAATGCTCGGGCATATGCCGATGCCCCGACATATGCGATATATTAAAAATTTCCGAAGGAATATTCATGTGATACAACAATACGAGCTTTGTATAATTACAAATCTTTATACAATCTTCAACCAAGCCGTAGCTAGACTTGGGGCAATGAACCTAACTCAGTTAATCAAACAATTTGGCCAGGCCGGTGTCTAGTGGAAGTCTCCCCGAATTGACGGTGACTCACTAACTCGAACCACATAGACGAACCCTTTCTAGACACCAAATGGTTTGAAGTAACCTTATTAGATTCATGCCAGAAGGTAGACTCTGTTAAACTTCTTCCGACATTTGCTTTGACCGGTGCCCCTTCATGGCTTTGTCCATCAGTGCCTCTTCACGACTCTATCTACCGGTGCCTTCTCTATTCTAGGTTCCTTTCCTGAACTTTAGTCAAATCTGAGGTCCAATACCCATCGGACCTCAGGTAACAGTTAACCTTATATGAAAAGTATAACAGTATATGTATGATAGATGTTCATGACATTACAGCAATAACCAACACATAAGCACACAGAAAATGTAAGGTTTAACAACACAACAATACATAGCACACAGCACATGTAAAGTTATCCACGTTTGCACTAACCAGTGCCACAACAGCTCCTCGTGTCCTCAGTGCTAGGAAAACTCAACGGCATTATCAAGACTATAACCCGTATAAAGCTGAATGTATATAAACAGGTGACCTAAGTCACAGTGCATGACCCAAGACCTAGTCTTGTCCATTACTTCATGAATCATTCAATCATATACATGCATACAAGACACATCAGAGTTAAAGTTACTAGTACGCGAACGTACCTTTCCTTAGGGTAATTGTCAAACGCCCGAGCCTTTGAATCGGACTCGGACTTCCCGGATATCCTATACATTATCGTCAGATTATTTTATGATATTTGATAAATATTATATTGCTTAAAATAATATCTAAAGGTTTAATTTACCTTTCTACCCTTGGTGGATTTGTTATTTACAACTTTTCCCTTACATTTTCTTAAAAACGCTACTTCAGCATTTCTGGGCAGAATTTTCGGTAACTTTGAGAAATCATAGCTAATTCTAGAAAACTCGAAATGAGGTTTTGTAAAATTCCTCATGACCCTTGACATGTCTATTTTCAAGGAAAAATAGTCCAAGAACGTAGAACATCAAGAATCATTCCCAGTTTAATGTTTTCTCAACGCTGCCCAGATTTTTTCCAGAAAACATAGCCCAGATTCCAGAATGTTTATCTCCTTCTACAGACCTCTAATTGATACATAATTTATATCAATGGAAATCTATACATGTATACTATAACGATGAATTATTTCATAATTTTTAAAGATAGATTTACATATAAAATAATGCCCTCTAACTGACTGACTCTAACAGCCCAGCAAAACCCCACAATTCCTATCTTACTCTAACTTGTTTTATTAATCCTAAAAGTCACTTCCCAACATGTTCCCACCTTGTTAGGCATCTTTCGATGCAATAAGGCCTGAAAAAAATTATGGGAAATTACTTTACCTATTTCCTAGATTAAACTAACATTTATACTAAGAACTACTAAGAACTATAGAACTAAAGACTAGAAACTAAAAACTAAAGACAAGTTTACCTCTTGAAGCCTCTTGCTTGCTTCCTCCTTCTTGCTTCTACTCTATTAGAAATCAACTCTTGGAGTTTGATTTGGTGTGAAGAATGAGGAGAGGCAAGGCCTCTATTTATAGAGAAAATCTCAAGGTTAAAATGGTAATCTCAAGCCCAATGTGGGCCCCACCATTTGCTTCTTCATTAATCTCAACCATTAGATCTAAACTTAATCAAGAATTTTTAATCTTAACCCTTCACTATAAAACATGTGCTCTTGTGATGTCATCCTTGTGATGTCATCTTGATGACATAATCAAGGTTAGGTGTCATTGTTGATTAATTAACAAAGTTTAATTAACTCTTAATTGCATTTGTTAACTAACCATGAAAATTAGTGCTTGCCTTTTTGATGATCTTAGCTTGCCTCTAATTATCTTGTAACTAATCTTGTCTTTTAATTGATCCTTGATTTTTAATTAAGACATTCCCTAATTGTTGCTTTTTAATTTGCCCCTTGGTTAATTATGAAGATTTACACAATTATTTAATTAGTGAAAACTTAATTGCTCATTAATCTTTATTAATTTCCTTTAATTTGTTTAAGTATTTCCATAACATTTTCTTGCTCCTCTTGGCTGTATAAGAACCATGATTTAATATGATAATTATATCATATTTCAAAATCCATAAATATAATTTCAAAATTGGCCCTTGGTTTATTTAATCTCAAGAGAAATTGCCTACAAAATTAATCAATAGCTTACTAAAATTTTGAGATACCTATTCACCTTTATTTAATATGTATTATTTATCAAAATATAGTATTTATGATAAATAGAATTTTTAGGGTATTACTGATTGGACCTCAGCATTAGGAAAGGCCCAGATCATTGAACGTACGCTACAAGTAAGACCAGACTATTTAAGGAAACAACAGCCAACCCTAAAAGGGGTTGGAGTCATTGAGAGTCAGAGACCAATCCTATACGGCCAGACTCGAAAGAAGAGTGAGAGAATTGTAAAGCACGAGGACTCCAAGAGAACCCAGCATCCTTCCTTGTTGTGAGACAAAGTGAAGAAGATGTGGAGTTGTGACGTGACATGACTTTTTCCACGCCGTCAGAACCTCCATCAAGCTTTCTGTTTCTTTATTTTAATCTTTTATCATGGGCTATTCTGTAGTACTCTGTTTTGTGATTCCCTCGTCAGTCATGAAATAACTTCCTGAGGCTGAACGATGATGATTTTCTAAGTATAAAATAAACCCAGTTGCTAGTTCTTAATTTAATATATTCAGTTGCTTATCAGTGATTTAACTTCTTGTCAATTAGTGAGAGCTAAGGGCTAGATCAGTGGCCTTGGCTTACTGAGAGGGAGTCGGGGTTAGACATTTGAGAAGCAATGATTCTTAGGCAAGTTGGTGCAAGGCTTGACCTATTATTGTAGACTTCAGACATGGGTCTACCGCTCATAACTATACACCTTGATTTGTATTGATAATCTAACTAGAAAAATCGTCATAGACATATGAGAGAAGTACATAATAGGATTGTATGTATCAGACACAAGAGCTTCCGTAGATTAGCATGGTGTGGTTAATTGAATAACTTTGCTTAGAGTGTTCATGCTGTAGCAATTGCAAGAGTTGTACAAGTATGAATGCTAGCTATATCATTGCGTATAGGAAGCTGGGGGAATGATATGCTTAGAAAGGATTCCGAGTTCAATATATTCTCTTACTGATATCTTCTTATGACTACAATCACCTAATTATTTTCTTGTTTATTAGTATAGCTATCAAAACTCTCAACCCAATCAAATTTATTTTCTTTTCAAACACAACTAAGTATGCAATTTGGTGTCACCAATTGGTATCCCAGTCTCTTCGGGATGATACTTTACTTACTCTTTATTACTTGTTCGACTGGTTCACTTGCCATCAAGGAAATCGACCAACAATTGCTCAATTAATTATTTGAATATCAGTAGAGTATTACATAAGAGGCCTTTTTGTCGGTGTAAAAGCCTCTTTTGTACTAGTGCAAGTAGTATAATAATATAATTCCATGAGGACAAAGACAAAAACTAGTTAATTATCTCAATTAAGTACTTAGTTAGATTGACTGAGAACATTTTAAGATTCAATTTGCCTAAGGAAAAGTAGATTCGAGAATTTTAAAGTTAAGTTTTTCTTCAAGATAGGAGGAACCTGTGATTACTTATCTCTATTGTACTTCATAAAACTATTTTAAATCCTTCTTAAATTGTTAAAGAAAATATGTATTTATCAGAGGTTCAAAATCAATTGATAATACTTTTTCAAGTCAAAACCAATTTTTATATGGGTTAAGGTGCAGATTGGCAAACAATTTTTACTCTATGAGCACCCATCAAAGCAACTTTTAAGTGGACCAAAAATACCAAAAAAACTTTTAAAAATGTAAAGTCAGCACAACACCGGTAGAATTTCCGTTAAAATGTAAGCTTTTAAGGGTTAAGGTGCTGATTGGCCAACGAACTTTTACTCCAAGAGCGCCCAGCACAAAAAAGTCCATGTGCAATCCACCCAAAATCTGACTGTTGCAAATCCTTGTCCGGACTCCCAACCATGTGCATATAGGTTAGAAAGAATGAATGCAATAAAAAAATCACAAATGTAACAAGTAAATATTTTAGATCCACTTACAAATCACAATATGCACTCGCACGAGGAAAGTTTGAAAACTTAACACCCTTACTCAAAATGAAATCTACTCATTACATTTGTGATTTTTTTTATTTTATTTTTTATTTTTTATTTTTATTTTTGCATTCACTCTCTTCCTAACCCCAATGCATATGGTTGGGGGTATGCACAAGAATTTTGCTTGATTTTGGGTGGATTGCACATGGACTTGCCTGGACACGTTCGAAAACTTATCACCCTTACTCAAAATGAAATCTACTCGTTATATTTGTGATTTTTTTATTGCATTCGTTCTTCCTAACCCCAATCCACATGGTTAGGGGGTCCGAGCAAGGATTTGCAACAATTGGATTTTGAGTGGATTACACATAGACTTTTTTCTGTTAGGCGCTCCTGAAGTAAAATTTTTTTTGTACTGAGTGCTTCTAGAGTAAAAGTTTGTAGGCCAATTTGCACCTTCACCCTTAAAAGCTAACATTTTAACAGAGGTTCTATCGGCGTTGTACGGACTTTACATTTTTAAAAGTTTTCTGGTATTTTTGGTCCATTTAAAAGTTTTTTATGCTGGGCGCTCCTGAAGTAAAAGTTTGTTAGCCAATTTGCACCTTAACCCATTTTTATATTATCAATTAACATGTGCAATCTCTTGTTTGAGTTAAGTAAAACACTCACTAAAATCCAACCTCAATTAGACAATGGTAGGCTAATAGATTTATCTCTATTCTATTAACAAATCATCCATTTAACTCCTAAAATCCAAGTCTAGCACATCACCTAATTGAATCCAACAATGTAAGTGGTGGCTAATCATCCAGAAGCATTAAGCATGAGATAAAATCAACACATAAATTTCATTAATCAATAAAAGAGAGAAATTAGAAAGTCTTAATCCATCCAGTAGTCCAAAGCATTCTTAGAATAAAAAATTTAGCTTCTCATAATCCCAAATAAACCAGAATTTTACGAACGAAAAGAAATGAATTCAACAAAACCAAAGATTGAGCCTCAAATCTTTTCTCAACTTCAACCCCTTAGCTTCAATGGCCTCCAATTCTCCGTAGTGTCACTGATTTAGTGCACAAAGGCGCTTCTGGTCTTCAAATCATTATTCCTTGCTCGCCTTTATCCCCAGAAGATGAAGAACTCCTATATATAGGTTAAATTCCTAAAACCTCATTCTAAAAAGTACAATATCCCTTTAGTAAAATGAAACCAAACAAAAAGATAGAAAGATAAAAATAGAAAATGATAATAATAAATGATGGATGATGGTGATGATGATAAACTGAAATATCTTTTCTTTTCTTATCTTAAACTATTATTTTTTATCCTTAATATCAAAATCATTATTTTTATCTCAAACTTTGATATTTATAGTGAAATTCCCTAAATCATACACCAAACTGATATTTTATCAAAATCTCACTGAAATCTCTTTAATAAACATAAATGACTCCCAAAAATATATTAAAATATATCTTAAATTAATACAAAAATTGGGAGTCATGATGTTCTTTGACATTCAAATTTTCCACACCCCAAACCACGTCCTCAATTATTTTCCTGTTTAAAAACAATTGATTGCAATAAAACTAAATGGGCCCACATATTTATTTATTCAAATTTCACACGTAATCCCTCCCATCATTAAATTCTTTAATATAGCATCCACTTTATAATTTTATTTCTTTTTTATACGTGAGTCCTATATAAAGGATTTGAAGTAGAAGCACTATTAGATATAAGATTTAGTTTATGGATCTAATTTAGTCATAAATATAGAATTTAATAGGGAATGGGTGTAGAAAATCACAGTCTCGTATTTGGGAGAGGATTTTCTCATAATCTCTTTTCTCCTTTTTCTTCTCCTCAGCCCATTTGGATCATTGATTGGAAAGAGGAGAGAGATATTAAAGTAATATTGTGATTGATTGGATGAATATGATTTAAAGATGATGAGAGATAATGAGAAAATGAGTTTACCCAACCCCTCGTTTTTCATTCACAAAAATGACGCCCATGTCACTTTTTACAAACATCTTGGCAGACAATGGTGAACAAAAGCCACTATAAAAATATTTTTTCAAACTAGTGTAATAAGTAATAACTATATGTAAATAAATTTCAGGGGAAAATAACAGAAAAATACCGCTTAAACTTCAAAATTATGTTGCTCATAATAGTAATGAGATTAAATAGAATATTAAAGTAATTGACAACTTGACAACTCGTTTTGTTGGACTTATTTAGGATTTTGAAGTTTAAGTGGTATTTTCTTGTCATTTGTCCTAAATTTTATATATAGTCATATTTCCTTGTATCATTTTTAAAAATTTAAAAATAGATAAATATAAAAAATAAATATTAAATTAATTTTACACATGTGTATCTGGTTATATGTATTTTCTATTTAAATTTTAAAAATATAACTTTTTTTTTTGAATTTATAGTAGCATTAATCAAATTAACTTGTCCATTGCTGGTTCTGGCCAAATTATCATCGCCGAGAATTTTTTATCACAGTTAATTCGCTTGGAGAAAGCGGTGCGCAAATAATTATCAAAGAAAAATGTGGCGTTCGTTTTTTTAATGTTCCGGGCAATTTCCATTAACTCAGCTAATTTAGTTTGTGACTTTAATTTGAAGCTAAAATGACGCGGAAATGTCTTTTTCTTCTCCCGGAGTCAATGCGCAGCTCTTTTTGCAGTGGTGAGAATTTTCTCCGGACGAAGACAAGAAAAAGAGGTACATATATTGGTAGGCCCTACTTTTGATAAAATAAGACCCATCAAACTTGATACAGGACACTTAATATAATGGGTCATGAGCTGGCTACGATAGGTCCATTTTTAAAAATTAACTTGAAATTATCAGAGTTCTAAATTGCTTTCATTTGATCCACTTATTTCAAATGCATGTTATATAAAATTAAAACTCCATAGGAGGTGTCATTGAAGTTCTTTTCCACTTATTTTTCAACACATTTTATTTTTTTTATTTTAAGGATCTTCTATGTCTTGCAAGCTGTACTTCCCAAAAAAATTTCTTCAGCTTCTTCAGTTGGTTCCTAATGCAAAAATACATCTCTCATGTCGATTTTACGCCTACTTCTTCGGTTGGTTTGGGGAAAAAACGAGAGAAATAGAAGACTTGACTCAAAAAAGGACATCCATCTATAAGTCAGACCTAATGGTAATTCTTATCTACTTATAACAAATGGGTCCAAGACATTAAACAATAGGAAAAAGGTGAGACTAACACCTATATAGCATTTATTTATTTATTTTGGAAAAGTATTGTATAGTCCCACATATAATTAAAAAAATCACAAATAACAAGTGAGCAACATGTAACATGTTATTTCTTGCATCATATCGTCATCATATTATATGCTTTGCTCATTGTTTGATCTATGACTTTTTAATAATTAAATTGTTTAACTACACAGCAATTCTCCCTAATTTTCTTTGATGTTGTCTTCATGATCCAAAGGTAACAACTTTAACATGTGTTTGCAGCTCTTTTAGCACTATAAAAAAGCTTATTACTGATGGAACTTCAGTAATAAGCTTGGTCTCTGCTGCTTTTATTTTATTAATCCCTCCGTCCCTAATTATAAGATCATATTTTTGGTCCTCTTTTGGGTTATCTAATCATTAAATGTTTGGGATTATCTGCATAGATATAAAATTTTAAGGAGGTTTATTATTAAAGTTAAGGAATTATTTTTATATTAAGAAAGTTTTATATGATTTATCCAATTTTGCCTCTGTGAACTTCTACATGTGGTTTTATTTAAAGCTGAGTCAGATAAGCACTTGCTTTGTTTTTCTAATCTCCAATAGCACGTCCCATATGTTATATTTGTCTAATAAAAAATATGGGATTTAAAGGGATAATCAATGTTGATCACGGGGACTGAAGAAGTTAATTTAATCATAGTCTTCAGTGTGTGTGTCTATATATATATATATATATATATATATATATATATATTATTTTTTTTTTTTTTTTTTACGAGCACGACGGAATATTGGATCATGGACGAGCACTTCAAAAAAAAAAAAAAAAAAATCATTATGAAGTTCATTTAAATGTTCGGGTAATTTTTCTAAAATCCTATTCAATCATTAATCATAAGCAATAAGGGAGGAGCGCTTTTGCGTTGAAAAAAATTCAAATTGAGCTTCAACATTAAAAGTTTCTTCTATGCGATCATGCTTCTGTTAGATTATAATGATTAGTGTCTGTGATTATGTGATTAGTGTATTCTCTGTATTACAGAATTGTAATCCGTTGTAACTGTAAAGATTCCTCATTGTATACGTGTCAGTTATTCATAGGTGCTGTTGTGATTTTGTACCTGGAAAGATCTTCCAGAATTGTGTATTGGTTGCTATAAATGAATCCAAGAGCCAGAGGCTATGGCACTGCGCATTTCATCATCTTTGCTTTGTATTACTTTTCTAACTTGGTATCAAAGCCATCATGTCCGGGACTACCACCTCAGCTGATTCCGGTGACGTCGTGAAGTCATACTCCCTTTTCAGCTCGTCAAGCCAAACAACAGCAATCAAGTTGGATCGCTGTAACTTTCTTGTTTGGGAATCCATTGTTCTTCCCTCATCGAAGGCAATCGCCTTGAAGGACACATCAATGGTCTGGTCCGTGCGCCGGCGAAAGTTGTCTCCAGTGACACCGGCAATAGACAAAATCCAGCTTATCTTGACTGGTTTGCGATCGATTGCCTCCTTGTGGGCTGGTTAAGAAACACTATAACTCTCGAAATTGGAGCCCAGCTCCTCCATTGCAAGACTGCCGAAGCTTTGTGGAACGAAGCACGCGAGCTCACCAGTGCATCTACCAAGGCCCGAGTCTTGGTCATCAAGAATGACCTTCATAATATCATAAAAAACTCACTATCCATGACTGAGTATTTGAACAAACTGAAGCCCCTCTCCGACGAACTAGCTCTCGCCGGCTCTCCTGTTGCCCTTGATGATCACCTCCTTCACACACTGAACGGTCTGGATGCAGACTATAACACCGTCCGTTGCCAAAGCTAGTCGATCAACCCGACCTGACATGGGTCGAAGCTCAAGCCGCACTCCTCTTTTGAGTCTCGATCGAACAAAGCAAAACCATTTTGCTAACTTGAGCATCCAACCGTCCATCAATCTTGCTCAACGCAACGATGCATCTCCAGATTCCGGCAACAATCGCGGATGGCCGAATCTCTCGCTGAACCCCCGCGGCAGGGGAAACCGTGGTGCTGGTCGTTTTGGCAGACGCGGAGGTCGCTTACGTGGTGGTCGCCGAGGGGGCTACGGACGTCCTTTTGTTTTCACTTTCGTTAGAGACCTGGGCACACCGTCGTGACTTGCTACCATCGTGATGATAGTTCCCGGCTTCAATCATACCTCTCGGTCCTCGGGCCTTTATGCTAATTCGAATTATGCTAATAATTCCTTTTCCTTTTTAGACCCAGCTTGGTACATGGATAGTGGGGCTAACTACCATGTCACTCCTCATTTTGAGCAACTCGAAGATATGACACCAGTTGGTAAGTCTCACATAACCACATGCACCGGACAGCAAAATCAAATTGTTGGTATTGGATCTGCTACCATTCCGTGTAGCACATCCAACTCCATGTTACTCCTTCACAACGTTCTATATGTGCCCTCTGCCACCAAAAATCTGTTGAGTGTAAATCGATTAATCACTGATAATTCTATTTCTGTGTGTTTCACTGATCATGGTTGTGATGTGAAGGATTTGAAGACAGGCCAAACGCTACTCAGGGGTCCTCCAAGGCACGGCATGTACCCCATTCCAACGATGGCAAGAAAACCTGATGGTGAACCTCAAGCATTGCTGGCAGAGTGTGACTCCCACAATGATTATCTCCAGTGGCATCACACTTTAGGACATCCGAGTGTCAAAATTCTAAAGAAAATTTTACTTAAATGTAATAAGAAAGCATTGAGTACTATTGCTTATGACAATTTCTTTTGTGAAGCATGTCAGCTAGGAAAATCAAAATATTTGCCGTTCTCTGTTTCTCCTTCTCATTCCAAGTCTCCTCTTGAATTGATCCATACTGATCTTTGGGGCCCTACCCCAGTGGCATTTGCAGATGGGCATAGGTTCTATATACATTTCATTGACGATTTTAGTCGTTTTACCTGGTTGTATCCATTGAAGCACAAAGCTGAAGCAGTTCATGCGTTTAAACATTTCAAGTCGTCAGTTGAAAACCAGTTTGATCTGAAAATTAAATCAATTCAATGTGATAACGGAAGTGAATATAAGACTCTTATTCCCATCGCACAAGAAGTTGGATCCTAATGCGTTTCTCCTGTCCATACACGTCTGCACAAAATAGCAGGGCCGAGCGCAAGCACAGACATATTGTCGAAACTGGACTCACACTATTAGCTCATGCTGGCATGCCTCTTTGTTTCTGGGTGGATGCGTTTCAGCAAGCAGTTCGCTTGATTAATTGTATGCCAACCCTAATTTTGGGTGATGAGACGCCTTTGTTTCGTTTAACAAAAACAGAACCTATGTACAACAGTTTTTAACCATTCGGGTGTGCATGCTATCCATGCCTTAAGCCATATAATCAACACAAGTTCGAGTTCCATAGCCAGAAATGTATGTACCTAGGCTCGGCATCGAATCAGAAAGGCCATAGGTGTCTAAGCAAATCAGGTAGGATCTTTGTATCTCGACATGTGGTTTTTGATTCGAGTGTTTTCCCTTTTAAAACAGGTTTTACTGAGCGATCGCCAATAGCGATCAATTCCACCGATAATCCCGGGAGGATGCTCAAGAGGTATCAGTTCCTATTTCTTTGCTAATTCGACCTGCTCATACTCAAGAACAATCAAACACCAACGATGGTGGCTTTGTGACTCACAGTTTTTCTTCTTCCAGCCAAGTCGATAGTTTAGTTGATGGGTGTAGTGGCAGCTCAAGTCCAATTGACGAGTCCGGTATGAGTCCAACTTCTGAATAGTGTGCATCACCTGCTGGGCCCGCTAACACACATGGCATGACTACGCGGGCCAAGGTTGGAATTATGAAGCCCAAGCATCCATTCATAGGTTTGGCCGTAGCGTCCTCAACACCCTCGGATCCAGTCTTGCTCGCGAAGCTCTGTCTTCCCCAAAATGGCGAAATGCCATAGGCGATGAGGTTCAGGCACTCATGAGGAATCAGACCTAGTCGCTCGTCCCTTACACCGGCCAGAAGCTAATCGACAATAAATGGATCTTCAAAACGAAGTTCCGAGCCAACGGCACAATTCTGAAACACAAAGCGCGACTTGTCGCTAAAGGATTTCAACAAATTCCCGGTGTGGATTTTGGGGAAACGTTCAGCCCAGTGATTAAATCAACCTCTATCCGTGTGATTTTGGCTATTGCAGTTACTTTCCGATGGGACATCCGGCAGCTCGACGTCAACAACGCCTTCTTGAACGGATTGCTGAAAGAGGACGTATACATGTCTCAACTTGAGGGATTCGTGGACCCTCAACGACCTAAACACATCTGTAAGTTGTCTAAAGCCATTTATGGTCTTAGGCGGAGCTCCGAGAGCTTGGTTTGATCGATTACGTTTGACATTGCGATTAGTTGGGGATTTCAAAATTTAAAAGTGATACATCGTTATTTATGCCGCAATCACGTGGTTTGACTATTTTCATTTTAATTTAAGTGGATGACATTCTGATTACTGGAAACGACTTTGCCTATGTGAATCAATTTGTGAAGAGATTGAATCAAATTTTTGCTTTGAAAGACTTGGGGCCCCTGTACTATTTTCTGGGTCTAGAGGTCTTTAGAGATGAGTCGGAATTTACTTAAATCAAACTAAGTATGTTATAGATTTGCTTACTAAGTTTGATATGGCCGATCGTGCACTCCCCTACTCCCATGGTAACTGGAAGAATGTTGTCGTCTGTGGATTGAGAATTGTTTATTAATCCCACTATTTACAGACAAGCGATAGGTTCTTTACAGTACTTGACAACAACGCGTCCCGATATAGCCTTTGCAGTAAATAAATTGACTCAATTTTTATCTCAACCAAGAACAACTCATTTTCAAGCAGTAAAGAGAGTGTTTAGATATCTGAAGGGCACCTATAATTTGGGATTGCATATTCAGCCTTTTAGTAGCCCTCAGTTGATTGCATACACTGATGTCGATTGGGCATGTGACACAGATGACAGGCACTTTATGGCTGGTATTTGTGTTTTCTTGGGAAAGAACTTAGTCTCATGGTCATCTAAGAAACAAAAAGTTGTATCTAGGTCTAGTACTGAGTCTGAATACAGGGCTTTATTTGATGGATTTGCAGAACTCAAGTGGTTAAGTTCTTTGTTGGCTGAAATAGGATTGTTTGTCAAGAATCCTTCAGTAATTTGGTGCGATAATTTGAGTGCCAAGTCTTTAGCTGCTAATCCGGTTCAGCATGCTCGAAGTAAGCACATTGAAGTTGATGTTCATTTTGTAAGGGATTTGGTCTCATCTGGTCTGATTGATATCAAATATATACCTTCATCGCTTCAGATTGCAGATTGTTTTACAAAGCCATTATCTCAGTCACAGTATGAATTTTTCAGAGACAAACTCGGGCTATTAGTCACACCCTCTCATTTGAGGGGGAATGTTAGAATATAATCAATTATGTATTATTAGTAAATTGTATATTTGTATTATTCAGTAACTGTAAGATTCCTTTACTGTATACGTGTCATTAGTCTATAGGTGCTGTTATGATTTTGTAGCTGGAAAGATCTTCCAGAATTGTGTATCGGTTGCTATAAATGAATCGAAGAGCCAGAGCCTTTGGCACTGCGCATTTCATCATCTTTGCTCTGTATTACTTTTCTAACTCTTCCTTCTCCATCTATAAAATTCATCCATTTTTTATAATTATACACTCATGTGTAATTTTAGTAAATAAAATCAATTACTAAAATTGCTTAAAATACCTTTTAAAAAATAATTTTTTGGCCGTATATAAAAAAAAGCATTTGAACAAAAACCTCGCTTCTAATCAATATCATATATCAAAATCATAATCATAATAATTTAAAATTATATTTATTTACTGATAATCTAAACACACACACGTCTAAATCATATGACAAGGATATATAACAAGACAAATAAGTAGTATTAATTTAGTAAAACAAAGGTACAAGTGTTTGATCTCACGTTTTACCCACATCTCGGCAGCAACCGATGGAAAAAAGTCACGATAAAAAAACGTACACTCATTTTTACACTTTTTTTTACATACATAATTTGAAAAAAGATTACTGCATATCATTTTTTAAAATACATACAAAAAGACACATGCGTAAATACATACATGCATACAGACATATTTACGCATTTTTTTACATATATAATTTTAAAAAATATTACTGCATATCATTTTTTAAAATACATACATACAAAAAGACACATGCGTGATTAAATTAATCTTAAATTAATTTTACGCATGTGTTTTTGCCTTTTTGGCTATATGTATGTTGGTCTTAAAGTTCATAATTATTATTTATTTTATTTTTGAATTTATTGTAAAATTATCTAATTAACTTGTCAATTCTTGGCATTCTAGGCAGATTATTATCGCGGAGTATTATCACATTTAATTCGCTTGGGAAAAGCGGTGAGCAAATAATTATCAGACAAAAATTTGGCATGATTTTTTTAATGTTCCTATACTTCAATTTCATTAGTACAACTCATGGTCAAAAAAACTTAATTAGTACAACTGATAATCGCGTTAATTAAGTTTTCTCTTCTTGTTTTTTAACCAAATAAAAAGATTTACTTCAGGACTTTGGGCGTAAAGAAAAAATAATTTGATTGGGTAAAGTAGCAACTTGGTCTCTGGCTCTCTGCTGCTTTTTTGATTTGGTCCCTGCTGCTTTTATTTATTAGTCCCTTGTTTGTCTCTATTGATAAGATTCTATTTTTTTCAATTAGATCATCCCCTTTTATATGGTCATTTTTAGGGTTTCCTGATCATTAAATACATTTTTACAAATGTTACTCCTAATTAAGTTTTTTCTAACACTTTCTTTAATCAATTTTCTCACTAATACTCTTTCATTTACCCACTTATAAATAATGGCATATTTTTTAAAAATAAGTATATTTCGTATATGTTTGATACTTTCGTTCTTCTATCAGCCATCCTGCCACCTTCTATACCTATAAAATTCATCCCTTTTTTATAATATACACACATAAGTAATTTTAATAAACGAAATATAACCATAATAAAATTTCTCAAAATCCCTTATAAAAACGTATTTCTTAGAAATAGAAATTATGATTAACAAAACATCACTTTTAATCAAGATCACATATAAAAAATCACAATAATTAAAAGAGATAAATACCAATTTTGCCACGGAAGTTTTCGTTTTGGAGCACCCAAAGACTCGGAGTTTTTTTGGTATCCCTTATAAAACGTATTTCAATAGAAATTCATCCCTTTTTTATAATATACATTCATAAGTTTTTTTGTAAACTTTCAAAGTAAAAATGATACCAAAAAAACTTCTGGGTACTGGGTACTCCAAAACCAAAACTTTCGTGGCAAAAATGGTAGTCAACCCTAATTAAAAAAATCATATTTATTCACCGCTAATCCATAATGAAGTCATGAGAATCGTTGGGAGCCAAATTCAGCAAGGTGACCAGTTGAAGCAGGAAAGGGATGCAAGTAAATCAGCTAAGAGATGGACAGCTGGTGGTTTAGAGAGGAAAAGAGAGGAAATGGGTTCATACGATTCCAAGGTAGCACGTCTGTCATATATAGGTTTCATAAAATTTGCACTTTTGATAATCGTAGATTACAAGTGTTTTTGCTTCTGTTACTTGCTATGTTGATAAGTAGGAATTGCATCTGGTGTCACATAATAGCTATTAGATTGTTGAATGACAAATTGTCCTAATTGATTGCTAGGAGTTCATTGAATTAGGCTCTCAAGGGACCGACATGGTATTCCTAAGCTATACAAGTGAATTACCAGAATTTTTTGAAAACGAACAACATTTTTCACTTTTCTAGTTCTGTTATTTTTTTATTACCACTCTAGTCTTATTTATAAGTCTACAAAATCTCACATACCAAAGAGAGGTAGTCAACTTAATGATTATAGGGTAAATTTTCAACTTTGTCCTCATTTATGATTGGGTATTTTTAAACTGTTTCTTCTCTCTATATCTTCATAAGTACGATTAATATGGATAAAATTGTCACAATCTCATTTATTGCATTAAACTGGATGTATGAATAAGACCAATTTTTTTTGATTAAAATGGACTTATAAATAGGACTCCACATTTATATTTAAAGTGGAGTCAAGTCAATGTTCTCAATTGCTAGGAAATGGCACCATGTTTTGTGTTTCTGCTTGGGGACCTACATGCTCACACTTTTTTACATTTTTTTTTCCCAGACCACGTACTTGATTATTGGGAAAATTCCAAATAAATACCATTTGAATTTGCAAAACCCTCAAAAGTCTGTCGAATTTGTAAAAAGACTGAGAAGTACCAAGGACCTATGAGGGATATGCAAATTTGGATGAAATTACCCTTTTGTCCTTATTTTTAAATAAATTTAAAAAATAAAAATACCCTCGCCGCGCGGCCACCCGAAGGGCACCGGGCGCCGGCGGCCATAGGGCCATCGGCCACCGGTGAGAGGGTGGGGGTTTTTTTTTTCCTTGGAGTGGATTGGGTTTTTTTTTTTTTGAAAAAAATTATATTAATTGAGTTGTAGGGGTGGGGTTCGAACCCCCACCCCAACACCATGAGACTAAGTGATTCACCGGTTAGGCCACTTGGTTCCTTTAATATATATATACGTTAACAAATATATATATCTTCTTAACATTTTTCTGATGGTATTTACAAATCCTAAAACGAGAATTACCATTCCACAAAGGAGAATTACCATTCCACAAACGAGAATTACCATTCCATAAATGAGAATTACCACGTTTTCTACAAGGATTCCTTTTTTACTCCTTCATGCATGTGAGTGAATTTGTAAAAAAATGTATTTTTACCATTCCACAAACAAGAATTACCATTCCATAAATGAGAATTACCACGTTTTCTACGGGGATCCATTTTTACTCTTTGATGCATGTGAGTGAATCTGTAAAAAAATGCACTTCTACCATTCCATAAATTAGAATTACCACGTTTTCTACAGGGATCCCCTTTTTTACTCTTTGATGCATGTGAGTGAATTTGTAAAAAAATGCACTTTTACCATTTCATAAACGAGAATTACCATTCTACAGGGATCCCCTTTTTTACTCTTTGATGCATGTGAGTGAATTTGTAAAAAATTGCACTTTTATCATTTCATAAACGAGAATTACCATTCCACAAATGAGAATTACCATTCCAGAAATGAGAAATACCACGTTTTCTACATGGATCCCTTTTTTACTCTTTGATGCGTGTGAGTGAATTTGTAAAAAAAATGCACTTTTACCATTCCACAAACGAGAATTATCATTCCACAAACGAGAATTACCATTCCATAAATGAGAATTATCACGTTTTCTACTGGGATTCCTATTTTACTCTTTGATGCATGAATCCCAGTAGAAAACGTGATAATTCTCATTTATAGAATGGTAATTCTTGTTTTCGGAATGGTAATTCTCGTTTGTGGAATGGTAAAAGTGCATTTTTTTACAAATTCACTCACATGCATCAAAGAGTAAAAAAGGGATCCCTGTAGAAAACGTGGTAATTCTCATTTATAGAATGGTAATTCTCATTGTCAAATGGTAAAAGTGCATTTTTTTTACAAATTCACTAACATGCATCAAAGAGTAAAAGAGAGATCCTTGTAGAAAACGTGGTAATTCTCATTTGTGGAATGGTAATTCTCGTTTCTGGAATGGTAAAAGTGCATTTTTTTACAAATCCACTCACATGCATCAAAGAGTACAAAAGGGATCCTTGTAGAAAACGTGGTAATTCTCATTTATGGAATGGTAATTCTCATTTGTGGAATGGTAAAAGTGCATTTTTTTTTACAAATCCACTCACATGCATCAAAGAGTAAAAAAAGGGATCCCCGTAGAAAACGTGGTAATTCTCCTTTATGGAATTCTAATTCTCATTTGTGGAATGGTAATTCTCGTTTATGGAATGATAATTCTCGTTTCGGAATGGTAAAAGTGGATTTTTTTGCAAATTCACTCACACGCATCAAAGAGTAAAAAAGGGATCCCTGTAGAAAACGTGGTAATTCTCATTTATGGAATGGTAATTTTCGTTTTTGGAATGGTAATTCTCGTTTTAGGATTTGTAAATACCACTGAAAAATGTTAAGAAGAATATATATATTTGTTAACGTGTATATATATATATATATATATATTAAATGAACCAAGTGGCTCAACCGGTGGACCACTTGGTTCCATGGTGTTGGGGGGGGGTTCGAACCCCATCCCCTACATTTCAATTAATATAATTTTTTTCAAAAAAAAACCCCCACCTCGCCCAACCCTCGCCGTGGTCAAGCGGCCCTATGGCGGCCGGCGCCGGCGAGGGTATTTTTATTTTTGAAATTTATTTAAAACTAAGGGTAAAAAGGTAATTTCACCCGAATTTGCATATCCCTCATAGGTCTTTGGTACTTCTCAGTCTTTTTACAAATTCAACGGGCTTCTGGGGGTTTTGCAAATTCAAATGGTATTTATTTGGAATTTTTCCTTAATTATTTGCCTGTTAAAAAACAATTGATTTCTATTAAAATAGACCCATAAATTCATATGTCAAGTGCAACTAGCGTTGATCGTTTAACTAACACATTAAAGATAAAATGGTACAATAATACACATAAATTTTTTATACTAGTACAAAAATACACATAAAGTTTTCAATAAATGTGACAGTTTTATAAAATTTTTGACACTTTATACATATTTTTGTATCGGTTTTTTAAGGGTTTACACTTCTCATGTTGCATGAGAAGAAAAAGATTCTTATACACACATAAAATGATGGGACCCACATCTTTTTGTATCTATGACATGAGGATACATTTCTCCTACAACATGAGAAGTGTATTTCCCTTTTTCTTATTTACATGTTTTCTAAACGGTCAATGTTAATTAACTTAATGACCTTAACATTTTTGCATCATTTTAAAAACTTTATATATATGTTCTGGTGTAGAACACAGATGTCCAGCCAGGGGCTGGTAGATTGATCTTGGATGTATCGGTGACCTGGATATCTATGAAGGAGATAACCAGGAGAGCGTGGGATCACCGTACACGACAAAGGGGTGTCTTGTGTGCACGGTGAGACCGTATGTAAATAGTCTAGGTTTAGAGTGTGTGCACCTTGTTTACGCCTTCTATATTTATAGAGGCGCCGGTGCGATATCGGGGCCTGCCATTAATGGGGGGCCATTAATGGGGCGGATATTGGATCATATCCCATTAATGGGGGGGCCATTAATGGGGCGGATATTGGACGATACCCCATTAATGGGACGTGTCATTAATGGGGCGGATATCCAGGATATGCCATTAATGGGACGTGTCATTAATGGGGCGTGTATCTCGGCAGACCGATATGATAGGGGCGGATCCTGCCTAGCCGAGATTTCCGGATCTCCTGCCCTGATTAGCGGATTACGCCTCCTGGCTCTGCTTGGGCCTTGCCATGGATTGGAGGCTTTTGGGCCGGTCCGTAACAGTTGCCCCCCAGCTCGGCTGTTCAGGCTTTTGGACGGCCGAGGTGTATGATTCTCCTGGTCCGGTGTACGACCGGGACCTGTGCTTTTGGTCAGCCCGGCTTCTTGTGCCGCGGCTTACTTTTATAATGTCGTTTTTGGTGGTGCCCCGGGCCATGCCTGACCGGGGCTTACTGGCGACCTCGGATTTTGTGTGGTAAGTCCCCTGTTCATGGGTAAACCGTTTGGTCTTCTCTCCGTAGGCGCCTTTATTGCGTTTTTACACCTGGCATGTCCTGATTGGAAAGGGTCTGTATCCGTCGCGCCGTCCCGAGTGCCGATTTGCGTGCGCATTTAATGCTCCTACGTCATGTCGTGCATTTCCCATCGTGTCAATGTTCAAAGACCGAAATGCCCCCGGCGTTCCCTCTCCTTCTTCGCAGTATTTGCTTTATGTTTGCGTTTTTCATTATTTCACGCATACAATCTTGTAGTGAACTTGCTCCGAGTTTCTTTTCCGTGAGAACTCCATTGTCCTACATTTCGCTTGTTCAAGTCATCTTCTTCGTACCTACGCAGGTATTTTCCGTCCTTGTCTTTACTCTTTTACGGCATATTTTGTCTCGTTTAGATAACCTCTGGTTCCTCATCTGTTTTTCCCATTCCTCTGGTCTTCTGAGTTTCCTTTTAAGATCAGTTTCTGGGTTCTGCTCTATATGCTCCTCCCTTTTGACGTGAAGCCTGTAGTTTTTAGGTTCTAGTTCCTCTTTTGATGGATAGACATAGGCCTTTCCTTAGAGTCAGAACGACGCTCACCCCTGAGGAAGAGGAGTTTCTTCGCATTCGTTATCCGAGAGCTTCTTATTGGGTTCTTGGAACCGAGCTCCCGGAAACAGAGAGGTCAGCACCTCTACGTCGAGGTGGGAATGGTTCTTCTGGGCGAATTGGGCCCCAACCCATATCTGCTAGAGCTTTGTCACCTTCCTTGGTTCGAATTCCGGCGCACAACGTTCCTACCTTATCACCTTTTCGGGCCGGGGTAGGTTCTTTTACCGGTTCTCGGGCTCCTGCCTTGATGGCCCAACCACTCAGTTTCTGTGAGGGTCCACCCCCTGCGAGCTTGGACCCTTATCCTGATGATTATCTCGGCCCCTGTTGGGACTGCTTGGCTGAGAGTTCATTCCACATTGCGCGCGGCGAAGACTTCAGAGCTACCTCGATTCTTGGATCTTGCCGGCATCGGCGCCCTTCGGGCCCCCCTTCCGGCGTGCCCTTTCGTCCGGGTCCGCCGTCTGTTTTGCCTTCTAACCCTGTTTTACCAGGTATTTCCAACTCTGCTAATTTCCTTTTATGTTGCATATAGGTTAATGGCTCCGAAATCTTTGCCTTCAGAGAGAAAGGCCGAGGCTGAGGCATCGGATTCTTCTAGTCCACCCGAGGCCCTTTGTCGTAGGTATCCCTGGGTGTCCCACGAGGTCTTGAAGACCCGGTCCATTATGTCGGACGAGGATATTGCCCGGTTAGACCTACCCGCCATGGAGGGGTGCGTCCTACGCTGCCCAGAAGCCGACGAGCCTGTTTGTGCTGAACGGGAAGTAGGCAGTCCCAATTTCTTTCATTTTTACCGGGATTACCTTACACGGGTTGGTGTCCGCTTTCCTTTCACCCATTTTCAAATGCTTGCCCTGATGCACCTGAGACTCGCCCCGTCTCAACTTCATCCGAACGGGTGGGCTTATCTTGTAGCGTTCGAGCAATTGTGTCGTTCCTACCCGGTTCCAATCCCATGCTCGACCAATCTCTTCTTCTACTACTTTGGCCCCTTTACCCCCGGCTCTCCTAAGGAAGGTGACAAGTTAAAAGGGCTGGTGTCTCTCCGCGTTAATCCCGACCGGAAGCTTATGAAGCCCTTCTCCGAATCTTTTAAGCGGTTTAAGAATGCGTTTTTTAAGGTTGTCGCCGTGCCTGGTAGGCCGGCTTGGTTTCTGAAAGGGGTCGAGGCTGCCGATGTAGTGTGGCGCTTCCCTTTATACTGGGTGGAGAATCATCACAAGGCCAGCCCCTCGTCCTTCCAGATCTCGCAAGATGACCTCCTACCCGAGATGGCCCCTCACGTCCCAAGATTGGACGCCTTCGTGGAGCAGTATGGCATCCTGAGTGCGGCCTTTTTCATATCCGGGGAGGGATCTAGGCCAATTCCTTCGACTTGTAGGAGTCCCTTATTTGCCATGTTCCTTATTCTTTTAGTCATGTTCTGTATATTGGTGGTATACTTTGTGCTTAGTGCTGATTTCCTTTTACCTGTCCTTTTCAGCTCAAGACATGAAGGCCCTTCCTGGTTACTTGAAAAAGGTGAATCCGGCCGCGGTATCTTCGAGCAGTCGGTCTCGGAAGCGGGCGGCCCCTGTCAAGACTACCGTGCCCGAGGCTGATGCCCCTGCTGTGGCCAAGAAGGCCAAGGTCTCCGGGGTCGAGGCTTCGGCTCCATCCGCGCCCTCCGGATCCCCTCAGGCAGGCGTTCCTGAAACTTCCAAAGGGAAGCAGGTTGTCGTCTCGGCGGGTGAAGCTGCAGCTACTGGGGCCGCGACTGTTCCTTCGGAATCGGTTCTTCCGGTGCCTTCGACCATTCCGCCTCCTCCTCCTCCTTCAACCGGGCCCTTACGTCCTTCTTCCATGCTTCCTCGGAGTTTCGTATGGGAAAAGGGGGTGACTAAGGAGCTGGATGTAGCGTTCCTCCCCCCCGGGAATTTATGGAATGCCGGGCCTTGTCACCTCCTAGTGCTGACGAGGTGCTTGCCGCAGAGCGGTACCTGTGTAAATCTATTGGTTTCCTGCAAGCCTATATGATTGTGAGGGAAAAATACATTCTGGCTGATGCAGAGAACAGACGACTGAAGGCGTCCAAGGCCGAGGTTGAGGCCAACCAAAAGGCTCTGGCTGAGGCGGCGTCCGTAAGAAAGGCTTTAGCCGATGCTGAGGCTAAGCTGCACCTTATGGAGGAGGAGCGGGATGCTGCCCGACTTGAACGGGATTCTGCCAAGGATGCGTTTGTGAAGGTGGAAAAAGATTTGCAACAGGCGCGAGAGGGGGCGGAGAAGTCAGCCTCTGAATGTGTCCGGGCTCAGAAGGCGCTGAGCGAGAGTATGGAAGTGGTGAAGACCCTTCAGAAACAGCGTGATACGTTGTTTGATAAGGTTAAAGCCGTCGAGGAGGCTCGCCGTATCGCGGCGTGAGCGCTTAGAGTCCGACGAACTTTAAAAGAGGCGCCGCCGATTGCTTTGAGAATGCACTGGAGCAGATCCGACTTTTGAATCCGAAGACGGAGCTTAACTTGGACGGCTACGACTTTCGTGCCTTTGTGGAAGATGGAGTGTTAGTTTCGTATCAACCTCCTTCCGCCAACGCGTCCGGATCAGGAGGGGGAGAGTCGGATGCGGAGAGTGAGGCGACCAAGGATGCTCCTGAGGCCGGTCCTTCTAGTTAAGCTTAATTTTTGGTGTTGGTGGGCGTCTGTGCCTTTGTATTTTGTTGATTCCCGGCTTTTGTGCCGTAACTTTGTATGACTTATGGGGGAATTTATTTATTCGCCCTTCTGCCAGTTTCTTAAATTCCATTGTTTGAAATTTATTGACTGCATTAAATACAAGTCGTGTACTCGACCAACACTGCGGTGTGGGAGAGTGGGACAGGGTTGTATGTCTTACCCTCTGGGGGTGTTAACTTAACCGCACTGCCTCATCCCGGCTTAAATGGCCGGAAAAGATGGTAGGAAACCGACTTAAGGGCGAGGCTGTCACATGTCGACCGAGGTGTCTATTACCTCGATCGACATTTTGACTTGATCAAGGTCGAGATGGCGGCCCGCTTTCTTAAATCGGGCGAGCGTTGACGCGTCAATTTCGCGAAGGCCACGTATGGCGTTTTCGCCGAGCTCTTACCAATGCACGTCGGAGTACAACGGCCGGTGTCATACATCTAGATGTTTTTTGTTTCGACCGGGTATAAGTACCTCGGAGTCGGGTTTTTTTGCCGGGCTTTGTGGCCTCGGCTTCAAGCTTAAGCAAATAACTGTGCACATTGACGCCTTTCCTTGAGGAATTCCTTCATTAAATAAAGCGGCTCTAAAGAGCGTACAAATGGTCATAAATTATTCAAATGCAAAGCAAGGAAAAGTTGGAAAGCAATTGCAAAAACATGAAAGAAAGTAAGAAATGACCGAGCCGTAGCCTTGGTCTATTTTGTAGTAGATTTTTAACTTATCGGCATTCCATGTCCTTCTAACCGGCTTCCTTGCCAAGGTTTCGAGAACATATGCCCCAGCGTCAAGCTTTTCTTTAACACGATATGGTCCCTCCCAGTTTGCTGCAAGTTTTCCGTCTCGGGAGTTCTTATTACCTATATCGGCCCTCCGAAGTACCAAGTTACCCCGGTTGAAGGATCGTGGTCGAACCTTGCGATTATATTTGGCCGTAAGTAACTGCTTGGCGGCAAGCTCCCGACAATGAGCTGTGACTCGGATCTCATCTATTAGGTCCAGATCGGTCTTTAAGGCGTCGTCGTTTGATGCCGGTCCTTCTGTCCGCTCGATCTTCCTCCATGATGGCTGCCCGATTTCCACCGGAATCATTGCTTCGCATCCATATGTCGGCCGGAAGGGAGTTTCGGGTCGAGGACGCACACTCGTCCTGTATCCCCATAGAACACTGTGGAGTTGTTCGGTCCAACAAGAGTCGGCCTTTAACATGCGTTTCTTCAACCCGTCAAGAATGATCTTATTGGCGGACTCGGCCTGGCCATTAGACTGCGGATGTTCGACGGAGGAGAAGTGTTGTTTGATGTCCAGGTTGGACATTAAGGCCTGGAACCTATGGTCCGTGAACTGGGTTCCATTGTCAGTGACGACCTCTGCAGGTATCCCGAATCGAGCAAAGATATTGTGACGAACGAATTTCATAATCCTGGACGACGTGATTGTAGTTAATGCTTCCGCTTCAATCCATTTGGTGAAGTAGTCAACGGCGACAATGAGCCATTTGAGCTGTCCGGGTGCCGGTTTAAATGGTCCAAGAATATCCATTCCCCACTTATAGAAGGGCCAGGGAGCCGGCATCCCTTTTAACTCCGAAGGCGGCGGCCATAGGATCCCGCCGTGTTTCTGGCAGCTGTCACACCGCTTGGCGGCTTCCATGGCGTCATGCATCATGGTGGGCCAATAATAGCCGGCGCGCAATGCCTTCCTTGCCAACGCCTTGCCGCCCATGTGTTGGCCGTTGCATCCCTCATGTATTTCGGTGAGTACATACCTTGACTCGGACTCGCCGAGGCATCGCATCATGGGGCAGTGTACTCCTTTCCGGTATAGCTGATCATCGACCATAGTGTAAATGGCGGCTTCTCTCATCAGCTTTTTGGCTTCGGTAGAGTCTGTGGGAATGATCCCTCTTTCCAGGTAATCTTCAATTGGTTTTCTCGGTCCGAGGCGGACGAGATAGTCATGATGCATGTGGGCTCGGCCAAATTTCGTTGGATGATCGTTCTATGACTCCCGGACCTTTGGTACTTGCGAGTTTGGAGAGGATGTCGGCCCGGGCATTCTCTTCTCTTGGGATATGAGAGACAATGACTTCTTCGAATTCCGTCATTACCTCTTTTGCTCTATTTAAGTACTTGGCCATCAGGGGGCCTTTCGCTTGATAGCTGCCATCGATCTGTGCGGCGACGAGTTGTGAGTCGGTGAACACCTTAACCCGCCTGGCTCCGCTTTCTTTAGCTTGAGTCAATCCGGCTAAGAGGGCCTCGTACTCGGCTTGATTGTTGGAGGTCGGGAATTCTAGCTGGAGGGAATGCTCGCAGCGATTCCCTCCGGGTTTTCCACAATGACTCGCCCGCTGCCTTTTGGGTTGGAAGATCCGTCAACAAATACCCTCCAGAATTCCTCGTTAGTCATGACCGGAGTCAGTTCCCTGATGAAGTCCGCCAATGCCTGTGATTTGATCGCCTGTCGGGCCTCAAAAGTGATGTCGAATTCGGATAATTCAATCGCCCAGCTCGTCATTCGTCCTGCCAAATCCGGCTTGTGCAGAATCTGCCGGATTGGCTGATTGGTACGGACTACAATCCGATGTCCCTGGAAGTATGGGCGAAGCCGTCTTGCCGTTGTTAGTAATGCGAATGCCATTTTCTCCAGTTTCTGATACCTGAGCTCGGCGCTTTGTAACGCCTTGCTCACAAAGTAGATGGGAGTCGTCCGGCCTCGGTTTCCCTTACCAAGGCGGCGCTTACCGCTTCATCTCCTACCGAGAGGTATAGGAACAAGGTCTCCCCCTGATCCGGCTTCGTTAGTACCGGCGGGGTTGCCAAGCATTTCTTAATTTCTTCAAAGGCCGTCTCGCAGTCCGTATTCCATCCTCCCTGGGTTTCTTTCTTCAATAATTTAAAGAAAGGTAAAGCTTTCTCGGCTGACCTCGGTAGGAATCTTGTCAGGGCGGCCAAGCGACCTGTTAGTTGCTGCACTTCCTTCTTGGAGTTGGGGACCTGCATATCTAGCACGGCCTTGCATTTGTCCGGATTGGCCTCAATCCCTCGGTTGGTCAACATAAAGCCCAAAAATTTGCCAGCGGGCACCCCAAATGCACATTTAGCCGGGTTCAACCTGATTCGGTATTGTCTTAGTTTATCAAACGTCTGCTCTAGATCCCGGATATGCTCCTCCGGTTGTTTTGACTTCACGATCATGTCGTCTATATATACCTCCACATTACGACCGATTTGATCCTCAAAGACTCGATTCATCATTCCCTGGTATGTAGCTCCGGCATTCTTCAACCCAAATGGCATGACGTTGTAGCAATAGTTTGCCTTATCCGTCATGAAGGCGGTTCTCTCTTGATCGTCGGGGTGCATAGCAATCTGATTGTATCCGGAGTAGGCATCCATAAAAGAAAGCAGCTGGTATCCGGCCGAGTTATCCACTAGCTGGTCAATGCTGGGCATAGGATAGGAGTCTTTTGGGCATGCTTTATTCAGATTGGTGTAGTCGGTGCACACCCTCCATTTACCGGTTGGTTTTAAAACCATGACCACGTTAGAGAGCCAGGTCGTGTATTGTATTTCTCTTATGAACCCGGCAGCAAGGAGCTCTTCAATGTGACTCTCAAGGGCTTTCTGCCTGTCGTCTGAGATATTCCTTCTCTTCTGGGCCACTGGTTTCGACCCCGGCCATATGGCTAACTTGTGACACGAAGTGTGGGTCGATCCGGTATTTCGGGCCGACGTCCGGCGAAGACGTCCCGGTTTTGTCTTAAAAATTTGATCAGCCTTGCTTTGATCTCGCGTCCATGTCCCCGCCGATTTTAGTTGTCTTGGAGGGATCCGTCCCGAGGATTAATTCCTCCAACTCTCCTTCCGGCTCGGGGCGTGGGTTTTCTGGTTCACGGAGGTCCAGCTCTACCATGTTGACCGATTGTCGGGGCCGCCCCTCTTTTCTGCCATCAGTCATTACCTCGTTGGTTTGGAGCCGCGGCGGGGATGACGTCTTTTCCTCCTCTACACGGAGGGCTTCGAAGTAACATTGCCGCGACGCTTTCTGGTCACCGGACACTTCAACCACCTGATTCTTATCATTGATCATTTTCAATTTCTGGTGCTTGGTGGATGCCAGCATATCCCAACTGTGTATAGTGGGTCGGCCCAGTATAATGTTATAAGGAGAGCGGAAGTCGGCAACTACAAACCTTACCCGTTCCGACTTAAAAGCTTCCTTGGTTCCCAAGGTTAATCTGAGGTCGATATATCCTTTTGGGAAGGAACGCTCTCCATTAAACCCGATTAGGGTAGACTTGCATGGCTTTAAGTCTTCAACATCGAGGTGCATCCTCGATATGCATCCCGGTGATGATATCGGCCGAGCTTCCGCGCGTCGATGAATATCCGTTTGACACGACGGTTCACGACGATCCGGTGATGACTAACCCGTCCCGGTGGCCGGAATAACCTCCTTGAGCTCCTCGTCCGTGAAGACCAACGGGGGTGGTTTCGGTTTTGATGATGTGCCCTTAAACTTTGGTACTTCTTTTACGTCAACACCTCCCGTAGGTACTTCTTCTTGCGCCGGCTTATAGTATCTCCACCTCCTCCGAAGCCGCCACCGATCCCATTGCATTGGAGATCGGCATCGGGGTATCCTTCGGGAGGGCCGGTTCTCCGTTTCTTATCGGGTTCCGGAGCGTTCGCGGCCGGACTCCTGCTTCGGCGACTACTATTTCGTCTGCCCGTTTTCCCTTGAGTCTTAATGACGTATTGGCGCAGTTTCCCTTCTCTTACAAACTTTTCGATAGCATCTCTGAGTTCATAACATTCGTCGGTGGTATGACCGGAGCAATCATGAAAAGTACAGAACTTTCCCTGGTCTGTATTGGACCGGTTTCTGAGAGGCCTCGGCTTCGTCACCCTCTTCATCTCGGTCTGGGCTACCTCCTTCCACAGCTGGGAACGCGGGACATTCAAGGGGGTGTAGTTGCCGTACTTCCCCTTATTGTCTGCTCGCTCCGTTCTGGGCCGGGTCTCTCTGCCACGTCTGCGGGGTTCCGGCTTGTGCTTGTCGAGATCCCTTCTTTCAGGCGATGAATTCCTTGCCTTATCGGCTCATCTGCATTGGCGATTTCCATTTGCTCGACGTCTAGGTACTTCTTAGCTTCGGTATAGAATTCCGTCAATGAATATACTCGATTCTTACATAGATGTCGGGCTAGGCGGGTCATCGGGTCCAGTCCGTTGACGAGGCAATGTACATGGACCTCCTCAGATAAGGATCGGACCTGTATTGCCGTATCTCTGAACCGATCCAGATACTTCTGCAATGTTTCGCCTTTCTTTTGCTTTACTTTACTCAACGTGAATTGAGACTTCGGTTGTTTCTTGCTGGTGGCAAAGTGCAATTCAAACTTACGCCCAAGGTCTTCAAAGTTCCGAATGGAATTATTGGGTAGTGAACTCAACCATTTGTGGGCCGGCCCGGTTAATGTGGCCGAGAAGAGTCTTAGTATGACCAGACCTTCTATTGATCTTACCCACATTAACTTTTCAAATAACTCGAGGTGATGACGTGGATCCTGGGTCCCATCATACTTGGGGAGATCGGCTAAGTCAAAATTCTTCGGGTAAGGTGCCGTGGCCGTAGCTCGTGAGAATGGGGTCCCACCCGCGCCGGCCAAGTATTTCATCTTATACTGCCGCGGCGATCCTCGTGTCCGAGGTGTAGTGATCGCCTCGCGTAGTTCATCCGAGTCCTGATCACGGTCTCGGTTTTCCTGTTCCCTATCGTCATTATGGCGATCTGCATGCCTCCGGCCTTCCCTATCCTGGATTCTCAAAGGTCCCTCTTTGTGCCTCTTGGGGGTTGGTTGGCGGTCTCGCCCCATTCTGCCGTCCCCCTCTTTCCTGCCACGGGGGTGTTGATTCGTTTCTGGGCTGGTACGCGGACTATTGCTATCCAGGCGTACAACCTCCTTCCTCTTACGGGGGCTTCTCGGGGTTCCGCGTTGAAAAAGGTTTTCAAGCTTTTCCTCTATCATTAGTTCCAGAGCATGAAAATCCTCCTGCCTTTGGAGGTGATCGAACTTTTCCTTGTTTTCGAATCTCTGAATCATCGCCTCTTGGGTTCTCCTCGTATGCGGACGTCGGTGTCTAGTACCCGAGCGTCGGAATCGGGTCCTGTCGGGGCTGGTCTTTTGGGGATTCTTCGTGCAGAGATTTGTCGAGGGAAGGAGAGGTGGTTTCCGAGTCGGTAACGTATCCCTCCGGAGTTTTTCCTCGGGGTGGTCGATCATGAGCCTGCGGTCGACTTGGCCCGGCCTGAGGTTGATTTGGAGGTACCATACTTTCCTCGTTTGGCCGGTCCAATTGCTGGTTTTGCGTGTGGCTTCTGGTGTGAGCCATTGATGGTCACGGGGATAGAAATTTATCGTCCCCACGGTCGGCGCCAATGTTCTGGTGTAGAACACAGATGTCCAGCCAGGGGCTGGTAGATTGATCTTGGATGTATCGGCTGACCTGGATATCTATGAAGGAGATAACCAGGAGAGCGTGGGATCACCGTACACGACAAAGGGGTGTCTTGTGTGTGCACGGTGAGACCGTATGTAAATAGTCTAGGTTTAGAGTGTGTGCACCTTGTTACCTGCCTTCTATATTTATAGAGGCGTCTGGTGCGATATCCGGGGCCTACCATTAATGGGGGGCCATTAATGGGGCGGATATTGGATCATATCCCATTAATGGGGGGCCATTAATGGGGCGGATATTGGACGATACCCCATTAATGGGACGTGTCATTAATGGGGCGGATATCCGAGGTACGCCATTAATGGGACGTGTCATTAATGGGGCGTGTATCTCGGGCAGACCGATATGATAGGGGCGGATCCCGCCTAGCCGAGATTTCCGGATCTCCCGCCCCGATTAGCGGATTACGCCCCCCGGCTCGCTTGGGCCTTGCCATGGATTGGAGGCTTTTATTTAAAATGAACGTAATATCCAAAAATGAACGTAATATTTATTAATATCAATTAATCATTTAAACAAAGAAGTTGACCCACAGAAGATCAAGTGTTAAGGTGGAGCACAGATCTCTGTAAAACTTCAAGCATGGTAGCTAGGGTTTTTGCTTTTTAGTGCTCAATTCCAAGTAAATTTTTTAAAAAAAAAAAAAAAATTGTTTTGATTTCTTTTTTCAAATTTTTTTACAACTTATTCTTGCTTAATGTTGTTCACTTATTATTATTATTATTGCCGGAAAATCACTTGAAACATTGTATATGAGAATGTTTTTATGTCTAACTAACAAATAATAGCAACACAATATCTAAGAACATTGTTACATACATACATACATACATACAAACAATCAATGTGCTGGGGGCGGAAATCTGATACGTAACAGAAAATTTTGAAGTCAAACATAGAGTTTATTATTAATCAGCCAAAAATTGTCTTAGTATTGATTTGTTTTAGTTTTAAAAAAATAATGTTTCATAAATCTAATGAAGCACAAGAGAATTCTCAAGGGTATTAACGTTTCAATCATCTCTTCATTAGAGTTATTTCACTTAAACTCACTGAAGCAACACATCATCATAAGCTTCAAACAACTCTATTATCTCCACCACTAATTAACCATAATTACAATGAATCAAGGGGGCCCTTGGAGTTGTAGTGATGAGAAAAGGCTACATGACATAAATGAAAAGAAAGACAAGTATTATGATGTAACAAGCTCAAATGAGGTACCAATAAAGGAGACAAGCAGCAGAGTAGAAATGCGAGCACATATTGTAAAAGAAAAGTCTTAGGTTCGAGCTTTGTGAATGCAAAAAACCTCGGGAGACTCTCCGATCATAGCTAGGAGCGTGGACCTAGGTCGGATTCGGATTAGTCGGGCTAAGCTTTGGTGAACCGAGGTGGGCAACCAAAAAAAGTCAAATGAGGTGGGCTAGTTGGGCCCAAGATTAATGGAAAAAGGAGGCCTAAACCAAAGAAAGAGTGAAAGGATAAGAAGCAAGACGTGGAAGCTACGTAAATTGTGTGAGAAATTTAGTATAAAGAGACAAGAGACAAATACCGTTAAAGGGAGCGAGTCCACATTAGGTGTTTAGAATTAGGTGCTTATTATGTGTTTATACCTCTAATTAGAGGTATACGCATTTTTTTATTATATATATATTGTATTTATTTATATTTAAACTATATGTTTGCTTTAAAATGTTTTTTGCACCGGTATTTCAAATTAATTAATTTCCAACTGCATTTGTCAGAATACCAAGTATTATGAAAATTAATTAATTTGAAATACCTGGGTAAAAAATATCTCATAAAGAAGATATAATTTAAATCTAAATAAATAAAATATATATAAAAAAAAAAATATGCTCATACCTCTAATTAGAGGTATAAACACCTAATTCTAAACACATAACGTAGACTCGGTATGTGTGCTATTGAGCTTTTAGAAGCAAACACCTTTAGACATCTTTCACTTCTTATCTCTACTCTTCCCTAAGTCAGTATCGCTTCCTTTTATTGAATCCCCCCAAAAGACGTCCCTAATAAAAGGGATGTAAATTGGGTCAAATTTGGAACGTTAAAAATGTTTTTTGTAGTAGTGAGTGGTCTTTATATATAAAATTTTCCCTACTTTTAAAGTGCCTGGAATATGGTTTAATTTGTCTCATTGAACATCAAAGTTTTTAAGGTAATTAAGGTTAAGTTAATGTCACACATACATGCCACAGACAAAGTAAGTGCTTGTTATGAGGTAAGTATGTGAAATAAGTTTTGTCTCTACTTATGTGAACATGTTTAAATTAAGTGCCAACTCAAACAGGCACTAAAGCAAAAAATCATTTCATTTAAAAATTCATATATATTGAGCACAAGTAACAAAACATAAAATAGAGGAACAATAAGCATGGTATAGTATACAAACATTATGAAACCTAACCTAACAAAGAGTACAAAGTACTTATGTCTCATACATGTCTTCAAATGGAAATTAACGACCACCTGAGAGGATAGATTCAGGTATTGAAGTATGAGAGTTAAAGCCATCCACCCTTGAAGATGGAAAGGACATTCGAATGTCATCAAAGTCTTGTTGGCTCCGACATGTGAATCCAAAACAAGAGGACGACATTAGTGATGGAAAATCAGGCAAAGGCACCTCCATATTCAAATATTGCACAACTTGACGCATGTTTGGCCTATCTTCAGCATTGAAATTCAAACACAAAAAGCCCCAATTTCAACACTAATTCTACCTCCTCTACTTCGTACTCCGTTCCTAAATTCTGATCCTTGGCCTCAATAATCTCACCCCTCTTCCATAACTCATATACCCAATTCACCAAAAGAAATTCCTCACTCCCTCCTTCTATAGGCCTTCTTCCGTGATACAACCTCTAACATAAAAGCACCGAAAGCGAAAACATCTGACTTTGTGGTGGCTCTCCCCGTTGTTGTGTACTGGAGCCAAATACCCCAAGGTCCCGACCACATGTGTAGTAGTAGGATCGGTGCCATGATCGTATAATCTTGCGAGACCAAAATCTCCTAGCCTTCCATTCAACTCTGAATCTAGCATAACATTGCTTGCTTTTATGTCTCTATGTACTACTACTTGTTCCCATTCTTCATGCAGATAGCACAATCCTAAAGCTACCCCTTTGATGATTCTAAATCTTTGCATCCAATTTAATGTCACTCTATGTTTTTTAAAGAGGTATTTATCTAAGCTTAGTTTGGCATGAAATCATAGACCAAAAGAAGCTCACCTTTTCCCCGCAATATCCCAAAAGAGATACGAGGTTTCGATGACGAAGACGACCAATGCTCACGATCTCTCGCTATGAACTCCCTCATCCCTTGTCGAGATCCATGGGATACTTTCTTCACAAGAACCTCAATTTTTGAACCTGGCATTGTCCCTTTGTAGACGCTCCCAAAACCACCATTGCCTAGAAGCTCTTTCTCTCTGAATCCCTTTGTGGCAATGTAGAGATCTTTGTATTTGATTCTTTGAGGACCATAGTCTTGCTCCCACTCCTCAACAATCTAAAACTTCTTTTTCCAATTTGTGAAATAAACTATAAATAAAATAATTAGAAATAATATACCAAGTGACATGAGAGGTACCCCAATAAGCAAAATCATTGATTGTTTGTTTCCTCCGAGTCGTGGAAGTTTTGGGAGTTCCGAGGTATCAAGGTTTTGAGCCACACCATCGACCCGGAAACTCCAACCAAGAACATAATGAAAAGTCACCCGCCCCGTGGAAGATGAGAATCCTACATAACTTGGATTGGTTAGAATTTGAGAAAGATCTTGGGACAAGGTTAACAATGGAGTTTCGGGCTCGTTAACATCGATTGAAGATAGGGTGACACTCGACTTTCTTCTTGCCTCCATCATAGTCCACCCACACTTGCATCGGCAAAGCCACTTGTGAGGCTCAAATTTTGAAATTGAGACCTATTAACATAATATCCGCAGGGGTAGATTTTGTGGAATTCAGACCGGTTAATATCGATCCCGAACATGGTTATCATTAATATCCCCAAACTCATTGTTCTGGATGGTGTCAATTCTACAGCAAACACGTGGTTTTTGGGGTCGCCATTGTTGCTCATGTTGAAGAGGCTGAGGTACTGGCCGACGAGACCATCTGGAATTGCCTTTGTTGGAGAAATCACAAAAGCCATTCCATCACAATTCACAGTTGGATATCGAGGTCTAATGGCAAAAACAAAAGTGGTTGAGAAAGAAGAAGTGTTTGTGAAAAGTAGTGGATTGGGGTAAAAAGCATGACTCTTTTGCATCCTAGTTTCATTGGTGAGTTGGAGGAGGCCATTGGAAGTGATGGCAGATATACCATTCATGGTTAAATTAGCTGATTGGAAGCCATAATTAAAGATAAAATTTGTATCAGCTCTACTTACTTGTACCATTGTTGTCACCACCAAAAGCACCAACGTCATAATAATCTGCACAAACATGACTGTGTCTCAAAATCAGTAGTCCTCTGCCATCCGTATCTTCGTACTTTCCTTTTTATTAGCGGTCTGTGAGGCAACAAATGGGTTGGTTCTGTTTGCGGTGGACGGTAGGATTCTGGAGTGACTGTCATTTCCATTGGTCGCGCAAAGAAAAGATAAGATTTTTTGACCTCCGTTTTTTTTGACGTGAGGAAGGGTGGAATTCTTATTTTCAAAGGTGATGCCAATCTCCTAGGAAGGGTCGATGAGGGGGAAGAAAATCGATTTTTGCGAATTCCATGGGGATAATGGTATTGGATTTAAGGCAATTTGACGAAATTGGTTTTATGGACTCCAAACATTCCAAAACGTTAATTATTCCAAGTCATTTTCTATTTTCTTAATTTCAATTTTCATGTAATTCATTGATCAAGTTTTGCACGGACTTCATATTTATTTTCCTGAACTTGTAACTTTTTGACCAAATTAATCCTAAATATATAATTGAATATAAAAGTGTCTGAAACTAAGCTCCTAAAATTTAAACAAGAGAATTAAGTATTTTTTTTTTTAAAAAAAATATCAGTAAATATACTCAAGCAAATTAACGGTATGGATTATAAGCCTTGAAGTAATTTTTTTTTTTTAAAAAAAATAATCCAGTAAATATACTCAAGCGAATTAACTGTATGGATTATAACCCTTTAAGTGAATGTTTTTTAAATAAAAAATTCAGTAAATACACTCAATCAAATTAACGGTATGGATTATAACCCTTTAAGTAACTTTTTAAAAACAAATCCAGTAAATATACCCAAGCGAATTAACGGTATGGATTATAACCCTTTAAGTAAATTTTTTAAAATAAAAATTTCAGTAAATATACTCAAGCAAATTATCGGTATGGATTATAACCCTTTAAGTAATTTTTTTAAAATAAAAATTTCAGTAAATATACTCAAACAAATTTTTTAAATAAAAAATTTAGTAAATACACTCAAGAAAATTAACGGTATGGATTATAACCGTTTAAGTAATTTTTTTAAAACAGATCCAGTAAATATACTCAAGCGAATTAACGGTATGGATTATAACTTAAGTACATTTTTTTTAATAAAAATCTCAGTAAATATACTCAAGCAAATTAACGGTATGGATTCCTTTAAGTAATTTTTTTAAAATAAAATTTTCAGGAATATACTCAAGCAAATTTTTTAAATAAAAAATTCAGTAAATACACTCAAGCAAATTAACGGTATGGATTATAAAGGATAAATGCCTGATCAATTGTGGTCCAACTTGTGCATTTAATTTTAAGTTGATTAAAGGCAATAAAAAACATCTATAGAGGGCCAACGCCTTAGTAGCGCGGTGGCATGGGAGCTTGGCTATTCCTCCCCACGCATGTCCAGGGTTCGAACCTTGCCCCCTCCCCTACTATGTGTATAAAAAAAAAAAAAAAAAAAAAAAAAAAAAAAAAAGACATCTATAGAGGCCATTATTTTCGAAAATAATAGGACCAATAGAGGGCTGATTTAATGCCAAGAAAATACCATGGGATTGTGACGCATGTAACAATGATCCAATGGCTCTAAATTAGCCATGAATTTAAGCTTAATCCTCATGTAATTAAATGAACTAATGTGAGACTTGGAGCAACAAGATTTTGACACATGGAAAACTCATCCAAGGGCTAGGGAAGGAGGAGGATGTCGACCAAGATCATGAAGGGGGGGAGATTGAAAGTTAAAAAGTGAAGATTTGATCTAAGGGAAAGAAAGAAGAGAAGTTGGATTACTTGAGTGTGGGGATCACCTTAAGCTTGGATTTTGCCTATAAATAGGACTTGATCCCCCCTCAATTATTCACACCAAAACAAGCAACATCTAATCCTAAGTTGAGAGTGAGAGGCGAAATCTATAGGGAGAAGAAGAAGGAGTAAGAGTTTCAAGGTAAGTTTTTAATTTCTAGCTTTTTGATTTTGGTAAAATTTTGGTTTAACCTACTAAATTGTAAAGTAAATTTATTTTCATGTTTTTAAGGTCACCAATAGGTTTAGAATGAAAAATGGATGAAAAACATGATGGGAAATACTTTTTGAAAGCCAAGGATCAAAATATTGGAAATTGAGAAATTTCCAAATTTTAGTATTTTTGGAATCAGTCACTTTTAGGCGTTATTTTATCTAGAAAATGATCTATAAAAATTATGAAATTTGCATAATAAAATAGACATCCAGGGATTTCTTTTGATATAAAATACATGATGTTTAGGTTTTGTACAAGGAATTATAGATTTTTGAAGTTGGGTCATGTTTCAGGAAGTTAATTTGAATAGTGATTGTTTGGCATGAATTTTATCTATTGAAATGATGCCTAAAAATCCTAAAATTTTTTTGGATATATAATAGACATAAGGGGCTCTCTTTTTATGTAAAACACATAATTTGTAGAGCTTTTTTTATAAAAAATGTGAATTTTTCAAGATAATCCATATTTCTGGACTTGAAACTGGAAAGTGAAGAATTGGAAAGATTCCAAAAACTTCAGGGAATGATCCGAGACTTCAAGATTTTGGAAGAACATCATTTTGATTTTTTTACAATTAGTTATGATTATTGAAAGTTATACTGCAAAGTCTAGGCGAAATGCTGGAATTTCAAATTAAGCAAAATTAGGGGTAAAAATAGTATAATTAATCCATTAAGGGTAAAAAGGTTAAAAGTGGCAAAAATATCTCTTAGGATATTATTCCAAGTAAATATGATATCATAGGAAGGAAATAATGCAGTGATAATGATATAGCATATCCGGAAAGTTAGGAATCATACCAAAAAGAAATCGCATAACTATGCATAACCAAGGTGCGGACCGTGCTATAACTTTAACTCTTACGTGTCTTGTATGTATATGTATATATATGATTGATTGGAGTCATGGGCAAGACTGGATTTTTAGCCATGCACCGTGACTGACTAAAACTGGGTCTTAGATCACATGTGTGTTTACATTCAGTTAAGCTGTGGATTATTGTTTTTATGATAATGCTACATGTTTGTTTTCCTAGCACTGAGGATCCATGATTAGGACACATGGTAGTGTTACTGGTAACGATACATTTGTTGTATGCTATGTATTGTGATAACTAAATGTTGTTTTCCATGTTATGAATATTTGTCATATATTGTTATTACTTGAACATAAAGTTAACTGTTACCTGAGATTTAATTCAATTGAATCTCAAACATAACTATAGCTTAAGGATCAAGAGGGTCCAGATCTCGAGGTAAGCAGACATATGAGATCGTGCGAGAGACTGGGACGAGTTTTGATTGGATTGTATTTGTTAGATGCTTGATATTTGTATACTTGGATAAGCGTACCGATATATGATTAGTTTTAATTATAGCCACGTGTGTGTGTATATATATCAGTTACTCTCCGCTCTATTGCCCCACTCTGATGATATTCATATGTATACTACCAGGGGTAGATTTAGGGGGGGCTAGGGGTGGCCCCCGCCCCCCTAAAATTATATAATTGTACCCAAAATTTTTGGAAATTATGCTTTAGCCTCATTAAAATTTCAACCTTTTCACTTTAGCCCTTATTTAAAAGTCTCATAAAGGTACTAAAATGAAAATATTGAAATATTTAAGAGGCTAAAACATAATTTCCTAAAATCTTGGATCCAATTCTATAGTTTTTACCCCTAATTTCAAATCTTTTGACTCCTCTAAGTTTTATTTTGTAATTTTTGCCCCCCCCTCCAAATTTTCATTCCTGGCTCCGCCCCTAATACTACATGTTAATATACATAATAAGTAGTATGGAATTAAGAGTGTTACAGTCGGTACGTAATTTTGCCCATGTTCTATAGCGTGGATTCATCTAAGTTTGTAATCAAATCTCTAATTTTGGAGAACCATATTTTGAGATTTTAAACAAAGAAGTTCACCCACAAAAGATCAAGTGTTAAGGTGGAGCACAGATCTCCGTGAAACTACAAGCACTTACTTTTTAGTGCTCAATCCCAAGTAATTTTTTTTAAAAAATTGTTTTTTTTAATTTCTTTTCAATTTCTTTTTACAACAGATTCTTGCTTAATGTTGTTCAATTATTATTATTATTATTGTTGTTGTTGTTTTTGTTGTTGTTGTTGTTTTGCCAGAAAATCACTTGAAACATTATATATGAGGATATTTTTATGTCTAACTAACAAATAATAGCAACACAATATTAAAGAACAGTGTTACATACATACATACATACAATCAATGTGCTGGCGGCCGAAATCTGAAATGTAACTGAAAATTTTGAAGTCAAATATGGAGTGTATTACTAATCAGCAAAAAAATTGTTTTAGTATTGATTTGTTTTATTATTATTATTTTGAAAAAAAAAAAAAAAACAAATTCATAAATCTAATGAAGCACAAGAGAACTCTCAAAGGTATTAATATTTCACTCCTCTCTCCTTAATTATTAGAGTTATTTCACTTAAACTCACTTTACCAACACTTTATCATAAGCTTGTAACGCCTCTATCATCCCCCCCCCCCCCCCCCACTAATTAACTATAACTTTCCAACTTCTATCCATCTTTGAGCTGGCACTGGAAGCAAGTCCATGCAAGTCGAAGTCGAGACAAAACTTATTTTACAAACTTACCTTGTATATCATAAATCACATTGAAAAAACAACTTCTACCACAAATTCAAACAGACATCAAATCTACAAAATAATAAATAAAAAGTAAAATTGTGCGTGAAAAATGTTTAAATAAAAATTATTTCTGAAATACTGACAGATATTACTTTTATTTAAAATTTTGAATAAATTAAAATAATTTTTTATAAAAATAAAAAATTATATTTGAATAGTAGATTTTGGTGTTGATCGCTTTTTCAAAAGGCTTGCTGCTATCGGTGCAATTTCCATGAAATTCCAACTGATGAAACCAACTTTCCAACTTGGAGACTAAAATGAAGCGTGAAATTTCTTTCCTCTTTCGGCGTCAATCTATCACAAGAAAAAGAGAGAGCTTTACTCATTCCCCTTACCTTGTTTCGTAGAAGCCTTCATCACAGAGTCACTAATTTCTGGTGAAAATTGTGAAGGGGCCGGGGTGAGATTTAGAAACAGCAAAAGCCTCTTATATATATTTTTTGATGTTCTTCTGATCACTCTGATAAATAAGATTGATCTCTCCTTCGCCCCAACTTCACACACTGGTAACTAACTAAATATAGAGAGGAATATTGACATATTTCTTTGTTTACTGTTGGTACTTGATTTTCTAACGTGACATATGCGTTCATACATTTTGGAGAGTGCCTTATTCTTTCCATTCTTTTTATTCTCTTTCTTGTCTCTCTTTTTTTAGAATATATAGGTCAAAATACTAATATATGGCATTCGTTATATACAATTCTGATTTCTTTTTGGATATATTCAATTTGGACATGTTAAAATGCTATGAGTTTTCTAGTACAATGCAACTACATATATAAAACTTACTGAAAGGCTTAAAATGGGTTTGAGTTTTGGACAGTATAAGTAGATAGCAAGGGCTTGTATTTGGATGAAAAAAGGTTTAGAATTGAATGCTTCTATCACTTTCCATCACATTTATGCAGATGCAGCTTTGAAAAAGAATTGAAACAAGTTCTAGAAAGTAAAAATTTAAATGGACATGCACTCATGAAAATAATTTAGAGCCCAAATAACCTCCTGACAAGGTTTTTCTCCCATACTTACTTTAATACACTTAATTGCACAGTAAAAACCTACATACTCCTTCCAGTCATTTTTATAATAAACATTTTCTCTTTTATGGATGATCTTTAATATAAGGAACACATTTTTTTTTTTCTTTAAATTTAAACTGATCTTTCCATTTTTACCCTCATTAAATATATGTCACATATTATCTCTCTACAATAAATTTCCATCTATTCTCTCAAGTATACTATATTGATAAATAAGGGTGTAAATGAAAAAAAAATACATATCTGATATATTTATTACTTTTAATTAACATTTTAAATCGCATGATTTTGATTTTGATAATTATCGTTTGTTAGAAAAAGGAGTGGAGGGAGTAATATTTAAAATGAAGCCTTGCTGCTTTGAACTGGATATTTCAGGCTGAAATCTCATCGGACACTGAGTCACTAGAATATCCCATTGTTTAAAGCATTTCATTGCACCGAAGAATTTGATTTTTCTAAATCAGGGACTTTTTGGCTAAATATCTTCCACATGTCGCAACGTTTCTCCTTTGCTTCCCTTAGAACTTGTCATATGGGAATTTTTTTCTTCTTTCTATGTAGGCAAAGTCTTTGTCCTACTTTTTGGTTGTATTTATGACTCAATCAATTATAGCATGTTGTTCTGGTGTAGAACTTTTTCGGCCAGTTTGGTGCTTTGATATTGGATCAAAGGACTCACTCTAGATATCTATGAGGGAGATATCCAAAGGAGATTGGGATCACCGTACACAATATAGAGAGTGGTGTGTGTGCACAGTGCGACTGAAAGTAATGAGTCTGAGTTAGAACCTGTGCACCTGGTTAGTTGGTCTCTGTATTTATAGAGGTCACCATAGAGGAGATCATGGTTGGGCATGTCCTCCATCGTGGTAGGGGCATGATCTCCATGGTGGAGCACTTGGGGAGTACGTGACGCGGAGCTCGCTCGGATACTCCTATCCTGCTGATGGTTACGATCCACTACTATAGTGGGTCTTCCTATATTATTGGTATGTTTGTTATCTTAGACGTTGACCAAGTTGGGCCACCTTGACATTGGGCCTTAATGCCGATCCGTAACAGTTGCCCCCAGCTGGTAGGTCGGGTTTCCGAGCTGCCGAGATGTATTATGATTATTACGGACTGGTTTCGAACGATTATTTGGGGCTGTTGTTATCTGAAAAGATGTCGGTCGTCCGGGATAGACAGGCTGAGGTCATGACGTCTTCGGGTCGTGTGGCATGATCTCGGTTTGGGGCGTCGTGCGCCCTTTCCCAGATTTTCCGAGGATGAGGGGCCCGATCGCTGCGCCCAGACCCGAGAGAGCCCGGCGTGTCCCTTCGCCTGGGTGGATGTTAACTGTTTCTCCCATTTCTCCAGATCTAGGGTTCCGCGCCTCCGCTATCATTGCATCGCGACACCTGGCTCCCGCGGAATGGCGAGGGGTCATAACCGCTGCGCCAAGCCGTCATCGATTTTCGTGCGCATTTAATGCTTCCACTGAGTGACGCGCGCTACCCCTGCTATCGTATTTGAATTGTCCTTTTTGCCCCTGACACCGTTTGAACTTCACGACTGCATTTCCCTCCATTTGGTTCATTCCTTTGTTTCCTCGTCTTATTGCTTTCCTTCGAATACAGAGCTCTTCTGTTGCTGCGATTGTCTTCCACAGATTCTCCTTCCTTGTTCCTCCTTCCGCTGTATATTTAGGTACGTTCATCGTTTCCTTCTACATTTCTGTGACTTGATTCTACTTTGGGTTTGTCTCTGTTTTCGGTGTTTCTGGTTCTGATTAGTTCTGAGTGGGCCTTTTCTTCATATGAAGATCACTTTCTTTAGATGTTACTTTGGCCCTCTGCTTCTTTGGTTGTCAATCGGTTCAAAGAAACCGTATCCCCTGTCCTTTCCTCACTTTCGATCCTTCCATCCTTATTCCTCCTTCTGTGCATTGGTTAGGTGATGGATAGGTCTAGCAATCTACCCTCTACTAGTCAAAATATAACCCCCGAAGAAGAAGCCTTACGCGCTCGTTATCCCTTGACCAGCTATTGGTTGTTAGGTTCTTCCCATACTGAAGAGCAAAGAATCACCACCTTCCTTCGTGGCGCGCCCGGTGACTGGAGATACGGTTTCTGACAAAGAGGCGGATGTATATGGGATGACATCCTTGCGAAGTGTTACTGGCCGGAAAATTCTCAAAGCTTACTCTGACTCGTTCAAGCGTTTTAAGAACAGCTTCTTTAAAGTCATCGCCGTGTCCGGGCAGCAGCCCTGGTTTCTTCTCGATCTTGAATCCAAGGACGTGGAATGGAAGTTCCCCTTGTACTGGACCAAGGATCATCATCACAAAGAATCCACTAGCTATCAAGTGGATGGGGATGACCTTCCAGCCGAGGATGTCGTGTGGGCGGCTCGGTTGGTAACTTATGTTAAAGAACACGGCGTACAATCTGCGGCTTCCATCCTTTCCCAAGCTCTTCCTTCCGCCGGAGCCGGCCCATGTATATAGCTAGCGTCTTCTGTTATATTTTGTCTGCCGCTTTATTTTGGACTCTTCTAATTTTTTGTTTTTGTTCTGCAGCTCGAGCCATGGATCCACTCCCCCCTATGTGTCCCACGTCAACCCTGGCAAGGGTGTCAGGCCAGCGGTGGCGTCGAGGAGGGAGCCCCGTAAGCGTGGCGCAGTGAGTCCGGGCCCATGATCGTAGGGGCGGTGAGGCTCAAACCGACGGCTCCAAGTGGGCTAGGACCTCGGCCCCTGGGTCTTCTACGGCGGCCATCTCCATCACCCCGCCTGCTCCAGAGACACAAAAGGAGACTTCGGTCAAGGAAGCTCATGCTCGTCCTATCGGTCACCTGGCTCAATCTTCTGCTCCCCCACCGCCCACCTTAACATTGCCGCGCGGACTTGCCTGGGAGAAGGGTTGTTCCGCCGAGGAGCTTAGTGTGGCCTATCTTCCCCCTCGTCGCTTTCAAGACCTTTCTGTTAGCCTGAATGAAGCTGACGAGTGCCTGATCCACGATGTACAAGATCATCTGGCCAAGGGGATAGGTCTGACCCAGTCTCTGCTCATCCTTAAGCAGAAGGTAGTCGGCATTTCCGCCGAGAAGCGTCAACTGGAGTCGGAGAGGGATTCGGCCATGGCGGCAAAGAAGCAGGCAGAGTATGAGTTGAGCGCCTTCCAAGCTGCGGCCAGCAAGGCTTCTGAGGAGTTGAAGTCCACGAAGGAAGTCGTGGCCAAGCTAGAGTCCGAGGTCTCTTCATTGACGAAGTCTAACTCTGAGAGTTTGGAGGCGCTGAGGTCTGTCCAGGCGCTGAGGGCAAAGTTGTCGGATGACCTGGGCTCCGCGAGGGCCGAGCTCGCAGATACTAAGAAAGCTCTCACGGCTAGCTCGGACACGGTGAAGGTGACGGTGAAAGATGCTTTTAACATGGCTCTGACCCTTGTCCGGGACTTCAACCCCTCGGTGACACTGGATCTTACCAAGGTTGACTACCAGGTGTACATGCATCAGGGTAAGTATTTCCCGCCTCCTCCTTCTCCCGAGGATGCCTCAGTGTCTGAGTTTGGAAACGCTGACCAAGAAGGGGAGGGAAAAGAGGAGATCTCCCAGGGTGTTCCTCCGGAGGGTGGTCCGGGTCCTTCACATCCTCCGCCCGTTGCCTAAGCGTTCAGTCCCTCCATGTTCTTTGATGCCTTTAATTTTTGGGGCGTCTGTGCCCATTTCTAAACATTGTATCAAGTTCACCTGGCGTCTATGCCGGTTACATACTTTGTTTTAACAATTAAGTTTATGTTTAACTGTCTTATTGTTTTATGAATTCTACGCGTAGTTAGGAATTCATCGACTGTAGTAGGCAGTGTCTATATGCTCGACCAGAACTTTAAGTCTGGGATGTGGGGCAGGGTTGTGTGTTTTAACCTCGTGGGGTGTTAACTAACCGTACTACCGCGTTTCGGCCCTTTTTAGCTGAAGTGATAAATTGTAGCCGAGATAAGGCGAGTTGTCACATGTCCAGCCGAAGTGTTCGTAATGCCATGCTTGAACATTTTGACCTGATCAGGGTCGGAATGACAACTGTCACGCTTACATCGGGGCGAGCGTTGACGCATCAATTTCACGATGGCCACGTATGGCGATTTCGCCGAGCTTTAACCTAAGCACGTCGGAGTACAACAGCCGGTGTCATCCATCTAGATGGTTTTTGTTTGTGACCGTGTTTAAAGACTTCGGTGTCATATTTCTGACTGGGCTTATATGCCTCGGTGTAATGCTTAAGCGTTCATTCGTGCACGTTAGCGAATCTCCGCAGAGGGATCCTTCATTAATTCCAAAATAGCTCCAAAGAGCTAACAAATAGTTTTAGTGAAATCTTAAAAACTTAACTGGTAAATAGGAATAAAAAGTCAAGAAATACATGAAAATGCTGAACTCAAGAAGTGACCGATCTTCAGACGATCCCAGATCTAAGGGTAATAGATCTTTAGCTTGTCGGCGTTCCAAGTCCTCTTGACTGGCTTCCTTGACAGGGTCTCGAGTATGTAAGCTCCATCGTCCAACCTTTCTTTGACTCGGTAAGGGCCTTCCCAGTTCACGGCCAGCTTGCCATCTTGGGCATTTTTTTTGCCGATGTTTGCACGTCGGAGGACAAGGTTACCTCGGTTAAACGACCGGGTTCGGACCTTCCGATTGTATTTTTTCGTGAGGAGCTGTTTGGCCGCTAATTCCCGACAGTGTGCCTTGACTCAGATTTCATCGAGCAGGTCCAAGTCCGTCCTTAAGGCGTCGTCATTGGACGCCTCTCCTTCCTACCGAGATCTGAGCTTCCTCCATGATGGCTGTCCTATCTCGACCGGGATCATTGCTTCACACGCATAGGTTAGCTGAAATGGGGCTTCCTGGGTTGACGTCTGTACACTTGTTCTGTAACCCTACAAGACACTGTGAAGTTGCTCGACCCAGTGCGTCTCTGCATCTAACATCTGTTTTTTCAAACTGTCTAAGAGGATCTTGTTGGCCGACTCGGCCTGGCCATTAGATTGGGGATGTTCGACCGAGGCGAAGTGTTGCGTGATGCCCAAGTCGGACATCAGGGTCTGGAATCTATGGTCCATGAACTGTGTCCCATTGTCTGTTACAACTTCAGCTGGTATTCCGAAGCGAGAGACGATATTATGGCGAAAAAACTGCATGACACGTGCCAAGGTGATCGTTGCCAATGGCTCCGCCTCAATCCACTTAGTAAAATAGTCTACTGCAATGATGAGCCACCTGAGTTGTCCGGGAGCCGGCTTGAAGGGTCCAAGGATGTCCATGCCCCACTTGTAGAAGGGCCACGGGGCCGAAATGCCTTTTAATTCTGTTGGCGGGGGCTAAATAAGCTTGGCGTGTTTCTGGCAACTGTCGCACATCCTGACGGCCTCTTTGGTGCCTCCACCATGGTCGGCCAGTAATATCCTGCTCGAAGAGCTTTTCTCGCAAGTGCTTTGCCCCCCATGTGATGTCCGTTGATGCCTTCATGTATTTCTGCCAGTACGTATTTGGCTTCCGCTCCTGTCAAACATCGCAGCGTTGGAGAGTGTAGGCCTTTGCAATATAGTTGATCGTTGACCATGGTGTAGATGGCCGCCTCACGAATCAACTTCTTAGCTTCGGTCGAATTGGTTGGAATAATACCTCTTTCCAAGTAATCTTCAATCAACTTCCTCCAATCGGTCTCCGCCGTGATAGTCATGATGCAACTCGGCTCGGACAAGTTCTGCTGGATCACCGTTCTATGATTGTTCGCACCTTTCGTGCTTGCCAGCTTTGAGAGGATATCCATCCTGACATTTTCTTCCCTGGGGATATGGGTGACAATCACCTCCTGGAACTCAGCCATGATCTCCTTAGCTTTGTTGAGATATTTAGCCAAAAGGGGCCCTTTCGTCTAGTAGGTGCCCTCAATCTTTGCGGCTACGAGTTGCGAGTCGGTGAACACCTTGACCCGCTGAGCTCCATTCTCCGTGGCTTGTATTAATCCAGCGATGAGAGCTTCATATTCTGTCTGGTTGTTTGAGGTCGGGAATTTGAGCTGGAGGGAGTGTTCCATGGCTACGCCCTCCGGGCTCTCAACGATGATCCCAGCACCGCTTCCTTTTGCGTTGGACGAGCCGTCGACATACACCTTCCATATACCGTCTGTCGACTCCGTCGGGGTGAGCTCCATCACGAAGTCGCCTAATGCTTGCGACTTGATCGCATGGCGTGCTTCGAAAGTGATATCGAACTCGGACAACTCGATCGCCCAGCTGGTCATTCTCCCGGCGAGATCCGGCTTGTGCAATACTTGGTGGATTGGTTGACTAGTTCGGACTACTATCTGATGCCCTTGGAAATATGGCCGCAGTCTCCTTGCGGTGGTCAGTAAGGCGAAAGCCATCTTTTCCAACTTCTGATACCGTCGTTCCGAGCTTTGCAACGCCCTACTCACAAAGTAGATTGGCGCCTGCCCGGCCTCGGTGTCCCTTACCAAGGCGGAGCTTACGGCCTCTTCTCCTACTGATAAATATAGGAATAATGTCTCGCCTGGTTCCGGCTTTGTTAAGACCGAGGGTGTGGCCAGGCATTGCTTGATCCTTTCGAATGCGGCGTCGTACTCTGAATTCCATCCTCCCTGGGTCTCCTTTTTCAGTAGTTTGAAGAAAGGGAGTTCCTTTTCTGCTGATTTCGGCAAGAATCTAGTCAGGGCGGCTAGTCGGCCTGTCAACTGTTGAACCTCTCTCTTGATCCTCGGGGCCTGCATGTCTAGGACATTTTGCATTTGTCGGATTTGCCTCGATTCCGCGGTTGGTCAACATGAACCCAGGAACTTCCGTAGGAACTCCAACCGCGCATTTGGCCGGGTTGAGCCTTATCCGGTGCCTTCTCAACTTCTCAAAAGTCTGCTCTAGGTCTCGGATGTGGTCTTCTGGATGCTTGGACTTTACGATCATATCATCGATGTAAACCTCGATGTTTTGTCCGATCTGATCTTTAAAAACTGTGTTCATCATCCATTGATAGGTGGCTCCGGCGTTTTTCAAGCCGAAGGGCATAACATTGTAATAGTAGTTCGCCTTGTCCATCATGAAGGCTGTCTTCTCTTGGTCGTCGGGATGCATGGCTATTTGGTTGTAGCCCGAGTATGCGTCCATGAAGGACACATGTAAGTCGGAAGCCGCGAGTTGTCCCACCAACTGATCGATATTGGGCATCGGATAGGAATCTTTTGGGAGGCCTTGTTCAAGTTGGTGTAATCTGTGCACACCCTCCATTTACCATTTGGCTTTAAAACCATCACTACGTTAGAAAGCCAAGTGGTGTATTGTATCTCTCGGATGAAACCAGCCACCAGGAGCTCGGTCACATGCTTCTCGAGTGCCTTCTGTCTGTCGGCCGCTATTTTCCTCTTCTTTTGTGCCACAAGCGTTGACCTCGGCCGAGTGGCCAATTTATGACAACAAAATCGTGGGTCGACCCTGGTATCTCGGACGACGTCCATGCGAATACGTCTTGATTCTGCCTGAGGAATTCCATTAAACGGGCTTTCAGTTTGGCATTCAGATCTCCGCCGATTTTGGTGGTCTTCGAAAAATCCCTTCCTATGACCAACTCCTCGAGTTCCCCTCGGGCTCCAGGTGTGGGACGTCGGGCTTGTCCCTAAGGTCGAGCTCTACCATGTTCACTTGTCGTTGGTGCCGCCTGGGCTTCTCGGTGTCAGCCGAAATCTCCCCTCTACTGAGCCGAGGTGGAGATGATATCTCTCCGTCCCCGCCGCGGACAATCTCGAAGTAGCATTGCCGGGATTCTTTTTGGTCGCCCGAGACCACTACTACCTGGTTCCTTTTGTTAACCATCTTGAGTTTCTGATGCTTCGTGGATACTAACATGTCCCATTTGTGGATGGTTGGTCTTCCCAATATAATATTATAGGAAGAAGGAAATTCGGCTACTATGAACCTCACCCGTTCTGAATTAAACGCCTTCTTCGTGCCCAGCGTCAATCTGAGGTCGATGTACCCTTTGGGTAGGGAACGTTCTCGTTAAACCTATGAGGGTTGTTTTGCACGGCTTCAGGTCTTCTACATACAAATGCATCCTTTTATAAGCGTCCCAACTAATAATGTCGGCCGAGCTCCCTGCATCCACAAAAATCCTTTTAACCAGGCAATTTACCAAGGTTCCCGTGATTACCAATCCATCCTGATGCCCTGGAACGACGTCCTTCAGCTCTTCCCTTGTAAATGTTAAGGACGGTGGTACGGGCCTTGTTGGGTCGTCCTCTTCTTTCGGGAGATCTCTCACCGAATGGACCTCTCTTAGGTACTTCTTCCGCTGGCTTACCGTGTCTCCTCCACCTCCAAAGCCTCCACTGATTCCGTTGCAGCGAAGTTCGGCTTCAGGGAACTCGTCCTCTGAGTTCGACTTTCGTCTTTTCTCCTCCTTCCTTGGTTCTGTGGCCGGGCTGTGACTTCGCCCCGCCATGATACCGTTTTCCACTTTTTCTTCCTTGAGTTTTGATCACATACTGGCGAAGTTTCCCCGCTCTTACGAACTTCTCTATGACATCACGGAGTTCATAGCATTCATCCGTGGTGTGCCCCGGACTGTCATGGAAGGTACAAAAATTGGACCTATCTGTTGTGGGTCAGCTTCTTATAGATCTTGGTTTCCTAAACTTTTTCATTTCTGTATGAGCCACCTCCTTCCATAATTGTGCCCGAGAGACCTTCAGAGGGGTGTAGTTGTCATATCTAGCTCGTTCTCGGACCTTTCCCTCGAGATCGGCTTTCTCACCGGTGCCTTTGGGATTCAGACTTCTGTCTCATCGTTCGAGCGTTCTCATCTGGTGACGTAGGCCTCCGTTTCTCAGGTTCGAAGGTATTGGCTATCTCCATCTGTTCCACCTCCAAATATTGTTTCACCCGGGTGTAGAAGTCGGTCAACGTGTAGACTCGGTTCTTACACAAGTTCTTGGCCAGACGTGAAGATGGATCTAAGCCATCGACGAGACAGTGTACGTGGACATCCTCGGAGAGTGAGCATACATGCCTTGCCACGTCTCTGAACCGGTCCAGGTACTTTTGCAGGGTCTCACCCCTTTTCTGCTTTATCTTGCTCAATGTGAACTGGGATTTCGGCTGTTTTTTACTGGTGGCGAAGTGCAGCTCAAACTTTCGTCTGAGGTCTTCAAAGTTTCGGATGGAGTTGTTGGCGATGAACTCAACCATTTATGGGCCGGTCCGGTCGTGTTGCGTAAAAAGCCTCAAGATGACCGAGGCCTTGGATCGGCCAGAACCCACATCGCTTTTCAAATATCTCGAGGTGAGTGCGCGGGTCTTGGGTCCCGTCGTATTTTGGGAGATCGGCTAAATCAAAGTTCTTTGAATAAGGTGCCGTGGCCGTCGCTTTTGAGAACGGTGTTCCGCCAGATACCGTCAAGTACTTCATCCGTATTCTCTCGGGCGGCCGTGTGTGACCGGGGTGTCTTACGCACATCTCGGTTTCCGTCCGAGTCATTGTCCTCCTCGTGATGTCGGTCCTCGCATCAAGATCTCAACTATGCTTACCGAATCGAACTTCTTTGTAAACTCGGGGTTGCTCATCCACGATTCGAGATAATCGTGATTTCTTCGGGGCCGAGGTTGATTGTCGTTCTCGTTAAAGTAATCCTTGCTCTTCCGTTTGCGGTTTGACCTCGCCCGAACTGTCCGACGAACCGCTTATTCGGCACTATCACTTTTCTTTGGGTTTCTTTCCGGTTCCCTTGTGAATTAGGTTTTCGAACTTCTTGAGTCGGTCGGCCATCATCCTGCTCGAGGACCCGAAGTCTTCTTGGCGCTGGAGGTGGTCCCGCTTTTCCTTGTTTTTTCGAACCTTTGAAGCATTGACTCCTGTACTTTCTGCAAAGTACGAACATCAATGGTTGGTGACGGGATCTCTGGGGAAACTGATTCTCGGGCTCGTCGGACCACCGGAGGGGGAGACGTGGTGTAGGACACACGACCCTCCGGGGTGTTCTCGAGCGGGGTTTCCTTTGTTGCCGCCTCCCGTGCTTTATCGTCCACGGGAGGGGATGACGCGGTGTCGAGACGTGACCCTCGGGGTGTTGCTTCGTTGTGGTTGACTCGAACACCACGGTGGTTGAGCCCCGGTGATTGGCTAGGTTGATGATTCCGCGTCGCTTCTAGTGTTTGCCATCGGTGGTCATGGGGATCGAATTTTAACGTCCCCACGGTCGGCGCCAATGTTCTGGTGTAGAACTTTATGTCCAGCCAGGGGCTGGTGCTTTGATATTGGATCAAAGGACTCACTCTAGATATCTATGAGGGAGATATCCAAAGGAGATTGGGATCACCATACACAATATAGGGGTGGTGTGTGTGCACGGGTGATTGAAAGTAATGAGTCGAGTTAGAACCCGTGCACCTAGTTAGTTGGTCTCTGTATTTATAGAGGTCACCATTGAGGAGATCATGGTTGGGCATGATCTCCATCGCGGTAGGGGCATGATCTCCATGGCGGAGCACTTGGGGAGTACGTGACACGGAGCTCGCTCGGATACTCCTATCCTGCTGATGGTTACGATCCACTACTATAGTGGGTCTTCCTATATTATTGGTATGGTTGTTATCTTAGACGTTGACCGAGTTGGGCCACCTCGACATTGGGCCTTAATGCCGATCCGTAACACATGTTTTATTAGAATGAATTATGAAAAACTTTAAATCTTATTAATTAATTGTGTCTTAAAATTTAATAAATTTCCAACTTCTATCCATCTTTGAGTTGGCACTGGAAGCAAGTCCATGCAAGTTGAAGTTGGGACAAAACTTCTTTTACAAACTTACCTTGTATGTCATAAGTCACCTTGGAAAAAACAACTCCTACCACAAATTCAAACAGACACCAAATCTACAAAATAATAAATAAAAAGTAAAATTGTGAGCCAAAAATGTTTAAATAAAAATTATTTCTGAAATACTGACAGAAAGTGGACATTGTGCATCGAGCCACATCTTTGCATCGGAATACGGGGTCTGGGTCAGACAGGTTAGTGTCTTCTTATTTAAGCTTCTTCTTTCCAAAAAAAAAAAAAAAAAAAAAAAAAAAAAAGAAAGAAAGTGGTTTTTGATTCTAGCTAGGTATATGGAGAGCAATTTTATCATGGATGACTAGTGTATGTGAGAGTAGTTTTTTTCTTGAAAAACATTTTTTAGAAGTTAAAACAAACAGGCAATTAGACAGATAATCAGCAACATATAAGCGGAAGAAAGTGAGAGTAATTAACAATAAATGAAGAGGGCCCTTGGAGTTGAAATGATGAGAAAAGGCTCATAAATGATAAGAAAGACAAGTATTATGCTGTAAATATCAAAAAAAGTATTATGCTGTAACAAGGTCAAGTGAGGTGGGCCAGGTGGGCTAGGATTAATGGAAAAAGGAGGCCAAAACCAAAGAAAGAGTGAAAGGATAAGAAGAAAGACGTGGAAGCTGCGTGAATCGTGTGAGGAAGTTTAGTATAAAGAGAAAAATACAGTTAGAGGGGGTGTCATGATTTTGGAGATTCTTTTCCTTCTGTGATATCTGCTTTCCCTCTCCTCTATTTTCTTCTCTTCGTACCCACTTTTCTGTCATTTTATGTTTCTTCTCTGTAATCACTATAGCATTTGACTGTGAAGTTTTGCTGAGATTATTATAATTTGAATATAGAGAGGAATATTGGCATATTTCTTTGTTTACTGTTGGTACTTGACTTTCTAACGTGACATATGCGTTCATACTAATTAATAACAATTCAAGAATAGCATCAATTAATAATCACGGAGAAAGCCTTATTCTTTCCATTCTTTTTATTCTCTTTCTTTTCTCTCTTTTTTAAGAATATATACATCAAAATATTAATACACGGCATTCGTTATATACAATTCTGATTTCTCTTTGAATATATTCAACTTGGACATGTTAAAAGGGTGAGTTTTCTATTAGAATGCAACTACATATATAATACTTACTGAAAGGCTTAAAATGGGTTTGAGTGTTTGACAGTATGTGTAGATAGCAAGGGCTTGTATTTGGATGAAAAAGGTTTAGAATCGAGTGCTTCTATCACTTTCCATCACATTTATGCAGATGCAGCTTTGAAAAAGAATTGAAAGTAAAAAATTAAATGGAGATGCACTCATGATCTTTAATATAAGGAACAAATCTTTTTGTCTTTAAATTTAAACTGGTTTTTCCATTTTTACCCTCATTAAATATATGCCACATATTATCTCTTTACAATAAATTTCCATCTATTCTCTCTCGTATACTGTATTCATAAATTAAGGATATAATTGAAAAAAAAAATGCATATTTGATATATTTATTAATTTTAATTAACATTTTAAATCGCATGATTTTGATTTTGATAATTATTGTTTGTTAGAAAAAGGAGTGGAGGGAGTAATATTTAAAATGGAGCCTTGCTGCTTTGAACTGGATATTTCAGGCTGAAATCTCATCGGACACTGAATCACTAGAATATCCCATTGTTTAAAGCATTTCGAAGAATTTGATTTTTTAAATCAGGGACTTTTTGGCTAAATATCTTCCACATGTCGCAACATTTCTCCTCTGTTTCCCTTAGAACTTGTCAAATAGGAATTTTTTCTTCTTTCTATGTAGGCAAAGTCTTTGTCCTATATTTTGGTTGTATTTACGAGTCAATTATAGCATGTTTTATTAGAAGAATTATGAAAAATTTTAAATCTTATTAATTAATTGTGTCTTAAAATTTAATAACTTTCCAACTTCTATCCATCTTTGAGTTGGTGCTGGAAGCAAGTTCATGCAAGTCAAAGTCGAGACAAAACTTATTTTACAAACTTACCTTGTATATCATAAATCACATTGAAAAAACAGCTTCTACCACAAATTCAAACAGACATCAAATCTACAAAATAATAAATAAAAAGTAAAATTGTGCGTGAAAAATGTTTAAATAAAAATTATTTCTGAAATACTGACAGATATTACTTTTATTTAAAATTTTGTATAAATTAAAATAATTTTTTATAAAAATAAAAAATTATATTTGAATAGTAGATTTTGGTGTTGATCGTTTTTTCAAAAGGCTTGCTGCTATCGGTGCAATTTCCATGATATTCCAACTGATGAAACCAACTTTCCAACTTGAGACTAAAATGAAGCGTGAAATTTCTTTCCTCTTTCGGCGTCAATCGATCACAAGAAAAAGAGAGAGCTTTACTCATTCCCCTTACCTTGTTTCGTAGAAGCCTTCATCACAGAGTCACTAATTTCTGGTGAAAATTGTGAAGGGGCCGGGGTGAGATTTAGAAACAGCAAAAGCCTCTTTTATATATATATATATATAATTTTTTTATCTTCTTCTGACCACTCTGATAAATAAGATTGATCTCTCCTTTGCCCCAACTTCACACACTGGTAACTAACTTCAGATCTGATACCTTCCCTTCATCCTATGTTCTGTTTGACGCTGTTTTAATTTCAATAGATCCATTTCTTTCGGAAAAAGGATATATATATATATATATACACATATATAACCAATTCTTCTCTGATTTTTTTTTAACAATCAATTGATCATTCTACAACGCTGACCTTTCGTTTGTTGGTGACAGAAAGTGAACTTTGTGCATTGAGCCGCATCTTTGCATCGGAATAAGGGGTTTGGGTCAGACAGGTTAGTGCCTTCTTATTTAAGCTTTTTTTTCTTTTCTTTAAAAAAAAAAGGGTTTAATTTTTTGCTTTTGTTACAGGAATAATTTTTCTGCCACACTCACATAAAAGTGGGTCCCACTAATATTTTCTCTCTTCTCTTTTACAACGAGACCCACTTACTTTTCTGTCACAAAAAAGGAGATTCATCATTGTGTTGATCTTAATTTAATCACTGTTGAACCATTACTTCTTAAACCAATATTTCAAATAATTGAATGATGAATCTCCTTTTTTGTGCCTTTAAATTGCAGAAGTCCTTTATAACTTGATAATATATTACCAAGTGTACGTGAGATGGAAAGGAATATAGAAGGGAACAATAATAATTCAAGCACAAAAGAAGAAGGGTTAGAGGAGAAGGCAAGGCCACAACAACAAATAAAATGTTTGTTCTGCTGTTCTAAAGGCTCCGACTTCTGCTCCTGCTGCGGATTTAGGACTTCATACCGTTACCAGACTAAAGGTGGGTCCCTCAGTAACGTTTATTTTCTTAAAAAAAAAAAAAGCCTTTTCACAAGGATTTTTCCAAAATCTACTTTAGAAGTTTGTTATTCTAAGAATCTTTTAATGGCAAATGCTTACATTTATAAATGAGTTAAAAGCATGGGAAAATTAAAATGAAGGACCTAAAGAAAAAGATATTTATGTAGAAGGATTCTAAAAATTGTAATTATTTAGAAGGACTAAATATAAAAATATCAAATTAAAAGTACTAAAATGCCCTTAGCAAAATTTTCTCGCATTCCGTCTTACATTCTCTTTCCCATTCTATTTTTAAAACTAATAAAATATTCTAAGTTTCATTAAATTAAACAATGATTTTTATATCTATGAAATTTTTTTACGCATTCTTCAATTTTTTAAAATTAATAAAAATTTTAATTAAAAATGGAATTATATAGTTTTAATAAAAGTCAAGATCTTTTATAATTTATCATATATCTTAAACCAGGAAAGTTTGTATGACTTATTTTTGTTGTAGAAGAAATTTATGTGGATAAAAAAATTCATGTAATGTTAATAAAATTTAAAAAACTAATCAACTTATTATATCCTGAAAAATATGTAATAATTTTATTTTTTATTTTTATAAAAATAATTTAATTGACATTGATAATAATAAATTGGACAACTTGATGATATAAATTGGTGAAAAATAAAAATTAAGGAAAATATGAGTTTAAAAATTGTTAATTAGATAATATATTAAAAAAAGATATGATCATATCATGATGGGCAGTTTTACTTTTAATTTTATTTATTTTTTTTAATTTTGAATACAATAGATAATACATGGGGATTGATTAGGGGCAATTTTTAAAATTTATATTATGATGTTGGGTCCTTTTAGGCAATTACAATTTTTATGGTATTTTATAATAAATATTATTTTCTCTTGGTCCTTTATAATAAATACAAGAGATATCATTGATTGAATTTTGGTTTTAATTTATATTGTTTTAAATAGTTTCTTTTTACTCCTACATTTTCATAAGAATTTTCCCTAATTTAAATAGTTCAAAAATTGTAAATTTAAATAATTTACATAACCTCTCATATATTCCATTTATACTACATGATAAATTATAATATTTAAAATCTATTTTTAACCATTTAAAATAAACATAAATAAAAATTTTTAATGAACATGATAAAAATAAAAAATTAAAAATTTCATAAAATAATCAAAATTAATAAATTTGTAATATATTAAAATTTAGAATTTATGCCTATTATAATTTTTTGGTTGTATAATTGTTTTGACAAATATAAATGTTTAAATAATTCTTAAGTTGAATGGGGGTATTTTGGTCAAAATACATGTTTAAGAAATTAACTGTTGGATGGATAGAAATTAAATTTCAAAATTACAAGGGTGGTTTTGTATACATGCATTTTAATTTTAAGGGATGTTTATATAGGTTTTCAAACTAGAGGGGAGCTTTCGGTAATTTTGGAAAAATAGGGGTAGTTAATGTATTTTACTCTTTACCTTATTTTCATGTACATATAGGAAATAATTTTCCTTTTCTCCATTAATTTATTTGTTAATTATAATATCAATTAATGATTTAAAATGAAAGAGGTAACAAATGAATGTTCAATTGGCTTGGGTTGTTCTAACTAGTGGTCTCATGTTCAAACCCTAGCTATGCAATCACAATAATTACTTAGAACTAGTGAGGTTTTCCCATTGTGGGCTTACATTCTTTCAAACTAGACTAGCCAATTTCTAGTAATGCCGATATCGGTGGAGAAATAAAATAAATAAATAAATAAATGTAATAACAAACTTACATAATAAATATATCAAATAATTTATAGTTTTAAAATATAACTTATTTAATAACAATAGGCTAAACTGAAAAATAAACAATAGAGAAAATCCCAAAAAGATACCTTCAAAATATCAAAATCCCAAATCAATTATATTTCTCCAATAGTTTATGTATTGACTATACTTGATTAGCAATTTATAACTCATTTTAGTTTGAAATCACTTATTTAGATCATCAAATTTTGAAGTTATTTTTCCAAAAATTTTCAAAATAGTAGTACTAGACATTTCAATAGTTTTGACTTTTACCATACTAATTACTCTTTACAATATTTTTTGCTATATTTTTTCTAGAAATTAAATTGCAATTATAATTGTTCTTTTTAATAAGCAAATTAACGGTATTAGAAAGTGCATGTTTGGATTACTTTTTGGAAAATAGTTTTTATAATTTACAAAGTAAGTATGTGAGATAAATTGTCTTTGCTTGAGGAAATGGTTTCTAACACCATGGTTTTATGGTTTGCCAAACATAAACATCCAGGGAAAGTCGAGTTTAATGAACCACTCAATATAGATTTCGAGAGTTTGGTAGAAGAAAATGATTGGAAAACACAACGACCGGCAAGGTATGATGTGTTCTTGAGCTTCAGAGGTGAAGACACTAGGGCGTCTTTCACTTCTCATCTCTTCTCCTCCTTAACCAACAATGGAATTGTTGTTTTCAAAGATGATACTAACCTTCCTCGGGGGAATAATATCTCACTCGAATTGGAACGTGGAATTGAAAATTCTACAATTTTTATTGTTATCTTCTCCAAAGATTTTGCTGGTTCAAGATGGTGCCTCAACGAGCTCTCAAAAATCATGGAGGTTCATAGAGTTCAAGGCCGGGTAGTTCTACCTGTGTTCTTTGGCGTGGATCCCTCTGAAGCTCCTAATCAAATCTCTAGTTTTGGAGAAGCGTTTCAAGGTCTTATACAAAGAAGTTTACTCATACATGATCGGGCATTGAGGTGGAGGAATGATCTCCGTGAGGTCGGGGGCATTCTTTGGTTTTGTTGTGCTCAATTCCAGGTGATATTTTAATTACTAATGTTTCATTTTTTTTCCTTTTCTATTTTGCAAAGGTTAAACAAACTTATGCTATATCTTCTTGCTTCTATGTGCACCTTTTATAGAAATGTTTGTCAAATAACATAAATACCTAACGAAAGAATAAGTTTGACGAAATCTTGTTACATCATTCTTACAATAAGTGTACAATGTAGTACTAGTTTCCTAAACTTGTTTTATTGTTTTTTTTTTTAGTTCAATGATTTTACAAGCACAAATGACGCCATGTTTTGTTTCATCACTCTTATAATGCTATAAGTTATTCAAATTAATTATGATAGTTTTTTTCCAGCCACTCCAATTCCATTTTTTCCCTTTTTTGGGGGATTGGGGGTGGGGGGGCTGGGTTGTTAATTGTTAGGAGATTCGGACCCCTTTTGGTGGAGAGTGACAAAAAATAGAGATGTGGGTGGAGCTTACATTTAGTATGGGGTTCACTCGAAAGCTATCAAGGATTTATATGAACAATCGGTGCTCATTTGTTGTTCTATTTGTTTGTACTGTAGGAATGAAAGTGAGGATATCAAGAAAATTGTTGAGCATGTTTGTGAAATATTGGACAAGAAAGACTTGTTTATTGCTAATTCTATCCTGTAGGATTGGACTCTCGCATGGAAAATTTGATAGAAATGTCAGGAAGCCATCCACCAAATGATGTTCTTGTGCTAGGGATATGGGGGATGGGCGGTATAGGTAAAACAATGATTGCCAAAGCCATGTTCAACAAAATTGGTCAAAATTTTAAGAGCAGAAGTTTTCTTTCAAATATTAGGGAAGTTTGGAAGCAAGATGGTGGTCCAAGTAACTTGCAACAACAACTTGTTTTAGACATATATAAAACAACAAAGATCAAAATACATTGTGTTGAATCAGGAAAAAACATATTAAAAGAAAGACTTAGCCAAAGGCAAGCATTTGTTGTGCTTGATGATGTAGATAAGGTAGAGCAACTAAATGCTTTATCAGGAAGTGCTAAATGGTTTGGTTCAGGAAGTAGGATAATCATCACAACTAGAGATAAACATCTACTGAGATTCCTTAATGTAGACATGGACCATGTATATAGAGTAATGAACATGGACAAAAGTGAATCTATTGAGCTTTTTAGTTGGCACGCGTTTAGGCAACCAAGTCCTAGAGAAGGCTTTGTTGAACTTTCTAGAAATATAGTTGCTTATTCTGGAGGACTGCCACTGGCTCTTGAAGTTCTTGGCTGCTATTTGTTTGAAAGGGAAGTGACAGAATGGAAGAGTGTATTAGAGAAATTGAAAAAAAATCCCCAATGATCAAATCCAAAAGAAGCTAAAGATAAGTTTTGATGGTTTAAATGATGAAATGGAGAGAGAAATCTTCCTTGATATATCTTGCTTCTTGATTGGAATGGATAGGAATGATGTCACACATATATTGAATGCCAGTGGATTTTTTGCGGACATTGGTATTAGCGTCCTTGTGGAGAGAAGCCTCGTAACCATTGATGAGAAGAACAAGCTTGGTATGCATGATTTGTTGCGAGATATGGGAAGAGAAATAATCCGTGAAAAGTCACTAAAAGATTTTGGAAAGCGTAGTAGGTTATGGTTTCATGAAGATGTGATTGACATCTTATCAAGACATGCTGTAAGTACCTTTCTATGCTAATATGTATCATCTCGTAAGAAAAGTAGAAAGAAACATGATGTCAAATGAAGATAACGAATCGGGCATATAAACTTTATAGTTTTGAAACTTATCATAAGAAATTTTTAAGTAGGTGTATTTGTATTTTGTTAATTTCTTGGGAACTAATTATTTATTTTTAAACCCAATTGTTTCATTTACTTGTTCTAGAAACCTACTTGTGACGTAGGTTTACATTTTGCATTTCAGCAATCAAATGAGTAGTACACACCTAAAATTTTTATATTCCCTTCATTCTCGGGGTACAAAATCTGTTGAGGGGCTAGCTTTGAATCTTTCACAAGATGATAAAGTTTCTTTTTTAACCAAAGCTTTTAATAAGATGAACAAACTCAGATTGCTTCGGCTTGTTAATGTTGAACTTGATGGAGACTATAAATACATTAGTAGAGATCTCAAATGGCTATCTTTGGGACAAGTTTCCTTTGAAATATGTACCGGCTAACTTCTTCCAAAATAACTTAGTTGCTATTGAATTAAAAATACAGCAAACTGAGACTCGAGGAACCTCGGGTATGTATGAAGTTTATTATTAAATTTTGTTTTACTTCATACCTTCTAGATAGTTCTTCATTTCCTTGAAAATAATTTAGTTGCATTGATGCTATTCTTGGGAGAGATGCTTGAGTTTTCTTGAAAATTTGCTTTCTTATCTATAATCCTATAGATCTAAACATTCCACCATCAAGATAAATTATTTCTAAGCATAAATTTATATTGAAGTGTTTGGAAGATATATAATTGTTCTAGATGAATGATTTTACATATTGTTTTCATCTATTTTACTTTGCTCAAGATGTTTTCCTAACTATTTGACTGTTGTTGTTCTTGTAGTTACTAGAGAATCTCAAAACCCTCAATCTTAGCCACTCTCCTTACTTGGAGTGTACTCCAAATTTTTCAAAACTACCGAATCTTGAAAAGTTGATCCTTGAAGATTGTCCAATTTTGTCCATGATACATTATACAATAGGGCATTTAGATAAACTTCATATGCTAAATTTGAAGGATTGTATTAGCCTTCTTGGTCTTCCCAAAAGTATTTATAAATTGAAGTGCTTAAAAACTCTCATTCTTTCGGGTTGTTTGAAGATTGAAAAGTTAGAGGAGGACATAGAGCAGATGGGTTCTTTGTCAACTCTAATTGCAGATAACACAACAATAACTCAAGTGCCCATTTCTTTAATGAGATTAAAAAGCATTGGATATATATCAATTTGTGGTCATCAAGGATTAGCACGTGATGTGTTTCCTTCTCTCATTTGGTCAAGGATGTCTCCAACAAATAATCCTCTATCTCTTGTTCCAACATATGCTATCATGCCATCTTCGATTTCATCATCAGATATATTGAATTGCACTATGCATGGTCCTTCATCAATTTATGACAACCTACCAAAGCCACAAAACCTTTTATTGGAATGCATATCAGAGAATCACGATATTCCAGAAGTAAATGAAGGTGCTGCAAAAATCTTGGATTCCTTGTGTGCCTCAAGTTGTAGAGACTCAAAGAACAAGCACCAAATTCTTCAAAAATCTTGGAGATTGAATCTTCTTTGTTGGCTGATAATAACCACGGTCAAGTTGGTACCTCAAGGCGAGACAAATGCTTGAGACACCTTCTAATTAACATTGGAAACAATGATCAAGTCACTAGTTCTCTTTCGGGTGTATTTTACGGGTTATCTCCCTCTCTCTATATATAATGGTTTTCATTTTCTAAACAAGCGCTTATAGATTATGTAATTGTTTTAATAAAAAATAACCGTTGGGCTTTGAATTAGAGATGTTATTTGTGGTATTAAGCAGGGATTGACTCTTAAAGATTATCATGATGATTGTGTCCTCCCTAGTGATAATTATCCCTATTGGCAATGCTTCAAGGGCAAAGGAGCTTCTGTAAAATTTAAAGTCCCCCTAGTTTATAGTTCTGGCTTAAAAGGGATGACTGTTTGCTGTGAGTACTACCCCTCACGTGATTTGAGCAACATGGAGTATGACTCATTCATTAGTATGTTGATAATAAATTATACAAAGGTGACCACTTTGGACTACAAAGCGAGACCCAATGATTTCCATTGAAGAAGCAAAATGGAAGGAAATAATATCAAATTTAGACTCGATGACCAAGTGGAGATCAAAGCAATCCTTGGTAATGGATTCACGGTGAAAAGAACAAGCGAGTCTACATGAAATATTATGAGTCATTTCATGAACAAATGGAGAATCCACCATCATCAAGTATTACTTGCTCACTAGAACTGTTATTTTGCACTAGCTTTAAATGTTTGTGTTATAATTTTAGTTCATAAAAAATGAATCTAGGAGATTATTGTTAATTTTAATTACCTAATTATTCTTTAGGTAAGTTTGACTTTTGAGGTTAACATTTTTACTTATCTCATGATTCATTATGTTTAGTTTTGTACTTTATTTTTCTCTATTGTTGTAGGTACAGAAATATATAGAGATGATGCCAAAAACAATGATTTCAAGCTCTCGGAGCCTAAGCGTCAGAAAATAGAATAAGTGATGTAGCTCAAATGGTACGTAACAGGTCAAAAAAAGTGATGAGTACATGGTAGGACAAGCAATGATTAAATTTAGTGTGTATTTTTTCTGATTTTTGTATCTTTATTTGCATCTTTTTTATTTTAGTAATTATTATATTATCTGGTAATAGAAAACTCAAACATCGTTGCAGTTGATTTTGATAAATTGCCTTCAATACTTGATGATATGATCCTTAATCAAGGATGTTAATTAGTCAAAATAGTTTGATTAATTAGTTATAAAATTCTTACAGTTAATCAGGGATGTTAGGTCAAAAATTATTGTTATAGAAAAAAAATCATGTTAAATTACAAAACATGCAAGAAGAAATCATAATAAAAAGAATTGAAAAAATTTTTTTTTAAGGAAAAACAGAAGCACATCTCTCCCTCCTTGACCATGTAAATTGAAGTTGTGCTCAAATACACATTGCTAGCTTTAAAATTTCTTTTACAAAACAGAAAAGGTGACAAAAATTGGACTTAATATAAGAGTTGAGAGAACTTTCACAGAGACCGTGTTTTTAAAGTCAGTGCAATATGCTGATCCATTGTAACAAAAATTGGACTTAATATAAGAGTTGAGAGAACTTGGTCATTGTATTTTGTATCCTGCTGTTAAATTAAATTCACTAAGTCATACAAAATTTTCTAAACTTTGTCATGTGAAAATAACTTATGTGAACTTTAAAACTATGCAATAAATCTCTCAAAACGTTTATAGTTATGCGGATAACTCGTATAGTATTACTTCTATACATGATTTATTCGGGTTGAATACTATTTTTGCCATAGAAATTTAGTCTAAGGAGCACTAGTCACTTGAAATTTTTTTGGTCTAATTTTTGCCAGGACATTGACAAAACCAAGCAAATATGCCTTGAAAGTTTTTTTTAAGAGCAAATTTACCCCAAAAGTTTCTTTTATGAGCAATTTTGCCCCGGAAGTTTACAAAGAAGAGCAACAATTCAATTGTCAAGATCAATGGATGGGCAAGATTGCTATGTTTTTAAACTTTCGGGGCAAAAATGAGACTAAAAAAACTTCGGGTAACAAGGCTTTTTAGGCTAAATATTCATGACGAAAATGATATTTAACCCTTATTTTTTTTCTGTAAATGATTTAAAATCTAAGTTTTATTTTTTGCTTTTTTTTTTGTCAACAAGTATAAGAGGTTTATCTTTATGTAATTCAAACTTTGAGAGTTATATGCATACAACTGCTTTTGTTTTATATTCACATACTGTTAGACTATGGGTAGTCCGCCCTTGGTGAATTAGACCCAAGTTCATTAACCATTGGGGTACCAATGAAAATAATAAAGAGTATAAGGTTAGAGATTGTTATATGCCCAACTTGTTTGAACTGCATGAGCAGGAGCAGTTTTAGCTTCGTTGGTGTTTCTTCTTAGGAGAATTATGGAGAAGGACTAAGGAAACAAAATATTTATGGGTGAAGGTGCAGATTTGCCAACCAACTATTGCAGGAGCATCGACACAAATAACTATTGAGGGGACCAAAATTACCAATCAACAATTAAAAAGTGAAAAAAAAACACCAAATAACTATTAAAAGTGAAAAAAAACACCAAATAACTATTTTTTTTTTAAAAAAACAACTATCACAATTAAGTTAAAATATGAGGCAACCGGCGTAGGCCCGGTTGAAACTTATTTGGAGAAAAGAGCGGTTAAGCCTTCTTGTTGGAAAAGGAAAACACCAACAGAGATGGGACCCATTGGAGTAGGCATTGTAGCAACAGCGGTTGCTGCTTGTGGCATCGGAGGGATGGAACCAGGATGCAAGGTGCATGCCAGTCGAACCTGTGGACTCGGATGAGTTCAAGAAGGTGAGTGGACCACCCGGCAACAATAGAAGCTTTAGAGATGCGAAGACGTCACGACACTATGATAGTCAATGGAAGACATAGATACCAAGACGGTGATGAGGTAATAGTTCGTTGGCAAATATGCTCCAAATTGTGTTTTTTTCCACTTTTTAATTATTGATTGGCAATTTTGGTCCCCTCAATAGTTATTTGTGTCGAGACGCTCCTCGGGTAATAGTTGGTTGGCAAATCTGCACCTTGACCCAATATTTATTAATAAGGATTTTAAAAATTGTGATTATTTTCAAAAGGCGAAAATTAAAATATAAATTTTTTAATTGCGAAATTAACCTCCCTACTTGTTTGTGATTAGTTATCAAATTTGATGATATCTCCATGTATGCTTCGATTAAAAAAACATCTATATGCACCTTAATATTTTCATCACATTCTCTCTCGTACAGTTGAGATTAATAGCCTCTAAAATCTATAAATAATTAGAATTCTACATCTTTTTAGATTTTGGTAATTTTTAAAAACTTAAAAAAAATCAGAAAAATTCTTATAATATATTTATTTTAAATATATATGATTTTTCATGGGAAAAAATCTTAAACAAATACACTCACCTAAAAATAATGTTTTAAAAATGAAAAATACTAAAATTTAAAAGTCTTAAATAATGAATTCTTAAATAAATTGCCAATATCACAATCAATTATGGAATACATGTATTTTAATTTTTGGTTCTTTAAAATAATTATAATTTTTAATGTCCTTATTAATAATTATTTCTTTTCCTTGGTCCTTCTCCTTTAATTTTCGCTTTTTTCGGTTTTATGGATGCACCATAGCTACAAAAAAGCATCGGAATTGCCACGGAATTTATTCCGTGGCTAAGTTAGGATGCATTTGCCACGGAAATTCCGTGGCAAAAAACACACATGGAATTTGCCACGGAAAGGTGTGGCAAATTATCACGAATATTTCCGTGTCGAGTCCGTCGGTTTTGCTTATTGGAGACGAAAATTTCACACACAAATGATCCGTGGCTATTGTTTCCGTGGCTAAAATCACGGGGCATCGATTAATTAGAAGGAATCTCTTAGGCCGAGTCATTTGAAGCATTTGGAGAAAACCCTAGAAAACCTGGAGCCCTAGCTATCATTCGACGATCGCTGCTCCTTACGGCTGGGTCATTTCTCACATTCGACTGGGAGATTCGTCGGCTCAAGCTATCTACCGATTCGCTCCTTATGGTTTCGGTTCTATGGCGCCTTTCCTGAAAAAATTTGGTCGATCGCTGCTCCTTATGGCTAGGTCATTTCTCACATTCGATTGGGAGATTCGTCAGCTCAAGCTATCTACCGATTCGCTCCTTATGGTTTCAGTTCTGTGGCGCCTTTCCTGAAAAAATTTGGTTTTGCTCTTCTACCAATTCGCTGATATCCTGGAACCAAAACAGGTTTTCTTCACGCAATAGCAGTAAGCGCCGCTACTCCTAATTCTTTTATTTAGCTTTTTTACCTAGAGTTCTTAAATACTGGAACGAATGCCCGAAGATGGAATAATTGCTTCAATGTTTTCCCATATGAGCTCTCGCATTTGTTCATCTTATGCGATTTGTTCATACTCGGGGTGACTCGAGTGCCTTCCTTAGGAGTAGAGTGCCCATCTATGTTGAATTGAGAAAAGCGCTCTTTTACGGAGCGGAGGCTTTCCCTTATCATTCTCATTCTCGACCTTGGAAATCCTGATTGGATTGGTGAAGGCGCTACCTCGCCATAATCAAGTATTTCAAGCACAACAATTTCTCCAGTTTCATCCTGCGGCTTAATATTTATGTGAGTACCTTCTTCTTTCATTTTTCCTATCTTCGTTTTGCCTGGTCCTTTGTTTTGATAAGTCAATCTTCAGATTGTTCTGTTTTGTTGTATATCTTATATGTTTTGTATATATGTAGCTTAATCAGGTCTTATGAAATACCGATGCTTAGAAATTGAGCCATATATGCATTGTTTGAAGATTTTACATCTCTATGAATTATAGATGGCTTGCATCCATTGTGCAGATAATCCAACCCTGAGCCAAAATTTATATCAAATAAAAGTAATATCCATGTTTCACGGATGAAATTAAATCTAAAACCATTGATGTAAGATGCACAACAAATTGAATTAGAGAGGCCAGATAATTATTTGAAAGCTTGGGGGGCACTATATGTTTCATGCGGATAATACACCTAACATGTCTAGTTAAAGGTAACATTACAAGCTAGAAGTGGACCTACTTTACTCAACTAGTTCTATTTTGTATATGTCCAAATGGACAATGAGGGGTAGTGTTTCTGATAAGGCCATAGTGGTTTAGCTAGTGCTAAGTAGTTGAGCGTGGTGATGGAGGAAAATATTTGTTAAAAAAGCCTTGAGAGAAAGTTAGGTTTTGATGAGTTGAACATCTGTAACACATTAACAGCAGTGGTACAACCCTCCTCTTTATCTGATGAATAGCACCTCTACATAGCATTTAAAAAGCTTAAGGGGAAAAAAAAGAGAGTGAGAGAGAGACTGAATATAATATAAAGAAACTGGCTTTGTTTTGGTCATCTTCTTTTTTCCTTTTGGTTTTAATTTGGATGGGTGCTAGCTTAGTTGGTAGGCAAGGCTTTTCTTAGCCAAGATTGTGACTTGCAACTAGCAATGCCTTCACGTGCAGATTGCCTTGGATCTTTTCTCTCGAAAAAACTACCAAGTCCCAGCATTTTTAATATACATCTAGCGGCTTGAACTTTTCGCATCTACATTCTTACCAAATTTCTTGAAGCTTGATCTAGGAAGAGGTACTTATTAATTTATCCCCTTTTGTAATTAATCCCATTAATGCTATCCCTTTATGAAAAAACCAGTATTAATATTATGCATACACCTATCTATAATCATCATCATAAATCGTGCTTCTATATCCATAAATTAGATTATGTAGTTTATAGTTCTAAAATCAATAATGTTTATTGCTAAATGCTTTATTTTTTTTAAGGTGCCTTACAAATTGTGAGCCATAAAAAGTCGTGGCATCCAACTCAATATTTCACAATGGAGTGACTTTCCGTTTTTTTGTTTATAGCTTTCCACCAATAAGAACTGGGAAAAAAAGGTATGCGTTCTAACTTTTTCCACCCACCCAATTCCCAGTATTAATTATTTAAAGTTATGGTAATATAATTAATTTAAAGAAAAGTAAAATCCAAGGGTAAAATAAGGACTTGTTTCTTTCTTGTTTTAAATTTCTGCCCTTTCGGTTACAGCAATATATTCTGTGGCATTTGTTTCAGATATATAATATCTTGAATCCTTTGAAAATGTAATCCTAAAATCTTTAGATTTTGCTCATAAGTAGGTACCCATATAGTAAACACTAACTTTGAAATCTATTCCCAACAATCTCATGTATATGCCCATAGTTGATAAGGATAGTAAGAGAGTACAAATCAATACCATAATTTAAATTTTCTAATAAATTAATTAAATGCTATTAAGTGCTTCTATTGTTACATGTAAATTATTTAAAAATGACTTATTTTTAAATGAGGTTAGATGCAAATTGGCCAATTAAATATTACTTTAGGAGTACAAAGACAAAAAGTATTAAGTAGACCATAACAACAACAAAATAATTAAAAAGTGAAAAATATCGCAATGCTATTAGAATTAAAGTAATGGCCTTTGAAATAAAGGGTTAATTTTTGAATGGACCCACGGTACCAATAAACAATTAAAAGTGGGTAACTAGCACAATCAACAATTTAAAATAGGTAAGTAGCAAAATGACATTAAAATCAAGCTAACGGTCGTTTGGTATTAGGCTGATCTTCAATAGATCTATTTATCAAGTCGTTTGTTTTCCCCTTCTCACACTTACCCGTTATTCTTGCTTTTCGGGACCTTATTTAGGAGCAGCACTGTTATCATAGCATATTACATCCAGGACTGTATAACATTTTGAATTGGAGAGATTATATTGATCCGCTACTTGCTAATTAGCAGAGGTAAAATACAAATAAGGATTAACATTTTGATCTCTGATTGATCTTTGAAGTTTCTCTTTAGACAGTATTACCTAAAATTCAATTCTATTATATTCTATTTGAGTCACGGTTGCCATTGTGATTTCTTGTTGTCATAAACTTGAACTATAGCTATTTGGAAAGTTGCTAAATTATTTTGTTCTTTGTGATAACAATAACTAGTTGCTAAATTATTAGTAATAGGGAACCTTGGTTTGATTTTTCAACCAGATCGACGGAAATGTACCGAGAAGTTGTTGCTCTGAATTGTTGAGTTAACTCTTGAACATTTTATTGAGATGATTGAACAAACTTTTGCATTTTAACCTCCTTTGGAAATCTTACTCGTGCATCGAGTGACATTTCATATGCCTTTGTCATTTGAGACATGTTATCTTTAACGAGTAGAATACTTAATATCTAACTGACTGTTAGAATTTCTAAGCTGAAACTCGGTTGTTGCACTTGCTACATTGGATTCAATTAAGAGCTGAAATTTTGGCATTCATTTGATGCATTATGCCGATAATTGTGAGATAGAGATTCTAACTTTGAAATAAGTAACGAAATTATAAGTAGAGTGTGCAGTATGGCTTTCCTTGGGATTTTATGTATCGGGCATTAAATTGTTGTGAACTTGTCACATTTGATGATGAGAGTAATGATTAAATCTGATATCATGTTGGACCTAGGACCTCTTAAGAATATTTGAGTTGAATTTCTTTGAAAGTTTCAAAGCGCTGCACTTTAATTCTTAATCAAATGTCTTCGCTGAATTTGATGTGTTCTTTGGCCCCGTATTTGAAGTTTTTACTTGGAGTGTGATATCCTTGGATTGCGAGAGTTAGCCTTCTTATATGTGAAATGATTGTTAAAGTATGACTCTAATGCATTAATTGTGTGTTACGTTGTGAAATAAACTTGGAAAATTTGAGTATAATGTTTTGAAATTCAATTGTCAAAGTTCTTGTTTTCATTGTTTGCATAATTCCTTTGTTTGTTTGTGTTTTATGGCTGGGATCTTCTTTTTGATTTTATTCCGAATTAGAAAAAAAAATATTCAATCAAATCCGATTGTTGGTTTTATGGAGAAAAATAAATTTATATGATTGAATTTCAAGAGTTTAATTATTTAAAATTAAATTATATATAATATTGAACATATATATTCTTTCAAGAATACTAAATACGGAAACTACTAATTTTATAGGATCTTTTAATTGCTTACTAATTGGTTAGAATTTATATTTTTAGTCTATTAAAACAATTCATAAAAATCTTACTTAGTAAAGTAAATTGAATTATCAAGTTGGTCGCATTGGAAATTATAATTTCTAAGTTAGTTTTGAAGGATAGGACTAATATTAAGTCCCTTGTATCTCGTTACATCATGTTCTCCAATCACACATAACTATGTGTCCTTTTTTTTTTTATATATAAGGGCTTATATTTATAATTTAAAAAAGAGACACATGGTCGATTTGCACTAGTGGTATTGTTGTTAGTGACTTATTGGGAGTGGTTTGGGCTTTTTAGTTGTATTGTCTTTGGTATAAAGTTCTTGTTGTTAGCTTAAAATCTGTTTTAAGCATGAGGTAACCACATTTGGTTTTGCTTTGTTATCTAGAAAAAAAAATCTTAGTGTTTTAAATATGCAAGTTCTACTTCGGCCCAAGAAAGCAGTTATTTAATATTGATTTCTGATTAATAGAGTTATTTTCCTTTTTACATTGTTACGTTTATACAAAGTTATTAATTTTTGAATGTAAAATGATTAAAACAAATTCTCTTGTTGCATGCATGAGCTTTATTTTATACTAGAGATAATAAATAATTTGTTTTAGTTATGCATTACAATGTGACTTTTACTAGAGATAATTTTTGTTAAATTCATGTTTGAGATAGTTTTAAATTTTGATGCTTCTAATTGGTTAATCATAGATATAGCGAGCTTTCCTTCAAATAGCTTCAACCTAAAATAGAGTTCATGTTTCATAGAATGGAAGTCCCAGAACATCGAAGATGGATGTATAATAGAATTAATCCGAGTACTAAATGGGTGACAATGTAGAGTTCGAGCAAGGTGTTGATGGGTTTCTTGCATATGTATATCAATCACCTTATTCTCAAAAATGGGGAGAGCTTAGGTGTCCATGTGTGAAATGTAAAAGTAGGTATTATCTACCTTTTGATGAGGTGAAGGTGCACCTTTATAGTAAGGGTTTCATGCCGGACTATTATGTATGGACTAGTCATGGTGAAAGACGAGTAGAAAATCATCCGTCTATGTCTCCAATAGCGGGTGACCTACATGCTTCCCATAGGGCACTTGGAAACCATCTAAGTCAATATGAGATGATGGTGATGGATGCAGTGGGCGAGTTTTAGGGATAACTATAATGAGGGTGTTCACGAGATGCCAAATACTAATGCAAGAGAATTTTATGACATGTTACGTGCCGCACAACAACCGTTGTGGGAAGGTTGTGAAGAATCTCGGCTTTCAACAACGTTGCGGTTATTAAGTATTAAAGGCATCAACTAACATGTCTCAAAGATGCCTTTAATTTAGTATCCCAACTCATGGTAAGGACACAACCTAAAGACACCTTAATGCTTCCTAGACTTGTACCAAACGAAGAAGTTTGTGGCGAAGCTAGGTCTAGATTACAAAAAGATTGATTGTTGTGTGAATGGGTGTATGTTGTATAATAAAGACAATGCGGATGCCACTCAATGTAAGTTTGGTTGTGAGGATAGATATTCTTCTAACAATTCTCATGCAAGGAAAAAGAAAGTTGCAAGGAAGCAGTTGTTTTTCTTACCTCTCATTCCAAGGTTGCAAAGATTATATGCTTCTGAAAAAACGGCAAAGGAAATGAGATGCCACTATGAGAATCGGCGAGGTCCCAATGTTCTCTCTCACCCGTCGATGGTGAAGCATGGAAAGTTTTTGATAAAACATATCCGGACTTTGCATATGATCCAAGAAATGTGAGGCTTGGATTGTGTGCGGATGGATTTACGCCATTTGGGCAATCGGGAGGCAATATTCTTGTTGGCCTATGATAGTTACTCCTTATAATCTACCACCCGAGATATGCATGACAAGGGAATATATGTTCCCGACGTTGATCATCCTTGGTCCTAATAATCCAAAAGGAAAAAATAGATGTATATTTGCAACCATTGATAGATAAACTAAAGTCATTGTGGGGTGAAGGGGTGTCAACATATGATGCCTCTTTGAGACAAAACTTTCCTTTGCGTGTTGCACTAATGTGGACAATCAATGACTTTCCAGCTTATTGTATGTTGTCTGGTTGGATGACAATAGGGAGACTATCTTGTCCTATATGTATGGATAAGTCAAAAGCGTTCCAATTGAAACATGGGCGAAAAACATGTTTCTTTGATTGTCATCGGCAATTCCTTCCCATTGACCACCAATTCGGAATAATAAAACATCATTCTTCAAGAATAGAATCGACTTATCGATTGCCTCCGCCCGGTTAAGCGGAGAAGCATATTGGCAAAGAGTTAAATATCTGCCAAAGGTCTCTGATTATGGAAAAACGTTTCCAATTGAAGGGTATCACAACACTCATCATTGGACAAAACAAAGCATTTTTTGGGAGTTGCCTTATTGGAAAACTAATCTCATTCGACATAATCTTGATGTCATGCACATTGAGAAAAATGTCTTTGAAAATTTGTTTCATACTGTGATGGACACAAAGGGGAAAATGAAAGATAATGTACAAGCTTGAATGGACATGAAAGAGTATTGTCAACGAAAAGTTGATGAACTTGTTGAAATAAGAGGGAGAATGGTGAAACCGGTTGCAAAGTATACGTTGAATGTAGAACAAAAATGACATATTTGTCAATGGGTGAAGAACTTGAAACTCCCGGATGGATATCCATCTAATCTATCCCGATGTGTGGACATGAAGGAGGCAAAGTTGTATGGAATGAAGAGTCATGATTGCCATGTGTTCATGCAACGCTTGCTTCCTATTGCCTTTGCGACCCTGCCTAAAAATGTCTTCAATCCTATAGTTGAGCTTAGTCAATTCTTTACACATCTGTGTTCAACAACACTGCTGAGTGATCAACTGGATCAGTTAGAGAAAAATATTGTAGTCACACTGTGCAAATTGGAGAAAGTCTTTCCCCCAGGCTTCTTTGACTCAATGGAGCATTTGCCCATTCACCTTCCTTATGAAGCAAAGGTTGGAGGGGTCTGTACAATATAGATGGATGTATCCATTTGAAAGGTAATAAATATTTTTTATGTCGGTGCATAATAAATATAAGACAACAACATTAAATACTCTAACAATGGACTTGTCTATATGTAGGTTCCCGTATACCTTGAAACAAAAGGTAGGGAACAAAGCTCGGGTTGAAGCATCTATATGTGAAGCTTATATTGCTGAAGAGACTTCCATGTTTTGGTCGCACTACTTTGAGCCAGGTGTTCCACCAAGAATAACAAGACCTATCAGAAATGACGATGGCGGAGAACCAGATTTGCCAACAATTTCAATTTTTAATCATCGAGGAAGACCTTCTGGGGGGTGTAAATCTCGGTTCTTGGGGGATGAAGACGTGAAAGGTCCAACCACATTCATTCTAATGAATTGTGATGAGGTCCAACCATATATGAAGTAAGTGACGTTACATTGTCATAGATTAAAACTTACGTCAAATATATGCATGGTTAACACATAACTTGCTATGTAGTTTGTTCGTCCAGACATTAAAGGAAGATAACCCTCGAATTACTGGGCATGAGATAGAAGCTCAAATCAATGATAGATTTGCATCATGGTTTAAAGATCATATAAGTATTAAAGTTGTATGGAAAAATTATCTATGACAAATATTATTTAACATGATTGTTATTGATGTTACTTAGGTTGAAAATCCAACCAAGAATATTGAGGATTCATTTTTACATGACATTGCTTGGGGACCAAAGAGAAGAGTGAGAACATGGTCTAGGTACTTTGTCAATGGGTACAAGTTTCATACAGCCAAAGTTGCCCTTAATAAATCAACCAACAATAGTGGTGTATGCATCAAGGGAACTGACTATGCACATGCAGAATACGACTTTTATGGCATTGTACAAGAGATGGTTGAACTTGAATATACGGGTATCCCGTGAAGAGAAAGCGAGTGTTGTTTAAATGTCACCGGTTTGATCCAACGCCGAACCGTGGTACCAAGGTTCATCCGCATTACAAGATTGTTGAAGTCCATGCTTCACGGAGGTACAATAAGTATGACCCATTTATTTTGGCCCAACAAGCAATGCGGGTATACTACACGCCTTATCCTTGTTGCCGTCAAAAGGAAATTGGTTATCTCGTTATTAAGATTAAGGCTCGTAGCATAATTGACATTCATGCATCTGAACCAATTGTGGGGCCATTTCAAGTGGATGAACTTGAGGTCATTCTCCCAATAACTCGTGCATGAGGATGAACTCACTCGCCAATACTTGACACTCCCGGATCTGAAATTCGCTATGAGGATGTAGATATGCCGCAGATAACATGGAGTATGAAGATGATGAAGACCAAGAAGAAGAAGAAGAAGAAGAAGAAGAAGATGATGAAGAAGAAGATACCGATGATGAGGGCGAAGATATTTATGTGGATGAAGGCGATGACGAACATGGAGACGGGGACGAAGATGAAGATGAAAATATATAAAGTATTAGGTTATGTCATTTTTCTGTTATTAAGTTGTTGAATGACTTTGATTGCATTAACTTTTAATTGATTCAGTTTTTTAATCATATCCGTTTGTCATGATTTATTAGGTTATGTTATTTTGTTGTTATTAAGTTCTTGAATGACTTTGATTGCATTAACTTTTAATTGATTCCATTTTTTAATCATTCCTGTTTGTCATGATTTATTCATTCCTTATTACTAACTGAGCTCTCATAATGAATATGTAGATGTCTTCTCGTGGCTCAAAGCATAATAGCGGCAAATCGAGTATTCCACAATCTCGATTCCTCACCACATCATAACTTGTCTATTCCTCATGTGGCAACTACTTCGGTCCATCTATTCCTATTCCTATTCCTAAGGTAGTTAGACCATCTTTATCATTTGGATCATCACCTCAATTGCATGATATAGCTACCTGATCCTCTTTATCGCCTAAAATGCATGGATCAGTTGTGAGACCCACAATATCCCCCTAATTCTCATATCATAGAACAAACTCTTCACCCATATTACCACCTAGCCCTTCATCATCTCAAGTCCCACCTCCTGACATTCCGTCTCCCGGAATAGAATCGTCACACCCTCTTACTCCACAGGCGCTAGTGGTGGATTATCACCTAGTGGTCGTGATCCCATGGATGGTCGAATATGGATTTATCATGTGTCAAGCAACGTAAGTCGTTAGCAAGATTGATCTATTTTCTATCATAAAGCAGTATATCATAAAGCATTTCATACATTTAAAATGGTATTTTTACAATTATTACTAGGTTCACTCCCGCTGTTTGCCTTTGTTCGGCAAATCCTTCCTCTCATTCAAGCGAAATTTGACCATCCATGTTACGGTTGGAAAGTTACTCCTAACAGCTTATAAGCAAATGTGGTTTGAAGGTCTGGGGAGGTATATCTAATCTCTTATATTTGTATTATATTTAATTGTTTCCTTATGATGTTTTTATTTTTTTAACTTTTTTATTTCTAAATTATGCAGAGAAAATATAAATGGTCTGCCCCAACATGACGATGACGTGAAAAGAATTTGGAATATAAAATGCCAAGAAATATTAAGAGGAACAATGAAAAGAATCGAAATGACTTTTTTCAAAACCAAGTTAGGCCCAAGTGGATTCCTCATGAAGTCATGAATGAGTTAGAGAGAGTATGGACATCGGAAAAATATTTGAGAATTTGTAAGGTAGGAAAGGCCAATCGAGCGTCTAATAAGGGTGGGACTCAACATAAAGGGGGAGCATTCCTAATTTCGAGCATAAAAAGAGGATGGTTAGATTTTATTCTCAATTTATTCAATCATTATTGATTCAAGGCTTCATATAATACATCTTTTAATACCTACAAAGTGAACAGTTGGGAAGGGAGCCTTCAGTCTTTCAAGTATTCAAAAAGACTCATTATAATGAGACAACTGGAGAATTTGCGGACCACCGTGCGGCCGCAACTCATGTAAGCATATGTTTCATTTATTTGAACTTCCTGTTCTTCATCCATATTATAGTTATATTGGTTTCATTGCTTTGAAAATAGGATTGGTCATTCAATAAAGATGAAGAGCATTTCATAGGTCAATGATTTTACCATCATTGAACCATATTTGAGCATTTCATGGAATCATGGATTTCTTGAATGTTGTATATTCTTGGTCATTTGAGCTTCGTGGTACTTTGGTTCTTATTATGTAAAGATATTTTTATTGAAAAGATGGAAATGATATTTAACAATGGTTTCTATAGCATGTACTTCATGTGGATAGGATTTTTATGCTTTATGTATATTCTTGGTCATTTGAGCTTCGTGGTACTTTGGTTCTTATTATGTAAAGATATTTTTATTGAAAAGATGGAAATGATATTTAACAATGGTTTCTATAGCATGTACTTCATGTGGATAGGATTTTTATGCTTTATGTATATTTTTGGTCATTTGAGCTTCGTGGTACTTTGGTTCTTATTATGTAAAGATATTTTTAGTGGATCTGAAAGGTAGGGGAAAGTTTCATCCTTATCATGGAATATGAAGAGGTCTTTTAATTTTCCGACATTTTAACATCAACATGACTAATTATAAGAAAATGAGGGACAAAATTAAAAAAATATGTTACAAATACACCGTGGTTTAATTTATTAAAAAGCTGGAATCGAGAATCCTTTTCACAAGAAAAATATACGGAGGGAGAAGTATCAAAGAATGGTGATATATGTTTGATAGAAGATGCCTAAATCTATGATTTTTGAAAGCTTTAATATTCTACAATTCTTGAGTATTATTCTATATGTAATATTGGTTGATGATGTTTTAGAAAGGATTTCTTGTTATTTTTATTTTGGTATTGCAGATGAATCGCTTATTTTGCCTTCTTGCATTCACTTTCGAGAGTCCCTAACGCCATTTCCAAGGTTTGGATCTTCTTGATAATTTTTTCATTGAATAAAGTGAGGTCATTTTTTGCTATATCTGGGAGGAAAGAGTATGCTTTATGGTTTTTGTAATTTTGTTTTGCAACCATATGAATTATTAAAATTGAGACAAGTTGAAGGTTCAATTCCCCTCCAAATGTCAACCATTTGTTTAGGTTGATATATTCTCAAGACCTCATTTGATTGTAAATTGATCATCTCCATATTTTCTTTTGTAATGTGTTAAAAAAAATTATCTTTGGTTGCCTTGCTTGAGTTTACATTGAAAATCTTTGTTTACATTGATCTATTCATTATCTTTGGTTGCCTTGCTTGATTTTCATTTAGAGTCCAAATAAAAAACTAGATTGATGGTTGGTGGTGGTTGCTATAAGATTATCATAATTTATATGGATCTGTAGTCTCATATGTTTCTAGTTATGTAGTTCTTTATTGTTTCTGAAATGGTTCATCCTTCTTTATCAATTTTTCAATCTGTTTTTTTTTTTATTTTTGGGTACTTATTTTATGTATTGTTTGCAGGATGAATTTTTGAGACGAAAGGCATCAATCACTTCTGAGGGAGGCGTGTCCAATCTAATGAAGAAGAACTCAATTTATGGTTAGAAGTTACCTTGGTGGTAAGACCAAGAAAGGCCGAATCTATGGCCTTGGATCTGAAACTCATCATGTTGTCTCTTCTACCACAACTTCTTCCATCAATTCTTCGCGGGATTTTAACGTTCAAGAAATGCAAACCAAGATGACACAAATGTCAGAAAAATATGACCACCTTGTACAAGAGAATGTACAACTTAAACAATCAACCGATTTAATTATGCAAGAGAATGCTCAACTGAAAGCATCAACTGATTTAATTATGTCAGCATTGCAAGGATTGGGGATTCGGTTACCCACTTTATCTAACCCCGCTAATCAAGGCGCTCCCCGCCAATGAAGACGCGAGAATGAACATTAAAATTTTTATTGTTTATGATACTTGTGACCGAGAACATATATTTTCCCTTTTTTAAGTTTTCTTGTACTTTGAACTTGTGTGGTATTTATCTCTATTTAATATATTAGTTATTTGGAATTTGTTGATTTCTCTAGCTATATATGTGTGATTTAATATAATACTTAGAACTTGAGAACATATAGCTAAGAAATTGGTAAAAAAATGGTTAAGGAAAGAACTTGAGAAATTAGTATAGTTTGCCACGGAATTTATGTTTCGTGGCAAATCTTTACCACGGAAGTTTGTGGAAAATTCCGTGGTAAATTTAGATATTTGCAAATATCCGGAAATTTCACACGGAAATTTGCCACTGGCAAATATCCGTGGAAATTTTGCCACGGAATTTTCCGTGGTGGAAAATTTTGGCACGGAATTTTCCGTGGCTATGTTACCACGGAAAATTCCGTAGCAAATTTCCGTGTCAAATTTTGCCGCGGAAATATATTCCGTGGGTAAGAGGCTTTGTCACGGTTTTTTTCGTTGACGGATTATATTCCGTGGGAAATCCGTGGCAAAATCTATTTGCCACGAATTCCGTGGCAAAATTCCGTGGCAAATGATATTAGCCACGGAATTCTGTGGCAAATTTCCGTGGCAATTTCGATCCTTTTTTGTAGTGATAAGTCACTTTTATGGGTGCACATGTGCCTCCTTGAAGTGTGAAACATTTTACTTCACACGAATGTAATCCTCTGCTCATGAGTTACGGGAAGTGGAATGGTACGAAGAGGTTTTCTTCTCTTTAAGAGGCCATGGCTCTCAAGTTATTTATGAAACCATGGATAAGTTACATAAAGCAAGCTAGTATATATATATGATCTCTCGGTCATTGTTCAAACGACCAAGAATCTGTACTTCCCGAACACAAGTGGGTGTGGTCTCTTTTTCTATTTGTGGTGTATTTGTGCATTTCTAACCATGTCCGATTGTGATCCGATTTAGTGTGGTTATTACTCGTGATAGTAGATCACACTCTAGGTACACTCTATAATCTCACATATACTATTAATTTAAGGGAAAATCTCACAGACCTACACTTTTAACAAATCTCTAATAAGGACAAAAGGCCTCATTAGGAATATTTGAATATTATTAAAAGACCATAATGCCCCTCTTGTTAAAAAAAAGGAAAATTAATTGTCCACTCATCTTTACAAATGAATATGTTAAACATCCACATCATCATGAAGCATTGCTCTTCATCCCACCCCCTCATCTTCATCTCAATTTGTGTTCCTCTTTCTCCTTTTTCACTTTGTTATCCATCCCCCTCTCCGGTGATACTAACTCAAAACATCTCATAATTACCATATAATTAATCATTTCAAACAACTTAGTAACACATCAAGTTGTACTATGGTAGGTAACAAAGAAAACAAAACAAAAGACTACCATAGTTAGAATAATTTTACTAAATACTTTCAAAACAACATGATTAATGTGACCTCAACTTTGTAACAAAACAATCAAGGCCTTGCATTGGAGAAAAGACTTTAAGATAGTTAACTGTATTATTACACCATATAATTAATTATGTTCTTCAACCCTCATAAATTTTTACTTATCCATTATGATTTGAAACCAACAAAATCTTCTTTGTTCTTACGCCACTACTCTACACTATCAACCCTTGCAAATAATGCGCTAACCTATAGTCTTACATCAAGGCTCATAGATTATTTATTTATTTTTTTCCATATGACAATTGTAATACCCTAATTTTCATAATTCTATAAACATTGTATTTTAGAAAATAATTTGAAAAATACAAAGGCGAATATGTGTCTCAAATGATTATAATCTATTGATTATATTCTTATCATTTTGGAATTAATTAACTTTGTTTTGGTATAGAACACGAGATGTCTAGACTCTGTGGACTAGTATGTTTATATTGGATTAAAAGGATTCTCCAAGATATCTATAAGGCAGATATTGAAGAGAATATCATATGACTCTCCAAGATATCTATGAGGTAGATACTAAAGAGAGCAATGGATCACTGTGCACGAATATGGCGTTTAGCCAAAAGGGGGTGGAGTGTGTGTACATTGAGGCTGAATAGTAAATAGGATGAATAGAGCATGTGTTCCTTTTAGGCTAACCTCCTATCTATAGAGATTACCTTAGGGTTTGGTCCTTGGGCTTTGTGCGCCTCATAGCCCACGCTTTATGCCGCCTCACCTACTGGTTGATTCCTTGATTATAGCCTTGATTATAGGCTGGTTGGGATCTTCCCTGGTTATGGAGGGATTCTGATGTGGATTGCCCCTTGTTAGGCCACTTCGTATATGGGCTTAATACAGGCCCGTAATAGTTGCCCCCTAGCCCGGTAGTTCAGGTCTCTGTGCTGTCGGGATGCATTCATTGTCTATCCCGAGTCTTATTTTCAAGTTGTTTGAACTTTCATCTGAGTTCTAATGATCCTTAAATTTATTTGTGTTGAAGTTGAGAATTGCCCCCAAATGTATGGTCCGGGTTAGTTCACTTCGATCTCCATTCTTCATTCTTGTTCATGATTGTCTGGATTTCTTATGCATCAACATCCAGGATCCCGAGGTTTCCCCCAATCCAGATTAGCATGAGCAGGAACCGGCTGGTCATTCATGTAGTGTCCGACTTTGCCTATGGTGATCCCAGCTTTCAATGGCACATCACTAGACCAGGATGGAATTTGAAAAGTTGCGTACATTCAAGTAGGCTTTCGTTTCGGCTTCTCATCTAATCATGACCGATTGATGAGTTGGCCACTCTTGACTTCCAAAAAGAAAAACCGCCACGCTTGGCCATCGGGGTATTTGTGCACATTAAGTGCACGCATTGTGCGTATTAAATGCACACATCATTTCACGTAGTCCATCATCACTTTTTGGATGAATTGTCTCTTTTGCCCTCGACTTTTTGAATTTGTATCCTCCACAGTTACGTTTATGTATTCTCCTTCCCTTCATTCTTCACACTTCTTGTACTTGCTATTTCCCTTGTCTCCTCAGAAAACTTTCACGCTCATCCGAGAACTGCTTTTGTACGATACTCCAGTCCACCATTTTAGTTCCTTCAACTTTCCTAAAATTAGGTATTCTCGCCATTTCTCTTCCCCTCCTTTAGTCACTTGCTTTAATTCAACTATTTTTGTTCTTGCTTCTCCAACTATATTTTCCACAAAGTTACTTTCTTGGTTTCTGGGTAGGTATCGCAGTTTGAGTTTTCCGGGCGTCGTCAATTTTGGGTTCCTTTCTTGACTATAAACCCTAGTTCGAGTCCTCTTGATTCTCCGCATTGGCATTATTTATCCATTTCATTTTATCTTCTTCCCCTTTCTTGTTGCCAAACACGCAATCCTTAGGTTGTGTCTTCCCTTAACCATGAATAGAGGTGAAATGACCCTAGAAGAAGAAGAAGAATTACGCGAGCAGTTCCTCTTACGCCTAGGTTTTGGCTGTGGAGTATTCCCCCTTCTGAAGAGGAGGAGGAGCAAGCGACCTTGATTCATAGGAGACGTAGTGAAGGAAGTAGGAAAAGATCTACCTCTTTAGAAACTGAAAGTAGGGGTGAGAGCGTTGGTAGCCCAGGATCCAATATCCGTAAACCTGGGTTCAAAGGACGGGGTGACAATGAGTCTATCCCAGCCTCACACATTCCTCAATCAAAGGATATAGTCCATTCTAGACCGAGATCCCATCTGCAGAGTGTAGTTGACCCTTGTGATGACTGTGCCTATCTCAGTTGCGATCTTGTCACCGGAGGCCATTTCTCGAAAGCCAAATTGTCTTTAGCTTCTTGCCGGCATAAATCAACTTCCAAAACAGTCCCCCGTTAGCGAGGACCATCGTTATTCACGTAGGGCTCTTATGATTCGGGTATGCCTTCGCTTCCGATTTTTCCTTTTTTCTTTTTGTTATAGGTATAGATGAGTTCACCTTCTTCACGCCATATCGAGATATCAATGTCTGGGGGAGTCCACTTTCAAGGTCCTTCAAGAACTTCGATGAACACAGACCTATGGGTTACCGATGAAGTGTTACACACCAGGTGCACAATGACTGCAGTCGAGCTCGCTAAGCTCCCCGTGCACGATGAAGAGGGCTACACCATTCGCTTACCCCTAGAGTCTGAGTCCATATGTACCTACCAAGTAGGGGATACTCCTCATTTCTTCTTCTTCCATCAGGACCTGATTACCCGACTTGGAATTCACTTCCCGTTTTCCGAGCTCCAAATTGAGCTTCTAAACCATCTGTATCTCACCCTTCCCAACTTCATCCCCATGGTTGGGCTTTCCTGATCGCTTTTGAGCATTTTTGTGGATTGAACAATCTAGCCTGTACAATTCCGCTTTTCTTCCACTTTTTTACCGTCCATCAAGCTCGTGCTAGGAATGATCCCCTCGATAGGAAAGGTTGGACCTCACTCCGGGGTGTTGTCGGCCAGAAACTCTTCAAAGTTTTTACTGAGTCATTCAAAAATTTCAAGTCTAGCTTTTTCAAGGTTGTTTCCCAGCCTAGACAACTGCCTTGGTTTCTTAAAACCTTCGAGTCCAGGGAAATGGAAGGGAAGTTCCCCTTGTACTAGTCGCTGGACCATCATAACGTCCTTCCTCATACTGCTTTTCCAAGAAGAGCTTTTCTGATTCTAAAGCCAAAGCGGCATCTTTTATTTGTGCATACATCAAGAAGCACGGGCCTGTTAGCTCGGCCGATTTCATTCCCCAGCCTCAGCCTGGGATTGGTTCGGCAAGGAGTATGGCAATTCTTTTACGTGTTTTGTATTGCATACTTCTTGCTTTTCTGTTGGGTAGATAATAACCTCAGTCTTCTTGATTTGCAGCTCCAAGTATGGGAAAATGGCCTTCTTACCTTGCCGCCATGAAAAGCCACACTATTTCAAACGTGGAGGTCGGCAAGAAGCGAACAGTTCCGGAACCTGGTAAAGTTGGTGTTAGGTCAAGTAGCGGGTGAGCCCAGCCAAAAGATTAAAGACCAGCTAAGCAATCCGAAAATCCAAAGAGGTCTTGGCCTCTACTATTCCATCCTTTGTGCAGGAAGTTTCTCTTGCTGCTGCTCCTTCTTTGAATCTTCCTCCTCCACTGCCACTTACTGAGCTTACCCACGGGAACATCCGGAGCCCACGGGTTCCTGAGGTATTTAGCACCGTTATTTGTCCCCCGAGGCATTTTCATAACCCCATCTGTTTGCCGAGATTGAGCTATAGGAGTTGGAAAATACTGAACAGCATGCCTTGAAGGCCGCTGGATTAGCTCAAGCTTTGGCCTCAGCGAATGAAAAATATGCTTCAATTACTGCCGAGCTGAGAAAGGTTAGATTGGAAGCTAGCGAGCCAAAAAACAAAGCTCAGGAGCATGTGCAAGTGGCCGAGACGGCGAGAGACCAAGCATACAAGGAGTTATGGATGACCAAGGAGAGCCTTAAGAAGGCAAACTTAGATTTGCTCCATGTTCAAGAAGCTCATGCTCAAGATCTAGACGCCTTGAAACTACTTCAGTTGAAGTAGGATGAGTTTAAAGTTGAGCTACACTGGTTCCGAGCCTTCTTCGAGACGCCAATGCCGACATTAAGCCGTCTTTTAGGTAAGGCAGCAAAAGAGTCTTTCACCAACGCCTTAGAGCTAATCCGGCTTTTGAACCCCGACGTCGATCTCAACACTTCCGAGTTGGATTACACGGTTTATGTTGATGAAGGTAGATTAATCTCATTCTTTTCCTCCCTCGATTGTGACTCAAAGATCTCAGTTGGAGGGAGGTTGAGAAGAGGATAGAAGAGAAGAGATCAATATCGTCATCTCGACTGAAGGGGAGAAGCTCAACCAGAGGCGCAGACAGAGGCTGAAACTCCACTTAGTTGATGGGTTAGGATGCCGGTTTTGCTTGTATTCTTGGTCGGTGTATTGAAACCCCTTATTTGCCTTTGTAACAATTTTTCCCGGGCTAATAACTCGGTTGATTTTCCTTGCATTTTGCTGACTTTTCTATATTTTGACGACTTAATCATCAATAAAGATATTCATTTCTTGACAATCCCAGATGCTTCTCCAAGCTTTATTTTCATTTATCCATTGCTCCACACTTTGTTCAAAACCGGGTTTCATTACCCTGGCTTCATTTATCCATCGCTCCACACTTTATTTGAAACTGGGTTTCGTTACCTTGGATTCATTTATCCATCACTCCATGTTTTATTTGAACTCAGGTTCGTAACCCTGGAAACATTTATTTTTCAAGTTCTATTCAATGACTGGGTCAAAGTCAAAAATATTCACGCAGAGTTTGCTTAGATATTAGTCTGGTAATAAAACCAGGTATGATATTTGTGAAGATTTTAGTTAATCTATCACATTACATTCCAGCCCATTTGACCAGAATTTAATCCGAAGTAAGGGTGATCCGTCATATGTTTAAATTCAGTTTTTAAACTGAACTTTAAACATTTCGACTTGATCAGGGTCAGCAAGACAATCCACCTCATTACCCTAGAATATAAGCTTTGATGCATCATAGCTTTATCTAAAATCGGGTCTCATTACCTTGGGTTCATTTATCCATCACTCGACGCTTATTCGAAAACGGATTTCGTTACCTTGGATTCATTTATCCATCGCTCCATGTTTTTATTTGAAACTGGTTTCCTTGCCCTGGATTCATTTATCCATCGCTCCATGTTTTATTTGAAATCGGGTTTCATTGCCCTGGATTCATTTATCCATCGCTCCATGCTTTATTTGAAACCAGGTTTCATAACCCTAGACTCATTTATCCACTATTGGCATAATTTAGAAAGTAATTCTCGATCGAGAATTTATTTGAAATCACATGCACACTCTCTGGCAATCCAAGCGCTTGCAAAGCCACGTCTTTAAATTGATCCAAGTATTTATGGAGCGTTTCTTCGGGTTCCTGCTTAATCTTTCTGAGAGTGTATTCAGACTTCAGATGCTTCTTGCTAGTTGCAAAGTTTAATTCAAACTTTTCTCCAATATCTTCAAAACTCTGAATGGAATTTTCCGGCAAGGTATAGAGCCATTTTTGTGCAGCTTTCGCCAGTATTGCGGCAAAAATCCAAGGAACGATGGGCCCTAGAAGTCCTCTCACGAACATGACCAGTTCGAAAGTATCAAAATGGGATCGTGGATCTTGACTTCCATCGTACTTCGGTAGGTCGGCCAAATTGAAATCTTCCGGATAAGGCGCGTTTGCAATTTTGTCAGAGAAAGGACTGTTGTTGTGCCCCTAGTGTATTTCATCTTATATTTTCTCGAAAGGTTTGTCGTTCGGGATACCCCATCCCGGCTCTGATCTCCTATTGTCGGGTTGTTCTCAACACATGGATTCGATGGTAAAGGACAACAACCCTGGGCTTCAGTTGCTTTACCTCGAGTAGGTCCTCCAGCACCAGCTTGGCTAGACTCAGATGTATCAACCACCTTTTCCTTCCCCCGGCTTTGCTTACCCCGGTCTCCTGTACGAGCCAAGGTTTAAACCTGTCTCAGACGTTCTTCCGGCAACTGCATTATTCTGGCACTTTCTTTCCTCTAGAGGTTGTTAGAGTGCTCCATATCCTCAATCTGTCTTATCATAGAACCCACAGTATTTTGCAAAAAATGAATGTCCAGATTCTCGACCAATATTTGCTGAGGCAAGGTCTACGGCAGGATTTGTTGGATCACGGGTTCTGAGGATTTGCCACTACTACTGGAGAGAAAGTTGTATCAGAGGCGTCCTAATCAAGATACACAACATTGACATTTGGAACGACCGTATTCTCTGGTTGCGGCAGATGGTGGAGCTGCTGCTCATGATCATGCTACAATTGATTCACCCCCTCCCGATATGGGTTCATGGGTAGAGGGATCTGACTACTGCTTCTTGTTCCAACGATCGTTGGTCACGAGAATCAAAATTTACGGTTCCCCACGGTCGGCGCCGATGTTCTAATGTAGAACACAGATGTCTAGCCTCGGTAGACTAGTGTGTTTATATTGGATCAAAAAGATTCTCCAAGATATCTATAAGGTAAATACTAAAGAGAATATCAGATGACTCTCCAAGATATCTATGAGGTAGATACCAAACAATACTAGCCTGAGGCACATACAGAAACTAAGTATTCATCCTCTCATAGTTCTCAATTTAGAAAATAATCGAGAAACATACTTGTTATGGACTCGCATATTGGGCCCAGTTGTTATGCGGCCCAGCAAGGACACTTTATGACAGAATCCCTCCATAATCAGGTAAAACACTAATCACCCTATAATCTAGGCTATAGTTATGGATAGTACAGGTAGTGGAGCAGACATGCATAGGTAGTGGAGCAGGAACAAGGGCCTGGAGGCACACAAAGCCCAAGGATCAAAACCCTAGAGATGATCCCTATAAATAGGAGATTAACCTAACAGGTGCACACTCTCCATTCATTCTATTTACTATTCAGTCTCACTGTGCATATACCCTACCCCCTTTTGGCTCAACACCATACTCGTGTAGCACAATGATCATCTAGTATTCTACGGTGTCTTCCTCATAGACACCTTAGAACAATCACAATCTCTTCGGTATCTGTGCATATATATCCCAGAGAGTATTCTTGATCCTATATAGACAATCCACTAGTCCATTGAGGTTAGACATCTGTGTTCTACAACAGAACAATACTAATTTACTTTATAATCAAATTTGTACATACAATTTTTATAACCATAAAAATTTAAGCTCAAGAGTCTACTTATACTTTAGACTTTTGCTCCTTACCACTGTTTGTTCTTACAAAATCCCGAAATGTGATCTAACTTCCATACTTGTAGCACTTGATTAGGCTAGACCATATACTTACTTAACACCTTTGACCGCTCATAAGTCCAACGTTACTCTAGGACTCATGGTACTTAAGATCGCGTGCAAACTCAGAAAACTCACAAGATCACGATTTTGTCGAGAGAAAACGAGTTGATTCGCATGTAGCTTAGGATCAACTGTGTGCAAGATCGAGCAAGATCGTTGGGAAAACTCGTGCAATCGTAAGATCAAGCAGGAGGGTATGAGATCGATGATCTTGCTCTATTTTTTGACCCAATTCAGACAACCCATTTACCCGACTTTTTGACCCAATTCAAAACCCTAAACCACGGACATCTATTCTATTATTCTGTACCCAGTGGCTCCAGCTCTTTCCAGTCTCCATGGTCGACGTCAACATCTTCAATTCCAGCTCTCTCTATGGTCGGCGTCGGCATCTCTTCTCTAGTTGTAGGTCATTGCTCATTCGCTCGTCTCTCTTCTCTAGATCTTACATCTGTTTCTTGTTTTACAGTTTTTTTTATTAATCAAATAAATCATTGAATTTTTGCTTATATATATAGTTTGGTATCCTTTATTTTCTTAAGTCGAGCCAATAGACCTTTAATCATTTCTCTTGCCTCTCTTATTTCAAGTTCAAAACTAATATAAATATTTATTTTTTCTCTCCATCTCGACTTGCAGATTTGGAACTATTTTTTTTATATTAATAAACAATTCAATGCTGCTCATATAAATATTAGATTGTGGTGTGCATATTTGATATTAGAATGATGCTCTTTATAATTGTTGTTGATGTTGGTGCCAATATTAGATTGTTCATTGTTTAGTTCTTTATTTTGCTCTTTATTTCTATTTTGTCCATATTAGATTGTGGTGGTTTAGCATTTGGAAAATGGCTTCTAGTGCTGGTGCCAGTAATGATGCTATTGCTACCTCCTCTAGTAGAGGAATTAAAAAGAAAAATGCTACTGGAAGCAGGACTGACATAGGATGGAAGCATGGTGTTGAAGTTGATGGAAGTGGGAGAAAAATTCAATTCAATTATTGCAAGAAGACAATAACCAGAGGTGTTTACCAAGTCAAGCACCATTTGGCGGGAACACAAAGAGATGTGGGGGCTTGTAGCTCTATTCCTGAGAAAGTAAGAAAACAAATGTTTGGAATTGTATCGACTTTACAAGAGAGACTAATGAAGAAATCAATCACATTCACAGAAGCTGATGATGGTAATGAACTTGGTCGAAAAAGAAAACAGAGTGAAGAGGATGGTGGGCATGATAAAAATGTCTTTAAAAAAGGGGAGTAAGCACTCAAGCTACAACAAATAGCATCTTCAAGAAGAATTTGAGAGAGGAAGCATGTGAAGACATTGCCTCTTTTTTCTACAATAATGCTATTCCATTCAATGTGGGAAGGACGGAGGAATTTTGTAAAATGTTTGAATCAGTTGCAAAACATGGTCCAGGATTCAAGCCACCATCCTACCATGAGATCAGCGTTAAATATTTGAAGAAAAAATATGACTCAACAATGCAGGATATTGAAGAACATAAAGCTTATTGGAAGAAATTTGGATGCTCAATAATGACAGATGGGTGGACCAACAAAAGGAGGAGGATAATCATAAATTTCTTAGTGAACAGCCCTAAGGGAATTGTTTTCCTCAAGTCTATTGATGCATCTGACATATCTAACACTGCTGATAAAATCTTTAAGATGATTGATGATGTTGTTGAAGAGGTTGGTGAAGAACATGTTATTCAAGTGGTGACGGATAATGCAACAAATTACAAAACTGTAGGAGAGATGTTAATGAAGAAAAGAAAGAGATTGTATTGGACACCTTGTGCAGCACATTGCATAGATATAATGTTGGAGGATTTGGAAAAGATGATAACAGTTCACCATAATAATCACAACCTACATTTATTCAAGAACTTCTTTGATTACTTTATTTCACCACTTCACTAAAGGAAAAGATTAGGTAAGACCTGTAACATCCCAATTTTCTAAAGCGTTTTCAAATAGTTTGATCAGAGTAGAGCATTGAATAATTTAAAAGAGCGAGTATCTGATAAACTTTCACTGTTGGTGTATTTGGTTGCCTTAAACAGCAGTACAATTATCCGAATATTTAAAAGTACGTTAATACATATCCAAAAAGAAATTCTCCAGCCGGGTCCTCACTGGTGTTGCTTACCCTTGTCCTCGGTCCTGATTCCTCCGGATCCTGAGGCTATATTAGGAGCTGAGGTCCAATGCCCAATGGACCTCAGGTAACGGTTAACCTCATGCTTAAATATGACAGTATATGTATGACAGATATTCATGGCATTTCAGCAACAATCAATACATAAGCACACAGCAGATGTATTCCAACCGTACATAAGCACACAGCAGATGTAACAGTACATAAGCACACAACAGATGTATCTCATAAGCGAACAACAGTTATCTATCACATATAAGCATATAATAAGCATCAGAGTTAGTGTTACAGTACGCGAACGTACCTTTGTCCGTTCGGATTTTGGTTCATCTATCGGCTCGATATGTTCCCGGGTTCTCTCGGATATCCTATCACAATATTTCCACATTATTCTTTTACAAATAATATCCTAAGGGATATCTTAGTCACTAATGACCATTTCACTCCTGGTGAGTTCATTTTTCTATTTATTCCCTTAAAATTTTGTAAAAAAACGCTACTTTCAGCATTTCGGACAGAATTTCCACTAACTTTGAAAATTCATAATTAATTCTAGAAAAATTGAAACGAGGATTTGTAAAATTCCTCAGAATCCTTAGGATTTATATTTTTAAATAAAAATAATCAATTTTTCCCAGATTACATGAGTCATTCCCAGTTTTAAAGTTTTGAGCCTCTGCCCAGAATTTTTCCAGAAATTCGTAGCCCAACTTTGAGAATTTTTATCTCACTGTACAGAGCTCATTTTAACATGTTCTTAGCATATTTGAAAATCCATATATGTATACTTTAACCATGAATTTTCCCAGAATTTTTTGACTATATTTTCAATATGAAATTTTGGCATGTTCATCACTGATTCCAAAATTTTCAAAACCGATGAAATTTCGCCGAACTTCGTTACTTTGATGTTTCTCTTCAAAAAATTTGCTATATAACTTTCCTCATCATTTTTTGAAACAAAACTAATTTTGACCATAAAAACATGTAAATAAAATTATTTTAGCATATTTAAGATCTAATCTACTTTTATCTAAGAATTTAAGAACTTAAAGCTAGAGCTAAAGAACTTACCAAGAACTTTGCTCCTTCTTTCTCCCGACTTTCACTCACTCTTTCACTCTTAGAATCAGATTGCTACTTGCTATCTTGGTGTGAGAAAATATGAAGAGCCAAAGGCCCTATTTATAGCAATTTGTGAGTTAACTACCTAACAACTTTTATTCATTCTTAACCCTTGAATTAAACTTAGTTGAGAAGTTTAAATCCCATCCTTTTTTCTTACTTCTTCAAGAAGTAAAGTGCGAGTCATCATCTGTGTAAGTTTCTTCCAACTGAGTCTTCGGTTTTACTTTAACGAAATTCATTTTTGGCTGCCTGATCAATCACTAATACTTTTAAATTCTAAGTATGTTTTTTGATTAGCAGTTGGATATCCAGATTTATGGTCTAATTAGATTCCCCTAGTTGTACTAAGTTTATTCTTCAACGTTTGCAAAAATAGCCTTTACTAGACTTACTTTCGAGGTTAAATTATGTGGGTTCAAGATAAGTCCTTATATTTTCTCCAGGGTTCCTACTTCTTCACAACTATTTAAATTTGTATAAATTCTCACTTTATTTGTTGTTTTGAGTTTTTACTTTGTGTACATCGAGATATTTCTTGGATTTCAAACCATTATCCAATTTACTCTAGGATTTCAAACTTTATCAAATTTGCTTTAATTTTTTCTCTCTCTCTTTCTCTCTCTTGAATACTAGACACACACATACTCACAACTCTTTTCTCTTATTGGTGGATTTAATTTCACATGGATTATGCTTTATTAAATTAATTGTAAAACCCTTAGATTAGCTTTATTAGATTTAATCTTGACCTTCAATTTATGCTAATCTCTTATTGGTCCAATCAATTTTATGAGGATTAAGAATATTTTCTTGATTTATCATTGACCAATTCAATTTCACAAGGATTTGGCTTTATGAGGCTTAATTAAGGCCTTTGGATTTGGATTTATTAAATTTAATCTTAGCCCACCATATCTAATCTTAATTAGCATCCCTAATAAAGTAGTTAAGTGTAATTGTCAAAATATGATTGGTTCTAAGATTAATTAGAAACCACTTCTATGCTAATCATAGCCCTTCACTAGCCCTTGTTTCTTAATTAAGGTAATACATCCTTAATTATGCCTTTAACATATGCCACTAAATTAATTGTGAATGTTTATGAAAATAATTCAATTAACATAGATTGAATTATCCACTAATTTTTGGCAATTTTCTCGATTGGTTTAATTATTTCCTCACAACTTTTTAGCTTTTCATGACCATTTATGCACCATGTATTAATTTAATAATTATAGGGCAATTTATGACCCCTAAAATAAAATTGGATTTTTGCCTCTTTAAATTCCAAGGAAAATAAACAAATAAATTACTAAAATTAGAGACAGCATACTTTCCTATTTTAAATAGGTATTATTTGGCCAAACTATAATATTTAAGAGGCATATGAATTTTGGAGTATTACAAGACCAGCCCTCACTCACTTTGCCACATCTTACCCAACTTTGGGGTGCCTCGATGATAGCAAAGGAGCATTGATTCGGATGTTCACCTCCGAAGAGTGAAAGTCTAGCTGGTTTGCAAAGGCAAAGGATGAGAAGCTTATAGAAGATGTGGTTTTGGACAAGGCTTTTTGGAAAGATATTGTTACTTGCTTGAAAGGTGCTTATCCTTTGGTCAGGGTGCTTTGTATAGTTGATTCATATGTGAAGCCAACCATAGGCTTCATATATGAAGAGATTGATCGGGCTAAAGAAAGAATTGATCATGCCTTCAACAACATAGAGAGAGGGTAAATTAAGTTTGATTTAAATTTTAAATTTGTAATTTTGTTCTCTACACTAATTCAATTTTTTTTATTCTTCAGTTATTTGCCTTTGTGGGACATCATTGATCATAGATGAGACAAGCAACTTCATCGTCCTTTACATGCTGCAGGCTATTACCTTAACCCGCAATTACATTATAATTCTTCATTTAAGGCTGATATTGAAGTGAAATGTGGATTATATGATTGCTTAGACAGGATGGTGGGGGATATAGAAGAAATTTCTAAGATTGATACTCAACTTGAAGATTTCAAGAATCAAAGGAAGTTTTTTGGTAGAGCAATAGCCAATATTGCAATTAACACAAAAGCTCCAACAGAATGGTGAGAGTCGTATGGGGATGAACATCCAGAGCTACAAATATTTACTATTCGTGTTTTGAGCTTAACATGCAGTGCCTCCGGTTGTGAGCATAACTGGAGTACCTTTGAGATGGTAAATTTTCATGAATATGTAATATGAATTATATTTCATTTCAAGAATGAATTTTGTATTAATTGTTTTTTATATTTGCTTAGGTCCAAACAAATAGAAGAAATCGCTTGAAACAAAAAACTATGAATGATGCTGTTTTTGTGATGGCTAATTCAAAATTGGCCAAGAAGAAGGTGGCTAGAAAAGTCAACTCAAAATGAAGCCTTGGTTGAGCCTAACAATGATTTGGAGTTAGAGTTACCAAATTTTGATGAAGAAGTCTTTGAAGATGGAGAGGAAGATGCCATGCTAGATGATGATTGTGATTTGAATGCATTGATAGATTAGATTTGAAGTATTTTGTTTTGGTTTTGGTGATTTGGTATTTTGTATTTGTGAATTGTGGCTCAAGTTGATGCTTTGAATTGTCTTTTAGGACTCATTAAATGTTATTTTGAATGCTATATATTCTTACTTGAAAATTGAATCGTCTGTTAGGATTAAGTTGTGAGTTAAATGTTATTTTATATGCATATATATTTTTTCTTATTACTAAAATTAAAAAAGTAAGATCTTTACAATCCGTGCCGATCCCACGATTTACGATCTTGCTACCTCCTTCCAATTTTAAGTAAAATTGCGATCTTGGCTGCATTGCAAGGACTCCAACTAATCTCACAATTTCATATTTGGCCATGTTAGCAACCATTTTTATCCATTATTTGCCGTATCTATCCATAACATGTAGCCCTATTACGAATAGGGATAATGATTTTCATCCAAACAATCGCACCATATACCATTACATCATTATTCTTGAATCTAATTACCTCTCTAACCTCCAACTTTTGAATTCTAAATTTCACCCTTCCTACTAACCCAAACTCTCTCACCTCCACATATATCTTTGTCACTATTAGTGTCACACCCTTCCAAAAATATATTATACATCAAAGCATTATAGCGCAGCGTAGCGGATAAAACAGTTTGGGCATAGCATACTGATAATATATTACAAATCTTGGTCATAAGTTTTAAGCATAATTACGTAAATATTCTACAAATATCCCTCGAACCAATCCGGCACCTTCATTTGCTAACATTCGCTACTTTGTTCTGGGGGCCTCGTCCAAAACACTATACAATTCATAGATAGCAACAAAGGCTGGAATCCCTAAGGATCCCAGAGTAACATATTAATCTCAAGTACAATGTATAAACAACATATGAGAGTCAACCATGATCATGAAAATAAACAGTACAATATTCAGAATACGCACAGTCACCTAATGCACACAATGTTGACTACAGGGCACAGAACACAGCAAGGTCCCTAATGCTCACAACAATTCCCAAAACTAGCAATCATATATGCACACAGCGATGATTGTAGAGCACACAGCAAGCTCTGGATCCACATCGCTGGGAAAACAACAACTGAATGCAACAACATGTGTTCCAGACACAGATCCACAATCACAGTAATACATGCATACATAGATATACAAAGTTCGTGAGATTAGAGTTACTACATGTAAGCTTTAATTCTCAAATTAGCTCGATCCTTTTGTCACTCCAGGCCAAGTATCGAATCCTTTACTTGTTTTCCGTAGTTGGTTCTCCGTTCTGACAGAACCTCCACCAAATCGGAGGTGAAATTGGCCCTTGACTCTTTCTCTTTCCTTCTACTCCTTCTTCCTATTCTCTCTCTCTCTCTCTCTCTCTCTCTCTTCTTTTCCATGTTTTGGCCGAAATGGCCTAAAGAGGAAAAAGATTCAATGCTTAAGGAAAAGTATATTTGAGAATTTTAAAGTTAAGTTTTTCTTCAGGATAGTAGGAACCTGTGATTACTTATCTCTGTTGTACTTCATAAAACTAGTTTAAATCCTTCTTAAATTGTTAAAGAAAATATGTATTTATCAAAGGTTCAAAATTAATTGATAATGCCTTTTCAAGTCAAAACCAATTTTTATATCATCAATCAACATGTGCAATCTTTTGTCTGAGTTAAGGAAAACACTAATTCAAATCCAACCTCAATTAGACAATGGTAGGCTAATAGATATATCTTCATTCTATCAACAAACCATCCATTTAACTCCTAAATTTCAAGTCCAGCACAATTTTATCTTAGATTGCCCAAGCATCACCTTGTTGAATCCAACAATGTAAGTGGTGGCATTAATCAATAAAGAGAGAAATTAAATAGTCTTAATCCATCCAGTAGTCCAAAGCAATCTTAGAATCAGAAATTTAGCTTCTCATAATCCCAAATAAACCAGAATTTTACGAATGAAAAGACATGAATTCAACAAAACCAAAGATTGAGCCTCCTTAGCTTCAATGGCCTCCAATTCTCTATAGCATCCACTAATTTTAGTGCACAACGACGTTTCGGTTTTCAAATTAGTAGCCTCCACAGTCCTCTCATCCTTTTATGAAGATGATGACGAACCCAAACGCCTCTCCTTCCTTGCTCGCCTTTATCCCCGAAGGCGAAGAACTCCTATATATAGGTTACGTTTCTAAATCCTCATTCGAAAAAGTACAATATCCCTCTAGCAAAATAAAATCAAACAAAAAGATAGAAAGATAAAAATAGATAATGATAATAATAAATGATCATGATGACGATGGTGATGATGATAAACTGAAATATCTTTTTTTTCCCTTATCTTAAATTATTATTTTTATCCTTAATATCAAAATCATTATTTTTATCTCAAACTTTGATATTTATAATGAAATCCCCAAAATCATACACCAAATTGATATTTAATCAAAATCTCACTCAAATCTCTTTAATAAATATAAATAACTCCCAAATATATTAAAATATATCTTAAATTTATATAAAAATTGGGAGTCATGATGTTCTTTGGCTTTTAAATTTTCCACACCTCAAACGACGTCCTCAATTATGTTCGGGTAAAGAAGTAAAAATACACATATGCTTTAGCCCCGAGCGCGCCTAGCACCATATGCTTTTTTTTTTGGAGTAAAAATACACGTGGTTATATTTTAGGAGCAAAAGTCACATCTGCTGTTAAAATGGATGACGTTGACTATGAAGTTGGATGATTTAACTAAAAATGACATGTGTGATGTGGGGCCCATGGTGGTGTCCAGCAAGTCCTCATCTCCAGCTCCCCCTTCCCGACTCTCCATCTCCATCTTCTTAATCATTGTTTAACACACACAGCAAATAAAATTAATGACGTATTATTAGTTGAACATTGATTGATGGTTTCTATGAATGAATGTGATGGAGGGGCATATCATTATTGTCCTTTTCCCCCTCAGTTTTACACTTTAAGGATTGTGTCATTTGTCATGGCTCTGCATAATTTGAAAAGTTGAGTCCAAAAAAAGAGAGGCTCATAACTTAAACCTTAGACGACCATATAACACGTGGCTCCCAAAACGAATGGGATGATGAATATTGAGGAACGAAGAATCGTGTTTGCGTACTTGGTTTTCTCCATACCCCGTCAGATCAATTTACTTACTACCTCATTTTTTGCTCTAATGCTGCCCTGTTTTAAACCGAGAAAAAAACAAAGGAGAAACCGAGAGTGAGAAAGTCGTTGTACGAGAGAGAGAGAGAGACAAAGTTGATAATCCTCCCCGTCTTGTGCATCCGAAAGCAGTGAGTCTCCAAGTTCATGTTTAATGATTTAGGAAGAGAAAGTGGAAACTATTCTTTGCAAGTGAAGGGTGTATATATATATATATATATATATATATATATTAGGGCAATTCATGATGGCCACGGCCTTATACTCCCGCCCACGCCAACTAAAAAATCGCTCTACCCTGCCCAAGGAAAAGCCGCCCAAAGAAAAATTGGCTCAACTGAGCTGAGCACTCTTGTGGGTAGGGCTGGGCATCGAGTAGGGTATGCCGCCCTGCCCATTTAGCTCGTCCCGTAGTATATATATATATATATTTTTTTTTTTTTATAAAATAGTATTATATATTTGTTATAAATTATATAACCTATTTATATCTATATATATATATATATATAACTTATAAATTATATAACCTATTTGACATTTTGGGGTATTGATACAACCTCTAGAAGTTTTGGATGTCTACGAGGCTTTACTTTCTATTTTTTGATGCATTGTTAAGACATATGGTTGTCTTTTTAATTTTAAGACTTAATTTGTAGACTTATATTGAAATATTCAAAAGTGTAGAATTATAGATGTTATTTAATTTTTCAGTTGCTTAAGTTGTTTTTTCTTTCACATAGGGTGTGACAGGGGTATCATCATTTGGCATAGAAGGGCCGCCTTATTGACCCAAAAATGTTAAGGCTTTTATCGGCGGGGGTGGCACTTTGGGCTCGAGGACGAGGCGGAATCGGGGAGCTAGGGTGGCCCGCCCCCTAAAATTACGGTGGATTGGACCCAAAAGTATAGGAAATTATGATTTAGCCTAATAAAATTTTTAACATTTTCAATTTAGTCCCTATTAAAAAGTCTTATAGAGGGACTAAACTGAAAATATTGAAATATTTATGAGGCTGAAGCATAATTTTCTAAAATTTTGGGTCCAATTCCGTAATTTTCTCCCTATAATTTCAAATACTAACTCCCTTAGGTTCTATTTTGTAATTTTCTTCCCCTATTTTTGAATCGGCTCCGCCCCTGTTGTTTGTATTTTTTACTACCAGTGATCTTTCAGGTAGAGCATCGGACAAGGGTTTCACCCTGCCCACCCCTACCCATGAACACCCCAAATAACCCTGCCCACCCCTACCCATGAACACCCCAAATATATATAGATGTATGAGGAAGGATTTTACTGATGTGGTTTTGCATGAGACTAATGATATAGATATATATATACACACATCTAGCTTGGAAACAAAAACAAAAAAACGTTACTGTCAGGTTTAAGAGCTCTTAGTCATGCATTTAAATATATATATATATATATATATATATATAAGTGTTGATACATAAGTAAGAAAACTGATAGATAAGAGAGGAAAGTCGTTGTAGGTGAGGGAAAAAGAATAATAGGAAGGCTATATGCAAATGGCGTCGCTGTGTGTGTGTTAAACAGTGATGAAGAAGATGGAGATGGAGAGTCGGGAAGGGGAGCTGGAGATGAGGAGTTCTTTGGACACCACCGTGGGCCCCACATTACACATGTCATTTTTAGTCAAATCATCCAACTTCACAGTCCAACGTCGTCCATTTTAACTTGCGAGATGTGACTTTTGCTCCTAAAATGTAACCACATGTGTATTTTTACTCCCCAAAAAAGTATATGGTCTTTGGGCGCTCCAGGGGTAAAACACATTTATATTTTTGCTCCTTTATCCATTATTTTCCTGTTAAAAAACAATTGATTCCAATAAAACTAAATGGATCCACATATTCATATATTCATATTTCACCCGTGATCCCTCCTGTCATTAAATTCTTTAATATAACATCCACTTTATAATTTTATTTATTTTTCTCTTTTTAAAGTGAGTCTTTAGAAGTACTACTAGATATATATAATATTAAGTTGATGGATCTAATTTAATCATAAATACAGAATTTAATAGGGAATGGGTGTAGAAAATCAACAGTCTCATTTTTCATTCACGAAAATGACGCCCATGTCACTTTTTACAAACACCTTGCAGAAACTGGTGGGAAAAAAAAGCCACAATAATATTTTTTTTTCAAACTAGTGTAATAACTATGTGTAAATAAATTTTAGGGAAAATAATAGAAAAATACCGCTTGACCTTTAAAATTCGGTTGCTGGTAACAATAATTAGATTAACAAGAACATTAAAGCAATTGACAACTCTTTTTATTGGGAAATTACTTATTTGAGATTTTGAAGTTCAAGTGGTATTTTCTTGTCATTTTCCCTAAATTGTATATATGGTTAAATTTCCTTGTATCATTTTTAAAAATATATAAGGGGTTTACACTTCTCATGTTGCATGAGAAGAAGAAGATTCCTCCACACACATGAAATTGTAGGACCCACATCTTTTTTTATAAAAAAAAATAAAAATACTCAAGCATGGAAATGATGGACCCACATCTTTTTGTATCTTTGACATGAGAATACACTTCTCCTACAACACGAGAAGTGTATTTCCCAATATATAAATAGATAAATACAAAAAATAAATCTTAAATTAATTTTGCACATGTGTATCTGGTTATATGTATTTTCTACTTAAAGTTTAAAATTATAACTTTTTTTTTTTTTTTTTGAATTTATTGTAGCATTAATCAAATTAACTTGACAATTGCTGGTTCTGGCCAAATTATTATCGCCGAGTATGTTTTTATCACAGTGAATTCGCTTGGAGAAAGAGGTGCGCAAATAATTATCAAAGAAAAATGTGGCGTTCGTATTTTTAATGTTCCTATGCTAATTAAGCACAGGAAAACCCAGTTTCTGCTGTCTGCGCAATTTCCATTAACTAAGCTAATTTAGTTTGTGGCTTTAATTTGAAGCTAAAATGACACGGAAATGTCTTTTTCTTCTCCCGGCGTCAATGCGCAAGTCTTTTTGCAGTGCTGAGTTCCGGACGAAGACAAGAAAAAGAGGTACATATATTGGTAGGCCCTACTTTTGATAAAATAAGGCCCATCAAACTTGATACAGTACATTTAATATAAGGGAAAATGCTTCTAGGTCCTGAATAAAATAAAATATGATAAAATAGTCCATTAAAATCTTAAAATTACAGTAAAATTTTATGGGACTTTTCGGTAATATTTTTTATATATGAAAAGACACGAATGCCCCCCTATGTACTTGTGTTGATAAGCCTATAAGTTTCTTTTGATAAATTCTTGTGTATGTTTTAACAAGTCTATGAGACTGTTTTAATAAGTCTCGTATTCATGCATTCATAACTTCATAAACCTATTTTGAAAAGTCTATGTGTCTATGTTGATAAATTTATGGGCCTCCATGGGGGTAAATATTGCAAACAAGTCTATGAGACTTCATCAAAATTTTAAGATTTTAAGGGATAATTTTATTGTATTTTTCTTTATTTAGAACCTAGGTGCAATTTTCATAACTTTTTATTCTTACGTGTTATTGATTCCCCTCGCCCTTCTGTTCCAAAACGTCATTTCCCTTTTTGATTCTCCACCGACTCTTGTTTCAGACTAGAAAGACTTTTAGGGTATGTTTGGTTTGGGGGGGAGGGGAGGGAGGAGGGGAAGGGGGAGGAAAATAGAGGGAAAATAGAAAAAGGGGAGAAAACTTTTGTGGGCCCCACCACAAATAACTTTTCTCTCTCTCCATTTTCCTCTCCCTTCCCTCCCCTCCCCTCCCATCCAACCAAACACACCCTAAAAAAGAGAGAGCTTTACCCATTCCCCTTCCTTACCTTGTTGGACGCGGTGATCTGCTGCTACTGCTTAAAATGACGTCATTTAAGCCAAAACAACTAGCAGCCTTTTTTTAATTTAAAAAAAAAAAAAAAAAAAAAAAAACAATGTTTCTCAATATTGATTGTTATTAAAAATATATTTTAGGATAGTGGTGATATCTTGAAAAATACTTCGTGATCTTAAAAAAATATTTTAAGATCTCGATCGATACTAAAAAAATACTTCAAAATAATCAACGGTACTGAAAAAATGCCTCATAGTCTTGGAAAATTATTTTAGAATCTTTGAAAAAAAATTTGAAATATATTTTTAGTATCCGTCAGTACCCTAAAATACTTTTTCAAGATCATAAAATTGAGGTATTTTTCAGTCTAAGTCAGTATCTTTTTAGTACCAGTTAGTACTGTAAAATAGTTTTTTTAATTTCTAAAACAATTTTTCAAGATCACGAAGTATTTTTTTCAATACCAATCAGTATTATAAAGTATCTTTTTAGTAATAGTCACTGCTCAGAAACATTTTTTTTTTTTTTTTAAGAAAATGGTGCTCCTGTTTTTGGCATAAAACTCCGCCTTTTTATGTAGCAGAGGGTACTTGTCAAGAACCAAAGCCGTATTCTACCTTGGAAATCATATAATGTACTTCTCCTTTATGTGCATCTTATGCGATTGTCCTTCTTAATTAAAAGAATGAGGCATTTTATGTATTTATTTTTATTTTTATATATTTTATTTACTTATATAAAGGATTGGAAGTACTACTAGATATACGATTTAGTTAATGGATCTAATTTAATCATAAATACAGAATTTAATAGGGAATGGGTTTTGGCAGAAACTGGTGAAAAAAGGGACTTGCCTAGCATCCTATACTTAAAATTGTTCCGTGTTGGCCCCGTTTTAAGGGAACCTTTGCTTTCTTTTTTGTAAAAGAAAAAAAAATTTCAGGATTGTGAAGGGTATGTAAAAAATACTTCAAATTATTGACTAGTACTGAAAAAATACTTTATAATCTTGAAAAATTATTTTAGAATATTGAAAAAATATTTCAGGATACTAACTAGTACTAAAACTATACTTTAGGATACTTACTAATATTGAAAAAAAAAACTTCATGATCTTCAAAAATTATTTTAGGGTACTGACTGATACTAAAAAGTATGCTTCAGGATACTGAAAACATTTTTTATGATCTTGAAAAAATATTTTAGGATACTGACTGGTACTAAAAATATATTTCAGGATATTTTTTCAAGATCCTAAAATAAAATTTCAAGATCATAAAGTATTTTTTGAGTACTAATCAGTAGCCTGAAGTATTTTTTTAGTACCCACCTGTACCCTGAAATTTTTTTTTAAAAGTATTGTTCCCTTAAAACTGCACAGTTTAGTATAGGATGACAGCGGATGGTAGCCAAGTCCTAAAAAAAGCCACAATAAAAATGTTTTTCTTAAACTAGTGTAATAAATATGTGTAAATCAATTTTAGGGAAAATAATAGGAAAATACTGTTTGAACTTCAAAATTCTATGGTCCATAAAAGTAATGAGATTAATAGAACATTAAAACAAGTTTTGTTAGAAAAATCACTTATTTAATATTTTAAAGTTCAAGTGGCATTTTGTTGTCATCTTCCCCAAGTTTTATATACAGTTATATTTCCTTGTATCATTTAAAAAAATATATAAATAGATAAATATAACAAATAAATCTTGAATTAATTTTACACATGTGCATCTGGTTATATGTATTTTCTACTTAAAGTTAAAAATTATAAATTTTTTTGGAATTTATTGTAGCATTAATCAAATTGACTTGTCAATTGCTGGTACTGGCCAAATTATTATCGCCAAGTATTTTCTATCACAGTTAATTCGCTTGGAGAAAGAGGTGCACAAATAATATTCAAAGAAAAATGTGGCGTCCGTTTTTTTAATGTTCCGGGCAATTTCCGTTAACTAAGCTAATTTAGTTTGTGGCTTTAATTTGAAGCTAAAATGACACGGAAATGTCTTTTTCTTCCCCCGGCGTCAATGCGCCGGTCTTTTTGCCGTGGTGAGAATTTTCTCCGGACGAAGGCAATAAAAAGAGGGACATATATTGGTTTTGGTAGGCCCCACTTTTGATAGAATAAGAGCCATCAAACTTGTTACAGTACCTTTAATATAAGAGACATTTGTATCTAGGTTCTAAGTAAAAATAAAATATAACAAAATCTCTATTGAAATTTTAAATTTGTGTTGAAGTTCTGAGAGGCTTTTTTGTAATATTTTTTATATGTGAAAAGATATAAATATCCCTATATACTTGTTTTGACAAATCCTTATATATCTATCTATATTGATAAGTTCATAACCATCCATGGGGGTAAATATTACAAAAAAGTCTATGAGACTTCACCGTAATTTTAAAATTCTAAGAAACAATTTTATTATATTTTTCTTCATTCAGAACTTAGATGTAATTTTCCCTACTTTTTATTGTTACGTGTCATTGATTCCCCTGCCCTTCTATCTCAAATCGTCATTCCCTCTTGTTCTTCTCCATTGACTTCTGTTTGAGATTAGGAAAGACTTTTAAAGTAAGAGAGCTTTGCTCATTCCTCTTGCCTTGTTGGCCAGGTAGCTACTTTTGAAACAGCCAAATTGTGCGCGAAATTTGTTTAAATAAAATGTATTTCTGAAAAACTGACAGATATTACTTTTTATTTCATATTTTGTGTGACCTAAACTAAATTCTTATTTTAAAAAAATTATATTTAAATAGTTGATATTTGATCCGAATAATAGATTTTGGCGTTTATTGCTTTTTAAAATTTCCTTGAAAATTCTAACTGAGCTAACTTTCCAACTTGCAGGCCAAAATGAAGCATGAAAGTTCTTGGGAAAATCCATATGGGTCCTTTTTAATAGAAAAAAAAATCCTAAAAAAGACTAAAAGATTCTGAAAATCTCAAAAAAAGCCGTATAAATTCATTAAAACGTTAACAACTAAATCAGTCTCATTAACAACTAAATCAATACCCATTAACAATTAAATCATCGCATTAACAACAATATTTTAACAACTAAATCAGACACATTAACAACTATATCGGCCAGTTAATAACTAACGTTTTAATGAATTTGTACGAGAAAAGGCCTTAAGGCCTTTTTTTAGGATTTTCAGAATTTTTGGGCCTTTTTGGAGATTTTTTCTATTAAAAGGGCCTTGCCATCCGCTTACGCCAAAAGCGACATCGGTTTTTTGCCAAAAAGATGATCTAGTCCCTTAATAAAATAAAATAAAATAAATCAAGCTACTACTCGGATATTAAAAAGATAATTCAAGATATTGAATGATATATAAAAAATTCTTCATGATCTTAAAAAATTATTTTACGATCTTAAAAAAATATTCCCGAGTGTACTAGTGGGTATTAAAAGGATGCGATTTGGTACTAAAAAATAATTTATGATCTTAAAAAAATATTTTAGGATTTTCAAAAAGATCCTAAAGTATATTTTTAGTAGCAGTAAGTATTTGAAATATTTTTTCAGGATCATAATATCATTTTTTTAAGATCATGAATTATTTTTTATACCAATCGTATCGAGGTATCCTTTTATACCGGCCGATCTGTTGAAATATTTTTTTAAGATCCTAAAATATCCTAAAATAATTGTTTAAGATCATGAAGAATTTTTTCGTATCATTAGTATCTGGATTATCTTTTTAATATCCCAAGTAACTTGATTTTTTTTTTTTAAAGGGACCAATTCATCTTTTTGGCAAAAACGACGTCGCTTCTGGGCAGCGGACCATTACCACAAAGGAGGAAAGCCAACTCTGTGCTTTTGCAGGCACGATGACAAGAAAAAGAGAGACATTTATCAGCCTGTCATAGTGGTAACTGGTAAGGGAGGAGAAAAGTCCAAGGTACACAGATTTAAGTCTCGTAGAAATGGACCGTTTGGGATAGTGAGGTCTCATATGAGTTTATGGTAAAAAAGTAACTTCTGATAGAAGTCTTGTTTTTTTTCCAGCTTCTGGAGAAAAATATTAGGGATATATGATCTAATAAGCAATGTATTATTAAATATACATTTGTATGCATTCTTATTTATTCATTAAAATATATTTAATTAAATAATTTTGAGAGTTTTTTAATATTTTAATAATAATTTAACATTTTTTTTATCAAATTTAAATTTATATATTCAATTACCACAATATATACAATTAATATATGTAGTATTAAATACGATTTTTTGTCATTTTGGTCATTTTCCATCTCAACGACTTTTGATATAATCGTCCAAATAAGAGGCCACTTGGAAAAAAGTGACTTTTCCCACCTTTATTCCAAATACAAATCACAATTACGATATGACTTTTATTTTATGTTACGTTTGCAAAAGTTAGATTGTAAATAAGTCATTTCTACCACCAGTATCTCAAACAGGTTTATTTTGATGACAAAGGCCAGCCAAATTCTGAATAGTAGCTTTTGGAGGTGATTGCTTTTCCGCAAGGCTTGCCATAGTGGCGGAGCCAAGATTTTGTATTTGTGTTTACACAATTAGTGGAGGGATTCGGGCGGCGCCTCCTTTTTTTTAAGAAAAGTTTTAAATGCATTAAAAAAATATATAGACAAAAAAAGAAAAGAAAACTACTTTAACTTAACATAGAAAAATAATAATCAAGTGTTAACTAAGCTATTATAATAGAACGATTACAAAAGCATTTTTTGATTCTTCATTCCTTGAAAATATTACATTATATCTTCATCATCAACCTCATCAAACATATCACGTTGAACATAAGTTAGCAAAATGTATATAGAATGAAAAGAATATGTAATGGTGGAGAAATTGTCCAATCTTGACAGGTGACAAATTTTTCCAATTAGTAATCAGAAGAATTTGTGGAGGTAGAGATCATACAAGAATCAAACAAGCAAAAGGTACATAGAATGAGAAGTTGGGACCATGCAAAAGAGTTAAAATCAACATTATATTTTAAGAATAAGGCCTCTTTAGAATTCTGGAGAGGCGGGTAGCACCCAATCAGTCACAACCCCATGAAAGGAAGGAAAGGAGCTTTTAATAAACAGATTTCCAAAGCCGCAAGCTTAAGAAAACCAAAGAAAGAAAGAGATATAATTGTACTTTGAGAATGTAACTTGTGTTTATGGTTTAACAAACAATGTCCGCATAATTTGACCACACACAAATTTTTTTTTTTTTCATTTATTTATTAAAAAAACAGCAAAATTTATGTTTGCACTTGGCCCCACTTGCAACAATGTGGCTCCGCCACGGTTGCCGCTATCTGTGCAATTTCCTTGCAATTCCAACTGAACTAACTTTCAAACTTGGAGACTAAAATGAAGTGTGAAATTTAAACAAGAAGTTGGTTTCATGGACTCCAAAAATTCCAAAACGTTAATGATTCCAAGTCAATTCCTATTTTCCTAATTTCAATTTTCATGTAATTCGTTGATCAAGTTTTGCAAAGACTTCATATTTATTTTCCTTAACTTATAACTTTTTGACCAAATTAATCCTAAATTTATAATTTATTATAAAAGTGTCTGAAACTAAGCTCCTAAAATTTAAACAAGAGACTTAAGTAATTTTTTAAAAAAAAAAACAAATTCAGTAAAAATACTCAAGCAAATTAACGGCATGGATTATAACCCTTTATTAGTGCAAGTGGTATTTTTAGAAATATACTTTTATACCTAGCGACGTCCAAGAGGGGACAGTTCCGCGTCATAGACTCATAGTTGGCAAAAGCTAGCATTCTCATGAGAAGAACATAATTTCCCTCGCCCTTCTGTCCCAAAACGTCATTTCCCCCTGCTCTTTTCCATCGACTTCTGTTTCAAACTAGGAAGACTTTTATATAACAAGAGAGAGCTTTGCTCATTCCCCTTTTCGCGAAAGCCTTCATCACAGACTCATTCACTTATCTGATCTTCTTCTGATCACTCTGACAAATAAGAGTGATCTCTCCTTCGCCCCAGCTTCACACACAGGTAACTTACTTCACATATATTCTCTTCTCTTCATCCTTATGTTCTGTTTGAGCCTCCCTCAGAGATGACGCTGTTTTAATTTCAATGCATCCATTGCTTTGGGAAAAAGGATATATATATTCTTCTCTGAATTTATTTTTGACAATCAATTGATGATTGTACACCGCTCGCCTTCTATTTGATGGTGACAGAAAGTGGACTTTGCGCATCAAGCCGCATCTTTGCATCGGAGTAAGGGTTTTCGGTCAGACAGGTTAGTGCTTTCTTGACTTCTTGTTTAAGTTTTTTTTTTTTTTTTTTTTTTTTTTAATTTTAATTCCCTTTCTCTCTCTCTCTCTCTTTTTTGCTCAAAGAAATACTTCCATTCCCATACTAGTAACCAGAAGTACAGCAATTACACAGTAGCTAAAGCAGCAAATAAGTCGAAGGAACTACAGTGAAACAACATAATAATAAGTTACCCAGAGTACAGCATACTAATACCTAGACAGGAAATAAGATAAAACAAACTAACAATCCCCAGCCATTACATGGCTAGTATGAGAAGTATCACCAGCCTCCTGAACATCTAGAGTTAGCAGAGAAGACAAAGAAGGTGTTGGTTCTGGAACCCACCCCACAGGGTACACCTCCCCAATAGCACTTACTGCCAGAAAATCAGCAACACGGTTACCCTTTCGCAACGTAAAGGATAAAAAGAACCTAACTCTGTCAGTCAAAAGACAAATAACGTCATGAATAATACCCCTACTTCTCCAATCACATAAAGCAGGGGATTTAGAGTCAACACAAGATTTCAGAGAAAGGCAATCAGTTTCAAAAATGACTTTATCATGGCCTAAATCAATAGCTAACAACAATGCCCTCTTTAGAGCCAAAGCTTCCGTCATAAAGGCAGAGATAGATTTCACTTTGTCCACAAAGCCCCACCTAAAGTGGCCCTGGTAGTCCCGGCAAACCACCCCAATAGCAGCAAACTCCCTGCCATTCACAAAGGCCCCGTCTGAATTAACTTTCAAGAATTCAGGTTCTGGCAGGTGCCAGTATGTATGATCGATAGCTGCCTCATTTGGTACCTTTGACTTCAGATTCGACCTCTCCAGGCAATCCCAAAAATCACCATTGCTTCTCTTGGCTAATTCAATGGCAACAAAGGGATTGGGGTCCAGATGATTAAAAACTTTATCATTCCTTTGTTTCCATATAAACCATAGGATCCAGCCGATAAGGGAGATATCATAGGAAGCTAGGGTAGGCACCCCAATTATTTGTAACCACCAGGCATTAAAATTAGTCACACAAGTCAAATCAAATTTAGCTCCTAATAAGCATCCGAACCATACACAGCGAGTCCATGGACAATGAAAGAATAGGTGCTCAATTGTCTCTTCCGCCTCTTCACATACTGGACATATCTTCGCGTTCAACCTTTTTCTATGAAAGAGAGCTACTTTAGTAGGGAGAGCATTGTTAATAATCCGCCAGATGAAGTGTTGAACCCGGGGTATAGTTTTGAGTTTCCAAATAGATTTCCAACAATCTGGGGGTACAACTAGCGAGGGTCCTGCTCTATCTGAATTAATAGGGGACTTAGCCTTCCCGCTATGATAGCCCATTTTGACCGTGTACACCCCATTCTTCGCTTTGGTCCATATCAGCTTATCCTTCAGCCCATTCGTAGGAATGGGAATTTCCCGTATTGCACATTTGACATTATTAGGGAGATATTGAGATATCGGGGAGATGTTCCAATAGCCATCTACAATGAGATCACTAACCTTCCCGTGCTTCACATACCAGTCCTCACTATTCTCAGGTTTTGTAGGAAAAGTGACACCCGGAACCCAGTTTACTCCCCAAATACTAATATCTTGTCCTGTCCCCACATCCCACCGAAGGTCATCCTTTAGGAACTCTCTGCCAGTAAGAATGCTAGACCAGCCCCATGACGCTCTACCTCCCTTCTTTGCCTCGGCAAAACCCACATTCGGGAAGTAAACACTCTTGAGCACTACAGCCCATAGATCATTGGGACGAGAGAAAAGTCTCCACGCTGTCTTAGCTAGCATAGCATCATTCATAACACTTAAGTCCCGAAAGCCCATACCTCCCTGACTCTTCCCTAATGTCAACCAATCCCAAGCCTTCCAATGTGTCCTGCTCCCAAAAGCACTACCGTCCCACCAAAAATTTGCAGTGAGACTATGGATCTCCTTGCAAGTTTTAAGGGGAAAATTGAAAATATTCATTGGGTATATCGGTATGGCCTGGATGACCGCCTTGATCATAACTTCGCGGCCTGCAAAAGAGAGGAGAGATTGACCCCACCCTTGCAGTTTCCTTGTCACACGTTCCCTGATATAGGCCAGAGCTTGCTGTTTAGTCTTTCCCCACACACTCGGAATCCCTAAGTACTTGCCAGGATCCTCTGTGATAGGAATGCCTAATATTCTCCCAACATTGGATCTGACACTATCTGGTGTATTGGCAGAAAAGAAAAGGCTAGATTTATCCAGATTGATTACCTGGCCAGAGGCCTTGCAATACTGCTGTAATATAGTCTTCAGTTGATTGCAATTCTTCCAACTCGCATTCATATAGAATAAAGCATCATCAGCAACAAAACTATGAGTTAGAGACGGGCAGCTATTACTCAATTTAATCCCTCGAATCAATCTTGTTGGAAATTATGCCCTAGGGGCAATTCATTGTACTTTGGATATTTGAGTTATTTAAAGTATTTTCTTTAGTTATCATTTTTAAATGCATGTTCGTATTGATAATCGCATCCTGGATACATCTTAAAGATTATCCTAAATGTCCTCGGTCGGTCATCTACGCTGGAGCGAAGATGAATTAAGACCGATATGACTTTGATGAGGTATGGAGATACAATCAAAGTCATGGGCACTTGTAAGAGTACAAGGTCTTTGGACCGACCACTATGAGAAAGCTGCATGGATTAAGTCATAAGCTTATCTCATGTATAACAGCGTCATAACGCCCTATGACTCGAGATCATCATGGATTCCTACATGATGAATCAGCGGTCTTTGACCTAGTCAAAAGTCACCTTTGACCGGGTGATGATAAAGGCTAGGATCGGAATCGGTGGTTTTCATGCGGAGGGACGTGAATGGTCAAGATGGAATTTGTCCCTCACATTCGTAGAGAGATAATCTTGGGCCCCTCGATGAGTGAGTCTAAGAAATGTATGGCCATACTTGTGATGGAAAGGAGTTTCCATTTCACTTATTAGACTACTCGAGAATCGAGAAAGTAATGGTCATGAAAAGGAAGTTGACATTATCCATGCCTCATCCTTGACCAAATTATCGCGTGACAAAAGGGACGTGACATGGTTGTACGATAGGTGTATCGTGTCATCGATCCCCATGTGAGTTGGGTAGTCGCAATGTCTTGCTAGAGGCCACTTGCGATTTGTGGGTTGACACAGTGTTGGCCCACGCCAATCTCACATGGGCCTCAGGGTCGCACATAAGAATAATCCAACACGGGTAAAAGTGTCAGGTTCATTGAATCTTAGATTAATCGAGATTAATGAATACGAGTTTAATGCAGGGTAAATATATATATATATATATATATATATTTAAATTCGAAAATAATATAATGATATTATTTAATTGAGATTAAAATATTATTATTTTATTATTTGTTTTATGTTTAATTTATTTGATAAATTGAATATCTAAAACAAACAGAGATATTGTATCTCATTTAATTTTGAATAAAGATATTATTGTCTATTTAATTTAAATTGAGATATTGGTATCTTAGATTTAAATAAATAGATAGATATCATTTCTCCGATTTAATTTATTGAGATAAATTAAATCAGAAGGCTTTTAAATTTGGATTAAATAAATAGGTTGGATTAAATCTATCAGATAGATTTAATTGATTATTTTTTAATCTAGATTCGAATTCGAAATTTCGAGATCGGCTTTTAATTCGATTAAATAAATATTATTATATTAGATCTATCGGATAGATTTAATCAATATATATTTAATCCAGATCTAAAGTTTGAATTCAAAATTAATACGATTAATTTTGCATTAAATACGCGAACAGGTTTTAGAAAACCTACGGGACTTTCGATCGAGCGTATTCGAAAAGCCGCGAGAAACCCTAGAGTGAAAATAGAGAGAGATGCACAAGAGGCGCTAGCACGCTGCCATAGCCGTAAACGAGGATTGTTCGTGTGGATACCGGTAGAGGAAGAGGATTCTAAGAGTCGTCTTCGCGATCGAGGAGGTAGCCCACCTGTTCAAGGAAGAACCCAGGACGGACGAACTCTAAAAGGTAATATCCGGATTCACTAGCTTTGATTTAAACGCACTTGAGTGATCCTCGGGAAGGATTCGTAGAAAATTTTTATCCATTTGCGTTGTACGGATCCCAACAAATCTTGCCTCTTGGCACTTTGATACCATGAGAGAAAGAACCTCTGCCACAAGAATAAACAAATAAGGGGATAGAGGGTCCCCTTGGCGTAATCCTCTACTAGGAGTAAAAGAGCTCACAGATTCACCAGAAAGGGAAATGCTTAACCGCACAGAGCGCACACACTTCATAATCAGAGAGACCCATTCCACACAGAAACCAAAGCGAAGGAGCACCATTTCCAGGAAATTCCATTCAACCCTGTCATAAGCTTTGCTCATATCCACTTTAAGGCGAATTCATATTTCATTTTGTCTTGTTTCCGACGAAGGTAATGGTACACTTCGTGAGCAATGATGATGTTGTCATGAATACATCGGCCCGGAACAAAGGCACTCTGGTGTTGAGAAATGCAACCGTCAAGTAGAGGTTTCATTCTATTCGCCAGTAGCTTAGAGATGATCTTGTAAGAAAAATTGCATAGGCCTAAAGGCCGAAATTGCGACACATGCTCAGGCCTATCTACCTTAGGGATCAAGGTAATATAAGTATCATTCAACAGATCTACCTCAGCTTTCCCTGCAAAAAAATCCTGTACCAAAGTACAAACAGAGTCACTGATTTCAGACCAAGCATTATGATAAAACATACCGGAGAAACCGTCCGGTCCAGGGGCTTTTGAACCCCCAAGGCTAAAGGCTGCTAATTTGATTTCTTCCTTAGTCACAGGCAGCATGAGTTGTTGATTCATCTCATCCGAAATCATTCGGCCAACATATGCCAGGGTCGTATCAAGCTCCGTAGGAGCAGAAGAGGTGAACAGATTCTGGAAGAAGGTAGAGATGTTCGTAGAGATAGCATTCCTCTCCATCATCCACTGCCCCACATCATCTCTAAGACTTAGAATATCATTGCGCTGCCTCCTTTTAATTGTAGATAAATGAAAGAAACGGGAATTCTTGTCACCCGTAGTAAGCCAGTTCACCCGAGACATTGCCGCTACTCAAGACTGTTCCTCTAAGGAATATAATCGATCTAGAGCCATTTTGACATCGGCAATGGAGCGAGAAGTTTCAGCATTTCGACACCCTGAAGATAAAGATGCTAGGTGTGCTTTCAGCTCTTCAATCTTCTTAGCATTATTAGGGAACTCCCTCTTACTCCATTTAATGAGATTTCCCTTACACCTTTCAAGCTGCTCCAAAAAAATATCAGATGCAGAAGTGGCCTCCCTATGCACCGGCCTCCAGCTATCCTTAACAACCTGCAAGAAATTGACATGGGTGGCCCAAGCAGCCTCAAAACGAAAAGCCCGCTTTCGGCGTCTATAATGAGGTACACACTGGATAAATAACAAATGGTGATCCGATCCTTGAGGATCAATATGAAAAACCTGGATATTAGGGAATTTCTCTCTAAGCAGGGGGTTGCCCACGGCACGATCAATCCGTTCCCTAATAGTTTCCGGTTCATCTCTATTATTACACCAAGTAAATTGGTATCCATTAAAGCCCAAATCATCCAGGTCACAATCAGCTAAGAAACATTTGAAATTCAAAATCTTCCTCCAATTTCAGCTAAGGAAAAAGTGGTTTTTGATTTTAGCTAGGAATGTGAGAGCAATTTTATCTTGCATGACAAGTGTATGGAGAAGAAGGTTACCGGTGAATTGAGGGTTGATTTTCTCTCATTATTCTTTTTTCATCCTCCCTTGATATCTATCCAATCAATATAATACTACTTTATTTTTTTTTTCACTTTTCCAATCAAGGATCCAGATGAAGCCAATGAAAAAAAATGAAAAACAAGATAAGGAGAAGATCTCCTTCGTAAATTCTTTGGGTTCTTTGTGTGGAGATTTGAGGCTTTTTGGTGCCTTTTACTTGTTTTCCTCCCAGATCCAGACCACGTCCTTAATTATCTTCCTTTTAAAAAAAATTGAATTCGATTTTCTATTAGAGGGATGAGCACATTTTTTATTTTTTATATAATATATTTATTTGGATTTAAATTATATGTGGCTTTCTAAAATTTTTTTACACCCAGTATCTCATATTAATTAGTTTCCAATCCCGCATTCGACATGTTTCTCCCGTAATACCGTATCTTGGAAATTAATTAATTTGAAATATTGGGTCAAAAAAATTCCAAAAAGCAGCATATAATTTAAATCTAAATAAATCTAATATATAAAAAAAATTTTAAAAAATGTCTCATCCCTCTAAGTAGAGGACTTAGAGGGATGAGCATGTAAGAAGCACATAAAGTGAGAAGCACCTTATGTGCTCCCATATAAGCATCTTGATTAGAGCTGTCAAAATGGGCTGGACCTCGCGGGCCAGCCCATTAAATCTCATTTTCAGCCCCCTTATTTTTAGCCCCCTATGTGATAGGGTTGTTTTTGGCCCTAGCCCAAGATAACACCCACTCTCTTGAGGTTATGATAGGTTTTGTGGACCAAAAAAAACTTAGCATATCCCTAGCCCAAGATTTTCTTTTTGTTGGGATATTGAAAGTGGTGTGATTGTGTGGTGTTCACTCGAACGAATTCTGACAGACGGTTGGGATTCATTCACCGGTTTTGATATTAATAATAGGGTAAAGTATATTTTTAGTCCTTTAAGTTTACATGAGGTATATTTTTGGTCCTTTAACTTCATAAAGTATACTTTTAGTCCTAAAATTCTAACACCGTTAATTTTGCTAATGAAAAATACAAACTCAAGTGATAACGGTATAAATTTAAGTGATGACTATGTAATTAAATGCTATTAGGCTTAAATTTAAAATATGGGTAATTGGAGAATGTATAAGATTTATGTAATTAAATACTATTAGTCATCACTTTAGTTCATTGCGTCGCGTTTTCCGTTAGCAACATTAACGATGTTAGAATTTTAGGACTAAAAGTATATTTTATGAAGTTAAGGACTAAAAATATATCTTATATAAAACTTAAAGGACTAAACGTATACTTTAGCCTTAATAATATTTGAAACAATTCATGCCTTTAAAGTGATTTATTATAGGAAGAGTGTTACCATTGGTAATAATATAAAAACATAAAAGTCAAGTGATGTGATGTTAAAAACATAAGTTTCTTATTTCGGACTTATGTATAATTTTTTTTTTTCTTTGTTTTTTTTTGTTTTTTGTTTTTTGTTTTTTGTTTTTGTCAAAGGTTATGAAAATTGAAGCATGCTACAGGGGTATCTCAAACGGGGACTGAGATACCTGGGAGCAATAAAAAAGAAAATTGAAACATTCTATAAATATTATATTATTATCTAATTTAATAATAAAATTATCTAGTTCTTTTGTTTGTATGTAATCAAAAAATATTTTGCCTACACATTAAACTCACTTTAATCTTATCCATTCTATGTCTTTATTAAATGCATGTGTTTTTTTTTTTCAAAAAAAAAAAAAAAAAAAACTTGCCTGGACAGGCTTGCATAATTGTTTATAGTGTATTCAAAAGCCAAAAAAAAAAAAAATAATAATAATAATTGAACATTTAAGATGCACGTAGTATAATAAGTATTACAATAAGGTAGATTTCGGGAATCGGGGCCCGCCCCGCAGGGCCTGGGAGAACGAAAATGTCTGCATTTTTACAAATTTATTATAGGGATCCATAATACCATTTAGGGCCTAAATGATGAAAAATAATGTCATGACAAGTCTTATAACTTGTCAATGTAACTATTTACTTGTTAATTTTATCAACATGTAGTTTTTTGATATTTTTTCTTTGGTTGGGACTTTGGTATTCTTCAATTTTTAATTATTTTTTTAATTTGTACTTTTTAATTTAATTTAAATATTAATATTTTAATGTTATTAAATATTAATTTGTTTACCTAAAAATTAAATTGATTAATAAAAAATTATAGGAACCTTATTAAAAATTATGTAAAACTATAAGGACTTAATAAAATAATAACCTAAGGGACCTACTAAAAAACAAGTGAAAGTGTAATAAAGATCTAAATAAAAAAAAAAAATACTATATAAACCTAATTCAAAAAAACTATTAATTAGTTGATATTATAAGGGGTTACGGATTAATTATCTTATTTCAAAATAATTGCACTATCAATGATTTGATTGTCCATACAACCCAGACCTCTCATTTTCGGGCATAAAGATTCAAACAGTAGCGCTTGCTGGAGACAGAAAATGGACCGTTCGGATGGGCCAGCATCTTCGCCACATGGTCCAGGGACAGAACCCTCTCTGATGCGTGACGACAATAAAAGGGTGCTTTTATTTTTTTCCCCAAATAAATAAATATCTAAACTTAAATTTGTCCCTTTTTGTTTTAATTTTTTATTTGAGAAAAATACATTTTCTTACGAAAAAACTAATATTTTGGTCAAAAAAATAGTTCAAGAGCCAAATTTAGAAGTTTCTTATTCTTAAGAACCTCTAATAATGAATCCTTCCCTTGATAAATGTTTACTGTTTAAATAATAAATAGTAATGACTAATAAATGTCGTTGGATTTGTAAATTTACATTATTTTAGTATAAAATACTCGATAAACCCTAACTAATAAATGTCGTTGGATTTGTAAATTTACATTATTTTGTATAAAATACTCATATTTACTTTTTAAATTTGATTTGTGAATAATGCATTCAAGATGAAGTGAAAATAAATAGTTTTGAATTTTATTTACGAAACAGATTTTTTTTTCATTTTTTAATTATATTTTGTATAAAATTTATATTAATGTCAAAAAATTAATTATTGAACATGAATGCAATAAAATGAATTTACCAATTTGGTCCTTATTTATGAGTCCATTGTAACTAATTTTTAAATGTAAAAAATGTGAGTTAAGTCATTAAATATATTTTAAATTTATAAAATTTTTTTTAAGTTTACCTTTATTGAAAAAAATATGCTATATATCTTTTCTCACCTCTTTCTTTATTTAGTAGGGGAAAATTGAAAAACTGTCATTACGATTTATATTTAACACTAAAAATTTCTTCTAAATGAACTTATAATAAAGGACCAAACCAAAGTGATATATAGTTTTAAAATTTATACTTATTTAATAACAATAGGCTAATTTGATAAAAATACTGTATACATTTTATAATTAACGACTAATTATTCTTTACAATATCTCTTGAAATTAAACTGCAATTATAAAATTCATTTGATAGGGCCCAATGTGATGTGTTCCTCAGCTGCAGGGGTTTAGACACTCGTGCAACTTTCACTTCCCATCTCTACTCCTCTTTAAGCAATGAAGGAATTCTTGTTTTCAAAGATGATACGGACCTTCCTAGTGGGGAATAGTATTTCAGCCGAATTGACAATGGTAATTGAACGTTCCACAATTTCAATCATTATCTTTTCCAAAAATTATGCTAGCTCTAGGTGGTGCCTCGATGAGCTCTCAAAAATCATGGAGCTTCGCAGAGCACAGGGTGGGGTAGTTCTGCCCGTGTTCTATGACGTGGATCCATCTGAAGTTCGTAACCAATTTTCTCATTTTGGAGAAGCATTTCAACATCTGATAAAAGGAAGTTCACCCAAAGAAGAAGAAGTGTCGAGATGGAAAACAGATCTCTTGAAGCTGCAAACATTTTCGGGTTTGTTGTGATCAATTCCAGGTAATTTTTAAATATTTTGTTGTTTTTGTCGATGTATAGAACAGATCCTCTCACATTGTTGATTTGCGCAAAATGAAAATGCAGCGTACTTTTCCCGAGTTCATTTTTTTAATGGCCCATGTTCCCTTGATTTCAGTTGTTCGTTTTAGTGTCTCACATGTGCTTTTTCATTGTTGAATGTTCTGTTGTGGTCTAAATTTTCAAACTTTTTTCCTTAAAACGCATGGTCTTCGAACTATATTTGTCTTCCTATTCATCTAAAGCTGTCAAGTTTTTATCGACAGAACTTTCATTTGATATTTTCCATTTAGTTTGCTACTTAAAGTTTGCTATCAACATTTTCAGTTCCAAGGGTATTGCAGTGTCACAGTTTCAAATATGGTTTCTATTTAGTTTGTAGATAATGTCTGTTCTAATTCTGATGCATGTTGCTTTTAATAGCTAGACAAATTTTATTTCTAATCGTGCCTATGTTATTGGAGTTCATTTTCTGTTATATTTGTTTGTTCACAGGAATGAAAGTGAGGAAATCAAGAATATTGTTGAATGTGTTTGTGAAATATTGAACAAGAAAGACTTGTTTATTGCCAACCATCCCCTAGGAGTGAACTCTCGGATGCAAGATGTGATTAAAATGTCAGAAAGCCATCCACCAAATGATGTTCTCCTGCACCAGCTAAGGAAACAAAGGATGGGAGGGAGTGGTAGCAAGTATGATAAGGCCTGGTACGATGTGTTCTTGTGCTTTAGGAGGTGAAAACACTCGGACATCTTTCACTGCTCATCTCTACTCCTCTTTAACCAATGCTGGAATTCTTGTTTTCAAAGATGATGCCAATCATCTTAAGGGGCTTGATATCTCAAGCGAATTGCTACGTGCAATTGAATGTTCTACAATGGCAATCATTATCTTGTCCCAAGACTTTGCTCGCTCTAGATGGTGCCTCAACGATCTCTCAAAGATCATGGAGCATCATAGAGCTCAGCGTCAGGCAGTTTTACCTGTGTTCTATGACATGGATCCATCTGATGTTCGTAGACAAATTAGGTTCTTTTAAAAAGCGTTTGAAGGTCTTATAAAAAGAATTTCAGCAACAGAAGATAGAGTGTTGAGGTGGAGAAAAGATCTCCGTGATGCTGCGAACCTTTCAGGGTTTGATATGCGCTATTTTAGGTAATTTTTAAATATTTTGTTAATTTTATTCATTTTCAAATTATTTAAGCCTAAATAGACACACAATATATTATTGCTAGTTGCTACAATGAGCATGGTTGGTTACTAGTTTTTTTTTTTTTTAATAATACAATTGAGCTCTCTTTAGTTTGCAAAATTATAAAGATCTCCCATATATTTTCTGAATTTATAATTTAGTTCAATTTTTAACAAAATTAATAATATTTCCTTAAAAATTTTGAATTTTATTAATTTTATTTTAAAATATTAAAATTACTAATTTTCTCTCTTGATCTAATTATATAATCTCTAATTGAACAAATCTTAAATAATTATGGTAATATTTAAAATTTACAAACTTTAAAGTAAAATAGACATGAAATATAACTTCCTAATTTTTAACTTTTGGTTTTAAATAATATTAGGATGAAATTTATGAAAATTGAAAGTTTTAGCATGCAATTATTTGAGTAAGGAGAAATTACTCAAAATGTTTGTCTAAAAAAAAAAAAAGAAATTACTGAAAATGTGATTTAATATTTAGGACTCAATGCTCAAGCCATAATTTTTGGGAAAAGAAAAAAATTATAATGTGATTAATAATGGATAAATAAAATGTGTAAATTAATTTCTAATTTAAACAATCTTAATTATAAAAATATTATTAAAAAAATATTCAAATACTTTTAAGGTGAAGATATGGATTAATGAGCAAGCAACAATTTAAAAACAGATGAGTGAAAAAAAGGAAAAGGGGAATTGAAAACAAAACCTCCTTTATTCACGTCACGTCACACATCTCACGTCACATGTCATAAGACAGGTTTTTGGCCTTTATTTTTTCCTTCTTCATTTCTCCTAGTGCGCCTGGAGGCGAAGGTGAGAGGGATAGTGAGAGAGAAATTGCTTAGGTGCTATTGGGTACTTGATAATTATCTATCGTCTATTTTTATTTTTTTTTTCCTATTTGAACTTTGGTTTTTAAGGTTGAATAAATTAAGGTTTGATGGATTTCAAAATTTTGAGACTTCAAGTTGATTATTCTGATATTAATTGAACTGTGATGTTAGATTTACAATTTGGTATAAGTAGATTTGCCAAAATATGTTTGAGGAAACTAAAGTTAGGGTTTGATTGAAAAATTTATCATTTATGATAATAGGATTCATATATTTGAATTTTATGGTTTATTTAATTTATCAGAATTCATATTGATGATTGAATGGATTGGTTTTGAGGTTTATAATGAGATGTAAATATTAATAATTGTGGGCGAAACATTAAATATTTGAAGTTAGGAGTTTTAAAGGAATGACTAATGTATACATTTTTGTCCTTTATGTTTATCTACAGTATCATTTTAGTCCTTAAGTTTATAAAGTGCACGTTTGGTCTCTTAATGCTAACACCGTTAGTTTGACTTAACATAAAATATTGACTCAACAATTTTAGCGATGACTATGCAATTAAATGTTAACTAAGCATGCTTATATGTTAGCATTTTAATAAATTAATATTTTAAATCCTATAATTGAAAAATATTTAATTTTCTTCGACAAAAAATATATATTTAATCTTCACAAATTGTGAAAAACCACAAAACATCTGTAAAGATTTAATTTTTTTAATTAATAGGATTTAAAATATTAATTTATTAAAATACTAATATATAAGCATGCTTGGCCAACATTTGATTGCAGTCATCGCTTAAAACTGTTGAGTCAGTATTTTCTATTAAGTCAGACTAATGATGTTAACATTTAGGTACCAAATGTGCACTTTACAAACTTAAGGGACTAAAATGATACCAGAGGCAAACATAAAGGACTAAATGTATACTTTAGCCTAAAGGAATTTAGGCGGTTGCAATTAATCAATTAATGATTTTAATGAATAAAATCGAGTTGAGAAATTATACGATTGTGATTGAAATCATAATACAAGGAACATGAGTAATTGGTATTTTCCTTAAGGATTAAAGCAAAGCCAAATATAGGGGTTTAGTTAATGTTGTGTTAGTTACCATTTTATTAATGTGTATATATTTATTGTGTAGAGTGAATTTGAATTTGACTTATTGAGCTTGAACCTTCCAAATTTAGTTTTTGTGTCACAAACTTAAGGTAACTACTTTTCAATTTATTTTTTGTTTTTTGAGGTGATTAAGTATATGCTAGTATTTAGAGTGGCCATATATACACACATATATGTGTGTGTCTGTATTTTTTTTTGTTTTTTGGGGTAATTATAAATGTATGCTGGTATTTTTAATGGCCATATATATCTATCAGTGTGTGCGCTAATATTTTTAATGGCCATATATATATATCTGCTCGTATTTTGTGTGTTTTTTTGATTATACTTTATGTTTTAATAAGCATGTTAGTTAAGTAGGCTTGAATTATTTATCTTGTGATGCTAAAATGTTGATAATGCAAATATAACAATGACTCAATGAGTATTGAATATGAAAAAGAACTATTGATACTGAATTATATTGTGTAAAGTTGAACAGTTGAATTACATATTGGATTGTACTGGATCGTTATGTTGAGACATTTGAGATGCAGAGCTCACATTATAATGTGGGTTCGTCATCTCTCTTTCTCTACTCTCACTTTCCCTACCAGTGATTTGTGGTGATATCCTCTCACATTTTTTACTTGTGCAAAATGCAAATTTCCTGCTTATAGTTGTTGCTGATAAGAGGAAAATGCAGCATATTTCTCGAATTCCTTTTTTTTTATGGTTCATATTGCTTCGAGTTCGGCCTTTTTTTTAAGTGTTTCACGGGTGCTTTTTCATGTGATCCTAATTGAATGTTTTGTTGTGGTCTAAATTTTCAACTTTATTCTCTTAAACGCATGGTCTTCAAAATATATTTGTCTTCTTAATCATTTTAAAGCTGTCTAGATTTTATATGATGAATTTTCATTTGATATTTTCTTTTTAGTTTGTTACTTAAAAGGTTTGATATTGACATTTCCAGTTCCAAGGGTATTGTAGTGTTATAGTTTCCAATATGGTTTCTATTTAGTTTGTTCATATTGTTTACTTGTGCTTGTGTTATTGGTGCTCATTTTCTGTTATATTTGTTTATAATTAAGGAATGAAGGTGAGGATATTAACAACATCGTTGAGCATTGTTGAATTTTGCCAAATGATATTTTTCTGCGACTTATGATTGTTGCTGAATAAAGAAAATTACGCCATCTAGTTTCTTAAGTTCAATCGTTTATTTAAATGTTCACAAGTGGTCCAATTTTTCATCTATGCTCTCCTTAATCCACGTTCTTCGAAATATTTGTCAAATTATTCACCTCAAAGCTATCAAGGATATATATGAATCATCGGTGCTTATTTTCTGTTATATTTGTTTGTAATGCAGGAATGAAAGTGATGCTATCGAGAATATTGTTGAGTCTGTTTGTGAGATATTAGACAAGAAAGACTTGTTTATTTGTAAACATCCAGTAGGAGTGAACTCTCGTATGCAAGAATTGATTAGAATGTCAAAAAGCCATTCACCAAATAACGTGCTCGTTCTAGGGATACAAGGGATGGGTGGTATAGGCAAAACGGTAATTGCCAAAGCCGTTTACAATGAAATTGGTCCAAATTTTGAGAGCAAAACTTTTCTTCCAAATATTAGAGAAGTTTGGGAGCAAGATCGAGGTCCAGTATGCTTACAACAGCAACTTCTTTCAGAAATTTGTAAAACAACAAAGATGAAGATACAATGCATTGAATCAGGGAAAAACATACTAAATGAAAGACTTTGCCATAAGCAAGCCCTTGTTGTGCTTGATGATGTGGATAACATGGAGCAACTAAATGCTTTATTTGGAAGTGGAAGTGATAAATGGTTTGGTCCAGGAAGTAGAATAATCATCACAACAAGAGATGAAGATCTACTAAGATTCCTTGATGTGGATCAGACCATGTATACAGAGTAAAGAACATGGACCAAAGTGAATCTATTGAGCTTTTCAGTTGGCATGCATTTAGGCAATCAAGTCCTAAAGAAGGATTTGTTGAACTTTCAAGAAATATAGTTGATTATTCTGGAGGAGTGCCGCTAGCTCTTGAAGTTCTTGGCCGCAATTTGTTCAACAAGGAAGTGACATATTGGAAGAAAGTATTGGAAAAACTTAGAAAAATCCCCAATGGTCAAATACAAAAGAAGCTAAAAATAAGCTTTGATGGTTTAAATGATGATACAGAGGGAGAAATCTTCCTTGATATATCTTGCTTCTTTATTGGAATGGATAGGAATGATGTCACACAAATATTGAATGCTAGTGGATTTTTTGCAGACACAGGAATTAGTGTCCTTATCTCGAGAAGCCTTGTAACCGTTGATAAGAAGAACAAGCTTGGTATGCATGATTTGTTGCGAGATATGGGAAGAGAAATAATCCGTGGAAGTTCACAAAATGGAATTGGAAAGCGTAGTAGGTTATGGTCTCATGAAGATGTGATTGATGTATTATCAAAACATACGGTAAGAACTTTCTATTGTTATATGTATCATTCTGTAGGAAAAGGTAGAATGAAACTGGAAGTCAAATGAAGATAATGTGAATTGGGCATATAAACCTTGATAGTTTCGAAACTTACATGGAAATTTATTAGTAGGTATATTTGTAGTTCGTCTTTCTCCAAGGCACTAATTATTCATTTATAAACCCAATTATTTTATTTACTTGTTTTGGAAACTTGCTTGTGATATAGGTTTATATCTTGCTTTTCAGCAAATAATGGAGAAGTACACTTAAATTTATATATGCTCTTTATTTGTAGGGTACAGAATCTGTTCAGGGGCTAGCTTTGAATCGGCCACAAAATGATAAAGTTTCTTTTCAACTGAAGCATTTAAGGAGATGAAGACACTCAGACTACTTCGTCTTTCTAATGTGGAACTTGATGGAGACTATAAATACATTAGTAGAGATCTCACATGGCTCTGTTGGTACAAGTTTCCTTCGAAATACTTGCCCGCCAACTTCTATCAAAAAAATTTAGTCATTCTTGAATTAAAATACAGTAGCCTGAGAGGCTGGAGGGAACCACTGGTATGTACTAAGTTTACTATTAGATTTTGTTTTACTTCATAACTTTTAGATAGAGATAACGGATAACCTCTAGATGAGTCTTGCGGCTTTGATGGTATTCTCGGATATAACGGATAGAGCTGCTGATTTTTCATCAAACTTTACTTTCTTCTTCTATACTCCATGCTATATAGATCTGGGCATTCACCATCATGATAAATTATTTGCAAGCATAAATTTCAGCTGAGTTGTTAGGAAGATATATAATTGTTCTAGGAGAATGTTTGTACATATTGCTTTCATCTGTTTTACGTTTTTCAAGATGTTACTCTAATTCCCCATTGAATTTTGTTTTCTTGTAGTTAATGGAGAATCTTAAAGTCCTCAATCTTAGCCACTCTCCTCACTTGGTGTGTTCTCCAGATTTTTCAAAACTACGAAATCTTGAAAAGTTGATCCTCAAAGATTGTCCAAGTTTGTCCGTGATACATCATACGATAGGGCATCTTGACAAACTCCATCTGCTAAATTTAAAGGATTGTACTAGCCTTCATAGTCTTCCCATAAGCTTTTATAAATCGAAGTGCGTAAAAACTCTCATTCTTTCAGGTTGTTTGAAGATTGAAAAGTTAGAAGAGGACATAGAGCAAATGGATTCTTTGTCAACTATAATTGCAGACAACACAACAATAACTCAAGTGCCCATTTCTTTAGTGAGATCAAAAAGCATCGGATATATATCTATTTGTGGTTACCAAGGATTAGCATGTGATGTGTTTCCTTCTCTCATTTGGTCAAGGATGTCTCCAACAAATAATCCTCGATCACTTATATTAACTCATACTATCAAGCCATCTTTGATTTCCTTAGATATATTGAAGTGCAGTATCGCTGGTCCTTTATCGATTTATGACAACCTACCAAAGCCACAAAGCTTTCTATTGGATTGCACATCAGAGAATGGCACTGAAATAAATCGAGGAGCTGCAAAAATCTTGGATTCCTTGTGTGCCACAAGTTGCAGAGACATGGCAAAAACACCAAACACTTCAAAAATCTTGGAGATTGAATCTTCAATGTTGGCTGATCATGATAGTCAAGTTGGTATCTCAAGGCCAGACGAAAATTTGAGACATCTTCTAATTCACATTGGAAACAATGACCAAGTCACTAGTGCTCTTTCAGAGTATATTTTACAGGTTCTCTCACTCTCTATATGTATAATTCATTTTTTTTTTACTTTTTAAGCAAGTCCTTACACATTATGAAGAGTAACTGTTTTAATAAATTTGAAATGACTGTTTGGCTTTGAATTATAACTGCTGATTGTGTTAATAAGCAGGGAATGACTCTCAGAGATTATGGTGATGATTGTGTCCTCCCAGGTGACAAATATCCCTATTGGCAATGCTTCAAGGGTGAAGGAGCTTCTGTAAAATTTAAAGTGCCTATAGTCAGTAGTTCCAAGTTAAAAGGGATCACCCTTTGCTGTGAATATTACTCCTTACATGTGGAGTTTGACTCTTTCATTAGCATGTTGATCATAAACTACACAAAGATGACCACACTGCACTATAGACAAGACATAATGGCCTCCTTTGAAGAAGCAAAATGGAACAAAATGATATCAAATTTAGACTCGATGACCAAGTGGAGATTGTTGTAGTTTTTGGTAATGGATTTACTATGAAAAGAACAATAGTCTACTTGAAATATTACGAAGTCGTTTGATGAACAAAAGGAGGATCCACCATCATCAAGTATTGTTTTTGCTCTTTACGGCTTTTTATTTTTCACCAGCTTTATAAGTTTCATTTTAGTTTTAATTTATAAAAAAATGAATCTAGTAGCTTATATTACTTCCGATCCTAAATATAGGATAGAGTTTATAGTACAATTTGCACTACAAACAATATCTTATATTTAGGATCGGAGGGGTAGTTAATTTAATCATTTCCTTAATTTTTAGGTGGGTTTGAGGCTAACATTTTCACTTATTTCATGATCCATTACGTTTATTTTTTTTATAATTTTCTTACTATTATTATTATTATTATTATTATTATTTTAATTTTTTAGGTAGAAGGCATACAGATGAGAAAAGCCATGATTTCAAGCTCCCAGAGCCAAGCGTCAGAAAATAGATTAAATGGTGCAGCTTTAAAGTCCATTCAAGTGGTCCGTGTCAAGACATGCAATGATTCAATTTAAATATTTTTTCCCATAATTTTTGTATCAATATTCTTAACTTTGTTTTATTTTAGTCATTATATATTATCTGGTCATAAAAACTCGGACAATTTTGGTAGTCGATTTTGATAAATTGTCTTTAATACTTCTAATTATATGATTTGTGTGTTTTTTATATATTTCTAGATCTTAATCAGTTCCCTTCGTTTTTAAGTGTGTATGTGATTATCCATCCATGATGCTCAATGTGGAAAATGTACCCAACTTGGAAAACAATAGGCATATGGTTAAGCACTGAAAGGGGTTCCAAATGAAATTCCTATAGTTTTAAGTGGTCTAATTGATCCAACTTAGTTAAGCACGATTCTCTCTTGCCGTGTGGTGATGGAAAGAACAGAAATAGACGTAAAGACATGCTGTTATAGATGGCAAGTGCATAAAGAGGGAGAGAATTTGGAAAACAATAGGCATATGCTGTTTGTAAGTAATAATATACCTCTTGAAGTTTTCATGATTTCTGTACCATGACTTTTGAGTAAATAATTCGACCAAATTATTCTGTTTGTAAATAATAACTTTCTGTTTATATAAAGAAGAAAAAGAAGACATGCTTAGAGCCAAGAGAAAGATTTAGCTGTGTAGTGGTAGCATAAAAGCAAATGATAGATTCCCACATTTAAGTAGGTAGAGGAAAACCCAACCCACTTCCTGCTATCGGCGCAATTTCTTTGAAATTCCAACTAAATTTTCTCATCACTTTGGAGCTAATATGATGCATGAAATTGATATTTTTCTTCTTTCCGCGTCAACGTATATTTGTCTTTTTGACAACGAAAAGAGCGATATATTTTGGTAGGCCCACTTTTGATAAATGCAGGACCCATCAAATTCAACGGATCATGAGCTGGTTACGATAGTTCATTTTTAAGACTACCTTGAAATGATTAGAGTTCTGTAAAACAAAAAATATGCAGGAGTTTCTTATTTTTAAGACTAACTTGAAATGACTTTTAAAAATCCAGGGATTACTTTTCTTTCCAATTGTTATCGTGCTGCTCTTTTCTGAATTCATAACATAGGACTCTTACAAACAGAACTTAAGGCTCCGTTAACAACTTATTGTGTTGGGAAAGCTTTCCCCCAAATTCCTCCACAAACCCTCTTCAATTCTCAACATTACTTGGCAGGAAATCTTAGCTTAGCTTTTTTATTTTTCTATTGTTAACATTAGGGTCATTCCAATATCTGCTTTTTACAATTTCCTATAAACTCATTTTAGTTCACTGACTATTTGTAATTTGTAAACTTATGTTTTTAATGTCATTTTGTCTTTTTATAAAAAAAGACTGACTTTTTATTTTATAAGGATCTTTCATATCTTTAAATTACTTGCACTTCTCAAGAAATCATGCAGGTCTTATTGCCGATTTTGCAACTTTTCTTCCTCAAATTTCAATGATATTTCATTTGGTTCTTAATGAAAAATGTATCTCTCATATTTGATTTTGTAAGGAAATGTTCCATTTTCTTTTTCATTTTATATCAACTTCTTGACGTGGTTCAAGGAAAAAAACGAAAGATGGGACTTGACTAAAAAAGGACATGTATCTATAAGTCAGAGCTAATTGTAATTCTCAGCTTATCATTTTTCTTCTTTCTGTTCTCCGCTTGGGTCAGTTTCTCAAGTAACAGATGGCCCTAAAACCTAATGATAACAAGTAAAACGATAGCACGACTACTAACACCTACTCCCTCCTATTCTATTTATACAAGAGCTCAATAATCGAATTACGTGGTTTATGAAGACGTTAAAATTAGTTAAAAATAATAAGTATGTTTGCAATAAACTTTGTTATTCAAGTATGATCTTATTTATGAGGGCAGGTAAGATAGATAAATGAAGAAAATATAAGTACCACCAATACATATAATTAATTATATGTAAAAATGGAAAAAATAAAAACTCATTAAATGTTCAACTGTTGTCGAACTCTTATAAAAAGGACCAAAGTAATTTAAATTTTAAGTTCTTATAAAAGGACTTGAGGGAGTACATGGCATTTTTTTTTTTGGGGAGAATTATAGTATCATCCACAATACATGAATACCATGCAACATGATGTCATTTCTTGCACCATATTTCTTTTATTTGATTAAAGGTTCCCTTTTCGAAATTTGGAGTCTAAAGGAATTTCTGCCTCGCAAGAACTACTTGTAAGAAATCATAATGATTTAAAATTTTATTTATTCATCGATGATCTTAACCGACGCTATGTTGTATGATAAGAATAGTAGGCCTACAAACAAGACAAATGAGTCGAGTAGTACAACCTCCGGTCCTAATTATAAGATAAAGTTTGTGGTGCAAATTATACTACAAATTTTATCCTATAATTAGGATGAGAGGGAGTATTATTATTTTTTTTTTGGGGAAGGGCGAGTAGTATTACTTTGGCAAAAGAAAGGTAGTACAGAGTTCCGTTAAAAAGTGATCGATTCCACAAGGCAGTTCCACTTTAATTGTAGTGATACCTATAATAATTTAAGGTGGAGTCAAGTCAATGATCTCAAGCTCCATGTTTCGTGTTTTTGCTTGGGGATCTCCGCGCTCACCACTTTTTACCTTTTTTCTCCCAGACTACGTCCATAATTATTTTCCTGTTAAAAAAACAATTGATTTCAATTAAAATAGAGCCATAGATTCATCTGTGATATAGCTTAATTTCAAGGGTGAAAGTGCAGTTCTACTTCTACCTATGAAGTCTTTTTTCATAGATACCAAACACCATATATTTTGCTTAGGGATAAAAGCACCCATTAAATCAACTAATACTGATCATTTAACAAAAACGTCAACCAATCAAATGGTGCAACAAAACACAAATTTTTCAAACTAGCGCAAAAATACATGATGACTTGCCATTATTAGTAGATTTGAGACATATTTTAATATATTTGGGGAGTCATCAATACTAAATGAAAGAATTTATTGGAAATGTTGATAAGATATCAATTTGGCACATTATTTAGGGAATTTAATTGCAAATATCTCAATTTTAATTAAATATCAATATTTAGGTTTATATATAAGAATAAATAAATAATAATAAAATAAGGTAGAGAGAAAAAAAAAAAGAAAAAGAAAAAGGTTTAGCTTTTAATTATTATTATTATATAATTTTTCATTGCCTTTTCACAATCAGAATAAGAAGCGAAAGCGACACCGTTTGGGCTGAACCCATTGAATCAATTGAAAACCGAAGGGAAGCTACACTAAAAAAGGCAGCACAGGCGGCATTTTGGGGGAGTATATAAGGTACTTCTCACCTTATGTGCTTCTTATGGATGAGCACATTGTTTTATTTATTATTATTATTATTATATATATATATATTATTTATTTAGATTTAGATTATATATTGTTTTTTACGTAATATTTTTTGCATTCAAGTATCTCAAATTAATTAGTTTCAAGTCCCGCATTCAGAAAAGTTTCTCCCGTAATACCAATATTTTGGAAACTAATTAATTTGAGATGCGAGTGCAATTTTTTTTTTTTTTTTTTTCAGAAAACAACATATTTTTTAAATCTAAATAAATAAATAATGTGCTCATCCCTCACATAAGAAGCACATAACGTGAGAAGCACCTTATGTGCTCCCCATTTGGGGGAGAATCATTTTTTTGATGGGCAATGAATGACGAACGAGGAGCAAGCGAGAAGCGCCACGGGTCAGACCTTCTTCCTACTACTTCCTCTCTAGCCGGGCGTTATTCACTACCACAGCCGGCGAGCATCATCCCTAGGTAGCACCACGAACTGAATGAGATTCGTACTTGCGAGCACGAGAAGAAGGAGCCACTGGAAGGGAGACCACGACGGACAGAATCTGAATCAGAGGATATGATTGAAGCTAAACTATGGCTGATTTGGTTCTTTGGTTAGTAGTGTTTGGTTTTCCTTTCCATATGAAATTGACCTCTAGAATTTTCTGTGCTGTAATCTTTATTAAAATCATGTGTGACTAATTTCTTCTTGCAACCTAGAGGACCTATGAACTCATGGGTGAATTGGATTTTGTTTTCATTGTTTATTATAATTAATATTAATTTTGGTTACTTAATGTTGTTTAATTTTATCTATTTAGTGACTAGCCATCATTGAATATGAATTTGAGCATTAGAATTTACTTGGGAATTTTAATTAGGTAGATTAAGTAATATGAGATTAAATTATGATTTAATTTGTGATTAGGATAGACATATACATAATGGCCTCATCATATAATTGTTGAAGAGTGTGTTCGAGTTTTATTGCTGTTGAGTAATTATGTTAGATATAACAATTTATACTTAAGTGGTGTGAGTGGATCGGCAGACACTTATAGTTATTTATACTTGAGATTAAGAAAACTGATATTAAGGCTATGAAATTAGTGTAATCAAGGTTTATGAAGATAATAAAGGATTAGTGACTCTAGGTTGCTCATTTTGTTCTTATGATAGTTTGTTTATTTTGGTTTTCTTTTATTTTCTCTTAATTAAATTCAATTTGGTTTGCTCAAATTAAATGAAAGTGTAAAATTAATGTTCAATCGGAATTTGTGTACAAAGTCCTCGTGGGAATGATATTTTATTTACTATTTATTACTTGATATGGCCCATATAATTGTAGTGTCTTAAGCTCTATAAATTTTGCCCTATCAAGTATTTTCAAAAACTTGATAGGGCAAAACTTTATAGCCTTTAGAACTCGCAAGTGTACGGGCCGTATCAAGTAACAAAGAGCAAGTAAAGAATCATTCCCATGAAGATTTAGTATCACAAACTTTAGTTAAGCTTTAATTTTACACTTTCGTTTAAGTTGAGCAAACCAAATTGAATTTATTGAAGACAAAAGAAATTAAAACTAAAATTAAAATAAACAAACTACCATAATAATCAAATGAGTAACCCAGAATCACTAATCCCTTATTAGCATAATAAACCTTATTTTCACTAATTTAATTAGCCTTAATATCAATTTTGTTAATCTCGAGTATAAATAGCTATAAGTGGGCCTGTCGGTCAACTTACAACCCTATGCCTGTCAGTCCACTTACAACCCTCTATTAAGTATACTTTGTTATGTCTAACATAATTACTTAAGAGGCAATAAAACTTGAATACACTCTTCAACAATTATATGGGGCCATTAGATATATGTCTATCCTAATCGAAAATTAAATTATAATTAATCCCATAGTACTTAATCTCAAAGCCTAATTAAAATTAATCTCTCGAGGCTAATGAAAATTCCCTTCGTGAAGCTAAATTCAAATGCTCAAATTCTTATTCAATGATGACCCATCATTAAATAGATAAAGCTAAGCAAGATTAAATAACCAAAATTTATATTAATTATAACTAAACAATAAAACAAAGTCTAATACACCTATAAATTCATAGATGGAAAAACAAACTAACTACACATGACTTTAATCAACATCACAACAACACAAAGTTCCGAGTAAAAAATCATCATGAAAATCAAGTGGCAAGGAAAAAATTGAAACAGTGAAGGATCGAAGGTCCTTATGGTTGAAAATGGAGCTAAATCACCAAGAAGGGGGGTGAATTGGGGATTTTAAAATCTTTTTTCAAGACTCGTTTTGGACAAGAAAAACAGAGTAAAAAGGAGAAGAGCTAGACACACGAATTTATACTGGTTCGGTCCAACCTCTTGACCTACGTCCAGTCCCCAGACACTCTGAGATTTCCACTATCTCAATTGATTACACACTTTGTACTCAAGAGTAATTCTCTCACTAGAACTTACTCCCCCTTACAAGTTGCAATCAATGAACCCAATCACTAAGTCCCCTGAGTTGCGATTCTTTACAATAAATGATTTACAATAAAAGACTCTCTCTAAGAGTGAATAATGATAAACACTGAAGCTTAATGTATCAGAAGATGCTTTACAAGTGAAAACTGAAAGTAGTTGAAGAACTTTGAATGCAATTCGTTTTCAGCAGATGTGTTAGTTGAGAAGACTTGAATGCATCTCTATTTATACTAAGAGAGCAATAAATGACCGTTGTAATCTTCATTATAATGTTGCCTTCATTAGACAAAGTTCTAGTTAAGCTTTGGTCTTCTTTCTCTCTAATCTCCACTTAATCCAGGCATGCGAAGTTCGAGTTGACTTCGCAAATTAATCTTGGAGTAGCAATTCTTTGGATGTGGAAAACATTCTTTAACCTTTTGCAAGCGTGTGCAGACGGATTACCCAAAAGTATGCAAGTTTCTGGGTTTTGCATTTAATGTGGTGACATCACTTTTTGCTTTTGCTTTAAACCTTCAATAAACATTCTCTAATTCATCTGAAACTCACTAATAAAATGGTTAAACATATCGAGGAACATTAGAGAATAATCATAGGAAGTATTAAAATCAAACATGAAGGTTTTGCAAATTCGTCGATTTGAATTTCAGACTCAGCGATGCAAACTCGAGTTTGCTCTTCTAAACTCGAGTTTTTATTTGTGCACTTAAGGCAAAACTCGAGTTTCAATATCAAGACTCGAGTTTCCTCCATCCAGAGAGGAAAGTCGCGATTTGAGCTCTAGATCACATTTTTGAGAGAAACTCAAAACTCGAGTTTCCAAAACAAAACTCGAGTTTTGGACTTTTAATGAAAACTGTGTGTTTAAGTCCAAAACATCAAAAGCGGAGTTTTCAAAACATTGAAAATGTTCAAAGCTCTCGGCTTGGCCAAAACTCGAGTTTCCAAATCAAAACTCGAGTTTTCATTTAAGTATGAAAACATTGAGAAATCTGAGCCAAGTCAAAACTTGAGTTTTCTGTGAAGACTCGAGTTTTCAAAGATTGAGTAAAACTTGAAAACTCTCTGCCAAGTCAAAACTTGAGTTTTGAAATCAAAACTCGAGTTTTCTCATAACTTAGAAAAAACTTAGAGAACTCATAGCAAAGTAAGATCCTGGAGTTTTAAGTCGAAACTGAGTTTGCATATGTTCAAAATGTTGGAGACTCTCTGTCTGGCCAAAACTCGAGTTTCCAAACTAAGACTCGAGTTTTGTCTTCATTTGAAAATAATGAGAAGTCTCTATGTAATGCAAAACTCGAGTTTTTTGGTCAAAACTTGAGTTTGTCTTTAAGTGAAAAACTCGAGTGCTCTCGTAAGTCCAAAACTCGAGTTTCCCTCTGGAAACTTGAGTTTTGTTTTGATTATTGAAAATGAGCAACTCTCTGTCAAGGTCAAAACTCGATTTTTGAAACCAAAACTCGAGTTTGCATTTGATAGTAAGTTTTTCAACTTACCAAAAACAAACTACAACTTGAGTTTACAATTGTCAGTTATCATCAAAACACATAGAGAACTAACAATGGTTCGGTCGATGGTGAAGCCGAGGCTCCACCACGGTGAATTCCGTCTCTCCTCTAGCTGCTAAGTCAAACTCGGCTCTCCAAAGAAACAGCAGCAGTGTTAGCAACTATGGTCTCTAGTTTCTGCTATCAAGACTCTCTCTGGCTCTACTCACAGTTGTAAAGACGAAGCTCGCCGGCGGCCTTGGTGGTGGATGATTTCACTGGCGAGAGGAAGATGGAGTTGGAAGTGGAAGGCGAGATGAATGTATGGAGGTTGTGTGTTGCCGCGGCGCACTCTGTCTTTGGCTTTCACTGTAGCTCCCTTTTTTAGAGCCTGTTTGGCATGGCTGTGAATGCTACAAAAAGCCCAGTGAACGTTCAGTGATGTGGGAGGCCCATTAAATGGCTGTTTGGCATGATTGTAAAGGCTGATGAGCATCAGGTTTGATGTGGCTTTTTTTATGAAGCCTCAATTCGTGCCTTCTCTCTCCTCCTTTCCTCTTCAAGTCGTGCCTTCTCTCTCCTCCTCTCCTCTTCAATTTCACAAGCTACCTCCTATCCGTTACAATATGATACAATTTTATGGTGCTATTTCTACTGTAGTTCAATCATCATTTATGGTGCTTTTTGAACGGCACCAGAGCTACCTCCTATTTTTTCTTGTGCCTTCATAGGATTTTATCATTCATTATCTGATATCATTGGCTATGAATATATATATATATATATATATATATGTATATGATTCATGTCATTTTCGATCATTTTCCATCTCATTTATCTTTTCAAAAGTTATGCCAAACAAGTGCCGTCGGAAAAAAAAGTCACTTCGCCACCGCTATCCCAAACACAAATCACATCAAAAAAAGTCTATCAAGAAAAGTCCATAAAAAAAGCCACTTCTTTCACCGCTATCCCAAATGTAAAACCCTAAAATTCCTATTTATCATAAATATTATATTTTGATAAATAATACATATAAAATGAAGGTGAATATGTGTCTCAAAATTTTGTAGTTTGTTAATTATAATTTTGGGCAATTTTTCCTTGGAATTAAACAAACCAAGAGCTAAATTATATTTAAGACCACATTTAAAGATTATAAAATATGATATAATTATCATATTAAATCATGGTTCTTATATAACCAAAAGGAGCAAGAAAATGTTATGGAAATACTTAAACAAATTAAAGGAAATTAATAAAGATTAATGAGCAATTAAGTTTTCACTAATTAAATAATTGTGTAAATCTTCATAATTAAGCAAGGGGAAAATTAAAAAGCAACAATTAGGGAATGTCTTGATTAAAAATCAAGGAGCAATTAAAAGACAAGATTAGTTACAAGATAATTAGAGGCAAACTAAGATCATCAAAAAGGGGGCTAATTAATGAAGCAATAATCTTGTCTAATTAAGCACTAATTTTCAAGGTTAGTTAACAAATGCAATTAAGAGTTAATTAAACTTTGTTAATTAATGTTGAAGAGTCAACAATGACACCTAAGCCTTGATTATGTCATCAAGATGACATCACAAGGATGACATCACAAGAGCACATGTTTTATAGTGAAGGGTGAAGATTAAAACTTCTTGATTAAGTTTAGATCCAAGGGTTGAGAGGGAAGAAGAGACACATGGTGGGGCCCACACTTGGCTTGAACTTTTCTTATAAATAGAGGGTTCCCCTCTTCATTTTCTTCACAGCAAATCAAACTCCAAGAGTTGATTTCTAAAGTAGTGAGAATGAGGCAAGAAGGAGGAAGGAGAAGCAAGAGTCTTCAAGAGGTAAGTTTGCTTTTAGTTTTCTAGTCTTTAGCTTTTTAATTCTTTGTATAAATGTAGTTTAATCTAGGAAATTGTTAGAAATGTTTCCTTTCATGTTTGGAAGTCTCCATTGCTTTTAAAACGCAAAATGGAGTGGAAAACATGTTAGGGAATAATTTATAGAATCAATAGATCATTAAGATAAATGTTGTAGAAACTGGGCTGTTAAAGTCAGTTACATTGAGGCTATTATTTTATATAGCAAACGAGGTCATTAAATCACGAAATTTTTTAGAAATAAAGTACACATGTAGGGATTTCTAAATATATATAATATGTAGAATTTTGATTTCTACACAAGGAGCAACATATTTTTAAAATTAAGCTATTTTTCTGGACGAAAATCTGGGCAGCATTGAGAAAACATTAAACTGGGAATGATTCTTGATGTTCTAGCTTTTGGGAATATTTTTCCTTGAAAATAGACACATCAAGGGTCATGAGAAATTTTACAGAACCTCATTTTGAGTTTTTGTGGAATTATCTATGATTTTTCAAAGTTACAGCAAAAACTGCCCAGAAAATCTAGTACTGCGTTTTTAAATAAATGTAAGGGCAAAATTGTAAATAAAAAAATCCACCAAGGGTAGAGGGGTAAATAGAGGTGAAAATATCTCTTAAGATATTATTCTAAGTGATATGGTGATATGTTAGGATATCCGGGAAGTCTGGGGCCGGATTCAAAGGTCGGGCATATTGCTAACTACGTAGAAGGAAGGTACGTTCGTGTACTAGTAACTTTAATCACCTATATCTTGTATGATTGTATATGATTGATTGATTCATGAAGTGATGGACAAGACTAGGTCTTGGGTCATGCACTTTGACTAAGTTTATGGGTCTTAGATCACCTGTTTATACATTCGGCTTTATACGGCGTTATAGTCTTGATAATGCCGTTGAGTTTTCCTAGCGCTGAGGACACGAGGGGCCGTCATGGCACTGGTTAGTGCAAACGTGGATGACTTTATATGTGCTGTGCTATGTACTGTTGTTGTGTTGACATTACATCTGTGGTGTGCTTATGTATTGTTGTAACCTTACATATGCTGTGTGCTATGTATGGTTGATGCTGATATGTAATGAATATCTATCATATATTGTTATATATGCTATAGAGGTTAACTGTTACCTGATATTCAATCTGATTGAATCTCAGCCCTGACTAAAGGTTCAGGAAAGGATCTGGAGCTGAGAAGAGGCACCGAAGGACGGAGCCAAAGAGAGGCACTGATAATGGAGCCATGAAGAGGCATCAGCCGAGACGAAAGTTAGAAAAAGCTTAACAGGGACTAGTTCTAGCATGAATCTAATAAAGTGTTTCAAATCGTTTGGTGTCTAGAAAGGGTTCGTCTATGTGGTTCAGTCGATAAGTCGCCGTGAATTCGGGGAGACTTCCACTAGACACCGGCCTGGCCAAATCGTTTGATTAACTGAGTTAGGTTCATTGCCCGAAGTCTAGTTAAGGCTTGGTTTAAGGTTGTATAGTTACCATGTAAGAAATGCAATTATACAAGTTTTGTAATTGTATCACACGAATATTTCTTCGGGATAATTTTTAATATATCAGCTCATGTCGGGACATCAGCATATGTCTGGGCATTTTATATCAGTCACTCATTGTCCAAAAACATAAGTGCATGCTCTCCTTCCACGTTACTCTAAGTTGTAGTACCTCAAACTCTGTCGATTTTTCTAAAACTAAGTGTCAACCGACACGATTTGGAGTATGGAATTTGAGGTGTTACACCAAACAGACCCCTACTGTCGTGCGTGCCGCCTCCTTTTTGTCTCCCTCTTTCCTTTCTTCCTTTTAGGTCTTCATTTTTTTTTTAAAAAAAAAAACTTGTGGGCCCACTTGCTATTAAATCCAAAGGGTACCAAGTATTGTAGATCTGATTTTCAATCCGTCATTCCATCGTTGGCCGTGAAAGAGAAGCACATATTATATAATAATAATGACATCAGTTTTCTTTTTCCTTTTTTCTAATAACCTTAAATAAAATTTATATTTTAAATTGAAATCCCACAAATGATGCATCCAGATCGATATCTCTTAAAATCTCAAGAAAATCTCTTTAATTTAGTATTGATGACTTCCTAAACATATCAAAATATATCGCAAATCTATTAAAAATGGAAAGTCATCAAGACATATGACGTTTTCAGCCCCAATCACATTTTTTTTTCACAATTTTGGAAACTTTATATTTGTATTTTTTTCATTATTTTCTTAACGTACATGTTTGCTATATAGTCAACATCAATTAACTTAAGGTCGTGACATTTTTGTGTCATTTTAAAAATGTATGTATACTTTTGTACCTAACAAAAGTTTTTATGTTGTTAGATATCCATTGTAAAATACTTTATGGGTAGATTTGCACATTAGCCCTAATTTTATATAAGATCTGTATCTAATTTATTTCCTTCATTTAGTATATTTGTGTTATATTTCCTTCTTTAATTTTATTTTTTCTCTCACTCTCGTGTCGTAGGCGTAAGGGATCCAAGCTAGTAAGGGTTGATGAGAGAGGGAATAGGCTTACTCGCATGACAACGAGCCATCAAAAACGAAGTTGAAATCGGCAATTTTCCTCTTCCTTGTGTGCGAGTTGAATAAGATAGTAGGCACTTACACTGGAAATATTTCTACAAGAATACAAGATTAGTTTGGGGAAAATGATGTTAAAATACCATTTGAAATTCTAAGACCCCAAAACATCTCGTTAAAATTTTTAAAGGACTTAAAGGTGACAAGGATCAAATTGAGATTTTAAGATGTTGGTGCGTTTATCATTTTGCCATCAGTTTTTAAATAAATAAAACAATAAAAATGACCCACACCGTAAGACCACCGGGCACCCGCCACCGAAGCACCGATCACTGGATGACTTGCAACCGCTGCCCACCGGGCGGCCCGGGATCCGGCGAGGGAGTTTTTCTTTAGGGGGTGGGGTTGAATCTTTTATTTTAAAAAAGATTGAACAAAGATGTGAGGGTGGGGTTCAAACCCACCCCACCTTCATATTAAAGTAGCTTAAGTGACAACTGGGCCACCTAGCTCCTTACACACACACACACACACAAACAAACAAATATATATTATTGTTGACATTTTTTCCATCAAAAAACACTCTTGTAAATCTCTTTACAAGTTTTGTGAATACTGTTGATGAACTTATTAATCCCATTACGACTTTTGTTCATGGTGCCCACATGTTGGTAAACTTAGTGTAATACCCTAAAATTCCTATTTAGCTTAACCACTATATCTTGATAAACAATGCCTATTAAACATAGGTGAATATGTGGTCTCAAAATTTAGTAGCTTATTTAATTTAATTTAGGGAATTTTCTCTTAGAATTAAATAACCAAAGACCCAAATTTTCTAATCTTCAATTAGGGATCATAAAATACCCTAAAATTATCATATTACAACATAGTTCATATTTAATGTTATAAAAATACCTAAATCAATTAAAGGAAATTACCAATAATTAAAGGACAATTAAATTTACAATAATTAAAAGAATTGTATTAATTTTCGTAATTAATTAAAAGGCATGTTAAAAAGCCATCAATTAGGGATGACTAAACTAAAAATCAAGGACCAATAAGGGTTCAAAATTTGCATAAAGTGAATTATTAATGATCATAATTAATTTAAGAATCTATCATATATACTTTGACAATTACACCTAATAACATCTAGAACAATATACTAAGGAGGCTAGTTAGGATTAAACTATCATCCCCTAGAGATAATTGAGGGGGGGGTGAATTGCACAAAAATGGGGGGGGAAGATTTGAAAAATAATATAAGATAAAAATCTTCAATAGTAAGTACGGTTTTTCTACATAAATGAAGGGCCAAGATTTAATCTAATAAAGTGGAATCTAAAGGCCATAACTAATTACCCAATTAATCTTAATCCATGAGATAAATGGGGAACCAATAAGAAACCTTGGTTGGCATTTGTAAGAGATAATTAAAACACAATTTTTGAATCCAAGCAAAGAGAGGGTCACGGTTTGGACTCAATGAAGGAGAAGGGAATTGTAGTAATTAAATCAAGATATTAGCTAATCAGCCACATGGGATAAATAGCACATGGGAGCATTTAATTAGGGGGACAAATTGGAAAGAGAATCACATGGCTTCACATGGACCTCTTAATGAATTTAGAAGAGGATAATGTAAGGTACAATTTGTGATAGTATTATTATTTAAGAGCACATGGGCACATTAATGCATGAAAGAGTATATGATAAATTAAATAAATAATCTAAATCCCTAGTTAATTAAATTAGACCAAATGGAAGATTTAAACCATGGAATAATGGTGAGAATTAATCTTGAACAACCATACATATCAAGCTTGGATAAAATATCACCTTGATTTTTACCCAACATAAACATTTAACCTTAAGATAATGAGAGGCAATTAGAGACATCTAATGAAGGCCATGATTTTCGAAAATTAAGGGCTAATGAGAGACTTAGATAAACTTTATAATTAACACCCAAATATATTCTTGTTTAGTTGGTAACCAACTATCAATTTGCATCTAGTTTCAAAGGACATTTAGAAGCTAACTAATGTCATAAATGAATCAGAAAAATCATCCCCAAAGTCTTCTTGCACATGGGAAAGAGAAAGGGGAAAGAAAACTTAAAGAAGAAGAAAAGCTAATGCACATGGGGTCATAAACAAATGCACATGGAACATTAAATGCAATAAATGAGAGCACATGGATTGGAAGAGGATAATGAAAAAGAAAAGGGGGAGGGGGACGGTTCAAGAGTGTGTGCATGTGATTGTGTGTGTGTGTGTGTGTGTGTGTGAGTGTGTGCGTATGAGGAAGAAATGAATTAATTTAATTCAATATTTGCTAAATCAACCAATGAGAGAAATTCAAGAAAAATGGGCTTAATCCTTGGTAATTGAGAACAACCAATGGGAGAATTTCTCTTCACATTTTGTGTCTTCAAAAATACCAAAGAACATGAGCCCTTGATTAGGAAAAGCAATCCAAAGGTTTAGAATCATGGGGTTTTACTATAAATAGAAGGCTTTGCCTTCACAAATCTTCACATCAAAATCAACCCAAGAGGTGATTTTCTAAAGAGAGTAGAGAGAAGTGAGAGCTAGTGGGAAGCAAGAAGGAGGAAGTTCTTCAAGGGTAAGTTCTCTAGTTTTAAATTCATAGAAAAGTAGTGTTTTGATCTTTAATCTTCTAATATAGTCTTGTGTTCATGTTTTTATGGTTAAATATGTCCTTATTTCGAAAACTTGATGAAGAATATTGAGGAGCAAGTTTCTTGGAAGTTGAAGATCAAAGTAGTGAAATTCTGCTAGAATTTACGGTTAGAAATTTTTCTGAAGTCAGTCAGAAAAAGGCTATGATTTTATGTAGAAGATGGGGTTATAAAATTCTGAAATTGTTCATGGTTAAATTAGACATATAGAGGTTTTAAAAAATGCCTAGAACATATCATTTTGAAGTTTGTGCAAGGAGATAAAAATTCTTGAATAAAGGCTACGTTTTTCTGGAAAAATTCTGGGCAGAGGTTGGAGACACAAAAACTGGGAATGATTCACAAGTTCTGGGTAAAAAAAAGTATTTTTAATCAAAAATATACATCCTAAGGATTCCGGGGAATTTTACAGATCCTCGTTTTGATTTTTGTAGAATTAATTATGATTTTTCGAAGTTAGCATAAAATAGGACCAGAAATGATGAATCAACGTTTTTTTAGAAATTAAGGGATATAATTGGAATAATAAATCCACCAGGGGTCAAAAGGTAAATAGTGGTTAAATTATCTCAAGATATTATTTACGAGGTAATAATGCGAAAAACTTGTTATAGTGTAATACCCTAAAAATCTATACTTAGCTTAAGCACTATATTTTGATAGTAAATACCTATTGAAAATAGGTGAATATGTGGTCTCAAAATTTAGTAGCTTATTTAATTTAATTTAGGGAATTTTCTCTTAGAATTAAATAAACCAAAGACCCAAATTTTCTAATTTCATTTAGAGATCATAAAATACCCTAAAATTATCATATTACAACATAGTTTTTATTTAATTATAGAGAGTCATACAATGTTATGAAAATACCTGAATCAATTAAAGGAAATTACCAATAAATAAATGAAAATTAAATTTACATTAATTAAAATAATTTTATCTTCATAATAAATCTAGTGGCAAAATAAAAATATAAAATGAGGATGAAATGATACTTGCCTAATTAAGCACTAATTTTCATGATTAGTTAATAAATCAATTAATTAAAATCAAAGGCAATCAAGGGAGAAGATTTAATCTAAACAAACACAATGAAATCCAATGGTTGTGATTAAACCAATAATTAACTTTAATCCTTGTGAAATTGAATTGGCTAATGATAAATCAAGAAAATATTCTTAATCCTCATGAAATTAATTGGACCAATAAGAGATGAGTTGTTTAATATAAACAAGACCACACATGTCTAAATATTCACATGCAAGTCATAAAGTTTGGAAGAGGATAAGAGTACTATGTGAAAAAGCATTTATGAAATTGGAAGAGGATAAATTGGAAAGAGAAAAGAGTTGTGAGTGTGTGTGTGTGTGTAGTATGTAAATGTGTAAGTATTGTGAGCCTAGTAGAAGGAGAGAGAAAAGTCAATTGATCCACCAATAGGAAAATTGAGCATAAATCCTATGGGAATTAAGTCAATCAAAAAATTCAAGACACAGGTAAATGAGAATCTATACAAAATAAATTGTATCCTGAGATACGTTAATCATAGATCAAATATAAGGATATATTATGAACCAGCTGTTGGAATATTTAATTTAGTAATCAATATTCCGTTATTTCTATTTATGGCCCACATTATTACTGGTTTTGTAACCGTCCATTAATACTGTAACGGCCCAATTAATACGCAATAAGTGCGTATTGAATGCGTTTCCTTTTTTAGCTACGTGGGGAGACGCACGGTGTAATTGCAATGCGGTCCCCGAACTGCTCGACCTTGAGGAAAGCACACCATCTGCAGATTCAAAGAGAAGGATCAGAAGGACAAAGACCCGGAGTTCATTCTTGCTTGTTGGCTTGGATTCGTTCTGTTTGGAGACTCGGAGTTCATCCTTGCTTACGGAGACAAATCAATGGCGGGAGGTATTTGTGATCTCTACTTCATTTTCCGCATTGATCTTATGCTATTTAGTTGTTCGGCATGATAAGATCGCCTATATATCTAACATTTAGTATCGAGCAAATTGATATGCCTCTGCCTTGATTTTGTTTGATGAATTTTTTCTGGATTTCTGGATATTTGGGTTTCGAATTTGCAATTGATTTTCATCAGTTTTCATGAAATCTGGATTTTCTATTAAAAAAACGCTTTTTTTTTCTGATCATTCTGTGCGCCTGAAATTTTTGGGAATTTTCGGGTCCTGAACCGGGTAAGGAAGATGATCTACAGTGTTTTTGATTTCTGATTAAAAAAAAACACACGGAATGGTCTCTCGGAGGTTTCGAACGGGGGACCGCAAGCACTTGAGCACCTTAAAGGCGGCCTTGCGCCCGAGATGGGCCATGTGCTCATATGTGAAGAAGTATGAGCTATTAATAAATATACATGATTTATTTATTCAGTTTGGAAAATTTTACATAATGCTAAAATGGAGTTTCGAACGAGACTGTATGAGCATGGGAAATATCCCGAATGCCGGCATTTTGCAGTATGCCGTGTGCTCCTTGCGTTCAATGTTTATCATTTAGTATATATCAATAATCTTTTATTGGATAAGCAAAATTTTTAGAAACTCTAGAATGGTCTCAAGCGATTTGAACCCTCGCACTGAAGGCGTGGGCGCCTTAAGGGCGGGCGCTTTGCCAGCTGAGCCATGGGCTCCCATGCAATGTATTATGAGCGCTTATTTAATTTAAATTGTTTTCCAAAGAAAAAACCAAATTTTTTAAAAAAATTGGTCTGAATGGATTCGAACCACGAGACCATTTGGACATGTGGGCGCCTTAAGGACCAACGTTTGCTTGACTATGCTACACGCCCCTTGTGTTTTATTTTTGAACATTAATTTATTTGAATGTTTGTTTTTTCCCAGTGAAAATAAAAATATTTTAAAGTGCGAAAATGGGATTCGAACCCACATTCTTTCGGTCCAGAGACTTAATTGGGCCTTTTGGACCATCCAACTGAGATGACATTTGTGTTATTTTAAAAGATTTTTATTTAAATATTATGAGCTTTTTGGATTTAAATATAAATCTGATTTTGTTTAAAATTGAGATTTCATGTGATTATAAATTACATATTCTGTTATTTGCATGATTAATTTTTATTTAATTATACATGCAATGTTGTGATGAATAACATGCAAAACATGAATTATCCAATTTTATTTTAATATTGCTTATAGTTTCTTGCAATATTATATAGTAATGTTAAGTGATCCTTATGTTTTAATTAATTAGAGAGTAGCACAACATCTTTAATTAATTGAAAATGTAAATAGAGTTGCATGATCACATAGTAACATTAGTTGTAATAGATCATATGATATATAATAAAATTTTATCCAGGAAATTTTTATTATATGTTTTTGTATGACTAATTAGGATAAAATATCAAATTATATTCTTAACTTACCCACGGGTATTAAGAATAAGGAAATAATTTGATAGTTTTATCATACGATTATGTATAAATCTAGTTGAATTAGAACTTTAGCCCACAGGCAAGTTGTATGTCGGTAGATTTATGAATTTTAGCATGATTTACATTGGTAAAACATGATTTAGTTTATTAGTCTCAATTCTTGATTTTTTAAGCATGTACTTCTTTATTATGCGGTAAAACAACTGCGATTTTCTCGATATGAAAAATGATATTCCGAACCGAGGGGTGATAACTATAAGGTATGGAGAGAAAGAGTTCTTCTTCAATTGGGGTGGATGGATATTGATTATGCTATTAGGAAAGACGAACCACCCTCCATTCTTGCAACCTTGACTCTCTAGATCGGGTTGATCTTTATGAAAAATGGGAGCGACCTAATCGCCTTTCGTAATGTTCATAAAGACTCATATCTCTGGTATTCGTGGTTTCGTCGAACAGCATGATAAAATTAGGCCACTTACGAAGGCGATCAATGATCAATTTCGGACTTCGGGAAAGGCACTAGCCGCACCCTAATTATGAAGTTTTCATCCTAAGACTTACTACGGTGAAAGGTGTGCGTGAGCACATCATGCAAATGAGGGACATTGCAGCTCAACTAAAGCAACTTGAGGTTGACATGTCGACTCTTTTCTTGTGCACTATATTTTGAACACTCTTCCACTGACCATATGGACCCTTTAAGATATCCTATAACACACATAAGGATAAATGGTCAATTAATGAACTTTTGACCATGTGTGTTCGGGAGGAGGAAGGCGAAAATGGAAATGGGAGAGAGTTCATTTATGACAAGCGAGAAAAAGGGTCAGACTCAAGCCAAAAAAGAAGGGGAAAGAAAAAACACCACCCCAAGGTGGAATTAAGAAAGAATCCAAGTGTTTCTTACGCAAAAGAAGGGACACATGAAGAAGGACTGCTCTAAATTCCAGCAATGGCTTGAGAAGAAAGGTATGTCGGTCTCACTTGTATGCATTTATGAATCTAATATGGTTGATGACATTAATGGCACTTGGTGGGTTGACTCTGGTTCTACAATCCATGTTTGAATACCTTGCGGGGTATGCAAAACCTAAGGAAGCCATTGGGAAGTGAACAATTCATCTACTTGGGTGGAAGGATTCGTTCGCATGTGGAGGTTTGTAGGGACTTGCGGTTTAGTTCTAAGTAGTGGCTATGTTTTAAATTTGGAAAAGACATTTTATGTTCCAAGTTTCACTAGGAACTTAATTTCTCTCTCAAGACTTGTACTTTTGGATTATTCCTTTATGTTTTATGAGACATCTTTGGATCTGTTTTATAAATCAAATAAAGTTGGGAATGGTACATTGTCTAACGGTCTTTTTCTTATTTACTTACAACATGATACTACTTATGATGCCATGCATGTTTGTTGGTTCGAAACGTAGTGTTATGAATGAGGATTCCTCTATGTTGTGGCACCTTAGGAGATTGGGACATATCTCCATTTGAGAATTGAAAGATTGGTGAAGGAAGGGGTACTTAGTACTGCGGACTTTCTTGATTTTGAGACTTGTGTAGGCGCATAAAGGGAAAGCAGACTAACAAGCAAAGAAAGGTGCTAAGAGGAGTACTGAATTGTTAGAAATCATACATACAGACATTTGTAGTCCTGAAATGGACGCGTATGGTCAGAAATACTTCATTTCCTTTATTGATGATTACTCATATACATGTATCTCTACATGCTTCATAACAAGCACGAAGCATTGGATGCCTTTAAGGTATTCAAATATGAGGTAGAGAAACAATGTGGTAAACAAATCAAGATCGTGAGATCAGATAGAGGTGGTGAATATTATGGTAGATACACGAAGATGGACAAGCACCTGGTCCATTTGCGAAGTTTCTTCAAGAACATGGGATTGTTGCCCAATACACCATGCCTGGTTCTCCGGACGAATGGCGTAGCGAAAGAAGAAAGCGAACATTATTGGACATGGTGAGAAGTATGCTTAGTAGCTCTAAGCTACCTAAGTCCTTGTGGATTGATGCACTTAAGGCAGTTTTGTGTACATATTAAACCGAGTTCCAACCAAGGTTGTCTCAAAGACGCCATTTGAGTTATTCAAGGGTTGGAAACCGAGTTTGCGACATGTACGCGTTTGGGGATGCCCGTCGAAGTCGGAATTTATAACCACAAGAAAAAGAAGCTGGACCCAAGGACCATTAGCGGATATTTTGTTGGATATGCCGAAAGGTCTAAGGTACGGGTTTTCTTGTCCATCTCATACCACTAGGTTTGTGGAATCAAGGAATGCCAAATTTCTTGAGAATGACTTGATTAGTGGGAGCGATCGATTCGAGAAACCTAGTTTCGAAGAAGATCATTTAGATAGCCAACCTTCTACTTCAGGTCTTAGATTGGTTGTTAACAATACTCCTTCAGCTCAACCGAGTGTTGTACAACCAATCATACAAGATCCACAACCGGCTGATAATGATCCGTAGATCAAGTTGTTGATGAGGAACAACAAGAAATTGTTGTACAACCGGTTGAACAACAAGTTCCTCAAGAAGATAATGAAACAACACGAGGAGATCTACTAGACCAAGAAGATCAGCGATACCTAGTGAATACATTGTGTATTTGCAAGAATCTGACTATAATATAGGAGCTGAAAATGATCCTGGAACATTTTCACAAGCCATGAACTGTAGAGAATCGAAATCATGGCATGATGCTATGAAGGATGAGATGAATTCTATGGCATCCAATAGAGTCTGGGATCTTGTTGAGTTGCACGATGGTGCGAAGGCCATTGGTTGTAAATGGGTCTTCAAAACAAAGAGAGATTCATTAGGCAACCTTGAGACATAAAGCAAGACTCGTAGCCAAAGGATTCACTCAAAGAAAAGGAATCGACTACAAGGAGACATTTTCTCCTGTATCTAAGAAAGATTCTCTTCGCATCATCCTAGCATTAGTTGCACATTTTGACTTGGAGTTGCAACAAATGGATGTGAAAACGGCCTTTCTCAATGGAGAACTAGAGGAAGAGGTTTACATGAAACAACTGAAGGATTTTCCTCTAGTGATGGTGAGCATTTGGTATGCAAGCTCGGAAAATCCATATATGGATTGAAACAAGCTTCCGTGATGGTATTTAAAATTTCATGACATTATCTCTTCTTTTGGTTTTGTGGAGAACGTTATGGATGAATGTATATACAGGAAGGTCGGTGGGAGTAAGATTTGTTTTCTAATTCTATATGTGGATGATATTTTGCTTGCAACCAATGACAATGGCTTATTGTATGAAGTAAAACAATTCCTCTCTAAAAGCTTTGATATGAAGGATATGGGGATGCATCTTATGTCATTGGCATTAAGATACAAAGAGACAGACGTAGAGGTGTTCTAGGTTTGTCTCAAGACACCTATATCAACAAAGTTTTAGAAAGATTTCGGATAAGGCATTGTTCACAAAGCGCAGCTCCCATTGTGAGAGGTGACAGGTTCAATCTAAATCAGTGTCCAAAGAATGATTTTGAGAGGGAACAAATGAAAAACATCCCTTATGCTTCAATTTGTAGGAAGCCTTATGTATGCTCAGTGCGCACGGACGATATTGCATTTTTGTTGGAATGTTAGGGAGATATCGAGTAATCCAGGTATGGACCCGGAAAGCTGTGAAGAAGGTGTTGAGATACCTTGGGACTAAGGATTACATGCTTAAGTACAAACGGATCGACAATCTAGAAGTGATGGTTATTCCGACTCGGACTATCTTGGGTGCATTGACTCAAGGAAATCCACTGGATACATTTTTATGCTAGCCTATGGAGTGTGTCATGGAGTAGCAAGAAGCGTCTTTGATTGCTACTTCTACGATGGAAGCTGAAGTTCGTGTCATGTTTTGAGGCTACCTCACATGGTGTATGGATGAAGGGTTTCATTTCGGGCTTAGAATCATGGATTCAATTTCTAGGCCATTAAAGATATATTGTGACAACTGCTTTGTCTTTATGGCTAAGAACAACAAAAGTGGTAGTCGAAGCAAACATATCGACATCAATTATCTAGCCATAAGAGAACGTGTTAAGAATGAAACAGTGGTCCTCGAACACATCAAGCTTTGAATTGATGATTGCTGATCCTTTAACTAAAGGCATGCCTCGATGAAGTTTATGGATCATGTGGAAAGAATGGGAATTAGTGCCTTTCTTTGAATTTCATTTTAAATGATTTTCTTTCGTTGTAAGAACGTCGTTATTTTATGGAACCCCATTTGTGATGTTTTTCTCATTTTAGTTTGTGTACACATTTATTTGTTTAATTTGAGGAACATCATTCGGTTTGGACCTAGAATAAACGTAGGGTTTATTCATTAAGCTACTTGGGCTTGGGAAACATGATGCCTTGTGATAGATGGAAGATATTACTTGCTTTAAGAGGACTATCGCTATGATCCATGCATTTTATTTTTCAAAGGTATATTTGAAGTATGTGGGCCAAGTGGGAGAATGTTGGAATATTTAATTTAGTAATCAATATTCCGTTATTTTTATTTATGACCCACATTATTCTTTGGTTTTGTAACCGTCCATTAATATCGAACGGCCCAATTAATACGCAATAAGTGCGTATTGAATGCGTTTCCTTTTTTAGCTCTATGATGGCCGGAGGGGAGACGCACGGTGTAATTCACGTTTGGTCCCCGAACTCGCTCGACCTTGAGGAAAGCACACCATCTCGGATTCGGAGAGAAGGATCGGAAGGACAAAGACTCGGAGTTCGTTCACGCTTCTTGGCTTGGATTCGTTCTGTTTAGAGACTCGGAGTTTGTCCTTGCTTTTGCTTCGGAGACAAATCAATGGCGGGAGGTATTTGTGATCTCTACTTCATTTTTCCGCATTGATCTTATGCTATTTAGTTGTTGACATGATAAGATCGTCTATATATCTAACACCAAAGATATTTTAAGCTTAGAATAGGTTATCTCCAAAATCTTTTCCTCAATTTTTGGAATTAGTCTTAAAATAAGTAAAAGGTTGGTTAAGACCTCTAATGAAGCCAAAATTTTGAGATTAGTGAATTGAAGAAGAAAAACTTGAATCAACTTTATAATTAACACCCAAATATATTCTTGTTTTGTTGGTAACCAACTATCAATTTGCATCTAGTTTCAAAGGACATTTAGAATCTAACTAATGTCATAAATGACTCACAAAATCATCCCAAAGTCTTCTTGCACATGGGAAGGAGAAAGGGAAAAGAAAACTTAAAGAAGAAGAATGAATTAGTTTATATTTTAATAAACCCACATGGGATAATTGCACATGGGAAAGGTAATTAAAGTCAATTGATCAACCAATGAAAAATTCAAGAAAAATTGGCTTCATCCTTTGTAATTGAAAACAACCAATGGGAGCAATTCTCTTCACATTTTGTGTCTTCAAAAAGACCAAAGCAATATGAACCTTTGATTAGGAAAGATGATCTAAGGGTTAGGAATCATGGAGTTTTGCTATAAATAGGAGGCTTTGCCCTCTTCATTCTTCACACCAAAATCAACCCTAAGAGGTGATTTTCTAAAGAGAGTAGAGAGAAGTGAGAGCTAGTGGGAAGCAAGAAGGAGGAAGTTCTTCAAGAGTAAGTTTCTAGTTCTTGAGTTTAAGTTTTAGTCTTTAAGCTTTTTATAGTTTTAAGTATAAATGTTAGTTTGATCTTTAATCTTCCTTTATAATTTTTGTAATATCCCAAAATTCATATTTCTCTTGAATATCTAATTTTGGCGAAATAATACCTATTTAAAATAGGAAAGTATGTTATCTCTAATTTTAGTAATTTATTTGATTATTTTCTTTGGAAATTAAAGAGGCAAAAATCCAATTTTATTTTAAGGACCATAAGTTGCCCTATGATTATTAAATTAATGCATGGTGCATAAATGACCAAAGTAAACCCAAAAGTTGTGAGAAAATAATTAATCCAATTAAAGAAAATTTCCAACAATTAGTAGATAATTAAATCTACATTAATTGAATTAATTTCATAAACTTTCATAATTAGCAAAAGGCTTAAATTAATTACATAAGTTAAAGCCTAAATCCAAGTGGTAATCCATGAACCATAAGATGCCACATCATGTGGTTGGTAAAATATGAGAAGTTAAAAGGGCCAACAAGGCAAGTTAAGGGACAAGGTCAAGAGGTAGGATAAAATTGTGGAACATGGAAGAGCCAACAATGTAAGGTCAAAGGGAGTAAAATGTGATGATTCATCCTCCCTTCTAGCCATAGATTTCAGTTCACACATAAGGAGGAGGAGAGGCCACATGTTTGTCTTTGTGTGTGGTGTGTGTGTACAAGAGGGAAGAGTGGGCTTGTTGAAGAAGTAGAAATTTTCTTATAAATAGAGGCATCACCCCTCTTCATTCTTCACACCAAACTCAACCAAATAGGTGAGTTTTAAAGAAGCAAGAGTAGAGAGAAAATCATAGTGGGAAGCAAGAAGGAGGAGTCTTCAAGGGTAAGTTTTCTTGTTCTTGAGTTCTTGTTTTAAGTTCATAGTTAGTTTATGTTTGATCTTTAAATCTTCCAAGAGGTTTTGATTTCATTTTTTTATGATTAAAAATGTCTTATTTCGAAAATATGATGGAAAATATTGTGGAGCAAAATTCTTGGAAGTTGAAGATCAAAGTAGCAAAGTTCGCGAAAATTTCGGTGAAAATTCTCGGGCAAACAAACAATAGAAATGCTAATATTTTATGTTGAAAATGAATCCCATAAATCACAAAACTTTTCATAAATAAAGTAGATATGTAGGGATTTCTGAATATATATAAGGGTTAAATGCCTAATTTACCCGGAAGTTTTGCTAAGGGCGCCCATCACACGGAAGTTTTTTTTGTACCAAATTTGCCATGGCAAGTATTCAAAAGGTACCAAATTTGCCCGGAAGTATGAAAAAGGTAGCAAATTTGCCCCACCGTTAATTTTAACCGTTAAGTTTAAGCGAGTTTACACGTGGCATGCCACCTCATGACACGTGGCATGCCACCTCATCAACCAATAAGAATTAAGTATCATTTTTGCCTTGGAAGTTTTCATTAAGGAGCAATTTTGCCCGGAAGTTTTCACTAAGGAGCAATTTTGCCCGCGGAAGTTTATAAAAGTAGCAATTTTGCCCTTCTTTCTCCCAATATTAAATTTGACTATTAAATCAGTCAAAGACCACACATGTCATGCCTTGAAAAGGTCGAACTTGGAGTCAGAGAAGGAGATTCTTGAGATGTTGAGCTCAAGACGGCCAGAATTTGTGAAGCCGAACTAGTCACAGGATTGCGACAGACCTTTCAGTCCCTGTGACCAGTTCAGCTTCACAAATTCTGGCCACCTTGAGCTCAACATCTGAAGGTTTGTGAAGCCGAACTGGTCACAGGATTGCGACAGACCTTTCAGTCCTTGTGACCGGTTAAACCCTTCGCAAATTCTGGCCGCCTTGAACTCAACATCTCAAGGATCTCCTTCTCTGAATCCAAGTTCAACCTTTTCAAGACATGAAATGTGTGGTCTTTGACTGATTTAATAGTTAAATTTAATATTGCGAGAAAGAAGGGCAAAATTGCTACTTTTGTAAACTTCGGGGTAAAATTGCTACTTAGTGAAAACTTCCGGGGCAAAATTGCTCCTTAATATTAACTTCCAGGGCAAAAATGATACTTTTGATTGATGAGGTGGCATGCCACGTGTGCTGAGGTGGCATGCCACGTGTGATGAGGTGGCACATTTTAACGATCTACGTGGACTTCCGTCACTTTTGGGTAAATTTGATACCTTTTAATACTTTAGGGCATATTTGGTACAAAAAAACTTCCATGTGATGGGCGCCCCCTTAGCAAAACTTCTAGGGTAAATTAGGCCTTTAACCCTATATATAATATGTAGCGTTTTGATTTTGCACAAAGAAATACAATCGGTTGAAGTTAGGCTATTTTCTCGGACGAAATTCTGGGCAACGTTGTGAAAGATGAAAACTGGGAATTTTTCATAAATTCTGGGTATATACAAGTATTTTTACTTGAAAATAGACATCCTAAGGATTCCGGGGAATTTTACGGATCCTCATTTTGATTTTTCTAGAATTAATTATGATTTTTCAAATTTGCTGCAAAATCTGCCTAGAAAATCCAGCAATGCGTTTTTAATAAATTGTAAGGGCAAAATTGTAATAATGAATCCATCAAGGGTAGAAATGTCAAAATAGGTGAAAATATCCTTTTTGATATTATTCTAGGAAATATGATATTAATTATAATATCATGAAAAAGGAAGTGTCCGACGGTAATGTATAGGATATCCGGGAAGTCCAGAGTCAGATCAAAGAGTCGGGCGTTTTCGCAAATACATGGTGAAAGGTACGTTCACGTACTAGTAACTTTAATCGCCTATATCTTATATGATATATGTGATAGATGATTGTACATGTGATGTGTACTGTTAACATAGACAACTTTACATGTGATGTGTACTGTTGACATAGATAACCGTACATGCGATGTGTACTTTGAACATAGCTATCTGTACATGCGATGTGTATTGTTGATCCATTAATCTTACATCTACTGTGTGCTTGTGTGTTGATTAATGCTGTAATGAATATCTGTCATATATTGTTATATCTGCTATAGAGGTTAACTGTTACCTGAGATTCAATCTGATTGAATCTTAGCTTTGACTAAAAGTTCAGGAAAGGAACCAGGATTGGAGAAAGCACCGGTAGAGGGAGCCGAAAAAGGCACCGAAGGATGAAGTCGAAGAGAGGCACCGATGGATGGAGTCGTGAGGAGGCACCGGTCGAGACAAGAGCCGGAAGAAGTTTAACAGAGCATTCCTTCTGGCATGGATCTAATAAGGTGACTTCAAACCTTTTGGTGTCTAGAAAGGGTTCGTTTATGTGGTTCAGTCGATGAGTCACCGTGAATTCGGGAGATTTCTACTAGACACCGGCTTGGCCAAATTGGTTGATTAACTAAGTTAGGTTCATTGCCCCAAGTCTACCTAAGGCTTGGTTTAAGATTGTATAGTTACTATTGAAGAGTTGTAATTATACAAGTCTTGTAACATTGTATCACATGAATATTCCTTCGGGATTATTTTTATATATCAGTTTATGTCGGGACATCATCATATATCTGGGCATTTTATATCAGATACTCATTGTCCAAATGTTAGTACATGCTCTCTGTTTCCGCATTACTCTGAGTGGTAGCACCTCAAACTTTGTCGTTTTTCTAAAACTAAGTGTCAACCGACATATTTTGTAGTATGGATTTTGGGGTGTTACAATTTTGATTTCATGTTTTTATGGTTAAATATGTCTTTATTTCGAAAATATGATGAAAAATATTATGGAGCAAAATTTTTGGAAGATCGGGATCAAAGTAACGAAACTCCGGTGAAATTTTGTCGGTAGGTGATTTCTGAAATCAGTGATACAAATGCCAATGTTTTATGTTGAAAATGAAGTTACAAAATTCTGAGAAATTTCATGGTTAAATTAGACATATAGGGCTTTTTAAATATTCCAAGAACATGTTAAAATGAGCTCTGTACAGTGAGATAAAAATTCTCAAAGTTGGGCTACGAATTTCTGGAAAAATTCTGGGCAGAGGCTCAAAAATTTAAAACTGGGAATGACTCGTGTAATCTGGGAAAATTTGAATATTTTTACATAAAAATAGACATTCTAAGGATTCCAAGAAATCTTACGGATCCTCATTTCTATTTTTCTAGAATTAGTTATGATTTTTCAAATTTAGATGAAAAATCTGCCCAGAAATACTGTACCAGCGTTTTTCTGAAAAATAAGGGAAATAAGTTGAAAAATAATCCCACCAAGAGTAAAAAGGGAATTTGTGACTAAGATATCTACTAGGATATTATTGTGAATTAATAAATATGATATTACCATTATAGGAAATATGTGATCATGCTCCGACAGACAAACATACCGATATCACCAACGAAGGTACGGACGCGTACTGTAACACTAACTTTGATGCTTATTGTATGCTATATGTGATAGATGTTTTCATGAAGTGATGCACAAGACTAGGTCTTGGGCCAGACACTGTGACTAAGTTTATGGGGCTTAGATCACCTATTTTCATACATTCAACTATATACGGGTTATGGTTTTGATAATGCTGTCAAGTTTTCCTAGTGCTGAAGACACAAATGTACATCGTGGCACTGGTGAATAGTGCAAACTATAATAACATTCATATGCATTGGCTGTGTTCTGTTATTATCTTTCATATGTGATTATTGTTGTAATGTCATGAATATCTATCATATATAACTGTTACATAAGCATGAGGTTAAACGTTACCTGAGGTTCAATGGGTATTGAACCTCAGCTCTTGCTAAACCTCAGGATCCGGAGGTGTCAGGGCCGAGGACAAGGGTAGGCAGCACCAGTGAGCACCCGGCCGGAGAATTTCTTTTTGATATTCGGATAATTGTACTGCTGTTTAAAGCAACCAGACACACTAGCAGTGAATGCTTATCAGATACTCGCTCTTTTAAATTGTTCCGATGCTCTACTTTGATCAACCTATTTTGAAAACGCTTTAGAAAATTGGGATGTTACATATAGGATATCCGAGAAAGTCAGGGGACGTACCAGGCAGACAGACGTACCGATATCCAAACGGACTAAGGTACGGACGCATACTATAACATTAACTCTGATGGTTATTGTATACTTATATGTGATAGATGATTTCATAGGGTCATGGGCAAGACCTGTTCTTGGACATGCACCGTGACTAAGACTTTGTCTTAGAACACTACTTATACATTCAGCTTTGTACGGGTTATAGTCTTGATAATTCTGTCGAGCTTTCCTAGCGCTGAGGACACGAGGAGCTGTCGTGGCACTGGTTAGTGCAAATAGGGATAACTTTACATGTGTTGTGTGCTATGTACTGTTGGTGTGTTAACCTTACAACTGTTGTGTGCTTATGTGTTGGTTATTGCTGTAATGTCATGAATATCTGTCATACATATATTGTTTTACTTTAGCATGAGGTTAACCGTTACTTGAGGTCTGATGGGCATTGGACCTCAGCTCTTACCATAGCTTTAGGGGCTGGAGGATCGAGGGCTGATGATAAGGTTAAGCAGCACGCGTGAAGACCCAGCAGGAGATTTTTATTTATTTTGGGATGCATATTGTTATATTATACTCGGATAAATGTACCGTTACTATAACCAGCTAGATACACCATAGTTAACATTTTTAATACTTATCAATTATTCACTTATTTGCTCCGATGCTCTACTCTGATAAAATTACATTATTCTGCTTTTGAAAAATGGGGTGTTACACTCAGATTGACATGTTTTCACCTTAACAAATGAACTTGTTATTCTCATTATTGAACTTGTGAATCCCATTAATGAACTTGTTATTCCCATTACAAATTTAGTTCATAGTATTCAGATTTTGTTCAATCTTATGAATATTACATTTATAATATATTTTCACCTTGACAAATGAACTTGTTATTCTTATTACTACACTTGTGAATCCTATTAATGAACTTGTTATTTTCATTACAAATTTTGTTCAATCTTATAAATCCCATTATATATATATATATAAAACACATACCAATAATCATTCAGTACAAATGCACATACACTACAAAAAAAAAAAAAGAGATCATTAGTAGCGGTTAAAATGGCATATTTGTAGCGGTTCTTGGCGCTACTAATGATATTTGTAGCGGTTAGATAAACGACTATAAAATCATTGTGGCAAACTGATTTGTAGAGGTTAAAAAAACCCGCTACTATATAAACCTTGACCACTATCAGAATCGTAGCGGTTCCGAATGACCGCTACTATATGAGGTTGCACTAACTTCTTGTTTGAAGATTAGTCGCGGTTACCAAACCACTACAAAGTGAATATGATCAGCTTTGTAGCGATTAAATAACCGCTACAGATTATATGAAAAAGTAGCGCCAGACATTTTAAAATATTTTGTAGCAGTTACATGACCGCTACAAATATTCCCGCCAAATTTTGGAAAAAATTGCCGCCCAGTTTTAATTCTTTAGAATATTTGTGGCGGTAATTAACCGCTACAAATAAATCCCGCCATTTTTTTGGGAAAAAAAATGTTTTGCCGCCATTTTTTTAGTATTTTAACAAATTATTCCCGTCATTTTTTTGGAAAGTAGTTTTCGCACGTGTTCATATATATTTGTTCGTATTTGTAGCGGTTTATTAATCGCTACAATGGATGAAATTGAAAAAAAGTAAATTTTTTTAATTATTATTGTAATTAAATAAATATTTTATTATTAATAATTTATTTTTTTAGTGAAAATAAATGATATTAAAATATGATATTTGATTATATAAGGTTATTATATAGGTGTAAAACAATGAGAATATGTAAGTATAATAACAACTAATTATGAGTTAATTAAAATAAAATTAATTCTAAAAAAAATGTGTGTGAAAGTGGATCAAATAATCTATGTGAAAGTAGAAATAAAGTTGAAAAATGGACGTAATGCTTTTTGTAAAATAACAAAAGTTAGTATCGGTAGGGTAAAAGAAAAAAGAAATATTTTGATAATCATTAGATTTGATCTGGTTGAATGACACTTACCCCCTTCAAACATTTGACCTCTTTGAGAAAACGTAAAAATATAAGAGAAGACGAAGAGAAAATGTGTGTATAAAAGGAAACTGAAGCATATTAAATGTAGTTTGGTGGGGGTATTTATTTTGACATATGCACATCCGTTTGTAGCGATTGAGGTTTCACTTTTTGTTGCGATTCTACTTAGTAGAGGTTAATGGTGTGTCTTTTGTAGTGATTTATTTTTTGTAGCGGTTATATAACTGCTACAAATAATATTATGGTTTCTTAAAAAGAAAATAATAAGAAGATTACAAATTACATCGTAAGTATAATTTTTTCTCTCAATCTTGTCACCATCCCTACAAAGAAAGTTTGTATAAAATGTTATGTGTGAGTTGAATATGTTTGAACACAAATAAAACTTTAGTTAAATGTTATTATTTCATAAAGCATATATTAAAAAATGTACCAAATTATAGGTAAATTATCATCGCCGTCTGTGAAGAAGTTTTTGAAACTGGCGGGCTGGATAGGCGACGTTATCACCATCACCCATGTCGTAAAGTTCCCGAGGCTTTAAGTGAACCACCATATTCCAATCCCTGTGCCTCTCATCAGTGACATAATAAACCTCATGGGCCTCTGAGGCAAGAATATATGGCTCGTCATCTTCTGACTGACCAGTGTGAATAGGCCAGGAGAAATTCACTGATGTGATGCCTAAGTCATCAGTCGTGAGTCCCCAGGACATTGTTGTATTCGCCCACAAACACTTGAACAGTGTCACGGAGAAAGACCTAGCTTGGTAAGTTATCTTGACCACATCAAGGAGCTTTTCATAATACGGGACCTCACCAAACTGCATGTTCCCATCATTGCTGCTCGCATAACTCCTCGTCCCAAATGTGCCATATACACCAGAGTTTTGGGTCAACAATCCCTGATCTCATGAAACGGTGAAAAACTTGAAACTATTGACGTTGTATGCCATAAATCTTTGGGCGTGATCAAGCAAGCCGAGTGCGAGAGCTCTGAATTCTTGTGAGTTCGGGTTGTGGTCATTCATTATTCTCCTCCTAAACCAACTTGAGAATTCTCTATGGACCTTTCTATCAATTTCAGAGGATGTCTGTGTACGGATCTTTAGTTGACGTTTCACATGAATCCTGAATTCCCTACAATTAAACATGTGATGACAAGCATGAAATGTGAGTATAAAATGTAAGGAAATATATATGATAACATATATATATATATATATATATATATATATATACATATCTGTGTGCAATCCTTATTGAAAGTATGGTTCAACTTTAGTGCAATTAATCAAGAAATGTCTATGTGCTTGAATCTTCACAAGTGCCGTGAGTTTGAAGTTCTCAGTTCCGCCAACTGGTTTACCAACATGAGGGACTAACAACTCTATTCTTTGATGGCTCGGCTTTGGCTCGGGACAATCGTCTACACGAGGCAGTTGGTTGAATGCTGTTTCAATGTCATCCAAGTACCTGGAACAAGAATACAAGACCTCATCCCCAATATAACCTTCTGTTATTGAACCTTCAGGTCACACCTTATTCCTCACATAAGATTTCAGTTTCCTAAGAAACCTATAAAGTAATGAAGTAAAAATGTCGATACATCAATGGTTAAATGTGTGACTAGGGGAGTAATGCTAAAGTAATTAATTTTAAATGAGTACCTTTCAATAGGATACATCCATCGGTAGTGAACTGGACCAACAAGCTTTGTTTCGTGAACAAGGTGTATTGTCAGGTGAACCATGACTGTGAAAAATGATGGAGGAAAGATTATCTCCAAATGACACAGCGTAAGAATGATTTTCTGTTGCGGCTAGTCGAGCTCCTCTATGATCAAAACCTTGGAACACAACTTCCAAAAGAAATGACAAAGCTCGACCAAAACGATTGACACATCGAGAGGCAGCTATTTTTTTATGGCCAGCGGAAGTAACTGTTGCATAAGCACGTATGAGTCATGACTCTTCAGCCAGTAACCTTTCGATCCTGCACGTCAACACATAGTAAAATGTTTCTTGAATACCCGTCAAGAACTTCACGAGGAAGATTTCCTTATTCGGTTTTGTAAGGGTGAATTTTGCCGTTTGAAATCTGTCATGCTCATGCGGCTACACGTCTCCACAAACTCTCATCTCCCATAAATCTTTCTTCGCTTGAAGATGATCTTTTGACTTGCTTGGTTCGTTGAGAATCGTATACAACACATTTTCGCACACATTCCTTTCAATGTGCATGACATCCAGACTGTGTTTAAGCAAATTATCTTTCGAATACGGAAGAGTGAAGAAGACTCTTATCTTCTGCCATTGCTGGGGCGCAGAACCAGAAGCCCTAGTAGTCTTTGTCCTGGTCTTTATTGGATCTTTTTTTCCCATACTCAAATTCAACATCCAAAAGCTGCTCTATGATTTCTGCACCAAATAAATTCCGAGGAGGTCTTCTTTTTTCCTATTGCCCATTGAAATGATTGCGTTGCAACCTAAACCTATGCATACCATCGAGAAACCTCCGATGACCCATGAAGCACCACTTACGACTGTGGGGAAGGCGCACTAAGTCAGAGTCAAAATTGCAAGCCGGACACACAAGCCCGGTATGCACATTCCACCTAGGTAATGTTCCCAGTCCAGGGAAGTCACTGATAGTCCACATCAAAGCCGCACGCAAGTTGAACAGTGTCTTCTCGTGCATGTCATACGTCTCAACGCCAACATTCCACAACTCCACCAACTCCTTGATAAGCGGTTGGAGATACACATCGATGTCATTTCTCAGTGCCTTTTTGCTTGGAATGATCATGGACAACTAGCCATATACAATAGCTTGTGCTAAGATTCCCAAACAGATTAAAACCGTCAGTCGCCAAAGCAAGACGAACATTTCTAGGGTCCGTCACGAAATCAGGAAAGTCTGAGTTGAACGCTTTCCACACTTCACCATCCCATGGATGTCTGATTTTACCATCTTCGTTCTTGTCAGTTTCATGCCACCTCATATGCTCAGCTGTCTTAGACGACATAAACAATCTTTGTAAGCGAGGTTTTAAAGGAAAGTACCTTAAAATCTTTGTGGGTTTCTTCTTTTGCTTTTTTCCTTTCCGAATTGTCCTGGACCTCGAAGTGTGACCCTTCTTACAAGTCTCCCTCTGAGCATCCTCTCCCCAATAAAGCATACAGTCGTTGGGGTAGGCATTGATTTTTTCATAGCTAAAGCCTAATCTGTTGATTATATTCTTGGCCTTATAGAAGGTTGTGAGAACGTCCGTGTCAGGGAAAGTATCTCGTAGTAATTCCAGCAACATCGACATTGCCTTATTAGTGATCCCACACAAGCACTTAATATGGTACAATTTGATTAGAAAAGATAATTTTGAGTATTTCTGACAACCTTGGTACCAAGGTAATTAAAACTGGACCGGTCAGTGAACTGGTCGGAGTACTGGGTTAAGGGTTAGTAGGTCAGACCGAAGTCAAACCGGAACCAAATCGGGACCAAATCGGTATGAAAGTAAAGATTTTAAGATTATTAATATAAAATTATATTAGAAATAATTTACGATAATGGTTACTACCGGTTAAAATGATATCGATGCTACATGTCCATTAAATAAAAGGAAGTGGGAGTGATCAGTGACACTTCTTCAATAAAGCCTGCAATCCACTCATATTTTTCCTTTCAATCGTAAATTTCAATCACAATTTTCGAGCTGCAAAAAATCCTCCAATTTCCAACTTTAGATTTTCCATGTCTTCTTGTGAAATTACTCTTTCCTCCCTCGAGATCTGCCCTATGTCTTCCTACTCCTATGGACAAATATGACTACTCTATTCGAATATTAGGTTGATTAGTTGTGGCTCTTTTGTGTCGTGTTGCCTCCTTCCTTCTTTCTCTGTCTTTCCTTAAGATTTTCCCTTCCCTCTCTCTCTCACTCAAGCGTTCAGCCATGGCTTACCACCCTAAACGTTTCGGTCTGAGCCTGAATCGTTCAAGGTTTTTCTCTTGGTTGTCGACGGTTTTACGTGGTGGTGAGGGTGGAGTTCACCGGTGACGACGATTTATGGTGACGGTGAAGCAAAATTCACCGGTGAGGAAGGAAGAAGCCGGTGAAGGTGGAGTGGAGAGTCGAAGGTTTGGAGATCGTTGTTCACAGGTCTATTTCTCACGTCTCTCCTCTCTGTTCTTGGACCCTCTCTTCCACAGTTTTTTTTTAAATACTGGGTTGGCTGACCCCGGTTTCTGTCATCTTCCAGACCGGTTGCACGGTCGGTTTGTCGGTTTCTGGTCCGAATCGGTCGGTCCGGTCCGGGTTTAGTAACCATGCTTGATACAAAGGACGATCGCTCTCATCCATGAGGCCGAAAAATTCCCAAGCTGCATCATTCCTGAAGAAAACTTGTTCTAAACCCTAAACTTCTGCTGTGAAGTCATCATCTTGAACACCAAAAGCATCGTGATTAGCTTCATTAACTAGATCATCTTGATCTACTTGATTTCCTACTTGTGAGGTTCGAGGAAGTTGATCCCCATATCTCATACCATGTTTCTCACCATGAACTTCCCAGAATGTATATGCTTCTAGGAAAGGTTTCATAAGAAGATGTTCCATAGCACCTTCTCGTGTTTGCCACTTCTTAAATTTGCATCTTCGACAAGGACACACGATCTTGTCATTAATGCTAGCATGAGAGAAGGTGAAATCTAAGAAAGTTTTCAATCTCGCTAAATATACAGGAGAACTGCGCGGTAGCTTGATCCATGACTTATCCATCTGTAGTAAACAAAGCTATGATAGAATATAAATGTAGAGAGAATGTTTAATTATTTTCATAGAAGCACTTGAGATCTTTAAATGCAACATGGAAATAATTTGTAGCGGTTCAATAATCGGTACAAGAACCGTTACAAATCTAAACAATTAGTAGCGGTTATTTGACCGCTACAAGTTTGAATTCAAACTCGCGTGAGGTTAGTTGCGGTTGTGGAACCCCTACATAAACCGCTAAAAAATGATAGCCGTTTGACATTAGCAGCGATTCTTCATATTGACCGCGACAAACGTTGGCGCTCTTTTATTCAGTTTAAAATTCAAATTTGTAGCAGTTTTTTCAACATAATCGCTACAATGTTAAGTTTAACTATTTATTCACTAATTATTAACTCCATTAATTATCAATATATATTTTATTTAAATATAATAATTTTATTTCACAAAATATATTTTTCATTACATATTGTTATATATTATAAGTAACATAAAAGATAACAAATATTTAAGGAAAAGAAATTGTCAACAAACCAAATAACATAAAAAAAGAGAAACAAACATCCAGTAGTTCAAAATTGTGTGTGAAAATAAAAACTAACTATCGGGAGCGATGATCGGGTCCTATCTTAGGGGCGTGTGCACGACCGGAGGTAAATTCACCCTCATCATCAACAATAGCGGGATGTGGATGGGAATCCTCATGGGGAGGTTGGGGGGGGGGAATCCTTGTAGATGAACGGAGGGGGAGGCTCGGGAGATAGAAATCGTCTGTGAGGTAAGAACTCTGTCAAGGCCCCAGCAACAGAATCCCAGCTCTACCTCTAACGAGCGTACCAACGGTTGTATCTCTCCTGCATGCGCCTATTCCTGGCCTCATCCTCGGCCTCGTGCAACAACAACTCGCTTGGCAACCGTGCGGCAGCAACTTTCTTGGCAATCATCGCATCAACCGCCTCCGGTGGTGGCCTTCTCAAGCCGAAGGTTCGGCCTTAGAGCAGGAGGCATTGCCGTACACCATGCTACGCCTGACGCCTAGCCCAAAGCCCCTAACGCGGCCAAGATGCTCAACTAGGCCCACATCAGCTTTCAATAGGGCCGTAGGATCCACAGACCCCTTGACTCTTGGGGCTGCGACGCTCGCAGATTTCTTTGGCTCTGCTCAATTCGGGCTTGACGCACAGATTTCAAAAAATATTAATCAAACAATTTAATTCAATTTAAATATACATCAGTAACTATATAAATAATTTTTTTTTTGTAACTTACTATTATCTCCTCTGTAGCCTCAGAGGTTGGCATCCCATGACGGTGTCTATGGGTGTGTATCCACAACTACCCATAGTCCGTCTGACAGTTCTCCTCCCAAGCCTTCTTTTGCTAAAAGAGTTAAAAGAATATAAACTTTGTTATTTCAAAAACAAAACAATCATCATTTAAACCTAACATTAATTTAACTTTGAACATACCATCTCCCTGTAGGTCACAGCAAACGTCTTGGATCTTGCCCTGTGATGGACCCTCTACTGTGCCCGGCTTCTGGTGTTCCTCAGTGATAGAGCCTGCAAGGAGGAGCAAACAAAATGTTAAGTGAAATTAATTACTATTTTGATATCTTGTAAACTATATTTCAAGTACATTTAAACTATAAATTAAGTTAAACTAGTAATTAATTTAAACAAAATGTAAACAATAAATTAATTTAATCTATATTTATATTTTTAATCTACATTTAAACAAAATTAATTTAAAGAAATTTTTGACAATAAATTAAATCATGTTTAAACAAAACTTAAACTATGACTAATTGAAAAACCGTACATGTCCCTTTGCACTCCTCCCATATTGGACAAAACCCACCTAGTCATTAGGGTCCACGTCATCTGGAACGTTCTCGATCACCGCTACAGAGGCATAGTTTCATCTCCATTCTACTGGGTGTAGAGATGACCCCTTCGGCTCTTCCACCATTCCCCTATTTTTAGCAGTACGTACCTCTTCGCACAAGCTCGCACGTTAAAATTTTTACGTATCATAATTGAATTAGTAATAATTAATTAAGAAATAAATAAATAAACCACAACTTATAACTATTAACATGTAAAATTTGATTAAACAACATAACTTACCCGCACAATGTCGCAAACGCCTCTGTCCTTGTTCTCTTTCGGAATCTTTTTCCAATCGTGGAAAAAGATCAAGAGCCATGGCCAATTCCCGCCAAATTCGATAGGAATTGGTTCAACAGTGACTACCGTTGCCGATTGGCTGGGTGCCGTGTCCGTGTTCTAGGGGACTACGACGCGACCATCTGAGTGATCACGGAAACATCCAACTCCTCCCGCTAGTGTTCCCATGTGCATCTGCACAATTATAAAAAAATTGTTGTATTGCATTTAAATAAATTTTAATTACACGTAAGGAATTTAAATTTAATTTTTTGCCAAAAAACTACTTATATTTACCTTGGACATCAACCACAAATTCGGCGGAACACGAAGACGATGGTCAGGGGTTCCACTGGTCCCGCTCGTTTTCTTGGTCGATAAACTACTCAGCCTTCGCTCTGGGAATGTCAATCTGGATCTCCTCATCTTCATTGACGATGTCATCGAATGACAGACTTGTACCTCGTTCTCCCCCTATGGTCTCTAGCGTCTTTGGGTTTGGGATTGGTTCATCGGCGAAGAGGTTTTCAAACTCGGTCCCTACCTGAGGGACCATGGTTATGAACCTGGACCGGACCGGCCGGTTCGGACTGGAAACTGGTGAACCGGCCATGAAATCGGTCCGGTCAGCCACAGAAACCAGAGTTAGTCTTTTTTTTTCTAAAGTCGATCAAAGAGTGAAGACGTACTATACCACCCCTACCGGCCTCACCCTTTACAGGTGGCGGATAGTGTGATTCTAACAACCTATTTGGATCTTCTCTATTTGGCATATGCGGAAGCGTTCCCAAAATACGTACTCAAAAATTAGACACCCGGCCCTATATTATTCGTACGGAAGCGTCAACATACTTCAAGGCCATCGTCATAGCTCTATCGGGGTGTCTGTTCTGTTCATTCTTTCTACGGCAACTTCAAGCACTCCCTTCAATGTGCCGTCTTCAAGTGACACTCCATTCTGCAGTCTAGTGTAACACTTCTCTATCGTGCTCACCTGCCTAATGGTTGGTTGTGGGGGTGAGATTGCAGGGAATCTCGTAGCAAACATTACCGAACAATGCATGTAAGATAAATGCTAGTGTATGATATGCTTGCCTTACATAGGCTCATATTAACATAATGACATTTCGCATGCTACAATGCTTCATAAAATATACTCATGGCCATAGCATAAATAGAAACAGAGCTTCAACCATTTAAATATGTTAAACAAGCAAGTAAAGCAATCATGAATATTACACACAATGTAACATCCCATTTTCAAAAGAAATATATATTTTTTTTTCATCAGAGTAGAGCATCGGAGCGATTGAGTAACTGATATTTATATTCAAAATGCCGTAAGTCTGGCTGATTACAGTAGCGGTACGTTATACCGAGTGTTTTCAAAGTAAATAACAAAAGAAAGTCTTATTTGAGTCCCTATGCGTGCCGCTTGCCTTTCTCCTCGATCCTCGGTCCTCCCGACCCGACGCTATGTTAAGAGCGAGGTTCAATGCCCATTGAACCTCGGGTAACGGTTAACCTCATGCTTATGTGTGACAAAATATGTATGACGAGATATTCATAACATTACAAAGCATTAACCAATACATAGCACACACGAGATGTAAGGTTACAACAATACATAAGCACACACAGATGTAATGTCAATCACAACAACAAGTACATAGCACACAAAGACATGCACAAAGCAACCATGTTTGCACTAACCGGTGCCACGACAGCTCCTCGTGTCCTCGCTAGGAAAACTCAACGGCATTACCAAGATCCGTAACCCGTATAAACAAAGCTGAATGTATAAACAGTGAACTAAGACAGAGTCTTAGACACGGTGCATGACCCAAGACAAAGTCCTGTCCATGACTCTATGAAATAGTCTATCACATATAAGCATACAATAAGCATCAGAGTTAGTGTTACAAGACGCGAACGTACCTTCGTTGACGGAAAACGATACTTTTTGACGGCACGACGACAATGTACAACAACGGTACGTGATTACAGATATCCTATAAGGATAATATCATATTATCAAGGCCCAACATCATAATAGGCATTTTAGGTACAAATTACCATTTTGCCCCTAACTCTCCTAATTGGTGGAATTTCGCCAGAACTTCGTTACTTTAACTCTAATCTTCCAAAATTTTGACATATCTCCATCTCCAATATATTTTTGAAATAAATATCATATTTATCCCTAAAACATGATATCTAAACTAACTTGGAAGATTAAAGATTAATCTAGCATTTCTACTATAACTATCGAAGGAACTACCAAAGCTTAAGACTAGGGACCGAAGAACTTACCCAGCACTTCGCTACTCCTTTTCCGAGCTCCTCCTTGCTCTCACTTCTCTCTAACCTCTCTCTAGGATTCCTTTGTGAATTGGTGAGGAATGAAGTGAAGAGGGGTTGCCTATTTATAGAGAATTTCCATGGATCTCAACCCTTGGATCAACTTTTGCATCAACGGTTAAGAAGATGAAGATGTGGCCTCTTGCAAACCATTCACTCTCCTCTCTTCTCTACCACAAATTTGCCCCCACATGTCACCCCATGTCACCAACATGATGTCATCCATGTGCTTTATGAACTTCTACCGATAAAGTCCCCCGTTCGGTGTTCTAATCGCGTAATCTTAGAAAATCTCAAAAATCAGGGAACACAGCCTTGAAGTTCTATTCTTCCTCTTTGGAAATATCTGAGTTAACTAAATTTTTGATCCCATTAAGGGTATTCCGTTTACGTTGAACATTTTCGCAGACAGACGTCGATTCTGAGAAATTACTTCGGGTAACATCAACTTCGGGACAAAAATTCAGCGATTCATAATATGTCCAGTTGTTTTCTACTTAGTTCAAGGATTTCAAGTTATTATTTATTTTCCATTGGTTCTCACTTTTCTTATCTACCCTTTGTTTAAAAAATATCTTTTCATCGATCCCTTATTCGCCCCGCCGGCTACGGAAATGACTTCCGCTAACACCAACTTCGGACAAAAATTCACTTGCTTGTAATATGTCCCGACCTAAGAAACTTAGTTCATGGTTTTCTAGATATGATTTAATTTCTATTGGTTCTCATTTATCCAACCTGGTTCTTCCACAAATATCTTAATTATATTATTATTTAATTAACAAAATATCATGATATTATTTTTGAAAAACCCACAACCCTTTTCACACTCAAATTTTGGTTTTCTCTTCCCTTTATTATTATTATTATTTTTTATTTATCTAAATTAGCTAGAAGCTTAATTAGAGCCTTAATCCCATGATTAGCAATCTTTTAGGATTTAGGGTTTTCATGTTCTTAATCTCACCAATTTTTTCTTAATCTTTTCTAATTGATTAGCAAGCACACTTTATGCTAATATTAGCCATAAACACTTAATTAAAGGATTTTCCATAATCTACCTTAAATATTCTCTTGTTCAGGCTTAAACAATTAGGCATTAATTACTTAACTAATCACTTTCTAATTGTTGATAATTTTCTTAATTAGGATTAATCATTATCTCACAACTATTTTATTGATATTGGTATTTTATGCTCCATGTAAAATATTAAAAATCATAGGGCAATTTATGCTCCCCAAAATTATATTTAATTTTGCCTTGTTATTTTTCAAGGGAAATAATCCCAAAAATTCCTAAAATTAGAGACAACATACTTTCTAATTTTCAATAAATATTTTATTGCCTCTTGGGATTTACCATAATATTTTAGGGGCATTTCATGGCCCATAATTGCATTTAGGGATTTTTGACACTTTAATCCCTCTAATTTCATTAGAAATTTCTGCAAACAATAGAATAAGTATCCTACAAGGTTTTAAAACCACATATTCACCTATTTCCAAATAGGTATTATTTGCTAAAATATAGTATTCCAGATAGATAATTATCCGGGTATTACACACAAGCAGATAAATCAATACACGCAAGTAGGGTAAGTCCACTACCTTAGCCTATTTCCTCCGCCTGGTACCTTTTCTTTCAACCACGGAGTTGCTTCGAAGCTAAGATCTTCCATTCGTTTTCTTTCTTCTTCTTCTTGACTTCTCATGGCCCTAAACACGTCGTCATGTTATTAGAGCCAAGTAAAACAAATACCTAATGGCTTATCTTTTCCTCTTAGGCATTCTTACACCCTTGGAGTTTATTCTTATTTCTTTGGCCATTTCTTTCTTGATTTTGCTTGGAAGCTAAAAGCTGCCAGCAGTTTGGCCCACTTCGAAAAATCACTATTAATTCTACGGAACTTCGATCTGGGTGGTTCAAATTTCTATTTGTCACTAATTAATTCTAATTTCATGTACAAATAATCACTAGACTTATTTCTTGCCGTATCATTCCCAGTTTTTCATTCTTTCTTCGCTGTCCAGAAAAAGGTTCCAGTTTAATAAGTCATATTCACAAATTTGTATCTCTCAGGATACTACTCTGATTAAGGCTTATGACCTATTAAATTAAACCTTGGTATGTCTAGTTTATTTCTGGAAAATTCCACAGTGAAACAAGATCATTTACTATTTCAAAAGTGAACCCAAAATCCACTATGCATTGCTGGAAACTGACAGTTTCCTGTTTTTCTTTCAAATTTCGGAAATTCATAATTCTCATTGTACAAATCGGATTTGGGTGTTCTTTGACTCATGTTAGAGAGTATGATGTGTACTAATTATCCACAAAATTTCAGGGTCAAAGGAGTTCGTTTGCCCTGGTTTTACCTTGCTCAAAATTCACTGTTTCAGCAGCAAGTTCAGTTTCCAGAAATGCATCAGCATATGTATCCTGTTCACACATGCACTGTTCATTCACGAATTCACTGTAGCTGACGCCTTTCTGCACTCCAAAAAAACAGAGATGAATGGGTTTAGTCCTTAACCTTAATCTTACACTCAAGTTCTGTCTCGATGCTCATAAAATAGAGCCATATGCAGCAGCAAAAATATGTTACGTAAGCTTCAACTCTGAATACGTCGTTGGGAAATCACATAAATGATAAGGGTGAAGCTTAAGGACTCACCTTGTTCAACCCAATTCTGCATGTGTGGTTCTTAAACTTCTCTTATTCTCTTTAGCACCTTCACTTGTTTGAATCCAAGCTTGCATGCAACATTTAAACTCTTTCTCTTCCAACTCTCGTGCTTCCCAAATTCCTTCCTCTTTCAAAGTCTTACTTCTGCGTTTCTGTTTTTCTGTATGCAGTGCCTCCTGACTCTTCTTCTTCCAACAATCCCTCTCGATTCTGAAGATTTCTTTCTTGTTCTCTCTCTTTGCGTTCTCATTTCTATTTTCTGTCTTGCTCTCATTCTCTCGGTCTTTCACTCTCTGCAAGTTCTTGGCTCTCAACGACAGCTTTCATGCTCACCTTCAGCATCTCTGTCTCGTCCTCTCTTACTCTCAACTCCCTCTGGTTTCACCTTGACCCAGCTCATATTCTCGCTGTTACTTCTAATTTCTTACAGGTGGCTGACCGTAGGGAATGAATGAGAAATAGGAAAATGTTCTTCAGCTCCTCCAATTCTCTTGCTCACGATTTCACTCCGTCTCTCACGCTCTTACATTCTGCAGAGGAGAATGAGTAACAGACGAGAATGAAGACTGGCTCCCTCTCACTTTCTCCGTTTCTTACTCTCATTCTTGTCTTCCTCTGTGTTTCCGTATGTCTGGCCGAGAGGAATAATGAAGAAGTACGGGACTTTGCATGAATAGTTGAGCTGTCTGTTAAAAGTGCATAACAGCTGTCCTTTCGCTGCCAGCTCTTCATCTATATTTTCATGTTGGGCCGAGGAGAGTAACGGGTTGGAGGAAGTTGGTGCTGTGTTGGGTATACGACTGAGGAGGAAAAGCACATTGAAAGAGAATGGTTTGCACGTGTGTGTTCAAATGAGGAGGTGTCTGAAATAAATATTAAATGAAGTGTGGTTCTGCATAATGTACTTTGCTGAATAAATTAAATAAATTGAAGGAATATGGTTTTCACGTGGCTAGCTTGCTTTATTTGATAAAGGTTCTGCATGTATATGTATATACATGAGCACCTGGCTTGAGGAAAATAAGATGATGCATCTTTGCTTGTCCAACTACTAACCAAGTTGAAACATTACGCATAAGGGCCCACAGTTAATACCGCTATTCCCTATATTTCCTTTTCTTTCTAATATGGGACATTAAAATTCAATGATTCTTTTCCCAAAATTCTAATTAGACATATCCTTGTTTTTTTAAAAAAAAAAAAAAAAAATTGAGCTTTGCCTTTTTTCCAAAATTCATTTGCAAGCTTGGGGAAATAAACTTACCATACCCCTTCATAATTTTTTTGACATTACATTTTTATAATAAATTCTCAAAATAAATCCTTATTCCCTTATAAGGATTTTTCTTCGGAAAATAGGCCTTCACTTTCAAACATTAATTTTATTAATTGTTCAGGCCAAATTTTCACTATTAATTCCAATACATTATTTCTAATTTCCAATTCCCAAAATTTGGGATGTTACACGTATGGAGAGAGAGATGGGAAGATGAAGATATTAGGGAGGCGATGTCCTTGACATACTTTCTTTTTCCCTGGCTCCGACTTCGGCGTCGAAGACAGCTTGCAGATTAGACATGGACATAATAGAGGGCGTGGCGGATATGAAGCTTCAGGAAAGAGAAGCAACAAATTGGCTTTTGTGGATGATAAAGATGTGGATGAGTGAGGCTTGCTTCATGTTTCGCATCAAATTTATCAAAAGACGTGCCCTCTAATAAATGAGAAGCAGGAGCCGACTCTTCAGTATTATTTTTTTTTTTTTTTTTGACTTTTTAGATCCAATTGCCATTAAATTTAAATGATGTGAAATTCTAATTTTGACGTGGGGTGAAAAGAGAAGAAAATAAGTATTATATGATAAATCTTGGAGACTTAACTATCCTGGTTTAAATCCGGTTTGACCCACGACCCTTAACCCAATACTCCAATCGGTTCAGTCATCGGTCTGGTTTTAATAACCTTGTGAGGGACAGAAGGAGGATATTTAGAGCCCCACGCCCTCTCGTACGGCCCCCTTTACTACTACTGCTCCTTATAGGCCTTTTGTCCTAAGCAACTGCTTTCCCTTTTCCCTTATCCTGAGAAACCATGATATTGAAATGTACAAGTTGAAAGGTTAAAAGGTGAAAATTCAAAACCTTGCACACTTGATTTTCAAAATGAGGTGTACCGTTTAAAAACACTACATTTTGTAGCGGTTTTCCAAAATAACCGCTACAAATTTAATAATATTGGTGCGGTTCCACATAAACCACTTCTCGACCGTGACAAATACGCCTCGTTCTTCGTGAACTTTTGTAGCGGTTACCTAACCGCTACAAAATGGCTGATCGTTGTGATTCTGTAGAGGTTATAGGGTAAAACCGCTACAAAATTGTTCGTCCTTTGAGATTCTCGTAGTCGTTGTTGTAACAACCGCTACAAATTTAATTTTTTGGCAAAAAAATTCCAAACTAATTAGTTTATGAGTCAAACTAATTAGTTTGGTGAAAATAATTAAAATAAAAAACTCTCAATTAATTTAATTATTTTCTTTAATTTCCCCAAAAGAGTTGAGAGTAATAAATTAGGAATAATAAGTTTATCGAAAATAATCCAATATGCCGGTGAAGATTCCGATTCAGTATAGCTACCGATCTCCCACGAAAAACTCACTGACTCATTTTGACCAGAGATATTTCCCTGCGAGAAAGGTGGCTATATTGAACCCAATCTTCAGTCGCATGTTGGGCAATATTCAGAAGAGAAGAAGTCTTCATGTCAATGAAATACGTAAATCTAGATTGTCACTGAATCAACTGCCTCGGCTTCAAGGATGCGACAAACAAATATTTGCATATTTGTTCTCCCGAGATAAGAGATCAGAGCTGCAGATATCTGGCTTTCTTCGACTACCTAGACAAGATAGTTCATTCAGTTACAAGTTGAGATTTAGGAATTTCTTGAATATTTATAATTGATGTACGGACAGAATCACCTATTTATAGAGTGAATATTTGTAGCGGTTATAGCGCATTAATCGCTACAAAATGTTAGGATTTGACACGGTTAAAGCTTCGCTTTCTTCTGACCGTAACAAAACTGTGTCGTTTCGATCATTTGTAGCAGTTGTTTTAATGTAACCGCTATAAATTAACCGCAACAAAGTTCACTCCATTACGCACCAACGCTGGTGCCAAATTTGTAGCAGTTATCCCCAAAAACTGCAACAAATGCCAGGCCACAAACATTTGCGCCATTACACGCCAAGTTGGCGCCACATTTGTAGCAGTTTATTTTAGGGTATCCGCTACAAATATCGTAGCAAACATGCCTGCCCTTTGGTGCCAATGCTTTTGCTACTAATTTGTTGCTATTTCATTAAAAACCACTACAAATTCATGATGTTGTAGCGGTTATTTATGACCGCTACAGGTGAACCACGACAAATGATGGTTTTTTTTTTTTGTAGTGATAGTCAATTCGAGAACTAACAGTCATATATGCACACAACAATGACTGTAGGGCATAGCACATAGCAAGGGGCATGCCACACAGCAAGACGCCCAATGCACACAGCAAGTTCCGGTTCCACAGCACTTGGAAATTCACAACAAACCGAATGCGTATATATTCATGGTAAAACACACATACAGAGACATACAAAGTACATGAGATTAAAGTTACTACTTAGAAACAGCTTATCAAATAATAATAAATTTGCCCAAGGTCTTAGGAATAATATAAATAATCCTAAAATAAAATAAATAATTTTTCATTACATATGAAAATTCTTCTCTAAAAATATTTAACTAATTTATTTTTAGCAAGGCTCTTTTAAGCATCCAAACCCTTTAAACTCCTTTATTAATAAGGAATTTTTCATTGGTCAAATTTCCTTTTATTTTTTTGCCAAATCTAGAAAATTCAAGAAATATTCACCTAACTTCAAAAATTCATAACGATTGTGGAAAAATCCAATTGAGGTGATTCAAAAATTCATGTGACCCTTGTCATGTCTAGTTTTGACTAAAAACACTTTATATGACCAGAAACAATTGCATCTTTTCAACTCATCTAAAATATTACCACTGGTCATAAATACTTTCCAGATTCAAGGTCAATCTTCATAATTTCATATCTTTTTGTATATAACTCCAAGAATTATAAATGCCCTATCAAATTAAAGCTTGTCTTGTCTACTTCATATTTGTGAAGTTTCATAATTTTTGGAGTCCATTTGATCATCCGAAACCCACGTACACACTGACTGTCTCCTAGGGTTTCAAAGCTCGTCAATTTGCAACACTTCATATCTTGAATCTAACGTCTCCAAAAGTATGTTCTATGTTCCTCTTTATACAAAATTTCGTTTTAAACACTTTGAATCAATCAAAATCACCAAAATACAATAATACCATCATGTTATAGCTGCTGGTCGAAAATCCACTCTAAAACAAACATACAAAATTTCCATCAACATATACTTGTTATTAGTTCATGCTTGTTCTTCCTTTCTAAATCATAAATAGTGGCTTTAATCATCTATTCATCCATTTCATCATTCTTACAGAACCCTTATCAAGTATTAAACTCAATATAATAACCATATTCAAATCATACAACCACAAATACCATAAGAAAGTCAAGAAAGCAACTTACTTTCTCCTTATCTTAGTTTTTCCTTGAATTCTTGCCTCTTTGTATACCCTTATCCTTTCGGCCTAGGCTCCCAAAATACCATACAAGAGTTGTTTAATAAGGCCTTAAACATATTCATGAAGATAGAAGGAAGTACGATGAAGTTTTATAGCTAGTTACCTTAGTTCTTGCTTCCTTGTTTCTTTTAGATTCCAAGTTCTCAAGCTTCCTTCTCTTTCTTTTTCTCTTGGTGTGAGTCGATTTCTGGCAGGAAATAATGAGAGAAGAAGTCTTTAAATAATAGGTTAATAGTATGTCAAAATGTCTCTTTTGAAAATTTACCAAATTACCCTTGGACTTATCCCTTTTTAACTTGAATTTTCTACTTTTTTTTTCCTAGAATCCTCTTGACTCCTCCTCTTTGGTCGAAATTTTTAGCTTGTGGGAGAAGATTTTTGAACTCTGAAAGACATTAAATGAAGATGCTTAAGTGTTCTCCTCATAGTCAACTTGTCTTCCTATCAAAACAATTGGCAAATTTAGATCTTATCCTCTTAAATCATTATATATATGTGTGTGTGTGACAAATGTATCCTTCCTCTCTTAATTTTCAAAAATTATCGCCTTTAGGAGGAAGAAATTAAATCTTCAAAGTACTGTAAATATGTCATAAATAAAGGTGGTTAGATGTTCTTTTCTCAAAGTCAATTGGCTTCCCTTTGTGACACTTGTCATATTAGAGTTAATGAAGTTGACTTTGCATCTATACATTTGATGAAATTAGAATCTACAAGAAATTGGTTTCATGGACTCCAAACATTTTATTCCAAGTCAATTTCTATTTTCATGTAATTCATTGATCAAGTTTTGCACAGACTTCATATTTAGTTTCCTGAACTTATAACTTATTCACCAAATTAATGCTAAATTTATAATTGATTATAAAAGTGTCTGAAACTAAGCTCCTAAAATTTTAACAAGAGTATTAAGTAATTTTTTAAATAAAAAATCAGTAAAAATACTCGAGCAAATTAACGGTATGGATTATAACCCTTTGTTAGTGCAAGTGGCATTTTTAGAAATATTTTTTTATCATTACGTGTATGGATTCCCCTCGCCCTTCTGTCCCAAAACATCATTTCCCCTTGTGCTTTCCATTCTCTCCATTCAGAGAAGAGCCCAGAGACAGGGAATGAATATTTTATTCTATGAGACTTGTTGGCCAGGTAGCTCCTTTTGCAAAAGCCATCATCACAGAGTCATTCATTTCTGGTGAAAATTCTGAATAGGCCGGGCTGAGATTTAGATACAGTAAAAGCCTCTTATATATATTTATTTGATCTTCTTCTGATCACTCTGATAAATAAGATATTGATCTCTCCTGCGCCCCAGCTTCACACACAGGTACTAGCTTCAGATCTAATCTCTTCCCCTCATCCTTATGACAAGTGCATGTGAGAGTAGTTTTTTTCTCGAAAAACATTTTTTTAGAAGCTTAAACAAACAGGCAATTAAACAAATAATCAGCAAGATACAAGGAGAAGAAAGTGACTATGATAAAATTCAACTCCGTCAGTTGATCAAATTGATAAACCAATTAATTTGTTGGCCGGTCCTGTCAATATTTTCAGATATATCGGCTAGGTTGAATTGTATTCTTTTTCTTCTTTTGCCAAGTTGGATTATATGTGATTTATACATAAATTTTTTATTTACTTTATTATTGTTTAATTAATACTTTTGTTGAGGTTATATTATAAATACATTTGTGTATTTTAATTTCATGATACTATTGCAATCATGATTGTGTTAATCTTAATTTAACCACGGTTAAAACCATTACTTCTTAAACCAATATTTCAAATAATTGAATGACGTATCTCTTTTTTTGTGCCTTTAAATTGCAGAAGTCCTTTATAACTTAGTAATATATTACCAAGTGTATGTGAGATGGAAAGGAATATAGAAGGGAACAATAATAATTCAAGCACAAAAGAAGAAGGGTTAGAGAAGAAGGAAAGGCCACAACAACAAAAAAGTCCGGGTTGCAATTCTACAGACACCCAGCTTGGCCGCTCCAACTCTAACTCCAAAAAAGCCCCATTCTTCTGCCGCACTTGTGTAACATCCCATTTTCAAAAGCGGAATAATTTTTGTTTTCATCGAGTAGAGCATCGGAGCGATTGAGTAACCGATATTTATATTTAAAATGCCGTAAGTCCGGATGATTACGAACGGTACGTTATACCGAGTGTTTTCAAAAGTGAATAACAAAAGAAGAAAGTCTTCACCGAGTCCCTATGCGTGTCGCTTGCCTTTCTCCTCGATCCTCGGTCCTCCCGACCGACGCTATGTTAAGAGCGAGGTTCAATGCCCATTGAACCTCAGGTAACTGTTAACCTCATACTCGTGTAATACAAGATATGGATGACAGAGATATTCATGACATTTCAGCAGTAATCAATACATAAGCACACAGCAGATGCAAGATTAACATATCAACGGTACATAGCACACAAAGACATGTAAGGTCATCCCCGTTTGCACTAGCCGGTCACGATGGCCCCTCGTGTCCTCGCCGCTAGGAAAAATCAACGGCAATATCAAGACTATAACCCGTATAAAGTTGATTGAACCATATTTTTACATTATTTTGGATCATTAAATTGGATTTATAATGCATTTCACATTAGTTATTGAGCTTAAAATGATGTTTTTATGATAAATTGAGATTAAGGGTGAATACATTAATTTAGGGTTAAAAAGGGCAAAATTGTCTAAAAAATGTAATTACTCTTAATTATTGATTTTTATGAAAATATTTAATGTTAGGTTAATTGGTTTAAATTGTAGGAGGTTGAAAAGATTAAATCAAATTTGAAAATGAAAGTTTTAATTCAAGTTTTAAAACTTTCAGTTTAGTCCTCCGCAAAACTTTTTGAAACTTTGCACTTAGGTCCCTCTGATGAAATCATGCGTTTTGACCATTAGAAATTAGGTTTTCTGATTGCTGAAACTTGCAGACCCGTGGAGCACCTGGGAGGACCCGAGAGATTTAATCATTATTGGCTTCAACGCCGCGAGCTGGGGGAGAGGATTTTCACGCCTTTACATGGGACCTTGGCACGAGCTGGGGGATTTGGATGATTGAGGCGAGAGGAGAGCTTGGAGATGCGAGTTTCGAGAGAGGAAAGAGGACGACACATTGACGGAGATTGAAGGTTTCAACTGGGGAAAATTAATTGCAGAAGTCACGAGCTGAGAGGATTGAACGCTGAGCTGAAGGCAATTTGAGCTGAGGGATATTCACACTTGAACCTCACTCCATTTCTCCCTTCCTTCATCACCACCAACACCACCTCCTTCACCAACCATATGCTCTTAACTCCATTATTTCCAGCAAGATTGGTTCCTGTGGCTGGTTCATTTTTGCAGATTGTGATGGACTGTCCAATTGCTATGTGTAGCTAAATCCTTGCTTCTTGGTGGTGAAGATAAATGGCTTGAGCATTGGGACTTCAATAGGGGAGTTATTTAATTTAATCTTTTACTTAGACTATTTATTTGATTTCCTTGTTTAAGATTATCATTATTTAGTTATGAGACTTGGATGACTGTTATGTGTCCATGTGGATTGAATTTTGTAGTTTTAATTGGATGATTATTTTGATGTTGGAATTTCCAAATTACTTTATATGCTTGATGAAATTGTGCTTGCTGTCATGTTGGTGATTAGTAATCATAGTTGATTTTAGCTTTTGAATGGTTCGTTAGAACATTTTAATTGAGAAGAACAATTTACATCATTCCAATTTTAATTACACATTAAGTGTTTTTTTAACAATTTCTCAAGCGGTAGTAGTTTGCTATGTTTGTAGGAGCTACTATTAATTGAGATTATTGGACTCAAGTGTTATCTTGAGGTTGTTCTTTAGACTTAATGAAAATTTAACTCCCATATATTTTTAAAGCAATGATAGCCATCTTCTTCATTACCAAGAGCATCCATAATTAATCCCTTTTAATCCAAAGCATTTTTCACTATTTTCCAAAAACACCCAAAAAAAAAATAGAATTAGTTTCTTTATATTTTTATGAATTTTAGTTTAAAGAAAATCAATTTCTAAACCTCTTTTCTAACCATGTTTTTAGCATTAGTTTAACCTAGGGATTTCAAAATAAATTGGCTCCTTGATAAGAGAACGATCCCGAGTTGTTTGCAATATATTGCATTTTAATTCGTCAAATCAAAAGTTGAATGTATAAATAGGTGATCTAAGCCCCATAAACTTAGTCACAGTGCCTGGCCCAAGACCTAGTCTTGTCCATCACTTCATAAATCATTCTATCACATATATGCATACAAGACACATCGAGTTAAAGTTACAAAGACGCGGATGTACCTTAGTCATGATGTCGGTACGTTGACGTTTGACTGTGATCGTGTTCAACCTATAACGGTAATGTCATATCTATTAATTCCCAATAACTTCCTAGTAGATATCCTAGTCACTAATGACCTTTTTACCCTTGGTAGGATTATCTCTCAACTTATCACATTTAATTCTTCAAAAACGCTGGTCCAGAATTCTGGACAGATTTTTATCTAAATTTGAAAAATCATAATTAATTCTAGAAAAATTGAAACAAGGATCCGTAAAATTTCTTGGAATCCTTAAGATGTCTATTTTCAAGTAAAAATAATCAATTTTTCCCAGATTACACAGACTACTCCCAGGTTTAAAGTTTTGAGCCTCCGCCCAGAATTTTTCCAGAAATTCGTAGCCCAACTTTGAGAATTTTTATCTCCCTCTACAGAAATAATTTTAACATGTTCTTGGCATATTTAAAAATCCCTATGAGTCTACTTTAACCATGAATTTTCCCAGAATTTTGCGACTATATTTTCAATATGAAATTTTGGCATATTCATCACTGATTCCAGAATTTTCAAAACCGATGAAATTTCGCCAGAACTTCGTTACTTTGATGATTTCCTTCCAAAAATTTTGCTATATAACCTCTCTCATCATTTTTTCGAAACTAAGCCAATTTTGACCATAAAAACATGTAAATAAAATTTATTCTAGAATATTTAAGATCTACACTACTTCTATCTAAGAATTCTAAAAACTAAAGACTAGAAACTAAAACTAAAGACAAGCTTACCTTTTGAAGCTCTTGAACTCCTTCCTCCTTCTTAGAAATCACCACTTGGTGGTTGATTTGGTGTGAAGAATGAGAAGAGGAAAGGCCTCTATTTATAGGGAAAATCTCAAGGTTAAAATGGTAATCTCAAGCCCAATGTGGGCCCTACCATTTGTCTCTTCCTTAATCTCAACCATTAGATCTAGACTTAATCAAGAAGTTTTAATCCTCACCCTTCATTATAAAGCATGTGCTCTTGTGATGTCATCCTTGTGATGTCATCTTGATGACATCATCAAAGCTTAGGTGTCATTGTTGATTAATTTACTTTAATGAAATCTATTTTTGGTTGCTTGATCAATTACCAATACTTTTGAATTCTATGTATGTATGTTGATTAGTAGTTGGATATCAAGATTTATAGTCTAATTAGATTTCCCTGGTTGTACTAAGCTTATTCTTCAACTTTTGCAAAAATAGCCTTTACTAGACTTACTTTCGAGGTTAAATTATGTGGGTTCAAAATAAGTCCTTATATTTTCTCTAAAGTTCCTACTTCTTCACAACTATTTAAATTTGTATAAATTCTCACTTTATTTGTTGTTTTGAGTTTTTTACCGTGTACATCGATATTTATCGGATTTTAAACCATTATCAAATTTGCTTTAATTCTTTTTTTTCTCTCTCTCTCATTGGTCAAAACCTTTTCTCATGGATTAAGCTTTATGAGGCTTAATTAAGGCCTTTGATTTGGCTTTATTAAATTTAATCTTAGCCCTCCATATCTAATCTTAATTAGCATCCCTAATAAAGTAGTTAAGTGTAATTGTCAAAATATGATTGGTTCTAAGATTAATTAGAAACCACTTCCATGCTAATCCTAGCCCTTCACTAGCCCTTGTTTCTTAATTAAGGTAATACATCCTTAATTATGCCTTTAACATATGCCACTAAATTAATTGTGAATGTTTATGAAAATAATTCAACTAACATAGATTGAATCATCCACTAATTGTTGGCAATTTTCTCTAATTGGTTTAATTATTTCCTCACAACTTTTTAGCTTTTCATGGTCATTTATGCAACATGTATTAATTCAATAATTATAGGGCAATTTATGATCCCTAAAATAAAATTGGATTTTTTTGCCTCTTTAAATTCCAAGGAAAATAAACAAATAAATTACTAAAATTAGAGAATGTGGTTTTCGATTACCTTAATTCTTAGAGAAAATTCCCTAAATTAACATAAATATGTTACTCAATTTTGAGACCACATATTCACCTATTTCTAATAGGTATTACTTACCAACATATAATGTTTATAATGAATATGGATTTTAGGGTTTTACAACTTGCAGAACGTCCCGGATGAAGGTGGGTCCCTCAGTAACTATTATTTTCTTATAAAAAAATACCTTTTAAAAAAAATTATTCCAAAAGCTAATTTAGAAGTTTGTTATTCTAAGAATCTTTAATGGCAAATACTCACACAAAGTCTTTATCAAATCATCCGCATCAAAATCACCAATCTTGAAACTATAGGATCCAAGATCAAGATTTAATCAAACTTTAAAGACCGATAATAACATCGCCCTTTATATATTTATCCCATATAAATTATAGATAGTTATAAATATGGTTTGACTTATAGATTTGCATTAGAGTAAAATACTCTACCTTCCCTTACATATTGCCTTAACTATACCAACCTTTCCTTTATTTTGAAAACATACACTTAATTCAAAATTCTTAATATAGTTAAAAATATTTTTTTATTATAAAAAATTTATTTTTTAATTTAGCCATTATGATACTAAATCTATATTTTTGGTTAAAATGGTTGTGAATAATTGAAGAGTTTCTTTTTCTTTTTTTCATTTTCCATAATTTAATCTTTTTTTATTTTTCAGATATCTTTATTTAATATTTTTAATTATATTGGGATATAATTTTAATTAATTTAGTAAATGTAGATTAAAAAATTGATTGAAAACTTGATTAATCCATTTAATGAATATATACAAATGGAATGTGTTTATAAATGATCCAGAAAAAAATTATTTCAAAAATTATAAACATAAATAATTTACTTAATATCTCATATATTCCATTTATACTATATGAATATATGATAAAATATAATATTTTTAACCATTTAAAGTAAAGCTAAATAAATAAGTTCTGATGAACAGATAAAAATAAAAAAAATTATGAATTTTAAAAAATAAAATTTATAATATATTAAACATTTAGAATTTATATCTATTATAATTTTTTTGGTTGTGTAATTTTAATCATTCAACTTCTAACTCAATAATAAATCAACACTCCAACTATGGTTTAGTGCGACTGATCAATCTTTAAACTTCTGACTCACCTATAAATTTTCTTTTGTTTAAAGACTCGCCTATAAATTTGTTCATTATATTGAAGAAGCAGGAGCCAAAGACCACGAGTGATTTGCTGGGGAGGAAAAATTTGTATGAGTTGAATTTGATAATACTAGAAAAGTGAAGTTATAAAATTTTGATAAAGAAAATATGTAGAATTAAAGAGTAAGACAAATTTATTAAGGAATTTTAACCCCATGTCATTAAAAAAATAAAAAAAAAAAAAAAATCGAACTCATAAAGTGAGTAATTCTTACTATATAGAAATTCAAGAATACGACAAATAGAGAATTTCTATTGTTTTTAACACATAACTTTAAGCATTTTTAAAATGTTTTTATGCATTTAAGCATTGAAAGTGATTGAGTTTTCCAAAAACAGTCCAGTAAAAAAAAAAAAAAAAAAAAAAAAAAAAAAATTCTACATATTAAAAGTTCATTTTAAATCTATAAACTAACATTAAGCATTTTGCAACAATAAGAATTTCATTTTAAAAAATATTGCAAACTAACTTAAGTCAATTTATTAAATTACCTACCTTCTTTAATATAATCATATTAGTTAAATGGTTCATATATTAAGAACCAGATAAGTATATTATATATGAGTTTATAATGAGGAGAACACAAATTTATATATGGGAAAGCAAACTTGAGAGAGACAAAAATCATTTATGTTTTAAACCTTGAAAGGGATTATTACCATTAATCAATTTAAAAAAATGATTTAACGTGGATTTGAGTCAGATAAGCACTTGCTTTGTTTTTTTGTTTTTTTTAAATCCCCAACGGCAGTACCACACCCTGTTTATAATTGCATAAAATTAAACGTGAATCTGAGTCAGCTAAGCATTTGCTTTGTTTTTGTAATCCCCAATAGCTGTACCACGCCTCATTTATAATTGCATAAAGTGTTGTTTTTTTACCCCAAAGAAGTTGTTATATTTATTTATCATCTTTTTTTCCCTAGACGACGAAGAAAATTATGAGATTTAAAGAGATTATCAATGTCAATCTTGGCGGGCAGTCATATTCTTCAACATAATATTTTTTTATGAGCACGACGGTCCACGGAATATAGGATATCGACATAGTATGACAATGTCATAAAGGCGAGGAGGTAGATTACTTTAGTAAGAGAAATTATTAAAGTATTATTACTAGCTTATTTATTTGATCTTTAAATACTACGAGTAATATTAATATATATATGTCAACTTGATTAATACGCAAGTGCTTATGTGGTCCAGTTTTCTTTGTTCACCTCAATTCCGTTCTTTGATATGTCATTTTTTAAGTATAGAGTAAAACCCAGTTTCTGCTGCCAACTTAGAGTTGATATAGCGGTGTGAGCCCTTTAAATCATTTTCGGTTTCGAATTCGAGTTTTAGAGGAGTCACTTGTATTAAAAAGGAACTACTATGAACCCAAAATGGTAATATCATTTATTTAAAAAAAAAAAAAAAAAAAAAACCCAGTTTCTGCCATCGCAATTTCTTGGAAATTCCGACTAAACTAACTTTCTGAATTAAAGGCTAAAATAAGAAGCCATGGTACTCAAAAGTTAGCTGCAAATTAGAGTATGAAGAAGAAAAAGAAGACATGGTTGGAGACAAGAGAAAGATTTATCTGTGCAGTGATAGCATCAAAGCAAATGATCGATTCCTAGTTATCGTGCTGCTTTTTTTTTTTTTTTTTTTTTTTTTTTTTTTTGGATTCATAACACAAAAGTATTACAAACAAATCGTCAGGCTCCGTTTACAACTTACTATATTGGGAAAGCTTTTTCAATTCTCAACATTACTTGGCAGGAAATCTTAGCTTTGATTTTTTATTTTTCTATTGTTAACATTAGAGTCATTCAAATATCTATTTTTTACAATTTCCTTTAAAGTCATTTTAGTTCCTGCCTATTTGTAATTTGTAAGCTTGTGTTTTTAATGTTATTTTGTTCTTCTATAAAAAAAGACTAACTTTAAGCTTTTTTTTTTTCCCTTTCTTATTTAAGCTTTTTTTTTTCTTTTTTTTTTTTTTTTAAAAAAAGGTGGTTTTTGATTTTAGCTAGGAATAAGAGAGAAATTTTATCATGCATGACACAAGTGTATGTGAGAGTATTTTTTTCTCGGAAAACATTTTTTTAGAAACTAAAACAAACAGGCAGTTAGACAAATAATGAGAAAGATACAAGGGGAAGAAAGTGAGTATGATAAAATTCAACTCCGTCGGTTGATCAAATTGATAGACCAATTAATTGGTAGTTCTGTCAATATTTAACTTTTATATCCCGTTTGTAAAAGCCATCTGAAAAAAGTCACTTGCCGCTATCACTTCTGTCAATATTTACATATATGTCGACTAGGTTGAATTTACTCTTCTTCTTCTTCTTCTGCCCAGCTTCACACACAGGTTACTGCTTTCCTCCGTCCCTTGTTTTGGATTTCTCCTGAGTTCTCGAGTAGCATAGGGCTTAACCAACTCACCCCATCTCAAATTCTTCAGATTCCTGGTCCGACAGCAACAATCCTCGATTTCCTCAGTCCTAAACCTGTCCCCATGAAAGCTCCGAAACCCATGAAACTATACCGAGGAGTGAGGCAGAGGCATTGGGGGAAAATGGGTGTCTGAGATCAGAGTCCCAAATAATCGGATCCGTCTCTGTCTCGGCACTTTTGACACCGCCGAAGAGGCTGCTTTGGCTTATGACATAGAGGCTTATAATCTGAGGGGTGATTTTGCTCGCCTTAATTTCCCTCACCTGCGACACCAAGGAGCTCATGTATCTGGTGAATTTGGGGATTACAAACCTCTTCATTCCTCCGTCGATGCCAAGCTTCAAGAAGGTGGGTCCCTCAGTAACTTTTATTTTCTTAAAAGATAATACCTTTTTAAAAATATAATTTAGAAGTTTGTTATTCTAAGAATATACATTTATAAATGAGTTAAAAGCATTCTTCGCTTTGATTGAATTTTGGTAAAAACTTATATAGTTTTAAATAGTGTGTTTTGATTCTTGTTTTATAAGAATTTGACTAAGTTGAACGGCTATACCTATACTCTTTATGAGTTTTTGTTTACATAATAGTTAGTCTTTACAATATTTTTTGATGTATTTTTCTAGAAATTAAATTGCAATTATAATATTATTTTTTTTATAAGCAAATTAAAGGTATTATCCTAAGTGCATGTAGAAGGGAATAATAATTCAAGCACAAAAGAAGAAGGGTTAGAGAAGAAGGCAACGCCACAACAACAAATGAAATGTCCAAGGTGCAATTCTACAGACACCCAGCTTGGCCGCTCCAACTCTAACTCCAAAAAAGCCCCATTCTTCTGCCGCACTTGCAGAACGTCCTGGACTGAAGGTGGGTCCCTCAGTAACTATTATTTTCTTTTTTTAAAAAAACCACTTTAAAAAAATTATTCCAAAAGCTAATTTAGAAGTTTGTTATTCTAAGAATCTTTAATGGCAAATACTCACACAAAGTCTTTATCAAATCATCCGCATCAAAATCACCAATCTTGAAACTGTAGGAACCAAGATCAAGATTTAATCAAACTTTAAAGACCGATAATAACATCGGCCCTTTATATATTTATCCCATATAAATTATAGATAGTTATAAATATGGTTTGACTTATAGATTTGCATTAGAGTAAAATGCTCTACCTTCCCTTCCATATTGCCTTAACTATACCAACCTTTCCTTTATTTTGAAAACATACACTTAATTCAAAATTCTTAATATAGTTAAGAATATTCTAAAAAATATTTTTAAAAATATTTTTTATTATAATAAATTTTATTAATTAATTTACCCATTATGATACTAAATCTATATTTTTGGTTAAAATGGTTGTGAATAATTTAAGAGTTTCTTTTTTTTTTTCATTTTCCATAATTTAATCTTTTTTCTTTTTCAGATATCTTTATTTAATATTTTTAATTATATTGGGATATAATTTTAATTAATTTAGTAAATGTAGATTAAAAAATTGATTGAAAACTTGCTTAATCCATTTAATGAATATATACAAATGGAATGTGTTTATAAATGATCCAGAAAAAAAACTTATTTCAAAAATTATAAATTTAAATAATTTACTTAATATCTTATATATTCCATTTATACTATATGAATATATGATAAAATATAATATATTTAAAAATATTTTTAACCATTTAAAGTAAAGCTAAATAAATAAGTTCTGATGAACACATAAAAATTATAAATTATAAATTTTATAAAATAATAAAATTTATAATATATTAAACATTTAGAATTTATATCTCTTACAATTTTTTTGGTTGTGTAATTGTTTGGAAAAAATATAAATGTTTAAATAAATCTTATTTTAAATGGGGGTATTTTGGTCAAAATCCAAGTTTAAGAGTTAAACTTAACGTCAATTACCTACTGGATGGATAGAAATTAAATTTAAAAAAATTACAAGAGTTTGTATCACATGCATTTTGATTTTAAGAGACGTTTATATAGCTTTTCAAAATAGAGCGGAGCTTTTGGTAATTTAGGAAAAATAGGGGTATTTTTAATGTATTTTACTCTTTACATTATTTTGATGTGCATATAGGAAATAATTTTCCTTTTCTCATTTAATTTATTTATTAATTATAATATGAATTAATGATTTAAAATGAATAAGGTAACAAATGAATGACCAATTGGCCCTGGGTTCTTCTAGCTAGTGGTCTCGTATTCCCGAGCAATCACAATAATTACTCGGATTTGGTGATATTTTCCTTTTGTGGGCTTACATTTCTTCAAACGGACTAGCTAGTTTCTAGTAACCGAGATACTAGTGGAGAAAAAAAAAAGAAATGTAATAACAAATATACATAATAAATACATCAATTAATTTATATTTTTAGAATATAACTTATTCAATAACAATAGGCTAAACTTAAAAATAAACAATATAGAAAATCCTAAGAAGATACCTTCAAAATATCAAAATCCCAAATCAATTTTACTCCTCCAATAGTTTAGGTATTGAATAAACTTGATTGACAATTTACAACTCATTTTAGTCTGAAATTACTTATTAAGATTTTCAAATCTTCAAGGTATTTTTCCAAAATTTTCCCAAAACAATAGTATTTGATATTCCAATAATTTTGACTTTTACCATACTGGTTATTCTTTACAATCTTTTTTTGCTGTATATTTCTAGAAATTAAATTGCAATTATAATTGTTGTTTTTTATAAGAAAATTAAATGTATTATCCTAAATGCATGTTTGGATTAGCACTGCAAAAAAAGGTCGGATTATCGTCGGAAATTACCCACGAAATTTAATCAGTAATTGGATTTCTGACAGAAAACGTCCGTCACAGAAAAAACTGTTGCAAAAGACATTACCGACGGAATTCCATAAGTAGTTTCCATCACAAATCAAACTATTGACAAAATTCGTTGGTAATTTCCGACGTACTTTTTTTCATTGGCAATTTCGTTCTTGATCCGGTGTTTTATTGTAGTGTAGCTTTTAGAAAATAGCTTTTTACGATGTATGAGGCATGTATATAAGATAAATTTTGAAACCATGGTTTTGTGGTTTGTTAAACATGTAGGGTCAACCAGGTTATATGAACCATTCATAGTAGATTGCGTATATCCATTTGATACAAAGAGTTCGATAGAAAATGATCTAGGAATAAAAATCCCATTGGCACGGTATGATGTGTTCGAGCTTCGAGGTGAAGATACTAGGGCATCTTTCACTTCTCATCTCTCCTCCTCCTTAAGCAGCGATGGAATTGTTGTTTTCAAAGATGATATTGACCTTCCTCGAGGGAATAATATCTCACTCGAACTACAACGTGGAATTGAAAATTCTACAATTTCAGTTGTTATCTTCTCCAAAGATTATGCTGGTTCAAGATGGTGCCTCAACGAGCTCTCAAAAATCATGGAGGTTCACGAGTTCAAGGTCGTAGTTCGCTTTGTGTTCTATGACGTGGATCCGTCTGAAGTTCGTAACCAAATCTCTAGTTTTGGAGAAGCGTTTCAAGATCTTATACAAAAAAGTTTACCCACACCCACACATGATCAAGTATTGAGGTGGAGGACAGATCTTCGTGAGGTTGGGAGCATTGCAGGTTTTGTTCTACTCAATTCCGAGGTGATATTTTAATGACTAATGTTTCAATTTTTAGTTCTTTTCTATTTTGCAAAGGTTAAACAAACTCACGCTATATCTTCTTGCTTCCATGTGCACCTTTAGTAGAAATTTCTATCAAATAATATCAATACCTAATGAAAGAACAAGTTTGACGATCTTGGTACATCATTCTTACAGTTAGTGTACAGTACAATACAGTATTAGTTTCCTAAACTTTTTTTATTTTCTTTCTTTCTTTTCTCAGTTGAATGATTTTACAAGCACAAATGATGCTATGTTTTGTTTCTTTACTCTTATAATGCCGTAAGTTGTTCAAATTAATTATGACAGTTGAAAAATGCCCACGACAATTCCCTTTTTTCGTGTGTGTGTGTGTGTGTGTGTTTTTTTTTTTTTTTACGTGGCTACGGGGTGGGGGTTCGTGATCTCTTTCTCCCCCTCCCCTCCTCACCTTTGCCTCCTGTAATTGGAGGGGATCCCTTCACATTGTTGAGTTGTGTAAGATGATTTTTTTTTTTTTTTCTAATTATGATTGTCACTAAATAGAGCAAATTGCACTATCTAGTTCCTTAAGTTCAATCATTTGCTTAATTGTTCACTGCTTATGTGGAAATGATTGAATGTTATGTTTTGGTCCAATTTTTCATCTTTGTTTTCCTAAAGGCACCATCTTTGAAATACATCACATTATTCACCTGAAAGTTATCAATTAAGGACTTCTATGAACCATCGGTGCTCATTTGTTGTTCTATTTGTTTGTACTATAGGAATGAAAGTGAGGATATCAAGAATATTGTTGAGCATGTTTGTGAACTATTGGACAAGAAAGACTTGTTTATTGCTGACCATCCTGTAGGAGTGACCTATCGTGTGCAAGATTTGATTAAAATGTCACGAAACCATCCACCAACAAGCGTTCTCTTGCTAGGCATATGGGGGATGGGTGGTATAGGTAAAACATTGATTGCTAAAGCCGTTTACAATGATATTGGTCAAAATTTTGAGAGTAGAAGTTTTCTTTTAAATATTAGGGAAGTTTGGGAGCAAGATCGTGGTCCTGTTTACCTGCAACAACAACTTCTTTCTCAAATCTGTAAAACAACAAAGATCAAAATACATTGCGTTGAGACGGGAAAAAGCATATTAAAAGAAAGACTTCGACAAAAGCGAGCACTTGTTGTTCTTGATGATGTGGATAAGGTGGAGCAACTAAATGCCTTATCTGGAGGTGGTAAATGGTTTGGTCCAGGAAGTAGAATAATCATCACAACTAGAGATGAACATCTACTAAGATTCCTTAAGGTGAATCTGAACCATGTATATAGAATGAAGACTATGAATACAAGTGAATCTATTGAGCTTTTTAGTTGGCATGCGTTTGGGCAACCAAGTCCTAGAGAAGGGTTTGTTGAACTTTCCAAAAACATAGTTGCTTATTCTGGAGGACTGCCACTAGCTCTTGAAATTCTTGGTTGTTATTTGCTTGACAGGGGAGTGACCGACTGGGAGAGGGTATTGGACAGACTAAAAAAAATCCCCAATGATCAGATACAAAAGAAGCTAAAAATAAGCTTTGATGGTTTAAATTATGATACGGAGAGAGAAATCTTCCTTGATATATCTTGCTTCTTTATTGGAATGGATAGGAATGATGTCACACATATATTGAATGCTAGTGGATTTTTTGCGGACATTGGTATTAGTGTCCTTGTGGAGAGAAGCCTTGTGAGTTGATGAGAAAAACAAGCTTGGTATGCATGATTTGTTGCGAGATATGGGAAGAGAAATAATCCGTGAAAGGTCACCAAAAGATTTTGGAAAGCGTAGTAGGTTATGGTTTCATGAAGATGTGATTGACGTCTTATCAAAACATGCCGTAAGTACTTTTCTACTCTATATGTATCATCCCGTAAGAAAAAGTAGAAAGACACATGACGTCAGATGAAGATAATGAGTCAGGCATATAAGCCTTATAGTTTTGAAACTTAGTATAAGAAATTTATTAGCAAGCGTATTTGTATTTTGTTATTCTCCCGGAACTAACTATTTATTTTTAAACCCAATTGTTTTTGTTACTTGTTCTAGAAACCTTCTTGTGACATAGGTTTACATTTTGTATTTCAAAGAATCAAATGAGAAGTACATGTTTACAATTTTTATTTCCCTTCATTCTCAGGGTACAAAATCTGTTCAGGGGCTATCTTTGAATCGGTCACAAGATGATAAAGTTTCTTTTTCAACCAAAGCTTTTAATAAGATGAAGGACTCAGATTGCTTCGTCTTGTTAATGTGGAACTTGAAGGAAACTATAAATACATTAGTAGAGATCTCAAATGGCTCACATTGGCGAAGTTTCCTTTGAAATATATCCCGCCAACTTCTTTCAAAATAATTTAGTTGCTATTGAACTAAAATACAACTGACCCTAAGACTCGGAGGGAACATCGGTATGTACGAAGTATATTATTAAATTTTGTTTTATTTCATATACCTTCTAGATGGTTCTTCATTTCCTTTAAAATAATTTCGTTGCATTGATGCTATTCTTGGACAGAGATGCTGAGTTTTCTTGAAATTTTGCTTTCTTATCTATAGTCCTTGCTATATATCTAGACATTCCACCATCAAGATAAATTATTTCTAAGCATAAATTTCTGTTGAAGCGTTTGGAAGATATGGAATTGTTCTAGATGAATGATTTTGCATATTGTTTTCATCTATTTTACTTTGCTCAAGATGTTTTCCTAACTGTTTGATTGTTGTTTTCATGTAGTTACTTGAGAATCTTAAAACCCTCAATCTTAGCCACTCTCCTTACTTGGAGTGTACTCCAGCATTTTTCAAAACTACCAAATCTTGAAAAGATGATCTTCGAAGATTGTCCAAGTTTGTCCATAATCCATGATACAATAGGGCATCTAGATAAACTTCATATGCTAAATTTGAAGGATTGTATTGGCCTTCTTGGTCTCCCCAAAAGTATTTATAAATTGAAGTGCTTAAAAACTCTCATTCTTTCGGGTTGTTTGAAGATTCAAAAGTTAGAGGAGGACATAGAGCAAATGGCTTCTTTGTCAACTCTACTTGCAGACAACACATCAATAACTCAAGCGCCTATTTCTTTAGTGAGATCAAAAAGTATTGGATATATATCTCTCTGTGGTTACCAAGGATTAGCACGTCATGTGTTTCCTTCTCTCATTTGGTCAAGGATGTCTCCAACAAATAATCCTCTGTCTCTTATTCCAACATACGCTATCATGCCATCTTCGATTTCATCATTAGATATATTGAATTGCACTATCCATGGTCCCTCATCAATTTATGACAACCTACCAAAGCCAGAAAACCTTCCATTGGAATGCGTATCAGAGAATGACGATGTCGTGGAAGTAAATGAAGGAGCTACAAAAGTCTTGGATTCCTTATGTGCCTCAAGTTGTAGAGACTTGGCAACAGCGCCAAATACCTCAAAAATCTTGGAGTTTGAATCTTCTTTGTTGGCTGATACTAACCATAGTCAAGTTGGTACCTCAAAGCGAGACAAATGCTTGAGACATCTTCTAATTAACATTGGAAACAATGACCAAGTCACTAGTTCTCTTTCAGAGTGTATTTTACAGGTTATCTCCCTTTCTCTCTCTCTATATATAATGTTTTTCATTTTCTAAACAAATGCTTATAGATTATGTAATTGTTTTAATAAAAAATAATTGTTCAGCTTTGAATTAGAGATGTTGCTTGCAGGGATTGACTCTCAGAGATTATCATGATGATTGTGTCCTCCCAGGTGATAAATATCCCTATTGGCAATGCTTCAAGGGTGAAGGACCTTCTATAAAATTTAAAGTCCCTCTAGGTTATAGTTTTGAGCTAAAAGGGATGACTGTTTGCTGTGAGTTCTACCCCTCACGTGATTTGAGCAACGTGGAGTATGACTCTTTCATTAGTATGTTGATCATAAATTATACAAAGATGACCACTTTGGACTATAGGCGAGACACAGAGATTTCCATTGAAGAAGCAAAATGGAAGGACATAATATCAAATTTAGACTCTCATGACCAAGTGGAGATCAAAGCAATCTTTGGTAATGGATTGACAATGAAAAGAACAAATAGTCTACTTGAAATATTATGAGTCATTTCATAAACAAATGGAGGATCCACCATCATCAAGTATTGCTTGCTCATTATGATTGTTATTTTTCTCTAGCTTTAAATGTTTGGGTTATAGTTTTAGTTGCAATTTTTTTTATAAAAAAAAGAATTTAGCAGATTATTGTTAATTTTAATTATCTAATTATTCTTTAGGTAGGTTTGAGTTTTGAGGTTAACATTTTTACTTATCTCATGATTCATGATGTTCAGTTTTTTTTTTTACTTCATTTTTCTCTGTTGTTGTAGGTAGTAAAATATATAGAGATGGTGACGAAAACAAAGATTTCAAGCTCTTAGAGTCTAAGCGTCGAGAAAGTAGAATAAGTAGTGCAGCTCTAAAGCCCAATGAAGTGGTACGTAACGGTGAAAAAAAAAAAAAGTGATGGGGTACATGGCAGGACAAGCAATGATTAAATTGAAATGTGTATTTTTTCTGATTTTTTGTTTTTTAACTTGTATCTTTTTTGTTTGAGTAATTATTATATGATCTGGTAATATAAAAATTGAACTTCTTTGCAGTTGATTTTTATAAATTGCTTTCGATTCTTGATGATATTACCCTTAATCAAGGATATTAGTAAAAAGAGTTTGATTAATTAGTTATGAAATTCTTACAGTTAATCAGGGACATTAGGTCAAAAATTATTGTTATAGAAAAAACCTGTTAAATTATGAAACATGCAAGAAGTAATCATAATAAAAAGGATTGAGAAAAGTTGTTTTAACAAAAAATAGAAGCACGTCTCTCCCTCCTTGACCATGTAAATTGAAGTTGTGGTTAAATACACATATCTAGCTTTGAAATTGCTTTTAAAAAACAGAAAAGGTGAACAAAATTGGACTTAAGAGAACCTTCACAGAGACTTTGTTTTTAAAATCAGTGCAGTATGCTAAACCTTTATAACATTTAATGTTGTTTAGTCAATGAAAAAAATCTCTCAATTGATCATTGTATTTTGTATACTGCTGTTAAATTTAATTCACTAAGTCATAAAATTTTTTTCTAAACTTTATGTCATGTGGAAATAACTTATGTAAACTTTAAAACTCTAGAATATATCTCTCAAAACTTTTGTATTTATGCGGATAACTCGTATACTAATAATTCTATACATTACTTTTTTCTGCAAATGATTTAGAGTCTGAGGATTTTTTTTTTTAATATATATATACTATTGTCACTCCTCTCCTTTCTTGATGTAAACTCCTGACTTCTCTAAACTACCAAATCTTGAGAAGTTGATTCTTAAAAATTGTCCAAATTTGTCCTTGGTTCATCCTACCATCAGGCATGCGAATAAACTCCTTCTAATAAACTTGAAGGATTGTATTGGCCTTCACACTCTACCAAGAAGTATTTGTGCCTCTTTGGATGGGCTTTAAAAAAAAAGTGCTTTTTTTTTTAAGCTCCAAATTAGAGCTTTTAAAAAAGGAGTATCTTGGCTTTTTTTTTGTGACTTTTTTTTTTTAAAAAAATATAATCTAATCACATAAATTAATTAAAAAGACATTTTTTTGCTTTAAAAATTATCCAAAAAGCCCATCCAAACGGGCCCTTTATAATTTAAAATCACTAAAAACTCTTATTTTGTCTGGTTGTGCAAGGATTGAAAAGTTAGAAGAAGATATAGAGCAAATGGATTCCTTAACAACTTTGATTGCTAATGACACTGCAATATCACAAGTGCCCTTATCTTTAGTGAGGCTCAAAAGTGTAGGATATATGTCTCTTTGGAGTCCTTTCGTGCCCTAATTTGCATGGACATGGCAACAATACCGAATACTTCAAAAATCCTAGAGATTGAATCCTCTGTATTATCTAGCGATCATAATCTGGTTCACTTTTCAAGATTAGAAAATTGTTTGAGACATCTTCGAATTGAAATTGGAAAGAATGACCAAGTCACTGCTACTCTTATAGAGAATATCTCACAGGTTTTCTTTTCAATTCTTTTATTTTTGGCTGAAAAGAAGAGAAAGTCATTACTACTAATGCAGTTTTTTAATAAAATTGAAAAAGACCTTTCTGCTTGCCCAATTATATAGTTGAATTAAGCTGCTGCTTGTGTTTTTGAGCAGGGATCGATTCCCAAGGATCACGGTGATGATTGTATCCTTCCAGGTGACAATTATCCCTATTGGCAAAGTTTCACAGGTGAAAGAGCTTCTGTGAAATTTAAAGTTCCTCGAGTTAGTGGTTGTGATTTGAAAGGGATGATTATTTGTTGTGTATATTTTCCCTTCAGGCAATTTGGGCAACAAGGCATGTGAACTTGTATTAGCATAATGATCATAAATTATACAAAGGCAACCACTCTGCACTGCAGGCAAGATTCACTGACTTCATTTGAAGAAGCAGAGTGGAAGGGATGTGATTGTGTTTTTTGGTGATGGATTTACTATGAAAAGGACAGTAATATACTTGAAATACTATGAGTCATTTGATGAGCATATGGAGGACCATAATCACCAAGTATTTTTAGCTTCTTGAAACTCTTCTATTTGGGACCATTTTAAGAGTCAAAATTGATGATAGTTTTGCTTCTCTGTTTTTGTAGGTAGAGAAATGCAGAGAGAAGACGAAAACCGTAATTCTGAGCTCTCAGAGCCTAAGCATCAGGAAGTAGAAGTGTTGCAACCCCAAAAACCACGAAACTGGTCTTGAAAAAAATCCATACTGTATTTGTAGTGATAGATTTTGATGTGTAACTTATAATGAAACGGTAAAATTCAAGCCGCCCGTTTTATGTGCAACCTCTGTTTAATCTCAATTCTTTTTTCTTTCCCTAATTTATTTTAATCGTGAGCTAATTCCAAACATTGATCAGACTTGGATTGAGAATGTAATTGAATTTATTTCTTGCAATATAAATGGGGGCTTATACTATTTTAGAGATAAGTTCAATTCTAAACTTCTAATAATATTCTCTAAACACAAATCATCATGAGAATCCTATGACTAAAGGTAGTCTTTTTCATCCTTTATTGTATTGAAATATAAGGAATTTGATTTCATTAAAATTTAGTTATTACTTGCCAAAAAATGAAAAATAAAAAGATACAACTATGATTTCTACAACTCCGAGATGCTTTTTATATAACAAGGGAGATGCCTTTAAGGGGAAACTAATATAACGTCCTAAATAAGGCATTTAATCAATAAATCATAAGTCTATGCTACTACTCACTTCTAATTAGTACTTTTTTTGTAATAAAATTTTATTCTTGAGACCTCATAATTCATAACAATTCTTCTATTTATTTAATGTCAAGGTCAAATTACGATCAACCTTGAATAACCCTTATAAACAAAAGGATTTTAGTTTTTTACATCTCCTACTAACATATCTTTTTTTTTTTAGGGCATAAACCATAATTAGGCTGAACTTCCAACCCTATAGCGATAGAATTTTTGTTAGTCATTGTAATATCCTAAATTTTGGATCCTGAGAATTGAGAATAAGCCTAAAGTAGGCGGATGACTAAGCCCAATGTGGGAAGAGTCCCAAAAATGCCGAGAGATAGGAAGCCTCTCAGGGACTAAGTAACTCGGCTATACGGGTCAATGGACCTAGTATGTATAAGCCGTGGAATTAAAGTGCCAATGGAAAAAGGGGCACATGAGATTTATACGGTGTAAATCCGGTTGGATGCCACCCAACTATGTCCTGAGGTATAGGACAATTGATTGAGCGAAAATATGCCGGTATAAGTAAGTATACGGCATCTCCAAGGTAGTCGGGTATGCCCTGTGTTTTTTAGAAAACATCGGTATGTGGCATCGTTTGTCGGGTCTCGGTATTCATAAAGAAATCCTAAGTAAAACCCGATAGGATCTCGAGCAAACACTGATAAAGTAGCTTTATTAAAGTAACTTTGATGAAGTAAGGTCATAATGACTAATGATGACATGCTTTTATGTTGGTCTAATTATGTTGGTCTAATAAAATCATGACACATATCCCTCCATCATGACAAGGGAAAAAGCTACTTTTGTGTTGGACCAGTAAAAGCATGACACATGTCCCTTCATAACTACAAGTGCAAAAGTCAAGAAACTTGTGGAAGAAGTTATGTTAAAGGAGATATTTTGAGGGCATTTTGGTCAATTGCTATAAGGGACACATGTGCATGCAATTGGTATGAAATGATTACTCAAAAACTTCCCTAATAAGCATCAAATTTATGCAAAGCAAAGGGGAGAGAGAAAAGTCAACAAAACTTGCAAAATAAGGCAAATTAAAAGGATATTTTATAAGGGCACTTAGGTCATTTGATTTGAGGGATTTTTAAGTGCATTCTTGACATATTTTAAGACGGTTGCACTCCCTTTTGCATGAATATTTTGACCAAGAGCTCAAAGGCCATAAAAATTAAAGTGTCAGTGCAGAAGGGCACAAAACACTTATATGATGTCAATCGGTTGGTAAAAGTGCTATTTAGCTATGCGCTAAGGTATGAGACAATTAACAGAGCAAAAATGTGCTAAAATAAATATGCACATGACATTTCCTAAATGGGTGAGGGTTCCTTGCATTTTTTAAGGGATAAAGAAGAGAAGAGTATTCAAGAAGTTTGTTGAAGAAGCCAAAGAAAAATCTAGAATTACTTGAAGGAAAAGCAAAGAAATAGGTCAAATCAAGTTATTATGAAGAGAGAGAAAATATTTAAAAATAGGGTTAACCTACACCATACATTTTAATCAGATTTTGTGGACCAAATGGTGCCACATCTGCTTCTTGGAAGTCTCTATATTTTCTTGAAGAAAAAGCAAAGGAATCATTTGATAACTTGAGGCACCCTTTGGACCAGTGGATAATATCAAAAGTTGGATATTTCACCTACACCTTGGGCTCTATTTAAGGACCATCTCTACCCATTTTTCTGTTGCCCTAGGCATGTTCAAGGAGAAGAAGGAGGTGTGCAGCAAAGTCATTGGCTCGGAAGGAAGAAGAAGGCATACGCGTTCGAAGATTCAAGGTAAGTGCTAAACTTGTGACTTAGTGGTTGTAACTTTGTGATTTCTGTCCAATAGTGTTAACATGAGGATTAAGTGGGATTTTGATATTTTTAAAGGTTCCAATAGGTTTAAAACGTGATTCCGTATGAAAATAGGTCAAAGATAAAATATACAAACCTGAAAAAAACCCTAAGTCACAAGAACAAAGCAAATATGCCAATAACAGTGTTTTCTAGGCAACGATGTTTAATCAATGGATTTTAAATAGTAAATGAATTATTTTTTCTTTGAAATTTCACAGGGTTAACGTAGACATCCTAAGCTTCATTTTGATATGAGATTTTGTGACTTTTCAATTTTTCTACTGGGAGATATTTATTGTTGAAAATGACCCTAAAACCTGAACTCTTTCTCTGACCAGCGGCTAAGGTTTGAGGATAAGAAAATGAAACGAACCTGAATGACCTTGGAAACTATTTTTTATTGTAAACTAGACATAATAAAGGTTCCGTGTCTGCTGGAATCGCGTCAATTAGATTTGTCTGGAATTGATTAAAAATGTTTGAAGTTGGAACATTATTTTAGGAGATTTTGGGTATAGGCGAAAATCTTGATATTGGAAGTGGAATCTATTTGAGTGATTAAAAGTATGGTATTTTTGGCTGTATTTAGGGTTGCGACGTGTATAGGATACTTTTCAAGCATTGAAGAAAGGATTCACTGATTCCAAGGAAAGCACCAAGTAGTAACTGTTAACTCACATGCTCTATGTTGCTCTCACATGTGTGTTTTATCATGGTTGAGGATGTAGGGTAAGTAGTACCTATAGGACTGTGTGTCCTTAAGGTGCTACTGAGGCTCGAGGTATATGTAGGGTAAGTAGTACCTATGGGTCTGCGTGTCTTTAGGGTGCTACTGAGGCCCGTGGCATGTAAGGTAGGTAGTACCTATTGAACTGTGCGTTCTTAGGTTACTATTGAGGCCTAGAGTATAAAAGTTAGGGAGAGCCTATTATACTGCGTGTCCTTAGGTTTCTACTGAGGCCTCTCAGCGCTATTGGTTCCGGGGGCTTGTCTTGAACATGCGATCTTGGGGGTTTGTGGTATATGCCATGTTTATTTTCCTGATTGTGATTTGCATAACATACATTGCACACATATTGTATATGAGTTTAACAGTTACTCTAAGGTGCAATTTTTGAACTCCAAAACATTTTGGAGATACAGGTATAAGGCAGTAGCTGTTGTGGGACTTGAAAAAGGTAGGGCATGATGCGGAGATTTGAAGAAATGGGGGATGCACTATTGTTTTGTACTTTATAAATTGGATGATTGTAGTATTTATCTTTTGATCAATACTTATGTCGGATAATTGTACTCTTAACCCTTCAGGGAGTTATTTACTTTTTGGTTATTGCATATTTATCAGTACCTTGTATTTGTCCAAACCGGTATCGTGCTCTGCTTTGTTTGCTCTCATACATGATAAAAGGAATAAGTAATTAAGAAAAGGTAATTAAATAAAAGGAATCACTTTAATCCGCCACTCGAAAGGGCGAGGCCGGTAGGGGTGTGACAGTCATCTCATGGAAAGGAATTTTAGTTTTTGTACTTCGACCATTTAATTTCCACCTAATAATTCAGTGACATGAATATTTTTAAATTAAAATGCAAAAATACATATGACATTTTTTTTTTTTTTGAAAGTGCTCCTAACACCAAAAACTTTTTTTGAGAGGCTATGGATTTCAAAAATAATTGTAAAAATACACATGGTTATTAATTTTTATTTGGTCAACAATGGAGTGTGCCAGCTAGGACTTAAATAACTCACATCAGTATCCAATCACAATTTTCGGCCAAACATTGTCTCATTAATGGTTCATATGTATTTTTATACATATTTTAGAAGTTTATAGTCAATTCTACACCTAAAAAAATATTTAGTATTGAGTGTACTTTCAGGAGCAATCTCATATATATTTTGACACTTTAACCTATATTTTTGTCGTAGAACATCTTAATTTTCCTTTTTTTAGAACAGATGTTCAATTTCCTTATAAAGTATCATAGTTTCAACTAAGTTAAAATTTACTATAACTGCGAAATAAATACAGAAGAAGTAATAATAACAGGATATGTAAGTTTAAAGAATAAAGTGACAGTTATAAAAATTTGAAATAAAAATAAAAAGTAAAAAATGATAACAATAGCACTATACACACACACACACTTTATAGTATTAGAGTTTGGGTTTAACTTATTCAAATTAACGTTAAATAAAATATTTTCTTCCATTTGAGGGGCAATACATATTACTCCGTAAGTCAAAAAAAATACAACTAGAATAGAAGTATAGAACAGTAGCATTGTAATAAAAAGATCCAAGCAAAAAAAAAAAAAAAAAAAAAGGTGAAAAACAAGACAAAAATAGAGGACCGCGATGAGCAAGTGAAGCTTCACACAGAGAGATAGTGTAAGAAGCAAGAATAAAGAATGGCGCGAAACTACTCATTTTCATAACAAGGAATTTAAATCCCCACTAGTTTCAAATTTCTGGAATAGAACGTTTTGTTTCGCTGCTCCCTGCTATTAGGGTTTGAGGATTTCTATTCCCGAACTGCACACAAAGAGAGAACAATCATGCATTCGAGCCAGTTCGACGGTGCCGCAGCCTTTTCCGGCGGTGGTTTTATGCCATCTCAGGCAACTCAAGGCCCTGAATCTTCTTTCTCCTACTCTAAGGTCCATATCTCTCGCATACTTATTTTTTTCCTCTCATTTTGCCGTTTTTTTAGTTTTTCGTCCTTTTCATAATCGCGTAATTTGACGTAGCAGCGAAACTAAGTTCTTTGTCTACTGTTTTTATGTTCTGGCAAGTGCGATTAGTGCTTTGGTCTGCTAATCTCTGAACTGTGACAATTGGTCCAATCTGTTCTTCTCTTTTATTTATTTCAAGTTCCTCTGAGCAATTAGCAATCACATAGTTTTGCTGCATTTTAGCTTGATTATATTTTGGAATGTTGGTGAAAATTATTGGTTGAGTTTTCTTTGTTATTGTTGGAAGTTAACTTCTGAACCGGCTTAAGCTTTTGCAGAATCGTGATGCTTAGTCATTGCTTCCTCTGACGGTCAAGCAGATAAATGATGCATTTCTGTTTAGTGATGATAAGTCTAACATGCTTATCGATGGCGTGGATGTTAATAATGTCAGTTTCTTGAATTGCAATTTGACAGTTGGTTGTGGCTTGCTTTTCTTTTGTTCTGATAGTTTGAGTTGAAATCGTGTCTAGGTCACTCTTGTAGGAAGGGTGTGCAACAAAGCTGGAACGATTACTGATGTTACTTTTGTACTAGAAGATGACACTGGAAGGATTGAGTGTAGTAAATGGTGAATTTCATTATTTGTCAATGCTTTGCTTAGTTTTTTTCCTTTTTCAGCTTACTTTTTCTGGTCTTTTAAATATTCAAAGTGACAGGTAATTTTGCATGTGTAGGCTCCAAGAAGATATAGACACCAATGAAGCGGAGGGTATCAGGAAATTTCGCTATTTATGTTGGAGCTATATTGGCTTAGTGATTATTTTTTAATCATTTATTGGTTTCATAACCTTTTTAATTTCTTTCATTAGTCTCTTCTTTTAACTAAAACTTTTCTGGGTTACATGATCATTGCTCAAGCTTTTCAACATCGTAACTTGACAATTTGCCAATCTGAATTCGAAAACGTCACATGTCCAAACATTACTTGACACCCTGCATTGAGATGGTTTATAAGGTTAATGTTTCTAGTAGCCACCTCGTTTTGAACATATTGTTTATATCATTTCTTGAAATATACCCAACTCCTTTTCTTTTTTCCTTTTGTTTTCAGGGATGGAATGTATGTGCGCTTACATGGACACTTGAAAGGTTTTCAGGGAAAAAGGACCTTAAATGTATTCTCTTTTAGGTGTGACATTAATATCATGTCTTAGTTTAGCAGTTCAGTATTTTAGTTTTCTTCTATACGTAGTACTGCCAGAGTGCCAGCCTATAGTGATAACTCACAAAAGATGCTGGGGTTTTGAGAAATGCTTATGATAAGGACCTTGCTAAATCATTCTAGAATTACATGAACACCGCAAGACACTTCAATTGACATTGAAGCTGAAGAACTCCTAGGACAGGTTACAGCAACCAATTCACTGTGTCTCACACAGACACATGCTAGTGCCAACAAGATTCAGTCGAATGTGACTAAGCTCACACCTCAGTACACACCTCTAGACCAATCACAAATGCAAACCAGACACTCTGAGATAAGAGCTGGCTAAGATTCCTTCTTTCTGCACGAGAAATTAGAAACATAGCAGAACAATCTGGGCACTATACAGAGCAGAAAAGAAAAGAAAGAAGAAATGAATAAGATGATAATGACACAAGACCAGAGCTAGCTTTAAAGACTCTAGCTCTCTACCTAACTTTTATCGAAGGCTCTCTTCCCTGTTTTCCCATGCCAGGTTTCCTTCTCAAATGGTGTCTTACAACCACTTCCTCAACTTCCCTCAGACCCTTCATGCATCAAACCCTTGTACAATTGTCCTGTCTATTAGTTCCAGCTCTAGTTCCCTGTTTCTACCTTTTTTCTTTGATATAAATCTTTGCAACAGTAATCAATTGAGTAGGACGAATAGTCCAATCAATACCCTTGTCCTCTGCCATAAGTCTACAAAAATAATATGACTTGGATGACTAATTCTATTGTTTTAAGTGTAAATGGGCTGGCGGTCATGTCATAGAGTGAATGAATGATGGTAGAGCTGGTATTTTGTTAATCGTTTGAGAAACCTTTTCTGCAAGCCAAAACAAAACTCTTCTCACATGCTTATCTCATAAATTGTGAAAGCTAAAAGCTAATCCAAACACACTTTAATCACTTCCCAGAATTTCTCTATGCATTCTTTAGGTCTTTTTTTTTTTTTTTTTTTTTTTTTGGTGGGGTTCATTTGACATTCAAGTTATTAGTATTATTTGAAGTGGAAAGGTTTATTTGAATGACTTTCTTGGGTTATCATTAATTCTCCACGAACACTTTTAAGATGGTTTGATAGCTATATTATTTTGACATTAGCAAAGTTCTATAGTAGTTGTTCGTATTTGTTTGCTCCTTCTTCCCTACTTTTGACATGTACACTGGTGTTATTTCCAGGCCTTTGAACGACTTTAACGAGATTGCAAGTCACTTCATTGATTGTATATACGTCCATCTATATAATACCAGGATACGGGTATTAGGTAGAATATTGCAAATTATATCTGGGTTTGACATTACATTAATGTGTATATATTTTTTGCTCAGAAATTAATGTGTATATATGACTCTTGCATGATTGTGCTGTCCATTGTTTTTATTTTTATTTTTTAATTTTCTTCTTCTACATAAACTTTACAGACTAGCGTGCCAAATCCGCAATCTGTGAACAATTCCTTACCTATTAATCCCACAAGAGGTCATCAAGCTGCCCCTCCAAGTCAAGTGAGGGGACTATTTATGAATGTTAATGTTTACTTTTGACCACCTTTTTAATTATTTGATGTAATCTGTTTTTTTTTTTTTTTTTTTTTTTTTTTTTTTTTGGGGGTCCTTCCTAGTTCTCTGGTCAGCACAACAATGGTCAGAAGGGTGTTGAAGATATGGTCTTTAGATATCTTGCATCTTCCCTCGAACAGGTAATTCTAAAATGTGATTTGTGTATGTTTATGTTGTATCTTTGTAAGTCTAGCAGGAGAGAGAAAGAGAGTAGAGGAGAGAGATAGGGGAAACAGAGAGAAAAGAAGCTAGAGGTCTGTGAAAAGAACAGAGGAGAAACAAGTCGGGGAGGAAGAGAGGAAACGAGAGTCTGGTAGTTGATTGAACATATGGCCAACTCTGTTGCCCTCCTTCTGGATGGATAGATGTATCCCTGAATTTTTTTTAATTATCGTAAAAAAAGAAAAGAAAAATATAAGAAAGTTATGGGAAGAAAAGGAAGTAAGAAATCAAAAGACTAATCTCTAGATTGCAAGCTCTTCTACATGAATGCTGAAAAGTAATTTAAATCTTCCTTTCGAAACAAACAAAAGAGAATTGACAATGGTATATGATATCAAGTCATACAATTACATCAGGGTAGGCAAGAACTAGAATTTGGCTGTGAGGCAACGAAGTATTGGAACAATACATTTGATTACATTTTGCAAGGTCGGTATAGATAAGCTTTGCATAAAATTGAAGTGTATTCTGCGCTTCTTAAGGTGCATGTAGTTGTAACTTTTTATATTCTTCAAAGTTTTCTTGTCATTATATTCTGTGTTAGTCTCCTATTATGCACATGTAGTTTTTTGTTAGAACTTTTACTTGCACAACTGGGTTCATTACTCAACTTTATCTTATTTTAGAGCAAAAGAGGAGGGTGTCTCTCGGGATCTTATTGCACAGCATCTTGGAATTCCTTTGGATAAGCTCATGTCTGTCTTACCTATCCTCTCCTTCCCCTTCTCATGTTGCCTAGTAGGACTCTGTTGACGTAGGTTCTGGTTTTGCAGGTTATCCATAAAAAATCTTATTGAGGAAGGCGCCATTTATGAAGCTGTAGCTGATCATTACAAGTCAATCATCAACAGTTGACATCTCTTCAACGACTTTGATCCTAATCTGAGCCTTTCTGGTAATGATTATCCATTGCATAGCTGACTATGCTTAACCCTGTATGCGTCACAACAGTTATGTTAAATACGGGCATGTAAAACCTTAATCTTAATGTTATTGTTTCTAGTGTGTATGAGTTAAGTACAGCTTAACTGATATGTAATTAGTTTATCTTTTAAAGGAGTTTGTCATGAATGATGTGTTGGGATCCGTACAACGCAGCGGATTAAAAAACTTACGAATCCCGTCCTGAGGATCACTCAGGTGCGTTTAAACCTAGGCTAGGGAATCCGAAATTACCTTTGGAGAATTCGTTCGCGGCTCATTCTTCGTTGAATAGGTGGGCTACCTCCTCGATCGACGAAGACGACTCGTAGGATCGTCTTCCTCCACCGTATCCACACGAACAACTCCCGAACACGGCTACGCAGCGTGCTAGCGCCTCTTGTGCGTGTCTCTTGATTTTCCACTCTAGGATTTTTCTCGCGGCTTTCTGAATGCGCTCAACAAAATGTCCCGTGAGTTTTCTAAACTCGTTCAGCGCATTATATAAAATTAATCCTCATTAATTTTGAAATTCAAATTTCAAATATGGATTAAAATACATTAATTACATCAATCAAATCGATGTAATGTATTTAATCCTCATTAAAGCCGATTTGAAATTCGAATTTGGAATCGAATTAAAATAAATGTATTAATTAAATCCATCTAATAGATCTAATCAAATCCATTTATTTAATCCAAATTAAAAGCCTTCTCGATTTAATTTATCTCTATAAATTAAATCCGAGAAATAATATCTATCTATTTAATTTAAATTTGAGATACCATATCTCAATTTAATATTAAATGATATACGATATCTTTATTCGAAAATTTAAATGAGATACAATATCTCAATTTGTTTTAAATATTTAATTTATCAAATAAATTAAATACAAAACAAATATTATATATATATTAATATTATAATCTCTATTAATAATATTAACATATATTAATTTCAAATTTAATATATATATATATATACATATATACATGTATAATATATATATATATATACATGTATATATGTGTATATATATATATATATCCTAGATTAAATTCAGAATTCAATAAATCTTATACGTATCTAAGATTCAATGAATCTGGACACATTTGCTCGTGTTGAGTTATTCTTGTGTGCGACCCTGCAGGCCCATATGAGATTGGCAGTGGGCCAACACTGTGTCAGCCCACAAGTCGCAAGCGGCCTCTAGCAAGACATTGCGACTACCCAATTCACATGGGGATCGATGACACGATACAACCTATCGTACAACCATGTCACGTCCCTTTTGTCACGCGATAATTCGGTCAAGGATGAGGCATGAATAATGTCAACTTCCTTTTCTTGACCATTACTTTCTCGATTATCGAGTAGTCTAATAAGTGAAAATGGAAACTCCTTTCCATCACAGTACGGCCGTACATTTCTTAGACTCACTCATCGAGGGGCCCAAGTATTATCTCTCTGCAAATGTGAGGGACAAATTCCATCTTGACCATTCACATCCCTCCGCATGAAAACCACTGATCCCGATCCCAACCTTTATCATCACCCGGTCAAAGGTGACTTTTGACTAGGTCAAAGGTCAGTGACTCATCATGTAGGAATCCATGATGGTCTCAGGTCATAGGGCGTTGTGACGCGGTTATACATGAGATAAGCTTATGACTAAATCCATGCAGCTTTCTCATAGTGGGTCGGTCCAGCACCTTGTACTCTTACAAGTGCCCATGACTTTGATTCGTATCTCCATACGTCATCAAAGTCATACTGGTCTTACCTCATCTTCGCTCCTGCGTAGATGACCGATCAGGGACATTTAGGATATCATCTATAAGATATATCCAAGGATCAGTTATCATTGTAAACATGTGAATGAAGTGATAACTTAATGGAGAACAATGACTTGCCCTAGGGCATAATTTCCAACAGACTCCCATTTGCACTAGGCGCAATCATTAATTACTTTAATTCCCATTGCCCTAACATGATGCTCATGTTTTGCTTGTGCAAGCCGCTTAGTAAGAGGATCAACTAAATTGTCTTCTCCTGGTATTTTGCATTGATTTCTCTGATAAGATGAAATTGCCTGAGTACATGCCTGGTCCTTTGATGTGACCTAGGCTTCTTGGTCTGTGCAATAGCGCCGCTATTGTAACAGAACAATTGTATTGGATATGAGATGGTAGGAACCACCTCAAGTTCATCAATGAACTTTCTAATCCGAAAGACCCCTTAGCTGCATCCTATGCTGCTCTATACTCAGCTTCTATATTGTAAAATCAAATATAGTGCTATGCTTAGAGCTCTTCTAGCTTACCGTACCACCATTCAACCAGAACACATATCCTGATTGCGATCTTAGATCATCTCGATCAGTTTGGAAACTCACATCTATGTAACCAGTTACACAAAGCTTGTCTTCCAAGCCACCATATACAAAGAATGAGTCCTTAGTCCTTCTCAAGTACTTAAGGATATTCTTGATAGCGATCCAGTGACCCTTACGGGATCTTGTTGATATCTGCTGGTCATATTCAAGGCAAATGACACATCCGGTCGAGTACATAACATGGCATGCATGATAGATCCAATGGCGGAGGCATATGGAATCTTACTCATGCGGTCTCCTTGATCTTGTGTACTAGGACACAGATCTTTACTAAGATGGATGCCATGAGACATGGGTATGTTACCCCTTTTAGATTCCTGCATACTGAACCTATGCGTATCTTGTCTATATATGTGCTCGACTTAGGCCTATCGACCTCTTAGATCTATCTCTATAGATCCTTATCCCTAGGATATAAGAGGCTTCGCCTAAATCTTTCATTGAGAAAGACTTTCCTAACCAAGACTTGACACTCTGCAAGGTAGGAATGTCATTCTCAATGAGTAGGATGTCATCAACGTAAAGCTCTTAGAAATACAACTGTGCTCCTACTAACCTTCTTGTAAACACAAGATGCATCGATGTTTTGAATGAATTCAAACTCTTTGACTACTTCATCAAAACAACGATTCCTACTCTGATATGAGTGCTTCAATCCATAAAAGGATCTTTGAAGCTTACATACTTTACCGAGTCCTCTCGGACGCACAAAATCCTTAGGTTGTGTCATGTACACATCCTCAAGCGACTTTCCGTTAAGGAAGACTGTTTTGACGTCCATCCGTCATATCTCATAGTCATATTATGATGCAATGGCAAGAAGGATTCGATTGATCGGCCATTGCAACTAGGGAAAAGGTTTCATCATAGTCCACACCATGAGTGAATCCTTTTGCAACCGGATTGTGCCTTGAAGACATTTACTTTGCCATCCATGTCGGTTTTTCTTCGAAAACCCACTTACACCCAATGGTTTTTAAACCTTGGTGGATCGACTAAGGTCCAAACCTTATTGTCGTATATGGATTGCATTTCGAGACTTCATGGTATCAAGCCATTTTTCGTAGTCCGGCCCCACCACGGCCTTTCGATAGGTGGTTGGCTCATTCGTTCAATAAGCAAAACATCACGACTTCCAAGAATCGAAATCCATATCTCTCGAGGTCATGAGCCGTGATCTATTGGACCTTCGTGGGCCTTGTGTTACTTGAGCAGGCTCAACAACTTTGTGAGTCTTCTCCGGTTTCCATCTGTGGTTCTACATTGTCCTGTGACTCTCGAACTTCTTCGAGGTTCACCTTACTCCCATTGGTTCTTTTAGAGATAAACCCTTTTTCCAAAAAGGTACCATTCCGAATAACAAACACTTTGTGATCGGTGGGATTGTAGACATAGTATCCTTTAGTTTCCTTAGGATACCCCACAAAAAGGCATTTTGAGGATCTGGATGATAATTTATTAGAGGCTTGCTGTTTAACATAGACCTCACATCCCCGAATTTTAAGAAATGACAAACTGGGTTTGTTCCCAATCCATATCTCATATGGTGTCTTTTCAATTGCCTTTGACGGAACACGATTTAGTATGAACGCAGCTATTTCTAGGGCATGACCCCAAAAGGAAGGTGGAAGATCTGTTTGACTCATCATAGGTCAAACCATATCAAATAAAGTTCGATTCCTCCGTTCAGAAACACCTTTCCATTGAGGTGTTATGGAGGAGTAAGTTGTGAGAAGATCCCACAACTCCTAAGATGGTCAAATAACTCTTGGCTTAAATATTCGCCACCTCGACCAAATCGAAGTGCTTTAATTATTTTGCCAAGTTGGTTTTGCATTTCATTTGAATATTTTGAACATTTCAAAAGATTCAATTTTATATTTGATTAGGTAGATATACCCATATCTACTAAAATCGTCTATAAAAGTAATAAAGTGCAAATGACTTCCTCGGCAAATGTATTCATTTGTCCACACATCCGTATGTATGAGGCCCAATAAATCGGTGACCCTCTCATCGTGTCCCAAGAGGCACCTTTGTCATCTTTCCCAATAAACAAGACTCACATGTATCAAATGATTCAAAATCAAATGAATTTAGAAAACCATCTGCGATGGAGTTTCGAAATGTATTTCTCATTTATATGGCCTAGACGACAATGCCATAGGTAGGTTGGATTCAAATCATTTGACTTGAACCTTTTAGTAGTTATGTCATAGATTCGTTCATTATTAGGATGTTCTTAATTAAGCACACAATGACCAGAATGCAAATCACCATGAGCATAAAATTGTCATTATGGAAAACTTGAACATTTACGATTCCTAAATAAGAACGTAATAAAGTATTGTTCTTGCTCAAAGCGGGAACATAAAAGCAGTTGTTCAAAATTAAACAAAATCCCACTGGGCAGAACTATTTCATAAGTGCCTATGGCTAAATCAGCAACTGTTGCTCGATTTCCCGCTCGTAGGTCAACTTCGCCCTTCTTCAATCTCCTACTTTCCTTGAGACCCTACACATTTGTACAAATGCGAGATCCACATGCAGTATCAAATACCCATGTAGAGGAAGTAGAAAAATGAATATCTATGACATAGATACCTGAAGCGATAGCCCCGCTATCCTTCTTGTTATTTTCCAGATCTTCTTGATAGAGCTTGCAGTTCCTCTTCCAATGACCGATTTCATTGCGAAGAAGCGAGACTCCATCCTTCGGAGGTTTTGCCTTCTTGGCTTTCCGTTTCATACCCCTTCCTCTACGAACGAGACAAAACAAAACCGGGCCTCTTCTCAAGACTTTGCTCAGCGGTTTTGAGCATCTCATGCGTTCGAAATTGATTCCCTCATGTTGTTCATGACGTAATTCATGACAACGTGTTCATAACTTCCGGGAGTGAGCTCAAGATCACATCGTAGCTAACTCCTTGGAGATGGGGAATCTAAGCCTCTCAAGGTGATCAATGTAGCCTTTCATTTTCAACAAATGGGGACTAATCGATTCACCTTGACCATCTTGCAAGAGAATAAGGCCTTTATGGCCTCATACCTCTCTTGCGTTGCACATTCTTGGAACATTTCCAAAGGATGATCATTCATCTCGAGTCCTCCATATGTTCCGGATCTTCATCGAGATCCGGAATCATGGTGGCAGCATCGAGCATCCCGTATCCATAGAGTCATTTTGATGCTTCATGTAAGCATCGGTTTGATCTCTTGGATCATTAGCTACGAGCTCATTAGGAATGGGTTGATCGATGAGATACTCATTTCTTCTGTGTTTAGGATCAACGCTTAAATCCCCAAACATGTCAAGAAACTTTGTCTCATCGAGTTCGTCCTTCTCAAGGACCGATCGCATTGATGGTGTTACAGTGTTACTATTTGACATGATTCTACAATTTAAAAGATATGCAAAGTTAGTTAATATTCTCCCACTGAATTAACAACCCTCATTTTAATTAGTGGGCTAAGATCCATATTTGGCTTGATCTTAAGTCCACTTTGGCAGGACGCTTAAAACCAAGTTATTTAGGTAGGCAACTTCTTAGCCAATTACATCACATGTAACTCTTAGATCTTTATGGGATTTGATCATCATATGACCTAGCATGTTTAATCCCATCCAATGCCTTGAGATCCAAAACCGTTTTGATAATCTCAATTAAGTCAAGACAACAATGAATATAGAGTATCACCATTACTCTCTCTTGCCTCACCAAGATAACTCAAATGCATCCACTTTGGTGGAACATACAAATGGGTGATCTAGGTTTTGACAAGTATTCATTTATTGACGGCATTGTGACTTAAGATTGTATTTAGAGGGTATTTATTGATATTACCTAATTAATCTTATTAATTTTACCTATATGAATGCAATCCTCATTGTATATCATATAATGTCTAATTTAATTATGATATGATCACATCAAACATAATTAAGAAAAACTCGTGACACAACATGGCTCATCTAACCTAGAGTCCACTCAAGCCAATGAGGGGACTTCTCTAAATAATAAAAGAAAATACATATAGAGAAACCTCTTTTAACATTCGAGGGGAGTGAGATGAGAAGAGAATGTACATCAAGATCATTTAGAGAGAGGCATGGCACGCAGGCCATATTTAAATTACAACACTTGTAAAATCTCTAGAGCCATGTTGTTCACTATACCCAAACAACACTTTGAAAGGTAAATTAATATATATATATATATATTAATTCATGATAAAATTCTCGATTTTATATTATATTATATATATATATATATATAATATGCCATGATTTAATTAATCGCGCTACGAACAATCAGGCGGTCCCTACGGCGGTCCCGCTAAACCTGATTTCGCGTCGATGAAGAAGGCCGTCCCAAACGCCGTTGATCTGAACGTCGAACGCAGCCATGTCTAACATGACTATCGTCAAATCTGGGATTTAAAACTACGTTGAAGGATGAACCCTAACATCCTCGCGAATCCAGATGTGTTCGACTCGACCTTGAACCCACGTCGCGTATGATCGTCGTCTCTGAACGTTTCAGAATCTGATCAATACGCGAACAACAGCCATCGGAGAATCACCAATGTTCGATCACCATCAAACGTATCGATGATTCCAACCCCAAAGATTCGTGATCGAGTTTCCAAACATCCCAAAGCGATCGAGTTTCCAAACGTTTGAAACGTGACCTAGGTTCGAGTGGATGAACGATTTGACTGATCGTACTACGTCCTGAACGATTCAGAACTGGATGAAAAACACCGCGGCTCCATGTTAGAGAACCGACTGAAAAACCTTAACGCGAACTTAGAAAGAAAAGATCGGGATTCGATTTGACATTCATATATCGCCATATATAATAGTCAAACGAAAGAAGCCTGATTTAAACGCACGTTGAGTTGGCTCTGATGCCACTGTTGGGATCCGTACAACGCAGCGGATTAAAAAAACTTACGAATCCCGTCCCGAGGATCACTCAGGTGCGTTTAAACCTAGGCTAGGGAATCCGAAATTACCTTTGAAGAATTTGTTCGCGGCTCATTCTTCGTTGAACAGGTGGGCTACCTCCTCGATCGCGAAGACGACTCGTAGGATCGTCTTCCTCCATCGAGATCCATACGAACAACTCCCGAACACGGCTACGCACGGCGTGCTAGCGCCTCTTGTGCGTGTCTCTTGATTTTCCACTCTAGGATTTTTCTCGCGGCTTTCTGAATGCGCTCGACAAAATGTCCCGTGAGTTTTCTAAACTCGTTCAGTGCATTATATAAAATTAATCCTCATTAATTTTGAAATTCAAATTTCAAATATGGATTAAAATACATTAATTACATCAATCAAATCGATGTAACGTATTTAATCCTCATTAAAGTTGATTTGAAATTCGAATTTGGACTCGAATTAAAATAAATGTATTAATTAAATCCATCTAATAGATCTAATCAAATCCATTTATTTAATCCAAATTAAAAGCCTTCGATTTAATTTATCTCTATAAATTAAATCCGAGAAATAATATCTATCTATTTAATTTAAATTTGAGATACCATATCTCAATTTAATATTAAACAGATATACGATATCTTTATTCGAAAATTTAAATGAGATACAATATCTCAATTTGTTTTAGATATTTAATTTATCAAATAAATTAAATACAAAACAAATATTATATATATATTAATATTATAATCTCTATTAATAATATTAACATATATTAATTTCAAATTTAATATATATATATATATACATGTATATATGTATATATATATATATATATATCCTAGATTAAATTCAAAGTATTCATTAAATCTTATACGTATCTAAGATTCAATGAATCTGGACACATTTGCTCGTGTTGAGTTATTCTTGTGTGCGACCTACGCAGGCCCATATGAGATTGGCGGTGGGCCAACACGTGTCAGCCCACAAGTCGCAAGCGGCCTCAGCAAGACATTGCGACTACCCAATTCACATGGGGATCGATGACACGATACAACCTATCGTACAACCATGTCACGTCCCTTTTGTCACGCGATAATTCGAGTCAAGGATGAGGCATGAATAATGTCAACTTCCTTTTCTTGACCATTACTTTCGATTATCGAGTAGTCTAATAAGTGAAAATGGAAACTCCTTTCCATCACGACGGCCGTACATTTCTTAGACTCACTCATCGAGGGGCCCAAAGATTATCTCTCTACAAATGTGAGGGACAAATTCCATCTTGACCATTCACATCCCTCCGCATGAAAACCACGATCCCGATCCCAACCTTTATCATCACCGGTCAAAGGTGACTTTTGACTAGGTCAAAGGTCGATGACTCATCATGTAGGAATCCATGATGGTCTCGAGTCATGTGGCGTTGTGACGCGGTTATACATGAGATAAGCTTATGACTAAATCCATGCAGCTTTCTCATAGTGGGTCGGTCCAAAGACCTTGTACTCTTACAAGTGCCCATGACTTTGATTCGTATCTCCATACGTCATCAAAGTCATCGGTCTTACCTCATCTTCGCTCCCGTGTAGATGACCAATCGGGGACATTTAGGATATCATCTATAAGATATATCCAAGGATCAGTTATCACTGTAAACATGCGAATGAAGTGATAACTTAATGGAGAACAATGACTTGCCCTAGGGCATAATTTCCAACATGATGGAACCTATTGTAAATGGAGCTATATACCCAAGAGGGGGGTGAATTGGGTATTTTAAAAACTTTTAGAAATATGCTGTTTTTGAAGAAATGAAACCGAGAGATAGCGAGGAGGAAGGGAAGGAAAGCTTGCACAATAGAAATTATCCTGGTTCGGTCTTATCTTTGACCTACATCCAGTCCCCAAGCCACACTTGGGATTTTCAATCCACTATACTCACAAACGATTACACACTCGCACTCAAGAGTAGTTCTCTCTCTAGAACTCACTCCCCCTTACAAGTTGTAATCAATACACCCAACCACTAAGTCCCCGACTTATGGTTATCTCAATCAATAAATGATTTGAGATAGAACTCTCTCTCAGAGCGAGATAAAATGAACATTGAAGTGCAAGTATCGATTGATACAATGTAGATGAAAGCTGAACACAATAAATAACAATCAATGAATTTTCGCTCTTAGTAGTTGTGTCAGCTTGAGAAGAAGTTAATGCACTCTATTTATAGGTAGAGAACATTAAATGACCGTTGAATGGTGAATCCAACCGTTGTAGGTGATTAGCATTAAGTGCGGTCATCTTCTCTCTAACCTCCAACTAATCCAGTGCTAATATGGTCTGAGGTGGAACTCTGAGGATTTGTCCGTTGGAGAAGAGTTTACTTGATGAAGAAAGCATTCTTGACCGTTGAGAATGCGTGCTCAGGTGGGTTAACCAAAAGAAGGTTGATTTGCAGAAGTGCATTTAATGCTCTGCACACTTTTTGCTTTATGGCTTTGACCTTCAATAATCTTCATCTGTGCTAACTGAAATTCACTCAATAAACTTGTTAAACATATCTGGGAACATAAGTGAGTGATTCATGAAAGCAATTAGATCAAACAAGAGTGATATGCAAATTCGTGAAATTCAAAAATTGGTTTCAGCGTTGTTTACTCGAGTATGTTCTTGGTTACTCGAGTAAGTCCTTGTGTGAAAAAGTCTTTCTGCAGTATCCAAAAGGATACTCGAGTAAGCGACTTCCAGAAGTAAACCATCGAGACTTGAACTTTTGAAACCAAGGTCTTTACTCGAGTAAGTTAATATTGTACTCGAGTAAGCAACTATTTGCTTGAAATCTCTAAGTGAAAAATGCTCTTTACTCGAGTAAGCAAATTCATACTGGAGTAAGCACGAGCATGAGTTAAGTTGAAAATCATTTTAAAAGTTCTTTACTCGAGTATGGAAACTCTTACTCGAGTAAGCACGAGTTTATAAAACTTTGGGAACTTTCTGTAAGACCCTTTACTCGAGTAAGCAAATTCTTTACTCGAGTATATACTCAAGTTCAAAAGTTCATTTGCTCTCGGTAAGTCCAATACTCGAGTATATATTTCTATACTCCAGTATTGATTTATCTTGTAAAGATTGATTGCTCTCGGATGGCCTTTACTCGAGTAAGCAAACCTTTACTCGAGTAAGTCTTAATTTGAAAAACACATTTGCTCTCGGTTGACCTTTACTCGAGTATGTGAACCTTTACTCGAGTAAGTACCTTTTGAAAAACACATTTGCTTTCTAGATGACCTTTACTCGAGTATATTTTCTCCTTACTCGAGTAAGTGCGTGTACAACTCAATTGGGCAATCCTTTAACAGTCCTTTACTCGAGTAAGCTTTCCTTTACTCGAGTAAGCAATCGAGAAATGGTTTTTCACGAGATGTTGCGAAGCTTCAACATATGTTTACAATTGTTGTTAATCATCAAAACACATTGAGAACTAACACCTATATTGGGGGGTTTTTAGTTCGGAAACCAGTAGTTACTGTAACACCCCTACCTGTCTCGCCCTTTCGGATGGCGGATAGAGGGATTCCCTTTTAATAATTATCATCTATCGTTTAATTACTATTTAATTACATGCATCAGAGTTTTATCGCAGTAGAGCATTCCCGGTTGGATTTCAGACAATACTGGTGTAATCAAAAGTAAGTACCAAAATAAAATCTCAAAGAGTTAAATATACAGTCATCCATCAATGCCAAAAAGGCCAAAATAATATACAGTCATCCAACCTCAAAATAAATCACAAAATAAATTTCCTCCGCCACCTTCAGCTCCAACTACTCCTGCCCAGCGGTCTTACCCTTCTCTCCAGATACAGCCCTTGTATTACTTCCTGAAGCTTTACAAAAATCTGGGATTCAAAACTGAATCCCAGAGTAACCATTAATCTCATATGTAATGCATAAATAGTGTATGTATGTAACCATAATCAAGAAAACACCAAACAGTAGCATTTCGTAACAAACGCGCAGTAACACAAATACAACATATCAAGTATACCGTGTTAACTGCGGAAGGACTACATGTCCTAGAAACAAACGCAGGACTGCTCAACAAAGCAAGCCCCGGATCCACAGCGCTAGGAAAAACACAGTAGTCGGGCTTCAAACTCAAACCACACTAAATGCACACAAACGCATGTCCCTTTTCAGGAGACACGGGTCCACAATCATGGAAAAACAAACATACAAGGCAATACAAGACATATGAGGATTAAGGTTATTACTTGGTAGTTGACCAAAATTTATCAGTACATTTTCCTCCGGATACGCGAAAAATCAAAGTGACTCTAAAATAATTAAAATATAAGTATGAGTGACTTTTCTCTAAAAATATTTATTTGTTGACCTAAAAATAAGTCTTCCTCCATCATACCATAATATTTAAGTTCATGAACTAGAACCTTATTATGAGCACGTTGAACACATTAAAGCACCCACAAGGAATCAGTTTTGTTTTCACGTCCTCAAGGCTAACAAAGAGCAAGCTCCTATTTTCCATTATTCAGTTTCTTCTACAAATTTCTCTTATATCATGATAATCCTTCTACCTAAGCTTTAATCTTCAAATTGATTCTTTCTTCATTCATCAATTCTATACATATTCAGACCCATCTTTCAAAAACGCATACCCTGAATACCACCATTTTCAACTTAGCAGATCATGAGTTTATAAAGTAGTTAAACTATAACTTACTTGATCTCAGTATACCTCCAACAAGAAACTTGATTCCTGATGTTTCTTCTTCCTCTCCTTTACGTTCTTCACCTTCACAGAACCAAAATGGAGTTTTCCTTCAAACTTTTACCCTCCAAAAACGAGAGTGGAAGAAGGTGGAATAAATATTTAAAGCCCCTTACCTTCCTCTGGGACGTGTGGTTTGGCTCTCCTTATGTCTTCTTCTCAGTCTTTGATCCCTTTCTTCTCTTCTTCTCCAAATTCGTCTAGCAAAGAAAATGGGTGAAGGAGAGCCCGTTAAATAGATCTCCAAGGTCGGTTCTAGTCCCAACTGGCGTCTAGATTTCTCTTCACCATTCTAGAGAAATCTGGGATTTTTTTTTCTTCTTCTCTTCGCGTCAAGCACGGTGGAAATGAAGAAATTGTTATCTCCATAGCCTTAACCAGCGTGCACCTCTACTTCTCTTTCTTCATAAATGCCAAATTGTCCAATCAATATTTTTATTCTATTTAGTCCATCTCACATCCGACCATAATGGGAAAATATTGAAAAAAAATATTTTGAATTCAATCGTAACTTCATCCACGTGTGCCACTGTTTCCTTGCTTATTTAAATGTTGAATTGTTTTTTTTTTCCATCACATTTTTTTCTCTGATTCCGACAGATTTTTAAAGAAGTTGGAAGTTAAAAATTTCCTTACTTCATCTAATCTTTCTCCATGTGATCTCTACTGCTCCCTTCATTAAATGCTAAATGTCACTTCATTCCCTTTCTCTGCCAGCCGGCGGTTTAATGGGTGGTAAGTAACAATTGGTTTTTTTTTTTTTGGTTGCTTTTGCTATATCCCAGTATCCCACGTAGGGAATTATCAAGGAGAGCTTTGATATATTTCTTCTCTTGTTCGTACAGTGTCCTTCTTCCATTAATACCTATTGTCCGATCAATTATATTTGACCCACTCCCTTACGCCCTCTCATATCCGGATACAAGGGAAGTATAAGAACATTGTATATTATATTTTTTTCCCTTCATTTCTTCTACCTCTCACGTGCTCAGCTCCACCTTCATTCAATATTTATTGTGTGTCCCGTTATTTACTCCTCACAGCCGGCGGTTTTAAATAAATACTGAAGAAATATTGTTTATTTATTTTTTCCTTAGCTTCTCACGTCAGGCATGTTGGAGATTATTAAGGATTTGGTGTGATCTCTCATTTTTCTTTTCTTCACCCGTACAACCTGCAGCCCCCTCCTTACTTCATTAATTATGGAATGTCTCATCCTTCATTTCTTGCTTTTCTCACGTCAGAGGCCGTAAAGCATTGGTGAAGAAATATGTATTCTTCCTGATCATTTCCATTTGCTTTTTTCTCCTATCCGACGCATTGAAAAGCACAAAAAAATTTGTGCATGTATTGCATCACGTGCCTACTCCCCCTTTCCTTCATTTATTTTGATTTCTCCATCCACCAATTCATTCTTTCTCTCTTCATCTTCCATTTTTTTTAATTACTATTCCCATAATTAGTATATCCTGTTAGAAAAATAAATACCATTGACTACTATTACTTGGTAAAAATTTTTTGTATTCCATTAATTAATTTACATGAAAATTGGGGTTGTTACAGTTACATTGCTAGTATATTACTGAAGGGCTTGATTTGGTTGCTAGAGGAATTTCGAAAGGACGTTCTTGTTGTAAGCCATTCATAGAGGCATAGATTTGGCGTATGTTGAAATTGAATCCTATGCATTTAGATTATATGCATAGCTATGAGATGCCTTGCTATTTTTTACAACTCACCAACCGATAGGTTTATAAGATTAATTTTAAATTGTTCCTATATATGTGATGAGATTTTTAGTAAAAATATGATAATGCACGAGTCTTTAATAATATTGACACAATTTAATTGGAAGTCATAATCTTTTCAACAATTAGGCTTGTTAATCTATTGAAAAGTTGGTTACTTCAATGTATTTAGCCCAAAAAGAAAAATTTAGGGTTGGTGACAAGTTTGTTTTGCATGGATTGAGATGGGAAGAAGTTTAGCGCCACCTTTACACAAAAAAAGAAAAAGAAAAAGAAAAAGAAAAAGAAAACAAGAAGGGAAGTGAAGAGTAGTAAATATGGATTTGTGATGTGGCAATAAATTAATATTTCCAACCTTTTTAGACCTCTCAATATCGTTGCACGTCAATTCAATTAACCTTAAAAAAAACCGAGAATTCAGCTATAAATTGTACCATGGCCCATGGATCCTAATCCCCTAGAAGTGTCCATCATGAAAACAATATTAAAATTGTGGGCTTGGAATGCAATATTGGCCTTATTTTATGTGAAGTTAGACTTGGGCCTGGTAGGCATTCCAACTGATATTATATTTTGCTACCAATAAATCAGATAACAACGACCACTTTTGCGGAAACAATTGAAGGCAAAACACTTGCTAATGAATAGGAAATGATTAACTATGAGGTCTAGCACAATTGGTACTCAGCTGGTTTCTTTAAGTATCTTATTAGGGGTCTCATCCCTAATAGTGTGTACGGCACTTAGCCAGAATAATGCTCATATTATTAATAATAGGTTTATTTGCACATAAAAGTTTAAGATTTATCAAGGTGTATAGCATCAAGGTGTTCTGCCGATATTGAAACATACATGATGGAGAGATTACGGAAGCTAAATAAGTTACTTAATCATATCATATGTTGTGTATCCTTAGATTATATATCAGTTCATTAGTCAAATAAATTAGTTTGTAGAAAAAATAAAAAAATAAATCTCTAAAGTAAGTAGCTTCCTTATTTTCTTCAAAAAAAACTCAACCTAGTCTTATAATTAGGACATGAGGGAGTAAGATATGAAGTGCTCGACTTGAGGACATTCAACGATGTGTTGGTGACTTCCAAAACAAAACAAGAGATGGGAATACATCATGAGACAATCCTTCATAACCACATATCATGTGTTTTCAATCTCACTAAAGAGAATGGCACTTGTGCTATCACAGTTTGAGTTGCAACAAAAGTTGTCAAAGATTTCATTTGCCCAATTTCTTCTTTTAGCTTTTCAATCTTCGAACAATCACAAAGATTAAGCGTCTTTAAGGATTTCAAGTTATACACACTACTCAGGAGGTAGTTGAGACTTTTGCAGTCCTTTAAATTTAACAAAATATATTTAAGATCACCAATGGAAAAGTGAATTATAGACAAATGTGGACAATCTTTGAGTTTGAAGTTTTCAAGATATGACAGCTTTGAAAAGTTAGGTGTTTCTGTCAAGTTTTGATAGATTGCGACTTTTTAACCCCTCTAGCAATTGTGCAAAGAGAATAGTTTAGAATAAAATGAACAGTATATAAAACGAAATTAAAAAAAAAAGATGGAAACAAATACGAATACTATCACTAGTTGAAAAAACTCATTGCAAGTACCTAGCTTTTCTCCATCCTTTGGTGAGTTGGCCCACTTTAAATTAATGGCAACTACTTTTTTTAGATTAAAGTTCATTGGCATGCGTTATAAGGGAAACCCATGCCAACAAAGCCATCTCAAACTTGTTGATAGTTAACTATAGTCCCTAGTAAGATGTACATTATCAAGGTGAAGCAAACGAAGCCTCTTCATCTTCTTGAACGTTTTGGCACTCAAGTGTACTGAATTATTCCTTGACATGTTTAGAGCCAGTCCTTTGATAGATATTGTTCCCTGTCAAATAAAAAGAAGAGAAAAACCAACACAAAATCTTATAGTGATTAAGTCATTGAGATAAAGGTTTAAGCCCATAATTGGCGACAAAATGATAGTAAGAGCATAATGAAAAATGAAGAAAAGAAGGGAAATAACGCAATTAAGTCATTTAGAAATATTCTTTCAGTTTTATTTCTCAACACATCTAGCACATCATCATCAAACCATAATCTAGTACGTTTTTCAGGCACTTCTCGGAACTACTCATGAATAATTTCTTTTCCCATGTCACGCAATAAGTCATGCATTTAAAGCTTATTTTTGTTGCCAACCCTTACAAGACTCAACTCTATCAGAGGATTAATTCCGATATTTGTATGAAATGCACAACCATTTAATATTTTTGCCGCATAGCTTTTGTCCATCCCAACATAGAAACAACATATGTCAAGAAATATTTCTTTTCTCTGTATCATCACTCAAACCATCATAACTTATATTAAGCTTTCTTTGTATATTGACTATGGATTCGAGCAATTGCACATCGTTTCATAAAACTGTATGATTTTCCCACATACATACATAGATACACATATGTACATACAAACATGTGTGTATCACAGTCAAGCTCGCTGATGTGCCAACGAGGACATTGGGTTCAAAGGTCGATAGAGCGTTATATCCCAAATATATACAAGTGCATTCATAATGATCATCACAAATCGATCGGGTCCAGATAGTTAGTCCATATCAAAGACACGACCCACCAGCCTAAGATTCGTTTAGAAAGTTTGGCATTTTGTACCTCTGTTGTCATTGTGACTGGTCCAAAAAGGTGGATATTTTAATAATAAAAATTGTCCACTATTTAATTTGTCTAAAAAATGAATTTTTTTTTTTTTTAATTATATGCGCTTTTTCCCGTAAAATACCTTTTGAATGCTTAAAAGGTTAATGCAATGTAAATTCAATGTCCAGCCAGAAAACCCAATTGCAATAAATATAATTACAAAAGTACATTTTCTCCAAATAATTTGATTTTAAATAATTTTATTATGCTAATGTTAATATGATTTTGTTAGTGTAATATTCAATTTCATTTTAAACCTGATATATTGTTTTGATAAAATAAACATGATATAATTTGATATAGAGGTAGGAGTATTTTAATCATTCAGACCTTCTTTTCTTTTCTCTCTGATTTTTCTTGTTCACCCAAACGAGCTTTCATTTGACATTTAAGAGGGTTGATAACATTTTCGAGAGAAACTTTCATTTAACATTTAGTCTGGTAGGTCAACAAAACATTGTTAGTACAAACGTTTCATTCAAAAGAGAGTGAATTGGGTGATATCCAAAAAGATTAAAACGAAGATGATAAATGATTGAATCGAAGAACAAGAATATCATCGAAGTGTGCACAACATATTATATTTGTTCGACCTTAAATTTTGACCTATGTCCGGTCCCTAGAGTATCTCTCGAGATTTTCACTATTCTTGCAAGATTCCATGGGTTCTTGATACCACAAGATAAGTAATTCTTAACGGGACTCACTCCCCTTAAAAATTGTAATCCGACAACCACATTTAAGGTCCCACAACCTTGAGATTTTACAAAGATTGAAATTGTTTGTAAATGACTCTATTACAGAGTAAATATATAATCATTGAAGAAAAATGTATGTCATAAGATATTATAAAGAAAGTATATGAGCAATTAATGAGTAGTAGATTGATCTTAGGCTTAGTTATTTTGCTCCGTATTGAATGCTTCACTATTTATAATTGAACAACATTAATGATTGGTGTGGGGTGTGGGCATTCAAACTTTTTGTTAGAAACAGATTGGAGTCGAGGTTCAGTCACTTTCACTTTGCTGCAATAAATCTTTATACGGAATTTCTTTGGTCTACTCTAAGATTTCTTAAGGTTCCATCGCTTTCATCTTCACTGCAATAAACTTTTCAGACAACCCGTTTGGTCTGCTCTTAGATTGTTTTTGTGTGCTTTGTTTCTGTTGTGCATTTAATGCTCTAACATAGAAAATTGCTTTTGTGTTTTTGGAGTTAATCCATGAATTTAAGCATCTGAAACTTATACACAAACAAGATTAGTAGCATTGAGAAGTAGTATAAGTAGTAATCAAGTATAACTAAATGTTAATCACAATATTTAAATTCTCAGAGACGTTATGAAATGAAATAAGAATAGTCACTCAAGTATAATTCTAGAATCACTCGAGTGTGTATCTATCACTTGAGTGCTTTTGTAATCCAACTCAAGTGTTGATGAACTTTGTCTTTGGTAGTGAAGTGTTGAAAGAATGGGTTACTTGAGTGATTGAAAACTTGATTTGGGCGTCATTTAAAAATAACTTCAACTCTACTCGTGACTGGAGTGCATTTTATGAGTTGCCTTATGTCATTTGAGTGAATCTTAAGTTTACTTGAGTGGACTCCTGATCAGAGGCTGCATTGTTGATCCATCATTGAGTAACTTGCTCAAGTCTTGCGAATTGCTCACCTTCACTCCAGTGAGCTTCAATTTAACTTTGTGAAAGTATGCAAGTGACTTGCTCAAGTCTGCCGAGTTGGCTGCCATCACTCGAGTGAGCTTTAGCCAACTTTCAAAGAATAAGCGAGTATCTTGCAAAATGTCAGCGAGTGATCACTAGCACTCGAGTGCTCTGAGCTTATTACTCGAGTGATGAAACCCATCATTCAAGTGATATGTCATAACTTCTAAAAATCCTGTGAGTGACTTGTTGATTTCCTACAAGTAATAGAGGATCACTTGAGTGCTCATTTAGTCACTCGAGTGATCTTGCATCACTCTTCATTCTTTCAGCAAGTGACTTGCAAAATCACTAGAAGTTAAGCATCATTACTCGAGTGCTTTGTCTGCCATTGGAACGATAATCTTAGATCACTTGAAGTGAGTGCCTTGTTGATTTAAGTTTGTTCAAATTCATTTCTATCACTCAAGTGTCTAGAAACACACTTGAGTGACTTAAAATCAAGTCCTTATTGTTTTCTCAAGGTTTATTGTCATCAAAACATAATTCGAGAACTAAAAAATGTTGTGACGAGAACAATGTTTTTTGTCTGACACTGAAGGGTTAATGGGGCTTGGTGATATTGAAGGAGAAGAAGCGATGGAGGACATGGATTTGATTGTTTCATATGAAGAAGAAGAACATCAAGAAAGAATAATTGGTTTGTGCTAGCAAATGATATAGCATGAGAAAACAAAATCAATTTTTTTGTATTGTTATTTGTTCAATCACAAATCAATTCATATTGGTAATTTTATTTTATTTTATGACACGAAACCATAGAGTAATCAAATAATGGCCATTTCTAATATTTTTTGTGTCACGAAAATAGAAAAATAAATTTGGTCGACCTATGTAATAATCACATTGACTTTTTCTTTTCTTGGCCAACCATAACCACATCGACTTTTCTGATTGTTTGAATTGTGGAACCCAAATCATGAGCAAAAGCTCAAGATAATTATTAAATTTATTTATGGGCTTGAAAATTGAGGAAATGTAATGAAATTCAATTTTGGGAATTTAGAAAATTATGAGGAGGTTTAGTTCCCCAAAAATAACCTTAATAATTTTAAAGCTGAATTGTGGAAATTAAGGAACTATTTTCCAAAGATAATTCAAAAACATAGTTAGATGTTTGATTTGATACAATCTTAGTTGCATCGGGTTGAATCACAAATTTTACCATGAATCAAAATGCAATATAATGCAAATAACTCAGAATCGTTCTTTTATTAAGGAGCATTTTTGAATAGATTGAACTAAGTGCTTAAAATATGATTATTAAGGTTTTCAAATTGGTTTTCTCTAATTTAAATTCATGAAAATAAAGCTATTTCTAATATTTTTGGTATTTTTGGAAAATAATGAAGAAACGGATTAAAAAGGGATTATATGATGAAATGAATCTTAGTAAACATATGATTACGCTTCAAAATAAGTGAAACACTTTTCTTAAATATGATTAGAAATAAGGTTTTCAAATCTAAATTAAATTCATGAAAATAAAGCTATTTCTAATATTTTTGGTATTTTTGGAAAATGATGAAGAAATGTTTCGGATTAAAAAGGGATTATATGATCAAATGAATCTTAGTAACAAAGTTGGTTGGTGGCTTTCCTAGACTTAGCTTACATCTTTTGCAGACCTAGGTCCGTTGTCGTTCATTGCTTCAAACAGCGCCGTTTTCGATGCAAAACACTCACTTAGTCCTTTTTTTCATATTTTATATATATATATATATATATTAGGACCCGCCGAGTAGTAAAAAGATAATTTAGGATACTGAATGGTACTGAAAAAATTCTTCATGATCTTGAAAAAATATTTTAGGATCTTAAAAAATATTTCAAGGTATCGATTTGGTACTAAAAGAATTCGATCGGTACTTAAAAAATAATTCATAATCTTAAATAATTATTTTAGGATATTGAAAAAAATATCTTAAACTATATTTTTAGTAGCAAGTCAAGCACTGAATATTTTTTTCAAGATCCTAAAATAATTTTTTTAAGATTATGAATTATTTTTCAGCTTAGTCAAACAAGTATCTTTTTAGTACCGGTACCACTCGAAATATATTTTTTAAGATCCTAAAATATTTTTTCAAGATCATGAAGAATTTTTTCAGTCCCATCTAGTATCCTGAATTATCTTTTTACTACCCAGCAGAGCCCTGACATTTTTTTTATAAAAGGGACCAGGTGGGTGTTTTGCGCTAAAAACGATGCCATTTGAAGCAAAAAGAAGGCAACGGGCCTAGGTCTACAAAGGATGTAAGCCAAGTCCGGCTTTCCTAGCTTCTAAAAAAAAAAAAGAAATTGGGAGTTAATTTTTCATCAAGTCAAATTGTAAAGCACAAGCAATCACATTGAGTCCAATTAATTTAATTAATAATTAATCCTACAATCCCATTTATAGTAATCTCTTAGATAAATTATCAATAACCACTTGATATATATTTGAGAATTATTATAAAGCACTTGCTTCCTTTAAAATGAGAGCACAATCGCGACACTCGATATGAATTAACTTGACTACGCACCATAGTAATCACATACATTGCATAATCTCATTAAAATATATAAAAACAAATTATGTTCAATACAAAATTCAAGTGCATCAATAACAATATTCAACACGAGTAATTTATTATAGACAAACAACCACTCATCTAAGTATTCTACTAATGTATCAACACAAAATCAGCATCAACATATCCAAATACATGATAAAAGCTAATGAAAAACTAATAAACTACCCCTTGTAGCACATTAAAACTCTAGCCACATTTTTTACCGCCAAAACTTTAAGAGATTTAGCTACTCATTAGGATGAAAGCTTCTTCAAAGCTGCAATAATCTATCGAACAAAAGTAGAAAGGCTATGAAACTGAGATCAAAGAAGGTCACTGGAAACTGGGAAGCTCGCTGGAACATGTAAAACATCGCCACCAAACTTAAAGCTCACCATAAAATTGGAGATCTCATTAGATAGTTTAGAGGAACGATGCCACTGTGCTCTAGAAGGATTCTGAGCTCTTCAAGGTCGCCGGCGGAGGAAAAAAGTGAAGGTCCGATGGTGATTCTCGCGGCTTCTCCGGTCACAAACCCTGGTTCTCTCTATTTGCGGCGCCTTTCTGTTCAGATCGTCGATGATGGAAGCATGGCGAGGGGCAAGGAGTCCAATAGTCGATGGGAATGAAGAATCCTGGTCGAGCTAGCAAAGGCCAACATTTCTATGCCTTTTCTTTCCTTCCATGGCGTTGTTAGTCTAGAGCAAGAAGAAGGTTGTGGCCTCTTTTCAACTCTCGACACGGAAGAAGCTTCTCCTTCCAATTTGAGGCGCTCTCTTGGTCAATGGAGTAGGGGTGTGTAAAGGAAGATGATGAACGAGGTGGACGGAGGTTTCAATCTCGTGGCGTGATCTCTACGTTCTCTCCTCTGAGTCTCAGCCACAAAGAAGAAGACCCTCCGACCTAAATGAACCTGGTCAAAACACAAGTTTTGACCCGGAACCTATTTGAACACTTTAAAAGTTCGTGGAGGAACTAAACTGAAAATTTTATACCCTTTATATTGTATAAGCATAATTTTTAAAACTTAAGGGTGTTTCTGTAGTTTTTCCTTGCCTCTTTTCTTCATTGTTTTGCTTTCCATAAATTATAGGGACCTTTTCTATAATTTTCTCCATTTTTCAAATTTGACCCTCCTAAATCTCCAATTTTCTTTTTAAACACCTACAATGCAAGATTAAGTACAAGTATCATCAAAAGTCCAAGAAATTATTTACATGATCAAGTCTTGATAAAAGAAGTTAATTAAAGAAGAAAATCCTTATAAAATATTAAGGATTAATTTATGGAATTTATTTGGTAAATTAGTATTGATTAAAAAAAGGGTAAAATGGTTAATTTACTACCCCAAGCTTTTAAAAGGATATGGGCCAAGATTAACCTCAAATGAGAAGCCCAAAAGATGCTACCATGATCAAAAGAGAGCTTTCAAAATGTGAAGATAATTAAGATGACATGAAACAAAGATAAGTCCGACATGCTTTGTAAAATTAATTCCCTTCACTTTAAACCACCCCATCAGCCTCTTCCCTTTCTTTATATTCGATCATAAGAAAGGAAAGTCAGAGAGGGCTGGAGCATGAGGAAGAAGAAGGACCCGGAGTTCTTATAAAAAAAAAAAAGAAGAAGGGACCCGGAGAGGAAGTAGAGGTTGAAGAAGATGATCACCAACATGCAAGCTTGATCTTTGACAGAGGTGGGTTCCTTAAACACTCTTCTACCATTGTTTTCTTCATCTGAGGTGTCGTTGGGGGAGGATAATGATGTTTTCGAAATCTGACCTTTGTGAGAAAGTCAGCGATTAAGTAAAATAATGGTGCTTGTGTGTAGATTGAAGCTTATATATAGATTATGTATGATGCTGGAAACCATGAAATGTGAATTTAGAATCTAGAAACTGATTTGAAACTTGCTATTTAATGCTTCTAAATACTGAATCATTATGATAAAATGCCAAAGTCTGTGAAGGTCCGAACTGTTGAGGCACACTTTCAAGCTTGGAAAATTTCAGATTTGTCATGGGCACTGTTTGGGTACTTGTTAAAGCTATATAAGGGTGTTATAGAGCATGTTTGTGTGTGTAAGAGCATGAATCATGTAAGGAATTTCTCTTCCATGAATCGGTCAGTGAAGGATTCAAGAAAAGAGTTAAGTTTGTCTGAATTGTTAAGAGAATAATACACCTATAAGCTAATGGAAATATGTTATCACATAGGGTTACTACAATGTATGGAAAGATCATAGGGAGGATTCTATGTGATCTGATGCCTTCAAATAGTGATGTTCGAATTGTGAAGTCTGAAACTGAACTAAACATCTATTATTTTATTGCTTAGTCATCTGTCAAAGTTATAGGCAAAGTGAGAAATAAAATGTCCTAAGTTGATGAGTTATACATTGAAGATGTTTAAAGGCTTCCATGATATGACTTGAAAAAATGGAATGAAAACTCATAATTTTTTCCTCCTTGCCCTGTTTTGGACAGCATAGTACAACTAGAGGGAACTAAATTTTGGGTGAACATAAATACCCCAATGTACTTAAAAGAGGCACGAGCAGAGAATATTAGTCAAGTACAAACAAGTTAGAAATCAAAGGAAATTAAATAAAGCAAAAATGCTACATAACAGATTTAGAGTTTGAGGTTATGGAAGTTATTAGTAATACAATAATAATTACCAAGGTGTGTGCACTAACCTGTCCCTATATGTATAATTGATAGGATTTGCATTTATTATCAAGCTAAAGGATGAAGCAAGGTTAAACAAAAGCAAGAAAGGAGAGTAAGTTTAAAGAAGATTTCTCAAAAGGTAGTGAAACTCACTCTTATATAGTTTGTGTTTGGTTGCTTGCATGTTTATTGTCATATATGCCATAGTGAGGCCTTTGGACATGTAATATCGTTGCTTGAGTTTGTGTCATGGCCATGTGTATATGTTTGCAAGGTATTGCTCTTATATTGGCTATTTGCATGCTTAGTTTATTACCATTGCACATTATACATTGAGTTGATGTTTTGGTACTAAGATTCCCCTGAATCTCATCCCTTTTCTCCCATGTACCAATTGTAGGGGCAAGTACTCCTAAAGAAAATGGTAGGCTAGTGAAGGAAGCTTGAAGGTGAAAGCTCATGAAAAGCTTGTTTGATTACTATACTATCAAATGATTTTGTTTGATGGTGTTGTATATATTTATTTAAGGTTTTCATAAATTAATTATATATTTTGTTATGTATCTAACCTCCATAAGGAGGAGTATGAGTGCCAAGTAGAAGTAAAGGTAAGGGCTCTATCAAATCATAGGTAAAATGCATGAAGTTAGTAACGTTAGTTAGTGGTTGTTTTATTGATGAGCCATGATTTTAGGATTGACATTTGACAATGCAAACGTGTTAACCAGGTTTTGAAATTTGTCATTATTATATTAAACATCTGGATCTTTAATATGAGTCTTATTTCATAATTTTTGGATGTGTATATAAAAAGATATAAGTTTTCAAATATGACCCAGAAATATGAAAATTCCTGCGAATTTCCCTCTAGATAAATGGGCATTTTTGGACAAAAATGGTGTATATGTGAACATAGGTCTTATTTTTCTTTCAAAACCACTAATGTTGGAGTTATATTCAATAAGTTATGAATTTTCAAAGTTTCAGGAAATTATATTCCAACATAATAAGTACCCTATGTTCTATTTAAAGAGATTTAAATTTTAGTACGGTACTATTTGGGTCACATTAATAACTAAACATCTCGTATAAGTGTTTCTAGAGTGAAGGGTTACAATGAATCATAATATGTATGATTAAGTCTTCAATACATTTTGTCCCTTGCTTCACAATTCCCATAAGTTCCTAATAACAAACTTTTGTCCGATGGACTTTAGTTACCAGTTGCAAATAATAACGGGTGCACATAAGGTGCTTCTCACCTTGTGTGCCTCTTACATACCCATCCCTCTAATTAAAGGGATGAGGCATTTTTTTTTCCATATATTTTATATATTTATATTTATATTATATGCTGCTTTTTGAAATTTTTTTTTGCACCAATATATCAAATTAATTAATTTCTAGTCCCGCATTTCCCGCATTCAGAAATGTTTGTCTTATAACACCAAGATATCGGAAACTAATTAATTTGAGATACGGGGAAAAAAAAATTATAGAAAGTAGCATATGATATAAATCTAAATATATAGAATATAAAAAAAAAAAAAATGCCTCATCACTCTAATTAGAGGGATGGGCATGTAAAGGGCACATAAGGTAGAAGCACCTTATGTGCTCCCAATAATAACAGAGCCTTCATATGCTAGTTTATTCATGTATGAATATTACACACACATATATCTACACGTCTATTCACGCACACACACATACTTACTGACATACTGTGTGTGTTGGAAGAAGTTGGAACAGTATTATTTGAGTGAGGTTATAATAATTCATTCTTAATTTGATCCAACTATATACCTTAATATAAATCTTTATAAATATAAGAAATATGTTAATTAAAATAAATACGATTAAAACGAATTGTCTCTAATAATAAACCGCTGTATATCCTTAATGAAGGACTAATAGAGTCTCATTATGAACAATATTAGTTTAATAAACGGTCACTTTAGCACTAGCAAAATAATAGAATATATTCCATCCAATTAGTCAAGGAAGATTCATATACACACACATATATAGAGAGAGAAAACTTATATTATATATGAAGCGGACCCTTTCTCAGTTTTTATTATTAGAGTAATATGTACCACTCTGGTCTATTCATAAGTTCAGTTTGACCAAAAAATTTGATCTTTTTTATAAGTCCGTTTTGATTAAATAAATGAGATTGTGACAATTTTACCTATAGTAATGATGATGAGAGAGATTGACTAGCCATATTGGAAAAAGAAAAAGATGAGAGAGATTTGACAATACCACTCATTCATAAATGAGGGCAAAATTGGAAGTTTGTTCCATAATCATTAAGATACTTACCTTTCCTTAGTATGTGAGATTTGGTCAAACTGAACTTATAAATAGGACCAAAGTGGTATGTCTAACAATTATGTTTCTAGGCAAGTTTCAAAATTAAATGATGTCAGTTGTAGAGTAATTGCTTTTTACAAAAACCAAGGCAATCTTACCCCACCGTTAATTGACCCAATATATGTTGAGATAGCACTTCGTCATCATCCTCACACAAAAAATAACAGAAACTTCTCACCCATGAGGACCAGAAACACCTCATCGGAGGCAATCAGAGTCGAAGAACCAGTGTTTCAAATTGAAGCCAAAAGTCAGACACACTTTCATCTTCTACAAAACCAGCTAGTAGATCGACTTCGGTGCATCACAATCTCAGAACAAGACAAGCTAACTGACAGAAAATCAAGCAGAAATTGTGAGGAGAGATTGATGAAACCAATTGAAAATGAACAAAAAAATCCAGAAACTTGAAGACTAAATCAACATAAGAGTACAAAGAGGGATGAAGGTTTCGTAAAGTAAAAGACTTTATGACTAAAGCAATGCTAATTTGACGAAGGTACCTGCGTTTTTTTCTCTTACTCATCCTTCGCCAAATTAAATGGCACTGGGAAAGGTAATTTGAAATTTGAGGTTATGGACGATGATGAAGTTAAAGATGATGATGGAAATTGTGATATTGTGGAGTTCGAGGCCTTGGAATCGCTGGCGGAGCGCGCCTGCACACACATATATGTTTAACATATGACAAAACTCTGTTTCTGAAGTATCAATGCTTTGCAGAGAGTTAAAACAAACGTGGAACATGAAGCTGAAGTTTGAGTATATTAGACATGTCATTTACATTCCAAATTGCGCATAACTACAAGGAATCTACTGTGCTCTATATCTCTGCTTTTGAGCAAGTAACAGAGAGGAAAACAGAGGATAATGGCTATTTAACAGATGGTCAGGCTAGTGCTGGAGCAGGAAGCTCGAAATTACAGTGATATCAATGGGAAGAGTTTGATCTTTCTTGGAGATATATACCATCTGCACAAGAGAGAGTAAGACAATTTTCGAGATATTTTTTCACAAGAAGATTGGATCCCAAAGTATTAGACAATTTGCCAGATGTATAGCCGTGAGCTTGAGGCGTTATCCTTCGTCAAAAAAAACATTCAATGTGCTTAAAAAATAAGTGAAAGAGAATCCTATATCATGACAATCCAATTAAATAAAAGATAACTAATAATGTACCTTATCTTATATGCTTTAATGTCATTCAGAGGTGGTCAAATTGTCAGCTTCTTCAGCATATAAAAGATAGGTTACAATCTTCTTCACCACAATATATTTATGACCAAGCTTAATTTCAACTTCCACCTCATTTTTAGGCTCCAAATTAGATACCATGTTTTGCCATTCTTCATTGGCAGAAGTTGTTGCAACTTCTCGCTTGTATAAATCCATGGTATCCTTTGTGAAATTATTTATCATAGTACCAAAGGAATGTACAAACCCCATGCTATCTTGAAGAGATGAATAGATAATGTAGAGGACAACTCCTTTCCAGCGGCGACCAACAACTTGAGGAACTTGAAATGATACAGAAGATCCCTCATTTGCAAAAGCTAGCCAATCTGGATAATTGTTTACTGTAAGAGAAAATTCAAGCCCAACATTATTCCATCCCCTACTCCAAAACACAAGAGTCACCGCATTCAATTGAGAACATAGTGAAAATGACAATCTAAACTAATAAAAAGCTTCAGTGTTTAATATTTATAAAGCATGTTTGTTATTGGGGCAAATGGAAAATATATTGTTTGTTATTCCATGTACAATTACACAAAAAAGAAAAAAGAAAAAAGAAAAAAGAATTGCTAAAAGTATGATCTAGCATATTATATATAATATTGATAAAAGTAAATTTTATATTATTGTACTTGCAACTCTAAAAACCATTGACTTGATAGCTCTTTAAACATACACATGTAGAGTGGAAAGGTATTCTGCGGATATTAGAAAATATTATGTATATGTGGAAATAGAGAATAAAAGATAAAGAGAAACACCTTTGAAATACTCTTCAGAAGGGTATCCATAGTTTTGTTGAACATACTTGAATGGTTGGAGAAGTCATCAATGTTTCTAACCTTTCCATGTGTAATTGCTCATGAAATTCAAGTAAGGCTGGTGTAATTTGACATGAGGCTTGAGACGTGCTTGGTCTATCATTTTCCATTTCATATCTTCTTGGAGATAAAGTATGTGATATGCTCCTAATTAAAGAAGGTAAGATCTAAAATGCTCGAGACAAGGACTTTGAACGATTTGTTGGTGACATCCAAGACAAAACAAGAGCTGTGTAACATCCTAATTTTTATATTAGGATTTAATTATAAATAAGGAAAAAAAACATAATTAATCATGATACATGAATTTATTATGTAGTTATCAAAATAAATGTTTCTATATAAAATATCATTTATGATAGTAAAAGAAATTAGTGGAATAAGGATGTGGAGATAATAATATTTCTGTTGTTGTTGACAAAAAAACTAAATAAAAATAAATATTGGGTTCTTTGTAGTAATTTCTTCCATAAAAGAAAATGTTAAAAAAATAATAATATAATGTGGTTTTCTTGGGGATGTTGTAATATCCCGAACTTTGGACCCTGAGAAACGAGAACAAGCCTGAAATAGGCAAACGATTAAGCCCGGTTCGGGAAGAGTCCGAAGAATGACAAGAGATAGGAAGCCTCCCAGGGACTAAGTAACTTGGCTATACAGGTCAGTGGACTTAACGTGTGTGAACCATGGAATTAAAGTGCCAATGGAAAAAGTGGCACAGAAGACCTATATGGTGTTAATCGGCTAGTAAAAATGATATTTAGCTATACCCTAAGGTATTTGATGATTAACTAAGCAAAAATGTGCTAAAATCAAGTGTGCACATAACATTTCCGGTCGGGTAAGAATTTCCCACGTTTTTGAAGAGATAAGAATGAAAAGTCAATTGTAATAATTACCTGAGGACACGTGTCACTGCAGGATTTAAAAGTAAAAAGTAAGTAATGATTACAGGGGAAGAAAAGTTAAATCCTTACCCCTTAAGTCATTAATTTGTCCAACTAAGAGAGAGAAGGAAAATTCAAATGATTTTATTTGTACTCAGGCCCAAACATAAAATACGAGTTCCACAGGATGTTCACCGGTAAAAAAGGAACCGATAGGGACTAGTTAGGGGTTTCTTTTAGACCGAATGGGACAGGTTGTGGGGTCACCTTGGGAAGTCAAGAAGGCACCACACATGAATATCCATTCAGGGAGAACATCGAAAAAGTTGAAGAAAAGTGCAAAGGGAAACACCCGTTGACCGGTGGAACCCACGTGAAACAAGAAAAGGAGATCGGACCGGATAAAGTGAAAAGTCAAGGGAAAAGTTGGAGGGCAGATTTGGTGGGCCCAAAGTGGCGCCACCTAGCCCCCATAATGATTAAAGAATAGCTTGAAGAAAAAGAAAGAGAAAAATCAGGGCAAAAATCAAAGTGCAGGACCTACATGCTGGAAAAAGGGGAATTAATCAGATAAATTGGGAAAAATAAAATAAAATCATAAAATCTGATTTGTGGACCCAAAATGGCGCCACATGGCCCTAGGAAGTCTCTAGAGAACTTTGGGAAAAGGACAAAAACAATAAATGAGTTCTCCAAACTGTAATTTTCACAAATACTAAGCCAAAGTAGGTAATTTTCTCCATTTGAAAGATAAAAATCTGAATAAAAGGAGGAGAATGCGCAACATGTCCTGCCCCTAGAAGCCTCTGGAATTTCTTGGAGAAAAATTCACAAAGTCAAATGAATTCTATTAATTACTTGGACAAGATTTTACTTGTTATTACGGACCGATGAGCTACTTTTACCTTTATTAAATGCACATGCTCTCTCTCTCCTAGACCTTGGGGAGCAAGAAATTTCTGCAGAAAATAGAGAGAGGATTCAGCCAAGACCTCCATAGCTAAGAGCAAGAGCAAGTCACCAAGCCACCAAGCCGAATCTTCGATTCAGGTAAAACGCCGAAAACTCAACTCTTTAAGGTTTAAAGTTGAGATTTCGTCCATGTTGTTGGAGCTTGATGTTGTGGTTTGACTTTGGGGTTTTTGAGGGTTCCAATGAGTCTAGAACGTGATTTTGTATGGGGTTAGCCTATGGTTTGATTTACCGAACTCAAAAACACCAAAAAAGCCTTAAGAACAAGCTTGCTGTCAATCTGGAATTCTGGGCAGCGAGTCTTCATCACAGTCTTAAAAATAGTAAATGAACTCGTTTTTTGCTGAAATTGTACAAGAATAAATTACACATCCTTAGGTTCACCGTGATGTATAATTTTGTGTTATTTGGAGTTTTGGACTAGGATAAATAAATTGTTAAAAATTGCCCAGAAAGTTACAGGATTTGTCTGACCAGCGAGTAAAGATTGGGCTGTGTAATTACATGTGGTTTCTTTTGGGATCTATAAACTAGACATCTTAATGGTTCAGATGGCACTGGTTTCATACAAATATGATTTTTTTGGAATTTAATAAAAATCATTAAAGTTGGGTCCGATGCGCGGGATTTTTCCGGGAAATTGGTGAAGGGCTCGGTTTTGAGTTAAAATACAAGGGTATTTTTGAAAAATACTAAAAATAAGGTATTTTGGTGTTATTTAGGTCAAAGGCATGCTTGGAAAAGTGACCAGACACAATAAAGTATTAAATACGGTACACACCCCACAGGTAGTAACCACTTTACTCAGGTATCTTTATGTGTTTTGTTGTATGTTTGTTTTTCCATGTATGTGTATGTTTTTGTATGAGTGCCAAATATGCAATCAGAGCGTGTTGGGGTTCGAGTCCCTAACTTTGTGGTTCCTAGCGCTGAGGACGATTAGTCCGAGGTCAGCCTTGATTGGCGGCTGTACGGGTTGATAAGTCCAAGGCGTCCCGGTGCGGCGCCTTTACTGTGTCGTGACTCTGGTAAGTCCAGGGCTTGCCTTGGTGAGGCAGCCTGACAGCACGTGGTAGTCGGTGGTATGTATGTTTCTGTTTGCATATGTGGTATGTTTGGCATATTACTGTGATCTTATCTCTGACATGGTTTCATACATACACATGTCACATTTAGTATTTGAGTATTGACGGTTACTCTGGGGGCCATTATTGGACTCCAGTTGTTTTTATAGATACAGGAGGACGTGTCTACAGTGAAGAACTTTTTTGGAAAGGTAGGGCTTGGCAGTGTAGTGAAGAATAGGGAATGCCCCATCACATTTTGTACTTTACTTTTGGATAACTGTACCCTTAACCCTTCGGGGACCTTACTTTCAGTTTATTTTACTTTTACCAATACAGTAGGTAGTCCAAACCGATCTAATGCTCTGTTGCGCTCACTCTGATATATGCTAAACTAAAGTAAATAATTGAGGAAATTTAACAAATAAAAGGAATCCCTCTAACCCGCCACCCGAAAAGGCGAGGCTGGTAGGGGTGTAACAGATGTAGGCAATGGCGGTAGGAAAGGGAATGAATATTTCCACCGCCTCTTGCCTCCCATACATACATACATATATATATATATAATGCGTGAGTGTGTGTAGGTGTGGTGAGGTGAGTAGAGTGCGCGGCAAATGAGAGTGAGCATAGGAGGAGAAAATGAAGAACAAGTGGAGGTTATTTAAGTTTTTAAGGTAAGTTACTTATTTTATAAGATCATTTAGGTAGTTAAATTAATTTCTTTTCAACAAACTTTCTTCATGAAGGTTATTTTACGTATTTTTCTCTTTCTAATAAAGGTAATATAGTACTGAATTGTGAAAATTTTGGAGTTACGATTTTGAGAAAATTTTTAGTTTTGATAATAGATCTCCCCATTGTTGTGTAAGTTAGCACATCAATGAATACGAAGTCTGTTGTCAAGAGAGAGCACTAAATATGTATGAATTTACTTGATCAAAGTTCTTGGCCCTACAAGCACTTCAATAGACGTCATCTCTAGTCCTAGTTGCAAATTCTATGTATGACCAAGCTATGCCCGATCTCTTCTTTCTTGTAAGACGAAATAGAATATATAATATGTAAGTGTCGCCTGGGGAAGACTATTGATTAATCGAGACGATCTTTACTTTACAGAACAGAGATGGGCGGGACTAAATGAACAAGGTAGGACTGTATATATCAAGAGCGAGACTAAGAAGTAATTTTAACCGGTTTAGATTTATTAGTTGATAATTGTGGGGATTTACATTTAATTTTCTATCTAAAAGAATTTAGGATTTATGCTTTATAGAATATTCCTACCGATTAAATGAAGTTTAAGGTATTTATTTGGATTATCGAGTTATTGTTGTCGGTTTAATCGGTTTAGTTTTGCTAAATCTTGAACTGTATAAAATTATGAGTTGGGATTTGGAATTTAAATTATAGTTTGATATGATTTTGATTCTATGGAAATTTGAAGATTTGTTAAGTAAATTTGGTTATGCTTATATAAGTTAGTATTAGGTTAAGAAATTAAAATTTGTAATAATAGGTCTTATTTATTTGAACTTACAATTCATTTATAATTATTGGAGGTTATATTGAGTATTAGTTGGATTAGATTTGAGGTTTATAAATGAATAAGAATATTTGATTTTTAGGTGAAGCTTTTATTGTATGAAATTGGATATTTTGGTTAAATTGAGGATATAGTGATATTTTGATAATTATAATTAGTGAGAAATAATTTATGAAGGAAAAAAATGAGATTGTAATAATGATTTGAGGGATTGATAAGTTATCATTTTTCTAACAAAACTAAAATGAGGTAGTTTCATTATTTATTATTGTATTTGTTGATATTTTTGTTAATTCTATTAACATATAATTATATATTTAGTTTTAGAGTGGAATTGATCTCTCTCAAGTTTACTTTTTGTGTAAAGAACTTGAGGTAACCACTTTTCACTTGTTGTACTTGTATGATGTTTGTGAGTGTTTTTTAGCTATATAAATCTATGAAACTACATCGGTAATGAAGTTGCCATGTTGGATTTATTTTGGAATGATTAGTGATATTATATGTTTTGGATAATATACTTTTTTTTGGGTATCTTGAACTGAAATAATATTGGCATCTTAGTGATTATTGAGACCATGTATTATTTTTATAAAGCATGTTTGGAATCTCATATATACATGTCAAGATTATGATGATGTGGAGCGGTGATTGATGTGAAGTGATGATGTGAGTTATTGTGTATATAATACCACGTGGTATACGATGATTCGGTGCACAGTGGATGGTCTTACAGCCCTTGGTATCATCCTTTTCCTTTGGACAGGTTAAGGGTCAGCCCTTGGGACAGTGACACCTTTCTCTATTTAAAAGAAAGGGGACCCATGGTCCGATATGAATTCTATAGCCTTGGCTGGGCTTTACCTCATTATTAGAGAGTTTGGTGCAATCTTGTCATAGAGACTAAACCTATTACATTACGGCCTATGGGTTATGTCAATGGAATAAGGGTGAGGGGTGATACGAATTATTAGGGTATCGATTTGTTGCTTGACATGTTATATATGTGATTCATGATATGAAATTTAATATAAAAAGACCTTATTACAAAATTTGTGATTTGATAAATTTGAAAATTAGATATCTAGTACTTTGTGATTTAAAATATTCCACCTGGCACCTCACGAGCAAATATGAGCATTTATAATGAGCTGGAGTGTTGGTTACAAATATTTTCAGGTGATAATTTACATGTGGGTCATTCAGGGAAGGCTTCGGAAGCTTAAGTTACTTTTGTTAACGGTAGTGTTTCCACCTTTTTGGTACATATTGAATTATTGTATATTGCCGCATTAGGGTTCACTTAGTATACTCTAGTATATTTTGGATATTTTCCAAATCTTTAGGCAATATTTAGTTAAAAATTCTAGGCCTATTAATATTCAAATCTCAAACGTATGCGTCAAACATGGTTCAATTAAGTTACTAATTAATAATTGTCCTTTAAAATGGAGGATGTTACAATTTGGTATTAGAGCTTATAGTGGCAATATACAATATTCACACATACCTTCCTTGTTTAGTTGTTTTTGTTGTGTTTCATCATTCACTTGGTATGTTGGGTTCCATCCTTTGGTGATAACTAATGGAGTTTTGCATACCATCAATATAATGATACAATTGGGTGGTATATATAATTTAAGTTTAGTAGGAATTTAAAGTCAAAGAATACTTTATGGACGTAGAGATAGTTAGATCTCATGTTATGTTGAATGACAAGATGTAGCTATGAATGTGCTTTTGTCTATAGAATTGGGGACCTTGAAACTTGTTTACTCTTCTAGGATAGAATGAGGTCAAATTAAGTGTTTTTTTTCGGTTCAAAGGTATGTAATAATCATGATACTCTAGCTAAGTGGTATCTTGTTACATGTTTAGTCAAATAATTGTTGATAAAGTTGTTGATATGTGAGTTCTTACTTCTTAACATTGAGAAAGAGGAAAAGAGATCAGAGAGAGAGAGAGAGAGTGTGTGTGTGTGTGTGTGTGTGTGTTTGGAATACTTTTAAGGATACAACAGGTGAGAATTATCAAATCTCAATTGAAAGAACTATTAAGTGATTGTATGGTTGAGAATATGAGGATTAGTATTATATAGATAGCTGCCAGAAATTTAGAATTGTTAAGACATACGAAGAAAACAAGTTGATAAAATCATGAATTAAAAGGGGGGTTGTACCAAGAAGCTGATTGTGTATGGCCTAAATTTTATAGTCACCTTGAGATTAAGCGTTCTTAGGCGAGAGAAATCTCATGATGAGTGACCTCCTAGGAAGTATAATAGGAATTTGAAATCCTTTGATTTGAGACCTGAGTACCTTGAGGTATGACATATGGTGATCCTTAGGGATGCCGTGAGGATGTTAGATTGAATATGGCAAGGATTGAGGCTAGGCTTGAATCTAATCTAAGCTAAAATAGTGCCTAGGTCAAAGTTGAATGAGGTTGTACTAAGATTTCAGTACCTAAGAGTAGGAACCATGTGAATATTGATTGATGCTGAACTATCAGCATGTTTGTTGCGTATAATTGAGGATTGATGATTGGTCTTGAGGTGAAAAGAATAATATTAAAATATACTCCTGTGATATTGAGGATTGAGATGGAATTAGAACCTCATGAATAATGTTGATGTTATTTGAATGTTTCGAGGTTTAGACTAGGAATTGTGAATCATGAACCTAGTTTGTATTTTGGGTATTGTTGACGTAATATGATTTCTTGCCCAACAAATAATTGAGGTTCTAAGAATCAGATTGTGAATATGACAATTGTTGATTTGGAAATATTTAAGGTTAGTGTCTAAATGTTATAAGCTACGAATCATGATAATTCTAGCATGCATATTGTGTATGGTTGAGGTTTTAGAATTATGTTGATGAACCTAAAGATTGGGTAGGCATCTAGAGGTTTGCTACCAACTAAATCATGACCGAAGAATCCAACGTAATAGTTGAGTGATTCTTTAGGCATATAAATCGACTTGAATAAATTGAGGTACTAGAATATGGTACCAATTGATTTGATGAACTGAGACATTAAAATAATGCCGATGTGTATGAGGTATTTGGAGGTTGCTAGCTGTTGATCTAGCGTAAGGAATGCTTTTAATCTCAGAATATTTTTGAGTGTGTTCCTTAGTGAAACCAAGTGATAGTTAGAACCTTAGTAGCCACAGGTTATGATCTCATGATCGAGGTTGATAATTGTAGATATGATAGTGGCTAATAGATTTTTGAAGGTGGGAGTTGAATACTTTATATGGAAAGTTAAGTACAATATGGTTTTTCATACGTAAACCAATGATCAAACAAAGAGAACGACACAAACCCTTGAAGATATATTAAGGACTTGTGCCACTAAGCTATCTGGTAATAGAGGTTATCACTTGTTTTTAGCAGAATTTGGTTATAATAATCAATATTACTTAAGTATTCAAATGGCCTCAAATGGCTCTTTTTAAGGCATGGTACTGCAAAAAGTGCAGATCACCTCTTTGTTGGACTGAATTGAGCCAGTGAACTGTGATTGGACAAGACTTGATGAACAAAGCTACAAGAGAAATTGAGATAATTCATTAGAAGTTGTTGACCACTCTAGACGGTACTGAAACATGGCAATTAGATAAGTAACTATCCCAATTCGCTTTAGAATCCCGTATAACCTAATAAAGTGCAGAGTCAAATTCTTGGCTTTTATGGGTTTGCCAATACTAATTACTGACAAAACCTTAAAGAATAAGTAGTCAGCAACTCAATACTCTAAAGGTCTACATCGCCTATTAGCATAGCTCTTTTGTCTGTCTAGAGCATAACGTGTTTCACATGTCACATCATGAGTGATTTTCTATGTTTAGGTATGCCTATATATTATGGTAATATTGATATTTATGGTTGTGATGATTTGTAACCAAATTTGTGTGATGTTGGAAATTTGTTTGTGTTGGCAATAATTGTTTGTTGTCTTGCGTGCAAGCTGTACTTTGGTGGTATTACTTTGACTTTGATGTTGTGGTATTGAAATCTTGTGTTATGCATTATATTATTTAATGTCTTGTTGAGAATTTTGGGGACAAAATTCTATTTAGGTGGGGAGAATTGTAATATCCTAATTTTTACATTAGGATTTAATTATAAATAAGAAAAAAAATTAAGTAATCATGACACATGAATTTATTATGTACTTATCAAAATAAATATTTTTATATAAAATATCATTTATGATAGTAAAAAAAATTATTGGAATAAAGATGTGGAAATAATAATATAATTGTTGTTGTTGACTTAAAAAAAAAAATAAATATTGGGTTCTTGTGGTAATTTTCCCCATAAAAGAAAATGTAAAAAATAAAAAAAAAAAAATAATGTGGTGGTAGCGTGAGCGCCATCTATTTCTTGGGGATGTGGGCAATGGCGGTGGGAAGGGGAATGGATATTTCCACCGCCTCTTCCCACCCCTATATATATATATATAATGCGTGAGTGTGTGTAGGTGTGGTGAGGTGAGGAGAGTGCGCGGCAAATGAGAGTGAGACGAGTGAGCGCGGGAGGAGGAAAGGAAGAGAAAAAGTGGAGGTTATTTGAGTCTTTAAGGCAAGTTATTTATTTTATAAGATTATTTAGGTAGTTAAATTAATTCTTTTCAACAAAGTTTCTTCATGAAGGTTATTTTAAGTATTTTTCTCTTTCTAATAAAGGTAATATAGTACTTGATTAGTGAAAATTTTGGAGTTAGAATTTTGGCAACATTTTTAGTTTTGATAATAGATGACTATATATATAAAGAGCATGATTAATAAGTAATTTTAATCGGTTTAGATTTATTAGTTGGTAATTGTGGGGATTTAAATTTAATTTTCTATCTAAAAGAATTTAGGATTTATGTTTTATAGGATATTCCTACCGATTGATTTGAAGTTTAAGGTATTTATTTGGATTCTTGGAAGTATTGTTGTCGGTTTAATCGGTTTAGTTTTTTTGAATCTTGAACTGTATAAAATTATGAGTTGGGATTTGGGATTTAAATTAGAGTTTGATGATTTTGATTCTATAGAAATTTGAAGATTTGTTAACTAAATTTGGTTATGCTTATATAAGTTAGTATTAGGTTAAGAAATTGTGACTTGTGATAATAGGTCTTTTGTATTTGAACTTACAATTCATTTATAATTTATTGGAGGTTATATTGAGGATTGGGTGGATTAGATTTGGGGTTTATAAATGAATGAGAATATTTCAATTTTTAAGTGAAGCTTTTATTGTAGGAAATTGGATATTTTGGTTAAATTGAGGATATGGTGATATTTTGATAATTTTAATTAGTAAGAAATAATTTATGAAGGAAGAAAAATGAGATTATAATATTGATTTGAGGAATTGATAAGTTATCATTTTTCTAAGAAAACTAAAATGAGAAGTTTGATTATTTATTATTGTATTAGTTGATATTTTTGTTAATTCTATTAACGTATAATTATATGGGAAATTTACCAAAATAGATTTTTTATAGAAAAATTGTACCAGATTAGAGCGAGTTGGGAAAATATTTATCAGTTAATGCAATCAAACATAGCGTTTGGTTTGACGCCGCTGCGCCCGACACCACTAGTGGCGTCACATCTTGCATTAAGACGCCAATTATGTAACACTCCAAATTTCATACTTCAAAATATGTCGGTTGACACTTAGTTTTAAGAAAATCGACAGAGTTTGAGGTGCTACTACTCAGAGTAATGTGGAAATGGAGAGCATGTGCTAACGTTTGGACGATGAGTAACTGATACAAAATGCCCAGGCATATGCTAATGCCCCGACATATGCTGATATATTAAAAATTTCCCAAAGGAATATTCATGTGATACAACAATACATAGCTTTTGTATAATTACAAATCTTTATACAATCTTCAACCATTAGATCTAAACTTAATCAAGAAGTTTTAATCCTCACCCTTCACTATAAAGCATGTGCTCTTGTGATGTCATCCTTGTGATGTCATCTTGATGACATAATCAAGGCTTAGGTGTCATTGTTGATTAATTAACAAAGTTTAATTAACTCTTAATTGCATTTGTTAACTAACCATGGAAACTAGTGCTTAATTAAATCAAGCTTTATGCACCTTAATCTTTACTTATTTCCATTTGTCTTTTATCAACTTGAAGACATATGCTACTAATCTTTATTTAGTGTAAGTTTAATTATCAATTAGCATTTGCTAATGTGTTCTAATTTAATTAAGTGTCTTCATAACTCTTTATTAACTCTTTTGGTTATAAATTAGCTATTTATGTGCTATTTATTCCATGTGATTTATTATCACATTTTATAGGCCCTAATATGTAGTCTCATAATTAACCATTGGTTAATTAATTCCAAAGTGAAATTTACACAAAAATATAATCAGTATATTATAATTCTTTGAGACACATATTCACCTTTATATTTTAGTAATTATTTTCCAAAATACAATGTTTATGAAAATTAGGGTATTACATTTCTCCCCCCGTTAATTTAAATTTCGTCCTCAAAATTTGAACGTATAATCTCAAAAGATTATCTAAACTTCTAATCTATTTCTTCCTTATGCATGCTTATCTAGCACACACCCTAATCTCATTCATATTGTATCCAGGTGTAGTATACAAAAACCGGATCTATTGATCCATTCTCTCAGTGCTTGGTTTATGCAGGCCTCACTGCCTAACTCATTTAGCCTCTCGGCTTATCACATATTGGCCTTCCGGCTCAATCTATCACCACAACACTAGAGATTCTAGCCTCACCACCTAGGAAGTCATCCTCAGGTTTTAGGCATTTCATCTATAACCTGGTACAATGAATGTTTTGTCAGACTCAAGATCTACTGTAGACATACTAGTCTATAGTCACCATGACAATCAGCATTTCACACAGTGCTAAGTATCACCGGTCTTATGGCCTAAGGACACCGCCCCATGCCAGGTCTTATTGCCTCGAGCCTCTACTCGTCTATTTCACTTAAGCCTTTCCTATTCGAACTCTCAGGCTATTTTCAATTACTTAGCACTATAACTGACAACTACTAATTGTCTTAACCTTGTTCTTAGACCTTTCTAATAGTTTCTGTTCCTATATCGAAATTTCCAACTACACCCCTTTCCAACACCATAGCATTGACAAACATGTCATTGCTACCCAAAATCATTATGTTATCTCATTCTCAAATTTTCACACATTGAAAATTTTCTGTAGTCTCAGTACATTTCACAATCTGCACTATACCAAAAAGTAATAGTGCTATTACATTTTCAAATTTAATCGCTACCAACACAAAATGTGTTGTGTGTTGGCAGCGATTAATGGCTGAGGACACGAGGGCCCGTCGTGGCACTGGTTAGTGCAAACGTTGCAAACTTTACATGTGCTGTGTGCTATGTACTGTTGTTGTTTTAACATTACATCTGCTGTGTGCTTATGTACTGTTTTAACCTTTCATCTGTTGTGTGCTATGTATTGGTTAATGCTGTAATGAAATGAACATCTGTCAAAATGTGTGCTATGTATACATATCTCAAAATGTGTTGTAACCTTTCATCTGCTGTGTGCTATGTATACATATCTCAAAATGTGATGAAATTCCTGTAGTTTTAAGTGGTCAAAGTGATCAAACTTAGTTAAGCACGATTCTCTGTTGCTGTATGAGGATGGAAAGTACAGAAATAGGCGTAGAGACATGCTGTTATAAATGGAAGGTGCATAGGGAGGGAGAGAATTTGACCAAATTATTTTTTATTTTGTTAAATAATAATATACCTCTTGAAGTTTCATGATTTCTGTAAGGAGAAATGCAAAAACTAAACCAATAGATAATGGCTTTAATAAGAAATAGAGTTATTAACTATAACCATTGAGTAAAATATCTCGGTTCAAAAGTGTATGTGGCAAAAAAAAGAAAAAAAAAAGGAAAAAAGAAAAGAAAAAGAAAGGAAGTCTTTGACAAAGGCATCTATTCGTGGAAGCGAATCCTCTCATTATCTTTTTTACTACAAATATTGGATATCACTACCCCAAAAAAGTCCTTATTTTAAAATAGGAAGTAAAAAATGAAGGTAGTGGCAATCTTGTAATTATATCAAAGGAAAATGAGCCTTGGCCCCGAATTATTGTTTAGGACTTATAAAATTGACTTTTGTCGTCCTAAAACTGTTTCGGGACGCCTAATAGCCTTTGAGAATTTTTTGTTGTTTGACGCCATGGTTGGATCTTCAAATTTAGGCGACCGAATATAATTCAAGTCGCCTGTTATTGAATTTAAGCGACCTAAAATTAATTTAGGTCGTCAAATTGAGATAAATTTGAAACTTTTTTTGTTCTAAAAAAATATTTCTTTGGCGCCATGTTTTTTTTTTAATTTTAATTCATATAGGCGACCGAAATAGATGAAGGTTGTCTATTTTTAGGTGACCTGAATTTAATTAAGGTCGCCCAAATTAGAATAAATTTTGGTCTAAAACTTAGGCACCGTGTGGTTTTTTTTTTTTTTTTTTTTTTTAAACATTGGGTACAGATTTTAGGCGACGATAAACTTTCGGTCGCCGAAATTGGCATAAATTTTGGCACCATGAAACTTTTTTGTTATGAAAATTAATTTCTTTGGCACCATGTTTTTTTTAATTTTCTTTAATATTGGTGACTGAAATAGAGAAGGTTGTCTATTTATCAATTTAGGCGACCCGAATTTAATTCAGGTCGCCCAAATTTGCATAAAAATTTGTTCCCTCTTTTGGTCTAAAACTAAAGCAACGTGTGTGTTTTTTTTTTTAACGATTTAAGGCGACGAAACAATTTCAGGTTGCCCTAATTATAATATGGGCGACTGATTTTAATCAGTCGCCATTTTTCGAATAGGGACGACGAAACACATTCAAAGTCGCCCAAATTTGCATAAAATTTGTTCCTTTTTTTGGCCTAAAACTAAAGTACCGTGTGTTTTTTTTTTAAATTGTGGACATATTTTAGGCGACCTGAAACAATTTCAAGTTGCCCCAATTATAATATGGGCGACCTAAGATAGATTCAGGTCACCCGTTTGTTGCAAAGTGGCGACCTGAAATACATTCAGGTCGCTAGTTTTCTGAAAAGTGGCGACCTGAACTTCTTTCAGGTCGCCCATTATCAAATATGGGCGACCTTAATCTATTTCAGGTCGCCCATATTCATTAGAAAGCCCAATAGGATCCCCAAAATCCCCACCCGCGATAGAACCTTTCTTCATTTCCCTCTCTCGGCACACTCATCTTCGCCTCCTTCCCCTTCATCATTTCCCTCTCGCGGCACTCTTGCCCTAACCCCCGAATCTTTCATTTCTATTTGTGAAAAAGCACCCCGGAGGAGGGAGGCACGCGCATAGCTCTTCAATTTTCATCTGAATCATCTCTATTCTCTCATCGGCTTCGCTCGTCCTGCTCCTCTCTGCTCGTCGACGCCTCCGTCGTCTTCCTCTGCGATTAGCAACAATCGATAGACTCACACACGACACATCATCTCGTTGGTTGTGGCTTGCGGCAAATGGTTGCCTAGCCCCGATCCGACTCCTCCTTATTCAACACAGTGGCCTTTCGGAACCTTAGCCACTCCAACGGGTGACAAATCCTTATCCATCATATTGAAATTAATGTTTCGATTTGTATTCAAATGCCTCGTTTTCTTCTAATTTTGGGTTTGACCGATTTGCAAACAGAAGCGGGTATCCTGAATAGCATTTAAATTTGCAACATGCTTGGTTACCATGTTTCCCTGGTAGAAATTTAGAGATGTTGATGGCATTTAAATGTTGATTGAGTGAAAAAGTACAAATAAGGTAGAGGACCTAATTGCGCCCTATTAATATTGGATAGTAGTGTTTTGGTTTGATTGCATATTTGTTAGGGACTAGGTAGCCCGGGATGCTTAAGTTTCATGTCGAGTAATATGAGGTGCTTGGTGTAGTTGAGGAGATATTTTGTTTCATTGGCAACATAATTTAAAGGGTGAATTACTCTATGCCTCCTTATGTCTTACTTGGTAGAAGAGCTGGTTGGCCTTAGGACATTGAGGTGGCTACTTAGAGAGGGAGGGTTTTGGCCAGTGAGAAGGTTAAATGAAGTGACATAGACTTTAGTCAAAGAGGAAAATCATAAGAGCCAGAGTGTTTTGAAATTCTTTGAGCAAAAAAAAAGTGTTTTGAAATTGAATCAGTTTGGTTTGATTCATGGATGTACTGTTGTCTAAAACATTTAACTGGTGAGAGAATTCTTTCTTGCTAAATTCAAGAACATCTAAAGCGGAAGAAATTAAGAGGGAATAAATGAACTAAACTAACATTTTAGTTACATTGTTTGCCAATTCGCATATGAAATTATGTTGTTTCTAGCTTTGTTTTTCTTATGTAGCGAGTGTTCAAAGTTTTTATTCATCATATTTTATACTTTTGTGGGAAACCTATATCTTTGGTAGTAATATAGTTCAAGGGGAAAAAAAGCCCATGATTATTCTACAGCTAAGAATTGATGATCATCGGTACTATAGAAAGTATATAATGGTAAGGAGATTAAGGCTTAGAAGTTAGAACTTAAAGAACCCTCGGATCTTGATACTACCTCCGGTCTTGAACACAAGATCTTGTTTGTTGTATAAAAATGAGATCTCTTATTAAGAACCGAGAGGTAGTAGTAATTTTCCCGTATCTGTCAAATAGTACTATGTGATTGATGTTTGAATTATGAATATCATCAAAACCTAGGATTCATGAACAAGGTGAACTATATTGACTCTCTTTTGTTATTAGCAATAAAATCTTATATTGTTCACTCTTTTTCTCTTGGTGTAGTCTTTCATCCAGTACAGTTGGGTGGTTTTAATGCCTTAGTAATTCTGTTTCACCGCGGTTCCTTATATTTCCCTATAAAGTGGCAAAAACGATGCAACCAATCATTTGAATGGATGCATGTTTGTGCTGGACCATGTGAATTGACTGAATCCTCCTATCTATCCAGGCTACTCTAAGTCAAACCCATTATTTTTTTTGTGTACTTAATATTGCAAGTGTTTTCTTGAAAAAATGTTAGCAAAATACCTACTTTACTAGCCATAAGGAGAACTAGACAAGTATTTGTTTGGCATCAAAACTAATGGTGTAATTGCGATGGTTTATCGTGCTCTAAATTTTAATCTAATGTCTACTTAATTAGAATTTTCTTCTATCATGCTTTATTGGTTTCTTCAAAATTTTTAAGCTTACTCTAAATTACTTATTGGAATCAATTCTGTTGAATTGAATTTAGTTATTCATGTCATCAATGATTGAGGGACTTGCTATTAATCAAGTTGGAATTGGAGCAGTTAGTGTTAGGGGTTAGTTGATAAATATTGATCTTATCGACTACTTGTTAGTGACTTGGCCACGACAACAACCCACAAAAGCTTGAGGAGTCCTAGGGTAGGTATTTTTAATCATGTTCCTTTTGTCATACAATTATTCCCTCTCATATGTTAGTTTGAATAATTCTAATGTTGTCTTTATTATTGTTGTCTTTAGGTTGAATAGAGGAAATAAATTTCAAGGAGAGGAATTTAAAGTTGAGGTAATTATAGTTAAATATTGTGTTTTTTTTTATGTGCATTGAACTAGGTTAACTTTGTAGTATTAATAATGATGCTTAGATGTCCATAAGTTATAGTTTATGACTTAGACAACTTAGTTGCTTTCATTTTATGCACACACATATATTGTTCTTATATGATACCTTCTTCTTGAGAGAGAACAAGACTTTTCTCCTTATATAGTAAGTTTTGTTGAATTAAGCTGAAGTTGGTTGTTGTTGAATTAAATCTAGGTCATACCTTCTTTCTTTTCTGCTGTTGAATTTGCTGAAAGTTTCTGACTGCTACACTTTAATTCATTATCAGGTGACTTTGCTGAACTTGTCTTCTTAGGCTCTGCAATTGAAGTTTTCTCTTTGGAGTTGTTGATATTCTTGCATCCTCATGGTTATGTTGGAAGCTAAGTTGTGAATTTGATTGATTTTGTTGAACTAATCGAAATTTGAATCTGAGAATATCTATATTGTCATTCTCTTGTATGATCTTGTATGTGTAGCCAATATTCTTTTGTTGAAGTTACTTTTACAATTTTCTTATTGAACCTTCTTTGTATTCATTGTTATTTCACCTTCTTTGGATGGAATGCACATACATATAATTCATACGGTCATAATATATTTCACATTCATTGTTATCTATTGTCATTCACTTTGCATATGCGCTTAATTATTTTGTGAAGTATTTGCGGCAAATTGGCCAAACAAAACAGGAAGCATATTTTTTTTTAAAAAAATAATATAAGGTGACCTGAAAATCAATTCAGGGCGTCTTTGGATAATAAGAGGCGACCTGAATAGTAGTAATCAGGTCACCTATTAATATAGATGAGGCGACGATTAAAAATGGTAAAAACAAACGACACGACCCATAAGAGGCGACCTAAAAAGCATTTAGGTCGCCTCGTATCGGCGACCTAAACACAAATCAGTCGCCCCACATATGAGGCGACTCCGAATAGTTTTAGGTCGCCTCATTGAGGCGACCTAATTTGTGTTCAGGTTGCCTATTATGAGGCGACCTGAAACAATTTCAGGTCGCTAAATATACCAGCAATGACTACGCTCTCCCCGACATCCCGTAGAATAAGGACGTTAATTGGGTCTTTTTTAGGTCGTCTTTTAGGTATTTTGTAGTAGTGCAATTATCCCTCCCGAGTCCATCTAGACCGTTGATTGGGAAAATGAGAGAAAAATCAAAGTAATATTATAACTTTTTAGATTGATATGATTGGACAAACATGATCTAAAAAATTATTAGGAATGATGAGAAAAGGATGATGAAATAAACCTGATCGCCTTTTTGCGAGACTCTAATAAGTAAAAAATAAAATGCATAAGATGAAGGAGAAAAGCAGGATAATTCATTACCTGAAATCAAGGGAGAGATTGAAGCCAGGGACACTCCACAGTATACAGCCAACAAGATGTTATTCCAGAAACTCGGGTATCAACAAAACCATGACAATCTTTGACCTTTCTGCGGCCTCATGTACAGAAAAAATCCCATGAACCTTTTTATTAAAAGTGTATCCAACACTATTTACATTTCGGAGGTTCAAAAATACCTATAAATATTTAAAATGGGAGCAAAAATTCCAGTACTGTTAAATTTAACCTAACACTATTATATATTTATGTGCAAAAATAGGGTGGGTCCCACTACAAAAAGTAATGGTGCAAGGTCAAATTTAATAGTACTAGCAATTTTGCTCTCATTTTGAATGTTCATGAGTATTTTTGCACCTCCAAAATATATAGGTACTAGACACTTTTAGTAAAAGTTCATGAGCGGTTTTGAACATTCACCGAAAATTTTACCATACAATGTATATAAATTTAAAGAGGAGTCGAGTCAATGTTATCAGGAAAAAACAATATTTTGTTTTAATAAGCACCATGGCATGCTGGATGTCGACGTCGCGTGAGATAGAGACGAGACAAGCAAGTAGTGTAAGAGAAATTATTATTGTTGTTGTTGTTTATTTATTTATGTGGACTTTAACTGTGAACTTGATTAGTAGATGATCCTTAATTTTCTTTGATTAAAATATTTTAATATGCATTGAAACGTCATTTCCCCTTGTTTCTGCCAATGTTCTCCTGCTCTTCGTCTTTGGCTGGGACCATGGTCTCTTATTCCGAACTTGCTAGCAGACTTATAGAAAGAAGGCGAAATTAATTTTTTTTGAATCATTCAACTTCTAACTCAATAATAAATCAACACTCCAACTATGATTTAGTGCGACTGATCAATCTTTAAACTTCTGATTCGCCTATGAATTAGTTCATTATATTGAGGAAGCAGAAGCCAAAGACCACGAGTGATTTGCTGGGGAGGAAAAATTTGTATGAGTTGAATTTGAAAATAATAGAAAAGTGAAGTTATAAAATTTTGATAAAGAAAATATGTAGAATTAAAAGTAAGACAAATTTATTAAGGAATTTTAACCCCATGTCATTTAAAAAAAAAAAAGGCTAAAGTACTCGTTTGGTCCTTTATATTTGCTTCAAGTATCCATTTAGTCTCTTAAGTTTGTAAAGTGCTTGTTTGGTCCTTTAAAGTTAACACCGTTAAGCAGACTTAACGGAAAATATTAACTCGGCAATTTTAAACGACGATTTGCACTTAAATGCCGACAAAGCAAGTTTACATATTACTTTTTAATAAATTAATATTTTAAATCATGTAAATTGAAATTTTAAACGATGACCGTGCACTTAAATGCCTCGCACGAAGAACATATACCTTAAATAAATTTCAATTTACAGGACTTAAAATATTAATTTATTAAAAAAGTAACATGTAAGCTTACTTTGTCAAAGCATTTAAGTGCACAAATCATCGTTTAAAATTGCCGAGTTGGTATTTTCGCTAAGTCTCGCTTAACGGTGTTAACTTTAAGGACCAAACGAGCACTTTACAAACTTAAGGGACTAAATGGATACCTAAGCAAACATAAAGGACCAAACGGGTACTTTAGCTTTACAAAAAAAAAAAAAAAAATCAAACTCAAAATGAGTAAATTTTTTTTTTTTTTTTTTTTTTTTTTTTTTTTTTTTTTTTTTTATACACATGGTAGGGCAAAGGGGCGAACCCGGACCTAGGGAGGGAGCCAAGCTCATACCACTGCGCTACTAAGGCGCTGGAATAAAGTGAGTAATTCTTACTATAGAGAAATTCAAGAATACCACAAATAGAGAATTTCTATTGTTTTTAACACATAACTTTAAGCATTTTTTAAAATGTTTTTATGCATTTAAGCATTCAAAGTGATTGGTTTTCCAAAAACAGTCCAGTAAAAAAAAAAAACTGCATATTAAAAGTTCATTTTAAATCTATAAACTAACATTAAGCATTTTGCAACAATAAAAATTTCATTTTAAAAGATCTTATAAACTAACTTAAGTCAATTTATTAAATTACCTACCTTCTTTAATATAATCAAATTATTTAAATGGTTCATATATCAAGAACCAGATAAGTATACTCAGAGATGGAACTTAGAAGGGACAATGGCCCCCAAAAAAAAAAGAAATTGTTCATGGACTAAGAAGAAGAAGACATAATTGAAGAAGCAGTGTATACGAGTCTGTGTATGTATATATATATAAGTGGGAAGTTGATGAATATGAAATTGAAACCTGGGAGGGTGATGGAGGCATCGGCTTGTCGGACCATTTCGGCCTTACGCTGGTGCATCCCTGATACGGGTCGAACTTCGCCGACTGTCTCTCCGTTGATCTGAATCAACCCATTTTGCAATCGTTACTTTTCACAGAAACTATTTGTTTTGTTTTAATTGAATAATGATGGCCGTGATTATTACCACTCTTGGCATAAGGGTCTTGGGGATCACTCTACAACAAATAATCATAATATAAGGTTAAATGGAATAGGGTGATACAAAACAGAGATAGGGGATGGGCGAGAATAGAGAAGTGAGATTTTACCCTAACACGTGGCGACCAAAGTGGCGAAACAGGGTGCTATCTTGATGAATAGGGTGAAGACCAGAGGAAGAATTCTGATTGATTGAATATTGTGCATATTACATCTCTTATAATAGGCCCTATGTACATGTGCTAACCAAATAAGTCAGTTACAGCTAAGCAAGTCTATTCTCAACAGATAATAAACCACAACTAATAATAAAAACTAACAGTTAAATTACTACCCAAAAAAAAAAAAAAAACTAACAGCTAAATAAATGGGTTACAATGTAATCAAATAATGACTAGCCATTTTCTTTATGGATATAATCTGTCAAATAATGCTCTGGATCTGGAAGACACACATCTTCAAGTGCTTGATGTCAAAGGGAACCATATCTATGGGCATTTACCAATAAATTTGGCCACATTTAAATATCTATCATCAATTAATTTAGCAAGGAATCAATTCTCGAGTTTCATCTCAAATGAATACGAAGTTAAAGTGCAGAGATCATGGAAGAGACTGTATTTAGATAACAACTTTCTTACTGGTAATATTCCCACAGAGTTCGATCGCATGTGCATCAAAGGCAGTCTTGCAAACAACTGCCTCAATGGCCCCCATAGTCCTCTAGTCCTCCCGTAAAGGTAATGAGTAGTTCCCGAATGCCCCCCTTTGGTCTCTGATTTTCGCTTACAGTCTGAAAAATAAGCACGATCAGGGAGTGAGCGATGATGGTTGCCTCTTCAAAGACGATGAATAAACAAGTAACCAATGCCCCCCCCCCCCAAAAAAAATATTTGTGCCAAGTTCCGTCCCTAAGTATACGAGTTTATAAGGAGGAGAATACAAATTTATATATGGGAAAGCAAACTTGAGAGAGACAAAAATCATTTATGTTTTAAACCTTGAAAGGGATTATTACCGTTAATCAATTTAAAAAAATGATTTAACGTGGATTTGTGTCAGATAAGCACTTGCTTTGTTTGTTTGTTTGTTTTTAAAAAAAAAAACGGCAGTACCACGCCCTGTTTATAATTGCATAAAGACGGTGATTTTTTTATACCAATTAAACGTGAATCTGAGTCAGCTAAGCATTTCCTTTGTTTTTGTAATCCCCAATAACTGTACCACGCCTCATTTATAATTGCATAAAGTGTTGATTTTTTTACCCAAAACAAGTTGTTAGATTTATTTATCATCTTTTTTTCTCTAGACGACGAAGAAAATTATGAGATTTAAAGAGATTATCAACGTCAATCTTGGCGGGCAATCATATTCTTCAACATAATATTTTTTTATGAGCACGGCGGTCCACGGAATATTGGATGTCCACATCGCATGACAATGTTATAAAGGCGAGCAGGTAGATTACTTTAGTAAGAGAAATTATTAAAGTATTATTACTAGCTTATTTATTTGATCTTTAAATACTACGAGTAATATTAATATATATATGTCAACTTGATTAATACGCAAGTGCTCATGTGGTCCAGTTTTTCATCTTTGTTCACCTAAATTCACGTTCTTTGGTATGTCATATTTTAAGTATAGAGTAAAACCCAATTTCTACTGCCAACATAGAGTTGATATAGCGGTGTGAGCCCTTTAGATCATTTTGGATTTCGAATTCAAGTTTCAGAGGAGTCACTTGTATTAGAAGGGGTAACTGCGAACCCAAAATGGTAATATCATTTATGAAAAAAAAAAAACCCCCAGTTTCTGCCATCGCAATTTCTTGGAAATTCCGACTAAACTAACTTTCTGAATTAAAGGCTAAATAAGAAGCCATGGTACTCAAAAGTTAGCTGCAAATTAGAGTATGAAGAAGAAAAAGAAGACATGGTTGGAGACAAGAGAAAGATTTACCTGTGCAGTGATAGCATCAAAGCAAATGATCGATTCCTAGTTATCGTGCTGTTTTTTTTTTTTTTTTGGATTCATAACACAAAACTATTACAAACAAATCGTCAGGCTCCGTTTACAACTTACTATATTGGGAAAGCTTTTCTCCAAAATTCCTTCACAAACCCTTTTCAATTCTCAACATTACTTGGCAGGAAATCTTAGCTTTGATTTTTGATTTTTCTATTGTTAACTTTAGAGTTATTCAAATATCTATTTTTTACAATTTCCTTTAAACTCATTTTAGTTCCTGCCTATTTGTAATTTGTAAGCTTGTGTTTTTAATGTTATTTTGTCCTTCTATAAAAAAGACTAACTTTAAGCTCTCTTTTTTTCTTATTTAAGCTTTTTTTTTTTTTTTTTTTTTTTTTAAAAAAAGGTGGTTTTTGATTTTAGTTAGGAATAAGAGAGAAATTTTATCATGCATGACAGTCACAAGTGTATGTGAGAAGATTTTTTTCTCGGAAAACATTTTTTTAGAAGCTAAAACAAACAGGCAGTTAGACAAATAATGAGCAAGATACAAGGGGAAGAAAGTGAGTATGATAAAATTCAACTCCGTCGGTTGATCAAATTGATAGACCAATTAATTGGTATGTTCTGTCAATATTTAACTTTTATATCCCGTTTGTAAAAGCTATCTGAAAAAAGTCACTTGCCGCTATCACTTCTGTCAATATTTACATATATGTCGACTAGGTTGAATTTACTCTTTTTCTTCTTTTGCCCAGCTTCATACACAGGTTACTGCTTTCCTCCGTCCCTTGTTTTGGATTTCTCCTGAGTTCTCGAGTAGCATAGGGCTTAACCAACTCACCCCATCTCAAATTCTTCAGATTCCTGGTCCGACAGCAACAATCCTCGATTTCCTCAGTCCTAAACCTGTCCCCATGAAACATGTCCGTAATGCTCCGAAACCCATGAAACTATACCGAGGAGTGAGGCAGAGAGGCATTGGGGGAAAATGGGTGTCTGAGATCACAGTCCCAAATAATCGGATCCGTCTCTGTCTCGGCACTTTTGACACCGCCGAAGAGGCTGCTTTGGCTTATGACATAGAAGCTTATAATCTGAGGGGTGACTTTGCTCGCCTTAATTTCCCTCACCTGCGACACCAAGGAGCTCATGTATCTGGTGAATTTGGGGATTACAAGCCTCTTCATTCCTCCGTCAATGCCAAGCTTCAAGAAGGTGGGTCCCTCAGTAACTTTTATTTTCTTAAAAGATAATACCTTTTTAAAAATATAATTTAGAAGTTTGTTATTCTAAGAATATACATTTATGAATGAGTTAAAAGCATTCTTCGCTTTGATTGAATTTTGGTAAAAACTTATGTAGTTTTAAATAGTGTTTTTGATTCTTGTTTTATAAGAATTTGACTAAGACATTCCCAGAGGAGTTAAAAGTGTGTTTTGATTCTTGTTTTATAAGAATTTGATGAACCTATACCTATACTTTTTATGAGTTTTTGTTTACATAATAGTTAGTCTTTACAATATTTTTTGATGTATTTTTCTAGAAATTAAATTGCAATTATAATTTTTTTTTATAAGCAAATTAAAGGTATTATCCTAAGTGCATGTAGAAGGGAATAATAATTCAAGCACAAAAGAAGAAGGGTTAGAGAAGAAGGCAAGGCCACAACAACAAATGAAATGTCCAAGGTGCAATTCTACAGACACCCAGCTTGGCCGCTCCAACTCTAACTCCAAAAAAGCCCCATTCTTCTGCCGCACTTGCAGAACGTCCTGGACTGAAGGTGGGTCCCTCAGTAACTATTATTTTCTTTTTTTTAAAAAAAAATACCACTTTAAAAAATTATTCCAAAAGCTAATTTAGAAGTTTGTTATTCTAAGAATCTTTAATGGCAAATACTCACACAAAGTCTTTATCAAATCATCCGCATCAAAATCACCAATCTTGAAACCGTAGGAACCAAGATCAAGATTTAATCAAACTTTAAAGACCGATAATAACATCGGCCCTTTATATATTTATCCCATATAAATTATAGATAGTTATAAATATGGTTTGACTTATAGATTTGCATTAGAGTAAAATACTCTACCTTCCCTTCCATATTGCCTTAACTATACCAACCTTTCCTTTATTTTGAAAACATACACTTAATTCAAAATTCTTAATATAGTTAAAAATATTTTTAAAAATATTTTTTTATTATAATAAATTTTATTTATTAATTTACCCATTATGATACTAGATCTATATTTTTGGTTAAAATGGTTGTGAATAATTTAAGAGTTTTTTTTTTTTTTTCATTTTCCATAATTTAATATTTTTTCTTTTTCAGATATCTTTATTTAATATTTTTAATTATATTGGAATATAATTTTAATTAATTTAGTAAATGTAGATTAAAAAATTGATTGAAAACTTGATTAATCCATTTAATGAATATATACAAATGGAATGTGTTTATAAATGATCCAGAAAAAAAATTATTTCAAAAATTATAAATTTAAATAATTTACTTAATATCTTATATATTCCATTTATACTATATGAATATATGATAAAATATAATATATTTAAAAATATTTTTAACCATTTAAAGTAAAGCTAAATAAATAAGTTCTGATGAACACATAAAAATTATAAATTATAAATTTTATAAAATAATAAAATTTATAATATATTAAACATTTAGAATTTATATCTCTTACAATTTTTTTGGTTGTGTAATTGTTTTGAAAAAATATAAATGTTTAAATAAATCTTATTTTAAATGGGGGTATTTTGGTCAAAATCCAAGTTTAAGAGTTAAACTTAATTGTCAATTACCGGCTGGATGGATAGAAATTAAATTTAAAAAAATTACAAGAGTTTGTATCACATGCATTTTGATTTTAAGAGACGTTTATATAGCTTTTCAAAATAGAGCGGAGCTTTTGGTAATTTAGGAAAAATAGGAGGTATTTTTAATGTATTTTACTCTTTACATTATTTTGATGTGCATATAGGAAATAATTTTCCTTTTCTCATTTAATTTATTTATTATTTATAATATGAATTAATGATTTAAAATGAATAAGGTAACAAATGAATGACCAATTGGCCCTGGATTCTTCTAGCTAGTGGTCTCATATTCCCGAGCAATCACAATAATTACTCAGAACTGGTGATATTTTCCTTTTGTGGGCTTACATTTCTTCAAACCAGACTAGCCAGTTTCTAGTAACCCGAGATACTAGTGGAGGAAAAAAAAAAAAGAAATGTAATAACAAATATACATAATAAATACATCAATTAATTTATATTTTTAGAATATAACTTATTCAATAACAATAGGCTAAACTTAAAAATAAACAATATAGAAAATCCCAAGAAGATACCTTCAAAATATCAAAATCCCAAATCAATTTTACTCCTCCAATAGTTTAGGTATTGAATAAACTTGATTGACAATTTACAACTCATTTTAGTCTGAAATTACTTATTAAGATTTTCAAATCTTCAAGGTATTTTTCCAAAATTTTCCCAAAACAATAGTATTTGATATTCCAATAATTTTGACTTTTACCATACTGGTTATTCTTTACAATCTTTTTTGCTGTATATTTCTAGAAATTAAATGCAATTATAATTGTTGTTTTTTATAAGAAAATTAAATTATTATCCTAAATGCATGTTTGGATTTCAAAAAAAGGTCGGATTATCGTCGGAAAAACGAAATTTAATCGAATTGGATTTTCACGTAAAAACGTCCGTCGAAAAAAAACCGTTGCAAAAGACATTACCGACGGAATTCCATAAGTAGTTTCCATCACAAATCAAACTATCGACAAAATTCGTTGGTAATTTCCAACGTACTTTTTTCTGTTGGTAATTTCGTTCTTGATCCGGTGTTTTATTGTAGTGTAGCTTTTAGAAAATAGCTTTTACGATGTACGAGGCATGTATATAAGATAAATTTTGAAACCATGGTTTTGTGGTTTGCTAAACATGTAGGGTCAACCAGGTTATATGAACCATTCATAGTAGATTGCGTATATCCATTTGATACAAAGAGTTCGATAGAAAATGATCTAGGAATAAAAATCCCATTGGCACAGTATGATGTGTTCCTGAGCTTCAGAGGTGAAGATACTAGGGCATCTTTCACTTCTCATCTCTCCTCCTCCTTAAGCAGCGATGGAATTGTTGTTTTCAAAGATGATACTGACCTTCCTCGAGGGAATAATATCTCACTCGAACTACAACGTGGAATTGAAAATTCTACAATTTCAGTTGTTATCTTCTCCAAAGATTATGCTGGTTCAAGATGGTGCCTCAACGAGCTCTCAAAAATCATGGAGGTTCACAGAGTTCAAGGTCAGGTAGTTCTACCTGTGTTCTATGGCGTGGATCCGTCTGAAGTTCGTAACCAAATCTCTAGTTTTGGAGAAGCGTTTCAAGATCTTATACAAAAAATTTTACCCACACCCACACATGATCAAATATTGAGGTGGAGGACAGATCTTCGTGAGGTTGGGAGCATTGCAGGTTTTGTTCTACTCAATTCCAGGTGATATTTTAATGACTAATGTTTCAATTTTTAGTTCTTTTCTATTTTGCAAAGGTTAAACAAACTGACGCTATATCTTCTTGCTTCCATGTGCACCTTTAGTAGAAATTTCTATCAAATAATATCAATACCTAATGAAAGAATAAGTTTGACGATCTTGGTACATCATTCTTATAGTTAGTATACAGTACAATAAAGTATTAGTTTCCTAAACTTGTTTTATTTTCTTTCTTTCTTTTCTCAGTTGAATGATTTTACAAGCACAAATGATGCTATGTTTTGTTTCTTTACTCTTATAATGTTGTAAGTTGTTCAAATTAATTATGACAGTTTTGCAGCCACGACAATTCCCTTTTTTGTGTGTGTGTGTGTGTTTTTTTTTTTTTCTGTGGCTACGGGGTGGGGGGTTCGTGATCTCTTTCTCCCTCTCCCCTCCTCACCTTTGCCTCCTGTAATTGGAGGGGATCCCTTCAAATTGTTGAGTTGTGTAAGATGATTTTTTTTTTTCTAATTATGATTGTCACTAAATAGAGCAAATTGCACTATCTAGTTCCTTAAGTTCAATCATTTGCTTAATTGTTCAATGCTTATGTGGAAATGATTGAATGTTATGTTTTGGTCCAATTTTTCATCTTTGTTTTCCTAAAGGCACCATCTTTGAAATACATCACATTATTCACCTGAAAGTTATCAATTAAGGACTTCTATGAACCATCGGTGCTTATTTGTTGTTCTATTTGTTTGTACTACAGGAATGAAAGTGAGGATATCAAGAAAATTGTTGAGCATGTTTGTGAACTATTGGACAAGAAAGACTTGTTTATTGCTGACCATCCTGTAGGAGTGAGCTATCGTGTGCAAGATTTGATTAAAATGTCACGAAACCATCCACCAAAAAGCGTTCTCTTGCTAGGCATATGGGGATGGGTGGTATAGGTAAAACATTGATTGCTAAAGCCGTTTACAATGATATTGGTCGAAATTTTGAGAGTAGAAGTTTTCTTTTAAATATTAGGGAAGTTTGGGAGCAAGATCGTGGTCCTGTTTACCCGCAACAACAACTTCTTTCTCAAATCTATAAAACAACAAAGATCAAAATACATTGCATTGAGACGGAAAAAGCATATTAAAAGAAAGACTTCGACAAAAGCAAGCACTTGTTGTTCTTGATGATGTGGATAAGGTGGAGCAACTAAATGCCTTATCTCGGAGGTGGTAAATGGTTTGGTCCGGGAAGTAGAATAATCATCACAACTAGAGATGAACATCTACTAAGATTCCTTAAGGTGAATCGAACCATGTATATAGAATGAAGACTATGAATACAAGTGAATCTATTGAGCTTTTTAGTTGGCATGCGTTTGGGCAACCAAGTCCTAGAGAAGGGTTTGTTGAACTTTCCAAAAACATAGTTGCTTATTCTCGGAGGACTCGCCACTAGCTCTTGAAATTCTTGGTTGTTATTTGCTTGACAGGGGAGTGACCGACTAGGAGAGGTTATTGGACAGACTAAAAAAAATCCCCAATGATCAGATACAAAAGAAGCTAAAAATAAGCTTTGATGGTTTAAATTATGATCCGGAGAGAGAAATCTTCCTTGATATATCTTGCTTCTTTATTGGAATGGATAGGAATGATGTCACACATATATTGAATGCTAGTGGATTTTTTGCGGACATTGGTATTAGTGTCCTTGTGGAGAGAAGCCTTGTAACAGTTGATGAGAAAAACAAGCTTGGTATGCATGATTTGTTGCGAGATATGGGAAGAGAAATAATCCGTGAAAGGTCACCAAAAGATTTTGGAAAGCGTAGTAGGTTATGGTTTCATGAAGATGTGATTGACGTCTTATCAAAACATGTCGTAAGTACTTTTCTACTCTATATGTATCATCCGTAAGAAAAAGTAGAAAGACACATGACGTCGAGATGAAGATAATGAGTCAGGCATATAAGCCTTATAGTTTTGAAACTTAGTATAAGAAATTTATTAGCAAGCGTATTTGTATTTTGTTATTCTCCCGGGAACTAACTATTTATTTTTAAACCCAATTGTTTTTGTTACTTGTTCTAGAAACCTTCTTGTGACATAGGTTTACATTTTGTATTTCAGCAATCAAATGAGAAGTACATATTTACAATTTTTATTTCCCTTCATTCTCAGGGTACAAAATCTGTTCAGGGGCTATCTTTGAATCGGTCACAAGATGATAAAGTTTCTTTTTCAACCAAAGCTTTTAATAAGATGAACAGACTCAGATTGCTTCGTCTTGTTAATGTGGAACTTGAAGGAAACTATAAATACATTAATAGAGATCTCAAATTGCTCTGTTGGCAGAAGTTTCCTTTGAAATACATCCTAGCCAACTTCTTTCAAAATAATTTAGTTGCTATTGAACTAAAATACAACAGCCTAAGACTTTGGAGGGAACATCAGGTATGTACGAAGTATATTATTAAATTTTGTTTTATTTCATATACCTTCTAGATGGTTCTTCATTTCCTTTAAAATAATTTCGTTGCATTGATGCTATTCTTGGATAGAGATGCTGAGTTTTCTTGAAAATTTGCTTTCTTATCTATAGTCCTTGCTATATATCTAGACATTCCACCATCAAGATAAATTATTTCTAAGCATAAATTTTTGTTGAAGTGTTTGGAAGATATGGAATTGTTCTAGATGAATGATTTTGCGTATTGTTTTCATCTATTTTACTTTGCTCAAGATGTTTTCCTAACTGTTTGATTGTTGTTTTCATGTAGTTACTTGAGAATCTTAAAACCCTCAATCTTAGCCACTCTCCTTACTTGGAGTGTACTCCAGATTTTTCAAAACTACCAAATCTTGAAAAGATGATCTTCGAAGATTGTCCAAGTTTGTCCATAATCCATGATACAATAGGGCATCTAGATAAACTTCATATGCTAAATTTGAAGGATTGTATTGGCCTTCTTGGTCTCCCCAAAAGTATTTATAAATTGAAGTGCTTAAAAACTCTCATTCTTTCGGGTTGTTTGAAGATTCAAAAGTTAGAGGAGGACATAGAGCAAATGGCTTCTTTGTCAACTCTACTTGCAGACAACACAGCAATAACTCAAGTGCCTATTTCTTTAGTGAGATCAAAAAGTATTGGATATATATCTCTCTGTGGTTACCAAGGATTAGCACGTCATGTGTTTCCTTCTCTCATTTGGTCAAGGATGTCTCCAACAAATAATCCTCTGTCTCTTATTCCAACATACGCTATCATGCCATCTTCGATTTCATCATTAGATATTAAATTGCACTATCCATGGTCCCTCATCAATTTATGACAACCTATCAAAGCCAGAAAACCTTCCATTGGAATGCATATCAGAGAATGACGATGTCGTGGAAGTAAATGAAGGAGCTACAAAAGTCTTGGATTCCTTATGTGCCTCAAGTTGTAGAGACTTGGCAACAGCGCCAAATACCTCAAAAATCTTGGAGTTTGAATCTTCTTTGTTGGCTGATACTAACCATAGTCAAGTTGGTACCTCAAAGCGAGACAAATGCTTGAGACATCTTCTAATTAACATTGGAAACAATGACCAAGTCACTAGTTCTCTTTCGAGTGTATTTTGAGTTATCTCCCTTTCTCTCTCTATATATAATGTTTTTCATTTTCTAAACAAATGCTTATAGATTATGTAATTGTTTTAATAAAAAATAATTGTTCAGCTTTGAATTAGAGATGTTGCTTGCAGGGATTGACTCTCAGAGATTATCATGACGATTGTGTCCTCCCAGGTGATAAATATCCCTATTGGCAATGCTTCAAGGGTGAAGGACCTTCTATAAAATTTAAAGTCCCTCTAGGTTATAGTTCTGAGTTAAAAGGGATGATTTTTCTTTGTGAGTTCTACCCCTCACGTGATTTGAGCAATGTGGAGTATGACTCTTTCATTAGTATGTTGATCATAAATTATACAAAGATGACCACTTTGGACTATAGGCGAGACACGAGAGATTTCCATTGAAGAAGCAAAATGGAAGGACATAATATCAAATTTAGACTCTCATGACCAAGTGGAGATCAAAGCAATCTTTGGTAATGGATTGACAATGAAAAGAACAGCAGTCTACTTGAAATATTATGAGTCATTTCATAAACAAATGGAGGATCCACCATCATCAAGTATTGCTTGCTCATTATGATTGTTATTTTTCACTAGCTTTAAATGTTTGGGTTATAGTTTTAGTTGTAAATTTTTTTTTTTTAAAAAAAAGAATTTAGCAGATTATTTTTAATTTTAATTATCTAATTATTCTTTAGGTAGGTTTGAGTTTTGAGGTTAACATTTTTACTTATCTCATGATTCATGATGTTTAGTTTTTTTACTTCATTTTTCTCTGTTGTTGTAGGTAGAAAAATATATAGAGATGGTGACGAAAACAATGATTTCAAGCTCTTAGAGTCTAAGCGTCAGAAAGTAGAATAAGTAGTGCAGCTCTAAAGTCCAATGAAGTGGTACGTAACAGGTGAAAAAAAAAGTGATGGGGTACATGGCAGGACAAGCAATGATTAAATTTAAATGTGTATTTTTTCTGATTTTTTGTTTTTTAACTTGTATCTTTTTTGTTTAAGTAATTATTATATGATCTGGTAATATAAAACTCGAACTTCTTTGCAGTTGATTTTTATAAATTGCTTTCAATTCTTGATGATATTACCCTTAATCAAGGATATTAGTAAAAAGAGTTTGATTAATTAGTTATGAAATTCTTACAGTTAATCAGGGACATTAGGTCAAAAATTATTGTTATAGAAAAAACATGTTAAATTATGAAACATGCAAGAAGTAATCATAATAAAAAGGATTGAGAAAAGTTGTTTTAACAAAAAATAGAAGCACGTCTCTCCCTCCTTGACCATGTAAATTGAAGTTGTGGTTAAATACACATATCTAGCTTTGAAATTGCTTTTAAAAAACAGAAAAGGTGAACAAAATTGGACTTAAGAGAACCTTCACAGAGACTTTGTTTTTAAAATCAGTGCAGTATGCTAAACCTTTATAACATTTAATGTTGTTTAGTCAATGAAAAAAATCTCTCAATTGATCATTGTATTTTGTATACTGCTGTTAAATTTAATTCACTAAGTCATAAAATTTTTTTCTAAACTTTATGTCATGTGGAAATAACTTATGTAAACTTTAAAACTCTAGAATATATCTCTCAAAACTTTTATATTTATGCGGATAACTCGTATACTAATAGTTCTGTACATTACTTTTTCTGCAAATGATTTAGAGTCTAAGGATTTTTTTTTTTTTAATATATGTATACTATTGTCACTCCTCTCCTTTCTTGATGTAAACTCCTGACTTCTCTAAACTACCAAATCTTGAGAAGTTGATTCTTAAAAATTGTCCAAATTTGTCCTTGGTTCATCCTACCATCAGGCATGCGAATAAACTCCTTCTAATAAACTTGAAGGATTGTATTGGCCTTCACACTCTACCAAGAAGTATTTGTGCCCGTTTGGATGGGCTTTTAAAAAAAGTGCTTTTTTTTAAGCTCCAAATTAGAGCTTTTAAAAAAAGGAGTATCTTGGCTTTTTTTTGTGACTTTTACTTTTTTAAAAAAATATCATCTAAACACATAAATTAATTAAAAAGACATTTTTTTGCATCAAAAATTATCCAAAAAGCCCATCCAAACGGGCCCTTTATAATTTAAAATCACTAAAAACTCTTATTTTGTCTGGTTGTGCAAGGATTGAAAAGTTAGAAGAAGATATAGAGCAAATGGATTCCTTAACAACTTTGATTGCTAATGACACTGCAATATCACAAGTGCCCTTATCTTTAGTGAGGCTCAAAAGTGTAGGATATATGTCTCTTTGGAGTCCTTTCGTGCCCTAATTTGCATGGACATGGCAACAATACCGAATACTTCAAAAATCCTAGAGATTGAATCCTCTGTATTATCTAGCGATCATAATCTGGTTCACTTTTCAAGATTAGAAAATTGTTTGAGACATCTTCGAATTGAAATTGGAAAGAATGACCAAGTCACTGCTACTCTTATAGAGAATATCTCACAGGTTTTCTTTTCAATTCTTTTATTTTTGGCTGAAAAGAAGAGAAAGTCATTACTACTAATGCAGTTTTTTAATAAAATTGAAAATGACCTTTCTGCTTGCCCAATTATATAGTTGAATTAAGCTGCTGCTTGTGTTTTTGAGCAGGGATTGATTCCCAAGGATCACGGTGATGATTGTATCCTTCCAGGTGACAATTATCCCTATTGGCAAAGTTTCACAGGTGAAAGAGCTTTTGTGAAATTTAAAGTTCCTCGAGTTAGTGGTTGTGATTTGAAAGGGATGATTATTTGTTGTGTATATTTTCCCTTCAGGCAATTTGGGCAACAAGGCATGTGAACTTGTATTAGCATAATGATCATAAATTATACAAAGGCAACCACTCTGCACTGCAGGCAAGATTCACTGACTTCATTTGAAGAAGCAGAGTGGAAGGGATGTGATTGTGTTTTTTGGTGATGGATTTACTATGAAAAGGACAGTAATATACTTGAAATACTATGAGTCATTTGATGAGCATATGGAGGATCCATCATCACCAAGTATTGTTAGCTTCTTGAAACTCTTTTATTTGGGACCATTTTAAGAGTTAAAATTGATGATAGTTTTGCTTCTCTGTTTTTGTAGGTAGAGAAATGCAGAGAGAAGATGAAAACCGTAATTCTGAGCTCTCAGAGCCTAAGCATCAGGAAGTAGAAGTGTTGCAACCCCAAAAACCACGAAACTGGTCTTGAAAAAATCCATACTGTATTTGTAGTGATAGATTTTGATGTGTAACTTATAATGAAACTGTAAAATTCAAGCCGCCCGTTTTATGTGCAACCTCTGTTTAATCTCAATTCTTTTTTCTTTCCCTAATTTATTTTAATCGTGAGCTAATTCCAAACATTGATCAGACTTGGATTGAGAATGTAATTGAATTTATTTCTTGCAATATAAATGGGGGCTTATACTATTTTAGAGATAAGTTTAATTCTAAACCTCTAATAATATTCTCTCTATCCAAATCATCACGAGAATCCTATGACTAAAGGTTATCTTTTTCATCCTTTATTGTATTGAAAAATAAAATTTGATTTCATTAAAATTTAGTTATTACTTGCCAAAAAATGAAAAATAAAAAGATACAACTATGATTTCTACAACTCCGAGATGCTTTTTATATAACAAGGGAGATGCCTTTAAGGGGAAACTAATATAACGTCCTAAATAAGGCATTTAATCAATAAATCATAAGTCTATGCTACTACTCACTTCTAATTAGTACTTTTTTTGTAATAAAATTTTATTCTTGAGACCTCATAATTCATAACAATTCTTCTATTTATTTAATGTCAAGGTCAAATTACGATCAACCTTGAATAACCCTTATAAACAAAAGGATTTTAGTTTTTTACATCTCCTACTAACATATCTTTTTTTTTTTTTAGGGCATTAAACAAAAGGATTTTAGTTTTTTACATCTCCTACTAACACTAACATATCTTTTTTTTTAGGGCATAAACCATAATTAGGCTGAACTTCAGCGATAGAATTTTTGTTAGTCATTGTAATATCCTAAATTTTGGATCTTGAGAATTGAGGAGAAGCCTAAAGTAGGCGGATGACTAAGCTCAATGTGGGAAGAGTCCCAAAAATGCCGAGAGATAGGAAGCCTCTCAGGGACTAAATAACTCGGCTATACGGGTCAATGGACCTAGTATGTATAAGCCGTGGAATTAAAGTGCCAATGGAAAAAGGGGCACATAAGATTTATACGGTGTAAATCCGGTTGGAAAAGATGCCACCCAACTATGTCCTGAGGTATAGGAAATTGGTTGAGCGAAAATATGCCGGTATAAGTAAGTATATGACATCTCCAAGGTAGTCGGGTATGCCCTGCGTTTTTAGAAAACATCGGTATGTGGCATCGTTTGTCGGGTCTCGGTATTCATAAAGAAATCCTAAGTAAAACCCGATAGGATCTCCAGCAAACACTGATAAAGTAGCTTTATTAAAGTAACTTTGATGAAGTAAGGTCATAATGACTAATAATGACATGCTTTTATGTTGGTCTAATTATGTTGGTCTAATAAAATCATGACACATATCCCTCCATCATGACAAGGGAAAAAGCTACTTTTGTGTTGGACCAGTAAAAGCATGACACATGTCCCTTTATAACTACAAGTGCAAAAGTCAAGAAACTTGTGGAAGAAGTTATGTGAAAGGAGATATTTTGAGGGCATTTTGGTCAATTGCTATAAGGGACACATGTGCGTGCAATAAATATGAAATGATTACTCAAAAACTTCCTTAATAAGCATCAAATTCATGCAAAGCAAAGGGGAGAGAGAAAAGTCAACAAAACTTGCAAAATAAGGCAAATTAAAAGGATATTTTATAAGGGCACTTAGGTCATTTGATTTGGGGATTTTTAAGTGCATTCTTGACATATTTTAAGACGTTTGCACTCCCTTTTGCATGAATATTTTGACCAAGAGCTCAAAGGCCATAAAAATTAAAGTGTCAGTGTAGAAGGGCACAAAACACTTATATGATGTCAATCGGTTGGTAAAAGTGCTATTTAGCTATGCCTAAGGTATGAGACAATTAACGAGCAAAAATGTGCTAAAATAAATATGCACATGACATTTCCTAAATGGGTGAGGGTTCCTTGCATTTTTTAAGGGATAAAGAAGGAAAGAGTATTCAAGAAGCTTGTTGAAGAAGCCAAAGAAAAATCTAGAATTACTTGAAGGAAAAGCAAAGAAATAGGTCAAATCAAGTTATTATGAAGAGAGAGAAAATATTTAAAAATAGGGTTAACCTACACCATACATTTTAATCAGATTTTGTGGACCAAATGGTGCCACATCTGCTTCTTGGAAGTCTCTATATTTTCTTGAAGAAAAAGCAAAGGAATCATGTGATAACTTGAGGCACCCTTTGGACCAGTGGATAATATCAAAAGTTGGATATTTCACCTACACCTTGGGCTCTATTTAAGGACCATCTCTACCCATTTTTCTGTTGCCCTAGGCATGTTCAAGGAGAAGAAGGAGGTGTGCAGCAAAGTCATTGGCTCGGAAGGAAGAAGAAGGCATACGCGTTCGAAGATTCAAGGTAAGTGCTAAACTTGTGACTTAGTGGTTGTAACTTTGTGATTTCTGTCCAATAGTGTTAACATGAGGATTAAGTGGGATTTTGATATTTTTAAAGGTTCCAATAGGTTTAAAACGTGATTCTGTATGAAAATAAGTCAAAGATAAAATATACAAACCCGAAAAAAACCCTAAGTCACAAGAACAAAGCAAATATGCCAATAACAGTGTTTTCTAGGCAACGATGTTTAATCAATGGATTTTAAATAGTAAATGAAGTATGTTTGCTTTGAAATTTCATAGGGTTAACGTAGACATCCTAAGCTTCATTTTGATATGAGATTTTGTGACTTTTCAATTTTTCTACTGGGAGATATTTATTGTTGAAAATGACCCTAAAACCTGAACTCTTTTCTCGACCAACGGCTAAGGTTTGAGGATAAGAAAATGAAATGAACCTGAATGACCTTGGAAAATATTTTTTATTGCAAACTAGACATAATAAAGGTTCCGTGTCCGCTAGAATCGCGTCAATCAGATTTGTCTGGAATTGATGAAAAATGTTTGAAGTTGGAACATTATTTTTGGAGATTTTGGGTATAGGCGAAAATCTTGATATTGGAAGTGGAATCTATTTGAGTGATTAAAAGTATGGTATTTTTGGATGTATTTAGGGTTGCGACGTGTATAGGATACTTCTCAAGCATTGAAGAAAGGATTCACGATTCCAAGGAAAGCACCAAGTAGTAGCGTTAACTCGCATGCTCATGTTGCTCTCACATGTGTGTTTTATCATGGTTGAGGATGTAGGGTATGTGTTTTATCATGGTTGAGGATGTAGGGTAAGTAGTACCTATGGGACTCACATTCCTTAAGGTGCTACCGAGGCTCGAGGTATATGTAGGGTAAGTAGTACCTATGGGTCTGCGTGTCTTTAGGGTGCTACAGAGGCCCGTGGCATGTAAGGTAGGTAGTACCTATTGAACTGTGCGTTCTTAGGTTACTATTGAGGCCTAGAGTATAAAAGTTAGGGAGAGCCTATTATACTGCGTGTCCTTAGGTTTCTATTGAGGCCTCTTAGCGCTATTGGTTCTAAGGGCTTGTCTTGAACAAGCGGTCCTGCGGGTTGTAGTACATGCCATGTTTATTTTCCTGATTGTGATTTGCATGACATGCATTGCATACATATTGTATATGAGTTTAATAGTTCCTCTGGGGTTCAATTTTTGAACTCCAGAACATTTTGGAGATGCAGGTATAATAAGGCAGTAGCTGTTCTGGGACTTGAAGAAGGTAGGGCATGATGCGAAGATTTGAAGAAATAGGGGATGCCCTATCCCTTTTTGTACTTTACATATTTTGGATGATTGTAGAATATCTTTTGATCAGTACTTTTTGTTGGATAACTGTACCCTAAACCCTTCAGGGAGTTATTTACTTTTTGGTTATTGCATATTTATCAGTACCTTGTATTTGTCCAAACTGGTATCGTGCTCTATTGTGTTTGCTCTGATACATGATAAAAGGAATAAGTAATTAAGAAAAGGTAATTAAATAAAAGGAATCCCTTTAATCCGCCACTTGAAAGGGCGAGGCCGATAGGGTGTGACAGTCATCTCATGGAAAGGAATTTTAGTTTTTGTACTTTGACAATTTAATTTCCACCTAATAAATCAGTGACATGAATATTTTTAAATTAAAATGCAAAAATACATGACATTTTTTTTTTGAAAGTGCTCCTAACACCAAAAACTTTTTTTGAGAGGCTATGGATTTCAAAAATAATTGTAAAAATACACATGGTTATTAATTTTTATTTGGTCAACAATGGAGTGTGCCAGCTAGGACTTAAATAACTCACATCAGCATCCAGTCACAATTTTTGGCCAAACATTGTCTCATTAATGGTTAATATGTATTTTTATACATATTTTAGAAGTTTATAGTCAATTCTATACCTAAAAAAATATTTAGTATTGAGTGTACTTTCAGGAGCAATCTCATATATATTTTGACACTTTAACCTATATTTTTGTCTTAGAACATCTTAATTTTCCTTTTTTTAGAACAGATGTTCAATTTCCTTATAAAGTATCATAGTTTCAACTAAGTTAAAATTTACTATAACAGCGAAATAAATACAGAAGAAGTAATAATAACAGGATATGTAAGTTTAAAGAATAAAGTGACAGTTATAAAAATTTGAAATAAAAATAAAAAGTAAAAAATGATAACAATAGCACTACACACACACACTTTATAGTATTAGAGATTGGGTTCACACACACACACACTTTATAGTATTAGAGATTGGGTTTAACTTATTCAAATTAAGGTTAAATAAAATATTTTCTTTCATTTGAGGGGCAATATATATTACTTCGTAAGTCAAAAAAATACAACTAGAATAGAAGTATAGAACAGTAGCATTGTAATAAAAAGATCCAAGCCAAAAAAAAAAAGGTGAAAAACAAGACAAAAATAGAGGACCGCGCGGAGCAAGTGAAGCTTCACACAGAGATAGTGTAAGAAGCAAGAATAAAGAAGAATGGCGCGAAACTACTCATTTTCATAACAAGGAATTTAAATCCCCAATAGTTTCAAATTTCTGGAATAGAACGATTTGTTTCGCTGCTCCCTGCTATTAGGGTTTGAGGATTTCTATTCCCGAACTGCACACAAAGAGAGAACAATCATGCATTCGAGCCAGTTCGACGGTGCCGCAGCCTTCTCCGGCGGTGTTTTTATGCCATCTCAGGCAACTCAAGGCCCTGAATCTTCTTTCTCCTACTCCAAGGTCCATATTTCTCGCATACTTATTTTTTTCCTCTCATTTTGCCGTTTTTTTTAGTTTTTCGTCCTTTTCATAATCGCGTAATTTGACGTAGCAGCGAAACTAAGTTCTTTGTCTACTGTTTTTATGTTCTGGCAAGTGCGATTAGTGCTTTGGTCTGCTAATCTCTGAACTGTGACAATTGGTCCAATCTGTTCTTCTCTTTTATTTATTTCAAGTTCCTCTGAGCAATTAGCAATCACATAGTTTTGCTGCATTTTAGCTTGATTATATTTTGGAATGTTGGTGAAAATTATTGGTTGAGTTTTCTTTGTTATTGTTGGAAGTTAACTTCTGAACCGGCTTAAGCTTTTGCAGAATCGTGATGCTTAGTCATTGCTTCCTCTGACGGTCAAGCAGATAAATGATGGTTTGATAGCTATATTATTTTGACATTAGCAAAGTTCTATAGTAGTTGTTCGTATTTGTTTGCTCCTTCTTCCCTACTTTTGACATGTACAGTGGTGTTATTTCCAGGCCTTTGAACGACTTTAACGAGATTGCAAGTCACTTCATTGATTGTATATACGTCCATCTCTATAATACCAGGATACGGGTATTAGTTAGAATATTGCAAATTATATCTGGATTTGACATGACATTAATGTGTATATATTTCTTGCTCAGAAATTAATGTGTATATATGACTCTTGTATGATTGTGCTGTCCATTGTTTTTATTTTTTATTTTTTTTATTTTCTTATTCTACATAAACTTTACAGACTAGCGTGCCAGATCCGCAATCTGTGAACAATTCCTTACCTATTAATCCCACAAGAGGTCATCAAGCTGCCCCTCCAAGTCAAGTGAGGGGATTATTTATGAATGTTAATGTTTACTTTCAACCACCTTTTTAATTATTTGATGTAATCCCCTTTTTTTTGGGTCCTTCCTAGTTCTCTGGTCAGCACAACAATGGTCAGCAGGGTGTTGAAGATATGGTCTTAGATATCTTGCATCTTCCCTCGAACAAGTAATTCTAAAAATGTGATTTGTGTATGTTTATGTCGTATCTTTGTAAGTTTGACAGGAGAGAGAAAGAGAATAGAGGAGAGAGATAGGGGAAACAGAGAGAAAGAGAAGCTAGAGGTCTGTGAAAAGAATAGAGGAGAAACAAGTCGGGGAGGAAGAGAGGACACGAGAGTCTGGTAGTTGATTGAACATATGGCCAACTTCTGGATGGGTAGATGTATCCCTGAATTTTTTTTTTAATTATCGTAAAAAAATAAAAGAAAAATATAAAAAAGTTATGGGAAGAAAAGGAAGTAAGAAATCAAAAGACTAATCTCTAGATTGCAAGCTCTTCTACATGAACGCTGAAAAGTAATTTAAATCTTCCTTTCGAAACAAACAAAAGAGAATTGACAATGGTATATGATATCAAGTCATACAATTACATCAGGGTAGGCAAAAACTAGAATTTGGCTGTGAGGCAACTAAGTATTGAAACAATACATTTGATTACATTTTGCAAGGTCGGTATACATAAGCTTTGCATAAAATTGAAGTGTATTCTGCGCTTTTTAAGGTGCATGCAGTTGTAACTTTTTATATTCTTCAAACTTTTCTTGTCATTATATTCTGTGTTAGTCTCCTATATATTATGCACATGTAGTTTTTTGTTAGAACTTTTACTTGCACAACTGGGTTCATTACTCAACTTTATCTATTTTAGAGCAAAAGAGGAGGGTGTCTCTCGGGATCTTATTGCACAGCATCTTGGAATTCCTTTGGATAAGCTCATGTCTGTCTTACCTATCCTCTCTCCTTCCCCTTCTCATGTTGCCTAGTAGGTCTCTGTTGACGCAGGTTCTGGTTTTGCAGGTTATCCATAAAAAATCTTATTGAGGAAGGCGCCATTTATGAAGCTGTAGCTGATCATTACAAGTCAATCATCAATGGTTGACATCTCTTCAACGACTTTGATCCTAATCTGAGCCTTTCTGGTAATGATTATCCATTGCATAGTTGACTCTGCTTAACCCTGTATGCGTCACAACAGTTATGTTAAATACGGGCATGTAAAACCTTAATCTTAATGTTACTGTTTCTAGTGTGTATGAGTTAAGTACAGATTAACTGATATGTAATTAGCCCATCTTTTAAAGGGGTCATGAATGATGGAACCTATATTGGGGGGTTTTTAGTTGGGAAACCAGTAGTTACCTTGCTAGTATATTACTGAAGGATTTGATTTGGTTGCTAGAGGAATTTCGAAAGGACGTTCTTGTTGTAAGCCATTCATAGAGGCATAGATTTGGCGTATGTTGAAATTGAATCCTATGCATTTAGATGATATGATAGCTATGAGATGCCTTGCTATTTTTTACAACTCAACAACCAATAGGTTTATAAGATTAATTTTAACTTGTTCCTACATATGTGATGAGATTTTTAGTAAAAATATGATAATGCACGAGTCTTTAATAATATTGACACAATTTAATTGGAAGTCATAATATTTTCAACAATTAGGCTTATTAATTTATTAAAAAGTTGGTTACTTCAATCTATTTAGCCCAAAAAGAAAAATTTAAGGTTGGTGACAAGTTTGTTTTGTGGATTGAGATGAGAAGAAGTTTAGCGCTACCTTTACACCAAAAAAAAAAGTAAAAAGAAAAAGAAAACAAGAAGGGAAGTGAAGTGAAGAGTAGTAAATATGGATTTGTGATGTGGCAATAAATTAATATTTCCAACCTTTTTAGACCTCTCAATATCGTTGCACGTCAATTCAGTTAGCCTAAAAAAAAAAAAAAAAACCGAGAATTCAGCTATAAATTGTACCATGCCCCATGGATCCTAATCCCCTAGAAGTGTCCATCATGAAAACAATATTAAAATTGTGGGCTTGGAATGCAATATTGGCCTTATTTTATGTGAAGTTAGACTTGGGCCTGGTAAGCATTCCAACTGATATTATATTTTGCTACCAATAAATCAGATAACAATGACCACTTTTGCGGAAACAATTGAAGGCAAAACACTTGCTAATGAATAGGAAATGATTAACTATGAGGTCTAGCACAATTGACACTCAGCTGGTTTCTTTAAGTATCTTATTAGGGGTTTCATCCTTAATAGTGTGTACGGCACTTAGCCAGAATAATGCTCATATTATTAATAATAGGTTTATTTGCACATAAAAGTTTAAGGTTTATCAAGGTGTATAGCATCAAGGTGTTCTGCCGATATTGAAACATACATGATGGAGAGATTACGAAGCTAAATAAGTTACTTAATCATATCATATGTTGTGTATTCTTAGATTATATATCAGTTCATTAGTCAAACAAATTAGTTTGTAAAAAGAATAAAAAAATAAATCTCTAAAGTAATTAGCTTCTTTATTTTCTTCAAAAAACTCAACCTAGTCTTATAATTAGAACAGGAGGGAGTAAGATATGAAGTGCTCGACTTGAGGACATTCAACGATGTGTTGGTGACTTCCAAAACAAAACAAGAGATGGGAATACATCATGAGACAATCCTTCATAACCACATATCACGCGTTTTCAATCTCACTAAAGAGAATGGCACTTGTGCTAACGCAGTTTGAGTTGCAACAAAAGTTGTCGAAGAGTTCATTTGCCCAATTTCTTCTTTTAGCTTTTCAATCTTCGAACAATCACAAAGATTAAGCGTCTTTAAGGATTTCAAGTTATACACACTACTCAGGAGGTGGTTGAGACTTTTGCAGTCCTTTAAATTTAACAAAATATATTTAAGATCACCAATGAAAAAGTGAATTATAGACAAATGTGGACAATCTTTGAGTTTGAACTTTTCAAGAAATGACAGCTTTGAAAAGTTAGGTGTTCTGTCAAGTTTTGATAGATTGCGACTTTTTAACCCCTCTAGCAATTGTGTAAAGAGAATAGTTTAGAATAAAATGAACAGTATAAAACGAAATAAAAAAAGATGGAAACAAATACGAATACTATCACTAGTTGAAAAAACTCATTGCAAGTACCTAGCTTTTCTCCCATCCTTTGGTGAGTTGCCCCACTTTAAATCAATGGCAACTACTTTTTTAGATTAAAGTTCATTGGCATGCTTTATAAGGGAAACCCATGCCAACAAAGCCATCTCAAACTTGTTGATAGATAACTATAGTCCCTAGTAAGATGTACATTATCAAGGTCAAGCAAACGAAGCCTCTTCATCTTCTTGAACGTTTTGGCACTCAAGTGTACTGAATTATTCCTTGACATGTTTAGAGCCAGTCCTTTGATAGATATTGTTCCCTGTTAAATAAAAAGAAGAGGAAAACCAACACAAAATCTTATAGTGATGAAGTCATTGAGATAAAGGTTTAAGCCCATAATTGGCGAAGAGCATAATGAAAAATGAAGAAAAGAAGGGAACTAACGCAATTAAGTCATTTAGAAATATTCTTTCAGTTTTATTTCTCAAAACATCTAGCACATCATCATATAACCATAATCTAGTACGTTTTGCAGGCACTTCTCGAAACTACTCATGAATAATTTCTTTTCCCATGTCACGCAATAAGTCATGCATTTAAAGCTTATTTTTGTTGCCAACCCTTACAAGACTCAACTCTATCAGAGGATTAATTCCGATATTTGTATGAAGTGCACAACCATTTAATATTTTTCCGCATAGGTTTTGTCCATCCCAACATAGAAACAACATATGTCAAGAAATATTTCTTTTCTGTATCATCACTCAAACCATCATAACTTATATTAAGCTTTCTTTGTATATTGACTATGGATTCGAGCAATTGCACATCGTTTCATAAAACTGTATGATTTTCCCACATACATACATAGATACACATATGTACATACAAACATGTGTCTATCAGAGTCAAGCTCACTGATGTGCCAACGAGGACATTGGGTTCAAAGGTCGATAAAGTGTTATATCCCAAATATATACAAGTGCATTCTCAATGATCATCACAAATAGATCGGGTCCAGATAGTTAGTCCATATCAAAGACACGACCCACCAGCCTAAGATTCGTTTAGAAAGTTTGGCATTTTGTACCTCTGTTGTCATTGTGACTGGTCCAAAAAGGTGGATATTTTAATAATAAAAATTGTCCACTATTTAATTTGTCTAAAAAATGAATGTTTTTTTAATTATATGCGCTTTTTCCCGTAAAATACCTTTTGAATGCTTAAAAGGTTAATGCAATGTAAATTCAATGTCCAGCCAGAAAACCCAATTGCAATAAATATAATTACAAAAGTACATTTTCTCCAAATAATTTGATTTTAAATAATTTTATTATGTTAATGTTAATATGATTTTGTTAGTGTAATATTCAATTTCATTTTAAACCTGATATATTGTTTTGATAAAATAAACATGATATAATTTGATATAGAGGTAGGAGTATTTTAATCATTCAGACCTTATTTTCTTTTCTCTCTGATTTTTCTTGTTCACCCAAACAAGCTTTCATTTGACATTTAAGAGGGTTGATAACATTTTCGAGAGAAACTTTCATTTAACATTTAGTCTGGTAGGTCAAGAAAACATTGTTAGTACAAACGTTTCATTCAAAAGAGAGTGAATTGGGTGATATCCAAAAAGATTAAAACGAAGATGATAAATGATTGAATCGAAGAACAAGAATATCATCGAAGTGTGCACAACATATTATATTTGTTCGACCTTAAATTTCTGACCTATGTCCAGTCCCTAGAGCATCTCTGAGATTTTCACTATTCTTGCAAGATTCCATGGGTTCTTGATACCACAGTACAGAAGTAATTCTTAACAGGATTCACTCCCCCTTATAAATTGTAATCCGACAACCACATTTAAGGTTCCACTACCTTGAGATTTTACAAAGATTGAAATTGTTTGTAAATGACTCTCTTACAGAGTCAATATATAATCATTGAAGAAAAATGTATGTCATAAGATATTATAAAGAAAGTATATGAGCAATTAATGAGTAGTAGATTGATCGTAGGCTTAGTTTTTTTGCTCTGTATTGAATGCTTCACTATTTATAATTGAACACCATTAATGATTGGTGTGGGGCTGTGGGCATTCAAACTTTTTGTTAGAAACAGATTGGAGTCGAGGTTCAAGTTACTTTCACTTTGCTGCAATAAATCTTTATACAGCATTTCTTTGGTCTACTCTAAGATTTCTTAAGGTTCCATCGCTTTCATCTTCACTGCAATAAACTTTTCAGACAACCCGTTTGGTCTGCTCTTAGATTGCTTTTGTGTGCTTTGTTTATGCTGTGCATTTAATGCTCTGACATAGAAAATTGCTTTTGTGTTTTTGGAGTTAATCCATGAATTTAAGCATCTGAAACTTATACACAAACAAGATTAGTAGCATTGAGAAGTAGTATAAGTAGTAATCAAGTATAACCAAATGCTAATCACAATATTTGAATTCTCAGAGACGTTGTGAAATGAAATAAGAACAGTCACTCAAGTATGATTCCAGAATCACTCGAGTGTGTATCCATCACTCGAGTGCTTTTGTAATCCAACTTGAGTGTTGATGAACTTTTTCTCTGGTAGTGAAGTGTTGAAAGAATGGGTTACTTGAGTGATTGAAAACTTGATTTGAGTGTCATTTAAAAATAACTTCAACTCTACTCGTGACTGGAGTGCATTCTGTGAGTTGCCTTATGTCATTTGAATGAATCTTAAGTTTACTTGAGTGGACTCCTGATGAGAGGCTGCATTGTTGATCCATCATTGAGTAACTTGCTCAAGTCTTGCGAATTGTTTACCTTCACTCCAGTGAGCTTCAATTTAACTTTGTGAAAGTATGCAAGTGACTTGCTCAAGTCTGCCAAGTTGGCTGCCATCACTCGAGTGAGCTTTAGCCAACTTTCAAAGAATAAGCGAGTATATTGCAAAATCTCAGCAAGTGATCACTAGCACTCGAGTGCTCTGAGCTTATTACTTGAGTGATGAGATCCATCACTCAAGTGATCTGCTATAACTTCTAAAAATCCTGTGAGTAACTTGATAATTTCCTGTAAGTGACATAGGATCACTTAGTGCTAGCATAGCCACTCGAGTGATCTTGCATCACTTTTCATTTTTTTAGTGAGTGACTTGCAAAATCACTAGAAGTTAAGCATCATTACTTGGAGTGCTTTGTCCGCCCATTTGGAATGATAATCTTAGATCACTTGAAGTGAGTGCCTTGTTGATTCAAGTTTGTTCAAATTCATTTCTACCACTCAAGTGTCTAGAAACACACTTGAGTGACTTAAAATCAAGTCCTTATTGTTTTCTCAAGGTTTATTGTCATCAAAACATAATCCGAGAACTAAAAAATGTTGTGACGAGAACAATGTTTTTGTCGACCTTTGGAGGGTTAATGGGGCTTGGTGATATTGAAGGAGAAGAAGCGATGGAGGACATGGATTTGATTGTTTCATATGAAGAAGAAGAACATCAAGAAAGAATAATTGGTTTGTGCTAGCAAATGATATAGCATGAGAAAACAAAATCAATTTTTTTGTATTGTTATTTGTTCAATCACAAATCCAATTCATATTGGTAATTTTTTTTTTTTTTTTTTTTTTTAATGACACGAAACCATAGAGTAATCAAATAATGGCCATTTCTAATATTTTTTGTGTCACGAAAATAGAAAAATAAATTTGGTCGACCTATGTAATAATCACATTGACTTTTTCTTTTCTTGGCCAACCATAACCACATCGACTTTTCTGATTGTTTGAATTGTGGAACCCAAATCATGAGCAAAAGCTCAAGATAATTATTAAATTTATTTATGGGCTTGAAAATTGAGGAAATGTAATGAAATTCAATTTTGGGAATTTAGAAAATTATGAGGAGGTTTAGTTCCCCAAAAATAACCTTACTAATTTTAAAGCTGAATTGTGGAAATTAAGGAACTATTTTCCAAAGATAATTCAAAAACATAGTTAGATGTTTGATTTGATACAACCTTAGTCGCATTGGGTTGAATCACAAATTTTACCATGAATTAAAATGCAATATAATGCAAATAACTCAGAATCGTTCTTTTATTAAGGAGCATTTTTGAATTTCCTAGATCGAACTAAGTGCTTAAAATATGATTAGAAATAAGGTTTTCAAATTGGTTTTCTCTAAATTAAATTCATGAAAATAAAGCCATTTCTAATATTTTTGGTATTTTTGGAAAATAATGAAGAAATGTTTCGGATTAAAAAGGGATTATATGATGAAATGAATCTTAGTAACAAAGTTGGTTGGTGGCTTTCCTGGACTGGCTTACATCTTTTGTAGACCTAGCTCGTGTCGTTCTTGCTTCAAAAAGCGCCATTTTCGATGCAAAACACTCACTTAGTAAGGTTTTTTTTTTTCATATTATATATATATATATATATATATATATATATATTAGGACATTGCCAAGTAGTAAAAAGATAATTTAGGATATGAATGAATGGTCCTTTTTTTCATGAAAAAATTCTTCATGATCTTGAAAAAATATTTTAGGATCTTAAAAAATATTTCAAGATATTGATCGTACTAAAAGAATTTGGTACTTAAAAAATAATTCATGATCTTAAATAATTATTTTAGGATATTGAAAAAAATATCTTAAACTATATTTTTAGTAGTAGTCAAGACTGGAATATGTTTTTCAAGATCCTAAAATAATTTTTTTAAGATTATGAATTATTTTTCAATTTGATCGTAAGTATCTTTTTAGTACCGATACCACGAAATATATTTTTTTAAGATCCTAAAATATTTTTTCAAGATCATGAAGAATTTTTTCAGTACCATCCAGTATCCTAAATTATCTTTTTACTACCCAGCAGAGCCCTGACTTTTTTTAAAAAAAAAAGGGACTAGGTGGGTGTTTTGCGCTAAAAACAATGCCATTTGAAGCAAAAGAAGGCAACGGGCCTAGGTCTGCAAAGGATGTAAGCCAAGTCCGGCTTTCCTAGCTTCTCAAAAATAAATTGGGAGTTAATTTTTCATCAAGTCAAATTGAAAAGCACAAGCAATCACATTGAGTCTAATTTATTTAATTAATAATTAATCCTACAATCGCATTTATAGTAATCTCTTAGATAAATTATCAATAACCACTTGATATATATTTGAGAATTATTATAAAGCACTTGCTTCCTTTTAAATGAGAGCACAATCGCGACACTCGATATGAATTAACTTGACTACGCACCATAGTAATCACATACATTGCATAATCTCATTAAAATATATAAAAACAAATTATGTTCAATACAAAATTCAAGTGCATCAATAACAATATTCAACACGAGTAATTTATTATAGACAAACAACCACTCATCTAAGTATTCTACTAATGTATCAACACAAAATCATCATCAACATATCCAAATACATGATAAAAGCTAATGAAAAACTAATAAACTACCCCTTGTAGCACATTAAAACTGTAGCCACATTTTTTACCGCCAAAACTTTAAGAGATTTAGCTACTCATTAGGATGAAAGCTTCTTCAAAGCTGCAATAATCTATCGAACAAAAGTAGAAAGGCTATGAAACTGAGATCAAAGATGGTCGCTGGAAACTGGGAAGCTCGCTGGAACATGTAAAACATCGCCACCAAACTTAAAGCTCACCATAAAATTGGAGATCTCATTAGATAGTTTAGAGGAACGATGCCACTGTGCTCTAGAAGGATTCTGAGCTCTTCAAGGTCGCCGGCGGAGGAAAAAAGTGAAGGTCCAATGGTGATTCTCGCGGCTTCTCCGGTCACAAACCCTGGTTCTCTCTATTTGCGGCGCATTTCTGTTCAGATCGTCGATGATGGAAGCATGGCGAGGGGCAAGGAGTCCAATAGTCGATGGGAATGAAGAATCCTGGTCGAGCTAGCAAAGGCCAACATTTCTATGCCTTTTCTTTCCTTCCATGGCGTTGTTAGTCTAGAGCAAGAAGAAGGTTGTGGCCTCTTTTCAACTCTCGAAACGGAAGAAGCTTCTCCCTTCCAATTTGAGGCGCTCTCTTGGTCAATGGAGTAGGGGTGTGTAAAGGAAGATGATGAACGAGGTGGACGGAGGTTTCAATCTCGTGGCGCGATCTCTACGTTCTCTCCTCTGAGTCTCAGCCACGAAGAAGACCCTCTGACCTAAATGAACCTGGTCAAAACACAAGTTTTGACCCGGAACCTACTTGAACACTTTAAAAGTTCGTGGAGGAACTAAACTGAAAATTTTATACCCTTTATATTGTATAAACATAATTTTTAAAACTTAAGGGTATTTCTGTAGTTTTTCCTTGCCTCTTTTCTTCATTGTTTTGCTTTCCATAAATTATAGGGACCTTTTCTATAATTTTCTCCATTTTTCAAATTTGACCCTACTAAATCTCCAATTTTCTTTTTAAACACCTACAATGTAAGATTAAGTACAAGTATCATCAAAAGTCCAAGAAATTATTTGCATGATCAATACTGATAAAAGAAGTTAATTAAAGAAGAAAATCTTTATAAGGTATTAAGGATTAATTTATGGAATTTATTTGGTAAATTAGTATTGATAAAAAAACGGGTAAAATGGTTAATTTACTACCCCAAGCTTTTAAAAGGATATGGGCCAAGATTAACCTCAAATGAGAAGCCCAAAAGATGCTACCATGATCAAAAGGAGAGCTTTCAAAATGTGAAGATAATTAAGATGACATGAAACAAAGATAAGTCCCACATGCTTTGTAAAATTAATTCCCTTCACTTTAAACCACCCCATCAGCCTCTTCCCCTTCTTTATATTCGATCATAAGAAAGGAAAGTCAGAGAGGGCTGGAGCATGAGGAAGAAGAAGGGACCCGGAGTTCTTATCAAAAAAAAAAAAAAAAAAAAAAAAAAAAAAAGGAGGGACCCGGAGAGGAAGTAGAGGTTGAAGAAGATGATCACCAACATGCAAGCTTGATCTTTGACAGAGGTGGGTTCCTTAAACACTCTTCTACCATTGTTTTCTTCATCTGAGGTGTCGTTGGGGGAGGATAATGATGTTTTCGAAATCTGACCTTACTGAGAAAGTCAGCGATTAAGTAAAATGATGGTGCTTGTGTGTAGATTGAAGGTTATATATAGATGATGTATGATGCTGGAAACCATGAAATGTGAATTTAGAATCTAGAAACTGATTTGAAACTTGCTAATTAATGCTTCTAAATACTGAATCATTATGATAAAATGCCAAAGTCTGTGAAGGTCCGAACTGTTGAGGCACACTTTCAAGCTTGGAAAATTTCAGATTTGTCATGGGCACTGTTTGGGTACTTGTTAAAGCTATATAAGGGTGTTATAGAGCATGTTTGTGTGTGTAAGAGCATGAATCATGTAAGGAATTTCTCTTCCATGAATCGGTCAGTGAAGGATTCAAGAAAAGAGTTAAGTTTGTCTGAATTGTTAAGAGAATAATACACCTATAAGCTAATGGAAATATGTTATCACATAGGGTTACTACAATGTATGGAAAGATTATAGGGAGGATTCTATGTGATCTGATGCCTTCAAATAGTGATGTTCGAATTGTGAAGTCTGAAACTGAACTAAACATCTATTATTTTATTGCTTAGTCATCTGTCAAAGTTATAGGCAAAGTGAGAAATAAAATGTCCTAAGTTGATGAGTTATACATTGAAGATGTTTAAAGGCTTCCATGATATGACTTGAAAAAATGGAATGAAAACTCATAATTTTTTCCTCCTTGCCCTGTTTTGGACAGCATAGTACAACTAGAGGGAACTAAATTTTGGGTGAACATAAATACCCCAATGTACTTAAAAGAGGCACGAGCAGAGAATATTAGTCAAGTACAAACAAGTTAGAAATCAAAGGAAAATAAATAAAGCAAAAATGCTACATAACAGATTTAGAGTTTGAGGTTATGGAAGTTATTAGTAATACAATAATAATTACCAAGGTGTGTGCACTAACCTGTCCCTATATGTATAATTGATAGGATTTGCATTTATTATCAAGCTAAAGCATGAAGCAAGGTTAAACAAAAAGCAAGAAAGGAGAGTAAGTTTAAAGAAGATTTCTCAAAAGGTAGTGAAACTCACTCTTATATAGTTTGTGTTTGGTTGCTTGCATGTTTATTGTCATATATGCCATAGTGAGGCCTTTGGACATGTAATATCGTTGCTTGAGTTTGTGTCATGGCCATGTGTATATGTTTGCAAGGTATTGCTCTTATATTGGCTATTTGCATGCTTAGTTTATTACCATTGCACATTATACATTGAGTTGATGTTTTGGTACTAAGATTCCCTGAATCTCATCCCTTTTCTCCCATGTACCAATTGTAGGGGCAAGTACTCCTAAAGAAAATGGTAGGCTAGTGAAGGAAGCTTGAAGGTGAAAGCTCATGAAAAGCTTGTTTGATTACTATACTATCAAATGATTTTGTTTGATGGTGTTGTATATATTTATTTAAGGTTTTCATAAATTAATTATATATTTTGTTATGTATCTAACCTCCATAAGGAGGAGTATGAGTGCCAAGTAGAAGTAAAGGTAAGGGCTCTATCAAATCATAGGTAAAATGCATGAAGTTAGTAACGTTAGTTAGTGGTTGTTTTATTGATGAGCCATGATTTTAGGATTGACATTTGACAATGCAAACGTGTTAACCAGGTTTTGAAATTTGTCATTATTATATTAAACATCTGGATCTTTAATATGAGTCTTATTTCATAATTTTTGGATGTGTATATAAAAAGATATAAGTTTTCAAATATGACCCAGAAATATGAAAATTCCTGCGAATTTCCCTCTAGATAAATGGGCATTTTTGGACAAAAATGGTGTATATGTGAACATAGGTCTTATTTTTCTTTCAAAACCACTAATGTTGGAGTTATATTCAATAAGTTATGAATTTTCAAAGTTTCAGGAAATTATATTCCAACATAATAAGTACCCTATGTTCTATTTAAAGAGATTTAAATTTTAAGTACGGTACTATTTGGGTCACATTAATAACTAAACATCTCGTATAAGTGTTTCTAGAGTGAAGGGTTACATGAATCATAATATGTATGATTAAGTCTTCAATACATTTTGTCCCTTTCTTCACAATTCCCATAAATTCCTAATAACAAACTTTTGTCCGATGGACTTTAGTTACCAGTTGCAAATAATAACCAGTTGCAAATAATAACGGGTGCACATAAGGTGCTTCTCACCTTGTGTGCCTCTTACATGCCCATCCCTCTAATTAAAGGGATGAGGCATTTTTTTCCATATATTTTATATATTTATATTTATATTATATGTTGCTTTCTGAAATTTTTTTGTACCCAATATATATCAAATTAATTAATTTCTAGTCCCGCATTTCACCCCTGCATTCGAAATGTTTGTCTTATAATACCAGGTATTCGGAAACTAATTAATTTGAGATGGAAGGAAAAAAATTATAGAAAGTAGCATATGATATAAATCTAAATATATAGAATATAAAAAAAAAAAAAAATGCCTCATCCCTCTAATTAGAGGGATGGGCATGTAAAGGGCACATAAAGTAGAAGCACCTTATGTGCTCCCAATAATAACAGAGCATTCATATGCTAGTTTATTCATGCACACATATATCTACACGTATATACACGCACGCACACATACTTACAGACATACTGTGTGTGTTGGAAGAAGTTGGAACAGTATTATTTGAGTGAGGTTATAATAATTCATTCTTAATTTGATCCAACTATATACATTAATATAAATCTTTATAAATATAAGAAATATGTTAATTAAAATAGATACGATTAAAACGAATTGTGTCTAATAATAAACCACTGTATATCCTTAATGAAGGACTAATAGAGTCTCATTATGAACAATATTAGTTTAATAAACGGTCACTTTAGCACCAGCAAAATAATAGAATATATTCCATCCAATTAGTCAAGGAAGGTTCATATACACACACATATATAGAGAGAGAAAGATTATATATGAAGCGGACCCTTTCTCTGTTTTTATTATTAGAGTAATATGTACTACTCTGGTCCTATTTATAAGTTCGGTTTGACCAAAAAAATTTGATCCTTTTTATAAGTCATTTTGACCAAATAAATGAGATTGTGACAATTTTCTTTATAGTAATGATGATGAGAGAGATTGACTAGCCATATTGGAAAAAGAAAAAGATGAGAGAGATTTGACAATACCACCCATTCATAAATGAGGGCAAAATTGGAAGTTTGTTCCATAATCATTAAGATACTTACCTCTCCTTGGTATGTGAGATTTGGTCAAACTGGACTTATAAATAAAACCAAAGTGGTATTTCTAACAATTATGTTTCTAGGCAAGTTTCAAAATTAAATGATGTTAGTTGTAGAGTAATTGCTTTTTACAAAAACCAAGGCAATCTTACCCCACCGTTAAAGCCGTCAACGTTTATTGACCCAATATATGTTGAGATAGCACTTCGTCATCATCCTCACACAAAAAATAAAAGAAACTTCTCCCCCACGAGGACCAGAAACACATCATCGGAGGCAATCAGAATCGAAGAACCAGTGTTTCAAATTGAAGCCAAAAGTCAGACACACTTTCATCTGCTACAAAACCAGCTAGTAGATCGACTTCGGTGCATCACAATCTCAGAACAAGACAAGCCAACTGACAGAAAATCAAGCAGAAATTGTGAGGAGAGATTGATGAAACCAATTGAAAATGAACAAAAAAATCCAGAAACTTGAAGACTAAATCAACATAAGAGTACAAAGAGGGATGAAGGTTTCGTAAAGTAAAAGATTTTATGACTAAAGCAATGCTAATTTGACGAAGGTACCTGCGTTTTTTTCTCTTACTCATCCTTCGTCAAATTAAATGGCACTGGGAAAGGTAACTTGAAATTTGAGGTTATGGACGATGATGAAGTTAAAGATGATGATGGAAATTGTGATATTGTGGAGTTCGAGGCCTTGGAATCGCTGGCGGAGCGCGCCTGCACACACATATATGTTTAACATATGACAAAACTCTGTTTCTGAAGTATCAATGCTTTGCAGAGAGTTAAAACAAACATGGAACATGAAGCTGAAGTTTGAGTATATTAGACATGTCATTTACATTCCAAATTGCGCATAACTACAAGGAATCTACTGTGCTCTATATCTCTGCTTTTGAGCAAGTAACAGAGAGGAAAACAGAGGATAATGGCTATTTAACAGATGGTCAGACTAGTGCTGGAGCAGGAAGCTCGAAATTACAGTGATATCAATGGGAAGAGTTTGATCTTTCTAGATAAAGAGAAACACCTTTGAAATACTCTTCAGAAGGGTATCCATAGTTTTGTTGAACATACTTGAATGGTTAGAGAAGTCATCAATGTTTCTAACCTTTCCATGTGTAATTGCTCATGAAATTCAAATAAGGCTGGTGTAATTTGACATGAGGCTTGAGACGTGCTTGGTCTATCATTTGCCACTTCATATCTTCTTGGAGATAAAGTATGTGATATGCTCCTAATTAAAGAAGGTAAGATCTAAAATGCTTGAGACAAGGACTTTGAACGATTTTTGGGGGGTGACATCCAAGACAAAACAAGAGCTGTGTAACATCCTAAATTTTATATTAGGATTTAATTATAAATAAGAAAAAAATGTAATTAATCATGATACATGAATTTATTAAGTAGTTTTCAAAATAAATGTTTCTATATAAAATATCATTTATGATAGTAAAAGAAATTAGTGGAATAAGGATGTGGAAATAATAATATTGTTGTTGTTGTTGACAAAAAACTAAATAAAAATAAATATTGGGTTCTTCGTGGTAATTTCTTCCATAAAAGAAAATGTTAAAAAAATAATAATATAATGTGGTTTTCTTTGGGATGTTGTAATATCCCAAACTTTGGACCTTGAGAAACGAGAACAAGCCCTGAAATAGGCGATGATTAACCCCGCTCGAGAAGAGTCCGAAGAATGACAAGAGATAGGAAGCCTCCAGGGACTAAGTAACTTGGCTATGGTCGATGGACTTAACGTGTGTGAACCATGGAATTAAAGTGCCAGTGGAAAAAGTAGCACAGAAGACCTATATGGTGTTAATCGGCTAGTAAAAATGATATTTAGCTATGCCCTAATGTATGTGATGATTAACTAAGCAAAAATGTGCTAAAATCAGTGTGCACATAACATTTCTTGGCCAGGTAAGAATTTCCTACGTTTTTGAAGAGATAAGAATGAAAAGTCAACCGTAATAATTACACGAGGACACATGTCACCGTAGGATTTAAAAGTAAAAAGTAAGTAATAATTACGGGGATAGAAAAGTTAAATCCTTACCGCTTAAGTCATTAATTTCGTCCAACCAAAGAGAGAAGGAAAATTCAAATGATTTTATTTGTACTCGAGGCCCAAACACGAAATACGGGTTCCACAAGATGTTCACCGGTAAAAAAGGGACCGATAGGGACCAATTAGGGGTTTCTTTTAGACCGAATGGGACAATTGTGGGGTCACCTTGGGAAGTCAAGAAGGCACCACACATGAATGTTCATTCAGGGGAGAACATCTCGAAAAAGTTGAAGAAAAGTGCAAAGGGAAACACCCTGTTGACCGACGGAACCCACGTGAACCGGTAAAAGGAGATCAGACCGGATAAAGTGAAAAGTCGGGGAAAAGTTGGAGGGAAGGTTTGGTGGGCCCAAAGTGGCGCCACCTAGCCCCCATAATGATTAAAGAATAGCTTGAAGAAAAAGAAAGAGAAAAATCGGGCAAAAATCAAAGTGCGGGACCTACATGCGGAAAAAGGGGAATTAATCGGATAAATTGGGAAAAATAAAATAAAATCATAAAATCTGATTTGTGGACCCAAAATGGCGCCACATGGCCCTAGGAAGTCTCTAGAGAACTTTGGGAAAAGGACAAAAACAATAAATGAGTTCGGGCCAAAGCGGTAATTTTCACAAATACCAAGCCAAAGTAGGTAATTTTCTCCATTTGAAAAATAAAAATCTGAATAAAAGGAGGAGAATGCGCCACATGTCCTGTCCCTAGAAGCCTCTGAAATTTCTTGGAGAAAAAGTCAAAAAGTCAGATGAATTTCATTAATTATTGGACAAGATTTTACTCTAGTTATTCTAGACTGATGAGCTACTTTTACCTTTATTAAATGCACATGCTCTCTCTCTCCTAGACCATGGGGAGCACGAAATTTCTCCGGAAAATAGATGAGCTCATTAGACCTCCAAATGGGCCTTAAATTTTCGAGCAAGAGAGCCCAAAACACACCAACTAGATAGTTTGAATGTAATGGAATGGCATGGATGTAATCATGTGACTAGTTGGAGGTCAAATTTTTCTCCTTCTCTTCAGCCAAATAGGGGCCTATTTGGGCGAATCAAAACTTAGGTTTTGGAAAGAAAATTTAGATTTTGCCATAAATTTGCCAAACACCCCTATTTTTGCCAGAAGCTATTATGCATCAAAATCTAGGTTTTGCTATAAGTTTAACAAACACCTCCATTTTTGTCCAGAAGCTATTATGTATCAAAACCTAGGTTTTGCCATAAGTTTGCCAAACACCCCCAATTTTTGTTCAAAAGCTATTCTACATCAAAACCTAGGTTTTGGAAAAAGCTATTTTTTAGATTTTTCTCTCTCCTTTGCCATCAACATTATTTTTTCAATACCAGTCAATATCTTTAAGTAGTTTTTTAATACCTTTCAGTACCTTGAAATATTTTTTCAAGATTAATCATTACCACTGAAATATTTTTCAATATCCTAAAATAAATTTTCAAGATTATGAAGTATTTTTTCGGTATCCTTAAATATCTTTTTAGTACTGTTAGTACCACGAAATATTTTTTCAAAATCAGTCATTACCCCGAAATATTTTTTTTAATATCCTAAAATAAATATTTAAGAGCATGAAGTATTTTTTTTCGGTGCCATTCAAGACCCTTAAGTATTTTAATTTCGTACACTTAATTTATGTACTTTTTGGTATTTATTATGAAATATAATATTTATAATATTCAAAATACAACCTTATCCTTTATATGTAATTATGCCAAAGCTAATGTCTGGTAAATTTGACCCCGAAAAAGGTATTCGATAACAATATCCAAACACTATCATTTTTATCCAAAAGTTATTCTCCAAAAGCCATTTTTACCTTGTAAATCTTAAAAGTTATTCTCCAAAAGCTTTTATCTAAAAGTCATTTTTACCACATAAATCACAAAAGCTATTCTCCAAAAGCTAAATCCAAACAGGCCCTAGGACCCTTGAATTATCCATTAAATCACTCTTTTTTTCCCTCCCAAAGTCGCATGAAGCATACACAAGAAGAGAGGAAGAACGCAACCAATTGAAATATTCAACAAAGGGAAGGAAGGGTCAAAAATCAAGAGGTAAGCCTTGTGTAACCTTCTCCATATCTTCTAAGCTTCCTCTTGCAACCCTTCTTGATCTTAAAATCTATCTTTCTATGGTATTTTAATAGGGAGGCCGAAAATCTTAGGTAGTCAAGGAAGAAGAAATATTGTAAAAATTACAAGACAACTCAAGGTAAGGGATTTCTAGTCTTGATTGTTGTGTTTTGAACTTGTGGATTGGTTTGTGGTGGTTTTTCTTGTATTCTTGAGATTATGGAAACCCTAACGAGAAGGGGAGGTGCTGCCCAAATTTTTAAAATGGGGTTAAAGTATGATTAAGGGTTCAAAACCTAATTCCGCGATTCGTTGAAACCGAGCACCCAAAATTCCTAATTTCAAAGAAAGTCAATCGCGAGAAGGAAAAAAAAGGATCCAAAATCAACAAATCTAAACAAATGATTGAGCCGATTAAAGGAAATCACAAAAAAGGGGAAGAAAATCTCAACCAATATAATACAAATCTAAACAAGATTGAGCGATCGATCACTACTTCTTTGGAAGAAAGAAAATACCTAAAGAAATCGAAGAAAGAAAATACCTAAATCGGAGGAACCATTCCCCAAATTGGCATGAAGATTGAGCCAGATCTCTTCTTCAGAACGAGACAAGATCGAAACCATTCCCCAAAACAAGTAAACGAGAATAGGTAATTCTAGATCTTGATTCGTGATTTTGGGAAGGAAAATCTTGGCGGACATTTCATCGTCTTCGAAATCACTACTTCTTTACAGGTAACGGAGTCGACATCGGAAAAACGAAGTCGACGCCCAGAAAAACGGAGTCGATGCTCAGAAGAACGAAGTCAACGCTTGGAGGAATGGAGTCGACTGAGTCTCTCTACACGGTCGTCTCTGTATGTGTGAGAGAGAGTGAAACACGCGGATAGGAAGGGCGGAGTTCTGGAGAAGGGGTTTTTTTTTTATTATACCAGACTTAAACATCCGGTCTTAAAAGGATTTTTTAGACCGGACTTCTGAAAAATTCGGTCTTAAAAGTATAATTTTTAGACTAGATTTCTTAAACATCCGGTCTTAAAAAAATTCTTCATATTTACGAAATTTCCACCTGGGTCATACTTTTAAGACTGGAGCTTCAATACTCCGGTCTAAATGAGGCGGTCTTAAAGCCATTTTTTCCACTAGTGATACTTTTAAGACCAGATATTTTATAATATGGTCTTAAAAGTGTTCTATATATTTACGAAATTGCCACCGGTTATACTTTTAATACCAAATCTTTTATAATCTGGTCTTAAAAGTGTTCTATATATTTGTTGGAAGTTGATTTAATTAGTTAGATATATAATTATATTATGCAATTATCTTAATTAAGTTGTTAGAGATTTTAGGAATTAAGTTAGCAGATTATGGTTTTTTGAATTTCGTAATTATATTCGATCGTAATCCCAGATTATATTATGCAATTATCTTAATTAAGTTGTTAGAGATTTTAGGAATTAAGTTAGCGAGATTATGATTTTTTGAATTTCGTAATTATATTTCGATTGTAATCCCTAGATTATAGGAAGCTGCTTAGGTCGAGAAGATTATTTACTTATTAGCATCTCGTATATATTTCCATTAAGCAAAGGAATAAATCATCGCATTCTCGGACTCACTATGATCGGCGTCTTCTCAAAATATTTACGTAATTGCCACCGGTCATATTTTTAAGACCGGATCTTTTATAATCCGGTCTTAAAAGTATTCTATATATTTACGAAATTGCCACCGGTCATACTTTTAAGACTGGATTATAATGTTCTATATATTTACGAAAGTGCCACCGGTCGTATTTTTAAGACCGGATCTTTTATAATCCGGTCTAAAAAGTTCTTTATATTTACGAAACTACCACCGGTCATACTTTTAAGACTGGAGCTTCAATACTCCGGTCTAAATGAGGCGGTCTTAAAGCCCTTTTTTCCACTAGTGTATGAGAATTTTATGTAATGTTATAAATGAAGTAACGATGGATTTGTTTTGTACATTAGGACAGGAAGAGCTAAATAATTTGGAAGTTGATAGATTGGAGAAAGAGATAAAAGTATAAGCATTATAGGTGAGTAAATATCATCCCATTATAATTTATATCAATGATATTTTTGCTATTTATTATATCTAGTTTATTCTATTACATGTTATAATATGATCTCATCAAGGAAAATCTATCTGAATTGGTTTATTATTTACCTTGATGTTGAATCAAGTAAATAATAAGAATTTATTTAATATTATTTGTTAAAATCCTATTCTCCATTTATTTTCAATGAACATTGATGTTTGAATTTTGAAGAAAATCACTTGAGATACTATTTCTGAACTTCATGTTGGGGTTCTCGATTACGGAAAACGTGTTATGTGAAATCGGTATTAAAAGAAATTTTTGTTGTTATTAATAAACTAACCACAAGCATGCTTAAAAATATTTTCGAGAGGATTTGAATACGAGAATGTTGATTACTAATAGCAAGTATTGTTAGTCCTGTTGGGATCCGTACAACGCAGCGGATAAAAATTTTCTACGAATCCGTCCCGAGGATCACTCAGGTGCGTTTAAATCAAAGCTAGTGAATCCGGATATTACCTTTTAGAGTTCGTCAGCGCCTGGTTCTTCCTTGAACAGGGTGGGCTACCTCCTCGATCGCGAGAAGACGACTCTTAGAATCCTCTTCCTCTATCTGGTATCCACACGAACAATCCTCGTTCACGGCTATGGCGGCGTGCTAGCGCCTCTTGTGCGTCTCTCTTTATTTTCACTCTAGGGTTTCTCGCGGCTTTTCGAATACGCTCATTGATCGAAAGTCCTGTAGGTTTTCTAAAAACGTTTCGGCGTATTTAATGCAAAATTAATCGTATTAATTTTGAATTCAAACTTTAGATCTGGATTAAATATATATTAATTAAATCTATCCGATAGATCTAATATAATAATATTTATTTAATCGAATTAAAAACCAGATCTGAAATTTCGAATTCGAATCTAGATTAAAAAAATAATTAATTAAATCTATCTGATAGATTTAATCCAACCTATTTATTTAATCCAAATTTAAAAGCCTTCGATTTAATTTATCTCAATAAGTTAAATCGGAGAAATGATATCTATCTATTTATTTAAATGCGAGATACCAATATCTCAATTTAAATTAAATAGACAATAATATCTTTATTCGAAAATTAAACGAGATACAATATCTCTGTTTGTTTTAGATATTTAATTTATCAAATAAATTAAACATAAAACAAATAATTTAATAATAATATTTTAATCTCAATTAAATAATATTATTACATTATTTTCGAATTTATATATATATATATATATATATATTTACCCCGCATTAAACTCGGCATTCATTAATCTCAGATTAATCGAGATTCAATGAACCTGGACACTTTTACCCGTGTTGGATTATTCTTGTGTGCGACCACGGGCCCATGTGAGATTGGCGTGGGCCAACACAGATATCACCCCACAAATCGCAAGCGGCCTCTAGCAAGACATTGCGATTACCCAATTCACATGGGGATCGATGACACGATACACCTATCGTACAACCATGTCACGTCCCTTTTGTCACGCGATAATTTGGTCAAGGATGAGGCATGGATAATGTCAACTTCCTTTTCTTGACCATTACTTTCTCGATTCTCGAGTAGTCTAATAAGTGAAATGGAAACTCCTTTCCATCATAGTATGGCCATACATTTCTTAGACTCACTCATCGAGGGGGCCCAAATATTATCTCTCTACAAATGTGAGGGACAAATTCCATCTTGACCATTCACGTCCCTCCGCATGAAAACCACGATCCCGATCCTGCCTTTATCATCACCCGGTCAAAGGTGACTTTTGACTAGGTCAAAGACCAGTGATTCATCATGTAGGAATCCATGATGATCTCAAGTCATAGGGCGTTGTGACGCGGTTATACATGAGATAAGCTTATGACTTAATCCATGCAGCTTTCTCATAGTGGGTCGGTCCAGACCTTGTACTCTTACAAGTGCCCATGACTTTGATTGTATCTTCATACCTCACAAAGTCATCTGGTCTTAATTCATCTTCGCTCCGCGTAGATGACCGAGGACATTTAGGATAATCTATAAGATGTATCCAGGGATGCAGTTATCAATACGAACATGCAGACGAAAATGATAACTAAAGAAAATACTTTAAATAACTCAAATATCCAAAGTACAATGAATTGCCCCTAGGGCATAATTTCCAACAAGTCCTTGGTGCACCATGGTTAACCTCGGCTCGCTTGATATTTGTTGGCATAGCACTCACGCTTGATATTCATGGGATTTGTTCTCACGCTTGTTATTCATGGGTTTTGTACCTACGCTTGTTTCGTGCCTTCAAGCCATGCTTGACTATGTACCATCGTGGACTGTGTGTCCACGCTTGCTTTCATGGCCTTTATGTCGCGCTTGGTTATTTACCCTCTTGGATTGTCTGTCCACACTTATTATTCTGTTCTCTTAAAGTCCTATGGAAAGATGAGGTTTGAGAATTATGGTTTAAATTGGTTATGCTAAATCAAATGTTTTATTATGTACTTGGATTTATTTGATTAACGATATTTTATATAGTTTCACCTACGTTTATGATTGTATATTGTTGAAATTGAAGTTGATTGCCATATTGCTATGATTCAAATTTAAATTTTTTCAAATTATTTTAATTAATATTTTTTAAATTTCATAAATGGGACGTTATTCACTGGAAAATTATTTTTGCATCGATAACTTGGTGACCTACATCTTCAGTTGAAGAGTGAAGACTCTCACTACTGATCGCAACTTGTAGTCATATTTTGGAACAATTGCTAATGGATGTAAAGCTAAGTTTTCATTTCTATATTATCATTTGTAGCTTAGATGCTCCATGTAATGTATAGGTAGGATTCCTATCTTCCATTGTAAATTGGAGTATATGTACATGTATATATTATAGTGGAGTATAGCTACAAATGTTGTTATTAGTATTATTTAGTATCCGTATAAATGTTTAAGGCAAACGGAATATGAGTTCACTCATATTCTGTGCCGATCACTCTTTAGTTTTTAGGGTGTGACACCAACAATGTAAGTGGTGGCTAATCATCCACAAGCATTAAGCATGAGATAAAATCAACACATAAATTTCATTAATAAAAAAAAGAGAGAAATTAAAAAGTCTTAATCCATCCGGTAGTCCAAAACAATCTTAGAATAAGAAATTTAGCTTCTCATAATCTCAAATAAACCAGAATTTTATGAAGGAAAGGAGATGAATTCAAAAAACCAAAGATTGAGCCTTGTTAGTTCTAAGAGTTTTGATGATAACTAGACTTGAAATTGATTAAAGTTTTTATATTGAAAATGGTTAATTTTTGAATTAGTAAATATTCCCAAAGTTAAGAGTGTACTCGAGTATGGTATCTTGCTTACTCGAGCATGCTCAATATAACAATGTGTTTAAGTGAATACATAATGTTACTCGAGTATATGTTCAGTATTAGTCGAGTAGCATATCAATTGCAGCATCTTGTGCTTATATCAGAAGAAGTGTTACTTGAATAGACATACTTTGATACTCAAGTAATGAAGAATCAGGGCAAAGTTCAGAGACTCTCATGGCACTACTTGAGTATACATAGTGACTTACTCGAGTAAGGGGTTCTTCCTACCCGAGTATAAGAAACCTCATGTCAACGCATTGGCCTTGTCAAAAGTTACTCGTGTAGATGGTAAGTGCTACTCGAGTATGGTACTCAAGTAGATGTAATTTGTTACTCAAGTAAATATACTTCCATCCTTAATTTGCTCTCTGTTTGAAGTATACCCGAGTACAAGTTCATTGTTACTCGAGTAAGGGTAATTGATTACTCAAGTATACTTATTTGATTTCTAAATTTTCTCTCTGCCTGAGATGTACGTGAGCACTATCGTACTACTACTTGAGTATTGTACTCGGGTATGAGCATAGTGGTACTTGAGCATCAGTTATTGATGCTTCACTCAGTGTGTGATTTCAGTGTTTTACATATGGTACTCAAACATTGGAATACGGTACTCGAGTACAAGAAGAGCGTTACTTGAGTATGGTTATCATTAGAGCTGAGGAATCAAACCGAGGCCGTTGGGCCAGCCTGTTTAAGCCCTGACCCTGTAGGGCCTAGGCTTGAAAAATAGGCCAGAAATTTGAAATTGGCCTTGTAGAGCTTCGGGCTTAATCGGGTCGGCCTTGCAGGGCCTTGAGTGACCCCTTAGGCCCGTTTAACCGTAGCTTTTTTAAAAAATAATAATAATTAATTACTTAGACTTCCACTTAATGAATATGTTTATTTGTAATTACTTAGATTTTTTGCTTTAAACTATAACCCTTTTTTATGTTTATTATTATTCGTATTAAAACACATAATTAGTTATTATAAATTTTAAAGAAAGGATGTTTTCATATTAAACAAACACACACTTTGGTATTACAACATTTATAAGTAATAAATTATAAATATATTTTGTGTAAAATAAGTATAATTATTTTTACCCGTCGGTAAAATCACGCATGAATCGAAGGAATCTACGAGATGCACAAAATTACGAGAGGGAAAGGCATTTTGTCGTGGGCATACATAAAGCAATTCCTTTGTTTAATATTTTTTTAAAAAAGGAAGAAACATATTATTTTTGTTTATTTGTTTTTTTATTACGAATTAATGAATGTGTTTATTTGTTGAATGATTTATATTGTTTAGATATTAATGTTGATAACATTTATTTGATAGATTAGAAATTTAATAGTTGCAATTTACTAATTATATTTCTTTGAAAAAAATCTAAGGAAAAATAGTTAAAATTTGGAATAGTAATTTTCAGGCCCGGTAGGCCGGCCCGACATTCCGGGTACTATCGGGTAGGGCTTTGAAAACAGATGTTTTCCTTACCTGTGGTCGGGCCAGGCTGCCCCGATTCCAGCTCTAGTTATCACGAAAGCCCTTTGTTATGTGATACTGCGATGACACTTGAGTAACTCAAGTGGGTTACTCGAGTATGGTTAATCATTGGGCATTTGTAAAAGTGCTTTTCATAAAATTACTCGAGTACTGGAGTATAACTGTATTGTTACTCAAATATGCTACATCATCTACCAGAAACCTTCGTTGTAACGTTAATGATAACTTTAAATGTTTTGGGTTATCATCTATTTCTATTTAAATCTTACTCAGACTATATTTATGCCATTATTAACTATATTTTTGAGTGGATTTCATATGATTAACGATAGTTTAATCTATGATTAGCGAAAAACCACTTCGTGTGTTAAAAGCATTTAATGCTTGCAGAAAATAGAGCCAACAAACAAAATGAAGCCTCATAGCAGATGAAATCATTCATTCAAGGCATACCCATTCTGGCAAATATTCTAGATCAACTTTTGAGCACAAGTATGTCGAGGGGAACACATTTAATGAAGCAATGTTCGACTATACCTAATGGAAACCATCTGTGCCTAACGAAAATTTGAAGAGTCTCAACGGCTACATTCAAAGCTTCGCAACGGCATTAATGGAAGTTGATATAAAAGCTCATCACATTCAATTTCGTTAGCAACCAAAACTCTACGCATTCAATTTGTCATTACTTAGAATTACTATTTCATTCACTTCATTTAATTTATTTGGATATTCTTACACTTCAATGATTATTATTCATCTACTCAATAAGGAGTTAAATACTTATTTGATTATCTGTTAATCTCAAGGTAGAGGAACTTTTAGTATGGGTGTACAATTACAACTTGTAAGGAGGAGTATATCCGAGTGCAAAGGGATCACTTCAAGTACAGTGTGTATTATTGTATTTGTGATTGTGAGTTAGTGTGAATCCCAGAGTATCTGGGGACTGGACGTAAGTCAAAGAGTTGGACCGAACCAGTATAATTCCTCTGTGTCTATTTTTTCTATCTATGTCTCCGTATTTATTGTTCTTCCACTAATTTCGAAAAAGAATTTGAAATCCCTTGTTCAAATCTCAAATCTTTTCTCATCTTCAACCCCTTAGCTTCAATGACCTCCAATTCTCCATAGCGTCCACGATTTAATGCACAACAACGTTTCTGGTGTTGAAATTAGTCATCTCCATAGTCCTCTCGTCGTTTTTCTGTGAAGATGATGACAAAACCCAAATGCCTCTCCTTCCTTGCTTGCCTTTTTCCCCAGAAGATGAAGAACTCCTATATATAGATTAAGTTCCTAAATCCTCATTCTAAAAAGTACAATATCCCTCTATCAAAATAAAATCAAACAAAAAGATAGAAAGATAAAAATAGATTATGATGATAATAAATGATGATGATGATGATCATGATGATGACAAACTGAAATATCCTTTCTTTTTCTTATCTTAAATTATTATTATTATTATCCTTAATTTCAAAATAAATATTTTTATCTCAAACTATGATATTTATAATGAAATCCCCTAAATCATTCGCCAAAGTGATATGTTATCAAAATCTCACCAAATCTCTTTTATTTAATCCAAATATATTAAAATATATCTTAAATTTATATAAAAATAGGGAGTCATGATGTTCTTTGGCTTTCAAATTTTCAAATTTTCCACACCCCGAGACCATGTCCTCAATTATTTTCTTGTTAAAAAACAATTGATTCCAATAAAACTAAATGGGCCTACATATTCGTATATTCACATTTCACACGTAATCCCTCCCGTCATTAAAGTCTTTAATATAACATCCACTTTATAATTTTATTTTTTTTTTAAGTGGGTCTTATATAAATGATTGGAAGTACAATGTTTATGAAACTCGGACCGGACCGGCTGGTTTGGATCGGAAACCAGCGAACCGGCCGTGAAACCTATCCAATCTGTCATAGAAATCGGAGTCAAAGTCTTTTTCCCCCAAAAATGTTGATTGAATAGTCAAGACGTTTACAGATAGAGATGGAGAGAAACAATCGGCGTTTAACAGTAGATCCAGTAAAAACAGAGCTAGTGTGAACAGATCCGGTGAGAAGAGGTAACACCAAAAGATGAGAACGACGATGACAGACTGAGACTCATGGTCACGGTTTGAAACCTTCCCATGCGAAAAGATCTAGTCCTCTAGATCCAAAGATGCCGAGGATGGACCATACACGCAACAGATCGAACATGAGAAATGTTGAGATTCTGAAAAGCCGAAGAGAATTGTTTCGGTAAAGAAGTTCGATCATCAGAGGTAGAAGTCATTTCGATGACGTATTTAGGCTCCGATTCGACGACGTTACAGTGTAGGGTGGTGGAGAAGTGGCTGAATGAGAGAGAGATAGAGGGAAAAAATCTGAGTGTTTAGTTCCTGTGAAGAATTCAAAATGACTTTGAAAAAAAAAAAAAGAATTCAAAATGACCAGCCCAATGTACTTACACTCATTATTTAATGGATATTTAAGTGTAGTCAAAACATGCTTTTAACCAAAGGTACCCAACATACTTTAACTCATTATTCAATGGATATTTAAGTGTAGTGAGATATGTTTTGGACTGGACGTACCCCAATATACTTTAACTGATTATTTAATGAGTATTTAAGTGTAGTGAGATATGTTTTTGACCAAAGGGTAGTATAAAAAAAAGATTTTTTTTTTTTTATAATTTCATATTAATAACATGAAATCTTTACATTCTCATCGGTTTGGCCCCGGTTTAGCTCGATTTGACCTTGATTTAACCTATTGACCCTTAATCCCAATACCCGACGGGATAGGTTCAATGACCAGTCTGGTTTTAATAACCTTGGAAAATACTACTAAATATAAAAATTTAGTTGATGAATCTAATTTAATCATAAATATATAATTTAATTTTGGGTGTAGAAAATCATAAGCTAAATTAAAAAAAAGATAAAAGCTATTTGGTGATTATATAAATGTTTTGCAAAAAAGTTACTTAAAAGCTGAAAAACTAAAAAAAAGTCACAAAAAAATGTTTTTTCTAATAAAAGTGTATTATAACGGGTTATATTTATGTTTTGCTTTTATGGGGCTTGTTACATGCTTGTTAGGGATGAGCATTGTTTGATCAAATTCGGAGTTGAATCTCCGAGTTTTTTTTTTTTTTCCTACGCTTATAGCTTTCAAAAAAATAAGTCCTGGTAAACTTATTTTTAATCTTTTTGTAAACTCGATTAAACTCTTATAATTATAAGAGTTTTTTAAAACTTATTTTTTTAACTTCTAGCTTATAAAGAAGTTAACTTATTCATAAACTCATTTTAAATTTTTCGATTTGATCATAATAAGCGGCTTTATTATAGAAATTTTATAGAAATTTCTTTATTAAATATGATAAATGATAAATGTTGATGGATTTAATTTCAATTAATCATAAATGAATTTAATAGGGAATGGGTGTAGAAAATCATCAGTCTGTTTTTCATTCACGAAAACGACGCCCATGTCACTTTTTGCAAACAGCTTTGCAGAAACTGGTTAAAAGTCACAATAAAAATGTTTTTTTTCAAACTAGTGTAATAACGGGTCCACATTTGATAGTTTTCTTTTATCTGCTTGTTACATGTTTGTCCTTTTAATTATAGGAATGAGATATATATATATTTTTTATGTATTTTATTTATTTAGATTAAATTATATGTTGCATCTAAAATTTTTTTTACACTCAAGTATCTCAAATTAATTAATTTTTAGTCCTACATTTAGAATATTTTTTTCCTATAACACCAATATTCTGAAAATTAATTTGAGATATTGGGTACAAAAAATATTACAGGATATAATATAATTTAATCTAAATAAATAAAAATAAATAAAATAAAAATGTTACATCACTCTAATTAGAGAGACAAGCATATAAAAGAAAAAGCACCAAATGTGGATTCGTGTAATAACTATGTGTGAATAAATTTAGGGAAAATAACTTCAAAATTCTGTTGCTTATAAGAGTAATGAGATTAACAAGAATATTAAAACAATTGACAACTCGTTTTGTTTTGTTGGAAAATCACTTATTTAGGATTTTGAAATTCAAGTGGTATTTTTTTTGTCATTTTTCCTAAATTTTATATATAGTTATATTTCCTTGTATCATTTAAAAAAAAATACATAAATAGATAAATATAAAAAATAAATATTAAATTAATTTTACACAAGTGTATCTGGTTATATGTATTTTCTACTTAAAGTTTAAAAATATAACCTTTTTTTAATTTATTGTAGCATTAATCAAATTAAATGGCTTGGAGAAAGAGGTGCGCAAATAATTATCAAAGAAAAATGTGGCGTTCGTTTTTTTAATGTTCCGGGCAATTTCCATTAACTCAGCTAATTTAGTTTGTGACTTTAATTTGAAGCTAAAATGACGCGGAAATGTCTTTTTCTTCTCCCGGCGTCAATGCGCAAGTCTTTTTGCAGTGGCGAGAATTTTCTCCGGACGAAGACAAGAAAGAGAGGTACATAACTACATATATCGGTAGGCCCAACTTTTGATAAAATAAGACCCATCAAACTTGATACAATACATTTAATATAACGGAAAATTGTATATAGGTGTGAACAAAAGAAAATATGATAAAATGATTTATTGAAATCTTAAAATTATAGTGAAATTCTGTGAGACTTTTTTGTAATAGTTTTTATATGTAATAAGACACAAATACCCCTACATGTCTGTGTTAATAAATCAAGTTCATAAGTATGTTTGGTTTATGAGGGGAAATAGGGGAGGGAAAAAAAAATTTGGGAGGAGATTGACCATTTTGTCATTAATGAGAGGAATATTCTTTTTGGTGAGAGTATATTTTAGGAATATTGAAAATTACATTTTGTTTTAAAATTTCTCTCTCCACTTTCCCTCCCACTCCTCCCCTTCTTTTCCCTCAAACCAAACATACCCTAAGACTTTTTTGACAAGTTAGTGTACATGTATTGAAGTCCATATGCACGTGTTGATAAGTCCATAAGCCTGTTTTGATAAGTCAATGGTCATGTTTTAGTAAGTCCATATGTCAAGGCGTTGATAAGTCCATAAGCCTCTATAGAAATATATTACAAAAAAGTCTACGAGACTTCACCGTAATTTTGAAGATTTTAAAGGATAATTTTATTATATTTTTCTTTAGTCAGAACCTAGGTGCAATTTTCCTTACTTTTTATTCTTATGTGTCATTGATTCCCCTCGCCCTTCTGTCCCAAAACGTCATTTTCCCCATTATTCTCCACCGACTCCTGTTTCAAACTAGAAAGACTTCTAAAAAGAGAGAACTTTTCTCATTCCCCTTACCTTGTTGGCCAGGAAGCTCCTTTAGAAACAACCAAATTGTGCGCGAAAAGTTTTTAAATAAAAAGTATTTCTGAAAAATTGACAGATATTACTTTTATTTCATATTTTTTATGACCTAATGTAAATTATTCTAAAATAAAAAAAATAAAAAAATTGTATTTGACTGGTTGATATTAGATCCGAATAGTAGTTGATTGCTTTTTCAGAGGCTTGCTGCTATCCGCGCAATTTCTTTGAAATTCCAACTGAACTAACTTTCCAACTTGCAGGCTAATATGAATCGAGAAATTTCTTTCCTCTTCCCAGAGTCATGAGAAAAGACCAACTCACATTGATTATATTTAAGTCCAGTGGAGAAAATTTTGACCGTTTAAGATACCGATGGTCTCAAATGGACTTATGATAAAAAAAAAAAAAAAAATAACTTATGATATAAATCACTTTTTTTCATATTCTAGAGAAAAATATTAAAGATAGGTAATCAAATAAATAATGTATTATTAAATATACATTTATATACATTCTAATTTATGTATTAGAATATATTAAATATACATTGATATGCATTCTAAGTCGGATTGCAAATAAGTTATTTGATGATAAAGGTGGGCCAAATTCTGAATAGTACATTGGTGTTAATGATTGCTTTTTCAAAAGACTAGTTGCTATCTGCGCAATTTCTTTGAAATTCCAACTGAACTAACTTTTCAACTTGGAAACTGAAATGAAGTGTGAAATTTAAACAAAGAAGTTGGGTTCATGGACTCCAAAAATTTCAAAACGTTAATTATTCCAAGTCAATTTCTATTTTCCTAATTTCAATTATCATGTAATTAATTTGTTGATCAAGTTTTTCACAGACTTCATATTTATTTTCTTGAACTTATAACTTTGTGACCAAATTAATCCTAAATTTAAAATTGATTATAAAAGTGTCTGAAACTAAGCTCCTAAAATTTAAACAAGAAAATTAAGTAATTTTTTTTTTTTTTTTTTTTTAAATATAGTAAAACTACTCAAGCAAATTACCGGTAAAGATTTTAACCCCTTTTTTAGTATAAGGATTAGAAAGGAGATCCTCTCTTAATCCTTTTTTCTCTTCATCCCTCATTAGCCAATTTGGATCGTTGATTAGGAAGATGAGATAAAAATTAAAGTAAAATTGTGACTTTTCAGATTGATTTGACAAATAATCAGATATGATTTAAAGATTATGATATATGATACTTTATTTGTGCAAGCTTTTTATCATTACCTGTCATTGATTCATTCTCCTTGCCCTTGAGTCCCAGACCGCCATTTCCCCGTTTCTTCTCCATGGACTCTTTGTTCCAAACCAGAAAGACTTTTAAAAGAGAGGGCTTTACTCAATCCCCTTACCTTTCTTCATGGCCAAGTAGCTCCTTTCACAAAAGCCTTCATCAAAGCTTCATTAATTTCTGTGGAAAATTATTAGGGGTTGAGATTTAGAAGCAGCAAAAGTCTCTTGTATGATCTCTTTGTTCTTCTTCCGATCACTCCGATAAATACATTGATCTCTCAACCACTCGATCAGCTTCACACACAGGTAACTTCTTCCTCTCTGATCTCTCTTGCTTTCATCTTTTTGTTTGATTTACTCTAATCCAGTCTTTGATGCATAATTTAGTTTAATACGAGGGAAAACTGTAAGAAACTACTGAAATTAATATGTATTTTGAAAATAATTGAACAACAGAAACCTCTCTTACGAGTGAATCCTATCTTATCATATGGATATATCAAGATAAATAACGGCCGGATCCCTTCGACCCGATTATTATAGCATTTGAGGAGGAGTATAAAGTGAAAATCTTGTTTGGATTAACCTTTTTTAATAAAATGGATTAATCTTAGTAGAAGCGTCTTTTATTTCGACTGACCAATTCAAGTTGGAGTAAAAATTAATAATTATTATAATCTATTTTAATTATTTGGAGCCATAGATATGTTTTCTTTAAAAAGTCCGTTTATTGTCTGAATGATTATTAAAAAATTAATTTGAAAAAGTTCAAACATCAAGGAAAGTTAAAAGTAAAAATTACAGAAAAGATTGCTTCAATTTTAACTTTAACATTTAATCCAGAAACTTACTTTAATTTGGATTTGGCTACCCAAAAACTTATTTTCTCATGAACTATTCCAAAAACTTATTATTAATTTTAATGTGAACTTTTCTGTGATTCTTTTCCTCGGTTGGGATTTAATGATATTCTCCCATTTTTTTTTTTTTTTCTAATTGTATACTTTTTTAATTTAATTTAATTATTAATATTTATATTTTAATGTTATTAAATATTAATTTAATTATTTTTGAATTAAATTGATAAATAAAAAATTATAAGGACCTTATTAAAAATAAAAATATAAGGACCTAACAAAAAGAAAATAACCTTAGGGACCTTACTAAAGTATAAGGGCCTAATAATAATAAAAAAATAAAAAAAATTATAACAACCCAATTAAATAGTGGTTAAAACTATAAAGACTTACAGGTTGATTATCCTATTTCAAAATAATTGGACTATTAATGTATAATTTGATTGTACTTATATAACCCAGACCTCTCATTTTCGGGCATAAAGATTCAAACAGCAGCGGTTGTTGGAGACAGAAAATGGACCGTTCGGATCGGCCAGCATCTTCGCCACATTGGCCAAGGACAGAACCCTATCAGATGAGTGACGACGATACGAAAGGGTGCTTTTCTTTCTTTTCTTTTTTTTTTTTTCCGGATAAATAAATTTCTAAACTTAAAAAGTCCCCCCCCCCCCCCCCCCCAAATTTCTAAAAACAAATATTTTGGTTAAAAAAATAGTTCAAGAGCAGAATTTAGAAGTTTGTTATTCTTAAGAACCTCTAATAATAAATCCTTCCATTTATAAATATATACTCTTTAAATAATAAATAGTAATAAATAATAAATGTCGTTGGATTTGTAAATTTACAATATTTTAGTATAAAATACTCATATTTTGACTTTATAAATTTGATTTGTGAATAATGAATTCTAGATGATTGAAAATACATAGTTTTTTTAATTTTATTTAGGAAACAATTTTTATTTTTATTTTTTTCCCTATTACATTTTTTATTAAAGTTATATTAATATCAATCAATTAATTTTTTAACATCAATGTAATCAAATGATTTTACCGACCTGGTCCTTATTTATGAGTCCATTGTAACTAATTTTCAGATGCTAATTAAAAATGAGAGTTAAGTCATTAAATATATATTAAATTTATTTAAAAAAATTTAAGTTTACCTTTATTGAAAAAAATATGCTATATTTCTTCTCTCACCTCTTTCTTTATTTAGTAGGAGAAAATTGAAAAACTGTCATTATGATTTAAATTTAAGATTAAAAATTTCTTCTAAATGAACTTATAATAAAGGACCAAAACAAAGTGATCTATAGTTTTTAGTTTTAAAATTTATACTTATTTAATAACAACAGGCTAATTTGATAAACAATACTGTAGAGATTTTATAATTAACATACTACTTACTCTTTACAATATCTCTTGAAATTAAACTGCACTTATAAACTATACTCTTTGATATCATTGCACTTATAAAGTATAAGGGCCTAATAAAACCAAAAAAAAAAAAAAAAAAAAAAAATCATTTGATAGGGGCCAATATGATGTGTTCTTAAGCTTCAAAGGTGAAGACACAATTGTGCATCTTTCACTTCCGATCTCTACTCCTCTTTAAGCGATGAAGGAATTATTGTTTTCAAAGATGATACAGACCTTCCTAGGGGGAATAGTATCTCAACCGAATTGACAATTGTAATCGAACGTTCTACGATTTCAATCATTATCTTCTCCAAATATTATGCTAGCTCTAGATGGTGCCTCAATGAGCTCTCAAAAATCATGGAGCTTCACAGAGCACAGGGTCGGATAGTTCTGCCTGTGTTCTATGACGTGGATCCATATCAAATTCGTACTCAAAACTCTTATTTTGGAGAAGCATTTCAAGATCTGATACAAAGAAGTTCCCCCAAAGAAGAAGAAGTGTCGAGATGGAGAACAGATCTCCGTGAAGTTACAGACATTTTAGGGTTTGTTGTGATCAAGTCCGGGTAATTTTTAATTATCTTTTTGTTGTTGTCGATATAGAGAACAGATCCTCTCACATTGTTGACTAGCGCAAAAATGAAAATGCAGCGTACTTTTCCCGAGTTCATTTTTTTAACGGCCCCTGTTCGCTTGATTTCAGTCGTGCGTTTAAGTGTCTCGCATGTGCTTTTTCATTGTTGGAGGTTCTGTTGTGGTCTAAATTGTCAAACATTTTTCCTTAAAACGCAAGGTCTTCGAACTACATTGTCTTATTCATCTAAAGCTGTCAAGTTTTTATCTACAGAACTTTCATTCGATGCTTTCCTTTTAGTTTGGTACAGTACTTAGTTTGATATCAACATTTTCAGTTCCAAGGGTATTGCGGTGTCACAATTTCAAATATGGCTTCTATTTAATTTCTAGATAATGTCTGCTCTAGTTCTGATGCATGTTGCTTTTAATAGCTAGACAAGTGTTTTTTTTTTTTCTAATCGTGCCTATGTTATTGGTGTTTATTTTCTGTTATATTTGCTTGTTTACAGTAATGAAATTGACAAAATCAAGAATATTGTCGAACGTGTTCATGAAATATTGAACAAGAAAGACTTGTTTATTACCAACCATCCCATAGGAGTGAACTCTCATATGCTAGATGTGATTAAAATGTCAGAAAGCCATCCATCAAATGATGTTCTCCGACAGCAGCTAAGGAAACAGAGGATGGGTGGGCATGGTAGCAAGTATGATAAGGCCTGGTATGATGTGTTCTTGAGCTTTAGAGGTAAAGACACTCGGACATCTTTCACTGCTGATCTCTCCTCCTCTTTAAGCGATGTTGGCATTACTGTTTTCAAAGATGATGCCAACCATCTTAGGGGGCTTGATATCTTAACCGAATTGTCACGTGGAATTGAATGTTCTACAATTTCAATCATTATTTTCTCCATAAACTATGCTAGTTCTCAATGGTGCCTCCATGAGCTCTCAACAATCATGGAGCTTCACAGAGCACAGGCTCAGGTAGTTTTTCCTGTGTTCTATTACGTGGATCCATCTGATGTTCGTAGACAAACCTCTAGTTTTGAACAAGCGTTTGAAGAGCTTATAAAACAAATTTCACCAACAGAAATTGAAGTGTCAAGGTGGAGAACAGATCTCCACGAAGGTGGGAGCATTTCAGGGTTTGTTGTGCAAAATTCTAGGTAATTTTTAAATATTTTTTATTTTTATTCATTTTCAAATTTTTTAAGCCTAAATAGACACAATATATTCTTGCTACAATTAATAAGCATGGTTGGTTGTTACTGGTATTTTTTTTTTTTTAAAATACAATTGAGTTCTCTTTAGTTTGCTAAAATTATAAAGATCTCCCATATATTTTCTGAATTTATAATTTAGTTCAATTTTTAACAAAATTAATAATATTTCCTTAAAAATTTTGAGGTTTTTAATTTTACTAATTAAAATTATGTTAAAATATTTAAAATTACCAATTTTCTCTCTTGATATAACTATATACTCTCTAATTTAACACATCTTAAATAATTATGGTAATATTTAAAATTAACAAACTTTAAGGTAAACTAGACATGAACTATAACTTCCTAACTTTTACTTTTTGGATTTAAATAAGATTTCGATGAAATTATTTCATGAAAATTGAAATTTTAGCATGTAATTATTTGAGTAAGGAGAAATTACTCAAAATGTTTGTATAAAAAAAATGACAATGTGATTTGATTTTTAGGACTCAATGCTCAAGCCATAATTTTTGGGGGAAAAAATGTGATTAAAAAGGGATAAACAAAGATGTGTAAAACCGCAAGGTACGGGTTCGAGAGCTGGCATTCCAAAGGGGGAAAAAATAGATGTGTAAATTAATTTCTCATTTAAGAAATATTAATTATTAAATTATTATGAAAAATGATTTAAATACTTTTAATGTTAAGATATGGATTAATGAGCAAGCAACAAAAAAAGAAAAGAAAAGGGGAATTGAAAACAAAACCTCCTTTATTCCTGCATACGTCATGAGACAGGTTTGGGCCTTTTTTTCCCCTTTCTTCATCTTCCTCCTAGTGCGACTCGAGGGTGAGATCAGGGATAGTGAGAGATAAATTGCTTAGATGCTATTGGGTTCTTGATAATTAAACTATCTCCTATTTTTAATTGTTTTCCTTTTTGATTTTTGGTTTTTAAGGTTGAATAAATTTAGGGTTTGATGGATTTCAAAATTTTGAGACTTAGTTGATTATTCTAATATTTATTGAACTAATAATGTTAGATTTAAAATTTGGCAGAAGTAGATTTGCCTAAATATGTTTGAGGAAACTAAAGTTAGTGTTTGATTGAGAAATTTATAATTTATGATAATAAGATTCATGTATTCGAATTTTATGGTATATTTTAATTTATCAGAGCTTATATTGATGATTGAATTGATTGGTTTTGAGGTTTATAATGAGAAGTGAATATTAATAATTTTGGGCGAAACATTAAATATTTGAGTTTTTAAAGGAATTTAATTAGGAGTTAATCACTCAATGATTTTAATGAGTAAAATCGAGTTGAGAAATTATACGATTGTGATTGAAATCATAATATGAGGAACATGAGTAACTGGTATTTACCCTAAAGATTAAAGCAAGCCAAATATGGGGGTTTAGCTAATGTTGTATATGTGTTAGTTACCATTTTAGTAATCTGTATATATTTATTGTGTAAAGTGAATTTGAATTTGATTTATTGAGTTTGAACCCTTCCAAATTTAGTTTTTGTGTTATGAGCGTGTGGTAAAAACTTTTAAATTTATTTTGTGTGTTTTTTGAGGTGATTATAAGTGTATGCTAGTATTTTGAATGGCTATAATAATATAATAATAATAATAATTTTCTATATAAAAAAGTGTACAATGAAAATATGAAACTTTATGTTTAAATTTGCATGTTAGTTAAGTAGGCTTGAATTATTTATCTTGTGATGTGCTAACGTTGATAATGCATATATAACAATGACTTAATGAGTATTGAATATGAAAAAGAACTATTGATACTGAATTATATTGTGCAAAGTTGAACAGTTGAATTGCATATTGGATTGTACTGGATTGTTATTATGAGACGTTTGAAATGCGGGGCTCACATTATAACGTGGGTTCGTCATCTCTCTTTCTCTACTCTCACTTTCCCTACCAGTGATTTGTGGTGATATCCTCCCACATTTTTTACTTGTGCAAAATGCAAATTTCCTGCTTATTGTTGTTGCTGATAAGAGGAAAATGCAGCATTTTTCTCGAGTTCCTTTTTTTTATGGCTCATATTCCTTTGAGTTCGGCCGTTTGTTTAAGTGTTTTACAAGTGCTTTTTCATTTGATCCTAATTGAATGTTTTGTTGTGATCTAAATTTTCAACTTTATTCTCTTAAAGGCATGGGTCTTCAAAATATATTTGTCTTCTTAATCATTTTAAAGCTGTCTAGATTTTATATGATGAATTTTCATTTCATATTTTCTTCTTAGTTTGTTGCTTAAAAGTTTGATATTGACATTTCCAGTCCCAAGGGTATTGAAATATGGTTTCTGTTTAGTTTTTTCATAGTGTTTACTTGTGCTTGTGATATTGGTGCTCATTTTCTGTTATATTTGTTTATAATTTAGGAATGAAGGTGAGGATATCAAGAACAACGTTGAGCAATCTTGAATTTTGCAAAATGACATTTTTCTGCGACTTATGATTGTTGCTGAATAAAGCAAATTACACCATTTGGTTCTTTAAGTTCAATCGTTTATTTAAATGTTCACAAATGCTTCTGATTGAACGTTCTGTTGTGGTCCAATTTTTCATCTATGTTCTCCTTAATCCCCGTTCTTCGAAATATATGACATATTATTCAGTTCAAAGCTATCAAGGATATATATCTATGAACCATCAGTGCTCATTTTCTGTTATATTTGTTTGTAATGCAGGAATGAAAGTGATGCTATCAAGAATATTGTTGAGCGTGTTCGTCAGATATTAGACAAGAAAGACTTGTTTATTTGTAACCATCCGGTAGGAGTGAACTCTGTATGCAAGAATTGATTAGAATGTCAAAAAGCCATTCCCCAAATCACGTGCTTGTTCTAGGGATATGGGGGATGCGTGGTATAGGCAAAACGGTAATTGTCAAAGCCATTTATAATGAAATTGGTCCATGATTTTGAGAGCAAAAGTTTTCTTTCGAAGATTAGATAAGTTTGGGAGCAAGATCTTGGTCCACTATATATGCTTACATTAGCAACTTCTTTCACAAATTTGTAAAAAAAACAAAGATGAAAATATAATGCATTGAATTAGGGAAAAACATAATGAAAGAAAGACTTCGCCATAAGCAAGCACTTATTGTGCTTGACGATGTGGATAAATGATGCTACCAAAATTTAACTAAGCACCGCAAGTGTACGGGTCATGAAAATAGTGAGTGGTAAATCAAGGTCATCCCACAGAGACTCAGTCAAACTAGTGATTAGGTATTAAATTTCCTTTTTTCATTTAAGTTGAGCAAATCAGAATTGTTTCCAATAATAATAAAAAGAATTTTAATAAAAACAAGAACTTTCAACAGAGAGAATTCAAATATCGAGGAGGACAACTTAGAGATACTAATCCCTTGCTTGTTTCTTAGATTTTATTCCCACTAAATTAATTCTAGCTTAACGTAATCAGCTAATCTAGAGTATTAATATGTATAAGTGCCTGTCGGTCCACTTATACACCTACCTCAAATAATTATGCAATGTCTCACACAATTAATTAAGAGCAATTTAAATCGGGTTCACTCTAATTTGATTATGTGGAGCTTCTAGGTATATGTCTATCCTAGATGCAAATTAGATTAAAATCTAATTCCACACTATTTAATCCAAGGTCAATTTAAGATTTCCTTCGTCAAGTTTAATCATAAATTCCCAAACATGTTTAATGGTGGCCAATCACTAAACAATGAATAACAAAAACAAGATTAAATAAACTGAATTTACATTAAGCAAAAATAATTAGTGGGAACAATTTCTAAGTCTCAAACAAGTTCATAATACTCTAAGTTGCAAATAAAAGTTAGCCACACATGGCTTTAATCAAAATCACAAAGCATTTAAAGAAAAATTCAGAGTTCAATGACATACTAGGAAACACTAAGAAACTAGAATCGAGTCCAAAGTGAGATAATAAAACCAAGAACAAGAACAAGAATCAGCAATGCTTCTTCTAGTCATGCTCTCTCAAAGAACCTGCGATGAACAAGTAACTTCCAGCTACTCTGTTTCTCCTCCTCCCAAATGGCGCTCCCTCTGCCGCTTTTTTCGTTCACTACCAGAGAAAGAAGAAAGGTCGATGAAGCTCCCAAAATGCTGCCTCTGCTGCCAGCGAAATATCCCCCTTCTTTTCGTCTCAAACTCGCGATCCTCGGTCCCAAAAACAATCGCCGCCTCTGCCTCCTTTCTTTTTTAATTCGTCCCTTCTCTTAATTAGGTCTTTTCATTCAAAGTCGTGGGCCCCCCAACATGTTGTCTTGGCACCTGACTCTTTTAATCCACTCCAACAATCAATTTCAAACGGTGCGTATCCCACAACTGATGGAAGGAAAGGAATATTATAATAATATATCATTAATAATAAACTAAAACCATTTTTTTCTTTTCTTTTTCTTTTTAAAATTCTTTTTTTCTTTTCACTATCTTGTTATTATTTTATTTAAACTAAAGTACTTCTATTTAAATTTGAAAACTATGGTATTTAAAATGAAATCCCCTAATTAATGCACCACTTTGATTTGCTCTTAAAATAATTTAGTCTCATAGAAATCTCCTAAAATTGTTTAGATAACTCTCCAAACATCTTCAAAATGTATTTTAAATATATAAAATATGGAGAGTTGTCACACCCCCACACTTGCATCAAATCTTGTCCTCAAGATTTTTAAATTCTAAAACAACCAATTCATGAAAACCATGGAAGCAAGATTTTTAAAGCAAGCACTACAAAATTGAAATCAGTTCAAACTTTCTCAGAAATCTTTTCCACCTTCCAAAAATGCAAGTAGCAAGGTAATTAACTTGGTAAAGATAAATCACAATAGAATGTCCCTTACAAGTCAAGTGTTTACACTCATTTCTCAAGATATTCTAGGGCTTGTGTTTCACTCAATTCCACCTATTGCCACTTATCTACCATAAGCTTGTTTATCATCTCAATCTCCACTTTATACATTATCCAATTGCACACTCAAATCAAAAGGACTTTCCCAAGGTTTTAATGATCAAGGTAGGATAATGAAATGAAGTGATCAAATGGTATAGGAGAATACTTTAATTAGTGCCAAGTAATTTAATGAAATTCATGATGAAGAATGAAGGAATACCCACTAAAAGAAAACAAACTCACTAACACTATATATACACCACCTTTATTCTTTTGAGCTCAACAATTTTTTTTTTCTTTCTTCTTTTCTCTATATATATATATATATATATTTTTTTTTTTTGTTTCTTTTTCATAAATTCCTTTGTTTCTGTGTTTCTTTCTTTCATATTTTCTTTCTTTCTTTCTTTCTTTTTTTTTTTCCTACTATATACACATACTCTTATGGTGGTGACTTTCTAACTCCTTCACTCTTTTAAATTGCTTCACTTAGCACTTACTAAAGTAACACAAATGAATGGGGAGAAAAAGATATAAAAATTACATATCTCAAACAAAGGGCTATTTATTCTATGCAAATTTCTTTCTCTTTTTTTTTTTAAAAAAATAAAATAAAATAAAATAAAGGCTCAAATGGGGTAAACAAAAGATTTTCATGTGATAAGGATGGACATTTGGCCGAACTAGGTATGAAATGAATGCCTAGATCATCTTTGTGCATGCCAAAGGATTTCAAAATTCAAAAGAGATTCAAGACAAGTTCTAGAGATAAAATCACAATAGGTGTACTCCTCTTGAAAGAAATGAAACTTAGGCTCAATTTCCTCACGAGGTTCTTTGACATCCTAAAGTAAAGTACCAAAACCAAATCTTTACCACTTTACTAACATTCAAAGAACATGAAACCAATTTCTAATCAAATTTACTCCTCTTCATGTTCAAATCAAACCCAATTGTACTCACGAATAAAATTCAAACTTCCATAAGAATTTTTTTCTTTTTTTTTTCAAAAAATCTGAGGACAAGGAAAGTCATGTAAAATCCAGGATACCCTCACCCCCACACTTAAATGTCACATTGCCCTCAATGTGAACAAGTAACAAAAAGTAATGGAAGCGAAGAGCAACCATCTATAAGTGTAAGGGTAACACTAATTTCAGAGATTTTAAATTTTCACCAATGAAACAGCTCAAGTGCTAACAGTCCCTTAATAATCATCACAAATAGTCTTCACATGCACATCCAACTAAGACCAGCACTCATTCCCAAGCAATATATTATCAACAATCAAATAGAACAAATCGAAGAAAAGTAGAAGAAAACTCCCCTATTTGTCCTTGACTTGCACTCTCAATTCTTGCTACCAAAGTGGAACACCTCATCAGGAGCTTTCAACAGTCCTACAAAAGCAAACAAAGCATCAAATCAAACCTTGGGTTGCCTCCCAAGAAGCGCTTGGTTTATAGTCTTCAGCCTGACTAAACCAGTAATCTAAGTAGGTGATGACAAGTGGTGAACCATTTTTTGCCGGTTCACTTCACCACCATGGTAATGCTTCAATCTTTGCCCATTCACTTTGAAGCAATCTCCAGTTCTCTCATTTTTAACTTCAATTGCACCTTTTGATGACACCGAAACCACTTTGAAAGGACCAGACCACCTTGACTTAAGCTTTCCAGGAAATAATTGAAGTCTTGAGTTGAAGAGAAGCACCAACTGCCCTGGCTCAAAAGAGCGCTTCAAGATATGACTGTCATGCCATTTCTTTGTTCTTTCTTTATATAGCCGTGCACTATCATATGCTTGAAGTCCGAATTCTTCCAACTCATTCGTTGAAACAACCTTTTAGCTCCCGCTTGATGGTGGTCCATATTTAGCTTCTTGATTGCCCACCATGCTTTATATTCCAATTCAAGTGGTAAATGACACGCTTTTCTGAAAACCAAACGGTATGGTGACATGCCAATTGGAGTACGGAAAGCTGTCCTATAAGCCCATAAAGCATCATCAAGCTTGTCAGACCAATCTTTTCTAGTTGGACCCACAGTCTTCTCAAGAATCCTCTTAATTTCCCTGTTAGTCAACTCACACAAACCATTAGTTTGTGGATGGTATGCAAGTGACATCCGGTGGTGCACTCTATATTTTTCCAAGAGAGCCTTGAAATTCTTGTTGTTGAAGTGAGTCCCTTCATCGTAATGATTGCTCTCGGGGGTGCCAAATCTTGTCAAGATATACTTCTTCAAGAATCGAATCACCGTGTTAGCATCATTAGCTTGGCAAGCCATAGCTTGGCCCATTTACTCACGTATTCCACGGCAACAAGGATGTACTTGTTTCCTCTTGAAGATGGGAAAGGACCCATGAAATCCATCCCCCAAACATCGAACAACTCCACCTCAAGGATCCCAGATTGAGGCATTTCATGTCTCTTAGAAATATTACCTGTTCTTTGACATCTATCACACTTGGTAACAAATTGGTGAGCATCTTTAGACAAAGCAGGCCAATAAAAACGATTCAAGAACTTTTGATGCGTTCTGCCCCCCCATAATGTCCCCCATATGCAGATGCATGACATGCATTCAAAATTTCCTCTTGTTCTACCTCAGGCACACATTTTCTAATAATCAAATCAGCACATCTCTTAAAAAGAAATGGTTCTTCCCAAATATAGTATGCAACATCATGCAAAAACTTCTTTCTTTGATAGAAACTCAAATCGGGAGGTAATACTTCACACACAAGATAGTTCACAATATCAAGCATACCATGGCAAACCACAACTACTTACAACAAACAATTGCTCATCGGAAAACATTCATTCACCAACAAATCATTCACATGATCGAAGGGTTCACAATTCTAGACAAATGATCAAGCAACTTGATTTTTAATTCCTTTCCTATCAACTATATGCACATCAAATTCTTGTAACAACAAGACCCATCTAATCGATCTAGGTTTAGACTCTTTCTTCCCTAACAAATATTTAATGGCAAAGCATGATCGGTGTGAACTATAACCTTAGCACCCATCAAATATACCCTAAACTTTTCAAAAGCAAACACTATAGCAAGCATTTCTTTTTCGGTGGTAGAATAGTTTACCCGATTGCTATTAGGGTCCCGCTCGCATAGTAGATAGGATGAAAGATCTTCACACGCCTCTGTCCCAAAGACAGCTCCCACAAAGATAGTCACTCGCATCACACATTACTTCAAAAGGAAGTGACCAATCGGGAGCTATAATGATAGGAGCTGAAGTCAATCTTCTCTTCGTTCTTCAAAAGCCTTCATACACTCCTCATTAAATTGAAAAGGAGTGTCTTTCTCCGAAGAATCGTGAAAGAGGCTTTGAAATCTTGGAAAAATCTTGAATGAATCGACGATAGAAACCAAGATGGCCCAAGAAGCTTCTTACGGCTTTGACATTAGAAGGAGGAGGAAGTTTGCTCAATCACGTAAATCTTGGCCCTGTCAACCTCTAAACCATTTTTAGAAACTTTATGACCTAAAACTATGCCTTCGATCACCATGAAATGACACTTCTCCCGAGTTGAGCACTAAGTTTGTCTCCTCACATCGCTTCAACACCTTTTCCAGATTGATCAAGCACTCTTCAAATGATTCTCCAAATACCGAGAAATCATCCATGAATACTTCCATTATCTCTTCTATCATATCGAGAATATGCTCATCATACATCTTTGAAAAGTGGCGGGAGCATTGCATAAACCAAATGGCATTCTTCTAAAGGCAAAAGTGCCATAAGGACGGGTAAATGTTGTCTTCTCTTGATCTTCGGGAGAAACCACAATCGATTATACCCCGAATACCCATCCAAGAAACAAAAGAATTCCTTACCTGACCAATCGGTCCAACATCCGGTCAATAAAAGGAAGTGGGAAATGATCTTTCCTTGTAGCATCATTCAACTTTCGTAATCCATGCAAATACGCCAACCGGTAACTATGCGAGTAGGGATAATCTCATCTTTCTCATTAGTAATCACCTGTCATACCCCCTTTTTAGGAACACATTGCATCGGGTCGACCCATGAGCTATCGAAATGGGGTAAATGATCCAAAGATCTAACCATTTGATAATTTCCTTCTTGACCACTTCTTTCATCATAGGATTTAATCTTCTCTCGATTCGGATAGATTTCTTGTGATCATCTTCCAAGAGTATCTTGTGCATTACAAGTGATGGGCTTATACCTTTTATGTCGCAATTGTCCAACCTAAGGCACCCTTGTGGCTCTTGAGAACTTTCAACAACCGTTCTTTTTGATCTTCGGATAAGGAAGAAGAGATGATAATAGGTAGTGTCTCGATTCACCCAAGTATGCATATTCAAGATGTGATGGTAAGGGTTTAAGCTCTAGAATTGGTGCTTGTTCAATGGAAGGCTTCAAAGAAGTAGTTTGCCTTGATTCCATCTCTAACAACTCAAACTCTTTGTGGTGATTTCGTAATAAGGAGAGGCTTCAAGTAACTTCTTACATTCAACTATATGCTCTTCTTCAATTTCATGAGCTCCAAGTAAAACAGATGCTAATGGTTCTTTTATAGAAAATGACTCTAAAGTCTCTTGAATCATCTCATCAAACATGTCAACCACGAAGCAATCGTAACATCCCTAGGATACTTCAATGCCTTGTTCATGTTGAATATAACTTCTTCATCATTCACCCTCAACTTGATCTCTCCCTTTTCAACATCAATCGTGTTCGAGCCGTAGCAAGGAAAGGTCTTCCCACAATGAGCGGTAGATCTCTATCTTCATCACGGTCCAACACAATAAAGTCGGCGAGGAAAATGAACTTGTCAACTTTAACCAAAACATCTTCAATGATACCCTTTGGAAAAGCTAAACTTCGATCGCTAGGCGAAGTGTCACGAAGTTGGTTGAGCTTCACCCGGTTGCAATTTTCGAACACGAGATAGTGGCATCAAGTTGACACTTGATCCTAGATCACATAAGGCTCTTCCGAAATTTTTCTCCAATTATGCAAGGTATGGAAAAACTACTTGGATCTTTTTGTTTAAGGGGTAGCTTGTTGAGAAGAATAGCACTACACTCTTGTGTTAAGGCTACGGTTTCATAGTCACCAAATCTCCTCTTTTTACTCAACATCTCCTTGAGAAATTTCACATATTGAGGCATTTGCTCTAACGCTTCAAGGATAGGGATGTTAATGTGTAGTTGCTTGAAAATCCCCAAAAACTTCTTATATTGCTCCTCTAAAGCTTTCTTCGAAATCTTTGAGGGAATGGTAAAGGAGGTACCCATTTAAGATTCTCCTGGTTTGCCCTCTTTTCACTTCACCCTCTTTAGACTCAATCTCAACTTTCTCGTCATTGACTTTTCCATTCACCTTCGTAAAACCTCTTCATCATCCTCTATAGTGATTGGAGGATTAGTTTGATCGATAGAAAGCGGAGGGTTTCTTCTTTGGTTGAGGAATTTCGGGTAATTCCTTTCCACTTCTCAATGTAAGAGCCTTGCATTCCTCTTTCACATCTCTACGAGGATTAGGCACAAGTATTGCTTGGCAATTCTCTCGTTGTAAAACATTCACTGACATTTGCAAGTTGTCCCATTTGTACCCCAAGATTTTTGATAGATGAATTTACTTACGCAATAGATGAATCTACTCTTGCATTAGTAGCGACTTGCTCTGAGCATTCTTTAATTGAAAACTTGCGATTTGAGATATCACCGCCTCTAGATCAGATTTAGGTTCTTGGGTAGGAATAACTTCCCTTTCAAATTGATAGAACCCAGGAGGTTGCACTTGCTTTGTACTAGAGGTTGATGCTTCATTAAGAGTTGCACCATATTTCCAAGAGAGGTTAGGATTCTTACGCCACCCTTAATTGTAGGTATTTGAGTATGGATTGTTCTGGTTATTGCCTCGATAGTTTCTCGCATAGTTGATGGCTCCGTTTGTTGAGATATGAGGCATTGTCCATTATCATGGCCATTTCCACAATAATCACAAGAAGCATGAATAGCATTGACTCCCATCCTGTCTACCATTAGATCGGTTTACTTGAGTTTCTAAGTGATCAAATCTCTTGTTGATTGTATTCAACATTGCCATCAAGCGTGAAGAAGGTTCCTCACTAACTTTATCGATTTCACCGGCCTTCTTTCATTGTTGTTACGTATAAAGTCGTTGATAAGTCATCCAAGCATTTCCGGACATGATTCACCTAGGTTGCTTTGTAATTCCCCCATTAGTGACAAAGATTTAATTCCGATTTAGATTCGAGAAGTCAACCGAGTAATCGAAGATTTGAAGTAAGACCCACTTCTCTAGATTATGACCAGGACTCGCCTAACAAGCAACTTGAACCTCTCCCAGGCTTCATACGAGATGTTCCCCAAATTGTTGTGAGAAATTAGTAAGAGCCGCTCTTGCATCCACCATCTTGTTATGTGGGAAAAATCGTGATCCGAAGCTGTTCTTCCAATGTCTCCCAAGAGGTTATGCGCCCTCTTTTAAATTGTTGAGCCATTCTTTGGCTTTCCCTTGTATAGAGTAAGGAAAAAGCCGAAGACGGATCACATCATTAGGAACGCCATTCCGCTTTGAATGAGTTGCAAACATCAAGGAATTGTATCGATGCCGATTTGGATCCTCCGAATCGTTTCCGAATCTTGACCACGTAGTTCAAGCATCTTAAGCATAGTCGCTTGATTTCAAAATTGTTGGCTTGAAAATCGGGCACTCGATTCCCGATCGATAGCCCGAGATTGTCTTCCCGAGAAAATCATTGATACACAAATTATCATTCTCATCCTCGGCCATCTCTTCGGTTTCGGTATGTATTACTTCCTCCTCTTGGATCGAGGTGTTGTAGCTTCCAAAAGCTCTTGGATACTTCTTGTTTTTCGTGGTGTTTTAGTAGCTTTGGCTCTACGGGTCATATATCAATGTACCTACAAAACCAAACAAATCTCAAAGTACCAAACTAACACCAAGAGCTAAAAAGAAAAAATAAACAAATAAAAAAAAATACTCAAACTAAAACTACTAAAGGATTTCTAATACGATCACCAGTTGCCTTGAGTCCCCTAAGAACGCGCCAAAAACTTGATGCTACCAAAATTTAACTAAGCACCGCAAGTGTACGGGTCATGAAAATAGTGAGTGGTAAATCAAGGTCATCCCATGAAGACTCAGTCAAACTAGTGATTAGGTATTAAATTTCCTTTTTTCATTTAAGTTGAGCAAATCAAATTGTTTCAATAATAATAAAAAGAATTTTAATAAAAACAAGAACTTTCAATGAGAGAGAATTCAAATATCAAGGAGGACAACTTAGAGATACTAATCCTTGCTTGTTTCTTAGATTTTATTCCCACTAAATTAATTCTAGCTTAACGTGTCAATAATCTAGAGTATTAATATGTATAAGTGCTGTCGGTCCACTTATACACCTACCTCAAATAATTATGCAATGTCTCACACAATTAATTAAGAGCAATTTAAATCGGGTTCACTCTAATTTGATTATGTGGAGCTTCTAGGTATATGTCTATCCAGATGCAAATTAGATTAAAATCTAATTCCACACTATTTAATCCAAGGTCAATTTAAGATTTCCTTCGTCAAGTTTAATCATAAATTCCCAAACATGTTTAATGGTGGCCAATCACTAAACAATGAATAACAAAAACAAGATTAAATAAACTGAATTTACATTAAGCAAAAATAATTAGTGGGAACAATTTCTAAGTCTCAAACAAGTTCATAATACTCTAAGTTGCAAATAAAAGTTAGCCACACATGGCTTTAATCAAAATCACAGCAGCACAGAAAAATTCAGAGTTCAATGACATACTAGGAAACACTAAGAAACTAGAATCAGAGTCCAGTGAGATAATAAAACCAAGAACAAGAACAAGAATCAGCAACAGCTTCTTCTAGTCATGCTCTCTCAAAGAACCTGCGATGAACAGTAACTTCCAGCTACTCTGTTTCTCCTCCTCCCAAATGGCGCTCCTGCTCTGCTTTTTTCGTTCACTACCAGAGAAAGAAGAAAGGTCGATGAAGCTCCCCAAAATGCTGCCTCTGCTGCCAGCGAAATATCCCCCTTCTTTTCGTCTCAAACTCGCGATCCTCAGTCCCAAAAACAATCGCCGCCTCTGCCTCCTTTCTTTTTTAATTCGTCCCTTCTCTTAATTAGGTCTTTTCATTCAAAGTCGTGGGCCCCCCAACATGTTGTCTTGGCACCTGACTCTTTTAATCCACTCCAACAATCAATTTCAAACGGTGCGTATCCCACAACTGATGGAAGGAAAGGAATATTATAATAATATATCATTAATAATAAACTAAAACCATTTTTTTCTTTTTTCTTTTTCTTTTTAAAATTCTTTTTTCTTTTCACTATCTTGTTATTATTTTATTTAAACTAAAGTACTTCTATTTAAATTTGAAAACTATGGTATTTAAAATGAAATCCCTAATTAATGCACCACTTTGATTTGCTCTTAAAATAATTTAGTCTCATAGAAATCTCCTAAAATTGTTTAGATAACTCTCCAAACATCTTCAAAATGTATTTTAAATATATAAAATATGGAGAGTTGTCAATAAAGTGGAGCAACTAAATGCTTTATCTAGAAGTGATAAATGGTTTGGTTTAGGAAGTAGAATAATCACCACAACACGAGATGAACATCTACTAAGATTCCTTAATGTGGATGCGGACCATGTATATATAGAGTAAAGAACATGGACCAAAGTGAATCTACTGAGCTTTTCAGTTGGCATGCATTTAGGCAACAAGGATTTGTTGAACTTTCAAGAAATATAGTTGATTATTTTGGAGGAGTGCCGCTAGCTCTTGAAGTTCTTGGCCGCTATTTGCTCGAAAGGGAAGTGACAAATTGGAAGTGTGTTTTGGACAAACTTAGAAAAATCTCCAATGATCAGAATAAAAGAAACTAAAAATAAGCTTCGATGGTTTAAATGATTATACGGAGAGAGAAGTCTTCATTAATATATCTTGCTTCTTTATTAATTGGAATGGATGGGAATGAGGTCACACAAACATTGAATGTTTGTGGATTTTTTTGCAGACATTGGAATTAGTGTCCTTATGGAGAGAAGCCTCGTAACTGTTGATAAGAAGAACAAGCTTGGTATGTATGATTTGTTGCGAGATATGGGGAAAAAAATAATCCGTGGAATGCCACAAAAAGGAATTGAAAAGTGTAGTAGGTTATGGTTTCATGAAGATGTGATTGATGTATTATCAAAACACTTTAATGGATCGTAAACACCTATTATATATGGTGCAGGATGCTCATTGCCAAAGAGTTTATTGTTAAATTTGCATCTTCACCCATTTAAATATAAGATCCTAATATGTTTCCTTCCTTGAGTATATACATATTTTTTGTTATATTACCCTCTTTGATTTATTTTTTCTCTCACTCTCTTGTGTCATAGGGAGAAGGGTTCCCTCCAATCTAGGGAGGGTTCGTTGAGGGGAAAGAAAATCGGTTTTTGCGAATTCCATGGGCACGATGGAATTGTATTCAAGGCAATTTGACGAAATTAGAATCCACAAAACAATTGGTTTCCTGGACTCCAAACATTCCAAAACATTAATTATTCTAAGTCAATTTCTATTTTCCTAATTTAATTTTCATGTAATTCATTGATCAAGTTTTGCACAGACTTCATATTTGTTTTCCTGAACTCATAACTTTTCGACCAAATTAATCCTAAATTTATAATTGATTGTAAAAGTATCTGAAATTAAACTCCTAAAATTTAAACAAGAGAATTAAGAAATTTTTTTAAGAAACTCAGTAAAAATACTCAAGCAAATTAACGGTATGGATTATAACCCTTTATTAGTGCAAGTGGTATTTTTAGAAATATTCTTTTAACCTCGCGACGTCAAAGAGGGGACACTTCCTCGTCATAGTTCAATGTATGCGGAATATATTCGGCAAAAGCTAGCATTCTCATGAGAAGAACGTAATTTCCATCGTCCTTCTGTTCCAAAACGTCATTTCCTATTGTTCCTCTCCAACGACTCTGGTTTCAAACTAGAAAGACTTTTAAAAATAGGGAGCTTTACTCAATCCCCTCATCTTTCTTCTTGGCCAGGTAGCTCCTTTCACAAAAGCCTTCATCACAGCTTCATTAATTTCTGTGGAAAATTCTTATGGGGTGAGATTTAGAAGCAGCAAAATATATGATCTCTTTGTTCTTCTTCGGATCACTCTGATAAATAACATTCACCTCTCAACCACTCCATCAGCTTCACACGCAGGTAACTTCCTCCTCTCTGATCTCTCTTGCTTTCATCTTTTTGTTTGATTTACTGTAATCCTGTCTTTGATGCGTAATTGCGTTTAATACGAGGGAAAACTGTAAGAAATTAAATTATTGAAATTAATATGTATTTTTGAAAATAACTGAACAACAGAAGCCTCTCTTACGAGTGAATCCTATCTGATCGTATGGATATATCAAGATAAATAATGGCCCGATCCCTTCGATTAATATAGCATTTCAGGAGTATAAAGTGAAAATCCTGTTTGGATTAACCTTTTTGTATAGAATATGAATTAATCTTAATAGAAGCGTCTTTTATTTTAATTGACAAATTCATGTTGGTATAAAAATTAAATATTATTATAATATATTTTAATTATTTGGAGCCTTAGATATGTTTTCTTTAATAAGTCAGTTTATTGTCTGAATGATATATTAAAAAATTAATTTGAAAAAGTTCAAACATCAAGAAAAGTTAAAAGTTCAACAAAAAAGTACGAAACAGATTTCTTCAATTTCAAGTTTAACTTTCAACTCATCAGAAACTTACCTCTATTAATTTTAGGGTAGAATAATGGGCGGGTTGAGCAGTCTGTGCTAAAAAACATAACCCGATCATTTAACTTTATATGGGTATGGGTTAGCTCATACCCGTACCTCAACCTATTTAAATGAGTTAGCATATAAATGGGCGGACTAAGCGGGTTTTAGGTAACCCATTTACATTTGACTTTTTTTTTTTTGGAAAAAGAACATACATAAGCATTAAGCATCCATCATTCCATCCAAATTTATTATTCTAAATTGTGAAATTTGAATCTTCAAAGTTCAATAGTCACAATTCACATAAAAGAACTTAAATTTAGACAAAACAAAAGAGAGTGAGAGGGTGAGAGTTGGGCTATCGAGCTAGGAAAAATGAGTATTACACTAGTACTTATTGTCATCAGTGTCTTGTCTTCTGAGTTCTGTCCATATATTTAAATTTTTAAAAAACAATTAATTAAATGGGCGGGTATAGCAGCCCGAAAGTGAGCCCACAGTCTGCCCATTTAAATCTTAAATAAATGGGTTTTAACCCAACCCATTATGGGTTTTTTAGAGCAAGCTCAAAATGACCAAATTACATAGTATTGTTGGCGGGCTCACCGATTGCACGAGTTCCTTACTCAACCCTAATTACTTTTAATGTTCACTTTTCTGTCATTCTTTTCCTCGGTTGTTCTCCAATTTTTAATTTTTTTTTCTAATTGTATACTTTTTAATTTAATTTAATTATTTATATTTATATTTTAATGTTATTAAATATTAATTTATTTAATTTTAAGTTAAATTGATAGATAAAAAATTATAAGGACTTTATTAAAAATAATGTAAATCTATAAGGGCCTAATCAAAAGAAAATAACCTTAGGGACCTCACTAAAAACCAAGTGAAAGTATAAGGGAAAGTATAAGGACTTAATAAAAAAAAAAAATTATAAGAATCCAATTAAAAAATGTTTAAAACTATAAGACCTTGCGGATTAATTATCCTATTTCAAAATAATTGGACTATTAATGGATGATTTGATTGTACTTATAACCCAAACCTCAGATTTTTGGGCATAAAGATTCAAACAGTAGCGGTTGCCGGAGACAGAAAATGGACCGTTCAGGATGGGCCAGCATCTTCGCCACATGGGCCAGGGACAGAACCCTCTCTGATGAGTGTCGGCGATACGAAAGGGTGCTTTAATTTTTCCCCAGATATATAAATATCTAAACTTAAAAAGTTTTCCATTCTTCTCTTAGTTTTTATTTGAGAAAAATACATTTTCTTAAGAAAAACTAGTATTTTGGTTAAAAACTAGTTCAAGAGCCAAATTTAGAAGTTTGTTAATCTTAACAACCTCTAATAATAAATCCTTCCATTTATAAAAATATACTGTTTAAATAATAAATAGTATTCCTCCAATTCTAAATATAGGTCAGAGTAATTAAAAGTCATACTTGGAAAATAGAAACATAAATTTGTAAGACAAAATGAATTATGGTATTATATTTAGGACAAAAGTAAATCTCTTATTTAAATCTTAAATCTTATTAATTATATCTTAAAATTTAATAACTTTATAGCTTTTACCCCATTTAATATACTCTCTAACTCAAAGGCACCAAATCTATAAAATAATAAATGAAGAGTAAAATTGTGAAAAATGTTTAAATAAAAATTATGTCTGAAAAACTTACAGATATTACTTTTATTTGAAATTTTGAATAAATTAAAATAAATTTTCATAAATTAAAAAATTATATTTGAGCGGCTGATATTAGAAGATTTTGGTGTTCATCGCTGTTTCAAAAGGCTTGCTGCTATCTGCGCAATTTTCTTGAAATTCCAACTGAACCAACTTTCCAATATAGAGACTAAAATGAAACGTGAAATTTAAACCAGAAATTGGTTTCATGGACTCCAAACATTCCAAAACGTTGATTATTCTAAATCAATTTCTATTTTCCTAATTTCAATTTTCAAGTTTTTATTTACATGTTTGCTAAACGGTCAAAGTTAATTAACTTAATAACTGTGGCATTTTTTTCATCATTTTAAAAACTTTATATATATTTTTGCACCCAAAAAAAAAAGAAAAAAACTCTATGGTGTTATTTGCCCATGGTGAAATACTTCATGGATAGATTTGCATATTAACCCTAATTTTAAATATAATATCTTGATCAAATATATTTCCTTCATTTAGTATATTTTTGTTAAGTTACCCTCTTTAATTTTATTTTTTTCCTCCTCTTGTGTCATAGGGAAAACTGGAAAAGGGATCCGAGCCAGCAAGAGTTGATGAGAGAGGGGATAGTGGAATTGGAATTTTATGTTTGATTTGGTGCTAGTGCCTTGTCCTCTCTTTGTTGTATCATTTGTTGAGTCTTAGGCACCGTTTGACGGGAGGAATTTGGAAGGAAAGGGTTGGAAAAAAATTTACGAGTTGGATATAAGAAAAAATAAGTAAAGATTATAAAATTTTAATAAAGAGAAGACTTGCAATTAAAAACATAAGAAAAATTAATTAAAACCTTGTGACCCCATAATTCTTTTTTCTTAAAAAAAAAAAATCAGCTCACTAAAATTTCTCCCTCCGAATCGCTACCAAAAAGCCCAATAATCATATGCTGTTTTAATTTCAGTGCATGCATTATTTTCCTTCTTTTACTGATAGAGGAATCTCTGATTTGTTCTTTAAACAAGGGAAACTGTAATTTCCTCTTTTCATGTATGAGGATTTAAATGGTTGAGGTGGTTGGTGACAGAAGAGAGCTAATGCAGTAATGCGGCAAGAGAGGTGGGAAATGTAGATAATAAATACTTCCAGTTTAAATCATAAATAGTTTTAAATATTATTAGACTTGTTAGGTTATTTAGTATAAGGGAAAAGTATTTCTTCAGTCAATGGAGATAAGTTTATCTCCAGGGACCCCTAAAATAACGTCGTTTTGAATTAATGAATGATGTTGTTATGGACCTCGGAAATGGGCCAGACCAAGTCAAGCCCACTAAGAGGCCAACTACCCCACACCTATCCCCACTACCTCAATGGTGCAGAAATGGGGGGGCACAGACGCACGGCATCATGGGAGCATCCGCCTAGAGAGTCGGATCAACCCGGCTCGGTTATAAATAGGGGCACACCCCCAGTGAGCAGTACACACGTATTCTCCCTTACTCTTTAGATATCGTCCCACCGTGCACACACCCCACACCTCTGTTGTGTACGGTGATCATCTTGCCCACCGTTATCTCGTGCCATAGATAACATTGGATAAGCCTACCAGATCCTATATTGAAGTTAACCACCTCCGGTCTTTGAGACATTTGTGTTCCACAACGGAACATTGGCGCCGACCGTGGGGACGATTAAACTTCGAATCCCATACCATAAAGCCACGAACCTATCATAGCAAATGGCGAATACAAGAGGACGTGGTGCAACAACTCGGCAGAATCAAGTGCCAGAAGAACAACCAGAGCAACATGAAGGACAAACATCACAACCGGGGGGCCCGATGAACCCGGAAAAAGAACCAATGTTGGTAGAAACCGAAGAGGAGACATCGGGCACAGCGAAATCTCAACCCCTTGAAGATGTCGCTACCCGGCAAACCAAAACCATTGAAGTAGTTGACCCCGATATTCAGTTGTTACGAAGTACCCTTGGGTCCGTATTGGACAGAATAGACGAGATGGAAACACGGAATCGATTACAAAGGGAAGAGGACGTCGGACTATGAGAGAAGAGATGTACCGCCGCGAGGAAGAATTCGGGAAATTAGTCGGACGTCACGCGGGACCAACCCCGATCATGACGGCAACACGGGGAAGGGCAATGTGGACCCGAGCCAAAATGGCATCCCCACTCCTCGGAATATTGGGACGTCACAGACAGCTAATGAAGACACTCCCGAGATGAGGAACGATACACGGGAAGCCAGAAGCAAGAAAATTTCAGATCGGACAGTGGCTAATCAGGACAACACTGATAACACTCGAAAGGAACGATCGTCGGTCGGAACGTCTAAGAAAGACAAAGGAAAGATCCTCTCTAATAAAGAGGTGGCATCGCCGTCAATTGATGCAAGCTCGAGATGAGGAGGAGAAAGTCGCGACTCCCCTTCACGGCCAAAATAATGGCCGCGCCTTATCCAAAAGGCTTAGACACCAAAGATTTCCCGAAATATGATGGAACCCGGGACCGCAAGAAGTGCATGTGGGCAATTTGAGAATGGAGATCATGGTCAAAGGATACTCGGGGCCCATGGTACCCCGGTTGTTTGCGGGAACGCTACGTGGACCAGCCCAAATGGGTTCAACACCTTGCCGTAAAACACAATCCCGGACTTGAAAGATTTGGAGAACAAATTCCTACTCAACTTCGCCACGAGCGTGAAGCAACCCAAAACCGAGTTCCAATTGGATCGGTGAAGCAATCACCCGGGAAACGGTGCAAAAGTATTTGGATCGCTTTAAGGACACGGCAATACAAGTGCCGGGTTAAAGGAAGACGTACATTTGCATTGCATCATAGCCGGCCCTGGACAAATCCTCACGTTTGAAGAAGTCGGTCGTGAAGCGACGTCCCAAAACCCCGCAGAATTCCGAGATAGTTCAAAGACTTACATAGAGCTGGAACAGATGGATATTATGAGCCATGCACCACGGGACAAACGGAGGAGTCCATCTCCCGAGTGAAGGAACGATACAATCCGAATGTACAAGAATCCCGAGGACGAAGGGATGCTAAATCTCGAAGAGCAGAAGGAAGATATGACCGATACGCTCCACTAAAATTATCTCGGGCCCAGTGCGGAAGGAAGTCTCCTAACCGAGATGAAAAAAGTAGAACGGCCACGCCCGATGCGGAATGAACATACCCTGGACAAATCCGATATTGTGAATTTCATGACCAACACGGGCACACCACGGATGTCTGTTGGGATTTGAGGGACGCCATCGAGAAATTCATACGGGAGGGAAAGCTCCGTAAATATCTGATCCAAACGCAAGGGCGGCAGGGCAAGCGCGGAGGAGAACGGAGTAGAAGTCCGCGGCCGAAAAGAGAAGACGAGAACGAGAAAAAAGGAAGAGAAGCACATGATGAATATCCCGAGTCAAAATATGACCGCAATGGGATTGTTGGAGGTTTCGGCGGAGGAGGAGATTCCGCCAATCAAAGAAAAAAATACTTGAAAGAGGTTCTATCGTAGTTGACCGTCCGAGATTTAAAAGGAGTCTCGCAAAACCAAATTTGCCAATGCTCGGGTTTCGAAGAAGACTTGGAGGATGTCATCCGGACACCACGACGGGCTCGTCATAACCGGAATCGTCAAAGATTGCCGAGTTAAGAAGATTTTTATTGATAATGGAAGCGCGGTGGACATAATCCCTCGGGATGCGTTTAAACGCATGCGATTCGATTCGGAAGACCTCAAACCATGTAGGACCACCCTAACAGGCTTTAATGGAGAAGACACCCGTCCAAAGGGATACATCGACCTCAAATTGACGTTGGGGACGAAAGAGGCGTTCAAGTCGGGGATAGTCCGTTTCGTTGTGGCCGACTTCCGTCTCCATACAATATTATTCTCGGACGACCAACTATCCATGATTGGAACATGCCGGTATCGTCTAATCACCGAGAAGTTGAGATTTTATGATAGAGAGAATCAGGTCGTTACCGTAAAAGGAGATCGAGAGACTCTCGGCAATGCTACTTTGAAGCGGTGAAAATTCCAAAGACGGACCGCCAAAGGAGGTGAAAAGAAGACGGACAAGAAGCTTTGTTTACATAGTAGAGTTAGACTTGAGGGAAGAAGACAAGATGCAAAGGTCCGAGCCTAATGAAGAGACAGAAGATTTCGTCTGGGAATGAACCGGAAGCGGAGACAACCAAAATCGGAAAAACATTGAATCCCGAGATGCGAGCAAAATTGGAGTTGTTCCCTGCGAGCAAACAAAGACGTGTTTGCATGGACGCCATCGAGATTCCGGAATTGACCCGAGTTTTGTTGTCACAAATTGGCCATCCACCATGGGTCAAACCCCAAGAGCTCGGAGAAAGAGGAAACAGGGTGCGGACCGGGGTAAAGCCTTGGAAGCGCATGTCCGGGAGTTGATCACACCGGATTTATTAGGGAAGTGCAATACACGACGTGGGTCAAACGTGGTCATGGTCAAAAAACCTAACGGCAAATGGCGCGTATGCACGGACTACAAAGACTTGAACAAAGTATGTCCGAAGGATGCATTTCCCATGCCTAACATTGACCAATTGGTTGATCGATCGGCCGGCTTTCAACTTTTGTCATTCATGGATGCATACTCGGGATACAACCAGATTGCCATGCATCGAGGATCAAGAGAAAACGGCATTCATCACGGACAATGCGAACTATCGTTATAACGTGATGCCATTCGGCCTCAAGAATGCGGGGCGACTTACCGAGAGAATGATGACAAAGGTCTTTTCGGATCAGTGGGAAAAACGTGGAAGTCTACATTGATGATATGATAGTTAAATCTAGAGAGCAAACGACCATGTTCATGATCTACAACAAACCTTCGAAAAATTGAGGAAGCATCGAATTCGGTTGAATCCGACGAAATGTGCTTTCGGAGTTCCGTCAGGAAAATTCTTGGGTTTCCTTTTGACCAACCGAGGCATTGAAGCTAACCCAGAGAAGTGCAGGGCCGTGATGGAAATGAGACCCCCGGAGAACAAGAAAGAATTACGAAGCTGATTGACAGGCGATTGGCGGCCTTGACAAGGTTCTTGCCCAAATCGCAGAAAAATCCCTCCCATTCTTTAAGCTCTTGAAGAAGGAAGCTCGGGAAGGTGGAACTCGGAGTGTGAAGAAGCGTTCGAAAAAATAAAGCAATGCTTAGCATCTCCGCCAAAGTGTTATCACGGCCGGAAGTTGGGGATAAATTGTTGTCGTATTTGTCGGTTGGGGAAAAGGCGAAGCGCGGTCTTAGTTCGAGATACCGAAGACGGGCGAAACCAAGTATACTTCGTAAGTCGGAGCCTTTGCAAAGTTCCGAGTTGAGATATCGAAACTGGAAAAAATGGCCTTTGCACTCTTAACAACGGCAAGACGACTTCGCCATTATTTCCTTGGCCATTCGATCGTGGTAAGAACGAATCAACCCATCCGACAAGTTTTACATAAACCAGACTTGGCGGGCAGGATGATAGCTTGGGCCATTGAATTGTCCGAGTTTGATATCACATATGAGGCCCAGCAGGCAATCAAGTCACAAGCTTTGGCTGATTTCTTAGTCGAGCTAACCTCGGTTCAAAATGAGAAGACGGGAGCTGAACCATGGAAAGTTTTCGTGGACGGATCGTCTAACATAAAGGGAGGTGGCGCCGGAGTTATCGTGGAAAGCCCCGAAGGCGTGGCGATGGAATTATCTCTCCGACTTGATTTCCCAACATCGAATAATCAAGCGGAATATGAGGCCCTCATTCTTGCGGGTTTTTTGAGCCAAAGAAAATGGAGCTCGGCAAGTCCATGTATCCACGGACTCTCAACTGGTCGCTTCCCAAATCCGGGGGACCTATCATGTGAGGGCCCCTGTTGGCTAAATACTTGACAAAGGTGAAAGACATTATGACATATTTCGACGAGGTGACGGTGGCGCACATTCCTCGGGCAGAAAATACGAGGGCCGACATCCTCTCGAAGCTAGCTAGCACGAAGTGCCCGGGAAATCTCCGCACAATTGTCCAGCAGAACCTATCGGAACCAACTTGCGTGATGCGATTTCGATTCGGGGGATTGGAGAAAACCAATTGCGATTATCCGGAAAGGGGATAACCCCGCAGGATGCGGCCGAATCAAGAACTCTAGTCGAACTACGGCCGCCTATGTGATGGTGAACGATCGGTTGTATCGTAAAGGCGTGCATTCCCCCATGGCTAAATGTCTCAACGAAGATCAAGCTCAATACGTTTTGGCGGAAATCCACGAAGGCATAAACGGACAACACATGGGGCGAAAGCTTTGGCCCGTAAAGCAATTCGGGCGGGATACTATTGGCCTACGATGGCGCAAGACGCTAAATATCATGTTCAAACATGTAATAGTTGCCGAAGCACGGCAAGTTATTGTGGGTTCCACCATCCGAGTTGACGACGAGATCACGGCTCCATGGCCATTCTACAAATGGGGCATGGACTTGTTGGGACCGTTTAAACCAGCTCCAGGCCAATTGAAGTGGTTGATCGTCGCGGTCGATTACTTTACCAAGTGGATCGAAGCTGAACCGTTGGCGACCATTACCTCGGCTAGAGTGCAGAAATTCCTACAAAGGAATATTATATCGCGATTTGGGATTCCGGCGGAAATAGTCACGGACAATGGGACGCAATTCATGGACAGAGGCTTCCAACAAATGATGTCCGCCCTTAATGTGAAGCATCATTTCGCCTCCGTGGAACACCCACAATCCAACGGACAAGCCGAGGCAAACAAACAAAGTCATCGTCAACGGACTTAAAAAGCGAATGACCGAGGAACGGGAAAGTTGGGTGGAACATCTCTATGCAGTCTTGTGGGGTTGTCGGACTACGCAGTTCAAACATCCGGGAGAGACGCCGTTCAGCCGACGTACGGATGTGAAGCCATGATTCCGGTAGAAATCGGCGAACCCTCATGGAGAAAAGCGACGACTTCGCGGCAAGGGCGGGGAAAATGACGAGGCTATCACGGTCGAGCTAGATCTCGATCGACGAAGTTAGAACCACGGCTCATTTGCGAGACTTAGCCACAAAGCAACTCATCGCGGCTCGGTTCAATAAGACGATTAATCCCCGATCCTTTAACAAGGATGACTTGGTGCTGCGAAGGGCCGACATAGGCAACGAAATGCCCGAGACGGAAGCTCGCGCAAATTGGGAAGGTCCTTACCGCATCCGACATGAACTCGGAAACGGCGCTTATGTGCTCGAATCACCGAAAGGGGAAGCAATCAAAAGGACTTGGAATGCCGACAAACTTAAGGCTTACTATAGCCGATTATCGAAGTCCATGCACTCGTTTGTTTTCAATGTTTTGTTTTCAGTTAATTTCAGTATTTCCCTATATTAACTTGACTTTCAGGCTTACTTCATCATGAATATGTATCAAATTCCTACGGGAATCGAGTCGATGTAAAGCTGAACAATGAATGAATCCAAGGGACGGGCATTAGTACCCGTATTCCGCAACTTGTTCAAATGAAGTCGGGCAAAACATGTATGGACCAAAGTTCATAAATCATGTAAAAGAAATTATCTCGCTTAAGGAAGTCGGACGTAACATGTATGGACCAAAGTCCATGAATCATGTAAAAGAAAAGCCGCGAATAAATATCCTAGTAAGCACATTTACAGGATCGTGGCAACGAAGAGCCAAATGATAGGATTGATGGAACTCGGATTACTCAATTCGTGTTTATCGATTATCCACGTTGGCCAAAGTACACATGTGCGAAATGGCAAACGCCCATTTTCGTAAATCATGTAGCGGCATAGCCGCCAAGTTTAGTGTATACACCATTTAAATGCCGAAATTAGGCATACCGAAAGGAGTGTTTCCTTGACCTTGATCACGTCAGGAAACCTTCAATTCGAAAGACGCTAAATAGAAAATAAGCGCAAAGCGGTCAAATTAAACGTTTACAAATTAAAGCCCTACAGGGGCAAAGCAGTGTTTACATAACCTACAGACAAAGCTGTAAGGTGCAAAATGGAAAATGGCCGACTATTGCTGAACAGACGGAGATTGACCGCCAGCTTCTTCTTCCTGAACTGTCTCGACAAGGCTGGCATCATCAACCACGGGCGGAGCCGGAATAAATATCCCGTCTTCAACGTAAGCGTTCATGTGCACTCCGTCTAAATTCAAATCAATTGAGGAATTCAGGAAGCGAACTTGTTCCACGGCATTCTCGAAGGCCTCCTTAACGCCCGCCGTTAGCTTGGAAATATTAACCTCGCGACATCAAGGGCGCCTCATACGAACTAAGATTGGCCTGGCGAGCGGCCGTGAGGGCTTGCTTACAAGCTTTGAGCTTCGTCGCCTGTTCGTCAATAAAGTTTTTATATCCGGCAATGGACTCCACATCACTCGTGGACCTACGCCCTTCGTGTAAGCTCAGACTCGGATAAGTGCAGCGCGTCACGGACTTTAACCAGCTCGTCAGAGAGGCTTTCCTTCTCGGCTCTCGCCACTTGCAGATCCTCCTGTGCTTGAGTTAATGCCTCGTCGTTCTTCTTCTTCTCTTCCTCAAAGAAGTCTAGATCCTTCTCATTCTGACCGACCTTCTCTTTGAGATGTGCCACCAGTTGACAAAGGCCGACGTTCTTCAAGTTGGCATGCTCAATCTCCTTCATTCTGCCGTCTCGGCCTCGACAAGGTCCGCCCGTCATACCAATGGTCGCGGACGAATGCCCTTACGGAGGAGTTGGGTATTTTATGCCCCCAAAAATAAGAACGGGGGAGCTGAATGGTCGGACGGACATCGGGGTAAGAGCTTCGTGCTCATGATCCCCGGATCTCGAGCCGGAGAAGTCGGGATAGGAATATCCTTGCTTGTGGAGGGATTATCATTCTTCTTCTTCTTCGGAGCTTTGGTTTTCTTAGCGGTAGCGAGTCATCAGCCGTCCGCAGCGCTTTCGTTTAGATCCGGAGTTGTTGGACGAGTGGCGGGAATCGTCACGTCCGATACTCGGGCCTTTTTCCCATCGGTGTACCTGAAAAGCAAAAGCAAAGAAGTCAAAGTCCGACCAAACACGCCACGAGAGGGATAAAATTGGGGGAGGGAGCCCTATAAACACCTACGGGATGTAATGTACTCGCCGACTCCACCAAATCGTCTTTCGTACCAAGGCAATAAGGGCGCCGATGGTTTCTCTCGGCAAGCAACGGATAATTGCGACTTAGTTGGCAAAAAATCTTTCGCGTCAAACTTGTGGTGTTCGTCGAGACCAATATAAGGGGAAGCGTCCCTCGACTTCCCGGACGTTCGGGTTCGAAGAAACCACGGTATATCCCCGGGCCGCGACAACTTTAAAGTAAGATGTTTTGAAGCCTTTCCATGAATCTTTAAAAGGCCTAAGAAACTTGCGACCATGAGACGCCCGAAATGAGGTCCAACAAAACCATTTCTTGTTCCCGTCCGTGGTAGTCTTAATATCTAAGGGAGTGAAGAAGCTACAAAACACGGAGACGTAACACTCGAGGTTATGAGTCGGGCAAGTACTTTTCAAAGGCAACGGCCGCGGCCCAACCATTGGGATGTAACTGAGAAGGTGCAAGGTGGAAATGGGTGAGAAGGTTCATTTGGAAATCGGAAAAGGGGAATTCAACCCGAGATAGGTGACAAAATCCTTGTAAAAATAAAAAAGTGGCTGGACTCATCGTTGGATCGACCCGAGGCCACGGACTCGTCAGCCGGAGGCAAGCACACATCATACCCCTCTCCACTTCGGGCAATCCGCGAAAGCACTTTTCCAGACATCTTATTCTTACAGTCAAGTACTATATTGCTCACAAGATAGTCTCGACGGAAGGCATTCGCGAAGGTCCTCCGGAAGGGCGGACTCTCCGATCTCGGAATGAGTGGTTTGGTGTGAAGACATTTAAACCTAAAATAAAAACAAAGGCCGAATCGAACTACGAAGTATACCCGACAAGACAGAATTTCGGGACGAGCTTGAACAAGCAAGGGCCCAAGTGAAGAGGTATGCGTCGGGTTATTGCAGCGGCATCTATCCAATAGAGACTCGGCTTCTCTCATGGCCATGACGAGCAAGCTCGATCGCTTTGTGGCAAACAGTCTTCACAAGGACCGAAGGGCCCGTGTTAGAAGACGGGGGAATAACCTCGGGAGAAGTCGACAACTGGGCGAAGGAGAATTAGGGGTTCGGCATCGGGTGAAGAAGGAACCCGTACGCTTGTCCTACTCCCACTTCCCCGAGATCGGAGTAAATTTTCCATCCTCTCTTCTTCGGTGGGAAGAATGGACCATAGCCAAAGTTTGGTTCGACTGTGCACGCGTTCAAGAATCTCTATCTTCTTCCGGAATAGGATTACCATACATGTCTACTAGTGGGGTTTTGGATCCATCTTGGGAACAAATTATGTAGCATGTTAAAACATGAACGAATATATGCATATCAAACCCAGATAGCCCAGACGCCCAAATTTGCCCAGATAGTGAAGGATTCAACAAATCAAAATCACTCAAATGCGAAGCTGCGAGACAATAAAGCGACGAATAATTCAAAGCCGGAAGGAGTGAATGAGCAAAAATATAAATGGTGTCGAAGCAACTCGGACAAGCGAGTTCAAAATGGCATTCGACATTTTTCGTTTGGAGAGGAATTCACGGTCATCACGGTCGTTCAACACCTCAACACCCTGGCCAAAGAGCAAAATACGAATTATAACATGTCTTTGTTTCAAGAACAACGAGAAAACGTGCACTGGAAGCAAGAGAACGAGAGAGCAAGAAGCGATTCGAAAAGGGGAAGTCCTGGTACGATTCTTCAAAGTTGAGAAGACGAAGAAAAGTGATGATGAAGGGTGTGAGGAGCACTTATAAGAGTTCTAGAGATATGACGTTTAGAAGCCGATACGTTACATCGGTTACGAAGGGTAAAAGAAAAACCCTAGAAAGCTATGATGACGATATGACGTAGGGCATTAATGGGGCGCGTTAACCAAAGGCGGCGCTTGAAGGCACGTGTCATTATAATCGGAAACGACGGGTATACGATGCGACGCAAGCAAACGAAAAGACACTTAGCTAGGCGAACGGTCGCGTTTCTTCGGTATGTCGGCATTGTTGCTCAAAACCCCGAGCCGAGTACCAAGTCGTACAACGTCCGAGGTGAATTGATGAATCCAAAAGAAGACCCTAAAAGACGAGGTCGGGATCTAGGTGGGGACCGAACCCATTCCTAGGCGGCTTGTGGAAACGCACGAGGTCGGGTTCTAGTGAACGAGGTCGGGATCTGATATATAAGATCCGCGGCAATGCTTGTGCAAATCTATACTCATCACGAATGTAGGATGCGGTTACGGCCAATTGAAATTAGAACCCCAACTGGCTCAGAGAAATAAGGGCCTGGAAAATCGGGACCTACACCGGAGTAAAACTCGGCAATTCGTAAGCCCGAATAGCCGACTTTGGGGGCAACTGTTATGGACCTCGGAAATGGGCCAGACCAAGTCAAGCCCACTAAGAGGCCAACTACCCCACACCTATCCCCACTACCTCAATGGTGCGGAAATGGGGACGGCATCATGGGAGCATCTTTGCCCTAGAGAGTCGGATCAACCCGGCTCGGTTATAAATAGGGGCACACCCCGGTGAACAGTACACACGTATTCTCCCTTACTCTTTAGATATCGTCCCACCGTGCACACACCCCACACCCTCGTTGTGTACGGTGATCATCTTGCCCACCGTTATCCGTGCCATAGATAACATTGGATAAGCCTACAGATCCTATATTGAAGTTAACCAGCCTCCAGTGCTGAGACATTTGTGTTCCACAACGGAACAGATGTATTTGTAATTTTAGGTGAATTAACGAAGGGCGTTTTGGTAAAATCTATATAATGGAAAAGTAAACAAAATTACGAAACACTCTTCATTAATCCAAAACGACATAGTTTTGAGGTCATTAGAGATAACTTATCTCGGTATTTGGAGAAATCCTTTACCCTTTACCTTTAGTATAAATACTCTAAGTTTCACAAATTTATTTAATCTGTAAATAGTGAATTCGAAGCTATCCAAAATAAATAATTTTTTAATTTAATTTATCGTTTTCATTTTTTCCAAGTATATTTTGTTTTAAAATATTTATTAATATCAATCAATCATTTAAAATGAACGTAATATACATAAAAATGAATATATAGTTTTAAAAATTTAAACTTATTTAATAACAATAGGCTAAATTGAATAACAATGCCATTACATTTTATTATTTTGATTCTCACCATACTAATTACAATTTTACAATAATTTATTTGTTGTATTTTTCTTGAAATTAAATTACAATTATATTATGAAGTTTTTTTAAGTTTAATATTCATTCGATATGCCCAGCAAAAGTGTATGAGAGTCTTGCCTAGGACCTGGTATGGTGTGTCATTGAGCTTTAGAGGTGAAGACATTTATACATTCTTCACTTCTCATCTCTACTCTTCCCTAAGCAATGCTGGAATTCTTATTTACAGAGGTGACGCCAATCTCCCTAGGAAGGGTCGATGATGGGGGAAGAAAATCGATTTTTGCGAATTCCATGTGGATAGTGGTATTGGATTCAAGGCAATTTGACGAAATTGGTTTTATGGACTCCAAACATTCCAATATGTTAATTATTCCAAGTCAATTTCAATTTTCATGTAATTCATTGATCAAGTTTTGCACAGACTTCATATTTATTTTCCTGAGCTTATAACTTTTTGACCAAATTAATCCTAAATTTGTAATTGATTATAAAAGTGACTGAAACCAAGTTCTTAAAATTCTGAAGGGGCCGGGGTGAGATTTAGAAACAGCAAAAGCCTCTTTTACATTCCTTTGATCTTCTTCTGATCACTCTGATAAATAAGATTGATCTCTCCTTCACCCCAGCTTCATACTTCAGGTCTAATCTCTTCCCTTCATCCTTATGTTCTCTATGAGCCTCAGATATGACGCTGCTTTAATTTCAATGGATCCATTTCTTTCGGAAAAAGGATACACACACACACATATATATAACCAATTCTTCTCTGATTTTTTTTTTTTTTTTTTGTCAATCAATTGATGATTGTACAAACGCTCGCCTTTCGTTTGCTGGTGACAGAAAGTGGCTTTGCGCATCGAGCCGCATCTTTGCATCGGAATAAGGGGTTCGGGTCCAACAGGTTAGTTCCTTCTTATTTAAGCTTTATTTATTTTTCTTTTTTTATAGAGAAAAAGTGGTTTTTGATTTTATCTAGGTATGAGAGAGCAATTTTATCATTCAAAACAAGTGTATTGAGAGTAGTTTTTTTTTCTCGAGAAACATTTTTTTAGAAGCTAAAAGAAATAGGCAATTAGATAAATAATCAGCAAGATACAAGGGAAGAAAGTGAGCATGTATAATAAAATTCGACTCCGTCAATTGATCAAATTGATAAACCAATTAATTTATTGGCCGGTCCTGTCAATATTTTCATATATGTCGACTAGGGTGAATTTTACCCTTTTTCTTTTTTTGCCAGGTTTGAATGGGTACATTGTTCTTGTTGTAGTAATTCTATTATATATGTTGGATTATATGTGATTTATACATAAAATTTTTATTTCAGTCTGTTGGTGTAATTAAACAGACCCCGGGGAGGTTTGATCTGAGGCTTTTCGGTGCTTGTGAAGGAGAGTGAAATGAAACAAAATGAAGCGTGAAATTTCTTTCCTCTTTCCGCGTTGATGAGCATGTGCTTTTGCAGACACGGTGACAAGAAAAAGAGGAGATATATTTTGGTGACAAGGGCCGCCAAATTCTGACATATTTTGAGGTTTTATCCATAGAACTATTTTTAAATTTTAACTAGCTCTTATATTATATGTGACACCCTTAATTCTATACTACTTATTATATCCATTAGCATGTAGTAATTAGGTTATCACCAGAGTTTACGGCGCAACAGAGCATTTGAAATGAGTTGAACAAATGAGTAACTGATAGTAAGTAATTATAATTTAAAAACTAGCCGAGAGGTCAATCCTTTCTAGGATAATAGCGGTACAGTCATCCAAATATTCAGTTAGTTAAATAGTTATTATATTGTACAATCCAACAAAATAGTTAATTTCTTTTGTGTCTCCTCACAGCTCTACTCGTGTTGTTTACCTTTTGCTCTAGATCTAGATCTTGAAGGATTAATAAAGTTTGAGATTCAATAAAATTGAATCTCAGAGTAACAGTTAACCTCGTATGCAAATATAAACAATATATGATAGATATTCACAATTTAGGAAAAATAATACAGCATTCAACAAACGCACAACAACAATATACATAGCACACAACAAATGTAAAGTTAACTATGAAAAGACCTTCAATTCTTAATTACGTATGTCCGCAGACACATGAGTCCTCAACGCTAGGAAAAAAGAAGCATGCAAATTATTACATAGTAGTAATAAATCTATAGCAGCTAAATGTAAACAAACGCATAACCTAAGACCCAGTCTTAGTCACGAGTCCACAATCATGATTCAAACAAGCATATATAGGCACACAAGACATAGGAGATTAAAGTAACTGTACATTATTGTACCTTTCTTCGTGTAATTAGTAAAATGCTTGTCCTTTGAAAAACAATCTCGGGCTTCTCTAAAATCCTATAATATTACAATCACATTATTAATTTTTTTGTAATAAATACCATATTACTTAGAATAATACTCAAAGGGTTATTTTCACCATTTTACCCTTAGTGGACAAGTTATCCAACTTTTAACTTTATTTTCCTTAATTTTGGATTTCTCACTTTTCTGCCAGAATTTTCGAGTAATTTTGAAAATCATAATTAAATTCACATAAATCAAAATGATGTGCTTCCAAAACTTGCATGACCCTTGACATGTCTATTTTCATGGAAAAATATTTCCTTAAACTTTAAAAATTTGAGTCATTCCCAGTTTATTTTTCACCACTATTCAAATTGTACTTCTAGAAATATGGTCCAACTTCAAAAATTAGTTCCTCTTTGTACAAAACTCCAAAACATATATGTTACCTATCAAAATAAAGCTATGTATGTCTACTTTATTTGTGGAAATTCTCATGATTTTTGAATATCATTTAATCTATCAAGAACTCTTGACAAGTCAACTGCCTCAAGAAAACACAAATCTAGCAGATTTCTCAACTTGCACAACTTTAATCTTTTGCTTCCAAAAATCATTTTCTACCATATTTCGACTCCATTTTTCATTTTAAACCCTTTGGTGACCTTAAAATCATGAAAATCATTTTTATTTACACTTTTCTTGCTTAGGCTAAAACATTGGCCAAAAACAAGGAAAATCACCCTTTTGACCAACTTCACATAAAATCGTGATTTTGGCTATAGGTTTACTTTAAAACTTAGCCTTTTAGACTTGATAATGTTGGATCTTGTTTTTAGGATCTTGGTCAACATGTCCCATTAGGGTCCTATGCCTCCATATTCCAAGACAACATGATCAAAACCACTTTAAGCTACCAATATAAAATATCACAAAAAAAGTTAGGATCTTTACCAACTTGCTAGATCTTTGTGTTTTGTGGCAACTTCTCTATTCTCCTTGCTCCAAACTTTTGGCCTCTTTACTAGAAGCACCATGAGAAAGTGTTTTCACTAAGGTTAGAGGTTAATGGAAAAGTATAAGAAGATGAACTATCAAATAATAAGAACAACTTACCTTGTGTTCTTAAGTTTTTCCCTCTTTCCATCCTCTTCTCTTTTCGACCCTACCTCACTCTCTAAGTCACAATGAGTGTTTGATTTTGGGTGGCATGCAAAAAGAATGTCTAGGTGTTTTATAATTGGAAGACCCACAAAAGGGCCCCACATGTCAAAAGACAAAATTGCCCCCGCAAAGCATCTCTTTTTCTTGCTTTTTCTCCAAGTTTTCTCATCTTTCTCTCATCCTCTTCACTTGACTGAAATTTATGACTTGCTTAGGGCTCTTAGATTTGCTTTGCCATGTGTCATCTCCCTATGGTCTTAGCCCTTCCATTGTTTTAAGAAAATTCTAGAAGTTTTTGGTTTAATATCCATGTGATCTTATCTTAAATTTTGGCTTCTCCCTTACTACACCAAGCCAGCCAAAATTCATGACTTCTTGGGAAATTTTATGAAGTCATTTGATGTTACAAACAAGAGCTTAGGTGTCCCTTGATGACAAGTGTCAATGTATGGTTGGTTTGTTGATTTGTCAAAGTGCACATGTATTATTCTTCAAGCTTCATTTTAACTTCTTTGGCTCTTGCTTGGCCGACAATATTGGCCCCTCAAGGAGATCTTGATTGCCTTTCCTAGCTTGAAGACACATGGATATCAATGAGTTAGATATTAATCCCTTGCTCGACATATATTAACTTGGCACAAGATGTATCAAATCCTATTTGCTTTATTCCCTTTGACAATTACTAATTTCCATTGTCTCCTACCTCTTATCTTAGGTAAAAAATATGGCCCTATTACAGAGTAAAAAATGTTAGCATTTAATCTCTATTAGTGCAAGTTCATGTGTCAAGAATTGTTCTCAATATTTACTAATTTGGCTAAGTGTCATCCATTCCCTTTCTTGACTCCTATAGATTGGAAGTAGCCATTATTTTAAGTGATTTGTATATCAGATTTTTAGCCAATTAATGTGGTAACATATTCAACAATTGTCAATTAGTTTTGAAGTGAAATTTTCAGATTTGATAAATAATTAATAGATCATTAATCTTGAGACGTGTATTCACTTCTGTATTTTACTGAGTATTCACAAAATACAGAGTTTTTGGTAAAGCAAAAATTGAGATATTACATTAGAGACTAAAGATAGTACTCCCTTCAGAGACTACAAACTTTGTTTTATATTTAGGACCGGAGGTAGTAATTAGTACTATATCTAGTCCTTAATATAAGGGCTAGTTGATTAAATTTTGATAAATTAAGAAATTATATATATATATATATATATTAGTTATTTGAAACAAATATAAGTTAATTTTCTTGAAATACGACATTTTGTCATGATTATCATTCATAGAAACCCCTTAATGTATGCAATCAAATGGATATTTCGGAAAAAAAAAATTAAGAGATAAAATAAAACCAAATACAGTTCATCTTGATTATAGTGGTATCGATAATAATTAAAAATGAAGGCTTGCTTTTCTAATTCTTTTTTTTTTTTTTTTTTTTTGCCCCTATACTACTTACATAAAACCAAATACAGTTCATCTTGACTATTGTTCTCAATTACTTGGAAAGGCTCCCTTATTCCGTGTTTCTGTTTGGGAACCTACCCGCTCACCACTTTTTACTTGTTTTTCTCCCAGACAACGTCCTTAATTATCTTCCTTTTTTAAAATTTTTTTTTTTTGAATTCAATTAAAAATTTAAAATAATGATCCCATATATTCATATGTGATGTGGCTTAAGTTTAAATATAAGCATCTTGATATAATTTATTTCATTCATTTTATTATTTTTTTTTTTTGGTTATGTTTTACCCTATTTAATTTTGTTTTTTTTTTTTTTCTCTTTTTCACTCGTGTCATAGTGGAATTGGATTCAAGTCAATTGACACAATTTGAATCTACAAGATGTTATACCCCTATCAGCCTTGCCTTCATAGGTGATGAGTAGTGTGATGCCTTTTATTTATTAAATCCAACTATCACACTTTTGTAATAATATCACAGATCAGAGCAATATAGCGTAGCATAGTGGTAAAACAGTTTGGGCGTAGTATACTGATAATAAATTACAAAGCTTGGTTAAAATATAATTACATAAAATCTCTACAACAATTCTTCGAATATTCTAGAACTGGTCCAAGACCTTCATCTACTAATATCCGCCGAGAGCTATATCCAATGAACTATACATCATACAGGTAGCAATAGAGGCTGGACTCCTAAAGGGTCCCAGAGTAACCATTAATCTCATATCCAGATTATATACAGAGTATGTAAGAAAACCATTAATCATACAGCATCCAAAGGTCACACATAGCGAGACATATAGCCTAAACCGAAACGAGCAGTCACACATAACATATACTGCTCAATAAGGCACATAAACATGCCAGGGGTTGCACACAGCGGGTTCCAGTACCAAAGCACTTGGAAACACAATAATACCGAATGCATAAACAATCATGGTAAAACATATATACAAAGTCATACAAAGCATATGAGAGTAAGGTTACTTACCTGCAAATAGCTAATTAGTCGAATAACAAACTCCTGGCTCCTAATTAAATAGGAATGATAGACTTAAAGTAATACAATATAAATGGTATCATTATCAATATAATTATTCCCTTTTAAAGTATATAACTATACGGCTTATGTGAAGGACCTTTCATCATTTGAAACTCATTATTTGTCTTTGTTAATGAGTATTCCTTCATTGGTCACTTTTCCTTAATTTTCGCATAAGGTCCAGGAATTTCCAAAAATTTGATCAAACTTCAAAAATTCATAACTAATTGTAGAAAAATCCAAATTGGGGTGTTCCAAAAATCTATGTGACTCTTGACATGTCTATTTTTTACTAAAAATACTTTCCAAGGCCAGGGACACATAAATCATTCCCAGTTTATGAAAATACCCCTATTGGTTTTTCAACTTTTCAATTTGCATACATTCATAACTTTATACTTCCAAAATTATTCTCCATACCCTTTCCTATACAAAATTCCATTTCAAACACCTTTAAACTATCAAAATCACCAAAATAAAATTATATTACCAAGTTCTTGCAATTGACTAAATTTTCCTTAAACTTTTGCAAAATTTCAAGAAGTTAGAGAAGAGAACTTGCTTGCTCAAAGTTCTAACTTCTTTGCCACTTCTCCTTGATCTCCTTTGTGATTGTAGTTAGAACTTCCATAATATTATACAAGATCACTAATTGAAGTCTCAAACATACTTGTATGAATTTGAAAGAAATAAGATAATTTCCATAACTTCATTACCTCTTCTTCTCTTGAGATTCTCCTTGCTTGTGATTCTTACAACACTCTCCTATCTCTCCTTTCTTTGGTGTGGGTGGTGCCTCTTGTAACATCCCCATTTTTCATGTGCATTAATGTGAATTTATTTGCACATATGAATTTTTATGAAGTTATGTGTTGATGAATATAGGTCATTGCGTGAAATAATTAGAATAAGATGTGGTCGTGGAATTACTTGTTTATGGGTATTAAATTTGACCAAAAAGGAATGAGAAGACATTGCATGAGTATTATTAGGAATTAAGAGTAAAATTGAAGCACGGTTAAAATTTCAATTTCCACGAAATTGTGCCGTATGTCTCATAATTATTTAGAATTTATGGGTACATGAGCATGGGTTATAAGTTAACAAAGTGAACTAAAATCATCCTAAGAGAGGCTTAAATTTTTGGCCCAAAACTAGGGAAAAAAAAAGAGAAAGGAAAATGGCCAAACACATTCAACTAAAGGTTGGATTTTAACATGATGGCATAGTGGTAAATATTGGGCTAGTTGGAGGTCATTTTTCCCCTTCATTATTTCAGCTGAATGGGACCCTTTAATTGGCATTAAATCAATCCATCTTTCCCCATTAGGTTCGGCCAGAACGCAGGGAAGGCAAAGGAGGAAGAGACGAAAATTTCTAGGAGAAAATAAGAAGGAAAAACTCAAGAATCCAATAGGTAAATCTCATGTAGTCTCTTCCATCTCTTCTAAGCTTCCTTTTGCAACTCTTCTTGACCCAAAAATCTGTCTTCTTATGGTGTTTATGAAGGGGAGGTCGAAAATTTTGGTAAACAATGAAGAAGATATTACAAGAACATCAAAGGCCAAGCTAAGGTTAGTGATTCTTGAACCTCCTTATAGTGGATTTGAGTTGGTGAATTGATTTGTGGTGGTATTCTCTTGCATTCTTGAAATTTTGGAAACCCTAAATTTATGGGGAGTTGCTGCCCAAATTCTTAAATGGGGTTAGAGTATGATTAAGGGTTCAAACAACAAATTAGAAATGATTATAGACAATATTACGGTGTTAAAATGGAAATTTGACATTTTGTTGGTTAGACAATGATTTTCGTCCAGCTGGATATACTAGTGTTTTGGGAATGGATTTTGGTGTTTTTGATAGCTTTAAAGTGTTTAAAATGAGATTTTGTATGAGATTAAACTTGGATCATAATTTTGGAAGCCAAAATGGAAGTCTGAAGATCATTAGGGTGCTGATTCTGGAATTTTCTGTGGAGTCAGTCACATTCGTCATGATATTTGACCTAGTAAATGGACTTTAAAAATTATGAAATTTTACAGGGATAAATTAGACATCTCAAGGATTAATTTTGTATATTATTTGTATTTTTATGAATTTTTTGCTAAGAGAAATAAATGTTTCAAAATTGTCCCTGAAAACTGGGAATTAATTTCGGACAGCAGGGGGTATTTTGGGCTATGGATGCATTTTCGACTTGGTCTGATCCAAATGAGTATTTGTGGTTTCAAATAGACATATTAAAGGTCATTTGGGCTTTGGAATCAACCCAAAAGAAGTTTTCTAGATTTAATTATAAATTTTTGAAGTTTGGCCTTTATTTCAGAAAATTTCAGACTCAGGACGAAAATTAAGAGTATATAGGCCAAATTAAATTCCTTAATAAGAAAAGGAATTTAGTGAATATGGACACATTAATTGGGCTTATTTTAATTTACCAAAGAAAATATTTATTGAGGTGGAATTAATTATATTTATATTTTATTATTATTTTAGGGATAATTGTGATATTTTGCACTGGGAAGGTTATTTTTATCTATAGTCGACTGCCAGGTAATAACCTTAATTCTCATATACTTTGTGTGACTTGTGTATGTATGTTTTACCTTGAAATTGCATATGTTTAGTTATCATTTATTTCCAAGCGCTATGGAACCGGAATATGCTGTGTGCATTAAGGGCTTTGTGTGTGCTATTATAGGACCATTGCAGTCTGTGCTATGTGCTATTAGGAATGCTTGTTCTGGATTTGGCTATGTGCCTTGATACTGAATGTTATGTGGTATTTATTTGTTTCTTTATGGTTTTACATGTATTATTTATACATTTTATATGAGATTAACGGTTACTCTGGGATTCAAATTTTGAATCCCAACCCCTTTTAAGCCATCTGGCAGTTCATCTGGACCAGAGCAAAGAGACAGAGGTAAGGCTCCGGAGCAGGGTTAGTACTTTGGTGGATGTTGATGATTTTCTTTTGGCAATTTATTTTGATTACCTGATGACTGTAGATTATTATTTTGGCCTGTCTGGGCACCATCATCAGAATGACTGTATATTTTGATTCCTCCGAGGAAGAATCTAACTTTCCATATTTTTATCAGTATATTATTGTCCAAACCGATGTGTGCTCTATTACTTATACTCTGATGTGTGACATGATTTAACCTGAGAGAAATAAATTAGATCTATTAAACTAAAGGATCACACTACCCGCCACCCTGAAGGGCGAGGCCGGTATGTGTGTAACACCTATTGCTTGCCAAAAATGAGGAGAGTGAGGTCTTATTTATAGTGGTTGAGGCACCAAGAATATTCCCTTGTGTTTTTACTATTTTGCCCTTTTGGTTGCCTCTTGAAATCTCTAGAAAATCAGATTTTTTTTCCTCCCCTTCCTTCATACGCCACATGTCCCATTTTGGTCCAAAGAAATACCTCCCAATCATATGCCAATTGTTGTGGTTAAGAACCCTTGCTTAATAGTTATGATAATTAGGTGGCATAAATTAGCAATAAAATATACACATGTATCCATTATCTTTTCCTCTTTAAATTTCATGTTGCCACCTTAGTAGCTTAGATGTCCCCTTAGGAGTCCTCTTAATTAATTAATTATGCATATGTGTCCTCATCTTTTCTCCTTTAAATATTATTTTGCCACATGGATGCTTAGGTGTCCCTTGCATAATTATCTACCTTCCATGTGTGTAATACCCCAAAATTCATATTTATCGTAAATATTATAATTTGGCCAAATAATACCTATTTAAAATAGGAAACTATGTTGTCTCTAATTTTAGTAATTTATTTGTTTATTTTCCTTAGAATTTAAAGATGCAAAAATCCAATTTTATTTTAGGGATCATAAATTGCCCTATAATTATTGAATTAATACATGGTGCATAAATGGCCATGAAAAGCTAAAAAGTTGTGAGGAAATAATTAAACCAATTAGAGAAAATTGCCAACAATTGGTGGATAATTCAATCTATGTTAATTGAATTATTTTCATAAACATTCATAATTAATTTAGTGGCATATGTTAAAGACATAATTAAGGATGTATTACCTTAATTAAGAAACAAGGGCTAGTGAAGGGCTAGGATTAGCATAGAAGTGGTTTCTAATTAATCTTAGAACCAATCATATTTTGACAATTACACTTAACTACTTTATTAGGGATGCTAATTAAGATTAGTTATGGAGGGCTAAGATTAAATTTGATAAATCTAAATCCAAAGGCCTTAATTAAGCCTCATAAAGCCAAATCCTTGTGAAATTGAATTGGCTAATGATAAACCAAGAAAATATTCTTAATCCTCATGAAATTAATTGGGCCAATGAGAGATTAGCAAATAAAAGGCCAAGATTTAATCTCATAAAGCTAAAATTAAAGGCCTAAATTAATTACATGTTTAAATCCTTAATCCATGGGAAAATGAATTAACCAATAAGAGGCCTTGAAAATAGGATATTTTGAGCTATGTGAGAAACACAATTCAAGAGTGATTGAAGGAGAAGGGGCCACGGTTATACATGCTTGTGGAAGAAGAAGAGTGAATTGATTAATATAAACTTGCACACACATGGGATAATAGCATTTAATAAGATGGAAGAAGCAATTAAAGGAATCACATGGGTTCATTAATGAAACTTGGAAGAGGATAGGATAATTAATGAAAGCACATGCAAATGGAAGAGGATAAGATGAGGGAGAGAGAAAATGGCAATTAAACACTTGTTTTAACATTTTAAAATAGCTTCATTAAAAAAATAATAATAAAATAAAAAAAAATCCTAGCATTTCGTTCAGATAGAAAGGATGAGAATCAAAGATGATGAAATAAAGCCATTATATATTGAAGTTCAAATTGTTGACCACGTCTTGTGAGAAGTTTGGATAAAATTTAGTATTAAATAATCATGGCATATTCAATTAATAAGAGAGCACATTATATGCTTATTAAATAGAAAGAGGTCGGCAGCCATGAGAAATGTGAAGATTAAATAATATTTCCCAAAAGTGAATATAAGTGGCGTGGATGATTTTGCTTGGGATTTATAATTAAATAATTGTGGTACTTTGCAAATAAATGACGCATGGATAAATACAAAAGCAAAACACCCATTAAATGGCTAACTAAAGAGGGATGTCGACCATGATGTGTAGGGAAGAGATTGAGTTTGATAAAGTGATTTTAATCTAATGGTTGAGGGAAAGAAGAAACTTTGGGTTACCTTGGGTAATGACCATCTTAGCCTTGAGATTTCTCCTATAAATAGGAGGCTCCTCTCTTCACAATTCTTCACACCAAAACACTACAACACATCTGATTTTAGAATTAGAGAGTGAGTAGAGTGAAGTTCTTGGAGCAAGAAGGAAGAAGGAGTTGAGCTTCAAGGGTAAGTTCTTGAGTTTCAAGTTTTGTGTTCTTAGAATAAATGTTAGTTTGATCTTTAATCTTCCAAATATAGTTTTGTGTTCATGTTTTTATAGTTAAATATGCCTTTATTTCAAAAGTGTGATGGAAAATATTATGGAGAAAAATTCTTGGAAGTTGAAGATCAAAGTAGCGAAATTCTGACGAAATTTTCGGTAAAATTTCTGGGCAAACAGCGAAAGAAATGCTATTATTTTATGTATCAAATAAAGTCTTTAAATCATGAAATTTTTCATGAATAAATTAGACATGTAGGGCTTTCCAAATATATAAAATATGTAGTGTTTTGATTCTTTTACAAAGAGATACAACTGGTTGAAGTTAGGCCATTTTTATGGACGAAATTCTGGGCAACGTTGTGAAAGATGAAAACTGGAAATTGTTCATAAGTTCTGGGTATATAAAAGTATTTTTACTTGAAAATAGACATCCTAAGGATTCCGGGGAATTTTACGGATCCTCGTTTTGATTTTTCTAGAATTAATTATGATTTTTCAAAGTTGATGCAAAATCTGCCCAGAAAATTCAGTATTGAGTTTTTTTAAAATAAATGTAAGGGCAAAATTGTAAATAACAAATCCACCAAGGGTAGAGAGGTAAATAGAGGTGAAAATATCTCTTAGGATATTATTCTAAGTATTATGGTGATATGTTAGGATATCGGGAACACATGTTGGCCATTTGAAAGGTACGTTCGCGTCTACCGTAATACTAACTCGATGCTTATTGTATGCTTATATGTGATAGACTATTTCATAGAGTCATGGACAAGACTTTGTCTTGGGTCATGCACCGTGTCTAAGAATCTTAGTTCTGTTTATACATTCAGCTTTGTTTATACGGGTTACGGTCTTGGTAATGCCGTTGAGTTTTCCTAGCGAGGACATTCACCTTGGTTAGTGCAAACGTGGATGATTTTACATGTGCTTGTGTGCTATGTACTGTTGTTGTGATTGACATTACATCTGTGTGCTTACGTATTGTTGTAACCTTACATCCGTGTGGTGCTATGTATTGGTTAATGCTGTAATGTTATGAATATCTATCATACATATTTTGTCACACATAAGCATGAGGTTAACCGTTACCTGAGGTTCAATGGGCATTGAACCTCAGCTCTTAACATAGCGTCAGGGTTAGGAGGACCGAGGATTGAGGAGAAAGGCAAGCGGCACGCATAGGGACTCAGCTAAAGACTTTCTTCTTTTGTTATTTACTTTGAAAACACTCGGTATAACGTACCGCTACTTTAATCAGCCAGACTTACGGCATTTTGAATATAAATATCAGTTACTCAATCGCTCCGATGCTCTACTCTGATGAAAAAAATATATACTGCTTTTGAAAATGGGATGTTACAATGTGTCTACTTAGGTGTCCCTTTAATGATTATCCACCTTTCCATGTGTCCCCTTTACAATAATATTCCTTTATTGGCCAATTAGATGGGAACAAATATCATTTGCCTTATTTTTAATGGAAATTCCATATATCTCAATAATATAATATTAATTAGCGTCATACAATAATTTACATGAAAATGGGGTTATTACAAAGTGTCCATAAGCAATTCCCAAATCTCAAGGTCCAAAATTCATGATATTACACAAGAAATTGGTTTCATGGACACCAAACATTCCAAATCAATTTCTACTTTCCTAATTTCAATTTTCATGTAATTTATTGATAGATTTTTGCATAGACTTCATATACTTATATATATATACACATATATATATATATTCCTAAAATGATAAATTTTGGCCATATTAATCCTTAATTTATAATTGATTTTAAAAATGTCTGAAACTAAGCTCCTAGAATTTAAACAAGATTATAAAGCAAATTTTCCTTAAAAAATCAGCAAAAATACTCAAGCAAATTAACTTCACGGATTATAAAATGACGCGGGAAATTAACTTCAAATTAACCCGGTTTCTGCTGTCCGCCCAATTTCCTTTAAGTTTTTCTTTTTGGTCAAAAGCAATTTCCTTTAACTTCAAATTACGCGGGAGATGTCTTTTTCTTCTCCCGACGTCAATGAGCAAGTCTTTTTGCAGTGGTGAGAATTTTCTCCGGACGAAGATAAGAAAAAGCGGTATATATATCGGGACTTGGTTTCTCTCATTTTCTTTTCTGGTCCGCTCCCATCCTTTACCCCATTTATGATCATTAGATCAAGATCTAATGGTGCACATTTAATATTTCATTCCCATCATTCTCTCCATTTTCTTTCTATTCTTCTCTCTCTTCCTTTTATAAGAGGAAAAGAAACATTAATAGCATTAAATATGCACCATTAGATCTTGATCCAATAGTCATAAACGGGATAAAGGATGAGAGCGAACCAGAAAAGAAAAGGAGAGAAGCCAAGTCCCATATATCGGTAGGCCCTACCTTTCATAAAATAAGACCCATCAAACTTGATACAATACATTTAATATAACGGAAAATTGTATCTAGGTGTCCAACAAAGCTACAAAATGATCAATTAAAATCTTAAAATTTTGGTGAAGTTTTGTGGGACTTTTTTGTGAAATTTTGTATATGTGAAAAGACACAAATATCCCTATGTGCCTGTATTGACAAGTCCATGAGCCTCTTTTAACATGAGAATGTTTTAACAAGTCCATGTGCATATGTTGACAAGTCTATGTGCATGTGTTGACAAATTTATGAGCATGTTTTGATAAATCCATGTGTTTGTATTAACAAGTCCATGAGCTTTCATGGGGCATTTGTGTCTTTTCACACATAAAGAATATTATAAAAAAGTCTATCAAACTTCACCGTAATTTTGAGATTTCAAGATACATTTTTATTGTATTTTTCCTTACTCAGAAACTAAACTAGGTGCAATTGTCCCTATTTGCTATCCTTACGTGTCATTGATTTCCCCGCCCTTCTGTCCCAAAACGTGGTTTCAAACTAGGAACACTTTAAAAAAGAGAGTGCTTTACTCATTCCCCTTACCTTGTTGGCCAGGTAGCCCCTTTCGCAAAAGCCTTCATCACAGAGTCATTCATTTTTTTGATGTTTTTCTGATCACTCTGATAAATAAGATTGATCTCTCCTTCGCCCCAGCTTCACACACAGGTAGCTAACTTCACATCTAATCTCTTCTCTTCATCCTTATGTTCTGTTTGAGCCTCAGAGATGACGCTGTTTTAATTTCAATGGATTCATTTCTTTCGGAAAAAGGATAAAGATATATATAACCAATTCTTCTCTGAAATTTTTTTTGACAATCAATTGATGATTGTACCAAATAATTGAATGATGAATCTCTTTTTTTGTTCCTTTAAATTGCAGAAGTCCTTTAAAGAATGAGAGCTCCCTGGATGCGTTGGACTACCGCCCTCCATGATCGCTTTGTTCATGCAGTTGAGCTTCTGGGTGGTCCCGAAAGTATATATCCTTCTTTTAATTACTTTTAATTTCACTTCCTTCTTCATATTATTACAGCTTCTTAATCTTATAATTCCCTTTAATTTATTTGGATTTTTAGGGGCTACACCCAAATCCATTCAGGAGCTAATGGATGTCAAGGATCTCACTTTAGCCCAGGTTAAATCCCATTTACAGGTACTTAATTCAACTATTTTTCATCGATCTCTGTGTAAATCATCTTGATTTTTCGCTTAATTTATTTCTTCACTATATTTTGTGAAGCACTTAATTCTTATCTATGTTGGAAATTATCCAATTAAAGGGGTCTCTCCTTACAATAAGAGTCGTATCGTATCTCAGCTCTTTTTTTTTTTTTTTTTTTTTTTTTTTTTTTCAATATATATATATATATATATATATCTGTGAGCTCTCTGTATCTGCAAGCTCACAAGCTCATAAACAGCTTTTTGCCTGGAAGATTGAACCCCTCCATGTTCAAGAAAAATTCAATACTCTCTGTCTCTCTCTTTCTCTCAATCTCACTGGAACAGATTCACACAGAGAGAGAAAGGGATACTTATCGGTTTCTGAAAACGAGTGAGACAACGCCCTCAGAAATTTCAAAATACCTTTTTAAAAAAATTATTCCAAAATCTAATTTAGAAGTTTGTTATTCTAAGAACCTTTCATGCAGATACTTACATTTATAATTGAGTTATAAGCATTATTAGTTTTCATTGAATTTTGGTTTTAATTTATATAGTTTGAAGTAGTTTGTTTTCAGTTCATAAGAATTTGACCTAAATTAAATGACCAAAAACTCACTCAAAGTCCTTATCAAATTATACAGAACAAAATCACCCATTTAAAGCTATAGAGATCAAACCCAAGATTTTTTTTTTTTTTTTTTTTTTTTTTTTTTTTTTTTTTTTTTGATATGAAAGAGGCAAAGCCATTATATTAATGAAAACCAGTGGGGGAATCCAATCCCATACAGTCTTGCAACACAAGAGCCCTTAAATTATCTGGGCAATGCTCTAAAAAAGAAGAATTCAACTGAAAATCTCTTGCTAATTTGTCTGCAACCTGATTCTGATCCCTAGCGATATGAACAATCCGCAACTCCCATGGGCGCCGCATGAAATCCTTAAGCTTGTAGGCTACCAGACTCATTGAGGCCTCTCTGTCTCTAGTCGTCAACAAATTAACTAAGGCCAGTGAATCTGATTCAGCTACAACCTTCCAAAAACCCAGCTGCCACACAAGTTCTAGCCCTTTTAGCAAGGCCCATTCCTCAGCTTCATAAGCCTCACAGCAGCCAAGATAAGTTGCAAACCCAGCGATCCACTGACCCGCAACATCACGTACCACTCCTCCACAACGAGCTCTGTTCACGGAAGCAGAAACTGCTCCATCCACATTGAGCTTAATCCAGCCCTGCAAAGGCGGCTGCCATGTCCGACCCGTGGGGGAATTATGCAAGACTACAGTCCCCTGAAATTCAGACATTACATACAGACTAGCTGTATTGAGAATAACCCAAGCAGGATTCTGGGGCCTAAGGGAATCCTCTCCAAACACGAACTTATTGTTGCGGAAGCACTATATAGAGCGTAACAAATTATACTAGAAAATTACCCAAGCTAGAAAATAATATTTCTAGACGTAATTTAATAATATAATAAGCTACAACTACTACATCTAAATGCAGCTAACAAATAATAAATAAGAGAAATATCAGATCCTAAATTCACTCCAAATAATTTACAAGTGAAATACTACAAGAGAGGAAGATATACAAATGTCTTAAGAGACAATTGAGGGGTGAGGTATAAGGGAGGAGGAAGGCATCTATTTATACTAAAACTTACGCCTCCTCCCTTCTCAAATAGGCGATGTGGGACTTTGCCACCCACACCGCACAAATCTCCACCTTGGCAAAATCCCCACATTCTCAATTTCCTATTTACAAAATTCTAATTGTAACTTCTATTCAAAATACAATGCTTAACAATGTTGATCAAATCCAAACAATGTTGAAACTTAGTAGAAGTCACCACCTTCGTCAGTATATCAGCAGGATTATCATCTGTCCGTATCTTCCGTATTGTGACTCCACCTTCTTCCAATATTTCTCTTATAAAATGATATCGGACGTCAATGTGCTTCGTCCTTGCATGATAGACTTGGTTCTTTGCTAACGAATAGCACTCGACATCCTGCGAAAAAACCGTGATGCTTTCTTGACCAATACCAAGCTCTCCAAGCAAACCACGAAGCCAAATCGCCTCCTTCACGACCCTACGTAATTGCCATGTACTCGCCTCTGTTGTAGACAAAGCTACCATTGACTGTAAAGTTGACTTCCAACTAACTGGTGCACTTGCAAGAGTGAATACATAACTAGTAGTTGACCTTCGTTTGTCCAAATCACCTGCAAAATCTGAGTCACAATACCCAACTAAATATTGATCAACATCCTGCTGAAAGACCAATCCAACATCTACAGTATTGCAAATATACCGTAGAATCCATTTCACAGCTTGCCAATGCTCCATTCCGGGATCATGCATATACCTACTCACCACTCCAACTGCTTGTGAAATGTCTGGTCTCGTACAAACCATAGCATACATCAAGCTACCGACAGCGTTCGCGTATGGCACCCTTGACATATATGCTCGTTCATCTTCATCCTTTGGCGACATGTCAGCATTAAGCTTAAAATGCGGGGCAAGTGGAATGCCAACCGACCTGGTTTCTTCATTCATACCGAAACGGTGTAGCACCTTCTTCAAATACTCCTTTTGAGATAAGAAGAGCTTCTTCGATTGTCTATCTCTTGTTATCTCCATGCCAAGTATCTTCCTTGCCTCGCCTAAGTCCTTCATCTCGAATTCCTTCTTTAGTTGACCCTTTAGCTTCTCAATCTCTTCTTGATTTCTTGAAGCAATCAGCATATCATCAACATACAAAAGGAGATAGATAAAGGATCCATCTTCAAGCTTTCGCAAATACACACAATGATCGTATTTGCTTCTTCTATACTTATGCCGCAACATAAACTTGTCAAACCGTTTATACCATTGTCTCGAAGACTGCTTCAATCCATATAATGATTTTTCAAGTTTGCACACCATATTCTCTTTTCCAGCAACTTTGAATCCTTCTGGCTGAGTCATATAGATTTCCTCCTCCAAGTCTTCATTCAGAAATGCAGTTTTTACATCCATCTGAACTAGTTCCAAATCCAACTGTGCTACCAAAGCCAACAAAATTCTAATGGAGGAATGTTTTATAACTGGAGAAAATACCTCATTGTAGTCAACTCCCTCCTTCTGAGCATAGCCTTTAGCTACCAATCTTGCTTTGTAGCGTACATCACCTTAGTTAGGAAATCCTTCTTTCTTCACATACACCCATTTGCAACCAATTGCCTTCTTACCCTTTGGAAGTTTGGCCAATCTCCACGTACCATTCTGATGAAGGGACTGCATTTCTTCATTCATTGCATCCATCCACTTTTCCTTTTCTGAGCCCCGAACGACCCATTTGTAAGTTGAAGGAATGCCATCAGTTGCAATTGAAGTTGCACAAGCCACCATATCCATGAAGCGAGTAGGTTTTCTTACTATTCGTCGTGGCCTACCGGTTGCAATTGATTCATGTTGCTGTTGAGGTTCGTGTGTTGAAACCTCTCTTTCAACTGGCTCTTCTTCTACAGGAAAGTCTTCCCTCGTTTCCCCGTCTGTTCTCTGTACTGGGAACGTTAGCTCTCCTTCAAACTCCACCTGCTTCGAAGCACCATCGGTCTGTGTGTTATCTTCAGATGCTGCCGCCTTCAACATAGCGGTCTCATCAAAAGTAACATCCCTGCTAAATACAACCTTCTTCGTCTCTGGACACCATAAACGATATCCTTTGACTCCAGAAGTGATCCCCATGAAAATGGCTTTCTTTGCTCTCGGATCCAATTTTGATTCTTTCACATGATAGTATGCAATTGAGCCAAACACATATAAAGAATCATAATCATTAGCAGGATTACCATACCATTGTTCCAACGGTGTCTTTCCATCAATAGCAGCAGATGGTAGACGATTAATGAGATGGCTCGCACATGTAATTGCCTCAGCCCAAAATTCTTTGCCCAAGCCATTGGACAACATACACCGAACCTTCTCCGATGTAAAGTCCGGTTCATGCGTTCTGCCACCCCATTTTGTTGTGGTGTATTTCTCACGGTGAAGTGTCCGACGATGCCATTGTCTTCACAAACCTTCTGGAAAGGATCATTCCTATATTCTCCACCATTGTCTGTGCGAAGATATTTGATCCTTCTGCCTGTTTGTGCTTCTATCATTGTCTTCCATTTGAGAAAAATTCCCAAAACTTCATCTTTGGTCTTCATCGTATACACCCAAACTCTTCGGGAAAAATCATCAACAAAGGTTACAAAATAATGCTTTCCTCCCAATGAAGCTGTTTTGGAAGGACCCCAAACATCAGAGTGTACATAATCCAAAATATCTTCTGTATTGTGAATAGCTGTAGCAAACTTAACCCTTGTGTGTTTCCCCTTCACGCAATGCTCACAAAAGTCCATGATGCAATGCTTCAAACCTTTCAACAATCCTTGACTTGCTAAAGTCTTCAAGGATTTTCCTCCAGCATGTCCCAAGCGCATATGCCACAACCTGGTTGCTTCTGCATCCTTCTCACTACTGGTTGTCACTGCTGCCGTCCCAATAACTGTACTACCATGATAGTGGTACGTGTTATTGTTCTTCCTAATACCCTTCATTACCACCAATGCACCGGAGAATATCTTCATTACTCCATTTTCTGCAGTAATCTTGAATCCTTTCGAATCTAGAGTTCCTACAGAAATGAGATTTTTCTTCAAGTCCGGTACGTATCGAACATCTGTCAATGTTCTGATCAATCCATCTTGGTTCCTTAATTTGATTAAACCAATGCCATATGCGGTAAGAGAAGAGTTGTCTGCTGTGTGAACAATTCCACACTCTGCTTCTTCAAAATCAGTGAACCAGTCTCTGTTAGGACACATATGATGGCTGCAAGCTGAGTCCAACAACCACTCTTTCGATGGTTTTGACAATGTCGTTGTAGCCAGCGAGAAATCTGAATTCTCATCATCACAATTGGCTACATTGGAGTCCATAGCCGCCTTCTCATCTCCAGGTTTGCCTTTGTTCTTAAGCTTCGGACAGTCCTTCTTCCAGTGTCCCTTTTCTCGACAAAAGGCACACTCATCTTTGCTGGGTCTGGACCTTGATTTGGATCGCCCTTTCTTTGATCTCTTCTTGTCTTCGCAGACGTCCTCTTACCACTAGAGCCTCCGCATCTCCACCCTTTTGTTTCTCTTTCCTTCTTTGTTCATGGCTATACAAAGAAGAACAAACTTCGTCTAAAGAAACTTTCTCCTTGCCGTGAAGTAGAGTAGTCTCCAGGTGCTCGTACTCATCAGGAAGGGATCCCAACATCATCAGGGCCAGATCTTCATCTCCAAATGTCTCGTCCATATTCTGCAAATCTGTCACCAGCTTATTGAAGCTAGTGATATGTTCATTCATTGTGGTACCAGGAACGTAAGTGAAGCGAAACAGCCTTTTCTTCATATAGAGTTTATTCGACGAGTTTTTCTTCAAGAACTTGTCCTCAGTGCCTTCACATGATCTACATGCGAAGTTTCCTTTGTGTAGGGATACTTCTGCTCTCTTGAAAGGTATGATCTGATAGTACCACAAGCAACACGATTGACGACCCTCCATTCTTCTTCCTCCATCTTATCTGGCTTTTTCCTCTTCAAGGGCAAAGTCTAGTCCTTGCTGAAAAAGGACATCCGTAACCTCGCCTTGCCACATGCCAAAATTCCCGATCCGTCAAAAATTTCAATCGCAAACTTCGCATTGGACACTATTCTTGTCAAATACGAAGATGTCAACGATTTAACTTTTCTTTGTGGGAACATCACTCTTTTTGTCTGCCATTTCTGCTCCAAAAATTATTTAATAGCTGCCAAACACAAAAGCCCAAAAGTAATTCTTTTCTGATGTGGAAGCTCAGACTAAGCTGCAACCACAGAGCATACTCAGACAGAACCTCGGCTCTGATACCAATTGTTACGAAAGCACTCTATAGAGCGTAACAAATTATACTAGGAAATTACCCAAGCTAGAAAATAATATTTCTAGACGTAATTTAATAATATAATAAGCTATAACTACTATATCTAAATGTAGCTAATAAATAATAATTAGACAAATATAAGAGAAATATCAGTTCCTAAATTCACTCCAAATAATTTACAAGTGAAAAATACAAGAGAGGAAGAAATACAAATGTCTTAAGAGACAATTGTGGGGTGAGGTATAAGGGAGGAGGAAGGCATCTATTTATACTAAAACTTCCGCCTCCTCCCTTCTCAAATAGGCGATGTGGGACTTTGCCACCCACACCGCACACTTATTCCTCCAATTCCATAGCATCCACACACCCACCCCAAAAAGAAGATCCCAGCTAATACTTCCAGAACGGCCAACATCTTTTTTAAGATTGAGGAGAAACCACTCCCGGAGCTGTGTATTAAAGAAACACTGAAGAAATTGTGGATGCACCAAATCCAACCACATTTCTCTAGCAAAATCACAGTCCCGCAGGATATGAAGCAGCGATTCAACATGGGCATTACACAGAGGACAAACCGCCAAGACTGAAGACCACCTGTTTCGCCATTCATTCGTGGGAAGGCGATTCTGAAACGCTAACCACATGAAGGTCCAAATTCTTTCAACCCCACGCCATTTCCATATTAACTTATAACATCAAACCCAAGATTTAATCAAACTTTCAAGACCGATAACAAAATTGGGCCTTTATATATTTATGCTATATAAATTATAAATAGTTATAAACATGGTTTGACTTAATAAATTTACATTAGAAGAAAATACTCTAACTTCCTTTTTATATTGCCCTAACTACACTACCTCCTCTATATTTTTCTTTTAAAAAAATTATGTCCAAATTCTTAATACAGTTAAGAATATTCTAAAAGTATTTTAAATGTATTTTTTATTAAAATAAATTTTATTTATTAATTTACCCTTTATGATACTAAATCTATATTTTTGGTTAAAATTTTTATGAATAATTTATTTTTATTTTTATTTTTCATTTTCCATAATTTTATTTTTTAGATATATTTATTTAATATTTTTAATTATATTGGGATATAACTTTAACTAATTTATCATATGTAGATATAAAAACTTGATTGAAAATTTGATTAAACCTTTTAATGAATATATACAAATTGAATGTGTTTATAAATGATTCAGAAAAAAATTAGTTAAAAAATTATAATTCAAATAATTTACATAATCTCTATATATTCCATTTATACTATATGAAAAAATATAATATATTTAAAATATATTTGTTACCATTTAAAATAACCTTAAATAAATAAGTTTAAATGAACGTGATAAAAATAAAAAATTTTAAATTTTAAAGAATAATTAAAATCTGTAATATACTAAAAATTTAGGATTTATGTCTATTATCATTTTTGTAGGTTGTATGATTACTTTGACAAATATAAATGTTTAAATAATTTTTATGTTAAATCGGGGTATTTTGGTCAAAATTCAAGTTTAAGAGTTAAACTTAACTATCAATTAACGGTTAGATGGATAGAGATTAAATTGCAAAAATACTAGGGTGATTTGTATAACATGTGTTTTAATTTTAGGAGATGTTTATATAGGTTTTCAAAATAGAAAAAAGCTTTTAGTAATTTAGGAAAAACCTGGGTAGTTAATGTATTTTACTCTTTACATTATTTTGATGTACGTATAGGAAATGATTTTCCTTTTCTTCATTAATTTATTGATTAATTATAATATCAATTATGATTTAAAAGGAATGTGGTAACAAATGAATGACCAATTGGCCATGGGTTGTTCTAGCTAGTAGTTTCATATTTGAACCTGGGTATGCAATCACAATAATTGCTCAAAACTAGTGAGGTTCTCCCATTATTGGTCTACATTCCTTCAAACCGGACTAACCGGTTTCCAATAACGCCGAATATCGGTGGAGAAAAAAAAAGAATTTGATAACAAATGTACATAATCAATAAATCAATTAATTTATAGTTTTAAAATATAACTTATTCAATAGCAATAGCTAGGTTAAACTGATAAATAGACAATAGAGAAAATCCTAAAAAGATACTCCCCCTAGTTCTTATTATAAGACACCAACTAACAATTCTTACAAACCAATAAAAATAGTTAAAGTCAATAAAGTTGTCCGACAATTTAAGTAACTTCCAATATTACCCATACTAATTACCCTAAACTCTAATATTATATTAATTATTACTTTCACCTACTACCCTTATTAATTAGGGGTGTATATAGAAAAAAAATTAATGCTCCTTGGGAACAAGTAAGTACCTTATAAAAAGGACCAAATACACTTACTAACTAGTGCCTTATAATAAGGATCAGAGGGAGTACCTTTAAAATATCAAAATTTCAAATAAATTTTATTCCTCCAATAGTTGAGATATTGACTTCCTTGATTAGGAATTTATAACTTATTTTAGCCTGAAATCTGTTATTTAGATTTTCAAATCTTGAAGTTATTTTTCCGAAATTTAGCCAAAACAATAGTATTTGACATTTCAATAATGGTACCATACTAGTCACTCTTTACAATATTTTTTGCTGTTTTTTTTTTTCTAAAAATTAAATTGCAATTATAATTGTTCTTTTCTATAAGAAAATTAATGGTGTTATCCTAAGACAGAAACAATTGGCACGCTACGACGTGTTCTTGAGCTTTAGAGGTGAAGACACTAGGGCATCTTTCACTTCTCACCTCTCCTCCTCCTTAAGCAACGATGGAATTGTTGTTTTCAAAGATGATACTGATATTCCATGGGGGAGTAATATCTCAATCGAACTACATCGTGGAATTGAAAATTCTACAATTTCAATTGTTATATTCTCCAAAGATTATGCTGGTTCAAGATGGTGCCTCAATGAGCTCTCAAAAATCATGGAGGTTCACAGAGTTCAAGGTCGAGTAGTTCTGCCTGTGTTCTATGACCTACATCCGTTTGAAGTTCGTAATCAAATCTCTACTTTTGGAGAAGCGTTCGAAGATCTTATACAAAAAAATTCACCCACACATGATCAAGTGTTGAGGTGGAGGACAGATCTCCGTGAAGCTGGAGGCATTGCAGGTTTTGTTATCCTCAATTCCAGGTGATATTTTAATTACTAATGTTTCATTTTTTTATATATTTCTTTTCGATTTTGCAAAGGTTAAACAAGCTTTCGCTATATCTTCTTGCTTCCATGTGCACCTTTTGTAGAAATGTCTGTCAAATAACATCAATACCTAACGACAGAATAAGTTTGACGATCTTGGTACATCATTCTTACAATCAATGTATAGTGTTGTCTTAGTTTCCTAAACTTATTTTATTGTTTTCTTTCATTTTTTTTCAGTTCAACGATTTTACAAGCACAAATGATGCTATGTTTTGTTCCTTTACTCTTATAATGCTGTAAGTTATTTAAATTAATTTTGACAATTTTGCAGCCACTACATTTCTGTTTTCTTTTGTCTTTTGGGGTTAAAGTTCATTTCAATTGTTAGGAGATTCAGTAAAAGTCACAGAAAATAGAGATGTGGATGGAGCACACATGTTATAGTATGGGGTTCGTCATCTCTCTCTTCCTCGCCTCACCTTTGCCTCCCATAATTGGAGGGGATCCTTTAACATTGTTCAGTTGTGTAAAATGAAAATTTTCTGCTAGTTATGATTGTCACTAAATAGAGCAAATTTCACTATCTAGTTCCTTAAGTTCAATCATTTGCTTAATTCTTCACAATTGCTTATGTGGACATGATTGAATGTTTTGTTGTGGTTCAATTTTTCATCTCTGTTCTCCCAGAGGCACTATCTTTGAAATATATGGCACTATTCACCTGAAAGCTATTAAGGATTTATATGAACCATTGGTGCTCATTTGTTGTTCTATTTGTTTGCACTGTAGGAACGAAAGTGAGGATATAAAGAATATTGTTGAGCATGTTTGTGAAATATTGGACAAGAAAGAAATGTCTATTGCTAACTATCCTGTTGGATTGGACTCTCGCATGGAAAATTTGATAGAAATGTCAAAAAGCTATCCACCAAATGATGTTCTCGTGCTAGGGATATGGGGGATGGGTGGTATAGGTAAAACATTGATTGCCAAAGCCACTTACAATGAAATTGGTCGAAATTTTGAGAGTCAAAGTTTTCTTTTGAATATTAGGGAAGTTTGGGAGCAAGATTGTGGTCCAGTTTACCTACAACAACAACTTCTTTCTCAAATCTGTAAAACAACAAAGATGAAAATACATTGCATTGAGTCAGGAAAAAGCATATTAAAAGAAAGACTTTGCCAAAAGCGAGCACTTGTTGTTCTTGATGATGTGGATAAGGTGGAACAACTAAATGCTTTGTCTGGAAGTGGTAAATGGTTTGGTCCTGGAAGTCGAATGATCATCACAACTAGAGATGAACATCTATTGAGATTCCTTAACGTGAATGCAAACCATGTCTATAGAATGAAGAACATGGACGAGAGTGAATCTATTGAGCTTTTCAGTTGGCATGCTTTTAGGCAACCAAGTCCTAGAGAAGGGTTTGTTGAACTTTCTAGAAACATAGTTGCTTATTGTGGAGGATTGCCACTTGCTCTTGAAGTTATTGGATGTTATTTGCTTGACAGGAGAGTGATAGAGTGGGTGAGTGTATTGGATAGATTAAAAAAAATCCCCAATGATCATATACAAAATAAGCTAAAAATAAGCTTTGATGGTTTAAATTATGATTCAGAGAGAGAAATCTTCCTGGATATATCTTGCTTCTTTATTGGAATGGATAGGAATGATGTCACACAGATATTGAATACCAGTGGATTTTTTGCGGACATTGGTATTAGTGTCCTTGTGGAGAGAAGCCTCATAACTATTGATGAGAAAAACAAGCTTGGTATGCATGATTTGTTGCGAGATATGGGAAGAGAAATAATCCGTGAAAAGTCACCAAAAGATTTTGGAAAGCGTAGTAGGTTATGGTTTCATGAAGATGTGATAAGCGTCTTATCAAAACATGCCGTAAGTACTTTTCTATGCTATATGTATCATCGTGAAAGAAAAAGTAGAAAGAAACATGACATCAAATGAAGATAATGAATCAGGCATATAAACCTTATAGTTTTAAAACTTATCATCAGAAATTTATTAGTAGGCATATTGGTATTTTGTTATTCTCCTGGAACTAATTATTTGTTTTTAGGCCTAGTTGTTTTAGTTACTTGTTATAGAAACCTACTTGTCAAATAGATTTAATTTTGCATTTCAGTAATTAAATGAAAGTATACACTTCAATGTTTTATATTTCCTTCATTCTCAGGGTACAGAAGCTGTGGAAGGGCTAGCTTTGAATCTGTCACAAGATGATAAAGTTTCTTTTTTAACCAAAGCTTTTGACAAGATGAACACACTCAGACTCCTTCGTCTTGTTAATGTGGAACTTCATGGAGACTATAAATACATTAGTAGAGATTGAAATGGCTTTGTTGGCATAAGTTTCCTTTGAAATACACCCCTACCAACTTCTTTCCAGATAATTTAGTTGCTATTGAATTAAAATACAGCAACCTGAGACTCTTGAGGGAACCCCAGGTATGTTTGAAGTTCATCATTAAATTTTTCTTTGATGCTATTCTTGGATAAATTATGTGCAATCATAAATTTCATTTGAAGTGTTAGTATGACATAAATTGTTCCACATGAATCATTTTACACATTGTTTTCATCTATTTTTCTTTTTCAAGATGTTTCTCTAACCCTTAGAATGTTGTTTCCTGTAGTTATTGAAGAATCTAAAAATCCTCAATCTTAGCCACTCTCCTTATTTGGTGCGTACTCCTGATTTTTCAAAAATGCCAAATCTTGAAAAGTTGATCCTCAAAGATTGTCCAAGTTTGTCGATGATACATCATTCAATAGGGCATCTTGATAAAATCCATCTGATTAATTTGAAGGATTGTACTAGCCTTCGCACTCTCCCAAGAAGTATTTATAACTTGAAGTGTTTAAAAACTCTTATTCTTTCTGGTTGTTTGAAGATTGAAAAGTTAGAGGAGGAGATAGAGCGGATGGATTCTTTGACCACTTTAATTGCAGATAACACAACAATAACTCAAGTGCCTATTTCTTTAGTGAGATCAAAAAGCATAGGATATATATCTATTTGTGGTTACCAAGGATTAGCACGTCATGTGTTTCCTTCTCTCATTTGGTCAAGGATGTCTCCAACAAATAATCATGTGTCTCTTGTTCCAACATATGCTATCATGCCATCTTCGATTTCATCATTAGATACATTGAATTGCACTATCCATGGTCCATCATCAATATATGACAACCTACCTAAGCCAAAAAACCTTCCATTGGAATGCATATCAGAGAATGACGATGCCACAGAAGTAAATGAAGGGGCTACAAAAGTCTTGGATTCCTTATGTGGCTCAAGTTGTAGAAACTTGGCAACATCGCCAAATACTTCAAAAGTCTTGGAGATTGAATCTTCTTTGTTGGCTAATAATAACCATAGTCAAGTTGGTACTTCAAGGCGAGACAAATGCTTGAGACACCTTCTGATTAACATTGGAAAAAATGATCAAGTCACTAGTTCTCTTTCAGAGTGTATTTTACAGGTTATCTCCCTCTCTCTCTATATATAATGTTTTTCATTTTCTAAACAAGTTCTTATAGATTATGTAACTGTTTTAATAAAAAAATAACCGTTCAGCTTTGAATTAGAGATGTTGCTTGTGGTGTTAAGCAGGGATTGACTCTTAGAGATTATCGTGATGATTGCATCCTACCGGGTGATAAATATCCCTATTGGCAATGCTTCAAGGGTGACGGAGAATCTGTAAGATTTAAAGTCCCTCTAGGTTATAGTTCTGAGTTAAAAGGGATGATTGTTTGCTGTGAGTTCTACCCCTCACGTGATTTGAACAACGTGGAGTATGACTCTTTCATTAGCATGTTGTTCATAAATTATACAAAGATGACCATTCTGGACTATAGGCGAGACATAGGGACTTCCATTGAAGAAGCAAAAGGGAAGGAAATAATATCAAATTTAGGCTCTGATGACCAAGTGGAGATCAAAGCAATCTTTGGTAATGGATTGGCAATGAAAAGAACAGCAATCTACTTGAAATATTATGAGTCATTTCATGAACAAATGGAGGATCCACCATCATCAAGTATTGCTTGCTCATTATAACTGTTCTTTTGCACCAGCTTCAAATGTTAGGGTTATAGTTTTAGTTCCAAAAACCCAAAAAAAAAAAAAAAAAAAAAAAAAATCTAGGAGATTATTGTTAATTTTAATTATAACATTTTTACTTATCTCATGATTCATGATGTTTAGTTTTTTAGTTTATTTTTCTCTGTTGTTGTAGGTAGAGAGATATATAGAGATGGTGACGAAAACAATGATTTCAAGCTCTCAGAGCCTAAGCGTCAGAGAATAGAATAAGTGGTGCAGCTCTAAAGTCCAGTGAAGTGGTACGTAACAAGTGAAAAAAAAAAGTGATGGGGTACATGGCAGGACAAGCAATGATTAAATTTAAATGTGTATTTTTTCTGATTTTTATTTTTTATCTTTTTATCTTTTTTTATTAATTATTATATTATCTCGGTAATATAAAACTGGAACTTCTTTGCACTTGATTTTTATAAATTGCCTTCAATTCTTGATGATATTACCCCAATCAAGGATATTAGTCAAAAGAGTTTGATTAATTAGTTATAAAATTCTTACAGTTAATCAGGTGTATCAATGAAAATAACAAATAATACAAGGTTAGAGATTATTATATGCCCAACTTGTTTGAACTGCATGAGCAGGAGCAGTTTTAGCTTTCAGCAGTGTTTGTTCTTGGGAGAATTAGGGAGAAGGACCAATGAAACAAAATATTTATTAATAAAGATCTTAAAAAATTGTAATTATTTTTAAGGACCAAAAATTAAAATATAAATTCTTAATTACGAAATTAACCTCCTATTTGTTTGACGATTTGTGATCAAATCTGATGATATCTCCATGTATACTTTGATTAAAAAACATCTATATGAAACTTAGTATTTTCATGATATTCTTTCTCTTACACTTAAGATTAATAGCCTCTAAAATCTATAAATATATTAGAAATCTACATCTTTTTAGATTTTGATTATTTTAAAAAACTTTAAAAAAAATCACAAAAAATCTTATACTATATTCCATTTAAAAATATGTGATTTTTCATGGGAAAAAAGCTTAAACAAATACATTCACCGAAAAAGAATTAGAAATTAAAAATACTAAAATTTAAATAATAAATTCTTAAATAAACTGCCAATATCACAATCAATTATGGAATACATGTTAAATACTTGAGATGATGTTAGAGAAAATGTAGATAGTTTGGTCAAGGTTAATTTCGTAATTGAAGATTTATATTTTAATTTTTGATCCTCTAAAATAATTACAATTTTTAAGGTCCTTATTATTAATAAATATTTCTTTTTTCTTGGTCCTTCTCCCTAATTTTCCCTTTCTTCTTTGGAGTGAATTAATGAACGGTTTTTATGAGTGCACATGTAACTCCTTGAAGTGTGAAACATTTTACATAACACCAACGTAATTCTTGCCAAGAACTGAGATATAATTCAAATAATGAAATCAATCTTATTGATTCAATATAAGATGTGCAATTCATCTCGTAATTGAAAACAACATCATAACAGAATACATGACACGTCATATAACAGAGGGCAGCTAACACTAATGACACGTGGAAGGCTATTGATTAATATTGTAACTAGCATTTTTAACATGAGTGACACTTGATTTGTGATCCATTTCAAACCCAGATTAAAAAACACCATTGTGCACTTCGTCTTGAGAGATGATATTCAACTTGTAAGAAAACATGGATGTCGCCCACTTGATATGAGGATGCTAGAGCCACGACACCAGTGTTATCACACCAGATGCAAGGAGTATTAATCACAACTATATGCATTTCTTGTAGAAGCGATAAGACCCACACAAAGAGGTTTTCTTCCTAGAGACCCTGGGATTTGCACCAAGATAGATGATGAGCGTTTATTTTCCGGGGAGGGAACTTCATCTGATTTGTCTTTCTTCTTAGTAGTGATCCCTGCCCAATCAGAGTCTGAATAGGATTGAATATTGAATTGTTGAACCGGCTTAATTAACAAGCCATGTGTGCTAGTTCCACTTAGATACCTGAGAAGTCTTTGAACACATTTCCACTGTTTGACAGTTGGATTATGGAGAAACTGACTGAGTTTATTAACACTGAATGCAATATCTGTCCGAGTGTAGCAAAGATATTAAAGAGAGCCCACAACACTTCTATATAGATGAGGGTCAGCAAAAAGTGCACTGTCCTTTGCAAATAATTGAGTGTTGACTGCCATAGGTGAACCATATGCATGAGCACCAATCATCTGAGTTTTGGTGAGCAAGTTGTGAATGTACTTCTGCTGAGTTAAATGGATGCCTCTAGAGGACCTTTGGAACTCAATGCCCAAAAAGAATGATAATTCTCCCAAATCTTTCAGAGCGAAGACTGATCTCATCTTGGTGATCACGGTTTGTACTGTAGCTTCATTGGACCCAGTAATTACAAGATCATCAATATAAACTAGAAGATAGGTGATATGATCTGTATCTTTGTTAACAAAGAGACAAGAATCAGCTTTTGCAGATACAAAACCCAGCGTTTTGAGATATGTACTTAGCTTGATATTCCAGGCTCGAGGTGCTTGTTTTAAGCCATAAAGAGCTCGTTTTAGCTTACAAACAAGTGGTTGTCCTTCTGCATCAAACTGAATGAACCCTGGTGGTCGTTCCATGAAAACCTCTTCAGTCAAGTCCCCATTGAGGAAAGCATTGTTGAAATCTACTTGATGTAATTTCCATTGATTTGTAACAGCAAGGGTCAGAAGTGTGCGAATGGTGGCTGCTTTGACAATTGGACTGAAAGTATCTGTATAATCTGTACCAGCTTCCTGTGAGTAGCCTTTAGCTACTAACCGCCCTTTATATCTTGCCACAGAACCATCTGCATGGGTCTTTAACCTGCATAACCACTTGCACCCAATAACCTTTCGATCTGAAGGGAAAGGGACAAGATCCCATGTCTGAAATTTTTGAAGAGAATGAGGGATTTAATGGAGGTTTGAAACTGGGAACTGACACTGATGAAGCCATATTTCTGATGTTGAACTGAGATTGGGCAGGAAAGATGTGTTCATGGAATTGAACATGACGAGTAATATACACACGTCCAGTGGCCCTATTGAGGCATTTATACCCCTTGTGATGAGTGCTATAACCGAGGAATAGACTAGGAAGTAGACCTGAACTCAATTTTGTGGCTATTGTAAGGACGTAAATATGGGAAGCACTCACAACCAAATACTCTAAGCATAGAGTAATCGGGTTTGACCCTAAATAATTTTTCATAAGGCGAAATACCTTGCAATACAGGGGTAGGTAGACGATTTAAGAGGAACACAGCTGAGAGAAAAGAGTCACCCCAGTAGAAAAGTGGAAGGGAGGCTGTGGCTAACAAGGTTAATCCAGTTTCTACAATTGATCTGTGTTTCCTTTCAACAATTCCGTTCTGTTCAGAAGTATATGGGCAGCTGAAACGATGTTGTATGCATTTTTGACAAGAAAAGGAGTGAAGGTTAGGAATTCGCCACCATTGTCACTCTGCACCTGCTGGATTTTTGTGCCAAATCTGTTTTCAACAAGAGTTTTAAATTCCTGAAATTTTTGAAGAGCCTCAGATTTCTTATGTAGAAGGGAAATCCAGGTGAATCTGCTGTATGAGTCCACAAATGCTATATAGTATACAAAACCATTGGAAGAAAAAGGTGCAGGACCCCACAAATCCATGGAGATCAACTGTAAAGGTTTATGGTATGTAGTAGTAGAGGCTACAAAAGGCAATCTGTGACTTTTGCCTAGTTTACAAGCGCTACAAGCAAAGTCTGTGTGTGATTTGTTAACAGAAACATTAATAGACTGAAGTACACGTGTAACAGTGCCTTCATGAGGATGACCAAGTCTCCTATGCCACAAGGGAAAAGCATCTGAGGTAGTAGTATAGTGATAAACAGCATCATGCCTTCTGAACAGAGAAGGAGCTGCATCCAGCTTATACATGCCCGCTGATTCAACACCAGTTAGGAGAGTTTTCCTTGTCTGCAAATCCTTAACCACACAAGCATGAGGAAAAATTCAATGGATACTCCATTTTCTTTTGTTATTTGAGCAATAGAAATTAAATTCTTTTGCATTGTTGGCACACACAAGACTTTGTTCAATGTCAGATTAGATGATGATGAGTTTTGTAAACTTGTATGACCAATGTATGAGACAGGTAAGCTGGTGCCTCCACCAACTATAACAGTGCTTTTACCTTTTGGTGGAGATGCAACAGAGAGAGAATGAACTGAGTTGGTTATATGATGTGTAGCTCCAGAATCCAAATACCAATCCTCATCTGCAATTAATTCTGGTGAAGCGACAAAAGCTTGAGGTGTGGCTTGTTCAGCTGAAACATGTGGATTAGCAGGAGAGGAAACAGATATAGGTTGCTTTACAGATGGAGTATTATGAATAGCAGGTTGCTTAACAGTAGAAGCAGTGAGATCAGCAGATTTGATGCTTGGACTATATTGAGTAGCATAGGCAGATGTAGATATTTTCGATTTTGTGCTTTGGGAGAGTTCTGAAAATCAAAATTACGTTTGTTAACTCATTTTATTTTTACTCTGAGAATTAGAATTGCGTTTGTTAACCCATTTCATTTTTACTACAAGAATCACAAAACCTAATGCCAACAGATTAATTTTCCACTACCACCCATCATAGCATCGGCTGCGTCTTGAATCTTGAGAAACGTTCATGATGATTTCTGCGGCAACAAATTTACGCCACAAGGATTATCCACCCATCATAGCTCAATCAGATAAATGCTCAATCAAACAACCAACCCCGAGTCGTATTTGTGATAGCTAGTGGCCAGATACACCACAAGGATGTTCCCTCTCCCTCTTCCTCATAATATAAACAACAACCGACCCCTTCAAACCTAGAATCGAAAAAGAAACAAAACAAAATCCGATTCAAAGTAAACAAATACTCAGAGATCAATAAACAGAAAATACAGTACGATTAGAACGATTGCCCTAGTTGGAAATCTATTCACTATCTTTCTTCCTATGAATACTTGAGGGAAGAGGTAATCGATGCCATGGCAACACCAGACCAGATTAGGTGAGATGAAGAGATGAACGCACGTATTGGGATTTGGACTGAGGTCGAGGGGCGGAGGACGAGAGGTGAGACGGTGAGAAAAATAATTCTGATTTTGTACCCTGGAGCAGAGAAGCAGAAATTTTCTACTTCTTTTTTTTTTATTTCCCAGCACAAAAAATAAACCGGTTCATCCTGGGAAGAAAAAAATAAACCGGAATCACCAAACACAATTCCTATCTATTTTTATTCCTGGGAAGAGAAATTTTTTTTAAAAAAATTCGGGAGCGTTACCATGTACACCCTAAGAGTCCATGACTCTCAAGTTATTTATGGAACCATGGATGAGTTACATAAAGCAAGCTAGTATATATATGATCTCTCTACTCATTTGTTCAAACACCCAAGAATCTCTACTTCCAAGAACACAAGTGGGTGTGCTATGTTTTTCTTTTTCTATTTGTGGTGTATTTGCTGTACATTTATAACTGTGTCTGGTTGTCATCTAATTTAGCGTGGTTATTATTTGTGATGGTATATCGCACTCCAGGCATGCCCTATAATCTTATATTACTATTAATTTAAGGAAAAATCCCACAGGTATACACTTTTAACAAATTTCTAATAAGGACAAAAGGCTTTATTAAAAATATATGAATATTATTAAAAGACCATAATACTCCTCTAGTCAAAAGGAGGGAAAATTAATTTTCCATTCATCTTTACAAATGAATATGTTAAACATCCCCATCATCATGAAGCACTACTCTTCCTCCCACACCCTCATCTTCATCTTAATTTGCGTTCCTCTTTCTCTTTTTCACTTTGTTATCCATCCCCCCCCCGCTGATACTACCTAAAACAACCTGCTATAATGACTGTATAATTAATCATTCCAAACAACTTAGTAAAATATTAAGTAGTATTATGGTAGGTAACAAAGAAAACCAATTCAAAAGACTACCATAGTAAGAATAATTTCACTAAACACTTTGGAAAAATCAACCAGTAGAAAGACATAAAACCGGACAAATAAAAGTCTACCATGGTTAATATGACCTCAACTTGTAAAAAAATAATCAAGTCCTTACTATCGGAGAAAAGACTTTACCATGATAAGAAAAACTTTGTCCACCTATTTTATTTTATTTTATTTTATTTTTTTGATAAGAAATATGGCTGAAAGCTTATATTAAATAAGAGATTACATATGGGGGAATTTAATCCCAAACACTCTTGTTCCACCCAAGTTAGCAACTGAGTGGGACAAATATCCAGAATTGCAGAATTGGAAATGCCTAGTTTTGCTAAAGCATCAGCAACTCTATTTGTATCTCTGGGAATTGGTCTTAGTAAAACCTGCCAATCCCATTGTAGCATTTCTCTGATCTTCAAGATAATCAAACTGCCCAAGTTTAGTGTATCATCCAAAACCATCCTAATCACCTCTTGTGTTGTCATCATGACCCCATATAAAATTCCTCTGGAGTCGTTCAACTTCCATACAAACACTCTTGGGAAGCCTAGTCACCTGCATAGGATACATTGAGATTGCACTCACAACTGATTTTGCTAGAGTAATCCTACCAGCCATAGATAGAGATTTTGCTTTCCAACCACTAAGTTTAGCACGAACTCTATCAATGACATATTGGAAATTTTCCTTTCGCCTTCTATTCCTTGATAAGGGGAAACCAAGGTACCTCCCTATCTCACTTGAGCATTGCATATGAGTTACCTCCATAATTCTTTGCTTGTTCCTTAAAGGAACTCTCGGAGAAACCAAGGTACCTCCCTATCTCCACTTTTGTAGCATTCTTCCGCTATATGGGCTTGACATTCACCAATTATTTTAGTGAAACCCACAACCCACTTCCCATAACAATCCCTCACAACCCCACCACACCCTGCTTGAAATGAACATAGAGCCCTTGCTCCATCAACATTCACCTTATACCATCCAACAGGTGGCTTTTTCCAACTGGTATCGTCCTGTCCAAATCTGAAGCATTACCACTAACAGGTTCCACAAACAGAGAGTAATTTTGCCAACTTAAAGAAATTACTGCTACTGGGTTGTCTAGTTTCTTGTAGTTATCAACAAATATATTACAGTTTCTCCACTCCTAAAGCTTCCAAATAGTAACAGCAAAAATAGATTTCCAACAGTCACCCCATTTACTGCTCATATGCTTTTTAAGATTTAACCACATCCAATCCCTCAAATTAGCAGAAAAGAAGGATGAAACATATCTGGCATCAATTAGCTTTAACCATAAATTCCTAGCATACTGACAGTCCCTCAAAATATGCAAAATATCCTCTATATCAGAATTACAATAATCACACAATGGTGAAGATGAGGACCATGAGCTTCTCCATAATTTAGTGGGAAGCTTATTCAAAGAGACTTTCCATATAAACACTCTTATTCTTTCAACTCCTTTCCATTTCCAGATTTCTTTAAATAAGCAATCATAAAATGATAGAGAGTTGGGTTCAATCAGAAAATAAGAGCTTTTGATAGAAAAGTACCTTCACTTGTTGCACCCCAAACAAGAAGATCATCACTAGCTGAAGGTCTTGGTGGTAGAATAGGAGCAATTCTTCGAATCCCTGAAGGATTGATAACCGAGGCTAATTTGTCAAAATCCCACCTTCCATCTACCACCCAATCCGCCACAAGTGAGTTTTCCTCCAAATCTGTTAATTGTCACACACAGAAGTCTTGCAGTTTAATCCCGATGCCAATCCAGCAATCATTAAAGAAATTAACCGACTGGCCGTTTCGATTTGCCATTTAGAACCACTATTAACAATATCAACCTGCGAACAGATGAATTTCCAAAGATTGGAATCACCCTGCCGATAGGACAATAAGTTTTCCTCCTTTCTCCACATATACCGATGGCTAAGAATCTGTGCCCATAATCCATCAGACCCCAATATTAGCTTCCACGCCAGCTTGGCCCCAAAAGCCATATTCACAGATGTGAGACATCAAAATCCGAGTCCCCCAAACTCTTTAGGCTGAGAAATTCGCTCCCAGCCAATCAAATGAGCTCCTCTTGTGTTGTCATCATGACCCCATATAAAATTCCTCTAGAGTCGTTCAACTTCCATACAAACACTCTTGGGAAGCCTAGTCACCTGCATAGGATACATTGGGATTGCACTCACAACTGATTTTGCTAGAGTAATCCTACCAGCCATAGATAGAGATTTTCCTTTCCAACCACTAAGTTTAGCACGAACTCTATCAATGACATATTGGAAATTTTCCTTTCGCCTTCTATTCCTTGATAAGGGGAAACCAAGGTACCTCCCTTGTAACATCTCAATTTTGAAAGCGTTTTCATGGTATCATGATCGAGTAGAGCATCGGAAGTAAATAGTATTGAAAAGTAAGCGATAAAATATCCACCGTAATGTATGTGTTAGCTGTTTAACAGCGTTACAAAAAAATTTCCAAATGTCATCCTTGCATAAGTACAAAACAAAAGGGCTTCCTCCAACCAGGCCCTATATCCGCTGCTTACCCCTATCCTCGATCCTGTTCACTCCGGATCCTGTGGCTATGGTAAAAGCTGAGGTTCAATACCTATTGAACCTCAAGTAACGGTTAACCTCATGTTCATGTAACAAGTATGTATGACAGTTTATTCATGATATCACAGCAATATTCACATATGAAAGATAATAACCGAACACAGCCACTGCATATGAACATTATTATAGTTTGCACTATTCACCAGTGCCACGATGTACGGTCGTGTCCTCGCCGCTAGGAAAACTCAACGGCGTTATCAATACCATAACCCGTGTATAGCTGTATATGCACAATCAATAACTTTTTTGAAAACAGAATCTCAGTCTATGAATACAACCATCACATATAGGTATACAATAAACATCGAGTTAGTGTTACGATGCGCCCGTACCTTCCTTGTCGGTGTTGTCGGTACGTTGACGTTGGACGGTGATCACGTTTATCCTATAATGGTAATATTGTATTTATTAATTTATAAATAATATCCTAAGAGATATTTTGGCCACTAATGACTATTTTGCCCTTGCAACATTTATTTTTCACTTTATTCCTTCAAAATTCGTAGAACAACGCTGGTAAAATCTGGGCAGCATTTCGTCTAACTTTGAAAAATCATAATTAATTCTAGAAAAATCAAAATGAGGATCTGTAAAATTCCTTGGAATCCTTAGGATGTCTATTTTCAAGTAAAAATAATAAAATTTGCCCAGATTCTGCACATCACTCCCAGTTTTAAAGTTTTGAAGTCTCTGCCCAGAATTTTTCCAGAAATTCGTAGCCTAATTTTGAGGATTTTTATCTCTCTTTACAGAAATCATTTTGACATGTTCTTGACATATTTAAAAAGCCCTATATGTCTATTTTAACCATCAATGTTCTCAGAATTTTTTGACCATATTTTCAATATGAAATTTTGGCATGTTCATCACCGATTCCAGAATTTTCATAACCGATGAAATTTCGCGAACTTCGTTACTTTGATGATTTTCTTCTAGAAATTTTGCTATATAACTTCCCCCATCATTTTTTGAAATAAATCTAATTTTGACCATAAAAACATGTAAATAAAATTATTCTAGCATATTTAAGATCTAAGCTACTTCTATCTAAGAATTTAAGAACTAGAACTTAAAGAACTTAAAGCTAAAGCTAGAGAACTTACCAAGAACTTTGCTCCTCCTTCTTCAAGACTCCTCACTCTCACTTTCACTCTCTATATCAGATTTACTAAGCTTGCTTTGGTGTGAAATTTGTGAAGAGGTTGGTGCTCTATTTATAGGAAAAAGCTATGGCAATCTTGTAATCTCTAACTTACACATCTTTCATTTTTGGCCATGGGTTTGAATCTGAATTTCTCCTTCCAGCTGAGCCAAAAACGTGGCCTACCTCCCCCATACTTCCTCCTTTGATTTTTCACCAAAGCCTCTTGCCTTGGTGTCAAAATTGTCCCCATGTGTAAAGCTTTTGGCCCCAAGAGTGCTTTGGTGGCTCTTCCTCCTTCATCATTCTCCAAGCATGCATTGGTGGCCTCTCCACCTTCATGCATTTCCCAACTTGGTGTTCTAATTTCCTAGTTACTCTAAGTATACTTGTAACTAGATGACTTTGGTGATTGGTTAGCAATTAAGCAAAATGCTCTTAGGGTTTAGTCTCTAATTAGCTTAATCTTTGGTCATTAATCCTAAAATGGTGTTTTAGGTATTATTAAATTTATTTGATTGGTTACTAATTTAATCATGATCATTAGTAATCATTTTTATGCTAATCCTAACCCCTTATTGGTCCTTGACCTTTAATTATCCTAATACATCTTTAATTGGTGACTATTAACATTAATTGTAAAGAATTACCTAAATATTCCATTAGTGTAATTTTAATTGCTCTTTAATTGTTGGTAATTGCCCCTTAATTGTCTCAAGTGTTTTGATAATTCTTTATGGCTTTTTATAAATTAAATATGAACTAGGCATTAATTACGGGGTATTAGAAAATTTAGTCTCTAAATAAATTATGAAAATTGGTGCTTTGATTATTTATGAAGATTTGTACAATTTACTTAATTTAGTGAAGACCTAGTTGATCATTAATTGTTGTTGATTTCTCTTAAATTTTTAGAATGCTCTTGGATTTATTAGTTTATCATTTAGCCTAATTTAATGGTGAATTTTGCCCCTTGCAAAGAAAATAGGGGAATTAATTTAATTTTTGGGAAAAATCCCTAATATGGCATTTTAGATGTTTTTAGGCTTAATTTATTGGTTACCATTTTAATTATGATTGGTAGTAATCTCCTTTGGGCTAATCTTGGTCTTTTGATAACATTGAGCCCTTGATTAAGTGGGTATATTCTTAATTACACCATTTAAACTAAAACATTAATTTATTTCAAAAATTAAGGTTAATCTTTTAATTATTGCAAATTTAATTGCTCACTAGTATTTGAAAATTTTCCCTTAGTGAAATAAGTATTTTAATATCATTAAAACACTCCTTTATGCACAACTTAAGATTATGCTCAATTATAATATTATTAAGGTATTTAGAGATAACATACTCTTCTATTTAAATAGGTATTTCCTACCAACATATTGTATTGTAGTTTTTCGGGTATTACATTTCTCCCTCTGTTAAATAAAATTTCACCCTCGAAATTTGCTCTATACTAACTAGACTTCAAGTCTATAAACTTTGAACAAAATTACTATTGTTTCCTAAATTGTCTTAATTGGAGACAATCCTTTCCAGATAATCTTCACAACCGGAATATTTCTATGCCTAAGTCGCTTCTTTTTATAACCGAGAATTCATTCCGACCTGACTATGAAGGTGTTGCCATGTCGTACTTTGACATCTTGCTACACAAATGTCTCCGTGGCGTCTATATACTGTGGCAACAAAAGATACCTCATATTTTGATGACACGATCATGGTCTGGTTGGTGTACGGAGGAATATGAAATATGTTATAGAGGTTAATCAAGTTCGGGGGTAAGGCATATCTGACTGATTCAAGTTTAGTTAAAACTCCAAATGGCCTTACGTATCGAGGTCCTAATTTTTCCTCTCTAGCGTTCTACCGACACTGGTTACTGGGGATAATACATGATCGTCGACTTTGAACTTTAGAGGTCTTCCTCTCTTGTCAGCGTAGCTCCTTTGTCTGCTTTGTGCTGCTAGGGGTTGTCTTGTGCTCACCGTGATTTGTTTGGAGGTCTGATCAATCAGATCTGGTCCAAGCAATTTCGCTCGATAATGGTGATCGATACGTTCGCCCTTGACGTTTGATCGTATAAACTCGAGAAAACTCTAGACATCTAGTCTATTCCCTTACTATGCATGCTTACTTAGCACGAAGCACTCTAATATTCAAATAATAATCTTATTCTTGGCTTTTTTTTGTACCCGCGATTATAGTATTCAAATAATCAAGACCTAGTATTCAAACATAGGACCTTCTCGTCCTTCCTCATCGTGCTTGGTTACATAGGCCTTATCGCTTGACCCATTCAGCCTCTCGGCTTAACACATATTGGCCTTCGGCTCAATCATTACCACAACACTAGGGATTTTAGGCTTAATAGCCCTTTAGGCATTTACCGGGTACAAGTAAATATTTTGCTAGACTCAAGACGTACTTGTAGACATACTAGTCTAAGGTCATTTTAACAATTCACATTTCACACAGTGATAAGTACTACTGTGTTAAGGCCTAGGGATACTGCCCGTGTTTATTCGTACACCTAGATTTCGAGTATCTGCTCGTCTATTTTATCTAAGCTTTTCCTATCCAAACTCTTCGAACTATCTTAAAAGCTCAATCATTCTTTAGGTCTCTAAGGTTTTTACTAATTTCCACATATGTATAAGAATTATTGATTGCTTTAGCAAATCTTTTCTTAGCCAAAGTAAACACTACGCCAAACTTCTAACATAAGATGAGGACTTAAATTTTTAACATTTTTATTAGGAGAAAAGTTAATGTACTATGCTCAAATTAACCGAAAAATCGTTTCAGCAAACTTCCAAAACAACTTTTAAGTACCATTTAGTTTCCATGAATTTCACATGATACTATAAATTCGATGTTCGATACTTATCAACAGATGCAAATAATAAGAAGACAAAAATTCAACTTTAGTTACTACAGTAACCTACACACTCCAATTTATGTTTTATATACCTGAAATCTAATGGTTTGGACAGGAGTTCAACACAAACATATTAGTACGGCGGTGTACTAAAGTAGGGTTTTAGGAGTATCAATAACAAACATACTAACTCTTCATTTAAATAGATGTTCAAGATTTACTGAAGTGCATACTCAAAATCTCATTTTAGAGTTTTATTTCTTAACATCCAGGGATCTAATCCCTATGGTTTCCAAATGCAATAGATAGCCTTCAAAACTTTTGAGTCAAAAAGTTCATGTTTAACAATTTCAAAATGAGACAAGGATATATAATGTATGGTTATCTCATTATGATAAAGTGATAAGAAATCTTAATTTCAATAGATCAAGGGTACAATGTATTTCAAGATAGGGTTCCTATGTAATGCATGCCACCAAGTGCCCTTTTAAGACTAGTTTATTCATCAGGTTTCCTTTAACTCTAACATGCATCATTCGAAGCTAATCCTGTTTTAACACATCAATGACTAACAATCAAGCTTACAACAAGAGAGACCAAGAAAAATGGATGATCAGGAAATTTGAGAAAAATGATACCTACAATATCTATTGGTCCAAATTTCACAAAGTGTGATAACAAAAATTGGCAGAGTGGTAATGCACATACTTAAAATGGAACTTAATACGGTATACTCTAAGCCACTTTAATTGTTAAAGATTTTCTGGTATAATGAAGTAAAATTTCCGAATTCAGGTTTGTCAATATAATCAAATGAAGCAAGTAATGTCACAAGAATGTACAAGTCACAAAGCATCATTTAGACATGGAAACTCTTTTTAGAATAAGTTAACACACAACACTTAGATTTTCAACTAACTATTTAAGTGTTACTTCCAACATATGACTATACAAGCGCCACCATTTAGAGTTCTTATAGCTAGCTGGTTGGACTACAATAATTACATGCATAAACTTTAATGAAATATCATAACAATGTGCACTTAACAAGATTTAACAAATTTAAAGAAGAACCACTTTCAAAAACATAATTTCAAACTAGCTTAATTTGGAAAATTTAAGTGAAATGCTCAGGTTAGATTTCTAGGTGAACAAACAATTGGTCAACATGCTGTCTATGAGTTATATTTGGTTGGGAATTTTTTTTTTTTTTAGAAATGAAGTAAGCGTTTAAACACATGTGTAACATACTTAATATATTAACTCCTACAAGTTTCAAGTCCTAACAACAACCTTAAAGCGCAATCATCCAATGCAATCTCATGTAAAACATGTTTAGCAAGTAAGCATATGATCACAAAAGGTTTTTAATGTCAAACTAGAGAACACAGATTCTAATCATGCAAATGGTCCAAATGATAAGAGAGAGTTCATACAAGGCATTACTTGATTTACCATAAACTTCATGATGATGCTTAAATTCTATTCAATAAGATATTTTTTTTTTCACAACAACATAAAGAAAGGGATTTTTGAGTTTTGGCAAGATATATGTAAAACATTTAAAAACAAAATCACTCATGCATATAAGGAAAACCAAACTCAATATCATATACCACATAAACTTCACTTCCCCTCTTACGTACTTTCAAGTTTTTATTCAAACACCAGTATGGATACCAACAGGTTAACAGAACTAACTGTTTTCTAGACTTGTCTCCTAACATACACTTAGGTATTAGTCCACTAATTCTTTTTCTTCCTTGAGTACATACTTCATAAAGAGTCTTTCAATACTAGCTAACCTGTCCCTTATCATTAAGATATCACGTACTATTTATGAAAATAAATTGACTTAGAGGGGTAGAGCAAAATGGACCACCTATACGGCCCTCAATGATGCCTTGATTATGATTATGCCCGGGTTCATAACGATAATCAAGACCCCAATGAAAAACATTGCTCTAGGTACTGGAATTGGTTTTATTTGTGGTTGTCTAGTTCTACCTCTACACCTATTTCTATCTCTGCTTTGTAATTGTGAGAACAGTATCTTCCCATTGATCATTTGCATGGCTCGCCGTTAGTTAATCACAATCAAGAATGACATCAATGTCATGAAAGGATAATCAGATAAGGTCTATAATATACGTCTGTTCATATACGTAATTTGGTTCAGACATGTTTTAAAAGCAAAAGATTTCACACTTAGTGGTGTAGCTACTATAAGGTAATCTATAGGTATGTGCCCCTAAACGTCTTATACATAAATATGAAATAAACGAGTGATTAGCATCCGAATCATATAATGCCTAGAGTAGATTCCTATTGAGAGATAGTCCCTTGGACCTCTCCTGGGGATTTTCCAGCCTCTTACTTGTTTAGTGTTATTACCTGGCCTAAGTTTCGTGGCCTTATCACTCGTAGTTGTCTAACTCTATCTCTACCTCAACCTCGGCCTCTAGGAACTCCAGTTCCTTGCAAATTTTCCATCTTATCTTTAAGACTGACACACATTAATAACACACATTAAGGAATAATTTAATTTTCTAAACAAACATATACTCCACATAAGGTAATATACCTACCATAACAGCTAACTGGCTTTAATACCTGTAGTCATATTTCCGTATTGTCGTACTAATAGTTACTCGCTTACATGTTGCCTAAAACTAACATAGTTTGAGCTATAATGTTCTGCTTTTAGAAAATTTGTCCGTAGAGCGCTTATCAGCTCTTTGTGTGTACTCAAGACACGTTGCAGGGTATTTGGGTTTATAAAAAGATTCACTTCCGGAATCATCTTGGTAGCTTAACAGCTGGAAATACGCACGTTTATCATTGACGGATGAATGATCTGATCCTATAGGTCTTTTCTGGCTCAGAGGGTCTACTCAGAGGGTATACTAGCCATTGGTTCTGGGTCCACTACATTCAGGGATACTGAATGAAAAAGGTGTTTGATCATATATGGTTTCGTAAGGATATTCCGGGTGGGGTGGTATTCGGGTTTCGGGGTTAATTATCGGAGCAATATCATATTCAGGAGCAGAAAGATGCATTAGCTCAAGGTTAAGTTCTAGAGTGGGGTTCTAGAGTGGGGTATAACTGATCAGGTTGAAGTACAGGTTCAAGATTGTACACTAGCTTAGGATGGTATACTTCTGAGGGTTTATGGTTATGAATGGGTACAAGGGGTCTTTCAGGGTTTGGGTGATCTACTGACTCAAGGTGGTACTGGTTTTGATTAATATACTAGTTCGAAATGATACACCGGTCTAGGGTTGTATATGGGTTGTCAAAATACTCTGGTTTGAAATGGTACTCGGGGTACTTGGGTTCTATCTCTTCTTCGATTTATTAGGGGAATAGTGTGGGACATACATAGGGTCGGGAGCAGGATGGAATGGTTCAAACATAGGCAAAGGGTCAGGAGGTAAGTATTCAGGTTCTGGGTGGTATTCTGGCTCTGGTTGTCATCGGGGTAGTTTGGCAAATACTCCGGGTCTAAATGGTATTTTTCGGGGTGGGGAAATCTGGTTCAAGCATAAACATAAGGGGTGGATTTGTTGGTTCCGGGTTCAGTCTTACTTTTACGTTTCCAGAGACTACTGATCGATGTGCTACACGTCTCCTTCTCCCATAATAATCTACGTAGGGAAACTCGTCTGTTTATTACCACAACAACACCAGGGTTTTATCACTACTCGTTTTCAAAAGATGCTCTAAGATAATGGCTTAGAGCCCAACTTAGTTAATCAAACCGATTGGCCAGGTAGGTGTCTATCATGGGAGTCTCACCGAGACTTTACGGTGACTGAATGACTGATCCACATAGACTAGCCCTACCTTCGGCACCAATGGTTTATTATAATTGAGCCAGGTTCTTGCTAGGTAAAATGCTCTTAGTTTGAAAAACTCCGAACCTAACTCCGTTACTCAAACAATCTGGCCAGGCAGGTGTATTTGTGGAAGCCTCGCCAAGGTTATCAGCGACTGATTGACAACCACAAAACCCCTTTCTAGACACCAGACTATTTGGAGTAGCATAGCTAAATTCCTGCGAGGATGTCCGCTCTGATACCAAAATGTAACATCCCAATTTTGAAAGCTTTTTTTTTTTTTTGGTATTGATCGAGTAGAGCATCGGAAGTAAATAGTATTAAAAAAAAGTAATCGATAAAATATCCACCGTAATGTATGTGCTAGCCTGTTTAACAGCGTTACAAAAAAATTTTCCAAATGACATCATTGCTAAGTACAAAACAAAAGGGCTTCCTCCTAGCCGGCTCCTATATCCGCCGCTTACCCTTGTCTTGATCCCGTTCACTCCGGATCCCGAAGCTATGGTAAGAGCCGAGGTTCAATACCCATTGAACCTCGTGTAACGGTTAACCTCATGTTCATGTAACAAGTATGTATGACAGTTTATTCATGATATCACAGCAATATTCACATATGAAAGATAATAACCGAACACATGCCATCGCATATGAACGTTATTATAGTCTACACTATTCACCGGTGCCACGATGTACGGTCGTGTCCTCGCTAGGAAAACTCAACGGCGTTATCAATACCATAACCCGTGTATAGCTGTATGTGCACAATCAATAATTTTTTTTGAAAACAGAATCTCAGTCTATGAATACAACCATCACATATAGGTATACAATAAACATCAGAGTTAGTGTTACAGTACGCGTCCGTACCTTCGTCGGTGTTGTCGGTACGTTGACGGTCGGACGGTGATCACGCGTATCCTATAATGGTAATATCATATTTATTAATTTATAAATAATATCCTAAGAGATATTTTGGCCACTAATGACTATTTTGCCCTTGCAACATTTATTTTTCACTTTATTCCTTCAAAATTCGTAGAACAACGCTGGTACAAATCTGGGCAGCATTTCGTCTAACTTTGAAAAATCATAATTAATTCTAGAAAAATTGAAACGAGGATCCGTAAAATTTCTTGGAATCCTTAGAATGTATATTTTCAAGTAAAAATAATCAATTTTTCCCAGATTCTACGGATCACTCCCAGTTTTAAAGTTTTGAGTCTCTGCCCAGAATTTTTCCAGAAATTCATAGCCTAACTTTGAGGATTTTTATCTCTCTGTACAGAAATCATTTTGACATGTTCTTGACATATTTAAAAATCCCTATATGTCTATTTTAACCATGAAGTTTCTCAGAATTTTTGACCATATTTTCAATATGAAATTTTGGCATGTTCATCACTGATTCCAGAATTTTCATAACCGATGAAATTTCGCGAACTTCGTTACTTTGATGATTTTCTTCCAGAAATTTTGCTATATAACTTCCCCATCATTTTTTCGAAATAAATCTAATTTTGACCATAAAAACATGTAAATAAAATTATTCTAGCATATTTAAGATCTAAGCTACTTCTATCTAAGAATTTAAGAACTAGAACTTAAAGAACTTAAAGCTAAAGCTAGAGAACTTACCAAGAAATTTGCTCCTCCTTCTTCAAGACTCCTCACTCTCACTTTCACTCTCTATATCAGATTTACTAAGCTTGCTTTGGTGTGAAATTTGTGAAGAGGTTGGTGCTCTATTTATAGGAAAAAGCTATGGCAATCTTGTAATCCTCTAACTTACACATCTTTCATTTTTGGCCATGGGTTTGAATCTGAATTTCTCCTTCCAGCTGAGCCAAAAACGTGGCCTACCTCCCCCCCATACTTCCTCCTTTGATTTTTCACCAAAGCCTCTTGCCTTGGTGTCAAAATTGTCCCCATGTGTAAAGCTTTTGGCCCCAAGAGTGCTTTGGTGGCTCTTCCTCCTTCATGCATTCTCCAAGCATGCATTGGTGGCCTCTCCACCTTCATGCATTTCCCAACTTGGTGTTCTAATTTCCTAGTTACTCTAAGTATACTTGTAACTAGATGACTTTGGTGATTGGTTAGCAATTAAGCAAAATGCTCTTAGGGTTTAGTCTCTAATTAGCTTAATCTTTGGTCATTAATCCTAAAATGGTGTTTTAGGTATTATTAAATTTATTTGATTGGTTACTAATTTAATCATGATCATTAGTAATCATTTTTATGCTAATCCTAACCCCTTATTGGTCCTTGACCTTTAATTATCCTAATACATCTTTAATTGGTGACTATTAACATTAATTGTAAAGAATTACCTAAATATTCCATTAGTGTAATTTTAATTGCTCTTTAATTGTTGGTAATTGCCCCTTAATTGTCTCAAGTGTTTTGATAATTCTTTATGGCTTTTTATAAATTAAATATGAACTAGGCATTAATTACGGGGTATTAGAAAATTTAGTCTCTAAATAAATTATGAAAATTGGTGCTTTGATTATTTATGAAGATTTGTACAATTTACTTAATTTAGTGAAGACCTAGTTGATCATTAATTGTTTTTTATTTCTCTTAAATTTTTAGAATGCTCTTGGATTTATTAGTTTATCATTTAGCTTAATTTAATGGTGAATTTTGCCCCTTGCAAAGAAAATAGGGGAATTAATTTAATTTTTGGGAAAAATCCCTAATATGGCATTTTAGATGTTTTTAGGCTTAATTTATTGGTTACCATTTTAATTATGATTGGTAGTAATCTCCTTTGGGCTAATCTTGGTCTTTTGATAACATTGAGCCCTTGATTAAGTGGGTATATTCTTAATTACACCATTTAAACTAAAACATTAATTTATTTCAAAAATTAAGGTTAATCTTTTAATTATTGCAAATTTAATTGTTCACTAGTATTTGAAAATTTTCCCTTAGTGAAATAAGTATTTTAATATCATTAAAACACTCCTTTATGCACAACTTAAGATTATGCTCAATTATAATATTATTAAGGTATTTAGAGATAACATACTCTTCTATTTAAATAGGTATTTCCTACCAACATATTGTATTGTAGTTTTTCGGGTATTACAAATCACATGAGATAATTTATCCATGCATAACACAAACAGCAAAGGAGATATAGGGTCTCCTTGTCTAAGACCCCTTTTAGGAGTAAAGAATTCTGTTTTGGATCCATTCCATAAGATATTGTATGAAACTGAAGAAACACAGTTAATAATTAAATCAACAAGTTTAGCTTCTAACCTTATTTCAAGTAAGACTTGCTTTAGGAAATCCCAGCTAATGCGGTCATAAGCCTTTTCAAGATCGACCTTCATAGCCATGAGTCCTCCCTTACTACGATTCTTATTCATTATGTGGAGAATTTCTTGTCCCACAATAATATTGTCTTGAATGCTTCTCCCTTTAATGAAACTTGATTGGTATGGAGAAATTAAGACATTCATTGCGTCCCTCAATCTCAACGCTAACAACTTAGTAACACACTTGAAGTGAACCGTACATAAAGATATAGGTCTGAAGTGTGAAACTAACTCAACATGTTCTCTCTTTGGAATTAAGGCAATAAGGGTTCGATTGGCCTCCACTATAAAACATTGACCCTGATATACATTTCGCACAAACTGACATAAGGCTGGGCCAACAGTGCTCCAATTAGACTTATAAAAAACTGCAGGGAATCCATCAACTCCCAGGGCTTTATAACACCCCATAGAAAATAGGACCCTTTTTTATTTCTTCATCATCAAGGATACTTCCTAAACTCTCAACAAGCAGCGGATCCAAGAAAGGAAACTGAGCATTAGTACTCAAATTTCGTGCCTCAGTGGGAGCATCACAGAATAACTCTTTGAAATGATCAATAACCATGCTTTTCAGTTCTGTAGCATTGTCAATCCAATGGCCCTCTGAATTTTTAAGCATGCGCACTCTATTCCTCTTCTTTCTTAGTTTGGTTTTCAAATGGTAATATCTAGTGTTCGGTCTCCTTTGGTAACCCAAACAGCTCTAGACTTTTGGAACCACTTGATTTCCTCAAGTCTCAAGACTCTTTCCAGTTCCCCTTGCAACTCCATCTCCAAATTACACAGAAATTCAGAATGGGGATAGGAATTGGAATTTTGAATACCTTGGAGCCTATTTAAAAGACCCTGTTTCTTCTTCTCAACCATCCCAAATATCTCTATGTTCCAAGTACCCAGAGAATTTTGCAGATTTGACAACGATTGGCCTAAATCCCAATCAGCAGTCCACGCTCCCTCTAGAAATTCCTTATAGCTTTCATGTTGAAGCCACATAGCTTCAAACCTAAAACACTGCTCGCCACTATTACCATCCCTTGTCTCTCCAAAACTCATACAGATCGGATTATGATCAGAGAAAAGAGTTCGAGTCAATACTGTAGAGAGCAATTTGGATATTCAAGAATAAATTTTTCACTAGCTAGAGCTCGATCTAGCCTCTCATATAGCCGACGACCACCTGGGAATTTTGGTCCTCTCCAAGTGTACCGAGGTCCATTCGATCCCAAATCTTCCAACTGGCATCTTCGGATTCAATCATCAAAAAGCCTCATCCTTGACGCATTCGGACCCATTCCACCCATTCTCTCCGTCGAATAAAGTATATCATTGAAATCCCCTAAAGTGACCCACGGCTCAAAATTTGACGCTGCAAATCTTTCCAATTCATCCCACAAATGATGTTTATGCATAGCATCTGGAAGAGCGTAGATTGCAGACAAAGCGAATTTAAGGCCCCCACCACTTTCACAATTAATATGCATGAATTGCCTCCCAGAGTGACTAATTACAACACTTACCTGGGATTCCTTCCACGCAACCACGATTCCTCCTGAACGGCCCCTACTCGGCACATAATCAAACCCGTCGAATCCCAACTTAGACAAGCTTTTGAATCGAGAATCCGATTCACACTTCGTCTCCGACAGGATAATCAGGCTTGGGTTGGCTCTTCGACAAACCACTCGAATATTACTTAGAAATTTGCTTCCACCGGCTCCACGAATGTTCCAGTAGAGTATATTCATCATAAATTTTATTATTTTTTTAAAAAAAAAACCACAGAAAGGAAACTCACTAAGCTATCAGCCCAGCACTTGACCCAGCCTCACGGCCCATTTCACCAATGGGAGTCTCATTCACCATCTCACAATCATCATCATCGTGAGAGGCCCAAAATCTCCCTTTCGGCCCACTGTCTAAAATAGCATCCCCTGGATCAATTATTGGGTTGGAGAAAATTACCATTTCCTTGCCATCCGATGGGCCCCCTTCATTTGACTCAAGAATTGCTTCCTCACGTGATTCCTTTGCTACTGACGGCTACTCCTGACAGATCCTCATCAAATCACCCCTTGTCACCTCTTTCTGCACCCTATCCCTACTACGTTTATCCCTTCTATTCTCCTGCCTAACCACTAATTCCAAGCTTTTGCCTTCAACTGAACTTTCCCCTTTTGATTGAAGCTTCTGTGTCCCTCCTTTTTCCTTCTTATTGTCTTTTTTTGCAAATGATTTCCTCTCAACTACCTCTGTCTTGTCACACATTTGTATCCCAGAATTGCCCTCCTTATTCACATTATTTTCCACTGCAGGTCCTTCTTCTTCCTCGGTTGCCAAAGCATCGAACCGAGAACCTTTGCTATGTTGGGAAGTTCCTGCCACCTTCGCACTACCTCCTTCGATCTCTTTCTCTCTTTTTTCCAACTTGGTTTTTGAACCACACGCCATACATCTTGATCATTGTTGTTGCCTCCCTTCGTAGAGGAATCTTTCACCTTGGAACCTCCATCATCCACATTAGCCACTTCCCCTGTTTTAGCAATATTCTTCCCAGCGCAGTTCTCTGCCTTGTGCCCATATATACCACAACTAGAACAAAGCCAATGTAATCCCTCATACTCTACATAATAATCTTCCCCATCCATAGTAAATCCCGACATCAATTGCTTGCTCAGATCCACTAACACACATATTCATGCATAATGTCCTCTGAGCTGCCCAGAAGTGTTTATATCAATTTTTATAGTCTGCCCAATCCTATCACCTATCCACGTCAAGGCCTCTCTATCATAATATTCGAAGAACACACTAGGCATTCTCACCCAAACAGCTACTTTATCTATGTTAGCACGTTTTGGGTTGAACAGAGAGGTTCCCATGGCCTTATTGTTAGATAATGGTCAAATAACATCCAAGGGCCACCTGTAAGTGCATTGAAATAATCCTCTTTATTTGTGAGTTTAACCACAAAATAGCCATTTCCAATATTGATTAAACTGATAACTCCCTTTTTTGCCCACAGAGACTGAAGAATCGAGAGCAAGAGCTTATAACCAATATTCCTGCCCAAGAGCTTTACAATGACAGCCCTATTTTAGGCCTTGTACAATATCTTTTTCATCTTTTCAGAGAAACTGAACGTAGGAAAATTCCTATTGGGATCCTCCTTTATTTGACATAGAGGTTCACTGTCTTCAGCATCACTTGTTCCCTTATCAGACATTGAATCATCCGATAAGTCATTCTCTTCTACCATTGCTACCTTCTCCTGCACATTTAAGTTAATTCCTTGAAGCATTTCTGAAAAGGACGGACCTCCAACCTTTTAAACATCACAACCGGAAATGGATTCAGGTCGCCACTATTTTAAAATAGGCACTCAGGAATATATTCGAGTGTCGCCTCTTTTAAAATAGTGGCGACTGAAATGGATTCAGTCGCCACTTTTCTAAAATAGGTGACCTGAACTCCAATCAGGTCGCTTCTATTCTCAATAAACCTAATCGACACGGACGCACACTCCCTCCTATCAGTCCCAATACATACTCCTCCTCTCACCCGATAGAAATCCTCAGTTCCCCTCTCTATCACGCCTCCGTCTCCACCTTGCCGAGCCTTCTATTCAGAGGTGGATCGAGGTATACCGCACTTTCCCCCCTTAAAATAACCATTGTTTTTTTCCTAAAATCGAAAATCAATTTATTTAGGTTTCAGTCTCGAATTGCATTGCAGATCCCTCTTCCAACTTCACCCACTTGCTCGTGTCTTCTCGCTTGCTCGCGTTTCCTCACCCTCCGGCCTCGTGCTCGTGTCTCCGGCTTCTCCGCTCTGTGGTTGCCATCTCCAATCTTTCCTTGCTCTCTCCCCAGTCCGCCATAATCGGTGAGTCCTCGGCTTCTGAAAAAGCGAATTTGATTCTTTCATTCATTTACACATGCCCTTTTGCCAGCATCGGATTATTTTATATTCTTTCATTTAATCTTTTAATTTATGTGAATTTTTCACTCTCATGGATTTGCAGTTTGTTCTCAGGTCGACAACCGGAATTTGGTCGAGGGAAATTCCCGGGAGTTCTCGCTAATTGGTCGGTACTACCGAAATTTAAAGCTTTTATGCCGATTCATTTCATCTTTTCCGAATATAATTTATTACATGTTCGGGTTAGTAAATTTGAGATATTTCTACTTCCTTTTCCTCTATGCTAGAGTGTCACTTTATTTCTTTAATCGATATTCACTATTGAACGTAGTGCACGCACCTCATATCGCTTGTGTAGTTTGTGATTGAAATTGGATTGTACATATTCTTCTCGCTGGAAAATTCTTTTTACACTCAACCATTTGGGAAAATCTGTGTTAGATTTTTTCTCGCTCGTAAATTTTCATTTACACAAGAATGCAAAGTATGGAAGTAGAAGTAGTTTGGGCTATGGAATATGCCAAAGTTAAATGTTGGCATCATGGAATTTGAGTTTCAATCTTTGGTGAATAATTTATCCCATGCTTTCGGGAATAATGTGCCTTACTAACGGGCATGTTAGTATTTGCCAATACAAAACGGCTAAGTAAAGAACAAGAACCAAGGCTAGGCTAGGTGATTCCCCTAAAAAACAAAGAAAGAAGAGGAAGAGAAGCAATGATAGAAGAAAACCCTTTTTTCGAGTGCTAAGCAAAGGAATAACTAAACGAAACAAAGCTGAAACCTAACAAGTAACAATGATTAAAAAAATTCCCTTTTTTCATTGCTATGCAAAGGAATAGGTAAAATATGTGTTGGGTTTCAGGACTTGCCTACAAAAATGGAGTATGCATGATTATCTGGCTTTCAATATTGATCTCTGTCGTGGTATGTGCAGATTACTTGAGACTCCTAATTGTAGTTTCTCAATTGCTGGAAAAATTACTTATCTAGAAATCGGTCGCATGATGATATTGGAAATTACTTTACGGGCATAGGCCGCATAGTAAAAAATTGTGGCATAATAGGATATTGGATACCGCAGTCAAAGCTTGCTTTTAATCTGCTATGGTTTTGTTGGGATGAACTAGAGATCTTTTGGTATGATAAAGGACATATGTATGTCTTGTTCTATGCAGGAAGATGAAGAGAAAGTGAAAAAGTTTTTGAAAATGAATTCAAACTACTTTGTCTTTTAATCTGTTATGGTTTTGTTGGGTTTCGTAATGCAAACTACTTTATCCTTATTCTTACGTTGACCGCCATTATGGTCGATTAGATGGAATGGATCATTCTCGTCAAACCCTTCTAATAAATTTTTCCTTCAAACTCTAAATGGGCAATAGTCTTTATAAATTCAAATTGTGCAGTGTTCTTGTGAATAGAAATTGTTGTTTTGATCTTCTCAATCATTCAATCAAACATGCTTCGTTCATCTTTAAAACCACTATTTTCCTTTCCTACTTTGGACTGTTCATGTTAGTATTTGGACTGTTCTTCCCCACTTGTATTTGTACCTCACCACCCAACCAGATACAATTATTTGCTTCTATGAATAATTGTTTGAATGCACACAATCTAGCCTCGCATTCATTTTAATCATGAATTTATATCCATGCTTTCTTCTCATGCTTTTGCAATGGTAGTTTCATTGCTATTAATGAAGTTGGAATTGGAGGTTGTGGTCCTAAATATAGAACTTGAATAAGCTATGTTTTTAAAAAAAAAAAAATTGGCTGATGTGATCGTATTTTTGCATTAGGCCATTATTTTAGTACCTGTTGAGAAAATCTTGGTCAAAGGTTTCAAGCCAATTGTTGCGCTCTCAAATTAGGTCAGTTGCTTTCATTTTATTCACACACATATATTTTCCTTATATGATACCTTCTTTCGATTGAGAACAACACTTTTGTCTTATGGCTTCATGGTTTACCATTATTGATTTAAGTGTTTTTAATCCAATCCTTGACCTTTTTTTGTCTTTCCTTTATTATTAGCCATCCGAACTACATGAACTTGATTAAAAAAGTGATGGCTTCATGGTTTGCCATTACTATTACCATTGAATTATATGCGTGTTAGTAGGAATAATTCTAATGTTCTCTTACTTGATGAAGTTATTGGATTTAATACCCGATATTTTCTAAATTGCCTTAGTTAGTAAGTTTTGTTGAATTAAGTTGAAATGGTTTGTTGTTGAAATTTTGGGATGTCTTCTTGTTGAGGGGAAATGTGCCGAATTTTTTTACAAGATTGAGAAAAAGCATGTCGTTCTTGAAATTGTTATGAACTTGATTTGTTGTTGGAAATGTCTTAGGTGATAATAAAATGGGTCATAGTTGGATGAATGCTTTGAGAACTAGTGAAGAATATGAGAATGGGGTGGAAGAGTTTATTGAATTTGCTAGAAGGAATGTGGCTACAAAAAATGGGATGTACTATTGTCCATGTGTTAATTGTTTAAATGGGGTTCGAAGGGATATTCTTGATATAAGGGACCACCTAATTTGTGATGGAATCAACCTTCGATACACAACGTGGATATGGCATGGTGAGGAGGTAACTCCCAGTTCATCCTACGAAAATGAAGTTGAGGTAGATGATGATGGAATGGAGAGAATGATTCATGATGTTGAGGTCGAATCCTTTGCACAACCGCATGAATATGATAGTGTGCGGAGTGATGTAGAGACACCTTTGTTCCCGGGGTGTACTAAGTATACACGGTTGACTGGGACCTTACATTTGGTCAACTTAAAGGCAACATGTGGGTGGACTGATAGCAGTTTCACGTCGTTGCTTGAATTGTTGTGTGATATGTTTCCAGATAATAATGTACTTCCAAATCGTATGTATGAGGCCAAGAAAATCTTATCTACGATGGGTATGGAGTATAAAAAGATACACAGTTGCCCTAATGACTCGCATATTGCAGAAATGAGTATGAAGGCCTTAGTAATTGTCCGAAGTGTAAAACTTCACGATACAAAGTGAAGAAAGGTGGTGGTTCGGGAGATCACACAAAAAAAGGCAACCTTTGAAGGCATTGTGGTATCTTCCCATAATTCCTCGCCTTAAGCGTACGTTTACTAGTGAAGCAACAACAAAGAAGTTGAGATGGCATTCGATGAGAGAATATCCGATGGAAAATATCTACGGCACCCTGACTCGACTCCGCAATGGAAGAAAATAGACGAAATGTTCCCGCAATTTGGCATTGAGCCAAGAAACCTTCTACTGGGGCTTTGTACGAGATGGCTTCAATCCGTATCGAACTCTTAGCAGTACCCATAGTGCATGGCCGGTTCTCCTTGTAATATACAACTTACCTCCCGGCTATGTATGAAACGCAAGTATGTGATGCTTTCTATGATGATTTCTCGGACCAAAACAAACTGGTAACAATATCAATGTGTACTTGGCGCCTTTGGTTGAGGATTTGAAGAAGTTGTAGGAGGAAGGCATAGATGTGTTTGATGCATATAAGAAGGAGTCCTTCAAGTTGCGTGCAATGATTTTTACCACGATCAACGACTTTCCCGCATACGGAAATTTGTCCGGGTACAAGATGAAGGGGCATAAAGCATGTCCAATATGTGAAGCGACACAAACTTCCAGCAATTAAAGCATGGAAAAAACGGTCTACCTCGGTCACAGGAGGTTTCTTGATCGGTTCCACCCATATCGTAAGTTAAGAAAGCGTTTTAACGGCTTACCGGAGCATAGAACGGCTCCAAAGGCATTAACCTAGGAGAGGAAGTCTATAGCCGGGTGATGCATATCAATGTCACATTGGGTAAGCGTAAAAGGATTGTGGGTGAGAAGAATATATGGAAGAAGAGATCAATTTTCTTTGATCTTCCATATTGGCGTTGTCTTGATGTGAGACACAGTCTTGATGTGATGCATGTGGAAAAAAATGTTTGCGATAGCCTTGTCAATTACTCTTTTGCACATACCGGGGAAGACTAAGGATGGAATTAGTGCGAGACTAGACCTGGTTGATATGGGAATAAGAGAACGGTTACATCCACGAGTAACGGAAGATGGTAAGAGGGCATACATGGGCCAGCAGCTCATACACTATCAAAAGCGGAGAAAAAAAGTTTGTGTGGGTGTCTATATGACATTAAGGTTCCACAAGGATATTCTTTAAATTTGAGAAGGTGTGTTTCAATGGACGATTTGAAGTTAGTGGGAATGAAGTCTCATGATTATCATGTGTTGATGCAACAACTATTACCAAGTAGCTATTAGGGGCATTATGAAAGATGAAGTGCGGACCACTATAACAAAATTGTGTATTTTCTTTAATGCTATATGTAACAAAGTCATTGACATTGAAAAGTTGGATGAATTGGAAAATGAGGGTTATATTATTTTGTCCCAACTAGAGATGCATTTTCCTCCCGCATTTTTCGATATAATGGTGCACCCGATAGCGCACTTGGTAAGGGAGGTAAGGCTCATGTCCGCTTTACCTAAGGTGGATGTACCCTTTCGAGCGATACATGAAGATCTTAAAAGGGTATTCTAAAAATCCTTATCGACCTAGGAAGCCTCAATCGTTGAGAGATATGTAGTGGAAGAGGCTATGGAGTTCAGTAAAGATTATCTATCGTGGTCGACGTTACAATCTCAAAGCATGATAAGGGGATAAGTGAGGGAACTCGAGGAATCAAACCGAAGAATATGCTTCGTGCCGAGGTGTTGCAAGCACACCGTACATCTTGAATAATACGGAAGAAGTTCAACCATACATTGATGAACACGTAAAGAGTTTGAAGAATATGAATCCAAGGAAGAATGACATGCGAGATAGCTAATGAGCAAAAGAAGACATTTATAAAGTGGTTCCAAGAGAAGGTATTGCACGAGACCGGTGTGTCGGCTACAATCGAGTGGTTAGCCTGGGGCCTTCTTATCGGTCATCACTTGGACAGTTATGATATCAACGGATATTCTTTCTACACAAAAGACCAAGATGAGAAGTTACAGGCAAAATAGTGGGGTGATGGTTGAAGCTGAATCCATGCACTTTTCGAGTTCGAAAGACAAAAACCCGGTGTTAGTATCTATGGCCTATTATGGAGTTATTGAAGAAATATGGGAGATGAGCTACACCAAGTTTAAAGTTGCTTTATTTAAATGTAAGTGGGTTAACAATAATGCTGTTGTAATAGATCCTAAATTTGGATTTGTCTCAGTTGATCTTCAAAGACTTGGTCATAGAGACGAGCCATTCATTCTAGCAAGCCAGGCGAAACAAGTGTTTTATGTTACAGACCTTGCAAATAACAAAATGTCCATTGTACTTCAAAGTAAAAAAACAGACGTATGGTGAAGAATCCTTGAACCTGGACGATACACTCCCTTTCACAACAAATCCACCTACAACACGTGAAGTAGAATCGGTAGATGATGAAGAATATGCTCCAAGGAAGGATCATTTCAAGGAATATGGGAAACCATATAAAGTAAGATCTTAAGTTATGAAAAAGTCCTATGTTATTTTTGTACAGGTTTAACATGTTAGTTCATTTTATTCATTCGTTTATTATTTAATAATAACCCTATCTAACATTATTCATTTGTCTTTGATGAACAGGAATATGTCTAGCTCTGACGAGTCATCGGGTGATGGTGGGAATGATGTACCAGTGGTGAGAAGGGGTAGAGGTAGCACACATATGGGTGCGTTAATTGCACGTCGTGGCGGTCAGAAAAAGAGGCTGCATGTGGAGTTCGAAGCCAATATGAAACCAATTGGTCCAAAGGAAGACAATTTCATTAGCTACGTAGGCTATCTGGCTCGAAGCAAAGTTCGCATTGTATTCTCTCATTGGAAGTTGTTTCCTCCTAAAACGAAGGAGTTGATCTGGGCACAACTTTTGGTATCTCACTTTCGATATCTTATGCATTTGTATCTTTAGTTTTATCACTTGATTTCTTTCATATCTTCTCTTTTACCTTAAGAAAAAACGTATGATGTGCCTAACAATAAGGCCATGAACAAGCATTGGATGGGCGAGGTTCGTATACGTTGGAAAGACTTTAAGAACAAGCTCACTAGAAAGTATATTCGAGGGGCAAAGAGGGACATGGACCCATGTCGGGACTATGATTACATTAGTCCGCAGGACGGAGGGAGTTTGTGGAGTCACGCGAGAATCCCGAATTTCTTGTAAAATTTCTTTCATATCTTATCTTTTAGTTGAATCTATTTGACATCGAAGGCTCAGTTTTTATTTGTTTTCGTGTCACGGGAAAAAGTCAGCCAATAGAGAGAGGCAAGCGAGAAATAAGTATCCGCATTACATGTCTAGGGGTGGCTATAAGAAGCTTGAACTGAGGCCGATGGAAGAAGAGTTGCAGAAAATGAAGGAAGCCGCTCAATCCGATCCTTCCACCGTTATCCAGGCCCTCGAGCGTCCTCCTCGCCACAAAAAATGGATAGCTGCGAGGATGAAGGGCGAGAAATACATAAATGAAGATGTGCCGAGGTTGCTTCAAAGATTGTAAGTAGTTAAATTAGAAGTATTAAATAGCCTCGGTTGTTTCATATTTTTAGAGTTTAATTAGTTACTATTTATGAAAAATCCTATGATACGGGATGTGCTTGAGCAAAGCGCCCAAGGTTCATTCACGCTGGGTACACGGATGGACATTTTGTCCACGGCGATCGGGGAAGCCTAATTACCTTGATGCTCGTCGTGGGGAGCCAAGGGGAGTTAGTGTCGCGAAATACTTTGGACGGCGTTCGAGTTGTTCACATGACGATGACAACCCTAGTCCTCGGCTTGTAGCCAAAATTCGAGCGTCCCTCGTAGATGAGGTTATGGCACAACTACGGGGGTGAAAAGGGAGATGATACAAGGGAAGGTAAATACGCAACCTTCAAACCAGGAATCCCGGCCTTCCCAAGCGGAAGGAAAGTTTTCACGCTCCGAGATGTACCTATTGGCGAACCTTCTCATCACTCTCCGGATGTACTTATTGACGAGCCTAGCGAGCCTTCTCACACTCCACGGGGGGACAACCCCGCACTCTATATTTGGATGACCCACACCGGCGTATTGTTGCGAGATGGTCTTGTTTACCCGTAACAAACCACACACCACAATATGCAAATTCCACACGACCAACGTAGGGTGACTCGACAAGTGTGCGAGAGGGGGAAGAAAAGACAACCATCCCGATTGTTGATGAGGAGGTTCCCACGCTAGACGCCGCCATCACATCGTTCATCCTTTGGCCGCATCATCTTATTGAGGTGGGGACGACACCTCCAATGGTAGGAAATACATTGCGATTGACGATGAGTAGGGTTTAGGATTGATTTTCATTGCTAACCCACTCATAATCTGTTTAATATGTTTTCATAGCATGAACAAGTCATGCGGCAGATTTCCATACTTATCACAAATTTGCGAGAGCTCTACCAGACATCGTCTTTATCGGCTTCATAGATGTCTCCGCCATTGTCTGCAGACAAGACATATCCGATATCAATTGATGAAAGATTTGTGAGTTTATGCATATGGACTGTTTAGATATACAAAGTGGCTTCAACTTGCAATCTTGTAAGTTTTTTTTTTACCCTTTAATTATGTCAATACTCTTTTTTTGTTTAATATATTCAACAACACTTATCATTTTATTTCGATCGTAGTGTCTCGCCACGACATCTCGCAAAAAGGGAGACCTATTGGATTCGTATGGATTCTTATGTCCTGGATCCACAGCTTCGGCTCGCAATATCTTAGCCTGGAGGGCCATTTATGTTGGTTTAACAATGGCGACATAAAATCGTCTTGTTATCTAGCGCCAATACATGAAAGGTGCGTATTTTTTTGTCTATATAAGATTTTTAAGGAAAAAAATGCTTTTTTATCTTAGTTTAATATTAATATGTATATGTTGTAGTGGTCATTGGACCTGTGCATTGTTTGTCTCGCCAAGAATGCATGTTATTGGTTCGATTCCATAGGTGGCAGGCCAACCGAGGATATCAAAAACATGTTTGCCGAGTAAGTAAATTTTTGTCTAAATCATCGATTCTTTTTTTAAATGAATTTTTTCATGTCTCGTTAATTTCCATTTTAATGATAGTGGTCTTAGGACATATAGACAGATTCTTGGAGCACGAGAGCAGGGGTGGACCGAAGTGGTTTTATCGAAGGTAAGTAGTTTCAATTCAAGTTTTTTCGAGACACAAGAGTAGCTTTTACGTTTAACAATTTGTTTTTGATTTATAGTGCCATCACCAACCAGGGAACACCGAGCGCGGATACTACGTTATCAATTGGATGCAATCTATCGTTTCCGCCGGACGTATTTACCGCTTGCAAAACGCACGTAATGCTCCGTGATCCTCAAATGATGATATTTTTGTTGTGGTACTTCGTTGTTAATTATACCTTGTTTTCCAATTTACGTTTTTTTATCGAGGATCCGTACTCACAGGATGACATCGATTCGATTCGAGACATGATGGCTAGATATCTTCTTGAACATGGCTCAATGTGAATATATAGGCAAGTCATTACTTGTTAGGGTGATTGTCATTGTGAAACTTATTAAGCTGTGCTGACATCGGTTTCGTAAATTATTGGTGCCGCTCTTGAATTTGCCACTTTAATTGCTTGTGAATATGAGGTTAGATCACTTGTTTAATTCTGGAAATAGATCAACGCCATATGAGGTTTGATTTTGCCATTATACCTTCATCGCATTTGATTTTCCAATAACCAAGACTTGAGAATTTTGTTGAATCATACCATCATAACCGATTTGTCGAAAGTTTTATGTGTGCTTCTTGCTTGGGAGGTGTTTGATTTGCTTGTGTGGTAATGCGTGATTATTACTAGGTGGCTCTCATTCACTTTAGCATTAGAGTTGAGCTAAATTCGTATCTTTGAAACCTTGAAATTCTGTTAAGCTTTGTGTTCAAAAGTCATTTTTTATATATATTTGCCTCTTTGTCGCATATCGGTGTTATTGCCAATTGAAGGGAATGTTGATGCTATCTAATTGCGCATTAAATTGTGAAAGTGTTGTGAAATTTTGGAGATTAATTGCCTCCAAATGTGAGAAAAATTTGTTGTCATAGTGGTGCTTTGTTTGTTGTTTTGGTCTAGTTTTAGTAACCTAAATCTAGGTCATACCTTCTTTCTTTTCTCGTTATTGAATTTGCTGAAAGTTTCGATCACTACATTCATTATCGTGACTTTCCCGAACTTGTCTTCTTAGGCTCGCAGTTGAAGTTTTCTCTTTGGAGTTGTTGATATTCTTGCATCCTCATGGTTATGTTGGAAGCTAAGTTGTGAATTTGATTGATTTTGTTGAACTGATCGAACATCTATATCATTCTCTTGTATGATCTTGTATGTGTAGCCAAAAGTTTTGTTGAAGTCACTTTTTACAATTTACTTATTGAACATTGTTATTTCACCTTCTTTTGATGGAATGCACATACAAATTCATACAAGATCAAATATTATCTATTATATGGGCTTAATTATTTTGTGAAGTATTTGCAAAGAAATTGGCCAAACAAAACAGCAAGCAAGTTTTTTTTTTTTTTTTTAAAAAAACTACTTTAAGGCGATTCGAAAATCAATTCGGGGCTTCTTTGGATCATCGAGACGACCGGAATAGATAATCGTCGCCTAAAATGGCATATGCGCGCGACGAAAATAGCTCAGGTCGCCTCATATGGGGTGACTGAAAACCCTTTTGTCGCCTCATATATGGGCGACCTGAATTTTAGGTCGCCTCATATGGGGCGACCTGAACTATTTTCAGGTCGCCTCATATACACCAAACGACTTCGCTCTCCCCGACGTCCCGTAGAATAAGGACGTTAATTGGGTCTTTTTTAGGTCGTCTTTTAGGTATTTTGTAGAAAGTCATCAGTTTTTTAATAACAGTGAAAATTAAATGACCTTTCTGCTTGCCCAATTATATATTTGAATTAAGCTGCTGCTTGTGTTATTGAGCAGGGGCCAGGGAGTGACTCCCAAGGATCATGATTGTGTCCTTCCTAGTGACAATTATCCCCACTGGCAAAGTTTCAAGGGTGAAAGAACTTCTGTGAAATTTAAAGTTCCATGGTTGTGATTTGAAAGGGATGATTATTTGTTGTGTATATTTCCCTTCAGGAAATTTGGACAACAAGGCATGTGAATCTTGTATTAGCTTAATGATTATAAATTATACAAAGGCAGCCACTGTGCACTATAGGCAAGATTCACTGACCTTCATTTGAAGAAACAGAGTGGAAGGAAATAATATCAAATTAGACTCAGATGACCAAGTGGAGGTAATTGTGATTTTTGGTAATGGATTAATTATGATGAGCATATGGAGGATCTATCATCACCAAGTATTGTTAGCTTCTTGAAACTCTTTTATTTGATACCATTTTAAGAGTTAAGATTGATGAAAGTTTTTGGTTTCAAAGGTGAAAAAAGAGTTTTGATAGATTATTAATATTAATTTTGGTTACCTTCTCTTCAAGAAGATTTTGGGCCAGTTTAAGTTAACGTTATATAAGCATGTTCATGCAAGTCAAGACAAATTTCCAAATCGTAATTCTGAGCTCTCAGAGCCTAAGATTCCAGGAAGTAGAAGTGGGGCAACCTCAAAATCCAGGAAAATGGTGCAGCTGGACAGGACAAGAAATGATTAAATTATTATCTGTTCTTATTTTTTTTATCAGTATTTTTATCATTTTTGATTTTATAATGTCTCTTAGATTATTTGGTCTTGAAAAAAATCCATACTGTATTTGTAGTTGATTTTGATGTGTAACTTATAATGAAACTGCAAAATTCAAGCCATCCATTTTATGTGCACTCTCTGTTTAATTAATCTTAGTTCTGTTTTTTTCCCTAATTTATTTTAATCGTGAGCTAATTCCAAACATTGACCAGACTTGGATTGAGAATCCAATTGAATTTATTTCTTGCAATATAAATGGGGGCTTATACTATTTTAGAGATAAGTTGAATTCTAAACTTCTAATATTCTCTATATCCAAATCATCATGTGAATCCTATGACTAAAGGTAGTCTTTTTCACCCTTTATTTTATTGAAATTTAAGGTATTTGATTTCATTAAAATTTAGTTATTACTTGCCCAAAAATGAAAAATAAAATACTACTCCCATTTCTACAATACCAAGATGCTTTTTATATAACAAGGGATGGGTTTCTAAGAGGAAATTTGTAATAACCCTACTTTTATGTAAATTATTGTATGAAGCTAATTAATATTTTATTATGAGATTTTCATTAAATTTAAAGTAAATAATATGTGTTTCCATCTAATTGACTAATAAGATTTAATTATTGTGAGAAGGCATAGGAAGATAAGAGATGGTTCAAGAATATGGACATATGGCAAGAAGGAAGACTATTAGCAACAAGCATTTATACCTTTGAAAATGACATGTACACATGGCAAGATTAATGTGACTATTAGAGAAATATCTTTGACTTTAAAAATAATAATGATAGCAATATTTATGATGCTATTATCCCAAAGACACATGGCATAACCTTGGGTACTAAGAGGAGGATATTAAAATCCCCTTGCCTCTTGGAATACCATGCATGAGAGAGAGAGGAAAGGAGAAGATAGAGTTTATCACATGAATCAAAGAAGAAATGTCTAGAGTAAGTCCACATGGCCCCTCATTAATTAAAGGATTTTACTAGAATGGACACATATGCTTAGCTAATTAATGATAAGAGACACCTATGCTTGGTGAATTAATTATAAGGGACACATATGCCTTATGAATTAAATATGGGGGACACCTAAGTTACCAAATGTCCAAATAATATTTGAAGAAGAATAAGTTGAGGACACATATGCACATTGAATTAATTACAAAGGACATTTGTGCAAAATTAATTGGCAAGTTATGCCACCTAATTAACTAAACCACTAAGCAAATTATTTCCATCACAAGAAGCTAACAATTAGAAAGATATTTTGGTGTCCTAAGGGGACACTTGGACGTGGCATAGAGAGGGAGAAAGGGAAGCCAAGGTTTTTTAAGAAAATAGAAGAGAAATCTAGAGAACTCCAAGGGGCAATTATAAGGGTAAAAAGGTAAAAATTACAAGAAGATATTCTTGGGTGCCAAAGCCTCTATATAAAGAGAACCTCTTTCCCCATTTAGCACCAAGGAAGACATCACATACATGCACACATAGATAAGAAGAGAGTGGTGAGTTTAAGAGCTAAAGCAAGAAGGAAGAGTACCAAGAAGATTGAATCAAGGTAAGAGAGTTATGAAATTTATTTTATTTTCTTTAAATTTATACAAATATGTTTAAGTCTTCAATTAATAATCTTGTATAATATTGTTGGAGTTCTAACTATAACTCAAGGAGATCAAGGTGAAAGAAGCTAAAGAAGTTAGGACTTTAAATAAGTAAGTTATCTTCCCTAACTTCTTGAAATTTCGCAAAAAATTAAGGAAATTATAGTCAATAATAGAACTTGGTGATATAATTTTATTTTGATGATTTTGATGGTTTAAAAGTGATTAAAATGGAATTTTGTATAAAGAAGAGTATGGAGGATAATTTTGAAAAACATAAAGCAAAATATGCAAATAAGGAGGTAGAAAAACCAACAAGGGTATTTTCAGAAACTGGAAATTTTCCACATGTTTCTGGACTAAGAAAGTATTTTTAAACAAAAATAGACATGTCAAGGATTATGTAGATTTTTGAAACACCCCAATTAGATTTTTCTACAATTAGTTATGAATTTTAGTCAAATTTCAGAAATTTTCTGCACCTTGTGCAAAAATAAAGGGAAATTTACTAAAGAAGAAATACTCATTAATAAAAGAAATTAATGAGTTACAAAAAGAAAAATGTATAATTATATTGCTAAAGATAGCCGACATGACCCTTGCTGCCCTCCCACGATCTTCACTCTTCATCTTTGTTGAAGATCTAAACAACCACCTAAGAAATCAACCAAAGAAAAGAATCAAGTCATCAATCACCCGCATATCTAAAATTGAAACCACAAAAGTTGCAAACTAAAGGGAAGAGGTAGCAAAAACCGTAGATTGAAAAGGGAGAAGGAGAAGACGACATGCATAAAGCTTGCAGATTGAAGGGGAGAAGACATCGTTGTTTGTCCACATCACCGACGACATAATCTCAATGGTCGGCCCTAAATTTTTTTATCGGCGGCTTCTTCCTTATTTCTTTATTCTTTTCTCTGGCCTAATTAAATTATTTTAAAATTTTTATTTTTTCCTTTTTTCTTCAACGATTAGTTTGATTAATAAACAATATAAATAATATTTAGATATGGGTTGATTAATAATCGCTTATCATTATCCCTCATTATCTCTAAATCATATCCATCCAATCAATCACAATACCACTTTAACTTTATTCTTTCTCTCAACTTTTTTCCTTGTTTGGTCAACGATGGAAAATGTGCCAGCTAACACTTAAATAACTTCACATCAGCATCCACGTTGTAAGTTTTGGGCCAAATAGTGTCTCACGGTCAATAAGTATTTTTCACATATTTTAAAATTTTTAAGTAATTTTCTTCCTCAAAAAATATATAGTATTGGGTACACTTTTAAGACAAACATATGTATTTTTATATTTTAACCTATATTTTCATCTTAGAACATCTTCATTGTCCTTTTTTTAACATATGTTCAATTTCCTTCTAAAGTATTGTATTTTCAACTAAATTAAAATTTACTAAAACAACGAAATAAATACAAAAGAAGTAATAATAAAGGGAAAGGTAAGTTTTAAAAAAAATAGTGAAAGTTATAAAAATTTGAAATAAAAATAAAAAGCAAAAAATGATAACAATAATTCTATATATAGCACACACACACACATTTTATAGTATTAGAACTGAGGGGCAATAAATTTTACATATTCCGTAAGTCATAAAAAATAACAACTAGAATAGAAGAATAGAACAGTAGCATTGTAATAAAAAGATCCAAGCAAAAAACTAATACGTAGTATTAATTTATTAGTTTTTTTCCCTCACAAAAGGCGGAATATTTTAATTATACCCAAAAAAAAAAAAAAAAAAAGTGAAAAACGACACAAAAACAGAGGACCGCAAGGACGAACTGAAGCTTCACACAGAGATAGTGTAAAGAAGAATGGCGCGAAACTAATTCATTTTCACATCAAAGAATTTAAACCCCACCAGTTTCAAATTTCTGGAATAGAACATTCTGTTTCGCTGATCCCTGCTATTTGGGTTTGAGGGTTTCTATTCCCGAACTGCACAAAAAGTGAGAACAAGCATGCATTCGAGCCAGTTCGACGGCGCCGCAGCCTTCTCCGGCGGTGGTTTTATGACATCTCACTATCTCAGGCAACTCAAGGTCCTTAATCTTCCTTCTCCTACTCTAAAGTCCATATCTCTCGCATACTTAATTTTTTTCCTCTCATTTTGCCTTTTTTTTTTTTTTTTTTTTTTTTTTTTTTTTTTCGTCCTTTTCGTAGTCGCGTAATTTGACGTAGCAGCGAAACTAAGTTCTCTGTCTACTGTATTTATGTTCTGGCAAGTGCGATTAGTGCTTTGGTCTGCTAATCTCTGAACTGTGACAGTTGGTCCAATCTATTCTTCACTTTTACTTATCTCAAGTTCCTCTGAGCAATTAGCAATCACATAGTTTTGCTGCGTTTTAGCTTGATTATATTTTGGAATGTTGGTGAAAATTATTGTTCGAGTTTTCTTTGTTATTGTTGGAAGTTAACTTCTGAACCGGCTTAAACTTTTGCAGAATCGTGATGCTCAGTCATTGCTTCCTCTGACGGTCAAGCAAATAAATGATGCATTTCTGTTAAGTGATGATAAGTCTAACATGATTATCGATGGCGTGGATGTTAATAATGTCAGTTTCTTGAATTGCAAGTTGACAGTTGGTTGTGGCTTGCTTTTCTTTTGTTCTGATATTTTGAGTTAAAATCGTGTTTAGGTCACTCTTGTAGGAAGGGTGTGTAACAAAGCTGGAAGGATTACTGATGTTACTTTTGTACTAGATGATGGGACTGGAAGCATTGAGTGTAGTAAATGGTGAATTTCATTATTTGTCAATGCTTTGCTTAGTTTTTTTTCCCCACTTTTCAGTTTAGTTTTTCTGGTCTTCTAAATTTTCAAAGTGACAGGTAATTTTGCATGTGCAGGCTCCAAGAAGATGTAGACACCAATGAAGCAGAGGGTATCAGGTAATTTTGCTATTTATGTTGGTGCTATATTGGCTTAGTGATTATTTTTTAATCATTTCTTAGTTTCATAACCTTTTAAATTTCTTTCATCAGTCTCTTCTTTAAACTAAAACTTTTCTGGGTTACATGGTCATTGCTTAAACTTTTCAACATTGTAACTTGACAATTTGCTAATCAGAATTCAAAAACGTCACATGTGCAAATATTACTTGACACTCTGCAGTGAGATAGTTTATAAGGTTAATGTTTCTAGTTGCCAACTCTTTTTGAACATATTGTTTATATCATTTCTTGAATCATACCAAGTTACCAACTCCTTTTCTTTTTTCCTTTTGTTTTGGGTTAAATGCCAAATTTGCCCCGGAAGTTTTGCTAAGGGGGGCGCTCAAGACACGGGAAGTTTTTTGGTACCAAATTTGCCCTAAGTATGAAAAAGGTACCAAATTTACCCCGAAGTATGAAAAAGGTAGCAAATTTGCCCCTCCGTTAATTTTAACTGTTAAGTTTAACTGAGTGTCCACGTAGCATGCCACCTCATCAACCCAATAAGAGTTAAGTATCATTTTTGCCCTGGAAGTTTTCATTGAGGAGCAATTTTGCCCTGGAAGTTTTCATTGAGGAGCAATTTTGCCCCGGAAGTTTACAAAAGTAGCAATTTTGCCCTTCTTTCTCCCAATATTAAATTTGACTATTAAATCAAAGACCACACATGTCATGCCTTGAAAAGGTCGAACTTGGAGTCAGAGAAGGAGATCCTTGAGATGTTGAGCTCAAGGTGGCCAGAATTTGTGAAGTCGAACTAGTCACAAGAAGCATCACTTATGATCTAAACAAATGATCAGTCTATACAAACGTAAAATTGAACCAATTTTTGGAACAATTCATTTCTCGTTTTGCGTTTCATTTGCTTAGATCATAAGTGATTTAGTCCGTGACTCGACGGTTCACAAATTCCGCCGCCTTGAGCTCAACATGTCAAGGATCTCCTTCTTCGATTTCAAGTTCAACCTTTTCAAGGCATGACATGTGTGGTCTTTGATCGATTTAATAGTCAAATTTAATATTGGGAGAAAGAAGGGCAAAATTGCTACTTTTGTAAACTTCCGGGGCAAAATTGCTCCTTAATGAAAACTTCTAGGGCAAAACTGATACTTTTGATTGATGAGGTGGCATGTCACCTCACATTTTAATGATCTACGTGGACTTCCGTCACTTTTGGGTAAATTTGATACCTTTTTAATACTTCCGGGGCAAATTTGGTACCAACAAAACTTCTAGGTGTTGAGCGCCCCCTTAGCAAAACTTCCGAGGCAAATTAGGTATTTAACCCTTTTGTTTTCAGGGATGGAATGTATGTGCGCTTACATGGACACTTGAAAGGTTTTCAGAGAAAAAGGACCTTAAATGTATTCTCTTTTAGGTATGACCTTAATATCATGTCTAAGTTTAGCAGTTCAGTATTTTAATTTTCTTCTATATGTTGTACTGCCAGAGTGCCAGCCTAAAGTGCCTGCCAGAATAACATGAACACCGCAAGACACTTTGATTGACATTGAAGCAGAAGAACTCCTAGGACTGGTTACAGCAACCAATTCAGTGTCTCAGTACACAACTAAGCGCACACTTCAGTACACAACTCTAGACCAATCACAAATGCAAAGTAGGCACTCTGAGATAAGAGCTGGCTAAGATTCCTTCACTCTGCACGAGAAATTAGAAACATAGCGGAACAATCTGGGCACTATACAGAGTAGAACAGAAAATAATATGACTTAGATGACTAATTCTATTGTTATAGGTGTAAATGGGCTGGCGATCTTGTCGTAGAGTGAATGATGACAGAGCTGGTATTTTGTTAATAGTTTAATTGTCATTTGAATCACTTCCTAGAATTTCTTTATATCAACAGAAATGTAAAAAGGAAAGGGAAGAATGAACAGTGAAGAATTCGTAATTAATCTGAATTGATTTGATCTGAGTACAGTGCTCACTTATATAATCAGAAAGTGAGGGTAGTGCTAAACGCGTGAACTGTAGTGCTAGGACACGTGGACTGTATAATGACAGTTGTTTCTGATACTATTAACATACCCCTTACTGAAGGAAAAACATGACAGACTAATTTGATTTGAGTGCATTATGCATTATGAACAACTGAATCAACTACGTTCAATTTGTCACGGAAATACATGAACAGAGCATTGGCCAATGGTTTTGTGAGGACATCTGCAACTTGATCAGCAGCAGGAACATAGCTAACCTGAACAACACCAGCAGCGACCGTCTCACGAATGAAATACAAATCCAATTCAACATGTTTGGTTTTGGTGCGTAGAAGGGAATTAGCTGCAAGAGATACTGTACTTTGATTGTCACACCAAATGGTTGGAATCCCAATGAGGCTAATAGACATCTCCTTTAACAGAGCAACCAGCCAAAGTATTTCTTGGACTGAATCTGCAACACTTCGATATTCTGCTTCAGTAGAGTGATGAGAAACCACTTGTTGTTTTTTTGAAGACCAAGCAATAGGAGTGGAACCTAGATAAGCGCAGAAACCGCTGACAGAACGCCTGTCATCAGGGTCATTACCTAAGTCAGCATCAGAAAATACACGGAGAGTGAACTGAGCACAAGGGCAAATGTTGAGGCTATAGTGGCTGGTACGATTAAGATATCCCAGCAGCCTTTGAACACACTCCCAGTGCAATTGCAATGGTTCATGCATAAAACGACTTAACGTATTGACTGTAAACTGTATGTCTGGTCGAGTGAGGCAGACATATTGAAGTGCACCCACAATGCTACGATAAAGAGTGGGGTCAGCCATTGGAGCTCCTCCTTTTTTTTGAGACAGTACTAGCTTGGAATCCATGGGAGTAGAAAAAGTTTTTGCTGTCAGCAAATCCGTTTTTTTGAGTAATTCATAGATATATTTCTTTTGAGAAAGGAACAAACCAGTGGGGGTGCAGGTAAATTCAATGCCTAAGAACTAAGACACATCACCCATGTCCTTCAAAGAAAACATTTCACTCATAGCATGAATAAGTGACTGAACCTGAGCTTCATCATCACCAGTGATCAGCAAATCATCGACATAGACTACCAAATATGTAACAGTAGAAGTAGTACGATGAATGAATAGGCAAGGGTCAGCCTTTGATTGAGTAAATTGCAGAGTGCAAAGACTATGACACAGAGTGTGAAACCAAGCACGAGGCGCCTGTTTTAAGCCATAAATGGCCTTCTTGAGTCTGCAAACCAGAGGAGAACCAGTAGGAGAACGCTGCTCAAATCCTAGAGGTTGATCCATATATACCTCCTCTTGAATATTGCCATTGAGGAAGGCATTGTTAAAATCAACTTGGTGGAGTTTCCAAGCATGAGTAACAGCCAAAGTAAGTAAAATGCGAACTGTAGGAGACTTAACAACCGGACTAAAGGTGTCGGTATAATCAGCACCAATTTCCTGTGAATACCCTTTGGCAACCAGACATCCCTTATAGCGAACAACTGCACCACTAGCATTAAGTTTCTTTTTAAACAGCCACTTGCACCCAATAGGACGACGGTCAACAAGTGGAGGGACCAGCTCCCAAGTACCAAATTTTATCAAAGCATCAAATTCATCTTTTGCAGCTTGTGTCCAGTGAGGATCAGAAAAAGCCTCAGCTATGGTGGTAGGAGTATAATCTGGTGTAGTGGTAAGAAAGGCAAGAGACTTAGGCTTAAAGATACCAGCCTTTGCTCGAGTGACCATAGGGTGGGTATTGGTGATAGCTGGGGAGGAAGGGGGCTGAGAAGGAGGAGATATGGGTGGATGTAGAGGAGATGACAAGGAATTAGGAGAAGCAGAGATTGGAGATTGTTGGGTGGATGTGGAAGTAGAGGAGGACGAAGGTGGAGTGCTGGCAAAAGGGGGTTCTGAAATAGGAGAGGAGATATGGGTAGGGGAAAGGAAGGAAGGAAGTGTAGGACAAGTGGTAGGACATGGTAGGGCAGAGGAGGCTTGATGAGGAAACTGATGTTCATCGAAGATAACATGTCTGGACAAATACACACGACCAGTATGAGCCTCAAAACACTTATAACCACGATGATTGGCACTGTATCCTAGAAAAATACAGGGTGTAGAGCGATACTGGAGTTTATGCCTATTGTAGTCTCTCAAATAGGGATAACACAAACAGCCAAACACTCTAAGGAGTGAATAATCTGGTTTTGTCCCAATCAGCTTTTCATAGGGAACTGCTCCATCAAGAGCTTGTGTGGGTAACCGGTTAATAAGAAATACCGCAGCAGCAAAAGCATCAGACCAAAAATATTGAGGCAGCGAAGCATGAGCCATTAAGGCTAGGCCAGTTTCAACAATTTGCCTGTGACGCCATTCCACTAGACCATTCTGCTCTGAAGTGTGTGGACACGATATTCTGTGATGAATACCAGAGGCAGCTAAGAAAGATTTGAAGGCCTGAAATTCAGCGCCTCCATCACTCTGGAAATGCTGAATTTTGGAAGAGAATTGTAATTCTACTGCATGCTTGAACAATTCGAAAGCCTGTAATGCATTTGATTTGGCTTTTAAGAAATAAATCCAGACAAAGCGAGTACAAGCATCAATGAAAGAAATATAATAAGCATAACCACTGGAATGAACAGGGGCAGGACCCCACAAATCTGAAACTATCAATTGCAATGGCTTTTCATAGGCAGTAGTGGAATTGGAAAAAGGAAGTTTATGAATCTTCCCAAGACAACAAGCACGACATGAAGTAAAAGTAGGTACAGCCACTACAGGAAGTTCATTATTCTTTAACACAGAACGAACAACATCTATAGCTGGATGGCCAAGGCGACCGTGCCATATATCAACAGGAACTTTAGACACAGAAGTAGAAAATACTTCAGCTGGTACACTATCAGGTAGGGGAGCAAAATGTTTTTGGTGCTGATGCATTGAGTTCTTGACGGAGTTCTTGACAGTAAGCAGCTTGTACATGCCATTATGCTCATTTCCATGCATCACAACTTGTTGAGTGTTCAGGTCCTTGATCACAGCATGTGTAGGAAAAAATTCAACAGACACTGAGTTTTCCTTAGTAAATTTAGAGATAGAAACAAGGTTTTTTGTCATGTGAGGAACACAGAGAACCTTTTGAAGATGTAAATTAGGAGAAAGAGCATGTGAGCCAGTGGAAATAATAGAAAGAGGAGCACCATTACCTACAAGCACTAAACCATTCCCAAGATAAGGTGTAGAATTCTGAACAGCAGTAGAAGTGTTAGCAATATGTTGAGTAGCACCAGAATCCAAATACCAGCCCGAGTCAGAGGCAATAGCTGGAGTAGCTACCATGAAAGCTTGTGCAAGAGTAGTAAAGGCAGATGGAGCAGATGATACACAACCAGAGCTACTAGGAGCAGTGGAAGCTTGTGAGGAGGCAGTAGGAGCACTACCAGGAGGAACACCATCAGTAGCAACAGTGTTATAACACATCATAGAGGGAAATGAAGTGGCAGCTCCATGATGCACAGCAGTGTATGGAGGTAACATAGCATACAGATAAAAACCATAGGAAGCAGGCATAGCATATGAACCATGAGGCAATATAGAAGTATATGCAGGACCAGGCGAAGCAGAATTATAGGATCCAGCAACCATCGGAACAGACATGTTACCAGTGGAAGCACCATAACCAGCTGTATAAGCATTATGCACCATTGGTCGAGAAGCACCAGAAGGAGGCTCATATCTGTAGAAGCAATGTTCGGCAATATGTCTAACTTTATGACAGATTTGACATGGAGTACGACCATTATTGGGATAAAAGCTGAACGAGGACGAACGACCACGACCACGACCATATCTGCCACCACGACCACCAAAGGAAGGATTGAAGGGAGCTTGAACTTGAAAGGCATAGTCAGGATCCTCAAAAAACTCTGAATCAGGAGCAGCAGCAATATTGGCGTGAGCAGGAGCTTGACTAAGAAAAGTATGTTGCCGAGCCTCAGAGTCAAGCAGCATCGTAGTAACCGTAGACAGATCGTAATGAACGTTATTGCTTAGTCCAGCATTAATGACTGCAATGATAGGCTCAAATTCAGCGGTTAAACCATTCAGGATATGTGAAATCTGATGAGATTCACCAACCAATTCCCCTAAGACAGCCAAATGATCACAGATCGACTTCATTTTGGCCAAATAATCACGCATCGTAAGTGCACCTTTCCGCTGTGAGGATAACAGATTGCGATAGTGAAGAATCTTAGAGTGCAACTTATCAGAGAATAGGCGGCATAATTTCTGCCAAATTTGAGCAGAAGTCTCTGCACCAACGAGTTCAGGAAGAATATTGGGAGACACAGTAGCAAGAAGCCATGACGCTAAAGCAGAATCGCTAACATCAAATGCATCGAACTCAGGATTCGGAACGAGCGCACCTTGTGGATTACGAATCTGACGCGAAGGAACAACGCCATCCAGAAATTGTTGCATGCGATGTTGCTTAACCATGAAAAACACTTGTTGTTTCCAGGAGAGAAAATTATTTTCATCCAACCGAACGGTAATCTTCTTGTTGGAGAAGCCATGCGTGACTGCAGGAGTAGCTGAAGCAGACGGAGGAAATGTTGCTTCGGAGCTTGATGACATAGTGAATTTCACTTAGAGAAGAAGAAAACAGAGCATCGGACCATATCGACAGAAATGTAAAAAGGAAAGGGAAGAATGAACAGTGAAGAATTCGTAATTAATCTGAATATAGTGCTCACTTATATAATCAGAAAGTGAGTGGTAGTGCTAAACGCGTGAACTGTAGTGCTAGGACACGTGGACTGTATAATGACAGCTGTTTCTAATACTATTAACACTTTATGCATTCTTTACTCTCTTTTTTGTTTCATTTGACATTCAAGTTATTAGATTATTTGATGTGGAAAGGTTTATTTAAATGACTTTCTTGGGTTATCATTAATTCTCCATGAACACTTTTAAGATGGTTTGATAGCTATATTATTTTGACATTAGCAAAGTTCTATAGTAGTTGTTTGCTCCTTGTTCCCTGCTTTTGACATCTACGTTGGTGTTATTTCCAGGCCTTTGAACGACTTTAACGACATTGCAAGTCACTTCATTGATTGTATATACGTCCATCTCTATAATACCAGGATACGGGTATTAGTTAGAATATTGCAAATTATTTCTGGGTTTGACATGACATTAATGTGTATATATGACTATTGCATGATTGTGCTGTCCATTGTTTTTATTTTTAATTTTCTTCTTCTACATTAACTTTACAGGCTAGCGTGCTGAATCAACAATCTATGAACAATTCCTTGCCTATTAATCCCACAAGAGGTCATCAATCTGCTCCTCCAAGTCAAGTGAGAGGACTACTTATGAATGTTAATGTTTACTTTTGACAATTTTTTTAATTATTTTATGTAATCTTTTGTTTTTTTTTTTTTTTGGTCCTTCTTAGTTCTCTGGTCAGCACAACAATGGGCAGAAGAGTGTTGAAGATATGGTCTTAGATATCTTGCATCTTCCCTCGAACAGGTAATTCTAAAATGTGATTTGTTTATGTTTATGTTGTATCTTTGTAAGTCTGAAGGGAGAGAGAGAAAGAGAGCAGAGGAGAGAGAAAGGGGAAACAGAGAGAAAGAGAGGCTAGAAGTCTGAGAAAAAAACAGAGGAGAAACGAGACAGGTAGGAAGAGAGGAAACGAGAGGCTAGTAGTTGATTGAACATATGGCCAACTCTGTTGCCCTCCTTCTGGATGGGTAGATGTATCCCTGATTTTTTTTTTTTTTTAAGCAAAAAAAGAAAAGAAAAATATAAGAAAGTTATGGAAGAAAAGAAATCAAGAAATCAAAAGACTAATCTCTAGATTGCAAGCTCTTCTACATGAATGCTTAAAAGTAATTTGAATCTTCGTTTCGACACAAAATTGACAATGGTATATGATATCAAGTCATTCAATTACATCAGGGTAGGCAAGAACTAGAATTAGGCTGTGAGGCAACTAAGTTTTGGAACAATACATTTGATTATATATTGCAAGGTCGGTATACATAAGCTTTGCTTAAAATTGAAGTGTATTCTATGCTTCTTAAGATGGATACAGTTGTAATGTTTTATATTCTGTGTTAGTATCCTGTTATGCACATATAGTTTTTTGTTAGAACTTTTACTTGCACAACTGGTTCCATTACCCAACTTTATCTTATTACTCAACTTTCTTATATTTTAGAGCAAAAGAGGAGGGTGTCTCTCGGGATCTTATTGCACAGCATCTTGGAATTCCTTTGGATAAGCTCATGTCTGTCTACCTATCCTCTCTCCTTTCCATGTTGCCTAGTGGTTCTGGTTTTGCAGGTTATCCATAAAAATCTTATTGAGGAAAGTGCCATTTATGAAGCTGTAGCTGATCATTACAAGTCAATCATCAATGGTTGACATCTCTTCAACGACTTTGATTCTAATTTGAGCCTTTCTGGTAATGATTATCCATTGCATAGTTGACTTTGCTTAACCCTGTATGCATCACAGCAGTTATGTTAAATGCAGACATAAGTAAAACCTTAATCTTAATGTTACTATTTCTAGTGTGTATGAGTTAAGTATAGATTAACTGATATGTAAATTAACCTATCTTGTAAAGGGGTTTGTCATGAATGATGGAACCTTTATTGGGGTTTTTTTGGTGGGGGACCAGTAGTTATCTTGCAAGTATGTTACATAGTGAGAAGCCCAAGTACTTTTTTGAGCCTATAGAAGCTGAAGGACTTGATTTGGTTGCTAGGGGAATTCCGAAATGACGTTCTTGTTGTAAACCATTCATAGAAGCATAGATTTGGCGTATGTTGAAATTGAATCCTATGCATTTAGATGATATGCATAGCTATGAAATGCCTTGCTGTTTCTTACAACTCTCCGACCAATAGGTTTATAAGATTAGTCTTAACTTGTTCCTATATATGTGACGAGATTTTTAGTAAAAATATGACAATATGTGAGTCTTTAATAATATTGACACAATTTAATTGGAAGTCATAATCTTTTCAAGAATTAGGCTTATTAATTTTATTGAGAAGTTAGTTACTTCCATGTTATGATCAACTACAATGGCTAGTGTATGTATTTACCCGAAAAAAAAAAATTCAAGGTTCATGACAAGTTTGTTTTGCTGGATTGAGATGTGAAGTTTAGTGCCACCTTTAGGGCCTGTTTGGTTTGAGGGGAGGGAGTGGGAGGAGGTAATGGAAAGGAGGATATTGACCAAATTACCATTAATAAGAAGAATATTTCTTTTTGTTGAAAGCATGTTTTTAGAATCTTGAAAAGTTTCCATGGCTATTTAATAAAAATGAGAAAAAAGTTCTCTCTCTTCTCCCCCTCCCTCTCCCCTCAAACCAGGAAGGGGGGAGTTGAGTAGTAAATATGGATTTTTGATATGGCGATAAATTAATATTTCCAATCTTTTTAGACCTCTCAATATCATTGCTCATCAATTCAATTAGCCTTAAAAAAGAAAAAAGAAAAAAAGACCGACGTGTTTGTTGAATTCAGCTACAAATTGTACCATGGTCCAAGGATGTTAAGCCCCTAGAAGCGTCAATGATGAAAACCATATTAAAATTGTGGGCTTGGAATGTAATATTGGATTCATTTTATGTGAAATTTGGGGGCCTAGTAGGTGTTCTAACCCATATTACATTTTGCTACCAATAAATCAGAAAACAATGGCCACTTCTGTGGAAACAAGTGAAGGCAAAGCACTTTCTAATGAATAAGAAATGATTAACTGAGGACTAGCACACTTGACATTTGACTGGGTTATTTTTTTTTTTTTGGAATTGGGGACACTTGGATACACCAACACATACCACCGCACTACTGGGTTATTTAAACATGGGTTTGTTCCCTTGTATTGTGTATGGGGATGATCTCATAGCTAGTTGGCGGTGTGTATGGAAAAGATCTTACGGCTAGCACTAAAGCTTTTTGGAAAGTCTATGGTACAAGGAATTAGTCATTGATACTGCGGTGGATATCCTAGACCTAAAATAAAAAAGAAATGATTTTCCTCTGTAGTACTTTTTTATGCCAATAGATAGCTATAATAAATACTATTTGAAAATTTGTGTATTGGGAATGTATCTTTCTTGATGGCGTTTGGATCCGGAGAAATTTTAGAATTACGAGCAATACAATTGGATCATTTTTGTAGAATAATATAACTAAAACTTAAAAAGAAATAAGCAGCAAGGCAAAGGGTCTAAAAAGTTTGCTATTTTTTTTTTGAAAAAAAAAAAAACTTGATAATATAAATATAAACTGATAGTGATAAAATTGATCTAGGTTATAATAACAAAAATGCATTTCACAAGGCAAGGTGTAAGATTGTGCCCATCAACAAAGAATTAGAGGCTGTTAGGCTGACTAGAATGTTTCTTCGTTTACTTCTTTTTTTTTCTTTTTTTTTTTTAAACACTTTGATAATATTGAAATATAAACTGATAGTGATAAAATTGATCTTTTTTGAGTATTTTCCATCAATAGAATGTACAGTGACAGTATAAAATCTGCATCCAAAAATCTCTAAAGCACATTTTCTTGTGGTGACATTCATTCCAAACAGAACCTGATCCTCATTTCAATTCCATATTAGTGGAGAATCAAAAAAGAATATATTTGTGTGTGTCACATTTTGTGGGCCAACAAGGTGATATTTTGATGTGGACTATACTAAATAATAAAAATATCAATCGCCTATTGTAAATTTTGGTGGTTGGCAAGTTGAAGAAACATGTGGCTTTTGGATGTCATCAAACTTCATGAGATATTTTGAAAAAAAAAAAAAAACAAAAAAAACAAAACTTCATGAGGTATAGGAATTAGGAATTTGAATATATAAATTATTGGGGTTCAAGTTGTAGGCCATTTTTTTTTAATTTTGAACTTGATTTGGCATCAACCCCAGTTGGTTTTTAAAAGCGCTTTTTTTAAAATTTTATTTAGAATTTTATATTAAAAACCCTGAAATTTTTAATTTCTTGACCGTGATGTTTTGGTCTCTTGGGTTAGTTTGATTTGATTCGATATATATATTGCTGAACACAACATCTCATTTGGTTAGTGACCGGTTCGGGTTTAAGAACTTTGGGTCATTGAATGTATAATGAATTCATAGCTATATATAGTAAGCACCTCTAAGTATTTTTTTTTTCCTCTTTCGATGAAGCTATAATTAACTAATCATATTAATTCTCTCAAAGCGTCTTAATTATCAGCCAAGTGATAGGAAAATAACTTACTATTAAAGGGTTATAGGTTGAGCATCTATCTAATAGGCCCACTGGTGTGATTCACCTATCCTAGTCCTCTTAAGATCATAGAGACCAATATGTTCTCGAATCAATAATTAACTAAACTAATTTGATTAAACTTATATTAATTAATGCAAATACGCAATTAATAAAATATTCTAACAATTTTTTCTTAAAAAAATATTCTAACAATTGGATTGCATTAATTTAGCAGATAACTGTAGCTTCACAATAAAAACATGGGATCCAAGGGACAAGCAAGTGACTTTAGACAGTAGACAAATATAAAATGTTTCACAATAGAATATAGAAGGGAGAATTATTTTGAGGTTTTAAGGAAGAAATTTAATAACGAAAAATTCCCGATGACAAGTAGCAGTATAAACGTATTGTTATTTTTTACGTTGAAATTTATTATTGCATGTTCTTCAATTGTTATCGAACTTTTGAGTGAATAAAATCTTCCATACGACTTTTCCTAATATAAAATATATAATTTTAATATTTTATTCCACACTCAGTTCAATGAGAAAACAATATAGGATTACTGATCCCTATGGGGAAACGAGTTATATAAGGCGTGCCATAACAAATGATATAAACGCGTCAAATTGAACTAATCATAGCTTGTTTGGATTAAGTTCTCAAATATATACGATTTCAAAAACCTTAAACATGCTACTGTATTTCAAAAACAAGTATGAGTAGGACTTTGGTCAGTGGATCTGCAAGCATCTGCGTACCAGGAATGTGAATTAAACGAATCTGAGATTGTTCTGCGACTTCCTCTCGAAGAAACATGAGTTTGATATCAAAAAGACTTTGTACGGCTCAAATTACTCTAGTTATTATTCCTCTCAGTCCTTAATACAATACCTAATTAAAAAATTTGAGTTTATTAAAGATGCTAGTTAAGTTAGTTAATATGATCTGTTTTTTTTTTTTTAAATGAAAATCTTAATTAGCTTCATTAATTCTCTCCCTCCCTCTCTTACTTAATCATTGTTAATGAGATATTAATATGGTTAATTTGGGAAAAACCTGATAAACATGTGAAATAGATACTACCTCTGGTCCTAATTATAAGAACTAGTTGACTTTTTTTGAAGAGATTGAGGAGTTTTAAATAAGTTCTTAATCATTTCATATGTTATGTATCTTTAGATTATATATTAGTTTATTAGTCAAACTAATTAATTTGAAGAAAAAATTAAAAATTAAAATACTCTAAAGTAATTTAAGTAGCTTCTTTAACATTTCTAAAAAAGTCAACTAGGTCTTATAATTAGGACCGGAGAGAGTATTACATTTAGGATCAACATTAACTTTCCAATTAGGTCAAATATTAAGAACTATAAAGGTATCAAAGTATACGACAACATGATATTTGTGTTTTTGGGAATTAGAGGGGTGGACACTAATAACATGAGATTACAAGCAACATAATTGAACATGTGACTTTCCATTTATAAGGGAGCTTTCATGTCACCAAGACTATTGGTAGAGGATAAATGCGATATTAAATTATGAGCCAAGTGCATGCCAGATATCAATTTCCTCAGCCATACAACTTGACACGTGTGGTCTCAAAAACAGAGATATATACTCTTATAGTGATCCTAGATATAAAACTCAATTGACTTTTTTTAGAAGATTAAAGAAGTTAATTAAATTACTTTATAGTATTTATTTTTATTTTTTCTCCGAATTAATTTATTTGACTTATAAACTGCTATTTAATCTACTTATACACAACATATGATACGATTAAGCAACGTATTTAGCTTCTTTAATCTCTCAAAAAAAATGAACTAGGTCTTATATTTAGGAAGCGAGAGATAGTAGTATATTCTTAAGTTCATCATGAAGATGTAGCCGTCGTGGATTTCCGATCATCCAGATAAGAACCGTAATCTGAAAACGAGTAGCCAACAATCTCATGAGATTCTTACTTTCTTCCAAAATCAGAATCTGATAATAACCAACAATCTCTAAGAGAGGCATGGGATCTGCATAGAACTTTAATATAAGCTATCGCCACTCAACACATCTAAATTTTGACACATCCTCCTCCCTCTTATACAAAATATAGGATGTCTTCTAGGGAAAAAAAAAAATAAAAAGAAAATCTTTGGTTCATAATATAGTTCACATGCAAAGTTATTAATTGCCATTGTCCTTATTTATTGGTGGTACACGTTAATTGGATATCAAAAAAAGAACAGATATATATGGGACAAATTTGAGGGGCTAATTAAGTTAATTTTTAATTTTTTTTCCCCAAAAAAATACGTGTTCAATGAATTAAATACTCTTATTCCTTGGTTATGGTGAGCTATGGTTGAACAAACTTATATTTTAGATCAGAGGGAATATTATCAAAATAACCCAAAAACAAAAAAACAAAAACATGCAAGTCAAGTGGGTTTCAAAATTAAGGCAAGCTTTAGGAGTTGAAAAGTGGTAGAAATACTGTTCTTAATTTCCCCAATATGTTTTACCAAAATCAAGAAAAATCTTAAATCTTATTAACTTTATTTTTAAATTTAACAACTTTTCAACTTATCCTTATTTGATATACATTATGCTAAAAATAAAAATAAAAATAAAAAATCTGTACAATAATAAATGAAAAAGTAAAATTGCACATTCATTTAAAAGATAAAATAGGATGATAAGTGTATTTACATATTGGCTCAACTTTAGAATTTAATTGGTGGTTCTTCCGCAGTTGGCATCATGCTGGCCATGCGGAGTAATTGGCTTCCTTTGTTTATGTTATGCCTCCATTATTGTTGCCTTGTCTGTCCGTCTAATCTCTATTAAGTTTAGTCATTATATGATTAAATTTGGTTGGCAATACTTGCAAGCAAACAACACTAATTTAACACAAGTCACCCTGTAATATGTCACAAGTTAACCCCTTGACGATGATCTCCTACGAAAAGTAGTTAACCTAATAATTAGACTGAGACTTATCTGCACATATTATTAATAATAGATTTATCTGCACATAAAAATTAAGATTTATCTAAGGGAAAATTGGGGATAAATGATAAATACCTATTTGACAAGTTAATTGGGGAATGTGACTTGAAACATTCAAGTCCTTGAGTGTCACTGGATGTGAGAGGGAAAAGACCAAATTACCTTTATTAAAAAATGGCAAAACAGAGCCTTGTTATAAATTTTTAAAAACGCCTTCTTCTCCAATCTCTAGACCGCAGCATCGTGAGATAGTAATGCCATATGGCATATTTTGCCACACATTATGCCACATCATCTTCATCATCCTCACACAAAAAATAATAGAAACTTCTCACCGACGACGACCAGAAACGCCTCACTGGAAGCAATCAAGATTAAAGAACCAGAGTTTTGAAATTGAAGCAAAAAATTAGACATACTTTCATCTTTTACAAAACCAGCTAGTAGATCGACTTCCACGCATCACAATCTCAGAACAAGACAAGCAAACTGACAGAAAATCTAGAAGAAATTGTGAGGAGAGATTGATGAAACCAATTGAAAATGAACAAAAAATCCAGCAACTTGAAGACTAAATCAACATAAGAGTACAAATAGGGATGAAGTTTTCCTAAAGTAAATGACTTTATGACTAAAGCGATGCGAATTTGACGAAGATACCAGCGTTCTTTTCTCTTCCTCATCCTTCGTCAAATTAAATGGCACTGAGAAAGGTAATTTGAAATTTAAGGTTATGGACGATCATGAAGTTAAAGATGATGATGGAAATTGTGATATTGTGGAGCTCGATGCCGTGGAATTGCTGGCCGAGCACTCACAAATACACATATATATTTCCTAAAGTAATGAAGCACTAACTATCATATATGTTTAAGAAATGACATAACTCTGTTTCTGAAGTATCAATGCTTTGCATAGAGTCAAAACAAATGTGGAACATGAAGCTAAAGTTTGATTATATCAGACACATCATTTACATTCCAAATTGTGCATAACTACAAGGAATCTTCTGTGCTCTATATCTCTGCTTTTGAGCTAGTAATAGAGAGGAAAACAGAGGATAATGGCTATTTAACAGGTGGTCAGAGTAGTGTTGGAGCAAGAAGCTCGAAATTACAGTGATATCAATAGGAAGAGTTCGATCTTTCTTGGAGATATATACCCTCTGCAGTCTGCACAAGAGAGAGTAAGACAATCAATCTGCCAGATCTTTTTCCACAAGAAGATTGAATCCCAAAGTATACAAGAAACATCTTCCAAAGCTGCCAAATGGAATTTTATCCCAAATCAGTCATTAGCAGTTGCACCATTATAGTCACCATTGACAAAATATATAAATAGATATTTATGACAGAGAAAATGAATGCGATGAAGAGGGTATATATATGATATAATGAATGGAAGTAGATACGATGTGTGTTTTCTTTGCTTTACACAACAAATATTGTAAAAGTTGGAAAACACAAGCCGGAAAACCTTCAACCTATCACTCTTCACTTACTTTTCTTTGGTAGAACACTAACCTTTAATTTAAGTGGAGCTGTGAGCTTGAAGCGTTATCCTTCATACCAAAAAAAAAAAAAAAAAAAATCAATGTACTTAAAAAATAGGGAAAATTACGCTCAGGTCCCAAGGAAGAGAATTAATCACAATAAAGTCCCTTGAAATCATGAAATTACACAGAAGTCCCAAGGGACCTGGTTGTAATTATTTGTGAATGTAAAATTACCATTTTGACCTTCCCTCTCTCTCCTGTCTCTCTCCTCTCTCCCTTTTTCTTCTCTCTTTCCTCTCTCCTTCTTCTACTTCTCTCTCCCGTCTCTCTCCTCTCTCTCCCTTTTTCTTCTCTCTTTCCTCTCTCCTTCTTCTACTCCTCTTTCCCGTAATCGTTTTTGTGTAAATGGGGACCATGTTTTTCCACCCTAAAGCTTGAACGATTGCTCCAATGGCGTTCACTTGAGCTACATCGTTTTGTGCAACTCAAAAGAAATATGGACTCGAAGGAAGCAAGAGAAGGACTTGTTGCCGAAAATGTTACAATGGGCACATGAGCTTTGTCTCGAGGCTGATTCCAGTTAGCTTCCATTGACGTAAAGGGTTCGATTATGGCTTGCACTTGTTCTACTTTTATGAGATCTATAGCGTATGTGTCTCGAGAATACGAAAAACCAGAAACATGTTTGACTTTGTACATATTGAGGAATCTCCAAAAGTTTTCAAATGTTGTTGTAAATATATGTTTTTTCTGTTGTAAATATATAATTTGTTGTTGTAAATGGCCTTTGGAAGTCAAAAATAACAAATTTCGGGTTTTCAAAAGTTGTTGTTAAAATATGCTTTTTTTCTCGTTGTTAATATAGCATTTGTTGTTGTAAATAGCCTCACGGAAGTCAAAAATAACAAATTCGGTTTTCAAAAGTTGTTGTTAAAATATGCTTTTTTTGTTATTAATATAGCATTTGTTGTTGTAAATAGCCTCGGAAGTCGAAATAACAAATTCCAGGTTTTCAAAAGTTGTTGTCAAAATATCTTTTTTGTTGTTAATATAGCATTTGTTGTTGTAAATAGCCTTTGGAAGTCGAAATAACAAATTCTAGATTTTCAAAACTTCTTGTTAAAATATGCTTTTTCCGTTGTTAATATAGCATTTGTTGTTGTAAATAGCATTTGGAAGTCAAAAATAACAAATTCTAGGTTTTCAAAAGTTGTTGTTAATATATGCTTTTCCGTTGTTAATATAGCATTTGTTGTTATAAATAACCTACGGACGTGATAGATGGAAAAAATCTAGGTTTTCAAAAGTTGTTAAAATATGCTTTTTCTGTTGTTAATATAGCATTTGTTGTTATAAATAGCCTCTAGAAGTCAGAAATAACAAAATGGTAATTTTGCATTCACAAATAATTACATAGAAGCCCCTAGGGACTTCTGTGTAATTTGGTCATTTTAAGGGACCTAATTGTATTTTTTTGTCATCCTTGGGACCTGTGCGTAATTTTCCCAAAAAAATAAGTAAGAGAGAATCCTAAATCATGGCAATCCAATTAAATAAAAGATAACTAATAATGTACCTTATCTTATATGCTTTAATGTCAATTATATGTGATCAAATTGTTAGCTTCTTCTGTGTATAAAAGATAGGTTACAGTCTTCTTCACCACAATATATTTATGACCAAGCTTAATTTCAACTTCCACTTCATTCCCAGGCTCCCCATTCTTCATTGGCAAAACGCTTGTAAAAATCCATGGTACCCTTTGTGAAATTATTTATTATAATACCAATGGAATGTACAGACGCCATTCTATCTTGAAGAGATGAATAGATAATGTAGAGGACAACTCCTTTTAAGCGGCGACCAACAATTTGAGGAACTTTAAATGATACAGAAGATCCCTCATTTGCAAAAACTAGCCAATCTTGATAATTGTCTACTGGAAGAGAAAATTCAAGCCCAACATTGTTCCACCCCTACTCCAAAACACGAGTCACCCCATTCAATTGAGAACATAGTGAAAATGACAATCTAAACAAAGAAAAAGCTTTAGTGTTTAATATTTAGAAAGCAGGTCTGTCATTGGGGAAAATGGAAAATATATTGTTTGTTGTTCCACATACAATTACACACACACAAAACAAGAAATTGCTATAAGTATGATCTAGCATATTGTATATGATATTGATAAAAGCAAATTTTATATTATTGTACTTTCAACTCTAAAAAACATTTACTTGATAGCTACTGAAACATGCACAAGCAGACCAGAAAGGTATTCTGCTGATATTGGAAAGATTATGTGTATGTGGTAATAGAGAAGAAAAGATAAAGAGAAACAACTTTGAAATACTCTTTAGAAGGGTATCCATAGTTTTGTTGAACCACCCTACTTGAATAGTCAGAGAAGTCATCAATGTTTCTAACCTTTCCTCGTGAACTTGTTCATGGAATTCAAGTAAGGCTGGAGTATTTTGACATGAGGTTTGAGACGTGCTTGGTCTATCATTTGCTATTTCATATCTTCTTGAAAATAAAGGATGTGATATGCCCCTAATTAAAGAAGGTAAGATCTGAAATGCTCGAGACAAGGACTTTGAATGATGTGTTGGTGACATCCAAGACAAAACAAGAGATGGAAATACATGCCGAGGTGATCCTTCATAACCACATATATAGACAAATGTTTAATACTTTGCAATCCCACTAACGAGGATGGAGCTTGTGCTATAGCAGTTTGAGTTGCATCCAAAGTTGTTAAAGATTCCATTTGCCCAATGTCTTCTTCTAGCTTGTCAATCTTTGAACAACCACAAATGATAAGGGTCTTCAAAGATTTCAATTTATATATACTACTTGGGAGGTGTTTGAGGCTTTTGCGGTCCTTTAAGTTTAACAGAAGGATACATTTGAAATCACCAATTAAAGGGTGAATTATAGACAACCATGGACAATCTTTAAGTATTAACTTTTCAAGATGTGGTATATTTGAAAAGTTAGGTGTTTCTTTTAAGTAATGAGAATGACTAAGATTGATGCATTTCAACTCCTCCAACAACTGTTCAAAGAGAATAGTTTAAAATAAATAAATAGATGGAATCTGATACAAATATTTTTCAATTGTGTTTGATTCCCATAACTCATTGCACATACCTGACTTTTCTTCCATACTTTCACAAGATTGCTCCACTTTAAGTCAATGGCAACTATCTTTTCTAGATTGAAGATCATTGGCATGTTTTCCAAGGGAAATCCATGCCAACAAAGCCATCTCAAATTTGTTGATAGATAATCATAATCTCCTGTAAGTTGTACGTTTACAAGTTGAAGCAAACGAAGCATCTTCATCTTCTTAAACATATCAGCACTCAAGGATGAAGAATTGTTTCTTGACATGTTTAAAGCCAATCCTTCTATGGATCTTGTTCCCTGTTAAACGAAAACACTTAAAAAATAAAACCTTATGGTGATTATGTTATGGAGATAATGGTTTAAGCCGAGAATTGGCAACAAAATGATAGTTATTGAAAAATGAACGAACATAAGAATAATTAGGTCAATGAGAAATTCTCTTACAGTTTCATTTATCAACACATCCAACACATCATCATAAGACCATAATCTAGTACGGTTCTCGAGCTTTTTTGGTGACTGCTCATGAATAATTTCTCTTCCCATGTCACGCAATAGGTTATGCATTTCAAGCTTATTTTTGTAGCAAACTCTTACAAGGCTTAGCTCTATCAGACGCTTAATTCCGATATCTGCATAAAATCTACAACCATTTAATATTTGTGTCATATAGCTTTTGTCCTTCCCAACAAAGAAACAACATATGTCAAGAAATATTTCTTTCTCTGTATTGTCACTCAAACCATCATAGCTTATTTTAAGTATTTCATGGATCCGATGATTTGGAATTTGTTGTAATTTCTCCAAAACAATTTTCCAAATCAATATTTCTCTATCAAATAAATAGGATCCGAGGATTTCAAGAGCTAGTGGCAACCCTCCGAGAATAAGAAACCAGCCTTCTTGAAAGTTCGGTGAATTCTTGTTCGGGATTTGCTTGTTTAAATGCATGCCATCTGAAAAGTTCAAGAGATTCATTGTCATCCAATTCTTTCATGGTGTATACATGAATTACCCCAAGGATCTTGAGCAAATGTTTATCTCTAGTTGTAATGATGATTCTACTACCATGGCCAAACCATTCCCAACTTCCACATAATGCATTGAGTTGGTCTTCATTGTTGACATCATCAAGTACAACCATTACTCTTTTCTTACTAAGTTTTTGCTTGAGCAAAGTTTTCCCCATTTCTATATTTGGTATTGCCATCCTTTTTGATTTTAAAATATCTGAAAGAAGTTGTTCTTGCAAATGAACATGACCATTATCTTGCTTCCAAACTTCTCTAACATTAGTAAGAAAACACTTTCCTTCAAAACTTTGACCAACTTCATTGTAGATGGCTTTAGCAATAGTTGTCTTACCAATCCCCCCATCCCCCAAATCCCTGCAATGATAACATCATTTGATTTACTTTGTAGCAGTTGGAGGATATCTTGCATACGGGACTTCAATCCCACTGGATGGTGAGCGACAAATAGGCATTTGTTGTTACCTAACTTCTTTGTCATAGTTTCACTGACTTCATCAATCAGCTCAGTTTCAGTTCTAGCACCAATAAAATGGTATATAAGAATAAATGCTACCAATAAGGCTGGAAGTGTGTGATACAAACTATATTAGCAACAAAAATGACAGGCTTGTAGAGTAAGCCAAAAAAAGACATTGTTGAAAAGTCCTATAAGATTTTAATTTGAAATTGTTTGTAGTATGATACGAACCAAATTTCGTAGAGTAAGCCAAAAAAAGACATTGTTGAAAAGTCCTATAAGATTTTAATTTGAAATTGTTTGTAGTATGATATGAACCAAATTTCATGAATGAATAAAGGGAAAATTACACTCAGGTCCCAAGGAACAGAGATATTTACAATTAAGTCCCTTGAATTCATGAAATTACACACAAGTCCCTAGGGACTTGTGCGTAATTATTTGTGGAAGCAAAATTACTTTTTTGCCCAAAGGAGAAATAGCCCTACGGACCTCATAATTGAAAAAATCCAGATTTACAACAAAAAATTCTATATTTACAACAACAAATTCTTATTTTAACAACAAGTTTTGAAAGCCTGGATTTTTTCAATTTCGAGGTCCGAGGCCATTTGCAACAAGAAATTCTATATTTACAAAAACCAATTCCTATTTTAACAACAACTTTTGAAAAGGTGGATTTTTTCAATTCTGAGGTCCAGAGGTCATTTGCAACAAAAAATTCTATATTTACAACAACGAATTCCTATTTTAACAACAACTTTTGAAAACCTGAATTTTTTCAATTCTGAGGTCCAGAGGCCATTTGCAACAAAAAATTCTATATTTACAATGACCAATTCCTATTTTAACAACAACTTTTGAAAACCGGATTTTTTCAATTCCGAGGTCCAGAGGCCATTTGCAACAAAAAATTCTATATTTACAAATGCCAATTCCTATTTTAACAACAACTTTTGAAAACCTGGATTTTTTCAATTTTGAGGTTGAGAGGCCATTTACAACAAAAAATTCTATATTTACAATGACAATTCTTATTTTAACAACAACTTTTTGAAAACTTGGATTTTTTAATTCCGAGGTCCCGAGGCTATTTCTCCTTTGGGCAAAAAAGTAATTTTGCTTCCACAAATAATTATGCACAAGTCCCTAGGGACTTCGAGTAATTTCATGAATTCATGGGACCTAATTGTAAATATCTCGTTCCTTGGGACCTGAGTGTAATTTTCCCATGAATAAACCTCTATAAATTAAAGAAGATTTGGTTTCACAGATTATATTTAATTTAAAAATAAGCATTTGATTATAAAAGGATAAACATGTATATTTGCATGACCTTGTGGTTGGCCAAGTATCAATGCCAATTAAGTAAATTAAGTATTACTCTTGATTTATTGAATTTTCCTTTCTTATATTATTGTTGACAAATTACACGAGTATAAATGATTATTATAATTCCACCTGATTTATTAAGAGCATTAAATCAATATTGTTTCAAAAGCATTTGTTTCACTATTGAAAAAAAAAAAAAAAAAAAAAAAAAAAAAAAAAAAAAAAAAAAAAAAACCCTTTTACTTTGTTGATCTACCTCCGTTGAAAAAGAGATATAAAAAAGAAAAGACGGTGACATAAATGTAATTACCTGACAAAAAAGGTCCTCTTACAATAGTGTATTCTAGATATTACCATTTGAACATATTACAAAGTTACAAAAGTTTGTGCTATGATGGTAGCTAGTTTTCCCTGGGCTATTTTATACGATACTGCAATGATTTTAAATTATTTAAGATATATGGACAAGTAAAAGCAGCTTCATCATGGTGGTTTATAATTCCTGAGTTGAAATCATACAGTAGTTCTCTCCTTGCACACACATACAACATGAGAATGTTTTCTATTCACCTCATATAATCAAAAGGAACTCAAACATGCTATAAAAAAAACTTAGGAATTTGACTATTCCAAAGAATAATTGATAGGGCAAAACTTTAAGCCTATAAACTCCGCAAGTATACGGGCCGTATCAAGTAATAAAGTTATAAGAAAAGTATCGTTCCCACGAGGACTTAGTATCACAACTTCGGTGAGCATTAATTTCACAATTTTGTTTAAGTTGAGAAAATCAAATTTAATTTAATTTAGAGAAAAGAAATTAAAACTAAAATTAAAACAAACTAACCACACACTAATAAACGAGCAACCTAGAGTCACTAATCCCTTATTTGATTCTTAGATTTTATTCCAACCAAATTAACTTTGACTTAACTTAATCAGCTAATCTAGAGTATTAATGTTTATAAGTGTCTGTCGGTCCACTTATACACCTACCTCAAATAATTATGCAATGTCTCACAAATTAATTAAGGTGCAATTCAAATCGGGCTCACTCTAATTTGACTAAAGCTTCTATGTATATGTCTATCCTAGACGCAAATTAGATTAAAACCTAACTTCACGTTAAATTTAAACCTAATTCCACATTATTTATTCCCAAGGTCAATTTGCGGAGCTTCTAGGTATATGTCTATCCTAAACGCAAATTAGATTAAAACCTAACTTCACGTTAAATTTCAACCTAATTCCACATTATTTATTCCCAAGGTCAATTTAGGATTCCCTCTTTCAAGTCCAACCCTAAATCCCCATAACATGCTCAATGGTGGCCACTCACTAAGCAATAGCAATAAACACGGGATTAAATAAACGGAATAAAATTAAGCAAAACCAATCGTGGGAATAATCTCTAAAACCCAAACAAGTTCATAGGTTCTCTAGATTGCAAAACCAACTAGCCACACATGGCTTTATTCAAACTAATAAAAGAGAAAAAAATCCAGGTTCAAAGAATAAAGAGAAAGAGAGGAAAAGAAAATTTCTCCGTCGCCTCCACAGTCCTTTCCATCTTTCCGTGGAGATGATGAAGAGAACCGAAACACTCGACCTCGCTCCTCCGCTTCTTCGTTCCTTCTCGTTCTGCGTCTCCCGATCTCCTTTCTTGCTCCCTTCTTGCTTGTCTTTGCCTCCCTATTTATAATTCAGGTCTTGGGTCATTGATTCTCCTTTTCTTATTACAAAGATACCTCATATCTTGTAATTTACTCCACCAGATCACACAATTGATTTTGTTTCTATTTTTTTTTGCGTGGGACCATCGAGTTTGACCGATTGCATATCCTCTTAATTGCCCTCTTAATTGCTCTTTCTACTTCTTTCCAAATCAGCTAATATTCCCTGCACATTAAAAATAGGAAATAAGTAGATTTTATGTTGATTTATTCTTTGATCCTAAGTTTGATTCAATGATGAAAAAGTCAATAAAAGATAATTAAATAGGTATATAATATCAATAATTCCAATCAATTCTCATAAAATATACACCCATTTAATCATAAAATATACACTTATCAAACTCCCCCACACTTAAACATTGGTTTGTCCTCAAGCAAAAGAAAGAGAATTCATTATCCGAAAAGAACATTGCCTATAAAATTCCTAAAAAGAGAGCAAAAAACCACCACACTTGGATCATATCATCAAATCTTATTTAAGTTAATGTCTTATAAAAATAAGTCACTAAGCCAATAGAGTGCAACAATCTCTTAACGTCCCATGATCAAAAGATCGGCAAGCAATGAGTGCAACAATAAGATTAGAAGAGGGATATCATGCTACTTAACTCCTCTAGAAAAATTCAAATGCCCCGCAAAACCAAGCTTTTCATTTAATTTACTAAGGATCCTCGGGTAGGAAATAACTTATTTTTTTCTTTCTTTTTTCTTATTTTTTCCTTTTCCTTTTTTTCTTTTTCTTTCTTGAGCCGTTGTAGGTCCCCTTTTGATGCAACCCTGCACATGGGTGATGTAACACTAGTTACTCAGTTACTCCAACAGGCACCTCAAGAGGCTTTTAGCCCAACTCATAACCCTCTTTTGACTTTACCGTTTGACGAGAGTGCTAACATTGGTGATGAAGTGCCCCTAGTTACTAAGTGAGGTCTAGAGAAGTCATTTGAGTTGTTTTTTTTTTTTTTCTTTTTTAGTCATTTCCCTACACAAAAGTTTTACTTCGCAGCAAAGGTCATCATCTAATTTTCTAAAGAAATCATGTAGCAAAATATCCATGAACTAATAATCTGTTGCTCACATTACAAACAAATCCCTATTCTCATAGTCCATAAACTCCGCAAGTATACGGGCCGTATCAAGTAATAAAGTGATAAGAAAAGTATCGTTCCCACGAGGACTTAGTATCACAACTTCAGTTAAAATTTCGTTTAAGTTGAGAAAACCAAATTTAATTTAATTTAGAGAAAAGAAATTAAAACTAAAATTAAAACAAACTAACCACACACTAATGAACGAGCAACCTAGAGTCACTAATCCCTTATTTGATTCTTAGATTTTATTCCCACCAAATTAACTTTGATTTAACTTAATCGCTAATCTAGAGTATTAATGTTTATAAGTGCCTTCGGTCCACTTATACACCTACCTCAAATAATTATGCAATGTCTCACAAATTAATTAAGGTGCAATTCAAATTGGGCTCACTCTAATTTGACTATGCAGAGCTTCTAGGTATATGTCTATCCTAGACACAAATTAGATTAAAACCTAACTTCACGTTAAATTTAAACCTAATTCCACATTATTTATTCCCAAGGTCAATTTAGGATTCCCTCTTTCAAGTCCAACCCTAAATCCCCATAACATGCTCAATGGTGGCCACTCACTAAGCAATAGCAATAAACACAGGATTAAATAAACTGGAATAAAATTAAGCAAAACCAATCTGTGGGAATAATCTCTAAAACCCAAACAAGTTCATAGGTTCTCTAGATTGCAAAACCAACTAGCCACACATGGCTTTATTCAAACTAATAAAAGAGAAAAAAATCCAGGTTCAAAGAATAAAGAGAAAGAGAGGAAAAAAAAGATTCTCGTCACCTCCACAGTCCTTCCGTCCTTCCGTGGAGATGATGAAGAGAAGCGGAATGCTCAGCCTCTACTCCTCTCGCTTCTTCATTCCTTCTCGTTCTATGTCTCTCTCCTCTTTTTGCTTTCTTCTTCTTGTCTCGCCTCCCTATTTATAACTTAGGTCTCGAGTCACGATTATCCTTTTCTTATTACAAAGATATCTTATATCTTGTAATTTACTCTACAGATCACGCAATTGATATTGTTTCTATTTTTTTGCGGGAGACCACTAAGTTTGCTTGATTTCATATCCTTTTAATTGCTCTTTCTACTTCTTTCCAAATCAGCTAATATTTCCTGCAAAATATAATAGGAAATAAATAGATTTTATGTTGATTTATTCTTTGATCCTAAATTTGATTCAATGATAGAAAAGTCAATAAAAGATAATTAAATAGGTATATAATATCAATAATTCCAATCAATTCTCATAAAATATACACCCATTTAATCATAAAATATACACTTATCAAACTCCCCCACACTTAAACATTGGCTTGTCCTCAAGCAAAAGAAAGAGAATTCATTATTTGAAAAGAACATTGCCTATGAAATTCCTAAACAGAGAGCAAAAAACCACCACACTTGGATCATATCATCAAATCTTATTTAAGTTAATGTCTTATAAAAATAAGTCACTAAGCCAATAGAGTGCAACAATCTCTTAACGTCCCATGATCAAAAGATCGGCAAGCAATGAGTGTAACAATAAGATTAGAAGAGGGATATCATGCTACTTAACTCCTCTAGAAAAATTTAAATGCCCTGCAAAACCAAGCTTTTCATTTAATTTACTAAGGATCCTCAGGTAGGAAATAACTTATTTTTTTCTTTTTTTTTTTTTTTCCTTTTCCTTTTTTCTTTTTCTTTCTTGAGCCGTTGTAGGTCCCCTTTTTACGCGACCCCGCACATAGGTGATGCAAAGACGGTTACTCGGTTACTCCAACGGGCACCTCAAGAGGCTTTTAGCCTAACTCATAACCCTCTTTGACTTTACCGTTTGACGCGAGTGCCAACATTGGTGATGAAGTGCCCCGGTTACTAAGTGAGGTCTAGAGAAGTCATTTGAGTTGTTTTTTTTCTTTCTTTTTTAGTCATTTCCCTACACAAAAGTTTTACTTAAAGGCAAAGGTCATCATCTAATTTTCTAAAGAAATCATGTAGCAAAATATCCATGAACTAATAATTGTTGCTCACATTACAAACAAATCCCTATTCTCATAGTCCATCTCAAGATTGCAAAAAAACTTAAGGCTTAGAGACTTCGTCAAAACATTTTTTTTCTATTTTAATCTTTCATTTGATAATATTCTCTAAGATGGGGAAAGCTCAAAATCAAGGTCAATCATCAACAATGCAAAAATCTCAGATAAAAAAAAAAATCTTTTCAATTGCATAAGGACAAGCATAACCAAAGAAATTATCTCCCTCCCCCACACTTAAATCAAACATTGTCCTCAATGTTGCAAAAAATAAAGAGGGAAAGGAACTAGTACTCCCCTGGTTTAGGCATCTAACTCTGATATGGAGTGCTTTCCCTAGTACCATCCATGATATTTCAAATTTTTAGGGAGAAGAGAGTGCTCAAGCAAGACCTTGCAACAACAAGAGAAGTGATCTTCTTCAAACCTGAATAAAACTGAAAGAAAGAAAGCAAGAAAAAAAATAATAAAATATGCAAGCAAAACCCTTGGTTGCCTCCCAAGAAGCGCTAAATTTATAGTCTTTGCCGAGTTCTCAAAACAAACCACTAATCATAAGTATCAAACACCATAATTACCTTGTCTTCATTTCTTTTCAAACAACAAGGCATCACACACAAAAATTGATCATTCCAAGTTAGTTACTTGTACCTCCTCAATCATAGACAATCTTGGAATACAAGTATTCACTGAATTCAAATTAAGCACAACATGCATATTTTTGAAAATAAATATAGGCACATCCAAGAATTTAGAGCATCCAATAAAATCAACTTGACTCTCATCAGTAAGAGTCAATACTTCAAGAGGAGGGTCATGAACAACAACAACTGGGACACCTACATCAATTGGATCACCCACATCATAATCCTTAGGCTCCACAGCCGGAACCTCTTCTAAACATTCAATATGCTCATCTAACTCAATTTCAAATGCACAATCATTTTCTACATTATTCATAGTCTCATGTAATTCCATACCTTCAACTTCCTCACAATAATCATTATCAGCATAAGAAGTGGTCATCAGGATTAAGGAATTATTTTGCACTATAGTCTCAAGGGTTGAAAAAATTTGACTCGCATATGCCTTGATATTTTGAACACTTGAGTCAATGCTTTGGACACTTACCCCAATATCTTGGACACTTGATTCAATGCTAGCAAGAATCTCCCTTTGCTCTCTACTAGATTTCTCTAATGCTTCCCCACACTCTTCAACTAATCTTTCCAAATTAGATTTTTCCCTGTACTCAATGGTGTGCTCTTCAACATACGGATACGAGTAACAAGGAGGGGTATTTTCATAAGAACAATAGACATGTGGATCCCTAAAATTTTGTTGTTCAAAACCTTCACTAGGATAAAATGAGTTATCAAAACAGGTTTGGTTCCTAGTGAAATCATCTCTCACAAAAATGACTAGTTGTACTATATGGACAATGCTCAAATAAATGATTCCTTCCACAATAAACACAAGACATGCAAACATATTGAGAAGAATCAACATATGGACTACAACCATCATTTATGCTCCCGTTATGTTGCCTACGTTCATTCAAAGAATTTAAAATAGCAATCAATCCATCTTGTATAGAAGACGAAAAATTCATCTCCTTCTCAATATTAAGACCAGTTGGTTGCTAATTGAAATTCATTTTTTTTTAATTTTTTCTAAAAAAAAAAATAAAACAAAATATTTACAAACTCAAACTCAAACTACTAATGCTTAATCAATTCCAACTAAGACAGTTGTGGCACACAAGTCCCCGGCAACGGCGCCAAAAACTTGATATGGCAAAACTTTAAGCCTAAAAACTCCGCAAGTATACGGGTCGTATCAAGTAATAAAGTGATAAGAAAAGTATCGTTCCCACGAGGACTTAGTATCACAACTTCAGTTGAGCATTAATTTCACAATTTCGTTTAAGTTGAGAAAACCAAATTTAATTTAATTTAGAGAAAAGAAATTAAAACTAAAATTAAAACAAACTAACCACACAATAATAAACGAGCAACCTAGAGTCACTAATCCCTTATTTGATTCTTAGATTTTATTCCCACCAAATTAACTTTGACTTAACTTAATCAGCTAATCTAGAGTATTAATGTTTATAAGTGCCTCGTCGGTCCACTTATACACCTACCTCAAATAATTATGCAATGTCTCACAAATTAATTAAGGTGCAATTCAAATCGGGCTCACTCTAATTTGACTATGCGGAGCTTCTAGGTATATGTCTATCCTAGACGCAAATTAGATTAAAACCTAACTTCACGTTAAATTTAAACCTAATTCCACATTATTTATTCCCAAGGTCAATTTAGGATTCCCTCTTTCAAGTCCAACCCTAAATCCCCATAACATGCTCAATGGTGGCCACTCACTAAGCAATAGCAATAAACACAGGATTAAATAAACTGGAATAAAATTAAGCAAAACCAATCTGTGGGAATAATCTCTAAAACCCAAACAAGTTCATAGTTTCTCTAGATTGCAAAACCAACTAGCCACACATGGCTTTATTCAAATTCATAACAAAAATGAAACTCAGGTTCAAAGAATAAAGAGAGAGAGTGGAAAGAAAATTTCTCCGTCGCCTCCACGGTCCTTTCGTCTTTCCGTGGAGATGATGAAGAGAACTGAAACACTCAGCCTCTGCTCCTCTGCTTCTTCGTTCCTTCTCGTTCTGCGTCTCCCGATCTCCTTTCTTGCTCCCTTCTTGCTTGTCTTTGCATCCCTATTTATAATTCAGGTCTTGGGTCATTGATTCTCCTTTTCTTATTACAAAGATACCTCATATCTTGTAATTTACTCCATCAGATCACGCAATTGATTTTGTTTCTATTTTTCTTGTGTGGGATCATCGAGTTTGACTTGATTGCATATCCTCTTAATTGCCCTCTTAATTGCTCTTTCTACTTCTTTCCAAATCAGCTAATATTCCCCGCACATTAAAAATAGGAAATAAGTAGATTTTATGTTGATTTATTCTTTGATCCTAAGTTTGATTCAATGATGAAAAAGTCAATAAAAGATAATTAAATAGGTATATAATATCAATAATTCCAATCAATTCTCATAAAATATACACCCATTTAATCATAAAATATACACTTATCAATAATAAGTAAAAGAGAATTGAAAATTACCTGTAGTTTTGCATATCCCATCCAGATAAATTGGCGACTTCTACAAGGGCTCTTTTTAAATTGATTATCAACTTCTCCAGTGCTAATTGAAGTTCTCTTGATAAGTCTTTCCCATACTTTTCCAAAGGAATTTTGTTGTTTATGAACTTCAAAAGGTCGCACATCAAAAAATATGGGTAAAACCTCTTGAGAAGTTGCTTTGTAACCCTCCATGATTTTCTCTAATTCTTGTAAGCACCAACTTGAGTCAGCATAATTCTTTGAGAAGATAATGATTGAAATTCTTGAACTTTCAATTGCTTCCAATAGTGAAGATGAAATAATTTCTCCCCTTTCAATTCTTTCTTCATCCATGTAGACCTCAATACCCGCTTGCTTAAAAGCAGCACAAAGATGAGAAGTAAAAGATCTACGAGTATCATCACCTCTAAAACTTAAGAATACATCACCTCTAAAACTTAAGAATACATCATAGCTATATTTGGGCTTTGGCTGTCGTCCATGACCTTTACAAGGTTATGACTAACGAGTAACGACAGTCCCATTTCTGCATGAGGTCTTGAGATTCCGAGCAATTGTGTAACATACTTTTGCCCACATGAAATTAAGCTATATTAAAAAATAAATATTTTTCTATATCAGTTAATAAGTCAACACTGATTTTAAGCTTCTTTTGTATTACACCATGAGGGATTCCTTCCATGTCATCCACTATTATTTTCCACTCTTTTTCTATCTTCTTATGCAAAAGAGAGCCAAAAATTTCAAGAGCCAATGACAGTCCTTCACAGTATTTAATGACCCGCTCCGAAAAATCCCTAAAACCAATCTTTGGATTGGATTTGTTAAATGCATGCAAGCAAAAAAGCTCAAGAGACTCCCCACTATTTAACCTTTTCATTTCATATATTATGTCAGCAGGGAGATATTTAAACATAACATCATTTAGTGATGTAATGAATATCAAGCTCCCCTTACCACACCACTTTTTAACATTTATGCACAAGTTCTGGAGCTGAAATTCACTATTTGCATCGTCAAGTACAACTAAGACTCTTCTTTGATAGAGTACTTGCTTCATTTGTTCATGCATCACAACAGCATTTGTCTCATCAAGTTCAGTTTCAGAAAAATCAAAAATAAGTTGCTTCATGAGACTAACACCAGCATTTGATAGGAAACTTTTACCCTCAAAATAGCCACCAATTCTATCATAAAAAGTTTTGACAATCGTAGTTTTACCAATACCTCCATCTCCCCAGATTCCGACTATGATTGTATCATCTAATAAAACATACCTCCACCTCAAAATTTTAAGCAATTCTGTCACACGACGTCGTAACCCTACTTGATGGTGTGGAAGATCATGAAACGACTCATGATTCAACATGTAAAGACCTAAGTTTGCCATGAGGCTTCTGAATTTATTCCTGTCACAATTGGCATGGTAACATTATATTAAAAGAACATAGAGGTATGCGTTATATATGAAATGATTTATATCAATACAATAAATATTGGCCTCCTACATTGAATTCTTTTTTAAGAAGTTTTCTCCATCTAGTAAGAGCTACTACTTGATTTCTGCCTCATGAGATATAATCATGAATGAGAAATAACTTGATTTGTATGATACTCCCTCCTGTTCTTTTTATAAGTAACAACTATCCAAATAATGCAAAATGATGTTGGTTAAAATTAATTAAAAGTAGTAAATGTGTGAGAGATGCAATTTGTTTTTTTTAAATATAACCTTATTTATAAAGATTGTGAATGTGAGAGAGAATGAGTGGGAAAAAGATATGAATGAGTGGGGGAAAAATATGAGAGAGACATCTAACTAATTGAGGGTAAATATGAAAAAAGTGCATTAAATTCTTAGACAAAGCCAAATTGTTAGTGAAGTTCTAATTATTTTGGTTATGGAGCATATGTATTAAAACAATTCATATTTATGTATTTTGCTAGTTAACTAGCTTATCGAGATTATCTTATATATAAGTGTCTAGTGTTTTTTCTTCCTAACGATGTGGTTTGTTTAATAGTTAATATCTTTTATGGTCATATCCATGTTGAATCTCTTGTTAAGTCTCAGCAAGACATGGGTGAAGCAATGGGTGAACTAGGACTAGCTTTTGTAGAGTTTACTAAGTTTAAGAAGGAATAAGCCATATTTGAGGGGAGTAACAGTAGCTGACATGAGAAGTGTGGCAATTGCGGCTGTAAAATCAAGCATATTATATGGAGAATCAAACACACAAACCATACAACATTTGGTATAAAATTTTCTCGTTGCTTCAATAGAAATTTTTTGCCTCTATATAGTCAAAAAGAGAAACTATCTCATTGGTGCATTTGAGTCTTGTAGTGCAAACTTTTACATGTCAATTGGAAGTAGATGCAAGCTTTGTTGTTTATGATTAATGATTTAATATGTTGTCTATGTTGCAGGATAAGTTGCATGAATACCTTGGGACTATATATGCTAGCTATCGAGTAATGTTAAATTTCTGTTTAATTTATTCACGAGTTAAACTTCCTCTCATGGATCTTTGGGCAATCTTCTAAGGGATAACTGATGTTTGTTTGTATTTTTATTAAAATATGATACTGTGACATGAATGATTCTTTGACATTATTTTTTATATTTTTAGATGAGACTTTTATAAGTATTATTATTGTTAGCTATGCAACTTTCTCTCTTGTGATAAATAATGAGTTCTCTTTGTTTTTGGTGTTCTTTTTATGAGCCAGGTAGTTCTGGAGGAAATCAACAATGGTTGTTTGTTCTTATTGTTTTGAGACTTCTCGTTCCATGTAAACTTATATGTGAAGAGAAAGAAAATTTGTTAATTTTGAATATGATAAAGACATTTTGTTTTTTTTTTATGCAGAGATTATGATGTACAAAGTCCGATGAGTTGTTGAGGAGTTTTATATTACATGAAGACTCCGATATGAAGTTATAAATGTAGTCCACTTTGGGAGGTTCTTTAATTAGCAATACCTAGGTTCGTCTTGACAAAAATTTATTAATAGCATGTTTTGTTATTTCTGTACTTTTGAATAAATTTTCATTCAATGGTGGTATTAGTTGATTTAGTGCCCGTTTAGATAGACTTTAAAAAAAAATACTTTTTTTTTTTTCATTGCTTTTTTTAAAAAGTGCTTTAATTAGAAATTAAGCTATTTTACGTTTGGATACACAATTTAAAAAGCACTTTTAAATAATAAAAATTGTTTGGATGTTAAAATAGAGAAGCACTTTTTTATTAATAAAATTACTGAAATGGACATATAAAAGCACTTTTTTTTTTTTTTTACATTCGTTTGGATAAGAAAGCACTTATGTTAAAATTTTAGAAATATTATATTCAATAATTGAATTTAAAATTACAATATAATTGAAATCTAATAATATTGAAATTAAATTGTTGATATAATTTTTCATACACCCATATAGATCAAAGTTGTTATCAAATATTCTTTTTAATTTATATACTAAAATGACTAAAAAACAAAAATTAAATAGTATACAACAATGTAAGATATCTTAAAACTTCATTATCACTAATGAATAGTAATTTCCACTCAAAATGGTCAACTACTATATTATAACCAATCATTAATTAAAAAAAGAGTCATATTGCACCATATTTCAAAAATAGAAATAATATTCATTATACTATAAGTTACTAAAAGCTAATGACGACTCGACTTCTATCTAACAATTGATCTCTAATAGTATTCCTTGTTTCTTCTATCGCCTAATAGAGTCCGGAGTTGGCCCTTCCCATTCATATTCTCTATGATCATCATTATTATTTTCAAACTCATCAATGTTCTCAAATCTTCTAAGCATATCTATATCACAAGAATCCATTCTCCTTATATAATTATGAAGAGCAAAGGTTTCCCATATGATAGCAAATTGAGTTTTAAGCTCAAAGTTGGTCATATTCTTCAATATTCTCCACCTTACTTTGCAAACTCCAAATGTTCTTTCAATGACACTTCTTAAACTTGAATGACGATAATTGAAGAGCTCATTTTGTGATCTAAAAGTTGGCGCCAATCTGAATTGAGGAAGATGATATCTTGTATTTCTATATGGCCCTAAGAACCCTTTGAAATTGGGATATCTAGAATCAACAAGGTAGTATTTGCCTGTAATAAAATATTGTTATATTTGGAACAACCGTATAATAATAATTGCCAATCATGTACAAAAACATGGCCACGGCTTCCTCAGCGCCGACATGATGTGTTGGCTTTAATTCAAAGTGTTGAGTCAATTCACTCACCAAATTTCTAAACACATGCTTTCTCATCCGAAATTGCTCAAAAAATCGATTTTCATTTCCTATCTTCAATTCTTCTACCCATCTATGTCCAGAAAGAATTGATGTTCTCTTTTTCTGTTTGTGTACATATAGAGAACGATAATTCGATATAGCAACAGCAACTACTCTGGTTGCAAGTAATGTATTCTTCTTCATAATAGATAATCTATTTGCATTTTCATAGTCATCACTGTCTGTGTCAGAGATATCAGACATCCTGTGCAACCAAACAAAGAATATCAATAAACAATTATGATCATATTGTCTAAAGCATAAAAGAATGCACAAACGTTCTCTCCTTTGGTTTGATTGGTTTGATTTTTTTGAACCCATCCAAGCCAAACTTACAAACAACCGAATCAATTAAATAAGTTTTGATATTCTTGAAACCAGCTTTTCTTTACTTATATATTTCTTTTTTTATTTTGACAAGTTCAATTCGTTTTGTTTGGTGGTGAGGTGGGATCTCTTCACCGAGGAGAATCATCTCTTTTGTCTGTTCATACGACCATAGTTATCAAGCACAAGTAATCCAACACACACATGCCATGCACACATGAATAAAGTTATAATATTCGGAAAAATCAGCTAGCTCAGAAACCACCCAAAAACAAGTTTAGACAGGTCAAAGAACTAATAGGAAGTGCTAAAGCGGGGCATTGTGAAAATTGTGGGAATTTTTTCAAGGATGTTCGAAAGTAATTGAATTATTAAACCAAAAGTTGCAGAAACAATAGAGCACATAAATAATCTCACTACCATATTGTGCTCCAAAGAAAAAAAAAATTAAATCACTGGGATTTGTGCAAGATGTCTACTAATCTCCAAGCTAAAGTCAACAAGTTTATAAACCACATGATCAAAATAAGAACTGCATTCTGTTGTTTCCAATATCTCGAGAGGAAGCGCTTCATCGTTGTACAAAGAAAGGATAAAACAAACTCAAAACTGGATTCATTTTGTGGTACAGCTTTTCATTTTGATACAACAATCAAACTCCAAGCAAATAAACCAGTTTTTTATTTTCTTTCTAATCGACAGACAAATAAAGCTTCAAAACAAAGATGAGAACATATTATCACAAAGAAAAATTAACCAGGTGATCCTAAGAAGAAAGAAGAAATGCTAAAATGTCTATGTCTTTGTGGTGATCATGTTTTCTATTTTTTCGGGTCTTTCGTTTTCCTAGAATGAATAGGTCCTAGTGTGGGTGGGGAGAGCAACGGAACTACATAAGACACACACAAATACCAAAATGCTAAGGAGCATCACACAATCGTAACACCGCACAACTCGAATGCGAATTCTCCAGGCAACTAAATAATGACTATTAATACGCAAAAGCTAAGTCGGGCCAAATCAAACATTGCAAACTTACCCTCGCCTAACAAATTCAAAAGGAAAATACATTCCCAAGACACAATCCAAGTTTGATCTGCAGGTCGGGAAAATGGGAATGGAAAAAATAAAATGATCGAGAGGGTAAGAGAAAGAAATGGATTGTATCGAAAAAAAGGGAGAATAACAGAAGTAAAAAGAAATAAGGTGTTTCGACAAGTTTAGGAGTTTCATTGTCTCGTAGTTGTTGGAGTAATAACGAACTTCAGTTGCTTCACATGCCATCACCAACCAACCTGTTCTTCATCTTTGTCATTTTGACACGGCAAAACGATTTCGTTTCTTAATTTTGTGTGCGAATGGTTTGATACAGAGAAGGAGAAGGAGGTTTACCTATAAGAGAGGAGAAGGAGAAGGAGACGGCGAGAACTGGCGTGAAGGAGAAGGAGTATTCACGGCGCCAACAGGCGATGGCGAAGGAGAGACTCTCAGGCGAACACGCGATCGGGCGAAGGAGAGACATACGGCGTGAAATTTCCAGGGGGCATTTGTGGTCATTTTCTCCCCCAAATCAAAATAACCGGTCACTTGTTTTTGTTTCTCTCTCATCTACCTCATCAACTTTTTTTTTTTTTTTTTTTAAGTTTCAAATTGGAGCTTAAAAAAAAGAAGTTTGGGCTTTTTTGTGACTTTTGCTTTTTTTTAAAGCCCCCAATCCAAACACATAAAATAAAAAAAGGACTTTTTTTTATTAAAAAAGCCCATCCAAATGCAGCCTTATATCATGTTATCATCTCTTCTCTTAAGTGAATCTGTATCGCAGAATCTCGAATTTTGTATTCGACTATTTTACTATATATAGTGTATGCTCATAAATAGCAGAAGCTTAAAGTTGATGGTTGAAGTATGTTAATGTTTTATTAATTTTTTTAGAATATGACTTCGGCGTCTGTTGCACAATGCAATAGAGCTGTAAGCAAATGACTTATGCATCAATCGTGTTGTCCAACAGACGCTGTAAGTCAAGACCCCTGTTCCTAAATGACAGACGCTGTAAGTTCCGACTTTCTACTTCTTCACTTTCCACTACACCCCTTATGCAGTAGGGAAGACTCAATTTTAACATACGCCAAAAGGGGTGTTATTGAAATGAAGAATTGCATATTGGAGTTAGAAGAGGAGAAGAAGGGAAAGGAAGAAGAATTAGACAGTATGGGGGGTTTGCATTTTTTCTCTCTTCCCTTTCTTTGATAACTATTCTGCATCTCCATCATTAAAATATAAACATGAAGTGAGTCACGTTCTGTTGAATGAACTGAAATGTTAATATCTGCTTACCTATATTTAGTTGCACAGAATCATGTGTTGGTTAGGCAAGGCCAGTAAATAAAGCAGGCCTTGGACTAACATGTTGAGAGAGACAAGTTTTATCCTTCTTTGATTTGAAACAAGCCAAGGGCAAACATATACATGATGTTGGTTTCAAAAATTAAATATCTTCTATTTGGTAGAGAACTCATTTTCTGTAAAACACCCAATAGCTAAACAAACAAATTTTTTAACTCTTGGTATTGTCCTCAAGAAGCTGTTGCTGTGATAAAACCAATTGCGGATGCAGAGGATGGAGGCTGCAAAGAGGCTGATGAATGAAGTATATCAAAGAGGAAGTTTTGACAGCATGCATAGATTAATTCCTAGAATGAACATGCACCCAATTCGGATTTGAAAATAATAACTCAGGATATGGCAATATTGACAACTGTCCATTAAAAAATGACCGCTTGTGAAAATGATGAGAAGGCATCCATGAAGTAATTCCTAGACTCGTTATATGTTCAATTAGAAAGCACTTGTGAAAATGAGAAGGCATACAACTTCGGATATGGAAATGACATCTATCCATCTAAAAATGATCAATTATTCTCACTGGAGCTTGGGCGGGTATGACCCACTGGCCAATGGTGGTCTCCGGCTTGCGGCTGCCGCCAGCGAGGGTAGGGGTTACTTTTTTAAAAATTATGTGAAGGATATTTGTGTCATTTCTTTTTAATTTCACAAAGGACTAATAAAGCACTGGCATGTTATAGGGTTCTTGAAATTGGAAGCAACTCGTTGTCCTTTACTATTTGTATTGGTCTTTATGAGTGTTTTTCCCTAAAAAATATAATAATAACCTAAGGTTTTCGGCTCATTCATCTTTAGGAACAGGCTTTTCTTTCTTTTATTTTCTTTTTTAAGAAAAAGTACTTTAATTTGATGGACTAGTCCCAAACCTGAGGGACTAGGCCCAAATTGGTTAGGCTTTGAGCTATGTTTAAGCTGGATCATCTCCCTTAATATGAGTTTGTTTCAAGACTGGTCTAGTTTGATCATTGTGAAGCACTAGCATCTATTATACTCCTCCTGTCCGTAATATAGAATATATTTGAGAGTTGATCTTGGTCTTAAACATAAATTCTATTTCTTAGGTTTGTCAATCTTTTTTTAATTTACTTCTATTGATTCTCCCTCAACAATAATCAAGGAATAGAGGAGAATTAAGAAAGATAACTATGGTGTTTTGAAAGATATATGTTATATTAACTAACTTCCTTATATCTTATATTAAGAATAGTCTCTCCAAATAGTTGAACCTGATTCATAATATTACTGTTAGTAGGTAGGCGTTGTGTTTTGGTGCATTTATCTCGAACTAAATATTAAAAATAGCGTTAGTTAGTGAGATAAGTAGCCTTTGGAATTGGATGTCTATCTAGACCTATAAATATAAAGCATAAATTAAGATTGTAATCTTCAGATTCGTTGATGAATACCACATTGCGTACTACGAGTATTCAGTATATCTTTGCCTCTCTTGTCTCTTCTCTTTGATTCTCTCAATTCTGTTCTCTATCCTCTGTTTCTTCTACCTTCTCATCCCTATTCCCTTGTTTCTCTCCCATTCCTAATTCTAATCATATAACAGATTTCTTGTAACACATTTGTTCAACTAGAAATTCTCTCAGTAACTTGATCAAAAAGTGAGAGAGATGAATAACTATGAAGTCTGTAAAAACTAAAAAGCATAAAGTGAAAGAGCAGATTAAAAAGGGAATAGTTAAATTACCCCAAATCAGATAACGAATCAACTTCAGCTATGGCGTTTGCTGAATCTAAAATCCAACCAGGTTCAGCCCTAAATTCTGATTCGGGACAAGTCTCGAATAATCTTCTGCGATCCATACCCTGCAGCTGCTCACGTACTTGCTCCTCGCTCAATCTCCACAATACAACCACCACTTGTTTATTCTGAAGTTGTAGACACTGCCATAAATTCACAAGTCTCTTGAGAAATATGCCGGACTTAAGGAAACCTTGTCTGAAAACAACCACAAGCATTCTACAGCGTTCAATCCGGTGCATGGGAGAATTCTTCTTCTGATCATCAATGAAAGTCTTGATTCCAACATCTCTAAAGTATTTTTCGAAGTACGCTATCACATCAGGTGTGGAATGGCCGATAGTTAAGAAGGCGTAGTACTCAAAATCGGATTCCAAAGAAGAAGAAGACATGGTTAAAGCCAAGAGGAAGATTTAGCTGTGTGCTGATAGCATAATAGATGCCTGCATTTAAGTTAAGGAAAACCCCTGAGCTAAAGGGAAGTGTGAAATTTCTTTTTCTTCTTTCGGCGTCAACGCTCAAGTCTTTTTTGCGGTGAAGAGAACTTTCTTCGGAAGATGACAAGAAAAAGAGGGATTTATTTTGGTAGTTGGGCCCTACTTTTTGTTTATATATATATATATATAGTTAGGCCCTACTTTTTTTTTATAACAAAAAGTTTTGGAGGGGTTCGACATCCCCCCATCAGGTCGCAAGACGGCCCTTGTGCCTATGAAGACTTTTCTTGACTTACGAAATCGCCTACCTTATAAAACTGTTCCCAAGTTTCATTCTTAGTGGCCCATGTTGCCTTGACATCAGTCGTTTGTCTAAGATATAATAAAATATCTACAATATAATTTTTAATATCCATATTTAATTTTAAAATATAATAAATAATAAATAATAAAATCTAATCTAATAATTAAATAAATAATCTGAAATATCTAATGTGAAACACCTGCGTGAGTCTTGAAGCATTACTCACCAGTCAACACTCCCCATTCAGTGGAGGAAAACTACACACTCCCCATTCAATGGAGGAAAACTACGGCGGGTATGGTTTTGTTATCTACTTTTATGTTCTTATAACAATTCTGCAGAATAAGTTTTCAAAACAAATTTTTCTTTCCAAGTATGATTGTCATTAATGCAAATACAATTATTTACTAGTATGATTGTCGTTAATGAAAATACAATTATGCTATACGTCTTCTCATGGCTTTAGACAAAGTCCTCCTAAAACCGTGCCGGCCTTAGCTTGATCACCCCTCTCGATCTTTACTAAGTCAGCCCTCTCGATCTTACTAAGTCAGCCGAATCTCCTCGAGTAGGCAAGGAACACAAAAGACTAAGAGAACTTTAGAGAGATAAAGAGAATCTAGAGAGAGAAACTCTTAAATGTGAAATGATTCAATTCCCTTAGATGGTTACAAATGAGGGAGGCATCTCTTATTTATACCCTACCACCTCCTCAATGAATAGTCAAGATAAAAAACATGATACGGTAGAGAATAATTCTCTAGAACTTTCCCTAGGAATATCTAGATATTCCTCTCTTTCATGAGAGTTCTAGAATTCTCTTTATAATTCTATATTTATGTACAAGTATCTACAATAATATAGAATTCTCTACACAATTTTACCTCTATGTACACATATCTACAACATTTAGGAAGTTTCTAGACTTTTCCATGCTTGAAGTCTAAAACTCCCTTTAACACGGAGTATTTTCGCACACAAAATATCGACGTTCCCTTCGTGCGTGACAGTCTACTCTAATTTTGTGGGCGAAAAGTAATAGAACATTAAAAAGATGTTCTGATATTTTTTTCTCGTCAGAACAACTTTTATTTTTCTACTCTCTCTGCAATTTCTTTGAAATTCCAAAGAAACAAACTTGGTTATGTTACAGGTTAAAATGAGATGCGTGAAATTTCTTTCATCTTTCTGCGTCAATGCGCAAGTCTTTTTGTATAGGACAAAGATGACAATAAAAATAAAGGCTACGATGGTTCATTTTAGGCCATTAGCTTTTGAAATTGAACCCTCCTTGCTGACAGTTCTGTCATCTGTGAAAACGATTATGTAAATATTGTGTTAGGGAATATATTAGAATATGTTAAAATGAAGAGGTATGTCTTGAGAAGTCATGTATTTAAAAGTTAAAGAATTTTGTTTGACACGCGGGAATTACATGACAAAACCCCAAAAATATAGGATTCATCCGCTAAAACCTTAGACAAACTTGTCTCTAGATCTTTATCTATAAAAGGCTCTACAAGAGTTCATCAAACTCTTGCCACTAAGTGTATTCTATCTTGAATACACGCTTATAGGTAAAACTTACAAAAAGAAAACTTCCTATCCGAAAATCTCCAAATAATGAAGTACAACTCAACTCTCAAATAAATAAAATACGACTCAAAAATTAAAGAAATGAGATATTCTAAGATATTGAGAATAAGATGTCACCTAAAAATAATTAAATCAATGACATTTATAAGGTATTAAATAATATCTTTGATATCCCTAGTTTGCAACTCATATATGTAGAATAATATCCTATAAAAAAATACTAATAAATTTTAAAGAGTATTGGGATAATTCAAAATATATAAAAGATATATATATATCAAATCTTCCTAATAATTTGAGAAATAAAAATTGATTCTTTTAAATAATAAAATTACATAGAAAATAAAAATAAAATGAATTAGTTGAGAGCCCATTTCTCTTACTCCACTTGCGCCTATTAAAAGTTGAGTGCCACCCAATATACCTAGCAAAATTGACAAAATTGCCCTTTAGATTCCTATCCATGTTGGTTCATGAATCAACATAATTCATGAATTTAACATATGATTATGACATTTAATTAATAGCGCTTCAAAAGGCACCACTCCAAGGCATCAATTTATTGTCTATAATACCCTCATTGTGACATCATTTGAAGAAGAGAATGAGAAGCTTTGATAATCTCTTGCTATGTTACTTTATTTTTTTGCAAATTCTGTCACCCAATATCCTTATAAGAAGGATTCGTTTAATCCCGAGGAGTGCCGCTCCTCACTTCCTATCTACTAAGAGGGTTGTGGAACAACTCTTTAGGATAATGTCATTGGACGTGACTCAAAGGAAATATTTTGTTATTTATTTACAAATTTTGCTAACAATCTTAATAGTTATTTCCTGCTAATCTTGTGAGTATATCATGACAGAGTTTTCTGAAATTCATTTGGTTGATTACAAAGAAAATGAGATAAGTTTTTAATCTTATCTCTGCCTCCTTTTACTTGATTTTTGAACTATTTTTGGGTTGCCATTTGGCAATCACATATGCTATCAAATCAAATTTCAAGTAACATAATTTATTTTATTATTAATATTGGTGGGATATATATCTCTCTCCTTAACTCAATATCCAAGCTCATTAATTTGAACAGCAATGAATATATTTAGTACGTGAATGGATCACTTTATGCTCTGTGTCCGTGTTTACATTATGAATTTAAATAGGGTAAAGGTGCATTAAGAACCCTAAACTATTTTTGTGGGTGTAATTAACACCCTAAAATATTTAATAGGGCAATTTTAGACATAAGTTATTAAAAGTAGTGCAATTTGAGACCCATAAACTCACAGAATCCTAACGTCCGTTTCCCCTTGGCATTTTATTTTTATTTTTTGTATTGTCCAGTGGAATCTGCTAAACCCGATTTGCAGAGCTCACTAGGTTCCAATCTTGAGGACTGCAACAGGTTTGATACACTGTGGGAGAGTAAATGAAGATGGACCGAAGACGGTGAAAGCCACGGGGCCTTCCGACCATCCTTGAAAGAGTGTGATGAACATCCCATGAAATCACTCCTTTTGTTTCCCAATAGCAAATCTGCAAATTATGCTCACCGCTTCATTCAAGTTGGTGACTTGATTCAGGGAACCCCACTATAATACATCTTTCTAAGAACTTCGTCTTCTCAGAATAATTCATAATAATTAGCTATAAAATTAAATATAAATAACATGCTCATAACTTCATAAGCATCTCCTCAATCAATCATTTGGCCTAAAAAAAACTGTCTTGTCATCTTCTCTCTTCATCTCCATAAAGAAACCAAATCTCTGTTTCTCAGTGTTTCCTCCTTTCACTCACCAAACCCAATGGAATCCCCTTTTCTTCTTCTACTCCCTCCTTTTTTGAACCGAGATGGCCCAGATGGTTCACTTTCTCCTCCTCCGTACAATCCGCTGTGCAGCAATTGCTAACCTTCGCATACCATACCACCAGAACTGAGACACTTCAATCGCGCACCAGGGTGGGGACCCTGTTTTGCGCCTTTCTTTTCACGGGCTTCTTCTTCGTCGGCCTCACCATTGCTCCGATGAGGAAGCTGCACTGGCCTAGGGGAAGACTGGCCGTTCGTGCTCGAAGGGCATTGACTGAAAAGTCCTGGACTCATTTGCCGATGAGAGGAAGGCCTCGGGGGCCAATGAAAATAAAAATAAAAATAAAAGGGAAAATCCTCTTCAGGCCCAATTAACTAAGATAATCTCAAATAGGGCTCTGGAAAAAATCACATATCGGAAAAGGTACTAAAACCTTCATGGTATTAAGTTCAAACAGTAAATTACTTTATTGCCCCTATTTCCATCCCTTCATTACTCAATGGACATTTTCTAATTTCATTTCCTGCAACACGATTCTGCCGGAGCCGAGAAGGAAGAATCATCAGCCGGTGGGGGTAATAGTAGACGATTCCGCCGGAGCCAAGAAGGAAGAATCATCGGCGGTGGCGAGAAAGTGGAGGAGCAAGGAGATATCGTTTGAGACGACGGCTCCGCGTCTTCCAAGCTACCCTGAATGTTATCATCGGCAGCGGCGAGAAAGTGGAGGAGCAAGGAGATGTCATTGGGGCTGAAACTTGTTTCTTATTTGTTTGAATTATTGATCCAGTTTTTTGGTTGGATACTCAATCTTCTTGTATTTTCCTCTGCTTTCATTGCAACCAAATAAATGTTTTTTTTTTTTTTCAGTCGATTTGCTTTTTCTCTGGTTGCTCTTGCAGTTCCACCAGTACCAGGTTATTGGGAGAGCTCTGCCCATGGAAGCCGATGAACACCCTAAGATCTACCGAATGAAACTCTAGGCTACAAACGAAGTTCGCGCCAAGTCAAAGTTCTGGTAATATTATTTCATTTGATCATTTGAATGGGCACTAATTGATTTTAGCAAATATCTTGCAGTTGGTAAACTGCAAATTTGGGCTGCTTCCATTTCTGATATGGGTGCGATCATCATATTAATTTGAATGAGGTGGTAGTTGAGTTATGATTGGGCTGATCTTATGTCTTGCCATGTTGAGTATCTGTGTAATGGCATTTTGTTGGATTGCTTGTGTACCTGAGTAGACAGCCAGAGTTCATTGTACATGCTAGTGTCTTGGAGAGAATAGAGTATTGCAACAATCTGATCTCATTTTGTTCTGTATTTTATTAGCACTGGATTATATGTTGGTGGGTAGCTAAACACCAAGCCATGTCACAGCAGACCTATGGAACTGGGCATATACATTAACCATGATCTTATACTAATTCTTACACAAAACTAACATTGCTCATGAATGACGAAGATGTTGAGTGCTATTCTTTTAATTTTTCTTAGTTTGCTATTAATTTATCAGTTTGTCCTTGTTTTGGTTTGCTGCATTAGATAAGTATCAGTGACAATATTCTACACTAATGAATTTGTCTCCTCAAACAGAAAGCGGGGCTAATATCTGTGAAGCCGATCTTCTTTCCCCTTCCTTGAAGTGTTCTATAATTCTTGTTGGTGAAGTGATTCTTGTTTTTAATGACTTGAAAGAAGCTGTTCAGTTGGCTTCTCGATCTCGGATTTACAGTGGTTTTTTTGGATTGTTTAGATGCTATTCCTGGCTTTAAATATTGTCCTTATTGTGCTTTATTATTCTGCATCATTTTCTTTTCATTTTGATGCCTAGAATTGGAATCACTGATAGTTTGATTGCCAACAGATTAATGATCATTATGAGTTCCCCTTGCATCTAGACCTTGATAGGGATAATGGCAAATATTTATCTCCTGAAGCAGACAAGGTAGGTATGTTATCAGCACCCAGTACAGGAGGCCAATATCCCGGCCGGGGCATGTTATCAGCAAAATCCCTCGAAGTGCCACGTAAAATATTTTAAAGTCCAAGACAAGGTAGGTATAATTATAAAGACTGTTAAAACTGGTTCCTTCAACATAGTCCTAATTGATTTAGGACTGAATAAAAGTTGTAGAAGGAATTAACAAAGTGAAATCATAGGGGTATGCCTTTAACATCACGAAAATGTATGTATTAACTATTAAATAAAAAATTCTATTGATACCAAGTGATAGATACCAGATAATAAGGGCTTAGACACAGATAAGGATGCCCTACATACTATTCGTTCATAAGGGTAGGTGGAGGCTGGGATTCCGCATACCCATAAGCTCCCAACTCGTGCTAAGTTTCTTTCTACTTATGCCTATAACAACAAGAGAAAAACATATAAAGATTAAAGATTACATATGTAGTAAGAATACTGCAAAAAGAATTATGGGTATGAATGCATTGGCTTGGTTGCACCAGCTGCATTTTATTGTAATTGCTAGTGCAGATAAGAAGTAGATTGCAGGGCTAAAGAGTTCCTTTTTTAGTGACAAGCCGAGCTCAACCACAAAAGATTAGCAATAGATTCATACTCATCTTAAGCTTCCATGCATATGGATGCTAAAATTCTTTTTGACAACATATAGGTGCTCAATTTTTTTCTTTGCCAACATGTGGGAGCCCAATAATCATTTAACGGTTCACATATATTCACCTAAAAACGGAAAGCAAGGAAAAATAAAAGGGATTCAAGGAAAAAAGAAGTCGGGAGAGGACGATTCAATGCGCTAACCTTGGCAACCATACGTTGAAAAGTAACGTCTTCCTCATCTACCTTATCTTTTCCTTTACCCCATTTTTTGTCTGCAGATTTAAAACAAAACTTAAATCAAACCTAAGAACTATAGAATTTGGGGGGAGGGGAGAAAAAGAAGATCCCACGCTCCAAATGAAACCCAAAAGAAATCAAAATGAATCACCTTTCGGATCGCTTAAGTTAGTATATTCCCGAATTTCCCTACCCACTGCCATCTCCGATTATTTCTACCGACCTGGCGTCGAAGATGACTAGATGAGAGTGAGAGTCGAGGAGAGGGTAGAAGACGTGAGTGGAGATTGCCTGATTTTGAAATTGCCTGGTTGGCTTTTTTGTCATTTCACTTGAGATTCACATGATATGAGAATTATATTTGAGCTTTTTTGACAGTTTTTCACTTAATTGGGCCCTCATGAAGATTTTTCCAAAATAAAACGCCAAGAGGCAAATGGACGTTAGGATTCTGTCAGTGTATTTATGGGTGAAATTGCACAAGTTTTAATAATTTAGGTCCCAAATTGCCCCACTAAATACTAAGGACATCAATTGCACCAAAAAAATAGTTTAGGTGCTCACTGTACCTTTCAGTTAGAATAAGACTTTCACTCAAGAGAAGTGGTGAATTGGGTGATAAATAAAAAATATCGAAATTTAATGCAAGCTTCAATGAAATAAAGTTGAAGAGATGTCACTAAGGATAAGCACACTAAATTTATACAAGTTCGGTCCAAACTCCTTGATCTACGTCTAGTCTTCATAGGCCTTCTGAGATTTTCATTATTCTCCAATATTTTATCGGGCTCTTGGTGTCTCAAAGCATAAGCTAGTTCTTTTTCAAGAACAATCGCTCCTCCTTACACTTTGCAATTTAATGCATACTCAAGCTCTCACAATCTTGAGTCTCCTAGATAATAAATGAATCAATAAATGTCTCGCACTAGAGTAGATATATGACCACTATAGTACAAACTCAAATTTAAGAGATTTAAGACTTTGCAATGAATGTAACAGAAGATTTTTTTCAGCAGAAGTTCGTTGCTCCATCTTCAATGCTTTGACTATTTTATAGGTAGAGTGAATTAATGACCATTGTCTTGTTGAATGTATCTGTTAGAGTTTCTTTGATCTTTGATATATATATCCATTGAAGTCTTTGAACATTCGTTGTGTTTGAGGAATTAGCCATTGGAGCAGCCTGAGAATGTTTGACGTTTCAATGTTTTTCACATTTAATGCTTCTAACACAAAAATGTTGTTTCCAATTTGTGAATTAATTATGTTTGATCATCTAAAAAACACTTAAGTACTAGAATAGTAAACAATTAGAATGATTAGAAGCAAGAAGAATAAAATTCATAATCATTCCAGTGAATTAAAAAGTTTGAAGTACTGTTATGTTCCTTGGGAAAACATTACTCAAGTGATCACTCGAGTGATCATCTCTTGGCAGTTTTGAAAATATTTCAGAGCACTGGATATGTCATTGGAGTGATGTGGTAGTGATGCACAAAATGTGCTCACTCGAGTGATCTTTTTTATGACCATTTAGTGTATCACTAGAGTGATCAGGTAGTGATGAAGAATTACAAGGTCACTCGAGTGATCTTGTTTCTTTTGATTTTTTAGAAAAGCATATCACTTGATCACATCACTGGAATGTTCTCCTAGTGATGTTTTAACAAATCACTCGAGTGATTTTATACCTAGAAAAGTTTTTAATTTCAAAACACTTATAGGACATTGCAGTGTTGTGCTAGTAGTGCTCTTTGTCTCATCACTCGAGTGGTTACTCAGGTGATCTCAAGTCATTACTCAAGTGGTCACTCTAGTAACTTTTTCTTTAAATGTTTCGGAGAATAAAGCATCACTAGAACAAATCACTTGAGTGGTGTGCTAGTGATGAATTTTAACCCATCACTCGAGTGATTTCTCCTTTGAAAATTTTGTAGCACTGATCACTGGATGAATCATTATGGTGATTTGTTGGTGATGGATTTTAATATATCACTCGAGTGGTTACTCAAGTAATTAATCTTCTTTGGTAAAACTATTTCATCAGAGAGATCACTATTGGTTGATTTCCTCTTGTGGCAAATAGACAAGTCGAACAAGTAATAAAGAGTAAGTGAAGTTATTGTCCCACAGAGACTATCAATACCCAATATGAAGCTGGTTTCTCGTGAAAGTTGTGTGTGATGAGAGTAAAGTTGATTGTTTGCTCTAGATATTACTAATGACAAATGAAATAAATGAGTGATCGGAAGTCGGTTGAAAGATATCAGTTTAAAAATAGGTTGAGCTTGAATTTCATCCTAAGTTGCATCAACCCCTAGTTTGCATGTGATGCATTGTTATAGCATTTTGCTGCACAGCTTCCGCAATACTACAACAAAATGTCTTTCACAACGTTATTAAGCTAACCCACCACTAACCTATACAAAAGCGTCTGCATCCTGTAAGTACACCCCTTACTCTACTTCTCCCATATTCTTATGGTGATTTTCCAGTTTAGAGTGTCAGTTCAACCTATATGTATTGGTTATGAGCGGTAGACCCATTCATATAGCCTACAATTTAGGTCGAGCCTTGCACAAGCTCGCCCAACAAATACTGTCTAACAGAAGTCTAACTTCGACTCCCTTTCAGTAAGCCAGGGCCACTGATCTAGCTCCTTAGCGGCCTGATGAGTACTATTTATGCCATATTTTTCCTATATTGTATGACTATTTTGTATGGTGAATATGAGCTTAATTGCACTCAATCTGAGCAAAAATATGTTAATTCATGCATATAGGGAAAGGAAGGAGGAGTCTCAGAAATGATAGCAATTGTATAAGCATCCATACATGTGTATAAGAAAAGAACAAGTTGGAGGTTTTATGTGAAAAGTACATAGCATAAATGATACAATGCTATAGCATCGGGTCAACCATAACAAGTCACACTGTAATGCAACCTTAATGCTATAGCAGCATAAGTGAAGCAATGTTATGCGCCATATGTTCTGATTTTTCCTTGAGACTGTTTTAGGGAAATAGGTGCAAGCTAATAGATGGACGTTGGTCGACGGTTAGATTTTTGACGTATTAGAATAGAAGATGTGGAGGATCGAAGTTAAGATTTGAAGAATCCCACAGTATCAGCAAAATCAATCTACCGAATTTGGAAAGTTGGACCAATTGGACCAGATAGATTTGAAAAGGCCCAGTTCACTGAACGTACGCCGTAAGTAAACCGAGACTATAAAAAGAAAGACGGCCAACCCTAAAAGCCATCGAGTCGTTGGAGAGTCAAAGAAATTCTTATTCGGCTAGGGTGATAAGTAGATATTTTATAATTAAATAAGTATAGATTCGATATATATTGGATTAAATTTGTTAAATATTATACTTATTTAATTATCTTTTATGTATTTATCTATCTTTTAATTAAATATAGGATAAAAGATATTATAACAAAAAATCTATTGATATCCTATTTTATTTTGTAGGAGATATTTTGTGATCTAAGAGAGGAGAAAATATAGGAAAGATAATGGCGGCAACAAATTAAATTGAAAAATGATTTAATATAATATATTATTATATTAGATAAATAAATTGATGACCCTGTGCAAAGAAAGGAAGCAAATCACGGAATATATATGGCAATTGGAATGAATAACGCGTGGGGCCCAGAGGAAAAAGGTATCTATAAAGATATCTATTGAAGATACACAAACCTGCAATATATATTGAGGGGTAGAGACCACAATTGCGGGGATCAGAACGACGCACGCAGAGGAGAAAAGAATTCGGACGCACAGGAGCAAGAACGCAAGCGGCAATTCAAGAAGGAGAAAAAGAACCATCAGGGTGACGACGCACATCAGCGAGGAGCATTGAGACTGAGGGATTCTTTAAGAGTTTTTATTTCTCTTTTCTTTTCCTGTCTTCTCCGAATCGATTTTCATCTTTTCATGGGTTTTAGTATAGCCATGCTCGGCTAGTTTTCTTTTGTAGTTAGGGCGAGGATGAACCCTATGTGAATTTAAAATATTTAGTTGGATTCTTTATTGATCTTTATTTTTCTTGATTGAATGAATTATCTGTGCTTAAAGCTTTCTTGAAGATTGATCACCTTTTAGATTGTTCATAGGTTAATGTATGACAATAGAGATGTTGGTGCATTTAACTAGATCCGTTAATTCATCATAGAGTTGCATGACCTAGACATAGGCTTACGATTTTATGCGATCTCATAATTCTGGTTTAAAAATATAATCTTTCCAATCAATACTAAGACATTAGGTTGATTTCAAAGATAACGGACTAAGGTAGCATCAAGACATTGGGACTTAGTCTAACTTTAGAGAATTGATCGTCAATCATGAGAATAATAATCAATTAGGGATTCAATTCAAATTATTAGAGGAACATGGGGGATTCTCATCCCTAGCTGCATATTTCTTAATTGAAGGTCTTAATTTTGGATTACTCATATTTTCTCTCAGTTGTTCTTGAGATTCATATTTTGGATTTTTTTATTTAATTCTTTAAATTCTATTTGGTTACAACTCACCCCATATTACTCATTCATCCAACTAAAGCGAAAATAGCAAATTAGTGATTGGAGTACTATTCCTCGTGGGACGATCTTTTTTCTCACTACTTTATTACTTATAACGAGGTGCACTTGCCGAAGTCGCTATCAAGTTTTTGGCGCCGTTCCGGGGAATAGTTTTATTTCAACACTAAGATTAGTTATTGAAACTCTAGATTGGATTTTTCTTTTGTTATTTTACTGTTTATGCGAGGTACCACCGATGTAAATTCGTTGCGGTTTGATCCACGAAATCGAAAAGACTGACAAGGAGAAACCGGAAACTTGCTAAACGAGAGAAAAGGAAAGGTTGTTAGCTCTAGTACGCGATCGAACCTGGTTATAATGGCGAGACGATGATGCAGATCCTCCCGTCCTCCTCCAAAGAGGACCATGGGCGACTACATGACACTTAATCCCGCCCAAGAATGCAACTAGCATTGTCAATCCCGCTTTGTGAATGCGAATAATTTTGAAATCAAGCCATCCCTCATAAGCTTGATTCAACAAAGTTCTTTTAGTGGGAGTGACTTAGAAGATCCTAATCAGCATATTGAGATTTTTCTCGCAGATTTGTGATACCATCAAGATGAATGGGGTTCCGAAGATGCTCTTCGTATGAGGCTGTTTCCTTTCTCTCGACGGGGGAAAGCAAGAGCTTGGCTTCGTTCTTGTCCTGCGGAAGTCTGTCCACTTGGGACATTATCACCACAAAGTTCCTTGAAAAATTTTTCCCTTCTTCTAAGTATACAAAGCGATGTCGGATATTAGTTGCTTTACTCAAGGCAATGGGGAATCATTCGTGAAGCTTGGGAACGGTTTAAGGAGTTGCTTAGGAAGTGTCCACAACATGAACGCAAGACTATGAACAAAGCGAGAATATTCTTCAATGGGATGCTTCCGTCTTCTAGGATGATGATTAACGCTGCGAGGTGGTAAGTTGAAAAACAAAACTCCGGAAGAAGCATTGGAGTTGTTTGAGGCTATGGGGTCCCTTGAGAATGAAACTGTTACTCCACAACCAAAGAGGGGAGTTCTTCATCTAGACTCTTACAATACAATTTTGGCCCACAATGAGAACATTTCCCAATGAGAACAAGGCGATCCAACAACGGTTAGTTTGCCATCACTAAACGGCTTGCCTCTTCTCGGGTCTCATCCATCACTTCTCGGCCTCCTTTGCTTTGTGATTTTTGCAAAGGGGAACACGCTAATGGAGATTGTGAAGCTGGTAGTCGGAGAAACAGTGAGGTTAATTACATGAGTAATCCTCCTAGGAATCGGTTTAATCGTACAGCAACACGTACAATCCTGGGTGGAAATCTCACCCAAACTTTTCCTATAAACCCCAAGCAGCACCTCAACAGTTCCACCAAACCACCACCACCATTACTGATCTGGAAAAGGCTTTGACACAATTAACCCATACCAGCACTGAATACATACAAAGTTCAGAAGCTTTCCGGAATGAAACAAAGTCTTCTCTCAAAAATCAGGAGGCTTCAATCCGGAACTTAGAGAATCAGATTGGTCAGTTAGCAAAGCAAATAGCAGAGAGGAGCCAAGGGTCCTTCCCTAGTGATACTGTGGTTAATCCAAAGGAGCATTGTAAGGCCATATCTACAAGAAGTGGTATAGTGATTCAGCCAGTTGAGAAATCTGTTCCGGTGAAGGAAAAATCTGAAAAAGGGGTGGAAGAACATGAAAAGGGTTTAGAAAAAGAGGAGAAAAAGGCTGAGAATGATGATGTGCAGCAGGTTCCAAAGGAGATAGCTACAAAGAAGTCTCCCACTCCTTCTTATGCAAAACCTCCTTACCCCCAAAGGTTAAAGCAGCAGATTCGAAGGAAGCAACAAGTATGCCGGGTTCTTGGATATCTTTAAGAAACTACTGATTAACATTCCTTTTGCGAAACTCTTGAAAATATGCCTAATTATGCAAAGTTCATGAAAGATTTGCTTTCCAAGAAGCATAAGTTGCAAGAGGCCGTCAAAGCTTGAGGTGGCATTGACTCAACGGTGTAGTGCCATTATTCAAACAAAGTTGCCACCAAAGCTTAAAGATCCGGCAGACTTTAGCATTCCTTGTGCAATAGGGAACGTCAATATGGGCGAGCACTTTGTGATGCGGGAGCTAGTATAAATTTAATGCCCTTATCTGTTTGAAAGCTCTCGGCATTAAAGAGTTGAAGCCTACTATGATGTCGTTACGGTTGCGAGATAGGTCCATTAAGAAGCCGAAGGTGTCATTGAGGATGTGCTTGTGAAAGTGGACAAATTCATCTTCTAGGTGGATTTTGTGGTTCTTAACATGGAGGAAGATGCTGAACTTCCTTTGCTTTTGGGAAGACCCTTCTTGGCTTGCTAGAGCGGTAATTGATGTAGCTGCAGGAAAAATGGAGTTCCAAATGAATGATGAGAAAGTCACGTACAATGTGTTTCAATCCATGAAATACCCAGCTGATAATAGTGACTGCTTCAGAATTGATGTAGTTGATGAGGCCATTCATGAAAAAATTTTTCAAGAAGGTTCAGGTGAGTCTATGGAGGATGATCTTGCGCAATTGTTACAAGTGGAAGAAGAGGTTTGCAGATGAGAATTCGATTTACGGGTTGAGAAGTGAAGAAGAAGGATTATGATGCGCCACTTTGTCCCTCCTAAGGTGGAACTAAAGGAGCTCCCTTCTAATCTAAAGTATGCTTTTCTAGGGACGGATGACACTTATCCCATTATTATTAGTCTTTGAGTTATCACCTACCGACGAAGAGAAGTTCTTGAAAGTTTTGACTACCCACAAGCGCAATAGGGTGGTCTATATCTGATTTAAAGGGGATTAGTCCTTCATTTTGCACTCATAAAATCCTTATGGAGGACGAAGTGAAACCAGTAAGGCAGCCCCAGAGGAGACTTAACCCCACTATGAAGGAAGTGGTGAGAAAGGAGGTGGTGAAAGCTGTTAGATGCGGTATGATTTATCCTATCTCGATTCAAAGTGGGTTAGTCCAAGTACATGTAGTACCGAAGAAGGGTGGAATCACTATAGTGCAGAATGAGAAGAATGAATTGATACCCACTAGAAGCATTACGGGGTGGAGAATGTGTGTGGATTATAGGAGGTTGAATGATGCCACTCGCAAGGACCACTTTCCTTTGCCATTCATGGATCGGATGCTTGAGAGGCTTGCGGGTCACTCTTATTATCTTGTTTCTTAGATGGCTATTCCGGTTACAATCAAATAGCGGTGGCTCAGAGGATCAAGAGAAGATGACTTTCACTTGTCCCTTTGGGATTTTTGCTTATAGACGGATGCCCTTTGGTCTTTGCAATGCCCTTGACTACTTTTCGAGGTGCATGTTGTCTATCTTCTCGACATGACCGAGAGATTTATTGAGGTATTTATGGATGATTTCTCTGTTTTTGGCACTTCGTATGATACTTGCTTGGCTAATTTGTCTTGTGTGCTCCAAAGATGTCAAGAGAGTAACTTGGTGCTTAATTGGGAAAAGTGCCACTTTATGGTGAAAGATGGGATAGTCTTGGGTCATAAAATATCGATAAAGGGATAGAAGTGGATAGAGCCAAGATTATAATCATCAAAGACTTGCCTCCTCCCACCAAATGATGTGCGTAGCGTTCGCGTTTTTCTTGGTCACGCGAGGTTTTTATCGGAGGTTTATCAAGGATTTTTCCAAGATAGCCAAACCACTTAGTCGGTTGTTGGTCAAAGATGAAGACTTTAACTTTAACAATAATTGTCTAGTGGCATTTAACTTGTTGAAGGAGAGATTGACCACCGCACCTATTCGACGACGGCGCTGATTGGGAGTTACCGTTTGGTGATGTGTGATGCTAGTGACTATGCTATAGGGGCTGTGTTGGGGCAAAGGAAGAATAAGTTGTTGCATGTTATTCACTATGCGAGTAAAGTTCGAATGAGGCACAACCGAACTATGCAACAAGCGAGAAGGAGATGCTTGCAATTATTTATGCATTAGACAAGTTTAGACGGTATTTGATTAGTTCCAAGGTGATTATTTTTATGGATCATCTTTGCTCTAAAATACCTCTTGACTAAGCAAGACGCTAAGCCAAGGCTTCTCCGTTGGATCTTTGCTATTCCAAGAGTTTGATATTAAAATCGAGACAAGAAAGGAGTGGAGAATGTGGTAGCCGATCACTTATCTAGGATACAGGTTAAGGAGTTGCAGGATGATTCAAAGATGGAGATTCGGGATGAATTCCCAGATGAGTCTGTCTTGGCAATCAGCAATGTACCTTGGGTTGATATTGCTAATTATAAGGCAATTGGGATGATACCGGAGGGACTAACATGGCGCAGAGGAAGAAGTTCATGCATGATGTTGCGGTATATCCGGGATGAGCCTTTCTTGTTTTTTAGGTGTGCAGATGGAGTGCTCCGGCGCTGTATCCCAGAGGAGGAAACTCATAAGGTCCTCTGGTATTGTCACGGTTCAGATTATGGTGGAATTTTTCCTGGAGAATGCACTGCTGCTAAGGTATTACAAAGTGGTTTTTATTGGCCTATTTGTACAAGGATGCTAGGAAGTTTGTGGAGCGTTGTGATCGTTGCCAAAGAACTGGGAATATCTCTAGGAGACATGAGATGCCCCTTAACAACATTCTTGTTATTGAGATATTTGATGTGTGGGGGATTGATTTTATGGGGCCATTCCCAAGTTCTTTTAACAACAAGTACATTCTTGTAGCTGTGGACTATGTCTCAAAGTGGGTAGAGGCAATTGCTCTTCCCACTAATGAAGCTAAGGTGGTGGTATCTTTTCTCAAAAAGAATATATTCAACGGGTTTGGGGTAGTGCAGGGCCATTATCGTGACGGAGGAACTCACTTTTGTAACCGGTTTCAATCGGTGCTTAGTAAATATGGTGTCACTCATCGTGTCACTACTCCATATCACCCACAAACTAGTGGGCAAGTGGAGATGTCTAACAGGGAATTGAAGCAAATTCTGGAGAAGACTGTTGGTAAGTCAAGGAAGGATTGGTCTAAGAAGCTTGATGATGCTTTGTGGGCGTACCGAACGGCATTCAAAACTCCTATTGGCATGTCACCGTTTCAGCTGCTGTATGGTAAGTCTTGCCACCTTCCAGTGGAGCTTGAGCATAAGGCGCTTTGGGCAACTAAGCTGCTGAATTTTGATGCTAAATCTGCTGATGAAAAGAGGTTACTTCGGTTGAACGAGCTTGATGAATTCAGAATTTTTGCATATGAGAGTGCTAGCCTCTATAAGGAAAGAACCAAGAGATGGCATGACGGGAGGATTATTCCTAGAGAGTTTCATACGGGATGCGAGGTACTACTTTATAATTCTCGTTTGAAACTTTTTCCAGGGAAATTGAAGTCTAGATGGTCAGGACCTTTTGTAGTCAAAGAAGTCACACCTTTTGGTGCAATTGCCATTGCACCCATAGGTTCAGATGAAGCTTTTAAGGTGAATGGGCGAGAGATTAAAGCCTTACCATGGTGGAGACATTGACGAGAGGAAGAACCTCGTGGCATTGGAAGTTGAGAATTAAGGTGATATCCGTCGGGCTCGGGACGGTAAACAAGCGGCCCGATTGGGAGGCAACCCAATAAGTTTTCCTTGCAATTATTTTTTTCTTTTTTTTTTCTTTCATTTTTCTAGGTTTAAAGATTATCACTCCTCTTGTGGCTGCCAAGTCTTGCTAGGGCACTCTTTCCTCTCTTAAAATTTGAAACATCATGGATGGTACCAGATGAAGCACTCCACATCAGAGTTAGAGACCTAAAACCAGGGGAGTACTAGTTCTTTTCCCTCTTTATATTTTTGCAACATTGAGGACAATGTTTGATTTAAGTGTGGGGGAGAGATATAATTTCTTTGGTTATGCTTGTCCTTATGCAATTGAATTTTTTTATATATATTTTTTTGCATTGTTTAGGATTGACCTTAATTTTGAGCTTTCCCCATCTTAGAGAATATTATCAAGTCAAAAAAAAAAAATATTAAAAAAAAAAGGTCTAATTAAGCCTCTAAAGTCTTACATTTTTTTTTTTACAATCTTGAGATCGACTATGAGAATAGAGATTAGTTTGTAATATGATCAACAACTTATTAGTTTATGAATATTTTGCAACATGATTTCTTTAGAAAAGTAGATGATGACCTTTGCCAGTTAAGTAAAAGCTGGTGTTTGGGGAAATGACTCGGGTAGTGTAAAAAAAAAAAAAAAAAAGAAAAAAAAAAAAAAAGAAGAGAGAAATTCACACACACACACACGTGCACACAACTCCAATGACTTCTCTAGACCTTACTTAGTAACCGGGGGCACTTCATCACCAATGTTGGCACTCGCGTCAAACGGTAAAGTCAAAGAGGGTTATGAGTTAGGCTAAAAGCCTCTTGAGGTGCCTGTTAGAGTAACTGAGTAACCGGTACTGCATCACCCATGTGCAAGGTCGCGTAAAAAGGGGACCTACAACGGCTCAAGGCAAAAAACAAAAAACAAAAAAAAAACAAAAAAAAAATTTGAAAAAAAAATTGAGTTATTTCCTACGAGGATCCTTATTAAATTAAATGAAAATCTTGGTTTAGTTGGGGTCATTTGAATTTTTCTCGGAGAAATTGAGTAGCACAATATTCTTTTACTAATCTTATTGTTGAACTTATTGCATACCGATCTTTTGATTATGGGATGTTAAAAGATTGTTACAATTGTTTAAGACTATTGGCTTAGTGATCTATTTTTATAAGACATTAACTTAAATAAGATTTGATGATATGATCTAAGTGTGGTGGTTTAATGCTTTCTGTTAAGGAATTTCATGAGCAATGTTCTTTTCAAATAATGAATCCTCTTTCTTCTGCTTGAGGACAAGCAAATGTTTAAGTGTGGGGGAGTTTGATAAGTAGATATTTTATAATTAAATAAGTATAGATTCGAGATATATTGGATTAAATTTGTTAAATATTATACTTATTTAATTATCTTTTATGTATTTATCTATCTTTTAATTAAATATAGGATAAAAGATATTATAACAAAAAATCTATTGATATCCTATTTTATTTTGTAGGAGATATTTTGTGATCTAAGAGAGGAGAAAATATAGGAAAGATAATGGCGGCAACAAATTAAATTGAAAAATGATTTAATATAATATATTATTATATTAGATAAATAAATTGATGACCTGTGCAAAGAAAGGAAGCAAATCACGGAATATATATGGCAATTGGAATGAATAACGCGTGGGGCCCGGAGGAAAAAGGTATCTATAAAGATATCTATTGAAGATACACAAACCGCAATATATATTGAGGGGTAGAGACCACAATTGCGGGGATCGAACGACGCACGAACAAGAGGAGAAAAGAATTCTTATTTTGGGAGCAAGCACGCAAGCGGCAATTCAAGAAGGAGAAAAAGAACCATCAGGGAGACGACGCACATCAGCGAGGAGCATTGAGACTGAGGGATTCTTTAAGAGTTTTTATTTCTCTTTTCTTTTCCTGTCTTCTCCGAATCGATTTTCATCTTTTCATGGGTTTTAGTATAGCCATGCTCGGCTAGTTTTCTTTTGTAGTTAGGGCGAGGATGAACCCTATGTGAATTTAAAATATTTAGTTGGATTCTTTATTGATCTTTATTTTTCTTGATTGAATGAATTATCTGTGCTTAAAGCTTTCTTGAAGATTGATCACCTTTTAGATTGTTCATAGGTTAATGTATGACAATAGAGATGTTGGTGCATTTAACTAGATCCGTTAATTCATCATAGAGTTGCATGACCTAGACATAGGCTTACGATTTTATGCGATCTCATAATTCTGGTTTAAAAATATAATCTTTCCAATCAATACTAAGACATTAGGTTGATTTCAAAGATAACGGACTAAGGTAGCATCAAGACATTGGGACTTAGTCTAACTTTAGAGAATTGATCGTCAATCATGAGAATAATAATCAATTAGGGATTCAATTCAAATTATTAGAGGAACATAGGGGGATTCTCATCCCTAGCTGCATATTTCTTAATTGAAGGTCTTAATTTTGGATTACTCATATTTTCTCTCAGTTGTTCTTGAGATTCATATTTTGGATTTTTTTATTTAATTCTTTAAATTCTATTTGGTTACAACTCACCCCATATTACTCATTCATCCAACTAAAGCGAAAATAGCAAATTAGTGATTGGAGTACTATTCCTCGTGGGACGATCTTTTTCTCACTACTTTATTACTTATAACGACCGGTGCACTTGCCGAAGTCGCTATCATAGGCTCAAAAGAAGAGAGAGAGAGAAGTTATGAAGCACAAGAGCTTCAGAAGAACCCAGCATCCTTCCTTGCAATAAGGCGGAGAAGAGAAGACGTGATTCCTCCAGTGAACTTTCCCTTTTGTTTTGTTGATTCTTAGTTTATCTTTTTCTATGGGCTATTCTGTTGTGATTTGTTTTGTGATTCCCTCGTCAATCATGAACTAAATTTCCTTTGGCTGAGCAAGGATGAATTCTCGAGTGTAGAATGAACCTAGTTTGCTAGTTCTTAATTTAATACATTCAGTTTATTTATCAGTATTTTAATCTCTTGTCAGTTAGTAGAAGCTAAGGGCTAGATCAGTGGCCTCAGCTTATTGGAAGAGAGTTGAGGTTAGACATCTGATAGGAAGTGTTTGCTAGGCAGGCTAGTGCAAGGCTTGACCTATCATTGTAGGCTTCAAGAATGGGTCTACCGCTCATAACCATAACACCTTGATTTGGAATGATAATCTGAACTAGAAAATCGCTATAGGCATATGGGAGAAGTAGAGCTAGGATTGTATGTATTAGACGCAGAAGCTTCAGTGGAGTATAGTGGTGGGTTAACTGGATAACGTTGTGAAGGCAGCTATGCTTTAACATTGCAGAAGCTGTGCAGCATAATTGCTATAGCAATGCGCTAAGGCAAACTGGGGGAGTGATATGCTTAGGATAAAATCTGAGGTTAGCCTATATTTTAACTGATATCTTCTTGCGACTACGATCATTTATTTATTTTCATATTTGTTAGTTATAACCATAAAACTCCCAAACCAATTAAACTTTTGTTTTTCTTTTCACACACAACTATTTTTTGTAAATCAGTATTATCATTGGTATCTCAATCTCTATGGACGATACTCTGCTTACTCTTTATTACTTGTTCGACTGGTTCACTTGCCATCAAGGAAATCGACCAACACAGCCACTAACAGACAAGATGTTAAATTACTGTTAAACAAACTGAATATATTGAATTAAAAGCTTAGCAAATTGGGTTCATTCTACAACTTAGAAATCCAACCCCACTCAGCCAACGAAAATTTAGTCCATGGTCGATGAGGGAAACACAAAATAGATTACAACAGAATAGCCCATGGAAAGGTTAAAGATGAAAGTAAGAAAAAAGAGAAGCTTGTCAGAATGATCGATGGCGTAGGGAGCATCCTGTCACATGACATTTCTACATCTTCTACAGTCCATCTAACTTCTAGGAAGAATTAGGTCTCTCTCTCTCTCTCTCGATGATCCTCTCTTTCTTTCGGTGTAAGTCCAGTTGAATTGGAATTGTACTGACTCTCTAATTCTCACGACTTTGATGACCCTCTAGGTTTAACTACGCTTTCCTCTTATAGTCAAGTCCTTTCGCGTCGTACGTTCAGTGAACTAGGCCTTCCAAATCTGTTAGGTCCAAATCCCTAGATTTGGTTGATTGATCCTTTTTTAATTCTGTGGGATTCTTCAAATCTTCTCTTCGATTCTCCACATCTTTTGTTTAAGCCTTTGTCAATTCAACCGCCGTCTAAACATCCATCTTGATGACCTGTATTAAATTCCTGAAAAACCCTTGAGGAAAGATCAGCATAAAGTAGCGCATGACTTCGCATCACTTATGATACTACAGCATAGTGGTTGCATCGAATTGTTAGCACAGAAGTAAGGATATCATATGCTATAGCATTATATCAGCTTTGTCATGCACGTTCACAATAAACCATAAAGTAGCCCTTTTCTTATGCACATGTACAGGATAATAAGGCGAATTCAACAATTTATAGAATCTATCCTCTATTTCCCTATGTGAATGAATTATAACATATTTTATCCGATAAAACACAATTAAGCTCAGAATCGCCATTCATAATAGTCATAACACATAGGGAATACATAGCATAAATATGACTCATCAATCACTATGATGATTTATCTAGGATCTATCACATCACTCGAGTGGTCACTCGAGTAATCTGTTTTTCAACTTTGAGTGATCACTTGTAGTGATGAATTCTTGTCACTTGAGTGATCCAACAAATTTTGCAAAACAGAGATATTATCTTGTTCAAAATACTTTGTTCACCATTCAAATCCTATGCAAAACCCTTCTAAGCTTTGTTATCATCAAAATAAGGATCTAATATTCTCTCCCTTTTTGATGATAACAAAACTTATGTATTTTGAAAGCTAGTTTTCAGAATAGTAAAAATAACATATAAGAGAGAAAACATAAATCACAATAGCATATCATTCATACTACCAACATGTTGTTTATACTAGTAGTATGTTCATACTTAAACTGATAAAGTTAGTCACAACAAAATAACTTTAGAATATGAACATAAAATACAAAACACTAGATAACAAGGCACTAGCTAACAAATGACTCTATGATGCAACAACAGTGTTATCCCCATTAGTCTCACACTAGTCTTCTTCCCCTTTCTAGCATCATTAGAAAGGGAAGATTTGACTAGAGAAGATGGTCTAGATCGGAGTGAAGCATTTGGTGGCTGAGACTGAGAGGATGGATCTATGGTGGTAAAAGGGGTTGCCTATGTGGGAGAAGAGGCATCATCAATGGTATTACTCTCCTAGTGAGAAAAAGTGGGGGAATCATAGGGTACAGACTCTGGCAATTAAAGAGCATGAATCCTAATTGGATCCTGAGGGTTAGGTACATATGGAGGATATAGTGTGGTGGTGGTCGAGGGTGATAAGGTGTTGTAGAAGGATTAGATACTTCAATCTTTTTATCAATCTTCTCAGTCCCTTGAGTATTGAAATTATCATGTTGAGGAGATTGAGCTGAAAGGATAGGCTCATCATGAGGAAGGGAACCAAAAGGTATAGGATTTGAAGTAAAAGGACTAGTGGACTGCTGAGGTGGGACAGACTCATCCATAGTAATATGGACTGGTGTGGAAGAAATAGGATCGTCCATAGAAAATAGAATATTGCTTAGAGAGGGCTCAGTGGCATATGAAGGGGCAACAGACATTGGAGTGGGTCAAATAGGAGTGGAGGGGCTAGGTATCAGAGTATCAATCTTCTTGTGGAGAGAGAGAAGGAGATTGGAAATCTGAAACATCAGATTGGTTCGAACCTCCTGATGTGCTAGCACTGCTTTGTGATGCTCATTCATTATAGCACACAACATTTGATCCATATTCTTATTGATATGAGACACAAACTCAGCATTCATGTTCCCCAGATCCACATGAAATCCCTGAAGCACTTCCTGTTGGGATTCTTACAACGCAGCGGATTAAAAAACTTATGAATCCCGTCCCGAGGATCACTCAGGTGCGTTTAAACCTAGGCTAGTGAATCCGAAATTACCTTAGGAGAATTCGTTTGCGCCTTGTTCTTCATTGAACAGGTGGGCTACCTCCTCGATCAGCAGAAGACAACTCGTAGGATCATCTTCCTCCACTGGTATCCACACGAACAACTCCCGAACACGGCTACGGCAGCGTGCTAGCGCCTCTTGTGCGTCTCTCTTAATTTTCCACTCTAGGGTTTTTCTCGCGGCTTTCTGAATGCGCTCGACAAAATGTCCCGTGAGTTTTCTAAACCCGTTCTCAAGACATTATATAAAATTAATCCTCATTAATTTTGAAATTCTAATTTCAAATATGGATTAAAATACATTAATTACATCAATCAAATCGATGTAACGTATTTAATCCGCATTAAAAGCTGATTTGAAATTCGAATTTGGAATCTGGATTAAAATAAATGTATTAATTAAATCCATCTAATAGATCTAATCAAATCCATTTATTTAATCCAAATTAAAAGCCTTTTGATTTAATTTATCTCTATAAATTAAATCCGAGAAATAATATCTATCTATTTAATTTAAATTTGAGATACCATATCTCAATTTAATATTAAACAGATATACGATATCTTTATTCGAAAATTAAATGAGATACAATATCTCAATTTGTTTTAGATATTTAATTTATCAAATAAATTAAATACAAAACAAATATATTAATATTATAATCTCTATTAATAATATTAACATATATTAATTTCGAATTTAATATATATATACATATATATATATATCCTAGATTAAATTCAATATTCATTAAATCTTAGACGTATCTAAGATTCAATGAATCTGGACACATTTGCTCGTGTTGAGTTATTCTTGTGTGCGACCACTGTGCCCATATGAGATTGGCGGTGGGCCAACACGTGTCAGCCCACAAATCGCAAGCGGCCTCTAGCAAGACATTGCGACTACCCAATTCACATGGGGATCGATGACACGATACAACCTATCGTACAACCATGTCACGTCCCTTTTGTCACGCGATAATTTGGTCAAGGATGAGGCATGGATAATGTCAACTTCCTTTTCTTGACCACTACTTTCTCGATTCTCGAGTAGTCTAATAAGTGAAATGGAAACTCCTTTCCATCACAGTACGACCGTACATTTCTTAGACTCACCCATCGAGGGGCCCAAGATTATCTCTCTACAAATGTGAGGGACAAATTCCATCTTGACCATTCACATTCCTCCGCATGAAAACCACTCGATCCCGATCCCAGCCTTTATCATCACCCGGTCAAAGGTGACTTTTGACTAGGTCAAAGGTCGATGACTCATCATGTAGGAATCCATGATGGTCTCAGGTCATAGAGCGTTGTGACGCGGTTATACATGAGATAAGCTTATGACTAAATCCATGCAGCTTTCTCATAGTGGGTCGGTCCAGCACCTTGTACTCTTACAAGTGCCCATGACTTTGATTCGTATCTCCATACGTCATCAAAGTCATATTGGTCTTACCTCATCTTCGCTCCCGCGTAGATGACCGATCAGGGACATTTAGGATATCATCTATAAGATATATCCAGGGATCAGCTTATCACTGTAAACATGCGAATGAAATGATAACTTAATGGAGAACAATGACTTGCCCTAGGGCATAATTTCCAACAGACTCCCACTTGCACTAGGCGCAATCATTAATTACTTTAATTCCCATTGCCCTAACATGACGCTCATGTTTTGCTTGTGCAAGCGGCTTAGTAAGAGGATCAACTAAATTGTCTTCTCCCGGTACTTTGCATTGATTTCTCTGATAAGATGAAATCGCCTGAGTACATGCCTGGTCCTTTGATGTGACCTAGGCTTCTTGGTCTCGTGCAATAGCGCCGCTATTGTAACAATTGTATTGGATATGAGATGGTAGGAACCACCTCAAGTTCATTAATGAACTTTCTAATCCAAAAGACCTCCTTAGCTGCATCCTATCTTTCTATACTCACCCTTCTATATTGTAAAATCAAATACGGTGCTCGCTTAGAGCTCTTCTAGCTTACCGTACCACCATTCAACCAGAACACATATCGATTGCGATCTTAGATCATCTTGGTCGTTTGGAAACTCGCATCTGTGTAACCAGTACACAAAGCTCGTCTTCCAAGCCACCATATACAAAGAATGAGTCCTTAGTCCTTCTCAAGTACTTAAGGATATTCTTGATAGCAGTCCAGTGACCCTTACCGGGATCTTGTTGATATCTGCTGGTCATACTCAAGGCAAATGACACATCTGGTCGAGTACATAACATGGCATGCATGTTAGATCTAATGGCGGAGGCATATGGAATCTTACTCATGCGGTCTCCTTGATCTTGTGTACTAGGACACGAGATCTTTCGAGATGGATGCCATGAGACATGGGTATGTTACCCCTTTTAGATTCCTGCATATTGAACCTATGCAGTATCTTGTCTATATATGTGCTCTGACTTAGGCCTATCAGCCTCTTGGATCTATCTCTATAGATCCTTATCCCTAGGATATAAGTGGCTTTGCCTAAACCTTTCATTGAGAAAGACTTTCCTAACCAAGACTTGACACTCGCATGGTAGGAATGTGATTCCCAATGAATAGGATGTTATCAACGTAAAGCACTAGAAATACAACTGTGCTCCCACTAACCTTCTTGCAAACACAAGATGCATCGATGTTTTGAATGAATTCAAACTCTTTGACTACTTCATCAAAACAACGATTCCTACTCTGATATGCATGCTTCAATCCATAAAAGGATCTTTGAAGCTTACATACTTTACCAGAGTCCTCTGGACGCACAAAATCCTTAGGTTGTGTCATGTACACATCCTCAAGCGCCTTTCCGTTAAGGAAGACTGTTTTGACGTCCATCCGCCATATCTCATAGTCATATTATGATGCAATGACAAGAAGGATTCGATTGATCTAGCCATTGCAACTAGGGAAAAGGTTTCATCATAGTCCACACCATGAGTGAATCCTTTTGCAACCGTTTGTGCCTTGAAGACATTTACTTTGCCATCCATGTCGGTTTTCTCTTCGAAAACCCACTTGCACCCAATGGTTTTTAAATCTTCGGGTGGATCGACTAAGGTCCAAACCTTATTGTCGTACATGGATTGCATTTCGACTTCATGGCATCAAGCCATTTTTTGAGTCCGGCCCCACCATGGCCTCTCGATAGGTGGTTGGCTCATTACATTTCAATAAGCAAAACATCACGACTTCCAAGAATCGAAATCCATATCTCGAGGTCGTAGCCATGATCTATCGGACCTTCGTGGGCCTCGTGTTACTTGAGCGGGCTCAACAACTTCTTGTTGTGAGTCTTCTCCGGTTTCCATCTGTTGTTCTACATTGTCCCGTGACTCTCGAACTTCTTCGAGGTTCACTTTACTCCCATTTGGTTCTTTTAGAGATAAACTCTTTTTCCAAAAAGATACCATTTCGAATAACAAACACTTTGTGATCGGTGATATTGTAGACATAGTATCCTATAGTTTCCTTAGGATACCCCACAAAAGGGCATTTTGAGGATCTGGATGATTATTCATCAGAGGCTTGTCGTTTAACACAAACCTCATATCCCCAAATCTTAAGAAATGACAAACTGGGTTTCTTCCCAGTCCATATCTCATATGGTGTCTTTTCAACAGCCTTTGATGGAACACGATTTAGTGTGAATGCAACTATTTCTAGGGCATGACCCCAAAAGGAAGGTAGAAGATCTGTTTGACTCATCATAGGTGAAACCATATCAAATAAAGTTCGATTCCTCCGTTCAGAAACACCTTTCCATTGAGGTGTTATGGAGGAGTAAGTTGTAAGAAGATCCCACAACTCCTAAGATGGTCAAATAACTCTTGGCTCAAATATTCGCCACCTCGACCAGATCAAAGTGCTTTAATTATTTTGCCAAGTTGGTTTTGCACTTCATTTGGAATATTTTGAACATTTCAAAAGATTCAATTTTATATTTGATTAGGTAGATATACCCATATCTACTAAAATCGTCTATAAAAGTAATAAAGTGTAAATGACCTCCTCCGGCAAATGTATTCATTGGTCACACACATCCGTATGTATGAGGCCCAATAAATCGGTGACCCTCTCACTGTGTCCAGTAAGAGTCGCCTTTGCCATCTTTTCCAATAAACAAGACTCACATGTATCAAATGATTCAAAATCAAATGAATTCAGAAATCCATCTGCGATGGAGTTTTGAAATGCGTTTCTCATTTATATGGCCTAGACGACAATGCCATAGGTAGGTTGGATTCAAATCATTTGACTTGAACCTTTTAGTAGTTATGTCATAGATTCGTTCATTATTAGGATGTTCTTAATTAAGCGGCACAATGACCAGAATGCAAATCACCATGAGCATAAAATTGTCATTATGGAAAATTTGAACATTTACGATTCCTAAATAAGAACGTAGAATATCTATCGCTCAAAGTAGGAACATAAAAGCAATTGTTCAAAAATAAACAAAAGCCCACCGGGCGAGTAACTATTTCATAAGTGCCTATGGCTAAATCAAGAATCGTTGCTCGATTTCCACTCGTAGGTCAACTTTGCCCTTCTTCAATTTTCTACTGTCCTTGAGACCCTACACATTTGTACAAATGTGAGATCTACATATAGTATCTAATACCCATGTAGAGGAAGTAGAAAAGCGAATATCTATGACATAGATACGAGGCGATAGCCCCTCTATCCTTCTTGTTATTTTCCAGATCTTCTTGATAGAGCTTGCGTTCCTCTTCCAATGACCGATTTCATTGCGGAAAAGCACCCCATCCTTCGGAGGTTTTGCCTTCTTGGCTTTCCGTTTCATACCCCTTCCTCTTTGAATAGACAAAACAGAACCGGGCCTCTTCTCAAGACTTTGCTCAGCGAGTTTTGAGCATCTCATGCGTTCGTAAATTGATTCCATCATGTTGTTCATGACGTAATTCATGACAACGTGTTCATAACTTCCGGGAGTGAGCTCAAGATCACATCTCGTAGCTAACTCTTTGGAGATAGGGAATCTAAGCCTCTCAAGGTGATCAATGTAGCCTTTCATTTTCAACAAATGGGGACTAACTGATTCACCTTCAGCCATCTTGCAAGAGAATAAGGCCTTTATGGCCTCATACCTCTCTTTCGTTGCTGTTCTTGTGGAACATTTCCAAAGGATGATCAATCATCTCAGAGTCCTCCATATGTTCCAGATCTTCATCGAGATCTGGAATCATGGTGGCAGGCATCAGGCATCTTGTATCCATAAAGTCATTTTGATGCTTCATGTAAGCATAAGTTTGATCTCTTGGATCATTAGTTGCAGGCTCATTAGGAATGGGTTGATCGATGAGATAATCCTTTCTTCCGTGTTTAGGATCAACGCTTAAATCCTCAAACATGTCAAGAAACTTTGTCTCATCGAGTTCATCCTTCTTAAGGACCGATCGCATTAATGGTGTTCCAGTGTTACTATTTGACATGATTCTACAATTTAAAAGATATGCAAAGTTAGTTAATATTGTCCCACTTTGAATTAACAACCCTCATTTTAATTAGTGGGCTAAGATCCATATTTGGCTTGATCTTAAGTCCGCTTTGGGACGCTTAAAACCAAGTTATTTAGGTAGGCAACTACTTTGCCAATTACATCACATGTAACTCTTAGATCCTTATGGGATTTGATCATCATATGACCTAGCATGTTTAATCCCATCCAATGCCTTGAGATCCAAAACCGTTTTGATGATCTCAATTAAGTCAAGACAATAATGAATATAGAGTATCACCATTACTCTCTCTTGTCTCCCCAAGATTACTCGATGCATCCACTTTGGTGGAACATACAAATGGGTGATCGAGGTTTTGACAAGTATTCATTAATTGATGACATTGTGACTTAAGATTTTATTTAGAGGGTATTATTTGATATAATCAAATTAGTCCTATTAATTTAATTCTAAATTAATTATGAGAGATCTAATCAAATCATAATTAAAACTCTAAATTAATTATGAGTGATCAAATCAAATCATAATTAAAACTTTAAATTAATTATAACATATGTTAATTCATACAATTATAATTAAATTATTGAGTTTTTATTGCCGCTTCATTTTAATACGACTAGATCTATATCTTATAGGATTTCTAAAACCCTAATTGGTCGTATTGAAATATTCAAAACTAATCTCAATTAATCTTGAATTCGAATTTTAGATTAAAATAATATTAATTACATCTGTCCAACAGATCTAATCTAATCATAATTAATTTTAATCTTAAATAAAAGCCTCACGATTTAATTTATCTTTATAAATTAAATTTAAGATATGATATCTCTTTCAAGATTAAATCGAGATACAATATCTCTATTTATTTTTTTATATTTAATTTATCAAATAAATTAAATACAAAACAAACATTATATAATAATATTATAATCTACATTAATAATATCATTATTATTTAATTTCGAATTTATGTTATATTATAATATAATATCATGATTATAATCCATGAATCTTGTTGCATTGCAATCACGTTTGCAATTTCGAATTGAATTACGAATTGCAATTTCAAATTGCAATAATTGCAATTTCGAATTGCAAACTCGCATTGCAATTCCGATTGCATTTTCGCAATCACATATTGCAATTTCAATTGCAATTTTGATTGCAATTTCGGATTGCAATCACGTATTGCAATTTCAATTGCAATTTTAAATAATTCAATTACATAATATTCATGAACCTTTACTTTTATTTCGATCTGAACAATTCAGATGTGGCCGCGAATATGAACGATTCAAACCCTAACGCAACTAACGTATTCTAAAGCATACAAGATTCGAGTTCTTGATACAAAGATTCAGATTCTTGCATACATATCACATATAATTGCATGTAGAGAAACCCAATTTAAACGCACGTTGAGTTGGCTCTGATGCCACTATTGGGATTCTTACAACGCAGCGGATTAAAAAACTTATGAATCCCGTCCCGAGGATCACTCAGGTGCGTTTAAACCTAGGCTAGTGAATCCAAAATTACCTTAGGAGAATTCGTTTGCGCCTTGTTCTTCGTTGAGCAATGTGGGCTACCTCCTCGATCAGAAGACAACTCGTAGGATCGTCTTCCTCCATTGGTATCCACACGAACAACTCCCGAACACGGCTACGGCAGCGTGATAGCGCCTCTTGTGCGTCTCTCTTAATTTTCCACTCTAGGATTTTTCTCGCGGCTTTCTGAATGCGTTCGACAAAATGTCCCGTGAGTTTTCTAAACTCGTTTCAAGACATTATATAAAATTAATCCTCATTAATTTTGAAATTCTAATTTCAAATATGGATTAAAATACATTAATTACATCAATCAAATCTGATGTAACGTATTTAATCCGCATTAAAAGCTGATTTGAAATTCAATTTGGAATCTGGATTAAAATAAATGTATTAATTAAATGCATCTAATAGATCTAATCAAATCCATTTATTTAATCCAAATTAAAAGCCTTCGATTTAATTTACCTCTATAAATTAAATCCGAGAAATAATATCTATCTATTTAATTTAAATTTGAGATACCATATCTCAATTTAATATTAAAAGTATATACGATATCTTTATTCGAAAATTAAATGAGATACAATATCTCAATTTGTTTTAGATATTTAATTTATCAAATAAATTAAATACAAAACAAATATATTAATATTATAATCTCTATTAATAATATTAACATATATTAATTTCGAATTTAATATATATATATACATATATATATATCCTAGATTAAATTCAGTATTCATTAAATCTTAGACGTATCTAAGATTTAATGAATCTGGACACATTTGCTCGTGTTGAGTTATTCTTGTGTGCGAACCGCAGCCCATATGAGATTGGCGGTGGGCCAACACCGTGTCGCCCACAAATCGCAAGCGGCCTCTAGCAAGACATTGCGACTACCCAATTCACATGGGGATCGATGACACGATACAACCTATCGTACAACCATGTCACGTCCCTTTTGTCACACGATAATTTGGTCAAGGATGAGGCATGGATAATGTCAACTTCCTTTTCTTGACCACTACTTTCTCGATTCTCGAGTAGTCTAATAAGTGAGATGGAAACTCCTTTCCATCACAGTACGGCCGTATATTTCTTAGACTCACTCATCGAGGGGCCCAAAGATATCTCTCTACAAATGTGAGGGACAAATTCCATCTTGACCATTCACATTCCTCCGCATGAAAACCACCGATCCCGATCCCGGCCTTTATCATCACGGGTGAAAGGTGACTTTTGACTAGGTCAAAGGTCGTTGACTCATCATGTAGGAATCCATGATGGTCTCAGTCATAGGGCGTTGTGACGCGGTTATACATGAGATAAGCTTATGACTAAATCCATGCAGTTTTCTCATAGTGGGTCGGTCCAGCACCTTGTATTCTTACAAGTGCCCATGACTTTGATTCATATCTCCATACGTCATCAAAGTCATACTGGTCTTACCTCATCTTCGCTCCCGCGTAGATGACCGATTAGGGACATTTAGGATATCATCTATAAGATATATCCAGGGATCAGTTATCACTGTAAACATGCGAATGAAGTGATAACTTAATGGAGAACATTGACTTGCCCTAGGGCATAATTTCCAACACGTCCTTCATATATATGTGGATGTGGCCAAAGCTAAGGACTGAGTATCATCCATTTTTGTAGCCTCAAAGACTTCCTCTTCTTGGGAGTGGTGGCCAACGGACGCAGCAATGGAATATCAAAACCAAGTTTCACTATTTCCTAATTTATTTCTCAATCTCAATATCTCAAACCTCAATTCTCAGTTACATAATGGAATATTTATTGTTTGTTGTTATAATAAATTTCATTATCAAATATCAATTACGATTATTAAAATATCTTGCTCACATATAGTCACAGTCGCATAAATGTTGTATTATTTGCGAGTGTAGCCATCTAAACATTTGAAGCCAGAACTAATGATCTGCAGACTCTCCTACGGTTGTCTTTGTGCATTTTGCTGGGTTGACAATGGATAAAGTTAAGTGCATGACTTTTACTATGTGTGTTGTTCGTTTTTGGTCTCAAGCACTAACGATCAATCTTCATTTTTTCCCCTAAAGGTTATGAGCACATGACCAAGGCATTTCATGCAACGCAAGTATTTGTCAATCCCCGCTTCCATGAAGTGGTGGAATTAACGCAAAGGTTCACTGTCATATTCTGTGCTTTTGAAGCAGTTTCTCTTTAATGCTAACCTCATTCCTTGCTCAGTTATGTAGTCCAGATAGTACTCCTGGAGGAACCTCAGTATAAAAATATAAATATGCAGGCCATTTAAAATAGATTATTATAAAATAATTACATGATTTATTTGGATTACAAATTAATATTGTTTATTGTGCATATAATAAAAAATTGCCCATCCATAAAAACTAAATTATATAATAAATATTATGCACTTTATAAAACAATGCTTTAAAACCAAAAACTATTTTTATGTGCTAGTAGAAGTTTTGAAAGCTCAAAATCCTATATATGAACTTCCATGTGTAACGTACTGGTAGCAATACTTGTTTGACAAAAAAATTAACACAATTTATATAATAATAATAATCATAATAAATAGCTAATTTAATTAATTAAGTTTTAAACTTGACACTATCACATACTTAAGATTAAAATAAATATCATATATTGAACGAAGTTTTTCAGAACAGAACCATCAACTTTTTATATAAAAATCTTAAAAATTAAAGTTTGTTGTCAGTTTTCGTTTGAGAAAAATTACTTTAATTTTTAGATTACAAATCTTCATCACGCACGCTAAAATTATAACTTTAAAATGTGAACCAAGATAACAAAATTCATAAAATTTTAAGGCGGCTCGTCCTACCCAACATCGGTATCACTTGGGAGGAAATGAGATTTCGCCCGCCCTTAGATCATGGATGAATCCAACCCCTTTTGTAAAATTTTTCTATAAAAAAAAAAAAAAGACTAAATGGAAATTATATTTCTAGATTGCTTTCATTTGATGTACTTAATTAAAATGAATCTGACACAAACTCTCCTGGAGTTCCTTATTAATTTGTTTCTCACTAATTTTTCATCACCTTCTATTTTAACGATCTTCCATGTCTTGCAACTTGCATTTCTCAAGACATTATGTGATGCAAATGCTGATTTTACACCTTGTCTCGCTCTGCTCAATTTTTAGTAATATTTGATTTGGTCTCTTAGTACAAAATATATTTCTTATTTTCTACATAAAAAAAAAAAATTCTTATTTTATCTTGAAAATAAATTTTGCCTTTTTTTTCCCCTCTCATTTCATTTCATGCCCCCTTCTCTGTGTGGTTTCGGGGAAAACGAGAGAAAAATGGGACTTGACACAAAAAGTTAGACCTAATTGTTCTCGGCTTATTTTTTGATACGTGTTCTTCTTCTTTGCTTGGGCCAATTTCTTAAGGGATATGTTAGACTCACAGATTTTCTTTTTTTTTGAAAAAAAAAAACCCAAAGGAAAAAAAAGATAAACTAAAACCTATATAGCATTTATTTTCATGGATGCTTTCTTTATGACCTACAAGTGACTACTTTAGTGTGAATTTCGATATTCTATGATAAATTCCTAAATTATTAAATATTTTCATATTTTATTTAAGGTTTTTGTCATAATAACTAAGCTTAAAATTCCTTTTTGTGATTAACCAGGATTAAGAGTGAAAATATTAAATTAGAACAAAAAAAGATAAAATTGTCAACAAATTGTAATTTCCCCAATCATTGATTTTTCTGATTCATTAGTTTTAATTATAGGTACTTCAAAATTTGAATTAAATATGAAAATGGCAGTTTTGGGCTGGAATATCACAAAAACAAAAAATCATATCTCTCCCCACACTTAAATCACTACTAGGAAAAACAGATCTTGTGACGGAAATATTTGCCGCAAATTCCATCAAATTTGTGACGGAAATTATATTCCGTCAAATTTGAGACAGAAATTATATTCCGTCGCAAAGCAAAAAAATTTGCGATGGATACAAAAATCCGTCGCAAACTAGTGATGGACTTGGAGTCCGTCGCCGCAGTTTTCTCCTTACTTGGTGTAGGGTCCGTCAGCGGCTTTGGCAACAAACATAGTGTACGTTGCAAATATTTAGCGGCAGAACTTGGAGGCCAAAAAGGCCGCCCGGTAGCTTTGCGACGCACACAGAGTCCGTCGCTAACTTGGTGGCCAAAAAGGCTTAGTTTAGCTTTTTGCGACGGAAGTCATTTTCCATCGCAAAAAGCTATTTTTGCGACGGAACTTGGTTTCGTCGCAAAAACCCTAACTCATTAATCTCCTCGGCTCGGCCCCCCTTGGCGCCCTCGGCCCTCCTCCCCCGCCCCAACCCTCGCCTCCCCCTCCCCCTCCCTCACCACCACCGCCCCCCCGGGCGCCCGACCCTCGGCTCGCCGCCCCCCCACCCCCAACCTCCCCGCTCGCCCCCACCCCCCCTCCCCTCAACTCACCGCCCCCTCCTCAACCTCACCTCGGTCCCAGGCCCCTCCCCCTCCCCTTCCTCACTGGTCCAACCCCCAACCACAGCTCCTCCCCCTTTGTATCCACCGCCGTTCGTCCTCGCCTCGCCACGGTCGCTCCTCCTCGGGGCCGCCTCACCGCCTCCTTGCCTCCCCCTCCCAGTCACCACCACCTCCACTTTCTAGGTTAGCTTGAAGTATATATATATATATATATATATATTATAACTATATGATATCTGATTTGCTTTATTATATAATTGAAATATGTATGTTGGTTGAAGATTATAAATTACATGAGTTTAAATCTTTTTTTTTTTTTTTTTTTTTTTTTTAGTTTCTTCTTTGGCTAAATCTATTAATTACATAAAGATCTTGATACTTAATGTGTTTATTAATTTGAATTATGCTTATAGTGTGTAGGAGATTCCATGATTTTTTTAATTATTGGGTTTTAATGATTTTTATTAATGATATTGATTTTTTTAATCTTGCATTGTTTTTTGGGACAAAAATAAATTTAGAAAGTAACTTTTACAAGTAAACACAGTTAATAAATGTATAACATTATTTTATGTGAATTTTTTTCTTTTTCATTTTTGTTTTTTTACGAAAAATTGTATTTTGTGTTGCTTCCATTCCAATTTAGAATATATTTGTGGGTATAAGTTGAGTTGACATCAATTTTTATTATATAATGATTCTTAAAATCACAGCATTTGATAGTATTTTATTTTTCACTTTTTAATATCATGATCCTCTATTTGGTTTGAAGATTGTAACTAGCCTTTCTCTCCTAACATAAGTGATTCTTCTGAAATTCGAACTCAAGACTCAAAGGAACTATCAAAGCCTTACATCGCTAAACCAACCATATGTTAGTAATAATATTTTATTTTAATTGGTTTACTTTGTTTAAATATTTTTGTTTTTTTCCCTTTAAAGTAAAATATTCCCAAATGTATAGGATATTAATTTATCTAACACTTTTTTATGTTAGGTGAAAGTGTGTATATATATATATATATATTTTATAGAAAGTTTTCACTTTCGCGGGGGCGGTTCAGTATTTTAAATAATAAATATTTGTACATTTATTAATTTTTGTTTGGAAAGGTAAGTTTGCAACATAAACTCAATGAAAAAAGAAGCAAAAAATAGTAATAAACATTAGAAGGCGTAAAAATGAAAATTGAAAAAAAAAATTATTCGGCTAAATATTCTTTTTAAAAATATCTTATAAATATGACTAAAAAAGTATACATAGGAGAAAAAAATACCAATTGCACTTTAAAATTTCAAATCAATGGTTTTTTTATTAAAATAAGTTGTAAATTGTTAAATTTTATACTAAATACTTATTCGTTGTAGGCCACAAAAATGATTTAAGATTTTGAATTTTAAATGATATTTTATTTCTTTTTTTAATAAAAAATATACATGAATAACATTAATGGCATGAATTTGTTGGGAATTTAGAAATTCCAATTCTGATTTTGGTGTGATAAAATTATGATTTTGCATTACTTGGTAATGATACATAAATCTATAAATAGGATGGTGTTGAAATTAGAAAAGTGAAGTGTTGAGAAATGATATTTAGGGATAAGGCAATAAATTTTTTAAGAAATATTCCATTTCAATTTTTTATTTGAATCTATCTTTAACAAGTTATACAATAAAGATCAATAATTTAAAAAACAAAATTATAAATATTTGTTTAGATAAATAGGTAATTATAAATACAAAAGATAAAGTTGATTTTGCACATTATATAAATTTGATTAAGTCTTAAATAATCTTTATATGTTAGAAACTCCAAAATACTTATACTGTTCTATTCTTTGTTTGCCCCCTCCACAAGCATGTCCCCATGTTCTGGTGTGCTATCCTCATTCTCTGGTTGCTTGCTGGGATCTGTTCTTTGTTCAATGCATGTGTTTGTTTTTCACTTTCTTGATTAAGTGGCAATTGGTTGGCATAAGTGGCTAGTTGTATTGGCTACTTATATATATTTGTGGCATATTGAGATGTTAATTAGATTAGTAACTGAACTAGCTAGAAAGTATGGAAGACAATCATGATAGGAGTTGGATGTACAATCGTCTAAGTGATGGAAGACAACTAAATCAAGCATTCTTGGCGGGTTTGAAAGAGTTCATCAAATTTTCTTTGGCGCATTCAAATAATTCAAGTAGGGCGATCAGGTGTCCGTGTGCCAAATGTAGGTGTTTAAGATTTAAAGATTCGGGCAAGGTCAAAATTCATTTGTGTCAAAATGGATTCATGAAGGATTATGAATGTTGAGAATGTCATGGCGAAGTCCGATAGACACTGAGTGGTTATTACGGGGACAGTAGTCATCGAGAAAACCTTAATCGATATGAGCAGTTGGTTATGGATGCCACGGGACCGTCCATCGGCAGATATTTTGATCCCGTTACTCATGCCGAATCGTCATACATGGGAGAGGAGACCGGTACACATACTCAACCATCATACATGGGAGAGGATCCTCATCCGGACACCAATAGGTTCTATAAAATGCTTCAAGAAGCGCAACATCCGCTATGGGAAGGTTGCAAGCACTTTGAAAGTAGTGAATATTCATCGCTATCGGCTACCCTAGCAACACTAAGCTTAAAGACTGATCACCATATGAGTGAGAGGAATTACAATGAAATGATGCAGATCATGAGTAAGGTTGTTCCCAAAGACAGTAATTTGCCGAAGGATTTTTACCAAGGAAAAAAAAAGGTGAAAGAGCTTGGGCTTGGGTGTGAAAAAATCCATTGTTGCCCTAGAGGATGTATGTTGTATTACAAGGATGATGCTGAGCTGACCAATTGTAAATTCTGTGGACATGATAGATATAAAGTTGTGAGGAATGGAAGGAAAATGACCCGTCAATCATTAAGCAAGATGTGGTACTTTCACGGTGCCGGACTTTAGAGATTATATGCATCGTAACAAACGTACTCACATGAGATGGCACCAGGAGCATCACGGGGATGAAAACTTTGTGACGCATCCATCCGATGCCGAAGCTTGGTGTAAATTTGACGAGGTGAATCCTTTCTTTGCTATGGATCCCCGTAATGTCCATCTTGGTCTATGTTCGGATGGGTTCGCTCCTTGCAGCAATACGGGCAGGAATTATTCCTGTTGGCCTATCATTGTGACACCGTACAACCTCCCACGATCTATGTGCATGAGAAGAGAGTTTTTCTTTCTTAACGCGTTAATCCCTAGGCCATCCAACCCAAAAAAGAAGATAGATGTGTACCTCAAGCCTTTGATAGACGAGTTGAAGATGTTGTGGAGTGAGGGGGTTCTAATGTATTATATATCATTGAGCCAGAATTTCACAATGTGTGCTGCCTTAATGTGAACGATAAATGATTTCCCTGCATATGAGATGTTGAGTGGCTGGCAAACGTCGAGAAAGCTTGCATGTCTAGTATGTCTTGAACAGAACATGGGTTTTAGCTTGGAACGCAGTCACAAAGTCTATTAGTTTGACAGGCACCGGCGATTCCTACCCCCCGATCATCCATTTAGGAGAAATAGAAAAGACTTCACGCGGAATGTGGTCGAACAAGCAGATCAACCTCATCGTTTAAGTGGCCAAGAAATATGGGACAGAGTCAAGTATATTCAAAGTGTCGAAGAGGGGGCTGCTTCCAGCGAACCTGAGGGATATGGCGTTGATCATCATTGGAACACACGCAACATCTTCTGGGAACTACCATATTGGAAAGATCAATTGTTAAGACACAACCTTGATGTCATGCAATTTGAGAGCAATGTGTTTTGCAATATTCTGTACACCGTGATGGACACGAAAGGCAAGACAAAGGACACAATCAACGCAAGACGGGACATAGAAGCGATTTGTAGAAGGCCTGCTTTGCATTTGGTGTAGAATGGCAGGGGACAGACTTCCAAACCTAGAGCGTCGTACACATTAAACAAACATCAGAATTTATGAGTCAAGAGCACTACTACAAAAAAGGGATACGGAGTCCTATTTTTTGTACATTTAACGTCCTTTTCATGCGGGACGTATATCTGAGAGGCGCTGTAAGGAAAACTTAAGGAGTCCTATTTTAAAATTAGACGCCTTAAATGTAACTTAAGGAGTCTAAGTTACGGAATTAGACTCCTTATGACTTAAGGAGTCTAATTCCGTAACTTAGACTCCTTAAGTCATGGCTTAAGAGTCTAATTCACCGTAACTTAGACTCCTTAAGTTTCACTTTAGAAGTCTAATTCCATTACTTAGACTCCTTAAGTCTCACTTTAGGAGTCTAAATAATAAAAATTAGACTCCTTAAGTGTTCTTTTTAAAAAAATAATAATAATTGCTTCGTATATTCACTATCCCACAATTTCTTACAAAAAACATCCTTACATGTTGTTTCTCCGTACTACCTCCGGAGGCATGATGTCCTATATCCATTCAACACGCTACGATAGCCGCACAAGTTATTTGGAAAGAATAAAGCCATATGCCTTAGAAATAAGCAACCAATTTAACAGATATCTGGAGAAAACTCACCCATCTTGATCCAGAGATCGGACTATGCAAAATCTCTGTGACTTTCAATCTGCATGGTTGAAGATTTTTGCACAAGGAATTAAATTAGGAGAGCCAGATAATAAAGTCAGACAGATGAAAATATAGAAGCATTGTTCTTGAAACTTGAAAGTCGATAAGAATACATAAAGAAATCACAATTATACATTCACCTCTATATAGAAACGTCCGTCTGGAAGTGGCTCACACCTACACAATCAAATCAAAAGATCCTTCATTTGAAACATGTAAACATACATGAGGAGGCATTTTGTTAGAAGGTTTGTCTTTGAGAGTATTTTTTCGGGGAAAAAGATGACAAACACTTACTCTGTGATTTCCTTCACAAGCATACTCGCCTAAGGAACCATTCCGAGAATCAATTATAGCCTACATGATTAATAGACAAAGCAAACCAAAGGGTTTTTGGTCAGCCCAATATACCTTAAGCAGGAAATGGGAATGAAAAGGACCCATTAACAAGAATTCTACCATTCCCATCCTATGATTCCCTTCCATTACTCTTCTCACCTTTGTTTTTGAAAGAAAGAGTGAACTTACAAATTTCAATTATATTGAAAATAGTAAATTTATTTTTTTACTTTATAAACTATTGACCCTTACCATGAGTCTATATCGAGGTTCAAAAATATTGAGTGGGAGCTTTTGACATGCCATGACCACATCCATGACAAAAAGAGGTAGCAAATCTACGCCAAAGTTGGTCAAGCTGTCATGCTCTTGCTTTCTTCCGGCATATTCTTCGGAAAGTTCTTTTGTATAATGCTCTTCAATGCCACACTGGAAGAAATTCACAGGGAAATAATTTTTTTATTTACTTTTTAAGAGAAAACAACATTGTAACTGGTCACAACATTGAACTAACAAAATGAGCCTATAACATATGCATACTGCAAGAGATGCTAGTGTAATGTTATTCAAGGGCTTCTACAACCATCAAAATGGGTGCCCAAAACATGCAATTTAAGTGTAGAAAAGTGATCAAGAAATAAAGCAAATTGTTACAGCCATGAATTTGGCATATAAGATAAGCCTATAAAACTGCAACAAATTATATTTCAACATTTGAACCGTTGTATCCAATCCTGCCAGACGAATAAAATGGGGACACTAATTCTAAGACTTCTTGAGATTCATTGTGTTACATATAAGCATTAAAATTGTGAATTGTAAAATCTCAGAGTAGTAACCACCTGATGGAACCCGTTCTAGGACTGATAAAAAGAACTGTCCTGCACAATGGGCATCTGTTGCCTGACAAATAGGACCAAGATCAATAAAATATAGAATTTGTGGTTTCCTGGGGAAACTAAAATTGTAAGCACTAACCATGAAACATTGACTGAAATAGACATGAATGGCAAAAAGAATGTCCACAAGGGGTTGTGACAGGTTCGTATAACAACTTCAGGCAAACAGTGCAATCAAAGTCATCAGTTCGCTCTGGTTGTCCATGAGTACTCGTCCTTGGCTGTCCGTGTCCACTCATCCCCATCAAACTACCAGATGCTACTTCCAAACTTTTAAGTGAAGCTTGCAAGGAATCACTGCATGGTACCAAAAGAAATGATAATTTTCATTTATAGATGAATTATGATACATAGTGCAGTGAAAGACAAAAGTTCTATAGTCTGAATCTTCATTGATTTCCAAAAGGGAAATAGCTGACTAGAAATAGTACCTAAATGGATCAACTTGAAGGCCTGAAAGAATAGCATCTCGGGCTTTTTCATATTTCTCTAACTGTCAAATATAAACATGGTCATGTACAGGTTAATTCAATGTTCACAGTCATGGAAAATAATAGGAAACAGAACCAAGAAGAAAGTCCCCTATTTTGACATAAAATGCAAGGAGTAAAAATGTGTGCAAAATACTATGACCAACACATGGTGAAATAATCTTTTAGTACCATAAAACAGTTATAATACATCTGACATGCTTCTCAATAGAGTACACTTCCACAAATGAAAGGAGATGTTCGCAGAAGTACAATTGACACTAATAAAATAGGAAATCTTACTAGAACAAGCGCATTAGCCTTCAAGAGGTATGATTTTACTAAATTATTTCATAGGTTAACAAGCTTCTCGGCATCCTTCAAACCAAGCTGAAATTATAATTAAAAAAATTAATTTATTAAACAGAAATTGATTCAGAAAGAAGATGATGCTTTTAAGCGTGACATGATGATACAAGGAACATACTTCAGCATGAATTGTAGGATCAAGCCCACTCAATGGTTTATATTCTGAAGCTGATGGAGATCTATCTTTTAAGAATCTGCTAATCTTGGTTAAAAGATATTCTGATTGTCATGATATCATCAAAGTTCACAACTTTAAAGCAAAATTATTCAGATTCAAAAGGTAAGTTTTAACAAGAAATTTCAAACAAATAACATTGAACCATGCTCAACCTAAGATAAGATGCGCATCGGTTGCTGAGGATAATAGGATCACCGGGTTTGATGCTATTTGCTCTTGAGTAAAAGTTGATTTCCTGTATTATAAATCCCAAATGTCAGCACAGGAATGATATGCCATTTCCACAAGTAGATTAGTAAAGCATGAAAACTGCATTATCTTCCAAGTGTGATAAGTGAAAAATTATGGTCAGAAAGCATGCCAGAAGAGTACAAAAGATAAAAAAGTCACACAACTATAGGCCATCACAGTCACACAATGCTTAAATTATTAATGAAAGTCAATCCCTATATATTGATAGACTGAACAAACATGCACAATGGAATAAAAGTAACGTTGACAACCTGAAATTAAAATTTTTATATCACCTCTTCCAATCGATTCTCCCGAAATGACATGTTGCCATTACGCACAAGTTCAAAAATGTGATGGTATGTGTCTCGAGCCAAACCTTCTTGTGCATGTGCCTGCAATCCAAGCAAAATCCAGCTATGACATTCATATGATAAGCTCTCAATAGAAATGCAGATTTGTAGAAAACATAAATTCAAAAAATACATTTTAATATTTCACAATGAAGCAGACAGGATGATCAAATACTATACATGTACATCGTTTTTGGAAGATTAACAAGAATAAAAATGAACCACTCAAGACTTAAACTTACCTGACAGAATAGGTGTACTAAAGCTTATGTAAAACAGATGATCTTTTTGCCTTGCCAGGTGAACAGGGAATATTCTCAATTTCTCTATTTTAATAAGGAGAAAAAACAGAGACAGAGCAATAAACATTCTTGACTCAGGAAAATAAGTCATAAAATAACCATATGCAAATTTACTCTTCTAATTTTGAAGCAGCATGTCTATAGAACTATTAGCCTTTTGGTAGGAAAACAACTCAAAAAAATACAATCACGTTTCTCATTGTCTTTTTTTGTCCTCGGACTTCTCACCAGCCAGAAAGAAGTTGAAAGGAAAGGGGAAAGAAAGCTAACAAGAGAAATTGTCTTTTCGTATATCATTCATGACAACCAGACACGAGTACACAAAAGAAGGCAATTAAAAGAGAGAGAAAGAAAAATCCGAGCACGACCATCGATCCTAAGCGATACATGTAAGTACGGCTGAACCCAAGAGGGGGTGAATTGGGTGAAGTATAAAAATTTAGATTCTATGAAAATCTTTTCTCAATTCAGTAAATTCAACTTGTATAAAAGAAGTGAGTTATAAACCAATTGACAAACATTCAAATGTAAATGCTTTGGAAATGTAAGAGATAAGGGAGAAGAGCTTGCAAACAGATTTATCTTGGTTCGGCCTTATCCTTGACCTACGTCCAGTCCCAAGCCTCACTTGGGATTTTCAATCCACTATCTTTAATCTTCTTGATTACACGATCATGAATCGAAGCAATCCTCTCTCTAGGATTCACTCCCCCTTAACTGTAATCAACACCTTTGCTTGATTACACACTCGTACTCAAGTAATCCTCTCACTAGGATTCACTCCCCCTTACAAGTTGTAATCAACACAATGTATATCCCACTCAAGATTCCCCAATCTTGAGTAACTCTCGAAAAGATAATGTGTTTACAATAATTTTCCTCTCAAAGGAATGGATAAATAATCACTGAAGTACAAACACAATTCATTTCACTCTCTAAGCTATCTAGACAAGTAAAACAGAGTGAAAAGGATGTAGAAGCGAGTATCAGCATTTTGGCATTGTAATCTTGTATCTCCACGTTTTTCTCGCTTGTGTCCATGACTTTTATAGATAGAGAAAGGTGTGACCGTTTATGACCGTTGTAGGATGAATCGGACCGTTGTAGTTGATTATCATTAAGTGTGGTCTCTGCTTCTCTCTCTAAACTCCAACTAATCCATGTGATTAATTGATCTGAAGTGGCTCTTTGGAGTTTTGCCCGTTGGGGAAGAGTTTGCTTGATGAAGAAATGTTTCTTGACCGTTGAGAATATTCAATGACTGTTGGATAAAGAATTATAGCCGTTAGAAACTAGCTAGTTAGAGCTTTTGCACGGCTTTTGATGTTCTTGCACAAATCGATATCCTTCGTTTTAATCCTCGAAACTCACCAATAAAGTGGTTAAACATATCTAGGAACATTAGAGATTAATCATGGGAAGTATTAAGATCAAACAAGAAGGCATTGCAAATTCGTCGATTTGAAATTCGAAGTTGGCGTTCAATACTTGCGTCTTTACTTGAGTAAGTAAGTCAAGTATGCAATACTTGAGTCTTTACTCGAGTAAGCAAGAACAAGTGTCATGTCTGGAAATCAGTTTAAGAGCTCTTTACTCGAGTTAATAAACTCCTACTCGAGTAAGCAATAGTTATAAAGTCTTTGGAGCTCTCTCAGTAAGTCCTTTACTCGAGTAAGGATTCATCTACTCGAGTAAGCAACTTAGTTTAAAGATATTTTTGCTCTCGGAAGTCCTTTACTCGAGTAAGGATACCTTTACTCGAGTAAGCACGAACAGGAGTTAAGTTGAAAATCATTTTAAGAGTTCTTTACTCGAGTATGAAAACTTTTACTCGAGTATGCACGAGTTTAGAAAAACTTGGGATTATCTGTCAACTTTCGAGGGCCATATCTCCCTGGTCTGAACTCCGTTTTGGTCCGTTCAACTCTTGATGGAAAGCTCTTTGAGTCTACTTTCATATGCCACTGATTTTAGCTCAATCGGATTTCTATTTTGTGAGTTACACTCAAAATACCGAAGGTGGGTCTGGACTGTGACGTTGATTCTTGTGGCAACTTGAAAAAAATCATAGCTCATTGATATTGAGACCTTTGGACTTGATTTATATATCAAAATGATTCTTTGGATGTCTAGTTTCAAATGCCACTGGTTTCACGTCAATCCAATTCCTGGTTTGAGAGATATCATCGAATTACTAGACCTCGCCCGTGCTGAACGTGAGACAGTGGAGCTGAAGTGCGATAACACTTCCATACTCGAGTAAACACTTTCTTACTCGAGTAAACACTTGCTTACTCGAGTAAGCACTTCCATACTCGAGTAAACCTTGTCCAGAGACGCCAGAGGTGCTGAAGACACTTCCTTACTCGAGTATACACTTCCATACTCGAGTAAACACTTGCATACTCGAGTATTGAGTCCCAAACTCGAGATTTCTCATCCCGAAGCTAATTTTTGCTGATTTTAACTTCAAATTGAGCCATTCCAACTTCCATATGACCTTGAAGACTTCTAGCATCAATCTTAGAGCTTGAATAATGATATCTTCATTCCATTTACCAAGATCTTCCTTTCTTTCTTCTTCTCTTGATCATCCTTCATAAATCAACTCTTTCTTTCTTCCATCTCCCAACTTGATCATTCTTCATCATTTAACTTGTGCTCATCAATTCTTTGCAGCTCCTACCTTCTTTAATATTTCTTGATCTTCTTGATTAACCTCTATGATTCAACTTGAACTAATCTTCTTCAATATCTCCTCTTCTTCTTGATTAACCTCTATGATTCAACTTGAGCTAATCTACATTAAACATAGTAGTTAGTCAATGTAGGAGATAACTATATTACTCAATCTTTTTGCTTATAAGAATGGCATCTGTTTAAGACATCATCAAAACTAAGTATAACCAACAATACAAAGAAGAGCAAGAGAACGACAAATGAGAATACAAAGACAATTAGTAAGAGAAGATTTAAGTAATATCTCAAGAGCAGCTTTTGATATTAGTTATAAAAAACCTAAAACAATTGGAAAAGAATTTATACCCCCTCCACTAGAACAATATGAAACTAGACAAATTCTAAATTCTGGAATATGGTTAGATTTAGACTGTAATTTAGATAATGAAAGGAGAATAGAAGAATGGAGAAAATCTCAATTAATAGCTTTAATAAATAGAAAAATAGAACCAAATGCTGTAAATATGATAATAGAAGCAAGTTTTGTAGGAAATGTTTTACAATGGTGGGAAGGAATAACAATGAAATTTAGAATGGAAGTTAGAAGATTAGAAGAAACGGCCTATGAAAGAAGAGAAATATTATATGCGTCAATATTAGCAAAATATGAAAATGTCTTAAAAAATGAATTTGTAGGAATAAATGTAGCAAGCATAGAATATACACAAGTTTTAAGAGCTATAAGATATATGCACGAAATGGAAATTTGTAGTTTGGAACCAACACATATAAATCAATACATTTGTGAATATAAACAATATTATTATGAAGCAAGAATAGTAGAACTGAAAAACAAAAATTTTACTTAGACATGTTTTATATAAAATTACCTAGATTAATTTCTGAAAATTTAGTGGAAGAATATACACAACATATGGAAAGTGAAGATGATCCAAATTTTGTAAGAGTAATAGATACAATGGGAAGAAGAGAAGAATATTTAAGAAAATACTTATCGAGAAAGATGTAAAGAAGCATGGAGAAATATTAAATATTATAAATTAAATAAATTAATGGTAAATTGTTTAGAATTAGAAAAACCACATAAATGAGGATGTAATCAACATAAATGGTTAGCGAAAAATAGAAAGAAAAGAAAAGTATATAAATTTAAGAAATACCCAAAAAAGAAGTTTTTTAGAAAATATAATCCTAAGAATAAAAGAAAATTTAAACCACAAAAATATTTCAAAATAAAAAAAATAATAAGAATAATAAAAGTAAAAAACCATATAAATGTAGATGTTATAATTGTGGAGATTTAGAACATATTGCAACAAATTGTGATAAACCAAAATCAAAGAAGAAAATGAATATTTTAGAAAAAGCTGAAGAATTAGAATTAGAACCCTTAGACATAGATTTAATGGAATTTGAAGAACTCATAGAAAATGAATTAGAAATATACAAATTAACATATGAATATGAAACAAGAAGAGTCGGAAAGAAATGGAAGAAGAATTAGAAAGCTCGAGAAGATGAAGAAGAGATAGAAAAGGAATATATAGATCAAAGTAAAAATTATATAAATATGATGAATGCAGAAGAAGTAGAGAACAATGAAATTATTAATAACCAAGAATTTCAAGAATATGAAGAATATATAAATACTTGAGGAAAGTTCAAGAGAAAGAAGAATAACATTTAACAAAGAACAATAAGATAAAATAAAATAAAAACATTTAGATATGACTATTAATAACATAAAAGATGAAAAATTCTTAGATAAAGTAAGTAAAATATTAAAAAATAAGAGAAAAGAAAAATCACAATGTGTAGTATTAGAAAAGAAATATCCAATAGGATCAACCTTAAATGAAGGAGTATTAAGAATACCTTTAATAAGCAAAGCCTTAATAGAACATGAAATATCAAAAATACCTTTTAAAGATGAAATATCTGAAATATATATTGCAGGAGTGCAAGTCATGGTAAAGGCTTATTTTCAAAGTGGAATAGATTCACCATTAGAATTATTAATAACAGATGAAAGAATAATAAGTAATGTTGAAGACAGTATTTTAGGAATGAAAGCGGAAATTTAATATATCAAAAATTAAAATTCACTTTAAATACAAATTTTGCAATTAGTAGAGCAGAAGAAAACATGGATAAATGAATCTTCGTATATCTAATTTACACAATGTAAGATTGCAACCAGGATCTAGAAGCATAAGTATAACAACAATGATAGGATTAGTATTTACAAATGAACAAAAAAATTATAACAAAAATAAAGGAAAAATTACAATAGATAAATATTTTATGCCCGTAATAAAAGAAATTAGAACTGACCCAAAACAAATTACTATACCTGAAATGTTAAAACTAGAATTAGATAATACTAGAAATTATTATGAAAATATCCCAAGAAGAATGATAACTAATAATATTTTACAACAACGATCTTTAAGAGTAAATACATCGAGAAAATCCAACATTAAACATAAATATAAATCCAAGAATAAGTTTAGAATATAATAGATCATCATCCAGTAGAATTAATAGAACTTTAAGTCTTAGAACAATAGATACATCACAAGAAGTTATGGATAATTTTAATCAAAGAAATTTATTAGCAGAAAGACCAATAAGTTCGAGTTTAAGAGAAATTAGACCACAAGATGAAAATTATATAAAACTAGAAGTAAAATCAGATACATCATGGAAAGAAATTATAGGAAAAGTAAATGAATATGTAGGACAAAGTGAAATAGACATAGGATTTAGAAGACAATTTAATATTAGAAGGAAATCAAACAAAATCTAATGTTGCATTAAGATTTAATAATAGAGATACAATTAATTTAAACCTGTTAGTAAAAGAAAATTTAGGATATAATTATAAAATAATATTAGGAAAAGACTTTTTAGAATTAGTAAAACCATATAGAATCCAATATACAAGAATAATGATAAACTTAAATCATCAAACAATTATAATACCAAAATTATCATGATTTATGAAGACATAACTCTTGAATGGGATGAAAACAAGAAATAAAATTTTATTTATATATAGAAGACAAGATATAGAAAGAGAAATAGATGAAACTACATTAGTACCGGATGAGATGTAAATTTAATAAGAATACTAATAAAAAAGTTAAAATCAAAGATTACATTATATAAGTCAAGATTAACAATGAAAATTTTATTAATCATCCAATGTATTTTGATCAAAACTTGAGAAGACTAAATTCATGCAAAACTATAAAATTACACTTGAAAGAAAAATTGGAATTACTCTCTAGAGTATGAATCAAAACCCAACACTTACATATGTTGCAAGAAACTATAAAACAAATGTACCAGCAGCAGATAAAAGTTTATACAGATTAATGATAAAACTAATAAGAGATTCTCGATAGACTAGAATATGCAAGAATTTTAGAAGCTGATAATAGATACGAAGAAGCACAAAAATCTAATAATTCACTAGCAGCAAACCAAGCAAGAGAAGAAATAATAGAAGCTTATGAATTTTGGCAACAAAGACTTTTAGCAATGAATGTATTTAAAAGAAGATTGGAATTGTTATCTAGAGTTTAATAAGAAATTTATTTGATAAACAGGATATGAAGAAAATTACGAGTATTATACAAGAATGAAGAATGGTTGGAAGATCACCAAATCAAATATTGGAATGTCAAATATTTTATAAGTGTAATAATGATATAATTAAAGTCTTAGAAACGGATAAAACAATGATGAGATTTTTAATTAAGAAAGTAAATAAAGCAAACAAAGAACAAAGCAATATAATAAAAAGAATAAACCTTAGACGGACATCCAGTCATAGATATTTTTAGTAGAAGAATAAGTGAAAGAGAAATGGCTAAAAAAACCTTTAAAAAGAGATTGGAAATATTATCTAGAATATGAGTGAAAGAGCATTATATTATATATTGATAAAATTTAATTATGAGAAATATAGAGCTAGAAAATATCATGATTTAGTAGATACAAGAGCAAATTTAACGGTAGCAAAATATAATGTGTTACCGCGGAAATGTGGAAGAGAAAAAGTAGAGTTATTAGAATGGAATCAGCGGGAAGAGAAATACATATGTTAGAATTATAAGCAAGAAATGTAATGATACAGATAGGAAATTATGAATTAAAAATCCAAGAATTAAATCAATATAACGAACCTCAATGTGATATAATATTAGGATTGGACTTTTTAGAACAATATTATCCTTTTATTTTCATAGAAAAAGCTTTAGTATTAACAACACCATGTAAACATCAAGCTATAGGAGTTAGAATAACAAGCCCATATAAAAGAAAAGAAGAAAAATTTCAAAAGAAAAAACATAAAGAAGAAGTACAATTTTTACAAAATAATGAACTAGTAAAAATAGAACATATGTTAGCAACACTAACAATTAGAGAAGAAAAATCTATAGAAAAAGGATATTAGAAAATTTTAGTGAAAATCCTTTAATTCATTGGGAAAAATCTAAACCAATGGCAAAAATAGAACTGAAAGATTATAGTAAAGAAATAAAGCGTAAACCTTATCCTTGGACGGTGAGGATAAAGATGAATTTGTAAGCATATAAATGAAATGAAAAAATATGATTTAATAAGAGAAAGTAGATCGGAATACTCGTCACCAGCAATGATTGTTAGAAAAGCGTAAGTAAATTTGAACCCAAGAGGGGGTGAATTGGGTGAAGTATAAAAATTTAGATCCTATGAAAATCTTTTCTCAATTCAAGTAAATTCAACTTGTATAAAAGAAGTGAGTTATAAACCAATTGACAAACATTCAAATGTAAATCTTGGAAATGTAAGAGATAAGGGAGAAGAGCTTGCAAACAGATTTATCGGTTCGGCCTTATCCTTGACCTACGTCCAGTCCCAAGCCTCACTTGGGATTTTCAATCCACTATCTTTAATCTTCTTGATTACACGATCATGAATCGAAGCAATCATCTCTCTAGGATTCACTCCCCTTACAATCTGTAATCAACACATGCGCTTGATTACACACTCGTTCGAAGTAATCCTCTCACTAGGATTCACTCCCCCTTACAAGTTGTAATCAACACAATGTATATCCCACTCAAGATTCCCCAATCTTGAGTAACTCTCGAAAAGATAATGTGTTTACAATAATTTTCCTCTCAAAGGAATTGATAAATAATCATCGAAGTACAAACACAATTCATTTCACTCTCTAAGCTATCTAGACAAGTAAAAAGAGTGAAAAGGATGTAGAAAGAGTATCAGCATTTTGGCATTGTAATCTTGTATCTCCACGTTTTTTCGCTTGTGTCCATGACTTTTATAGATAGAGAAAGGTCGTGACCGTTTATGACCGTTGTAGGATGAATGGACCGTTGTAGTTGATTATCATTAAGTGTGGTCTGCTTCTCTCTCTAAACTCCAACTAATCCATGTGATTAATTGATCTGAAGTGGCTCGAGGATTTGCCGTTGGAGAAGAGTTTACTTGATGAAGAAAGCATTCTTGACCCGTTGAGAATGCGTGCTCGGGTGGATTATCCAAAAGAAGGTTGATTTGCAGAAGTGCATTAAATGCGAGCACTTTTGCTTTTTGCCTTGATCTTCATTAATCTTCATCTGTGCTAACTGAAATTTACTCAATAAACTTGTTAAACATATGCGGGAACATAAGTGAATGATTCATGAAAGCAATAGGATCAAACAAGAGTGATTTGCAAATTCGTGTAATTCAAAAATCATTTTTTTAACGTTGTAAACTGCAGTATGTTCATGCAAACTGCAGTTTTGCATACTTTCACTCACAAACTGATAAAGGCGGAAGTATTGACTTAGCTTGAAAAACTTGGTTGCTCTCTGGAAGTCCAATACTCGAGTTTGGCTACGCAAACTGCGAGTATTGACTTCGTTTAAAATCTTGGTTTCATTCTCGAAGTCCAATACTCGAGTTTGCCTACCAATACCGCAGTATTGACTTCATTTAAAAAAACCTGGTTCGCTTCGGAAGTCCAAAACTGCGGTATGCAAACCTATACCGCAGTTTGCACTTAAGCTCAACAAGTTTGATTGCTTTCTTGAAATTATCTGTCCACTTGCGAGGGCCATATCTCCCTGGTCTGAACTCCGTTTTGGTCCGTTAAACTCTTGATGGAAAGATCTTTGAGTCTATTTTCATATGCCACTGATTTCATCTCAATCGGATTTTTATATTGAGAGTTACACTCAAAATACTGAAGGTGGGTCTGGACTGTGACGTTGATTCTTATGGAAACTTGTAAAAATCATATCTCCTTGATCTTGACACATTTGGACTTGATTTATATATCAAAATGACGCTTTGGATGTCTAGTTTCAAATGCCACTGGTTTCACGTCAATCCGATTCCTGGTTTGAGAGATATCATCGAATTACCAGACCTCGCCTGTGCTGAAACGTGAAACAGAGTTGCTGAAGAGCTGATCACGCTGCAAACTCGAGTTTACACTTGCATACTCGAGTTTAGCTCTTCCTTACTCGAGTTTAGCACTTGCATACTCAAGTTTTGAGTCCCAAACTCGAGTTTTGAGTCCCAAACTCGAGTTTTGTGTCCCAAACTCGAGTTTTCACTTGTCCAGAGACGCTAGAGGTGCTTGAAGACACTACAAACTCGAGTTTTGAGTTGTATACTCGAGTTTTGAGTCTCAAACTCGAGTTTTGTGTTCCAAACTCGAGTTTTCTCATCCCGAAGTTGATTTTTGCTGACTTTAACTTCAAATTGACCCATTCCAACTTCCATATGACCTTGGAGACTTCTAGCATCAATCTTAGAGCTTGAATAATGATATCTTCATTCCATTTACCAAGATCTTCCTTTCTTTCTTCTTCTCTTGATCATCCTTCATAAATCAACTCTTTCTTTCTTCCATCTCCCAACTTGATCATTCTTCATCATTTAACTTGTGCTCATCAATTCTTTGCAGCTCCTACCTTCTTCAATATTTCTTGATCTTCTTGATTAACCTCTATGATTCAACTTTAACTAATCTACATTAAACATAGTAGTTAGTCAATGTAGGAGATAACTATATTACTCAATCTTTTTACTTATAAGAATGGCATCTGTTTAAGACATCATCAAAACTAAGTATAACCAACAAAAACTTAGTGAAAAAAGAAAAGGAAAATGTAGAATGGTAATAAATTATAGAGTAAATACCCTTTACGGTCCCTAAAAAAACACGGACCCCATTTTCGTCCCTAGGGGCCAAAATAGGACATTTTTATGGACTAAAAAGGGGTTTTTGGAAATTTTCGAGGGATCAAAATGTTCACCAATCAACCGTTATTCGTCCTTTTCATGGACTAAAAAGGGGTTTTATTTGTGTGAGGGACCAAAATGGGGTCTGCATTTTTTTTTCAGAGACCAGAAAGGGTATTTACTCTAAATTATAAAAAGTTGAATACCATAGCTATTAGGAATAGATATCCAATACCTAAAATAGAACTATTATTTAATCTTATAAGAGGAAAGAAGATATTTAGTAAATTTGATTGTAAATCAGGATTTTTTCAAGTAAAATTGGAAGAAGATAGTAAAAAATATACAAACTTTCGGTATTTGAATGTTTGTATGAATGGAATGTGTTACCTATGGGATATCATAATAGTCCCAAAGATATTTCAAGAATTTGTACCCAAATTGTTATTATCTATAAGAGATTTTTCTGTAATATATATAGACGACATATTAATATTTTCAGACAATGAAGAAGAACATGAAAAACATTTAAATTTGTTTGTAAATTTAATTGAAGAAAAAGGTTTAAATATATCACCCAAGAAATCTATATTAAGAAAACAAGAAATACCTTTTCTAGGACAGATAATAACCACAAATGGAATAGAATTACAAAATCATATTAGTAAAACAAATTTAGAATTTGGTAGAATAACAAATAAAAAAGATTTACAAGCATTTTTAGGATTGATTAATCAAGTAAGAAATTATGTTCAATTTAGCAAAATTAACATAAAAAATTTCTAAATTAGCGAGAGAGAAAAAACGAGTGGAAATGGAATAGTGAAACAATTAAGATAATTATACAATTAAAGAAAATTTGTCAAAAATTACCAAAATTACCAATACCTTTACAAAGAGATGTAAAATGGATAATTTATACTGATGCCTCTGATCAGTATTGGGAGTACATTATATCATGAAAATGAAAAAGGAGAAGAAATTATAACCAGATATGCGAGTGAAAAATTCTTAGAAACACAATGGAAATATCATTCGAATTGGAAAGAATTACTAGCAATAGGAAAAGCAGTAGAAAAATCTGAATTATTTATAGTAAATACGCAATTTATTATTAGGATTGATAATACACAAGTAAAATCTTGGCTTGATAAAGGAATAAAAACAAAAAAATTTGGCTAATAAAATGTTATTTAAATGGCAAGAAGATTTGGCTTATTATGATTAAAGAATAATCTTGTTGCAGATTTTATGAGAGATGGAATCTAATGCAGGATCCAGTTCAGGACTAAATTCTAATTAAACTTGTAATGGGTGCCAGACAGCTTTAACAGATTTAAACATTCTAAAAATGAATGTTAGCTTGTTGAATAGTTAGTGCAGTTCGACTATACAAGGTCTTGTAAGCAATATTGGACATTTAAATCAAGAAGTGAAAACTTTGCTCAAACTAGTAGATAAAGTGGAAGAACAAGTGAAAAGAAATGTAAGAATTGCTGATTCAGGAAAACAAACTAAAATGCAATTGAGTCCTTTAAATGAGTCATACACTCAAATTGGGTCATCTACCCAAACCTAAGGAAATAAAAATGGGTCATCTACCCAAGGAAATGTTAGCGGGTCATCTACCCAAACCCATGAAAATGTTAGTGGGCCTATTGCCCAACTAGCCCAACTAGCCCAGACACTTCAAACTATAATCCCTTTTAATGAAATTATTAGAACCCAAATGAAAGAGGAAGCCCGAAGGAAAGAAAAAGGAAAATCCGTAGAAGCCTCTACCTCACAACCTAGAATTACTAGAAGTGATTCATTTGATAATTACCCTAAATATCAATTTTTCAAAAAACTTGTCAAGAAAACTGGAAAAATGGAAATTTTAGATCCACATGTTAAATATTCCTCTCATTTTGCCTTTAACAAAGTTGTAGCCTACCCAGGAAGTTCACCAGACATGATAAGAATCTTATACCAATATGGAATGTTACATGCTATTTATTTGCCCAATAATCTTGATCCTCCAGAAGTTAAAGAATTGCCACCAGCCTTGCAAGAAGCAACTAAAATATATGTTGGAGTTGTAACACAACACACAGTGTATATATTAGATTTTATTTCACAGTCCTAGAAATTACACCAGAGAAGTTTTATCCTCCGATTACTTTAATCAAGTTTGGAACAACAACAAAACCCATAGAGACGGATGCAGAGATAAAAGAAAACCTTGAAGACGATGAGGAATTTCAGAACAAGATGTCTAATATTAGAGCTCAGAATTATCATATTATTTTTCAAGAAATGACCAGAGCCATTAACATGAAAAGCAATGGGTATATTATTGTGGTTTAACAACAATAATTGTAACACTTGGAAAGACTTCATATGACCAGCCTTTATTCGTGCAATGGTATGACCGGCTGAGGAACAACAAGATGGAAAATTCAGAGAAAACAAAGAAGAAGATATGTAATCTCTTGGCAGAATACTCTAATCACAGGCAGGCCCGGGAGGTACTAAAGAAGGGGGCACGTGCCCCCCGAAATTACCTTTTTTTTTTTTTTAATTTTTTTTTTAAAATCCCTATACTTCCATTTCACTCTTCTTCCTCCTCGTTTTTGACCTAGGGATTGAAATTCCCTTCCTTGCCTTCGACCCTTAAGCACTCTCTACCCCTTCCTCCTTCCATTATCGTCACCCACCTCCGTCATCCTTCGGCACGACAGCACAACCCAGACCTCCAAAAGCTCGGACGCACAGAAGCTTGGAGTCGGACCGTGAAGCTCAGGGAGGTCTTGGGTTTTCTTTTTCACGACTCTGCCGACTGCCGCTATTCCAAACCGTGGCTTCCTCTGTTTCTTCAGGTGAGTTTAATCTTCCCACGCTTACCTTTTGTTTTCATTTGATTGATTGGCTATGGAATTGAAACAATGAATCACTGGAATTGATTGGCTTCCTCTATTGCAAAATCTTTGATCTGATGAATTTCAATAGAATCATTTGGAAAATTGTTTGTCTTTTAATACTAGTGATGGATTGGGAACAAGTAGACATTGATTTGTATTATGTCTTTGTAGTTCTGTTTATTGATTTGCTATGTTTTCTGGTTTAGTCGCTGGTTTTTTTCCTTTGAGTAGTGTCTATCTTTGTCAAGTTATTGATGCTTTATGTTTATTTAATGAAAATTGATTATTAGCAATACCCGTATCTTTCCTGAGCAAAAAAACTGCTATATTAATGTTTGATAAAATAAAATCTGCTTTGGTCAAAAGTTCAAAACTATAAAATCTAAATCCAATTGGGAAAAAGACTAATTGAAATTAGTCAGACTGAGTGTACATAGTTTATGTTCTCTATGGCGGAAAAATAATCGGAAGGGATTGAAACGATTGATTGTCGATGCGAGAATTGATGATCAATTATGGAAGAATTGGAAATTATCTATTTGAACTTCGGTCTGAATTCTCTGTTTGTCATTATATTCCAACAGTGTAGTCAGTTGTGATGTAACGATTTCTTTTCTTCAAATAAAAGTTTCCATTGTAATGATTTGGAGCATATATATATATATATATATAGTCTTGATGGCGTCATGGATTTCATTATTTGAGCAATAAATTTCAATATTTACATTTAGAAGCAATTTTAAATCTTTAATCGATCGATCAAAGGTTCTTTGCATAATTATGTGGTTGAGAATCTGGGAAATTGGCTTTGCCTATAATTCTGTGCGTGTATGTATCTTTCCTCGATTTGGAAATGATTTTTTTCTTTTTCCTTTTTTCTTTGACTCTCTTCTACTTGCTGTACATTGAACTTTGCTAAGATATAAACTACGTATGCATCCGCAACCAGTTAAGCTTTGCTTGATCGAATAACTTACATGAAAAAAAAGCCAAGTTCAATGCATATGTATTTTTGTTTTCAAATTCTTCAATCAGATTCGCAACAATCGATATCCCATAATTGAGACACCTAATCATCATCAATGGACATGATTTGCATGAAAGAAAAATGAAAAGAAACATTTTGGTTGGTAGAGAAGCTTATTTGCGAGGAAACTTATTTTATCTTTATTTATTTTGAATTAGAGATAGACATCATCTCTAAGGTTACAAATGAAATTAAGCTCACGATTTTCCACTTATTGGAGCTTCCATATTAATAGGTTATAAGGACATTGATATATATAAAGGAAACTAGTTTTTTAAAATGATGGTATTTTGCATATGGAGCATTGTCCTAGTAGAAAGTTATCTCCTCGTATAGGTTTGTTGTAACGGGTTTGATCACTTATAGTGTCAGTTTGGCTTCCTTTTCAACTGAAAAACAAAATGATGCTATTTTTCCTTAGCAATAACTTGAACAAGAAAAATGTTAATGCTTATGTTCTACTATTTTATATCTTATAAATTACAGATTTGTTACCTTCTTGTCGCACTTGTTTGAGACTTTATTGTGCGTGTCATGAATGTATAGTTGGGAGAGCACCCTATATTTTATTCCAAGCATAGTTTATTCTTCCAAGCATAGTTTTTCCGATTTGATTGTATTTAAATAATATTTTATTCCCACCCCCATATTTTTGTCCATTCCATTTTTTAACTCGCCTATGTTTCATTGTGTTGGTTAGTTAATTGGGTTTAGGATCGGTTTGATTCATTTTTGTTATTTGCCATTTTTAGGATGGAAAGATATTTAGGTTCTTTTTTTACAAAGTCAAGTGGTAGTGGAACTAAACGTTCCCGATCAGAATCTTCATTTATTGATTTAACTCAAGATGAGTGTGCTACTCCCTCAAGTCAGAACAAACCAACAATAGAAGGTCCACCGGATTTGTATGTTCCTGATCCGGTTAAAAGACTTCCTATTATGACAGTTGCGAAGAGTGCTCAAGAAAGGGAAATGATTCGAAGAATTTATCTAACGAATGGTCCTTGTCAACCAAAACTTGACAACTTTCCTCAATCCTTAATTGGGCGTAAAATGCGTAGATTTAATCCTCAATGGTACAATGAGTTTGGCACTTGGTTGGAGTATAGTGAATCAAAAGATGCTGTATTTTGCTTGCATTGTTATCTATTTAATTGTGACCATGGTGATGTAAGAGGTGGTCATGATTCATTTGTGAGTGAAGGATTTAGCAATTGGAAGGAGAAATGACGGCTTCTTAAACATGTTGGGAAAGTTGGAAGCATTCATAACTTGTGCTTCAGTGCTGCCAAAGATTTGATGAATCAAAATCAACATATTGATACTGTTATGTCTAACATTTCTGACAAAGCCAAACAGGATTATCGTATTCGTCTGAATGGTTCTATTCGATGTATTCGATATCTCATACGACAAGGTTTGGCTTTAGGGACATGATGAAAGCGATGCTTCAATGAATCAAGGAAATTTTGTGGAGCTTGTAAAATTTCTTTGTGAAAGCAATGAGGAGGTAAATAATGTATCTTTGAATAATGCCCCGAGAGAATCTCAAAATGATAGCTCCCAAAATTCGAAAGATATTACTAATGTTGCTGCTAGTTTAGTTACCAGAGTTATTATTTCAGACATTGGGGATAATTTCTTCTCTATATTAGTTGATGAAGCTCGTGATATATCAATTAAAGAACAGATGGCCATTGTTTTAAGATATGTAAACTGCAATGGTGACATTATTGAGCGTTTTCTTGGTCTTGTTCATGTTTCAGATACTACAGCGAGTTCATTTAAAGAAGCGATTGAGTTAATTTTTGCCAAAAATGGCTTGAGCTTGACAAAGATTCGTGGTCAAGGTTATGATGGCGCAAGCAATATGAGTGGTCAATTCAGTGGTCTAAAAAGCTTGATTTTAGATGAAAATAATTACGCTTACTATGTTCAACTGCTTTGCACATCAACTTGATTAGCTCTAGTAGCTTGTGCAAAAAAGGTTTATACATTGGATTGACTTCTTTAATTTTATACCATTGGTGTGTAATGTAGTTGGTGCTTCTTGCAAAAGAGCAGATATTTTGAGAGAAAAGCAGTTGGAAGAATTAGTCAAAAGTATTGCAAGCGATGATGTTCAATCAGGGAGAGGCTTGAATCAAGAAATGAGTTTGTCACGACTAGGGGACACACGTTGGACCTCACATTACCGATCATTGGTAAGTCTGTGTAGATTGTTTGATCCTGTGCTTGATGTGCTAGAAATTGTAAAAGATGATACAACTCTTATGCATGCAAAAAGGTCTGAAGCCTTTGGCCTTATGATGCGTATGGGAACTTTTGAATTTGTATTACTTTTGCATCTGATGATCAAGGTTTTGGCAATAACGAATGAGTTGTCACAAGCACTTCAGAGAAAAGATCAAGATATTGTGAATGCTATGTCTCTTGTAAAAGTTTCAAAGATATTATTGCGAAGATGAGAGATGATGGGTGGGATAATCTATTTCAGAAGACTTCTGAATTTTGTATAAAACGTGAAATAGATATCCCTGATATGGAAAGTGTACTGCAAGTACAAGGGAGAATAAAACGTAGAGGATCAGTTACTCATTTGCATCACTTTAAGGTTGACATATTTTATGCAGTGATAGATACTCAACTTCAAGAGTTGAATGATCGTTTTAGTGAAGTTAGTTCAAATTTGCTGGAATGCATGGCATGTTTAAATCCGTGCAACTCTTTCTCGGCATTTGACAAGAATAAGTTGTGTGAATTTGCCCACTATTATCCTTGATTTTGATTGGAATGATTTTGACATGCTTGAATATCAGCTTGACACATATATTGTTGATGTGCAACTTGATCCTGATTTTTTGAATTTGCAAGGAATAGCTGATCTTGCCAAGAGGATGGTTGAAAAGAAAAAACATATTGTGTATCCTTTGGTTTATTTACTTGTAAAGTTAGCATTAACTTTGCCTGTAGCAACTGCATCTGTGGAAAGAGCATTTTCAGCTATGAAATACATCAAGACTGCACTTCGTAATAGGATAGGAGATGAATGGTTGAATGATTGCCTAGTGCCTTATATTGAAAAAGATGTATTTGATAGCATTGATAATGAGGCAATTATGATAGAATTCCAAAAAATTAGGCCTAGAAGAATGACATTGTAATTATTTTTATTGTAATGTACTTGGCCTTGTTTTTCCCTTTATATTCTTTTTTTAATGCATTTAAAATTTTTCTTAAAAAAAAAAATTGGGGCGCTGCCCCGAACCCCCGAATCGCCCCACCAATGGTGCCCCCCAAAAATAATTTTCTCGGGTCCGCCCGATCACAGGTGTAAGTATTGTGAAGAAAGAGAAAGAGCCATGCAAGATATTGAAGATCCGAAAGTAGATCTCAATGTCCTTTGAAAATTTGAAGACAAATGCAAGAAGACAAAGAAGAAAGCTTGCCGACATCGACAAAGTGCTGACAGGCTAATTTGGAATCTAGAAAGCAAAGGAGTGAAAAAATGGAGATGCAACGTGTTCGGTGGAAGTTTTGCCAACAATGTACAAATTTGTTTTTAAAAAAATCAAAAAAAGACAAAAAAAAAAAAAACAAGAGAAAGCATCTTGCTTTTTCAAATTGTGTTACACATGCATGTAGCCTCTGCCAACTTTGTGTTTTAGGTCCTTAAGTCATAGGTTTTCGTAGCAATGTCAACTTTACGACTTAGGAATTATTATTATGTTCAGTAAAATAGTCCCTTACGTGTCTTGTATCAGATTAGCATAGGAAGCAGTTGGTATGCTGACTGTCTATAAAACCCATGTAACTCTCCATTGTAAATCATGGAATCGAATCCCATCGATGAGAAACCAATATCACCCAACTTACTACTCTCATTATACTCAGTTCACTTCAAAAATAAAATTCCAGCAGTTTAATCGTTTCCTTTTTTGAAGCATATTTCAAATATCTGTGGAACAAGTTTAAGGTATGTCTTTTTAATTTTCTAAGGGGATCAAATTAGGGAGTACTATTATCAGCAATTTATTAGTTATGGTCTTGTAAGACACACATGGTTATTTGCTCAAATAAGGCTAAGGTTTGGTTATGATCATATAAGAGCCATAAAATCAAGTTTTAGATTACGCCTCCGAGTAGGAAAGCGAAGGAAGGCATTTGTCTTGAGTATGGTCTGCGAAGGAGGAAGGTCGAGAGACGTTTTACTCTCTGTAAAAGTATTCGTATGAAAGAGGACAGGTATCCTTCCATAACCCGGATCATATTTGGTCAACCCCTGAGGCTTGATGGTTGGTTATAGTATTTTCATACCCATATCTTCTCTATATTTGAGTATATAACCCGATTGTTGCTTATATGGTATCGGTGATGGATTAATGATAATATGAAACTGAAGTTTGATCCCTTTTCTGTTGATATTGTTAAAATTTACCTTATTATGTTCATTTTATTGCATTTTATATATTGTTGTTTGAAGATTATCTCAAGTATCCTCTGAAGTTGCAGTAATAACTGATCTGCTTCATGAGAAAGAGAAATCTTATTGTGTATTTATTTTATTTGATAGAAATCTTATTGTTTGTTTTAATATTGTTACAAGCCATAGTTGTAATATTTATTTTTAATTATGAATATAATTAAAAAGTTAGAACCTAGAATGTATAAAATAGAATATGAAAAGTTACCTAATAGTTCTTATTTATTGCAAGAAAAAGAAATAGAAACTTATAATTTTACCCCTTTTATATTAGGAGGTCAAGGAAAATATACATGTAATCAGATGAATTGGAATAATATGTATTTAATGAAACAATTAGGAAGTTATATAAATCTAAATATAGAAGATTTATTACAGATATTTAACTTAGAAGAAATCATAAAACAATTACCGAGAAGAAACTAGAGAAATTTTAGAAAAAGAAGATATTAAAAATAAAAAAGATAGATTAAGAGAATTAACAAAACCATTAGAACAAAAAATATATGAAATTAAAACAGAAATTAGACAAAATACAAAAATTTAAAGGAAGTAAAAAATGATATTAAAGGAATAAAAAAGGCTTTAGGAATATATGAAAAAGTAGAACCAATAAGTAATAATCCTCAAATAAATATGATGAGATCTTTATACGAATGGGAAAATTGGATACAACTCTACTGAATATAAAAAATCAAAATTTAAATGTAAATGTAGAACAAACTAGAATAATAACAGAAGAAATCAAGAAAGGTCAAAATGTAATTAATAATAACTTATTTACGATATATGAAACTGTTAACAAAAATAAAATAGATATTGTAGATGGATTAAGAAAATTAGAACAATTTTATAAAAATAAAGGAAAAGAAACTGAATATAGAATGGAATATAAAAATGATCAAGTATTAAAAAATGTCGAAGAAAGAAATAAATTATTAAAAACTAGAGATAAATTTGGAGAATTATTAAGTATATTTAATAACGTTGAAACTAGGAAATTAAATATGATAAAAATTAGAAATGAAAACTCAGATTCAAAATCGAGAAGATGAAATAGAAAGATTTATGAGTCAAGAGGAAACAAATTTAGATGAAATAACCCAAGAATTACAAAATTAAGAATAATAGATGGAAATCAAATTAATATGCAATCAGTTGCAACAAATTGTGATAAACCAAAATCAAAGAAGAAAATGAATATTTTAGAAAAAGATGAAGAATTAGAATTAGAACCCTTTAGAGGATACTTGAGATAATCTTCAAACAACAATATATAAAATGCAATAAAATGAAAGAATAAGGTAAACTTTAACAATATCAACGAGAAAAGGGATCAAACTTTAGTTTCATTGATATCATTTTTTCCTCTCCATTCTTTTAATCATTGAAAGAAGGGCATTATAGTAACTTTGAATGCTAAAATAAAATAAATTACTCCTTTGTCATATAGAAAATTTGAAGCCCAACATGGGAACAACATGTAAGGCTCTACTAAGTTTAAATATAGCAATGAGGCATTAATTGTGATTATTGCTTATATGTTTTCAATTTCTCTTTTTTTTAAGAGAGAGAGAGAGAGAAATTGCTAAGATTCGAACTCAAAACACAAAGGACAAACAAGGAACTCAATGCCACAAAGTCACTAGCTTCACTTTACTACCAAGCTACAATAAATAATTCAAGTATCAAAACAACTTATTATTATTATTATTATTATTATTATTATTATTATTATTATTATTATTATTATTATTATTATTATTATTATTATTCAGGGCTATTACACATACACACTTTCATCTTCTACAAAACCAGCTAGTAGATCGACTTCGGCGTATCACAATCTCAGAACAAGACAAGCAAACTGACAGAAAATCTAGAAGAGATTGTGAGGAGAGATTGATGAAACCAATTGCAAATGAACAAAAAATCGAGCAACTTGAAGATTAAATCAACATAAGATTACAATTAAGGATGAAGGTATCCTAAAGTAAAAGACTAAAGCAATGCTAATTTGACGAAGGTACCTGCGTTCTTTTCTCTTCCTCATCCTAAAGTAACAATGAAGCACTAACTATCATATATGTTTAAGATATGACACAACTCTGTCTCTGAAGTATCAATGCTTTGCAGAGAGTTAAAACAAATGTGGAACATGATGAAGCTGAAGTTTGATTATATCAGATGCGTCATTTACATTCCAAATTTTGCATAACTACAAGGAATCTGCTGTGCTCTATATCTCTCCTTTTGGACTAGTAAGAGAGGGGAAAACAGACGATAATGGCTATTTAACAGGTGGACAGAGTAGAGCTGGAGCAGGAAGCTTGAAATTAAAATGATAACAATAGGAAGAGTTTGACCTTTCTTGGAGATATATAGCCTCTGCACAAGACAAAGACAATTTGCCAGATCTTTTTTCACAAGAAGATTGGATCCCAAAGTATACAAGAAGCATCTTCCTAAGCTGCCAAATGGAATTTTATCCCAAATCAGTCATTAGCAGTTGCACCATTATAATCACCATTGACAAAGTATATAAATAGATATTTATAACAGAGAAGATGAAAGTGATAAAGAGGGTATTATATATGATATAATGAATGGAAGTAGATATGATGTGTGTTTTCTTTGCTTTCCACAACAAATATTATAAAAGTTGGAAAACACAAGTCAGAAAACCTTCAACCTATCACACTTCTCTTACTTCTCTTTGGTAGAGCACTTACCTTTTATTTTTAAGTGAAGCTGTGAGCTTGAAACGTTATCCTTCATTTAAAAAAAAAAAAGGAAAAAAAATTCAATGTACTTAAAAAATATGTAAAAGGAATCCTATATCATGACAATCCCAATTAAATAACATATAACTAATAATGTACCTTATCTTATATGCTTTAATGTCATTCAGAGGTGATCAGATTGTCAGCTTCTTCAACATATAAAAGAGTTGAGTACCTTTGTAACAAATCAGGCATGATCAATATATATGCTCCAACTTGAGGGGGAGTATTAGGAAATCAAGAAATATATTAGAATCCTATAAATCAGGGATTATGGAATATTCCTCATTAACAGTTATTAAGAGCTATTATGATTGAGGCTCTCATCTCTTGTATATATATGTAACTTCTGTACATAAATAGATTATGACATTTAGATTATTCACTTACACTTTCCACAACAAATATTATAAAAGGTGGAAGACAAAAGTCGGAAAGCCTTCAACCTATCACTCTTCACTTACTTTTCTTTGGTAGAACACTTAACCTTTTATTTAAGTGAATCTGCAGGCTTGAAGCATTATCTTTCATCCAAAGAAAAAAATGAGTAAATAAGAATCCTATATCATGACAATCCTAATTAAATAAGAGAAAAATAATAATGTACCTTATCTTATATGCTTTAATGTCATTCAAATGTGATTAGATTGTCAGCTTGCTTAGCATATAAAAGATAGGTTACAGTCTTCTTCACCACAATATATTTATGACCAAGCTTAATTTCAACTTCCACCTCATTTCCAGGCTCCAAATTAGATACCATGTTCTGCCATTCTTCATTGGTAGAAGTTGTTGCAACTTCTTTCTTGTATAAATCCATGGTACCCTTTGTGAAATTATTTATCATAATACCAACGGAATGTACAGACGCCATGCTATCTTGAAGAGATGAATAGATAATGTAGAGGACAAGTCCTTTTAAGCGGCGACCAACAACTTGAGGAACTTGAAATGATACAGAGGATCCCTCATTTGCAAAAACTAGCCAATTTGGATAATTGTCTACTGGAAGAGCAAATTCAAGCCCAACAGTATTCCATCCCTACTCCAAAACACAAGAGTCACCCTATTCAATTGAGAACATAGTGAAAATGACAATCTAAACTAATAAAAAGCTTTAGTGTTTAATATTTAGAAAGCATGTTTGTCATTGGGGCAAATGGCAAATATATTACAATTACACAAAAAAAGAAGAAAAAAAAACTTCTAAAGGTATGATCTAGCATATTATATATGATATTGATAAAAAGAAAATTTTATATTATTGTACTTTCAACTCTAAAAAGCATTTACTTGATAGCTATTTAAACATACAGATGCAGAGCAAAAAGGTATTCTGCTGATATTAGAAAAGCTTATGTCTATGTTGTAATAGAGAATAAAAGATAAAGAGAAACACCTTTGGAATACTCTTCAGAAGGGTATCCATAGTTTTGTTGAACCACCCTACTTGAATGGTCAGAGAAGTCATCAATGTTTCTAACCTTTCCATGTGAACTTGCTCATGAAATTCAAGTAACGCTGGAGTACTTTTACATGAGGCTTGAGATGTGCTTGGTCTATCATTTGCCATTTCATATCTTCTTGAAAATAAAGGATGTGATATGCCCCTAACTAAAGAAGGTAAGAAATGAAATGCATGAGACAAGGACTTTGAACGATGTGTTGGTGACATCCAAGACAAAACAAGAGATGGAAATACATCACGAGGTGATCCTTCATAGCCACATATAGACAAATGTTTAATACTTTTCAATCCCACTAAAGAGAATGGCACTTGTGCTATAGCAGTTTGAGTTGCATCCAAAGTTGTCAAAGATTTCATTTGCCCAATGTCTTCTTCTAGCTTGTCAATCTTTGAACAACCACAAACGATAAGGGTCTTCAAGGATTTCAATTTATATACACTGCTTGGGAGGTGTTTGAGGCTTTTGCAGTCCTTCAAGTTTAACATAATGATAAATTCGAGATCACCAATTGAAGGGTGAATTATAGACAACCGTCGACAATCTTTAAGTATTAACTTTTCAAGATGTGGTATATTTGAAAAGTCAGGTGTTTCTATCAAGTAATGACAATGACTAAGATTGATGTATTTCAACTCCTCCAGCAACTGTGCAAAGAGAATAGTTTAAAATATATAAAAAAAAAATAGATGGAAACAAATACAAATATTTCCAATTGTGTTTGATTCCAATAACTTATTGCACATACCTGGCTTTTCTTCCACACTTTCACAAGACTACTCCGCTTTAAGTCAATGGCAACTATCTTTTCTATATTGAAGTTCATTGGCATATTTTCTAAGGGAAATCCATGCCAACAGAGCCATCTCAAGTTTTTTGATAGATAATCATAGTCTCCTGTAAGTTGTACGTTAACAAGTCGAAGCAAACGAAGCATCTTTATCTTCTTAAACATATCAGAACTCAAGGATGAAGAATTGGTTCTTGACATGTTCAAAGCCAATCCTTCTATGGATTTTGTTCCCTGTTAAATGAAAACAAGTAGAAAACAAAATCTTATGGTGATTATGTTGTGGAGATAAAGATTTAAGCACATAATTGGCAACAAAATGATAGTTATTGAAAATTGAAAACACAAAAGAATAATTAAGTCATTGAGAAATTTTCTTACAGTTTCATTTCTCAATACTTCCAACACATCATCATAAGACCATAATCTAGTACGTTTCTCCGGCTTTTTTGGTGACTGCTCACGAATAATTTCTCTTCCCATGTCACGTAGTAGGTTATGCATTTCAAGCTTATTTTTGTTGCAAACTCTTACAAGGCTTAGCTCTATCGACGCTTAATTCCGATTTCAGCATAAAATCCACAACCATTTAATATTTGTGTCACATAGCTTTTTTCCTTCTCAACAAAGAAACAACATATGTCAAGAAATATTTCTTTCTCTGTATTGTCACTCAAACCATCATAGCTTATTTTAAGTATTTCATGGATTCGATGATTTGGAATTTGTTGTAATTTCTCCAGGACACTTTTCCAACTCAATATTTCTCTATCAAATAAATAGGATCCAAGGATTTCAAGAGCTAGTGGCAACCCTCCAGAATAAGAAACTAGCTTTCTTGAAAGTTCTGTGAACTCTTGTTCAGGGACTGCTTGTTTAAATGCATGCCAACTGAAAAGTTCAAGAGAGTCATTGTCATCCAATTCTTTCATGGTGTATACATGAATTACCCTAAGGATCTTGAGCAAATGTTCATCTCTAGTTGTAATGATGATTCTGCTACCATGGCCAAACCATTCCCAACTTCCACATAATGCATTGAGTTGGTTTTCATTGCTGACATCATCAAGTACAACCATTACTCTTTTCTTACTAAGTTTTTGTTTGAGCAAAGTTTTCCCCATTTCTACATTTGGTATTGCCATCCTTCTTGATTTTAAAATGTCCGAAAGAAGTTGTTCTTGCAAATGAACATGACCATTATCTTGCTTCCAAACTTCTCTAACATTTGTAAGAAAACACTTTCCTTCAAAACTTTGACCAACTTCATTGTAGATGGCTTTAGAAATAGTTGTCTTACCAATCCCCCCCATCCCCCAAATCCCTGCAATGATAACATCCTTTGATTTACTTTGTAGCAATTGGAGGATATCTTGCATACGAGACTTCAATCCCACTGGATGGTGAGCGACAAATAGGCATCTGTTGTTACCTAACTTCTTTGTGACAGTTTCAATGACTTCATCAATCAGCTCAGTTTCAGTTCTAGCATCAATAAAATGTTATATAAGAATAAATGCTACCAAGAAGGCTGGAAGTGTGTGATACAAACTATATTAGAAACAAAAATAGCAGGCTTGTAGAGTAAGCCAAAAAAAGACGTTGAAAAGTCCTATATGATTTTAATTTGAAAATGTTTGTGGTATGATATGAACCAAATTTCATGAATTAATAAACCTCTATAAATTAAAGAAGATTTAGTTGCACAGGTTATATATAACTTAAAAATAAGCATTTGATTATGAAAGGATAAACTTGTATAATTGCATGACCTTGTGGTTGGCCAAGTATCAATGCCAATTAACCTATAATAAATTCAGCCAATTAAGTAAATTAATTATCACTCTTTATTTATTGAATTTTTCTTTCTTATATTATTGCTGATAAATTACTCAAGTATAAATGATTATTATAATTCTACATGATTTATTAAGAGCATTAAGTCAATATTGTTTTAAGGGAAAATTATAATTAAAGACCTAATAAAAATAATATTTATTAAGAAAGACCATAAAAATGTATTTTAAAGGACCAAAAATTAAAACATTAAAATAGAAAGACTAAATTATACTTAGCCAGGTTTCTTTATTCTCTCTAACTGAATCTAGAATATTTTTGTTACCAATTCATAGATATTAAGCAATCTCTAGATGCCATTTTTCTACTGTCATACTATCAAAACTAACTACAATGATACACATGAATTGAAATTATAGAATAAGAGAGGAACACATAATGCTTATTGCATTTATCTTATCATGTAGAAACAATATATTGAGTTATTGGCGGTGGGGAAGAATAAGAAAAGTAAAAATATGTCTATAGAAGTTTAGAAGAGAGGCGGAAAAAAATGAAAATCAACAAATACTGGGAGACGAGTTTGGTGAAGTAGAATGTTATTGGGAGGTGAGTTTGAGATATAGCTTTGCAGATTTTTCAAGCAAAACCACTAGACTGTCGAAGGTGAAGTCACCTTGTTCATAACTAGGAGGCCAGTTTGATGTAGTAGAGTTGCTAACTTAATAGCTAATAATTTGGACAAGGAAACACAAGCTCTTGCAGAGGGTCTTCAACAATTCTCCGTTGTTTATGCACTCGAACAAGAGTGAGGTTATTTGAATTTGTCTCTATTTGTCATTATCCATCAATCACTCTAGAGTCCCAAGTAAGAAAAAATATTTCAATTTCAATTAGAGAGAATATATGGAATTTGGCTAAGAACAATTTAATCTTTCTATTTTAATATTTTAATTTCTAGTCCTTCAAAATAATTACCATTTTTATAGTCCTTCTTCATAAATATTATTTTTCTTAGGTCATTTATTATAATTTTCTCTTGTTTTAAAAGAATTTGTTTCACTACTATATAAAAAAACCTTTTACTTTGCTAATCTAACTCAGTTAAAAAAGAGATATAAGAAAGAAAAGACAGTGACATTAATGTAATTATCTGACAAAAAAAGGTCCTCCTACAATAGTTATTCTATAAATTACCATTTGAACATATAAAAAAGTTTGTGCTATGGTGGGAGCTAGTTTTCCTTGGGCTATTTTATACGATGTTGCAATGTTTTTAAATTATTTAAGATATATGGACAAGTAAAAGCAGATTCATCAGGGTGATTTATAATTCCTGAGTTGAAAACATACAGTAGTTTCTCTTTACACACACATACAACATGAGAATTTTTTCCGATTCAACTCATATAATCAAAAGGAACTCAAACATACTATAAAAAAATCTTAGGAATTTGGCTATTCCAAAAAATAATAAATAAAAGAGAATTGAAAATTACGTAGTTATGCATGTCCCACCCAGATAAATTGGCAACTTCTACGAGGGCTCTTTTGAAATTGATTGTCAATTTCTTCATTTTTCTAATGGAAGTTCTCTTGATAAGTCTTTCCCATGCTTTTCCAAAGGCATTTTGTTGTTTACGAACTTCAAAAGGCCGCACATCAAAAAATATGGGTAAAACCTCTTGAGAAGTTTCTTTATAACACTCCATGATTTTCTCTAATTCTTGTAAGCACCAACTTGAGTCCGCATAATTCTTTGAGAAGATAATGATTGAAATTCTTGAACTTCCAATTGCTTCCTGTAGTGAAGATGAAATAATTTCTCCCCTTTCAATTCTTTCTTCATCCATGTAGACCTCAATACCCGCTTGCTTTAAAGCAGCACAAAGATGAGAAGTAAAAGATCTACGAGTATCATCACCTCTAAAGCTTAAGAATACATCATAGCTATATTTGGGCATTGGCTTACTTGGACTGATTTTCCTTCCTATCTTTTGCAGCAAATCATGAACATAAAGCTTGTCATTCATGACCTTTACAAGGTTATGAGCAATGAGTAACGACATTCCCATTTCTACATCAAGTCTTGAGCTTCTGAGCAATTGCGTAACATAGTGTTTACTTTGGCCCACATAAAAAGAAGCTATGTTAAAAAATAAATCCTTTTCTATATCAGTTAATAAGTCAACACTGATTTTGAGCTTCTTCTTGATTACACCATGAGGGATTCCTTCCATGTTATTCACTATTCTTTTGCACTCATCTTCTGTCCTGTTATGCAAAAGAGAGCCAAAAACTTCAAGAGCCAATGGCAATCCTTCACAGTGTTTAATGACCTCCTTCGGCCAAAAACCAATCTTTGGATTGAATCCCTTAAATGCATGCAAGCAAAAAAGCTCAAGAGACTCCTCACTATTTAACCTTTTCATTTCATATTTTATGTCAACTTGGAGATTTTTAAACATAACATCATTTAAATATGTAATGAATATCAAGCTACCCTTACAATACAACTTAACATTTCTGCACAATTTCTGGACCTGAAATTCACTATTTACATCATCAAGTACAATTAAGACTCTTCTTTTATAGAGTACTTGCTTCATTTGTTCATGCATCACATCAACATTTGTCTCATTAAGTTCAGTTTCAGAAATATCAAAAATAAGTTGCTTCATGAGACTAACACCAGCACTTTCTTCCCCACATACTTTCCTATTATTTGAAAGGAAACTTTTACCCTCAAAATAGCCACCAATTCTGTCATAAAAAGCTTTGACAATCGTAGTTTTACCAATACCTCCATCTCCCCAGATTCCGACTATGATTGCATCATCTAAAAATATATATCTCCACCTCAAAATTTTAAGCAATTCTCTCACACGAAGTGGTAACCCTACTTGATGTTGTGGAAGATCGTCAAACGACTCATCATCCAACATGGAAAGACCTAAGTTTTCCATGCGGCTCCTGAATTTATTCCTGTCACAATTGGCACGGTAACATTATATTAAAAGAACAAAGAGGTATGCGTTATATATGAAACGATTTATATCAATAAAATAAATATTGGCCTCCTACATTGAATTCTTTTTTAAGAAGTTTTCTCCATCTAAGAGCTACTACTTGATTGTCTCCCACATGAGTTACAATCATGAATAAGAAATAAGTTGATTTCTGTGATACTCGATCCCTTCCTCTCCTTTTTATAAGTAAAAACTATCCAAATAATGTAAAATGAAATGTTGGTAAAAATTACTTAAAAGTAATAAATTAAATGTGTAAGAGATGCAATTTTTATTTTATTTTTTAAAAAAATATAACCTTCTTTATGAAGATTATGAATGTGATAGAGAATGAGTCGGAATAAGATTTGAGTAAGAATGAGTGGGGGAAAAAGATGAGAGAGACATCTAACTAATTGAGAGTAATGAAAAAAGTGCATTAAATTCTTAGACGAAGTCAAATGGTTAGTGAAGTTCTAATTATTTTGGTTATGGAGCATATGTGTTAAAACAATTTATACTTATGTATTTTGTTAGTTAACTGGCTTATCGAGATTCTCTTATATTTAAGTGTCTAGCATATGTGTTGAATCTCTTGTTAAGTCTTAGCAAGACATGGGTGAAGCAATGGGTGAACTAGGACTAGCTTTTGCAGAGCTCACTAAGTTTAAAACGGAATAAGCCATTTTTCAGGGGAGTAAGCTGACATGAGAAATGTGGCAATTGCGGCTGTAAAATCAAGCATATTATATGGAGAATCAAATACATAAACCATACGACATTTGGTATAAAATTTTCTCCTTACTTCAATAGAAATTATCTGCCTCTATATAGTCAAAAAGAGAAACTATCTTATTGGTGTATTTGAGTCTTTTAGTGCGAAATTTTACATGTCAATTGGAAGTAGAAGCAAGCTTTGTTGTTTATGATTAATGATTTAATATGTTGTCTATATTGCAGGACAAGTGGCATGAATACCTTAGAACTATGCTAGCTACCGACTATTGTTAAATCTTGCTGCTTTGAGTTGAATTTTAAATTTCTTTGTTTGGGTTCCTCTTCTCTTTGCCTGCCTTCAGTTTCTATTTAATTTATTCAGAGTTAAACTTCCCCTCATGGATCTTTGGGCTATCTTCTAAGGGATAACTGATGTTTGCTTCTATTTTAATTGAAATATGAAACTGTTTTTTTTTTTGGTCAAAGAAATATGAAACTGTGACATGAATGATTCTTAGACATTTTTTTATATTTTTAGATGAGACTTTTATCAAGTCTTATAATTGTTAGCTATAAAACTTTCTCTCTTGTGATAAATAATAAGAGTTCTCTTTGTTTTTGGTGTTCTTTTTTATGAGTCAGGTAGTTCTGGATGAAATCAACAAGGGTTGTTTGTTCTTATTGTTTTGAGACTTCTCGTTCTATGTAAACTTATATGTGAAGAGAAAGAAATTTTGTTAATTTTGATTTTTGAATATGCTAAAGACCTTCTTTTTTTTTTTTTTTTTTTTTTTTTTAATGCAGAGATTATGATGTAGAAAGTTCGAGGAGTTGTTGAGGAGTTTTATATTACATGAAGACTCCGATATGAAGTTATAAATGTAGTCCACTTTGGGAGGTTCTTTAATTAGCAATACCAATGTTCGTCATGACAAAATTTATTAATAGCATGTTTTGTTATTTCTAAGAATTTTCATTCAATGATTGTGTTAATTGATTTATATCATGTTATGATCTCTTCTCTTAAGTGAATCTGTATCGCACTTTTTTCTACTTTTGTATCAATTTTCATTCAATGGGGGGCTCTGCAATTTTTTTCCCTCTTCCCTTTCTTTGATAACTATTCCGCATCCTCATCATTAAAATATAAACATGAAGTGAGTCACGTTCTGTTGTATGAGTTGAAACGTTACTATTTGTTTTCCAATATTTAGTTGCACAGAAACATTTGTTGGTTAGGCAAGGCCAGTAAATAAATTAGTTTCTGGAAAGTGAGTGAAATAATTCCCGCGGGCCTTGGACTAACATGTTGAGAGAGACAAGTTTTATCCTTCTTCGATGTGAAACAAGCCAAGGGCAAACATATACACGATGTTGGTTTGAAAAATCAAATATCTTCTTTTTGGTAGAGAACTCAGTTTCTGTAAAAGCCCAGCTAAACAAACAAATTTTTAAACTAGGAAGCTGTTGCTGTGATAAAACCAATTGCGGATGCAGAGGAGGCTGCAAAGGGGCTGATGAATGAAGTATATAAAAGAGAAAGTTCTCACGGCATGTATAGATTAATTCCTAAAGTGAATATGGGTTTACCCAATTCGGATTTGAAAGTAATAACTTCGAATATGGCAATGACAACTATTCATTAAAAAATGACTACTTGTGAAAGTGAGAAGGCATCCATGAAGTAATTCCTAGACTCTCTATAGGTTTATCAAGTTTGGATTTAGGAATAACAACTTTGGATATGGAAATGGACCAGGCCCAGATTGGTTAGGCTTTGAGATATGTTTAAGCTGGATCATCTCCCTTAATATGAGTTTGTTTCAAGACTGATCTACTTTGATCATTGTGCAACACTAGCATCTATTATACTCCACTTGTCTTTAATATAGAATATATTTAGGGAGTTGATATTGGTCTTAAATAGAAGTCCTATTTTTTACATTTGTCAATCTTTTCTTAATTTACCTCTATTGATTCTCCCTCAATAATAATTAAGGAAGAGAGAGAATTAAGAAAGATGACAGGAGGGATTAACCTTATATTGAAAAATACATGTTATATTAACTAACTCAACTAACTTCCTAATATTTTATATTTAGGACATGAGGGAGTAATTGCAAGGCACAACTTGGATTAGTCTCTCCAAATAGTTCAACCTGATTCATAATATTACTGTTAGTAGGTACATGTTGTGTTTTGGTGCATTTATCTCGAACTAAATATTAAAAAGAGCGTTAGTTAGTGAGATAAGTAGCCCTTAGATTTGGACGTCTATCTAGACCCATAAATATAAAGCACATATTCAGCTTGTACTCTTCTGACTTCTTGATGAATAACACATTGCGTACTACGAGTATTCAGTATATCTTTGATTCTGTCAATTCTGTTCTCTATCCTGTGTTTCTTCTACCTTCTCATCCCTATTCCCTTGTTTCTCTCCCATTCCTAATTCTAATCATATAACAGATTTCTTTTGACACATTTGTTCAACTAGAAATTATCTCAGTAACTTGATCAAAAAGTGTGAGAGATGAATAACTATGGAGTCTGTCAAAACTAAAGCATAAAGTAAAAGAGCAGATTAAAAAGGGAATAGTTAAATTACCCCAAATCAGATAAGGAATCAACTTCAGCTGTGGCTGTTGCTGAATATAAAATCCAAGCAGTTGGAGGCCAGAATTCTGAATTGGAAAAAGTCTCGAATAATCTTCTGTGATCCATACCCTGCAGATGCTCACGTACTTGCTCTTCGCCCAATCCACAGAATACAGCCACCATTCGTTTATTCAGAAGTTGTTGACACCGCCTTAGAGTCTGAAGTCTCTTGAGAAATATGTCGGACTCATGGAATCCTGGCGTGAAAACAACTACAAGCATTCTGCACCGTTCAATCCCATCCATGGGAAAATTCTTCATCTGATCATCAATCAAAGTCCGGATTCCAACATCTCTAAAGTAGTTTTCGAAGTTTGTTATCGCATCAGGCGTGGGATGGCTGATAGTTAAGAAGGCGTAGTAATCAAAATCGGATGTCAAACAAAAAGAAGACATGATTAGAGCCGTGAGAAAGATTTAGCTGTGTGCTGATAGCATCAAAGCAAATAATGGATGCCTGCGTTTAAGTAGAGGAAAACCCAGTTTGAAGCTAAAATGAAGTGTGAAATTTCGTTTTCTTCTTTCGGCGTCAACGCTCAAGTCTTTTTTGCCGTGAAGAGAACTTTCTTCTGAAGATGACAGGAAAAAGAGGGATACATTTTGATAGTTAGGTCCTACTTATATTTCGGTAGATATTTTAGATTATTTAGTTAATTATTATTTTATCAAATATTTATTATATCTTAGTATCAGATATAGATATTTTATTTTAGATGTTTTGATTTGATTTAATTTAATTATATTCTAAAATCATGTTATATAAAGGCTTATTTGTATTCTCATGAGTTCCGGTTTTGATTGTCTTAGAAGCTTTTTTCTCCTCTTCCCTCATCCTAAATCCTGATAGTTTAGATGATGCAAAAGCTCAAAATGCCCAAAGTCATCAACCCATTAAAAATGAATAGTCTTCAGCCTTCAGCTTTTGATCTCTTCTTTTTTTTGCTCAAATAGCTTTTGATCTCTTCACATTGGGCATTCTCCAATATTGCTTGTTGTGACATTCTCAGAGCCCCTAACTATGGTCGAGATATGATACAGGGAAATAAATTGCCTTAAGCATCTCCTTTCCCATCGGCTTCATCTTCGTCATCAATGATTGCTTTATCTTCCTTATTCTACCACATCAGAATTGTTAAGTTTTTTCTCCTTGTTACTCTTATTCTTGTTTGCTTCTCTTTTCTGGGTCAGCGACTTTCTTCGCTGGTTTGGAGCTATTTGCAGTTTCACTCTTCTGTTCTGTCTTTGAATTTCTAGAAGAAGCCAATTGTGCATGTTTAGTATAGCTTTTTCCCCGGCGGTTTTTGGGGGATATGGCTTATTTCAATCGAATTTGTGGGGTTTTTTTTTTTTTTTTTTTTTTTTTCCTGTTTGGATGAAAACTGTGGGCAATCAAACTTATTGGCGAAAATGAGCTTATTTGAAAAGCTTGGTTTCTTGGCTTTTGAAAAGTTATAAGCTCCTTGTTTATTATTTCAATCAGATGCTATTCTCATGGAAGCTGAAAATGGGAATATTAGTATAGAAGAGGAGTCTTCATCTACTGATTCTGCTAAGGAATCTTCAACCCAAATAAATTATACATTTTCAATTGAAATGAATTAGATTCATGACACAATTAGATACCAAATTGTACTTAGCATAAGTTCCTAATTACTTATGTAATATTTATTTGATCAAATTATGTATTTTAGAATTGCCAAATTTTGTAATTTAGCATTTTAAATATTTTTGGTAATTTTAATTTTAATTTTTCTCTTCTAATTATCTTAAAAGTCACTTATCTATAAGTCATTCCAAATAAATTTTTTCACAAAAGCTACTTATGCACCAACCAATCCAAACATAAATCGATTTCATAATATGACTTTTTCATAAGTCATTTTGCCTAACGATATCCCAATCAGACTTTTTCATAAGTCATTTTATAAGTCTTGAGGGAGATTTTATAAGTCTTGAGGGAGATTCAGAAGAGGGAAGAGAAGCGGAACATTGAGGAAAATTCGTTTTTAATAGCCTTGATGATGTGGCTATTCGTCAGCTCTTGGATCATTTTGGACAGACACGATTTTAAGATGACCCTGACAGAATTTGCTCCCCATAAGTTCTTATTTTATCTATCTTCAACGTATTTAATGGATCATGAGCTGGCTACGATTTTTTATTTTTAAATCTAACTTGAAATGATTAGAGTTCAAATATAAAACAAAAAATATACGAGAGTTGCTTACTTTTAAGACCAGATTAGACTAACTTTTTATTTTATTAGGATCTTCTTTGTCTTGCACTTCTCAAAAAATTATGCGGGTCTAACTACTTATTTTGCAAGTCATATTGCTGATTTTACAACTTTTCTTCCTCAACTTCAATTATATTTCATTTGGTTTTTAATGCAAAATATATCTCTCCTATTTGATTTTGAAAAGAAATTTTCCATTTTATGTCAACTTCTTCAGATGGTTCAAGAAAAAAAAAAAAAAAAAAACGAAAGTTGGGTCTTAACTCAAAAAAGGACGAGTATCTATATATAAGTCAGAACTAATTGTAATTCTCAGCGTTTCATTTTTTCTTGTTCTTCGCTTCGGTGAGCTTCTTAAGTAACAGATGGCTCTAAAACCTTTTGATTAAGAGTAAAACAATAGGATGACAAACACCAATATGACACTTTTTTTTTTTTTTTTTGAAGAATTATTGTATCATCCCACATGTGAACAACATACAACATGTTATTTCTTACACCAGATCTTGTCATTATACGCTTCTAGTCACTTGTGAGATTCTTTAATAATTAAATTGCTTGACTGGACAGTGATTATCCCTAATTTTCTTTTATGTTTTCTTCAAGATTCTCAAGGTAACTACTTTAGTTTGTGTTTGGATTCTTTAAAGTATTCACCAAATATTTACGACAATGTGGAATTGCTAGGAAAAGGCTCCACGTTTGGTTTTCCTGATTTGGGAACCTACAGGGCCACACCGCGACTGCTTTCTAAATTTTCCCCCAAACCACATCCGTAATTATTTGTGTAAAAGATATCAATCTCCTCTCCATTTTACAGAGACTTGCTCTCACTTAAAAACACACAAGGCATCCCTTAATATATATATATATATATATATAGAGAGAGAGAGAGAGAGGATAAACCTATCATATAGTTTTGATACTTAATTTTCATCCATCCAACTGTTAGTTATTTGTTAAATCATGGCATTGATATGTTATTTTGACCAAAATGCCCACCTAAATATATAAATATTACTTAATAATAATTTAATTACATATATTTATCCAAAATGTAAAAATAATTTAGATATATATTTTCATTTTTTGTCATATTATTTAGTTGATAACCATATTACAAAGTTAATTAATCTTAAAATTTGTTATTTTTTTAATAAATTTAAATATTTGATCTCCTAATTTATTGACACTTACTTATGATGTAATCATTTAAATATATATGTTGGCTAAAACGCTTTACAATCATAAATATGTATTTTCAATTAAATTATAGAATTTTGAGATCCTTAGGGTGTGGATGGTAACGCTCCCGAGAATGACTTTTTCCTAATTTACGTGCCCCGGAACAAAAATGGATGGGAATTGTGTTTGGTAAATCCGGTTTTTTTTTGCTCCCGAGATGAACCGGTTTATTTTTTGTGCTGGGGAGTAAAAAAAAGAAGCTAAAAATTTCTGCTTCTCCCTTCCAGGGCACAAAATGAGAATTTATTTTTCTCCAAAAAAAAAAAGACTAATTCATCTTCGAAGTAGAAATTTACCCTCGTTCACCACCGGCACTGCCACCACCACCACCACCGCCGCCACCGCCGCCACCGCCGCCACCACCCCACCACCGCCGCGCCGTCGCCACCACCACCACTACCACCGCCACCATCGCCATCGTTTGCCCCACATAAATAATTTTTTTAGGAAATTTAAATTTAAGTTTATTTGTAAAGTATAATAATTATATTAATTATTAAAGAAAATGACAAAATGGTAAAAATAACTCATTAATCCTTCATCTTGCTCCCTTACTATATTTTTAACTCCCAAATAAGAAGAGAAAAAATGTGTTACCAAACGTAATTCGATTCTCGGAGTAAAAATAAAATGGGTTAACAAACGTAATTCGATTCTCGAACTCTTCCAAAGAACAAAATCAGAAAAAATTGTTTCATCTCGAAGCTTGGTGTTGGGCAACGGAGAATGGTTGCCATGCACACCATATTAAAATGTTATAAATCAAAATCTTTAAATATGTTTCATTAAACATATCTTTATTAATAAATTGCTCAAATCCCTAATTTATCTTTCAACATGAATATTTATTAACAATCTATTTAATATTTTACTAAATTTAGAAAATAAATAAATTTGTATGTTAAAAATACTAATAGTTTAATTGAAAAAGGGGTAAATTAGTAAATAAAATTTATTCTAATATAATTTGTGATTAATTTAATAATATTTTTAATGGTGTTATTGATTTGAATTAAAATGTATGTTTATAAAAAATATGTGCATGTAAATAAGACAAAACAAACGGGTGGTTAGAGTATTTTACTCAAATACTAATCATATATATGTATTTTCAACTAAAATATAAAAGTATAAAATGATATAATTTTGAGATCCTTATATTAACATGTTAGAATTCAAAATGTTTAAATATATTTCATCAAACATATCTTTATTAAAAATTACTCAAATTTTTCGATCAAGCTATTAATATTTTCACATAAAAAATTTCTTCGGTTTTTTAAAATTTAGTAAGAGTATTTAATATATTTATACTGAATATTCATGTGTTAAAAGATAAATTGAGGATTTGGCATATAATGAGAGGGTAAATTAGTAAATAATATTTATTCCAATATAATTTGTAATTAAAAATAAACTTTGAGAATATTTTTACAATAATTTTAATGGTGTTAATGATTTGAATTAAAATGTATGTTTAAAAAAATATATCTTTATGTAATTAACACAAAACAAAATGGTAGTTTGAGTATTTTACTTGAACATTAATCATATATATGTATTTTTAATTAAATTATAAAATTATAAAATAATATAATTTTGAGATCCTTATATTAACATGTTATAATTCAAAATGTTTAAATATATTTCATTAAACATATCTTTATTAAAAATTACTCAAATTTTTCGATCAAGCTATTAATATTTTTCACATAAAAATTACTTTAGTTTTTCTAAATTTAGTAAGAATATTAAATATATTTTTAATAAATATTCTTGTTAAAAGATAAATTAGGGATTTGGCATATAATTAGAGGGGTAAATTAGTAAATAAAATTTATTCTTAACATAATTTGTAATTAAAAATAAACTTTCAGAATATTTTTTGAATAATTTTATTGGCATTAATTATTTGAATTAAAATGTACATTTTAATTAGTGCCTTTTTAATTTCACAAAGGACAAATAAAGCACTAGTTGTTAGAGTACATTGTAATTAGTTTCCTATTTACTTGTCTTACTTATTTTGTAATTAATTTCCTATTTTTAGGAATTAGTTAGAGATAGTAGTTATCAATTTATTTATAAATAGCTTGTACTCACACGTTATGAATTATACAATACAATCAATTTCTTCCTATTCTTACTTTCTTAATATGGTATCAGAGCTGAGTTTTTGACCTCTATGAAATATTTTTTCTATACACATTTTTTCTAGTTTTCTCTTCCTTCCCTCATTGCCTTCAGTTTTTTAGACCTATTCTCTTGATTGCTTCATCGTCTATCGCGACAATTTCTTCCGTTGACCAATTTCGCCGATTGCTTTGATTGTTCCATGGCAACGACACCTCAATCGACTGATTCCTCTTCCTGTGATGGCAACCCTAATGGTTCTTTCGTTAATCCTTCATCAAATTCGCTTCAGAACATTGGTGTACAAGTGGGTCTAAGATTTTTGCATTCACTTTGGCTTGTTTCCCCATTTGGTCCTGTTTTGACGTTTGGAGTTTTTTGGCCATTTATGGCATTTTTTTAGCTCTTTGTGGAGCTTTGCATCCTCTTTTTTTTTTTTTTTTGTTAAGGTCATTCTGTTTGGTACTATTAGTTCTTTGCCTCTAGTGAGGTGTTTAACAATTATTTGCTATTTAGGATCTTTGTGTGACTGTTCATTATTTGCCTCCAGTGAGGTGTTTGGCAATTATTTGCTGTTTGGGGTCCTTGTGTGACATGTTCGTTGTTTGCCTCCAATGAGGTGTTTTATTTTGTGTTTGTCTCTCGTGAGATGTTTGGAGTATATTGTTTGGTCTCTTGTGAGACCGTTTGTTAGCCTTCTACTTTGGTTTGATACATCTTTTTCCCATTAAGTCTCAAGATCGGTTGGCGGATATTTTTACCAAAGATCTTGCTTCTACTCCATTTTTACCCTCTTTTCCAAGCCGGAAATGATCGATATACATTCTCTAGCTTGAGGGGTATTAGAGTATATTGTAATTAGTTTCCTATTTTCTTGTCTTACTTACTTTGTAAATAGTTTCCTATTTTCAAGAATTAGTTAGAGATAGTAGTTATCAATTTATTTATAAATAGCTTGTACTCACACATTATGAATTATTTAATACAATCGAATTTCTTCTTATTCTTGCTTTCTTAATACTAGCATGTTATAGGGTTCTTGAAATTGGAAGCACTCTCTAGTTTGATCGTTGTGCAGCACTGGCATCTATTATACTCCACATGTCCTTAATATAGAATATATTTTGAGAGTTGATTTTGGTTTTAAATATAAATCATATTTTTTATATTTATCAATATTTTCTTAATTTACCTCTATTAATGCTTCCTTAACAATAATCTAATAAGGGAGAGAATTAAGACAGATGACTAGGATTTTTTTAAAAAATACATGTTATATTAACTAATTTAATTAACCTCCTTATATCATCTTACAATAAAGACACGAGTGACTAGTTGCAAGGATCAACTTGGATTAGTCTCACCAAATAGTTGAACCTGATTCATAATATTACTGTTAGTAGGTATGCGTTGTGTTTTGGTGCATTGCCCTCGTACTAAATATTAAAAAGAGCATTAGTTATTTGAAAAATTATTTTAGGAACTTGAAAAAATATTTTAGGGTATTGACTAATACTAAAAAAATACTTCATGATATTGGGCCCGTTTGGGATAGCGGTGGTAGAAGTATCTTTTGTTTCGATGGACTTTTCTTGATAGACTTTTTTCCTGATGGGCTTTTTCTGATATGATTTGTATTTGGGATAGCGGTGGCGGCGGCTTCAAAGTGCGAAGCAAGGATATGTGGCTTCACAAAAAAAGTGGCTTTAAGGTGCGAAGCCCATTAAACGGTGATGTCATCCCAAACACCCAATTATCAGGTTTTCCTCTTGATGGGCTTTTTCCCCATCTGGTAGACTTATTTTCCCATCAGATGTTATCCCAAACACACCCATTGACAGGTAGTAAAAAGATTTACTAACAAAATACTACATAATTGTCATGCCCCAAAATTTTAGGGGTGACGACATTTAATGTGAGTGGACTCACATTCCTTAAACCTTAAAACATATAGAATTTCTAATACTTATATATAGACATATTTACAATATATGTAAAATAAATATCATAAACATATTTCATATAACAGAACTAATTAACTTTTGTAGAAGATGTGATAGGATCACCCCCCGCAAGCGGGACCTCCCAAAAATTCTACAATAGTCGATATTGTCAAGAGGAGCTCGCTCCGTATCATCAAATACAAAACATGCGGTGAGGACCCTATCTATAGCATACGTGGAGCACCTAAATTACAACAATAAATACGTAGGTATGAATGTTACATTAAGCGAGAATTTTCAACATGACGCTTCAACTTCAAACATCAGTATGGACCTTCAGTGATCACCAAGAGGATCCAAGTTAGCCGCACCGCCCGAGACCAAAAATAATCTTCGGTGAATAACCTCCCATTTGTATAATTTGGTGAAATACGGGAGAAAATAGTTTAAACAGATTTATCTTTTAATAATAACAATATAGAAATAAATCACAATTTCTACATCATATGATCATGGATAGACAATAAAACTCTATATAGGATCATGAATCAAATAATTCAAGATATGTAATAAATCATTTTGTTTAACAAAATCAGTTTAAAACAATAAATTGTTAGTTCTCTAAGGGTTTTGATGATCTCCAATGATTGTAAACAAAGCATGAGATTTTTGCTCTTAATTGTTGTAAAACTCACTATAAGAGCAAACCTCGAGGTTTGCACAGAAACCTCGAGGTTTGGCCTTACAGAGGAGTATTCAATGATTCTGGACTGAGCAAAACTCAAGGTTTTCAGAGAAACCTCAAGGTTCTGTTTTGACTTGAAAATTTTGGGTTTCACAAAATTGTGTGAAACCTCAAGGTTTTGACCTATCAGAGGAAACTCAAGTTTTCGTCAGTTTGAAGAACAAATCTCGAGGTTTCTGGGCGTCTTCAGAATTTCAAATTTTGCAAATTTAAAACCTTCTTGTTTGATCTTAATACTTCCTATGATTACTCTCTAATGTTCCTAGATATGTTTAACCACTTTTTAGTGAATTTCAGATGAATTAGAGAATGGGTTTTGAAGGTTTAAAGCAAAAGCAAAAGTGATGTCAGCACATTAAATGCAAACCCAGAAAGTTGCATACTTTTGGGTAATCGTCTGCACACGTTTGCAAAGCATTAAAGTATGATTTCCACATCTAGTAGCTGCTACTCCAACGGATTAATTTGCAGAGAGTCAACTCTGAACATCTGCCCAGCTGGATTAAGTGCAGTTTAGAGAGAGAAGAAGACCTAAACTGAACCAGAACCTTGTCTAATGAAGGCAACGGTTATATTAAAGATTACAACGGTCAATTGATGCTCTCTTGGTATAAATAGAGCTGCATTCAATTCTTCTTCAACCAACTACATCTGCTGAAAATGAATTGCATTCAAGTCTTACATTTATTCTTTCAGTTTTCACCTATATTGTATCTTTTGATACATAAGCTTCAATGTTTATCTTTATCTACTCTTAGAGAGAGTTTCTACTTGTAAATCATTTATTGTAAAGAATCACAAGTCTGGGGACTTGGTGATTGGGTGCATTGATTACAACTTGTAAGAGGGAGTGAGTTCTAGTGAGAGAACTACTCTTGAGTGCAGAGTGTGTAATCAATTGTGATAGTGAAAAACCCAGAGTCCGGGATTTGGACGTAGGTCAAATGTTGGACCAAACCAAGTATAAATCTCGTGTCTAGCTCTTCTTCTCTACACTCGTTCATCCCCTGTTTCTTTTGTTACAAAACAGAACAGTTTTTAAAATCCCCAATTCACCCCCTTGGGTATTTTGCTCCATTTTCATTTGGTATCAGAGCAAGGTCTTCTCTAAAGAGCTTAACATCTCGAGAAGGATCACAATGGAAGGTATTCTACCTCATGGAGCTTCAATCAACAGACCTCCAGGTTTCAATGGAGAACATTACTCATTCTAGAAAGCCAAGTTCAAGGTGTTTGTGATGGCTACAGAGTATGGTCTCTGGAGAGTTTTTAAAGAGGAGACTATGAACCAACCTGTCATGGAGAATGGTCTCAGAGTTCCAAAGGAAGAAGAAGATTATGATGAAAATGACAGGAGAAATGTCACACTCAATAGCAAGGCTGTCCTCCTTCTACAAAGTGCTCTTAGTCAACAAGAGTATTTTCGTATTTGCAACTTAACCTCAGCTAAAGCTATGTGGGATGCTCTGGAAATTGCTCATGAAGGAACTGCTGGAGTGAAGAAAAATAGAGTCAACACTCTAATGACTGAATATGATCTTCTTCGTATGAAACCTGGAGAATCCATTGGTGATTTCAGTGAGATTCACTCATCTCATCAATCGGCTTGTCTTGCTGCATTGGGCAAAGAGTATGAGCAGCCTGTCCAAGTGAGGAAAATTCTCAATATTCTCAACAAGGAATGGGAAGCCAAAGTCACTACCATTGAAGAAGCTCGTGGAGATTCTATGGCATCTGTAGCAGCCCTCTTTGGAAGTTTATTGAATATGAGGCAAAGCTCAAGTTCAAGAAGGGACTTGAAAAAGTCCATGGCAAGAATAAGGGGATTGCCCTCAAAGCTGTCAAAGAGACTAAGGAATCTGATAATGATGATGATGATGAAGACGATGATGAAGAGATAGGCATGATGGTCCAGAGATTCAAGAAATTCTACTAGAAGGATCAAGGCTTCAAGAAGTTTCACAAGGGTAGCTCCAGCTATGAGGCAAAGAAGCCAATCATTTGCTACGAGTGTGAGAAGCCTGGCCACATCAAATCAAAATGCCCCAATTTGAAGAACAAAGACAAAGAAAAGAAGAAGTTCAACAGATTCAAAAAGAAGGCATATGTCTCTGGCATTTGGGGTGATAGCTCATCTGATGAAGATGATGAGGATGAGGAAGAGAAAGCAAACATATGCTTAGTTGCTGAAGAAGAAGAGCAACATACTGACAATAATGAGGTATGTCTAAGAGCATCAAAATCCAACAAATGGTACATTGACAGTGGATGCTCTAGACACATGACGGGAGATCAATCCAAATTCACCTCAATCAAGCCCAAAGATGGTGGCAAGGTGACCTTTGGTGGAGACCAATCTGGAAAGATTGCTGGAATTGGTGAAATTGGCAACAATGAAGGACCACTCATCAAAGATGTCTACCTTGTGGAAGGACTTTTCTACAATCTCCTCAGTGTGAGTCAAAGCACTGATAAAGGTAACTTAGTTATCTTCGATTATGAGGAGTGCTTGATTGTGAGTAAGGATATTCTCTCTTTAGACTACATAAAACCAAAAGCTTTATTCAGAGCCCCTAGAGAGGGGAATTGTTATACACTTAATCTCTCTAGTAATGGTTCTGTCTCTGAAAAATGTTTTGTAAGTAATTTGGATGAGAGTTGGCTATGGCATAAGCGATTAGCTCATGTCAACATGATTCAACTTGACAGATTACTGAAAAAGGATTTGGTGATTAGTGTTCCCAAACTACGTTTTAAAAATGACATGATCTGTGATGCTTGTCAAAAGGGAAAACAAACCAAATCATCTTTCAAATCTAAAAATGAGATTTCAACTAATAGACCTCTTCAATTGCTTCACATGGATCTAGTTGGACCGGCCTAGAGTAAAAAGCCTTGGTGGCAATCTTTATACCTTGGTCATAGTTGATGACTTTTCTAGATTTGCATGGACAATATTTTTATCTTCTAAAGATGAAACATTTGATCAGTTTGTTGTGTTTGCCAAGAAGGTCCAGAACGAGAAAGGCTTCTCTATTTCAGGAATCAGAACTAATCATAGAGGAGAATTCGAAAACAATGCATTTGCTGAGTTTTGTGACAGCATGGGGATTAATCACAACTTCTTAGCCCCAAGAACTCCTCAACAAAATGGTGTTGTGGAAAGAAAGAATCGGGTCCTCACTGAGATGGCAAGAGCTATGCTTAATGAGAATAACACTTCTCAAGTGTTTTGGGCTGATGCAATGAGCACCGCTTGCTACATCTCAAATCAAGCATACCTCCGGAAGAAGTTGGACAAGACTCCCTATGAGTTGTACAAAGGAAGAAAACCAAATCTAGCTCATCTACATGTGTTTGGATGTAAGTGCTTCATCCACAACAATGGTAAGGAAAACTTGGGAAAGTTTGATCCCAAGGCAGATGAAGGTATATTTTTGGGTTATTTGAATAGGAGTAAAGCTTATATAGTCTTTAATACTCGTACTCGTATTGTTGAAGAGTCTATGCATGTTGTTTTCTATGAATCGAAATCTGATAAACCTTTGGATGATGATGAAGAAAATGTTTTCAAAAATCAATTCTTTTCGAAAACTACTCCTGCATCTATTGAAAATCCTAAAAATATTTTCGAGGCTAATCCTCAAAATAATCTTGAAAATCCTAATCAGTCTCAGCCTAGAGCTTGGAAGTTCATAAGGATCATCTTTTGGACCAAGTTATAGGTGATGTAAATCAAGGAGTACGAACTAGAAACAGTACTTTAAATGAAGTAACATTTTCTGCTTTTTATATCACATATTGAACCCTCTAAGATTGATGAAGCCCTTTAAGACAATGATTGGGTGATAGCAATGCAAGAGGAATTACATCAATTTGATAGAAATCAAGTTGGGGATTTGGTACCTAGGCCTAAGGACCATCCAGTCATTGGCACTAAATGGGTATTCAAGAACAAACGAGATGAGTCAGCAATCATTGTCCGCAACAAGGCAAGATTGGTTGCTAAAGGCTATAATCAAGAAGAAGGAATTGATTATGAAGAAACTTATGCTCCAATGGCAAGATTGGTATGAGCGATTAAGCAAATTCCTTCTTGATCAACGATTTATTAGAGGAAAAGCATATACAACTCTCTTCATAAAGAGTAATAAGCTTAATGAAATTTTAATTGTGCAAATATATGTTGATGATATTATATTTGGTGCTTCTAATGATGCTTTGTGTGAAGAATTTGTTAAGAATATGCAGGGAGAGTTTGAGATGTTCATGATGGGAGAGCTCAATTATTTTCTTGGTCTGCAAATCAAGCAAAAGAAGGATGGAATCTTCATATCATAGACCAAGTATCTCAATGATCTGCTGAAGAAGTTTGGGATGGACCAATGCAATGGTGCTGACACTCCAATGAGTTCAACTGCTTCATCAGATGCTGATGAAGAAGGCAAGGACTTCAACATCTGGATCATTGCTCTATTTGACTGCAAGTCTTCCAGACATCCAATTCAATGTAGGAATGTGTGCAAGGTTCCATTCAGCTCCCAAGGAGTCCCATGCTGAGCATGTGAAGAGAATTTTCAGATACCTTGTTGACACAAAGACACTTGATTGTGGTTTCCTAAAGGTCAACCTGAACATTTGGTGGCATATTCAGATTCAGACCATGCTGGGTACAAGATCGATCGAAAGAGCACAAGTGGCCAATGTGAGTTTCTTGGTGGTTCACTTGTGTCATGGTTCGAGAAGAAGCAAACCAAACCGGTGGTATTTGCGTCATCAATCGAAGCCGAATATATAGTCGCCTCAAGTTTCTCGTGCTCAAGTTTTATGGCTCAAGCGGCAAAGAACTATCGACTTGGGAATCAACTTGAAGGAGATCCCAATATTGTGTGATAACACAAGCATAATAAGCTTAGCAAAGAATCCAGTTCAACATACTCAGACCAAGCATATTGATGTGAGGCATCATTTCATAAGGGTTCATGTTCAGAAGAAAGATGTCAAAGTCATGTTCATCCCAACTCATCTTCAACTTGCTGACATTTTCACCAAACCATTGGCTAAGGAGCAATTCGATTTCATAAGAAAAGAATTGGGAATGGTAAATCCCGGTGAGTTGTAAGTGTTTCTTACCCAATGTTAGTTATGGTTTTTGATAATTGAAAATTACTGACTTAAGCATCGGAGTATCTAGATTTGTTTTATGCAGGATGTTGAAAAATCTAGGTTTTGCTGTTGAGGAGCAAAACCTCGAGGCTTTGGAGAAAACCTCGAGGTTTGGTCATGAACTGGCGAGGTCAGAGAACAGCTGAAATTTTTGAAGAAAGCTGAAACCTCAAGGTTTCACAAAAACCTCGAGTTTTCATAAGACAAAGAGTTGACTAGTTCTGAAGGATTGCAAAACCTCGAGGTTTTGGAGAAAACCTCGAGGTTTGGACGTTGATGGTTCAAAGGTTCACAGAACACCTTTGAAGTCCAGGTTTGTGATTTTTTCATCAAACCTCGAGGTTTGGCACAAAACCTCGAGTTTTGATAGTGTCTATATATATGTGTGCACTGTTCATGTTCTTCAAAACTTGACCTAAACCTTTAGGTTTAACCTCGCTTTTCTCTCTTCCCTCTGAATCTCTCATCTCTCAACCTAATTTCTCAGTCTAAACCCTTCAATGGCCTCGAAATCCAAACCCCAAGTCGTCTCTAACACTGATTCCAGTGAGGAAGGAACAAAATCATGGTCACCTCCTCCTCGTCCTCGTCAACCAGTGAAGACACCCCCTCTTCCTCCCTCTGAACGTCCAGTAAGAATGAAATCCATTCCCAATCGTCTTCGATGTGGAGCAGATCAAAGGATAAGAGGAATTACAAGAGATATCCCCTCAGAAGACTCGCCTCCTTCCAAGCGCACCAAGTCCGCCCCCTCTCCTCCTCCTAAAGGAAAAGGAGTTTCATTCGATGAACCTCCTTCGAAGAAAAGAAAAGAAACAGAGGTTCAAAGCCAGGGAAAGGACAAGGAAACTGAAGAACCCTTCAAGTCACCGTCTAAGAAGAGAAAGGAACCTGAACCCAAAGGGAAAGGAAAGAAGAAAGCCTCTGAACCAGAGCCAAAGGGAACAGGAAAGGCAAAGGCTTCTGAGGCTCCCAAACCGTCAAAACCAGCAAGAAAGAAGAGGGCATCTGTGTCCTAGACTGGGCAATCTTCTAAAGGCCAAGCACCTTCTCGAGCTACTACTTCTGCTCAAGATCAAGAGGAAGAAGTGCCTCCAGTAATTGAGAATGCCATTTTAGATATTTATTGCAATCCTTCTCCACCCAAAGGTTTTGCTATTGCTTCCTCTACTATGACTAAAGAAGAAAATGAAAGATTTAGGGAAGCTTATTTACATAGAGATTTTTGTCCGTGGTTCTTTGTTGATCCGAAAGTTTTGTCAAAGAGTGTCATTTTGATCTGTCTCCTTGGTTGAAACAATATGAGTCTTTCATTTCCATATCAGCTCCCTATACTCCAAATCTTGTTCGCCTGTTTTACTACAATATGGAGTATGATAATGAACTAGGTGAATATGGTGAGTTGATTGAAGAGAGAGTAACCACTGTTGTTAAAAATGTCAAATTCACCCCGATTCGAATAAAATTCTGAAAATTGCTAATCCTCCACCTATTCCCGAATTCGTTATAGCAATCAAGAAGTCTTTGAAACTCTAAGACCAAATGAGCCCTTTCCTTCAGCCCAACAACTTAGACTTACATTTAATCCTGGTTCCATGTCAGCTGAAAATCGAGTCTTATGGTATGTCTTCTCTAGGAACTTCATTCCAAAGGGTGGCAATTACACCCACTTCACTCAAGCATGACTACGCACCCTTTTTCGCTTTTGTGAAGAAGGTTCCTTTTAACCTTAGTCACCGGGCTTCTCCGCACCATGACCCAATTCAAATTTTCAAAAAGAAAACTATCTCATTGTCCATTCCCTTCATTGATTTCTGTTATCCTTTATTATCACAAAATCTGGTATATGGGCTCTATTGACACTCTCGAGTATCCCCCTTTCTTTGGAAAGACACGAGATGAATCGATGAAGATCAAGTTTGGGGAGGAAGGCTCGTAGAACTCCCAAGCTCCTTCAAGATCACATCCAAGATCACAAGCTCAAGAGGCTCGACCAACTCCTCCACCTCCCGACATCACTACCGGTGATCTTGCTTCTCAGATAAAGGAGATTGTGGATGCTGCTCTTGCTAGCATGACTATTCGCATGGAGTTTGAAATGGGCAAATTACTAGCTGAGATAACTCGTGGGCACAATGGGCTTATTGTAATTCAAGATGCCATGAAGGAGCACCTTGAAGTCATCTCTGGACAATCAGCTGAGATTAGAGAAAAGGCTGAAGAGATTGACGCCAAGATGTCCACACAGATTGTCTCTCACATGGAACTCAGTGAGAAGGTGGACAAGATCGTGAAGCATTTTCACATTGGGCCTTCTTCACCTTTTGAGATCGCATCGGGTCCCGCACTTCGGTCCTGCATCTGGATCCGCTTCTCCTTCTTTTACTTTTCCCAGTCCACCAATTCCCTTTTCATCTCCAACTTCTGTCTCGACTCCATCCACATTCATTCTTCCTTCACCCACTACCCCAGCCACAGTGGTTCTGCCATCACCTGTCTCTCCCTCTACTGAAGTCTTATCCTCTCCATCTCCAGATACTCCCGCCACTAAACCTTGCCATCCTGACTCACCCCCCTTCTACACCCTTGGTCAACCTCAATTTTGAAGATGACAAAGGGGGAGAGAACAGCAAGGATTAGATTAGCCTTTGAGTTTTGGAGAGTTTTGGAGATCATGCTTATTTTGCTTTGTATTTCATTCTGCCTTGTACCAGTTTATTCAAACTGATATGAAATACAAGGTTAAGTTCATTCATTATGTTCAATTTTGTTTCTGCTGCTCATCTCTGACTGATATGTGTGTTTTAAGTTATGACAGTTACAAACTTGCATCCCAGAATGTCCAAGTTTTTCAAAATGCAATTTTTCAAAACACTGTCAAATTCTAAACTTGCTTTTAAATGAAAACTCTCTCAAATTCTCAAAGATGCTTGTTTACAAGTATTGTCATCATCAAAAAGGGGGAGAATGTTAGTTCTCTAAGGGTTTTGATGATCTCCAATGATTGTAAACAAAGCATGAGGTTTTTGCTCTCAATTGTTGTAAAACTCACTATAAGAGCAAACCTCGAGGTTTGCACGTAAAAACCTCGAGGTTTGGCCTTACGAGGAGTATTCAATGATTCCGGACTAAGCAAAACTCAAGGTTTTCGCAGAAACCTCAAGGTCTCCATTTTTTTTTTAACTTGAAAATCCGGGTTTCACAAAATTGTGTGAAACCTCGAGGTTTTGCAAGAAACCTCGAGGTTTTGACCTATCAGAGGAAACTCAAGTTTTTGCCAGTTTTCAGAACCTCCAGGTTTATTGGAAACCTCCAAGTTTGAGCTCAAATGGTTTTTCTCAAGTTTCTCAAAATTATGAGAAACCTTGAGGTTTGTCTAGGCAAAGAGGCTCTGTGTTTTTCCAAGTTTTCAAAACCTCCAGTTTTCCCTTAAACCTCCAGGTTTATACTTTGGCCCAAAACTCAGAATTTCAACGTTTAAGCAAAACCTCGAGTTTTGGTGAAAACCTCGAGGTTTCTGGCATACAGAGAGCAAACAACTTTTCACTGATTTTGAAAACCTCCAGGTTTCCAGAAAACCTCCAGGTTTGCTCTTGGCGCATTTTTGCAAGGTTTCACATTCAAAGTGAAACCTCGAGGTTTCTGAGAAACCTCGAGGTTTTGTCGCGAGAGAGACTAACGCTTTCTGCAACATTGTAAAACCTCCAGGTCTGAAGAACAAACCTCGAGGTTTCTAGGCGTCTTCAAAATTTCAAATTCTGCGAATTTCTGAAACCTTCTTGTTTGATCTTAATACTTCCTATGATTACTCTCTAATGTTCCTTGATATGTTTAACCACTTTTTTTACCGAATTTCGATGAATTAGAGAATGGGTTTTGAAGGTTTAAAGCAAAAGCAAAAGTGATGTCAAGCACATTAAATGCAAACCCGAGTAAAGTTGCATACTTTTGGGTAATCCGTCTGCACACGTTTACAAAGCATTAAAGAATGATTTCCGCATCCAAAGAGTTTGCTACTCCAACGGATTAATTTGCGAGAGAGTCAACTCGAACATCTCGTCATTTGGATTAAGTGCAGTTTAGAGAGAGAAGAAGACCTAAACTGAACCAGAATCTTGTCTAATGAAGGCAACGGTCATATTAAAGATTACAACGGTCAATTGATGCTCTCTTGGTATAAATAGAGCTGCATTCAATTCTTCTTCACCTAACTACATCTGCTGAAAACGAATTGCATTCAAATCTTACATTTATTCTTTCAGTTTTCACCTATATTGTATCTTTTGATACATAAGCTTCAGTCTTTATCTTTATATACTCTTAGAGAGAGTTTCTACTTGTAAATCATTTATTGTAAACAATCACAAGTCTGGGGACTTGGTGATTGGGTGCATTGATTACAACTTGTAAATGAGAGTGAGTTCTAGTGAGAGAACTACTCTTGAGTGTAGAGTGTGTAATCAATTGTGATAGTGAAAAACCCAGAGAGTCTGGGGATTGGACGTAAGTCAAGTGGTTGGACCGAACCAAGTATAAATCTCGTCGTGTCTAGCTCTTCTTCTCTACACTCTCGTTGATCCCCGTTTTGATGTTACAAAACAGAATAGTTTTAAAAGTTTTTAAAATCCCCAATTCACCCCCCTCTTGGGTATTTTGCTCCATTTTCATAAATCTCAAATCTCATCTTTTAGTAGGACTTCAACAGAACGGAATAACAAACGTGGACACTCGGTCCACGAGGGTAACTAACAAAGCGCGGCTGGAAGCCACAAAAACAAGCGTGGACACACAGTCCACGAGGGTAAGTAACCAAGCGCGGCGAAGCCACAAAAACAAGCGCAGGTAAAAACCCACGAATATCAAGTGAGCTCGAGGTTAACCATGGTGCACCAAGGACTAACAGTACTGCTGTTAGTAACCAGCGTTCTATGTTCAGTCCTCTCAAAAACGTTTTCAAACATGCTTGGGGCTAATTTATCAAAAGCAATAAAAAGTCCCTTTGTGTCGAGGTAATGATAGCTTGTATCAAATACTTCATAATAAGATACCCCAACATGAAATTTCAATAACAATCTCAAGCTTTCCTTCAAATTCAATATGACAACAAAATCCTTTTCAAAAAATAAATTCTAGCGAATGAACTTTCCAACCGCAAGATAATTTCCATATGAAATTTATGAAAAATATCTCAAAAGTCTCCTTACCATTTTAAGTGCAAAATCATGAATTATTGGAAGGAGAAAAATAATAACGAATAAAGCCATCAATATTTACTCGTTTAATATAATAAGAAAATGAAACAAATATGATAACTTTCCTTCACAAAGTTATAAATATGGTAATTCACATCAAAATATGACAACTAGTAGAATTATCATTTATAAAAATTATAATAGAACGCTATTCACTCACCCGATGCACTCTCAATCATATATTGACTTGCTCCCAACAAACCACTTTCGCAATTATGTTTCACCTTTTAATTTCCTAATATCCAAATCAATGTCATTGTCATGGTCTTTTCAAAAACTCTACATAATTAATATAATTCATTTAATACAAATTCTTTAACAACACAATGACCTCAACTTATAATAGATATTGCTGACTCCTCAATTTAAAACTAACTTCAAAAACCATTATATTTCAGCTCTCATATTTTCCCTTAATCAGTCACAACCAACAAGAGAAGGAAGTATTTCACATACCACATGTTGAATCCAAACTTACAATCAAAATAGAACAACATTCCAATCAAATTATTCTCTTGAGCATTTTAACAAACACCTTGAGTGCAATCACAAACCCACTATGCTATCAAAATATTTTGTTCTTCAAATCTCTTGCCAAACAATCTCCAAACACCAATATACTTATCTACTATACTCTCCAACTCCAATTTTTACTAATAATTAACTCTAAGCCCGTCAAAAATCAAACTTTAAACTTGTCTTCTTCATAACACAACAACCAAAACTATGAATGAAGACATACCTAAGCCAAATAAGCTTCCAAAATAACCTCTACGTTTCCAGTCAAGAGAAGAGGAAGAATCTATGTGAAGTACTCTTAATCCAAGTCAAAATCGGACAAAAGAATGAGTGAACACAAATTCGAAGAGGGAATGACAGGTTTCAACGTTGTTGGGGTAGAGAACAGCATTGATGGTGCACTGACAGATGAACGGCGGACGACGAACAGACTAACGGCGGACGACAACGACAAGGAAGGGTGAAGGAAGAGATATGAGCGAAGGAGGTCAATTGGAGATTCAGGACCCGTTTGTTTCACGGAAAGAGGGCGCTGGAAAGGGAAGATGGGACACTTCCCACGGTAAAAACGTGTTTGTTTTCCTCTCCTTCCTTCGAGTAGCATTCCCGCTAGTTCGAATCTTCCATCATCCGTGGGAATGTGCATTCCATCCAAAAATAGAGGGAAAGCTTAAATCTTCCCGGGAGAGTGAAATTCTGTGACGAAATTGGCCCTGAAAAATTTTGCACACGCAGTTCTTCTTCTTCCTGCTTCTTCTTCATCAGATATAGCAGACTAAGATCGGCAATTTCATGGCCGCTTGCTTCGATGCTTCAACTCTCTAAAATTTTGCTGACCCTCTTGCTCCGATCGTGTCTCGATGTGCCTAGTTGCAAAACCCAACCCAAAACCCAAAACACCCACCACAAAGTTCTTGAGAAAATCAACGAGAATGACCGCGAAGAGGAAGTGGAACAACATGCGCAAGAACAAGAAGACGATGTGTGGGTCCGTGTTGTGGTTTTTTACTTGTCTTGCATTTATATTACTTTTGTTTCGTCAAAAAAGCCTACTACTTTTGTCATTTTTGTTCCTCGAATGTTCGATATAAACACTTTGCAGACACCAATTTTTCGTTCGAACCGCATTGTCCCTTTAGTGCTTTACGTTCGAACGGTTTAAGGGCATTGTTGGAATTTCACATAATCTTCCCACTTAACAAACACTCAATTCTTCATACCAAACATATCATCTTCCCTCAACTAACTTCCTTTCCCTAGTGTACCAAACGGCTCACATTTTTAAACTTCCCTCATAATCTTCCATTCCTTTCCATTCCATTCCATTCCATTCCTTTCCTTTCCTTCCCCAAACCTTCTCTCGTAACAAACGGGGCCTCGATCGCGAAGCTTCCTCCTGGTCTTACCGAAGGTCGGGGAAAAAGGGAAAAAAATTGATGTTTTTTTTACACAGTGGCATTTTGGTAATTTCAATATGCTGAAATTAAAAAAAATATACTGCTAATGAGATAGTGGGAATTTGAGCTCCTAACCTTAGACACCCTCTAAGGACTCCAATACCACCCGACCACAAGGTTTTCCTTGTTGCCACACTACAACAAATATCAATTTAATCTTGCTACTATCTAAATTTACTCATCCTCAACTTAAGGAACACTCAACAAATCATTAAAAAAAAAAAATCATGATAATAGAAAAATCTAAAATAACATAAGTAAATATTTTTCTATTTTATTATTATTATTTCTTCCAAATAATCTATTGTCTCGATAGTCTATAAATATTTTCCGGGTTATTACAATAATATTGAAAATTCTTTTAGGATCTTGAAAAAATATTTTATGGTACTAAGCGATACTAAAAAATACTTCAAGATATTGAGAAATACTAAAAAGATAAAAAAAAGTCAAACTAAAGGTCAAATAATATTTTTGCACCCGAAAAAAAAACACTTAGTATTTGATGTTCTTTTACCAAACCACGTGTATTTTTGTGCACTCCTCAAAGCCACATCATCGTCCAATTAGCAAAAAAGTCAAACTCAACGGTGAAATGGTATTTTTGTACCTAATTTATATATGTAGTCACTTTTATATCTAAAAAAAAATATTTAGTGTTGGACATTGTTTCAAAAAAAAAAAAGTATATGTGTATTTTTACCTCATGACCCTTCTTTTTATCATACTGGTAGGTACACGCGCATTCAGTCAAAAGATTAAAAAGCAAAAAGGACTTTGCTTTACTAGAAGAATGCCATTATGGCATTTTTGGAGAAGTGCGCGTTTCCGCTCCCATTGTTGACTTGGACAAAATGAATATTTAATGCTTATTGTTGTTTTTTTTTTTTTTTTTTTTATTACAAGGTGGCAAGTATTAATGGCCTAAATTACAACGAGTGGTATCGAATCTACAACCTTTCATTAATTGGAGAGTATCAATACCACTAAACTATAAGACCTTTGATAATGCTTATTGTTGTTGATAAGACGAAATTGCAGAAAACTGTTCCCAAGTTTTTTTTTTTCCCTTTTTTATTTTTCAGTGGCACATATTCCCTTGACATCAATCGTTTGTTTAAATGTGCATCATGTACGTAGTTAGGGTTAACTAACAAATCTATTTTAAAAGTTTTCGTTGAAAAGTAATATTGTCTTGAAAGCCTTTTTAGTTTCAATGTTATCTTAGAAGTTTCAAAATGTAGCAATACTGTCCATTTTCGTTAAAAAGTTAAAGGTTAATGTTAGTTTTTTAATGAAATAAGGCAATATTACTACGTCCTGAAATTTCTGTGGCAACAAAGAAATAAGAAAAACTTTTAAAATAAAATTGCTTCTAGGTCTATACTTCCGAGACAGATTTACTCCTTAACCCATATAATTAATGCAAAACAAAAATATGGGTAGAGTATTTTACCTTCCTATTAATCTCGGTTCAGGTTCCTTTATATATAAAAGTAATAGTAATAGTATTTTACTCTAATATTAAGCTCGGTGCTCGGGGCGTGCTTTGAATCTGAGTCAGATTCAGGTAAGGACAAAAAAAAAAATCTGAGTCAGATAAGCACTTAATTGCTTTGTTTTCTTTAATTAATCCACCAGAGCACTTCCCATATAAAAGTAATAGTAATACTCCTACTAGTAGTATTTTACATTTTTCACTCATATTAATGTCGGTTGTTGGCGATGCCCTTTGAACTGAGTCAGATAAGCACCTGGCTTGTTTTCTTTAATTAATCCCCAAGAGCACGACCTATATTATATGTATAATTATTTAGGGGAATGACATTTAGGTTCTAATTAAGGAAAATAATTCATTGATAAATTTCATAAGTTGTTAATGATAACTGATTCACTTGTTAATTCCCTTTATTCACTTGTCAATGTAGACTTTTATAATATTATTTCCTTAAGTTGTGACCTAACATCCGCTCTCCCTAATTATTTCTTGTATAAGTTGATTTTTTTAACCAAAAAAAGTTGTTAAATTTGTCTATTATTCAAAAATAAAGTTCAAGGAAATATAAAATTAAAAGTGTGGGACTAAGAGTCTATTGATTAATATGGTAAACAGTCTTATTATATAAAAGAGAAAGCACAAGTTCAAATTTGAGAAGCGTATTTATTAAAAGAGATGAAAACCCTTTTTCACCTTAAGCCTTAAAAAGATTACACCATTGACGATTTTTTTTTTTTTTTTTTTTTTTAAAAAAAGGTTAAAAGTGTGGGATTATCTACATAAATTTAAAAGTTTAAGGAGGCTATTATTAAATTTTGAAAGTTAAGGAAGTTCTTTTTATTATACTGGTAGGTACAAGCGCGTTCAGTCAAAAGATTAAAATCAAAAGGGGTTTGCTTCATGCTGGAGAAGGGCGTGGTTCCGCCAATTTTGAGTGCTTGATCGGCACTCAACTCATGAGGTCGTGAGAATTCAGATTTTTTTTTTTTTTAATTGACAGTTTTTAAATAAGAAATATTTTCTTAAAAAATATGATTAAAAAATATTATAGTTTTGGGTTTTATACCTTTTAAAATAATTTTTTTAAGAAAGTAGAGATAAAAAATTAAATATGAACTATCCAAATCGGCAAATCTAAATGATCCATGTCTAATGCGCTTTGGATGCCCATTAATTTGGTAAGCATCCAGGTTGGCTCCCCTTCTTGGAGTGATTCCTCGTGGAAAATATTTGTATCAATCGGTGTCATTGATCGGCCAGGCCCTTCTGGCTCAAAACATCATTGCCCTTTGTTCTCCTTCATCTCTCCTTCTTTGTTTTTTTTTTGCCAGTGATGTTCTGCTTTGGTCACTAAAGCAATCAATTAAACTAGATCCTAATTAATTATGTAGTTTAGGGTCAACTTAGGTCATTTTCCTAAGGAGCAAGCTGTGAGTTTTTCTTTAAGTTGAATTTAGGTGATAAAAAATGTAAACAAACTAAAACTAAATAACTAAATATAAGATGTTAAGGACTCTAAAACCTATATGAGAATGTGATTAATCTAGATGTCAAAGCAAATTTTGGGGTTTTTGTTATGAGAGAATAATTAAACTCCTAAGAAGAAAAGTGATTTAAAAGCTAATCAAATAACAAAGATTTAATTCAGTTATGATAATAAAGGGGACAATTTAGGATTCATATGGAGTTAACTTTCTTAGCCCAAACCAATTAATTAGACCAAAGGGAGATTAATGAATTTAATTACCTAATTGAACATGGGAAACCCCCTAGCTTAATAACACATATTCCACTTGAAAACTCATAATGAAATAAGTCTGTGGCTAATTAAACTCATTAAAAACCAATCACCAAATAATCTTGAAATCTTGTTCACAATTATCCAATTAAACAATTAGATAATTTATCAACCTAATTAAACAATTAAGATAATAAACCAAATTAACAATTAAATTAATAACGAAAATTCAATTATTAATTTAATCGACAATCCAAAGGTTGCAAATAAGAATCGAGCAATAAGATAAAAACTTCAAATTATCGGGCCTAACCCAAAAGAAATAAGTTTACAATCTAAAACTAGATTGTTCTCAATTAATACAAGGGTCGAGTGCAGATTCGCTAACCAACTATTACTCGAGGAGCGTCTAGGCCAAATAACTATCAAGTGAACCAAAATAATCAATCAATTAAAAGGTGAAAAAAACACAATTTGGAGCGTATTCGCCAACGAACTATTACCCCAGATTACTATCTTGGTGTCTCGTCTTCCATTGATCGGTCATGTCGCCGACGTCGGCATTTCCAAAACAGCGACGTCGGCATTTCCAAAACTTTTATTGTTCTTGGGTGTTCCACTCACCCTCTTGAACTCATCCAAGTAGTCCACGCATTCGACCGACACGCACCTTGCACCCCTGGTTCCATCCCTCCGATGCCACAAGCGCAAGCCGCGGCTGCCGCAATGCCTCCGCTCCCATGGGTCCCATCTCTCGTTGGTGTTTTCCTTTTCTAACAAAGAGGCTTAACCGCTCTTTTCTCCAAATGCGTTCGCCATCGTCCTACACCTGTGAGGTCTTATCATATTTTAACTTAATTGTGATAGTTGTTTTTTTAATAGTTATTTGTTTTTTTTTTTCACTTTTAATAGTTATTTGATGTTTTTTTTTCACTTTTTAATTGTTGATTGACAATTTTGGTCACTCAATAGTTATTTTGGACGCTCCTCGAGTAATAGTTGGTTAAGAATCTGCACCTTCACCCTTAATACAACTCGAAATCCTTTAAAACTAAATAATCTCAGTTTGAATTAAAAAGATAAAAATAAAAAAGACACTCACTTGTGATCTTTAAGTGTAAAATACTAGACTTTAATTTTCTCCATACTCCTCTTAAATTATCTCCTAAAAAGAGCTTAAGCTGCACGTGACTCCTCCTCCAAATATTATGTACCTCATGGCCATTTGATCAATAATTGGAGAATTCAATTGCCAAGCACTGTACGCATCCACGGGAGGAATTGATTTAAAACAATTGATCATTCAATTGATTGAATGGTGGTGGGCCCTGCGTTGAAGTAGTTGATGGATTGAATTAATGGATGAGTGGATGAATCAATGGATGCGTGCGTCTGCGACTGCCTTCTTGTTCCGCGTGCGTCAATGTGTGTTGCTCTGCGTCTCAGCTAGGTTAAATAAATGGAGAGGAGGAGATGGTTTTGGGTATCAACTTGGGCCTAATAAAATTTAAGTAATCCAATAAAATTTCACCATCGATTTTCTAACTTTTTATCCGAAAATTTTTGTACCATAGGATCGTCTATCATGATATATCATATATTAAGAGATATTATTTAATAACAAGATATCAATCAGAATATTAATAATTTAAGCCCAATATCTTATAATTAATTCAGATTTATATTATCTCCTAAAATTGGCTAACATTCCAAATATTATCTAATATATCCAAATTAGCCTAAAATAATCTCCAAAATAAATGGATAAGACGGGATAAAATATATAAAAATTGGGATTTATCAGCCAGCACTCCCATCTCTTGTTCCAAAATTGCCAAACTAATAAAAAGAAAAACATTGCTTTAGTGGCCGCTTTCACAGTGAACTAGAGGGAATGTTATGAAATAATATAGTTCTAGCTATGTCTAATATCTCCTTTCTCAAAGACCACCTTACTAGTTTTCCCTAAAAATACTAGTATATGGTTTATTGAAGGAGTTTTCCTTTTATGGTCTAAAACCTCCTTATTAAAAGTAAAACAATGGGATGACTAACACCTATATGATATTATTTCTCCATTTTGAGTCTTAGAACACAAAAGTTTCTTACCAATTCTAATAAGAGTGTTTTTTGAGATATGAACGCGTCTTTTCCTTTTTATACGAATAAGGTCACTTGTAACCTCCACTAAAAAATTGTTGTGTTGAGACTCTTTAATCAATGGAAGGAAAATTTCATTAGTGGTGGGACTCTTTTACATTTGCAAATTGGTACATGGAAAATGCATTTAGAAAGAGGGAGAAGGAGGGAGAGAAAAAGTAATTTTACGGTCTTTGGTAGAAGGCAAATGGCATTGTTGGAAAGAAAGCTTTACAAGTTTAAAGGACAGAATTTTCCCTTTTGATTTCCCATTTTGTTAAAGGGAACCCAAAACTATTGTGAGCGAAAAATATTTAAATAAAAATTATTTCTGAAAAACTGACAGATATTACTTTTTATTTCAAATTTTTTATAAATTAAAATAAATTTTCGAAATAAAAATATTTAAATAATTGGTATTAGATCTGAATAGTAGAATGGTGTTGTTGATCGCTTTTTCAGCTGCTAATTTCCTTTAAATTTCTTTCCTCTTTCTGCGTCAATGAGCATGTGCTTTTGCAGGCACGGTGACAAGAAAAAGAGAACGAAGCCAATAATTTCCAACAATATCCTCCCCCACAGGATGACAAAACTGGGTAGGTGATTGGATGAAAGCGATCAGAGATTAAAATAACCACGAAAAAACTTACTTTTAATAAAATAAGTAACAACTTGTCACGATTCTCTTATCGTATTCCAAACTTACTTTTGAATAGTAGATTTTAGTGTTGATCACTTTTCCAAAAGGCTTGCTGCTATCTGCGCAATTTCCTTGAAATTTCAACTGAACTAACTTTCCAATTTAGAGACTAAAATAATGAAGCGTGAAATTTAAACAAGAAATTGGTTTCATGGACTCCAAACGTTCCAAAAACGTTAATTATTCTCAAGTCAATTTCTATTTTCCTAATTTGAATTTTCATGTAATTCGTTGATCAAGTTTTGCAAAGACTTATATTTATTTTCCTGAACTTATAACTTTTTGACCAAATTAATCCTAAATTTATAATTGATTATAAAACTGTCTGAAACTAAGCTTCTAAAATTTAAACAAGAGAATTAAGTAATTTTTTTAAAAAAAATTCAGTAAAAATACTCATGCAAATTAACGGTATGAATTATAACCTTTTATCAGTGGCGGATTTAGGGGGGTTAGGGGTGGCCCCCCCCCCTAAATTTTTTTTTCAAAAAATATATATAGTAGGGGACTTTTCTACTTATATGGAGGCGAGGTTCATTGATGCTTCATATGCGCAAGAAAACTGGGAATCCTTAAACACAGTGGCTGGACCCCACTTTTCGGATTAGTCCTTTTGCTCCATATTAAGTCTCCTTATCTTGTTTTTGCAATTACTCTTTCTTGTTTAGTTCATACTATAGTCTGTGGGTAACTTGTCTTTTCTATTAAGGAGGAAGTTTGTACTCACTTTTTCCAGTTTCTACGGCAATTACTGGAAAGATTTTTCGCTCCCTATGAAGATAGTCAAGAACACTTCAAAATATAATAGAAAACCAATTTCTTGATGATTCTTTGAAAAAGAAATTGTTTTCAATTTTAGCATGGATTTAATTATAGATAAGTTTAAAATCAAGTTAAGTAATATTAATTTATGTAATATATTTCTTATAATTTTTTGTATATTAGTGCCTATATTATATTTCAAATCCTTTTATTCATATACGTAGTATTTTTTTTGCCCTCCGTATTAAAATTCCTAACTCCGCCACTACTGCCCTTTATTAGTGAAAGTGGTATTTTTAGAAATATTCTTTTATACCCAGCGACGTCAAAGAGGGGACACTTCCGCGTCATAGGTTCAATGTATGCGGAATATAGTCCAAAAGCTAGTATTCTCAATATGAGAAGAACGTAATTTCCCTCGCCCTTCTGTCCCTAAACGTCATTTCCCCTTGTTCTTCTCCGTTGACTTCTGTTTCAGACTAGAAAGGCATTTAAAAAGAGAGAGCTTTACTCACTCGCCTTACTTTGTTGGCCAGGTAGCTCCTTTCCAAAAGCTTTCATCAAAGAGTCTTTGGGGGGAAAAAAGTGTGTTTGGGGGAAAATAAAACAGAAGTCTTTGACCAAGGTACTTATTTGCGAGACCACGTAAAAAATAAAATGCAAAAGATGAAAGAGAAAAACAGGATATTTTATTACCTGAAATCAAGAGAGAGATTGAAGCCAGGCACCCTGGCCTCCACAGTATACAGCCAACAATATGTTATTCCAGAAAATTCATCATCGTCGTCATCAACGAAAACTGTGATCCAACATCTCTCAATTTGTTTCCAATATAGCCTTTACAGAAGAACCTTTGACATTTCTCAGAATTAAGAAGACATCATGTCCAAATTTGGTGGAAGCAGAAGCCAAATTAGACGACATGACTAATTGATTCAAGTGATCCATGTAAGCTTTTCTATAATTTCATACTCAAACATCAAGTATTAAGAACATAAATAAGGATCTTAAGAACTCATGATTTCCACAATACTATAGGTTTAAGTCAAGATCGCATTAACCTCTATCCATAATTCGCTTTAATCAATACTTTATAAGATGTGACTTATAACACCATAATCAAACCTTTATCATTCTCTTTACCCTTTATTACACGCTTTCTTCTTGATGAAAAAAATACTTTATAATCTTAAAAAATTATTTTAGGATCTTGAAAGAATATTTCATAATACTTGATTGATGCACTAAAAAAATACTTGAATCTTACGACGGATACTAAAAAAGAAAAAAAGTCAAACTAATGGTCAAACAATATTTTGGCCCCTAAAAAAATCTTAGTGTTGGATCTTCTTTTGGCCAAATCACATGTATTTTTGCACCTTGAAAGCCACTTCATCATCCATTTTTTCACTTCGAAAGCTACATCATTATAAAAAAGTCAAATTTAATGGTGAAGTAGTATTTATGCACATAATTTATAATTACATAGTCACTTTTATATCTAAAAAATCCCTAAAAAAAAAAACAGATGTCTATTTTTATCCCTTAGCCCTGCTTTTTTAGACCGGTAGGTACATGCGCGTTCAGTCAAAAGATTAAAAAGCAAAAAGGGGTTTGCTTTAATAGAAGAATGCTATTATGGGAGTTCTCCGACAAGTACGTGGTTCCGCTCCCATTGTTGACTTGTACAAAATGAAAATTTAATGCTTATTGTTATTGATAAGAACGAAATTGCAGAAAACTGTTCCCAAGTTTTTCTTCTCATTGGCCCATGTTCCCTTGACATCAGTCGTTTGTTTAAATGTTTATCATCTATGTAATTTGGGTTAACTAATAAATCTGTCTTGAAAGATTTTACAAAAGAATAATATTGTGAAAGTTTTTTACCATCTCAATGTTATGTTAGAAGTTTCAAAATATAGCAATGTTATTCATATCCGTTAAAAAGTTAACTGTCAATATTGGTTTTTTAACAAAATAAGTCAATGTTATTGTGTTCTGAAACTTTTAGGACAATATGACTTCTAGACTTATACTTCTAGGACAGATTTACTACTTAACCTATATAATTAATGCAAAACAAAAATATGGTTAGAGTATTGGGAAAATCTTTTTCAAGGCCCATATTACCCAAAAATTAGAAAAGGCAAGATTCTGAAAATTCCTAAAAAAAACGTGAGTTGTTAATTGACCGATATAGTTGTTAGGTCTTGATATAGTTGTTAAATGGGCTGATTTAGTTGTTTAAAAAAAATTAACAACTAAATCAGCCCATTTAACAACTATATCAATACCCCGCTAATAACTATATCAGCCCCATTAACAACTCCGTAATTTTTTAATGGTCTTTTTAGAATTTTCAGAATCTTGGGGCCTTTTCTGAAATTTTCAGAATTTTGATGCCTTTTCTAAAAAATATTTTGATAATAAAGGCCTTGAAAAGGATTTTCCCTAGAGTATTTTACTTTTCCTATTAATCTTGGTTCATGTTCCTTATAAAAGTAATAGTAATAGTATTTTACTATAATATTAATCTAGGTTCTTGGGGCGGGCTTTGAATGAGTCAGATTCAGGTAAGGACAAAAAGAGAAAGAATCTGAGTCAAATAAGCATTAATTGTTTTGTTTTCTTTAATTAATTAATCCCCCAGAGCACTTCCCATATAAAAGTAATAGTAATACTCCTCTGCTTAGTATTTTACTCATATTAATCTCGGTTATTGGCAGTGCGCTTTGTATCAATAGGTGTCATTGATTGCCCTGGCCCTTTCTGGCTCAAAACGTCATTGCCCTTTGTTCTTCTTCATCGGCTACTTTTTTGTTTTTGGCAGCACCCCTATCTCTTGTTCCAAACTTGCCAGACTGAATAAAAAGAAAAACATTGCTTTCCGGGCCACTTTCACAGTGAACTAGGAGTAATATAGTTCTAGCTATCTCTAATATCTCCTTTCTGAAAGACTACCTTCATCATCTCTCTTTCTCTATTCAGTATTCACACATCCCCTATCAGTTATTTGTTGTATTTATGACTCAATTATAGCATGTGAATTATGAAAAACTTAAATCTTATTAATTGTGTCTTAAAATTTAATAACTTCCAACTTTTACCCCATTTAATATACTCTCTAACCCAGAAGCACTAAATCTACAAAATAATAAATGATGAATAAAATTGTGCACGAAAAATATTTAAATAAAAATTATTTCTGAAAAACTGACAGATAGTACTTTTTATTTCAAATCAGAGTAGATATTGGTGTTGATCGCTTGGCTTGCTGCTATCTGCGCGATTTCCTTGAAATTTCTTTTTCTCTTTCAATGAGCATGTGCTTTTGCAGGCACGATGACAAGAAAAAGAGAATGAAACTAATAATTTCCAACAATATCCTCCCCACAGGATGAAAAATCTGGGTTGGTGATTTTTTTAATTATTATTTAATTTTTTGTTTGCTCAAAACTGGGTAGGTGATTGGATGAAAGCGATGATAGATTAAAATAACCACGAAAAAACTTACTTTTAATAAAATAAGTAATAACTTGTCACGATTCTCTTCTCGTGTTCCAAACTTACTTTTGAATAGTAGATTTTAGTGTTGATCACTTTTTCAAAAGGCTTGCTGCTATCTGCGCAATTTCCTTGAAATTCCAACTGAACTAACTTTCCAATTTGGAGACTAAAATGAAGCGTGAAATTTAAACAAGAAATTGGTTTCAGGTTCGAAGTCAATTTCGATTTTCATGTAATTCGTTGATCAATTTTCGTGTTCCAAACTTACTTTTTTTATTTATTTGGATTCAATTATATGTTGCATCTTGAAATATTTTTTGCACTCAATATCTCAAATTAATTAATTTTCAATCTCGCACTTTAAATACTTTTTTCGTAACACCGTATTCTATTTTCAAGCTTAAATACCTTTACTCTCCATCTTCAAGTTCCAGAATTAAGGGTCAACTTTAAAAATTCATAACTTTTTGTACATAACTCTAAAATTTACGAATTACCTATCAAAATAAAGCTTATGATGTCTACTTCAATTCAGAAAATTTTCATAATTATTTGACCTTATTTGCTTAGCCAAAAACATGTCACAAGCTTGCTTCCCTGACAGGATTTTCACTGGATAGTTTTTAAAATTTTCTAATATAATCATTAGGCTTCCAAAAATTTATTGTTCAACCTTAATCCCACACTATTTTCTATTCTAAGTGCTTTGAGAATGCCAAAACAGTTAAAATTATAACACCCCAAATTCCATATTACTTACTATGCCCAATAGCACGTAGTATCAGGAATATCAATGTAGTTGACAATGTTACAGGTCAGAGTAATGCGGAACGGAAAGCATGCACTAACGTTTAGACAATGAGTAACTGTATAAAATGCCCAGGTATAAGCTGGTAAATTAAATATCCCGAAGGAATATTCATGTGATACAATTACAGACTTAAATATTGGTCTATCTAGACCTATGGCATAGAACCCAACTCAGTCAATCAAACCTATTGGCCATGTCGGTGTTTAAGTCTAGTGGAAGTCTCCCAGTCTTTCACGGTGACTTATAACTGAACTACAAGACCAACCCTTCCTTAGTTTAAGCACCAAATGGTTTGAAATAACTTTATCAGATTCATGCGAGAAACTACGCTCTAGTGAACCTCTTCTGGCATTCGCTCTGACTGGCGCCTCTTTAGGTACTCTGTCCATTGGTGCCTCTTCACGGCTACGTCCACCAATGCCTTTTCCTGACTTCGTCCACGTCGTCTTCTTAGATCCAAGTTCCTTTCCTAGACCTTTAGTCAAGTCTGAGATTCAATACCCATTGAATCTCAGGTAAAAGTTAACCTCATGCTCAAGTATAAACAATATATATGACAAATATTCATTACATATCAGCATCAACCATACATAGCACACAGCAAATGTAAGATTACAACATTACATAGCACACATAGATGTAATGTTAACAACACAACAATACATAGCACACATCACATGAATGTTAACAATGTTTGCACTCACCAGTGCCATGCCTCCATATGTCCTCAGCACTAGAAAAGCAACCCTATGACATTATCATGACTATAACTCGCACAAAACTGAATGTATATAAACAGGTGACCTAAGACCGAGTCTTAGTCACGGTGCATGACCCAAGACCTAATCTTGTCTATAACTCTACGAATCATTCTATCACATATAAGCATATAAGACACACAAGAGTTAGAGTTATAGTACGCGTCCGTACTGCTTAGTTACCAAAGCGCCTGTCCTTTGAATCTGACTCCGGACTTCCCGGATATCCTATAATGTTTCTATCGGATTATTTCCTTTTAATAATTTATATGATATTATAATTAATATCATATTTTCTAGAATAATATCGAAAATGATATTTTCACCTATTTTGACCTTTTTACCCCTAGTGGATTATTTATCCCAATTACCCTTACATTTTCTTAAAAACGCAATTCTAGATTTTATTGGCAGATTTGGAAAATCTAATTATCATACAAAAATTGAAACGACGTGCTTCCAAAGCCAAAATAACCCTTGACAGGTCTATTGTCTTGGAAAAATAATGCCTGGAACTTGAAATGTTAAAGTCATCCCGAGATTTAGCATTTTCAATCACTGTTCAGATTTTAATTCCAGAAATAAGGCTTAACTTCAAAAATTCCCATCTCCTTGCTCCAAGAATTTTGTCTCTCACTCTCACTTATAATTAGAGGTGTTTGTTGGTTGGTGTGAAGAACGAAGGAAGCAAGCCCCTCTATTTATAGAGAAAATTCTAAGGTTAAAATGGTTCTTGCACAAGGTAATCCAAAACTTCTCTCTTCTCATCCATTGGATCTAAATTCACTTTTAAACTTCCAATCTCCTCCCTCCAACCTTGCTGGCCGACATCCACATGTGCTACGAGATCCAATTTTCCTTCTTTCTTCCTTGCCTTGTCATTAAATCAGATTTCATTCTATGCATTCATTGTCCAATCGACATCCCCTTCCTCTCCTGGCCATTAGTTTTGCTTTTTCATATGGCAAACTCCTATGGTTCAAGTCTCTCATTAGCTAGTTGCTATTGTTGACTTTTCAGTGTGTATTTGTGTGTTAATTATCATGAAATACTTGGCTTATATTCCTCCCCCTTGGCTGCACGCTTTTGCTGACTTTTGGGGCAAATTATGATGTCATTTTAATGACTTAATTAAGTGCTTAAGTGGTCCTAAACTCCACATAACCAAGCCTAATTGTTTTTCCTATTCATCAAAGTAATTGTTCATTATTAACAAGCTTAAATCAAGTCTTTATTGGCCTTAGTATTTCAAAAATATGCAGCCCTCTTTATATGTCTTTATTGCCTTATATCCATTTAAAATTAAATGCACAAGTTGGATAAAAATAAAGTTGATATTTATCCCAAGCTTATTTTGGCATAAATACAATAAATATTAGGTGTTTTATTCCCTTAACTATCTATTTATTTTCATTGCCATCTACCTCTTGTCTTTAGGCCAAACTATAGCCCTACTAGGTAGTTATAAGTGCTTAACCTTAATTTCAATTAAGGCAAATTCATTAGTCAAGGATTTGTTATTAATTGATAGCAATTCAACTAAGTGTCATTCTTTCCCTTTGTTGTCTTTTTTGTGTCATTCAAATGGTATTGAGGATGGTCAAAGTCTCCTTTGATCCTGGGTTCAAATCCTCATTAAGACAAGGTGTGATTTTTATTTTTGGGTTAGCCTCAGTGAAAATTACCAAGATACCCTTATATGAGTTTTGTAAAAAAAAGAAGAAAAAAAGGGAACAATAGAACATCAATTTTTTCTCACTACCCGAATACCCGAATGGCATCGTGAAACAGAGTGAGAGCAGAGGCTCTATGAAACCCTAGCCTCCTTTATCCATCTCTGTCCCTTCGTCAATTCCGTCTACGTGCTGCCACCACCGTCTGTTCGCAACCGTCTGTCAGTTCGACCGTCGGCATCTCCGATCTGTGCACCAAATCGCTGACATTGTTCTTCCTCCTTGCTGTGTGTTTGAAATTCTGCAGCGCCTTCTCCTTCTTTTGTTTGGTAATGTGTTGTCGTGATTGGATGTGTGGAAACCTTCAAAATCTTTGTCTGATATGTGCTTTTGAGGTATATTCAAAGTGACTCCTTTTTCTTCTATTTTTTTAGAATGCTGCGATTTTTTTTTCCTTTGTGGCAGAGTATTGTTGTTTTCCTTTTTGTTTGGTCATGTAGACAGATTGGAAATTCTAATTGGTGTTAGATTTGGGCTCTATCAAGTTTTGATGTTTAAATAAAGTTGAAATATTGCTATAATGAAAGAGAATTGGGGCTGGATGTCATGCGCAGTGGGAAGGGCCTGAATTGCTGATTGTATTTGGAATATAAATATATGTTTGTATGCGTGAAGAATTCTGTGGATTTGAACAGCACTTTAAAGCTTAAATTTGATTATTCGTAGCTGTGAAATATAGATTATTTAGAGAGAAGTGCTTAGATATTTAAATGGGAAAAACTATGTAAATGTTTATAAGCTCATTAGGTAGGGGCTCATGTGCTATTCCTATATGTATTAAGTAGAATATTGCTCCCAAGTTATTGAATGAAAGTGAAGGTTTAAGCATTGTTTTTAAAACTGAAATCTCCAGAATGAGATAGGGAAGATTATAATGTTTGGTAGTCACAAGTTAAATGTTAGGGGATGTAATTTAGGAAACTTTGTTATCTATTGTAAATTGGAAAGTATGTTAATTGTTGTATAAGCTATGATGGGGTGGATATGATGAAGAATTTGAATTGAATGTGGAAATAGAAAATTTTATGCAAAGCTATAATTGATGGATTTATGTGGGTGTTAGGAGGAGGAGTGAATAATTTGGAAATCGACTAGTTGGAGAAAGAGGCTTGGCATAAGCATTACAGGTGAGTGAATAACGTCCCAATTAATCTATGAAAAAGTTTTTCCTTGATCTCAATGTTGGGTTTTTAATAGATTCATGTATTTTAATATAATTCTTCTCTTAATTATTGTGTCATTTGAAGTATTTTAGTTATTCTAGTTCGTTTTTGAAAAAAAGTTGTATTTATTAAAATTCCTTGTATCTTATTTATAATATTTGAATCTTTCACTTAGTGAAATATTTGATAAATGCGCTTTAAACATAGATATGGTGAAAGATTTTCCAAATGGAAGATGTGACAGGTTATGAATAAAGAATGTTTGTGTATGGAATTTGGCAATGTATAGCTTTGAGATATCATTTGCAAACCTTTATGCTGGGGCATTCTATTACGAAGTATTTGATATGAGCTATTGTTATCTTGATACAAAGGAACTTTTCATTGCTTTTGATAAATTGACCCCAAGCATGATTGAAAACGTTTTTGAGAGGACTGAATACAGAACGCTGGTTACTAACAGCAGTACTATTAGTCCTTGGTGCACCATGGTTAACCTCAAGCTCACTTGATATTCGTGGGATTCATTCTCACGCTTGTTATTCGTGGGTCTTGTACCGTGCTTGTTTTGTGGCCTTGAGCCGCACTTGATTGATTACCCTCGCGACCGTGTGTCCACGCTTGTTTTCATAGCCTTGGGCTATGCTTGGTTATTTTACCCGTGGACCGTGTGTCCACGCTTGTCATCTCGTTCAGTCAGAAGTCCGAAGATTAGACGAGAGTTAAGATTTACTATTTTAAATTGATTTTGTCAAACAAAGTGATTTATTATGCATCTCGAATTATTTAATTGGTGATCATATATAGAGTTCTACTTTTATTCATGATTGTGTGATATAGAAATTGTGATTTATTACCATTTTTTATTTATTTATTTTTATCGGAAGATAAAAATGTTTATATTATTTTCTTCTGTATTTTATCAAATTCTATGAATGGGACATTATTCACCGGAAAAATTTGTTTTGATTCAGAGAGCATTGTTGACTTGTACCTCCTGCTGAGCAGTGAAGAGCCTTCTCGATAATTTGAAGCTCGCTGGCTCCTTCTTTTTGTGCTGCTATTTGATGTAGTCATAAATTTAGACTTTGGTATTATTACTACAGCTAGATGTTCCACGTAGTCTATAAAGGAGAGTTCTTTGTCTTTGTCTTGTTCAGTAACATATGTATATGCATATATAATGGTGGGGCAGAGCACCAAATGTCATTTTGACAGTTCAAATTATTGTAGAATATGTAGATATAAATTAGAGGTATGACAGTTTGTTTAAGTCTTAAGGCTTGAGGAATGTGAGGGAACCCATGCCAGTCACTTCGCTGGTTTTCAGGATGTGACACATACCTTCACCCTCCCTTAGGAAAATACCATGACTATTAGCTTTTCTTTCCATATGATACTCATAATGATTGAAGAAGAGGAATAGGAACTCAAATCATAATTGCTTACCTTAGCTTTCCTTGTTGCTCCCTTTCTTCTTCCTTCTTTCACCAAGTTTTGGTGCTCTTCTTTTCCCTTGAGCTCTTGGTCGAAATGTACCTATGGCAAGAGGGTGCATTGGTATTTTATAATTAATAATGAATGACCCAAATAACTCTGTTGTCAATTTTCCAATTTACCCTTGTTTTAGGGTTTCTTATATATTGATTTTCCAATTTCCCTTCTCTCTTTTCATGTTGGCCGAAACTTGGCCTATTCTGGGGCTTTCCAATTTACCTTGCAAGTATGGGAAATTTATGCTCTACTTGTCTCCTTTCCACAGTGTAAATTTCCATGGTTAAAATAATGGTAACATCAACTCTCTTTTCCTTTCTTTTACTTGCTTTGTTGGCCTCTTTCTCTTCACACATTTCACCTACTATAAGATGTGGCATTCTATGGTTCCTTGATTGCCTTTTAATCCTATTTCATAAGACAAATTTTAACTTCATGATATTTCCCCTTGCTAGCCGAAATATACGACTTCTCCATGAAGTTTTGTTTCATCTTTTCCTATCTCAATTATTGGTCTTCCCTTTAGCTACTTGGAAGCACCCTAACCATACACATGTCCTTATGACATCAACTTGTCATCTTCCTCCTCAGCTAGGCCGAAATTAGTCCATAGAAAAGGGTCCAAAATTGTTTTTTTTTTTTTTTTTTTTTTTTTTTGATACACATAGTAGTAGGGAGGGGCGGTGTTCAACCCTGACAGAGGGGAAGGGGAGCTAGACTCCCATGCCATGCGCTACTAAGGCGCGACTTTTCATTTTCCTTCTATCACATACTCTCTTATCAAGTTAATTTGACTGTTTCTTGAGTCAAAATTTAATAAGATCATTATTCCCCTATTCCTTTTCCATTATTTCAAAAACAATGGTGTTCATAGAATATCCATTTTTCATTTTTAAATAATCCCAATGTAGACATAAAATTTTTAAAATTTCACTTGTTGGCCAAAATCAACAAGTAATTTCCTAAATAGGAAAATAATAGCCTTAATTATTTTTGTTGAGGAAAATTTTAAATAATTTCTTTTGCCCAAAATTATGACCTCAATTGGTTATTGAAATATTAATTCCATGAAAAACATCTTTATTTCACATTATATCCCAAAATCTAAAATTTTGGAAAAACAAATATTTGCTAAGTTTCCCCATTTATTCCACTAAAATATTCACATTGTACATGTAATTTCTATAAGTAAAAAATTTGGGATATTACAAAGTATATTTCGTACATATTTAATAATTTCTCATTCTTCTATCTGCCATCCTGCCACCTCTCCATCTATAAAATTCATCCTTTTTCATAATATACACTCATAAGTAATTTTAATAAATGAAATATAACCATAATAAAATTTCTTAAAATCCATTATAAAAAAGTATTTGAATAGAAATTATGATTAACAAAACCTCACTTTTAATCGAGATCACGTATAAAAAATCATAATAATTTTTTAAAAAAATCATATTTATTCACCGCTAATCCAAAATGGAGTCATGAGAATCGTTGGGAGCCAAATTCAGCAAGGTGACCCGCTGAAGCAGGAAAGGGATGCAATTGAGTCACTAAGAGATGAACAGCTGGCGGTTTAGAAAGGAAAAGAGAGAAAAAGGGTTCCTACGATTCCATGGTTGCACATCTTTCATATAATGGTTCATAAGATTTGCAGTTTTGATAATGATAGATATTACAAGTGTTTTTGCCTCTGTTACTTGCTAAGTTGATAAATAGGAATTGCATATGGTGTCACATAATAGCTATTAAATTGCTGAATGACAAATTGTCCTAATTGGTTGCTTGGAGTTCATTGAATTAGGCTCTCAAGGGACTGACATGGTATTCTTGAGCTGTAGAAGTGAATTTAATTTTTTTATTAGTTGAAAAGGAACAACATTTTTCACTTTTCTATTTCTGTTGCTTTTTTACTATGCTCCATATTTAAATTTAAAGTGGAGTCATGTTTCGTGTTTCTGCATGGGGACCTACACGCTCAACACTTAGGTCCCATTTGAATCGAAGAAAATCGGGGCAGGAGAAAAAGGAAAATTGGGATTTTCTAGTGGCGGCAGCCATTTAGATCAAATTTTCCCTAGAAAATATTTTTCCACCGCGTGCCATTCTCCCACGTTTAAATGAAAATGGGTTCCCACAAAAAATGGTGGGAAACCATTTTCCAAGAAATATGAAAATGGTCTAAAGTCCATTTTGCCCTAATCAAATGTAGAGAGAGAAGAGAGTGATGACGGGGAGAGGAAGAGAGAAGAGAGGGTGACGCTGGAAAACATTGTGGAAGGAGGAAGAAGAAGCCATCGATGGTGGCCTCTTTGTCGCTGGGCAGATCCGTCAAACCGAGGTGACAAATGGAAGCGAGTCAACAAGCGACCATTGGAGCTTTAACGAAGTAAGGAGGAAGAGAGAAGGAAGATTTTTCTCGTGAAAAAATCGAGAGAAGGCAGTGTGCACTTTTAACGTCCGTTTTTTAAAAACGTAGTTTAATATTTTAGATATTTAAATAACAATCGTTGTATATCTACAAATCCACAACACACACATGAAGTTGAAATATCTAAAAAATTCAGAGTTTCAAAGGATCGGTTTTAAAAAAAATCGTTGTAACTCAAAATAAAAAATAAAATAAAACTACCGAGAAAAGCTTGAACTAAATGATATTGATATATTTTTTACATATATATATGAGAGATATATTGTTTAATTTATTAAATTTAATTAGGAACTAACAAAATGAAAATATGGTTTGTGTATAGAAGAGATATATTGTTTAATTTATTAAATTTAATTAAGAACTAAATAAATGAAAATACGATTAGATTTATTCCCTTAATTATCAAAATTCTAAGCTACATACTAGGAAATTGCTATAAATATGGGATAAAACCATTTATATACATATAATAGATATATTTTTTAATTTATTAAATTTAACTATTAGGAACTAACTAAATGAAAACATGGTTAGATTTTTTCTCTTAACTATCGAAATTCTAGGCTACATATTAGGAAATAGCTATAAATATGGGATAAAATCTCGGTGGTCATATAATCTTGAAGCTTTCATTCTAACGGTAAGTAGCACTAATTTTTCACAAAATAAAATTAAATGGTGTCTCAAAAAAAAAAAAAAAAAAAAAAAAAAAAAAAAAAAAAAAAAAAAAAACAGTATCTAAGGTACAACGTCGTTGTATCACAATATTTAACGTTTGTTCTTAATAAACGGAGTTAAAATTAAGGAGAAAATTACAACAAGTTTACCCCGCCTATGTTTTAACTTTTTAAATTTCGTTTTTCAATGTCAATTTTTTCATGAGTTTTGAATATTTTATTATTTTATTATTAATTTCAATAATAATAAGATGATTATTTATTTCAATTAATAATCATCTGCAATTTTGTCCAACACATGTGAGAAGACGAGTGTGCTTTGTGTGTGATTTTGTGTGGTTTATAATAATATTTTCTTTTAGGGGCAAAGTGGTATTTTGTCTTATTTTCCTATTTTATTTTCTTTCAACCAAACAAAAATTTTCTTATCAATTGTATCGAAAAAAAAAATTTCTTATCAACCTATTTTCTTTTCCAAAACGAACCAAATGCATGAAGGCAAAATATTTTGCTTTCCATTCCATTCTTTTCATTTTTATTCCTTTCCATTCCTACCTTTTCTTTGATCCAAATGGGACCTTAAAAACCAATTGATTTCAATGGAGACAAAAGTACATATTTATTCAACTAACCTTAACTGTTTAACAAACACATTAACCAATAAAATTGTGCAATAATACACAAAATTTTTTCATATTAGTACAAAAATACACATGAAGTTTTCAACAAATGTGACAGTCTTATAAAATTTTGGAAACTTTATGCATAATTTTGTATAATTTTTTTATTTACATATTAGCTAAACTGTCAATGTTAATTAACTTAATGACTTTTACATTTTTGCATCATTTTAAAACTTTATATACTTTTGGACCCCAAAAAAGTTTATGGTGTTATTTTCCCATTGTGAAATACTTCATATGTAGATTCGCATATGAACCCTAACTTTTTAAAGCTATAATTTGGAATTTATGGCCTATTTTCATTGGAAAATTCTATAATTTGGAAAAATAGTTAGAGGATAATTTTTGACCTAGAAATTTTGGAGGTGATCTTTTATGGCATTGAGAAACCAACTGATAAAGAGAAATCCTTATATAGAATTAGAGATTTATTTTGGGAATTTATTTGATAGCCAAGTGTTAAAAAAGAAGGGGGTAAAATGGAAATTTTACTACCCCAAGCTCACAAATGAAATTAGGCATAGTCAAAGCCTAATTTGATGAGCCAAGGGTATGCCAAATCGGAAATTCAGAGATGAGAATTGTTAAAGTGTAATGGCCCAACATTAGACAGAAAAGGAGAATCTTGGAATTAAGAGATATTATGGGTTAGATAATACATACAAACCCCTGTATCAGTTTGTCAAATTTGGACTCACACCCCATGCATTTCGGATAGTTAATATGCACACACTCCCTCAACCCATTAAGTCATTATTTCATTCAGCCCATATATCCAAATAAAACTCATTTGGCCCACATTCATTATACTCATTGACCTTCATTTAATTACAACACTATAATAATAATATCAAAAAAATTACAACACTATAATATATCAACAACAAAAATTACAACACTATAATGTAGCCAAAAAAAAAAATTTACAATATTATAGGTGCTGGGAGAGGCATCCTAACTCTTAAGTGCCTAGGTTAACGCCCGAGGGTAGTAGACAGCTCGCCCTGCCCAACATCGGTATCACCTAGGAGGAACGGAGATCTCGCCCTGCCCTTAGATCGTGGGTGAACCCAACCCCTTTCCTAAAATTTTAGTATAAAAAAAAATAATAATAACAACACTATACTCTCTCCATAATTATTTCTCCAGCACATAAGAAAATTCCGATCGGCCAGCACTCCTGTTTCACTCATTTTAGGACAACACACCTACTTATGACAGCATGCATGCTCCACTCTTCTCTTTGTGGTGCATGTATGTACACGCCTGCATTCCTTCCATTCCCTATTTCATTCGGCCACCGAAAAGAGAGGTGAGCAACAGAGTGAGATTGAGAGGATGTGAGAGTAAGAGAGGTCATAAGGGAGAGAGAAATCGATGGAGGTCACCGGAGAAGGGAGATGTAGAGATTGAAATCCTTATGCAAACCAATATTACATTCGAATCAAGGTATAGTTTCGGAAGAAGCAACAGGTGAGTAAATAACGTCCATAATTTTTATAAATGATATTTTTATTGTTAAACTTTTATGTTTGTTTTTATACTTAAAAAGTATGATTTTATGAAGGAATATTTGTTGATAGTATATGAGTAAAGAATGGTGATTTTATTCGTTATCGTTTATTTTATTCCAATTGTTTCAAAGCATAATTCAATTAGAGGTCAGATAGAGGGCATTGTTTGATAGTATATGAAAGATGCCTGACAAGGTGGAAACATGTTGGGGAGTAACTTTTAGGATTAATAAAACAAGTTAGAGTAAGATAGGAATTGTGGGGTTTTGCTGGGCTTGTTGGGATCAGTCAGATAGAGGGCATTGTTTGATATGTAAATTTATATTCAAAAATTCTGAAATAATTCATGGTAATAGTAGACATGTATAGCTTTCCATTGATATAAAATATACATCAATTAGAGGTCTGTAGAGGGAGATAAAAATTCTGGAAATAAGGCTACGTTTTTCTGGAAAAATTCTGGGCAGAGGTTGAAGATCATTAAAATGGGAGTGATTCACGAATTCTGGGTGAAAACCAATATTTTTTCTAAAAAATAGACATGCTAAGGTTTCTGGAAAATTTTACGGAATCTCGTTTCGATGTTTGTGGAATTAATTATGATTTTTCAAAGTTAAACAGAAAATTCTGCCCAGAAATATTACAGCAGCGTTTTTTAGAAATAAAGGGCTATAATTGGATTAACAAATCCACCAGGGGTAAAAAGGATCGGTAGTGGCTGAAATGTTCCCTAAGATATTATTTACGAGGTAATAATGCGATAATACTATTATAGGATATCCGGGGAAAAATCGGGAGACGACGGCCTGTGCAAGTGTACCGCCATCCAAATGGACTAAGGTACGGACGCGTACTGTAACACTAACTCTGATGCTTATTGTATACTTATATGTGATAGATACTTTCATAAAGACATGGACGGGACTCTGTCTCGGGTCATGCACCGTGACTAAGTTTATGGGGCTTAGATCACTACTTATACATTCAGCTTTATATACGGGTTATAGTCTTGATAATGCCGTAAGATGTTTTCCTAGCGCTGAGGACACGATGGGCCGTCGTGGCATTGGTGAGTGCAAACGTGGGTAACTCTACATGTGTTGTGTGCTATGTATTGTGGATATGTTAGTCTTGCATCTGCTATGTGCTTATGTATTGATTGCTGTTGTAATGTCATGAATATCTGTCATACATATCTTTGTATTATTTAAGCATGAGGTTTACCGTTACCCGAGGTCCAATGGGCATTGGACCTCGCTCTTACTATAGCTTAGGGTCCGGGGAACCGAGGACCGAAGACAAAAGTAAGTAGAGTAAACAAAGACGCTAGAGACCCGACCGAAGATTCCTATTTGTACACTTGTAACAATTATGACATTACTCGGATAAATGTACTATACATTAATAATGAGACGGATACGCCTACGTTAATGATATATCGTTACTCACTCTTTTACTTGCTCCGATGCTCTACTCGATGAAAAAAAAATTATTCCGCTTTTGAAAAATGGGTGTTACACTTTTGGTATCGAGCAAACATCCCGGCACGAATTTAACTATGCTACTCCAAACATTCCGATGTCTAGAAAGGGTTTTGTGGTTGTCAATCGTCGTTGTTAACCTCGGCGAGGCTTCCACAAATACACCGGCCTGGCCAGATTGTTTGAGTAACGGAGTTAGGTTCGGAGTTTTTCAACTAAGAGCATTTTACCTAGCAAGAACCTGGCTCAGTTATAGTAAACCATTGGTGCCGAAGGCAGGGCTAGTCTATGTGGGTCGGTCATTCGATCCGTAAAGTCGGTGAGATTCCCATGATAGGCACCTACCTGGCCAATCGGTTTGACTAACTGAGTTAGGCTCTAAGCCATTATTTTAAAACAAATTTTGAAAATGAGTATTGATAAAACCCTGGTGTATTATTGTAAAGGTGGATAAAGACGAAACCCTTTATGTAGATTATCTTAGAAGGATAAGGATACCGCTTAGGAAACAATAAATCCTGAGCTGGTCAAACATAGACGTAACCCTGATTCAATCTACCCACCCCCGAATCAGAGCGATCCGAACCCGAGTACCATTTCAAACCAGCGTATTTTGACGAATCCATATACAACCCTAGACCGGTGTACCATTCCAAACCAGTATATCAATCCGAACCAGTATACCACCTTGAGTCAATTATCACCCAAACCTGGAGAGACCCCTTGTACCCATTCATGTACCTTTAAACATATATCAACCTGAGTCGGTATACAAATCTGAACCTGTACTTCAAAATGATCTGTTATACCCTACTCCAAAATTTAACCTTGAGCCGATATATCTTCCTGCTCCTGAACATTATATCTCCCTGAAAATTGATTCCGAACCTAAATACCACCTTCGACCAGAACATCCTTATAAGATCATATATGACCAAGAACCTTTTCATTCAAGTATCCCTGAACATAGTGTACCCAGAACCAATGGCTAGCATATCCTCTGAGCCAGAGAGACCTATAGGATCGGATCATCCATCCAATGATGACAGCCTTGAGTATTATCAATTGTCAAGATAACTCTGAGAGTGAGTCCACTAACGAATCCAAACTTTATTGCGACGTGTCCTGATATAAACAAAAATTGATACCCGCTATACATAAAGGCAGATCAACACGGTAGGACTAGTAAAATCTGGAACAAGTCAATATGACTTACGAGCAAAACGACGCAAGGGTCTTCTCTACCCGTTAAACGATTGGGTAATATCAACCTTATACCTTTCTCTTTGAGCCGCTTCTAGATAGAAAGGATGAATGAACCCTTAGACCGTGAATGTACAACCAATTTCCACTCCTTTCTGTATCATCTCCAAAGGCTAGTCTTAGATAACATGTAGTCACAGGACAGAATATAAACCTAGTACCAGTCAAAGGAAGCTACAGAAACAATGATAGGAGTGGTAATGTAGTAAATATAGTACCAGTAAGAAGTTTGAAAATGTAACAAATACAGACGACTTTACATGTGAAATGTATTGTCATTATTTGAGTTGCAGACGACTTTACATGTGAAATGTATTGTCATTGATTGGGGTGGAGACGACTTTACATGTGAAATGTATTGTCATTGTTTATGTGCTACTTCTCTCTGATGTTTACATCTGTTTAATAAAGGAATTAGGAATGGCAAATTTACGAAGAACTGGAGCTCCCAGAGATAGATGTAGTGATAAACAACCACGAATAATACCAATTCTAGTACTTAGAGCAATGTTTTCATTGGGGTCTCGATTATCATTATGAACCCGGGCATAATCATAATCAAGGCATCATTGAAGGCCTTATAGGTGGCCTACTTTTGCTTTACTTCTCTATGCTAGTTTGTCTTCTTAGTTAGTAGAGATATTTGAATAGATTTAGTGATGAGCAGATTAGCTAAGACTCTTTATGGAGTATCGACTCAAGGAAGAAGAAGTACTAGTAAACTAATGCCTAAGTATGTGTGAGGAAACCAGTCTGTGAAGTAGTTTTCTTTTCTAACATCGAAATAGGTATTCATACTGGAAATTAAAATAAAACTTGAAAGAGAAAATATTCTTTTAGGAAACACATAAGAAGGAAGTGAGGGTTATGTGGAATATGATTTTTGATCTTCCTAATATGATTGATCACGTTTCTAAAGGTTTTAGATATGTCTAAGCAAATCCCTTTCTTTATGTGGTTATGAAAATATATGCCTTATTCAATAGAGTTTTAACATCATTATGTATCGTTGAAATTTATGATAAATCAAGCAATGCCTTGTATGAACTCTCTTCTATCATTTAGACCATTTGTTTGTCATAATTGTAAATAGTACATTTCATTTCTCAATTTTCACTCAAAGCATGAAAAAGTTTCTAGATTATAGCATGTTTGGTTGAGATTTCTTGATTAAAAACCGTCGTTATTAGAGGAAAGTTGAAGAACTTGGCACAAAAGAAGGATATAAGTAGATCTTTCTCTAATATTCTCCAATTTGACATTGAAAATCTTTTGTGATCATCTTTTCATTGTATGTTCTTTTAAGTTTGTTTTAAATGGTGGAGAAAGAAAATTTTTATAGTTTACGTCATACATCTTGTGCTATTTATCTTTTTGAATAGCTATAATTTTAAAGATTGTTTCACCTTTTGAGTGAAATTATTTATTTTTCCTGCTTTAAAACTAAATTTCAATACAATCATCCCTCAATTTCTTTATTCTACTGCATTCTACTTAGGGTTAACAAAATTGTTGACTTTGGACAGTTTTGCTAGATTACTATCATTTTATAAGTAATAGGAATTCTTTGTTTTACTCTACTAAGAGTGTGAAGGGCTTACTATTGGGCTTTCCCTGGTTTTTGAAATCCGTATTACAAAAAAAAAGGGTAACTTAAGATATAAGAGAAAAATTTCCTTTGTTCTATTTGTTTGTCTTAAAAGTGATCAATTGCTTGTTGCTAAACATGTTTTATGAGATTGCGTTGGATATTTGTGTTTCGAGCTTATTGTCAAAATTTTAAATTTGTGTGAATTATTGCTTCTAGTGTTATCTAAATTTTTGTACACGTGTGTTTTGAGCATTTATTTTTATTTGAAAATTCCCAACCAAGTATAACTCATAGATAGCATGTCGTCCGAATAGATTCACTTAAAAATCTAACTTGAATATTTCATTTGAATTTTCTAAACTAAGTTGGTATGAAACTATGTTTTTGAAAGTAATTTTCCTATTGATTTTGTTAAAAACTAAAAACTGTTAAGTGTGCATTATTGCGGGGTTTCATTAAATCTTGAGCATATAATTATTTCAATTCCAATCGCTAGTTGTAAAAACTCTAAATTATGACATCTGCATAGGATTTTTGTGAGAACTAGTCATATGTTGGAAATAGCACTTAATTCTTCCAAGTCTTGTTATAGGTAGTTGGAAATCTAAGTGTTTGGTGTTAACCTATTCAAAGAGTTTGCATATCCAATGATGCTATGACATGAACATCCTTGTTATATTACTTCCCTCATTAATTATGTTGGAGAATTTGAGTGCGGGAATTTTATTTCACTATATCAGAAAATTTTTAACAAATTTAATTCTTGAAAGTGGCTTGGAGTATACTATTTTAAGTTCCGTTTTAATGTGTGCTTTGCCACTCCTTGAGTTTTAGCTATTTACACTTTGTGAAATTTAGACCATTTTTCTTGAAATACCTGGTCAACCATTGTTTTTGGTAATCTCTCTTGTTGTTGTAAACTTGATTGATAGTATTGGTATGTTAAAAAAGATTAGCTTCAAATGGTGCATGTTAGAATTAGATGAAACCTAGTGGATAAGCTGGTCTTAACTATTGCAATAACACACGGTTGAATTTTAAGGCATGCATTTCATTGGAACCCTATTTTGAAATACATTGTACTTTTGGTCCATTGAAATTAAGATGTCTTGTCACTTTTTCATAGTGAAATAACCTTGCATTATATATCCTTGTTTCATATTGAAATTGTGATGAATGCCTTCAAGATAACATGAACTATTTGACTTGGCAATTTTGAATTTATCTCATTGCTTGCTAAAAAAAAAAAAAAAAAAAAAAAAAAAAAAAAAAAAAAAAAAAAAAAAAACTGAAACCATGAGGATTAGCTTCCTGGATTTTTACCCAAAGAAATGAAGTTCTAAATATGAAATTTTGAATGTGCACTTTAGTAAATCTTGATCATCCATTTAAGTTAAAAGTTAGTGTTTTGATACTCCTTCGAAACCTTACTTTAGTGCACCACTATAAGAATACTTTTGAGCCAAATATCCTATCCAAACCATTAGAGTCCAGATATATAAAATATGCATTGGAATTTGTTTGTTACGATAGTAGTTGAAGATTGAATTTTGCCTTCTTATAACATTTACATCTATTGATAAGTGAGTATTGAACATGAAATTTATAGTATCATGTGAATTTCATAGAAACTAAATGGTACTGAAAAGTTGTCTTGGATTTCATTAAAACTATTTTTCGGTTACTTTGAGGATAGTACATTGACTTTTCCTCACTCCTGATAAAAATGTTGAGAATTTTAAGTCCTCATCTTATGTTAGAAGTTTGGCGTAGTGTTTACTTTGGCTAAGCAAAGAGTTGCTAATACAATCAAAAAATTGCTATTTCTTGTGAAGAAACTAGTAAAAACCTTAGAGATCTAAGGAATAATTGAACTTCTAAAATAGTCTGAGAGCTTGGATAGGAAAAGCTCAGATAAGATAGACGAGCAGATGCTCGAGATCTAGGTGTGCAAATGTGCACGAGGCGGTATCCCTAGGCCTTAAGACAGTGTTACTTAGCATTGTGTGAAGTACGAATTGTCATGGTAACTTTAGACTAGTATGTCTACAGTATGTCTTGAGTATAGCAAAACATTTATTGTCCCAGGTAGTAGTTGAAATGGTTAAAGTTTGAGAAGAATCTCCTAGGTATTTAAGGCTAAAATCCCTAGTGCTGTGGTAATGGATTGAGCCGGAAGACCAATATGTGTTAAGCCAAGAAATTTGAATGGGTCAGCAATAAGGCCTGCGTAACCAAGCACGGTGAGGATGGACAAGTAGGTCCTATGTTCAAATACTAAACCTGGGTACAAAATGAATAAGGTTATTATTTGAATATAAGAGTACATGCTAGTAAGCAGGCATGGTAAGGGAATAGACTAGATGGCTAGAGTTTCCCGACTTTATACGATTAAATTTCAAGGGCGGAAATGTCGGTCACCTTTACGTTGAACAGAGTTATCTGAGCGCTAGTTTCTTGGACCAAATTTGATTGGTCAGACCTTCGAACAAAACACTATGAGCACGAGACGACTCCCAACAGTACAAAACAGACAAAAGAGCTACGCTGACAAAAGAGAAGATCTCTAGAGTTCGAGGTCGAAGATCATGTGTTTTTGAAACTATCTTCGGTAATCAATATCAGTAGAACGCTTGAGAGGCGAAAATTAAAGTCGATTTTACATTCAAAATTTTAGCTAAACGTAGACCAGTCGCCTACCAGATAGCCTTGTCCCCGAACCGGATTAATCTACATAATGTTTTCCATGTTTCTCAGTTATACCAACCAGACCGCGATCATGTCATTAAGTATGAGGTATCTTATGTTGCCACAGTCTATAGGCGCCACGGAGACATTTTGATATAAGGATGTCGAAGTACGACGTGACAATACCTTCGTAATAAAGCCAGAGCAAATTCTCGATCACCGAGAGAACCGGCTTAGACATAGAAACATTCCGATAGGATACATTCCCAAAAATTTATGGTTCAAAGTTTAGTTAGTATAGAGCAAATTTCGAGGACGAAATTTTATTCAACGGGGGGAGAAATGTAATACCCTAAAATTCATGTTCATTATAAACATTATATTTCGGTGAAAAATACCTATTGGAAAAATGTGAATATGTGGTCTCAAAATTTAGTAGCTTATTTAATTTAATTTAGGGAATTTTCTCTTAGAATTAAATAACCAAAGACCCAAATTTTATAATCTTCATTTAAGGATCATAAAATACACAATAATCATCATATTAAACCATGGTTCTTAAAGGAAGCAAGATAATGTTATAAAAATGCTTAAACGAATTAAGGGAAATTAATAAAGATAAATGAACAATTAAGTTTTCACTAATTAAATGATTGTGTAAATCTTCATAATTAATCAAGGGGCAAATTAAGAAGCAACAATTAGGGAGTGTCTTAATTAAAAATCAAGGATCAATTAAAAGACAAATGGAAATAAGTAAAGATTAAGGTGCATAAAGCTTGATTTAATTAAGCACTAGTTTCCATGGTTAGCTAGCAAATGCAATTAAGAGTTAATTAAACTTTGCTAATGACACTTAAGCTTTGATGATGTCATCAATATGACATCACAAGGATGACATCACAAGAGCACATGCTTATTAGTGAAGGGTTTAGATTAAAACTTCTTGATTAAGTTTAGATCTAATGGTTGAGATTAAGGAAGAGGCAAATGGTGGGGCCCACATTGGGTTTGAGATTACCATTCTAACCTTGAGATTTTCCCTATAAATAGAGGCCTTGCCTCTCCTCATTCTTCACACCAAATCTAACTCCAAGAGTTGATTTCTAAGAAGCAAGAAGGAGAAGCAAGAGTCTTCAAGAGGTAAGCTTGTCTTTAGTTTTTAGTTTCTAGTCTTTAGTTCTTTAGTTCTATAGTTCTTAGTAGTTATTAGTATAATTGTTAGTTTAATCTAGGAAATAGGTAAAGTAATTTCCTATAAATGTTTTCAAGCCTTATTGCATCAAAAGATGCCTGACAAGGTGGAAACATGTTGGGAGTAACTTTTAGGATTAATAAAACAAGTTAGAGTAAGATAGGAATTGTGGGGTTTTGCTGGGCTTGTTGGGATCAGTCAGATAGAGGGCATTGTTTGATATGTAAATTTATATTCAAAAATTCTGAAATAATTCATGGTCATAGTAGACATGTATAGCTTTCCATTGATATAAAATATACATCAATTAGAGGTCTGTAGAGGGAGATAAAAATTCTGGAAATAAGGCTACATTTTTCTGGAAAAATTCTGGGCAGAGGTTGAAGATCATTAAAATGGGAGTGATTCACGAATTCTGGGTGAAAACCAATATTTTTTCTAAAAGATAGACATGCTAAGGTTTCCGAGAAATTTTATGGAACCTCGTTTCTATTTTTTTGGAATTAATTATGATTTTTCAAAGTTAAACAGAAAATTCTGCCCAGAAATATTACAGCAGCGTTTTTGAGAAAATAAAGGGATATAATTGGATTAACAAATCCACCAGGGGTAAAAAGGGTCGGTAGTGGCTGAAATGTTCCCTAAGATATTATTTACGAGGTAATAATGCGATAATACTATTATAGGATATCCGGGGAAAAATCGGGAGACGTACCGACCAGGCAAGTGTACCGCCATCCAAATGGACTAAGGTAATGACGCGTACTGTAACACTAACTCTGATGCTTATTGTATACTTATATGTGATAGATACTTTCATAAAGACATGGACGGGACTTTGTCTCGGGTCATGCACCGTGACTAAGTTTATGGGGCTTAGATCACTACTTATACATTCAGCTTTATATACGGGTTATTGTCTTGATAATGCCGTAAGATGTTTTCCTAGCGCTGAGGACACGATGGGCCGTCATGGCACTGGTGAGTGCAAACGTGGGTAACTCTACATGTGCTGTGTGCTATGTACTGTGGATATGTTAGTCTTGCATCTGCTGTGTGCTTATGTATTGATTACTGCTGTAATGTCATGAATATCTGTCATACATATACTGTATTATTTAAGCATGAGGTTAACCGTTACCTGAGGTCCAATGGGCATTGGACCTCAGCTCTTACTATAGCTTCAGGGTCCGGGGAACCGAGGACCGAAGACAAAAGTAAGCAGAGTAAACAGCACGCTAGAGACCCGACTGAAGATTCCTATTTGTAGACTTGTAACATTATGACATTACTCGGATAAATGTGTTGTACATTAATAACAGACGGATACGCCACAGTTAAATGATATATCAATTACTCACTCTTTTACTTGCTCCGATGCTCTACTCTGATGGAAAAAAAAATTTATTCCGCTTTTGAAAAATGGGGTGTTACATTTTATGTAGAGTTCTATTTTATTTATGATTTTAAACCAGTTTTGTCAAACAAACTAATTTATTACGTATTCGAGGTAATTGATTGATGATTCAATATATATGTAGACTTTTGTTTTTATTCATGATCATATGATGTAGTGATTAAAGTTATTGTCATATTGTGATTATTAGAAGATAAAAATGTTTAAATTATTTACTCTTGTATTTTAATAAATTATGAGAATGGGACGTTATTCACTGGAAAATTTGTTTGGATCAGATAGTATTGCCGACCGTGTACCTCCTGCAGAACAGTGAAGAGTCTCCTTATAAGGGTATAAAGTTCGCAGATCCATCTCGTTGTACTATTAGTTGATGTAATCATAGCCATAGATTGTTGTATTAATACTTAAAGTTAGATGCTTCATGTAATTTATAGGTAGGATTCATAAGGCTTAAAAAATGTGAATCCACCACCCATATTCCACGACGTGACATTGAAGTTAGTTAAATTGATGTGTGAAATCTCTTTTTCTTCTTTCCACGTCAACGCCCAAGTCTTTTGCAGTGGAGAGAATTTTCTTCGGACGGTGACAAGAGAAAGAGGGATATATCTTGGTAGGCCCTATACTTTTGATAAATGAAGAACCCGTCAAACTTGATATATTAAATGGATCATGAGCTGACTACGATAGTTCTTTTTTGAAACTAACTTTAATTATTAGAATCCCAATGTGAAACAAAAACTATCCAGGAGTTGCGTATTTTTAAGTCTATCTTGAAATTGTTAGTCTAACTTTTTATTTTTTTAAGGATCTTCCATGTCCTGTAACTACTTGCTCTCTTCTCAAGAAATTATGCGGGTGCTACTATTTATTTTGTAAGTCCCGTTGCTGATTTCACAACATGTCTTCCTCAATTTTCGTTGATATTATTTCATTTAGTTAGTGCAAACACTAGTGCAAAAAAGGCTTTTAAGACCGGACAAAAGAGGGGTCGTAAGACCGGACATGCGACCGGTCTTGTTCCAGCCGGTATTAAAAGTCTACCATTTAATATCAGACTCGAACCGGTCTTAAAGAAACTCTTTTAAGACCGGACATTTAAAAACTTGGGTCTTAAAAGTTGTACTAAATGAAGCCGAAATATTTTTTGTTCGGTCCTAAAGCTCAACTTTTAAGACCGGCCAAAAAATAGGCCACTCTTAAAAGATCGGAATTATAAGACCGGACAAGACACATACGGTCTGAAAAATAGCGGCTTCTAAGACCGACGACTAAATATACACGGTCTTAAAAGACCGACTTTCAAGAGTGGATGATAAATACATCCGGTCTTAAAGATTTTGATTTAAGACTGGACGTCTAAATATACCGGTCTTAAAAGACCAACTTTTAAGACCGGGTTTAATATCAAAACTCAAAAGACCTTTAAGACCGGTCATATAATTACATCCGGTCTTAACAAGTGAACATTTAAGACCGGCTTATTATTTCCGGTCTAAATTTTCCGAATTTTTCCCTATTTGTTCTTCCCGATTATATATATACACAAATCCACCACCCAATCCAGACATAAAAGTCGATACTTTAAGCTACAAGCTATGAACAATTATTTGAATAAATTGAATTGGAAAAAGAATACAAATATTATTCACCATGAGCTATTTGGCCTCTTAATTAATGATTACTATGACTACAACACCTAAATTAATTCATACAATAAGATAACTTACTTACAAATACAATAAGTTACAAGTACAACATACATGCGCCCAAAATAATATTCACTATGCCTTCATCTGATTCCCCCACCTAGCAACGTTACATCCTCTTATATAATATGCCCCTTTGGATCGGATCCTGCCACAAAAATAAAACAAGAACAAAATTCATATGAGTGACATTAACTATGAACATAGATAGAAGGAATATAATATATATATAGTTAAAGCCTTAAAGTCTTCAAAGAAATCTGCATATGAATATTACCTTATGAATTGACTCTTTTATAAAGTGATATCTTCCCATATCCCTTCTTGATGATCACTTCTTATCGGGTTCATTATCCGCTTCATCTTCTTCGTTCATGTCCGGTAGACCCCTTGAAAAAGGAGTACTCTCGGGAATACCATAATTTGAATTCATTTCCTCATCAATATCAATGACCCTCTTTCCTTGGAGAGCTACAGACCACATTTTATTTTCTTGATCGGTGATATAGAACACTTGTTTTGCCCGGTCTCCGCCATAATAAAAGGTTCATCTCCAAAACTTCTACCATTGACATCGACTAATGTAAATCCTAGCCGATCGATCCGAACACCATTATTGACATTAACCCACTTGCATTTGAAAATGGGAAATCTAATTTTCACATAATCCACCTCCCAAATCTCTTCAATAACCCCATAATATGACATGACCGCCAATAAAGGGCTCTTGTCTTTCGAACCGGAGAAGTGCATAGATTCAGCCTCTAACATAACACCACTATTTCGACTGTGCTCGTATCATCTAGGGACTTCGTGTAAAATGTATAACCATTGATCACATACGAATTCCAACTTATGACATCAACCTCGGGACCACCGCTAACCATTTGATTGTATCGAAACACATTCCTCTCCCTCGACCTTTTGTTTGAACCGGTTTGCAAAAGTTCTCGTTATGCTCCCTAATCAACCTTTGTTCGTCATTCGATGATTTTCTTTCCTTACGGCTGCTTTATGTGTAGCTATGCTGGCTTGAACTTCATCGACATTATTCAAGATGTATAAGTGGACTTGTGACAATTCATCAGGATCCACACTCTTTACGGAAGCCCCTCGTCTACCCCCATCATCATGTTGACGTTTTGGAAGCCCAATATGTCTTACTTTGGCCAAATAATTTTGACAAAATTCCATGGCTTCTTCATAAACATATTTCTGAACAATCGATGCTTCTGGCCGGTATGCGTTCTTCACGTACCCTTTTAGGAATTTCATAGATCTTTCAATTGGGTACATCCACCGTAAATGGATAGGGCCACACATCTTTATCTCCCTCACTAGATGAACAATTAGATGAACCATGATGTCAAAAAATGTAGGAACAAAAAGCTTCTCAAGGTGGCACAAGATAAGATATCCTTCATTCTTCAATTCATCCAACTTTTCAATCTCGAAAACTTTACTACAAAGCGCATTGAAGAAGACACAAAGTCTAGTCAAAACGACCCCGAAGATCATATTCGGCGATGCCTCGAATAGCTATTGAGAATAGCTGTTGCATCAAGACATGACAATCATAAGAATTTTGGCCTACTAATTTCAAGTCCTTCATCGATACAAGCCTCTTCAAATTTGAAGAATACCCCGTGGGAACTTTCGTGCCATGTAAACACTCACAAAAACTTTGTTTCTCATCCTTAGACAAAGTATGAGAAGCCGGGACAATAAGTTCTCTTCCCATCGGCCTTGGATGTAACTCTTCGCGTATTCCCATTGCTATCGATCCAATCTTGCCTTCACACCATCCTTGGAACTACCTTGTATGTTGAGAAGCGTGCCGGCAATATTATCACATATGTTTTTCTCCACATGCATGACATCAATACAGTGTCACACATCAAGATAGCGCCAATATGGAAGATCGAAGAATACAGATCTCTTTTTCCATATATTTGTTTCTTTTCTACTCTTTGCGGTCTTACCGAAGACAACATTGATATTTTTCACCTTTTCATAAACTTGCTCCCCGGTCGTCAATGCCACCGGAGCATCTTCATACTCTTGGCCACCAAAAAGGCTTTCTTTAATCGACAATATGGGTGGCCCCGTCTAAGAAATCTCCTATGTCCAAGATAAACCGTCTTTCTTCCATGTTGAAGTTGATGGTAGCGTGTGCCTTCTTCACAAACCGGACATGCTTTATGGCCTTTTACACTATACCCGACAAGTTCCCATATCTTGGAAGTCGTTTATAGTACAAAATATCATGGCTCGCATTTTAAACACCTCCTTCTTGAAAGAGTCAAAAACATCGACACCTTCGCCCACAACTCCTTCAAGTCTTCGATCAAGGGTGAAGGTAAACATCAATGTCATTTCCGGGTTGTTTCGGTCCCGAAATCAACATAGACTTGCATGATGTACTTTCGTTTCATGCATAACATTGGAGATAAGTTGTAAATAATCGTAGTACAGGCCATGAACTATGTATGCTGCTAAGGCTTCCATATGGATTCATGCCATCTGTGCTAAGGGCAATCATAAGGTTCCTAGGTTCTTCGTCGAAGTTCGGAAATAATTGATCGATTTTCTTCCATTGAGAAGAATCGCCGGATGTCGAAGCTTTCCATCGAAATCCTCTCATCGCATGCCACCTCAAATTTTTTGCATCATTTTCATTCGCAAACAACCGCTTGAACCTTGGTATGATTGGAAGATACCACAACACTTTTGCAGGCCCCTTATTTGACTTGTACCTTGGGGTTTCACATAGCGGACAATTCTGCTCCTCTTCAAACTCTTTTCTATAAATACGCAATCATTCGGGCATGCATGGATCTTTTTGTACTCCATCCCACATATGGACAAAGTATTTTCTTAGCATCATAGTATCGATGCGGCAACACATTATCCATGTCCTTAAAAGCCTGCATTGATGAAAACTCTTCTTCTCCATCCATGCCATGCCTTCAAGCTTACCAACATTCAACAATTGGTATTTTTACACCCACGGATAATATTACCATATGTGATCGGATAATCCATATCCATGTCATTATCATCAAAGGCCACTTCCCTATGTTGAGACCCACTTGGTATTTTTTCACCATGTCATACCCATACTGTATAAGTCTTACAAATTCCTTCACAAATTAAATGTGTGTGTATAACTTCAGGACTTAGTCACCTCTCATTCAAACATTTTACACAAGGGCAATAAAACTTCCCACCCTCATCATGGGCATTTTGTTTAGCAAATTTTATAAAGTCCCTCACCCCATTCTGATATTCAACACTCGTCCGTTTAGCATTTATCCAACTATGATCCATAGTAGAATTCCTATATATATAGACGGAAAGATTTAACATACATATATATGCTCAAATGTCGGTTATGTTTTTTTTCCTTTTTTTTCGGATAAACTTGCTCATTAAATGCAGAACGAAGAATCACTTTTGGTCATAAATGTATCGTAGTGAATCCAAGAACCAAAATAAATGCATGACGAGGAAATTAAATGCATCGCATGAAGGTCTTGTGGACTCACCTGTAGCATATAAATTCAAATGCGTTTGCTTAGTCTTTCTTCTCCCGCCACGAACGTTGATGTTGCGACAAAGCAAGAGTAACCTAAAAACATTTATTGGTCAGTTGGGTAGGTCTAAAGTGCAATTATAATCTTCAAAATACAATATCCATTAACAACACAGAAACCCACAAGAACATTTGATCGATTTCGCTCAACCTTGGAAAAACCCAGAACGATGAGCAGGAAAATCATAAAGTTATATAATCGAAAAACCTCTTACAGCTTGGTCTATAGACGTTTAGCTAAGGAACCAGAAAGTGATTGTCGAGAGAGCAACGCGAACCGGCGACGACAAAGTGGCGACGTAACCCGAGTAACACTTTAGGCGCGACAAGAGAAGTTCGAGAGAGGGAAATTTAATATTCCGCGCGACGTAGCGAGACATGTTTTATATTTTGGATTTTATTAAGACCGGAATTTTATAATACTCCGGACCTAAATTGAGACAATTAAACCGGTTCATTAAAAAGTAGACGGTTCTATATATAAAACTTTCTAAGACCGAAGTTTTATAATACTCAGGTCCTAAAATTCCTCGTTTTTGTGATTTCTAAAAAAAGGATTTGGCGAGCGCAAAGAATGAATGAATAAAAATTAAAGGAAAACTGGAGTTTCTTTAATTACATATATTACTTGCATATGCACGTACACAAGAAAAAATACAAAAGAAAAACAAGCGAGAAAATTATCAAAAACAAGAATCGACTAAACATCTCCTAAAGCTTATTATCCTCCAAAGCCTTGGCGATTTCGGCGTGAACAGCATTAATTTTCCTCCGGAGATCAGCAAGTTCCTGTCTTCGTTGCATCAGCCACAATGCATCATTAGAGGAAAGAGGAGAGGGGTCAACGGGAGGCGCGCTGGGGCCAACTGGTTGGAGAGGGGGAGCAAGGGATGGAGGGGGTGTGGCAATCTCTTGATCATCCGAAGAAATAACAATGGGTCCAACAACCTGAGACTCTTCTATCACAATGGAACGCACTCTCGATGGAGGAGGTGCACCGTATAATGATCGACGGAAGGCACGAGCATCATGAGTAAGAGTACCCCTACGAGCGGTGATCTTGTATCTAACCATGGTTTGAGTAGTTGGGTGGGGCAGAGAGGTATGAGGAGTTACTTAATAAAGGTAGAGAGCTGTTCTCAGATAGCCACGTACGTAGTTTGGAGTTACGAGGTAGTGAGGAATTAATAAGGAGTTATAGGTACGCGGTATAAAATTCCATTATTTAATATTTTTGCAATTCATTTTATTTTAAGACCGACCTTTTTTAAAATATCCGGTCCTAAAAGTCTAAATTACTTTTAAGACCGACCTTTTATCATTAACCCGGTACTTATAGGTATGCGGTATAAAATTCTATTATTTATTTTTTTTAAGACCGATCTTTTATAATACGTCGGTCCTAAAAGTCTTACTTTTAAGACCGACCTTTTATCATTTACCCGTACTTATACACTGTTCAAATGAATGATGCGAGTCTCTTCGGCTTCCGGATAAACTTCCCAACTAGGCGTCTCCTCGTATTCTGATGAACAATGCGTCTCCTCATTAAAGTTTCCGGCGTTTCACATTGTTCAGGATGGGTTCTCTATTTAAACCCGTTGTTACTATACTTTCTTCACATTCTTCTCCCCCAGGTCCTCCGTTTCCTCCTCCTCCTCTTCAACCTCAGCCCCCACTGTAATGGCTGCTCCCCCAGGTCCTCCGTTTCCTCCTCCTCCTCTTCAACCTCAGCCCCCTCCGCCACCGCCTCCTCCAAATCCGACTGTGAAGCAGTTGGTGCAATCACTGGTGGCCCGCGTCGATCAAATCGATCGACACTTAGGCCAATTGGTTCAGCTTGCTCATACCATGAACAACAAGCTGAACATGGTACTCCACGCCAATGACGTGAAGTACGATCCCGCTGAAGACGACTCTGACGATTCCGACAACTCCGACAACTCTGACGCCCCCTCCCTCTCCGACTACGAGAGGGATTATTTTTTTTTTGGTTGCTTTTTTATTTTGTTATTTTTTTTGATCGTGATGCGTAAAAAAATTAGTAAATAAAATATTTTTAAATTTTGTTCTCGTGCGAGTTTAGTACTTTATCCATTATCGAACTGGAAAGCAATAAACAAGGCAACTATGAAGGATGGATAATGGCGAGACTAAAAAACCTAAAATAAAAGAACGAAGACTTTTAGTTAGTAAATCGACGGTCCTAAAAACACGCCATTTTTTGTCGGCTTTGGTTTCCATATCCGATTGCCTCTTGTCCTTTTCATTATCGTCTTTTTTTTTTCCGACAAAAAGGAAACAAACAAAACATTGTCCTCGTGTAAATTAACAATAGAAATTCATAGAATACAGTTAAGAACATACAAAAAAAAGGATCATTTACCTTATTCGAATAAGAACAAACAAAGTGACTATTCTTCTCAAGGTTGGACCTTCGTTATCGTCGGTTTTACCTCCCCATATTGGAAACAAAGTGTCCTTTTCATTATCTTCCTTTTTTTCCGACAAAAAGAAAAAAAGACAAAATAAAAGGGACACCGATAATGCTTTGCTCCACATATGGAAAGGTAAAAACGATGATAATGAAGGACCTAGCTTGAGCGAACGCCGTAAACCTCGGTTGTCTTCAACCCTATCCATTTAATTTGTCCGAAAAGAGGTATTTAAAGGTGACTGACTTTTAAGATCGCACAAATAAAACTATACGGTCCTAAAAGTTAAGCAGACTTGTAAGCAAAGGACTTTTAAGACCGATTATTTATAATAATACGGTCCTAAAAGTTAAGCGGGCTTTTAAGAGTGACTTTTAAGACCGACCTTTTATAATACGTCCGGACCTAAAAGTTCATGCGGACTTTTAAGCTTTTAGGAGCGGACACTAAAGCAATATACGGTCCTAAAAGTCTCATACTTTTTACACCGAAGACTTTGCGGACCTTTAAGACCGGACATCTTTGTTAATGAATGGTCCTAAAAGTCTCAAATTTCAAACACTAAATTAAATAGCTATATCCACCATCCAATAATACATTCGAAACCCAAAATGGACACAAGAAAATTGTTCGAAAAATTAACTAAATTTATTTATTGAATTTTACATTGCCTATGTATATTTACAAATGAATTGTTCAAAAAAATAAACAAATTTAGAAGATCGATTATTGTTGCTACGGAATATACTTACAAATGAATTTAGGACATTAATTATTGTCCTTTTTGTGACTCTAAGATCAGACCATACGAGATATTCACAAAACACATTGCGTATGTGCTCCAATTCATCATGAGAAAAGGGAGCGAGTGCATTGAAACATCTCGTAACATCAAAGACGAAAGAATCGAATTAACTTGCGTGCATATTTCATTTGTAACAATAAGCCGAAACTGAATTAACTTGCATAATATGTAACATCAAATACATTTACCTTTGTAGTTAATTTAATATCCCCTCGCGTGGTAATATCATACATGTGTTTCATGATGTCGCCACATAAGTTGGACGCCGTGGTTGGTTGACGGGTCTAAAAAGAACAAGAAATATATATAAGAGCATATATATAGCTTAATGACCAAGTTCACAAGGCGGTGTGCTACAAATATTGTACCAACCTCGTGTCATGTACCATATGGGGTTGTCCGAGTACCACGCCTTTTCTTTTATACTATTTGGAAGGTCCTCATGACACTATCATCAAAATCACAAATTTATCAATGATTCACTGAAAATTCAACGCAAAGATTTCAGACAAGAGAATCAAAATGACATGCTTACTCGTTGATGGTCTGCACCAACGTAGGAAATGGCTCACCATGAGTGGAGCATAAGAAGATAACTTTATGCTCCTCCATGCACATGAGGACCAAGTGCCAGTGGCGGCTGAAAATTCACGTGAGTAAACTATACTCAATGATATATGTAGCGTGAATTAAGTGAATTGCGGACAAGATTTTTGATATGTACCTGTGGAAGAATGGCAAAAAGTACAACTTTCTTCTCACTTCACACAACCTCTTTGATATGTATGTCTCTCTCTCCCGCATGGATGTTTGACTTGAATAGACGGGGCACAAGAATCCAAAATCGTTGATCCCGCCCTTTTGAACCAATTCTTGATGCAAGAACCTACAATAATGACATCGATCGGGGAATTAGTATATATGTATGTATGTCTAAACGATGCATTTAAATTATGTACTCATAGACGAAGATACTTACTTCATAAAAATTTGAACAATTGCATCGTAAGCTCGTCGAGGAAGCGGCGGGGACTCAACATCAACGGTGTCAACTTGAATGGGCTAAGGATGAGGACGCCTACTACTTCATTGGCAGGCCACGATTTATCCTTAAAATATCCACTCTTCATCATATCGGATATTTTTTCCTGGCGTACGACCAACTTAGCGATGGGGATAGAGCTTGAGGAGGGGATGGAGCTTGATGAGGGGATGGAACTTGAGGAGGAGGGGTTGAAGCTTAAGGAGCGGTAGAGACATGTACAAGCATCATCGGCCAAGGGATGAAGGTTCCCTTGACATCACTCACAAGCTTCGGCTCATCGGTTTGGAGAGGAGCGGTGCATCAATGATCACCTTTTCAAGCGACACTCGACTTCATCATCAAGCATTTTTTGGTGGTGTACAATTGATCCCAAGTTGTGAACAATCCCTTTTGCAACCAATAATCGTCCATCATGATGATCGGATCCTCCACATAAAGGTCACAAGGTTGTTCGATGTCCAACAATGCAGCTCCCTTTAGTGCTCTCGCACGTTGCGAGTGAGTGTGTGAAGGGAACACTGGTCTCGGACGATTGCTCAAAAGAAGCCTCATCCGACTCAGTTCCTCCTCATCGGCTCATCCGGGATTGAAACATTGCGGTCATTGAAGCTTCTTTAGCAGCCAGCGTCCGGTCCATCTCCTCCCGGTAACCATACTTTGTCTATGGCGTTTGGATGTACCAAAGACTTGCTTTATGCCTACCCTCGTCCTCCAATCCCCCTTACACGCCCGGGTGATCCGTTTTTCCGGCCGCAACGGTCGAACATCATTCCTCCCGTCCGACACAAAAGATCCCTCTCGCTTCTTTCTTTTTAAGATCTTCCTGTAAGATACAGATAACGAGAAGCTTAGTAATGAAACATGTTTAGTAACTAAAAAATAACAATAACGATACTTACAATTCTTTCAGCAACTAGACGAGTTTGTTCACTCGTGTAGGCGCCGCTTGGCTTTTGCCGAATATGCAACCACAACTCCTCGCGACGTATTGGAGATGGAGGAGCATGTATCACAGAAGGATTGGATTCGCTTCATCATCCAATCTCTTCCGCTTGGCCGCCATCAAATCTTTTTCGGCCTTTTGATATCCGCCGCGAGAAGCCCTATGAGGGCAATCATTCTTTCTACCTATCTCTCGTGCTTGTTCCCTTCTTTTATGTGAATCGAATTGAAAACATCTATTAATTATGAATTCCAGCCATGCATGTCACTAACGTAAATTAGAGAACTTCGCTTCATATGAACGTCAATCAAACGGTAGTCAAATTCTTCACTTCATCAAGTTTCAACATTTTATTTAAGGAAGATGTAGAATTGTAGAAGAAATTGGAGCTATGTTTTGTAGTGCTAGCTAGATAGATAGGTTAAGAAACAAAAGAGAATTATGCTTACTGAGAATAATACAAACTTGATCCTTTTTAAGGCATCCAGTGGGATCAGCGAGTCCCATTAGATAGTAACAATTGGGTATATAAAGTTTCCCCCTTTTAAGACTATTCATTTCCTCCTTTGCAAGACAAACCATTACACAATTAATACCTTCTCATCGTAATTTACCTTTTCAGGGTTGACATATCAGACTTGCATAGACAAAGGCAGGAAATGTATACTTCTATTCACACACCGAACCATTATATAACTAATAGGATTAGATGAACACAATAACATTCACATATCCGCACAGGTTAATAAGCAAACAAAAGGAAAACAAAACTAAATATAAACTCACCGAGCTTCGAGGAGTGGTCCGCAGAAGAAAAAATTGTCGCCAAATTCGTTCATCAATAAATGTGTAAACTTCCCAAGGATGTTTGGCAGGCGGAACCTCGGAGAAAATATACGTGTTAGCGAGAAAGGTCTTAAACTTCCTCCACCGATCAGCACAATAAGACAATGTCTTGTCTTTCAACTTCCGACGATCGGGGACAGTGTATGTAACCCGGATAGTCTCCCAAATAGGATCCTTTACATTCTTAAAGTCCACACTTTTCCACTCATCTGTCAAGATGCTAACCTTGATGCGTGCTAGACACCGACAAAACTATTATATTTGCTTTTTTATTAGGACCGACGGGTTCCAACCTTCCATCAAACTGAATCTCGAGCTTTGACCCGAAGTCCGACTTAGGGTCACATCCATCATTCGTGTGCCTCTTCTACCACGGCGTGCGGGCGATTACGAGCCTATTGTGAGATGAAGAGGGTTCGTTCTCACTCACACCACACCGAGAAGCGGCGTTGCCGGAACACGAATAGAATAGTTTTCACCATCCATTTTGAGACGGGAAGAGAGGAATGCCCGAGCAAATGAGAGAGTAACGGGGGCGATGGTACGTGGGCGAGGAAGAGAGGTAATGCAACAGGAAGGGTTTTGGAACGTGAACAGAGGTTCTCCACAGAGTAACAAAAGCTTTCGCGCGAAGAAATGTATATCTTGCGTGGATTTTTAAGACCGGATGCAAAAGAGACGGTCTTAATATTTACATTAATCCCGGTCATATTAAAAGTCCGATCTTAAAAGTTTAACCTTTAAGACCGTTCCTTGTAAAATGCCGGTCTTAATATTAATGAACTTTTTTCGTACCGGAAGTATCATATGTCCGGTCATAAAAGAAAACTTTTAAGACCGTCTTGTTAATAAGTTCGGTCTTAAAACTTTAGACTTTTTATATTTAAATTTTTCCTTATTATGTTTTACCGCAGAAAATATAAGTACGGCTATATGAGATATATTTATAAAGTAATTGAAATTTCAATTCAATTTTTAAGACCGGTTGTTTTTTAGTCGGTCTCAATAATGTTTTTAAGAGCGGTGAAAAAATGGTCCGTTGCAAGAAGTTCTTTTTATTTACTGAAAGCGCCACCGGTCATTCCTTTAAGACCGGGGTGTCGATTGTCCACTCTAAATGAGGCGGTCTTAAAGCCCTTTTTTGCACTAGTGAAAGTAGATCTCTCATATTTGTTTTTGAAAAACCAAATTCTATTTTCTTTTTCATTTTATGTCAACTTCTTCATTTGGTTATCGGGGAGTATTATCACAGTTAATTCTCTTGGGAAGAGAGGTGAGCAAATAATTATCAGAGAAAAATTTGGCATGCATTTTTTTAATGTTCCTGTACTTCAAGTTAATTAGTACAACTGATAATCGCATTAATTAAGTTTTTTTTTTTACTAAATAAAAAGATTTAATTCAGGACTTCGGGCCTAAAGAAAAAAGAATTTGATTGGGTAAAGTAGCAACTTGGTCTCTGCTGCTTTTATTTATTAGTAGTCCCTTGTCTGTCTCTATTTATTATAAGATTCTATTATATTGTCATTTTTAGGGTTGTCTGCTATTAAATTGCTGAATGTCAAATTGTCCTAACTGATTGCTAGGAGTTCATTGAATTAGGCTCCCAAGGGACTGACATGGTGTTCTTGAGCTATACAAGTGAATTGCCAGAATTTGTTAAAAAGGAACAACATTTTTCACTGTTCTATTTCTGTTTTTTTTTTTTACTATGCTATGCTTCATATTTAAATTTAAAGTGGAGGCAAGTCAATGTTCTCAATTGCTAGGAAATGGCTCCATGTTTCGTGTTTTCGCTTGGGGACGTACACGCTCACCACTTTTTACCTCTTTTCCCCAGACCACGTCCGCAAGAGGATTTCCTCATCAGCGGATCCCTCATTATCTCTCACAGGCAAATCCGGACCGTCGAAATCCTGATCCAAGGGTCCAGAATAATTTTCTTAAAAACCGCGATTTTTAAGAAAATTATTTTGGGCCCTTGGATCAGATTTCGACGGTCAAGATTTGCTGATGATGAGAGATGGGCAGAGAAATGATGATGACAAGATCCGGACCCGACCACGTCCTTAATTATTTTCCTGTTAAAAAAAATTGATTTCAATTAAAATAGACCCATAAATTCATATGTGTTGGGGCTTAATTTTAAATGTTAAGCGGTGATCCATCTATGAAGTATTCCGTTAGGGCAACTAGACACCATAAATTTTCTATAGGGACAAAAGTACATATTAAGTCAACTAAGTTCAACAAACACATTAACCGATAAAATGGTGAAATAATACATATAAATTTTTCCTACCAGTACAAAAATACAAATGAAGTTTTTTACGAGATGTGGCAGTTTTATAAAATTTTGGAAACTTGATGCATATTTTTGTATTTTTTTTTTAATTCACATGTTTGCTAAATGTTCATCATCGTTAGTTAACTTGATGGTTGTGATATTTTTGTATCATTTTAAAACTTTATATATACTTTTGCATCCAAAAGAATGTTTATGGTGTTATTTACCCATTGTGAAATGCTTCAGGGATAGATTTGCATATTAACCATAATTTTAAATATAAGATCTTGGTCTAATTTATTTCCTTCATTCAGTATATTTTTGTTAAATTACCCGCTTTAATTTTATTTTTTTCTCTTACTCTTTTGTGTCATAGGGAGATGGGATCTTGATGGAGTTTGGTTTTTTGCTTTTTTTTTTTTTTTTTTTTTGGGTGGCTTTTTTCCTATTTGCCACTTTTTAAATAACTAATTATCATTTTGCCACTGTTTTCAAAATATTTCCCAATGTGCCACTATTTAGTTGACTAAACCAAGATTTAGTCGACTAAAATGTGGGGCGCTGATTTTTTTTACTGCCCCACGATTTAGTCGACTAAACCAAGAGGCTTAGTCGACTAAATAGCGACAGGGGTATTTGGAACCCTAATCCACCACAAAACCTCCCCAAACCTCTCCCCCTCTATTTTTTTCATCAAATCCTTACTGAATCCGTTCGTGGGTAGCGAAGGAAACTTCATTCTAGCATCATTTGCGTCGATTTTGATATATTCTCATCTCCATTTTGAATTTCCGCCGTTATTCTTTCGTTTATGCGAACCCCCATTTCCCTAGAAGGTAAACAAATTAATTAAAAGTAAAAATGAGTTTTATATTTAAAATCAAAGTTCAACCAAGATCAATGAGGATCAAGGACATGACTAAGAATCCTAACAAAAAAATCTCCAATATAAAATCTTAATAAAAAAATTAATTTTATGATTTCTTAAACCCGAATATGAAGAAATATTTTTCAAAATTTATAATTTATATTGATTACATTTAAAATATCAAATTGATTAGTTAAGATCTTGATTTAAAATAGATATGAAAATCCTAATGATATCCTCATTTTCAAACTCATCAACAACAACTTCTTGAGGTACTCAACCTACCTCCGACAAGCATTCATACATTACTCATAATATATCAAAATATAGGAAAATGATATCCTATATGAGATTATAGAGGATAAAAAAAGTTACTATATCAAAATATAGGAAAATGATATCCTCATTACCCTCTTTTATATCATCATCTCATCTCCATCCTTAGATAATGAAATGTATATTTTAGATTTAATATTTTATAAAATTATTATTATAATATTTTATAATTTAAAATTTTTTATTTATTACATATTGCAATTATGAAGGGTATAGATCAAATTTTAAGAGTTTAAGTTTACTTATTTATGTTTATAGAAATAATTTTATAAAAGATTGAATCTGAATAATATATTGTTTTAATCTAACGGTCTATATGAGATTATGAGAATAAAATGAAAAAAGAAGACAAAAAAATAACCCCAAAATATAAGGTAGACAAATAATTAAAAATAAAAATGAGTTTTACAAGGTTCCAAAGTTGGTGAGGATTGTGGACATAACTAAAAATCGTAAATAAAAATCATCAATATAAAAACTTAATAAAAAAATTAATTTTATGGTTGTTTTATAGCTCCACACGCCAATAGGATCCGAACGCATGACAAAGGAGTTGATTATCTAACGGGTCCTACAATATTATCGAGCGTGCGCATGAACATGATAAAGAGTTTCACGTTTAACCCTATAATTTATACTAAAATATTAATAATATTAATAAATAAATAATCGGATGAAGAAAAAGTAAAAGCCCCACATAAACGAAAGAACAACGGCGGAAATTCGAAATGGAGATGAGAACATATCGAAATTGACGCAAATGATGCTAGAATGAAGTTTCCTTCGCTACCCACGAAAGGATTCAGTGAAAAAAATAGAGGGGGAGAGGTTTGGGGAGGTTTTGTGGTGGATTAGGGTTCCAAATGCCGCGAGTGGGGTTTTAAAAAAACTCCCTTGTCGCTATTTAGTCGACTAAGCCACTTAATTTAGTCGACTAAATCGCGGGGGCGATCAAAAAAAATCGGTGCCGCATTTTAGTCGCTAAATCTTAGTTTCGACTAAATAGTGGCACATGGGAAATATTTTGAAAAAAAGTGTGACAAAATGGTAATTAGTTATTTAAAAAGTGGAAAATAGGAAAAAAGCCAAGTATTATGTTTCATTTGCAATCCACTGTTTGACGGGATAATTTGGAAGGAACGGGTTGGAAAAAAATTTAATAAAAAATGGGCAAAGTGATATTATAAAATTTTAATAAAGAGAAGACTTACGATAAAATAATAAGAAAACTTAATAAAAACTTGTAACTCCACTGATTTTTTTCTTTAAACAAGGGAAACTGTAATTTCCTCTTTTCATCTTTTTAAAATTATGCAAAAGAACATCTAAATATTAGGAGTTATATGGAAATACCTGTTTTTAAAATAATTAAACAATTAATTGATGATTGTATAACTCACGCCTCTCATTCTCTCATTTGCAGGCATAAGGATTTAAATAGTTGCGGTGGTTGGTGACAGAAGAGAGCAAATGCAGTAATCATAGTAAAAATTGAACAGCATGCATTATATTTTCATTTCTTGTATTAGATCTTTTTTTTTTTCTTATTTAATCAAGGGCACCTCTTTCAAGGCTTAGAGTGCAAAGGCTTTTTGCTTCTTGGGTTTCAAATTTGTCTTGTCCTTCTTATTGGAATGAGACAGTTTATTACCTTAACCAATAGTTTGTTAATTATGAGACTCCCAAGTTATTAAATTGCCTGACTTCACAGTAATTCTCCGACTAAACTAGCTTTCTCACTTTGAAGTTAGCTAAAATGATGTGTGAAATCTCTTTTTCTTATTTCTGCGTCAACGCCAAAGTCTTTTTGCCGTGGAGAGAATTTTCTTCGGACGGTGACAAGAAGAAGAGAGGATATATTTTGGTAGGCCCTATGCTTTTGATAAATGAAGAACCCGTCAAACTTGATATATTAGAATTCCAATGTGAAACAAAAGCTTCTCTTTAAATAGTGAATTCGAAGCTATCCAAAATAAATAATTTCTTAATTTGATTTAGGAAATCATTTTCCTCTTTTCTAATTACATTTTGTATTAAAATATTTATTAATATCAATTAATCATTTAAAATGAACGTAATATACATAAAAATGAATATATAGTTTTAAAAATTTAAACTTACAACAATAGGCTAAATTGAATAAAAATGCTATTACATTTTATAATTTTGATTCTCACCATACTAATTACAATTTACAATAATTTATTTGTTGTATTTTTCTTGAAATTAAATTGCACTTATAATAGGCATTTTTTTAAGTTTAATATTCATTCGATATGCCCAGCAAAAGTATATGAGACACTTGCCTAGGACCCGGTATTTTGTGTTATCGAGCTTCAGAGGCAAAGACATTTAGGCATCCTTCACTTCTCATCACTACTTTTCCTTAAGCAATTTTTAAACAAGAGAATTAAGTAATTTTTTTATTAAAAAAATCAGTAAAAATACTCAAGTAAATCAACGGTGTGGATTAAAACCCTTCATCAGTGCAAGTGGGATTTTTAGAAATATCTTTTTTTGTCATTACGTGTCATTGATTTCTCTCGCCCTTCTGTCCCAAAACGTCACTTCCCCTTGTTCTTCTCCATTGACTCTCGTTTCAAACTAGAAAGACTTTGCTTTACTCATTCCCCTTACCATGTTGGCCAGGTAGCTCCTTTCGCAAAAGGCTTCATCACAGAGTCATTAGTTTCTGGCGAAATTTCTGAAGGGACCCGGCTGAGATTTAGAAACAGCAAAAGCCTCTTCTATTATGTTCTTCTGATCTTCTTCTGACCACTCTGATCTCCTTCGCCCCAAGCTTTACACACAGGTAACTAACTTCACATCTAATCTCTTCCCTTCATCATTATGTTCTGTTTGAGCCTCAGAGATGGCGTTGTTTTAATTTGAATGGATCCATTTCTTTCGGAAAAAGGATATATATATATATATATATATATATATATAAAACCAATTCTTCTCTGAATGTTTTTTGACAATCAATTGATGAGAGTAATTTTTTTTTCTCGGAAAACATTTTTTAGAAGCTAATACAAACGGACAATTAGACAAATAATCAGCAAGATACAAGGGGAAGAAAGTGAGTATGACAGAATTCAACTCCGTCGGTTCATCAAATTGATAAACCAATTAATTTATTGGCCGGTTGAAGTTTACACACACAGATAAATATAAAACTAATTCTTCTCTGAATTTTTTTTTTTTTTTTCTGTCAATCAATTGATGATTGTACAACGCTCACCTTTTGTTTGTTGGTGACAGAAAGTGAACTTTGCACATCGAGCCGCATCTTTGCATCTGAATAAGGGGTTTGGGTCAGACAGGTTAGTGCCTTCTTATTTAAGCCTTAAAAAAAAAAACAAAAACAAAAACAAAAAAAAAAAGAAAGAAAGAAAGCAAAAAAAAAAAAGAGTGGTTTTTGATTTTAGCTAGATATGGAGAGCAATTTTATCATGCATGACAAGTGTATGTTATTAAAAGTTTGTTATTTCAACCCGTCTTAAAAAATTCTTTTTAGACCGGTTATTTAAATATTAGGTCTAAAAGGTTAATCTAAAAACCCTTTAGTACTCCCTCCGGTCCTAATTATAAGAGCACTTTTATAGTGCGACCAGAGATAGTATCAGTGTATTGTAATCATGATAATGTTAATCTTAATTTAATCACTGTTAAACCATTACTTCTTAAACCAATATTTCAAATAATTGGATGATGAATCTCTTTTGTTGTGCCTTTAAATTGAAATTGCAGAAGTCCTTTATAACTTGGTAATATATTACCAAGTGTATGAGATGGAAAGGAATATAGAACGGGAAAATAATAATTCAAGCACAAAAGAAGAAGGGTTAGAGAAGAAGGCAAGGCCACAACAACAAATGAAATGTCCAAGGTGCAATTCTACAGACACCAAGTTCTGCTACTACAACAACTCTAACGTCACACAACCTAGATACTTTTGCAAGACTTGCAGGATGTACTGGACTGAAGGTGGGTCCCTCAATAACTTTTATTTTCTTAAAAAAATTACCTTTTTTAAAAAAAATTATTCCAAAATCTAATTTAGAAATTTGTTATTCTAAGAATCTTTAATGGCAAATGCATCCATTTATAAATGAGTTAAAACCATTATTAGTTTTGATTGAATTTTGGTTTTAATTTATATGGTTTTGACTTTTATTGTTTCATAAGAATTTGGCCTAAGTTGAATGTCCAATACGTATACTTTTAAGGAATTTTAGTTTTGGTCTTTATATTTAAACTCACACAAAGTCCTTATGAAATTTTATGGAACAAAATCACCAATTTAAAATTATAAGAACAGAAACTAAAATTTAATCAAACTTTAAAGACCAATAACAATATTGGCTCTTTATACATTTATGCTATATAAATTATAAATAGTTATAAATATGGTTTGACTTATAAATTTACATTAGATTAAAATACTCTAACTTCCTTGCATATTGCCTTAACTATAATAACCTCCCTTTTATTTTGAAAATATACACTTAAGTCCATATTCTTAATATAGTTCTTGAAAATATTTTTAAATTTTTATTTTTTATTAAAATAAATTTTATTTATTAATTTACCCATTATGATACTAAATCTATATTTTTGGTTAAAATGGTTATGAATAATTTAAGATTTTTTTTTTCCATTGTGCACACTTTTTTTCGTTTTGAGATATTTTTATTTAATATTTTTAATTATATTGAGATATAATTTTAATTAATTTAGGAAATGTAGATATAAAAACTTGATTGAAGATTTGATTAATAATCTTAATGAATATATACAAATTGAATGTGTTAATAAATGATTCAGGAAAAAATTAGTTCAAAAATCATAAATTTAAATAATTACATAATCTCTCATATATTCCATTTATACTATATGATAAAATATAATCTATTTAAAATGTATTCTTAACCATGTAAAACAAACCTAAATAAATAATATTTAATGAACATGATAAAATAATAAAAAAATATAAATTTTATAAAATAATCAAAATTAATAAATTTGTAGCATATTAAAAATTTTAGAATTTATATCAAATATATATATATATATATATATATATTTTGGTTGTATAATTTTATAGGTTTTCAAAATAGAGTGGCGCGTTTTTCGGTAATTTAGGAAAAACAGGAGTTAGTTAATGTATTTTACTCTTTACATTATTTTGATTTACATATAGGAAATAATTTTCCTTTTCGCCATTAATTTATTTACTAATTATAATATCAATTCATGATTTAAAATAAATGTGGTAACAAATTAATGACCAGCTGCCCATGGGTTGTTCTAGCTAGTGGTCCCATGTTAGCCCATGCAAGCACAATAATTATTCAGAACTAGCAAGGTTTACTTATTGCGGGCGTACATTACTAGACTAGCCAGACTCTAGTAGGATCCAGATTTCCTCGGCGGCCATATTCTCAGCATCCCTGAGTAGCGTGATTTCTAGCCATCCAGATCAATCCAACATCTCATAGTGTGCCATGTCATCATGCTTTTTAAATTTTTTTTTTTTTAAATCTGAACCATTTTTATATAATTTTGGGTTAAGTCAGAAGTATTTTTTTCAGGTATATCCAATATCCTTAAGTAATATGTGGTGTGTCCAATACCCTAAAATATTTTTGTAGCTAATTAAATTAGTTCAATTGGGTTTTATATTTAAGATTAAAGGTAGTAATGTTTTTCATGTTAACTCCCAAAAAATCTTTTAAATGGATAGTATGATGCTGAGCATATCACAAATTACCTTCAAAAATATTTTAGGATACTAGACACACCACATATTACTTTAGGGTATTGGAGATACCTGAAAAAATATTTAGGATGCTGGACACACCATTAATTATATTAGGATAGTAGACATACATGAAAAAAATACTTCAGCCTGGTGAATTAACCCAAAATTATATAAAAATGGTTCAGATTTTTTTTTAAAAAAAAAAAATTAAAAAGCATGATGACATGGCATACTATGAGATGTTAGATTGATCTGGATGGCGAGAAATTCATGCTACTAAGGGACACTAAGAATTTGGCCGCCGAGGATATAGTATTTGACTATTCTTGATTAACAATTTACAACTTATTTTAGTCTGAAATCACTTCTTTAGATTTTCAAATCTTGAAGGTATTTTTCCGAAACTTTCCCCAAACAAGAGTATTTGACATTTCAATAATTTTAAATTTTACCATAATAGTTACTCTTTACGATATTTTTTGCTGTATTTTTATAGAAATTAAATTGCAATTATAATTGTTATTTTTATAACCAAATTAAAGGTATTATCCTAAGTACATATTTGGATTAGTTTTTGAAAAATAGTTCTTACAATTTATGAGATAAATATATAAAATAAATTTTATCTTTACTTACATATAGCTTCTGAAAGTACGGTTTTATGGTTTGCCAAAACATGCAGGCAGCCCATTTGCTGCAGATTTGATTTTGATGGAAACTGATCAGACGATACCAAAACCATCGACACGGTATGATGTATTCCTGAGCTTCAGAGGCGAAGACACTAGAGCATCTTTTACTTCTCATCTCTCCTCATCCTTAAGCAAGGATGGAATTGTTGTTTTCAAAGACGATACTGACCTTCCTCGCGGGAATAATATCCCACTCGAACTGCAACGTGGAATTGAGAATTCTACAATTTCAATTGTTATCTTCTCCAAAGATTATGCTGGCTCAAGATGGTGCCTCAATGAGCTCTCAAAAATCATGGAGGTTCATAGAGTTCAAGGTCAAGTAGTTCTGCCCGTGTTCTATGGCGTGGATCCGTCTGAAGTTCGTAATCAAATCTCTAATTTTGGAGAAGCGTTTCAAGATCTTATACAAAGAAGTTCACCCACACATGATCAAGTATTGAGGTGGAGGTCAGATCTCCGTGAAGCTGGGGGCATTGCAGGTTTTGTTGTGCTCAATTCCAGGTGATATTTTAATTACTAATATTTCATTCTTTTTCTTTTCATTTTTGCAAAGTTTAAACAAACTTACGATATTCCTTCTTGCTTCCATGTGCACCTTTTGTAGAAATGTCTGTCAAATAACATCAATACCTAAGGAAAGAATAAGTTTGACGATCTTGGTACATCATTCTTACAATTAGTGTACGGTGTAGTATTAGTTTCCCAAATTTGTTTTATTGTTTTCTTTCTCTTTTTTTTTTCAGTTCAATGATTTTACGAACACAAAGACGCTATGTTTTGTTTCTTTACTCTTATAATGCTATAAGTTATTTAAATTAATTATGACAGTTTTGCAGCCACTGCAATTCCCTTTTTTTTTTGGAGGGGGGTTTGTTAAAATTCATGTCAATTGTTAGGAGATTCGGACCCCTTTCTGTGGAAAGTGATAGAAAATAAAGATTTGTGTGGAGCTCACATGCTAGTATGGGGTTCGTCATCTCTCTCTTCCTCTCCTCACCTTTGCCTCTTGTAATTAGAGGGGATCCTTTCACATTGTTGAATTGTGTAAAGTGAAAATTTCCTGCTAGTTATGATTGTCGCTAGATACAGCAAATCGCACTATCTAGTTCCTTAAGTTCAATCTTTTGTTTAAATGTCCACAAGTGCTTCTGTGGACATGATTGAATGTTCTGTTGTGGTCCAATTTTTCATTTCTATTATCGTAAACACACTATCTTTGAAATATATGACAATATTTACTTGAGAGCTATCAAGAATTTATATGAACGTAACCATCAGTGCTCATTTGTTATTCTATTTGTTTGTACTGCAGGAATGAAAGTGAGGATATCAAGAATATTGTTGAGCATGTTTGTGAAATATTGGACAAGAAAGACTTGTTTATTGCCAACTATCCTGTAGGATTGGACTCTCGCATGGAAAATTTGATAGAAATGTCAAAAAGCCATCCACCAAATGATGTTCTCGTGCTAGGGATATGGGGGATGGGCGGTATAGGTAAAACAGTGATTGCCAAAGCTATGTTCAACAAAATTGGTCAAAATTTTGAGGGCAGAAGTTTTCTTTCAAATATTAGGGAAGTTTGGAAGCAAGATGGTGGTCCAATTAACTTGCAACAACAACTTGTTTTAGACATCTATAAAACAACAAAGATCAAAATACGTTGTGTTGAATCAGGAAAAAACATAATAAAAGAAAGACTTGGTCAAAGGCAAGCATTTGTTGTGCTTGATGATGTGGATAAGGTAGAGCAACTAAATGCCTTATCTGGAAGTGTTAAATGGTTTGGTTCAGGAAGTCGGATAATCATCACAACAAGAGATGAACATTTGCTGAGATTACTTAATGTGGATGCGGACCATATATATAGAGTAATGAACATGGACAAAAGTGAATCTATTGAGCTTTTTAGTTGGCATGCGTTTAGGCAACCAAGTCCTAAAGAAGGATTTGTTGAACTTTCTAGAAATATAGCTGCTTATTCTGGAGGACTGCCAATAGCTCTTGAAATTCTTGGCTGCTATTTGTTTGAGAGGGAAGCGACAGAGTGGAAGAGTGTATTAGAGAAACTAAAAAAAATCCCCAATGAACAAATACAAAAGAAGCTAAAGATAAGCTTCGATGGCTTAAATGATGATATGGAGAGAGAAATATTCCTTGATATATCTTGCTTCTTTATTGGAATGGACAGGAATGATGTCACCCATATATTGAATACCAGTGGATTTTTTGCAGACATTGGAATTAGTGTCCTAGTGGAAAGAAGCCTTGTAACTGTTGATGAGAAGAACAAGCTTGGTATGCATGATTTGTTGCGAGATATGGGAAGAGAAATAATCCGTGAAAAGTCACCAAAAGATTTTGGAAAGCGTAGTAGGTTATGGTTTCATGAAGATGTGATTGACGTCTTATCAAAACATGCCGTAAGTACTTTTCTATGCTATATATATATCATCATGTAAGAAAAAGTAGAAAGAAACATGACGCCAAATGAAGATAATGAATCAGGCATATAAACCTTATAGTTTTGGAACTTATCATAAGAAATTTATTAATAGGCATATTTGTATTTTGTTATTCTCTCGGGAACTAATTATTTATTTTTAAACCCAATTGTTTTAGTTACTTGTTCTAGAAACCTACTTGTGACATAGGTTTACATTTTGCCTTTCAGAAATCAAATGAGAAGTACACACTTAAAATTTTTATATTCCCTTCATTCTCAGGGTACAGATTCTGTTGAGGGGCTAGCTTTGAATCTATCACAAGATGATAAAGTTTCTTTTTTAACCAAAGCTTTTAAGAAGATGAACAAACTCAGACTGCTTCGTCTTGTTAATGTGAAACTTGATGGAGACTATAAGTACATTAGTAGAGATCTCAAATGGCTCTGCTGGCACAAGTTTCCTTTGAAATATGTCCCTGCCAACTTCTTTCAAAATAATTTAGTTGTTATTGATTTAAAATACAGTAGCTTGAGACTCTGGAGGGAACCTCAGGTATGTATGAAGTTTATTATTAAATTTTGTTTTACTTCATACCTTCTAGATAGCTCTTCATTTCCTTGAATATAATTTAGTTGCATTGATGCTATTCTTCCACAAAGATGCTAAATTTTCTTGAAAATTCGCTTTCTTGTCTATACTCCTTGCTTTAGATCTAGACATTCCACCATTAAGATAAATTATTTCTAAGCAAAAATTTCTATTGAAGTGTTTGGAAGATATGAAATTATTCTAGATGAATGATTTTACATATTGTTTTAATCTATTTTACTTTGCTCAAGATGTTTTCCTAACTGTTTGACTGATGTTTTCTTGTAGTCACTAGAGAATCTTAAAACTCTCAATCTTAGCCACTCCCCTGACTTGGTGTGTACTCCAGATTTTTCAAAACTACCAAATCTTGAAAAGTTAATCCTCAAAGATTGTCCAAGTTTGTCCATGATACATTATACAATAGGGCAGCTAAATAAACTTCATATGCTAAATTTGAAGGATTGCACTAGCCTTCATGGTCTCCCCAAAAGTATTTATAAATTGAAGTGCTTGAAAACTCTCATTCTCTCGGGTTGTTTGATGATTGAAAAGTTAGAAGAGGATATAGAGCAATTGGATTCTTTGTCAACTTTAATTGCAGACAACACAGCAATAACTCAAGTGCCCATTTCTTTAGTGAAATTAAAAAGCATTGGATATATATCTATTTGTGGTTATCGAGGATTAGCACGTCATGTATTTCCTTCTCTCATTTGGTCAAGGATATCTCCAACAAATAATCCTATGTCTCTTGTTCCAACATATGCTATGATACCATCTTCAATTTCATCATCAGATATATTGAATTACACTATCCATGGTCCTTCATCAATTTATCACAACCTACCAAGGCCACAAAACCCTCTATTGGAAAGCATATCAGAGAATGACGATCCTACGGAAGTAAATGAAGGTGCTGCAAAAATCTTGGATTCCTTATGTGCCTCAAGTTGTAGAGACTTGGCAACAACAACAAATACTTCAAAAATCTTGGAGATTGAATCTTCTTTGTTGGCTGATAATAACCATAGTCAAGTTGGTACCTCAAGGCAAGACAAATGCTTGAGACACCTTCTAATTCACATTGGAAACAATGACCAAGTCACTAGTTCTCTTTCAGAGTGTATTTTACAGGTTATCTCCCTCTCTATATATGTAATGTTTTTCATTTTCTAAACAAGTTCTTATAGATTATGTAATTGTTTTTGGTAAAAAATAACTGTTCAACTTTGAATTAGAGATGTTGCTTGTGGTATTAAGCAGGGATTGACTCTCAGAGATTATTGTGATGATTGTGTCCTCCCGGGTGATAAATATCCCTATTGGCAATGCTTCAAGGGTGAAGGAGCTTCTAGAAAATTTAAAGTTCCTCTAGTTTATAGTTCTGAGTTAAAAGGGATGACTGTTTTCTGTGAGTACTACCCTTTACGTGATTTGAGCAATGTGGAGAATGACTCTTTCATTAGCATGTTGATCGTAAATTATACAAAGATGACCACTTTGCACTATAGGCGAGACACAATAACTTCCATTGAAGAAGCAAAATGGAAGGAAATAATATCAAATTTAGACTCTGATGACCAAGTGGAGATCACTACACTCTTTAGTAATGGATTCACAGTGAAAAGAACAGCAGTCTACTTGAAATATTATGAGCCATTTCATGAACAAATGGAGGATCCACCATCATCAAGTATTGCTTGCTTACTAGAACTCTTATTTTGCACTAGCTTTAAATGTTTGGGTTATAGTTTAAGTTTAGAAAAATGAATCTAGGGGATTATTGTTAATTTAATTACCTAAGTATTCTTTAGGTAGGTTTGACTTTTGAGGTTAAATTTTTTATTTATCTCGTGATTCATGATGTTTAGTTTTGTATTTTATTTTTCTCTGTTGTTGTAGGTAGAGAAATATATAGAGATGATGATGAAAACAATGATTTCAAGCTCTTGGGGCCTAACTCTATTTGGTTTTTTTTTTTTTTTTTTTTTTTTTTTTTTTTTTTTTTTTTTTTTTTTTTTTTTTTTTTTTTTTTTGGGGGGGGGGGGGGATGGGAGGGAGGGGAGGGATTTTCCTCCCCTCCCCTTAATTGGGAAGAAGAGAAATTTAGGAGGGGAGGGGACATTTTTTGAAAATTTCCCCTCCCTCCCCTCAAACCACCCCCACCCCACTGCCAAAAAATAATAATAATAATAAAATAATAATAATAATAAAAATTGGGGGAGGACATTTGGAGGGGAGGCTTAAAATATTTCGACCTTTGGACTAAAATGCCCATGCAACATTGTGATAATCCAAAATTACTTGCCATTTTTCCAATCTGGAAGGACTTTTTGCATTATTGATGCATCACTTTGACTTGTTGCAGATCATCATGGACCTCCGAAGGTGAATTTTTGGCAGGACCCAATGAATCCATCTAACTGGAAAGAAGAACATGTGAGCCTAGAACTTTTAAAGCTCTCTTGTATATTTTTTGGTCATCCTATGACTTATAACTATGATATACTGACCCTTGAGATTTATTTATAAAGTTTTATGTTGTTGCAGTTTGTCATTGTTTCTTTAATTGGATGGGGCTTACTGTTCTATGGTGGATACAAACTTTTTACCAGAGGCAAGGACTAGAACGAAGAGTACCTAAATCCACCTTTAGGGCATAAAAATGTTATTTATAATTAAACTTCATCATATATTTAAGAGAGTTTGGAAAAAAAATCACTTATAACGGTAAAGTTGTCCATATGAAAATAATTTCCCTCTCCTCCCATTCTGAATCAAACAGGTAACATTAAAATCTCTCCCCTCCCCTCCTTTCTAATCAATCCAAACAAGGCAATATTAAATTCCCACCTATCCCCTCCCTTCCACTAAAATCCCTCTCATCACCTCCTCTCCATCGAACCAAACAGACACTAAGCATCAAAAAATAGAATAAGTGGTGCAGCTCTAAAGTCCAGTGTAGTGGTACGTAACAGGTGTAAAAAAAAGTGATGGGGTACATGGCAGGACGAGCAATGATTAAATTTAAATGTGTATTTTTTTTTCTGATTTTTGTATCTTTATTTGTATCTTTTTTATTTTAGTAATTGTTATATTATCTGGTCATAGAAAACTGAAACTTCTTTGTAGTTGATTTTGATAAATTGACTTCAATACTTGATGATATTACCCTTAATCAAAGATTTTAGTCAGAAGAGTTTGATTAATTAGTTATAAAATTCTTGCAGTTAATCAGGGATATTAGGTCAAAAATTATTGTTATAAGAAAAGCATGTTAAATTATGAAACATGCATGCAAGAAGAAATCACGAAAAAAAAAAGGATTGAAACAAGTTTTTTAAGCGAAAAACAGAAGCACATCTCTCCCTCCTTGACCATGTGAATTGAAGTTGTGTTCAAATACACATTGTCAGCTTTGAAATTGCTAACTTTGAAATTGCTTTTAAAAAACAGAAAAGGTGAAAAAAAAAAGGACTTAAGAGAACCTTCACAGAGAGATTGTTTTTTAAATCAGTGCAATATTCTGATCCTTCGTAACATTTAATGTTGTTTAGTCGATGAAAAAAAATCTCCCAATTGGTCATTGTATTTTGTATACTGCTGTTAAATTTAATTCACTAAGTCATACAAAATTTTCTAAACTGGAAATAAATTGTCTAAACTTTAAAAATCTACAATAAATCTCTCAAAACTTTTATATTTATGCGGATAACTCGTATACTATTAGTTCTATACATTATTTTTTTTTTTTTCTGGAATCTGGAAATGATTTAAAGTCTAAGGGTTTTCTTTTGTCAACAAGTCTAAGACATTTATCTGTATGTAATTCAAATTTTGAGAGTTATATGCATACAACTGCTACTTTTATTTTATATTTGTACATTGTTAGACCAGTGGCAAAGCTAGGAATTTTAACCAAGGGGGCAAAAATAAAAAATATTATAGACTTAAGTTGTGCCTTTGGCATTTCCGAGAACTTGAGCGTTGTTAGCTCATAATTGTCAGCGGCAAGAATGAACGGTCCCAACTCTATAAATCTTTTGACTAGACAAGTATCCTACCCTGTGGTCACTCGACATGGATGATGTATGTTTGTGGACTACTTTGAGCAGAATTACTATAGAATCTTAGGACAAAAGCGAGAAGAACGATGTAGGAAGCTTCCATATGTCCAGAATCATGGACCAGTTTGAAAAAATCATATCTTTTTGTACAAAACTTTAAAAATTTCTTGTGATTATCAAAAGAAAGCACCTTCTGTCATCTATATTTTTGGAAAATTTCAGGATTTTTAGACAGCATTTGGTCAGTCAAAATCCCCACTCAACCACTATTGTACAGATTGAACTTCCAGAAACATAAGTCTTTTTCAAAACTCTGTAACTCCTTGTACATAGCTCTAAAAACTTTTTATTTTATATAAAATTAAAGTCTATATGTCTACTTTCTTTCTGAAAAATATCATGATTTTTAGATATCATTTACATGGTAAAACGCTATCCACAAGTTGACGGCCTCCAGTGAACTCAAATCTGACAATTCCTTGCCGATTAATCCCACAAGAGGTCATCAAGCTGCCCCTCCAAGTCAAGTGAGAGGACTATTTTTCTACGATAACGTTTACTTTTGACCATTTTTGAAATATTCATTTATTTGATGTAATCTTTTTTTTTCCCCTTTTTCCCTGTTTTTTTGGGGTCCTTCCAAGTTCTCTGGTCAGCACAACAATGGTCAGAAGAGTGTTGAAGATATGGTCTTAGATATCTTGCATCTTCCCTCAAACAGGTAGTTCTACATGTGATTTGTGTATGTTTATGTTGTATCTTTGTAAATCTGAAAGGAGAGAGAAAGAGAGCAGAGGAGAGAGACTGGGGAAACAGAGAGAAATAGAGGCTAGAAGTCTTAGAAAAGAACAGAGGAGAAACGAGTGAGGGAGGAACAGAGGAAACGAGAGTCTAGTAGTTGATTGAACATATGGCCAACTCTGTTGCCCTCTGGATGGGTAGATGTATCCCTGAATTTTTTTTTTTTTATTATCGCAAAAAAAAAAAAAAAAAAAAATAATAATATATAAATATATATATATATATATAAAAGAAAGTTATGGGAAGAAAAGAGAGTAAGAAATCAAAAGACTAATCTCTAGATTGCAAGCTCTTCTACATGAATGCTTAAAAGTAATTTAAATCTTCCTTTCGAAACAAACAAAAGAAAATTGACAATTGTATATGATATCAAGTCATACAATTACATCAGGGAAGGCAAGAATTAGAATTAGGCTGTGAGGCAACCAACTATTGGAACAATACATTAAGGTGCATACAGTTGTAACTTTTTATATTCTTCGAACTTTTCTTATCTGTATATTCTGTGTTAGTATCCTATTATGCACATATAGTTTTTTGTTAGAACTTCTACTTGCACAACTGGGTCCATTACTCAATTTTATCTTATTACTCAACTTTCTTATATTTCAGAGCAAAAGAGGAGGGTGTCTCTCGGGATCTTATTGCACAGCATCTTGGAATTCCTTTGGATAAGCTCATGTCTGTCTACCTATCCTCTCTCCTTCCCCTTCTCATGTTGCCTAGTAGGACTCTGTTGACGCAGGTTCTGGTTTTGCAGGCTATCCATAAAAGTTCTTATTGAGGAAGGCGCCATTTATGAAGCTGTAGCTGATCATTACAAGTCAATCATCAATGGTTGACATCTCTGCAACGGCTTTGATCCTAATCTGAGCCTTTCTGGTAATGATTATCCATTGCATAGTTGACTCTGCTTAACCCCTGTATGCATCACAGCAGTTATGTTAAATACGGACATAAGTAAAACCTTAATGTTACTATTTCTAGTGTGTATGAGTTAAGTACAGATTAACTGATATGTAATTAGCCTATCTTTTAAAGGGGTTTGTCATGAATGATGGAACCTTTATTGGGGGTTTTTTGTTGGGGGACCAGTAGTTATCTTGCAAGTATATTCCAAGTACTTGTTTGAGTCCATAGAAGCTGAAGGACTTGATTTGGTTGCTAGAGGAATTCGGAAAGGATGTTCTTGGTGTAAACCATTCATAGAGGCATTAGATTTTTTGCGTATGTAGAAATTTAATCCCTCGCATTTAGATGATATGCGTGGCTATGAGATGCCTTGCTAGTTCTTATAACTCACCAACCAATAGGTTTATAAGATTTGTTTTAACTTGTTCCTATATATTTGACGAGATTTTTGGTAAAAATATGACAATGCGCGAGTCTTTTATAATATTGACACCATTTAATTGGAAGCCATAATCTTTTCAAGAATTAGGCTTATTAATTTATTGAAAAGTTAGTTACTTCAATGTTATGATTAATCACGATGGCTAGCGTATGGATTTACCCCAAAAAGTAAAATTCAAGGTTGGTAACAAGTTTGTTTTGCATGGACCGAGATGGGAAGATGTTTAGTGCCACCTTTAAACAAAAACCCAAAAAGGGAAGTGTAGTAAATATAGATTTGTGATATGGCGATAAATTAATATTTCCAACCTTTTTAGATCCCTCAGTATCGTTGCACATCAATTCAATTTTTTTTCAAGAAATGAGGTTTTTTTTTTTTTTTTTTTTTTTCTTTTGGGATATAAAACTGACGTGTTTGTTGAATTCAGCTATAAATTGTACCACGGCCCATGGATTCTAATCCCTTAGAGGCGTCCATCATGAAAACAATATTAAAATTGTGGACTTGGATTGCAATATTGGATTCATTGTATGTGAAATTCAACTTGGGCCTAGTGGGGATTCCAACCCATATTACATTTTGCTGCCAATAAATCAGATAACGATGACCGTTTCTAATCCTTTAGATGTGTTTGACTTGATTGCATACTATCATGTGAAAAAATAAAAATTGAATCTAGAGTAAAGAAAGCTATTTTCTTGGAGATCACTTCTAAAGTCAAAGGATATCGTTTATGGTATCTAAGGAAAAAAAAGATTATATTTAGCAGGGATGTTACTTTTGATGAATATGCTATGGTGGAAAAGATAGCATCTGGAGATACCACATATATTGATGGTTTGGAGCTATTTTCAGCTTCACTCTTCTATTTTGTCTTTGAATTTCTGGAAGAAGCCATTGCGTTGCTACTCAAGGGTTGAGGAAGATTCGGAAGAGGGGCGAGAAGCGGAACATTGAGGAAAATTCGTTGAGCATTGGTGATGTGGCTATTTGTCAACTCTTGGATCATTTTGGACAGACACGATTTTAAGATAATGAGAGAAGCTGAAAAGAAAGATGCAGAGAGAATATGCCTCCCATAAGTTCTTATTTTATCTACAACATATTCAATGGATCATGAGGTGGCTACGATTGTTCATTTTTAAATCTAACTTGAAATGATTAGAGTTCAAATATAAAACAAAAAATATACAGAAGTTGCTTACTTTTAAGACATGACTAGACTAACTTTTTTATTTTATAAGGATCTTCCGTGTCTTGCACTTCTCAAGGAATTATGCGCGTGTAACTACTTATTTTGTAAGTCATATTGCTGATTTTACAACTTTTCTTCCTCAAGTTTCAGTGATATTTCATTTGGTTCGTCTTAATGCAAAATATATCTCTCCTGTTGATTTTGAAAAGAAATTTTCCATTTTATGTAAACTTCTTCAGATGGTTCAAGATTAAAAAAACGAAAGTTGGGACTTGACTCAAAAAAGAAATAGTATCTATCTCTAAGTCAGAGCTAATTGTAATGCTGAGCTTATTTTTCTTATTGTTCTTCATTTGGGTCAGCCTCTTAAGTAACAGATGGCTCTAAAACCTTCTGATTAAGAGTAAAACAATAGGATGACAAACATCAATATGACATTTTTTTGGGAGAATTATTGTATCATCCCGCACATAAACAACATAACATGTTCTCATTTCTTACACTAGATCTTGTCATTACCTGCTTCTAGTCACTTGTGGGATTCTTTCCTAGTTAAATTGCTTGACTGGACAGTAATTATCCCTATTTCTCTTTGATGTTGTCTTCAAGATTTTCAAGGTATAGTAGCTACTTTAGTGTGTGTTTGGGTTGGATTGAGTTTCTCTCATAATCCTTTTCTTATTATTTTTAAATTATATCTGTCCAATCAATATAAAAAGTACTTTAACCTTTCTCTTCTCTTTCTAATCAACGATTCAGATGGACTAATGAAGGAAAATTGAAAAAAAAAAAAAAATGAGGAAAGGATCCTCTTATATTTGGATCCTTTAAAGTATTCACCAAATATTTACATGGTCAGTATGGAATTGTTAGGAAAAGGCTCCACATTTGGTGTTTCTGCTTTGGGGACTTACACAGTTACATGGCGACTGCTTTCTTATTCGGCCCCGAACCACATTCTTAATTATTTGTGTAAAATATATCAATATCTCTTCTATTTACTATATATTACATATACTTATATTGCATAAACCTACCATATTGTTTTGATATTTAACTTTCATCCACCCAACTGTTAGTTAATCATTAAATTATAGCATTGGCCTGTCATTTTGACCAAAATGCCCCTCCTCAATATAAATATTATAAATATTACCTCTAAAAATAATTTTGATATACATTTTAAATTTTTTGTCATATTATTTAATTGATAACCATATTATAAAATTAATTAATCTTAAAATTATAAATTTTTATTTAAGTATTTGATCTCCTTATTTATTAAAACTTACTTATGATGTAATCAATTAAATATATATGTTGGCTAAAATGTTTTACAATCATATATATGTATTTTCAATTAAATTATAAAATATAGAATTTTGAGATCCTTATATTAAAATGTTATAATTCAAAATATTTAAATGTATTTCATTAAACATATATTTATTAAGAAATTACTCAAATTTTTCCGTCGAGCTATTAATATTTTTCACATACAAATTACTTTATTTTTTCAAAATTTAGTAAAAATATTAAATAGATTGTTAATAAATATTCATGTTAAAGGATAAATTGGGGATTTGGCATCAAAAGAAAGGGGTAAATTAGTAAATAAAATTTATTCTAATATAATTTGTAATTAAAAATAAACTTTAAGAACATTTTTAGAATTTTTTTAATGGTGTTAATGATTTGAATTAAAATGTATGTTAAATCTAGCAAAACAAAAGGTGGTTAAAATATTTTATTCAATATTAATCCTATATATCTTTAAATATATTTCATTAAACATATCTTTATTAAAAATTACTCAAATTTTTCGATCAAGCTATTAATATTTTTGACATAAAAATTACTTTATTTTATAAATTTAGTAAAAATATTAAATAGATTGTTAATAAATATTTATGTTAAAAGATAAATTGGGGATTTGGCATAATGAGGGGTAAATAGTAAGCAAAATTTATTTTGATATAATTTTTAACTAAAAAATAAACTCTAAGAATATTTTAAAATATTTTTTAATGGTGTTAATGATTTAGATTAAAATGGATGTTTAATAAAATAAGATCTACGTAATTAAAGTAAAACAAAAAAGTGATTAGAATATTTTACTTTAATATTAATCTCGGTTCATGTTCCTTTATAAAAGTAACTAATATTAATCTTAGTATTTTATTTCCTGGTAGGTAGGGGTGGAAATAGGCCAGGGGTCTGTGGCCTGGCCTGTTAAAAGCCTGGTCAGGCCTGGCCTGTCAGGCTAAAAGGCCAGGCCAAGGCCTGTTTTAAGGTCTGTTTGTCTTAAAAGGCCAGGCCTAGGCCTCCAAATAGGCCTGTTAAGAATAATTAGTTTTTTTTTTAAAAAAAATATATTAATTAATATCCCCACCCTCCCTCACTCAAAGCCTCCTCTGTTTGCCTGTCAAACCAAGAACTCTAAGTCCCTAAATCGATTTCCCTCACTCAAGCCTGTTTTTTGGCTTGTTTACGTTTGTTTTCGCCTTTGTATATTATAGGCCTGTTTTCCATTTGTTCGTAAGGGCTGTTGTCGCTTTGTTTACATCCAGAGCTGTTTTGATGTAAAAATACAGGCCTCTTAACAGCCAGGCCAGGCGGGCCCAGAGCCTTTAACGGCTAGGCTCAGCCAAAATGTTAAATTGTAACAGCCCAATGCTCAGCCAGGCCACTTCCTTGCGCATAGGCCTGGCTTTGTTAAGGGTGACCTGGGGCTGTTTCCCCCTACTGGTAGGTATACAAGCGCGTTCAGTCAAAAGATTCTTGTCATTATGGCAAAAAGGGGTTTGCCTTATTTTTTACTCGTGAAGGGGTTTGCTTTATTAAAAGGATGCCGATCCCATTATGATATTTCTGATGAGGCACGTGGTCCCGCCAATATTCCGGGCACTCAAAACTCATGAAATCGGTTCAGATTTTTTGTTTTTTTAACTAATAATTTTTAAATAAAAATATTTTCTAAAAAGATATAGTTGGAAGATTATTTCTATTTTCCTTTTTCGCCCGAAAAAAAGATTATATCTATTCAAACATTCCCTACCAGTTATTTGTCGTGATCCGCTCACATTGTTGACTTGTACAAAATTAAAATTTAATGCTCATTGTTATTGTTGTTGTTGTTTTTTTTTTCAAAAAAAAAAAAATACACATAAGAAAGGTACTACAGAGAAATCACGGCAACGTCTCCTTGCAAGCGTCATCTCCCCAAAAAAGCATATAGTTGTTAGGGCATGCATCAATTTTTTCCATAGTTCAAGTTTATTCTGTTAATAACATGGTTATAAGACCCAGCCAATCGGACCGGTCGGGTTGACCGGAAACCAACGAACTAGCCGTGAAACCGGTCCGGTTAGTCTTAGAAACCGGAGTTAGTCTTTTTTTTTTTTCTAAGTTGATGCAAGAGAGTTTTCGCAGTTTCAACGATTAAAGAGAGGGGAAGAGAGAGATTGAGGAAGAGAATGCACGGAAGCTCCTATTCGACGTCCTGGTTCTTTGTGATGAAGATGATAAACAGTAACTTGTGTGATGAAGATGATGAACAGTACCGTTTGCGTTCTCTCTCTCCCCCTCTCTTGTTTAGATGCGTTTCAAAGAAGAGGTGACTCCATGTTGAAGCCGCGCCTCCTTCCTTCCTTTTTCCTGTTGCTCCACCTCCTCCTTCCTTCCTTTTCTTCGTTGCTCTGCCTCCTTCTTCTTCTTTTTTCTCCATTGCTCATAAGCCTTTTTGCTCCTGCGCCTATCCTGATCGATTAATTAAAAAGAAACTGATGGACGTGACATGCTATTTAATGAGAAGCAGGGAGTAGAGTTAAGACTTTGCTTGCACGCTTCTTTTCATTTCTAAAAAGTTGTGCATTTTTGTATTTTTTTTAAAAAAAAAATTTATGGGACCTAATTAATACTATTATATAATAAATCATATATATTTAGTTACCGGTTTAGCTCCGGTTTGACCTCGGGATGACTCCGATCTGACCCACTGACCTTTAACCCAAGACCCGAGGTTCAAGGTGGATCGGTCCAGTTTTAATAACCTTGGTTAATAATATTCTTGGCCTCGTAGAAGGTTGTAGGAATGTCTGCGCATAGAATACATCTTGTAGTAATTCCATCAACATCAACATTCTCTTATCAGTGATCCCACACAAGCAGTTGATATGATATAATTTGATCAAGAAAGACAATTTGAAGTATTTTCGACAACCTTCAATGATGGTAAATCGGAGAGGTTTTTATATACCTAAAATACATTTAAAGGCGGGGTAAAATTTGGGTATTTTAAAAAAAAGAGGAGGTTATGTTTCGCACTCCAAATGAAACATATGCGGTTATTGAGGCGTTTTTTCCCCCAAAATCCAAGTATTAAAACTAATGATGATAGCGGCAGCGGTCAAATATTATTTTTATTATTATTTTTAAAAAATTAAGAGGAAAGGAAGGAAAGTTTGAAACCTCAATCAAGAGAAATTATACCCAAGAGGGGGTGAATTGGGTATTTTCTTATCTGTTTTGACCCGAGATGATACATCCAAGAGAAATTATCCCCCGGTCTTAACCTTGACCTACACTTGGGATTTTCAATCCACTATACTCACAAACCGATTACAAACTCGTACTCAAGAGTAGTTCTCTCTCTAGAACTCACTCCCCTTACAAGTTGCAATCAATACACCCAACCACCAAGTCCCCTGACTTGTGGTTATCTCAATCAATAAATGATTTACAGATAGAACTCTCTCACAGAGCAGATAAGATGAACACTGAAGTACAAGTATCAGATTGATACAATACAGATGAAAGCTGAACACAATAAATGACAATCAATGAATTTTCGCTCTCAGTAGTTGTATCAGCTTGAGAAGAAGTTAATGCACTCTATTTATAGGTAGAGAACATTAAATGACCGTTGAATGATGAATCCAACCGTTGTAGGTGATTAGCATTAAGTCCGGTCATCTTCTCTCTCTAAACTCCAACTAATCCAGGTGTTAATTTGATCTCGATGAGATTCTCTCGAGAATTTGCCCGTTGGAGATTACTTTGCTTGTTGTAGTAAGCATTCTTTAACGTTCGATAAGGCGTGCTCGGATGAATTAGCCAGAGAGTAGGTAGATTTGAAGAGGTGCATTAAATGCACCGAGCACCTTTATGCTTTTTGCTTTGATCTTCATTAATCTTCATCTCGTGCTAACCGAAATTCACTCAATAAACTTGTTAAACATATCCGGGAACATGAGTGAATGATTTATGAAAGCAATAGGATCAAACAAGAGTGATTTGCAAATTCGTATAATTCAAAAATTGGTTTCTACCGTTGTAAACTGCAAAGTATGTTCATGCAAACTCGAGTATGGCACTGTTCATAAGTGTCCAAACCTGCAGATCAATTGGATACTCGAGTTTGCACCTTTCGAGGCAAACCATCGTGACTTGTTTTTGAAAGGAAAAACCTATACTCGAGTTTGCCTATGCAAACTGTAGTATTGGTTTAACTTGAAAAATCCATTTGCTCTTCGTAAGTCCAATACTCGAGTTTGGCTACGCAAACCGCGATATTGACTTAACGTGAAAAATCCATTTGCTCTCGTAAGTCCAATACTCGAGTTTGGCTACGCAAACCGCAAAGTATCGACTTAACTTGAAAAATCCATTTGCTCATCGTAAGTCCAATACTCGAGTTTGGCTACGCAAACCTGCAAAGTATTGACTTAACGTGAAAAATCCATTTGCTCTCGTAAGTCCAATACTCGAGTTTGGCTATGCAAACCTGCGGTATTGATTTAACTTGAAAACTTTAGCTCTCGAGTTTGGCGGAAGTTCAATACTCGAGTTTGGCCATGCAAACTGCGGTATTGACTTAGCTTGAAAAATCCTTTAGCTCTCTCGGAAGTTCAATACTCGAGTTTGACTATGCAAACCGCAATTGACTATTCAATACTCGAGTTTGGCTATGCAACTGCGGTATTGATTTAGCTTGAAAAACTTTAAAGTTCTTGAGTTTGATTATGCAATGGATGACTATTCAATACTCGAGTTTGGCTATGCAACCGCGGTATTGACTAAGGTTGAAAAACTTGGTTGCTTTCTCGGATGACCCATACTCGAGTTTGGCCAACCAAACTGCAGTATTGACTATTCAATACTCGAGTTTGCACCTATACTGTGGTTTGCAACAATCAGAATGTTTTTAAACAACTTTGCAAACTTCAAAACATGTTTTACACTTGTTGTTAATCATCAAAACATATTGAGAACTAACATTCTCCCCTTTTTGATGATGACAACACTTGTAAACTATTTTGCAAAGAATTTGAAAGATGTAATTTGTTTTGAAATGAAGTTTTCAAAGTTCAAGGTTGAGTTATCAGAAAACCATCCAATTTTGCATTTCAACACTTGAAGTTCAGAGAATGGCAGCGAAATGGAATTCAAAAGTGTAAACAAGCTGAACTATATTCAATTAAGCATTCTTTACACAATCAATGAACAATATCAGAAAGGATAGATACTCTGATAACTACTGATATCACTCTGATAATCAAAAACAGGTTCAGAAATAGCAAAGTACAAATGACAAAATCAAACTATCTAGAACAAACTACCTAGAACCAATAGACCCTATACATCTACATCTTTCTCTCTTCTCCCCTTTGTCTTCATCAACATATTCGGGATCAAGGATAACAAAAGGAGGGGAATAGAGGACCATGGCAGTGGATGGATCAAAGGTAGGGTCATGGTGAGCTTCATAAGGAGAAGGTGTGGGGAATTTCTCAGTAGACGGGGTAGATGGAGATGGAGGTCGGTCAGGTAGAATCTCTGTGGAAGGAGTGATAGGAGACGATGGAATCACAGGGGTAGGAGTGGAAGTGGAGACTGGGGGTGAAGTGGTGTGAGGTGGACTGGGAAAGGAGAAGGGAGGTGAGGAAGGTGGGGAAATGTGAGTCTCTAGTGGTTGGGTCTCAGGTACAGGAGAAGATGACGATGGACTAGTCGTGAACCCAAACGTGGAGGATGAAGAAGCACCAACACCAAAATGGTCAATCAAACGATCAATCTTATTCCGGGCTTCTGATGCAAGCTCATATGTCATGGATAGCCGGGAGTCTAGATCAATGCCCCGATCAAAAATCTCGCCCGCTTCGGTCGGTGGCATCCTTCGCCTTCTCCAAGTCGGCCTTCACATCCATGAGACCCATCTTGAACTCGCGCGCAAAGAAGTCCAACTCAGCCTTCATAATCAGTCTATGAGATGAGAGGGCAGCATCAATCATTTCTCTCAACCGTTCTTCGAGGTCCAATGATGGAGGAGGATGCGACTGAGCCTCGTGCACATATGACTATGATGCACGGGCTTGTGACCTCGGAGGAGCCCTCGACTGGCCTGATCCTTCCGGCTCGAATGAAATCTTCATAAAGTTCAATTGAGTCTTGCCAAGGATGGGATGAACTTCATCCGCTCATGTGGTCCCACATACCATATTTTGTAATAGAACATAATGAGGGACGCCAAAGGAGGCAAAGGGCATATATGATCCCTTTCGGGATGAAAACTTGAATGCGCCGATTTCTTTGAAGAGCCACCGCCCAATGTTGAGGGGATGCTTCGGATGAAGGCCGTGAAGAATCTATAATCCTTCCGAGCAAAGTGAGTATAGCTCCCTCCTTTCGCACAAAATTTCGAGTGTAGATATACCAAATTACTCGGTGCGGCAAGGATGGCATGTCTCAAGGGCTTGATAGACGATGAGCACGCCGATCATCCGCACGTCCCGAGTACGCATTAAAGTCCTATACACCTCAAAGATTGGTGTATTGTGGTGTGGACGCCGGTGGAGGATGAGTAACCTTTAGGATCTTGTTGATGATGGCGGCAGACAAAGTGAATTGGACCCCCCGGACACATGTGGTGATCCTTTCCTCAATCGCACTGCCTTCAAAGTCCAAGAGGTGATTGGTCTCCATATTGAAGTAGAACATCTTGACCAATTCCGGTAGTAAGCGGCCTCGATGGAGACGAATGTCCGATAGGGCCCAAACCATGGTGAGAGATCCACATTGCATTCTCGATAAATTTGCTCCAAGTCAATCGAAACAACCGCACGTAAGCCACGAGATGAATACTCGGTCCTTGAACTTGGCATGAGACCGGGAGGAAGTGGAACCGGGGTGACTTTGAATCCGGAGGCGGAGTCTTGTGAAGTTTAATCTCCCCTACCGCATTGTCGATGAATGGGGAGACTCCTTCGTGCTCATCTTCTTCGCCTCATAATCCGACATAGAGCCGGTAACCTCGACAGTGGAGGGAGAGCCAGAAGCAGGGGTGGCCCTCTTGGTCCTTGTCTTTCTGTGAACAATGGTTCTTTTCCCTTTTGCTTTGCTTGACTCGGCCGTCCTCTTCCTTTTTGTGGCTGATGAAGGTACCGGATCCTTTGACGACGAATCCCCTTTCTTGGGGTTTGGAGATTGTGCCTCCGGAATCGTAGAGCCTACGCCAGGAATCCTTGTATCAATGCCTCTTTGCAATTTCTTTGGAATCGATTTGCTCCTTGGAGCTCGTGGAGGAACCGGTTGAGAGGATTGAGAGACTTCCTTAGACATTTGAGCGCTTAGGGTTTCGGCGAAAATGAAGATAGGAGGAATTAGACGAGGTTTGGTGAAGATTTAAGGGGATTGATGAGCGATTGTGACAGTTACAGAAGGAGAAGAAGAGAGAAGGTCGTAACTTTAGGGTTTACTGGAGTAAAGACGCGAGTTTGGAAGAACACGACTATTCAGCATATATATAGACAGACCCTATACTGAAGTTTAGCTATTGCTTACTCGAGTTTATCAAACTTTCACTTACAAACTCGAGTAAAGGTGGAAGTTTTGAGTCCACGATGACCATACTCGAGTTTAGCTCCTCCTTACTCGAGTTTAGCAAACTTTCACTTACATACTGCAGTAAAGGTGGAAGTATACTAACCTGGACTTCAAAAATGTAGCGTGAATTTTTGAACCCACGATGAACATACTCGAGTTTAGCTTTTCCTTACTCGAGTTTAGCATACTTGCACTTACAAACTGCAGTTTGCCTATTGCAAAATTTCAGGTTTGGCCTCTGTCTGGTCCTAAACTGCAGTATTGTTCCCCATACTCGAGTTTACAAAATTGCAAAATTTCTTGAAACTTCAAAATACTTCGAAACATCCCCGCAAAAGCATGACTAAACACTCCGATGCCCAAGTTAGTAAAGATTAATCATCAAAAGCATAACTAACATTAAATTGAATGAGAAATACTTACAATTCATTGGGATTTACCATTCCCAATTCTCTCCTTATGAAGTTGAAAGGTTCTTTGGCTAGAGGCTTTGTGAAGATGTCGCAAGTTGAAGATGAGTTGGGATGAACATCACTTTGACATCTCTTTCTCGGACATGATCCCGAATGAAGTGATGCCTCACATCAATATGCTTGGTTCTTGTATGTTGCACCGGATTCTTGGCCAAGCTTATTGTGCTTGTGTTGTCACACAAAATTGGAATTTCCTTCAAGTAAACTCCCAAGTCAGCAAGTTGTTGCTTCAACCATAGCACTTGAGCACAACAACTTGAAGCAGCCACATATTCAGCTTCGGTAGAGGACACGGCTACAGATGTTTGCTTCTTGCTGAACCAAGAGACAAGTGAGTTGCCAAAGAATTCGCATTGGCCACTTGTGCTCTTTCTATCTATCTTGTAGCCGGCATGATCCGAATCGAGTATGCCACCAAGTGTTCCGGTTGACCTTTGGGAAACCATAGTCCAAGAGTCTTCGTGTCCGAGAGATATCTCGAATATCCTCTTCACATGTTCAAGATGGGACTCTTTTGGAGCGGATTGGAACCTTGCACACATCCCGACATTGAATTGGATGTCCGGTCGACTTGCTGTGAGATAGAGTAGTGATCCAATCATTCCTCTATACTTTGTGATGTTGAAATCTTTGCCCTTCTCATCAAGCATCCAATGAAGCAAGCTTGAGCTCATAGGAGTGTCGCACCATTACATTGGTCCATCCCAAATTTCTTCAAGAAATCATTCAGATATTTGGTTTGGGAAATAAATATTCCATCTTTTCTTTGCTTGATTTGCAGTCCAAGAAAGTAGTTGAGCTCTCCCATCATGGACATCTCAAACTCTCCCTGCATAGTCTTTGAAAATTCTTCACACAAGGCATCATTAGAAGCACCAAATATAATATCATCCACATATATTTGAACCATTAAAATTTCATTAAGCTTATTACTCTTTATGAAGAGAGTTGTATCGCTTTTCCTCTAACAAAACCTTGATCAAGAAGAAATTTGCTTAATCGCTCATACCAAGCTCTAGGAGCTTGTTTCAGTGCCATATAGAGCCTTCTTGAGACGATACACATGATCTAGACAATGTTCATTTTCAAAACCGGGAGGTTGATCTACATAAACTTCCTCTTGTATAAAACCATTCGAAAAGCACTTTTCACATCCATTTGATATAGTTTAAAACCTTTTACACATGCAAAGGCTAGAAGTACTCTTATGGCTTCCAATCTTGCCACTCGGAGCATAAGTTTCTTCATAATCAATTCCTTCTTCTTGATTATAGCCTTTGGCAACCAATCTTGCCTTGTTGCGGACAATGATTGCAGACTCATCACGTTTGTTCTTGAATACCCACTTGGTGCCAATGACCGGATGGTCTTTGGGCCTAGGTACCAAATCCCAAACTTGATTTCTATCAAATTGATGTAACTCCTCTTGCATTGCTATCACCCAATCATTATCCGAAAGGGCTTCATCAATCTTAGAGGGTTCTATATGAGATATAAATGCGAGAGAAGGTTACTTCATTCAAAGTACTATTTCTGGTTCTTACACCCTGATTAATATCACCTATAACTTGGTCTAAAGGATGATTTCTAATAAATTTCCAACCTCTAGGTTGAGTCTGATCAGGATTTTCAATATTGTTTTGGGGATCAGCCTCAAAAACATTATCAGGATTTTCAATAGAAGAAGGAGTAGTTTTCGAAAAGAATTGATTTTTGAAAACATTTTCTTCTTCATTGTCCAAGGCTTTATCAGATTTGGATTCACGTAAAAACAACATGTATTGACTCTTCAACAATACGAGTGCGAGTATTAAAGACTCTATAAGCTTTACTCCTATTTGAATAACCAATGAAGATACCTATATCGCTTTGGAATCGAATTTACCAAGATTCTCTTTACCATTATTGTGCACATAGCACTTGCATCCAAAGACGTGTAGGTGGTCGAGATTTGGCTTCCTTCCCTTGTAGAGTTCATATGGGGTCTTGTTCAGCTTCTTCCTCAAATAGGCTCGGTTGGAGATGTAGCAAGCCGTACTCATCGCGTCAGCCCAAAACACTTGAGAAGTGTTGTTCTCATTTAACATTGCCCTTGCCATCTCAGTGAGGACTCTATTCTTCCTCTCAACCACACCGTTTTGTTGAGGAGTCCTTGGAGCCGAGAAATTGTGATCAATCCCCACATTGTCACGTAACTCGCCAAGGCGTTGTTTTCAAATTCGCCACCATGATCAGTCCTTATACCCGAAATTGCAAAACCTTTCTCGCTCGACCTTTTTGGCAAAGGTAACAAACTGATCAAACGTTTCATCTTTAGATGATAAAAATATTGTCCAAGTAAATCTAGAGTAATCATCAACTATGACCAAAGTGTAAAGATTTCCACCAAGACTTTTTACTCTAGCTGGTCCAACTAGATCCATATGAAGTAATTGAAGAGGTCTACTAGTTGAGATCTCATTTTTTGCTTTAAAAGAAGATTTGGTTTGTTTTCCTTTTTGACAAGCATCACAGACTATATCATTTTTGAAATTCAATTTAGGAATACCAATGACCAAATCCTTTTTCAAAGAACTTGTCAAGTTGAAACATATTAACATGAGCTAATCGTTTATGCCATAGCCAACTCTCATTCAAGTTACTAACAAAACAGCGTTTTTGAATCAAGCATTGCTAGAGAAGTTAAGAGTATAACAATTTCCATCTCTAGGTGCTCTAAATAAGGCTTTAGTTTTCAAATCATCAATGGAGACTAAATCCTTTCTAACAATCAAGCATTCATTTGAATCAAAGATAACTAGGTTACCCTTGTCGGTGCTTTGGCTCACACTTAGGAGGTTGTGACACAATCCTTCTACTAGGTAGACATCTTTGATGAGAGGACCTTCATTGTTTCCTATCTCACCAATCCCAAAGCAATTTTTCCCGATTGGTCTCCTCCAAATGTGACTCTACCACCATCCTTTGATTTGATTGAAAGGAATTTAGATTCATCTCCAGTCATGTGTCTTGAGCACCCACTATCAATGTACCACTTGTTGGGTCTTGATGCTCTAAGACAAACCCGCAATTCACAAGGGATCAAGCCTTAGGTACCCATCTTTTCTTGGGTCCTTTGGAGTTAGTTTTGACCTTAGGAACATAAGTTCCTTTCGGTACCCATTGATAATTTCCCACAGGCTTAATTTTTCTTTCATTTCTATGAAAGCAAGATGAAGTAGAATGACCCTTCTTATTACAATAATTACAATGTGCAAAGGGATTTGAAGAATGAACTGATTTTGTGAAATAGTTCATGTACGTTTTTGACCACTCTTCTTCTTGCCTTTCTTTTTATCAAAATCCGATTCGTAGCCAATGCCTGATCTATCATTTATAAATCGTTGTTGTTTCAAAATCACATCAAGCATTTCACTTCCCTTAGTGAATTTTTCGAGTGCTTTTGTAAGATGTAAATTCTTTTTCTTCAAGTCAGGACATTCTTCACAAGCAGGATTTTCTAAAGAAGAGAGTTTTTCAATTTGCAATTCAAGAGTAATATTTCTGTTTTTCAATTTGAAATATTTTTCAGCAAGTTTTTCAAATTCAAATTGCACAGTCATATACTCATCAAATAGATCATCATAAGGAGGTTTGCAATCATATACCTCTTCAAGTTTAGCACGTTGCTCTTCTTCTTCAAAGAACTAGGCATATATTTGCATTTTCTTCCTCATCCTCATCATCTTCATCGATGAGCTATCACCCCAAATGCCGGAGACATAAGCTTTCTTCTTGTATTTGTTGAACTTCTTCTTTTCTTTGTCTTTGTTGTTCAGTGTGGGCATTCGACTTGATGTGGCCAGGCTTTTGACATTCGTAGCAGATGATCGGCTTCTTTGCCTCATAGCCGGAGCTAGCTTTGTGAAATTTCTTGAAACCTTGGTCCCTCTTGTAGAATTTCTTGAATCTACGAACCATCATGCCTATTTCCTCATCTTCGTCTACATTCTCATTTTCCTCATCTGAATCTTTAACTTCTCTTGCAGCCTTGAGGGCAATTCCTTTGTTCTTGCCATGAACTTCATCAAGTCCCTTCTTGAATTTGAGTTTAGCCTCATATTCAGAGAGACTTCCGAATAGAGCAGCTCGACGTCATTGACTCTCCTCGAGCCTCTTCAATAGCCGTGACTTTTGCTTCCCATTCCTTGTTAAGGATATTTAAGATCTTCCTTACTTGGACCGGTTGGTCATATTCTTTTCCCAAGGCAGCAAGTTGATTGATGAGATGAGTGAACCTCACTGAACTCACCAATGGATTCGCCATGCTTCATTCGCAGAAGATCATATTCGGTCATAAGAGTATTGACTCTGTTTTGCTTTACTCCAGCTGTTCCTTCATGAGCTATCTCCAGAGCATCCCACATGGCCTTAGCTGATGATAAAGTGCAAATACGAAAATATTCTTGTTGACTTAGAGCACTTTGGAGTAGTAGCACAGCCTTGCTGTTGAGTGTGACATTTCTTTCGTCATTATCATCATATTCTTCTTCTAGCTTAGGAACTCTAACTCCATCTTCAAGGGTTGATGGCGCATAGTCTCCTCTCTCAAATACTCTCCCAGACCATACTGTTGCCATGACGAAAACTTTGAACTTTGCTTTCCGTAAGGAGTAATGTTCTCCATTGAAACCGGGTGGTCTCTGTTGATAGAAGCTCCATCGTGTAAGATACCTTCCATATTGATCCTTCTCGAGATGTTAAGCTCTTTTGAGAAGACCTTGCTCGATACCAAATGTAAATGGAGCTATATACCCAAGCAGGGGGTGAATTGGGTATTTTAAAAACTTTTTCGAAAGTGCTCTGTTTTGACCAAGTAAAAACAGATGATAGCAAAGGAGGAAAGGAAGGAAAGCTTGCACAAGAGAAATTATCCTGGTTCGGTCTTATCCTTGACCTACATCCAGTCCCCAAGCTACACTTGGGATTTTCAATCCACTATACTCACAAACTGATTACAAACTCTGTACTCAAGAGTAGTTCTCTCTCTAGAACTCACTCCCCCTTACAAGTTGCAATCAATACACCCAACCACCAAGTCCCCTGACTTGTGGTTATCTCAATCAATAAATGATTTACAGATAGAATAGCGAGATAAGATGAACACGAAGTACAAGTATCGATTGATACAATACAAGATGAAAGCGAACACAATAAATGACAATCAATGAATTTTCGCTCTCGTAGGTGTATCGGCTTGAGAAGAAGTTAATGCACTCTATTTATAGGTAGAGAACATTAAATGACCGTTGAATGATGAATCCAACCGTTGTAGGTGATTAGCATTAAGTCTCGGTCATCTTTCTCTCTAAACTCCAACTAATCCAGGTGTTAATTTGATCGATGAGAACTCGAGGATTTGCCCGTTGAGAAGAGTTTACTTGCTTGTTGAAGAAAGCATTCTTTAACGTTGAGAATGCGTGCTCGGATGGATTATCCAAAAGAAGGTTGATTTGCAGTAGGTGCATTAAATGCACCGAGCACTTTTTGCTTTATGGCTTTGATCTTCAATAATCTTCATCTCGTCTTAATGAAATTCACTCAACAAACTTGTTAAACATAGCTAGGAACATGATTGAATGAATTATGAAAGCAATAAGATCAAACAACAATGATTTGCAAATTCGTATAATTCAAAAATTGGTTTCTAGCGTTGTAAACCGTAGTATGTTCATGTAAACTCGAGTATGGCACTGTTCATAAGTGTCCAAACCGCAAGATCCAATTGGATACTCGAGTTTGCACCTTTCGAGGCAAACCATCGTGACTTGTTTTGAAAGACAAAACCTATGCAAACTGCAGTATTGGTTTAACTTGAAAAATCCATTTGTCTAAGTCCAAACCGAGTATTGGTTTAACTTGAAAAATCCATTTGCTCTTCGTAAGTCCAATACTCGAGTTTGGCTACGACTTAACTTGAAAAACCGTAAGTCCAATACTCGATTGACTTATTGACTTAACGTGAAAAATCCATTTGTCCAATACTCGAGTTTGGCTATGCAAAGTCCAATACTCGAGTTTGGCTATGCAAACCGCGGTATTGATTTAACTTGAAAAAACTTTAGCTCTTCGGAAGTTCAATACTCGAGTTTGGCTATGCAAACCGCAAAGTATTGACTTAGCTTGAAAAATCCTTTAGCTCTCTCGGAAGTTCAATACTCGAGTTTGACTATGCAAACCGCAGTATTGACTATTCAATACTCGAGTTTGGCTATGCAAACCGCGGTATTGATTTAGCTTGAAAAACTTTAGCTCTCGGAAGTTCAATACTCGAAGTTTGATTATCAATACTATTCAATACTCGAGTTTGGCTATGCAAACGGTATTGACTAAGGTTGAAAAACTTGGTTGCTTTTTGGATGACCCATACTCGAGTTTGGCCAAGCAAACCGCTATTGACTGTTCAATACTCGAGTTTGCAAACCTATATTGCGGTTTGCAACAATCGAATGTTTTTAAACAACTTTGCAAACTTCAAAACATGTTTTACATTTGTTGTTAATCATCAAAACATATTGAGAACTAACATGTCTCAAAAACTCCATCTCGTCTCCGACTTCGAGATTTAATTGGCGGATCTTCGGTGTCGTGTCGAACTCAAGATCGTGTCCCAAGTCCCAACTTTCAAGCTCCGATCGACTCCATCTCCGTCTCCAACTCGAGATTCCTTTTTCCGTTCCTAGTAAGTCGGCCTCTAGTTCTCTTATTCAAGGTTTAAGTTCTTATTTTATTTAGTGGTCACTTGTCTTTTCCGAGTTTTTCGCAGTTACGTTCCGTGGTTCTATTTTATTTTATTTAGTTATCCATGCAGGTCCTTTTCATTTGAACTACTTAATTGAACAGCCCCCTTTCAAGAATTTGAACCCCAAGTCATCTCTTTCAAATATATTATAACGCGTGCCTTCTGTTTTATATCTAATTTCTGGGCTTTGTTTGATATTGATGTCCCCGTTTACATTTGCGACTAACTAAAATCAATACAAATTTGAATATTCACTTGTTTAATTGTTTCAATGAGAAAGCTTGCAATGACACCTAATGCATTGGATTCCTTAGAAGTTTGTGACAATGCTAGCTAGACAATGAACTGGTCTTATAGGCTGTGGGTAAAAAAACTGGTCTTAATATCCCATTTTATCTTTTTTAATGAAGTATGTTCAGTGTTTGGTACATGTAGTTTCACCATCAGTTTAAACAGTTTCCATTTTTTTTCTTCGGTCAATCATTTTAAGCATGTGGCTATGTAATTGCTCAATTTCTACAAAATGTTCTTAGTGCTACCTTGCTCTATGGTGTCCATTTGCATAATTATTAGTGATAGGAAATCCTTTTAGGACAATGGCTCTACTCGAGTATGTTTGACATTTGTGTGACAATAGGTGGGTTGTGAAAGAAGGTCTAAGTTTATGTTTTAGTAATCTCAAGTTGAAACATTTCGTCGATGATGATATCATGTTTTAGCATGAAAATTTTTGGTGGATTTTCAATTCTTATCAGTTTTCACGCTTTAACATTTCTTGCTTCCTTCTTGTAACAATTTGCGCCTAAGATATGTTGTTTTTTTTATACTTATGATATGTTATTTTTTGTTGTGATTTTTATTTGCATTTTTTTCATGTCTTGCAGGTATATTTTGAAATTGAAATGGATTATTTTGATGATGCTTTTTATCAAAGGGAGATGGATTAGGTATTTAATGCATGAATGATTAGGGTTTTTTTTTTCTTTTTCTTTGCTCCATTTTTTCTTTTTGCTATGTTTAAATACATTAATTACATAATTTCAGATTTTGTGCAAAACTCTTCTTAACTGATATGTCTCTTGCCTTTTCATTTTTTCCTGATTGATATTATTAATCTACAAAGTGTTCAATCTGAATTCCATGTGTGTGAGCTGCAAGTTACTTCAAATTTTGTTTTTCATACTTTTGGAGGTCAAATGAAAGAATCACTGACAAATTGAAAATTCTGACCATAACCTATGTAATGTGCAGTTGGCAGTTTTGCTCTTTGTTTTAGCATGGGTGGATCATTAGCATGTTTTTTGTTGTTGTCATTTTCCAACCGACATGGATATATTTCGACTACTCGTGTTTCTTTGGAGTTTTCACGTACCAAAAGTCTGTTCCTCCTACTCGCTTAGTTAACCGCATACGGTAATTTCTCGAATGTGATGTAGCTTTGCTTGAATATTAGTTGAAGGTTTCGAATATGTTTTAGAAATGCAAAGAATGGCCAATTTTAGATGTAGCTTTGCAAAGAATGTTTCACTATTTCAATTTTTTTGGGTGGATTATTATCAATTATGTAGCTTTGCCTGAATATGTAGCTCTGCTCAGTAAGTATTATTAGTTTGCACAAGTATTACATTGTGGTGGCATGATTTTCTTTTGTGTTGAATATTCTGATTTTCGTCCTCATTCTTTCCAATAGATAAAGCCATTATTTATTTAGTACATGGTATTAATTCTTGATTCATGCTAAAATCAGTGAGGATGAAAACGAAAAAAAGTATCAACATGCAATTCTTGATTTTGGATATGTGGATGTTGTTAGTTCTCTATATTAAGATTAACATGGGAACTACATTCTCTTTCCCCCTAACCCTAAGATAGAACCCTAACGGTTTATAAATAGTGGTAGCAAGTGTAAATATCTTACATTCATAATATTGTATTATTGTCCTATGTTGATAACTTGGACAATAAAATATTGGCACATTTTTGTCGAAAAAAGAGTTTGACAAGAATGCTTTACTTATTTTCAGAGTGAATGGACAAGTCTTGGATTATAAAACCGCGAAATTCAATTGAGTATGATGAAGGAGTTAGGAGATTCATTGATTTTGCTTTTCAACATAGTTCAATTGAAGGCAAAATACTATGCCCTTGCTCACCTTGTGGTTTTATAAAGTGGTCAAAAGAAACAATTGTATGATCATTTATTGTGCAAGAAATTCCCCGAAGGATACACATTTTGGTTCTATCATGGAGAGTCAAAGGTCGGGTCAAGTAGTAATGTTGCTGGTGGATACATGTCAATGGTGTATGAGACCACAATGTTGATGTAGATCCAATGTTCAACATGATCAATGATGCATTTGGCATAAATAGGCAATGTGACAAGGAAGCACAATTTCAATCAGAGGAAAACATTGCCCAAGATGAGGGAACAAATTGTTTTGCAAATAAAGAAGTTGATGCAGATAAAGAATTTTATGAATTAGTAAAAGATGGGGAACAACCATTGTATGGAGTGTGTCAAAAATATTCAAAGCTTGTGTTTATTGTGAAGTTGTATCATATTAAGTGCTTATGTGGGATGATTGACAAGTCCATGAATATGATATTAGAGCTATTGTGCGATGCATTTGAACATGCAAAGATTCCATCTTCATTCTATGAGGCAAAGAAGACCATTACCAAGTTAGGATTGGACTACCAGAAGATACATGCTTGTCCAAATAATTGTATGTTGTATTGGGGAGTGGAAGATGAAAACAGACAAAGTTGCAAGGTTTGTACTGTATCTAGATGGAAGCCACTTGTTAAAGAAGGTGATCGTACATCTTCTCAACAAGGAAGAAAGAAGCGTAATGTGGCTGCAAAAGTTGTTCGATACTTTCCCCTTAAACCACGCTTGCAAAGATTATTTTTATCAACTAAGACTGGTGAAGATATGAGATGGCATGCTATGCATGATAAAAATGATGGTTTGATAAGACATCTTAGAGACTCTCAAGCATGGAAGAAGTTTGATGAGCTGCACACATCATTTGCTTCAACCCATGAAATGTACGACTCGGTTTTGGCAACTGATGGTTTTAATCCTTTTAGTAATATGAGTGCTAATTACAGTATTTGGCCAATCATTCTAATTCCGTACAACATCCCTACATGGTTGTGCATGAAGTCGACGTCTTTTATCATCTCAACCATCATACCTAGTAAAAGAATGCCGATAATGACATTGATGTGTTTTTACAACCTTTGATCAAAGAGTTGAAAGAATTATGGCAAGATGGTGTAGATACTTATGATGCTTTTGCACGAGAGATGTTCAAGTTACATGCAACATGATGTGGATGATTAGTGATTTTCCGGCTTGGGAAATCTATATGGCTAGAACACATACACAGGCTTAGCTTGCCCTTCATGCAACTTTGATTTTGAACCTTGTCGTCTTTATCATAGTAAGAAATGGTGTTTTATGGGTCATCGACGCTTTCTTGACCAAAGACATAGATTTAGATTGAACAAGGTTCGGTTTAATGGGCAGCAAGATCTACGTAATCCTCCAAGGTTGTTGTTTGGTTGTGAAATACTTGAACAAGTTAAAAATATTAATGTCAAATTCGGTCGAACACCCCAAGTTAGTGGAAGAAGAAAAAGAGGACGTGCTAGTGATCGTGATGCAGATGGCAACATCCAACAGTGGAAAAAGAAGAGCATATTTTTTGAACTTCCATATTGGAGGCATAATTTATTGCGTCACAATCTTGACATGATGCATATTGAGAAAAATGTGTGTGATAATATAATTTTCACATTACTTAATGATGCCTCTAAGTCAAAAGATCATATGAATGCTCGAAAAGATCTTAAAAGAATGGGTTGTAAGCATGACCTTTGGCCAGATGAGAATGGAAAATATCATTTAGCAATCTATACAATGACTAATAAAGGCAAGAAGATGTTTCTGACAACATTGAGGAATATAAGAGTACCAGATGGTTATGCAAGCAATATTTCTAGGTGCATTGATGTTGATTCTACGCGGTTGAATGGAATGTTGAAAAGTCATGATTGTCATATATTGATTGAGCAATTACTACCATTGGCTACACGAGTAGCAATGCCTGATAATGTTTCAAGCATTTTAATTGAGTTGTGTTCATTTTTCAAACAATTGTGCGATAATGTGTTGAATGTTGCAAATTTGGATATACTACAACGTGGAGTTGTGCTCTTGCTATGCCACATGGAAATGTTATTTCCTCCGTCGTTCTTCATAGTCATGGTTCATTTGATCATCCATCTTATTGAAGAAGCTAAGCTTGGAGGTCCTGTGCACTATCGATGGATGTATCCTATTGAGAGATACTTGGGGCAATTGAAATCATATGTACTTAATAGAGCTCGACCAGAAGGGTCTATAGCACAAGGTTACATAATGCAAGAAATTTTAACATTTTGTTCAAGGTACATAGATGATATTGAGACTCGATGGAATCGATCTGGGTGGGTCGATGATGTACCTAATGATGCACAAATCAAATCACGGGTGGATGAATTGTTTCCTCGGGTGGGAAAGCCAATCGGTGCCTCATCATATTTCAATCTTACATCAATGGAGAGGTTACAGGCTCATAGACATGTGCTGACGAATTGTCCACTTGTTGAATGCTACATCCAGTAAGTAAACCTGAATATTTTTTTAGGCAAGTTATTATTACTCATGTTCTAATTTTAATAATTTATTTAGGGAGTTCCAAAGAGATGTGAAGAGGAAACTAAGAAGGACTACTCTCGAGTCAAGCCGAGATAGATAAACGGGTTCATAGGGAGTTCGTTGATTGGTTCTCTAAGCGTGTGGGTATTTTATTGCACAACAAGGATCAAGAATATTTTTCCTTTTTGAGTTAAATTGCATGGTGCTAACATTATTTCTTTTGTGTTGTAGATTCCTTTAGATAAATGTTAGAGAATCAGACAAAAATATTATGTTTTCCCTTGCTAAAGGTCCTATTTATGAAGCAAGAAGGTTCAATGGATATAATGTGAACGGCTTCAAATTTCGAACATTGGATCGAGACAACAACCTGAAAACACAAAATAACGGGGTCTTTGGAACATTTGACACAAGAAGTTATTCAAGTAGTAGAGATGGCCAAATGATATGTGGAGGAGTTCCTTACTATGGAAAATTAGTTGACATTATTGAGATTAACTACAATGGCTTGTTCACCGTGCCTTTGTTTAAATGTCAACGGGTCGATACTACCACTCATAGAGGGCATAAGAAGGATAAATTGGGTTTTACCCAAATTAACTTTTCAAAACTGATACATACTGGTGAAAAAAAGGATAATGAGCTATATATTAAAGCTTCTAAAGGTCAAATGGTTTTTTATGTTGATGACGAGAAAGAAAAGGGTTGGAGCATACCTGTCCATGTAAAGCCTCGAGACTTATATGATATGGGCGAAGATATCATGACAACCACTGACCTATTTCCATCACAAAACTTGGACCACATTTTAGTTGATGACACAGTAGCTCTACAAATTATCAAGACCTACCATAGATGATGACATTCCAAATTTGATAGCTAACCACAATGAGGATGAAGATTTAGACATATATTTTTTGTTTAAGGCTTAGGTTATGTGTACTTACATAGGGTTGTGTAGTCTAACATTTTGAGGATTGTCTTTTGTATGGTGTATTGTGTCTGGTTTTCTTTATATCATGTGTTTTGCTTGTATGTAATTGTTGTTGAAGATTTAATATTTACAATTCAATTTCTTAATGCTCATATACTATAATCTTTTTCCAATATAAATTGGAATTGTATGATTTTGTAAATACTTAAATATATGTTGCCATGTTATATTTTGGACAAATGGATTAGGTGGAATGGGGCGTACAAGGAGATTCCCTGCAAGAAAAGCTTCAACAAGCTCTACAACACCTACCCTCCAAACACAAAATGTACAACCCAGTGAGAACCTAGAAAATGATATTCAAAGGGTGGAACCACAGGCACATGAAATGGAAGGCCAAGAAGATCAAGTTTCTAATCAATCCCAACAACAAAATGAAAGACCACATGCCTACAAATTAAACCCAAGAGGGTGTGCAACAAATATTGGGTGGTTGATGTTAAAGGTATACCATTTAACACCTATGTTACATTAGTAAAAAAAATTTATGTATGCCTATGTCATATATTATTGCTCCACTAACAAAAATCACATGAATATTATATGTTATAGATGATCAAGGAAGGATTGCCGAGGAAAGATTGCGCATTAGGGATGTTTTGGTACTTCCACCTCACAAGCAAGTAGTGGTGCCATGGAGTGAAGAGAATCAGCCTATTGGTGATGGCGGTTCACTCTTGAATGGCTTTTTAGGACATCTTACATGTAATACTAATGTATTCCCAATATGTTACGATAGGTGGCCTAATGTACCTCGCTCGTATAAGACTAATGCTTGGGAGATGACCATTCAGGTATAAATGCTCTTTCAATTTCATTTACTAAGCTTAAATGATTGTGAATTGATTTTTATATTTTCTCTATTGCAGAAAAAAATTATGTCTCTATACTGATGACCAATATGAATATTGTTTGGCAAATATGGGAAAAAAATGGAAGGATAATAGGTGGAGGTTGTGCAATTATTATTATGATAAAAATGCAAGTTATGAGCAAAACCTTGAAAACTATCCTGAAGGTATGACTCAAGAACAATGGGCTGGTTTTTTGGCATATAAGTTAAGCGAGAAAGCTAAGGTAATGATATAAGCTTGTATATATTTGTTTAATTTGGTTTACTTAACTTAATTTGAAGTATTTTTGTTGGACAATGTAGAAATACGGTGAGATAAATACTAGAAATAGAGCAAAACAAACAATTATGCATACCCTTGCATCCAAAAGCATTGCATGTTTAAAATATGACCTCGGTATGTACGTCAATTATAAATTTTTTTATCTATCTTTGATCTTTTGTGAATTTTACTAACCTTTTGTATATTGACATTGCTTTAGGAAAAAAAAAATATCGACACAAATTTAGTAGGGGGAGATGTACGCCATTACGCACACAAAAAAAAAAAAGGATGGCGAGTTTTTTGTCTCGTGAGGAAGCTAGAGAAAAGAATGTATGTATTTTCATTGAGAATGAGGAAGCTGTACATGCTATTTGATTACATGTTTGATGTTGTATTGTAGGACCAATTACTAGCTGAGATGGAGGAAACGTCTTCTAAAGAAGAGGCCTATGAACAAGTCTTTGGGAAAGAGCACCCTGGATGCGTTAGAGGAATGGGGTTTGGGGTGGTTCCATCTCAAATGCGTAAGCGCTATAGCTGTTCTACATCATCTTCTAGCACTGGTCCTTCTCAAGCAGAGTATGATTCCCTCAAAGAAGAACTTGACACCTTAAGAAGGAAAATGGGAGAACTTGAGGCCTTGAAAGCACAAATGGCTACTATTTTGCAACATATTGGTGCTCAACAACCTTCTCATTTTCCCTTCAATGAGGTAAATCTTGTGTCATAATTAAATATATACTTTGGAATTAAATCATAGGTTCAATCTTTTTGGCTATGCTGGACATCATTTAATTTTTCTGCATTATGGATTATTTGCATATATCTTTATTTCATATGATTACTTTGGAGTGGATCGCATACGTTGATGATAAAGTAGTGTCCATTTCGATTTCTTTATCTGTTACGGTTCAGCCTTGGTTGTATAAATACATGAACACCTCTATTTTGGATTGAAAGTAATTTGACAAGATGGTATATTTATGAATAGCCTTGTGTATATGTAAGAAATTCTGATACTGTTGATGTGATATGGAGCTGTTTATATGGGATGAACAAAAGCTGGAACTTGATCAAATTTGTGAATTCGGTTTGAATCATTAGCCTCTTGGTTGAAACTTGATCAAATTATTGAATTCAGGTCTGTTTTTTTTGCTTAATATAGTACCCTTATGTTTTGTTTTAAAAATCTGGTTTAGGTCTGTACTTGTATGTTTCTATTTCAGAGAAAGCTAGAAAGTTAAGTACCCTGTTTGTAAGAAATCCCGAACCAAAGATCTAAAACGTGTGTCAATAGCTTTGGTGGAGATTGATGAGTTAAACAGTCAATTGCATTTTAATCTCTTATAATTACTGGTAATTATTTATGATATGTTTCGATGATATTGTTACTTGTGGTTAAAGGACAAAAAAGGATACTATTGAACCCTTATATTTTATAGCAAGGTTGATGTGTGCTTATATTGTTAGGTTAATGTTTTTCTCGATATTACGAATTAGGTTATAGATTTCTCCTCATTAATCTAATGTGTTGGTTTTTAGCTATAAGTGCATAAAAGGTATTTTGATTTAAGTTGGTAAGATGATATGTTTTCTGTCCTAAATTCGACTGATTCTTCTCTTTGATCTGCTAATAAGGTGGGCAAATATTCTGTATCTTGGCATTTTAAAGTTATACTAATAGTTGCTAGAGATATCTAACCTTTGTTCTAATTTTACATGTATAGATTAATTGCAGCCAAGTCTCAATTTATGCAGAAAAATATGTTTTAGAATGTCTAGTGAACGGGTCAAATCTGTGGAGTTGAAAAGGAAATGGTGAAGCTTAAATTTGTCGCCTCAGTATATTTGTTTGAGTCCAGGAATGGGCAATATGCAATAGCTTAACCTCAACCATCTTATTTGAGAATCCAAGTTCATGATGCTGCATCTCAAAAACATGGCTAGTGACATTTGGTTTTTGTAAATATGTTTAATTTCTTTGTTGTGCTTAGTTCTTTTTTACTCTTTTGAGTGTTGAATCAAAGTGCTCCTCGCTTGCACTGTCTTTGAACTATATCGGCGTTATATGTGCAACTTAACTTATTGTTGATATATCTGATCTTGCCGTGATCATCCATGTATTCCACATTTCCATCAAGAATTGCTTTTGTCATTGAGCTTGCGCAGAACTTGCACAGAAATTTATCTGACAAGTTTGCATATTGTGATTGATTGCAAATTTGTTTTGTTTTAAAAATTTGCACTTGGTCACATCATTAAAAATCAAGTTTTAAAGAGTTCAACTCTGCTCAAATTTTGTTTGCTAAATGATAGACTGCTTTCTTTGTATTATGCTTGATATATGATAAATTGATAGTCATGTTGATGCCATGATGCAATGAAAAAATGGTTGAACAAGACATTGTTGCATTTGATGTTTGTTTTCAATTTTGTTTCAATGTATCGGGATGCAAATTTGGGGTCTCCGGGCGAGAAGATCTTCTCATGCTAGTCATGACCCGCATTGTGACGGACCGGATTCATCACCTCATATTCCATCTCCATCACCACAACCACAACCTTGAATATTTTATTTAGATATTGATTTTGGATAGTATTGTTGTCATTATCCAATGTTTAGCAGTTGAGACTTTGTTTATGGTTGTTAAACATATTTTATTCTATGATTTTGGATAATGTATGCAAACATACACTTTAATCTTGTGGTGAATTTATATATCTTATGCTTTTAACATTTTATGGATATGTATGCTGAAATGCAATAATTTTTTTTTCTTTATACATCAAATGCAACAAGTTATTATTTCATTATTAGAAAAAAAAATTATTAAATTGAAACTATAAAAAATCACCTATTAACTACCTTTGTTATTAAAATTAAAAAATATAAAAAAGTAAAAAAAAAAATTATTTTTATATATATTGGCTGATAAATAACCATCGCAAACCGTCTCGTAATGACATTTTGAGGCTGTTTATATACCCCCTTTCAAAATCATTAACCCCATGCACAACCGCCTCAGAAAGGCATGTTGAGGCACATACAGAACCGCCTCGGAATGACATTTTACGGCGAGCAGAATAACCGCCTCCAAATTCCAATCTGAGGTGGTAATACTAAACCGCCTCTATATCACATTCAGATGCGTTTCATACACCCGCCTCAAAATATCATTCAGAGGCGGTTAATTGCCTTTGAATCCTAATTAGACTTTTGCTGTGCTGATTGAGACGTTATTAGCCGCCTACGCTACCGCCTTTGTTCCTAGCTAGGCGATTACTCCAGCGGCTCGTTTAAACCGCCTTAGTTTGACTCTCGACGGTGGTAACTTCGACGGTTTTTCAATAGCCTGATGTGGCAAATAAAGGCGGTTTGAACTGCCTCTAAATGCTCATATAACCGCCTCCATTTACCAGTTTTCTTGTAGTGATTCTTCCATCAAAGGCTTCACAAGCAAATGTTCCTTAGCAATTTCTCGTGTATGCCACTTCTTAAACTTGCACCGATAACATGGACACACAATCTTCCCATTATAACTACCATAAGAGAATACAAAATCCAAGAAAGTGTTCAATCCTGCCAAATATGCTAAAGAATTGCACGACAACCTGATCCATGACTTATCCATATGTATTGAACAAAGTTAGGATAAAAGCTAGGTGAAAAGAAGATGTTTAGTTCTCTTAATGACATGTGTCAGAATGTTTAAATGCATTATTGTAAACCTGTATGTAACCACTAAATTTTATATTTGTGGCGGTTTTCTCTTGTAACCACTACAAACATGTGACTGTTATTAGGCGGGAAAGTTAAAATGGAAAATTCAAATGTTGTAGCAGTTTGAGTCATAAAACCGCTACAAGATTGGTGGAAAGAAATATTTTTAATTTCAAATGTTTACATTGTTGTAGCGGTTAGATAACCCAAACCACTACAAAACATTCAAATTGTTTATATAATCTGTGTAATTTAATTTAAGAAATTTGCAGGTAATGAAGAAATAATAAAATTTTAAAATATGTTACGAATTACTATCTATTTTCAATAATAATTTTTATATAATAGTTTTTTTATATAAAGTATTTATCATCAATGAAAAAGCATTTATAATATATTATCAAATATCAGCTTATATCGTCAATGAACTATTTAAATAACAAGATATATATGTAAGTCCAAAAAAAAAGCCTACCTAACTATCTGGAGCGAGTGTGATCATGAAGTCCTCTCTCATAGGGGAAGGATAAATGTGCTGACCAAAGGTAATACCACCATTGTCATCATCAACATGATGAGCCGAGGAGTCGAATCGATGGTGAACACAAGAGGAGCTGGGGCAGTTGAAACTCCTTAGCGCAACTATACCGCTTCATAATGAAATCCCATCTATGCCTATTTTGAGTGTACCAACTTCCGACTTGGTCCTGAAGCTTCATGGTAACATTCCTGGTAGCATCCGCAGATTGCTTGAACCATCACTTACACCTTCTCCTCAACCATCGCTTGAACCATTTACTCCATCAGCCTTCTCATGTTAAAGGTCCCTGTTGGAAAGGTCCCGGCCTCCGAGGTGGCGCTCCTATCGTAGACCATGCTAGGCCTGACGCCTATTATCCCTATACCCTGAATGTGTCCAGAGTACTCAACTCGGCCCAGACTAGCTTTCAAGGGGGCAGTGGGATCCATAGACCCTTCTGACTCTGGGGTCTTGCACTAGTGCAACTTTATTCGCCGCACCCCTGGCCCATGCATTTCATAATACATTAATGAAAGAATTGCTTGAATGTAAATTAATTACATAAATTATATCTTTTTTTCCTTTTTGTATATCACTTACAATAGCTTCCTCGATTTGTTGAGAGGTAGGTATCCCATCCCGATGTCTATGGGTATATGTGTATAACTCCCCATAGTCCAGTGATTCTCTTCCTGAGCCTTCCTCTCCTAAAAGAATTTAAAAACTATCAACTTACTTGTATTTAAAATAAAACAATTAACAATTGTAACCAAAAAAATAATTTAATTGTAAAAAATACCAGCTCGCTATAGATGACAACAAAAGTCTTGGATCCAGCTGTGTGGTTGTTCGCCTCGCAAGTGTATGAGTTTCGCAAGTAATAAAGTGATAAGTAAAGTATCGTTCCCACGAGGATTTGTTTAACAAATTTGTCAAGCAAGAGGCTTAGTGAATTTCATCAAGTTGAGCTAGAACAAAGTTTTGATTTGGAAAGAGAATTTTTAAAGACTATTTCTAAAACTTAAAATTGATAAAGGCAAATGACTCTTTGACTTCAAGGATAATGGAGCCTAGGATTCTTCTTCCCCTTTTGCATTTCATAAAACTTGGTTAATTACCTCTCTAGTAGCATTTTAATACATACATGTGTTAGTCTAAGGTTCACAAATACTTGAAACGCTCTTTCAAGTCAAAATCAAGTTTCTCTTCTAATTAAAATGCACAATCTCTTGCTACAATTAATGAGAATCAATCTTTAAGCAACAATCCTAATGTGACAATGCAAGGTTAGTAGATATATCTCTATTTTACCAACAAACCATCCATTTATCAAGTAAACTTCAAGATAAGCATGATTTCAATCAAGTTCTACACCTAGATTAGCTCTCTCAAGTCAAACCCAAGTGAATAAATCATCTAAATGGAGGCCAATCACTTAGAAGCATTAAGCCAAGGTTGAAATCAACACACACACACACACACACACATATATATATATCTACCAAAAGAGAGGAATGTTCAAGTATTAATCCATACAAAGGGTAAGAAGAACCCTAGAATGAAAGATTTAGCTACTCATGTTCAAATACAAAGAGAGTCTAAGCAAAGAAACTGAATACATGAAGAAACTAAGAAGAAAAGAGGAGAAAAGAGGAAGAACCAAGGTGAAATCCCCAAAATCTCTCTTAGGTTGAGCACCCAAGCCTCCAAGATTGTCCAAATCTCTCTCCCAAGCTCTTCCCTTGTGTGCCCACTTGTTTCCTTAGGTCAAGAGTGTGTTTTTCAGCCCTTTCCTTTAGGTTAAATAGGGTTTTTCTGCTTTTGAAAAGGAAAACACGCAGCTGCACTTTTTGCATTTTTTTACGATCTGGTCGGCCGGTTGTCGATTTGTGGCTTGAAGATTGCTGCCTGCGGCCGGTTGTGATTCTTCTAACTTTGCACTGTTTCACCTCCTTTATTTCTTTCCTTGTTTCTTGGTTCTTATAGAGCTTCAAAACTTGTCTCCATCTTCCTACAAAAGAGGAAATAATTATCAATTCTCAATTGAATCATAACTTTGATATGCACATTTTGTCTCCATTCTTCTAACTTTGATTTTTTAATAGGATATAACAAGAATTCTTTGATTTTTGCCTTATACTTTGATATGCACATTTTCCTCTATAACTTCCTTCCTATGCACATTTTGAACCAAAATTAGGTAAAAAGAGAGAGAAAATGTGCTAGAATGTTGTCAATTTCTAAGGGTTAACAGTGGTGGATCCTCTGCTGCTCCAGGATCCTGGTGTTCCTTTGAGCAAGAGCCTGCATAGGAGACGAAACATTCAAATACATGTACATGATAATTATTAAATACATAATTATTACAAAATAAATAATTAAGTAAAAATATATCGGGCCTTCTGGACTCCTCCTGAACAATACAAAATTGGCATAGTCATTTGTTGGGACGCTATCTGGGGGGCTCGCCATGAGCTGGTCTAGAGGAATTGTCCTATCCTTATTCACTGTGTGGTAGAGATGATTCCTCTAATTCTTCCAGCCGTCCCCTATCTTCATCATTGCATGCCTCTTCCTATTATCATGGACTGTAAACTTCTTCTGTATAATAATTGAATTATTAGTTATTTAATTATAAACCCATAAATTATAACTATATACATGTATACTATAGTTGAATGAAAGTAATTACCGTAATAACTTCTTCCCTTGCTATTCTCTTTGTCAGCTCCATCAGAACATGATTCCTACTAGAAGAGGATAAAAAACAACAACCAATTCCCACCAAACTCGATCAGCTAGCGGTTGAAGAGGTGACCACCATTCTCGATCAACAGTCCGTTTGCTCATTCCACAGAACTATGACACGTGGCCCATTAATCACATTCAAACCAGCCACGTCCATATTTTTTTATTTTAATATTTAATTTCTTATAGCTGCTACAAAGTTCGTTCTCTAACCAATGTGCATCTTGGTGTGAGTGGTCCTATTGCAAATATGTAGCAATTTCTACCAAAATCGCTACAAAATATGACATTTGTAGCTGGTTTTCAGTAAACACTTCAAATGAACCGCTACTAAAGGACATTTTTTTATAGTGTTTACATTACTTGACTGATAGTAATTGTAATGGCCCACCATCGTCAAGGACTCGGTTAAAGATCCCCATTCCGGGAGCCACGCCCCGTTGCACGCATATTGACTGATCCCCACTGGGGCAAGAATTGTCCCCTCCTCTGCAGGATGCTTTTGTAACACCCCAAATTCCATACTCCAAATCGTGTCAGTTGACACTTAGTTTTAGAAAACTTAACAGAGTTTGAGGTGCTACCACTCATAGTAATGCAGAAACGGAGAGCATGCGCTAACGTTTGGACTATGAGTGACTGATACAAAATGCCCAGGCATATGCTGATGCCCTGACATATGCTGATATATTAAAAATTTCCCGAAGGAATATTTATGTGTACATTAGTACAAAGCTTTGTATAATTACAAGTCTTTATGGTAACTATACAATCTTCAACCAAGCCGTAGCTAGACTTGAGGCAATGAACCTACCTCAGTTAATCAAACAATTTAGCCAGGCCGGTGTCTAGTGGAAGTCTCCCCTAATTCATGGCGACTCACTGACTGAACCACATAGACGAACCCTTTCTAGACACCAAATGGTTTGAAGTAACCTTATTAGATTCATGCCATAAGGTAGGCTCTATTAAACTTCTTCCGGCATTTGCTTTGACTGGTGTCTCTTCACGGCTCGTCCATCGGTGCCTCTTCACGCTCTATCTACCGGTGCCTTCTGCATTCTCCAGTTCCTTTCCGAACTTTAGTCAAATCGAGGTCCAATACCCATCAAACCTTAGGTAAGTTAACCTCTATAGAAGATATAATAATATATGACAGATATTTATTACATATCAAGATCAACCATACATAGCACACGGGTGTAAGGTTACAACAATACATAAGCACACGCAGAGATGTAATGTCAACAAGACAACAAGAGTACATAGCACACAAAGACATGTAAAGTTTGCAACGTTTGCACTAACCGGTGCCACGACGGCTCTCGTGTCCTCGGCGCTAGGAAAACTCAACGGCATTATCAAGACTATAACCCGTATAAAGCTGAATGTATAAACAGGTGATCTAAGCCCCATAAACTTAGTCACGGTGCATGACTCAAGACCTAGTCTTGTCAATCACTTCATGAATCAATCAATCATATACAATCATACAAGATATAGGCGATTAAAGTTACTAGTATGCGAACGTATCTTTCACCCGGTAATTGTCAAATGTCCGACTTTCGAACCCGACTCCGGACTTCCCGGAACTATACATTATCGTCGGATTATTATATGATATTTGATAAATATCATATTGCTTAGAATAATATCCTAAAGGTTGAATTTACCTTTCTACCCTTGGTGGATGTGTTATTACAATTTTGCCCTTACATTTTCTTTAAAAACGCAATATTGAATTTTCTGGGCAGAATTTGCTGCAACTTTAAAAACTCATAATTAATTCTAGAAAAAGCAAAACGAGGATCCGTAAAATTCCCCGGAATCCTTAGGATATCTATTTTCAAGGAAAAATACTTTCATTTACCTGGAATCCACGAAAAATTCCCAGTTTTCATTTTTCCCAACGTTGCCCAGAATTTCTCCCAGAAAAATGGCCTAATTTCAACCGGTTGTATCTCTTTCTACAGGAATCAAAACGCTACATATTATATATATTCGGAAAGCCCTACATATCTAATTTATTTCTGGAAATATTTGTGATTTATGGGATTCATTTTCAACATAAAATATTAGCATTTCTTTTGCTGTTTGCCCAGAAATTTTACCGAAAATTTCGTTAGAATTTTGCTACTTTGATCTTCAACTTCCAAGAATTTTGACCCAACATATTTTCCATCAAATTTTTGAAATAAATCCATTTTTAACCACAAAAACATGAAAATAAAATTGTTCTTGGAAATTTAAGATTAAAGCATAAACTAACTATGAATTTAAAAGCTAGAACTTCAAGAACTTACTTGCTATTGCTTCAACTCCTTCAAGAAGCTCCTCACTCTCTTTCACTCCTCTCTATATTCAGATTGCTACTTGATTTTTTGTGTGAAGAAATGAAGAACCTAAGGTGCCTATTTATAGTAAAACATTATGGCAACTTTGGTAAATTTTCAAACCTACCTCTTCTTGCATTTCAACCATTAGATGCAATTTACTTTACAAGAGTTGATCTCATCCCTTCATGTGATTAGAGAACCCTAATTACTATTGAAGATTTTTGTTGGAAGAACCACATGTGCTCATATTATTATTAAATAATCTCTCTCATTTATCCTCTTCCAAATTCACTAAAACCTTATCTTATCCTCTTCCACTTTGTCCCCCCATGTGCAAATCCTATCCTCTTCCACAAATCCTATCCTCTTCCATTCTCAACTTCATCATTTATTACTCCATGTACTTCAATTATCTCACTGATTTAGCTAATTTTCTCTATTTCTCATTGGCTAGTTGCTATTGTTGACTTTTCAAAGTTGATTAACAAAGTTTAGTTAACTCTTAATCCAATGCTTAAATGCCTTTTAATTTCATTTGTCATTGGTTATTTGATTTATTAACTCATCATGAAAATTAGTAATTAATTAAATCAAGCTCTATGCACTTATTTCTATTGTCTTTTATCAACTTGAAGACAAATGCCACTAATCTCTATTTAGTGAAAGCTTAATTACCAATTAAAATTGGCTAATGTGTTCGATTTAATTAAGTGTCTTCATACCCTTTCCTTTTCTTTTTTGGTTATAGATTAACGATTATTCAATGTGTTAATTATGTCACATTTTATTGTCCCTAATATGTAGTCTCATAATTAACCCTTGGTTAATTAATTCCAAAGTGAAATTTGGATGAAAATATAATCAATAGATTATAATTCTTTGAGACACATATTCACCTTTGTATTTTGCTAATTATTTGCTAAAATGCAATATTTATATGAATTATGAAAATTAGGGTATTATAGTTTCCCTTGGGAATTAATTCCCAAGAGCGCGTCCCCAAGGGCTTGAGCCATGACCTAAGGGATGAGTATATGTCCTAAGAGCCTCTTGGCATCCACTACACCATTGTTTATGTTGAAATCTTTCCCTTTAACATCAACATCTAGGAGAGTGGTTGAGCTCATTGGAGATTGATCCATTCCATATTTCTTGAGAAGATCTCAAAGATATTTGGTTTGGGGGATAAATATCCTATTCCTATGTTGTTTGATTTGAAGTCCGAGAAAGAAATTTAACTGTCCCATCATTGATATTTCAAATTCTCCCTACGTAGTCTTAGAGAATTCTTAACACAAAGAATCATTAGTAGTACCGAATACAATATCATTTACATACATTTTCACAATTAATAAGTCATTTTTCTTATTGTGCTTGATGAAGAGTGTTGTGTCAACTTTTCCTCTAACGAATCCTTGATTTATTTTGCTCAATCTTTCATACCAAGGTCGAAAAGCTTGTTTAAGACCGTAGAGAGCCTTTTTGAGACGATAAACATGATCAGGATGGGAAATGTCTTCAAAACCAAGGAGGTTGTTCAATACGGACTTCTTCCATAATGTAGCCATTACGAAAGACACTTTTGACATCCATTTGATAGAGTTTGAATCACTTGATACATACAAAGGCTAAGAGTACTCATATAGCTTCCAATCTAGCCACTGGAGCATACATTTCCTCATAATCAATACCTTCTTCCTGATTTTAACCTTTGGCCACCAATCTTGTCTTGTTTCTTACAATGACTACGGATTCATCACATTTGTTCTTAAATACCAATTTGGTGCCAATGTCTGGATGGTCCTTAGGCCTGGATACCAAGTCCCAAACTTAATTTTTTTTTTTCAAATTGATTCAGGTCCTCTTGCATTGCTATGACCAAATCATTATCTTAGAGGACTTCATCAATGTTAGAGGGTTCGATTTTAGAAATGAAGGCAGAAAAGCTGACTTCATTTAGGACCTTGTTCCTAGTTTTTACTTCTTAATTGACATTCCCTATAATTTGATCTATTGGATGACTCTTATTATATCTCTAGGCTCTAGGTTGTCCTCGATCTATAGGTTGATCTTGATTTTGATCAACAGGTTCAAGATCATTCTCTGTTTCATTTTCCAATGGAGAAAGAGATTTTGAGATGATATTCAAGTTCATCGTCTAAAGGTTTGGCAGAAGCGTTAGATTCAAAGAACACAACATGCACAAACTCTTCAACAATACAAGTGTATTTGGTATATACTCTTTAAGCTTTACTTCTATTAGAGTAGCTGAGAAATATACTTTCGTCTAACTTAAAATCAAACTTTCCCAAGTTTTCCTTACCATTGTTGTATACCAAGTACTTGCATACAAATATATGCAAATGAGCAATGTTTGGCTTCCTTCCTTTATAGAGCTCGTAGGGAGTCTTGTCAATCTTCTTTCTGATGTAGGCCCTATTTGATATGTAGCATGCCGTGCTCATAGCATCTCCCAAAATACTTGTGACACTTTTTGTTTAGCATTTCTCTTGCCATCTCTGTGAGAACTCTATTCTTTGTTTCTACAATATAGGTGTAGTGGATGCCAAGGGGCTCTTAAGGCATGTACTCATGTCTTAGGTTGTGGCCTTGAGCCCTTGGGGAGGTGCTCTTGGGAATTCCCAAGGGAAAAATCCTCCAAATGAGGGGACAATTCTTGCCCCAATGGGGGCCAGTCACCATGAATGCAATGGCGGGTGGCTTCGGGTATCGGTGGGGATCTTTGACTGAGCCCTTGATGGTGTGGGCCGTTATAGTAATTCTCACTAATTTTATTTGATATTCTCTTCATGATACACCAGGTAGCTACGTTAGTATGTGTTTGGTTCCTTTCATATTCACCAAATATTTACCAAGTGTTTAGCGTAGAACTGATAGGAAAAGCCTCCACGTTTTATGTTTTGTTAGCCGTGTAGCTTAACCGTAAGCGCATAGATCATTACATTAGTATGATAATATCATTCCACAAGGACTAAGGGGGAAAAACGAGTTAATTATCTCAATTAAGTACTCAGTTAGATTGAGTGAGAATATTTTAAGATTCAATTTGCTTAAGGAAAAGTATATTTGAGAATTTTAAAGTTAAGTTTTTCTTCAAGATAGCAGGAACCTATGATTACTTATATATATTGTACTTCATAAAACTAGTTTAAATCCTTCTTAAATTGTTAAAGAAAATATGTATTTATCAGAGGTTCAAAATTAATTGATAAAGCTTTTTCAAGTCAAAACCAATTTTTATATTCTCAATTAACATGTGCAATCTCTTGTCTTAGTTAACAAAAATACTCATTATATAATAGATTGCACATAAAAATTGAGAATTATTTTGAAGGACCGAACATTATAATATAAAATTTAAATTACTAAATTGCCTCTAATGAAACCTTATGAATTATCTCTTGTATTCATAATTAAAAGAATAACTAAAATAAAACTAAAACTTCCCATCATGATATATCATATCTTTTTTTTATTCTTAACATATTATTTAATTAACAATTGTTAAACATCATATTTTTCTTAATTTTTATTTTTCACCAATTTATAACATCAAGTTCCCGATTTATATTATCCGATGATATCAATTAAGCTCTTTTTATAAAAATAAAGACTAAACTTATTTCATATTTTTTAGGATATAATAGGTTATTTATATTTTTTAATTGTATTAACATTACATGAATTTCTTAACCCACATAAATTGCTTCTATAAGAAAAATAAATCATACAAAATTTCTTGGTTTAACATATATGTTAAATTATAAAAGACCTTAACTTTTATTAAAATGTTATAATTCCATTTTAATTACAATTTTTGTTGATTTTAAGAAAATTATAATTTTTACAAATTGAAGAATGCATACTTTTCTTTCATAGATATATATTCAAGTTGTGAAAATGAAAAATGAGAAAACTATTTTTTAATTTAATGAAACTTAACATTTTGTAGTAGTTTAAAAATAGAATAGAGAAGAGAATATATGAGGGATTGCATAAGATTTTGTTAGGGGCATTTTAGTACTCTGAATTTTATATTTTTATATTTGGTCTTTCTAAACAATTATAATTTTTATGGTCCTTCTCCATAAATATATTTTCCTCTTGGTCCTTCATTCTAATTTTCCCATAAGAAATTTAGCTTCTCATAATCCCAAAATAAACCAGAATTTTACGAAGGAAAAGAGATGAATTCAATAATTCCAAAGATTGAGCATCAAATCTTTTCTCACCTTCAACCCCTTAGCTTCAATGGTCTCCAATTCTCCATGGTGTCCGCTGATTCAGTGCACAACGACACTTCTAGTCTTTAAATCACTCACTTCCACAGTCCTCTCGTCCTTCTGTGAAGATGAAGACAGAACCCAAATGCCTCTCCTTCCTTGCTTGCCTTTTTCCCTAGAAGATGAAGAACTCAAATAAATAGGTTAAATTCCTCAATCCTCATTCCAAAAAGTACGATATCCCTCAAGCAAAATAAAATCAAACAAAAAGATAAAAAGATAAAAATAGATAATGATAATAATAAATGATGATGATGACCACCGTGATGATAAACTGAAATAACTTTTCTTTTTCTTATCTTAAATTATTATTATTATTTTTATCTAAAACTTTGATATTTATAATGAAATCCTCTAAATCATGCCCCAAAGGATATTTTATCGAAATCTCCTCAAATCTCTTTAATAAACATAAATGACACCCAGATATATTAAATATATCTTAAATTTATATTAAAATAGGGAGTTATGATGTTCTTTGGCTGTCAAATTTTCCACCCCCCAAACCACGTCCTCAATTATTTTCCTGTTAAAAACGAATTGATTCCAATCAAACTAAATGGGCCCACATATTCATATATTCACATTGCACACGTAATCCTTCTCATCATTAAATTTTTTTAAAAGTGGGTCTTATATAAAGGATTGGAAGTACTACTAGATATAAGATTTAGTTGACGGATCTAATTTGATCATAAATATAGAATTTAATAGGGAATGGTTGTAGAAAATCAACAATCTCATTTTTCATTCACGAAAATGACGCCCATATCACTTTTTACAAACACCATGGCAGAAACTGGTCAAAAAAACCACAACAAAAATGTTTTTCCAAACTAGTGTAATAACTATGTGTAAATAAATTTAAGAGAAAATAAAATAAAAATATCATTTGAACTTTAAAATTCAGTTGCCCATAGGCGTATTGAAATTAACATAAACATTAAAACAATGGATAACATGGGTAATTTGTTTTGTTAGAAAATCACTTATTTAAAATTTTGAAGTTCAAGTGGTATTTTCCTATCATTTTTGCTAAATTTTATATATAGTTATATTTCCTTGTATCATTTTAAAAAATACATAAATAGATAAATATGGAAAATAAATCTTAAATTAATTTTACACATGCGTATCTAGTTATATGTATTTTATACTTAAGGTTTAAAATTATTACTTTTTGTTTTGAATTTATTGTAGCATTAATCAAATTAACTTGTGAATTGCTGGTTCTGGCCAAATTATTATCGCCGATTTTTTTTTTTTTTTTTTTTTTATCACAGTTAATTAGCTTGGAGAAAGGAGGTGCGCAAATAATTATCAAAGAAAAATGTGAAGTTCGTTTTTTTAATGTTCCTGGCAATTTCCATGAACTATTCGTTTTTTTAATGTTCTGGGCAATTTCCATGAACTAAGCTAATTTACTTTGTGACTTTAATTTGAAACTAAAATGACGCGTAAATGTCTTTATCTTTTCCCGGCGTCAATGCGCAAGTTTTTTGTAGTGGTGACAATTTTCTCCGGACGAAGACAAGAAAAAGAGGTAAAGATATTGGTAAGCCCTACTTTTAAAATTGCGGTGAAGAATAAAAGAAAATACGATAAAATGGTCTATTGAAACTTAAAATTGTGGTGAAGTTTCGTGAGACCTTTTTGTAACATTTTTCATATGTGAAAATACAAAAATGCCCCTATGTGCCTGTGTTCACAAGTTCATGAGCCCCTTTTGGCAAGTTTTTGTGCATGTTTTTGCAAGTCCATGAAACTTTTTTGACAAGTCCTTGTGCATGTGTTGATAAATCCATAAGCGTGTTTTGATAAGTCCATAATCTTGTTTTGATAAGTCTATGTGTCTATGTTGACAAGTCCATGAACTTTCATGGGGGGCAAATATAGCAAAAATGTCTATGAGACTTCATTACAATTTTGATATTTTAATGAACAATTTTATTGTATTTTTCCTTACTCATAACCTAGGTGCAATTTTCCCTACTTTTTATTCTTACGTGTCATTGATTTTCCTGGCCCTTCTGTTCCAAAATGTCATTTCCCCTTACCTTGATCTTCTCCATTGACTCCTGTTTGAAACTAGAAAGACTTTTAAAAAGAGAGAGCTTGACTCATTCCCCTTATATATCGTGTTGGCCGGGTAGCTCCTTTAGCAAAAGCCTTCATCACAGAGTCATTAATTTCTTTGATCTAGAAACAGCAAAATCCTCTTATATATTTGTTGATGTTCTTCTGATCACTCTGATAAATAAGATTGATCTCTCCTTCGCCCCAGCTTCACACACAGGTGACTAACTTCATATCTATTCTCTTCCCTTCATCCTTATGTTCTCTTTGAGCCTCCCTAAGAGATGACGCTGTTTTTTCATTTGACAATCAATTGATGATTGTACAACGCTCGCCTTTCGTTTAATTTGATGGTGACAGAAAGTGGACTTTGCTCATTGAGCCGCATCTTTGCATAGGAATAAGGGGTTTGGGTCAGACAGGTTAGTGCCTTCTTATTTAAGCCTTTTTTTTTTCACAAGGTAATTTGCCAAATTTAGAATCTACAAAAAATTGGTTTCATGGACGTTAATTATTCCAAGTCAATTACTAATTTCCTAATTTCAATTTTCATGTAATTCATTGATCAAATTTTGCACAGACTTTATATTTATTTTCCTGAATTTATAACTTTTTGACAAAATTAATCCTAAATTTATAATTGATTTTAAAAGTGTCTGAAACTAAGCTCCTAAAATTTAAACAAGAGAATTAAGTAATTTAGAAAAATTCAGAAAAAATACTCAATTAAATTGACGGTATGGGTTATAACCCTTCATTAATCATTAGTGCAAGAGGTATTTTTGAAATATTTTGTATCATTACGTGTCATTGATTTCCCTCGCCCTTATGTCCCAAAACGTCATTTCTCCTTGTTCTTCTCCATTGACTGCTGTTTCAGACTAGAAAGGCCCTTTAAAAAGAAGAGAGCTTAACTCATTCCCCTCACCTTGTTGGCCAGGTAGCTCCTTTCGCAAAAGCCTTCATCACAGAGTCATTCATTCCTTTGATCTAGAAACAGGAAAAGCCTCAAATATATTTCTTTGATCTTCTTCTGATAAATAAGATTGATATCTCCTTCGCCCCAGCTTCACACACAGGTAACTAACTTCAGATCTATTCTCTTCCCTTCATCCCTATGTTCTGTTTGACGCTGTTTTAATTTCAATGGATCCATTTCTTTCGGAAAAAAGATACACACACACATATGTGCGTGTGTGTAACCAATTCTTCTCTGAACTTTTTTGGGAGAATCAATTGATGATTGTACAACGCTTGCCTTTCGTTTGAGCCTTTTTGGTGGTTGTGGAGGAGACTGAAAGGAGAAAGAGTGAAATGAAACAAAATGAAGCGTGAACTTTCCTTCCGCTTTCCACGTCAATGAGCACGTGCTTTTGCATGCCCGATGACAGGGGGGCCGTCAAATTCTGACATATTTCGAGGTTTTATACGTAGCATCAATTTTAAATCCCAACTAACTTTTCCAAAAAAACTCATATAAAGCTCCTTAAAATAAGAGAATTCTAAATTAAGTTGGTAAATTCAATAATTTCCTAATCAAGTTATCGACCCAATTTATAATTTTAAAATTTAGATTAAATAATGTTACTGTCCTCCTATAGTTTCATCTCTCATCTTAAAAGGGTTTTAATACTTTTTAATTTGGTTTTACAATAAGTGTAAATATATATAAACATTAATATATAATAAAATAAAACATGATTAACTTAGATCAAAGAAATTTTATGTTTTGTGGAAGAATGATGAGGAATAATTCAAAAAAAAAAAAAAAGTATCAGCCCTAATATTAATTAAATGATTTCTAGTTGAATGTTGAGAATAAAAAAAAAAATTTTTATTTTTATTTTTTGTTCATTGAGAAAAAATGTTAATATAAAAAGTAACTTGTTTGATATAGCAAACTGCATATTAAAGATTTTCATTAATGATTTTTTTAAAGAAAAGATATTTACTAACGTAACCAAAAAAAAAAAAAAAAAAAAAAAAAATCTATATATCGCATAAATAAAATTGTGTGATTAATGAAGATTGATTTTTTTTTATTGAAAAAAAAAAACTAATTTGAGTTCTTTAAAAAATAAAATGTTATTCAAAATGTTTAATAAAAACATTTAGTTGATAACGATGTTATGCGTTTTTTTTAACTCAAATCATTCTTCCGAACACAAAAACTCCTTTGATTTAAATGAATCATATTTTATTTTATTATATATTAATGTTAATAGATATGCATACTTATTAAAAGGCTAAGTTAAAGAGCAATTAAATTCTTTCAAGAGGAAAGATGATAGAGAAGATTAGGATTTAAAATCCCAAATTGAGTCTATAACTTAATTAGAGATTTGTTGGGTATAACGACTTGATTTAGAATTTCTCTATTTTAAGCAACTTTATATGGGATTTTCCCTAACTTTTATATTAGGGTTTAGAGATAATAACTAGTACCATTTCCTTCTTTAATATAAGAGTTAGTTGATTAATTTAGAAATATTAAGAAGATTATTTATATTAGTTATTTGAATCAAATATATGTTAGATTTCCTAAAATACCATATTTTGTCATAATTATCATTGATAGAACTCCTTAACGTATGCAATCAAATGAATATTTCGAAAAAAAATATTTATAAATTTTAGAGATAAAATAGATGAAGATCTTATATTTAGAATAAAATATTATAGTACGTGGTACCGATAATGATTAAAAATGGAGGCTTTCTTTTCTATTTCTGTCTTTTTGTTTTTGTTTTTTTTTTTTTGGTTTACTATACTAACGTAAAGTTTAAAGTGGAGTCAAGTCAGTGTTTTCAATTGCTAGGAAAAGCTACCTACCTTGTTCCGTGTTTCTGTTTAGGAACCTACACATGCTCACTACTTTTTTACTTGTTTTTCTCCCAGACCACGTCCTTAATTATCTTCCTTTTAAAAATCAATTGAATTCAATTAAAAATTTAAAATAATGGTCCCATATACATTAATGTCAAATTTATGAGTTAACTCTCTGATTTTACTATTTTTTATGTTTCTAGCTTAATAAATTTAATTGAGCCACGGTTAAACTTGTGACCGTTGTAAACTTGATTAAATTCACGAGTTTATATACCGAGTTTACTATTTTTACGTTTATAGCTTATAAAATTTTGTTAACTCATCTTTAAATTCATGTTAACTTCTTCGATTTGATCATACTTAGCGGGTTTATATATAAATTTTATACAAATTTCTTTATTAAATATGATAAATTATGAATGTTGATGGATTTAATTTCAATTATTTGGATTTAAAATATATTTAAATTGTTATCATTTTTTATATTTTAATTATTCAATTAACAGCATTAACATAATTTAATGATAAAAATAAACTCTTATTAATTTTGAAATTCAAGTTTACAATACGAGTTTGACAACCTTGCCTATATATTCAAATGTGATGTGGCTTAAGTTTAAATATAAGCATCTTGATCTAATTTATTCATTCTTTTTTGTATTTATCCTTTTTGTTATCTTGCCCTCTTTAATTTTGTTTTTTCTCTTACTCGATCGTGTCATAGTGATATTGGATTCAAGTCAATTTGTTTTTTTTTTTTTTTTTTGGTCAAAAATTTCAAGTCAGTTCACACAATTAGAATCTACAAGAAATTGGTTTCACGAACACCAAACATTCCAAGCCCATTTCTACTTTCCTAATTTCAATTTTCATATAATTCATTTGATAGACTTCATATATATATTATATATGAAGTCTATGCAAAACTCTATCAATGAATTACATGAAATTAGGAAAGTTATATATATATATATATACGCGCGCCTAAAATTATAAAAGTTGGCCATATTAATCCTAAATTTATATTGATTTTAAAAGTGTCTGAAACTAAGCTCCTGAAATTTAAACAAGAATATGAACCGAACTTTTCTAAAAAAAAAAATTCAGCAAAAATACTCAAGCAAATTAACTTCACGGATTATAAACCTTTATTAGTGCAACTGGTATTTTTAGAAATACCTTTTTATCATTACGTGTCATTGATTCATTCCCCTTGCCCCTGAGTCCCAAAACGTCATTTCCCCTTATTCTTCTCCATTGACTCTTGTTTCAAACCTGAAAGACTTTTAAAAAGAGAGAGCTTTACTCAATCCCCTTACCTTTCTTCTTGGCCAGGTAGCTCCATTAGAAGCAGCAAAAGTCTCTTATATGATCTCTTTGTTCTTCTTCCGATCACTCTGATAAATAACATTCATCTCTCAACCACTCCATCAGCTTCACATACAGGTAACTTCCTCCTCTCTCTTGCTTTCATCTTTTTTGTTTGATTTACTCTAATCCAGTCTTTGATGCCTAATTGCGTTTAATACGAGGGAAAACTGTAAGAAACTGTTGAAATTAATATGTATTTTGAAAAATAATTGAAGAACAGAAACCTCTCTTACAAGTGAATCCTATCTTATCGTATGGATATATCAAGATAAATAACGGCCTGATCCCTTCGATTAATATAGCATTTGAGGAGGAGTATAAAGTGAAAGTCTTGTTTGGATTAACCTTTTTTTATAAAATGGATTTATCTTAATAGAAGCTTCTTTTATTTTAATTGACAAATTCAAGTTGGAGTAAAAATTAAAAAGTCAGTTTATTGTCTGAATGATATATTAAAAAAATTAATTTGAAACAGTTTAAACATCAAGGAAAGTTAAAAGTACAAAAAAGATTGCTTTAACTTTTAACTCAGAAACTTACTTCAATTTGGATTTGACTACCCAACAACTTATCATTTATTTTAGGGTGAAGGTGCATTTTTGCCAACAAACTATTACAAAAAAAGCATCCAGCATAAATATTAATTAAGCGTACCTTAAATACCAACAAGCAATTAAAAATGAGCAGATTTGCCAACGAACTTTTACACAGGTGCAGTTAGCACAACGCCGTTAGAAAAAGTTAACTGATCATTATCTAAGATGTAGATTGGCCAATGAACTTTTACTCAAGCGAGACCAAAGACAAAAAAGTTTTACTCAGGAGCTCCCACCACAAAATTCTTAATTTCACTAAATTAAATAATTTTTTCTCAATTGTCATTATTCAAAACTACTAGTATAGATATCTATGGACAAAAATTACTCATTTGCTAAAATAAACAAAAATTTTAATTAAAAATATAATTATATGATTTAAATAAAACTCAAGGTGTCTTATAATTTATTATATATGTTAAACAAAAAAAATTATATGATTTATTTTTATTTTAGAAGAAATTTATGTGAGTTAAGAAATTTATTAAGTTGCCGATTTATATTATTAAGTTCTTTGGAAAGAAATGGAATGGGTTTAATTTTTATTTTTATAAAAAGAGCTTAATGGATATCATTGTTGACACTTAATAATATAAATCGCAACTGGATGATATGTTTGTTATTAAATTATCTATTTATTATATGAATATGAGACTTGTTGAAAAGAAAATTAAAAAAGTCCCATAAATAATTTTCTTTGAGGCTATTTCAAGATACTTAATTAATTTTTTTTTTTGTTTAATTAAGTATCTTAATGAATTTCTTAACTCACATAAATTTCTTCTAAAATAAAAATAAATCATATAATTTTTTTGTTTAACATATATAATAAATTATAAGACACCTTGAGTTTTATTTAAATCATATAATTATATTTTTAATTAAAATTTTTGTTTATTTTAGCAAATGAGTAATTTTGTCCATAGATATCTATACAAGTAGTTAATTTTGAATAATGACAATTGATTATATAACTATATTTTTGTTTATTTTAACATATATAATTATATTTTTTATTTTTGTGTCTTTGGGTGCTCTCGGAGTAAAAGTTCGTTGGCCAATCTACACCTTAGATAAGGATTCGTTAATTTTTTTCTAACAACGTTATCTTTGATGCACTTGTGTAAAAGTTCGTTAGTAAATCTACTCATTTTTAATTGTTTGTTGGTATTTAAGGTACGTTTAATTAATATTTGTCTTGTATGCTCTTTCGTAATAGTTTGTTAGCAAAAATGCACCTTAATCCTTTATTTTAATGTGCACTTTTCTGTTATTCTTTTCCTCAGTTGGATTTAATGATATTCTCTCATTTTTATTTTTTTTAAAATTGTATACTTTTTAATTCAATTTTATTGTTCATATTTATATTTTAATATTATTAAATATTGATTTATTTAATTTTAAATTAAATTGATAAATAAAAAATTATAAGGACCTTATTAAAAATCATGTAAAACTATAAGTACCTAATAAAAAGAAAATAACCTTAGGGACCTTACTAAAAACCAAATGAAAGTATAAGGGCATAATAAACAGAAAAGAAATTATAAGAACCCAACTAAAAATTGTTATAAGTTATAACTATAAGGACTTACAGATTAATTATCCTATTTCAAAATAATTGGACTATTAATTTTTTTTGAACCATAAATAATTGGACTATTAATGGATGATTTGATTGTACTTATAACCCATACCCCTCATTTTTTGGCATAAAGATTCAAACAGTAGCGGTTGCTGGAGACAGAAAATGGACCATTCGGATCGGCCAGCATTTTCGCCACATTGGCAAGGGACAGAAACCTCTCAGATGAGTGACGACGATACGAAAGGGTGCTTTTATTTTTCCCCCAGATGAATAAATATCTAAACTTAAAGAGTTGTCCACTTGTCCCTTCTTCTTTTAATTTTTATTTGAGAAAAATACATTTTCTTAAGAAAAAGTAATATTTTGGTTAAAAAAATAGTTCAAGAACCAAATTTAGAAGTTTGTTATTCTTAAGAACCTCTAATAATGAATCCTTCCATTTATAAATATATACTGTTAAATAATAAATAGTATTCGTAATAACTAATCAATATCGTTGGATTTGTAAATTTACATTATTTTAGTATAAAATACTCATATTTTGACTTTATAAATTTGATTTGTGAATAATGAATTCCAGATGATTGAAAATAAATAGTTTTTGAATTTTATTTAGGAAACAATTTTTCTGTTTTTTCCAATTATACTTTGTATTAAAGTTATATTAATATCAATCAATTAATTATTTAACGTGATTGTAATCAAATGAATTTACCAATATGGTCCTTATTTATGAGTCCGTTGTAACTAATTTTCAGATGCTAAGGATGTGCATGGCAACCATTGTTGCGCTTGTCAAAGATCAAGTTTCTTCGAGATGAAACAGCTTTTTTCGATTCGTGCTTTGGAAGAGTTCGAGAATCGAATTACGTTTGTTAACCCATCTTATTTTTACTCCGAGAATCAAAATTACGTTTGGTAACACATTTTTCCTCCCTTGTTTGGGAGTTAAAAAATTAGTAAGGAAAGAAGATGAAGGATTAATGAGTTATTGAAAATAAATAGTTTTTGAATTTTATTTAGGAAACAATTTTTCTGTTTTTTCCAATTATATTTTGTATTAAAGTTATATTAATATCAAATAAATTAATTATTTAACATGATTGTAATCAAATGAATTTACCAATATGGTCCTTATTTATGAGTCCGTTGTAACTAATTTTCAGATGCTAAAAATGAGAGTTAAGTAATTAAATTAATTTATAAAAATTTTTAAGTTTACCTTTATTGAAAAAGAAAATGCTACATATCTTCTCTCACCTCCTTCTTTATTTAGTAGGGGAAAATTGAAAAGCTGTCATTAGGATTTATATTTAAGACTAAAAATTTCTTCAAAATGAACTTATAATAAAGGACTAAACCAAAGTGATATATAATTTTAAAATTCATACCATTCTGATCCTATTTACAAGTCTTTTTTAATTAAATCTTGCATACCAAGGAAGGGTAATTAACTCAATGATTGTGCAGTAAATTTTTAACTTTGCCCCCATTTATGAATGTATATTTTTCAACTCTTTCTTCTTTTTCGTCTTCATGGGTACAATTAATATAGGTAGAACAATCTCATTATTACATGAAACTAGAATTATAAATAGGACCAATTTTTTGGTAAAAAGAGACTTATAAATATGACCGGAGTGATACTTATTTAATAACAATAGGCTAATTTGATAAACAATACTGTAGACATTTTATAATTAACAAACATACTAATTAATCTACAATATCTCTTGAAATTAAACTGCAATTATAAACTATACTCTTTGATATCATTGAATTTTGGCCTTCACAATAATGAAAAAAAAAATGATTTGATAGGGTCCAATATGATGTGTTCTTGAGCTTTAGAGGGGAAGACACTCGGGCATCTTTCACTTCCCATCTCTACTCCTCTTTAAGCAATGCAGGAATTCTTGTTTTCAAAGATGATGATACAGACGTTCCTAGGGGGAATAGTATCTCAACCGAATTGACAATTGTAATTGATTGTTCTACAATTTCAATCATTATCTTCTCCAAATATTATGCTAGCTCAAGGTGGTGCCTCGATGAGCTCTCAAAAATCATGGAGCTTCACAGAGCACAAGGTCGGATAGTTCTGCCCGTGTTCTATGACGTGGATCCATATGAAGTTCGTTGTCAAGTTTCTCATTTTGGAAAAGCATTTCGAGATTTTATACAAAGAAGTTCACCCAAAGAAGAAGAAGTGTCGAGATGGATAATAGATCTCCGTGAAGCTACAAACATTTTAGGGTTTGTTGTCATCAAGTCCAGGTAATTTTTAAATTTCTTTTTGTTGTTGTCGATATAGAGAACAGATCCTCTCACTTTGTTGACTTGCGCAAAATGAAACTGCAGCGTACTTTTCCCGAGTTCATTTTTTTAATGGCCCGTGTTCCCTTGATTTCAGTCGTTCGTGTAAGTGTCTCACATGTGCTTTTTCATTGTTGAATGTTCTGTGTGGTCTAAATTTTCAAACTTTTTTCCTTAAAACGCATGGTCTCCGAAGAACCATATTTGTCTTCTTATTCATCTAAAGCTGTCAAGTTTTTATCTACAGAACTTTCATTTGATATTTTCCTTTTAGTTTGCTACTTAAAGTTTGATATCAACATTTTCAGTTCCAAGGGTATTGCGGTATCACAGTTTCAAATATGGTTTCTATACATAATGTCCGCTCTAATTCTGATGCATTTGGCTTTTAATAGCTAGACAAATTTTATTTCTAATCGTGCCTATGTTATTGGTGTTCATTTTCTGTTATATTTGTTTGTTTACAGGAATGAAAGTGAGGAAATCAAGAATATTGTTGAATGTGTTTGTGAAATATTGAACAAGAAAAACTTGTTTATTGCCAACCATCCCGTAGGAGTAGAATCTCGTATGCAAGATGTGATTAAAATGTCAGAAAGCCATCCACAAGGTAGCAAGTATGATAAGGCCTGGTACGATGTCTTCTTGAGCTTTAGAGGTGAAGACACTCGGACATCTTTCATTGCTCATCTCTACTCCTCTTTAAGCAATGCTGGGATTCTTGTTTTCAAAGAGGATGCCAATCATCTTAAGGGGCTTGATATGACCGAATTGAGACGTGCAATTGAATGTTCTACAATTTCAATCATTATCTTCTCCAGAGACTATGCTGGCTCTCCATGGTGCCTCCGTGAGCTCTCAATGATCATGGAGCTTCATAGAGCACAGCATCGGGTAGTTTTACCTGTGTTCTATGGTGTGGAACCATCTAGTGTTCGTCACCAAACCTCTAATTTTGGAGAAGCCTTTAAACATCTTATAAGAGGAATTTCACCAACAGAAGTTGAAGTGTCGAGGTGGAGAACAGATCTCCATGATGCTGCAGGGTTTGATATGCACTATTATAGGTAATTTTTAAATATTTTGTTATTTTTATTTATTTTCAAATTATTTAAGCCTAGATAGACACACAATATATTCTTGCTAGTTGCTACAATGAGCATGGTTGGTCACTAATAATTTTTTTTAAAAAAATAATAATACAATTGAGCTCTCTTTAGTTTTCTATAATTCTAAAGATCTCCCATATATTTTCCGAATTTATAATTTAGTTCAATTTTTAATAAAATGAATAATATTGCCTTAAAATTTTGGATTTTTGGATTTTATTAATTAAAATTATTTTAAAATATTTAAAATTAACAAACTTTAAAGTAAAATAGACATGAACTATAACCTCCTAATTGTTACTTTTTGGATTTAAATAATATTAGGATGAAATTATTTCATGAAAATTGAAATGTTAGCTTGCAATTATTTGAGTAAGGAGAAATTACTCAAAATGTTTGCATTAAAAAAAAATATTACTGAAAATGTGATTAAATTTTTAGGACTCAATCCTCAAGCCATAGTTTTTGGGAAAGGACAAAAAATAATAATGTGATTAAGAAGGGATAAATAAAGGGAGAATTGAAATCAAGGACCTATAGCAGATAATATTTATTAAGAAGGACCATAAAAGTTGTAATTATTTAGAAGGACCAATTAACAAAATAAAAATTTTAAAATACTAAATTACCCCTAATCAAACCTCCTACATTTTTTCTTACATTCTATGTTTAAAACTAATATGAATTTCTAAATTTATTTAATTTAAACACAATTTCCCTCCACATAGATGTATATAGAAAAAATAACACAAATATCTTTAAATTATACAATGATAAGATATGAAATGCATTTAAATTTTTATTTTGGTTGATAAAGTTCCTTTGATAGAGCTTTTTTTCATGATTTATATAAAATTATGTAAATCATGAAAAAATGATATAAAAGGAGTTAAAGGGCCAATATCTACCTTATAACTCATGAGTAATAATTAAATGATATGATTATGTAGATATTAGTTAAGGTTAAAAAATGATGATTTTGTCGGTAGTAATTTGGTGGGAAAAAAAAATTAAATCACTTTCAAGAGCAATTTAGTATTTCTAAATTTATATTTTAGTAATTGGTCCTTCTAAATAATTACAATTTTTACGGTCCTTTCCAATAAATATTATTCTCGATAGGTCCTCCAATCTAATTCTCCCTAAATAAAGATATGTAAATTAATTTCTCATTTAAAAAATCTTAATTATTAAATATTATGAAAAATGATTTAAATACTTTTAAGGTTAAGATATGGATTAATGAAAAAGCAACAATTTAAAAACAGATAAGTGAAAAAGGAAAAGGGGAATTGAAAACAAAACTTCCTTTATTCACGTCACACGTCACACGTCATAAGACAGGTGTTGGCCTTTTTTTTTTTTTTTTTTTTTTTTTTCCTTTCTCCTTCATTCCTCCTAGTGAGACTCGAGGGTGAGAGGGATAGTGAGAGACAAATTGCTTAGGTGCTATTGGGTTGGGAGAGGATTTTCTCATCAGCAATTTTCTGCCCATCCCTCACAGTCTGATCTGGCCGTTGAAATCTTGATCCAAGGGTCCAGAACAATTTTTGAAAAAACCGCGCGGTTTTTTCAAAAATTGTTCTAGACCCTTGGATCAAGATTTCAACGGTCAGGATTTACAGATGATGAGGGATGGACAGAGAGAGGAAAAGGAGAGAAACCGGACTATTGATAAGTTACCTATCTTCTATTTTTAATTTTTTCCTATTTGAACTTTGGTTTTTTTTTTTTTTTTTTTTTTTTTTTTTTTTTTTTTTTTTTTTTTATACACATAGTAGGGTAGGGGGGGGCAGGGTTCGAACCCTGGACATGGGGGAGGGGAGCCAAGCTCCCATGCCACTGAACTTTGGTTTTTAAGATTGAATAAATTTAGAGTTTGATGGATTTCAAAATTTTGGGACTTCTAGTTGATTATTATGATATCTATTGAACCATGATGTTAGATTTAAAATTTGGAAGAAGTAGATTTGCCTAAATATGTTTGAGGAAACTAAAGTTAGGGTTTGATTGAGAAATTTATAATTTATGATAATCGGATTCATATATTCAAATTTTATGGTTTATTTTAATTTATCGGAGTTTATATTAATGATTGAATGGATTGGTTTTGAGGTTTATAATGAGATGTAAATATTAATAATTGTGGACGAAACATTAAATATTCGAATTTAGGAGTTATAAAGGAATTTAGGAGGTTGCAATTAATCAATTAATGATTTTAATGAATAAAATCGAGTTGAGAAATTGTACGACTATAATTGAAATCATAATATGAGGAACATGGGTAATTGGTATCGTCCCTAGTGATCAAAGCAAGCCAAATATGGGGGTTTAGTTAATGTTGTGTTAGTTACCATTTATTAATGTGTATATATTTATTGTGTGTTTTTTGATGGCCGTGTGTGTGTGTGTGTGTTACTTTATGTTTTAATAAGCATGTTAGTTAAGTAGGCTTGAATTATTTATCTTGTGATGCTAATGGTTATAATGCATATGTAACAATGACTCAATAAGTATTGAATATGAAAAAGAACTATTGATACTGAATTATATTGTGTAAAGTTGAACAGTTGAATTACATATTGGATTGTACTGGATTGTTATTGTGAGACGTTTGAGATGCGGGGCTCACATTATAACGTGGGTCCGTCATCTCACTTTCCCTACCAGTGATTTGTGGTGATATCCTCTCACATTTTTTACTTGTGCATAATGCAAATTTCCTGCTTATCGTTGTTGCTGATAAGAGGAAAATGCAGCATTTTTCTCGAGTTCCTTTTTTTTTTTTTTTTTATGCCTCATATTTCTTTGAGTTTGGCTGTTTGTTTAAGTGTTTCAGAAGTGCTTTTTCATGTGATCCCATTTGAATGTTCTGTTGGGTCTAAATTTTTCAATTTTATTCTCTTAAACGCATGGTCTTCAAAATATGTTTGTCTTCTTAATCATTTTAAAGCTTTCTAGATTTTATATGATGAATTTTAATTTCATCTGCTAGTTTTTTTTTTTTTTTTAGTTTGTTACTTAAGTTTGATATTGACATTTCTAGTTCCAAGGGTATTGTGTGTCATATTTTCCAATATGGTTTCTATTTAGTTTGTTCATAGTGTTTACTTGTTCTTGTGTTACTGCGGCTCATTTTCTGTTATATTTGTTTATAATTAAGGAATGAAGGTGAGGATATCAAGAACATCGTTGAGCATTGTTGAATTTTGCAAAATGACATTTTCCTGCGACTTATGATTGTTGCTGAATAAAGCAAATACGCCATCTGGTTCCTTAAGTTCAATCGTTTATTTAAATGTTCACAAGTGCTTCTCTCTGGACCTGATTGAATGTTCTGTTGTGGTCCAATTTTTCATCTATGTTCTCCTTAATCCACGTTCTTTGAAATATATGTCATATTATTCACCTCAAAACTATCAAGGATATATATATATATGAACCATCGGTGCTTATTTTCTGTTATATATTTGTTTGTAATGCAGGAATGAAAGTGATATCGAGAATATTGTTAAGCGTGTTTGTCAGATATTAGACAAGAAAGACTTTTTTATTTGTAAACATCCCGTAGGAGTGAAGTCTCGTATGCAAGAATTGATTAGAATGTCAGAAAGTCATTCACCAAATCACGTGCTCGTTCTAGGGATACAGGGGATGGGTGGTATAGGCAAAACGGCAATTGCCAAAGCCGTTTACAATGAAATTGGTCCAAATTTTGTGAGCAAAACTTTTCTTTCAAATATTAGAGAAGTTTGGGAGCAAGATCGTGGTCCAGTATGTTTACAACAGCAACTTCTTTCAGAAATTTGTAAAACAACAAAGATGAAAATACAATCCATTGAATCAGGGAAAAACATACTGAAAAAAGCACTTCGCCATAAGCAAGCCCTTATTGTGCTTGACGATGTGGATAAAGTGGAGCAACTAAATGCTTTATCTGGAAGTGATCAATGGTTTGGTCCAGGAAGTAGAATAATCATGACAACAAGAGATGACCATCTACTAAGATTCCTTAATTTGGATGTGGACCATGTATATAGAGTAAAGAACTTGGACCAAAGTGAATCAATTGAGCTTTTCAGTTGGCATGCATTTAGGCAACCAAGTCCTAAAGAAGGATTTATTGAACTTTCAAGAAATATAGTTGATTATTCTGGAGGAATGCCGCTAGCTCTTGAAGTTATTGGTTGCTATTTGCTTGATAGAGAACCGACAGATTGGGAGATTGTATTGGACAAACTTAGAAAAATCCCCAATGATCAAATACAAAAGAAGCTAAAAATAAGCTTTGATGGTTTAAATGATGATACGGAGAGAGAAATCTTCCTTGATATATCTTGCTTATTTATTGGAATGGACAGGAATGATGTCACACGAATATTGAATGCTAGAGGATTTTTTGCAGACATTGGTATTAGTGTCCTTGAAGAGAGAAGCCTCGTAACTGTTGATGAAAAGAACAGGCTTGGTATGCATGATTTGTTGCGAGATTTGGGAAGAGAAATAGTCCGTGAAAAGTCACCAAAGCCATCGGCACGGTACGATGTGTTCTTAAGCTTCAGAGGCGAAGACACTAGGACATCTTTCACTTCTCATCTCTCCTCCTCCTTAAGCAATGATGGAATTGTTGTTTTCAAAGATGATACTGACCTTCCTCGAGGGAATAATATCTCACAAGAACTGCATCGTGGAATTGAAAATTCTACAATTTCAATCGTTATCTTCTCCAAAGATTATGCCGGTTCAAGATGGTGTCTCAAGGAACTCTCAAAAATCATGGAGGTTCATAGAGTTCAAGGTCGGGTAGTTCTGCCTGTGTTCTATGGCCTGGATCCGTCTGCAGTTCGTAATCAAATCTCTAGTTTCGGAAAAGCGTTTCAAGATCTTATACAAAGAAGTTCACCATCACATGATCAAGTATTGAGGTGGAGGACAGATCTCCGTGAAGCTGGGGGCATTGCCGGTTTTGTTACGCTCAATTCTAGGTGATATTTTATTGACTAATGTTTCTTTTTTTTTTTTTTTCTTTTCTATTTTGCAAAGCTTAAGCAAACTTACACTATGCCTTCTTGGTTCCATTTGCACCTTTTGTAGAAATGTTTGTAGTATTGGTTTCCTAAACTTGTTTTATTGTTTTCTTTGTCAGTTCAACGATTTTACGAGCAAAAATGATTTTATGTTTTGTTTCTTTACTCTTATAATCTTTGTAAGTTATTTAAATTAATTATAACAGTTTTGCAACCACTGCAATTCCTTTTTTTTTGGAGGGGGCTGGGAGAGGGGTTGTTAAAGTTCATGTCAATTGTTAGGAGATTCGGACCCGTTTTGGTGGAAAGTGATAGAAAATAGAGATGTGGGTTTAGCTCACATGTTAGTATGGGGTTCATCATCTCTCTCTTCTTCTCAGGGGATGCTTTGACATTGTTGAATTGTTTAAAATGATTTTTTTTTAAAAGTTATAATTGTCGCTAAATAGAGCAAATTGCATTATCTATTTCCTTAAGTTCAATCATTTGTTTAAATGTTCACAAGTGTTTCTATGGACATGATTGAATGTTCTATTGTAGTCCTGTTGCACTATCTTTGAAAATATATGGCATTATTCACCTGAAAGGTATCAAGGATTTATATGAACTATCAGTGCTCATTTGTTATTTTATTTGATTGTATTGCAGGAATGAAAGTGAGGATATCAAGAATATTGTTGAGAAGGTTTGTGAAATATTGGACAAGAAAGACTTGTTTATTGCTAACTATCCTGTAGGATTGGACTCTCGCATGGAAAATTTGATAGAAATGTCAAAAAGCCATCCACCAAATGATGTTCTCGTGCTAGGAATATGGGGGATGGGCGGTATGGGTAAAACAGTGATTGCTAAAGCCATGTTCAACAAAATTGGTCGAAATTATGAGAGTAGAAGTTTTCTTTTAAATATTAGGGAAGTTTGGGAGCAAGATTGTGGTCCAATTTACTTGCAAGAACAACTTCTTTCTCAAATCTATAAAACAACAAAGATGAAAATACATTGCATTGAGTCAGGAAAACGCCTATTAGAACAAAGACTTTGCCAAAAGCGAGCACTTGTTGTTCTCGATGATGTGGATAAGGTGAAGCAACTAAATGCTTTGTCTGGAAGTCGTAAATGGTTTGGTCCAGGAAGTACAATAATCATCACAACTAGAAATGAACATCTACTAAGATTCCTTGATGTAGACCATGTATATACAATGAAGAACATGGACGAGAGTGAATCTATTGAGCTTTTCAGTTGGCATGCTTTTAGGCAACCAAGTCCTAGAGAAGGGTTTGTTGAACTTTCTAGAAACGTAGTTGCTTATTCTGGAGGACTGCCACTTGCTCTTGAAATTCTTGGCTGCTATTTGCTTGACAGGGGAGTGACAGAGTGGCAGAGTGTATTGGACAGACTAAAAGAAATCCCCGATGATCAAATACAAAAAAAGCTAAAAATAAGCTTTGATGATTTAAATAATGATACGGAGAGAGAAATCTTCCTTGATATTTCTTGCTTTTTTATTGGAATGGACAGGAATGATGTCACACAGATATTGAATGCCAGTGGATTTTTTGCGAACGTTGGCATTAGTGTCCTTGTGGAGAGAAGCCTCATAACAATTGATGAGAAAAACAAACTTGGTATGCATGATTTGTTGCGAGATATGGGAAGAGAAATAATCCGTGAAAAGTCACCAATAGTTTTGGGAAAGCGTAGTAGGCTATGGTTTCATGAAGATGTGATTGACGTCTTATCAAAACATGCTGTAAGTACTTTTCTATGCTAAATAAATGTATCATCTGGTAAGAAAAAGTAGAAAGAAACATGATGTCAAATGAAGATGATGAATCAAGCATATAAACCTTATAGTTTTGAAACTTATCATAAGAAATTTATTAGTAGGCGTATTTGTATTTTGTTATTCCCGCGCGGTAACTAATGATTTATTTTAAACTCAATTGTTTTTGTTACTTGTTCTAGAAACCTACTTGTGACATAGGTTTACATTTTGCATTTCAGCAATCAAATGAGAAGTACACACTTAAAATTTTTATATTTCATTCATTCTCAGGGTACAAAATCTATTCAGGGGCTAGCTTTGAATTGGTCACAAGATGATAAAGTTTCTTTTTCAACCAAAGCTTTTAAGAAGATGAACACTCTCAGATTGCTTCGTCTTGTTAATGTGGAACTTGATGGAGACTACAAATACATTAGTAGAGATCTCAAATGGCTCTGCTGGCACAAGTTTCCTTTGGAATACATCCCTGACAACTTCTTCCACAATAATTTAGTTGCTATTGAATTAAAATATAGCAACCTGAGACTCTGGAGGGAACATCAAGTATGTATGAAGTTTATCATTAAATTTTGTTTTACTTCATACCTTCTAGATGGTTCTTCATTTCCTTGAAAATAATTTAGTTGCAATGATGCTATTCTTGGACATAGATGCTGAGTTTTCTTGAAAATTTGGTTTCTTATCTATACTCCTTGCTATAGATCTAGACATTCCACCATCAAGATAAATTATTTATAAGCATAAATTTCTATTGAAATGTTTGGAAGATATAGAATTGTTCTAGATGAATGATTTTACATATTGTTTTCATCTATTTTACTTTGCTAAGATGTTTTCCTAACTGTTTGACTGTTGTTTTCATGTAGTTACTAGAGAATCTTAAAACTCTCAATCTTAGCCACTCTCCTTACTTGGAGTGTACTCCAGATTTTTCAAAACTACCAAATCTTGAAAAGATGATCCTTGAAGGTTGTCCAAGTTTGTCCATGATTCATTGTACAATAGGGCATCTAGATAAACTTCATATGCTAAATTTGAAGGATTGTATTGGCCTTCTTGCTCTCCCCAAAAGTATTTATAAATTGAAGTGTTTAAAAACTCTCATTCTTTCGGGTTGTTTGAAGATTAAAAAGTTAGAGGAGGATATAGAACAAATGGTTTCTTTGTCAACTCTAATTGCAGACAAAACAGCAATAACTCAAGTGCCCATTTCTTTAGTGAGATCAAAAAGCATTGCATATATATCAATTTGTGGTTACCAAGGATCAAGCACGTGATGTATTTCCTTCTCTCATTTGGTCAAGGATGTCTCCAACAAATAATCCTCTGTCTCTTGTTCCAACATATGCTATCATGCCATCTTCGATTTCATCGTCAGATATATTGAATTGCACTATCCATTGTCCTTCATCAATTTATGACAACCTACCAAAACCACAAAACCTTCTATTGGAACACATATCAAAGAATGACGATGTCGCGGAAGTAAATGGAGGTGCTGCAAAAATATTGGATTCCTTATGTGCCTCAAGTAGTAGAGACTTGGCAACAATGCCAAATACTTCAAAAATCTTGGAGATTGAATCTACTTTGTTGGCTGATAATAACGATAGTCAAGTTGGTACCTCAAGGCGAGACAAATGCTTGAGACACTTTCTAATTCACATTGGAAACAATGATCAAGTCACTAGTTCTCTTTCAGAGTGTATTTTGCAGGTTATCTGATCTCCCTCTCTCTACATATAATGTTTTTCATTTTCTAAGCAAGTTCTTATTGATTATGTAATTGTTTTAATAAGAAATAACCGTTCGGCTTTTGAATTAGAGATGTTTCTTGTGGTATTAAGCAGGGATTGACTCTTAGAGATTATCGCGATGATTGTGTCCTCCCAGGTGATAAATATCCCTATTGGAAATGCTTGAAGGGTGAAGGAGCTTCTATAAAATTTAAAGTCCCTCTAGTTTATAGTTCTGAGTTAAAAGGGATGACTATTTGCTGTGAGTACTACCCCTCACGTGATTTGAGCAACGTGGAGTATGACTCTTTCATTAGCATATTGATCATAAATTATACAAAGATGAACACTCTGTACTATAGGCGAGACACAATGACTTCCACTGAAGAAGCAAAATGGAAGGAAATAACATCAAATTTAGACTCTGATGACCAAGTGGAGATCACTGCACTCTTTGGTAATGGATTCACAGTGAAAAAAACAGCGGTCTACTTGAAATATTATGAGTCATTTCATGAACAAATAGAGGATGCACCATCATCAAGTATTGCTTGCTCACTACAACTGTTATTTTGCATCAACTTTTAAATGTTTGGGTTATAGTTTTAGTTCAGAAAAAATGAATCTAGGAGATTATTGTTAATTTTAATTACCTAATTAGTCTTTAGGTAGGTTTGACTTTTGAGGTTAACATTTTTACTTATCTCATGATTCATGATGTTTAGTTTTTTACTTAATTTTTCTCTGTTTTTGTAGGTAGAGAAATATATAGAGATGATGACGAAAACAATGATTTCAAGCCCTCGGAGCCTAAGCGTCAGAAAATAGAATAAGTGGTGTAGCTCTAAAGCCCAGTAAGGTGGTATGTAACATGTCAAAAAAAGTGATGGGATACATGGTAGGACAAGCAATGATTAAATTTAAATGTGTATTTTTTTTTTTCTGATTTTTGTATCTTTTTAATTTTAGTAATTATTAGTAAGATAGAAAACTCGAACTTCTTTGCAGTTGATTTTGATAAATTGCCTTCAATACTTGATGATATTACCTTTAATCAAGGATATTAGTCAAAAGAGTTTGATTAATTAGTTATAAAATTCTTACAGTTAATCAGGGATATTAGGTCAAAAATTGTTGTTATAGAAAAAGTATGTTAAATTATGAAACTTGCAAGAAGAAACCATAATAAAAAGGGTTGATTTTTTTAAAAAAAAAAACAAAAAACAGAAGCACATCTCTCCCTCCTTGACCATGTTAATTAAAGTTGTGGTCAACTACACATTGCTAGCCTTGAAATTGCTTTTAAAAAACAGAAAAAGGTGGGAAAAAAATTGGACTCAAGAGAACCTTCATAGAGACCGTGTTTTTAAAATCAGTGCAATATGCTGATCCTTTGTAACATTTTTAATGTTGTTTAGTCTATGAAAAAAATCTCTCAATTGGTCATTGTATTTGGTATACTGCTGTTAAATTTAATTCACTAAGTCATAAAAAAATTTCTAAACTTTGTCATGTGGAAATAACTGATGTAAACTTTAAAACTCTACAATAAATCTCTCAAAACTTTTAGGGAAAATTATAATAAATGACCTAAGAAAAATAATATTTATTAAGAAGGACCACAAAAATAGTAATTATTTTAAAGACTAAATTGCCCTTAGCCAAATTTCATATATTCTCTCTAACTAAATTAGAATCTGGAGTGATTGATGGATGATAACAAATAGAGACAAATTCAAATAACCTCATTCTTTTTGATTGCATAAATGAGGTTAGATATTGATCTGCTTTCACATACATACATCAAAAAGTACCCAGCGATATTAATCGGCCAAAAAAGATCCGTGACAGCGAAGAAGTGATGAAACAGCAAGTAACATTCCTTCTCTTTTCCCAGAAATTCTGATGGTCTGAAGATCCTATAAGTCAAATAAATGATTGTAGGAAACTTGAACTTGCTTTCCACACACAAAAAATGTCGACAAAATAATTAATGAACAAGGGCTAAGGGCAATTTAGTCTTTTTATTTTAATTTTTAGTCTCTTAAAATAATTACCATTTTTATGGTCTTTCTTAATAAATATTATTTTTCTTAGGTTCTTTATTATAATTTTCCCAAACTTTTATATTTATGTGATAACTCGTATACTATTAGTTCTGTTCATTATTTTTTCTGCAAATGATTTAAAGTCTGAGATTTTTTTTTTTTCAATGAGTCTAAGAGGTTTATCTGTATGTAATTCAAACTTTGAGAGTTATATTCATACAACCGCTTTTATTTCATATTCGTATACTGTTAGACAATGGGTAGTCCACGTTTTTTGTGATTTAGACCCGATTTTATGTTTTACAATTTTTCATTAACCATTGTTTTCACTACCTTGCCCAAGTTCATTAACCATTGGGGTACCAATGAAAATAACAAAGAATATAAGGATAGAGATTGTTATAGGCCCAACTTGTTTGAATTGCATGAGCAGGAGCAGTTTTAGCTTCGTAGGTGTTTATTCTTGGGAGAATTAGGGAGAAGGACCAATGAAACAAAATATTTATTAATAAAGATCTTAAAAATTGTAATTATTTTTAAGGACCAAAAGTTAAAATATAAATTTTTAATTATGAAATTAACCTCCCCTACTATTTAACGGTTAATTATCAAATTTGATGATATCTTCATTTATACTTTGATTAAAAAAAAAAAAAAAAAATCTATATGCAACTTAATATTTCATGATATTCTCTCTCGTAAGATTGATAGTCTCTAAAATCTATAAATAATTAGAAATCTACATCTTTTTAGATTTCGATTATTTTTATAAAAAAAAATCACAAAAAATCTTATACTATATTCCTTTTAAAAATATGCGATTTTTCATGGAAAAAAGCTCAAACAAATACATTCACCTAAAAAGAATGTTATAAAAATGAAAATACTAAAATTTAAAAGTCTTAAATAATAAATTCTTAAATAAACTGCCAATATCACAATCAATTATGGAATACATGTTAAATAGTTGAGATGATGCTAGAGAAAATGTAAGGAGTTTGATCAGGGTTAATTTCCTAATTGAAGATTTATATTCTAATTTTTTGTCCTTTAAAACAATTACAATTTTTAAGATCCTAATTAATAAATATCTCTTTTTCTTTGTCTTTCTCCTTAATTTTCCCTTTCTTCTTTGGAGTGAACTAATGAACAATTTTTATGAATGCACCATAACCATAAGTCACTTTTATGAGTGCACATGTAACTCCTTGAAGTGTGAAACATTTTACTTCACACCAATGTAATCCTCTCCTCATAAATTACGGGAAATGGGATGGTACGAAGAGGTTTTCTTCTCTTTAAAAGGTCATGACACTCAAGTTATTTATGAAACCATGGATAAGTTACATAAAGCAAGCTATTAGATATACAGAGTCCACGTTACATGTTTGTCTTTATATGATTCTCTTTAAAACACGACGTTTCCATAAAAGAGAGAAATCTTGACCATTGGTTTTAATATGATCTGACGTTCACGTGTATTTTTAAAAATCCCAAATGGTTTTCAAATTCCAAAGGAGCAACCACTCTCTAGATTGGGTTCACATCATGTGTTTGTCTTAATGTGCTTCTTATGTGCTTGTCCCTCTAATTAGAGGGACAAGCACATTTTATTTTATTTTTTTAATTTTTTTTATAAATTTTATTTATTTAGATTAACTTATATGTTAGTTTCTGAAAAAAAAAAAAAAAAAATTGCACTCGATATTTTAAATTAATTAATTTTCTAGATCTGGTGTTACGGGGACTGTTCGGTATAGAACACGAGATGTCCGCCTAAGGGCTGGTATTTTGATCTTGGATAGCTAGGCTCGCCCGAATATCTATGGAGGAGATAATCGGGAGAGCGTGGGATCACCTTGTACATGACAAAGGGGTGGTGTGTGTGCACAGTGAGACTGTATGTAAATAGTATGAGTTAGAATGTGTGCACCTAGTTACCACACCTCTGTATTTATAGAGGTGTCCGGCGGATATCTCTACGTGCGATATCCGGGCACGTAATATCCGGCCGCGCTATCACTGGGGCGAGTATCTCGGAATGCCGTTACGATATGGGTAGATCGTGCCTAGCCAAGATTCCGGATCTCACCCTATGATTAGCGGATCATACCTCCTGGCTCCGTTTGGGCCGCGCCATGGACTTGGGCTTTTGGGCCGGTCCGTAACAGTTGCCCCCCAGCTTGGTTGTTCAGGCTTCTGGGCGGCCGAGGTGTTCAATGTCCCCGGCCCCTGTTGAGGTCCGTGCCCTATGCTTCATCCGGACCGGCTTCTAACACCGTGGCTTGTTCCTGTCGTGACAGTCTGGGTGGTGTCCTGGGTCGCGCCTGACCGGGGTGTCTCGACTGGCCTCGGACTTACATAATTAGCCCCTGTTTGTGGGTGAGTCACTTGGCATTCTTTCCGTAGGCGCCATCATTGTTGCTTTACACCTGGCTTGCCTTGATTGGAAAGAGTCTGCAGTCGTCGCGCCCCTCTGTGTGCCGATTTGCGTGCACATTTAATGCTCCTACGTCATTCTGTGTCTTTCCCATCGTGTCTAGGTTCAAAGATCGAATTACCCCCGGCGTTCCCTTTCCCTGTCACACCTATGAAGTAATTTTTTTGCGTTTGCCTCCTCACTTTTTCCCGCTACAACCTCTCTTTGGTTTTGCTCGAGTTTGTAGAATCGTCTCCCGCCAAAACTCCACTTTGTTCTCCATTTCTATCGTTCGAGTTTCCCTCTTCTTACTCATACGGGTATTTTCCTTATTCTTCTTTACTTTTTTACAGCATAACGTACTTCTTACCGATTATATATCCTTTAGTCCATTATATGCGTTCCTACTCCTCCTCCTTTCTAGTTTTCTGAGTAACCTTTTGGGACCATTTTCTGGGTTTTGCTTGCTTTTGACACATCCGCGTCTGTACTTGCCTCTCTTTCGACATAAGACCTTTAGTTCTTAGGTTCTTAGTTCCTTCCTTATGGATAGAGATAGGTATTTTCCTAAACCCAGATCAATGTTAACCCCTGAGGAAGAGGGGTTTCTTCGTACTCGCTTCCCGTGAGCTTCTTATTGGGTTCTTGGAACCGAGCTTCCGGAAGCGGAGAGGTCAACCCCTTTACTCCGAGGCGGGGTTGGTCACTCAGGACGAGTCGGGCCCCAACCTATTGCTGCTAGAGCTTTGTCTCCTTCTCCTGTCCGAGCTTCTGCACACAACGTTCCTATCTCATCGCCAGTACAGGCTGGGGTCGGTTCCGTCGCCGGCTCCAGGTCTCCGGCCTTATTGACCCAACCGTTCAACTTCTGTGAGGGTCCACCTTCTGTGAGCTCGGATCCTTATCTCGAGGATTACCTTGGCCCCTGCTGGGACTGCTTGGCCGAGGGTGCCTTCCACATTGCGCACGGCGGAGACTCCAGAGCCTCCTCGATTCTTGGTTCTTGTTGGCATCGACAACCTTCGCGCCTTTCTTCGGCGTACCCTTTCGTCCGAGTCCGCCATCTATTTTACCTTCTAACATGCTTTTACTAGGCATTTCCAACTCGATAATTTCCTTTTATTTTGCCTATAGGTTAATGGCTCCCAAATCTGTGCCCTCCAAGCAAAGGACCAAGGCTGAGGAATCGGACTCTTCTAGTCCTCTCGAGGCTTTGTGTTGTAGATTTCCCTGGGCGTCCCATGATGTCTTGAAGACCCGGTCATCAATGTCGGATACTGACATTGCACGTTTGGATCTACCCGTCATGGAGGGGTGCGTTATACGCCGCCCGGAGGCCGACGAGCCTATTTGTGCGGAACGGGAAGTAGGCAGTCCCAATTTCTTTTTCTTTTATCGAGATTACCTTACTCGGGTTGGTGTTCGCTTCCCTTTCACCCATTTCCAAATAATGGCCCTGCTGCACCTGAGACTTGCCCCGTCTCAACTTCATCCGAACGGGTGGGCTTATCTTGTTGCGTTCGAGCAATTGTGTCGCTCCTTCCCGGTTCCGATTCCCTGCTCAACCAATCTCTTCTTCTATTACTTCGTCCCCTTTACCCCCGGCTCTCCCAAAGAAAGCGACAAAGTGAAAGGGTTGGTATCTCTCCGCTGCAATCCAGATCGGAAACTCATGAAGCCCTTCTCCGAGTCGTTTAAGCGGTTTAAAAATGCGTTCTTCAAGGTTGTTGCCGTGTTCGGTAAACAAACCTGGTTTTTGAAGGGGTTGAGGCCGCCGACGTAGAGTGGCGTTTTCCTCTTTATTGGATGGAGAGTCATCATAAAGCTGCTCCCTCATCCTTCCAAATTTCCAAAGATGACCTCCTGCCTGAGACAGCCCCTTTCGTGCCTAGGTTGGACGCCTACGTGGAGGAGTATGGCATCCAGAGTGCAACCTTTTTCATTTCCGGGGAGGGATCTAAGCCAATCCCCTCTACTTGTAGGAGTTCCGCTTTGCAATGTTGTTTGTCTTTCCGTAAAATTTGGTATCTGTTGTAGTAATTTGTGTTTATTCCCGACTTCCTTTACTTGTCCTTTCGGCTCAAGACATGAGGGCTCTTCCTGGTTACTTGGCGAAGGTGAATCCAGCCGCGGCATCGCCAAATCATCGGACTCGGAAACGGGCCGTCCCTGTCGAAGGTGCTGCGCCCGAGGTTGCTACTGCCTCTGCTGTTACAAAGAAAACTAAGGTCTCGGGTAGCAAAGGGTCGACTCCATCCATCCCCTCTGGGCCTTCTCAGGAAGTTGTTTCCCAAGCTCCAAAGGGGAAACAGGTCGTTGTGTCTATGGACGAATCTGTGTCTGCGGTTATTGTGACTACTCCTTTGGTGCTCCCGATGCCTCCGCCACCTCCGCCTCCTCCACCTCCATCTACCAGGTCGGCCCGTCCTTCTTCTGTGCTTCCTCGTGGATTCATATGGGATAAGGGGGTGACCAAGGAAATGGATGTTGCGTTCCTTCCTCCTTGGGAATTTATGGCGAGCCGGCCCCTGTCTCCTCCTAACGTTGATGAGGTGTATGCAGTGCAACGGTATTTATGTAAATCTGTTGGGCTGCTTCAAGCCTATATTCTCTTGAGGGAGAAGTATTCCATGTCCGATGTAGAGAATAAACGCCTGAGAGCATCTCAGGAAGAGGTGGCAGCCAAGCAAAAGGCTCTGAAGGAGGCCGAGTCAACGAAAAAGGCCCTAGCTGAGTCTGAGGCCAAGGTACAAATTTTGCAAGAGGAGCGGGATGCCACCCGGATCGAGCGGGATGCTTCTAAGGCCGCGGTCGTGAAGATGGATAAAGAACTTCTACTTACGCGGGAGGGGGCAGAGAAGTCGGCCTCCGAGTGTTCCCGGGCCCAGAAAGCGCTGGGTAAGAGTCTTGAGGCGGTGAAAGCCCTTCAGAAACAGCGTGATATGCTGTCCTCTAAGCTTACAACAGCTGAGGAGGCCCTAGCCGCGGCACAGCAGGCGCGCTTGGAGTCCGATGAGCTCTTAAAGTAGACTGCCAAATATTGCTTTGACAATGCCTTGGAGTAGATCCGGTTCTTGAATCCGACGGCTAAGCTTAACCTGGACGGCTATGATTTTCACGCCTTTGTCGAGGACGGAGTCTTAGTTCCGTACCAATCTCCTACCCCAATGCATCCCAATCTGAAGAAGAGGGAGGAGAGTCGGATGCGGAGACCGAGGCAACAAAGGGAGCTCATGAGGCCGGCCCGTCTAGTTAATTTTTACTTCGTTCTTCGCGGGCGTACGTGCCCTCTATTTTGAACATTTCCGACCTTTGTGCTGTTTTGTACAAGTTTTTATGACTATGGATGAATTATTTCTTCACCCTTACGCCATTTTGTAAATTCCATAATTGAAATCTATTGACTGTAGTAGATAAAAGTCGTTTACTCGACCAACACCGAGGTGTGGGAGGGTGGGGCGTGGTCGTATGTTTTAACCTCTGGGGGTGTTAACTTAACCACACTACCTCGTTCTGGCTTGACTAGTCGGAAAATTTGATAGCAACCGAATTAAGGGCGAGGCCGTCACATGTCAACCGAGGTGTCTATCACCTATAATCTAACATTTTGACTTGATCAAGGTCGGAATGACAGCCCACTTTCTTAAATCGAGCGAGCATTGATGCGTCAATTTTGTGAAGGCCACGTATGGCATTTTCGCCGAGCTCTTACCAATGCACGTCGGAGTACAACGGCCGATGTTATACATCTAGATGTTTTTATGTTAATGACCAGGTGTAAGTACCTTGGTGTCAGGTTTTGGACCGAGCTTAATGGCCTCGGTTTCACGCTTAAGCAAGTAATTGTGCACATTGATGAATTTCCTTGATGGAATCCTTCATTAAATAAAACAGCTTTAAAGAGCTTACAAATGGTCATGAATTATTCAGATGAAAAATAAAGAACAATTGGAGAAACATAAGGAAAGGTAAGAAATAACCGAATAGTAGCCTCTGTGTCTACAGGGCCGAGCCTAGACCTATTTGTAATAGATCTTTAGCTTGTCGGCGTTCCATGTTCTCTTAACCGGCTTCTTTGCCGGGGTTTCGAGAACATATGCCCCAAAGATCGAGTTTTTCTTTAACCCGATAGGGCCTTCCCAATTTGCCGCCGTTTTCCATCTCGGGCATTCTTGTTTCCGATGTTGGCCCCCGCCAAAGTACAAGGTTCCCTCGGTTAAAGGATCGTGGTCGAACCTTATGATTATACTTTGCCGCGAGGAGTTGCTTGGCGGCAAGTTCCCGGCAATGCGCTGTGACTCGGATCTCATCAATTAGGTCCAGGTCTGTCTTTGGGGCATCGTCATTTGACGCCTGCCCATCCTCTCCAGCTCTGATCTTTCTCCACGATGGCTGCCCGATTTTGACCGGATCATTGCTTCACAACCGTAGGTTAGCGGAATGGGGTTTCGGGTCGAGGACCGCACACTTGTCCCGTAGCCCCATAGAACGCCGTGGAGCGCTTTGGTCCGTGGACCTTTAGCTGTTTCTTTAATCCATCCGAGAATGATTTTATTAGCTTACTCGGCCTGGCCGTTAGATTGCGGGTGTTCGATGGAGGAGAAGTGTTGCTGTATGTCCAAGTTGGACATTAAGGCCTGGAATCTATGGTCCGTAGACTGGGTCCCAGTATCAGTGACGACTTCAGCAGGTATCCCGAATCGAGCAAAGATGTTATGACGAACGAATCTCATAATTCGAGATGAGGTGATCATAGTCAATGCCTTCGCTTCAATCCACTTGGTAAAATAGTCTACGGCGACGATGAGCCATTTCAGCTGTCTAGGTGCCGGTTTGAATGGTCCGAGGATGTCCATTCCCCATTTATAGAAGGGCCAGGGGGCCGGCATACCTTTTAACTCCGTCGGTGATGGCCATAGGATCCCGGCGTGTTTCTGGCAACTGTCGCACCTCTTGGAGGCTTCCATGGCGTCATGCTTCATGGTGGGCCAATAATAGCCGGTGCGTAACGCCTTCCTTGCCAAAGCCTTGCCCCCCATGTGTTGGCCGTTGCATCCCTCATGTATCTCGGTCAACACGTACCTTGCTTCGGACTCACCCAGGCATCGCATCATCGGGCAGTGTACTCCTTTTCTGTATAGCTGATCATCGACCATGGTGTAGATGGCGGCTTCTCTAATCAGCTTCTTTGCTTTAGTGGAATCTGTTGGGATGATCCCCCTTTCCAGGTAATCTTCGATTGGCTTTCTCCAGTCTGTGGCGGACGAGATAGTCATGTCGTCTATATACACCTCCACATTTCGCCCGATTTGGTCCTCAAAGACGCGGTTCATCATTCGTTGGTACGTAGCTCTGGCATTCTTCAATCCAAACGGCATGACGTTTTAGCAATAGTTAGCCTTGTCGGTCATGAAGGCGGTCTTTTCTTGGTCGTCGGGTGCATGGCAATCGATTGTAGCCGGAGTAGGCGTCCATGAAAGAAGCAACGGTACCCGAGTTATCAATAAGTTGATCAATGTTAGGCATAAGGTAGGAGTCCTTCGGGCATGCTTTATTCAGATTGGTGTAGTCAGTGCACACACTCCATTTGCCAGTTGGTTTTAACACCATGACCACATTCGAGAGCCAAGTTGTATATTGTACCTCTCTGATGAATCCAGTGGCAAGGAGCTCTTCAATGTGACTTTCAAGGGCTTTCTGTCTGTCTTCTATGATATTCCTCTTCTTCTGGGCCACTGGCTTAGACCCCGGCCATATGGTGAGTTTGTGGCAGCAAAAGTGTGGGTCGATCCCGGGTATTTCGGTTGACGTCCAGGCGAAGACGTCCTGATTATGTCTTAAAAACTTTATCAGTCGCGCTTTTAAGTCTGCGTTCATATCTCTGTCGACTTTAGTCGTCTTGGAAGGATCCGTCCCCAGGGTCAAGTCCTCCAGCTCCTCCCTGATTTTCGATCCAAAAATAGAGACATGGAGAGATTTTGAGTGAATTAAGGGCATGTTAAGTTCCAAACTCTCCAAGTAAGATCACATCCAAGGAAATCAAGATATCCCATCAAAAGTAGGAGTCAAGCAACCAATCATATTGTGAACACCATATTAACAAAAGAGATGGAAGGGAAAAAGTGGAAGAATGAGCTTAATTTTTTCAAATCATCCCCACCTGAATGTGTAAAGATTCAAAACAATTATCTTGTTTTTCTAAATCAGGTGGCAAATCACAAGAAAGTACTTGTTGGAAAGATTCATCAACATACAGGATTTTATCAATCAAACAAGGAGGGAATCCAATGGGAATTGTATGCATTTGGTATTCTAGGCTATGATCTTTCTCACTCACATCAACAACAGAATCCACAAGTAAGGCAGATCACTAAGCAAGTCAGAATCACCAAATAATGCAGCATAATCTCAGTGCAAATAGGGCACCATTCTTTATCAAGACATACACAATTGCGTAATCACTCGTACATGCAAAATTAGGATAATCAACATACCATTGAGCAAGAACATCATCAACAACATTGGCATCCATGCTTGATTCAATCTTTTCAAAATTGACATGCTTACTATCATCAATAGTACAAGAGGGTGCATTTTGATCAATGGTAGAATCAACCACTTCACTAAATGCTTTCTTTTGAAGCTCAACAAGTAAATGGCATTTTTCATGATAACAATCCACACACATTTGATATTCCTCACAAGAGCATGAAAATATGTCATTCAATTTATCGCATTCATCCATAGTACTATGAAGAGAAGCATTTTCATCGGTTAAAGCATCACATAAAGAAATAGGAACACACTCATCAACAAATACGGTCGAATCACTACTACTAAAGCCAATTGGTTGAGCAATTACATTTCCAAACAATTGAGGGGATTCAACAATGATTTCCTCGTCCACCTCATTATCACTCAAATCATGACTTGCTTCATTAGCCAAAGTAGTAGGAGAGTCTACTTCTATAAGGATAGAATCATTACCAAATGGGAGAGAGGACTCTTCAATGTGCTTTTGTACTTGTTTCACTTCTTGTGCATGTGTGCCCATGATAGAAGGATATTTCATTTTCAACATTTGTGCTTGCTGCTCAATTTCCTTTCCTAATCTCTCATGCGATTTCGCTTGTTGTTCCATCATTCTGAAATGAGAGTCCATTAGTTGATGAAAGTTGTCCTTAAGTGACCACTCCTCATTTACAGCCCAAGCCGTTTGATTTTGGAAATCTCCAATGACTTCACAAAATGAAGGATCTTGGTTGGGCATACATGGTTGAGAATGAGGTTCATAAGGTGGGTCAAATGGGTATTGGGATTCATAAGATGGATGGCATGGTCCTGAAGTGGGATGGAATGAAGGATGGTATGGTAAGTGAGAGGGTTGATGATATTGCTTTGAAATGGAGGTTGGTGATATGGTTCATGTAATGGGTGGTGGAAAGGACCATGACATTCTTGATTGCCTACAAAAGAGTGAGAACTGAAAGGTAGATTATGATTGTCATACAACCAAGCCATGAAATTTCAATACAATTAATTCCCAAGGAATTAAAGAAAACTACCTAACTATAAAAATTAAGAAAAGGAATATAATAAAATACAAATGCAAGTGAAAAAGAAAAGAAGATTTCTTTTTTTTTTTTTTTTTTTCAAAAATGATGAAATATGCAAGTATGCTATGAATTAACTTGGAGACATGGTGAATTCAAACAAATAAGCCCAAAATCATATCGAATTTGATACAAACACACCACACGAAGCTACCAAGTCAAGACAATGCAATGAATTGTATGCAAGCTACCTAAATGCAAAAATCCTAAACTATATGCAATTAAAAAAAAAATCAAAAATGCAAATCTCACAAGCTTCACAAGAGAAACCCCTTGTCAAAAGTGAATTTGACAATTAAATCACCTAGGAAGCCAATTACTTAGCTCCCGAAGCGCGCCATTTGATGAAGACCTTTTGTCATTAGCCTTGGGGTCCACAATCAACAATTAACCAAGGATTGCGTATAGGCAAACCTAGGATCGTTTCTCTTCTCGAGGAGCCTTTTATTGAATCCTAAGTAATTTAAATGTTATGCAAATGCAATGAAAACAAGGGGGATTGGATTTTGGATTTTTAAATTAATAAACTAAAATAGAAATGCAATTTAAATGAAGCAAAGATAAGAAAACGAGAAGAAGAAGATTAAAATTGATCAACCCAACATTCGGATTCCAGAGACTTCCATCATTGAACAAAATATAAATAACCCACGTTTGGCTCTGGACGAACCGAGATCTCTGCATTCGCCCAGAAAATCCCTCGACTAGACGATCGCCTAGAATATGTTCGAACAGCGGCGTCCCCACTGTGCGATCGCATGACAAAACTTAAAACCTAGTTCGAACTCAATCATTGGGACAAACCAAACCGAATATTAAATCTAATATTCGAAATATTTTAAATCGGATCCGATAAGATGAAAATAGAAACAAGTTAAATCACCGATAAAGCACAAGTTCTCTGGATGAATCATGGAATCCTCACGTTGGGTTAACCACGAGAAGATTAGCCAAGCATGGCTAAGCAAAACATAAGAAAAAGATGAAGAAGAAAACCAAAAAGAAATCCTATTCAACGTAATTGAGAATATGTTTTTAGTCATCTAGTCTAACCTATAAATAGGAAACACTAGGGCTACAAGATTGGCCCAAAAATAGGAAACCTCTAAAAATAGGAAACCTCTAAGAATAGGAAACCTCTAATAAATGGTCTTTTATTACAAAATTCGAGCAGAATAAAAATCCAGAAAAATGGGTCTGTCTTTAGCTCCAGTTTCGTCTATCTTATTGTCCAAATCAGCCTTCCAAGTCTTCATAACAATTGTAGCTCTCTGAATCATCTAAAAAAGGAAAGAAGAATCAGGCTAATCGGATATCTAGATCAAAAGTTATGGCGAAAATACTAAATCACTGTAAATCTGGAATTTAATCATCAAGAATGAATCAAATCCAATTAAAAGCTCAAAGCCCAATTAAGTAATAAAATCCATTATTTATTAACTAAACAATCCTAAATTTATTCACCAAGAGATACAAATAAGTGTAATAATATTCAATCATCGTCGGCTCTCTCTCCGCCGCGTCTACGGGTTCATATACGCTTGTCCGTCAAATCCCTTCTTTCGGGCGATGCATTCCTGGCCTTCTCAGGTTCGTCTGCATTGGCGATTTCCATCTGCTCGACATCCAGGTACTTCTTCGCTTCGGTGTAGAATTCAATCAGTGAATAGACTCGATTCTTGCACAGATGTCTGGCCAGGCGTGTTGTTGGGTCAAGACCGTTGACGAGACAATGTACGTGGACCTCTTCAGATAATGAGCGTACCTGCATTGCCGTGTCTCTGAACCGATCCAGGTACTTTTGCAACGTTTCACCCTTCTCTTGTTTTACCTTACTCAAAGTAAACCGAGATTTAGGTTGTTTCTTGTCGGTGGCAAAGTGCAATTCAAACTTGCGCCCGAGGTCTTCGAGAAGTTCTGAATGGAATTATTGGGTAACGAACTCAACCATTTGTGGGCCGGTCCGGTCAATGTGGCGAGAAGAGCCGTAAGATGACCGGACCCTCTATCGACCTGACCCATTTCAGCTTTTCGAATATCTCAAGGTAATGGCGTGGATCCTGGGTCCCATCGTACTTTGGAAGATCGGCTAGGTCAAAATTCTTCGGGTAGGGGGCCGTGGCCGTTGCTCGAGAATGGGGTCCCACCGAGCACGCCAAGTACTTCATCTTATATTGCCGCGGTGACCCACGTGTCCGAGGTGCCGTGATTACCTCTCGAAGCTCGTCCGAGTCCTGGTCCACGTCGAGGTCTTGGTCTTCAAAACTATCATGGCTTTGGTCTTTATAACCGTCATGGCGATCCTCTCGGCCTCGGTCTTCAGCATTCCAGATCCGCAATTGCCTCTCCTTTTTCCATGTGGGGGGTCAGCTGGCGTTCTCGCTCCCTTCTCGCTTCCCCCTTTTTCCGCCGCGGGCCGTCGACTTGACTGACTGGCCGCTACGCGGACTACCGCTGTCGGGCGTATAACCTCGTTTCCCTTCCGAGAACTTCTCTCGAGTTCTGCGTTGGAACATGTTTTCGAGCTTTTCTTCGATCATTAACTCCGGAGCGTGAAAATCCTCTTGTCTTGGAGGTGATCTCGTTTTTCCTTGTTTTCGAACCTCTGGAGCACCGACTCCTGCGTTCTCCTCAAAATGTGGACGTCGGTGTCTAGTACCTGAGTGCCTGGAGCCAGGACTATCGGAGCTTGGACTCTTCGCGGCTCCTCTTGCGAAGGTTCGTTGGTTGACGGAGATGTGCTCACCGTCTCAGTAATGTGACCCTCCGAAGTCTTTTCTCGTGGAGGCTGATCATGAGTCTGCGGTTGACTCGATCCGGCCTGAGGTTGATTCGTGGTAAATTGTTTTCATCCTGCGGCCGGTTTAACTGCTGGCTTTGCCTGTGGCTTCTGGTGTTTGCCATTAGTGGTCACAGGGATAGAAATTTAAGGTTCCCCACCGTCGGCGCCAATGTTCTGGTATAGAACACAGATGTCCAGCTAAGGGCTGATATTTTGATCTTGGATAGCTAGGCTCTGCCTGAATATCTATGGAGGAGATAATCAGGAGAGCGTGGGATCACTGTACACGACAAAGGGGTGGTGTGTGTGCACAATGAGACTGTATGTAAATAGTCTGAGTTAGAATGTGTGCACCTGGTTACCACACCTCGTATTTATAGAGGTGTCCGGGCGGATATCTCGGCTGGGTGCGATATCCGGGCGCGCAATATCGGGGCGCTATCATCGGAGCGAGTATCTCGGAAGGCCGTTACGATATGGGTAGATCGTGCCTAGCCAAGATTCCGGATCTCACCCTATGATTAGCGGATCATGCCTCCTGGCTCCGTTTGGGCCGCACCATGGACTTGGGCTTTTGGGCCGGTCCGTAACAAGGACAAATATTTCGGATGCGAATTGAAACTAATTAATTTGAGATATTGGGTACAAAAAAATTCCAAAAACTAAGATAATTTAATCTAAATAAATAAAATTTATAAAAAGAATAAAAAATAAATAAAATAAAATGAAGCACGTAAGGGACAAACACCTTATGTCCTTATGTGCTTCCATTTGTCGAATCGCACCAACCTCTGTCGGTTATGCCATCTCAAGCTGCTAGTGCTCACGGCGTTTGGCAGTGGGAACCCAAGCAAGAAATCTGATCACTCTCCAAATTTCTCAAACCGCATCAATCTCCATTGGTGACACCTCGAAGCATCGACACGCCTAATCTAGGGAAATTTGTGCGTCGGACATCGACACTCGTCCGACACGCGTGCCAAACGTCGTCGGATGCGCGTTGACCGGTCCAACACGCGTCTTTGACCGTGTCGGACACGATCAAGGGCAATACTGGATTAAAAAAAATAGGCCGAAAGAAACGCAGAAAAGGAAATATTGAGATTCTGATCGAGATTTCAGATTTGCTCGGGAAAAAGATATAAAGATCGAATCACCACACCTAGGTTAGGTTATTTGCCCAAGATTCTAATCTGAGACAAACCTGACCTGAGTTTCGAGTTTCAACCTTCACCGCCGTTGTCTCATCAAAACCAGAGGCCTGAGCTTCCTTTGCCTTAGATAGCCTTCAACCCTTCGTCCTTCGATCCACGTTCAGAGCAAGTAACGAAACTTGCGACTTGCGTGTTGAAGCGCGTCTTTGAGTTTTGAGACGTGAGTGTGAGTTTCATGTTAGACTGTGACTGTGAGTACGAACCAATCTGACTTGCGTGCTGAAGCATCTTTCAATTTGAAGAAAAAAATTGAAACCGAGCTTCCTTCCAGTTGCTTTTTTTAGTTTTTATTGTGTCTTAATATTATAATAATGTGTGTTGCTTTATATAATATTGCGTGTTGCTTTAATGCTTTGCTTTGTTTTGTACTTTTTGCTTCAATCTGACTATGTTGCTTTTTTCTTTTTTGGAGTCTTGAGACCTGTGCATCTGAACATGGCTTTTTTTTTTTAACTTTTAATGTAATCCTCAAGCTGTTGGTGTTGTTTCTGTCACTCATGGCGTCAAGCACAAAGACCCAACACCGTGCCTTATCAATCCGTTTATATCCACCGATCCTTCGTTCTCGTAATCATTGGATTTTATCTCATTGTTTACCCATTCACAGGAAAGCACGCCGAGCCCCCTCAAGTTGTTTACTCCTGAATCTCTCTGTTTTGTAAGTTTTTGTTGCCTTCTTTGGCTAATTGTTGTTCTGTTTTCAAGCTTTGTTAATTATGATGCTAGTGGTCCTCCAATGTTGTTTGCTTGAATTTCTTCTTGTGAATTTTTCTTTTGAAATTTTGAACTTATATATATTTCTTGTGGGCCTTATCCTTTTGTTGTCAGTTATTTGTGCAGAAACAAAGATGGGTGAGGGAGAACGATTTCAGCTGGGAACTTTAGAGCGTTCACTTTGTCTGTGGTATCATCCATATCAATTGTAATTTGCAACAAGGCACTAATGAGCTCATTGCATTTCAAATTCGGTATGCTCACATTGGAGTAGATTTGTTTGAATTTGATAATATGTCACTTGGTTTTGCTTTTAGATTTTACTTGCCTATATATTTTTCTTAGGCATGTGAAGCAGCCTGTCAATATCATTCTTTCTACGAAATACACTATTTTTATTGGAAAGTAAGAGTAACATTTTTTTTATTGACTTGTTCAAGGATACTTGTCTACCCGCCCTAACTAAATGGGTTTTTGCTAGTCGTTACGAGGAAGTTTCCTAGCAGTAATATAGATTATCAAACTCTTGACATTATTCTATGTTTTTTTTGGGTCAATTAGGCGTTCATAGGTGGAGTGCTAAGGTTTTTTGCTATTCTATCTTTGCACTAATCAACAGCCCATTTGAATTTAAGTGGAGTCTGAGAGTTCAAAAGCTTTGATACATGTTCTTTGGTGCTCATGCAGCCACAACTTTGACAAGCTAGCATCTTCTTGTCACATTTTGCTCTCTTCATAAGGCATTTTGAACTCAATTATATTTGCATTTAGATGACCAAGCTGGCTATAATTCCATGCACAGTTCAATTTATGTGATTTGTCTAGCCTCCATCTTTTTAGTGTTACTTTTTCCTCTTTACTTATTAGTGAACATCATTTGCTAACTCTGCCTTGGTCCATATGCTTCATCTCTTGCTGTCTTGATTTTTATGTTTTGAATAATAGTACTTGTGATTTGCACAGTCTAGCCTCCATCTCTCACTGCCTTGATTTTTATGTTCTGAATAGTCTCATACTTGTGGATAATAGTACTTGAAGAGAATTCAGTTGCAACAGTCTTTGAAATTTGAACTAGCCTTGAATAGAGTTTGCTTACAATTGTCTAAGTAGAAAAAATGGGTAGTTGATTCTTGCAAGAGACTAGTTGATCACCGTTCAGAGATTATTGTTTATCTATTACTTCTTCTTTTTTGGTCTGATACAAAAGTTATGGATTAACCATTCAGTATGAAGAGGTAACTAATAGCATAATGCTAAGCAAAATATGACTACACCCTAAAGGCAGGGATCTAAGTTCACATCTAATTGTTGTCCATTATGTTTATCTATTACTTTAGGAGAACTGTTATTCAGGGGGGGAAAATGAGAACCTCCTAGCTCTTATTTTCTTAATTTATGTGCATATCCGCTGATGTATGCTTATAATAAATATGCAGTTCCAATCTCAGTTTACATTCTTTCCCTTCCACTGTCATATCTTCCTGAGGGGACAACATGAGATGGAGGCTAGACTGGCTATAATTCCATGCACTTGTTAACTCTTCAAGTTGCAACTAAATTCTCTTCAACTACTATTTTTCTTGTCAAACTTCAAAGACAGCAAGGGCATCTGCCTAAAAACCGGAAAATGCTGGAAGTGTGAATTCCTACATACTGATTGAAAATGTCAAATTTTGGACATTGCTAGAAGTGTAACATAGCATCATTTGGTAAGTTATGAAAATTCCTTGCTGAAAGCTTAACAAACAATGCTATATGTACTTGCATTGGCCAATGTAAGAAGTTGCACAGTTTAACATATACACTATACATTGTTTTTGTAACTTGAAAAAACTTGAGATATATTAATAAGGATGGAAATTAATCTTCTTGACATTGATTATAGGTGGAGATGGTTGTTGTCTTGTGAAAAACAGCAATTTCCATCCTTCCAAAAAAAATCTTATGTGCACTCCCAAGCTCCAAAAGAAATGTGTAACAAGCTGTGCAAAGTTGGTGCATCCAAAAAAATAGGCACCAAAAGAGTCTATTGTCTGTTTTAGTCACACACAAAAAAGACACCAAAAGAGTCCGATGTATATTTTAGTTTCCTATATGAATCAAAAGATGTAATATGTGAGAGTTGTATCATGTACATGTAATGCATCATTTTGTAAATGGAAAATGTTGACATTTTTCACAATGTCTCTTTTTATCTTTCTTTTCAATACCTTGAGAATTGCTTGTGTTGAGATATATTACTTCAAATGATGGGAAGTCACTTTCTTCATTTGCCTACACTTGTAAATATCAATGAATATGACTTGAGGATATCATAGCCATATAAAATATAAGTAGTGACAAATTTATCAATTCATACCTTTAATAAGCTTGTAAATGACAACGGTTGAGATATAGATGGTGAGAAAGCATATTGTGTATGTGCAAGTTCTATAGAATGAGCATGTTGTGTTTCTACATCCTTCTTTATGTTCACCTTTCTTCTCTTATTAGATGGAAGAGCCTCTTGAAAACCCTACACAAAATAATATAAGATTAATAAAAGCTTCTATGTTTCATATAAATATAAATGAAATCAAAACTTAATACATGTTCCTTTGGAGCAACTTTTCTGGGCTTGCTTAAATTCCTTTCCCTCCAACCTTTGTCGCGTTGCATTCTTTTTCTTCCTTCTCTCTTTTTAAAACCCTTAGGCATATTTTTACTATTATTATTATTCAATGGTTGGTGCTACGCTTGGCTCAACAATATCATCTTCATTACCATCAAGAATATTATTTTCTGCTTTATTGATTACCCCTTGAAGATGCTCATATCCTTCACGACTATTAGCAACTATTCTTTCCAATCTTATCAATTTATGCACTAATTCTCTATATCTTCGCGTGATTTCAAGTTTAAGATCCCATTGTATCTCATTTCCTATAGTATCCTATACAACACCACTCCTTGCCTCCCTAGTCCATCACTTGAGAATGTATTTCTCAGGCATAATTTTCACATCCTTTATATCGTATACTTTCAATGCATGACAACACAATATCCAGTGGTCTCAAATATCCCGCAAGTACAAAAACTTTTATGTGTGTCAAGCTTAAAAGCAACTCTCCACTTCCTCTCTCCATCAATCATATGGGTAGTGTATACAAATAAAGGCTCTTTTTCATCATGTTCAATTAACTTCACAGCAAATTGGAGATCCTATTATTCTTGGAACATGTCAAAGGCACCTTGGGTATAAGTTTTTGAAAGTTGGCGCAATATTGGTGCACTTGGATATACCATTTTAGGTATCTTGTGCCTAGAATCAAACTCCAACTTCAATTCCTTGTCCCATTTCTCTGAAACAACTCTGTCAAAAGTGGTGAAGAATTCATTGATGTCTAAATCTGGTGACGTACATTGCTTCACATTTGCGTTTATACTTTCTGCGAGTTGTGTGCTCCTCATTCTTAATGTGTGAGAAGTCTTCACATAACACCAAGCTCATTTCTTCTTAATATCATACATAGATTTCAACCACCTATTTTCATGAACATCATAAGAAGATAATAATTGGCTCCAAGCTTCTTCAAACTTGTCAACTTCTACAATTTTAGACATGGATTTGCAAAAATCAGCCAAAAAATGCGACCCACCTTTCATCAAGTTTCCAAGGTTCTTAATGCCTTTTGTTAGCATCCAAAAAAGTTTCTGACACCCATTTGAAGGACTCAATAGTCTCATCAAACATTAATGCTACTACAAAAATAACCACACTTCTGTGATGATTAAAGCCTGAAAAAATTGCAAGGGGTCGATTACCACTATTTGTACCATATGTTGTGTCTAAAGCTACAACCTAACCAAAATGTGCATAATCTATTAACATTCCAACATCTATCCAAAACACATTGGTAATATGTTCTTCTATGTCCACCTAATATTTGTGATAAAATGCAGGATTTGTAGCAAGTTGCTGCTGAAAATATTCAAATAAACACCTCATCTCACCTCTCTATACTTCAAACTTCTTCTCTTTTTAGACTAGAGGTATTTTTGCACATCTATTTGAGTATATCCAACATTTGCTTTACCCTCAGCATATATACTCATCAAGTCAAATGTAGCCTTTTGTTGAAGCCCATACTTCCTTGCAAGGTCTATTTCACAGGCATCAACTTCTGATAAATTTGTTTGGGATACCAACAAGTGCATTGTATCTTGGGTGTGGAGGGGATGATGATTGTGTACTTCATCAAATCTAATGATTTTGAACTTCTAATTAATATAAGATACCACCATTAGTGCCTTATAGTTGAAAGTGGAATATCACCCAAGAGGGGGTGAATTGGATGATTTCAATTTCTTTTTTGAATAAGTCGATGAACAAAAGAAACAGAGACAGAGCAAAGAGAAGAGAATATGAACATAGAGGAATTATATTGGTTTGGTCCAAACTCTTGACCTACATTCAGTCCCCAGACACTTTGGGTTTTTTTACTAGCTCTCAAACATGATTACACACTTTGCACTTCGAAGTAATCCTCTCATACTAGGATTCACTCCCCCTTACAAGTTGTAATCGTACACCCACACTCAAGGTCCTTCTACCTTGAGATTAAACTGATAATTGATCAAGAGATTAACTCTCCCACAGAGTAGATAAATATAAATACTGAAGTACAAAAATATCCGAAGTTATTATGAGTATTGAATGAAACAGTAGTTCGTAATAAATTCAATTGAATGCTCAGATGTTTTGGTAGTTGGCGCATTGAATGCTCTTTGCTTTTATACTAGCTTTTATTAATGACCATTGAAGAGCTTTAAAGATAGCCGTTGAGAGACTTCAGTTGTTTTGTTAGACACGAATGGCTTTTGTTAGACACAGTCGAACGTTGCTTGGTTTGGTCGCTTTCATATCACCATCGACATGCTTTTGGTCAGTGGTTGACTCTAAAAAGATACTTTAGCCTTTTTTGCTGAAATGGGCATGTCTCATAGAATGATTTGGTCTACTCTGATTTTCATTCCGTGTGCATGCTTTGTTTTCTGCAAACATTAAATGTTCTAACACAAGTTGTTGCTTTTCGGCTAATTAGTGCTAAAACATTCGTTAATGATCGGAAATCCACTCAAAAAGATGATTAGTAATAGTGTAAATAAGATTGAGTAGGATTTAATCAGAAACAAATGATAAGCTAGGATATTTGAATTTACGATCACTATTACAATGAAGATATTCAGGTAGTAGAAGAACAATACTCGAGTAGCTTTCCTTGAGTGCTTGAGTAAGGATTTAAAACTCATTCTTAGAAGCTCAATGTTCTTCTACACTCAAGTACACATCTGGTCTTCCTCGAGTATGCTACTCGAGTAAGACTCCTTACCTGCTCAAGTATGATCTTAGTTAACAGATAACTGAAACTCAGAACCCATATACTCGAGTACCAAAGAACTTCATGCTCGAGTACCATACTCAAGTACACTTGAGTAGGCAAAAAAGCTTGCTCGAGTATACTTTTGTTGTTTCTGAACTTATGCTTGATAATAACCACTATATTGGAGTATACATCCTCAGATATCAATGCAGAGAGCCATTTCTGAAATCATGCTCGAGTAACAATAAATACATACTTGAGTATGGATCTAAGGACACTTAAACAAATCATCAAAATGAGCATGCTCGAGTAAGCTTAAAGGCATACTCGAGCGCACTCCTACTTTAGGCAATATTCACTGATTCAAAACCTTAACCATTTTCAAGTCTTGTTATCATCAAAACTCATAAACCGAGAAATAACAACAATTAGTCCTTATTTCACCTCGCTGCCTAAAAGATTGTCTCTCTACTTTGCCTTCATCTTTCAGCCCCTCCTTGTAATATACACACCTGTATGTTATAATTTCACTAGTTTTTTTGCTCTTTGTACCATAATTTTTCCTAGTTCCAAATCCAGTTCTTCAAGCATAATCATTCCAAAACATCCATGCTTCTTTTAAACTTCAAAATTCCTTTCCTATTTTTGGTTTCAATTGATCATTGTTAGGAAATAAATATTATAATTAGTATAGCATACAATCATGGATTATAGAGATTAGGAAATCAATCTACATAATGAGTCATTAAGTCTCTTGTCTCTTCTCTTGTGTATAAATACCTTTATTATGTACATGAATATACATACATTTGAGAATATATTTCTTCCTCTATCTCTCTCTCTTTGTGTTTCTACATGTTATCAGAGCCTTGTTGTTTGTGGGCTGTTTCCGGTTTGTTCTCAATGCAAGTTTTTTTTTCTAGTGGTCTAAAATAGTAAGAGAGGGAGAGGAGAGATTTTGAGTTCTGCCAAGGTCCATTTCTTGGTACACACGCCACTCCATCATGCTCTCCATCCTCCGATCGGCATTTGTCATGAATTTGGTGGCCGTCCGATGCCTCATTTAACCGTTGTGTTCTTCTCCTCGGACCAAACCCGTGATGGCGTGTGGACAACACGCACTTTCGTCAAAGTTTTCTGCGTTTTTCCAGAGGTAAAGAGCAGCCACTTCCAACGACGCATGTGGAGGTCCTTTGATATTTCTTGATTTTCCTCCTCTCCTCATTTCCGGCCTATTCTGGCAGGTTTCAAGGTGTGGATTCATCTTTTCCAGGTAGCGAGTTTGGTTCTTATTATGTTTAGCGACTAGGTTTGTGATATTACGTTTTACTGTGTTGGCTTGTTGTTTGGCAGTTGGTATGACTGCATTGTTGTCCTAAACTTTAGTTGTTGTTAGCCTTTGGTAAGGTGTTTAGTACTTCTTTGTGGTTTGGTGGTCCTAGTGTGACCCGTTCATTCACCTCCGGTAAGGTGTTTTGTTTTGTGCTTGTCTGGTGAGACATTTGGCATATTGTTTGGTTGCTAATCTCTTTAGTTTCAAGGTGTTGTTTGGGTGTTGTAATCTTTGGTGAGACTTTCTGCTCAATGTTGGAAATTGTGTTCTTTGGTGACAATCAAAGGTTTATTGGATATTCTTAATGGCTGGTGATCTTGCCCCAAGAGTTTGTTGTGGAACTCAACTTATTTTTGGTGAAGATCAATGGTTGAATCTAAGTCTACTTCTTCTGTTGCTCTTGCTACAAGTAATCTTCCTTCTAGTCTTGCTACTTCTTCCTCGAAGTGCATCATCGATTTCGGTGCAACTAATCATATGATAGGTAACCACCATTTGTTTTCCTCGTATGCGCCTTATGCCAATCCCTCTAGTATAACAATTGCAAATGGTTCTTATTCTCATGTTATTGGCTCTGGCACTGTTGAACCTACTTCATCCATTTCCTTATCCCATTTTCTTAATGTCCCTGACTTTACATTTAATCTTTTGTCTCCTAGTAAACTCACTCGACAATCAAACTGTTTCATTATTTTATTTCCTAACCATTGTTTGAACTATCTCACGGTAACTCGCTCCAATGTGACCTTTCCAGTTAGTGTGCTTAGCCAATTTATGACTGTACCAACCGTTGCTCAGTAGGAAGCTTTGGAGCATGTCTTACATTAGTTGAAGGGCTCACCTGGTCGTGGTGTACTCTATATGAATCATGGCCACAACAAGATTGAATGTTTTTGTGATGCAGATCATGCAGGGTCAAAGGCTACCGGAAGATCTACTATAGGATATTGTGTGTTTTTGGGTGGAAATTTGGTATCATTGAGGAGTAAGAAGCAGGATGTGGTTTCTAATTCGAGTGCAAAAGATGAGTATAGAGCCATGGCTCAGACAATACAGAAAATTGTGTGGCTTCACCAGTTAATGAAAGAGGTTGGTCTTGCCACGTCATTACCTGCAAAGTTGTGGTGTGATAATAAAGTTGCTCTACACATAGACTCCAACTCTATGTTTCATGAACGTTCGAAACACATTGAGATTGACTGTCACTTTGTACGCAATAAGATCAAGGAGAACTTTATTTATGTGGAGCATATGCAGTCTAGTGACCAATTGGATGATCTTTTGACTAAGGCCTTAAATGAAAATCGGGTTAACTATCTATGTAACAAGTTGGGCTTGATTAACATGTATGCTCTAATTTGAGGGGGAGTATTAGGAAATATATATTATAATTAGTATAGCATACAATCAGGGATTATAAAGATTGGGAATCAATCTACATAATAAGTCATTAAGTCTCTTATCTCTTCTCTTGTATATAAATACCTCTATTATGTACATAAATATACATACATTTGAGAATATATTTCTTCCTCTCTCTCTCTCTCTCTCTCTCTCTCTGTTTCTACAATCATCATCCATTGTGATTCACCTATACACAAATAAAATAACCATATCTAAAAAAAATCATAATTTTTGTATAACAACACACAAAAAATCATAATTTTTTTGTTCTTTTGGAAGGTAAAACAAAATATAATAGTTAAATTTGGACAAAAATAGGAAAGGAGCTCTATTTTGCCATTTACTTATATCACTAGTTCCCCATATAATCCAACTAATGCAAAAATGCCTTCAAGTATGATATATGTATTCTCGGGAAGCTTCTCTCTCTTTAATTTTCAATACATACAAAGTCCAAAATGTTCCCATATAGTCAAATTAATTAATGCTTGCTTACACAAAGAAAAGGGGGTGGAGTTGGTGATTGACAATACTAGAAAGATCAATGAACATGATTTATGAATTAGCATATATATATATAAAGCATATAGACCAAAAACGCACATGAATGAAAGAATAATAGTTGAAAAAAAGAGGGAATATTAGATTCGACCAAACGGAGAAAGAGGATGGGGTTGGGGACTCTTAGCTTTATAAAAAATGTCAAATGGGAAAAAGAAGAATAATGCATAGTATATTTCACATGGATGTCTATCAACTTCTTTCGCTCTATTCCAGATTCTAAGGAATATTACCACTTGCACTCTCATTCATTCTCTTTAATTCTATTCTCATGGGAATATTTGTCAATCAATTCAGCCCCATTTTACACAAAATATAACAGTTAAATTTGGACAAAAAAAAAGGAGCTCTAACCACTTGTGAAACTCCATATTAAAACTCCACTTGTAAAGCTCCATTTCCCACTCTCGACTTCCAAACTCCACTGTTTGGGCTGTTAGCTCCGGAAGCCAACCAATCACATCCCTGCCTGCTCTAGAATCGGCAGTCCCATCTGTCACCCACCCGTGTGATAGGCTTCCGAGAATCTGCGAACTCTAATTCCAACAAGGGAGATGCTGTTATTCAAAGGAGAGTTCTATTTCCCACTCTGGTGCCTCCTCCTCGTTATTCATATTACTCTGATTTCTTCCCTTTTTTTTTTTTACTGCTTTTAAGGGAAATCTTACCAGGCAAAAGATGGCCACGTGTAAGCTTCTCATATCCAAGATTTCTCTCTACTATGGAAACAATGCGTTTTAGAGAGAAGCAGGTAAAAGACAAGCATGTAATGTGGACTCATATATATATGATCTCTCTATTCATTGTTCAAACACCCAAGAATCTCTACTTTCTAGAACACAAGTGGGTGTGCTCTCTTTTTTTCTTTTTCTATTTGTGGTGTATTTGAGGTGCATTTATAACTATGTCCGGCCGTGATTCGATTTAGTGTGGTTATTATTTGGGATAGTACGTACATATTTGTGATAGTATATCGTACTCTGGTACACCTATAATCTCATATTAGTATTAGTTTAAGGGAAAATCCCCATAGGCCTACACTTTTAACAAATCTTTAATAAGGACAAAAGGCCTCATTAGAAATATTTGAATATTATTAAAAGACCATAATGTCCCTCTAGTTGAAGAAAATGGAAAATTAATTTTCCATTCATCTTTACAAATGAATATGTTAAACATCCACATCATCATAAAGCACTACTCTTCCTCCCTAAATGTCATGCAAATGCAATGAAAACAAGGGGGATTGGGTTTTGGATTTTTAAATTAATCATCTTCATTTTAATTTGTGAACAAAATATAAATAACCCACGTTTCTCTCTTTCACTTTGTTATCCACCCCCCCACAAGGTGAAACCTAGTTCGAACTAAAGCAACCTCCTATAAAGAAAAGATGAAGAAGAAATCCTATTCAACGTAATTGAGAATATGTTTTTAGTATCATTAATCATTTCAAACAACTTAGTAAAATATTAAGTAGTATTATGGTAGATAACAAAGAAAACCAATACAAAAGACTACCATAGTCAGCTCAAAACTCGATTAAGTAATAAAATCCATTATTTATTAACTAAACAAATAATTTCACTAAACACTTTGGAAAAATCATCATCAAACAACTTAGTAAAATATTAAGTAGTATTATGGTAGATAACAAAGAAAGATGTAAAACCAAACAAATAAAAGTCTACCATGGTTAATGTGACTTCAACTTGTAATAAAACAATCAAGGCCTTACCATGGGAGAAAAGACTCTACCATGATATGAAAAACTTTATCCACCTAATTGACACAATACAAGCACAATTAATACAAGTTCACAAATGGACCAGGGCATTTGATGCCCTCAATGTAATTAAAATCACCACAACCCATTATAATAAAGATATCTCCACATCTAAATGTTTAAATTCATTTCAATTATAATAATATTTAGGCTCAACCTCAAATAAAATAGCCACCATAATAAAACAGTGTATCATAAGGGCTCCACCCATAGTACAAATCTTATTATGCAGTAGAATATTCAAAATATGCAACGTGTACCAAAATAGGCCATAAAGTTCGGCAATATAAATTAGATTACGCTCATGTAACTAAACGAGGCATACAAGATTGATAAATCAAATCAAGCCTTGGGTGCCTTCCCATTGGTAGCACTACCTAAACTCTTGCCTAAAAAAATAATAAATAACAATGGGGTGAGTTACACAAACCTGATAACCACAATTCAAATTTAAAAAGTATATAGGGAATATTTACAAGATAGTTAAGTGGGCAAAATATATGTTCATATAACATAAAGTCTAATTAATTTCAAAAAAAAAATTAGTAGTTCAAGAAAATAATTCAATATGCATAGAACTTCCTCAACCATCCTTATAACCGTTGATAGAACCCATTGGCTACAACACATAATAGAATTAGTCTCTTTGACAAGACTGCACCAAGCTCTCCAATCACTACACACAAAAAACAAAATCATTTTTTGCGACGGAAAAAATCCATCGCAAAATTCCTTTGTGGCGGATTTTGTCCATCGCAAAAATCCTCGTCGCAATTGCGACGGAAACTCAAATATCCATCGCAAATCCAAAATTTGTGACGGAAAATTAGTTTCGTCGCAAATTTTGGGATTTGTGACGGAATTAAAATTCCTCGCAAATATCTTGGGATTTTGACGGAAATCAAATCCGTCACAAATCCTCACGGGATTTGCAATAGATTTGATTTCCGTCGCAAATTTTGATTTTTTTTTAAAAAATAATTTTTTTCTTTATAAAAATTATATAAAAATATAAAATTTGAAAATAGCAATCATAAAGAGTTTAATAAAAAAAATGGAAATAGCATTATATTAAAACATGTGAGTAGGTGATTTTGATTTTACTATGGCAAAAGGTTATTATGCATAGAAAATGCAAATCAGCAAGCATATAACAAATAGAGTGTGAATATACAAGTCAAATAATCCAAAGCATGTCGTCATAGATGAAGTAAAGACAATATGCACAGATTGAATATTAGTTTAGTTATATGGTTACACAGCAACGACAACATAAAGAAAATGAGGAAAACAATTGGATTAGTTAAAAACCTAACTTTCTTAAATAAATTTTACATATTCACGGAAGACCAACTTCCACTAAGGAAGGCAAGAGCGATAAGCTATTAAGCTTTCTTAAATGTTTACGTACGATCTAGTGGAGAAGTTGACTAAAAAACTACATATAATGCAAAACACTAAAAAAAGGGGGGGACAGAGACTCACCAAATGACGGTAATGAAGAGGAGGCTGGAGGTGAGAGGAGAGGAGGCCGATGCCTGTGGTGAGACGAGATAAGGCTGGAACAAGAAGGAGGAGGAGGATGGAATCGGTGGGAGAGGAAGCCGAAAGGAGGCTACAGGGTGGTCCGAATGCTGGTCGGACAGATGCATTGAGAGAGAGCACGGTGGAATGGGAGAGAACACTGGAAAAATGGGGAGGAGAGCCCGAAATCGGGCTTAAGACCAAAATTTGCGACGGAAAATGAGGGATTTGCAACGGAACCATTTTCCGTTGTAAATCAGTGCCAATCCGGTTCCATTTCGCAAACATGAGAAGCCATTTTGCGACGAATGTATTTTTCCGTCGCAAAATCAGCCTTTTTTGCGACGGATTTTAAAATCCGTCACTTTTTTTTGGTGACGGATTCCATCACAAATATTGCAAAATTTGCGATGGAAAAAATTCCATCGCAAAATCCGTCGCAAGTTTAGTCTTTTCTAGTAGTGAATAATGAGATGTAACCCAACCAAAGGCTATAGAACTCATATCTCAGACTATGGGTTCACTTTCCTTCAAATATGGAAAGGTGTCACGTCCCTTGAGCTAACCCTTAACCCACCAAAGGAAGGGTGACACCAAGGGTCCTAGAATGTCAAAGTCATGCATTGTGCACATAATGGTGATTATAACACGTGTATAAAAGAATTAACTTCTCACAATCATGTCTCATCACAATCTCGTATACTTCAATATGTAACTCAACATCACAAACTTCCACATCAATAATTTATCCTCATATTCAATATTCAATGCTATGCATAATCAACATTACAATTACAAGATAAACAATTTAAGCCCACTTAACAAAAAAGCTTACTTACAATCATACTTGTCATATATACACATTTTTCATATGTGAAATACTAAAACATATACTTATATCATTTGAAAATATGAACATACAATTGTAACCAGCTCAACAAGCATACAAGGTAAATTGAAAAGTGGTTACCTCAAGTTCTTGACACAAGAATTAAACTTGAGAGAATTCAAGTCCAACAAGCCAAATTAAAGTTCACTCTACAATAAATATATAATTATATGTTAATAAAATTTACAAGATTACTGCCCACTTTTATCAAAAAAATCTAGTTGCTATTGAGTTGAAGTAAAGTAGCCTCAAACAAGTTTGGAGCGAGTCCCAGGTATACTTTGTTGGCACCAGGAATAAAGTTCATTAATTGTAACGATGTATTTTTGTTTAATAACTTATAGATGGGTCCTTATTTCACACTTTTGTAATATCAGTTGAATATAGCTGATGAATTTTCCTTCAATTTACTTTTTTTTAATCTTCATTTCTATGGATATTAGCCATTCCCCCCATCATAATAACTTATTTATTTGTATTTTGGAGTTCATTTCTAGCTAATTTAAGCAGTCATTTCAAGTAAAGTGTTTTGGAAAACATACTTTTTCCTGAGCTCGGAGGATTTTACAAAGAGGTTAATCAATGTTTTGAGAAGTTGATCAAACCTCTTAGTTGAATGTCAAAATTAGAAACATGCTTTTCTACCAAACTATAATATAAATCCATAAAATAAAGCCCTCAAGTTTGTACCTTTCACTTTCCAATTGGTTTAGCCTTTAATAATATGTAAAACATTATTTTTATGAGACTTTCCAAACATTGAAGTTATTTTCAAGTTTTTAAATGGATTAAAACTTATTTTTACTCTAATGTTAGACTTTAGAATTAGCCTTTAATAGCAATACCAAAATTCATGAGTACCACTTTCAAACATTCATTGTTGTTGATTTACTAATTTATTCCAAGCTTCTTCACTAATTTTCCCATGAATGTTATTTTCTTGCAGTTATTGGAGAGGCTAAAAAACCTCAATTATAGTCACTCCTTCCCTTTCTTGTTGCAAACTCCTGACTTCTCTAAATTACCAAATCTTGAGAAGTTGATTTTTAAAATTTGTCCAAATTGGTCCATGGTTCATCCTGCCATTGGGCATGCCAATAAACTCCTTCTAATAAACTTGAAGGATTTTATGGGCCTTGACACTCTCCAAGAAGTATTTATACTTTAAAATCACTAAAAACTCTTATTCTGTCTGGTTGTGCAAGGATTGAAAAGTTAGAAGAAGATATAGAGCAAATGGATTCCTTAACAACTTTGTGAAAGTGGAATATCACCTAGAGGGGGTGAATAGGTGATTATAAAATTCTTTCACAAATTGCTCAAGAACACTTAGAACAGAGACTACGAGAAGGATAGAAAGACACAAGAAATTATCCTAGTTGTCTAACTCTTCGACCTACGTCCAGTCCCCAGAACCTCTGGGATTTCCACTAACTTTCAAAAACAAATACAATTATACACTCTATGATCGAAGTAATCCTCTCACTCTAGAATTCACTCCCCTTACAAGTTGTAATCGTACACCCACACTTAAGGTTCCACAACCTTAAGATTTAACAACTAATCAAAAGATCAAATAAGTGTTTAAGACTCTCTCACAGAGTGGATGAATGATAATCATTGAAGTACAAGATATATCCGAAGATATTAAATGAGAATAATGAAACAGTAGGTTGCAATAATTTCGAATTGAATGCTTAGCATTTCGGTAGTTGGCGAATTCAATGCTTCTAGTATTTATAGTTGATGCCATTTATGTCCGTTGGAGAAGCTTGAAGATATCCGTTATGACTCTTCCAAAATAGCCGTTAGAAAGATAAAGCTTGATAATCACTTTTGCCGTTAATAATCCAGGTGGATTTGTGCCATCACGACATTCTTTCATTCCTTTTGTTTTGCTCGTTGTGAAATAGCATTAATTGCGCAGATGGAATAACAGCAAAAACTTTAGAATGATCAGAGGATTGGTTATCGTTGAATATGACTAGATTTGGGAACTGCATTAAATGCTTCTTTGACACACAAATTGCTTTATGATAATTTGTTGATAATCCATGATATAATTATCTAAAACTCATTAGTAAACTGATTAAAAGAAATTAGGAATAGTAATGAGTGATGATATGAGGAAATGAAATCTCCCAAGGAAAATCACACTTGATGATTTAGGATTTACGAAGACGGTGATTTTGAAAACAGAGAAGATTAACTTTTAGTTAAAGAGTTGATGACTGGAGGTAATGACTTGAGGTAAGAATATAAGTGACTGGAGGAAATTTCTTTTTCCACGAGTTAAAAATGCAAGTTGAAGGAAATTGCAACTTGATTAGAGGTAAAAAAATAAATTGCCTTGAGTTGGTGACTAGAGGCAATGACTTGATACCTGAGAGTTAAAAACTTTCCATCGAAATATAGTGCATAACTTGGAGTTGGAAATCTATGCCTTGAGTTAATGACTTGAGGAATTAACTTGATGAGCAAAAGTCAAGAACAATCCTTTTCGAAATATACAGGTTTAATTTTTTTCAACTTGAAGTCAGAAAGTTATGCCTTGAGTCAATAACTAGAGGCATTAACTTGATATTCAAGAGTTAAAAACGATGTCTTTGAAAAAATGCAAGTTGAACTCTTAACTTGAGGTATAAAGTTAATTGCCTTGAGTAAATGACTTGAGGCATTAACTTGATACTCAAGAGTCAAAATCGATGTCTTCAAAAAGATGCAAGTTGAACTCTTAACTTGTATAAAGTTAATTGCCTTGAGTAAATGACTTGAGGCATTAACTTGATACTCAAGAGTCAAAATCGATGGGTTCAAAAACTTAAGATCAAAACACATGACTCGAGGCAATTAAATAATCGACTGAAGGTAAAAGGAGTTTATTTAAACACATTTATTTAACACGAGGCAACCCCGACTTTGATTAGAGGCATATAAATTTCAACTTATTAACTCCAAGGTAAAAACGTTTTAACTCGAGGCATATGAAATCAAAAACATTTTGCTTTAAATAACAACCCCACATGACCCGAGGCATGCGATCCTAACTAAACTAGGATTTAATTCGAGGCACCGAGCTGAAATTTTACAGGTGAAAAATTAGACAAGGCAAAACTTTCAAAACAATCTAGATTCAAGTTAGCTTGGAAAATTTTTAAGACAAAATTTAACCTTGAATCAATTAACTTATTTTCATTATAATCGTTATCATCAAAACATCAAAAATATAGAGAACTAACACTTTGATTGCTGACGACACTGCAGTAACACAAGTGCCCTTATGTTTAGTGAGGCTAAAAAGTATAGGATATGTATCTCTTTGAGGCTATAGGGGATTATCATGTGATGTGTTTCCTTCTTTAATTTGGTCAAGAATGTCCCCAGCAAATAATCCTTTATCTCTTGTTTCAACATATGTGGGTATGCCAATTTCCTCGAATATATTGAATAGCAATATCCCTGGTCCTTCATCTATTTGTAATAATCTAGCAAAGCTACAAAGGCTTTTGCTGGAAATCATATCAAAGAATGATCCTGGAGTAATACAAGGTGCTTTACAAATTTTGGAGTCCTTTCATGCCCGAATTTGCATGGACATGGCAAAAATACCAAATACTTCAAAAATCTTAGAGATTAAATCTTGGGTTAAATACCATTTTCACTATAAAAGTTTAGCTTAAGGAGCATTGGTCACCCAAAAGTTTTTTTACTCTCATTTTTGCCTCGGAAGTCTAAAAACATAGCAGTCTTGCCCATCTGTTGATCTTAACCGTTGAATTGTTACTCTTCTATATAAACTTTCAGGGGCAAAATTGCCCCTAAAAAACTTTTGGGGCAAATTTGCTCCTAAAAAAAACTTCGGGACATATTTGCTCTATTTTGTTAAAATCGGGGCAAAAATAAGTCAAAAAAAAAAAAAAAAAAAAAAAAAAAAAAAAACCGGTGCTCCTTAGATTAAAATTCCATGGCAAAAATAATATTTAACCCTTAAATCTTTATTGTTATCTAGCCATCATAATCCGCTTCACTTTTCAAGACTAGAAAATTGTTTGAGACATCTTCTAATTCAAATTGGAAAGAATGACCAAGTGACTGCTACTCTTATAGAGAATATCTCATAGGTTCTCTTTTTAATTCTTTTTTTTTTTTTGAAAAGAAGAGAAAGCCATTACTTATGCAGTTTTTTTAATTGATTTTACTTCAGACATTTTGGCACAAACATCAAAAGACTCAACAAATAAGGAAGATTCCTTATTAAAGCTTTTGTGTTTTATCTATTTTGGAGTAAGCATTACTATATGCATTTTTTTGGAGGGAGTTAATAAAAATTGCAAAATGACATGATCTTTCTGCTTGCCCAATTATATAGTTGAATTAAGCTGTTGCTTGTGTTATTGAGTAGGGACAGTGATGATTGTGTCCTTTCTAGTGATAGTTATCCCTATTGGCAAAGTTTCAAGCATGAAAGAGCTTCTGTGAAATTTAAAGTTCCTCGAATTAGCAGTTGTGATTTGAAAGGGATGACTATTTGTTGTGTATATTTCCCTTCAGGTAATTTGGGCAACAAGGCATGTAAAACTTGTATTAGCGTAATCATCATAAATTACACAAAGGCAACCACTCTGCACTGCAGGCAAGATTCAACGACTTCATTTGAAGAAGTAGAGTGGAAGAAAATAATATCAAATCTAGACTCAGATGACCAAGTGGAGGTGATTGTGGTTTTTGGTAATGGATTCACTATGAAAAAGGACAGTAATATACTTGAAATATTACGAGTCATTTGATGAGCATATGGAGGATCCATCTTCACTAAGTATTGTTAGCTTCTTGAAACTCCTTTATTTGGCACCATTTTAAGATTTAAAATTGATGAAAGTTTTTGGTTTCAAAGGTGGAAAAAGAGTTTTTGGAGATTATTAATATTAATTTTAGTTACCTTGCTCTTTAAGAAGATTTCAAGGTTGACAGTTTTGCTTCTCTGTTTTTTTAGGTAGAGAAATGAAGAGAGAAGACAAAAACCGTAATTCTGAGCTCTCAGAGCCTAAGCTTCAGGAAGTAGAAGTGGCGCAACCACAAAATCCAGGAAAATGGTGCAGCTGGACAGGACAATAAATGATTAAGTGCTTATCTGTTCTTATTTTTGTAACAGTATTTTTATCATTTTTGGTTTATAATGCCTCTTAGATTATCTGGTCTTGAAAAATCCATACTGTATTTGTACTTGATTTTGATGTGCAACTTACAATGAAATTGTAAAATTCAAGCCGTCCATTTTATGTGCACTCTCTGTTTAATCTCAGTTCTATTTTTTGCCCTAATTTATTTTAATCGTGAGCTAATTCCAAACATTGACCAGACTTGGATTGAGAATCTAATTAATCTATTTCTAGCAATATAAATGGGGGCTTATACTATTTTAGAGATAAGTTGAATTCTAACCTTCTAATATTCTCCATATCCAAATCATCATGTGAATCCTATGACTAAAGGTAGTCTTTTTCACCCTTTATTCTATTGAATTTTAAGGAATTTGATTTCATTAAAATTTAGTTATTACTTGCCCAAAAATGAAAAATAAAAAGATACTACTTTGATTTCATAATAAGTATTTTTGCACATATTTTAGAAGTTTATAGTCACATTTTTTGCCCTAAAAAACATTTAGTATTGAGTGCACTTTTGGGAAAAACATTTCATGTATATTTTTACACTTTAACTTATATTTTTATCTTAAAACATCTTAATTTTCCCTTTTTAAAAAACAGATGTTTAATTTCCTTATAAAGTATCGTAGTTTCAACTAAGGTTAAAATTTACTATACCAACGAAATAAATACAAAAGAAGTAATAATAAAGGGAAAGGTAAGTTTAAAAAATAAAGTGAAAGTTATAAAAATTTGAAATAAAAATAAAAAGCAAAAAATGATAACAATAACACTATACACGCACACACACATTTTATAGTATTAGAGATGGAGTTTAACTTATTCAAATTAAGGTTAAATAAAATATTTTCTTTGAACTGAGGGGCAATATATATTACATACTCCGTAAGTCATCAAAAAATATACAGCTACAATAGAAGTATAGAACAGTAGCATTGTAATAAAAAGATCCAAAAAAAAAAACTAATACTGTATCAATTTATTAGTCTTTTTTCCCTACAAAAAGTCGGAATATTTTAATTATACCAAAAAAAAAAAAGTGGAAAACAAGACAAAAATAGAGGACCGCGCGGAGCTAATACTGTAGTGAAGCTTCATACTAACAGATAGAGATAGTGAAAGAACAAAGAAGAATGGCGCGAAACTAATTCATTTTCATAACAAGGAATTTAAACCCCCACTAGTTTCAAATTTCTGGAATACAACATCCTGTTTCGCTGCTCCCTGCTATTAGGGTTTGAGGGTTTCTATTCCCGAACTGCACACAAAGCGAGAACAAGCATGCATTCGAGCCAGTTCGACGGCGCCGCAGCCTTCTCCGGCGGTGGTTTTATGCCATCTCAGGCAACTCAAGGCCCTGAATCTTCTTTCTCCTACTCTAAGGTCCATATCTCTCGCATACTTATTTTTTTCCTCTCATTTTGCGTTTTTTTTTTTTTTTTTTAGTTTTTCGTCCTTTTCACAATCGCGGAATTTGACGTAGCAGCGAAACTAAGTTCTTTGTCTACTGGTTTTATGTTCTGGCAAGTACGATTAGTTCTTTGGTCTGCTAATCTCTGAACTGTGACAGTTAGTCCAATCTATTCTTCACTTTTATTTATTTCAAGTTCCTCTGAACAATTAGCAATCACATAGTTTTGCTGCGTTTTAGCTTGATTATATTTTGGAATGTTGGTGAAAATCATTGTTTGAGTTTTCTTTGTTATTGTTGGAAGTTAACTTCTGAACCGGCTTAAGCTTTTGCAGAATCGTGATGCTCAGTCATTGCTTCCTCTGACGGTCAAGCAGATAAATGATGCATTTCTGTTAAGTGATGATAAATCTAACATGATTATCGATGGCGTGGATGTTAATAATGTCAGTTTCTTGAATTGCAAATTGACAGTTGGTTGTGGCTTGCTTTTCTTTTGTTCTGATAGTTTGAGTTAAAATCGTGTTTAGGTCACTCTTGTAGGAAGGGTGTGCAACAAAGCTGGAAGGATTACTGATGTTACTTTTGTACTAGATGATGGGACTGGAAGGATTGAGTGTAGTAAATGGTGAATTTCATTATTTGTCAATGCTTTGCTTAGTTTTTTCCTTTTCAGTTTACTTTTTCTGGTCTTTTAAATTTTCAAAGTGACAGGTAATTTTGCATGTGCAGGCTCCAAGAAGATGTAGACACCAATGAAGCGGAGGGTATCAGGTAATTTTGCTATTTATGTTGGTGCTATATTGGCTTAGTGATTATTTTTTAATCATTTCTTAGTTTCATAACCTTTTTAATTTCTTTCATTAGTCTCTTCTTTAAACTAAAACTTTTCTGGGTTACATGATCATTGCTCAAACTTTTCAACATTGTAACTTGACAATTTGCTAATCAGAATTTGAAAACGTCACATGTGCAAACATTATTTGACACTCTGCAGTGAGATGGTTTATAAAGTTAATGTTTCTAGTTGCCACCTCTTTTTGAACATATTGTTTATATCATTTCTTGAAATATACCAACTTCTTTTCTTTTTTCCTTTTGTTTTCAGGGATGGAATGTATGTGCGCTTACATGGACATTTGAAAGGTTTTCAGGGAAAAAGGACCTTAAATGTATTCTCTTTTAGGTGTGACATTAATATCATGTCTAAGTTTAGCAGTTCAGTATTTTAATTTTCTTCTATATGTAATACTGCCAGAGTGCCAGCCTATAGTGATAACTCATAAAAGATGGTTGGGTTTTGAGAAATGCTTATGATAGGGACCTTGCTAAATCCTGCTAGAATAACATGAACACCGCAAGACACTTTAATTGACATTGAAGCAGAAGAACTCCTGGGACAGGTTACAGCAACCAATTCACAGTGTCTCACACAGACACATGCTAGAGCCAACAAGATTCAGTCGAATGTGACTAAGCGCACATCTCAGTACTCACCTCTAGACCAATCACAATTTCAAACCAGACACTCTGAAATCAGAGCTGGCTAAGATTCCTTCACTCTGCACGACAAATTAGAAACATAGCAGAAAAATCGGGGCACTGTACAGAGCAGAACAGAAAAGAAAGAAGAAATGAATAAGATGATAATGACACAAGACCAGCACTAGCTTTCAAGACTCTAGCTCTGTACCTAACTTTTATCTAAGGTTCTCTTCCCTATTTTCCCATGGCAGGTTTCCTTCTCAAATAGTGTCTTCCAACCACTTCCTCAACCACCCTCGGACTCTTCATGCATCAAACCCTTGCACAATTGTCCTGTCTATTAGTTTCATCTCTAGTTCCCTGTTTCTACCTTTTTTCCTTTTGATATAAATCTTTGGGACAGTAATCAATTGAGTAGGACGAATAGTCCAATCAATACCCTTGTCATCTGCTATAAGTCTACAAAAATAATATGACTTGGATGACTAATTCTAGTTTTATAAGTGTAAATGGGCTGGCGATCATGTCAATGATGACAGAGCTGGTATTTTGGTAATAGTTTAATTGTCATTTGAATCACTTCCCAGAATTTCTCTATGCATTCTTTAGTTGTTTTTTTGGGTTCATTTGACATTGAAGTTATTCGCATTATTTGATGTGGAAAAGTTTATTTAAATGACTTTCTTGGGTTATCATTAATTCTTCATGAACACTTTTAAGATGGTTTGATAGCTATATTATTTTGACATTAGCAAAGTTCTATAGTAGTTGTTTGTATTTGTTTGCTCCTTGTTCCCTACTTTTGACATCTACACTGGTGTTATGTCCAGGCCTTTGAACGACTTTAACGAGATTGCAAGTCACTTCATTGATTGTATATACGTCCATCTCTATAATACCAGGATACGGGTATTAGTTAGAATATTGCAAATTATATCTGGATTTGACATGACATTAACGTCTGCATATGACTCTTGCATGATTGTGCTGTCCATTGTTTTTATTTTTATTTTTAATTTTCTTCTTCTACATAAAATTTACAGACTAGTGTGCCGAATCAGCAATCTATGAACAATTCCTTACCTATTAATCCCACAAGAGGTCATCAAGCTGCCCCTCCAAGTCAAGTGAGAGGACTATTTATGAATGTTAATGTTTACATTTGACCTTTTTTTTTTTTAATTATTTGATGTAATCTTTTTCTTTTTTTGGGTCCTTCCTAGTTCTCTGGTCAGCACAACAATGGTCAGAAGAGTGTTGAAGATATGGTCTTAGATATCTTGCATCTTCCCTCGAACAGGTAATTCTAAAATGTGATTTGTGTATGTTTATGTTGTATCTTTGTAAGTCTGACAGGAGAGAGAAAGAGGGCAGAGGAGAGAGAAAGGGGAAACAGAGAGAAAGAGAGGCTGGAAGTCTGAGAAAAGAACAGAGGAGAAACGAGTCAGGGAGGAAGAGAGGAAACGAGAGTCTAGTAGTTGATTGAACATATGGCCAACTCTGTTGCCCTCCTTCTGGATGGGTAGATGTATCTCTGTAGCTAAATAAGTTATTTAATTATATTATGTTTTTATATTCTTAGACTATATCATTTTGATTTTAATTATTTTAAAAACAAAAAAAGAAAAGAAAAATATAAGAAAGTTATGGTTAAAGAAAAGAAAGTAAGAAATTAAAAGACTAATCTCTAGATTGCAAGCTCTTCTACTTGACTGCTTAAAAGTAATTTAAATCTTCCTTTTGAAAAAGACAAAAGAAAATTGACAATGGTATATGATATCAAGGCATACAATTACATTAGGGTAGGCAAGAACTAGAATTAGGCTGTGAGTCAACTAAGTATTGGAACAATACATTTTATTATAGGGTTAAATATCAAATTTTACGGAACTCCTCCGGAAGTTTTTTAGGACAAATTTTGCCCGGAAGTATGAAAAAGGTACCAAATTTGCCCTATTTTTATGAAAAAGGTAGCAAATTTGCCGGTTAATTTTGGTTAAGTTTGACTATCCACGTGGCATGCCACCTCATGACACGTGGCATCCCACCTCATCAACCAATAAGATTTGAGTATCATTTTTTTCAGGAAGTTTTGAAGCTTTTGCCCGGAAGTTTTTACTAAGGAGCAATTTTACCCGGAAGTTTACAAAATGTATCAATTTTGCCCTTCTAAAGTCAAAGACCACACACGTCATGCCTTGAAAGGGAACTTGGAGAGAAGGAGATCCTGAGATGAAGCCGAACCGGTCACAAGAAGCATCACTTATGATCTAAGCAAATAATCAATCTATACAAACCGCAGGCCGGCCCGATTAAGCCCGAGGCCCGCAGGCCAATTTCAAATTCTCGGCTTATTTTTCAAGCCCGAGCCCCGCAAGGCCAGGCTTCGGCCCGATTTCCCAGTCCTCTGGTCCCCGGTTCGGTTTCACAAATTCCCCGCCTTGAGCTCAACATGTCAAAGATTTCCTTCTCTGACTCCAAGTTTGACCTTTTCAAGGCATGACATGTGTGGTTTTTGACTAATCCAATAGTCAAATTTAATATTGGGAGAAAGAAGGGCAAAATTGCTACTTTTGTAAACTTCGGGCAATATTGCTCCTCAATGAAAACTTGAGGGGGGCAAAATTGCTCATCAATGAAAACTTGGGGCAAAAATGATACTTTTGATTGATGAGGTGGCATGCCACGTGTGATGAGGTGGCACGTAACGGTCAAAATTAACGGAGGGGCAAATTTGCTACCTTTTTCATACTTCCGGGCAGATTTGGTACCCTAAAACTTCTCCCTCCCTGGACGCTCCATTTGGGAAACTTCCATGGCAAAAATGGCCTTTAACCCTTTATTATATATTGCAAGGTCGGTATACATAAGCTTTGCTTAAAATTGAAGTGTATTCTATGCTTCTTATTTCTTAAGGTGCATTCAGTTGTAACTTTTTATATTCTTCAAACTTTTCTTATCTTTATATTCTGTGTTGGTATCCTATTATGCACATATAGTTTTTTGTTAGAACTTTTACTTGCACAAGCTGGAGTCCATACTCAACTTTCTTATATTTTAGAGCAAAAGAGGAGGGTGTCTCTCGGGATCTTATTGCACAGCATCTTGGAATTCCTTTGGATAAGCTCATGTCTGTCTTACCTATCCTCTCCCTCCCCTTCTCATGTTGCCTAGTAGGACTCTGTTGACGCAGGTTCTGGTTTTGCAGGTTATCCATAAAAAATCTTATTGAGGAAGGCGCCATTTATGAAGCTGTAGCTGATCATTACAAGTCAATCATCAATGGTTGACATCTCTTCAACGACTTTAATCCTAATTTGAGCCTTTCTGGTAATGATTATGCATTGCATAGTTGACTCTGCTTAACCCTGTATGCATCAAAGGTATGTGAAATACGGACATAAGTAAAACCTTAATGTTACTATTTTTAGTGTGTATGAGTTGAGTACAGATTAACTGATATGTAATTAGTCTATCTTGTAAAGAGGTTTTTCATGAAAAGCCCAAGTACTTTTTTGAGTCTAGAGAAGCTGAAGGACTTGATTTGGTTGCTAGATGGATTCCGAAAAGACGTTCTTGTTTAGATTGGCATATGTTGAAATCGAATCCTATGCATTTAGATGATATGCATAGCTATGAGATGCCTTGCTATTTCTTACAACTCACCAGCCAATGGGTTTATCAGATTAGTTTGAACTTGTTCCTGTCTGTCTGACGAGAGTTTTAGTAAAAATATCACAATGCGCGAGTCTTTAATAATATTGACACAATTTAATTGGAAGTCATAATCTTCTCAAGAATTAGGCTTATTAATTTATTGAAAAGTTAGTTACTTCAATGTTATGATCAACCAAGATGGCTAGCGTGTGTATTTACCCCCAAAAAGAAAAATTAAAGGTTGGTGACAAGTTTGTTTTGCATGGATGGAGATGGGAAGAAGTTTAGTGACCCCTTTAAACAGAGTCCACATTACATGCTTATAATTTAGGTGGTTCTTATGTGCTTATACCTCTATTAGAGGTATGAGCATATTATATATATATATATATATATATATATTTAAATTATATGCTACTTTCTAACATGTTTTTTGACTATGTATCTTAAATTAATTAGTTTCCAGTTTTGCATTTAGAAATATTTTCTCGTAACACCCGTATTATGGAAACTAATTAATTTGAGGCAGGTGCAAAAAAATATGTCAAAAACATATAATTTAAATATAAATAAATGTAATATATATAAAAATTTTAAAAAAAATGCTCATACCTCTAATAGAGGTATAAGCACATAAGAAGCACCTAAGCTATAAGCATATATTGTGGACTCCTTAAAACAAAAGCGAACAATGGGAAGAGTAGTAAATATAGATTTGTGATAGGCGATAAATTAATATTTCCAACCTTTGCAAACCTCTCAATATCGCTGCACATCAATTCAATTTTTTTTTTTTTTTTTTTGATATAAAAATTTTAGGAAATGGGTTGGGCCACCTACGCCCAGCGGTCAAGCAAAGCGCTTGGAGCTTAGTCCACAGACATACGCTGCCGCAGAGTACACATGTCTCCACCTCTACCCGCGTTTCCACCGCTTCCTAGACCCCAGGATCTCCCCATGCTTGACCAAGGCGGGGATTGAACCCTCTCCCTTGAGGTGAGGAAGTCCAACCCCACGCCAGTTGAACCCAAGGATGAGGGGTCACATCAATTCAATTTGCCTTCAAAAAAATAAAATAAAATAAAATAAAACTGATTGAATTCAGCTATAAATTGTCCGACGGCCCACGGATCCTAATCCACTAGAAGCGTCCATCATGAAAACAATAAAAATTGTGGGCTCGTAATGCAATATTGGATTCATTGTTTGTGAAATTGGACTTGGGCCCAGTAGGTATTCCAACCCATATTACATTTTGCTACCAATAAATCAGATAACAATGGCTACTTCTGCGAATGAGGAGTGGTACAGTTGGTTAAGGCGTCGTCCTTCACCTAAAAAGGGAGGAAGTTCAATATCCGCTTGTCGATGTAAGGGTCTCATTGGTGGGCGATCTGTAAATACCTTTGTAAGCGTTCTCTGAGCCTGGAGGCATATCCTAACTCAGATGGGGAAAGGTGTTTACCCGACCTAAACTTTTATATAGCAAAAAAAAAACAATGACTGCTTCTGACTTGCTCTCTTTTAAAATAAATAAGCAGCAATAATTCCCTTTAATTATTGTTTGTCTATGTTGTTAGTGGGTGATCTCCACTTGTATATTGCTGCTTGAGTACAAAACTCAGACATCTTGTCAAATAGTTTGCCAAATCTCTGAGACTACCTTTTGGGGTCCATATCACGTTATTTTCCTTCTCTTGATATATGAATCGATGATCTTAGTCTACCGCAAAATTGAGTATAGTGCAGGAAAAAATATATTCTTCACAAGATTACAAAATAAGACAACGAAATATGAAAATGACAAGAATTTGTACTGAAAAGCCATCTACCATGCTTTTATCGGTAAGAATACCTGATCACCCTCGACAAAGAATGCATTTCACAAGGCAAAGGCAAGTTGTAAGATTGTGCCCATCAACAAAGAATTTGAGGCTGTTAGGCTGACTAGAATGTCTTCTTTTACTTTTTCTTTTTTTGAGTATTATCCATTAATAGAATGTACAGTGACAATACAAAATGCGCATCCAAAAATCTCTAAAGCACATTTTCTTGTGGTGACATTCATTCCATACAGAACCTGATCCTCATTTCAATTCCATATTAGTGGAGAATCAAAAAAGAATATATTTGTGTGTCACATTTTGTGGGCCAACAAGGTGATATTTTGATGTGGACTGTACTAAATAATAAAAATATCAATCGCCAATTGTGAATTTTGGTGTTGGCAACTTGAAGCAACATGTGGCTTTTGGATGTCATCAAACTTCATAAGGTGTAGGAATTAGGAATTTGAATATGTAAATTATTGGGGGTCAAGTGGTAGGCCATTTTTTTTAATTTTAAACATGGTGGCAGTTGGATGCTACCTAAAATTAATACATATCACTCTGTAATATAATGAGAAAACCCTTGATGGTGATGTTGTACGGAAAATTGTTAAATTAATTAATGTATATATTGCTGAAGTATCTCATTAGTTAATCAAATTAATAATAGAAGGTTATTGCAGGGTTCTAAAATTTAGACCGGCCAGTTCGGATTGCAAACCGGTGAAATGGTCAGATCGAGCATCAACCCCGGTTTGGTTTTAAAGAAACACTTTTTAAAAAAATTTATGTAGAATTTTATATTACAAACTCTGAAATTTTTAATTTCTCATTGGTTTAACCTCGGGTTAACTCTGATTTGATTATGATCTAACCCATTGGCTCTTGACACAATATATTGTCTGGTTTAGTGGCCGGTCCGGATTTAAAAACCTTGGGTTATTGAGTGTAGCTCATGAATCCATAGCTATATACCATAGCTATAGTAAGCACCTCTTAAGCATTTTCCCCCCTTTTCGATGAAGCCTCTAAGTATAATGAAGTAATTATATTAATTCTGTCAAAGCCTCTTAATGAGACAAGTGATAGGAAAATAACTTGCTATTAAAGGGTTCAAGGTTGAGCATCTATATATCTAATAGGCTTACTAGTGTGATTCACCTATCATACTCCTCCCAAGATCATAAAGACCAATATGTTCTGGACTCAATAATTAACTAAACTAATTTGATTAAACTTGTAATTAATTAATGTAAATGAGCAATTAATAAAATATTCTAACAATTGGATTGCATTAATTTAACAAATAATTGTAGCTTCACAATAAAAACATGATGCCTGTCTATGAAATAGTGGTAAAAACTAATTTTTCAATGTGATTTACAGTGTACGAGGTAAGTATGTGAAAGAAGTTTTGTCTCGACTTGTGTGAACGTGTTTTTTGAACACCAACTTAAACAAGCCCATGAAAGGAGAATTATTATGAGGTTTTAAATAAGGGATTTAATGACAAAATTCTAGATGACAAGTAACACTATAAATCTATTGTCATTTTTTACATTGAAACTTATCATTACATATTTCTTAATTGTTATCGAACTTTTGAGTGAATAAATACCTTTTGATTCTCCCAATATAAAATATGAATTTTAAATCCAAACTCATTTCAATGACAAAACAATATAGGACCACTGATTATGGGGAAGCGAGAGGATACAAAAAATTATATAAATGTGTCAAATTGAACTAATCATAGCTTGTTTAGATTAACTTCTCAAAAGTATTTTTATACAAGCTAAGATAAAATTTGTCTCCCATATACGATTTCAAAAACCTTAAAGATGCTACTTGATTTCAAAAAAACAAGTACAAGGAGGCCCTTGGACAGCGGATCTGGAAGCATCTCCGTACTAGGATGTGAATTAAAAGAATCTGAGATTCTTCTGCAACTTTCTCTCTAATAAACATGAGTTTCATATCAAAAATACTTTGTACGCCTCAAATTTCTCTAGTTATTATTCCTCTCAATCCTTAATGCAATACCTAATTAACAATTTTGAGTTTATTATAGATGCTAGTTAAGTTAGTTAAAATTATATGTTTTTTAATAAATTTTTTTAATTATCTTCCTTAATTATCTTCCTCCCTCTCTTATTTAATCATTGTTAAGGAGATATTATACGGTCGGTTTTTTAGGGGGATGAAAGTATGTGAAATAGATATTACATTTAGGACTAATATTAATGTTTTCAATTAAGTCATATATTAAAAATTATAGGAATATCAAAGTAAATTCTAGACTTGTTTTCATAATAGACAACTACATGATATTTGTGTTTTTGGGAATTAGAGGACGGCTTTCCATTTATAAGGAAGCTTTCATGTCATCGGGTTATAAAACTATCTGTAGAGGATAGATGCGATATTAAATCATGAGCCAAGTGCATGCCAGATGTCAACTTCCTCAGCCGTACAGCTTGTCGTGTGGTCTCAAAAACAGAGATATATACTCTTATATTCTAAGATACTACTAACTCATGTTCTAAATATAAACTCGATTGGTTTTTTTGGGAGATTAAGGAAGCTAATTAAATTATTTTAAAGTATATATATTTATCATTTTTTTCTAAACTAATTTATTTGACTTATAAATTGATATATAATTTAATCATACATAATATATGAAATTTAGCTTCCTTAATTTCTAAAAAAAAAAAATCAACATGATCTTATATTTAAAACAAGAAGTAGTAGTATAATTTAACTTCATCATGCAGATGTAGCCAATCGTGGATTTTTGATCATCCAGATAAGAACCCTAATCTGAAAACGAGTACTCAAGAGATTCTTACTTTCTTCTAAAATCAGAATCTGATAATAACTAACAATCTCTAATATAAGCTACCGCCACTTGACACATTTAAATTTTTACAGGCATGAGATCTGCATATAACTTTAATATAAACTACCGCCACTTGACACATTTAAATTTTGACACATCCTCCTCCCTCTTATCCAAAATATAGGATGTCTATCTTCTAGAAAATATGATTCACATACAAAGGTATTAATTACTATTATCCTTATTTATTGGTGGTACACGTTAATTGGATATCAAGAAAAAGAAGAGATATACAAGGGGCAAATTTAAGGGGCTAAGTGTTTTTCCCCCTCCAATTTAATACAGAGTCAATGAATTAACTACTCTTATTCCTTGGTTATGGTGAGCTATGGTTGGGAAAAAAAAAACTTATATTTTAGACCAGAAGGAACATTATCAAAATAACCAAAAAAAAAAAAAATGCAAGTCAAGCAAGTATTAAAATTAAGGCAAGCCTTAGGACTTGAAAAGTGGTAGAAATACTGTTCTTAATTCCTCCAAAACGTTTCACCAAAACCAAAAAAAAAATCTTAAATCTTATTAATTTTAGGGTTGTTATGGATACAAATATTAGTATTTGACACAAAAAACAATTGAGGGGACTAAATTAGCCCGAACTATTAAAAAGTGAAAAAAAAAAAGTATCAAATAAGTATTAAAAAAAAAAAAAACATCACAATTATGTTAAAATCCTAGGTATCGTCGGATAAATAGATGGTTAAACTTGTTGGATAAAGCAAACACCAACAGAGATGGGACCCACGAAAGCCTCTCTTTACTTGTTGCTTGTGGCATCGAAGGGATGCAACAGGGTGCAAGACGTGTGTCGGTCCTGGACTGGATGAGTTAAAGAGGGTGAAGTGGAACACCCAACAACAATGGTTTGAGCTTTGGTGATCCTCTATCCTCTTGGGTATCTCATCCAATGGAAGACGGAAACACCAAAACTTGGGTGAAAGAATAGTTCTTGCTTTAATCTACATCAAATTGTTTTTTTTTTATTTTTTTAATAGTTTGTTGGCCATTTGGTCCCTCAATTGTGACTATACTGTTCTCATAACAGAACAAACTTTAAATTTAAATTTAACAACTTTCCAACTTTAACCTTACTTGATATACATTATGCTCAAAAAATACAAAGTTTGTAGACTAATAAATAAAAGATAAGATAAGATGAGAAGTGTATTTACGTATTGGCTCAACTTTTGAATTTAATTGGTGGTTCTTCCACAGTTGGCATCATGTTGCTGGCCCACCGGAGTAATTGGCTGCATTTGTTTATGTCATGCCTCCATTATTGTTGCCATGTCTGTCCGTCTAATCTATATTAAGTTTACAATAAATATTAATTATAATTATATTCCATGATTAATTTGGTTGGCAATACTTGCAAGCAAACAACACTAATTTAACACAAGTCACCTTGTAATACGTCACGAGTTAATCCCTTGACCTTGATCTCCTACGAAAAGTAGTTAACATAATCAAAACCATATGCTATATCTCTATCACTTATACAATAAAAATCAAATCATATAGAGAGAGAGACTGGAATAACTCTCATAGTATTAATAATAGATTTATCTGCACATAAACGCTTAAGATTTGTCTATGGGAAAATTGGGGATAAATCCCTATTTAATAAGTTAATTGGGGAACGGGACCTGAAACATTCAAGTCCTTGAGTATCACTAAATGTGAGAGAAAAAAGACTAAATTACCTTTTTTTTAAAAATGAAAAAACAGAGCCTTATTAAAAATTGGAAAAAAAAAAAAAAGCAGCCTTCTTCTCCAATCTCCATATTGTAGAGCCGTGAAATTGAACCAATAGAGATGAACCCACAAAGCATAGGCAAAAAAGATTGATCCCCTTCTACATAAAGGCAAAGCAATCGAATCCTCTCTACACTATTGAATCACAAAGATGTAAATGAAACCAAAAATACAAATTTTAAAAAATAAAGATCCAAAAATCACATAACAACGACAAATCTTTGTTGAATGGCTATGGGTTCCCCCTTCTTCATTATCAAGCTTCTTCTCCTTCACAGACAGTGACGAGCAGGGATGATAACAACAACGATGGGTTTTCAACGAACAATGATGGGTGTTACTCTCTTCATCTTCTTCAAATTAACCAAGGCCAATGATTTCAATCTTGATGAAGATTGGCCCTCAATGGCTTAGTGGGCGATAGATCTAGAAGAACAAGATAGCTTTTTTTTCCTAGCAATATAATTGACAATGAAGAAAATAACGATAAGATCCTAGTGATGGGTGACATGAAGTTTGAAGGTTGACAGATATATGATGAGATGGGGCGGAGGGAGGGCATGAAAACGTGGGTTAAAAAGTTGCCAACGGTGGGGGAAGAAGGCTATCAGTCGTGAGTGTAGAGATCTCATGTGCTAGAAAACTATGAAACTTGGCAAATGAGCATCTACAATTTGCAAACAAGCATCTACGATTTGTAAATGAGAGATTTGCAAATGAGGATCTACGATTTTCAAATAAGCATCCGCGATTTGCAAGTGAGCATCCACTAATTGCAAATAAGCATCCAAGATTTAGAAATGAACAATTTGTAAATAAGTATCCATTAATTGTAAATGAACATCCATGATTTTCAAATAAACTTCCACTAAGGATAATTTGGTCTTTTACCCCTTCACACTTATTATTCCTCAAAAACCTAAATGCTTCTACTCTCATTTTTCAATTAATTTGTCAAACATGGATTTATCCCCAATTTATCCTTTATCTATTAACATTTTTTATTTTCATTTCTCTTTCCATCAACTTCCTATCCAATATTCTCCTATTTCATATAAAAACAAAAATTGGACGGTTTCACTTTTTTAAAATTCAATTTTTATTACACTTAATTTTTTTTTTATTTTGATAAATGCAAAATTTATTCCAAAATAACGATAAATTTTGCTTGCCACTTTTACAAAACAAAAAACAAAAAAAAAAAAAAAAACCATTAATCAAAATGTTTAAAGTAAACATCTCAAACAAGGACGGAACTTAGAAGAGACAAGGGGGGCCATGGCAAAAAAAAAAAAATTTCAGTTCAACACAGGAAATGTACATCGTCTTCTCTATAATGTGTCGATGCCCTCTCGCCACGTTGCAAGCTTCGTCTTTCTTGACCCGGCGGACGTTTGAGGATAATTATCCATTACATATCTCCATTTCCTTCTCAATGTCAAATCACCTGCATATTAATGGTTCATTATGAGCCTCGGGATCTAGGATTGTTTCGGTGTCACCTTAATTCCATGCCCACATTTTGCTTCACTCTCGTCGGGCTTGCATGCGAGGCCATATGTCTTCTTTCAGAGGTTCACCTGCGTGCTTTCATGCATGGGGTACTTCCACTATTTATATGACCCTCTCCTCCCCTGTTTCCTCACATCCGAAACAGAGGAATCAAACCCCACATGTGGATGAGCATTGCACCATCGTTGGCCTTCACGAAGTGGCCTTCTACAGGCTCCTTCACCGTTGGTTCCGTTACCACCGTCACTGCCTCTTTATCACCAACGACCATATTGATGTCATTATGAAGTATGATCTGTAGCTTCACTAAGCACACCTAATGGCTGTCGAGCATAATGAAAATTGGATTTTTCTATATATTTAGCCCAAAAATTTATACATTTTGCCCCCCAAATGTTTATCCCAAGTTCCGTCCCTGATCTCGAATCAGATTTAAGCAATTTATACTTCATCATCATAATAATTAAGGCCACAATATTCATCCTTGTGAATTGTGATACATTCACTAGTACAATGTTGTCTATATTTGACACTCCATAGTTAATGATTTTAATAAAACTGTTAAATATGTAAAGATTGAGTTTTGGGAATAACATATATGACTTTTTAAACAAAAAAAAAAAAAACCAATAAGTATATTAGAAAATATTTGATGCTTTTACAGTCCAACCATTATATATTGCTTTCTTTCTTTCTTTTATTGAAAAAGAAATGGTATCTTTTATTTGACGGTTGTTTGTGAGAATCTGTCAAATATATACTTAACGGTTCTTTAACAACAACCATTAGGTATACTATTTTAAAATCATGTCCCATATCCATTTTCGTTTGACATTTGAAACTTACAAAGTTATAGAGAGTTCACTCTTACACCTCCAATGACTCTATTCCGGCTCCTCCACCACCATTTCACTCTCCTTCATCACTCTCTTGGTGGTTTTGCTCCCTTCTCCTCTGTCATACCTCTTCTTCATCATTCAGCATTTGTGGCTTCTTAGTTTCGTGGGTTTCATGGTTTTGGGAGATTTTTTGGGTTCGTGGATGCTCCTACAATTGGCGTCTAGGTTGGTTTCTTCTTATAGGATTCATAGATTCGGTGTTTGTGATCTTATTGTCTTGCTAAAGGTGAGTTCAGTTGAGTTTTTCCTACTAGCGGTTCTTCAGCTCATTTTTTTTATATTGATTTGTGCAAAAAATATGTAAAGATTGTTTTTTGAGTGATTTTATGTGTATAGGATTTTGCCATACATAAGTGTTTCTTATTACTCGAGTTGTTATTTGTTGGTATTAATTTATGTAAAGAGTATGTAAAGAATTTTTTTGAGTGAGTTTGTGCGTGCATAGAGTTTTGCCACTAATTTTAAGTGTTTGTTGTTATTTATTAAGATTGATTTAAGTAAAAAGTATATAAAAAGATTGTCTTTTTGCATATACTCAAGATGGATATTGCAAATAAAGAATGGATGTCTTCCAATTGTCTATCGAAGGAGTATTGGGATGAAGTGGGGGATTTCATAAGGTTTGCGATTTGTAATAATGATAATGATCATAGTTTCATTATTTGTCTTTGCGTCAAGTGTGTCGTTGTGAAGCTTGTTGATCCAAACACTTGTAAGTCACATTTAGTGATGTATAAAATTGATTAGACTTATATCTGTTGGACAAAACATGGGCAAAAGGATGTGAGTAGAAGTAGTAGTCGGTAGAATTTGGAAAGGTGTGAATCACCTAACTTTGACACAAGTACATTTTGATGCTAATCGTCTTCAAGATATAGCCAATGCAATTGAAGCAGAATTCAGTGAATGCCCAGAAAAGTTTGAGATGATGAAGAACAATGCAGAGAAGCCTTGGTATGAGAATTGTACTAAGTTCACATTATTATCTGTAGTATTAAACTTGTACAATTGGAAAGCAAAATATGGGTTGAGTGACTTTGGCTTTATAAAATTGCTTGCGCTTTTGAGAAAAATGCTACCACCAAGAAATGATATGCTAACCAAGACTTATGATTTAAAAGAAGTGATATGCACCACTGGCTTGGGTTATGAAAATATATATGTTTGCCCTACAATTGTATTCTATTCAGAAAATAATATGAATCATTAACTAAGTGCCCTTTGTGTTCTGCCTTATGCTACCAAGCGAATGGGAAGAGTCCAAAGAAGGTGTTATAGTATTTTCCAATTATACCTAGATTTACTCGCTTGTATAGCAATTCAATTGATGCAAAAAAAAAAAAAAAAAAAAAATTGAGGTGGCATGCGGATAAAAGGATTCAAGATGACATGCTTCAGCATCTTGTAGACTCTGCAGAATGGAGTAAGTTTGACTTTGAGTATTCTGAATTTTCTAAAGAAACAAGAAACCTCCGCTTAGTATTGGCTATTGATGGGATGAACCCATTTAGAATGTAAAACAATACCCACAGTACATGGCTAGTTATGTTGTTTATACATAACCTCGCTCCATGGCTCTCGATGAAATGGAAGTACATGATGCTTTCAATTCTAATCTCAGGGCTGAGGTAACCAGGGAATGACATAAATGTAAACCTTGTGCCACTAATTGAAAACTTGAAGAAGTTGTGGGACAAAGGGGAGGCAGTATATGGTGCTCACCTGAAAGAAACATTCAATATGAAGGCCATGCTATTTGGCACAATCAATGACTTTCTTACATATGATAATTTGTCAAGTACATCATTAAAGGCCAACTTGATTGCCCAATTTGTGAAGAGGGTACACAGTCGATTAGGTTGAAGCATGGTATAAAGAATTCCTATATTGGACATCACACATAAGTGCAAAAGGTTCATCTGTATCGTGATATGAGAAAATACTTCAATAGGGAATCAAATGAAAGGATGGCACTTGAACTTTAACTGGTGAGGAGGTTGTTGAAAAAACAAAACAGATGGACTGTGAATTTGGGAAGCTATTTGGGAAATATGTTGGAACAAGAGAGTGGAAGAAAATGTCTCTTTTCTTCGATATTCCATATTAAAGTTCACTTAATGTTAAATATTTTCTTGTTATCATACACATTGAGAAAAATGTATGTGAAAGTCTTTTTGGAACGTTACTCTATATTCTTGTGAAGATGAAGGATGGAATAAATGTAAGACTAGACATGGTTGAGATGAGAATAAGTTAGGAATTAGCACCAAAGTATAGGGGATCTCGTACATTCCTTCGCCTAGTGGCTTTCACACTGTCTAAAGAAGAAAAAAGAAGTTTTTGTGAGTTTGTGCTTCAATGAAAGTACCAAAGGGTTACTCTTCAAACATTAGCAACTTTGCGTCAATAAAGGACTTGAAGCTGAAAGGTCTGAAATCACACGATTGCCATGTGTTGATGGAAAACTTTATTCTAGTAGTAATGCAAGTATTTTACTTGATAAGGTGCGAGCTACGATCACGAAGCTCTATTTATTCTTCAAGTCATTGTGCAATAGGGTTATTGACCCCAAAAAAGTGTCGAGCCTACAAACCTAAATCGTGACTACGTTGTGTGAGATGGAGATGTTTTTCCCTCCAAGTTTCTTTGACATAATGGTATACCTGACTATTCACTTGGTTCTAGAAATACAACTATGTAGCCCAGTCTATATGAGATGGATGTACCCAGTCAAGCGCAAGATGAAGGACCTAAAAAGGTATGTGAAAAATCGAAACCGGCCAAAGTTTTTAAAGAAGCAGATTAATTCTATATCAATTACTTGAAAGATGCATGTGATATTGGCCTTCCAGTGTTTCGGCATGAAGGAAGGACATCTGGACAAGGGTTGATGGGAAAGAAAATTATTGCTATCTCAAATCAACAATGGGATCAAGCACAATTATACTTGCTTCACAACTCCGAAGAGATTGATGAGTATGTAAGTATTCATATGGATGAGCTTAGGAGGGAAAAACCTAGCAGAGTACAAAGTTGGTACACCAAAGAACATAATAAACAATTCACAACATGGTTGAACAACACGTTGATGACAAGTACAATGTTGATCGTAATTCAGTTCTAGAGAAAGTAATGTTATTGGCAGTGATCCAAATAGACATGTGATTTCTTTATCAAGTTATGTCATCAATGGATAACACCATGCATGTATGTATCAAGTTCTAACTACTATTGTTACCACCATGCATGTATCAAGTGCAAAACGTAAGAATCCTATCTATCTTAATATGTCATACTTTGACGTGATTGATCACATTTGGGAGTTAGATTACGTAGGATTTCATGTTTCAGTTTTTGGGTGCAAGTGGTTTGATATTAATAAAGCTTTGAAATGGGATGAGTTAGGGTTAATACAATTGAATTTGAACAAGCAAGGGTATAAAGGAGAGCCTTTCATTTCGGCTTCTCAAGCTAAACAAGTGTTCAATATTCCTAACCTTGCTAATAAATAATAGTCCATAGTTTTGTTATCAAACAAAATAAATGAGGATATAGGAAGTGAATTAAGTGAGGATGATCCTTTCCAACGATTGTTATTTGAAACACAATTCAATGAGGAAGATGCTTTGTATGTTAGGCATGACCATAATGAAAGAATTTGGAAACCATAGGGGGGAAGTTGCTTCGCAAATTAAAGAAAACAATTGTAATTAAAAAGATCATTAAAATTACTAAGACTATGAAAAGAAAAATGGATACTTGATTATATGTATATTCCTTACCTTTGATGTATTCATAATTATTGTATTGATAGAATATGATTATTTGTTTTAATTTATTGGCACTTGTTGTCGGCATTGTTGTCAAAAACTTGTGTAAGATACATGTTAAAAGGCCAGTAAAAAATGTTCTAAGTAAAAACGGCTAAAAACATATGTTTTTACCTTTTTTTACTTATAACAAAAAAAAATTATTTTCATTTCCCCAAAATCAAAAGGCAATGAATGATGTTACTTTTGTGATGGCCAATTCAAGTTGGGTAAGAAAAAGAAAGTTGAAAACTCTTATACATATAATTTTGATGATCTTCCATCCGATGATGATTGGATAGTAGAAATTTTAGGAATCATTTGATATAATTTAGGAATTTTTAAAATTCTTTTGATGTTTTAGAAGTTATTATTAAACTCTCTGTGTTTTTGGACTTATGGTTTATATAGTTATGTGACTTGTATCTTTTAAATATGAAGTTGTTCATTAAATTTTGAATAGGGATTTATGTTTTTTTACACACACAGAGAGAAAAATATATATATATATATATATATATATATATATATATATATATATTTGTATCTTGACATTAAGTAATAAAAAATTTATGTTTCATGTCGTTTCTACGATTTACGTCTCTACCACCTACTTCCGTTTCTACATAGAAACTCGATTTTGATAACTTAGTAATAAAAACTCATTTCTACGTATATTTATATCTTGACCTTAAGTAATAGAAACTTGATTGTTGGAATTGGTTATGTTTGGATACATTTAGCTAGAACTGGATATGTTTGAATGTTTGGTATATATGTTATTTCTATAGGTTATTCCACAAGGGGTTGATTGAAAGTGAGGCTTCAACTTTTTAAAAAATTACCACACATACCTTAACGGTTATTTGCCAATAACCATTAAATATTATACATATATAACTGTTTTATATATAACAGTCAAATAAACCCATTCCTCTGGTGACAAATATTTCACCGTTTATCATTTTAACCATTAAGTATTATACAAAATATATCACGGTTGTTACTAAAAAAACATTAAATGTATATAGCTATATTATAAGCATTATCTTACAACCATTAAATATAGCGTCAGACACATAACCGTTGTATTTTTTTTTTTTTTAAAAAAAAAAAACATAAATTATAGTGCCATATATTTAACAGTTAAAAAGTTATATATAAATATTTAACGTTCGGATATTTAACAGTTAAATATCGATAAAAGAACCGTTAATAGAAAAGAAAATGTAGTAGTGATTATAGGATCTCATAATAATAAAACTGCCTAAATGAACTTTTGAGCTTGTTATAGCCAATACAGTGTGAATGCATGCATGCATGACTTGTTTTATAGACTATTTGTGGTATTATTTACGATTAAATATTAATTAATTAATCAAATCAACTTTAGAAGAGTCAAAAGTACCATTTTTTTCCCACATGGGATTCTTTGGGATGCCTTCCTTTTCTTCAAAAGTTTAATTATGGATCAACAGCGAAAGTTCTCAATACTAATTAAATTCATTTTGAATTTCATTTATCCTCTAATAATTTTTGAATTATTAAAATAAGAGAAACGAGAACTTCCAACTTAATCATTATCATCAGTATAAAATATTAAATATAGAAAGAGTTATCCACAAGCTGTGTGAAAGAGTTATCCACAAGCTGTGTGAATACTATCTCATCTTGGATATTTGGTCGTAAGTAGAATCAAACATATTGTTCACTTTAATTTATAAAACGGCCTTTAATTTTATTTTTTCAATATCGATATAATTGTTCATTAAATTTATAAAGAGTGGATTATACCTACCATCCTATTTAAGGCAAAGAAAACATTTCATTTGTAAGATATAGAATCTCACTTTTCTTTTCTTTTTAGAATGTTTTTTTTTTTTTAAAACAAAAACAAAAACAAAAACAAAGAGAGGATTATTTCATTGGTGTAATTGATATATATATATATATATATATATATATAAATAGAGATTTGAATAGATACTCTTCAATAGGATGGCTTGTGTATTTTTTTTTTCAAAGTATATAGTAGATATTTTCAAAATTTAAGAAAATCAAAGAATTTCTTACTTCATTAATCTCTATCTTACATTTGCCACCTAATCAAATTAGCCTCAAAAGGAAAAATTTAGAGAAATTTTTATTTATATAGAATATAGAAAATTATTAAGTTACATTATCAATATATATCATAACTAATGAAACTCATTATTCATTTTTCATATCATATATAAGGCCTATATAAATTATTTCAAGAAATGTTTTTAAAAAAATATATGTAATTTACTAAAAAAACAATTACAAGTCACTTCAAAATATGACAGATACATGATGATCCTTATGGTGCATTCCAGCTAATGGTTTTGGTTTTGCATGATGCATGCAATTATGCTATTCAATATTTGTTGTTTTCAATAAATATGAAATTTGTAAGAAACATTTATATGATTTTGACCACTAAAAGGAGTGTAACAAGGACCCTCAAAATTACCAGTGTGAACTTCCTATAAGTTTTAATTAAAAAATTAAAAGATATAGTATATAAAAAATTAAAAAGTTTGAATAGGAAATAAATTAAATAAGCCCAAAATATAACTTTGAACTCGCTGGCACCTTTGCTGCTTTTACACTTAAAGATAGAAATCAAGTCTTGGCTGTTATGTTGAATTCGCAGCCTCTTATGCTGTTTGTTTTATTGTTTAATAATAAAACTGACCTTTAATAATTAATAATAAAAATGAAGTCTCAGATGTCAAAGTAATTAATTATACACATAATTCCATGCATGATTAGAAATTATTACCTTCTTTTTCTTTTCCTTTGGCGGAAAGTTTGACTTTAGATGGTACATTACTAATTTTCGGACAGATGGGAAATATGTTGAGTGGGATAAGTATCATTTTTATCTTGAAAGTTTTGGTGAAGAAAGCATTAAATACCCGAAAGTTTTTTAGAAGCAACTTTTCCTGAGAAGTTTTTTTAGGAGCAATATACCTGAAAAGTTTTTTTAAGAGCAATTTTTGCCTCTAAAAGTTTACAAGTTAAAGCAACAATTTAACGATGAAAATTAATAAAATAGCAAGATTGCTATGTTTTTAACTTCCACGCCAATTTTAATTCAAAAAAACTTTCAGGTACTTGGCCCTCCTCAGCTAAAACTTCCAGAGTAACAATGATATTCATCCCTATGTTGTGCCAAACAAGATTCTGGCTATATACCAGAAAGAAATAAACATAAATTTTGTCAACCTTCATGTTTGGAAAACCAAAACACCAGCCGACTAAACAAGAGAATCTTGTGGGGGAGAAAAGGTGTGAGTGCCAACTACATTGAGTTTTGAATTTTGGATGTTGCTGTAATTTATGGTACATCGTTTAATTTACTACTCTCTTTTTTATTTCCCTTACAATTAGATAATTATCAATGGGTTTATCTTTCTTTTTTTCCTTAACTTGTTCTAAAATGTTGCTTGTGAAAAAAATGTCGTGAGCATACATCAAATGTTGCAGAGAAAAATACGCAGGTACCAAATTGAAAACTGCGATAAAATATAAGTACCCGTAAAATGGTTTTTCACTTTGAAATGAAATATTAACGAGAAGAGGCGGAGTTAAGAATTGAAATTAGGAGGCAAAAATTATAGAATAAAACCTAGATGTTTATGAAATTACATTTATACTCTATAAATATTTCATTATTTTCATTTTAGTCCCTTTATAAAACTTTTAGTAGGTACTAAAGTGAAAATATTAAAAATTTTATGAGGCTGAAATGTATTTCTTAAAAATTTGGGTTCTATTCTATAATTCTATGGGGTGGGGAGCCACTCCTAACCCCTCCCTAGTGCTGCCCCTACTAACGAGGCATCCAGAAAGATAGAGTTGTTTTTGTTGTAATTTACAAGACTTCAAATAAAAAGATTAAAATACAATCTTACTTTGTTAGTGTTTAATTTGATGAATCGGTCTTTTTATTGCATAAAACTAACTTTCTTAAGATTAAAAAATTAAAAATAATAGTAATTAAAATAAACATTATACAAACATATATATATATATAGAGCACCAAAAAAACGTATACTTTTTTGAAAAAAAAAAAAACAGAAAACGTATACTTTAACCTATTTAGAAATGCAAACTCTGCATTATTTTAATTAATCACGCTTTACTTTCTTAGAATTCACTTTTCACTCAAGAGTGCAAGCTGTCATAACTCTAATTGCCTCTCATTTTCATTTTCTACCTTTTCATGCCACTTCTTCTACTTTTTGTTTTTGAATTCATAATTCAGCACTAAAGCCAACTTAAGAAAATAATAATATTTTTTTATTGGTCATGGTAATAAATAATAATCATACAGAAGTAAAGAACTAGAACATATCATAAATCTAGTTATCTTTGCACTCAACCGAAGGGGTGCAAAAATTATAAAATATACTTCATCCTAGCTGTGAGCCTAACTAATAAGCAAGATATATTATTGAAAGTAATGACCATCCAATAAGCATGGTCAAATCTCTAATCTTCTTAATTGTATTAATTAAGAATGACTTAGAAAATCATCCTTATGAAAATCTTTATTTAAAGTAATTTTGTTTACCATTTGGCAACAAAAAAAAAAAAAGGTTAATATATATGTTCTCCCACCTTCGTGTTTTTTATCCTTGTCATTTTTCTCAACCTTCTTATACTTACCTTAAATAGAAAATAAAATTTGGAGTCAATTTCAATCACACTCCTTATTCTTAATAAAAGTCACTTCTAATTTATTCAAATGCACCAATAAAGCTAATTAAAAGTATTAAATTTGTCATAAAATTTAAGTAATTTCTAATATTACTCTTATTAATTATACTAAATTTCAACATCATACTAATTTTTATTCCACAACCCTTATTAAATATGGATACATACATAGAAAAAAAAAGTTTTTGTACTTCTTGAAATTGGTAAATGCTTGACAAAAGAACAAAAAACACATTTTAAAAGGTGAGGCCTGTAATAGGGACAAGAGGGAGAATTATTAAGCAAATTTACCGTATTATAGGCAAAATTTTCTAAGATCGATTATAATTGGATCATTTTGAGTTGAGATTCCTCCATGAAAAGATGAGCATAGGATTCACTGGCATTAATGACCTTATGGGTCACTGTCACCACATTTATTTAGAAGTCTTTAATATTATTGAGAGGATGGGAGCTTCAGTATTTAAAGATATATATCTTAAAGCAGCACTTTAGATCATATACTTTTAGAGACACTAATCACAAAGCTCATTGTAATGATAAAATCTGAATAATCTAAATTTAAACTGTTTGGATTTTAAAATTTTTAATCTACAATTTTTTCGATAATAATTTTTTTTTAAAAAAAAATCAGTTATAAAATTTCTATTTTTATTTTAAATAATATATCCATTAAAATAAAGAAGTATTTGAATTAAATCTAGACCACATGGAATGTCCAAAATCAATATGGATGGTCGGTCAATGCTCATCTTTTTTATGAGTATAGAATGTGCTATGCATTTTGTTCTTCATTGATTGCAGATAGGTGATATCATTTGGATAATGAGATTAAACGGAAGTTAGGGCACAAGATTCCTTATCCTATCAAATTGAGATCTTGAGATTAAATTCAGTTCTTTGAAAGCTATTCATTGATTGTAGGTACATCATTTAATGATGAAATTCAAGAAGAAAAGATCAAATTGGGATTTTGAAAATATAAAGGAAAGGACAAACTATCTAGTCCTAAATAACTCAAGAAAACAATCAAGATTTTAATGTTATATTGATACAGTCTTTTGCTTGTTTGGAGTCATTTAAGTTAGAATGTGATGAAGTCTCTCAAAACTATAATAGGGTTGTCTATTAGTAGACGTTTTGTACTTCTTAAGCTATTTACTTGCTTTTGTATCAAAAAAGAAAAAGAAAAAGAAAGTGCTCCCCCCAATAGAAATAAGGGACGATATTTTGATTTCTTACTTATTTCTTTTTGCATGGTTTTATCTATGGCCTTATAACTAAAAAAACTTGACTTTATGGGAGAAAGTTAATAATTACAAATTCTTAACTTACCATTCACAATAGGTTTATAAAAATTTTATTAGTCATAAAATTATTTTTGCATTCACTTTAACATATTTTGTTTGAGTTTTACCTATAATAATTAGATCAACGCTGTTAAATCCCAGAGCTGTAAATGCTGTATTTTAAATATTAATTCTATAATTTATGTAAAACACAAATTTATAGCAATACTATTGATAAACCATCAGTTGTATATTCCATTTTCATATTATATTTGATATATAGAATATATTTTGTTTTGTGTGTGTGTGTATCGAATCATCATTAGTATATTCTAAAACAGTATAATAAGCTATACTATTTACATAAGTATTTTCTTAATCATCTTTTTTATGACTAGTATTGCTTATTCTTAGACTCCATGCAATATATACATACATATCCATTAGTAATGAAAAATGTAACTCATTTTCGGCTCCGTGGAAATTAAACGCAACACATTCCATTATAATATAATTAACCAATATCAATAATATATTTACCAGTATCAATATATTACGTGTGATGTGTGTATGTTTGAATATAGGTCATTTGGGAAGTTTCACGATCCTAAAACGAATATCTGCCCACGCGGAGCTTCAATAATTTTTCCAATTTAATTTTATCCTTCATTTATTATTTTAGGATTCACAATAAAGTGTGAAGAAAATAAGAAAAGAGAGAAGTATTAACTAAGGCTTCGCTTGGTTCGTTTAATTATGCATTTTCTCATGAAGTTATAATTAACTTGTCTAGAAGCTTTTACTTTTTAACCAGACTTTTCCAGAAATTTCGTAATTGAAACCAAGTGAGGCCTAATGATCATTATATTGGAAACATTTTTGAAAAATATATAATTTTAATTTGTGATAAATTTAAATTTTCTAACTGCTTTTAACCTTTTTTTCTTTAATACCTTAAGGTAAATATATAGTAATGGTTTATAATAACTTACATTATTATACCCTGTAAACAATATTCTTTTAGTTATTTATTTATTTATAAGAATCTAGACAATATCAAATATTCCGTTTATAAGAAGAATCATTTTCTCTCTCTCTAAAAAAAAAAAAAAAAAAAACTAGAGGTGTAGAGGCTAGACACTTAAGATTAGTCATTGTTACCAGCGATGAATACCTTAGGCCTAAAAAAAGTGTTGACACTTAAAGCAAAGGTTATAAATGATTACTCCCTAAATTTTATTCATAAAGTACTTTTAACATATTTTGCTCAAACTAAGAAAAATCTTTAATCTCATTAACTCAGTTTTAAAATTCAATAAATTTTCAATTTTACTCTTAGTTAATATATATATATACACACTTCCCAAATAAAATAACAATTTACACAATAATAAATGAATGATAAAATTATATATTCATGTGAAAAATTTAATAATATAACTTCTAAATAAAATAAATAAAATGCATTATATCGATCTTATAAATAAGATTAGATAATAAGTAAATGAAATCAAACCAACAAGAACCTCCCGTTTACATAACTTCTAACCTATTTTTAGGCCTCAGGGGATATTGGAGTCATTGTTATTATTTAATCAAGCTTATCAGGAAAGCAACTTGGTTGTAAAAGGGATGATATTTAAGAGAAGGCAGAAGCGGTGCAATGATTTTTAATGTCATGATTGAGAGAGGAAGAAGAAGAAGGACCACCTGAAAACCACACAATAAATAAAATAAAAGTTGAAAAAAAAAGACAAAGGACCACCACACATTCATGATAATATATTATTATGTGTGGCCAATCATAGAATCTTTTTGGAACAACCATCCAAATAGTTAATTATGCCTCTTAATTATTTAATTAATTGATTAATTACATTATCTCCTTCAATCAATCAATAATGGCCATCTGTGTATAATGTTAAATATGTCTCCATCTGCATTTATATTGCCATAATAACTATTCTTTTCAATCTCATGGAGGTCAGTTTTGTAATTGTCACCAATGATTTGAATAAGGTAATGTTAAATATTATTATGAGTTTTATTATTATTATTTTTTTCATTCGGCTCCTTTTTATAAAGAACTTTTTTTTAAGCATTATCACTCAGTAAAACAATTAAATTAAATCCCATTAATATATATATAAAAATAAAAAAATTAATATTGCCCTTATTTAAACTCATTTTGTAATTTTGAAACTAATGAAGAGATATGAAATAAAGGGTAGTATGGAAAAAAATGCACTCCCTCCTATCCTACTTATAAGTCACTTGCAATATTTTTAACTGGAAAAAAAAAAAAAACTCATCAACTATGTCAAAAAATTAAAGAAATTAAATTTTTACGTTTCCCATAATAAATATATCTTTGAAAACTTGTCATTTTCTTACATCATGTTGTTCCTCAAGTCCAAGGTTCCAACTTGCCCAAGATGATATAATGATCTTCACTCCCAAATGTCTTTCTCAATGTATTTGCAAGTCGTTGAGATGATCTACATATTGCTCCAATTGAATCAGCCTCTGTTGAAGTTTCTATCTAACAGAGTAATAATCAAATTTCTCTAATGAAACTCAGAATTTGTTGTTGATGTCCTCCATATGATGCAAATGAATCTCCAAGCTTTCCTATATATCCAGTCACTGACCTTCATTTAACTGGGTACAAATAAAAATATTTAATTTCAATCTAAGAACTGTTTATATGGTATTTAACAAGTCTAACATATGCATTCATGTAGGATTCTGATAGGACCTTTTAGGCAGGAAAGGGCCAAAGTTTGGGGTTCTTTTTAGCAGAAAGGATAAGCTTATGAAAAATAACTAGATTAAAATATTAAACAGACAAAAGTTCTCGTTGTCTTCATTCAATAAACAAATCTCCTTAAATAGGAGTTAAACAAATCAACTGAAAATAATAACTGACACCACTAATCTTAAACCTAGGACTCAACTATGACCACTAACAGTCTGGGTAAATCAACTAATTAATATTTAAATAATAATAAGCTACCACTAACTGTACGTGGCTAGGTAGTGTGCTATAAATCCACTAACTAATAATTAAATAATAACAATAAGCTAAAAGGTAGGGAAAATCATCCTAATATCCACCAATTCAGATCCACAAAATTAGGTGGAGGCGTTAACCATGAAATCTCGAAGCACGATCCAAGGCTCTGTTTGTTTGATATGGGGAAAATGAGGGAATAGAAAAATGTTAATGAGTTAGATTTTTTTTTTTTTAAAAAAAAAAAAAACAGGGTTAAAAGGTTCTAATTAATTTTTTTTAATCATTTAATCTTACATCTTTTCTCTATTAAAATTTTATAACTCTATTACTCCATTTTTTTAAATTTCACTCATTAAATTTTTTCCTCCCCCCTTCTCATACCAAACATACCCTTAAGAACATGTCTAGTTTAATCCATTTTAAGTGATTTTGCACTATATAAAAGTAAATAAGTGAAATAAGTTTTGTCTCATAGAGAGCAAAAGTAATTATAAACCAACTTCTCAAACCGGGATGTTAATGCCTCTAGAAGAAAACAAATGTGCCAAGTTTTTCTTTATAACCTTTTGTGTTATCCGATACTTTTTTTAGATCTTATTATTAGGTATTCAAGCAATTGAATAATCCGGATCAAGGTTTTGCGATCAGATGCCTCTCCCTAGAGAATTTTTTGAATAAAGTGAGATCTGAACTCACTTCACCAATTTTTTAGTCAAACTGATCCACCACTAGATGAACCATTCTTGAATACGTACGTTGTTGTAAGTTTTCACCCAATATATCATTTTGTCGGTGTCAATTAGTGCCGAACCTTATCTCTATAATCGTACATATCTATTCATTGTTCATTTGTTAGTAAATATTCCTTAAGATCATGTCTTTTTTATATAGCATATACAATGTCATTTTCATCAACACTAAAACATTAATTAAATTAATCAAAGGGGCACCAAATTAATTAAAACAATATAGTTAATTAAAATATCTAAGGCTATTCACACTCACGTATATATAAGTTTGAAAGAGTAATAATTAAATAAAGAGGCATTAATCCACAAGTAAATGATACATCCATACATAAATTACACATAATCTAACAAAATAGAGTTACTAAAATAACAAGCTGCTGGTTTTTTTTTTTACTCACAATGATGTTAATAGGTCACTGGTTCACCGTTACAACTGGTCGACTAGGATTGAGTTTTAACACTAGGATTATCCTCAATATTCTAAATTCTTCATTGAAAGAAAATTCTCCTTTATAATAATAACATTCAATAATTAATTTTTTTTTTCTCTAAACCCTTAAGGCATGTGTTAGATGTATATTAATGTAAGGTATAAAATTTATAATAGGGTACTGATTTTGTATGGGCTCCTTGGTATGATGAATTTGGAAGGAAAGGGAAACGAGTTGAATTTAAAATAATTGAAGAAATGTGGTTAAAAAAAATTAAAAAAAGATATAAAATAAACTTCTCTATTTTTTAGTACGAAAGATTAATTCAAATCTTTTAACCACACTTCATTATCGATTGTATTAGATATCAACTTTTTATTTTTTAAGAAATATAGCATTTTAAAATAAATATCTGTTATCCTTGTAAATGATAGAGATGTGATAGGGGATCAAATTGTGATTTTAAAGGGTGACTATGCCTAGGAGTCACCAAAGCTCTAACGTCGATGTTTTTTTTTTTTTTTTTTTTTTTTTTATGTGGTGGGGGTTTTCCCTCCCTCTAAGAATGTGGAGCCAAGGTGATAGGGGTGGGAATTGAATCCACCCCACCTTAATTCCAAAGAGGCATGGTGGCTAATGAGTAATGAAAATGACTAAATTAATAATGATATTAACCAAAGACATAATGATATTGAATAAATGAGTAATAACATTGACCAAAGGCATAATGATATTAACTAAGTGGGTAATGATATTCACTAAAGGCGTAAATAAAATGACTAATGGTGTAATAGTATTGACTAAATGAGTAATGCTAGTGACTAAAGGCCTAATAGTATTAACTAAATGAATGATTCACTAAAGGCATAAACAAAATGACAAAAGACGTAATGATATTGACTAAATAGTAATAACATTGACTGAAGATGTAATGATATTGACTAGATGAGTAATAAAATTGATTAAAGACGTAATGATATTGGACTAGATGAGTAATGACATTGATCAAAGACGTAATGATGTTAACTAAATGAGCCATGATATTCATTAAAGGCCTAAACAAAATGAGTAAAGGTGTAATGATATTGACTAAATGAGTAATGACATTGACTAAAGCCTAATAATGTTCACTAAAGGCATAAACAAATTGACTAAATGATTAATGATATTAACAAAAGGCATAATAGTATTGAAAAAAATGAGTAACGATATTGACTAAAGGTATTTACTCATTAAATGAGTACGTTTACACCTTTTCTAGATATGTTTCCTCATTTACTCAATGTCATTACACCTTTAATCTTTTTCATTACTCATTTAGTCAATACCATTATGCCTTTTGTTAATAGTATTACTCATTTAGTCAATATCATTAGCCTTTAGTCAATTTGTTTACACATTTAGTAAATATCATTATTCATTTAGTTAATATCATTATGCCTTTAGTCAGTGTCATTACTCATCTAGTCAATACCATTACGCTTTTAGCCAATGTCATTACTCATTTAGTCAATGCCATTATACCTTTAGTTAATGTCATTACTCATTTAATTAATACAATTACACCTTTAGTCATTTTGTTTACGCCTTAAGTAAATATCATTAATCATTTAGTTAATACCATTATACTTTTAGTCAATGTCATTACTCATTTAGTCAATATTATTACACCTTTAGTTAATGTTATTATTATTTAGTCAATATCATTACACTTTTTGTCATTTTGTTTATGCCTTTATTGAATATCATTATTCATTTAGTAAATACTATTATGCCTTTAGTCATTTTGTTTACGCCTTTAGTAAATATCATTACTTATTTAGTTAATACCATTACACCTTTAGTCAATGTCATTACTTATATAGGAAATATCATTACGCCTTTAGTCAATATCATTACTCATTTAATCAACAGCCTTATGCCTTTAGTAAATATCATTACTCATTTAGTTAATACCATTAGGCTTTTAGTCAATGTCATCATTCATATAGCCATATCAAAATGTCATTAGTCATTTTGTTTAAGTATTTAGTGAATATCATTATTGATTTAATTAATACTATTATGCCTTGAGTCAATGTCATTACTCATTTAGTCAATATCATTACGACTTTAATTAGTGCCATTACTTATTTAGCTAATATCATTATGAATTTAATTATTTTTATTACTCATTCAATCAATACCATTGCGAATTTAGTTATTTTCATTACTCATTTAATCCCCCTCCTCCATGACCGTCATCACCACTCTAGGCCTCTTAGAACCATGAGGTGACCCAAAAGCACCACCACTTCCTCTTTTAGCGGCAGCAAGAATGGTCATCTATTGCTTCATTGTCTTCTTCTTTCCCAAAACCTCTCTCTGGTAGTCTGGTTCATTGAAACCATTTTCTATGTTGTACTTATACTTGTTCTATTGAGCAAGCACAAGTTGTTACGTGTAGCTCCTTGATTTAGCAACATATATCCCTTTTTCTTTTCCTACTTAAGATTCTATCATCTTATTTTTATATTTCTCTTTATCTTTCAACTTTCTCGGATAATTTTTCACTTTTCCTTTCCTACAGCTCTTGGGTCTCTCCTAACATCCCTTTGCTATAGTTGCCTTTTGCATTAACCTAACTCGATGCTATGTTGAGATCTCTGTTCTCTCACTCTCACCATTTCTTATTGTTGTTTAAAATATACTAAATTGGTAGAAATTGAACAATAACAAGAATCTGTATTACTAAAATTGCATATTCTGAAAATAACAAGAATATGTATAACCAATATTGCACAAACGCAAGCATACAATGGTTCTGTATAATATGAAAAACCATAAACAAACTAACAAGATTGCCGAATTTGGTAATAAACTTTGAAATAATTTGGGCCCAACGTATGTTGTTTCCTTAAGACAATTTTGCTCCCTCAATATAGATGCCTAAGGTTGTTGAATAATCGCCTCCCAAGGATAGAGCGGATTTTTTGTCTTCAAAATGATGGCTCTCTCAATCTGAAGCCCAAGTGAACAAAACGATTCACATTCGGAATGCATAGAATATGTTTGCAAAATGCAGCATGCATAGAGGAGTGTTTTTGAGAAAATTTAGATATTGATTATGTGACTAGGGTGCCTTATTTATAGATGACAAAAAAAATTGATCAGATGGACTCGAGTATTGGGTGGAACGGTGCATCTATGAACGGAATAGAACCGGTAAATGACCCTTGCTTTGGTGAATCATCGAACGAAAATACGCACCAGAACGAAGCGAACGATCGAAATGGATCGCGATTTGCAGCCTCTGGTTGGGAAAATCTCAAAGGGGCAAAAAAGGAATTATCGAAAGTTCATGGACTAAAAAATTATTTAATAAAAACTATTTTTTATTTCACACACACGTGAACCGGACTAGGCGGGTAGTGTGCACGACCGACCGAACCGAGCCGGACGGACGGCGGCAGCGACGTTCGCACATGTGGTGGACGAATGGTCACCTAAGTCCTTACTCTTCCACAAAAGTGGGTTGGCGCAAATGCCCAATTAAGAGGAGCAAAGGTAAGGCTTATATACCCTCTGACTCCTCTCCAACTATCCAATGTGGGACTTTTATCCACACACACATTCCTTCTTCCTTTTTCCTCTTCTTTTCCAACCTTCCTCTTATTCAAATGGGATTATATCCTAAATTCCAACAACCCCCACATGGATAAGAAGTTAGTCCATCATGACCAAATGCAAATGATCATGTATGCAAAGTGTGATTCCTCTACAAGAAACAATTGCATCGAGAAAGGTAGAGGATACCTTTGAACCTTCTCTAGTAAAAACCTATTGGATATACTGGTTAATCAGTGGAAGCGCTGTCTTGAACCGTCGACCTTTAGTGTATACCAAGAAAATAGGAGTTACACAATTGCTCCTCTAGTATGTTAATTCTCATGCTGTGTCCATTTTGGCCCTGGACACCTGTCTGGGTTTGTAAGTGATCTAAAGAATTGGCCATTTTAAATTCTTATAAAAGCGGCCCACCTTTCACACTCACATAGGTGATTCCTCGTGATATAAGTCAACATACATCATCTGAACACATCAGATTAAGAAACCATTAAACGCCTAAAAGCTTACTCTTATATATATATGCATTGTCTTATCTAGGAATGATTAAGAGTTTAAAAACGTCACATGTTAATAGTCGATCATGACTTAGTTTTCTCTTTGAACCTAGTTTATGGGATCTCCACTCTTCTAGGTAGAGTTACCGCTATAATCAACAATGGAGCGGCCTTAAACCCATTCCTTTGGACAAATTTCTAACTAACTCTCTAAGAATTCCTTTAGTTAATGGATCCGCTATATTCTCTTTTGATTTCACATAATCAATTGAGATGATTCCATTCGAGAGTAGTTGTCTAATGGTATCATGTCTACAACGTATATGTCAGGACTTTCCGTTATATATGACATTCTTGGCCCTACCAATAGCTGCTTAACTATCACAGTGTATACACACTGCCGGTATCAATTTTGGCCAATTAGGAATGTCTTCAAGAAAATTACAAAGCCACTCGACTTCCTCACCAGCTTTATCTAAAGCAGTAAATTTTGCTTCCATAGTTGATCTTGCAATGCAAGTCTGCTTGGATAACTTCCAAGACACAGCACCCCCTCCAAGGGTGAACACATATCCACTTGTGGATCATGTATCATTAGAGCTAGTGATCCAATTTGCATCACAATACGCTTCTAGCACTGCAGGGTACTTCTCATAATGCAAAACAAAGTTTTAGTTTGCTTTAAGTAACCTAAAACTCTTATCATAGCTTTCCAATGAAGCTCGTTTGGTTTACTTGTAAAGCGAATCAACATGCTTACTGTGTAGGCAATATCAAGTTTACTGCAGTTCATAACATACATAAGATTGTCTAGCACTTGAGCATACTCCTTTTGATTTTCAGCTTTGCCAGTATTTCTCAACAGTCCAAGACTAGAATCTATAAGGTTCGACATAGGAGCTATATTTAAACTCTTGAATTTCTCAAGAATTTTAGAAATATAATGTGCTTGTGATAAAGCCAATCCATTAGATGTTCTATGGATTTTAATTCCCAAAATAACATCTGCTAGACCCATATCTTTCATGTCAAGCAATCGCTTAGTAGCTTTAATCATTTCATTATTACTACCCCGTTATTAACATGTCATCTACATAAAGACAGACTATGGTGAACCCATTTTCAGTATTTCGAATATAGACACACTTATCACATTCATTAATATTGAAGCCATTTGATAACATAACTTCATCGAATTTCGCATGCCATTGTTTCGGGGCTTGTTTAAGTTTATAAAGGGACTTTATTAAGCGACAAACATTCCGTTCTTGTCCTAAGACAACAAATTCTTCAGGTTGTTCTAGATAAATATCTTCCTCTAATTCACCATTCAAGAAGGCCGTCTTTACATCCATTTGATGTAACTCCAACTCATTTAATGATGCTAATGCGATTAACATCCGAATGGATATAATTCTTGTAACAAGTGAATAGGTATCAAAGTAATCTAGGCCTTCACGTTGTTTATAGCCTTTTACTACCAGCCTAGCTTTGTACTTTCAATAGTACCATATGCTTTCATCCTCTTTTTAAAGACCTACGTAGTTCCTATAGGCTCATTATCAGGAGGAAGGTCAACCAATTCCTATGTGTAGTTTGACATAATGGATTCAACTTCACTATTGATAGCCTCTTCCAAGAATGGTGCTTCAGGAGAACCCATAGCCTCTCCATATATTCGAGGATCATTTTCCAATAGATAAGTCAGAAAAGTAGGTCGAAAGGATGTTAAAGTCTTTTGCCAAGTACTACATCAAGGTTTAGTCATAATATCCTGAGATATCACAGTGTTGTTATTATCATTACTTTTATTGTACAGAAATACATTCTCAAAGAGTCTAGTGTTCCTTGACTCAATAACTATATTCACATGGATATCTGATACATAAGACTTATAAACTAGAAAATGATATGCACTATTATAATGTGTAGAACCAATAAACACAAAGTCTACTGTCTTAAGTCCAATTCTTAACCTTTACCAAGCACCCCCACACTTTCAAATATTTCAAGGAATGTTTCTTTCCTTTCCATATTTCGTATGACATGCTTTGTATCGTTTTATAAGGTACTTTGTTAATTAGAAAGTTAGTCGTTAGAATGGCTTCACCCCACAAATTTTGCAGTAAACCGACGCAATTAACAATGCATTCATCATTTCTTTCAATGTCCGATTTTTCCTTTTTGCAGTCCCATTTGGTGGCAAAGCATAAGCAAGCCTGGTGTATAATGCATTCTATGTAATACTCGAAGGGGCCATCATATTCTCCCCCACGATCACTCGTCACTACTTTAATTTTCTTGTTAAGTTGATTTTCAACTTCATTTTCATATTGTTTAAAAGCAATAATAGCCTCATCTTTACTATTAAGCAAATACACATAACAATATCTACTGCAGTCATTAATAAATGTAATAAAATATTTCTTATTACCTCTAGATAGTATAGATTTCATATCACATATATCTGTATGTATTAAATCTAACAACTCAGTTGATCTTTCAACAGGAGGAAACAATAGCGTAGAAAATTTTGATTCAATGCATACTGGTCATTTATCTTTTTTTGAACAATCAACTTTAAGCAATAAATCTAAATGAATTAAATTTTTGATCGATTTATAAGTAACATGTCCTAATCTTTGATGCCATAAATTAGAGGACTCAAGTATATAGATAGAAGCAATATTATTATTGATAGCATCATTGGTGACAGTCATTACATTAAGTTTGAAAAGGCCATTGATAAACCCTAATTTGGATATATTTTATCTCACCTTATCCATTTATTTTGGGGATTATTAGATAAAGCCCGTTTAAGCCTTGCCCTTTAAGGGCCGGGCTTAAAATGGATGAGATATTTGAAATTAGCCCTGGAGGGCGGCCCTGATGGGCCTCAAGCTTAAAACCCCCGGAGGGCCTCAGGCCGGCCGAATGCGGCCCTTTTCACCGTAGCTTTTTCTTTTTTCCTTTTAAAATTTATTAATTTATATATATTTTGTATTTGTTATAGAGTTATTTATCAATTTAATTACAAATACATAATAACTATACTCTAATTTTATGATTTGATTTATTATTTGTTGTAAATAAAGATTATGGATGGTGTTCATGATGCGGGAGAAGAATTTCAAGATATTCTTACTCATGAGCCAGAGGCTACTACTCAAAGTGAAGAACAATCAAATATCGTTAAAATTGATGATAGTGACGAAGATGACGACAATAATAGTCATCATACTAATGTCCATTTTAGTGATATGCTTTTTTATGTTTTATGTGAGTTATTTGTGAACATGGTTTGCTTTTGATTATGAATTAGTGATTGTCTTATTTATTGGATGATTCGTATTGTAATTTACTAATTATATTTTTTAAAAAAAAAAGTGGAGGAAAAATAGTTAAAATTTGGAATAGTAATTTCCAGGCCTGTGGGCGACCCGTGCCCTGGTGCTCTCGGTAGGGCTTTGAAAAACGGTGTGTTTTTCTTACGATGTCGGTAGAAATTGAATAATAACAAGAAGTTGTATTACTAAAATTGCACATACTAAAAATAACAAGAATCTATATAACCAATATTGCACATAGAGTAAGCTTACAATGGTTCTGTATAAGATGAAAAACCATAAACAAACTCATAAGACTTCTGAATATGGTAATAAACTTTGAAGTAATCCAGGCCAACATACGTTTTTTCCTTAAGACAATTTTGCTCCCTCAATATGGATGCCCAAGGTTGTTGAGCAATTGCCTCCTAGGATAGAGCGGATTTTTTGTCTTCAAAATGATGGCTCTCTCAATTTGAAACCCAAGCAAACACAATGAGTCTACTTTCGGAACACATCGAATATTTTTACAGAATGCAGTATGCAGAAAGGAGTGTTTTTGAGAAAATTTATATATTGATTCTGTGATTAGAGTACCCTATTTATAGATGACGGAAAAATTGATCAGATGGGCTTAATTGTTGCAGTGAACTGGTGCGTCATGCAAATTGGCGCACTAGAACGCACCACAACAAAGACCTAAGTGACCCACAACAAAGCGAACGATCAAAACGGATCGCGATTTGTAGTTTGGTTGGGAAAATCTCATAGGGGCAAAAAAGGAATTATTAAAAGTTCGGAGACTAATTGGAATTTTTTTTAAAAAAAATGTAATCAAAAAATTATTTTTTATTTCACACACGTGCGAACCAAACCGAGTTGATTGGCCGGATGGACAAGACCGCACGCATGGTGGACCAATGGTCACCTAAATCCTCACTCCTTCAGAAAAGTGGGTTGGCCCAAGGGCCAATTAAGAGGAGCAAAGTTGAGGCTTATATACCCTCTAACTCCTCTCCAACTATCTAATATGAGACTTCTATCCACACACACATTTCTTCTTCCTTTTTCCTCTTCTTTTCCAACCTTCTTCTTATTCATAATCCATGGGATTATATCCTAAATTCCAACACTTCTATGTTTTACACTTACACATCTTTTGGGTGTCACTTTCCTAGCAATTTATCATACTTTAATGACATATTACAACCCTTATCAATTCATTCCTGCTAGATTTCTTTGCATTTTAGCTTCTCTCTACTGTTTGGGTTCTCTCTACCCTTGCTTTCTGGATACCTTCTTTAAAATCTTATCATAAGTGGGAATCAATAAATTGCTATCGGGTGATTTTTGAATTGAAATTTGTGAAAAACTTATCAGAACTTTTAAATCATTATATGATCTTATGAAATCCTTATAAGAAGTGAGGATCAATACATTGTCGTTGTAGCATGCAAGTGGTGATTTTTTAATTGGAATTTGTGAAAAAGTTTATCAAATCTTGCTAAAATCTTATCTAAACTTATGAAATCCTTATCAGAAGTGGGAATCAATACATTGCTATTGTAACAAGTGGAAATTTTTGAATTGGAATTTGTGAAAATCTTATAAGAAGAACTAATCAAAACATTATCTGAATTTGTGAAAAACCCTTATAAGAAGTGGAAATCAACACCTTGTCATTGTAGCATGTAAGTTGTGATTTTTGAATTGGAATTTTTGAAAATCTTATCAAAACTTATTAAAACCTTATCTGAACTTATGAAATTTTTATCAGAAGTGAGAATTAATACCTTGCCATTGTAGCAAGTGATAAGTTTTGAGTTGGAATTTGTGAAAAATCTTATTCATATATCATAATGTAGCAAGTGATGATTTTTGAATTGGAATTCGTGAAAATCTTATCATAACTTGTTAAAATTTTATCTAAACTTGTGAAATATTCATCAAAAATGGAAATCAATAACTTGCTAGTGTAATAAGTGGTACTCTTTAAATTGGAGTTTGTAAAAAACTTATTAAAACTTGTTAAAGCTTTATCTGAACTTATGAAACTTTAATCAGAAGTGAAAATTAATACTTGCCATTATAGTAAGTGGTAAATTTTAAATTAGAATTTGTGAAAATATTATCAGAATTTGTTAAAACCTTATCTCAACTTGCAAATATTGTAGTCAATATCTTGATATTATAGCAAGTTGTGATTTTTAAATTCGAATTTATGAAAATCTTAGTAGAATTTATTAAAACGTTATCTCAACTTATGAAACTCTTAGAAATCGACACCTTATTCTATCTCTCACTTTCCAAGTTCTTCTTCTTCTCGTCTTCAATTGAATTGTTGTCACCAAAACTGAAACCATTACTATCGCTGACTTTGCTATTGCAAAGCTTGAAATCATTTTTCCTTCCAATCTCGAGAACCCTATGTGTTTTAATAAGTGAAGGACATTTTTTTTTTTTTTTTCATTTCAGTTCAATTTTAAATAGGACAAATTAGGTATAACACATTTATGGTATTATGAATATTATAAACACATTTTTGTCTTTTCCTATTTTTAAAATTCTTTATCTGTCTTTTTTCTTTAAAAATATTTTTCTTAAATTAAAAATTTTAGTGTTTTAATTTAATTTCTTTAAAGAATTGAAAAAATTATTTTTTGTTAAACGGGCTTGAAACCCACAAGTTGAACGGAGCTCGTGAGTATTAAATGTTGACGGACTTAAACCCACCTGTCCATTATTTATAAGTGTTAACATGTTTTTTGGAGTTTCATAAATTCAAGTGGTATTTATTTAGAATTTTTCCTATTATAAATTATAAATAGCATAATTTATTTTAAAGCCCTGCTAAAACACGAATGGTGAATAACTGCATCAGAAATTTCATGCAAGTATGTATACGAGTAACTTAAACCTTTTTGTTTATCGGACAGTAGTTTGAAGGGGCCCAATGTGAATTGACCGTTTTGTTCTTTCTGTTAATTTTTGGTTTATTGCCTAAAATATCGAAGCTGCCCATGTTCATATATCTCTAGGCCATAGTGGTGACCAATGTTTATTATCCAATCCATTGTATCTCTGTGCATTGACTATTATGCCCCTAGTGCACAATAACTTCTAGAGGAATTATATTTATAAATGATTGATTGATTTGTTGAGAAATTTCAGTCTATTAAATGCCAACTTTTATTATTACTATTTTTGTTGATTACGGAGTATTTCATCAAATATGGGATACATATATAACATAACCTTAATAGCCATACACATAAAAAAGGGAACGAAGATAACCAAAGCAACCTGGCTCAGTTGGTTTGTAGTTAGGTTCTTTTAAGTATCTAGTTAGGGATTCGATCCCTGACGGTATGTATGGAGAAGGTTATTTGGCCAAAGACTAACGTCCCGGGATGACTACGGTGCAAAGGGGGATTAGTCTCTGCTGTCGGCAGAGAACACCACCTAATTTATATTAAAAAAGAAAAAAGGGAAAGAAGATGATACATACACACACACACATATATATATATATATATATATATAATATTAATATTGCTTTATATAAATATAATAACTAGTCTTCAAAATTGAAATTAGGTCCCTTTGAGATTAATACCATGAGTTGGATCATAGAAGTAAAAAACTTTTACAATGACAAATTTTTTATTTATAGGACTTAGATAGATTTTATTTAAAAAAACACGAAACCACTTAAACTAATTATATATTTAATTTGAAATTTGGGTTAATAATACTTGAAACTAAGGTTGTCAAATTCACGAGTTTAAGCAAAATCGTGACAACGACGTAAACTCGTATCGTAAACTCGAATGTAAAGTTGTAAGAGTTTTTTATAATTAAATAGGTATTAATAGTGTATAATTAAATAATTAAAATATAAAAAATGATAAATATTTAATTTAAATATATTTTAAATCTAAATAATTGAAATTAAACATATCAACATTCATAATTTATTATATTTAACAAAGAAATTCAATAAAATTCATATATAAAGCCGTTAAGGATGACAAAATTGAAAAAGTTAACACGAGTTTAAAAGCGAGTCAACACATTTTTATAATTTAGAAATGTAACAACGGTAAATTCGATATATAAACTCACAAATTTAAATAAATTTATAACTAACACGAGTTTACCGTGACTCAACTCGATTTAGTGAGATAAACGTAAAAATGATAAACTTAAAGAGTCAACTCATCGTGATTTGACAACAATGCTTGATTTTTTTTAGTTTTTAAAATGAAACCAAATATATACATAGTAACTATTTAATGTTGATATTTATTAATTTTTTCCTGCTATCGTTTTTTAATTCATTTAGACAAGTATTCTTTATCACGTCCCTGTACTATATGTTAGAATTAGTGTTTTTAAGAATAAGTATAAAAAAATGTTTGATATCATTCATTCATTCTTATATTTAGAAAAGCTTTTTTTTTTCAATCAAAATTTTTGGCTTGTTATTTTTTTAAAAAAAATAATTATTGAAAATGAACGTTTTGGAATTGAGAAGGCAAGAGCAAATGCCGAAATAATTATAAGTTGTAGATGTGAATAAGATATGACATGTGGATGGCTCCCAACCTCTTCCCAAATTTATTACCGTGGTCATTAATGTTAATAAATTATGACAAAAGTGACGTAAAATTGTATCGGAAGTTGGAATAATAAATTTATAAGAGTATACTTTTATTGATATATATAGTACTAAATAATTAAAATATAAATAAAGACAACAATTTGATTTAAATATATTTTAAATTTGAATAATTGAAATTAAATCTATCAATATTCATAATTTATCGTATTCAATGAAGAATTTTTTTAATAAAATTCACATATAAAACTACTAAACATGATCAAATAGAAAAAGTTATTATGAGTTTACAAGGAGATAATACAATTTTGTAAATTTAAAAACATAAAACGATAAATGTAGTGCATCAACTCGCGAGTTTAACCGAATTTATAACTATTACAAGTTTAAAAGTGACTCAACACAATTTTATAAGGTAGGAATGTAAAAACATTAAATTAATTTGTGAGTTTAATAATAATGGTCTTCACCTATAATATGGATGATATTTCTTTTTTGCTCGATGTAATATGGATGATATCACATGCATGACTTGCCAAATATTTTTGTTTACATATATATATATATATATATATATTCTCTATTCTTTATTTTTTTTTAATAAGCACAGGAGCCGGTCGGGCATTCTATGTGGACGCCTTTAAATAAAATAAACTACACATATAATATATATACTAACACAAATTGAGTTTGGTAAAAGGAGATGTCACTCTCAAAGTGTCAAACTAAAATTCATATTTCTATTAAAAAGATGTATTCATATTTAGTACCTTAAATATGATTATCTATAATTAGAAATAATATTTTCCTAGTAAATAAGAAAAGGAAAAAACGCAGAAAAAGAATTTTGAAATTGTAAAATCTTAAATCAGGTTTGTTACCAAAAATTGATTATAGAATGAAGCTTGTTAAGCAATTCACAACTCAGTTTTTAAGAAATGTTTTACTTTAAAATTTTGTAAATTCAAATTTCTTTTTAGAAAATAATTTTTTTAGGAAAGGGGCCTTATCCCGTGCGCCTTGAGGGAAACCTAGATCTAATAAAAGAAATAAAAATTGCTTTTAAATTTTTTAAAAGAATAAATAAGATAGCGCAATGAATATATATATATATATATATATATTTTGCTAAAATAGCGCAATGAATATTGTATATTAAATTTCTAACCTTGGCGCATATGCAGAACCCAACCTAACATATGCTGGCCCAAAAAAAAAAAAAAAAAAAAAAAAAAAAAGCCCTAACCTAACATACATTTTTATATTTATTCAAATAATTACTCATATTTGCTGATGAAGGGTTATTTTGGTAATTTTGGCCGTTGGGCCCATCCTAGCTAACAGAAAGGTGAAAGCAAGCAATGTTGAGTGAGCATGCAGCCGCTTTTGTCCCCGGCGATTAGCATCATCATCAGAAGCCTTATTTATTTCATACACCAACGCTTTTCTTCCTCTTTCTCTTCACAATTTGCAAGCTCTCTCTCTCTTCTCCTACCAAATCTCTCTCTCTCTCTCTCTCTGTCACGGGAGGAGTATATCCAACGCACAGAGAAAGATGGTGGTGTGTGACTGTGAATTCATGGATTCGCTTGTCCTTTCTTGCTTTCTTGCTCTTTGTTATTCCGCATTTTCACTCCCTTTCAATCTCCCTCACCCCCGCTTTTCTATTTCTGTTTTGGGTCATTTTCTTTGTTCCATAAATTTAACCCCCTTTCTTGTTTCTATTTTTTGTTTGACATGTATAGCATCTTCTGACGCATGTATCACTTTGAGCAGATTTGTAAAGGTCTCAAGATTTAGGTTCTGATATGGTGGTGTGGATGGTTTCTTGTTGCTGAACAGCTATGACAACGGATTCGTCTCTCGAAGGTAACGCCTGACTTCTTTGTGTCTGATTTCATTTGAATTTTCTCCGATTCCCCTGTTGTCTTTTGAAATTAGTCACTGAATTGGATTTTGTTATTCCCTTGAGAGTCAAGTTGCAGGGATATAACGTGTTCCCTAATTTAACTGTCCAGCTAGTGTTTTTGAGTCGATTGCTGGGGGCATTGTAACATGAATGGTTTTGTGGGTTTTTTTTTTTTTTATTTTACTTTTTATGTTTCCCGTCTTCCTTTGATTGCTTTCTGAATCTTGGCTATTATCTTATTTTATTTTATTTTTTTTAATTTTGCTTTTGTTGAAATTGGCGTTGCTGCTTTCAGTTAAACTATACTATAGTGTTGATTCCCATGTTCTCACCTGCTTTTGGCCAGTTAATTCATAACTGGCAGTGCCTGTACTATACAAATTAAAATATTGGTGCATTATAGGGGGCATTAAATAAGTAAGCTCTTTACTTTGTGATAATAGGCTGGTGGATCTGCCGGAAAATCTAAATTAATGGTCTTTGGGATGTTTCTTGAGAGACAACAGAGTTGTATATAAGATTCAAAGGAAGTTAGTGCCAGTTGTTTATTTGTTTGACTTTATTGATCTCTTACAAGAGCTCCTCTGTTCCCAATCCTACTCAGATCAATGTGGTTAGGACGTCCTTGTCATCGAGTCAGCAAGTTGGTTGTGTTCAATAGTGTAGTTTGTTCTTAACTTTACTGTAATCAATTTATGCTGCATATTTTTTAACATAGTTTAAAACTTCTCATATGCTTACCTGAAGGACAGATTCTTAGTGAAGATAAGATGATGGCAGAGTAGTTGCATGTAATGTAATTGATTAATTTTCAGTTTATTTATTTATTTATTTTATCAAGACCTGTCTAGACACAACATTCTTTATAGAAATTTCATGGTTGGTCTGATTTTCATGTTGTTTCTCCATAGATGTTCCCTGGTCATACTACTAGAAAGGTAGGAAACAGGACAACATGGAGATGTAATCTTAGTTGACATTACCTCATGGAAAGTTAGATATCTAATGCACTAATTTATGTTTTTGCTATTAATGTGTCTAGGTTTCACACTTGATCCTGCTAAATGCAGTAAATTGAGTATGGAGGAAAAAAGAGAACTTGTATATGAAATATCAAAGTGGCCAAATGATGCATTGGAAATGCTACAGTCATGGAGCCGTCAAGAGATTTTACAAATCCTTTGTGCTGAGATGGGGAAAGAGAGGAAGTATACTGGATTAACAAAGGTGAAAATTATAGAAAACCTTCTGAAAATTGTTTCTGAAAAGAAATCTGGAGCTCAAGAAACTGCAACAGACCCTGAACCACATTCTTCCACTTCACATGGCCAGAAACCTGCTAAAAGGCAGAGGAAAAATGAGAATCCGTCTCGATTACCTGTTCCAATAAATGATGTTTCTGTCAACAATGGAGTTGGAGATGTAAGTAGTACTTCGTACTGCAAAAACACAGCTTGCAAAGCTACCCTGAGTGAAGCAGATGCGTTTTGTAAAAGATGCTCTTGCTGCATTTGCCATAAATATGATGACAACAAAGATCCTAGCCTTTGGTTAATATGTGGCTCTGATCCTCCATTTTTTGGTGTTTCTTGTGGCTTGTCATGTCATCTTGAGTGTGCTTTAAAGCATGATAATTCAGGCATTGCCAAAGATGGAAAACGTCCCAAGCTTGATGGAAGCTTCTACTGCATCTCATGTGGGAAAGTGAATGATTTGCTCGGGTAATAGTGTATGTTTAGCATATATGTTTTTCAGCTTCTTAGATTACATCTGGTCTCCATTTGAAAAATTTGCTGCTTCTCTTCTGTTTCTGTTTCTCTCTGTCCTTGTGTACGTGAGTTCTTCACTACATGTTCTTAAGCAAGTCAATTGATATGTATGATGCTTTTTTTAAACTTTTTTGGCAATCTGCTTTCAGGATCTGCCCTGAGACTTTTAGGATATAATGGACTTGATAGATTATGTGTGCATACATCACACAATATGTACATAAACACGTGTGTGTGCACATATATCAAAACCATGTCTTGAAGGCCTTCCCCTAACTACCTAAGCTTTTGAGTTGAAATGGCTGTTTAAATGCCATTGTTCTTCTCCTTACTACAATGTGCCTGCACATATATTATTTGGTTCACAATAAGCTTTCCTATTATTCATTCTGAGTGAGAAAGCCGTTACAAGAAATTCCTAGTCATGCTTAATGTTTGAGGTAGAGGGATAGTTTATATGTATCCAGGATTGTTTGCTATCTTGAACACCATTCAGTCCTAAATTAAATATTTTGTGATTTTTCACAGGATGATAAGACTGTTTTTGAAATATATGGAATATCTGTTACATTTTTTTTGGATGAAATATTTTTAAATGTCTAATGTAAGATCAATCTCACCTGTGTTTTGTTTCAAAAATGCATTTAGATGCTGGAGAAAGCAACTGATGGTGGCAAAGGATACTAGACGTGTCGACATACTATGCTACCGTGTTTCCTTGAGCCAAAGAATTTTTCAAGGGACTGAAAAGTATAAAAAACTTCATGAAATTGTTAATGAGGCGGTTAGGAAACTTGAACCTGAATTGGGCCCACTAACTGGTTCACCAGTGAAGATTGGTAGGGGCATTGTGAACAGACTTTCATCAGGGCCAGAGGTTCAGAAACTCTGTGCTTTGGCTTTGGAATCATTAGATTCTTTTCTTTCTAAAAGGGTTACGCCTCTGTCACCTGATCAAACCATTCAAGGTTATCACTCCTCCTTTTATTTCGTGTGCCCAAGTGAGAGTATGTTTGGCCTTTTTGATAAACATTGTTGGGAGGGGTCTTCCCTTTTCATTAGTATCTTGAGGGAGATTAACCTTTGTGGCCATAGGAGTTTACTCCTTATACATGCCAAAATATGTGTGTGAAAAATTCATCCACTGATTAGATGGCGATGTGCTTACTAACTTGCTAAATGTGGTTTGAAAATACTTCCTTTGGTTCTAAATATAGGAGTTACTTATGGTGTTTATTTTGGTGCTAAGTAGAAGATCTTAATCCACTTTATCTCCCAAATTTATAATTTCCCCCTAAACTTTCCCTATTGGTTACATATATTAAAGGGGTTTTATCTAGTGGTAGTTCCAATGCAAATTATTAAAGAGGGTATTTTAGGGAAAGCAACACAATGTTTACAAATAACGAATTTAACATATTTCTATAATCTCTATGAATTAGTTATCAGTTCTTGAACCGAAAGTAGTAATTAGTTTAATTTATTTTCTACAATGACTTATATCAGACTGTACTTTATTTCAAACTCTTCCACTTATTGATATAAAGCACAGAATTGTAAAACACATTAGAATTATACAGTAATTATTTTCCCTGGAACTGAGATTCTTGAAATTAAATTTGTAATTATTGGGTTTTCTGTGTTTGCACGTGACTTTTTTTTTCAGATGCAAATATGGTTGCTACAATTACAAATATGGTGAGATTCAAAGATGTCAGGGATACATCTCTGACTGTGATTTTGGGTTCTGAAGATGCTTCTGAAGAAAATATCAGTGGCTATTCCCTATGGCATCGCAAGGCTATTGATGAGGAATATTCAGTTGAACGAACTTGCACTTTGGTTCTACCTGACAGAAGTTTCAATGTAAGGGGTCTAATTCCAGCTACAAAATATAGTCTCAAAGTTGTTTCCTATAATGGCACAAGGGAGATGGGTATGTGTGAAGTTCAAATCTCAACAGAGCCTGGCGAGTATGAAGTTCCGAACTGTTCAGCAACCGAAAGAAGTCAGAGCCCAGTAACCAACTGTAGCAGCCATTCCAATCCTTCGTCAGTGGAAGATGAAACCAATAACAGTAATCCATTTAGTGATCAGACTGATGATCGGGCAGATAATTATCTTACTTATCACAAGGATGCTGACAAGCTTGCTTCTGAAAATTTATCCAAGGATGTTATTAAATGTTCCAACGCGGTTGGAGGTGGACGACCTGCCGATGCAGATTCTTTGTCAGAAAAGCAACGCCTAGAGGCTTGGCTGTAAATATACCTGGTTCTGAAATTCTAAAGCTTGAAAACAACCATTCACCAGAGGGACAAATCACTGAGGACTTGAGCACTGATGATGGGTTGAATTCCCCTGTTCAGACTGGGAGGGAATGTGTCCCACTCATACGTAGCTCAGAAGCAAGCTTGCCTATTACTCCTTGCAAGTTGGAAATACTCAAGGATGGCCCGGGAAGAAGCGGGAGATCCAAGTCCATGAGTAAGGATCAAGAAAATGGGTCTGGGAAGAGAGAGGGCCCTCAAGATGGAAGCACATCTAAGAAAAGAGCTGAACAAAGGCAAGATGAGGGCTGTGCTGTGAACGGGTATTCGGATCGGGATTTTGAGTATTATGTGAAGGTGATCAGATGGCTTGAGTGTGAAGGACACATAGAAAAGAACTTCAGACAGAAATTTCTGACATGGTACAGCTTGAGAGCAACACCACAGGAAGTAAAGATTGTTAAAGTATATATTGATACATTTCTCGAAGATCCAGCTTCTCTTGCAGAGCAGCTTGTGGACACATTCTCAGAATGCTTATCAAACAAAAGACCATCTGTTGTGCCAGCTGGGTTCTGCATGAAGCTCTGGCATTGACCATATTTTGTAGGTCCTGCCACTTGCTTTGATGATGATGATGATTGTTATTAAAGCCCCAACTTGCTTATGCTGCTGTAATTCTTTAGACGATGAATTTTTTTCCCCTTTTGAACAGCGTTTGCTATATTTTAGCATTGTCATTCATATGATGATGTAAAGATTGGTAGATTCACACTTTTGAGAACAGTTACAGTTTCAATTTGTGAATTCACTAGCATTTATATATGAATGTTGAAATGTTGTTAGATTACTTGAATGATTTGTCTCAAACAACTTCATCTCTAGATTATACTCAGGGTTGGCCGGTTTGGGCATTTGCTTTGCCCTCTGCCTAGCCTAAAACTCCATTTCGGTTAGCATTTTTCACATAGAGACTAGTTCAGCCCATGCTGACACGTCATCTCTATCCAACGGGCCGTCCGGGTCAGTACTGAGCAAGGGTTGGCTCGATCAAGGCTAACAAAATGGGGATGTGATTTTGGTCATCTTTAATAACAATCAACCCTCCAAGGTTGATGAATCAGTGAAATAATTAAACGTTTTATTGAAAGGAAATTACTTGAGGTGACAACGTAGTCAACCTTTGTCTCACTATTTCTCACGTAAGGATCCAACATCCTTATCTCACAATAAAATTCTTGATGGATACTTATAACCAACTTATCTAAACAAAGTAACTCCAATATTCCAACACTAGGTACATCAGTTGACTACTGAGGATTGAACTATAATTGACTGTTACTGGTAGGAGCAACTATTTGGCAGCTTTTAAATGGATATTTTCATAAAAGTCGGCCTTCTTTTTGTGTCCAATAATACAAGTCTATAAATAGAACCCATAAGAAGTTTGGAGCATCATTATGTTTGATCAGAGAAGAAGCATGGAGCATCAAGCGAACTCATTTTTAGCGTGTTAAGTCAAATTCCCTTATATTTGTCTTCTAATTTATTTCATTTGTAAATATCTTATTTTGAAAGTTTTTTGGATCTTCTTTCTTGTGTAAGAATATTGCTGTAAGGAGGGATTCATTTTCACTTTCAGGACTTATGCCCCATTTGGTATGGGCAAGTGCTTTTAAACTAAGTGGAAGTGAAAATAGAAGTAAAAGTATCATCTCCCCATCGGGGATGGAGGGGATCATCGTGAATGAGGTAAACCTGTTTGTGTTTTTGGACTGAAGATGAGATGGGTAGAATAGTCTAAAAACTTAAAAGGGGGACTTTATTGCCATTTCAGACCCACTTCCATGCGTGAAAGTTGAAACCCATCTTAGCTCCATGAGTCTACCTAATTGAATTTGAGCCCAAGTGTATTTTCACATGGCAGTGAGTTCCAACTTCCAACATACCATACAAGCCAAAATTCCACTTCTATCTTCTCAATTCAATTTTGCCAAACCAAGCATGAGACAAAAACAACGCAGCATTTTTCATCCCCTTCTATTTTACCTTACAAAGACTTTCAAGGCACCTTATTTATTGAACCTTACATGACACTTAATGCTACTTTACTATCTTACAAGATTATATTGTGCATCTTCAATACTGTAAGAATTTTTAAGACAACTTTATCTTTCTTAATTACTTCTTTTGACTTCTTTTTCTTTGTTTTTCCAACTTCCTTTACTTTGGCAATGTGGGCAAACTTCTTTGTCTTCTTCGTCTTTATCTTTTTCTTCTTTAAAGTATAATAAGATCTAAGGCAAGTTCTTCAAAATCTTGCATAGCTTTTTCTCTTTCTTCACAATATTTGCATTTTTTATTTGTATATTTAGATAATAAATTAAAAATTTTTCTTTTATTTCCTCAATATTTTCCATAGGATTATCTTTCAGACGATCATTTGAGCAATTTCTTATTTTTTGAAGTTTTTCCAAGGAACAATATACATATTGTTAATCCACATGAATAAACCTAGGGATCTTCTACTGCTGCTGTAAATCTATTTATTTCTCAGAAGATTGTATGATAATCCTGAGCTCTAATATTAGACATCTTTTGCTGAAATTCTCTGTCATCTTCTATATTTTCTTTGAGCTCCTGTTCCATTTATGTTGGCTTCCGGGTTGTTCCAAGGTTAACAATGAATAATTTTTTGCATAATCCAAGATTTTATGACTATGTTGGAAGAAGTAGAGATCGGAACGAAATAATAAACGGATATTTTCAAAGTAAACTAGAATTATTATCAAAGATATGAATAGGACAATAATAAGGAATTACTACACAAGGAATAGAAATAGAATATTAATACCACAAGTGGATAGATGTTTTATAAGAAAATACTAAGAAAAATAGATATATTGACACAAAGACAACTTATAATATTGAATAATTGAGAACCAATACATTATTATAGTAGAAGATTTTAAAAAATGCATCTTAAGGAGAAATTGGAATTGTTATCCAGGATATAAAGAATACAAGAATCGTGCAAACATCAAGAATAAAGTATGGAAGGTTAGTAGTCTTCTCAAGAATACCTGAAGTAGATAAAAGGTATATGAGGAATATAATTCAAAAAAAAAAAAAAAAAAAAAAAAATAGATAAAGTAATACCAAGAAAAAGACGAATATTAAAAGAGAGTTTTTCAACAATAATAAACAGGGATCAAATTTCGATTTCATATTACCATTAATCATCATGCTCTGGTATGCAACTTTTTTTTTTTTTTTTTTCCAATTGTGTAAAACAAATAGCGGTTAAGATTAGTTAAAAACAATAAATATATTAAAAATGTCATGTCTTTTTCAAATATGCCTCATATTTATATATGTGAGAGAATAGAAAATGTGAGAAAGAATAGGTAATAAATGATTAAATGAAAGAGACTTAGTGGTGAGTGGGGGATAATTAATATAAAGTTATGTATTTAATAAGGGTAAAAAAATGTGGTTTAAATTTTGAAACATAAAAAGAAATTTATTTATGTTAAGGACTAGCCCAAAGAAAGAAAAAGTTGCTTATAAAAAGGATGAGAGGGATTATGTGCCCAATATCCCAAGTTAACCCCTTGTCACGCCACACTAATCTGGATTCAACGCATGACAAATGGATAGTCATTTTTTCAAGCGGCATTCGTACTATCTAAGCTACTGTATTCTCAAATCTTGAACTCATTGACTTGTAACATTTCCTGGTCATTTGATGGTGGTCCTCAAGTCATTCTTTCAATCAAACATAATGTTGTTTTCTTTTTACTCCTTTCTATAGCCCTCTAGCTCTATAGGGCAATGTAAGATTTTTTAAAAAAAATAATAATAATCTTTTTTTTTTTTTAATAATAATACAGGCAAATCGAAGCTTGATAAAGGTATTCAGGATCTACACTATGAAAATCTAGCCCCTAACACTTCTAACTAATAAAATTATTAGTGGCAGAATCATTGATCCTTTAAAATCATATTCAGGCATCTTCTAGGAATTGTTGGAATCAGAACCACCTTAGCTCAATAGCAACGCCATGAATTTCTTTGGTCATATAATCAACATATGAGATGTTATTTTTAAAAGTATGATGCAACTCCATGTCTAGTCTCCCCAATAATGTCTCTTAGAGGATGATTTGCAGGGAAGTCTCTTATAAGTATATTGACAGTATCTAGAGAATCTAAGTAAAGAATTACTCTTTGTAAACCCATATGCTATCCGACTTTTAACCCTATCATGATAGTATAAATCTCAGCTTCAATAACAGTATGTAGACTAAGGGATTTATAAAAACTCATCAACCATTCTCCATGAGCATTTCTTATCGCTCCCACGCAAGCTGCTTGGTGTTGATTGCTTACTGATCCATCCACATCTATGTAGACAACATTTACAGGGGGTCCAAGTTTGCTCCTCTATCTTGTCAAGTTGGAAAATATGATGATTTAGGTTTTGGTTTATAGCATTTTTCATGAGAAGATAGTTGCACAAGTGCAACATCTCCTTGGTATTCGTGTTTCCTCCTTGAAATTGAAATTTGCCTCTGGTTATCTAAAGAATCCAACACCCCACGCTAAAAACTCTTGTCTAGGAGAAGTTTTGAAATCTTTTTTTGCCAGGTTTATGGTTGGTGTTGTAACATCCTAATTTTTAGGATTTAATTACAAATAAGAAAAATTAATTAATCAAGATACATGAATTTATTGTGAGACGTTTGTAGCGCAACGCTCTCTCTAAGTCTTTCTCAACGGCGAGCCGCGACTTGGCTATTGCTTCAAACGTCTCATGGTCCCTTTCCGTTAGTAGATCTAAATACGGCAAAAGTTGCCATTTGATCTCTTCCAAACGAAAATGGTCGGGGATCGTGGACCGGTCCAACTCCGCCCATATGGTATCTAGTGAAAAAAATGGCACTCCCGCCTCGAGGAGGATGCCGTTGGCGGCAAAACATGCAAGCACGACTCGTTCAAGTTAAAAAGAAAGGGTAGGAAGAGAATAAAAGAACGAATGAGATAACAAGAAGCAAAGCGAGAGGCCTTAAACGTTAAGGGTTCTCGACGGTAAGAAGAGGAAATTGAGACCTCATCCCTAGCTTCTTTGGCCGAGCGTATTCTAATTATATATATATATATATATATATATATATATATAATATCATTTATGATAGTAAAATAAATTAGCGGAACAAGGGTGTGAAAATAATAAGTAGTTGTAATAAAATAAAATAAAATAAAAAGAACGTGCAGAAGTTTAAAGGAAAAAAAAAAGTAAATTAATATTTATTATAATTATAATAGAATAATATTATATATATATATATATATATATATATATAGTGTATGGTGGCCTTTCTTTTTTATTTGAATAATCCACGGCCTCTCCCCTAATACCTATAAATAAGTGATGTGTGTGTAGTGTGTGTGAGAGGCAGAGTTCGAGAGAGAGAGAGAGCAGGAAGCAGCGTGAGAGAAAAGTGAGGAAGAAAAGAAAAGTTTTAGGGAATATTTTAAGATACATTATTTATTTTATAAGATTATTTAGACAGTTGAATTAATTTCTTTTCAACAAACTTTCTTCACGAAAAGTTATTTACACATTTTTCTCTTTCTAATGAGGATAATATAATATTGATTAGTGAAAATTTTGGGATTAGAATTATGATAAAGTTTTGATTTTTGATAATAGGTAACTTTATATATGAAGAGCATGATTAATAAATAACTTAATTAGTTTAGATTTGTTAGTCAATTTTCTTTGAGAATTTAAATTTATTTTGTATTTAAAATAATTTAGGATTTATGTCATATAGTATATTTTTACCGGTTAAATGAGGATTTAAATATTTAGTTGGATTACTAAAGGTATTATTAAAGATTTAATCGGTTAGTTTTGCTAAATCTTAAATTATACAAAATTATGAATTAGGATTTGACATTTTAAATTAGAATTGATATGATTTTGATTATGTTGAGATTCTTTAATAAATTGGGTTATACTTATAAAAGTTAGTATTAAGTTAAAAATTGAGTAATAGATAAACAAAGTCATTTTTATAGGAAAACTAAAGTGAGATAATAGTTTAATTAATTAATTATTTTTATATTAGTGATTACTCTTGTTAATTATATTAACGATACTTATATATTTATTTTTAGAATGGACTTGATCTCTCTCAAGTTTAGTTCTTGTGCCAAGAATTTGAGGTAACCACTTTCCACTTATTGTACTTACTTATATGATATTTATGAGTGATTCTTAATTATATAAATTTATGAAACTACGTTGGTAATGAAGTTGCCTTGTAGGATTTATTTTGGAATGATTAGTGATATCATATGTTGTGGATAATGTGTTTTTATGGTTTCTTGAGCTGGAATAATATTATTCTCTTAATGATTATTGTGACAATGTACTATTTTTATAAATCATATTTGGAATCTTAATTATATATACATGCCAAGATTATGATGATATAGAGCGATGATAGATGTGGAGTCATGATGGGAGTTATTGTATATATAATATCACGTGGTATGCCACCACTCAGTGTACAGTGGATGGCTTTGATATATTCAGGGCCCTTGGTATCACCCTTTTCCTTTGGTCAAGTTAAGGGTCAGCCCTTAGGACAGTGACACCTTTCTATATTCAAAGGAAAAGGAACCCATGGTCCGATATGAGTTCTATAACTTTTGGCCGGGCTATACCTTATTATTGAAGAGCTTGATGCAGTCTTGTCATAGAGACTAAACCTATTACGTTATAGCCCATGAGTTCTATCAACGGAATAAGGATCGGGGTGATAAGGAGTGCCCGGTTCATGATATGAAATTTGATATAGAAATTGTGATCTGATAATTTTGTAAATTTGATATCTAGTACTCGTTATTTAAAATGTTCTACTTAGCACGTCACGAGCACATATTAGCATTTACAATGAGCTGGATTGATGATTACAAATATTTTTCAGGTGATAGTTCTCATATGGGTTAATCAGGGAGGGCTTCAAAAGCTTAAGTTACTTTTGCTAACGGTAGTGCTTCCACCTTTCTCGGTACATGTTGAATTATTGTATATTGCCACGTCATTAAGACTCATTTAGCATATTCTAGTATATTCTAACAAAATTTAAGACAATATTTAGTTTTAAAAATGGGCCTAGTAAAATCCAAAACTTAACCGCCCGCATAAAACATTTTAATAAATAGTTTAATCAAGTTAATAAATAATAAATTGTCCTTTAAAATAGAGAATGTTACAAGTGTTCCAATTGAGCTAAACCCGCAAACTACCAATGAAAAACGAGAAAAATAGTTAGCTTTAAAAAAAAATTCCACAAATTTCTCGCTTGCTCACAATCTCTAATTATGTGTATCACACTTTCCTCACTATTACATTGGAATGGACAAACACTCACATATGTAAGACCTCTCCTGACTTTGAGTGAGTTAGTAACTAGTCTCTCATGGGCAACCACAATTTTTTTTTTTTTTTTTTTTTTTTTTTTTTTTTTTTATACTTTCTCGTGTAACCGCCATCTCCACATATGTGCCCAAAAGTTATTAATGTTTACCCATCTCCACATATATGCCCAGAAATTGTTAATTTTTACTTCTCCTTTATCAGAAAGAAAATGATAAGATGATTTTACTGAGAAACAACCATCTTTTGTGCTCTCCAAGTAAAGCAGTCTAGGGAGTTATTGGAGGGAGGGTACATCCTAGTAACAACATTTATAATTTTAGAAGGTAAAACTCATTGCCATCTACTAGTATCCCATTGTGCATTCATCAATAATTGATCCCTCATTGTCTCGTCTTCATATAATAAGGATAGATTCTGAATAAAGGTTATGATGGGTCGATTAAGGGGAAGCTAAAGATCAGACCAGAACTTGGTCCCCGCCCCATTGTTAACCTTTTTTTTCCAATTCCGTTGAGAAATTTATCCAAACTTCAACTATTTTTCCAAAAGACAGAGATGAAGCTATAATCATTAAGAAAAATATGCACAAGACATGGATGCACTTCCTTACCTATTGCATTTGACCTCTCCTTCTTGTTCCAGCTCAAACTTAGTTCTGCCCACCACTGATTCGTGTCCCTCCATAAAATATGTTACATGATCAACATCTATATCCAATTGATCTAGTCGTCTTGGACTTTGAAATTGCGATGCATCTTTATTTTATTCCTTAGGCAAATTAATTGGATTACCATTTTGATCCTCTTTTTCGTCATGTTCTAAAGTACTAATATTCCCTTGGACCAGATTATGAGTTCGCTGTCCCTTATTCTTCTTAGCAAGGTTTTTATCTTGGCCCATATGGGGGGGTCCTTCCCTTTTTTTCCACCTTCTATAATGCTGTTAGTTTTAACTTTCCCATTTGGTAAGTCGGTTTGCACCTTCTCCAAATTTTTCTGCCCAACGAGTCCATCGGAACACTTGATCCTTCTCCCACCTTAGCTATGTCCAATGCTTTAGACTTATTCATCCCATTTGAGGATGACTTGTTCTCTTTTTCTTTAGGCCTGCATTCTACCTTGATTTTGGAGCCTATATTTAGCCATATTTCTTTTCTTTGCTCCTGGGGGTTGCCAGCTAGTGCTTTCCTCTTTTCCCGTACAATTAGCTGCCTATCTGTTCTGAGTTCGGTGCTTCTCATAGAATTTTTCACTCTATCTTCTGATGTAAATTTGTTTCCTCCTCCATATCTTCTTCCATAGCATATCGAGATTTTTGTCCAAAAGATGTCTCTCTCGTCGTACTATTTCCAGTCCCCGAGAAATTGCACTGTCCAATTCCTTGAATTCAGTTTGTTTCGATATTCGAGATTTGTTTGTCCTTCGATTAATCATCCATGGACCGAAGATTTCTCCATCTTCTGTGGTTTTCACCGGAGTTTTTGCCAGTAGTCTGTTTATAGGCTGTTGTGATGAATTTCCCCACCATGAGTATCTACGTTGCATTTATATGGGCATTGTTCCCTTCTATATCCAAATCTTACACATGAGAAGCAAATATGGTTAAGCCCCTCATAACGTTAAAGATTGATCCTACCGCAGTTATTTTCAGTACCAGTTTCTTCTAGAGATTTAACTCCACACATATTCTCACAAACTTGCTTCTTTCGATTTTCAACGTTGCAGATTGAAAATCATGGAGAGTATTCATACTTTTAACATTCTTCCAATCCTGTCTCCTAACCTTAAAATGCAGTGTTTGTTGAACAGTGCATTGGTACATCCAGAATGCGAACCCAAATTGCCACTCTTCCTAGAGGATTCTGATAAGGGTTGAAATAAGGAGTCCAACATTAAACTAGTACGCATTGTTGCTTTACCACCTAAGGACCATCATATAGTACTTTTTCGGTAGTGTGCTCTCCATAACTCCTGATTTTGAAATCGTGCAACAAAATAATTATTTGGGAGGTTGATGAGTTTAAAGCTTGAGAACCCCATAGGTTTTTCAATAGCTCTTTTAATACATATATAAAGATTGAATTGTTTTCCAAGCACTGTTAGGATGAAGACATAATTCATGGTTCATACCACTCATTAAATTCTTCGTGTGTGCACGGCGCCGCTAGGTACAACTAATGGCGGATCCACGTTGTACACTAGGGGGCAAGTGCCCCCTTGAATTTGGGATTTTTTTTTTAAAAAAAAAAAATTAATACATATTTGAATGACCGTCCACCCTTAATACATCAAGACTATACCTCGTAATCGGATAGATGATGAATGGTTGCATGATTGTTTGGTTCCTTATATTGAAGTTCCTTATATTGAAAAAGATGTATTTGATAGCAATGATAATAAGGTAACTATGATGAAATTCCAAAAATAAGGCTTAGAAGGATGATATTATAATTATTTTTATTGTAATATACTTTTTTAATTAAAATTTATGTACTTGAACTTATTGAATGCCCATTCATTATTGTGATTTATATAAATGCATTTCTAACATCACTTAGCCTTACTTTTCTAAATGTAGGTTTGTAAAATAATTGTCTCTCTTATTATATTATTAGTATTCACTTGATTTTATGAATATTTTTTTCTTATTTATTTTATTTTATTTTTTAATGTATTTAAAACTTTCCTTTAAAAACCCTCAAGTAATTTTCTGGATCCATCATGAGATACAACTCCATGAGTGGATGTAAATAAATCTTCTTCCTCAATTGTGTAGTTGTTGTGTGCCACACCATTGAATCCCATTAGGAAAGCGCAATAGGACATGAATTTTGGATTAGTTCCCTCCTTCCTGTCTTTTGCTCCCTTACCCTCAGTATTTTCGTTCTTCTCCATAGGTTTCCCTACTTCATTATTTGACATTATGTCATCCATAATGACTTGTGGAACTTCTTCCACTTTCTTCTTTTTTCCCCGAGTATCTTGCCCTTCAGCCAATGGTCGATCCGGCAGGACTTTATGGTATCCAGAATCCATCATTGAAAGTTTTTGCACATTTCCCAAGAGAGAATGTCTAAAAATTGCAAGTCTCTAAGGCAATCTTCGGATCCGAATCCTCTCATTAGCGTTTTCTCATTGTCCCTGGACCATACATTTAATATAACTGCCCACACTCACAATCTCATTAAGTCAAATCAATGGTTTAAATTGGATGATGAGAGATGAAGAGAAAGTTAGCTAATGAGAGAATCTTCTTCCACAATCTTCAAGGTTAAAAAAAGCCCGAGATCTTCTAAACGCACCGTTTTATGGGATGGCTGTGAACGCCAAAATAATCACAACGAACGCCCAGTCATCGTAGAAGCAAAATATTGAGTGTTTGGATGAGGAGATTATTTGATGTGCTTCAAACTTGAAGCAATGTTTTTTTTTGAAGCAAGATCTTGTTGCTTCTGGACCACATCACCTTCTGATGGCACCTTTTGGACAGCTATACCCTCATACTTCTTTTTTTGTGCCCGCCTTCTCTCTCTCCTCCTCTCCTCTTCAATTTCGGCCGTGAAAATTGCTGTTCCTTGTCCAGTTTTCACGCTCTGCGCACGCATTCCACATCTACTCTACAGAATTGAAAGGATTATTTCACGGAGAAAGAAGAAAATATGGAATCGAGTGTGAGGTGGAAGTGGAGGCTCAAGTAAGCTGAAGGGTTCCTTTAAAAAGATCAGCTCTGGGCAAAGTGAGAGGAGGAAGATGAATTCTGAGCAAGAAAAAAGAAGTGGAGGAAGATGAATGAATAAAATAATGAGATGTGGAAAAGCAAATATTATTTAATATTAAAAAATTAGAGATTGCGATGAGAACGATGCCGAATCGTCCCTATGACTGCTTCACAAATGATTGCTTCACAAACCACCAAGCCATGAGTTCGAAAGGCCAAAAAAAAGAAAAAGAAAAAAAGAGAGATTGATGATGAATACAGATGGAGGGTGGGATTTGATTGAGGAAGACGTGTGTGTAGGATGTGAACACTTTATATTTATTTTTAATTATATCACATTTTATAACTCCACACACATATAGTTTATGCCCTTTTTAGTCATTTTCTATCCTAATTATTTTTTTAAAAGCTACTTCTGTCACCGCTATCCCAAACACAAATCACATCAAAAAAAGTACATCAGAAAAAAAATTCCAACAAAAAAAACACATAAAAAAAAAGTCACTTCTTTCACCGCTATCCCAAACAGCCTCTTAGGCGGTGATTTTAATGAACTGAAGCTTTTCTAGACATGAGATAAAGTTCTCTGGTGGTAGTACAGAACGGCGCTGATCCAATTCCTACATTCTTGAAGGATTTCAAAGTTTTCCTAGAACTCAAAAAGCGTAGACCGGACGATCTCAAAATTTAAATTGTGAAATACACTAGTATTGTTCCTGCAGCGATAATCCTCAAGATAACAAGATGTTTTGGTTTGGTTTGCATTTAAACCCATTGGCCTTGAGTGGCCTTTGGTTCTTGCCTATTTGGATCTGAATGAAGAAGAACTAAACTCAACCTGTCGAGACGACGACATCAGCACACCACTGCCTCGTCCCATTAAACATTAAAAATTTATTATTGAATATACAAAATATATTCTGATTTCTGAACGAATACTGCTAGCTGTGTCTGATTCGTAGGCTTCTTGAATCCCAAAACGCGGGAGCCGGGAGCTTCTAACTTCTCTCATGAACAAAAAATTGGTCAGTACAATCCCACCAAGTCTATTTCTACATCTGCTAGAAGAATGCTTGGGTATGAGAGAGCTGAAGCAAATCCATGCTTCTGCTATTACCCACGGCCTTGCTCGATTCGCCTACATCGCTAGCAAAATATTGGCCTTTTGTGCTAAATCAGAACACAAGGATTTGCGCTACGCTGAGACGCTTTTCAATCACATGTTGACGCCCAATGTGTTTGATTGTAATTCCATGATAATGGGTTTCTCGAGAAATTCAGAGTTCGACAAGGTTTTCTCCATTTTCAACCGAATGCCCAGACTTGGCATACGTCCTAATGCTCAAACTTTCACTTTTGTGGTCAAATCATGCGTTTCTTTGTCTTTGCTTGAACAGGTTCATACTCAGATAGTAAAGTTGGGGAATTTCTCTGATGTTTTTGTTGTTAGCTCTTCGTTAAAAATGTACTCTAAACATGGGGCAATTCAAGTTGCACGCAACTTGTTTGATAAAAGTTCTCATAAGAATGTGGTTTGCTGGACTAGCCTTATTAGTGGTTATTGTGACAATGGGTTGGTCAATGAAGCTCGAAATTTATTTGATGCAATTCCTCAAAGAAATGATGTCTCCTATAGTGCAATGATATCTGGGTACGTCAAGAATGGTTTCTTCAATGAGGGAATTGAGCTCTTTCACGAGATGAAGGGTTCTGGAAATCTGAAGCCGAACAAGTCTCTTTTACTGAGTGTTCTTACTGCATGTGCAACTGTCGGCGCCTTTGAAGATGGTAAATGGGTTCACTCTTACATTGTTGAAAATGGTTTTACATATGAACTTGAAATTGGTACTGCATTGATTGATTTCTATGCTAAATGCGGGTTTGTTCAAGAAGCAGACCATATATTTACTAATCTGTCGGAGAAAGATGTTATTACTTGGAGTGTTATGATCTTGGGTTTGGGGATTAATGGAAGGAACAAGCAGGCTCTTGATCTCTTTGCGCAGATGGAAAATATTGGACCCAAACCAAATGCCGTGACTTTCGTTGGTGTTCTTAATGCTTGCAATCACAAATTTCTATCGGATGAGGCATGGAGGTTATTTGGACGTATGTATAAAGTTTATGGTATATTACCATCCATTGAGCACTACGGATGCATGGTTGATACGTTGGCTCGAGCTGGACGAACCAAAGAAGCGGAAGTACTGTTAAAAAGCATGCCAATAAAACCTGATGGGGCTATATGGGGATCAATTCTCAATGGGTGTCTGCTAAATGGTGATACTGAGTTGGGGCTGAGAGTTGGTAAGCTCTTGATTAAATTGGAACCTTTCCACAGTGGAAGATACGTCCTTCTGGCAAACATGTATGCCAGTATGGGTAAATGGGAGAGTGTTTCTGAGATGAGGAAAAGGATGAAAGACCTAGGTGTACTGCCGATTTCTGCTTGGAGTTTCATAGAGATTGATCAGATTGTCCACAGATTTGTTGTTGATGATAAGTCTCATTCTTGTTTAGGGGACATCTATAGTGTTTTGAGTCTATTGGGAAAAGAACTTGAGGATTTCGCTGTCGCAGAGGATGCAAGTTTTATTTAAAAGTTTCAGACTGGAAATTACATGCCTGCAAGACATGTCCAGGGTAAACTTCAAAATTTCCTCCTTGGATAGATAACAAAGGTTCAATCCTTCAAAGAGTTAACATCCCCCTCTTTTTGCCAGTGATCTGCCTTTTTTTTTTTTAATCGATGAATTCAGCAATGAGCTTGGCTTCTGAATATGGTAAAAAGCCCTTTTTTGCATTTCTCCACTGGTATCCAGTGCTACTAACAACCTGCTCGTTGGTTTGTGGGAGGAACTTATCTGGCGCCAAGTTATTATCGCGGCTGTATACCCAAAGTTTAGACACAAGATTATTGGTTAAGTTGAAATAACCACGGCCGGTCGATCCAAATCCTCTGTGGTTAAAAAAGTCATTCTTTATTTGGACAGTAAAGGTGGTGTTTGAGAGAAGCATGTCCACATTCAGCTAAAATGCATCAGAAAAGTCAAAAGAAAAGGTGGATTCCTTTGTCTATTTTATTCAAATGGTTAGGTTGTCTTTCAATTTGCTGGCAGAAACTCCACGGTGAAACCAGGGATTGGCGGGCCCCTCCATTCACTGTAAATGTTAGCTGTGTTAGCAGAATCTTGAAAAGGCATATTTTTAGTTTCCTCTAAAAGTAGGTAGAGGAAAACTGGAAGGAACTCTCAATGGCTTGTAGAGCGAGATATTTTGTTTAATAATGTAGGGTTAAATAGTAAATTTGCTTGGAAATACAGGGTTAGGAGCAATTTTACCTTAGAAGTTTTTTTTTTTGACTCAATGTTGTACTGAAAATTTAAAAACATAGTAATCTTACCATTTTCGGTTAAAAAACTAACGTTGACCGTTATACAATTGACATTAACCATTAACTTTTTAACGGAAAAAGGGTAAAATTGCTACATTTTTAAACTTCGAGGACAATATTGAGCCAAAAAAAAAAAAAAAAAAAACTTTTTCAGGGCATCATTGTTCCGAGGGTGTGTATTTATGGGACAAATTTGCAACTTAACCCAATAATCTATTTAAAAATCTGATTTTTATAGACCACAATAGCTTCTTGCAATCCGTCTAACTGCCCCAACATATTGAGATAAAAGTTCATTATTGTTGCTGCTACATATCTCTAGATTCCAATTATTTTCATGAATATTACGAGAAAAAGATTAAAATAATGACATTATTGTAGTGTAATATTATAACAAATGATCTAAAGAATCTTTTAAAATTATTTTAGATAAATTGAAGAAAGTAAAAAAGGGAGGGCACAGTGAAACCAACATCTCTATTTCTTTCTTCTCATTTTATTTAAAATGCTACTGTGTCCTCCCAATACCATTTAGTACCCATTGTTTTCTTATACTGTGTTCTCTCCAAATAGTTCATTTATCATTCAATATCACCCAAGCCAAATCCTTTTGTTGATTTGTCCAACTGATTCCACGTCATTCAAGATTAAATATTCAAGTTATACTACTCTAAATTCCATCCTCACTCAATAAATACAAATCACTTTTACTTCAATTGAATCTACCCTCTCTCTTCAGATCAACTTTCCTGTCAAGACCCACTTGGGGAAAATGTGTTCTGCAACTTTTACAGTTTCAATTTCTGGGATTGCCTTTGTTGGTCTAAAATCTAATTCCTCAAATCTGTGTCTAAGTAGAGGTTCCATTGGTTGGGAAAAGAAAACTGTCTCCAATGGCTTCAAAGTTCACTGCATGAAGGTGAAGTAACCTAGTGAACAATCTTATAATTGATAGGAGACTGAAATGAATTAGTAACTTTCCGCCTCTTTTCTTACATGATTTTTGTGTGTGATGTATTCAAACAGACATGGAATCCCATCAACAACAAGAAGTTTGAAACCCTCTCTTATCTGCCTCCACTCTCCGATGAATCTGTCGCAAAGGAGATCGACTACATGCTTAAGAAAGGATGGATACCTTGCCTTGAATTTGATGAGGTATGCCTGAAGCGAATTTGGATGATAAATCAGATTTCTGTTCATCTTCTTTTAGTTTAAAAGTAATACTTGTATCATGATTGCACATGCAGCCATTAATTTTTCCTTGTGAAATATACTCTATTTGAGAGGAGATCTGTATAATAATTTGTCCATCATTCAAGGGAGGATTATATTATTCTTAAATGGAAGGAAAACTTCTGTATAATAATTCTTCATGAATGGACTGGAGGATATTCTTTTATTCTGTTTATTTATATTTATGCTTCTATTTTCAGAGTAAGACTTGTAGTATATACATATCTGAGTAACATGAAAGGCTGTGTTGTGTTGTTGTAACATGGAAGGTGGGGTGTGTTAGGAGAGAGAACAGCCAGATGCCAGGATACTATGATGGAAGGTATTGGACACTGTGGAAACTGCCAATGTTTGGGTGTACTGATCCATCTCAAGTTCTGAATGAGATCCATGAATGTAAGAAGGCATACCCAGATGCATATATTCGCTGTTTGGCATTTGACAACAAGCGTCACATGCAGGCCATGGCCTTCGTCATCCACAGACCCAACACCACCATCACCACTTGAACTTAAGCTTCCATATTATGATCTTCTTTCCCTTCATTTGATTTTCCTGTTTTTTTGTTCAATTTTCTTGTTTGTTTAGCCTTGGACCAATGGTTTTGCTGTTGTTATGTGAGATCACAAGATTAAATCCTGAAACAACCTTTTCATTTGAGGGGATATGGCTACTTACATCTATTCCTCCGTAGATCTTACATGCTGAGAGCTTTACAGACTCGTCTGGCTTTTCTTTTTTTCCCCTGTTGAAGTGAAATAATTGGTGTTTACTGGTCTTGATGGAAGAGGAATAAGGAAATGTCATGTCATGTCTCCACTTGTTTGTTTGAGGGGAATACAAATCTGATCTGATCAGCTTTTCGGTGTGCTTAATGATGTTGATGTGGGAAATTGCCCATAGTTTTGTGTTGTTATAAATTTAGTAGAATCATTAACTTAAATTTAGTACAATCATCAACTTGAACTCATTTTTCACATAAAAACCATGTGGGTTAGGAATTTGTACTCCTAGCCTGAGAGTTGTCCTTGGCGAAGACATTTTGGCTAATGGAATGCTTGAAGTGTGATCTTCCACGCTGGATGATATATTTACATTTATATTTAATAAACTTATATATGGGGTGTTGTTTGAAACTTTGCACTTTTATTTGTCCAAAAAAAAAAAAAAACATCTTTGCACTTTAAGGCATGCCTTCTGCAAATATCTAATACTCCCTCGTCTTTTATGAGAAACAGTTAACATACATAAAAAGTTAGTTGGAGACAATAAATAGGTAAAAATTGTAACTTTTTCTCCAAAAAATATTTTTTTATAAGGATAGAGGGAATAAAAGAGAAAGAGAAAAGTAGAAAAAAAAAAAAAAAAAAAGGATGTGGAAAAAAGAGAATGTGGTGGGAAGGGAGTGAATGGCAGTAAATGGCAATAAATGGTAATTAAATGCATTGATATTAATAAGTTATAGTAATTATTAAACGAGGGCAACATGATAAATTAACCCCAAAAAAAAAAAATGAATTTAAGACATTCTCAAAATGTTTTTATATATAGGAATAAGTTATATGTGGTAATTGTTTCTTATAAAAATAAAAGGAGGGAGTAATTTATATCCCTTTGTCCTATTTATTTTCTTTATTTCAGAATTCGTGCCAATTTAGTGTAATTGACAAAGCCAATAATTGATTATGGCTACTGCTTTTTCAACGTCACCGATGCTTGTTAATTTGGCATCCTATAGATTAATTAATGCTATTGTATTTTTTTTTTTTCCACAATTAAAGTGCCATCAATTGATGCATTGACAATTGTTAAAGATAATATACTTCCGATGCTAAATGCAATACCTAATTTATATTAAAAAAACATATATTTCTTGAAATATATTTAAATAGTTACGTTTTTCTTGCCCTTTTATTGGATAAAGGATTTTATAGGTTTATATAAGAATTTGTGGATATGGTCATATACCCCAATAAAACTCATGATATGAAATTTTATATTCAAGGGGAAAAATTATCATAATTTTCTAATAATATTTTTTTAGGCTAATAATAAGGTATATATTCCCTTCGGGCCACATTTTTTATTTTTATTTTTTTGCTCGAGAAAGGGCCACAATATAAGTTGCTTATAAAAAAATACTTTGATATAAAATATAAATAACTTAGAAAGCAATTAATACTTTTTTTGTCATTTTTGTCCTTGTAATTAACGTTTAAATATAACTCATTATATTTTTTTCTCTCATCCAAAACCTCATTTAATATAGATAAATTTGAAAATTACTTTCAATGTAGGACAAATTTAATGAGTTAATTACCATTTCATAGTTTTGATAAATAAGTTAAATGCCTTATATTGTAAATTGGAGAGGATACTTACTTTAGTGAATCAGGAAGACCAGTCTCAGATACAGCAAAGGCATTATAACCAAGCAAAAACCATCAACAAATAGAAGATTAAGTTATATTGTCACTATTATCGACATAATCAGCACCACACCCTTAATGTTTTTTAGCTGCAAGTACCAATTCACCATTCCCATAATGAGTATCACTACCACTCTGGTTACCACCAATTCCATACGGTTAACGTTGATACACTGTAACCATTATCACTTTGTCGCCATCACCATGACTTTCCCCATTATTATTATTATTTTTTGATACAAGAGAAGGCTTAAAGCCTAATAATAACTATAAGGGTGAAGGTGCAGATTTGCCAACCAACTATTATCCGAGGAGCGTCGACACAAATAACTATTGAGGGAACAAATTTACCAATCAACAACTAAAAAGTGAAAAAAAAAACACCAAATAACTATTAAGAAAAAAAAAACAACTATCACAATTAACTTAAAATTTGAGGCACTCACAAGTAGGACGGAAAACTTTGGAGAAAAGAGCGGTTAAGATTCTTGTTGGAAAAAGAAAACACCAACGAGAGATGGGACCCATGAGAGTAGGCATGGTAGCGGTAGCAGCGAGCGATTGCTACTTGTGGCATCGGAGGGATGAAACCAGGGTGCGAAAATGTGACGTCCCGGTCAAACTCGTGGACTTTTTTGGATGAGTTGAGAAGGTGAGTGGAACGCCTAACAACAATACAAGCTTTGGAGATACCGACGTCGCCGACATTATAATAGTCAATAGAAGACAAAGACACCAAGAAATGACGGGGTAATAGTTAGTTGGCGAATCGCGCTCCAAATTGTGTTTTTTTTTTTTTTTTTTTTCACTTTTTAATTGTTGATTGACAATTTTGATACCCTCAATAGTTATTTGTGTCGATTTTCCTCAGTAATATTTGATTGGCAAATCTGCACCTTGACCTTAACTACCAATAAGCTAACTATTGTCTTCAGATGATCTGGACAATTCTCATAGATAAAAGAACCACTCAGGCCTTCCTTTGCAAACGCGTCAGCAAGTCGATTCTGTGTTGTAGAGATATGGTGCACTTCCATATCCCATGCGGAATTTAGTCGGGACACGTAATATGCTACACGCAATATTATCTTTCTTTTTCTTTTTTTTTTTTTTTTTTTTTTTTTTGTTGTTGGGGGGGGGGGGGGTGTTTCAACATATCTACAAGATTTTTCGCGTATAGATCTGAACCTCTATAAACAGCCCATTGTTCTGCCTCAATTACACTGCAATGACCAATAGAATGAGAGAAACCCACAATCCAAGACCCACATGCAGCCCCGATTACTCCAGCCCCGCCATGCTATGATATTTCAAAAAAAAAATAAAATAAGGTACTGGTACTACGTTTTGTTTTTCAAGGTTATTAAAACTGGATTGTTCACGGAACCGGTCAGGGCATTAGGTCAAGGGGTCAGTGAGTCAGATCGGAGTCAAACCAAAGTTAAACCGGGGTCAAACCGATAAAAAAGTGAAGATCTACATTTTTGTTCTTGATTATTGTGAATTGCCTCAGTTATTGTGTATTTCATGTAAAAAAGCGCACATCTATTATCTGTTGGAAAGAAAACACTTGTTTTATCCACCATATAACAGAATGATTTCCCCATTGGGCAAATGAGTTATCCCACTAAAAGGTAAACTTTGTGCCTGTTTGGCATAGCTTTCAAAGCTAAAATAAGCACACTAAAAGCACATTAAAAGCATAAGCAAGAAATATTACTGTTTGGTAAGGCTTTAAAGCTTAATGAGCTTTAAGGTTTGAAGTAGTTTTTTGGATGAAGCCACCTTTGGGAGCTTATTATCCCATTAAAAGCCAGCCTCTTTTTGGGGACCGTTTTGCCCCAAAAGAAAAGCATCGTGCCTTCTCTCTCCCATCCTCTCCTCTTCAATTCGCCTGCCTCAGCAATTACTCCCATCCTCCTTCTCTTCAACTATGAACTTCCCCCATCCACATGAAGGTATATCTCTGACATCCTCACTTCAATTACATTAATTTCAGTCTTTATTTCTCATTTCCTATTATTTAACGATGTCAAATAAATGTGGACATTTATCAGGAAAATATTACTTGGTCGACTCTGATTGGTCCGTATAAATGTGAGCGTTATCACCTTCCAGAATCAGTGATGATCGGGATTTCGAAATCCCAATGAGTACTTCAATTTTTATCATTCGCGTTTGAGGTGTACGATAGAAAGGACGTTTGGAGTTTGGAAGAATATGTTTCACATCTTGCAAAATATGCCCTCATATAAGTTTAAAACACAAGGCCACATAGTTTGCGCAACATTGGTGATACATAATTTTATCAAGAGATATTCCCAAAATGATGTGGAATTCGGTCAAGTGAAGAAGGAAATATGGGTGATGAAGATAATAATGATGATCAGGTTGATGAAGCATCCTCATCAATATCTTCAACACAAATGAATCACCTTCGTGATCAAATCAAACCAACTTGTAGGGGATAGGTTTATTTAAGTTCAATAATTGTGTTGTAAATTTTTTAATGGTAATGCTACTTTTTTATTTGGAAAATTTAAATTTATTTTTAATTTTTATCCCAAATTATCACATTTTGTACACCATATATATTATATATATATGAATTTGATTCATGCCATTTTTCTCGTCATTTTTCATCTCATCTATCTTTTTAAAAGCCTACGCCAAACACGTCCATTCATTAAACAAAAGCCACACGCCATCGCTATCTCAAACACAAATCACATTAAAAAAAGTCCATCAGAAAATAAGTCCATTAAGAAAAGTCCATTAGAAACAAAACCACTTCTACCAAAGCTATCCCAAACGGACCCTTTACACTTTCACATAGGAAAAGTAAAATTCAGAAAGTAGGAAATGACAATTCTCTCTCTTTCTCCATCCATATCTAATTTTTGTTCTGGTTCACTTTCGTGTTTCTCCCTCTTTCTCCATCTCCCTCTTTCTCCATCTAGATCTGAGTTTTTGTTTTGCTTTTGACGAGCCCATGTTCGAACAGAAACAAGATATGCATTTTACCTTCTTAGCAGCTCATATTCACTATAAATGACACAAAAAGCATTCGACTAAGCAAATAAGTGAGTAAGACGATTTTCTTATTAGTCCGATTATCTTTTTTTTTTTTTATTTTCGATCTTCTTCATTTCCTTTGCTTGTTGGTTTGCTCTCTTCGCGGTTAGATGACGCGAAAGTTTCAGGGCTTAGAATCGAGATATCTTGGACACATGACGACAAGCTTGACGCAGAGACCATCATTGGCGTTCAGTGACCTCAAAGGTGACCCCAGTTTCTATGTTTTACCAGACCAATTTCGTAGCAAGGTCATCAATTTTCGGTCAGAACTAGCCGGTCCGAGTTTCATAACTATTTTTTCAGGTATAATATATTTTGAGATTTAGAGCGCAAAAAAAGTTCGCCTTTTTTAACATGTGTGCTTCCCGAGACCACTTTTCGATTGTCATTTATAAGACTTTAACCAAACCATAAAGACTGTTAGAAGTGGTTAAAATTAGATATGATCGTCATATTATTTCAAACATGCCCTCCATTCAAATCTTTGGCTTCCCAAAGTCAAATGAACATGGGGATATAATAGCAAAAGCTTTTTTTTTTTTTTTTTTTTTTTTTTGGGGGGGGGGGGGGGGGGGGAGGATTTTGTAAAAAGTCTAGTATTTAAAGAAATGAAAAGTTTCTAGAATTGTCTTATAAATGAGAAAAGGGATTACTATTCTTACCCGTGCCACAACAATTCCCTTCAACCCCACAACCACCACCAGTCGACCATGCCATCATCATCACTCCATATCATGGTGAAATCTATAGTGTGCGGTAATAGCAATAAATCTTAGACATGACAAGATAAAAAAAGAATGCTAACTCCATTAGTAAAACCACCAATACTCGAGAAAACAGAAATGATCAATAACTTGCTCAAGTAATCAAAGCAGCAATGGAAGAAGCCATTACTACTAATGATTTAAACAGAAGCATTTGCTTCTTCTCAGGTAGGCACAATTCATGACGTCTTTCCATGTGAAAAATAAAAATTCAAACAGCACCAGTTAGCTCCATTTAAAAACTTAATCCCATGATTTCTAAGAACTGTACCTAGAAATCTAAGGAAATGGTTTCTATGTAAGTAGCACTAATGAACTTTCAGAACCTGCCAATCATGCATTTCTCTGCATAATTCATGATGAGGCAATTGATTCCAGCCGCTGAAAACTTCAATAATTTTGAGTGCCACTCGCAAGCATGTAAATGTATGGTAAAAACAAGCAAATCAGATGCCATACAAAAATTACACGGGTCACTGAGCTCAAGGTAGCACAGGAAGTTAGATGCACAACAGGAACTCAATTCTTACATACTTTTTGGGTTCCTACCAAGTGCCAACAAGGGTTTAAAGGATAAAAGGTTCCATAACTGAGCCATCCCAAAAGGATATTTACCATCTGCAAATTGAAAGACAACGATGCTTTAGTAAAGACAGCAGGTGACAAGACAATAATATTAACGTTTTCTTAATTTATTGTAGCCAAGAGACAAGTAACCCACATATATAACAAAAGATATCACAGATGATCATTAGTCATACAATATGAAAACTGTAGATGCAATTTTCAAAAAAATAAAAAATGCAAAAGCATATCCATTATCATTAGATTCTTTAGCTGCTAGATAATTGTGAAAAATGAATAGAAGATATGGCCCGTGATGATAAAGGATACAAACTTCACATTTATGGATTATGATTATGACCGTGTAATGTGAATAATAAACTCTAATTTGACAAGGCGTTCATTTAAACAGTCACTGACTAGAGATTTAAGAATTCAAACTGAAAGTATAAACAATCAAGAGCATAAATAGGACCAAAATTATTTTACAGTTTCACAATATATAATGAATCAATCTCCGGAAAACTTACTCCTCATGTCTGTTGAACCAGTAAACTGCTAGTAGTATCATGACAGAAGGCTGCGAGAGGTGTGTGTTGTGTTGGGGCCTTTTTTTTTGGGGGGGGTGTGATCCTCTTGAATCTTGAGTTGAGTTAATTTTCATGATATATTTCAATGCTATACTAACCAAGACTCTACATTTGCATCTTCAAGCTTGCGATGGAATTTCCCAAAAAATTGGAAAAGGGTACGAGATATTATTTTGTTTTTTATTTATTGGTACATCATTTCCATTGTAGAAAAGTGAAACTTGAAAACTTAGCTACCCTAGGCAGCTTTACAACTAATGGGGGTATTAACTACATCAGAAAGAAGCGAGTCAAGTGACCAGGATAACTAGTCACTTAGATAGTATTGATTTATATATCCTTGAATGAGGGAGTGTTCAGCTTTAAAAATAACCAGCTAAGCATTACTTCGGTCGCAGCAATTTAAAGTTTAGCTATACATGAAGAAAGAAGCACCAAGAGAAGGCTTCAATCACACTATCTCATAAGCCTAACAGCGATTAACCAACCTTCAAATCCGAGATAACCCTAATCTACATCATTATGTAATAGAAAGTAGCAGGCAGGAGAGAAACCTAACACACCTCAAAAACAGAGTTAATCTACCGATTCGTCTCCGCAGGCAATGGGCGATTAAAACCTCCTCGCCTGTTCATGTACTGCCTAGGCTGCCGCTTGGTCACTGGTCTAACACCACTCACATCCGCACCAGGCACAGGCTTTCCTTTGGTCGAGTCAAATCCGATCGGAATCCCTAGTTTCTTCATCATCTCCATCTCATCCTCGTCCATCCCATTTTCTCCCTCCGATCCGCCATTAGCACTGCCACCGCCATTATCCTTGTGCTTCTGCTGCTGTTCCTTCACAATCCCATCCACAAAATCAGAGACCACTTTCTTCGTATCCCGATTATCCTCAGCAGTAGATTCTCTGCGATGACGCTTCCTCTGATGTTCAGGCGAAGGTGTCCGCTGGTGATGGTGCCGCCGGCGGTGGGACCGTTCGCCAGGAGAACGTGAACGAGTGGGAGAACGGTAACGGTCAGGAGAACGCGTGTGGGAGCGCGTGTGGCGGGACCTGACCCTGTCAGGTGTGCGAGAACGGGATCTCTTGCTGCGTACTCGATCTCTATCTCGATCTCGGTCTCGGTCGCGTTCGCGTTCTCGTTCACGATCACGATCACGATCACGATCACGATCTTCCTTGTCTCGTCTCCTTTCTCGGCCTCGGCCGCGGTCGCGGTCGCTCATGGTGCGATGAAGCGTTTGATTTCATGGATAGCTTTCGGTCCTATATGGCCTTCCCATTTCCAATCCCCGAACTGGAGTATCTCAAAAATATCCCCAAATTATGGTCTCCCAAAACCCTAGGGGTTTTAAATTTCTAAGACAAAATGAAATGGATTAAAAGGATAATCTTTTTTTTTTTCTTCTTTTTTTTTTTTTCCTTTACTTGCCGTGATTTTTAAGTTTTTAACTCAAAATGAAATGGATTAAAAGGATAATCTCATCTTTAAACTTTCCTAAGGATACAAAATACTCCGTGTCTCTTCTTAAAAAAAAAATGATACTCCACGAAAGTCACTTGAGGAGTAATTAATCCTTATTTATCCATATTGTCCATATAATTAATACTTTTTTTTTTTTTTTTGGGTAAAAGCCCTTGTCAATTTAAGCATTTATTACATAGGCTTAAATGCTCAAGTAATTGGTGCTTAAATATGACATTTTATACCTTTTTTTTCCCCTTTTTCATTCAAAATCTGATTGAATATTACTCCTTTCGATTCTAATTATAGGACAACATTTGAGAGTTAGTTTTGATCCTAATTATAGGCAACATTCTAATTTTTGTCAATTTCTTCCTAAGATATGAATGAGGGATTATGTAAAATCAGTAAGGTAATTGAAGTGCAAAATTTATACAAGGGCATTTTAAGTAAATGATAACTCTTATACGTAATCCTTTTAAGATCGGTTAAATATGTCCTATAATTAGGACTGGAAGTCGTATAAGTGAGTGGAGTTGGAAACGAATATTTGAATTTAGGACATACTTAATAACTTAACTACCATTTTTTAATTTTGATGACTTAGTTCTAGTGTCTTATTATTATTATTATTTTGATACAATGGAATTGAGAACAAGAAACAGAGACTATAAGAACCAAGTCAAATGGAGTTAAGGGAAATATTTCTTTCATAGCCTCAGGACCTAAAATTTGCAGTCCCGCGTTACTAAGTGCAAAGCTCGCTTTGACATGGAATCTACCATGCCATCCTCATTTCTGTCAATATATTGGAAAGCCACTCTCCAGTTACATCGGAGCATTTGTTTAATCTCCATGATAATACTTCAGTCTTCATGAATCATGCTAGTCTCTGATATGTCATTTTGTATTAAGTGGAGAGCCTCCATCAAATCACTTCGCACCATGATATCCTTAAAACCACCATCCCAAGCTCTTTTGAGGCTCATAAGACAACCCCAAATTTCAGCAGTTAGGAAGCATCCTGAATCCAAATTTAGAAGGAACCCTTCTACCACACATCCCTGTGAATTTTTTAGGACACCCCCAAGCCGCTCTACTGCCAGTTTGAGAAGAAGACCTGTCTACCTCGATAATTTTAAAACCCTCAACTCATGTTGGTATCACGTTGCCCTGATGGAACTGTGTGAGCTGACAAGCTAGTTCCTCCAATTCTCTAATAAGAAATTGTCATACTCCTTAGAATTGCTTCCGCTCTTGGCAAAATATTATTATTGCATGCATTCGAGTTTAAGTGTATACGTCCTTCCGAATCACGCCATATCAGCCAACAAAATTATGATGAACAGTAGTTTCCAATAGCCCTTCTCATGACCAAGATCCCGCTTCATGTTCAGCTGAATCCGGTCCTCACTATTGGTAACAAAGAAACTATTCTGAAGTGAGAGTTTAATTAACGACACCCATAATTGTCTGATATCACCGTAGTCCCTAAGAGAATGTAGGATGTACTCTCTGTGAGTTTTACATCGGTCACAGAACCCTTTTGGATGGAGATTTCGTCTGTGCTTGATGAGATTAGTGGTGAGTCTCTCATGCATCATCAACCATCTACATCTCCGTGGAGTGGCAGACTCAGAAATTTTAATGACGACGGGACGAAAATAAAAAATACTATATTATAAATAAAAGATCTTGAAATATAATACAAACATAATATAGAATATGGAATATAGTATTATCATTGAACCTACTTTTTAATTCTTGCACTTGATAATTAATTGTAACACAAAAGAGTAGCATATATTAAGTATATGGGGCCTACTTTCTGTCTTTTCTCCCACTTCTTTTTCTCTTTATTTCTCTCTATCTAAGGAAGCTCATTATGGGCTTCACACTCTAAGGTTGTGTTTGGTTTGAAAGAAGGGGGAGCTTCCCTCCTTAATATGTGTTTCGTCTTGTGGCTGTGACAAGGGGCGAAGGATTAGTCTCATGATTGACTTTGTGGGGATACCTTACGTAAGCAAAAAAAAAAAAAAAAAAGTCAGAGATGACTATAAATTTGCATCGTTTTCTTTACAAACATTTCACATCATAGTCATATCTGATTTTTCACACTAACAAGGGAAACTCTCATCCCTTCAAACCAAACACAGCCTAAATGATCCAAATTAGTAGGAAGCCAGAGGTGACAATCCACAATCAACAAGTTGCCTTATCGTAATGACCCAAAATATTTTTGAATCCTTAAAATGAATCATAAAAGCAAATAAAAAAAGGGGTTTGAATATATTTTTTTTTTTTTTAAAAAAAAAGCCAACATATCATCAGCTTTTCCCCCATTCCACCAACTTCAAAATCAAATGAAAGGGGCAGATGCAGAAGTATCTGGAACCTTGAACCATGAGAGAACCCCTCGTCCTTCCTCTTTGCGTCGCCTATGAGTAGGTTGTCGGATTCCCACCACTGCTCGTCACTCCTTATTGCCGTTCGTCTCTGCTGGTCCTCGTCCTTCCTTGCAGGCTCATCTTTTGCCTTCTTGCGCCACTGTTTCTTCACTGCTATGTCGTGCTCAACCTCTGCAACTTCGTTTTTTTTTTTTTTCCTTTTCTTTTCTTTTCTTCTCCGTTTCGGTTCATTGTTGGATTCAGAGTCCTATACAGAAAATTCTCTTCTCCTCCTTGTTGTTGGGGTGTGTGTGTGGATGGGTGTATGTAAACATCATCCTCTTTTTCCTCCTCCTGTGCGATGGTATTGTTGGGTATGTTCAATAATCCTTCTCTGTTTTCTTAAATTTTTAGAAAGTTGCAATTTTTTTTGTATTGTAGTATAATGCTTTATTTTCCCTGTTCGGTATGTGTAAATTGGTAAATTTGATCGGTATGTGATTGAGCTGTACCACATTTTGATGATTAAATAAATTCATTCCGATTATAACTAGCATACATTAAGTTTGGTGCTGTAGTTTTAAGAGGAACTCTGTTTTAGAACTTACAAAATTTAAATCCACATAAGGTGTTTGTCAAAATGTTTTTAAGAGAGTTTGTAATCAAATAAGTAACTAGAGATAACCCTTTCAGTTCATTCATTCATTTTATTTATTTATTTTTCCTTTCTGTAATGTGATAATATGTTTTGGGAGTAATACTTGGTTGCTGAAATTATTTTAGCTATTATAACGCTTAACTTCTTGTGTTGATATTGGTTGAGAAGGATTCGTGACTTTATGGGATGAAACTTGTTCTAGAAGATTATATTTGGATAGAAGCATAGGAAATTGTTAAAATGCAAGGGCGTTGTGACTTTTGTAAATTGTCCCTTTAACTCTTTCCTAACCACCTTTACTTGCTAGAATATCCAGCCAATAGGAGCCATCATTGTAAGTGCTATTTGGTTGCTTGGGGGTAGGTGGTATTCGTTAAGTAAATCAGCAAGTTTAAAAAAAGAAAAAGAAGAAGATTGATACGAATGTGGCAACATCATAATGTATGCATTAAGTTTGGGAATTTAGTTTTTAGAGGAATAGGTTTGGAGCTTGTCAAGAAAGATGCATATGAGATGTTCGATAAAATGATTGGAAGAAGAATTTAAAGCAAAGTATTGTTATTGAATAAAATATAATGAATTTCGTGAAATTACTTTGATGTTTGAGACTTTGAGTGTTATGTGGTTGTTAAATGGTGGAGTATGATGTTGTTATATGTTAAAAGTTATTGAGAGATTTAATTCAGGTGGCTTTGTGATTTAACATGGATGTTTAAAGTTGCTTAGTTAGCAATGTTTGATTATGGTCATTGTTATATGACTTGATTCTAGAATGCACACAGGGTGTTAGTGAAATTGTGTAAGAGGAAAATGGTTAAATTTAGATTCTTCAAGTTTATGAGTTGATTTTGTGTGGAATGCAGATGAATTGCTTGATTAAATGTTTGAGTGCTGCTTTGGATATTAGGGAATTAAAGAGCAAACATGATTATGAATGTGGCTAAGTGGGAAAGAGTTCTACATATACGTATGTATATATGTACTTCGGAGTACATCAAGTGAGTGAATATCGTCCCATTATAATTTTATAAATGATATTTTACTACTTGCCATACTTTTATGTTAATTACCATTTTTACAAGTATGATTTTGCCAATGAAAGTTTATCGGATTTGTTTCATATTCCTATTGATATTGAAATGAGTATAGATTGGTGGTTTTAGTTATTTGATTTATTCTTCTCCTATTATTTCATAGTATAATTCATGATTATGTATTAAAATGCTAAGGAAACTTTTTGATTTTCTCACAAAAAATTTCATATTAAGATAGCTTTGTATTTTGGAATGTTTGTATGCGAGTTTTACTATTTGGAAAGGTTTTTGTTGACAAATTAAATTTGAAGGAACGTTTTGAGATATTGTTTGTAAACTTTCATCTTTGGGGTATCTTATTATGAAATATTTGTTACGAGTTATCATGGTATTGAAAGAAAGCCTTTTCATTCCTTTGATAAATCAAACCCAAACATGTTTGAAAACATTTTTGAAATTTGAATATAGAAGCGGTTACTAACAAGATCGTTAGTCTTTGGTGCACCTTGGTTAATCTCGAGCTCGCTTGACATTCGTGAGCACAGTACTCACGCTTGATATTCGTGAGATTTGTTCTCACGCTTGTTATTCGTGGGTCTTGTACCACGCTTGTTTTCGTGGCCTCGTGCTACGCTTGTTTTCGTGGCGTCTAGCCGCGCTTGGTTACTTCCCTTATGGATTTGTGTGTCCACACTTGTTATTCGTTCATTGAAGTCCTACGGAAGGATGAAATTTGAGATTTGTTATTTTTTTAAATTGGTTTTGAGAACAAATTGTTTTATTACCCATAGTTTTGAATAGCGGGTAGCGGCCGACCCCAAAAACGGTATAGCGGTATAGCGGGTAGCGGTAAAGCCGCTACTGTGAAGTTCATATAAATACTTGTAATAAATTATATCACATATATAAATGCAATATAAGATAAGAAATCACTCAAAATATTACACATTCAAAATAAGGATTCAAGGAACATAAAGGAAGCCACATACTAGTTCATTGAATGTAACTAAGTTAATAACATTCTAGAAAACAATAGGAAAAACAGAGTAAGAGCATGCCCAATTGCCCGTAATATTTCAAACAAAGCATCCAAAGGGAGCGATAGATATGGATCTGTTCAGTTCACTTCTTGCATTACTAGATTTTATTGGCAAACTTCAACGCTTATAAATTCCAAGGACTAGATAGGAAAAACACAACTGGGAACAAAATTGTGGAAGTAGCATCTTCTATGCCTCTATACAAATAAATAGAAAACACTAACATTTACAAAGCGAAATCACCAGCTATCACATGTCGAGAAAAATGGCGAGTTCACGATGAAACGAGAGATCGAAATGGCAGTTCACCAGCCTATCACGAGTCATAGATAACAATAAAAAGTAGAAGATAAATTCCACAATGCAACAAAATAATACCCATCCATAGATCGAAATACCTCGGACAAACGAGAGATATTTCACGATGAAACGAGAGAGAAGTTGGAAGAAGAAGAACTAGCGGCAAACACACAGAAGAGGAGGAGAAAGAGAAAGAGAATATACCTCGACTGGGAAGGGGGAAGACAGTCGCACACAGTGAAGAGGAAGAGGGACGCACACAACGAAGAGGAAGAGGGACGCGACCAAGAAAGAAAAAGACCGAAAGAGAGGAGGAACAGAGGGAAATCGAGCAACAAAAAAAGAGGGAAAATGTGTCGGTTTCCCTCTTTTTTTTCAGACAGGAGATGGGTAAAATGACCAACATACCCTTCATTAAGTTGGTCATTTTCCCTTTTTAGCCCTCATTGGTGTCAAATTTTCAAATCCATGCCACCGAGGGAAATCAGCACAGTTGCGCCCGTGATAGTGTCGCCTAATCCCCCACCCGCGATTGTGACCATCGTCCGCCACTGGAAACTGTAGCGTTGCGGAGCGGAAGTGGCGTTTAGGTGCCGCAACCCGCATCAGGACCAGTATAGCGCGCTATAGCAGCGCGATTTCAATCCTAGTTATTACCTAGTTGGTATTTGTTTGTTCAATGATCTTTTATACACACTTGTTATTCGTTCTGTTGAAGTCCTATGGAAGGATGAAATTTGAGATTTGTTATTTTTTTAAATTGGTTTTGAAAACAATTTGTTTTATTACCTAGTTGGTATTTGTTTGTTCAATGATCTTTTATACCGCTTTAGTTATACTTAGTAATAACCTTTTACATAAATCTGTTTATGGTTATGATTTCGTTCTTGGAAGTTGAAATTAACGATTCTCTATTTATTATACATTTTCATCATATCAAGTTATTTCTTTACGTATTTTAGTTATTTTCATTATTTCCATTAATGGGACATTATTCACCGGAAAATTTTTGGCCTCAGATGGCATTGATGTCCTTGCACCTTCAATTGAACATGAAGATTGGCATTGCTGACAAAGCTTGTAGATATATTTTGGAATGACTGCTAGTGAATGTAAAGTTAAGTTTTCATTTATGTATTAACATCTGTAGGTTAGATGCTCCACGTAGTCTATAAGTAGGGTCCCTGTCTTTCATTGTAAATTAGAATATATGTACATGTATTTGCTATTGTGGAGTATAGCTCCAAATTTTATTGTGAGTATTATTTATGTTCGTTTATAAGTTTAAAGCTTAAGGAATGTGAGTTCTCTCATATTCCGTGCCGGTCACCTATTAGTTTTTTAAGGTGTGACACTTATTTTGTTTAATTTTTAATATATTTTGTAAACAGGCTTATAATTATGGATCGCCAAGAATATCACCATCATAAAAGCCAGCATTGTCACATTTAATTAAAACCCTTCACAGCTCATGGGTAAACAAATCTGAAAACTTACTTAGAGCCTGGACAACAGTCATTCTTTTCCTGTAGTCCTTGTTCAACAGTCTTTTTACGAAGTTCTTGGCCTCTGCAGATACAGTAGGCCAAGGAAATTCATCAAAATTTGGATCAGCTCTGAGCACTACACCAAATGTTCCGGATTCTATTCGAGCCCAGAAAGGTCGACTTCCACATAACAAGTTATAGGTGATAACGCCTATGCTCCATATATCTCCTTCCATACTATAGGATCTGTGAAGGACCTCAGGCGCAACATAGTAGGCACTTCCAAAAATGTCATTCAATCTTTCATCTCCACATAAACATCCAGGAAGGAGTTAAGAGATGTAACTATAGATGTAAAAATTGTAAATAACTTTTGAAGTAGCCTAATTGTAATGATTTCATAGATGTTGTTCTTCAATGGTTCAAAGACAAAAGAACAGATGAGCAATCGAGTCAAGGGATCCCATGAAACACAGAACAGAGTAACGAAATTGAGGGGCAGCCGTATGTTTTATGCATAAACATTTTTTTCCTTAAAATTTTAGGGCCCCTGGGGTCTGCCACTGTCTCTGTGGGATTTTGAGTTTCCAAATATCAATGCATCAGCCCATCATACTTTATTAACAGTGCTCAATACTCGATAGGCCGAGCAAATGGTGAATCCTTCGCGTTTATCCCATTTCCAACATGCTTTTAGACTCCGGAAGTAGCTGGATGCCTTCATTTGTTTTATTTTAGTTCTGTTTAATTTCTTGCACGTATTCGAACTTAGTGCCTTATATTGTTAGCCGGGCCAAGAGAGAGTACATGTTAAATTATCTCGTGGTTCGAGATAAACTTTTGTTGGTGAAAATACTTTCAAGATAGAAATATCATTAAGATAAGAATCTGTGTAATTAATATGCAAAATCTGTAAACATACGATAGTCTGTACTAAGAAGAAAACCAGTAAAAACTCACAAGACTGCCGAATATGGTAATGAACTATGAAGAAATCCGGGCCTAACTTTCGTTGTGTCCTTAAGACAATTTTGCTCCCTCTATATGGATGCCGAAGGTTCTGACCAATTGCCTCCTAGGATAGAGCAGATTATTCGTCTTCAGAAAGATGACTTTGTCTGTCTAAAACCCAAGCGAATCCAACGAGTCTGCTTTCGGAACGCACATGATGTTTTATGTATGCAATATGAGTGTATATTTGAGATTAATTCTAGATCTAGTTTTTCTCTATATATCCTCTAGGATTTTATGTCACTAGCACATCCTATTTATAGATGACAAAATTGATCAGATGGAAACCCGTTGGTAAACCGACGCGACTGTGGCGAATTGACGCGACCGGTGGTGGCGAACCAATGGGACTTCTTATTCATAACCTATGAGATTTAGATCCTAAAATCCAACAACTTTTACTTTCACTTAAATTCATGAAATGAATATATAGGCATCTGCAAATCAGATTGAAACTTTGAGAATGAATGAGAAGTATTTTCTCATATTTTCCCACCCTTCAATTCTCTTCTCTTCTAATTTTTTAATTACAATTTTCTTTATTCTTGTTGAGCAACACATAAAATTGACGGAGATGTAAATAATAGAACTCAGGCTAGGTGGTATAAATAGAGAAAATGTAACGTGATTATTTGTGATCATAAAGTTCTTAATAAGATAAAAGGAAAGTTTTATTGCACTGCTATAAGACTAGCAATGCTTTATGGTAGTGAATGTTGAGCTTTAAAGGGATAATATGAACATAAAGTGGGAGTGGCCGATATAAGGATGCTGAGATAGATATGTGGTCATACAAGAAAAGATAAAATTTATAATGATCATATACGTATGTGAATGAGTTGGAATTAGCGGAGCACCCAAGAATTTTAATGATGGGGGGCAAAAATAAAAAATACTATATCATAAATAAAAGTATTTGAAATACAATACAGACCTAATATACAAAAAATTGAAAGAAATCTATTATATAAATTAAGATTACTTCAAATGCTTTTACTCTACGTGTTTTCATATTGATAAACTCATTTATTATTGAATCCGTGCTAAAACTCAAAACAATTTTTTTTTTTCAATGTATGTAATCAAAGAATTATCAAGAAATTTGTCTTCCATTTTATTTCGAAACTGGTTCTTAATTATCTTCATAGAGAGAATTAGATCTTTCAATAGTTATTGTAGAAACTGGAAAAGTGAGTACAAATTTAATCACTCTATTAATAGGAGGGTAAATAATGGACCTTCCAATTCTTGCTAGCCCTTTACATAATTCATATGTAGTTGATAAATTAATCAAATATGAAGGTTTAGGAATGTCAAGCTTAACATGTTATAACTCCATATTCAAATGCAATTTTTCCTATTCTGTGAAATTTCTAGAATAAAATTTATCAACAAGTTTGTAAATATCATCACTATTAAATGACTTGTACTTGTTTCTTGGATCTAAAGTCATGCCCAAAGCAAGTAATTCAATAGTATTATTATTGAACCTGCTATTTAATTTTTGCAACTGATAATTAATAATAATAAAAGATATTTACCCTATAGAATTTTTCAGTAAAAAAATCATTTTATTCATTTCGAGCATGATCTCTCATTCCAATATATTTTGTATTCATATCTGGAATGTTAATGTCATGTCTTATGCAAAATTCTTGAACATAAACCAAGAAAGCATCCATTCTTTCTTAATAGTTTTCTTGCTTCTTCTTCTGCTATTTGCAAGTCCTTCTATGTGTTCTTTATCTATGTTTACGGTTAGCAGAAGACTACTCCTGCGAACAAACTTGAGTTCTGATTTTGAGTTATGGAATCCCATCACCTTCACAACATCACCTAACCTATATCTGTATAACAATGCAATTATATAACAATATATGTCAAACACTTTCTGTCTATATAAGTGATCTGACTCTGGTGAGCCCCTGTATCTATCTCATCTAAACTTCCCACTCAACAATGTGGACATTTTAAAAAAAAAACCCGTCTTCTGTCAACCAGGATGCTCACAACCACTATGCAAGAAAACAATAGAAAAACTGAGGAAATCATAGGACTTTGATTTTCTCAAATGATTTAAGAAACTGCTCGATTGCACACCAACTCAAGTGGCAGGTAGACAAATGATAACTATAAGGAAACCATATTGAGCCAAACAAAAATCCCTAAATTGACCCTTAATTAACCAAGAAAAAAAAATCAAGATATTTATGAAAAAAAGGATCTGCATTATTTGTACATGCTGGATTGGTTATGACAATTTCATATTCTTCTCCAACCTTGACTTCAGTGAGTCCCACAGGTTGAGGATCCTTATAGAACATAGCAGGATCTTCTTCAGTTGTCTCCATTCGTGTGAGAGGGATGAACTCATAGTAACCAATCTGAGGAAGAACTGCATAAGTAGAAGATTCCGCGGGAATTTTCGGGTTAACAATTGCGGCTATCCAACCTTAAGAAGAACCATAATCTGCAGTCACCAATGGCAGCTTTCCTGCATAATGCCTCAGCTTCTTCAAGTAAGGTTCCATAGATCCAGTCATGATCCCATAAACATACTTTGCATTGTTTTTATATACATAATATTTTTTCCTTTAAATTTTAGGGGACGGCAGCCAACCCTAACCCCCCTAGTTCCTCCCTGGTTGGAATGGCACCTATTAAGGAGAAAATGATAGAAAATCATTTGAGCTAGTTTAGACATGTCCAAAGATGACGATTAAGTGCGCCAGTAAGGAGGATCAATTAAGCAATATGGAGCCATTTAAAAAGAGGCAAGGGAAGACCGAAGTGAACCCTCAATGAGATTATAGAGCGGGATCTATTGTTAATAATATGTTTAAAGATTTGGTTTTTGAAAGAGCATAATGGCATCATGTGATCCATGTAGCCAACCTCACATAGTGGGATAAGGCTTTGTTGTTATTGTTGAACACACATTTTTCTCTTACTTTCAGTTTATGTTTTCCTTAAAAAAAAATTAGGAGTTTTGTTACCTTTTAATTTGACCGCTCATAGTTACTTGTGTATTGAACGAGACAAAGAAACAAAATGTCAATCAGATTCTGTGATCTCAAATTATTAAGTTATAGTAGTACTCTTAATTTGTTTTTGTCTTCATCAAACAAAAGGAAGTCACACATCCTCATTATACTTATAGGTTGTTGAACTCACTACCTTATACATAAAAACAGGTAATTGTTGTATTTTTGTATGAGAACCAAATAATTGTGTCTTTAAATTTGGATTTAATAAAAAGTAAATTAAATTATTGACCATAAGAGTTTATTTTAAGTGTCTACTTGTAACTCACGGAAGTTAATAGAATAATGCGTTTTAGGTTTTGCAACTTGGATATTGGATGTTTAATTAATCATGATAAATGATTTACCAATTTTTCAGTTATAAATTCAGCCGGCCAGTTTTAAAGTCTAAAATATTTTATAAAAGAAATTCAAAAGAAGAAAATTATTACTCCCTCCCTCCAATCCTTAATGTAAGAGTTCTATATCTAATTTAGAGAGATTAAAGAAACTAAATAAATTACCTGATTATAACTTATATGATACAATCTACCTAAATTACTCCCATGTAACATTAGACTATATATATATTTATAAGTTAGGTAAATTATTATTTATAAAATAATAAATATAAGAGACAAATTGAATTAAGCTCTTACATTTTAGATCAAAATTTACCCTCTAACTAAGTCTTACGTTTAGAACAGGAGGATATAATGGCACTTCAAAACCTTCAACCAGCATGATGTATTACCAAGTTATAATAACTTGCCTTTACATTTTTTAAAAGAAAGTGACAATGAGTATATTCCATTACAGTTGCCACATGTGAGTTTTCTTGTCTATAGGATTAAGGCTTTCTGAACTACTTTTTATTATTTTTATTTTTCTTGGTGGATAGAGTGTAAACTTATAAACAAGTACTAATGAAGTGTCATTAATCATCAATAAAAGTACAATAACCCTCTTAGTGCTAACCACAATAACCATCTTAAGGCTAGTCAAATCATTCCTGGATGGATAACCAAAAGCCCGAAACTATTGGGATCTTGAAGGGAGACCCAAACCTCCCTCTCTTTGGAAAGGATACACAAACAACATATCACGTTAGGCCCTTTATACAGAATATATTTCAACTAGTTAATGACACTTTTACCTTTCTAATTAACAAGAGGTTGTTCTTGGTGATTAAAAATATGGCGTAGCTTAATATGTTTCTTATAATTATGAATTTTTCTTTCTTGAAGTTAAATTAACAAATGGATATGTCCTTTGGGGTATTTTATAAGAAAAACTTAATTATAATTAAGAATCCTTGTCCTTTTGGATAATTTGACCAAGCTAGAACTAAAGGCAAGAAGTTGTTCAGGCCGACCAAAACATGGTTAGAAGTTGTTTTATAATTAAAATCATTACAATTTGCGCCATGCCTGGTAAATGATTTGGGATTCTCTTTTTAAGAGGGAAAATTTATAATTTTTTTTTTTTTTTTAAATTCTCTTAATTAAAATCATTAATTGTCTTCATTTTGTAAACAATTTTTCATCCATTTTCTTAGAGAAATACAGAGTTTGCTTTAGCATCTCTCCATTTAGGTTTAATTTTCCTTCAGTCACTTCCTCTCTACTACATATATCTCAGACATTATATTTACAATTTTTTTGATTTTTTTTTTTCACTACGATTCTAAATTTTTTTTAAATTAAAAAGTATCAGTTTAGATTTGTTCATTTATATTATGTATAATTTTTATTTTAATAATGAATTTTTAAAAATTTAAAATTTGGACGGCTCAAAATTTGATCCGTTAGAGTTTAGGTGTAGTACTGTGTAGTGGGAGGAAGCTTTCTGAGTTTCTGTTGTGTTTCAGTAATTTAAGACCAATATAAATATTCTTTTGCAAATTTATCAATCACATATATATAATAATGTTATATCAAACAGCAAAGTGTCTTTTTGCTTGCAGCAAATTTCATCCGTAAAAGAGTTAATACAATATATTTTGATCAAAATGGACAGCCGCATGTATACTATTTACTCTCGTCATTTCATATATATATGTGTGTGCGCGCGCGCATTCTTCAACGTCCCTTCAATTCTTTTAGTAGTCAAAATTCGCCTCTTCTCTGGTTTTTATTCGTTGGTATATATATTCCACACAGACACATGAATCCTTCCAAACTCAGTACTACTATATATATATATATATATATACATGAGAGAAGGGTTTTTTCCTATATATATATACACACACGCACATTCTTCAACGTCCCTTCAATTCTTTTAGTAGTCAAAATTCGCCTCTTCTCTGGTTTTTATTCGTTGGTCTATATATTCCACACAGACACATGAATCCTTCCAAACTCAGTACTACCACAAACTTTGATCTAATCTCTTCAATGGAAGGCACAATGTCTCCGTGTTGGTTCATTCTTATTATCACCCTCATAGCCATGCATCTCAAAATTCAGGCAGATCCTCAGGAAAACACAAAGGCAAATATCTCTCTCTCATCACTTATAACATTTTACTTGCTTATTTGACATATCAAGTGATGGATATAACATACATATGAGTTTCACTTTTTCCCCTTATATCTATCAGTTTCTTATTTTCCCATCTCTTTCTGATGTACTAGTACTATATATAAAAATCTGAATTTTATAAATGAGCCTAAGAATAAACTTTATACTAAACGCATTTGTTTCGTTTCTGTCTCTTTGAGCAGTATATATCTGAATACTTTTCTTGTCTGTTTGTTGATGATGCAGAGTTATATAGTGTATATGAGAAACACTCCAAGTGGTGATGCCCCCAAGTCAATGCTTCACATGAGCATGCTCCAGCAAGCCCTTGGCAGGTATATAAATATATTTGTGTGTATACATAGTTATGTACTAATTAAAACTACCCTATGTACTTAATATAAAAGTTAGTTGACTGATTTAAATATATTAAGGAAATTAGTTATATTGGTTACTTGCAACCAATATCCTAAAATACCATCTTCCTTCATGATTATCCTTAGATGAAATCGCTTAATGTATGCAATTGATAAAGACATTTTGGCAAAAAAATTATAAATTCAGGAGATAAAATGAATAGAGTACTAGTCTTATATATTAGGGATTGAAGATAGTATATGGACTAGAAAATAATGGAATTTGTTGCCCATAAAAGTCAAAAAGTCGTCACTAAAGGTTTTCAGGGGCGACAAAAAATCAGTCTGCCCGTAGTAGGCCTGATGTGGTTAATACTAACTTTTAGCAGCGAAAGTTAGACTTTTGTTGCCACTGAAAGTGATTTTTTGTTGTTGTGATATATTGTGAATGTGTGTCTGTTTTATAAGAGAGAAGTTTCAAATGTTATTTTGTACATTACATTTCAAATTGTTGTATGTGTGGTCAGTGAAGGAGCAACAAATGCTCATGTACACAGCTACAAGAGGTGTATCAATGGGTTCGTTGCGATGCTCAAGGAAGAAGATGTTCAAAAAGTTGCGGGTAATAAATTAAATAACCACATAATAAAACTAGATTTAGGTATTTGTGTCAAAAACTTTCATTATTTGAAATCTGTTGGCTTGACTCAAGAGCTAATTAAAAGAGAGACTTAATTAACATTGAAAGTATTCAATCAAACCAGCCAAGGGACCAAATTTTAAATTGTAAAACAAAGTCATCTTCAAAATTAGGATATGTATTTTAATGTTTATTATCTGATAATCAATTTTTTGGGTCGTCATGATCAGCAATGGAAGGAGTGGTTGCTGTGTTCCCAAATGGGAAGAAATATCTACACACGACAAGATCATGGGACTTCATAGGATTTCCAGAAACAGTGAAAAGAGCAAGCACAGAGAGTGATATAATAATTGGAGTAATTGATTCTGGAATCTGGCCTGATTCCCCCAGCTTCAATGATTCTGGATTTGGTCCTCCACCCTCCAAATGGAAGGGATCCTGCTATAATATCACTTGCAACAAGTACCTACTTTCCTATATCTATTTCTTCTCTACATTTGCAAACTCTCATATTTCACACATGCTCTCATGTTATATTCGTGTTGGATCACTAAGAAATTTTCGTTAACTCTCTTATATTATATACGTTATATATGCCCAATAACTTATGTGTTGTTATAACTTAATTGGTCCTGTAAGAAGAGAGATAGACAGTCAATATTTGGGATTTGGCTTTCCTCCAATGCAGAGATTCGTCCACTGCGTCCGCTGCATCCATACGGTGCCGTTTTGGTGCCAATAACACAATGGTCTCCTTTTTTAAATAATAATAATAATTTCGGCACTGCTGGATACTAAAAAGATAATTCAAGATACTGAATCACTGAAAAAATCCTTCATAATCTTGAAAAATTATTTTAGAATCTTAAAAAAAAAATTTAGGGTACAGATTGGTACTAAAATGATACTTCAGAATATTAACGGGTACTTAAAAAATAATTCATGATTTTAAATAATTATTTTAGGATTCAAAAAAAATATCTTAAAGTATATTTTTAGTAGCGATCAAGACCTGAATTATTTTTTTAAGATCCTAAAATAATTTTTTTAAGGACGATCGATATCCTTTTAGCATCGGTTTGTACCCCTAAAATATTTTTTTAAGATCCTAAAATAATTTTTCAAGATCATGAAGGATTTTTTTAGTATGATTCATTATCTTTTTACTACCCGTGCTTGAAAGTTGCTTGAATTTTTTTTTTTTTTTTTTTTTTTTTTTTAAAAAAAAGAAAGAAAGAAAAGGAGACCATTGTGTGATTGGCACCAAAACGGCGTGGTGTGTGGATGTAGCGGACGAATTTTTGCATTGGATGAGAGCCAAATCCCAATATTTGAGTGTCATGTTAGTTTTAAGAAAGGACCTCAACATGTCGGATCCGGCTTCTCTCCTTTTCTAGAGCCATCCGCTGCTGTCCGTTGTGGCTTATACGTCGACGTATAAGCTGCCACTACACATACAATGGTCCTTTTTCCGCCTTTTTTTTTTTTTAAAAAAAAAAAAAAAAAGAAAGTAAAAAAGAAAAAATGACCATTGTGTGTGTGGCGCTTATACGTCGACATATAAGCCGCAGCAGATAGCAAAGGACGGCTTTGGAAAAGGAGAGAAGCCAGATCCCAACATGTCATGTGTTTGAAAAGAAGAGAGATAGATATAATGAGTGGGTGGAGTTCACAGGTGGATTTCATCCATCCCCAATTCTTTGATGATGCAAGAAGAGACGCGCCCACTTCATATGTCTATCTTTAGTGTTTGTTTTGGAATCCTAACACAGACTTTTAGACTCTTACTCTATGTTTAGATGTAGAGAAAATTAGGGGAGAAAACTTCTTAAAATAGTAATAAAAAAAAATTGTCATTTTTAGAAGTTTTCATTCTTAGTATTCTCTCTTTATTTTCCCCTCACTTTTCTATCAATCCAAACATAGCGTTAAAGACAGTTGGAACCAAAAATCATGTTTGGTTTAGGTTTAGTATTGGGAACGAATGAGCTTTTCTTTAAAAAGACAATTAGGTTGGAAGCCAGATTTGGGTCTTCTAGTTTTCTTCACATTTTTGGAACTTTTGGAACTAGCTTTTCAGTATATCCAAACAAGTTCTAGTCAAACTTAATGTTTTAAAAAAACGTATTCAAACATAAATTATATTACACTAATTAATTAACTTTTACTCCAATTTCATTATACAAAATACACAACTGAAATTAAAGTTGTCACTTTTACAAACGTTAATCCAAACAAACCCTAATAACCATTCTAGCTAGAATGAGAATTTCTCCAAATGTTTTAACAAGAAGGCAGCTTCATTATATATTTTGGTCGTATATATCTATATATTAACCATTTATGTTCAAAATTAAATTGTGCGCAGTAAAATCATTGGAGCAAAATATTTCCGCCTTGACAGAAATTTTGGTGAGGAAGATATAATATCTCCAATAGATTCTAAAGGCCATGGAACACACACAGCATCAACAGCTGCTGGTGGGGCAGTGAGATCAGCAAGCTTCTATGGTCTGGGCTTAGGAACAGCAAGAGGAGGTGTGCCATCAGCAAGAATAGCAGTGTACAAGGTTTGCTGGGCCGACGGATGTCAGGACGCCGACATTCTTGCGGCTTTTGACGAAGCAATCTACGATGGGGTCGACTTAATCTCCGTCTCTCTTGGAGGCGAATCACCTGAACACTATTTCAATGATTCTACATCAATTGGAGCCTTTCATGCCATGAGACATGGCATCTTGACCTCCACATCTGCCGGCAATGGCGGTCCCTACCTTTCGACCATCACTAATGTGGCTCCTTGGGCTCTTTCTGTGGCTGCCACTACCACTGATAGGAAGTTTGTCACCAAGATTCAGATTGGGAATACTGTTCTTGAGGTAAATTCATGAAAAGCCCTTTGTCTTCCATTCAATAATTAAAATACCACGTGACTAATATAAGAGTTAGTTTGGGATTGTACTTGATTCTAAATATAAGATATTAATCCACTTTGTCCTACATTTTTTATAATTTAATTATTTTCTAAATTTTTCCTATCGATTGTATATGGCAAGGTAGTTTGCACCCAAAAGATAGTTTCAATGCATATGTTTAAGAGGTTATTTTAGAGAAACTAACACATTTTTTTACAAATAACTAATTTAACTAGCTAAATTTCTTAATCTATCTAACTTAGTTAAGTAGATCTTATATTTAAAAAATGGAGTTAGTATTTGATTCCCACTGATATGGAAGATGCTTAAGTCATATAACCTTTCTTTTTTTGGCCAATGGGCTTGTTGGCCAATAGCACGGAAGCTTTAAAAAATCTATAATTATTATATGAATATCATTGAGGAGTTTTCCATGTTTTCTTAACAATGTGTGAGTACCATTGTTGCTATTTTCTCAGGGAGTATCACTAAATACATTTGACTTGAATAGCACTCAGTATCCTATTGTCCACGGTGAGAATGTTCCTAACACCCTTAAAGGCTATGATAGCTCTACATCCAGGTACGTATATACTTCATTAATTGATAGCAAGTAAATATCTGAGTTATAATTATAATTTTTCTCAAACAAGGAAAATTAGTAAAAGAGAGATAAAAAAGGAGGTGAATTGAACTCATTGCTGTGTGTCTCACAAGGGTATAGCAATTAATAAGTCCTACCTCCAACGCGCCTCTTCTCTTTTCTCTATAATTACTAATAAATTTGGTGCAGGTTTTGCTTAGAAGACTCAATGGACCAGAATTTAGTGAAGGGGAAAATAGTTCTTTGTGATGCCCTTTATGGACCTGTAAAAATTGGATTTGCATCTGGTGCTGCTGGAATTATAGTAAAGCTTAATAAAATAGAACTTCCTGATGTTGCTCTCCCTTTTGCCTTGCCAGCATCTGTCATCAGTTTACAAGATGGTACTACCTCAAACAACATGATCGAGACTAGGTGATAAATAATAATATAATATAATATAATTTATATCATCTCAGGATTAAACCTATGTTAGTTTTGTTCTTTATTAATTTCAATTAATTGGAAAACCCTAATAATATGCATATATATATAAACTCTTGAAACGAATCGCAGCAGTAGCAGCAACGACAACAACATCATAACTGCAACCATATTGAAGAGCAGCCATGGCAACAATAGTTTGGCTCCTTATATAGCCTCCTTTTCCTCAAGGGGTCCTAACCTAATTACACTTGACATTCTAAAAGTAGGTAAATTGAGTTTTCCTCACTTCAGCCACTTTTTGAGTGATATATATTACCTTCAATCCTAAATATAAAAGCTAGACAAGTGATTTGTTAATTTTGTTCTTTAATATAAGACCATGATTCATTTTGTATTTCAAATTTATAATTTTTTCTTAAAGTATCCATATTGATCGTACAAAGTAAGGGTTTATATCTATCAAGGGAAATTGCAATGCACAGAGTATATTCTAGAAAAACTAGCTCACATTTGTTACAAATAACTAACTCACTAATTAATTTTCTTAATATCTGAAAATTATAATTATCTTGCTCTTATATTCAAGATAGATGGAAGCATATAGTTTTATGTAATAACTACATGTTTCATATGTGTACTAAGACTTTGTTTTGTTTGATGAAATAATTTTGGATTATATCATGGAATATATATATAGCCGGATATAGCAGCACCAGGAGTTGAAATTTTGGCAGCGTGGTCTCCAAAGTCAGTTCCTTCAGGAGTTAAAGGAGACAATAGAGAAACACATTATAATATCGTCTCAGGGACATCAATGGCATGCCCTCATGCCTCTGCCTTAGCTGCATACATCAAATCCTTCCACCCTTCTTGGTCTCCTGCCGCAATCAAGTCTGCAATTATGACCACAGGTGTGTGTGTATATATATAATTGTATATATATAACTATTCATTTCAAGATAAATATAGATGCATATTGTCACTGCACATGGGGTGTAGTAGAAATAGCAGGATCGGAGCAGGCCAAGAATAGTAATTAGGGTAGTATGTTAATTAGGTTAGTATGTGTTATATATATGTACAAGGTAAATAGGTGGGAGGAGTTTGGTTTGGTACGCAAAAGTGAATTTTTGTAAGATGTTCCAAACAACTTGGGAGTCAAGAAAATGTTATATGTTTGTTTTAATTATACCTTAATAACTAAATAGGCCTAGTAGACATATGTTGTCCGGCCTGTCCTGTAGATCAAAACTAATAAAAAAGATATTTTTGACAGTGGACTATCAAAACACACACTTCACGAGACTTGGGGTTTTGAGTTTTGATTTATTTAAAAAAAAAAAAAAAAAAATTCAAATTGTGTCTTTTCATCACCATACACACCAAAATATCTCTCATTTTATGTAGAATGTGATGATCAAAAGTAACCAAGAAAAAAAAAATACTATTTGAGAAGTTTGATATTACAAAGAACATTAGATGGAGGCGTGCATTAATTAGAAGTCCAAAACCTCATTTTACAATAGATACATTTGTTTTTCCATTCACAGCTACACATATGGAATCTCAAAAGAATGAGGCTGAGTTTGCGTATGGGGCAGGCCATATAAATCCAATCAAGGCACTAAATCCTGGTTTAGTATACGATGCTAATGAAACCGACTACATCAACTTCCTATGTGGACAAGGTTACATTGACTCATTACTCCAAGTCATAACAGGAGAAAACACAACTTGTGCTAGTGTCACCCGTGGTAGTGTGTGGGGTTTAAACTATCCTTCTTTTGCTGTGTCCACAACTTCTCCTCAATTCGATGCTCGAATCTTCACTAGGACTGTCACAAACGTTGGGTCACCAACTTCCATATATGAGGCCATTTTGACTTTTCCAGAAGGACTGGACATACAAGTGAGTCCTCCAAAGTTGTCGTTTAGTTCCTTGGGACAGAAGCTGTCGTTTAATGTTAGCGTCAGTGGATTTGTATCTTCCATAGCTTCTGCTTCTTTGGTCTGGAGTGATGGCAAGTACCAAGTGAGAAGCCCTATTACGGTATTTTTATATTATTAGAAAGTCTCAGGATACATATATAATGATGCTTCGACGTGTAATTTTTTGGTAATTTACGTTATGGTTTAAAGTGTGTTTTGTCTGATGATTTAATTATTTAATCTGCACGAACGTTTATGAGATTTTATTTGTAATATTTGACTTAGCAAGCTGTTATTCTACAACTTTAATCTGTGATGATACGATCATTTTTTATCTTCTGAATTCTTCATAGTGAAAATTGTTATACTCTATGTAACGTCCCTCATTTTATCAGCTATATATACTACGCATATGGAAGCCCAATGGATTATCACAATTAATAATTGAAGCCCATAAATTGAAACTTGCATTCTTATCTTTGGGTTACTATTCATTTATAATTTCCAGATTTTCAGTACAAGTTTGAAAAATCATAATTAATTATAAAAAATTGTATGAGGGTAATCTAATATGATATTGAAATATCTTGAAGTCCTATACTTTGAGAAAAATATCATTCTGGCTTGATGCTGTCCGAAATAATACAGTTTATTACATTTCCTAACTTTTCTCGGCTTCTGGGACAGATTATATGTCTCATTTTTAAAAATTCATAACTCATGTTTCATACCTCCAATTAACTTGATTCAAGACATGTTGGAAAGCCACATGTGTCTAATTCATATATAAAAATTATTATGACCATTAGAGATCATTTACTCTACGTTTGTCAATTAAACATTGATCACACATTCATGCTTCCAAGGCCATTCTTAGTGCCATAATGCATGTCAATTAAATGGCCATTTCTTGATGGGTATATATTGCATTATATTTTGTTCTTAGGGCCATGAGATATTAAGGGAGTATATAGCATTATATTTTGTTCTTAGGGCCATGAGATATTAAGGGAGAGGACTTGGAGGTTTTGTCATGGCAGTACAACAGAAGAAAGAAAGGAAAGCAGAGAAAGAATAATGAAGTTTCAACGTAGCAACTTCACCTTCTTGTATTTAAGTTATGTTTGTGTTTTGTTATGTAGCTTTCCATGAGTTAGAATAACTATTTTATCTTGAACATGTTGAATGCTTTCTTCAATTGAGTCATGGCCATGATTGACAATTCTATGTTTTATGTACAAGTTCTTAATTACATATAAGTTTTGGAAATGTTATTTGTTTGAGTTCAATAGTAAAGTTTAACTTGATTGCTTGAATGGTAATTGTTTGCTATTGGGATTATTTGAATCTCATCCTCCAAGTAACTAAGTATGCTAGGTTACAAACTTCCAAAGGAAGAGCATAAAGTGCAAGTAGAAGGAGAATGTGAATTCAATGACAATGTGAGTCATAAATAGTAAAATGTGTAATAATTCATTATTTCACTTGTTCATTAGAATTCTCTCTCTAACCCTCAAATTTCAGCCATCATCAACTCCCAAAACACTCAACAAATGAAGGAAACCAAGATGGGTTGCCTAGGATGCTACCTGCATGAAGGATTCATCTTGCCTCAGTGAGACTCAAGCTTTCATGAGCCCTATTGTTTATGCTAATACTAGATTGTGCATGGAGAGAACTCATTATATTGTCTCATCTCTATTAAGGCCGCCTTAACTATCTAAAGGCTTAGGTCGTCACTCTGCCTTTGGGCTAAGGCATAGACTCAATACCCCTGCTTGTCTTGCTTTACTCTTGGCCATTCCTCTCTAGTGAGGGAGTCTCTTAATTCTGACTAATGGCAACCTGTGCTTCCTCATGAGAATCTATCATCATTATCTCTCTACTTGACTCATCTAGCCATTGAGGCAATGACATTCATCTATCAGCTATGGCAGCGACTTAGAAGTTGTTTGGTAGAATAAGAGAATTTCCTGTGTCCCCTTCTTTTACTATCTTGCTAGACTTATGGGATCGTTGATCCCAACATTGTTCCCACTGAAATATCCAAATTTTCTGCATAAAGAGAAGAGGAAAGGCTATAACTTTGCCTAAAGGTAAGTGTCTTCTACGGTGATGGGAAGAGTATTTGCAATTATAAATGCATGCTTAGTTAGTGATATAGATATAATCTCATCATTTATGAACATGGGCAATTGTATGAGTAATGCCCTAGGATATTTTCATGCCAAAACTACAAGTTTTGAGTTTTAAAATAGGCAATTAGTCTACTATACTTTTGATCAAGTAGTATGAAAGTTATATATGAAGTTTAATTTTCGGTTTCATTATATGAATATGAAGGGTAAAGTGAATTAGAACGGAGTTCGGGTCTTATTTATTCATCAAAAGGTTTCCAAAAAGATTTAATTTAAAGATAAGCCACTGATGAGTTTGGATTTGATATAAATTAGGTAAGGATTTTCAACTTCTTCTAGAAAACCCCAATCTTTATAAAGAAAAGTGCCCTGACTTATTCGAAAGTTTTTCAAAGTTAAGCTTTTTAGGGTACTGATTGGGTAGTAGTGTATAATGAGTTAGGCTTATTAGGTGATCCTAGTAAGGTAGGTGTGCATGGTAACACTCCCAGAATGACTTTTTTTCTTAATTTCTGTGCCCTAGAACAAAAATGGATGGGAATTGTGTTTGGTAAATTCGGTTTTTTTCTTGCTCCGGGATGAACCGGTTTATTTTTTGTGCTAGGGAGTAAAAAAAAAAAGAAGCTAAAAATTTTGGCTTCTCTATTCCGGGGCAAAAAATCGAGAATTTATTTTTCTCTCAATTGAAGCGAAATTTACCCTCGTTTACCACCACCGCCGCCGCCCACCGCCACCGCCCCACCACCACCGCCACCGCCCCACCACCACCACCGCCGCCACTACCACCGCCCCACCACCCCACCCCTACCGTCGCCACCGCCGCCACTACGATCGCCCCTTACCCGCCGCCACCACCACCTCACCGCCCGCCGCCTTGCCGCCCCACCACCACCACCGTTGCTGCCACATAAATAATTTTTTGAATATATAAAGATTACATAAATAATTTTTTTAGGAAATTTAAACTTAAGTTTATTTGTAAAGTATAATAATTATAGTAATTATTAAAGAAAAGGACAAAATGGTAAAAATAACTCATTAATCCTTTATCTTCCTCCTTTACTATTTTTTTAACTCCCAAACAAGGGGAGGAAAAATATGTTACCAAACATAATTCTGATTCTCAAAGTAAAAATAAAATGGGTTAACAAACATAATTCGATTCTCAAAACTCTTCCAAAGCACGAGAATCATAAAAAACCGTTTCATATCGAAGCGGTCTTGGGTAACAGAATGGTTGCCATGCACACCCTTAATCTCTTGAAAGTGAAAATTGTTTCTGTCATGGCGAGGTTAACAACATAAATCATTTGATGTAGGTATATAAAAGAAAGTTTTAAATTAATCCTTCACAAAAAGACCAGACACTAAATTGTAATATATGTTATGATAATGTAAATTATTATTTAACTTTCTTGATCTTTCTAAGAATATCAACTAAGGCCCCATTTGGATCGAAGAAAATCGGGGGAGGGAAAAAGAAAATTGGAATTTTCCAGTGGCGGCAGCCGTTTGGTTCAAATTTTCTTTGGAAAATATTTTCCCACCGCACGTCATTCTCCCACGTTTGAGGGAAAATGAGTTTCCACCAAGAATGATGAGAAGCCATTTTCCAGCGGTTATGAAAATGGGCTAAAGTCCATTTTGCCCGATCACATGGCAGAGAGAGAAGAGAGTGATGACGGGGAGAGGAAGAGAGAGAAGAGAGTGCACCGAAAGACATTGTGGAACGAAGAAGAAGAAGTCGCCGGCAGTGACCTCTTTGTCACTACAGACCGGAGGTGACAAAAATGGAAACGAGTCGAGACAAAGTAAGGAGGAAGAGAGAAAGGAGATTTTTCTGTGACAAAATCGGAGAAGACGGTGAGTATGCATGCAATCACACTCAAAGTGACACTCAAGTGCACGTTCAATTTGATTTGAGGGTGCACAGTGCACCTCGAGTGTGCACTGGAGTGCGTGCATTTTGAGTGATCCATTTAAAATTGAGTGATCCGTTTAAAATAATATTTTATTTGTATGTATAGAATGGTATTTTACCTTATTTTCCTTCCTTATTTTCTTTCAACCAAATAAAATTTTTCCTATATATCAACCCATTTTCTTTTTCAATGCGAACCAAACGCATCGGGGCAAAATATTTTCTATTCCATTCTTTTCATTTCCATTCCTTTTCATTTCTATCTTTTCTTTGGTCCAAATGGGACCTAAGTCTTATATATTAATAACATGAGGAAGTACCAAGTTATAACTTTCCTTCACGTTAAAAAAAAAAAAAAAAAAAAAAACGAAAAACAAAACAAAACAAAAGAAGTATCGATGAGTATATTCCATTACAGTTGCCACATGGAAGTTTCCATGTCTAAATTAAGTATGCTCATCCTCAGGGGATTTATTGAAATTCATAAGTTTTAGGGCTTTTTGTATTTTATGGTTGTCTTGCCAGTTAGATAATGGATGCTAGTTATCTATATAGAAATAAGAAGCTGAAGAACAATGGAAACATTATTTACGGTGTATTTGTCTATGTTCTTTCACTCATTACATTGTCGTCCCCAACAAAATAAATAAAGAGACTATGCGAACAACGTATTATTATATAGCCAGACTTGATTCCAAACGACATTGACAGACAACAACAATGGATTTCTTGAATAATTGGTTTAATGAGCATTCCTAGTTCATGGATATTCATCCTATATATGTACAAGAGATAAGAAGACCATTAAGCTAGAAAGAGAAAAAGTCTTAAGCTTATTATGAAAAAAAGTTTAAAATAATTATTAAAAATTATTTTTGGAATGAAAATTTAGGGAAAATTGTTTTAAGTATAATTTTGAGGATCTAGAAATATTATGATGGGATTAATTATGAAAAATTTGCCTAAATAGTTTTAAAGCTATTTTCTAGAATTTATGGCATATTTTTTTGAAAATTCAAGGAAAAATAGTTAAAGGATAAATTTGACCCAGAAATTTTAGAGTTAATATTTTATTACCTAGAGAAGCTAAATGAAGAAAAAAATCCTTATATGGGATTAATGATTTATTTCTAACACGTATCCAATATTTGCAATTAAATAAGCAAAAGACCTAATTACAAAGGCGAAGGTGCAATTTTACGCGAAGTTTCTTCGGGGCGCTCAGCACCACCAAGTTTGAAAAGGAGCAAAAGTACACATGACGTTACGTTTCGGGGAGCGCCGGCACCACGGTCGTTAGTCACCGTTAACTTGGATGGAATGCTGGCGTGGCTAGCGTGGGCCCGACATTTGACATGGACGCGACGTGGGCCCGACGTGGAATTAAAATAAAAAAAAATAGGAAAAAATTCAAAAAATTAGAAAAAATTTCAAAAAAATTCGAAAAATTAGAAAAAAATTTCAAAAAAATAAAATAATTAGAAATTTTAAAAAAAAATAGAAAAAAAAATTCAAAAAATGAGGAAAAAATTAAAATAATTAGAAAAAATTTAAAAAAAAATGAGAAAAAAAATTAAAATACCCCGCCCGATTGGGCTCCACCACCGACCACCTTTACGCTGGCCGTCGGTGGCAATCGGGTTGCCCTTTATTATATACTCCCTCCGGTCCTAATTATAAGACAACATTTAAGAGTTTGTTTTTGTCCTAATTATAATAAAAGCGTTCTAATTTTTGTCAATTTCTTCCTACAAGAAGCTATTGATATAAATGAGGAATTATGTGAAATCAATAAGGTAGTTAAGCTGAAATCACATAATCCCTCATTTATATCAATAGGCTTCTTGTAGGAAGAAATTGACAAAAATTAGAATGTTGTATTATAATTAGGACAAAAAACAAACTCTCAAATGTTGTCTTATAAATAGGACCGGAGGGAGTATATATTTTTTTCTAATAATTTTAATTATTTCAAAGTTATTTTAAGTTTTTTTCTAATTATTTTAATTTTTTCCTCATTTTTTTATAATTATTTTAATTTTCTGAAAGTTATTTTATTTTTTCTAATTATTTTAATTTTTTCCTCATTTTTTGAATTTTGTTTTCGAATTTTTTTTTGAATTTTTTCCTTTTTTTTGAATTTTTTTATTCACGTCGCCGTCCATCGGCGTGTCGGTCCATGTCGGCGCCACGTCGGCATTCCATCAAGTTGACGGTCAACTAACGGTTGACTAACGGCGTGGTCTTTGGCGCTCAGCGTAACGTCGTGTGTACTTTGCTCCTTTTCAAACTTGGTGGTCGAGCGCTCCGAAGCAAACTTCGTGTGTAAAATTGCACCTTCGCCCAATTACAAATAAAAGTCTTGTAGATGGTCAAATGGGATTATTTTGTGGAGTGGACCCCACATATACTTGGCAGCACAAAACTCCTTTTTTCCATTTTGCATGCAAGACACCTCACCCTCTCCTTTCTCAAAATCCAAACACATGCCCCCACACACAATGCAAACCATTCTCTCCTTGATTCAATAATTCAAATCGGCCAAGACATACCACACCATACGCTTGATTTCTATTCCTATTCATTTCCCATTTCATTCATCCATTCGGCCCTTCAGCACAGAAAAATAAAAAAAATAGAGGGCGAGAGCTTGAGCGAAGGAGCCGTAGGAAGGGAGGAAGAAGAAGAGGAAGGAGTTTTGGAATCCACATGCAAGCTTGGTTTTAGGTTTAGGTAAGGCTCTTCATTCCCTCCCTATCTTCATTTTCTTCTTTTGGCTGTGGTTTGAGGAAGAAGATGATGACTGGAACTTTCAGAAAAAGCTAATGATCACTACTACAAAAGTGAATATTACTTCCCTAAAACACGTCTTTATTTTAAAAAATGAAGTAAAAAGTATAGGCGGTGGCAATTTCGTAATTATTTGGCTGAATTTTGAGACTTAAGCGTCCTAAATATAATTTTAGGATGACTAAAATTAATTTAGGCCTCTAAAATATATTTAGGACGTCTAAAATTAATTTTTTGGCGCATTTTGAGAAATTTTTTGGCGGTATGAAATTTTTTGGATTCGAAAATAAAATAAAATCGAACACCAATATTGAATTTTAGGCGTCCTAAAATATATTTAGGACGCTTAAGATTAATTTTTTGGTGCGTCTTCATGAATTTTTTTGCGCCAAAATTTTTTTTTGCACATTCTAATGAATTTTTTGATGGTAGGAAATTCTTTGGTGTCCTAAAATTTAAATCCGGATGCCAAAATTAAATTTTACTTAAACCAAATCAACAAAATCGAAACTTTTACTAATCAAATCAAAGAAATTGAAAATTTACTAATCAAATCAAAGAAATCAAAACTGTTACTAATCAAATGAAAGAAGTTGAAAATAATCAAATTAAATTAAAGAAATTGAAAATAATACTAATCAAAAAAAAGAAATCGAAACTTTTACTAAACAAGTCAAAGAAATTAAAAATAATCAAATCAAATCAAAGAAATCGAAAATAATACTAATCAAATCAAAGAAATCGAAACTTTTACTAATCAAATGAAAGAAATTGAAAATAATCAAATTAAATCAAAGAAATTGAAAATAATACTAATCAAATCAAAGAAATCGAAACTTTTACTAAATAAATCAAAGAAATTGAAAATAATACTAAAAATAATCGAAAATAATACTAATCAAATCAAAGAAATTGAAACTAATACTAAACAGTTGTTAATCGAAAATGATACTAAACAGTTGTTTAGCTTAGCTTCAAGATGTGGGAAGTCATGTGAGGCAGGTCATTATTTTACACTCAATCCTTAACCTTGATCATTTTCCCAAATGTTATTCTTCTCATTGATCGAATGAGAATGGGCTTGCTAACATTTCTCTTTTTTTTTTTTTTCAATAAAATTTTGTCTCCTAATAAGTGGGGTGTGAGAGGTTTGGCAATTTTTTAATTGGGCAAAGTTTTCTTCACTATTTCTTATACCCAACCCTCAACTCTAATCATTTTCCCAAATGTTATTCTGCTAATTGATGAATTGTGAAAGGACTTGCTGACAATTCTTTTTAAAAATCAAAAAAGGTTTGCCTCCTAATAAGTGGAATATGAGCCAGTTTGGCTTTTTTTTTTTTTTTTTTTTTTTTTAATTGGGAAAATTTTTCCCCTTAAAATGTTGGTACCTTCGAAGGGATTGCCACACCACAGCTATTATTACAATCACAAATTACAAATTGCATAATGATATAACTAGTTTGGTTCTAAATATAAAACTCAGTTAACTTTTTTAGAAAAATTAAGGAAGCTAATTAAATTACTTTAAAGTATTTATATTTTTTTCTCCAAACTAATTTTTTTGATTTATAAAATAAGATATAATATAATAAAACATAACATATGATATGCTTAGATAACTTGTTCTGCTTTCTTAATCTCTTCAAAAAGTCAACTGGGTCTTATATTTAAGATATAATGGAATATGTTTCTTACCATTATTTTTTTTTCTTTTGTTATGCAGGTTTTTTTTTCGCTCCTCTGTTATTTTTTAGGGAAAATTACGCGCAAGTCCCAAGGACTAGAAATAAATACAATGAGGTCCCTTGAAATCACCAAATTACACAGAAGTCCCTAGGGACTTTTTTGATATTATTTGTATTAACAAAAGGAAATGTCATATTTACAACAGAAAGTGCTATATTTACAACAAAATTTAAAAACCTGATCATTTACAACAGAAAAAGTCATATTTACAACAGAAAGTGTCATATTTACAATATCATTTAAATACCTAGATTTTGTTTCAAACTCAAGTCCTTAAACGTAAAGAGGTCATTTACAGCAGAAAAAGGTTAGATTTACAACAGGAAGTGCTAGATTTATAACAAAATTTAAAATCTGGTCATTTACAATAGAAAAAGTCATTTTTACAATAGGAAATGACATATTTACAACAAAATTTAAAAACCTGGATTTTGATTCCATACAAATAATATATAAAAAATATCCATAGGGATATTTTTTTTTATATATGAATTTCTATTGGGACTTTTTTGCTATTTTTTATGGTCCTTGGGACCTTTGTAATTTTCCCTATTTTTTATTCCGTTTTGCTTGGTTTTTAATCTGTGGCTATATTATGGGATTTCAATAATGGAAAGGTCCTTTTTTTTTCTCTTTTTGGCGGTAACAATATTAAGACATTTCAATATTCATAATAATATATGATGAGAATCATCAGTTTTACTATATTATGGAATTTCAATAATAGGTATGTCCTTTTTTTTGCCGTGACATTTCAATATGCATAATAATACATGATGCGAATCATAAGTTTTAAATGAATAGCATATATGGAAGGAATTAGTTTTAATTTTCGGTTATTATTGAAGTCCATGTCTGGTGGCTCTATAATGACATTTCAATAAGGGTTAAATATCTTATTTGTTCTGGAAGTTTTGCCAAGGGGGCGTTCAGCACCCGAAATTTTTTTTGATACCAAATTTGCCCTTGAAGTATTAAAAAGGTATCAAATTTACCCAAAAGTGACGAAAGTCCACGTAGATAGTTAAAATGTGAGGTGGCATGCCACCTCATCAATCAAAAGTATCATTTTTGCCCTGGAAGTTTTCATTAAGGAGCAATTTTGCCCCGGAAGTTTACAAAAGTAGTAATTTTACCCTTCTTTCTCCCAATATTAAATTTGACTATTAAATCAGTCAAAGACCACACATGTCATGCCTCGAAAAGGTTTAACTTGGAGTCAGAGAAGGAGATCCTTGACATGTTGAGCTCAAGGCGACGGAATTTGTGAAGCCGAACCGGTCACTTTGGGACTAAAATGTCGTCGCAAAACCCAGAGGAAGCATCATTTATGATCTAAGCAAATGAAACGCAAAACGAGAAATGAATTGTTCCAAAAATTGGTTCAATAAAACAAATCAATAGTGATAATATTTACATTTGTATAGACTGATCATTTGCTTAGATCATAAATGATACTTCCGTGACAGTTCGGCTTCACAAAGTCCGTCGCCTTGAGCTCAACATCTCAAGGATCTCCTTCTCTCGACTTCAAGTTTGACCTTTTAAGGCATGACATGTGTGGTCTTTGTGATTTAATAGTCAAATTTAATATTGGGAGAAAGAAGGGAAAAATTACTACCTTTGTAAACTTCCGAGGCAAAATTGCTCCTCAATGAAAACTTCCAGGGCAAAAATGATACTTAACTTTTATTGGGTTGATGAGGTGGCATGCCACGTGTACACTCAGTTAAACTTAACGGTTAAAATTAACGGATGGGCAAATTTGCTACCTTTTTCATACTTTCGGGGCAAATTTGGTACCAAAAAAATTTCCGGGTGCTGAGCGCCCCCTTAGCAAAACTTTCGGGGCAAATTAGGCATTTATCCCTTTCAATAATGGGAAATTAAACCTTTTGGGATATGTTGCTAAGCCTTTTTGGGAGATGAAAAAATTAAGCCTTTTGAGAAGCTGTTATCTAACACCGTTAATCATAATTAGAAGCAATGCTAATTGTGTAGCAGAAGCCAAGTCACTCCAATAGGCACCCTTGTTGACACTGTTTAAAAGCTCTGTTTCGACAAGCTTTCTAAAGATATAATAGGAGATGCTTCCACATGTAGTTTTAGTAATTTTCTTCATGGTTTGATGTGTATTGGTATGATGATTTAATTATTTCCACGAACGTTTATGTGATTTTATTTATAGTATGCGACTTTGCAAGCTAATTAATACTACCTGATACATTCATGAACCTTGAACATTGGGACTCCTTTCTCACTCTTCATGCAAGGCGTGAGACTCACACTAGTTTTATGATTAAGAAAAAAATTCATTCATGCAAATTCTGCCTCAGGTAGTTTTCATAAGTAATGACTATCCAAATCACACAATGTTTATAAGCAGTAACTTTAATCTACATGATGATGCGATCATTTCTGATCTTCCGAGTTCTTCATAGTGAAAATTTCTATGCTCTCTCTTGAAAATGAAGCTTATTTCTTTTATAACAAGGTTAACAACATAAATCATTTGACTTAGGTAATTAACAAAAAGTTTTAGATTAATGGTTCACAAAAAAGAGCACACACTAAATTTTAAACGTATGTTATGATTAAGTAATTTATTTAACTTCTTTATTCCGTTTAAAAAAAGTCAATTGTATCTTATATATTAAAGACATGAGGGATTAATGTAATATCCTGAATTTTGGATATAGAGACTTAAGAATAAGCCTAAAAGCTAGATGGATATTAAGCCCAGTTCAGGAAGAGTCCTAAGAATGTCGAGGGATAGAAAGTTTTTCAGGAGCTATATGATACGGCCATACTGAATAGTGGACCTAGTATGTGTAGGCCATAGAGTTAAAGTGGCAGTGCAGAAGGCACAATAACGCTCATACGGTGTTATTGGGTTGGTAGGGAGATGCCACCCAATTATGTTAGTATGGCACGATTGGTCAAGAAAAATATGCCGGTATAAATGTACATATGACATTTCATGGACAGACATATGTACCCTGCGTTTTTTAAAGAATGGAAGAGGATAAGATCAACTTGAGATATTTTGGCACATGTTAAAAAGAAAAGTCAACAAAGTTTATCCTATCGTGCCACTTGTCATGATAAGGTTTCAAGATGACTTTGCAATTAATTATGTGCAAGAAGTCAAAGAAGAGAATTAAATGAGGCCTTGATATTTATCATGTTACAAATAGAAAGTTAACACAATTAATTTCCTTTTGTTACTTGTCAAAGTTAGGTAGTATGTTGACTTAGCAAGAAGACATCTAAGCATGGATAATTAAGACAAGATGATGACACAAATCCTTCTCCTACAAGCCATATATTTCGGTCAAAAAAGAAGAGAAGGAGACAAAGAGAATTCTCAACAAGAATACACATGGCTAGTCAAGAAGTTTACAAAGAAAATATCCTTTGACTTTGGAAAATATATATGTCATGCCTATGTCATGTGATGACATCATAGTTGACTTTATGCACAAAAGTTCAAAGGCATTTAAAAGGAACAAAATCTTTTTAATTAAGAGTTGACTTTTGGCCAAGGTAGGGAGGAGGAAGAAGACAAGGACATTTAACATATGTATAAATGCAAAGTCAACTTCATTAGTTCTAGTATGACAAGTATCACAATATGAACTTATTTGACTTTGTGAAAAAGACACTTATCTAACTATATTTAATGTAATTCAAAGGTATAATTATCTCCTCCAAGGTCAAGGATTTCGGCTAGGTAGAGACAAAAGGAAGAAAGAAACAAATGACACATAAAATAATAAGAATCACGGAGATAAGTCCCTAAGTTCCCAAGTGTTTTTATAGGATATAAAGATGGCTTTGATAAGAATATAAAGACATGCATAATAAATGATGATTGAAGTTCAAAATCTTCTCTCCTAAAGCATAAGACTTCAGACACAAGATAAACAAGGAAGGAAAGATATGATTCAAGCACAAATGAGACAAAGAAAGAAATAAAAAAGGCTAGACTTCTTAGCCAATAGGAAGGAATCAAGAAGGAAACCTAAACCTAAGTTAAATAAATATACATGAGACAAGCTAACTTGTGCGTAAGAAAGGGGGGCATTTCAGCCAAAAGAGAGGGGGCAAGAAAAGCCAAGAGAAATCTAGAAGAATTGAGAAAATACAAGTCAACTAGAGGTAAAACTTAAGGACCAAAGGATAATGACCAAAGGAGATATTTTTGCATGGCTCATGACTTCTATTCAAGGACTTCTCCCCCTCATTTGGAAGACACCAAGTCGACACGAGAGAAAGGAAAAGAGAGTAAGAGTTATTAGCTCAAATGAAAGAAGAAGAAAAGAAAACATATAAGTGAAATTCAAGGTAAGTAAGTTAAAACTATGTTAAGATAGCTTCTATCTTCATGAATATCTTCGAAGTCCTCATGAACAACTTTAAATGGTTTTATTTAACTCAAGGCCGATAAGAGTGTAACAAGTTATAACTTACCTTCACATTTAAAAAAACAAAAAAACAAAACAAAAAAAAAACAAAGAAAGAAGTAACAATGGTATATTTCATATGCAAGTTTTCTTGTCTAAAGGATAATGGCTTTCATTCATTACTTTGTTTTCTCCTAACAAATAAATAAAGAGAAATGCGAACAATGTTCTATATATCCAAACTTGATTCCGTACAACAATGGATTTCATGAATAATTGGTTGAAGGAGCATTTCTAGTTCATTGATATTCATCCTATATATGTAAAGGATTTCGTGAATTTCTTCATGTATAAGTTCTTTTCCAAACTAATTTGTCCAAATTATAAACTAATATATATATAATAATAATAATAATAATAATAATACATAACATATGTTATGATTAAATAATATATTTAACTTCCTTAATTTCTCTAAAAAATCAATTAAATCTTATATATTAAGTACAGGAAGTAGTACTAAGTTATAACTTACCTTCACATAAATAAATAAATAAAAAAGTAACCATGAGTATATTCCATTACAGTTGCCATATGCAAGTATTCATGTCAGAAGGCTTATGGCTCTCTGAGTCTCTGAACTATCTTCTTTTTTTTTTTTTTTTTTTTTTTTTTTTTTTTTTTTTTTTAGTTGGAGAGAGGTTGTTGTTTGTGATTAAAAATATTGCTGAATTTGTTTCTTATAATTATGAATTTTTCTTTCTTGAACCTAAATTATAACATGGATATGTCCTTTGGTGTATTTCAAAGAACATTAATAATAACAATCCCTTGGCTTGTCCTTTTGGATAATTTGACCAAAACAAAAGGCTAGAAGTTGTTGTTTTAAATAATTAAAATCATTACAAGTTGTGTCATGGTAAATGATTCGGGGTTATCTTTTTAATAAAAAATAAAAAATTATAAGAATTTTTTAAAACGTCATTATCACATAATCATTAATTACATTGTCCTCCATCTTTTTAGACCGAGTTAGCTTCTCTTTGTCTAGATTTTTATCCTGGCTACTTCCTCTCTACTACATACATCTGACCCATTAGATTAAATTTTAAACAATTGAATATTTATATATACAACTTTTTTCACCATAATTCTATTTTTTTTAAATTAAATTTTATCAGTTTAGATTTATATATTTATTTATAATTTTATATTTTAATCACGAATTTTTAAATATAAATTTGGACTGCTCAAAATTTAATCCATTACAGTTGAGATTATGTGTGGTGGAGGGAAGCTTTCTGTTGTGTTTCAGTAATTTAAAACCAAAGGAAAAAATATTCTTTTCGAAATTGATCGAGCAGATTTATATAAGAAAGTGTCTTTTTGCTTGCAGCAAATTTCATCTGTGAAAGAGTTATTACACACATACACACACAAAAAGAAGGATTTATTACAAATATTTTAATCAAAGGGACAGTCTGCATGCGTATACTATGTACTGTCTTCATTTCTCACACTTTTTCTTTTTTTCTTTTTTTTCTTTTTTTTTTTTTTTTTTTGCCGAAATCAATTCTCTGACACACTACCTCTGGTGCTAAATTTATACAAGGGCCAGTTTAGAAGTGAATTTTGATGCTCAATATAAAACCCCTTTTTTATCTCTTATTTTTCTCTCCAAACTAATTTGCCATTAAACTGATTACTCCTTTTTGTCCTTGATATAAGACACATTTGAAAAGTTAATCTTGGCCAAATACAAGACATCGTTTTCATAGTTATCAATTTTTTCCTAGTTTACCCGTATTGATACTCTCTCAACAATAACCAAGGAATAAAGGGAAAAGGGGAATAAATGAAGATGACTACGGTTTTTAGAAAATATATATCATATTAATTAACTGAACTAACATCCTTAATCTAATCAAATGAGGCAAACATGTCTTATATTAAGGGCTGGAGGGAGTATAATATATATATATATATATATATGTATGTATGTATGTATGTATGTATATAAGTATTATAGAGAGGTCATGTAACATATGCTATAATTAATTAATTTAGCTTCCTTAATTTCTCTAAATTTATCAACTATTTCTTATATTAAAGATCAAAGCTAAATCAAAGCTAGCATGTGCGCGCTCGCATTCTTCAACGTCTCTTCAATTATTTTAGTAGTCAAAATTGCCTCTTCTAGTTTTTATTCGCTGGGTATATATTCCACGCATACCTGAATCCATTCAACCTCAATGCTACTATATATGCTCAATTAACACAATTCTTTATCCAATTTCTTCAATGGCAGGCACAATATTAATGTCTCCATGTTCGTTGATTATCATTATTACCGGCATAGCCATGCTTCTCACAATTCATGCAGATTCTCAGCAAAACACAAAGGTAAATATCTCTCATCATTTTTAACATTTTCCATACTCATTTGCTACAAACATATATATGGGTTTCACTTCCCCCCTTATATCCGAAGGCGGACCTAGGTTCAATGCTTGCCCCCCAAAAATTTGGGATTTTTTTTTTTAAAAAAAAAAATTCAAGTTAAAGAAGTTTGAATTAACAACTTGAATATAATGGTTTCAAATTTCCATTAGTATTAGCATTATTTGTCTACTTTCTTTGAATTAATACATGTTTGAATGATTATCCACCCTTAAATTAAGTGTCCACCCTTAATACATCCAGATTGCACTTCATAATCGGATGGGAGATGAATAGTTAAATGATTGTTTAGTGTCTTATATTGAAAAATATGTATTTGATGATAATAAGGCAATTATGATGGAATTCCAAAACATAAGGCCTAAAAGGATGACATTGTAATTATTTTTATTGTAATATACTTTTTTTTATTAAATATATGTACTTGAACTTATTGAGTGCTCACCCTTCATTGTAATTTATGTAGCTGCATTTCTAACAATATTTAGCCTTGCTTTTCTAAATGACAGGTTTGTGAAATAATTTCCTCTCTTATTACATTATCAATATTCACTTGATTTCATAAATATTTTTTTGATATATTTTTTTTTCTTGTTTATATTCTTTTTTTTAATGCATTTAAAACTTTCCTTTAAAAAAAAATTTTGGGGCCGCTGCCCCCGAATCCCCTCACCAATTGTACCCCCTTCTATAATTTCTTGGGTCCGCCTTATATCTATCAGTTTCTTTTCTCATCTCTTTCTGAATGTACTAATACTATATATGCGGTTGATTTGTGAGTGTTTATAACGAATCTGGATTTTATACATACATACACACATATATATACACTCACACACACACACACATATATATATATATGAGCCTACGGCTCAAGTTTAGAGATGGAAATAGGCCGGTCAGGCCAGGCTTTTGCTAAATAGGCCTGAGCCTGTAATGGGGGTGGAAGGCCTGAGCCTGGGCCTGAGCTTGAATGCAAGCATTTTTTAAGGCTCAGGCATGAGCCTTCGTGAGGCCTGTTAGGGCCTGAAGCCTTTTTAAATGCCTACTTACAATATAGGCCTTTAAAAAGGCCTCATATCGAAGGCCTTGAAGGTTATAAAAAAGGCTTTGTGCACTTTGAGCCTATAAAAAAAACTATATAAATGTAGGCTTTTAGTAGAATATAAGAACAAAACCAATAAATATTATATTATATTATATAATTATAATTATATTTATTTGATGTGTAAACAGGCCAGGCCTGAAGGCTTACAGGCCAGGCTTTAACTAAATAAGTCTGGCCTATTTACACATTTAGGCCTTTAAATAGGCTTTGGCCTGGCCTTTTTAACAAACAAGTCAGGCCAAACCAGGCCCTAAACAGGCCAAGTTGTAGGCCGCCTGATAGGGGCCTAGCCTATTTCCACCCCTACTCAAGTTTATACCAAAAGCATTTGGTTCGTTTCTGTCTCTTTTAGTTGTACTATTCCTTGGCTAAATATAAGTCACTTGTATCTCATTCTCGTATATCAAGGAATGCATTAAATCAATAATATTTTCTACATTTTCCCTTATTTAATTTTTTGTCTCTCTCTATTTTACAAATAATTGTCAGATATCTCTTTCATCTTTCTCTTTCCCATAGAAATAAAATAGGGGTAAAATTGAGAAAAAGTCATTAAACCCTACAAGAGACTTATATTTTGAACCAAACTTTTTTCCCTACAAGTGACTTACTAGTACATTTAGGCACAGAGTGGTATATCCGTCTAGTCCTATATACCACCCTTATCCTTTTTATAAGTCCAGTTTACTTAATTCTCACATGCCAAGGAAACTTAATTAACTTACTAAATATGTCCTAAAATCATGCATTTTCCAAATTTTACTCTTATTTATTAATGGTATTCTCAACCCTCGCTTTCACCATTATCTCTTTCTAACACTACAAAAAAAAAAAACGCCGGTTGCCAATGGAAATTACCGTCGGTAATTGGATTTCCGACTAAAAACGTCCGTCATAGAAAAAACTGTAGCAGAAAACATTACCGACGGAATTCTGTCGATAATTTTCGACGGAATTATTTCTGTTGGTAATTCCATCCCTTATTCGAAGTTTTTTTTGTTAGTGCAACATGAATCAATTCCTTTTTTTAATTACATATAATAGATGTAAACCTGTAACACTATCTTTAATTACTCTATAAGTTGACTTATAATAAATACCCCAAAAAAATTCCAAACTAGACTTATGAAAAAGACTCTAATGAGGTTGAAATTTGATAAATGAATGGTAAAATTGTATATTCATATAAAAATTTCTCTCTTAACTATAAATAGAACCCAAAAAAAATTTCTCTTTACGCCCTATAAATAGGACTAGAGGAGTATCTAAAATCTAAATAGTTTTCTTTTCTGTTTGTTGATGATGCAGAGTTATATAGTGTATATGAGAAACACTGCGAGTGGTGATGCCCCCAAGTCAACGCTTCACAAGAGCATGCTCCAACAAGCCCTTGGCAGGTGTATATATATGTATATCCTGCATTTGGTTTTTAATTTAAAATACTATTGACTAATTTGAGGAGATTAACAAAGTTAAGTAAATTACTTTAAATTAATATATATATATATATATATATATATTTATCATTTTTCTCTAAACTAAGTTGCTTAATTTATAAACTTATATATAATTTAATGATACACATAAGTATTTCAGACATATAACATAATATATATATATTATAATTAAGTAATTTATTTAACTTCCTTAATCTCTTTGAATTAATCAATTGGGTATTAGATTAAAAATCTTGTAGTATATTTAATGGTGGTATATTTAATGATTAGTTCGTGAGAGAGAGAGGTAGGTTTCAAATGTTTTATCTGTACATAACATTTCAAATTGTAATGTGCGGTCAGTGAGGGAGCAGCAAATGCTCTTGTACACAGCTACAAGAGGTGTATCAATGGGTTCGTCGCCATGCTCAAGGAAGAAGATGTTCAAAAAGTTGCTGGTAATAAATAATAACCACATAATAAAACTAGATTTAGATCTTTAATCTGTGTCAAATACTTTCATTATTTGAAACATTATAAGTTCTTGGCTTTATTCAAGATCTAATTAAAAGAGAGACTTAATTAACATTGAAAGTATTCAATCAAACCAGCCAAGGGACCAAATTTTAAATTATAAAACAAAGTCATCTTCAAAATTAGGATATGTATTTTTTTTTTAATGTTTTTTCTCTGATAATCAATTTTTTGGGGTTGTCATGATCAGAAATGGAAGGAGTGGTTGCAGTGTTCCCAAATGGGAAGAAATATCTACAGACTACAAGATCATGGGACTTCATAGGATTTCCAGAAACAGTGAAAAGAGCAAGCACAGAGAGTGATATAATAATAGGAGTAATCGATTCTGGAATCTGGCCCGATTCCCCCAGCTTCAATGATTCTGGATTTGGTCCCCCACCCTCCAAGTGGAAGGGATCCTGCTACAATATCACTTGCAACAAGTACCTACTTTCCTAGCTATATCTATTTCTTCACTACATTTGCAAACTCTTATATTTCACACATCCTCTCATATTCTTGTTGGCTCACTAAGAAATGTTCAATAACTCATATTGTTGTTCGATATTCGTTATATATGCCAATAATTTAGCATTGTTACAACATATATAGTGATGTATAAAAGAGAAATATCGATAGTCAATATTCCAGTGTGACATTAGTTTTGAGAAAGGTCCTCCCACAGTCCCACATATCATGTGTTTGAAAAGAAGAGAGAGAAAGAGAGAGATAGAAAGGGTATATATATTCCACCCACCCCTAAGTCTCTCTATTGAAGCAAGTATAAATATATTTCTTTTGTCCTAATTATAAGGCACTTCTAACATATTTCACATAGATTAAAGAAAACCTTAAATATCATTAACTCTACCATAAAATTCAGCAACTTTTCAATTTTACCCCTATTGAATATACATTATGAGAACAAAGTCAACACAATAATAAAATTAATAAAGATGAAATTTCATATTCATATATGAAAAATTTAATGAGATGTCTTATAAATGTGACAAAAAATTTCTTCTCTCTATCTTATAAATAAGACCAGGAATACATAGCTATCTCTTATGTGCTTGTTTGGGATTCCAAGACTGGCTGCAGTTAGACCATTAAATCTAATGGGAGTCAAAAATCATGTATGGTTTAGTATTGGAAGCATATGGGCTTTTTTATTTTCAAAAAGCCAATAAAATTGGAAGCCAGACTTGGATCTTTTGTTTTTCTTCACATTTTTGAAACTTTTGAAACCGGCTATTCAGTATATCATTCAGATAAGTTTTAGCTAAATAGACTTTTTTTTTTTTTTTTTTTTTTTTTTTTTTTTTTTACTAACAAGTTGTTAGTTAATGCTAGAAAAATACAAGTTCAAATTTTGGAAAGCACACTTATTAGGAAGATGAGAACCCTTTACCCTCTAAATCTCGAGGAAGAATCCTTAATGAAATAAAAGTCATCAAGGGGCAAAATATTTTGCTATTTGGCTAATAAAAGTGTAGCCAAACATAAATCAAATTCCATACACTAGCTAATTGGTTCTACTTCAAATTCAATTAGCAAAATATAAAAGTCATCGCTTTTACAAATCTCAATCTAAACCGGCCCTTAAAACAACATGATGCTAGAATGAGATTTCTCATTACGTTTTAACAAGGCAGCTTCATTAGATTTTGCACATATATATATATATCTGTTGACCATTTATCTTCCAAACTAAATTGCGTGCAGTAAAATCATTGGAGCAAAATATTTCCGCTTGGACAAACAATTTGGTGAAAAAGATATAATGTCTCCAATAGATTCAGATGGCCATGGAACACACACAGCATCAACAGCTGCCGGTGGGGCAGTGACATCAGCAAGCTTCTATGGTCTGGGCTTAGGAACAGCAAGAGGAGGTGTGCCATCAGCAAGAATAGCAGTGTACAAGGTTTGCTGGGCCGACGGATGTCAAGACTCCGACATTCTCGCGGCTTTCGACGAAGCGATCTCCGATGGGGTCGACTTAATCTCCGTCTCTCTTGGAGGCGAATCACCGCCTGAACAATATTTCAACGATTCTATGGCCATTGGAGCTTTTCATGCCATGAGACATGGCATCTTGACCTCCACTTCTGCTGGCAATGACGGTCCTGACCCTTGGACCACCAATAATGTGGCTCCTTGGCTTCTTACTGTGGCTGCCACTACCACTGATAGAAAGTTCATCACCAAGATTCAGATACGGGATACTGTTCTTGAGGTAAAATTCAAAAGCCCCTTGGTTTTTCATTCAATAATTAAAATATTTGATTCCCACTTCTACGGAAGATATTTAAGTCCTTTATAACCTTTCATTATATGTTCAATGGCCTTGTAACCTAGTTGTACAAAAGCTCCCCTATATGTGGTACTCATCTGTTCGTTAATGTGGCACCAATCATTGGGGAAGTGATGTTCATCCCAAATGTAAAACTTACTTCACATTTATCAATTTTTTTTTCAAATTAGTCATATTAATTAATATTCCCTCAACAATATTCAAGTAAGAGAATGAGGAAATTAATGAAGATGATTAAAATCTTTTAAACTAAATATGTCATGTTAACTAACCTAAATTCTTTAATCTAATCTAATTAGTTAATTAGGTCTTATATTAAGGACAAGAAGAGTACTAGAATATAGTCTTACATCAGACTAATTGGAAGATAAATTAAAGATACATAGCTTTGAGGAAAATCGCATCAGATTGGCTTAAACTATTTTGATAAAAAGATATAATAAATGGGAGGTTGCTAATTTAATCCTGCTTGTAACACAGCCGTGTTCTATTGAATTAAAAAGAAAAGCCTTTCAGTCTATGAATACCCATTATATTCATCCATTCTTTGAAATGTTAAGGATTTTTCATGTTTACTTGAGAATATGTGTGACCGCTGTTGCTATTTTTACAGGGAGTATCAATAAATACGTTTGACTTGAATAGCACTCAGTATCCTATAGTCCATGGTGGGGATGTTCCAAACACCCTTAAGGGCTATGATAGCTCTACATCCAGGTACGTACTACTTCATCAATTAATAGCAATTAAACCTGAAACTCATTGCTCAGAGATAAACCTCTTACTGTTCTCTCTCAATAATTACTCGTCAATATAACAATAAATTTGGTGCAGGTTTTGCTTAGAAGACTCGTTGGACCAGAATTTAGTGAACAGGAAAGTTGTTCTTTGTGATGCCCGTTATGGACCTGAAAAAGTTGGATCTGCATCTGGTGCTGCTGGAATTATAATAAAGTTAAATACACTAACACTTCCTGATGCGGGTTTCTCTTTTGCCTTGCCAGCATCTGTCATCACTTTGAAAGATGGTTCTACCTTAAACAACATGATCAAGACTAGGTAATAAATACTTTGTCCGGCTCCTTAATATGAGACATGGTTGACTTTTTTAAAGAGATTAACGAAGCTAAATAAATTACTTCAAAATATTTATATTTATCTTTTTTCTCCAAACTAAGTTGTCTAACTTATAAACTTTCATATATTTTAATGGTAAACAACTATGATTAAGTAATTTATTTAATTTTATTAACCTCTTCAAAAAAAAAGTCAACTAGTCTTTATATTAAGAAACCAAAAGGAAAGGAGTAATATAATTTATATCATCTCAGAATTAAACCTATATTACTTTTGTTCTTCAATTAATTAGCAAACCTTAATACTAATATGTATATGAATTCTTGAAATGAATCACAGCAGCAACAATGACAACAACATAGCTGCAACCATATTGAAGAGCAGCCATTACAACAATACTTTGGCTCCTTATATAGCCTCCTTTTCCTCAAGGGGTCCCAACCTAATCACACCTGACATTCTCAAAGTAAGTAAATTGACTTCTTCCTCACTTTATAGCTACTTTCTGAGTGCTATATATTACTTTAGTTCTAAATATAATAATTATTCAAGGGATATGATTTATTTATTTTGATATTAAATATATGACCTCAATCAATTTTGTCTCCCATATTTATAATTCCTCTCTAAATTATCCCTATTGTTTGCATATAATAAGAATTTCTATCAATGGCAGTTACAATGCACAAGGTATTCCAGCAAACCAACATACATTTACTACAAAATAAATAACTAACTTAACTAAATTTCTTACTATCTGCAAACTATAGTTATCTAACTCAAGACTGGAGGGAGTATATAGTTTCATGCAATAACTACATGTTTCATATGAGGACTAACACACTTTGTTGGTTTGAAATGATTTTGAATTATATGATGAAATATTATATATAGCCGGATATAGCAGCACCAGGAGTTGAAATTTTGGCAGGGTGGCCTCCAAAGTCGGCTCCTTCACTAGTGAAAGGAGACAAAAGACAAACACATTATAATATCATCTCAGGGACATCAATGGCATGCCCTCATGCCTCTGCCTTAGCTGCTTACATCAAATCCTTCCACCCTTCTTGGTCTCCTGCAGCAATCAAGTCTGCAATTATGACCACAGGTATATATATCTATATATAATTATTCATTTCAAGATAAATATTAATGCATTTTCTTGACTGCCTATGGGGTGTAGTAGAAATAGCAGGAGCAGAAAATAGCAATTACGCTGTCTGCTATTAAGTGAGTTTGTGTTCTACGGGTAAAAGTGTTGTTTTTAAGATGTTCCAAACAGTTTGGTAATCAAGAACATGTTATCTGTTTGTTTTAATTAGATGGTCCTCGTGTCACACCAACATCTATTGTAATTAGATAGATGGCTGGGTGGAAATGTCGGACCATAGCTTAGATAAATAGGCCTAGTAGACCTATATTGTTTTCCCTATTGAGCAAATGAAGTGGCGTGATGATAGCCGTCAATCAAAACTAGTAAACAAGATCTTTTTGACAATAATGGACTATCAAAACACACGCTTTACAGGGCTTCGGGCCTCTAGAATTATGCAGGTTTAATTTATTTATTTAAAAAAAAAATCAAAAAAAAATCAAACTTCACATTTCATAACCATATATCAAAATACACTCATTTTATATAAAATCTAATTATTAAAAGAAACAAGAAAACAAACATTGATAAGTTAGGATATTACAAAGGGAATTAGAGGGAAGCACATTCATTAGAAGCCCCGAAACTCTGTTTTACAATGGACTCATTTGTGATCATAATTCATTTTTCTTTGTTTTTTCAATCAAAGCTACACCTTTGAAATCTCACCAGAAGGATGCTGAGTTAGCATATGGGGCTGGCCATATAAATCCAGCAGAGGCACTAAATCCTGGTTTAGTTTACGATGCAAGCGAAACTGACTACGTCAACTTCCTATGTGGACAAGGTTACGGTGACACATTACTTCAAGTAGTAACAGGAGAAAGCACAACTTGTGCTAGTGTCAGCCATGGCAGTGTGAGGGATTTGAACTACCCTTCTTTTGCTGTGTCCTCTTCTTCTCCTCTATTTGATGCTCGGATCTTCACTAGGACTGTCACAAACGTTGGGTCACCAACTTCCATATATGAGGCCACAGTGACTTCCCCAGAAGGACTGGACATACAAGTGAATCCTCCGACGTTGTCATTTAGTTCCTTGGGACAGAAGCTATCGTTTAATGTTAGTGTCAGTGGATTTGTATCTTCCACAGCTTCTGCTTCTTTGGTCTTGGATGATGGCAAGTACCAAGTTAGAAGCCCTATTACGGTTTTTGTATCTTATTAGAAGGTTTCCAGACACATATAGGCTATATTTGGATGGAGAGAAAAGTGAGGAAAAAATTGGGGGATGGAATACTAGGAAGAAAAATTTCCCAAAATGGTAAAAAAAAATTTTAAAAAAAAAGAATTTTTTAGAGTTTTCCTCCTAGTATTTTTTTTCCCACTAATTTTCTTCCCATCCAAACATAGGGAAAATGATGCTTGGACATGTAGTTTTTTGGTAATTTACTTTATGGTTTAAAGTGCATATTGGTCTGGTGATTTAATTATTTTGCACGAACGGTGATGTGATTTTATTTGACTTCAAGCTTGTTATATATTCTGATGATGTGATCATTTCTGATCTTCTGAGTTCTTCATAGTGAAAATTTTATGCTTTCTAGCTCTCTTGAAAGCATCCTAATCCTTTTTTGTTATAGCAAAGGTTACGTTGACAACATAAATCATTTGCGGTAGGTAATTGACAGAGTTTCAGATTAATCCTTCACGAAAAGAGCGCACTAATTTTTAACTGTACGTATAAAGTGAAAAAAGTTTATTATCTTATTAATGTCACCATCATTCGGTTTTAATACGATCATGCAATGACATTATTTATATGGATGTGTGTGTGTGTGTAACTTTTTTTTATTCTGGTTAAGCACTACAAAAAAACGTAACGTTTGTCGCGGTGATCTTGTAGCGGTCAAGAGCAACCGCTACAAATGAACAAATTCGTAGTGGTTTAAACCCCAACCGCCACAAATTAGTAACGGAAGCATTGCCGCCAAAATGCTGACCATTTTGCTTCGCTTTTTGTCACGGTTCACAAAACCCAACTGCTACAAATATGGCGCCAGCCTTGGCGCGTTATGGCGTGAAGTCCGTCGCGGTTGTTTCGTAGCGGTTATGTCAAAATAACCGCTACCAAATCACGAAACGACACACCTTTGTCACGGTTAGAAGAAAGCGACACGTTGACCGCGTCAAAAATTCAAATTTGGTAGCGGTTCTCACAATAACCGCTACAAAATTTATTCTATAAATAGCCAATTCCATCCGTACAACAATTATAATGTTTAAAAATATTCTAAATCTAGCTTTGTCACCGAAAGAGCATTCTTGGCTTTGTTCTCGAAACATAAGACGGGCATATATCTGCAGCACCGATCTCGGGAGATGAGTCTTTGGAGATATTTGTCCTGTCTTCTCATCGTTCAAGCCGAGAAGGTTCCTTCGGATGACAATCAATTCGATATTCATTGACCGAAGACTTCTACTCCTCTAAATATGTCTAACACGCCATCGAATATTGGGTTCAATACTAGCCACCTTTGTCTCGGCAAATATCTCTAATCAAAATGAGTCGTTGAGTTTTTCTGGGAGATCGGTGGCTATACTGAATCCGAATATTCACAGGCATGTTGGACAATTTTCAATAGACTTGTCATTTCTAATTTTATAACGAAATTAAAGAAAATAATTGAGAATGCTTTGATTATAATAAAGAAAAAATCCAAACTAATTAGTTTGATTTTTGATAAATCAAACTAATTAGTTTGGAAATTTTTTTAAAAAAAATATATTAAGATCTCGTAGCGGTTTTGGTAATAACCGTTCTTGCGAAGTTAACTTTGTAGCGGTTTGTATAACCGCTACAAATATTCACATAGAACGAGGAACATTTGTCGCGGCGGACGTAGCGGTCTTTGCATAACCGCTACAAATATGACGCGGTTATTAATTTGGTAACGGTTTCTGTAACCGCTACAAATTGTCACCCAGAACGAGGCACATTTGTCGCGGCTTTAGTGGCGGTCTTAGATAAAACCGCTACACAAATCACGCGGTTATTAATTTTGTAACGGTTATTTGGCTATAACCGCGACTAATTGTAGCGGTTATTATACTTTGAAATTCACGCGCGTACTGTTCCCTCTCTTTTTTCACTTCTCTCTTTTCGCTTTTACCTTTCAACATCATGGTTTCTCCCAATAAAGGAAAAGGAAAGGTAGTTGAACCACCGAAAAAGTTTATCAGGGGTGGTAGTAGTAGTGCGGGGGCCGTAGGAGAGGTCGTGGGATTCTAAATATCACCATTCAGCCTCCTAGAGTAAATATCCCACCCCTCGGCCCGGATAACCCTCTTGCCCCCTCAGGTTGGGAATGAGTTTGATGAGCTCTTTGTAAATCAGCCAATCCCAAGCCCAGCGACCCTACATGAGACCGTAGGTGGAGGTCGAGGCGTAACTCTATCGATTGAGGACATCCTCAATGAGGAAAATCCGGACATCGACATTGAGTTTCCCTTAAATGAAGCAGAGCGGTTTCTCGATGAGGAGAACGAGCGGGAGCAAGGGAACCCCGACCGTCGTCTTCTCGTTCCACCGGATATGCGGTGGATGTCGAAGGTAAGTATAAGTAATTTATTGGAAATAAATAAAATTTAAATTTAAATACAATATAACAATTTTGTTATAATTATGCAGATCCACATGGGAACGTCGGCGGGACGCCGGATCTTCATACGCCGAGTCGAGTCGGGAGGGGGACAACTATCGCGTGATAGTCCCCTGGAACACGGACACGGACCGGCCCGTCGGGGACCGGTGGCCACTGTTAAACCGATACATCACGGTTAGGTGGGAATTGGGCATGGTTCCCAATCTATTTCCACGATTTGGAAAAAGGTCCCGAAGGAAAACAAGGATAGGGCGTTCGAGGACATTGTGCGGGTAAGTTATGTTGTGTAATTAAATTTTACATGTTAATAGTTTTAAGGTGTATAAATTGTGGCTCATTTCGTTATATATTTCTTAAATAATTATTAATTAATTACTAATTACTAATTATTTTATAATGTAGAAAAAGTTTAAACTGCGAGCCAACGAAGAGGTATGTCAAGATGAAGATGGGAGAAGCGTGGAAAAGCGGAGGGGTCGTCATACGACCGGCGAGAATGGAGATGGGACTATGCACGTGCAACAACGATGGCAAACGTCCCGGACGGCGTGGAGCCAAATGAATGGGCAGCTTTTGTCCAATATAGGAGGAGTCCGGGACGAGTACGTTTTTTAATTAATATAGTTTAGTTTTGAATGTAGTTGAAAATTTGTTCTAATTAATTTTGTTTGAATGTAGTTTAAAAATTTAAATATAGAGTAAAATATAGATTTGGTTTAATTAGAGTAAAATACATTGACTACACTTCTATTGTACCTAAATTGCATAAACAACTCATTTATTTTGCGGGCTCTATCGCAGAGGAACACCAGATCCGGGGCAGCTCAAAGGGTCAATCACACGTCGGGATCCAAGACGTTTCTTTGTGACCTACGGTGAGATGGTATATTAAAAGCTAAATTCATCGTATGTTAAATGATTATTGTTTCGTTTTAGAAATAAAAAAGTTTATATTCTTTTAGCAAGAGAAGGCTCGGGAGGAGAACCGTCAGACGGACTATGGGGAGTTGTGGACACGCACACATAGACACCGTGATGGGACGCCGTCTGCGGAAGCGAGAGGAGATAATAGTAAGTTAAAAAAAATATTAATTTAACTTAATTTAATTTAATTTTTTGATTAATGTTTTATGAAATATGTGCGCGGACCCGGATTGAGCGAGCCCGGCCAATAGATACGAGCGTCGCGGCCCCGAGTCACGGGGTTCTATTGATCCTACGGCCACTTTGAAAGCGGGTGTGGGCCTCGTCGAGCATCGGCCGTGTTAGGGGCTTTGGGCTAGGCGCCGGGCCTAGCATGGTGTACGGCAAGGCCTCCTCCTCGCGCGCCGGACCTCCGGCTCGAAAGCGAGCAACAACCCGAGGCGGTTGATGCGATGATTGCCGAGAAAGTTGCCGCGCAGTTGCCGAGCGGGTTGCCGCGGTCGCGAGGAATGAGGCCAAGACTAGGCGCATGCGGGAGAGCCTCAACGGTTGGTTCGCTACTCGAAGCAAAGGCGCGGTCAATTGCCGGGGCCTTGACGGAGTTCTTTGCGACGAGACGGTTTCCGTCTCCCGAGCCTCCCCTCCGTTCATCTTCGAGGATTCCCCTTCGGCTCCCCCCCCCCTCCGGAACATCTTGCTGGTGAGGAGGAGGACGATGTTACCTACGGTCGAGCTCGCGCCGCCCGAGAGAGACCCCCGAGACGGGATCGATCATCGGACTCGATAGTTAGTTCTTCTTTTGTATGCCCCGGATGTTTGATGACAATTTTATTAAATGTAATTACTTGTTTTCTTTTTTTTTTCAGTAGATTTTTACAATTTAAACATTTGTTATCTTTTTTTTCGGAATGTTATGAAAATTTAAATTTTATTAAAATATGATTTTTATTAAAAATTTACATTTTAAAAAATTTTTAAATTTTAATACATTAGTAGCGGTTTTAGAGTTTCACCGCCACAAAATATATTAGTCGCGGTTTCAATGAAGAACCGCCACAAATTTGATTCACATTTGTAGCGGTTTCATAACCGCGACAAATTTTGAATTTCAAAGAAAAAAACCGACAAAATGTAATAACGGTCATCATTTGGTATCGAATTCGTAGCGGTTATAAAACCGCTACTAGGTAAAGGCGGATTTTTTATTCAATTTGTCGCGGTTAAGGAACCGCGACAAATGTAAATTTCGTTGCGGTGGATGTCGCGGTTTTGTAACCGCTACAAATTGTCCCCTGTTGCATTTAAACATCTCCAGTTCTGAGATGATAGTAATTAAACATTGTCTCCACATTTGTATGCTTTCCTAGCTTTGTTTACTACAGATGGATAAGTCATGGATCAAGATGCCGCGCAGTTCTCTTGTATATTTAGCGGGATTGAAAAATTTCATAGATTTCGCCTTCTCTCACGCTAGCATTAATGGCAAGATCGTGTGTCCTTGTTGTAGATGCAAGTTTAAGAAGTGGCAAACACGAGAAGGTGCTATGGAACATCTCGCTTATGAAGCCTTTTCCGAAGCATATACATTCCGGGATGTTCATGGTGAGAAACGTGGTATGGGATATGGGGATCATCTTCCTCAAACCTCACAAGTAGGAAATCAAATAAATCAAGATGATCCGGTTAATGAAGCTGCATTCGCGACGCTTTTGGTGTTCAAGACGACAACTTCACGACGAAGTGAAGGGTCTGAACCAGTTTTCTTCACGAATGAAGCGGCTCGGGAATTTTTCAGCCTCATGGATGAGAGCGATCGTCCTCGTATCAAGGTTGTCGAAATATTCAAAATTATCCTTTCTCGATCAAATTGTACCATATCAAGTGCATGTGTGGCATCAGCGATAAGGCGATGTCGATGTTGTTGGAATTACTACGAGATGCTTTCCCTGACGTGGACATTCCCACAACCTTCTACGAGGCCAAGAAGATAATCAACAAATTGGGATTGAACTACGAAAAAATTGATGCCTGCCCCAACGACTGCATGCTTTATTGGGGGAGGACGCTCGGAGGAGACTTGTAAGAAGTGTCACACTTTGAGGTTCGGGACGGTTCGAGAAGGGAAAAAGCGAGAAGAAGAAACCCGCAAAGATTCTCGGGTACTTTCCTTTAAAACCTCGATTACAAAGATTATTTATGTCGTCCAAGACAGTGAGCATATGAGGTGGCATGAAGCCGACAAGAACGAAGATGGTAAACTCGGACATCCACGTGATGGTGAAGCGTGAAAGCGTTCGACTCGAGACTTTCCTAATTTCGCAGCGGACTCTAGAAATGTTCGTCTTGCTTTGGCCACCGATGGTTTTAATCCGTTTGGTAATCTTAGCACAAGTTATAGTATATGGCCAGTTGTTTTGATACCTTACAACTTGCCCCCTTGGATGTGTATGAAACAGAGCTCCTTCATTATGTCCATGATCATTCCAGGCAAAAAGGCACCGGAAATGACATCGATGTGTATCTACAACCGCTTATCAAGGAGTTGGTGGAGTTGTGGAACGTAGGCGTCGAGACGTATGACGCGCACGAGAAGACACTCTTCAACTTGCGTGCGGCGTTGATGTGGACTATCGGTGACTTCCCGGACCGGGAACATTATCCGGGTGGAATGTGCATACCGGCCTTGCGTGTCCGGCTTGCAATTTTGACTCGACTCGGTGCGCCTTCCCCACAGTCGTAAGTGGTGCTTCATGGGTCACCGGAGGTTTCTCGATGGTACGCACAGGTTTAGGTTGCAACGCAACCGTTTCAATGGGCAACAGGAAAAAAGAGGACCTCCTCGCATATTATCCGGTGCAAAGATCATAGAGCAGATTGTGGATGTTGATTTTGAGTATGGGAAGAAAGACGATCCAGCAAAGGCCGGGACAAAGACGGTCAGGGCTTCGGTTAGGGACCCGGCAATGGCGGAAGATAAGCGTCTTCTTCACTCTTCCGTATTGGAAAGATAATTTGCTCCGACATAGTCCGGATGTCATGCACATTGAAAAGAATGTGTGCGACAATGTGTTGTACACGATTATGAATGAACCAGGCAAGTCAAAAGATCATCTTCAAGCGAGGAAAGATTTATGGGAGATGGGGGTTCGTGCGAGACGCGTGGCCGGATGAGCATGACAGATTTCAACCGGCAAAATTCACCCGACAAAACCGAATAAGGAAATCTTCCTCGCCACTTTGAAGAAAATAAAAGTTCTGACGGGTATTCAAGCAACATTTCACGATGTGTGGACGTGCGAGCTCGGAAGGTTCGGGGCTGAAGAGTCATGACTCACATGTGCTTATGCAGCGTTACTTCCGTGGCCATAAAAAATACACCGCCTCAAGATGTGTCGATCGTTTTGGTCGAGCTTTGTACTTTCTTTCGGAAGTTGTGTTCCAAGGTGTTGATCGTGGAGGAGCTCGACCGGTTGCAACAAAGACAAATCATTCTTCTTCTGTGCCATTTGGAGATGATCTTTCCTCCTTCATTTTTCACGGTCATGGTTCACTGACAAGTACACCTTGTTCACGAAACAAAGCTTTGTGGCCCGGTTCACTACCGATGGATGTATCCTATTGAGAGGTACTCTTTTAAAATTAATTACTTCAGCATTATATTACTTCCTAGTCGCATGTTTAACCATTGATGTATCGACATTTTTCCTCATTACTTTATAGGTTCCTTGGGAAGCGAAATCTTACGTGAGGAATAAGGCGTGGTCCGAAGGTTCAATAGCGAAGGTTATATTGGGGATGAGGTCTTATATTTTTGTTCAGGTACCTTGATGACATTGAGACGTCATTCAACCGGCCGCCTCGTGTGGACGATTGTCGAGCCGGACCCGAGCCCCGGCGGCTTGAGTTGTTATTCCCTCGTGTTGGTAAACCGGTTGGCGGATGTGAGAACTTCAAACTCACGGCACTTGAGAAGTTTCAAGCACATAGACATGTCTTGATCAATTGCACTCAAGTTGAACCGTACCTTCGGTAAGGATTGCACACGAGATATATTTGTTATCCTATATGTTTCCGACATTTTATAGGCACATTTATTGCTCGTCATCGCATGTTTAAATTGTAGGGAATTCGGGAGTCATGTGAAGCGTCGGTTGAGGATCTGTTTCACGGACATCCTCCGAAATTGATAGAAAGGTCCACGAGAGAATTCCGGGGTTGGTTTAGGAGGAGAATAATGAATGAACACAACCCCCACTCAGCGGAATTGAGCTCTCGCACTCGGCCCGCTTGACCACGCCCAAAGATTTACGGCATACAATGTGAATGGCTTCAAGTTTTGCACGGTTTCACGAGATCGGGATTGCTCACCCAAAACTCGGGTGTATATGGCACATTTGGGACGAGGAGTTATGCGAGCAGCGTGTGACGGGAACATGCGGTTCGGTGACGTCCGTATTATGGAAAGTCGCTTGATGTGGTCGGGATAACTTACCAAGGCATTTTCTCCGTGATTTGTTCAAGTGTTTGTGGGCGAATACGACAACGTCCGGGGACTCACGGCCCGATGACTTAGGCATCACATCGGTGAATTTCTCTCGCCCTATTCACACCGGTCGGTCGGAAGATGACGAGCCGTATATTCTCGCCTCGAGGCCCATCGGGTTTATTATGTCACCGATGAGAGGCACGGGGATTGGAATATGGTGGTTCACCTAAAGCCTCGGGACCTTTATGACATGGGCGATGGTGAGAACGTCGCCTACGATTGTGAGCCACTCCAGCCCGCCAGTTTTGAAAACTTCTTCCCAGACGGCGATGACACTTTACCTATAGTTCGGTACGTTTTTAAATAGACGCAATATGAAATATAAAAATTTTGATTTCACAAAAGTTTTATATATGTCTTATTCTAAATTCAACTCAAACATAACTTTTTATACAAACTTTTTTTGTAGGGATCTTGACGCAGATTGAGACGAAAAATTATCCCTTCTCTTCCTTTTATTTTATTTTTAAAAAAATGTAAAAAAATTATTTTGTAGCGGTTCATGACCGCTACAAGAATAAAAATAACCGCTACCAAAATTTGATTTGTAGCGGTTAATAACCGCTACTAGTTAGATAAAACCGCTACTAAGCGAACCGCTACAAAAACCGACACAACAACCGCTACAAAATGTTGCGCGAGATCAAAATAAATACCTCGCCACCAACCGCTATAATTATATGTTTTACGTCTGTCTTCTCTTATATTTTCACGTTTTCTCTCTTATATTTTCACGTTTTCGAACGAGGCAAAGTGTTTGGATGGGGTAAGTGTCTCTAAACTTCATCAAATCTAGCCATTCTCGAAATATTTGTTTTTTCTTCTACGATGATATTATTTTATCTTATTTTACGGGTATATTTTGTCAATTCTCAACTTTCTTTCTACTTTCACCTACTTATTCTTTGATCAACTTTCCCACATTTTTGTTTTTTAAAATTCATTTTATTTAACTAACTCATAAATTGTTGATTCTCATTCTTTTTACACATTTAAAGACATCTTATACAATTTTCTATCAAATGTTAATATCCATTTATAATTAGTAAAAATATAAATGTTTATTAATTCAACATTTTATAATCACAAAAAAATTTTTGTAAATTTTTTTTTTTAAATTTCATCTTTTTGTCGCGGTTATGACACCGCTACAAAAACGAAAATAACGAGGGACATCTGAAATTTAAAAATTAGGGCGGGAATTTGGTCACGGTGATATCACCGCGACAAAAAATTGTTTTGACACCTTTGTCACGGATTTAAAAACCGCTACAAATAAAAAAAGCGGCAATATTTTTTGAAAATGGTCACGTTGTATAACCGCGACAAAAAATTATTTAAACAAATTTGTCACGGTTTAATGATTTGCGACAAATGTGATGGCCGAATGTTTTGTAGCGGTTTTTTGACCGCGACCTTAATAGCGACAAATTTAATGGCGGGAAAAATTTGTAGCGGTTTTTTGATCGCGACTAATGTGTTCATTAGTTGTCGGCTTTATATAGTGGCGGTTTATGTGCGTTGAGTAGCGGTTTTTTTAACCGCTACAAACGTTCTTGTTTGGTCGTTTTTGTGGCGGTTTTAGTAACCGCGACAAATTTCATTTGTCACGTTTAAAACCGCTACTAATGTGTATTTTTAACCGCTACAAATGACCGGTTTTTTTGTAGTGAAGGGTATGTGTATGTGTAACTTTTGTTCATTGAATATGTATACAATGAAATAAAGATGTTCTATTGGCATTAGTGTCCTTACAAATTTTCTCAAAGTTGCTTGTATATTTTCAAGTTAATCAAATTGAGGCTTTTATTTAAAAACAAAAACCTTAAATTTATTTTCATATTCAAACATGATATAAATTAAATCTTTAGGAGTATAATTAATGAATTTGCTCATTCTTAGCGGATTTATTTAAATTCATAACTTTTAGGGCTTTTGTATGTTATGGTTGTATAGCCAGTTAGATCATGGATGCTAGTTATCTATCTATAACAAAATACCACATTTGGTCATTAATATAAGACCTAATTTACTAATTTATGGAGATTAAAGAAGCTAAATAAACAATTTAAAGTATGTATATTTAATATTTTTTCCAAACTATTTTTTCTTTTTCCTCTAAACTAATTTGTATAACTTACAAATTGATACATATACACATAAGCATTTCAGAGTGGTCATGTAGCATGTGCTATAAGTAATTTATTTAGATTTTCTTAATATTCTCAAATTAGTCAACTGACTCTTACATTAAGCACTGAAGGTAGTAACTGAAGAATAATGGAAACATTTACTGTGTATTTCTCTATGAACTTTCACTCTTTGTTTATGTGAATTATTTCACTCATTACACTGTTTTCACCAATAAAACAAATAAAGAGAATATGCGAACAACGTATCATACCCAGGCTTGATTCCGTACAAATGACAATGGATTTCTTGAATAATTTGGTTGAAAGAGCATTCCTATTTCATGGATATTCATTCTATAGATTTAATTTCGGGAATTTTGTCAAGTAGAACCATGGATTTCTGCATATATAGGTTCTAAATATAGGATAGAGTTTGTTACGGACCGACCCAAAAGCCCCCGAGTCCATAGCATGGCCCAAGCAGAGCCAGGAGGCGTAATCCGCTAATCATAACAGGAGATCCAGAAATCTCGGCTAGGCAGAATCCACCCCTATCATATCGGCTTGCCGAGATACACGCCCCATTAATGACACGTCCCATTAATGGCACATCCCGGATATCCGCCCCATTAATGACACGTCCCATTAAAGGCGTATCATCCGATATCCGCCCCATTAATGGCCCACCATTAATGACGTGCCCCGGATATCACACCAAACACCTCTATAAATACAGAGGGCAGGTAACAAGGTGCACACATTCTAACCTAGACTATTTACATACAGTCTCACTGTGCACACACACCACCCCTTTGTCGTGTACGGTGATCCCACGCTCTCCTGGTTATCTCCTTCATAGATATCCAGGCCAGCCTATACATCCAAGATCAATCTACCAGCCCTCGGCTGGACATCTGTGTTCTATACCAGAACATTGGCGCTGACCGTGGGGATCCTTAAATTTCTATCCCCGTGACCACTAATGGCTCACACCAGAAGCCACACGCAAAACTAGCGATCGGACCGGCCGAACGAGGAAAGCATGGTACCTCCAAATCAACCTCAGGCCGGCCCGAGTCGACCGCAGGTTCATGATCAACCGCCCCAAGGAAAGACTCCAGAGGGACACGTTACCGACACGGAGAGCACCTCTCCTTCCCTCGACGAATCTTTGCACAAAGGGACGCCAAGAGTCCAGGCCCAGACGGACCCGGTTCCGGACGCTCGGGTACTAGACACCGACGTCCGCATCCTAAGGAGAACGCAAGAGTCGATGATTCAGAGGTTCGAAAATAAGGAAAAGCTAGACCACCTCCAAAGGCAAGAGGATTTTCGTGCTCGGAATTTATGATAGAGGAAAAACTTGAAAACCTTTTTCAACGCGGAACCCGGAGAAGCCCTCGTAAGGGAAGGAGGTTGTACGCTGGATAGCAATAGTCCGCGCACCGGCCCGGAATCGAATCGACGCCCCCGTGACAGGAATGAGGGGGACGCCAGAAAGGAGCGAGAACGCCAACCGACCCCCAGGAGGAACAAGGAAGGACCTTTACGGATCCGGGATGCGGTAGACCGAGGCCGACCAGACTGCCATGATGGCAATAAAGACCAGGAAAACCGAGACCGTGATCAGGACTCAGACGAGCTACGCGAGGCAGTCACTACGCCTCGGACTCGAGGATCCCCGCGGCAGTATAGGATGAAATACTTGGCCGGCGCAGGTGGGACCCCATTCTCTCGAGCAACGGCCATGGCCCCCTACCCAAAGAATTTCGACCTAGCCGATCTCCCCAAGTACGATGGGACCCAGGATCCACGTCATCACCTGGAGATATTTGAAAAGTTGATGTGGGTAAGGGCCATAGAGGGTCTGGTCATCTTAAGACTCTTCTCGGCCACGTTAACCGGGCCGGCCCACAAATGGTTGAGTTCCTTACCCAATAATTCCATTCGGAATTTTGAAGACCTCGGGCGTAAGTTTGAATTGCACTTTGCCACCAGCAAGAAACAACCAAAATCTCAATTCACCTTGAGTAAAGTAAAGCAAAAGAAGGGCGAAACGTTGCAGAAGTATCTGGATCGGTTCAGAGATACGGCAATACAGGTACGATCATTATCCGAAGAGGTCCATGTACATTGCCTCGTCAACGGACTGGACCCAACGACACGCCTGGCCAGACATCTGTGCAAGAATCGAGTATATTCATTAACGGAATTCTATACCGAAGCAAAGAAGTACCTAGACGTCGAGCAAATGGAAATAGCCAACGCAGATGAACCGGAGAAGGCGAGGAATTCGTCGCTGAAAGAAGGGATCGACGGACAAGCACAAGGCGGAACCCCGCAGACGCGAAGCAGAGAGCCGGCCGGCCCGGAGAAAACGGACAATAAGGGGAAATATGGCAACTACACCCCTTGAATGTCCGTGTTCGCAGTGTGGAAGGAGGTAGCCTGATCGAGATGAAAAAGGTGACCAAGCCGAGGCCTCTCAGAAACCGGTCCAATACAGACCGGGGAAAGTTCTGCACCTTCCACGACTGCTCCGGTCATACCACTGACAAATGTTATGAACTCATGGATGCTATTGAAAAGTTTGTAGAGAAGGGAAACTGCGCCAATACGTCATCAAAACTCAAGGGAAAACTAGCAGGTGGAATAGTAGCCACCGAAGCAAGAGTCCGGCCATGAACACTCCGGAATCTGAAAAGAAACGGAGAACCGGCCCTCCCGAGGGTTACCCAGATTTCGATCTCCAATGCAATGGGATCAGTGGCGGTTTCGGAGGAGGTGGAGATACTATAAGCCAGCGCAAGAAATACCTGCGGGAGGTGTTGACGGTAAAAGAGGTACCGAAGTTTAAGGGCACGTCATCGAAACCGAAACCACCCCGTTGGTCTTCACGGACGAGGAGCTCAAGGAGGTTATTCCGGCCACCAAGACGGATTGGTCATCACCGGATCGTCATGAACTGCCGTGTCAAACGGATATTCGTCGACGCGGGTAGTTCGGCCGACATCATAAGCTGGGATGCATACCAGAGGATGCACCTCGATGTTGAAGACTTAAAGCCGTGCAAATCTACCCTAATCGGGTTTAATGGAGAGCGTTCCTTCCCAAAAGGATATATCGACCTCAGATTAACCTTGGGAACGAAGGAAGCCTTCAAGTCAGAATGGGTAAGGTTTGTAGTGGCCGACTTTCGCTCTCCTTACAACATTATACTGGGCCGACCCACTATACACAATTGGGACATCGGCGTCCACTAAGCACCGAAATTGAAAATGATCAATGATAAGAATCAGGTGGTCAAAGTGTCCGAAGACCAGAAAGCGTCACGGCAATGTTACTTCGAGACTCTCCGTGTTGAGGAGGAAGGACCGTCATCCCCGCCGCGGCTCCGAACCAACGAGGTGATGACCGATGTCAGAAATGAGGGGCGGCCCCGGCAATCGGTCAACATGGTAGAGCTGGACCTCCATGAACCAGAAAACCCACGCCCAGAACCGGAAGGGGAGTTGGAGGAATTGATCCTCGGGACGGATCCCTCCAAGACAACTAAAGTTGGAAGGGACATGGACGCGAGATATAAAAGCAAGATCGATCAAATTCTTAAGACAAAACCGGGACGTCTTTGCACGGACGTCAACCGAAATACCGTGGATCGACCCGCACTTCTGTTGTCACAAGCTAGCCATATGGCCGGGGTCGAAACTAGTGGCCCAGAAGAGGAGGAATATCTCAGACGACAGGCAGAAAGCCCTTGAGAGTCACATTGAAGAGCTCCTTGCCGCCGGATTCATCAAAGAAGTACAATACACGACTTGGCTCTCGAATGTGGTCATAGTCTTAAAACCAACCGATAAATGGAGGGTATGCACTGACTACACCAATCTGAATAAAGCATGTCCAAAAGATTCCTACCCTATGCCCAGATTGATCGGCTAGTGGATAACTCGGTACGGGTACCATTTGCTTTCCTTTATGGATGCCTACTCCGGCTACAATCAGATTGCCATGCACCCCGACGATCAAGAAAGAACCGCCTTCATGACGGACAAGGCGAACTATTGCTACAACGTCATGCCATTCAGATTGAAGAATGCCGGAGCTACATACCAACGAATGATGAATCGTGTCTTTGAGGATCAAATCAAACGTAATGTGGAGGTCTATATAGACGACATGATCGTGAAGTCAAAACAACCAGAGGAGCATATCCGGGACCTAGAGCAGACGTTTGATAAATTAAGACAATACCGAATCAGATTGAACCTGGCCAAATGTGCATTCGGAGTGCCTGCTGGGAAATTCTTGGGTTTTATGCTGACCAATCGAGGGATTGAGGCCAACCCGGACAAATGCAAGGTCGTGCTAGATATGCAAGTCCCCAACTCCAAGAAGGAAGTGCAGCAATTAACGGGTCGCTTGGCGGCCCGACAAGATTCTTACCGAGGTCCGCCGAGAAAGTTTTACCTTTCTTTAAATTATTGAAGAAAGAAACTCAGGGAGGATGGAATACTGATTGTGAGACGGCCTTTGAAGAAATTAAGAGATGCTTGGCAACTCCTCCGGTATTGACAAAGCCGGAGCAAGGAGAGACCTTGTTCTTGTACCTTTCGGTGGGAGGAAGCGGTAAGCGCCACCTTGGTAAGAGAAACCGAGGCCGGACGGGACACCCATCTACTTTGTGAGCAAGGCGTTACAAAACGCCGAGCTCGGATATCGAAAGCTGGAAAAAATGGCGTTCGCATTCGACAACGGCAAGGCGGCTTCGCCCTATACTTCCGGGGACATCGGATTGTAGTCCGAACGGTCGGCCAATCCGTGAGATTTTGCACAAACCAGATTTGGGGGGCGAATGACAAGTCGGGCGATTGAACTGTCCAAATTCGACATCACTTATGAGGCCCGGCAGGCGATCAAATTACAGGCATTAGCGGACTTCATCAGGGAATTGACTCCGGTTATGGCTAACGAGAAATTTTGGAGGGTATTTGTTGATGGATCTTCCAATCCAAAAGGCTGTGATGCAGGAGTCATTGTTGAAAGCCCCGAGGGAGTCGCTCGAGCATTCCCTCCAGTTGGAGTTCCCGACCTCCAACAACCAAGCCGAGTACGAGGCCCTCTTAGCCGGATTGTCTCAAGCAAAAGAAAGCGGAGCACGGCGGGTTAAGGTGTTTACCGACTCACAACTCGTCGCCGCACAGATCGATGGCAGCTATCAAGCAAAAGGTCCCTTGTTGGCCAAGTACCTAAAAAGAGCAAAAGAGGTAATGACGGAATTCGAAGAGGTAATTGTCTCTCATATCCCGAGAGAAGAGAATGCCCGGGCCGACATTCTCTCTAAGCTCGCAAGTACCAAAGGTCCGGGGAATCATAGAACGGTCATCCAATAGAATTTGGCTGAGCCCACATGCATCATGACTATCTCGTCCGCCTCGGACTGGAGAAAACCAATTGAAGATTACCTAGAAAGGGGGATCCTCCCAACAGATTCCACGGAAACAAAGAAGCTGATGAGAGAAGCCGCCATCTACACTATGGTCGATGATCGTTTGTACGGGGAAAGGAGTACACTGCCCGATGATGCGATGCCTCGGTGAGTCCGAAGCAAGGTATGTACTGACCGAAATACATGAAGGATGTAACGGCCAACACATGGGGGGTAAGGCTCTGACAAGGAAGGCATTACGCGCCGGCTATTATTGGCCCACCATGAAGCATGACGCCATGGAAGCCGCCAAGCGGTGTGATAGTTGCCAGAAACACGCCGGAATCTTATGGCCGCCGCCTACGGAGTTAAAAGGGATGTCGGCCCCCTGGCCCTTCTATAAATGGGGAATGGATATTCGGGACCTTTCAACCGGCACTGGACGGCTCAAATGGCTCATTGTCGCCGTAGACTACTTCACCTAAATGGATTGAAGCGGAAGCATTAACTACGATCACGTCGTCCAGGATTATGAGATTCGTTCGTCATAATATCTTTGCTCGATTCGGGATACCTGCCGAGGTCGTCACTGACAATGGAACCCAGTTCACGGACCACAGATTCCAGGCCTTAATGTCCAACTTGAACATCCAACAACACTTCTCCTCCGTCGAACATCCGCAATCTAATGGTAGGCCGAGTCTGCCAATAAGATCATTCTTGACGGATTGAAGAAACGCATGTTAAAGGCCGACTCTTGCTGGACCGAACAACTCCACAGTGTTCTATGGGGCTACAGGACGAGTGTGCAGTCCTCGACCCAGGAAACCTCATTCCGACTGACATATGGATGTGAAGCAATGATCCCAGTGGAAATCGGGCAGCCATCATGGAGGAAGATCAAAGCCGGACAGGAAGAACCGGCGTCAAATGACGGCGCCTTAAAGACAGACCTGGACCTAATAGACGAGATCCGAGTTGTTACACCTCCACCGGCCTCGCCCTTTCGGGTGGCGGGTTAGAGGGATTCCTTTTAATAATTACCTTTCCCTTAATTATTAAGTACTTTAACATGCATCAGAGTACGCGAGACAGAGCGTAGGACCGGTTTGGACTAACTACTGTACTGATAAAAGTAAAAACAACAGAAAGTATAGATCCTCAGAGGGTTAAGGGTACAGTAATCCAAGTAAACCCCAGAAATATAATACAGTCATCCAAAAGTAAAATACAAAATATGGTAGGGCATTCCCTACTCTTCAAAGCAACCCTGGGCCCTACCCTGCCAAAGTGAGATCCTCACTGTTCGGTACGCTCCCCTGCAGCTGTGGAAGTGTCTGGAGTCCGAAAGTGGCCCCCAGAGTAACCGTCAATACTCAAATACTAAATGTGCAAGGAGTATGTAAGTTACCATGCTAGATACAATACAGAAATATGCCAAACACAACCATATATGCATTCAAGTCATACCACAGTAAAACATATAAGACAATCCATGAACCCGTACAGCTGCCTTACCAAGGCAAGCCTCGGTCTCACTGGACTCTTAACCCGTAAAGTCGCCTCACTAGGCCAAACCCCGGACTGAAACTCAACCCGCACAGCCGCCAATTAAGGCTGGCCTCGGACTGATCGTCCTCAGCGCTAGGAATCACACAACACTGTATGCATATTTGGCATAACAAATACAGAACAAAAGCACACATGGCAAACACATACATACAGCAAAACACATAAAGATATCCGAGTAAAACGGTTACTACCTGGTATGGTGGATACTGTCCTTACTCTTTTATTGGGCCCACTGATTTTCCAAGGGTGTCTTGACCTAAATATCATTAAAATACACTTACTTAGTATTTACAAAAATGCCACTACATTTCCTACCAAAACCGAGCCCAACATAATCTTTCCAGAAATTCAGTGTTTCTGACCCAACTTGTAGGATTTTTAATAAATTCCAAAAAAATCATTTTTTACATGAGACCAGCGCCATCTGAATCATTGAAATGTCTATTTTCCACGAAAAATATTTTTAGACTCTAAAAGTACTTTTATTTTGGCATGTCTCTCACTTCTTCACACCTGGGTCTGATTTCGCCCTGATGCAGGCAGAATTAACTTAGAAAATTTGTAGCTCTCAATCGGTGCATCAACAATATATCGAATTATCTATCAAAATGATGCCCCAGATGTCTAATTTTCACCTGTAAAATTTCATCTCAAACCAATATATCTACTTCTCTAAAAACATCTTTGAAGCTTCGCTGCCCAGAATCCAGAACACTGGCAGCAAACCTTTTCTTTAAGTTTTTGGGGTTTTTGAGTTAGAAAACTTAAACCATGGCTTAATCCCACACAAAATCATGTTTTAAACACTTTGGAACCATCAAAAACTTCAAAATCAAACCCTAAAACCAAACTCCAACCAGTAGTACGAAAATTCAAAAGTTAAAGCTTAAAAGATTCGAGTTGTCGGTAGTTACCGGTTTCGGAACTTTGGATTAGTGGACCAAGTGGTTGAGAGCTTGAGTTGAGTTATGGAAGCTTGATGTTCTCCTCCTTCCTCTTCAGCTGGAGCACGAAATTTTGGGGGAAAATGGCTGATCAAGCTTCCTTTATAATATCCCCAAAAGTGCCCCTTTAGTTCATATAACTAATTAAATTTTCTAGTTTAGTTAGGATCTAACTATCATTACTTGGATAATTTCATGTGCAGATTTTTGGAGCTTTCTAGGAGCACATGTGGTGTGATATTGCTGCCCATGATCTGATTTTCCATTTTAAATTTTCATATGAATTATCCCATGTGTTTTTCTAGAAGACTTTTTGACCCACATGCCTTGACTCACTTGACCAAGCTTTGAACATTCAACTTTTGTCAAATTTGGGCAGATTTCATGCGCATGGAATGTCCCAAAATCTGAACTCCAATAATTAAATCCACTTTTCCACTTTATTAGTCAATTTCGGGCTCTACCGGCTCCTATCGGGTCCCATCGGGTCCAAAAACGCATCTTTTCATACTTTCTCTGACCTTGCCAAATATTCTCCTCCGCTTGGGCATATTCATGTGGCGCCTTCCCCTTTCCAAAGTGGCCCCATGTTTGTCTCATTCTGTCCAAAAATAATCCCCTAACTGGTCGCTATCGGTCCCCTTTTATCGGTTTATCGCCTGCGGGTCCCATGTCTCATGTCTGGACCAGAATATGGGTAAAATCATCAGTTTTTTCTCTCCCTTCTCATACAAAACGAAATTGAATGTCCAAGAGTCAAGGAATTAACCCTTTTGCCCTTGCGTCATCATACCGGCTTTATGCCTCACCGATATCTTGCCCTGGGCCCACATCTTTTCAAACCTGGGTCCGCCAGAGAGTGGGTAACCTTCTGGACCTTTCTGGGGTCCACTTCCTGTCTCCTACTATACAAACATCCTTTTCCAATTAATATTTTTGTTACAAGATATTATACAAATAGTAACCATTCGATTACAGTCAAAATTCTTCACTAGCTACTCAACGATTTCAACTTACACTATTTACAACAGCAGGGGTGTTACACGAGTCACAGCTCATTGCCGGGAACTGGCCGCCAAGCAGTTACTCGCGGCAAAATATAATCGTAAGGTTCGACCACGATCCTTCAACCGGGGTAACTTGGTACTTCGGCGGGCCGACATAGGTAACAAGAATTCCCGAGACGGAAAAGCGCGCAAATTGGGAAGGACCATATCGGGTTAAAGAAAAGCTCAATCTTTGGGGCATATGTTCTTGAAACCTTGGCAAGGAAAGCTGGTTAGAAGGACATGGAATGCCGATAAGCTAAAGATCTATTACAGCTAGGCCAAGGCTACTGCTCGGTCATTTCTTACTTTCTTTTATGTTTTTTGCAATTGCTTTCCAACTGTTCTTTGCTTTGCATTTGAATAATTTATGACCATTTGTGCGCTCTTTAGAGCTGCTTTATTTAATGAAGGAATCCCTCAAGGAAAGGTGTCAATATGCACAATTATTTGCTTAAGCATGAAGCCGAGGCCACTAAGCCCGGCAAAAACCTGACTCTGAGGTACTTATACCCGGTCAAAAACATAAAAACATCTAGATGTATGACATTGGCCGTTGTACTCCGACGTGCATTGGTAAGAGCTCGGCGAAAACGCCATACGTGGCCTTCGCGAAATTGACGCGTCAACGCTCGCCCGAGTTAAGAAAGCGGCTGCCATTCCGACCTTGATCAAGTCAAAATGTCAGATTTGAGGTAATAGACACATCGGTCGACATGTGACAGCCTCGCCCTTAATTCGGTTCCTATCACCTTTTCCGGCCATATAAGCCGGGATGAGGCAGTGCGGTTAAGTTAACACCCCCAGAGGGTAAGACGTAAAACTTTGTCCCACACTCCCACACCTCAGTGTTGGTCGAGTAAACGACTCGTATCGATACGATCAATAAATTTCAGCTATGGAATTTATAAAATGGCGAAAAGGGTGCAGCAATAATTCATCCATAAGTCATAAAAAATATTTGAGATGGTTACACAACGGCAGAGATGCCGGAAAACCTTCAAAAGAAAAGAGGCACGTACGCCCACTAAAGGCGAAGACAAACTTAACTAGACGGGCCGGCGGCCTCTTGAGAACCTTTGGATGCCTCGATCTCCGCACTCGAATCTCCTCCCTCTTCTTCGGATCGGGACGGATTGGCGGAAGGAGGTTGATACGGAACTAAGACTCCGTCCTCAACAAAGGCGCGAAAGTCATAGCCGTCCCGGGTTCGGCTTCGCCGTCGGATTCAAGCAAGCTGGATCTGCTCCAAGGCATTGTCAAAGCAATCGGCGGTTTGTTTGCTTTAGGAGTTCGTCGGACTCCAAGCGCGCCTGCTCCGCTACGGTGAGGGTCACCTCGGCTGTTGTAACCTTAGAAGATAGCATATCACGCTGTTTCTGAAGGGTTCTCACCGCTTCCATACTCTCGCCCAGCGCTTTCTGGGCCCGGACACACTCAGAGGCTGACTACTCCGCCCCTTCTCGCGCCTGTTGCAGATCTTTTTCAAGGTTCACAAACGCGGCCTTGGAAGCATCCCGTTCAAGCCGGGAGGTATCCCGCTCCTCCTCCATAAGGTGCAGCTTGGCCTCAGCATCGGCCAAAGCCTTTTTTGTGGACGCCGCCTCCTCCAAAGCCTTTCGCAGGGCCACAACCTCCCCCTGAGACGCTTTCAGTCGTCTATTCTCTGCATCTGCCAAAGTGTACTTTTCCCTCACAATCACGTAGGCTTGCAGCAAACCAATAGATTTACACAGGTACCGCTCTGCTGCAAGCACCTCCTGAGCACTAAGCGGGGACAAGGCCCGGCTCTCCATAAATTCCCGGGGGAGGAACGCGACATCCGGCTCATCGGTCGCCCCCTTGTCCCATATGAAAGCTGCGAGGAAGCAAGGAAGAAGGACGTAAGGGCCGGTTGAAGCGGGATGAGGAGGCGGAGTGGGCGAAGGCACCGGAAGAACCGATGCCGAAGGAGCGGTCGTGGCCTCCGTAGATGCGGCTTCACCCGCGAGACAAAGAACCCGTTTCCCTTTGGAAGTTTCGGGAACACCTACACGAAGGGGATCGGAGGGTACGGATGGAGCCGACTCCTCAACACCTGAGACCTTAGCCTTCTTAGCCACAATAGAGGCATTAGCCTCGGGCACAGCAGTCTTGATAGGGGCGGCCCGTTTCCGAGACCGACTACTCGGAGATGCCGCGGCCGGATTCACTTTCTTCAAGTAACCAGGAAGGGCCTTCATGTCTTGAGCTGAAAAGGGCAGGTAAAGGGAAATCAGTAATAAGCACAAAGTATGCCAACAATATACAAAACATGACCAAAAGAAAAAGGAACGTGGCAAATAAGGGACTCCTACAAGTAGAGGGGATTGGCCTAGATCCCTCCCCGGTTATGAAAAAGGCTGCACTCTGGATGCCATACTTCTCCACGTAGGCGTCCAACCTTGGGACGTGAGGGGCCATCTCGGGTAGGAGATCATCTTGCGAGTTCTGGAAGGACGAAGGGGTTGCTTTGTGGTGACTCTCCATCCAATATAGAGGGAAACGCCACACTACATCGCAGCCTCGACCCCCTTCAAAAACCAAGTCGGCTTCCCGAGGCACGGCGACAACCTTGAAAAACGCGTTCTTAAACCGCTTAAAAGAATCGGAGAAGGGCTTCATGAGCTTCGGTCGGGATTAACGCGGAGAGCACCAGCCCTTTTAACTTGTCACCTTCCTTAGGAGAGCCAGGGGTAAAGGGGCCGAAGTAGTAGAAGAAAAGATTGGTCGAGCAAGGGATTGGAACCGGGTAGGAGCGACACAGTTGCTCGAACGCTACAAGATAAGCCCACCCGTTCGGATGAAGTTGAGACGGGGTGAGTCTCAGGTGCATCAGGGCAAGCATTTGAAAATGGGTGAAAGGGAAGCAGATACCAACCCGAGTAAGATAATCCCGGTAAAAATGAAAGAAATTGGGACTACCTACGTCCCGTTCAGCACAAACAGGCTCGTCGGCCTCCGGGCGGCGTAGGACGCACCCCTCCATGGCGGGTAGATCCAACCGGGCAATGTCCGTATCCGACATAATGGACCGGGTCTTCAAGACCTCGTGGGACACCCAGGGATACCTACGACACGGGGCCTCGGGTGGACTAGAAGAGTCCGATGCCTCGGCCTCGGCCTTTTTCTTTGAAGGCGAGATTTCGGAGCCATTAACCTATATGCAACATAAAATGAAATTAGCGAGTTGGAAATACTGGTAAAACAATGTTAGAAGGCAAAACAGATGGCGGACTCGGATGAAAGGGCACGCCGAAGAGGGGCCCGAAGGACGCCGTGCGGCAAGAACCAAGAATCGAGGTAGCTCGGAGTCTTCGCCGCGCGCAATGTGGAATGAACTCTCAGCCAAGCAGTCCCAGCAAGGTCCGAGATAATCATCAGGATAAGGGTCCAAGCTCGCAGGGGGTGGACCCTCACAAAAGTTGAGCGGTTGGGCCAACAAGGCAGGAGACCGAGAGCCGGCAAAAGAACCAACCCCGGCCCGAAAAGGTGATAAGGAAGGAACGTTGTACGCCGGAATTCGGACCGAGGAAGGTGACAGAACTCTAGCAGGTATGGGTTGGGGCCCGATTCGTCCAGAAGAACCATTCCTACCTCGAAGTAGAGGCGCGACCTTTACGCCGGAAGCTCGGTCCGAGAACCCAATAAGAAGCTCTCGGGTGCACCGAGTACGAAGAAACTCCTCTTCCTCGGGGTGAGCGTTGATGCGGGTCTAAGGAAAGGCCTATTTCTATCCATCGAAGAGGAACTAGAACCTAAGAGCTACAGGCTTTACGTCAAAAGGGAGGAGCATATAGCTCAAAGGCAACAAAACCCAGAAACTAATCTTAAAGGGAAACTCAGAAAACCAGAGGAATGGGAAAAGTAGATAAGAGACCAGAGGATATCTAAACGGTATGAAATATGCCGTAAAAGAGTAAAGAGAAGGACGGAAAATACCTACGTGAGTACGAAGAAGGTGACTTGAACAAACAAAATGGAGAACAATGGAGTTTGTACGGAAGAAATTCGGAGCAAGTTCACAACAAAATTGTAGGTGGGAAGTAATGAAAAATGCAAACATGAAGCAAACACTTCATATAAGAAGAAGGGAGGAACGCGGGGGCAGTTCGGTCTTTGAACATTGACACGATGGGAAATGCACAGAATGACGTAGGAGCATTAAATGTGCACGCAAATCGGCACTCGGAGCGGCGCGACGGCTGCAGACCCTTTCCAATCAGGACAAGCCAGGTGTAAAGCAGCAATGATGGTGCTTACGGAAAGAAGACCAAACGACTTACCCACGAGCAGGGGACTAATCACGTAAGTCCGAGGCCGCCCAATGCACCCCGGTCAGGCAAGACCCAGGGCACCACGCAGACTATCATAAAAGGGATGAGTCGCGGCATCAGAAGCCGGGTTGGCTGAAGCACTGGCCCCGGTCACAAATCAGGCCAGGGGAATCATGCACCTCGGGCGCTCAGAAGCCTGAACAGCCGAGCTGGGGAGCAACTATTACGGACCGGCCCAAAAGCCCCCGAGTCCATAGCATGTTAACAGAGATTTGCCGTAATCTCCCAAAATAACCAGATTAGAAAAGGATTTGCAGTATAATGTAACCTGGGTCGTTTCCCAACGATTGCGATCGGTTCAATTCGAACGACAATAAAACAGTAAAAAATTGGGGGTTTTGATTCAAAGAGAATAAAAATGAAATAACATAACGAACGAAGTAAACACAGATTAAACGAGATAAAGAAGATTAACCCAAGATTTCGAATTCCACCACTTCCCTTCCTCGGACGAAAAGCAGTTATAAGAACTCGTGATCGACTCTGGGCAAACCGAAATCTCGCATTTGCCCAGAAATTCCCTCAACTGAACAATCGTCAGAATTTATTCGAATCGTGGCGTATCTGCATGCGATCGTACAATGATACTTTAACCTAGTTCGAACTACGTCCTTGGGAAATGTCGATCTCGGGCGTTAAATCTAACACCCAATCCGAAAGTAAATCGAATCCGAAATTACAAAACAGAAACGAATTTGTTACCGTTAAGAACGAGTCCTCTGGATAGTGGAATCCTCAATCCATGGGTCAATCACAGTAGCTTAGCTAGTCATGATTATGCAGAACGAAAATCGAACGAAATGAAGAAGTTCATCATGAACACGAAGAACACGATGAACGAGAGGAAGAAGAGATGAGAGAAAATAAAACTTACGTATTTGATTCAAAACTATCTAAAAGCGTGAATGAGAATGTGTTTGTGGCTACTGCCTCACTTAACCTAAAATGGCAAAACGAAATGGGGCTCCAATCCACAAGTCAGGCCCAGAACGAAAATAAGATAAAATGGGCTTTAATTACAAAATTCGAGCCCAAAAATACATATGACTTTGGCTCCAAAATCAACCGCCCTCTTGTCCGAATTTGCTCTTCATGTCTTCATAACAATTGTAGCTCTCTGAATCATCTGAAATATGAGACAAAAATGAGGCAAATCCGATGTCTGGTTCAAGAGTTATGGTAAAAATGGTGAAGCAATGTAAAACTGGAATTTATTATTAAATAATGGCTAAAATATAATAAAAGGCCCAAGGCCCAAATAAGTATAAAAGCCATTATTTATTAGCTAAAGAGTCCTAAATTATAAATCAAGAGACAAAAAGTAGTGTATGAAATATTCAATTATCACCCAAGCGGAGCCAAGAGGCGTAATCCGCTAATCATAGCAGGAGATCCGGAAATCTCGGCTAGGCAAAATCCACCCCTATCATATCGACATGCCGAGATACACGCCCCATTAATGACACGTCCCATTAATGGCACATCCCGGATATCCGCCCCATTAATGACACGTCCCATTAAAGGCGTATCATCCGATATCGCCCCATTAATGGCCCACCATTAATGACGTGCCCGGATATCGCACCGGACACCTCTATAAATACGGAGGGCGGGTAACAAAGTGCACACATTCTAACCTAGACTATTTACATGCAGTCTCACTGTGCACACACACCACCCCTTTGTCGTGTACGGTGATCCCACGCTCTCCTGGTTATCTCCTTCATAGATATCCAGGCCAGCCTATACATCCAAGATCAATCTACCAGCCCTCGGCTGGACATCTGTGTTCTATACCAGAACAGAGTTAGTTTTTTTGGAGATATTAAGAAAGTTGATTGAATTACTTTAAAATATTTATATTTATCATTTTTTCAAACTATTTTGTCTAACTTATAAACTGATAGTATACAATATATGATATGATTAAATAGTTTATTTAGCTTCCTTAATCTCTAAAAAAAAAAAAATCAATCTATTTTATATTTGTGAGTGTGTGTGTGTTTGTGTGTTTATGGTATTCCCAAATCCCAATTGCTTTCCAAGTTGTTTATTTTCCTTTGGTGTATAATTTGATTTTTGAAGTGGGGTTGGTCAGTCAAAATATTGAGTAATATTTCTTCCGGTCTTAAATATAAGACAATGTTGACTTTTTTGGATATATTAAGAAAGCTAATTAAATTACTTTAAAATATTTATATTTATCATTTTTTTCTTCAACTATTTTGTCTAACTTATAAGCTTATATTTTGTCTAAAAATATACTACCTCCGGTCCTAATTATAGGAACATTTTTGTAGTACAACTTACACTACAAAAGTGTTTTTATAATTAAGACCGGAGAGAGTACAACATATGATACGATTAAATAATTTATTTAACTTCCTCAATCTCTCCCAAAAAAATCAATTTTGTCTTATATTTAGGAATGTAGGGAGTAAAATGTTTTCATGTTTGAGCATGAATCAAGAAAGAGAAAACCAACAAAATCATGGGACAATAGGTGTGGGACAAAATTCCTAAGAAAAAAGTTTTTAAAGAATTCATAATGAAAAAAGTCATTGTCCAACTTCCAAATGCTTCAATATCCAATTTAACATGATATCCGAAAGTAACTTTATCTAAAATTAAGAGAAACATATAGATATATAAAATAGTGAGACCTACTTTTATGAGACCCACATGTTAATAGTGACAGTGTGAGACTCATTATGTTATATTCTCATCGTTTCCTTTTTTATTAAGATCTAATTTCATTAAAATATTAAATGATGTTATATATTAATACCCTGCAGCTAAAAAAGGACATGGCTACGAAGAAACAAGAATAGCATGGCTAAATCCTGTCACTAAAACTAACTTTTGAAAATGAAAAAATAATAATAATAATAAATTCCCTATATCTTGAAGAATTATATGTGACTACTGCTTCCAATTCTCTATCTTATGAAACAATTTCTTCCTGCAACAAATCAAGGTTAATGACTCCTTTACTTCCAAGTTAAAAAGGGAACATTTAACAATTCAGATCAACGATGCTTAGTCCTGGTATGGCCAATTGACTTATCAAAATAGCTTTCTTCCACCGCATGCATTGCATTGACTGCCCTTGGTAAGTGACGAAAAATCTCAGAATTTGATCATGATGAGCACTAGATCTTGCAAAATCAAGAATAACGCTCCACCTAGTTGCAGAAATGCTGTTCAAATGAGCAAAAACATTAGAAGCCTGAGGACAGTAGAGGTTGAATTCCCCTACGATGAAAAAGCTGCAATACTAAGGGAAGACGCAACTTTGATCTTCCTTGATAACTGTAGTCGGATCAATGAAGCAGGTGGTTTCTATTCATCCACAACGCAAAAATGAGTTTGATAATCTGAGTTACTTCCTCTAAGAATCCATCTTTGTGAAGCTTGACAGGGACCCTTTTTAGCCAAAATTTCAAAGCCGGTAATGTACTAAAAGGTCAAACAATTGAAAATCCACTAAACCATACGGTCTTTGAGAATGGACAAGTCACAAACACATGCTCTATAGATTCCTCTTGGTTACAACCAAATAAGCATTTAGATATCCACTGAAGGTATTGAATCATTCAAAATCTTCCAAATTAGAAGAAGATCCTTCGAAGGTAGAGAGATGGTTCATAAGAATTTCCAAAAATCTTCATTTTACCTCTGTTGTGTTGAGGGAGATATTTTTGAAACCAAGAGAGACCTTACATTCTACCGAAGGACTAGACAACTAAATTAACTTATCTTGACCATTTAGAAGGAAACAAGAATCCGGAGAAAAGATCTGGCAATGTGAGAAGGATAAACTTCCCTTATCAAATTACGTTTCCATCTAACCGGACACCAGGTAGATGGAATATGCACTAATAAATCCAACACAGTTCTTAGTAATGAAGAACTAGAGGATTCAGACTGCATGGGCCACCACAAATGGTGGTTGACAGAAATGGAATTTGAAAGTGGAGCAAATCACCAAGAGGGGGTGAATTGGGAATTTAAAAATTCTTTTCTAAATACTCTGTTTTTGAATGCTAAAACAGGGTATAACAGAGTAAGAGAAGAAGAAGCAAGGCACATAGGATTTATACTTGTTCAGTTCAATCTCTTGACCTACGTCCAGTCCCCAGACACTCTAGGATTTCACTAACTCAGATGATTACACACTCTGTAACTCTTAGAGTACTCTGTAACTCTTAGAGTAACTCTCTCACTAGAACTTACTCCCCTTTACAAGTTGTAATCAAATATCTCAATCTCCAAGTCCCACGACTTGAGATACTTACAATGAATGATTTCAATAAATGAAACTCTCTCTAAGAGTGGATAAAGATAAGCACTGAAGTACAAATGTATCAAAAGATACTTTACACAAGAAAACTCAAAGAGTAGTTGGAAACTTGAATGACTTTCGTTTTCAGCAGATTGGTTGTTGAGAAGAATTGAATACAGCTCTATTTATACAAAGAGAGCATTAAATGATCGTTGTAATCTTCAATGTGACCGTTGCCTTCATTAAGGAAGGATTAGGTTAAGCTTTGGTCTTCTTCTCTCTCTACTCTTTGGTTAATCCAGTTACACAGACGTTTATGGTTGACTTCTTGACTTTTAATCCGTTAGAAGAGCAGCTACTGGATGTGGAAAGGAAACATTAATCCCTTTGCAACGTGTGTAGAATGATTGTCCAAAAGGATGCAAGTTTTCTAAACTTTGCATTTAATGTGCTGACATCACTTTTTGCTTTTGTTCAAATCTTCATTTAAAGTCCTCTAAAACATCTGAAACTCATTAGCAAACTGATTAAACATATCTAGGAATAGTAATGAGTGATGAGAAGAAGTATTAAGATCAAACATGACGATTTCTCAAATTCAAGCAATTTGATTTTCAAACTTTGCGACACAAACTCGAGTTTGTTCACACAAACTGGAGTTTGTAACATTGCTCAGAAGACAAACTTGAGTTTTCAAATCCTAACTCGAGTTTCCTTCTTCCAGAGAAGAATGTCGTGTTTTGAGTTTAAAAGCACATTTTGAACATAGAGCAAAACTCGAGTTGATTAATGACAAACTTGAGTTTTAGACTTTTATAGTGAAAACATGTTTAAGTCCAAAGGCTCAAAACTAGAGTTTCCAAATGTAAACTTGAGTTTTCAAATCACTGAAATGAGCAAAGCTCTCTGCTTGACACAAACTCGAGTTAGCCAACCTAAACTCGAGTTTTCTTTGAATATGAAAACTTTTGAAAAATCCTTGCCAAGTGGCGGAGTTTTCTAAATAAACTCGGAGTTTTATCAAAGTGAGTAAAACATAAAAGTTCTCTGTCAAGTCTAAATTCGAGTTTTCAAATACAAACTCGAGTTTTTTTAAAACTTTGGAAAACTCTTAGCTAAGTGTAAACTCGAGTTTGTCATAACAAACTGGAGTTTGCTTAGCATGGAAAGCATTGAGACTCTCGACCAAGCCCAAACTCGAGTTTTGAAAACATTAACTCGAGTTTGTTCAAATTCACAAACACTTGACAAAACTCTTCATTTAGTACAAACTCGAGTTTCCTTATCAAAACTGAAGTTTGCATAAGTTTAAAACATTGGGAGCTCTCTGTAAGACCAAAACTCGAGTTTACTCTCGCAAACTGGAGTTTTATTTACTTTGGAAAATATTGAAGAGTCTCTGCATAGTGCAAACTCGAGTTTGTGTCAATGTGAAAAACTTGGAGTGCTCTCTGTGTCTCATAAACTCGAGTTTGCCTATGCAAACTGGAGTTTTCTTAGTTCATTAAAATTGAGCTACTCTCTGTCAAGTCCAAACTCGAGTTTGTCTTTGACACTAAGTTTTTCAACTTACTAAAGACAAACTTCAACTTGTGTTCACAATTGTCGGTTATCATTAAAACACATAGAGAACTAACAAAATTTCCAAATCTCACTTTCCATCCTAAATTATATGTGATTATAGAAGCACATTGGAAAATTCCTTCCCATAACCAAGAATATTTATAAGGTTTCTTCACTAATGATTCCCCTTCATGATATATATATTTCAGATTTAAAGTCTCTACAAGAAGAGAGTCAGACTATTGATAATTCCCCAACTATGTTTTGCAAGAAGAGAATCATTCACTTTGGAGATGGGTTGAATCCCCAATCCTCCTTCCAAGAGAGGCCTGAAAATAAATTCTATGCTTGCCAAATGAATTCTGTTCCTATTACCAGTAGATCCACAGAAGAAATTTGCACATCTTGCATCAATTTTATTGCAGATATATTGGGGAAGTTTAAGGCATGAGATAACATAAAGATTGACTCCCAAAAAAAAGATCTAATTAAAGTCAATGCGGATGCTTGAGAGAGAAGCCTAGCTAGTCTTCCATGTTGTCGTATGCAGTACCATAGAATTAGTTGTATATAAACAACTTCCTTATTCCTTCCAGGATCTACCCAAGTTTCTAAGTATTTTCCAAGTTTGTCAAAGAATCCAACACCGAGAAATTGAGTGTAATAAGACTTCAGGTCATGAGAGAAATTAGGACTACTACAAATAAGTGAGGATTTATTCCTATTGATATGTTGTCTTGATCATAAGCTATATAGATCAAGTGAAGCCTTAATAAAATTGAGACACTGATTAATACCCTCAAAAAAGAAGACTTAGTCATTAGCATATAATAAATGAGAGACAAGCTGAGAGTTATTGCTAACTTTAATTCAAATGGCCAGAATGTTCAAAAATATTTAATATATAGGAGAGCACATTAGCAGCCAAGATGTATAAATAAGGTCATTGGGGGTCACCTTTACGAACTCCTCTTATTGGAAAAATCAAAGTGGTGACTTGACCGTTGAAAACCACCTAATATTGCAAATACTTGTGACACATTGTATGGCTAAGGCTATCCATTTATTTGGGAAGTTCATCTTTTAAAGAACTACGTAAATGAAATTCCAAAAAAAAGTGTCAAATGCTTTAGAAAAATCAACTTTAAGAGCCAATAGTTTCCATCTTCCTCTTCTCGGTAAATGAATTTGATTGGATCAGCTGCTAATAAGGTATTATCAGAGATAATTCTCCCCTCGATAAAGCACATTGAAATGGTGCTATATAGCGCTATCAAGAATTATCTTCATTCTTGTACAATCACCTTCGAAATAAATTTTGTAAACAATATTGCATAGGATTATAGGTCTCAAGTCCTTAAAATTCTGCACCTGGTCTGACTTGGGAATTAAAATGATGTTTTTCTTATTAAAAGACTTTAACATAAACTCAGATTCCCAGAATGAATTCAACATCTTTAATAAATCAGATTTGACCGACCATATCCCGATTTTCTAATAGATATGAGCATGAACTCCATCTTGACTAGGAGCACTATTTTTTTGGAATGAGAACATTGCTTCTTTAATTTCAGAGAGATTAAATGGCAGTAGAAAACTCTGAAAATGTTTGAGGTAAGACTGGAATTGACACTTGATCAAGAGCTTGAAGAAGATTGTCCACTATATTCTCATTATTTCAAATAAAGTCACTTTACGAGATCCATTCTATTTCATATTTTATCTACCTTCTATACTTAATTCTTTTGAATTTTTTCACTTATCTATATCCCATGCTTCTGTTAGATTTCTTTTCATCTAACATCATTACAATACTTGTAAATATTCTATGTGACTCTACAAGAAAGGAAGGTGAACGATATATCACTGACTAAATCAAAACACTATGCAAGGCTATCCCACAACAAAAATGCAAGTCTGTCCTGTCAGAAAACTGATATATCTCTCATCAATTACTCCTTCCTTTCTCAAAAACTGAAACGTACCAAAATGTTTCATTCTAGTTAGAATAACATAAACTTAACTCACATAATGGGATAACAATCTGTTGAAATATACTCCCTCTAAAATCCTATTATTTGAATGGGCTTCTCCCTTTTTATTATAACGTTTCATTTGAGTTGATTTCATAAACAAAAATAATAAATAAAATAAAATTTTACCCATTTTGCCCTCACTTACTCTCACATCTTTTATTCCCCATATATTCTCTTTCTTTCTTTTCTTCTTTCTTTTTGATAATAATGAAGACACCTCAGCTAACACTCATGGGATTATCATTCCCATTACAATCCTTACATAAAATCGCTCTCAAATCATCAGGAGACTAGTAAAACTCATATAGGTCCAGTCCTGCTTCAAGTCCCTTCTTCGCTAAAAAATCTGTTGTAGAATTACAAGACCTAGGCACATACGTACACTTTGTGGTCCGTCCCATTCCAGCAATAGTTGTACTCCATAATTAGGGTTGAATCACGTTGTGAACTTCCCTATGCACAATGAAGTATTAACTGTAGACACTCGGTAGAATCTGTTTCTAGCCATACTTGTCGAAAGCCCATCATCATCCATGCATTTTTAAGACCTAGGAGGCACGCCCAGATTTCAGCAGTGAGTTCATCCTCATTCTCAACGGGACACATGAAGCCTTCACATGAAGCCTTTAAGAAAGTCCCCTGAAGAGTTACGAACAACCCCTCCACAAGCAGACAAGTGCAAAAGTCTAGAGTATGCACCATCCGCATTCACCTTCACCCACCCCTTTGGGTGGCGCCAACTCTCTCGGGTAGGGGCTAAAGTAACCCCCTGAAGATTTAACCCAGCAAGACAGTTATTGGTTTTGTGCATGGATTCCATCATTTCATTTGTACTTGCAAGAAAATGATCATCCAATGTGTACTTATTCTCAAAAACCACCAGATTCCAACGATGTCAGATCCACCAACACATAATAGTAAATTTGGAGGCCCAATGTTTGCATGCTTCTTTTTTGCCTCTATCATTCCACCATACCCAATCCGAGGTATTCATATTACAAAATGTGAGCCATCTCTCAGTAGGCACTATTTTCCTCCATAACGATCGTGAGTGTGCACTGTCTCAAAACACATGAATGGTGCCCTTAAAATTCTCTCCACAGAAGGTGCAGCTTGAATCCGCTGTCAAACCACGTCGTGCTCGGTTGTGAGAAGGCATTGCCGAGCTAATAGCTAGAGAAGCGTCTTGCATCTATGCGGTGCTCGAAATTTCCACAAGCTACTCCAGTCCCTACCTTGATACATCATGTCTCCTTTAAGAGCCCTATAAGCAGACTTGATAGTGAATCCCCCATGCTTCTCCCATTTCCAGGTGATACTACCTGCATCATTAGTAATAATATCCCCCCTTTAATGGCCTCCCATGTTTTTTTGATCCCCAACCACACATTTGAGCCCAGGTGTTGCGGATCAATCTGAGGAAGAAGATCCTCCCCACACCTATACTTATCATGTACCACTTTAACCTAGAGGTCATCACTGTGAGTTACAAGCCTCTAGCCAAGTTTCATAAGAAATGCTTGGTTATGATACTTCGTATGTCGCAAACCCAATCTGAGGAAGAAGATCCTCCCCAACCAAGTTTTTTTGATCCCCAACCACACATTTGAGAGCCCAGGCGTTGGGGATCAATCTGAGGAAGAAGATCCTCCCCACACCTTTACTTATCACGTACCACTTTAACCTAGAGGTCATCCATGTGAGTTACAAGCCTCTAGCAAAGTTTCATAAGAAATGCTTGGTTATGATACTCTGTATGTCGCAAACCCAATCCACCTCTCCTTTTAGCCTTACACACCTCATCACAGGCAACTAGGGGCATCTTTCTACTCTCCTCTATGTTACCCCACAAGAAGGACCTGTTTTGTTTATCCAGACTTTCACAAACATTCCCTGGAAGGTAAGAGGGCATCGTATATGCCGGTATAGCCGAAGAAACCCATGAGATGAGTGTGGCCCTGCCAGCCAACGAGAACGAGCTAGCTTTCCATTTGGTTAACCTATCTTTTACCTTATCCATCACCTCCTGAAATGACTCCTTCCCAACCCGCTTATGGTGAAGTTGGACCCCAAGATATTTCCCAAGATCCATTGTTCAAGAGAAAATCATAACCATATTGAGCTCCGTGCTCTTGTTATGATTAATATTTTTAGAAAAAAATATTCTAGTCTTTAAAGCACTCACCTTTAAACCCGAACACTCACAAAAATGAGACAAGCAATCCCTAATCATCTCTGCTTGATGTAGGGAGGCTTTTGTAAATAGCATAATATCATCTGCGAAGAATAAGTGTGATATGGAAGGACCCTTCTTCGCAAGGCAAATAGGCTTCCATTTCCCTGTCTCTATTCTTTCTTGAATCATATGGGCCAGCTTTTCAATGCAAATAACAAATAGGTAGGGGAAGAGGATCACCCTATCGTACCCCACAAGATGATTTAAAGAAACCTTATCTCCATTCTACAATAACTAAAGATTTGTCATGGTAATACACTGATCAATCACCCGGATCATGTTGCTAATTTCCAATTAACCCTTTCATACGCCTTTTCCAGGTCAAGTTTGATGCCCATAAATCCCTTCTTTCCTCCCACATGGTTCTCATCGAATAAATAACCTCTTGTGCCACAATAATATTATCTGAACTATGCCTCCCTAGTACAAAGCTACACTGGTTGGGGGAAATAATGTGAGACATAAAGCATTTCATTCTATTCACCATTATCTTGGTTACCAGCTTATATATGACATTGCATAGACTAATCGGCCTAAGGTCTATTACCGTCTCGAGGTTTTCCTTTTTCAGGATGAGGATAACCAGAGTTCCATTTACCTCACGAATCTGCTCAGGATAGAGAAATACCTGTTTAACAAAATTCACAACGGAGCTCCGAACCGTCTCCCATTGGTGCTGATAGAACAACACATTAAACCATATGGGCTCGGCTACTTAAGCACACCCATACTAAACAAAGCATCTCTAATCTCATATTCATCAACCTCCCTCTGACACATGCGTACATGAACCTCTGATAAACTTGGGTATGAAGGACGATAAGAAAGGGTCAAATGCTCCACAACCTCCTCTTTGAACAAGAACGAAAAGTACTCAGTTGCATGCATCTTGATTAGGTTCTCGTGAAAGCACCACTCCCCTTTATTTATGCAAATAGCATCAATTTTATTTTGCTTCCTTCGGCTATTAGCCCAAGCATGAAACAATTTTTTGTTCCAGTCATCGTCAATAGCCCAATTAATCTATGCTTTTTGAGCCCATAACAAGGCTTCTTGTGTTAAGGTCTCGTCAAGATCTAGTCACACACTTCTCTAGAGCTCCTCAAAAAATTGGGACTTGCCGCTTCTAGCAATTGACTGATTTATCCCATCCGATCTACAGAGTAGTTGGTTCTTCCTCTGTTAGATATTTCCGAACACAGCCTGGTTCTACTATTTGCAAGTAGAGGTGAAGTTCTCCATATTCACTACCCAATCATGGGAACTACCCCACTCCTTCGTGACCAAGTCATGGAGAACCCATGATGCAATAAAACGAAATGGCTGCTAGTGTTTCTCTGTTGTTGCAGATTTCTCCATATGTAACAATAGTGATCTATGATCCGACTTATATTGTGGCAAGTGCAAAATCTTCGTATCAATGAACCAAGCACACCATTCTTCATTCGAAAGACCCTATCCAAACAAGCCTCCGTATTGCCAGGTTTCCAAGTATAAGACGAACCATCAAATCCCAAATCCACCAGTTGCATTTCTTCAACCCATCTAGAGAATTCCCGATCCAAAGGTGACTTCGAGGCTGCACAAGAACGTCTCTCTTTCGCAAACAGGGTGGCATTAAAATCCCCCCAATGCACCACAGTGCCTGAACAGTTTCTTTAACTTGAAAGAGCTCGGTCCGTAACGTACGCTGGTACACTCTGTTAGGGGTCGCATATATCACAGTAAAACACCAAACTTGGTTTTGAGTGTTCTCAATCTTCATGTGTATAAATTGTTTATGTTGCTCCAATACCTCAATCTTGGGTGCTCCTTCCTCCCGGAGGCACCATATCCCTCCACTATAACCCCCAGCTGCAATAAAAACATACTTACTATTACAAATTCTTCCCTCCATCTTCTTCTCGTCCAATCATGTTTCCATAATAGCTAGCAAATTTAACCTATAATGTTTTTTAAGTTCACATACAAGACTTGGAAATGACTTCAAGCCTGTACCCCACGAATTCCATAGCATAAAAATCATTAAAACATGGATTTTATTGTGGAGGTCAAGCCACACCCCCTCCCATTTTCCACATCTGACTATGCAGCGCCTTGTTCCTCCAGCCCCATATCAGAAACCTCCATTTCCCCCGACCCAGTGCCTTCTGTGTTACTTGTAGAAGAAGTTTGGTTATTAAGGTCATGCATGAAAGATGGAGTTAAATCCACGAGATTATTATTTAACAGGGTAACGTGTTTAAAAGGCGCCTCATGAGTAGCCTCCAAATCCTGTAATTGAGAGAAAGGATTTGTCATATCAATTGGATGGGCCCCACTGCTATTCAACTCCTTCAATTTGGTCCTTGACCGTGCGTTGCCTTTATTCTCTTTCCCATATAATTTATTCTTCTCATCCTTTTCCTTTTTGACCCAACTACAACCCATTCTTCCTTTTTTTTTCCATGTTTAATAGGCTTCTTTATTCCCCCCATGGACCCTGCCACTATTATCTCCTTTTCAAAAACCTTCCCTGTCTTGCGCGATTCCACCGAATTTCCAACCCCCCTAATCACATCATGCATATTTCCAATGATCCCACTCTTCACGCCCTCCTTTCTCGTCATGTTTTGATGACTCCTCTCCAAATCCCGTCGAAAAATCATTTAGGGATCGAGATACTTGCTGCCTCCGGAAACCACCTGCTTGGTCGTCCGAGCTACTTCATCCCGATTGTGCTTCGGTCCCTTGCCACCCTCTATCGCCATGGAAGTCCTCACAGGTGTGTTCCTTCCACTCGGTTCGCGTTGCTTCCTACGTTCCTCACCATATGCCATGGTCGTCGTTCTGCCACTTTATTTTTTACCGTCTGCCCCCTGTTTTTGTTCTTGTCTCGAATCCTCAATGTTTTCATTCATATCAACCACCATATGTTCCAGGCACTTCATCCTTTCATGTCCATAAAGCCCACACTCGAAACACACTAAATATAAACCTTCACACACTAACAGCTTGTTCTCGTCGAATGCCATGAACGCCGGTGATAATGGTTTTTGAAGGTCAACCTCAACACAAATCTAGGCAAACTCACTTTTTTTTTTTTTTTTTTTGCTAGATTATATTTGCATTGTATTGTCGTTGTCCCAAGTCTCCGTGTAAAGTTTATTGGCTCCAAACTAATTGCTTTATCCAAGTTGGCCAAATACAATCAATCCCATTTTACCTTATGTGGAAATTACTCCTAGACCTTTTGTTAGCAGGGAGGTCTCTAATCCTGCCAAAGAAGCCACCCATTACTCTAAAACATGTAAGCCAAGCTTCTACCTTTTGCCTATTCAATATCTAGCAGCCAAGGGTGGTTCTTGTGCACTCATGTAGAATTTCTCTAAGAATTCAGCTGGCTTCAAGCAATATATTCATTATGATGCATCTGATTTGATATGAAATTCACCCATCCACTGTTAACCTACATACTTGGGGACAACATATGAAGGATGTAGTAGAATAATCTTTTCTTAGTCACAATAATTTTCTTCAATGATGATCCCCATCATTCATACCCATGACGAATTGAGACGAGGACCAAACATAATAATTCCTTGCTTCCAATGGAGACTATAAATCGACCATATTCAATGAAATAGAAGTTGAAGCAAAACCATGATGACTTAGAAAAGTTCTTTGCCACTGCACGGCAATGTGAATGAATCCTTACCGCATTGTTTCAAAGCCCTAATCATCCTTGATAGCCAATTATGATTTTTCATGAAGCAACAAGAACTCAAAAGCAACTTGTATATTACAGATAATGGTATCCAACACCAAGAACTCAAGGCACCATCACAATTATCCATTTCTGCATCTCTGTATTGGGGCAGCAACAATGATTTATGTATCTTGATTTGGTCCCCTTATATGTTGCATCAATAACCATATCTCTATAATTTTGAAGTTCATCTCCCTACGATGTTTCATATTCCAAAGCCTTTCTTCACATGTTTTGTCATTAATGACTTCTCCAACATATTCAATGACAAAGTCCACCCCATGAGTAAGAAAGGAACTTTTGTTTAATTAGTTACTTGCAAACTACAGAGAGGAAAACCAGAAATTCACAAGAAATCTATACAAGTCTTGCAATGGCAGGAAAATATATATATGACCAGTACCAAGAATTGCAGCACACACTCCAAGGTCGATCAGAACTGTGAAAAATGATGAGCTGTCGGTGAAGAAGTCTCTGAAGCCATAAAGGAAAAGGTTCTGCAACATCTTTGAGAGCTATTACGAGTCCTAACGGTGAACAGAGAGGGTCCGGAGTTGATTCTGTCATACTTAGACTCTGCTGTTATTGCGATTTCACAATGATTTTAGTATACTCCAGAAGACTTTCGATTTCAAAAGCAATAAAAATTGAATTGAACAATTTGTTTTCTTTAGTTACTTCATTCTCTATTTATATATAAGAGCATCCTTACGAAAAGTATTTTGTTTTCATCGAGTTAAAAAATAAAAAAAAAAAAAAAAAAAAAAAAAGAAGGAGGTAGTGTGTGTGTATAGAAAATTTTAAGAAAAGGGTTGGACCAACCCACGATCTAAAAGTATGGTGAAATCTCATTTCCTTCTAGATGATACCAATATTAGATAAGACAAGCCGTCTATTACCCTCAAGCGTTTACTTAAACACCTAAGAAGTTAGGATGTCTCTCCAATGCCTTGACCAACTCAAGTATTTCAAACTCCCTCTCTTTAGTGAGATTATCCGACTTTTTGAGTTAAACCCAAGGATGAGGGGTAGAAGGGAGGCAATATTAGAGAAGCATTTCAAACTCCCTCCCTTTAATAAGAGTATCCAACCCTTTTGCTAATTAAACCTAAAGATAAAGGGTAGAAGGGAGGCAGTATTAGAGAAGTATTTCAAATTTACAATTATTTTATACATGTACCTACCCCAATAAAAGGAAAAAGGACAGCCTAACAACCAACCTATGTGGGCCAGACAAATGGGCCTATTTAGCGCCCAATTAAATATGTTAAGCCCAAGTAGCTAAGCCCACTCTTTGTTGCCGCTAAAGTCGTTGAGCTTACCAATACCATCCAGTGGCATACCGTAGCCCCAGCTTATCAAACCCTCTTTTTTTTTTCTTTTTTTTTTTGTTGCGAACCATATCAAACTTTTCTATACCTTTTTTTTTTTGTCAAACAAACTTTTCTATACCCAAAAAAACAAAAGAAAACAAAACAAAAATTATTGCCCATAGCTTAGCCGCCTATGAATCATGTCCAAGAAATCATCTCGATACATCATAACATATCATTCCAACCTCCCTCGTTTGAATCTGGAGAGCTGGGTGTTATTGGTGTGGGCCCTACTTCTTAAGTCCGCATTTTCAAGCCTCTCCTTTTTCTCTAATTTCCTTTTAATTTGTTGGATTTAAATCCCAACGCTGCCAAATTATAATTTTATCATGTGATTTTTGTATTTTCCTTTCCAATATAATTGTAAATCGTTTTAATTAATTTCATTTATTTATCTACTAATATCTGGTATTAATAGCAATCAACTAGTTTGATTCACAAGAATGTAAGTCTATAATAGTAAACCACCAAATAATTATCGTGGTTACGTATTCAGATTCAAACAGAAGACCACTAATAAAAAGAACATTTCATTTGATTTTTATAATCTAATATTAAAATATTATTTTTATAAAATTTTAAATATAAATCATTCATATTTAATCCAACAATATAGTTGAAATGACTATGGAAAATGAATCTTAATTTTTTTAAAAAAAATATTTTATTACAATAGCTCTTATTGTTACCTAATTATTTTTAAAATTATTTTTTATTTTATTTAATAATGCTAAATATATTTTTTTAGTTTCTTGTAAAAAAATAATAATAATTCAGAAAATGATATCAAGATCCCAATTAAAAAAAATTAATATAAAAAATTTTCATAACTTAAAATAACAGTCATTGATAATAAGTAAATGAATTATCTCAACAGTCATTAATTTTTTTTTTTTTTTGACAAAAACAGTCATTGATGGTAAATGAACTATTGGAACTTTTTTTAAATTTTTTTTTTTTTTTTTTTAAATTAGGACTTTGGCGTCCTTTTTAAGATAATTTGGTTTTCGTGGGTCCCGCCCATCTCTAAAAATTTCGGACACTAATAAATTATTAAATCCTGACATTAACGTCTTGATCTCCCATAGGAAAAATCAGATATACGAAAATCCTGACATTCATGGGTCCCGTTCATTTCTTAATTGACACATTGTGAATCTTGACTTGCCATCTCTATTCTGATCTCCGGTATGCGCCATGGGAATCCATGACGGTAGCGGAGTCATTTCTTCTTCCTCTTCTTCTTCGTTTTGTACTCGTTTCTGGTCGTCGGCACTTAGAGCCAAGCGCTTGGCCACGCCTGCGGAGAAAGCTGCCCGAGATAATTCCAGCCATGGCCTTTCCCGCCGGCTTGGCATTTTTGACCTCATCCTTATCGGAATTGGCGCCTCCATCGGCGCTGGTATCTTCGTTATCACCGGCACTGTCGCTCGCGATACTGGACCAGGTTTGTTCCCCAATTTTCTTCTCCTTTTCAGCTGAATTGTCGGTCACTATTTCTTTTCCTTTTTAGAAATACGTGATTTTTCGCTAGTTTTTGTCCCTTTTTTCTGATTGGATTGTTGATAGAGAATTTCAAGGGTCCTGTTAAAGAATGAATGAAGATGGAGCGGCTAAGTTCTGCTTTTGCATTTTTATTGTGATATCTAGAGTTCACAGGAAATTTTCTTTTGGGTTGTGTTTCATTTTTACTCTACCTTTATTTATTTACTTATTTCATTTCAACCCGCAGAACATCGTGTTCTCTTGGAAATTGATACGTAAAAGTAGGAGATGAAATCTAATTTGCATTATGGATCTACTGTGGATCATTTGGACTATTTACCCGACAACTAGGAAGCTATATTCCTTCGGGATATGCCTTAAAAGATATTCATTTGATTTTTTTTTTTGGTCAAAGATTTGATTTTGTTGGCTATAACCAATTGTTATGTTTCTTTATTTTTATGGTATTCCTAATATTGTCTTGTGGATCTACAATTCATATGGATATAGGGCCAGCTTCATCTGGGGATTCTAGATTTATGCTAACCAGCGTGTTTAGCAATATTATAGTGTTTGATAAATACAGCTTTTAATGGTCAAATTTCTAAAAATAGAATGTACAGATCAGAGTTTGCAATTAATATCATTTATCTGAATCAGTGATTTTAAATATTCATTGTGTTTTATATCTCTGTGTGCCCGTGTGTGTGTGTGTGACATTTAGTCTAAATATACACGTATAACATAAAATTTTAAGATATAAATGTTGAAATTCATCAAATTCAGCATAAGAGTAAAAAAAGAAATGAGCATGGAAAAAGGCGAAATAAGAAATTTGAGTAACATTATTTCTTTCTTACAAAATTTCTGGTCTGCTGCTACCTCAGTTAAAAGGAAAAGCTCCAAATTTTCCACTTCCATTATTTCTACCTCTACTTATATCAGGTTTTTCTTCCTATAATATGACCAGGCGCCTAAAAAAATTAGAAATGGGTATTTGTTTTATACTCCCTCCAATCCTATTTATAAAAGCCCAATAACCGAATTACGTGGTTTAATAAAGTGGTTGAAATTAATTAAGAATAATAAGTATGTCTTAAAATAAACTCTTTTTTTTTTTCAAGTATGCCTTATTTATAAGGGGCAAGTAAGAGAAAGAAATAAAGTAAACATAAATATTACCAACCCTTTAATTAATGCAATATATATAATTAATGAAGGACACAAATCCAAAAAACCCCGGTAATTGTTGAGACAACTCTTGTCAAACTCCTATAAAAAAGACCAAGACAATTCAAATGTTGAGCTCTTATGAAAAGGACTGGAGGGAGTGATAGGCAACTTTTTTCACCAAAAACCTTGACCAAACAGGATCTTATCTGAGATTTAAGGATGGCAAGTTATATTTGTTTTGAAAAAGGTCTCAAAAGACAAAGTCTTTTGATTTTTGCTCCCAGTTGTCAATTTATATGCTTTTCCCATTTTAGAATTCCCAATTATATGGAGTTTTCTGGCTACAGCAATGTTAAATTTGTGTTTATTTTCTCCTTCTTTGACAAATGTTTTGTCTTCCTTCAATAAGAAGTATGGCTAAATAAAAGACCCGTCGAAATATTGGAAAGCAACAAACTTGCAATGTTAGTGTAGAAAGAGAGAATACTTGGTTAAGCTTAAATAGATAAGCTGAGGTTGAATTATATCTATAATAAAACGAAAGACTGTACAATAGGAAAAATAAGCAATGTGGTGCTAACTACTAAGGATTCTGCCACTTGCCAACTATTTACACTCAATTCTAGCAGTTTAGTCAGGTTTCATACACTTTCTTGTCATTCCTCTCTATTTTGATTTCGATTGAGCTGAAGCTTAATCGTTCAATGTTTCAATAAGATGTATAATACTTCCATTACTTCTTATTTTGAAAAACTTCCGTTTGCAACTATAAAACTGTTTTTAAGTAATGGTCAGAATGCGTAATGCTCATTGTGCATTTAACTTACCATTCTGAACTTGGTGGCTTATTTGTGGTTTGTTGCTTTAATGCAGGAGTAACAATTAGTTTTATACTTGCTGGAGCATCATGTGTTATAAATGCACTCTGTTATGCTGAACTAGCTTCTCGTTTTCCAGCTGTTGTTGGAGGAGCATACCTATATACATATTCAGCTTTCAATGAACTCACTGCTTTTCTTGTTTTTGGACAATTAATGCTTGACTATCATATTGGGGCAGCTAGCATAGCAAGAAGTTTAGCAAATTATGTGATAACAATTCTTGAGCTCTTTCCTGTTTTCAAAGAAAACATTCCTTTTTGGTTTGGACATGGTCAAGACATTGGAGGAGTTCTATCAATCAACCTCTTAGCTCCAATTCTTCTCGTACTTCTGACTATAATTCTCTGTTGGGGTGTTGGAGAATCTTCAGCCGTAAATTCTTTTATGACTGTGACAAAGGTTCCTTTCGTTACTACAAGTTACCACCAATCTATCTAATATTAAGAATTTCTTTACAAAGACAGAAATATAGCTATTCTACTATTTGTTTCAGGTGGTCATTGTTATCTTTGTCATATGTGTTGGAGCTTTTGAGGTTGATGTTTCCAATTGGTCTCCCTTTGCTCCATATGGTGTCAAAAGCATATTTACAGGAGCTACAGTAGTCTTTTTTGCATATGTTGGATTTGATGCAGTTGCCAATTCTGCTGAGGAATCTAAGAGACCACAGGTATGATATGTTGACATCACTCCATTGCTTTAAGAAAAAGCTGGATAATGTATCTCCTATCAGATATAATATACCGTAGGTACATTCCCTTCAGTTCATTCACTTTTTTCTAACTATTATTTCTCTTATTTCTAATATTTCAGCGAGATTTGCCTATTGGCATCATCACAAGCCTGATAGTTTGTATCTTATTGTACGTTGGAGTTTGTTTAGTGATTACTGGAATGGTTCCATACAAGTTTATTGGGGAGGATGCTCCTTTGGCTGAAGCTTTTACATCCAAGGGTTTAAAATATGTTACTGTTCTGATTAGCATAGGTGCTGTGGCTGGACTTACAACAACACTCCTAGTTGGTCTTTATGTCCAGGTTAAACACTTGAAAACTTTTGATACTTGATGTGCCTAGTTCATATACCATGGACTAATGGTATGTTTCTCTTGAGCAGTCTCGGTTGTATCTAGGGCTGGGAAGGGATGGCCTACTGCCTTCAATATTTGCAAAAGTAAACTCCACGCACCACACTCCTGTTCATTCTCAGGTCTGGGTCGGTGGCATTGCTTGTGTTTTGGCTGGACTATTCAACGTGCATGTGCTCTCGCACATTCTTTCTGTTGGTACATTGGTAAGAGTCTTTACCAGTTCATGGCATTAAAGCTTTTGACTAATCTCTCTCATTGCGATGTATTTCATTGCATTTTCTGATTAAGGTTCTCAGAACTTTTTAATACAACCCAGTTTTTTTTTTTATGCAAATATATAATGTATAACTGGACTTTGTTTGTAAATAGTCTTGTTTACATGTTATTTTAACTTATTTCAGACTGGCTATTCAGTTGTCTCAGCATGTGTAATAGCTATTCGCTGGAGGGGTAAGACATGTAGTCAAGTCTCATCATCAGCTTGGAGGGAAGGGGTCATTTGCCTAATTGCTATTGCTATTTGTGGATTGGGGCTGGGGTCTCATACCGCTATGATGTGTCACTTATTTTTCTGATTATCCTTTTAGTCATTGCAATCATTGCTTCTGCTGCTCTCTGGTTCCGGCAGGTAACTTTAAGGAACACAACAATTTATTATTGCCTGTTGCTTGGGATTCATCAAAGCTATTGCATCAAAGACAAGGTTGAATATAAGATCTAAAGTCGAAATATGAATGAGAAATTATCTGATTATCAGTTCCTTGTGATGGTGTTGATTTATGGGAATAGACTGGCTTAAAACTTATTTTTGTCTAGTTTTAGCTAGATTGTCAATTGGTATATTATATCATTCTGAAAACTACTTTATTTGTTTATATAATTTTGCATGAGTTAGAGCTGAAGACCAACATCCCTTAGAACTACTTTATATAGATAAATAACTTTCTTAGCTGGATCCTTGCTTTCTTGATCCTAATTATTAGTTTTGAATAATAGGTGATAGAAATATGTAGCTAAAATTCTTTGATATTATAATTGGATCTTTTCCTTTAGAATGAAAACGTCTTGAATAGGTCTATTGCTTTCCTTCACTGTTGTGTTCAACAAACGCTATCCAATCTGAATATGTCAGTTGTTCAAAGGGTTGACGCTGTCTCATGAGTCCAGGAAAATCTTTTGCTGGATGATTTCATGATTGTTGCATTTTGATGTATAAATTCTGCTTGTCCATTACAGGTTTATGAAGATGCACTAGGGTTTTCTTGCCCTTGGGTTCCCTTTCTGCCAGCTATTTGCATCTTCTTCAACATGTTCTTATTTGCTCAGGTATGTCTGCTTCCTCTCCTTGGAATTTGGGTGGACCCAAAAAAGCACTTTTGGTGAGACAAAATTATTGAAACCAAACAAACACACTAAAATTTTCCAAAAGAACTTTTATTATTGAAACCGTGGTGTCTAGAAGCCAAATTTTTCTACTTTTTCAAAAGCTATTCTGCAAAATCTATTATCTAAAATCACTTTTATTGCTTTTCTTCAGAAGTTATTCCCTAAAAGCTAGTCCAAAATGAAAAATTTTCATGTTGATGGATTTATATGTCAAAAGCAATGACAAGCACTTCCTTTTTGCAGTTACATTATGAAGCATGGATCAGATTTGTCGTTCTTAGTGTTGTTATGGTTGGCATTTATGCAATTTATGGCCAATATCATGCTGATCCTAATAAGGAAGAGACCATCATTTATCTTCCAGTATCAGAGGAAGAAGCTCGATGAGTTCAGTTTAACTGGTTAAGAAAAAGATAAGTTCAGTCCAATATGATTCCAAGCTTCGTGAGACCGTTTACTTGGTGAGTCGCTGATCTCATAGCTTGTGGCCGGTTCTTGTACAAAATGCTTGTCAATTTCTGGTAAAAATATGTGCGGTAAATCAATAATGATTCATTCTGGTAGGAATCTTAAGTCTACATAAATAAGATTTCTTGGTACAGTTGCTGGTTAAATTGTATATATCCTTCTGAATGAATGTATTATATGTGGTTCATCTTTGTAATGTGGGGGTTCATTTTTCAATATGGTTACACCCTTTTTGTTATCTCTATAAGATGAAAATCAATTTAGGGAATGAAGAACCCTATATACCTGGATATTAGATGACTATTTTCCTTAATCTAAGGGTGTATCAAACTGTATTGAGTCTTCTGAAAAGAGGTAGAGGCAGATGGATTGATTCAAACTTTTTGGTTAACAATTTGTCCTAAATATTTGGTTGTTGATGGAGTACTATACAATTTATGTATCTGATCTTAAAGTATTTTTTTTTTCCAATAGTTTGATAGTTGATTTTTAATAATTCGATGTTTGAAATACTGTCTTTAATTCTTTACCATGCACTTTACGTTTTCAAATTGAGAAATATCTTAAAATTTATATAGGATGAATATGTTATAATTTGTAGAAGAATCAATTGAGTCTAGCAGAAGAGGCTTAATGTCTCACAAAGTTGTGAATCAAGATTTAAATTTTGCGGGGAGGTGTGCTCACGTTGTTTAGTGTCGACATTTTGTGTTTAGTTGTCTCTTGAACTTGAACGGGATGGATTGTTTCTTACAAGAGAATACCTATGAGCTACTAGGAAAACCTGAACTTGATAGAAGGTGAAATGAGACGCATCAATGGGAGAGTCAGTAAGGAGGCTCTATGGCAGGAAAAAAGAGGGAAGCAGATTCTCTCATCTGCTCCTCCTCATCTCTCAATATCCTCGATCTCGACCATACAATATTTGATTCAACCATGTAAAGAGAGACACGTTATATATTTCAAAATACCGCATGCAGTAAATATGAAAATTTTGAAATGTATGACGTATCTCTCTCTACACAGTTGGATCAAAAATTGGATAGCCGAGATGGAGAGATACCGAGAGATGAGAAAGAAGCAGATTCTGAGAGAATCTTCAATAGCCTCAAATTACATGGATAAACTCCAATCAATCTGAGGGAGAAGGAACTTCCCCAACAGACAGTCTTTTGTTCCTAAAAGCATGGGTCCAATCAGAGGTTATCTCCATGACTCCATCAAGTTTGGTGTCTTAGGCAAACCAAAGCGTGCTTGAAATGATGGGATGGCTAAGTCCCTATTTGGTTTCAGTTAGAATCCAATAATCCATCAATACCATGGTTTGAATACGAGTAGGTAGGTAGAAGTTACATGGATCTAGCTTTGGTCCTTTTACATTACCATCCACTGCCGTCCTTTTTGGGCAGTGTTTTGGTGCAAAATGTACCCAGCTGTTTTTTAAAAAAGATAGTTTTTTGTCATCTTAAAATATCTTTTTACTACCAGTCAGTACTTAAAATATTTTTTTCAAGATTAGTCGGTACCGGAAAATATTTTTTCAAGATGCTAAAATAATTTTCAAGTCAAAAAAATATTTCAAGTTATTAATTAAGACTGAAAAGATATTTCAAAATACTAAATGGAATGCTTGAAAAAAATATTTGATAATCTTGAAAAATTATTTTTGATTTTAAAAAAAATATTTTAGGGTATTATTGTATTAAAAGATCTTCAACATGGAAAAGCTATTTCCCAAAAAAGCTATTTCAAAAAAAAGGGGGTGCAGCTTTGGGGGACCCTCCGCTGTGCCAAACTGTTGCATTTTGCTTGAGGCCAAAACAAAATGTTGCCGTTTGAATGAAAAGGACGGTAGCTTATGGTAATGTAAAAGAAATGAAGCAGCTGGATCCAAGTTACATGCTTCATTAAAACCATAGTTTTAATTACTTTCCAATGTAGTGAAACCAAATTTGCTACTCCCTCTTATCCTAAATATAAGATAGAGTTGATTTTCCTTAGAAAAATTAAGGAAGCTAAATAAGTTACTTAATCATATTATATATTATGTATCTTTTATATATCAATTTATTAGTCAAACTAATTAGTTTTGAGAGAAAAACAAAAATATAAATACTCTAAAATAATTTAATTAATTAATCTCTCTAAAAAAGGTAAATTTATCTTATATTTAAGATAGGAGGGAGTATATAAAATATTTAAAAAAAAAAAAAAAACCATCCCTAAATGTGGTTTTCTCCGAAGTAGGGGCTATCTTGTGGTAAGTAATTATAAAATTGAGATTTTATGTCAAATCGGAAGAGAATAAAAAATTTCATATGTTGTAAATCTTTAGATTATATATTAGTTTATTAGTCAAACTAATTAGTTAAAAAAATAATAAAAAAATTTAAAATTTAAAAACATTTGGAAAATTAGTAAAATCATTTTAATATAAAAAATCATAAAAACGTAAAAAGCATGGACCAATAAGCATGTGCCAAGGGGCCTGATCATGGTCTTTCCACTCCATGGCTGCACAGTTCGTACAAGTCATTGGTTGTTATTGGTTGAGTACTGGGAAGCCTCTCCTGTTCTTTAGGGCCAGGCCAGCCAACGGAAAAATTCTTATAGGCTGGACCCTAGGCCACTTTCAGGCTAGCCTTGGTCATCCAAAATATATTGTTTTGAAAAATAATATATTTTCTTTTAAAAAAACATGACTACTTCATAATTTATATATTGTTTTTATATAATATTAAGAAAAATAACTCTTAGATTCATCAATATTCTTGAATTTTAAAGTAAAAATGCACATTTAGTCTTCTAACTTCATATGAATTATTAATCTGATCCTTTAATTTTATGAAGCATTTATTCTTAACACCGTTTGTCAAAATGAAAATTTCTTGTAACGATCATTGTTTTATTTTGAAAAAGTAAACTTGATATGTCAATATATGAAAATATTTTGTCAATATTTAAAACTTAAATATCAGCAATTTTTTTTATTAACAACATTAGTATTAAATGACTGAAAAGGTACTTTATAAAACTAGGCATCAAAATAAAATCATATATAAAGTTAAATGACTTTTTTTTTACACTACAAAAAGTTAAAGGACTAAATATACTCTGTATATTTTTGCCAACTTTTATTATGTGCCCATGTATGTTTCCAGTCAAGTTGAGTCCACTGGCTTAGTGAATATCAAAGAAATGTGGAATCAAGACCTTTTCAGGTACTAATCTTTGGCTCAATTGGTAAAAGGAGTCGGACACTCACTCACCAAAGGGAGGGGTTCGATCCTAAAGTTAGTTAAGGCGTTGGAGGAAGCATCCTAACTCCTAGGTGCCTAGGTTAACGCTTTAGGTTAATAGACAACTCGTCCTGTCTAACATCGGTATCACCTAGGAGGAAGGGAGATTTCGCTCTGCCCTTAGATTGTGGGTGAACCCAACCCCTTTCCACACAAAAAAAATTAGCAAAAAAAAAAAATAAGACCCAGGTATTGATTCTTATTGTGGATGTGAAATTTCTTTTAGTACCACTCTACTCTATGTCTCTTTTAACTAAATCACACGTACCAAAGAGAGGTAGTTAACTCAATGATTATGGAGTAAATTTTTTATTTTGCCTTTATTTATGATAAGCATCTTTCAACTTTTTCTTCTTTCTCGATTTTTATTGGTACAATTAATATAAGCAAAATGTCATTGTTCTGTCATAAGAACACAGATGTCTAGCCCTAGGTGGGCTAGTATGTTTATGTTGGATCGAATAGCTCCCTCTTAGGTATCTATGGATGAGATACCTCGAGAATAGAAGATCACCGTACACAACCAAAGGGGGTGGGGTGTGTGCACGGTGTAAAGGCGAGAATCGTAGATGAGAGAGCTTAGAGATCGTGTACCTTAGGGTTTACCATCTATTTATAGAGGGTACCTTAGGGTTAGGTTTGGATTTGTTGAGCCTCTTGTGCCTCCAAGCCCAAATGTTGTGCCATCACATCGTGCAATATTGGTTGCCTCTGTTGGGCCACACCTTAGTTGGGCCTATTATTTGAATCTATAAGTTGCCCCCGGCTCGGTAGTTCGAGCTTTCCGAGCCTTAGGGATGTATTTTGCCCCAGTCGGCTTTACTAGCCGAGCTTTGCTGTCGTGAGCCTTACATTGCCGAGCTGAATTATGTTGATCCTGGCTGTCAAGGCCGCTTACCTTGAAGATCCGAGGTCTTGTCTCAAAGATCCTGAATAGCGTGGAGATGGTTCGCCTGCATTTGAATCCAGGTGTTGATCTTGGCTATTGAAGTTGTCTTCTCAAAGATCCGAGGTAATGTCTCTAGGATCCGAGATAATGTCGAGGCGGTTTTTCGATTTCGAGGTTGGGATCGTTCTTCACGTTATCCGGGCTAGATTCTTTGTGAATCTTACCCTCTTACGTATCTACCGCGCATTGCCGGGTTGTGTCATATTGACCCGGTTACCGATGTCATTTGCTCAAAGATCCGAGGTAATGTCTCAAGGATCCGAGGTAATATCAGGGAGTTCGCTCGACTTCGAGGTCGGGACCCTTATGCGTTCGCCATCGTTGCCCACTGACACCTGGTGGCTCTGTACTCATGCGGGGTTTCAACCACCACACCTAGTCACCTACGGTTTCCGTGTGCATTTAATTCATCCGTCGTGTCACATGCGTCAGCCCTGCCTTTTGGGCTTAGAGGTCACTAGGGCCGACGAGGCGCCTTTTGTTTGACCTGGATTCGTATCCAGCATTGTTCCATCTTGATTTGCTTTTGTCCGAGTCTTTGACGAGTTCGGATTCGTATTCTCGCTACCGATGTGCCTGTTTAGGCGATAAGTTTTCTCCAAGGCGGGATCTATTTGCCTTTCCCTCGTTCTTAGTTTTTTGCTTGCCTCGGCCTTGGTGAACCTGCATTAAAATTCAAAATTCAAATATCCCTGTGAGGGCTTCCGTAGGGCTTCCATTAGTTCTTCTCACACCGTTGTCATTAACAACTGTATAATAGTTGCCCCCCAGCCTGGCAGTCAAGGGCTGGGCTGTCACGGGGTGCCTTGACTATTTAACTCGGATCTCTCGTCCGAGGTTAATCTTCATTCCCTCCAGCGAGGTGGTTCCCTCGAGATGATGCCGCTCCTCCGAGTTGAGGGTTGAGGCTTTAGTTTTGCTTCTGCTTAAGGCGTCTGTGCCTGCTTGACTTTGAGTTTTCCGGTGTCTCGTGTGCCGGTTTGACTTTAAATACTCCCGCCTATGCCGTTTTGACTTTGAATGTTCCGCGTCTATGCGGTTGTAAGTTATGACAATCTCGATTATATAACCAATTAATTGCCATACCATTTTTGAACTCTAACCGTAGTTAGAAATTCATCGACCGTAGTAGGTACGGGTCTTTTATACTCGACAAGAACTTAATTCGGGAGTGATGGGCGTGGTTGTCTGTTTTAACCTCGTGGGGTGTTAACTTAACCGCACTACCTCGTCCGGCTTGACTAGTCGGAAAAGTTAATGGTAATAGAAATAAGGGCGAGGTAGTCACTTGTTCAACCCAGGTGTCCATTACCTCTAATCAAACATTTTGACCTGATCAGGATCAGAATGACAACCCGCTTTCTTAAATTGGGCGAGCGTTGACGCGTCAATTTCGCGAAGGCCACGTATGGCATTTTCGCCGAGCTCTAACCAATGCACGTCGGGGTACAACGGCCAGTGTCATACATCTAGATGGTTTTGTTTGTGACCGGGTTTGGGGACCACGGTGTCATGCCGGGTTTAGATACCTCGGCTTCATGCCGGGTTTAGGGACCTCGGCGTCATGTTTATTACCGGGCGTAATGACCTCGGTGTTTCTTATTTCTGACCGGGTGTATTGACCTCGGTGTAATGCCTGGTTTAAGGACCTCGGCTTTATGGTTATTACAGGGTGTAATGACCTCGGTGTATCTCTTTGACTATCGATCCGGGGTCCTTTTAAGGAGCGCGCGCGGAGTCAATTGTACTTTACACGGAGCCCAGATTTTAACTGGAATTCAGTGTAACCGGGGTCCGCCTTCCTTTTGCTTCCCGCACAACTATCCAAGGAACCCGGATTTTTACCAGATTCGGTGTAACCGGGGTCCATTCAAGAATCTTCTTGGATCCCGAACGTTAACTAGATTTAGTTAACCGGGTCCGACTTCAAAACTTCACACGGAAGCGGGATTTTAACCAGATTCGGTATAACCGGGTCCGCCTTCAAGAATTCACAGGGATCCCAGATTTTAACCAGATTCGGTGTAACCGGGACCGCCTTGAAAAATTCACACGGAGCCCGGGCTTTAACCAGATTCGGTGTAGCCGGGGTTCGCCTTCAACAATTCACATGGAGCCCGAGCTTTAACCAGATTCGGCATAGCCGGGGTCCGCCTTCAAAAATTCACACGGCGCCCGGGCTTTAACCAGATTCGGCGTAGCCGGGGTTCGCCTTCAACAATTCACATGGAGCCCAGGCTTTAACCAGATTCGGCGAAGCCGGGATCCGCCTTCAAAATTCACACGGCGCCGGGCTTTAACAGATTCGGCGTAGCCGGGTCCGCCTTTAAAATACACACGGAGCCCGGGCTTTAACTGATTCGGCGTAGCCGGGGTCCGCCTTCCACAATTCACACGGAGGTCCTTTTGCAAGGATAGAAGTAGTAAATCATGCAATCTAACAAGAAAGCTTACCAGCTCCTTATTTCCAGAATTTATTTCAATTGGAAGATGGAAAGAATCATGATAAAAGCTGCCCAACTTCATGGTTGGCTGGCTTTTGCAGATAAATAAGATGACCAAGAAACGGTTTATTCGTAGATGAGATTTTACGGAGCCAAGCGTAGACAATAGATGTATGCCTGGTATATGACTTTAATCTCATGAAAATTCATATTAATAAATTGAATTAACCAAGGGAATCTGCTTCCTGAACGAATAATTTCAATAAAGAACATGTGGGTGATTTTCCCAAAAATATTTCCAAGTCAGGGTCTGTCTGCAAACCCATGAGGTCGTATCACGAAGAAATTTGTCACTCCATGAGAAGAAGTGAATGAGACAAATAACAATCACCATTACCACCCCACAAAATAAAAAAGGGTGAAAGAGCGATTTTGCCAAACAACTATTAGTCCAGGAGCGCCTAGCCAAATAACTTTTAAAGAGACCAAAAAGGCCAAAAAACAATTGAATTTCTAAAAAAAATACAACACCGTCGGATCCACAAACTTCCGTACGCACACGTGGGATTATGAAATGGGTGAAGGACCAATTTTGCCAACCAACTATTAAGCCGGGAGCGGTTTTGCCAAATAACTTTTAATGAGACCAAAAAGGCCAAAAAACAATTGAATTTCTAAAAAAAATACAACACCGTCGGATCCCACTAACTTCCGTCTCGCCACATGGGATTATGAAATCCAAATTTGGTCCCTTTTTTTTTTGGTCAATGCCCAGGTGGCTTTTTTTGCAATTTTTTTAATGAATCCCAATTTTTTATCACGCATGGACAAAACCAGATTATGACCTTCAGCTGGGGGCGCCACGAGAAAAATGTGCAGACCTTCACGCCTTCATCGCTGGGACCTTCTCACCGAGACCTTCGACCCTTGAGAACGAGACCTTCTTCTTCTTCCTCCACGGTCGGAATAGCCCAGAATACAAACAGAATCTATTGGGGTTAAAAGGAAAATCTATTGATTTCTTCTCTCCTGGTTGTGGTGGTTGCAAAGCCCTTCATCCAGAGGTATTTTCATTCTTAACTGCATTCGATCCATAGATCATCCCGTGAGATCTTTTGATTTTCCTTTTAACCCCAATATTCATGAATTTCTTGTTTGTATTCGGGCTATTCCGACCGTGGAGGAAGAAGAAGAAGGTCTCACTCTCAAGGGTCGAAGGTCTCGGAGAAGGTCCCGGCCATGATGAAGGCGTGAAGGTCTCGACATTTTTTCATGGCGCCCTGGTGAAGGTCATAAGCTGGTTTTGTCCATGCCTCGATAAAAAATTGGGATTCATTAAAAAAAAATTTCAAAAAAGCCACCGGGCATTGACCAAAAAACATAAGGGACCTTTGGATTTCATAATCCCACGTACTTTCGGAAGTTAGTGGGATTTGACTGTTGTATTTTTTTTAGAAATTCAATTGTTTTTTGGCCTTTTTGGTCTCATTAAAAGTTATTTGGCAAAACCACTCCTGGCTTAATAGTTGGTTGGCAAAATTGGTCTTTCACCCATTTCATAATCCTACGTGATGATAGGGGTTAGTGGGATCCGACGGTGTTGTATTTTTTTTAGAAATTCAATTGTTTTTTGGCCTTTTTGGTCTCTTTAAAAGTTATTTGGCTAGGGTGCTCCTGGACTAATAGTTGTTTGGCAAAATCGCACCTTCACCCAATAAAAAATTGGTTCTTTTAATCTCATGTCGTGTTGCATCCCAATCCGTATAGCAGGATGGAAGTGTAATAGAAATTCCAAAAGCACAACGTGGCATTTGAGCTCTAGCAATAAATGCACAGAAAATGCCAAAAACCCCATGATCTAATCAGGTGCAATAATTTGCAAAATAAGTTTCCTGATTGGAAATCCAAAAGTAATGGTAGCATCCCATCTTGAATAAAAATTCCGGATTTTTCAACCTGCATTGCAAGTTTATACTCCAAATAAACCAGAATTTTCCAAATCTGAATACGCCAATTGCTCGACACGTCATGACTTCTTCAAATCAAGCCAATGTTTGTTTCCCAATAAGAATTGTTTCCAAATCGCTTTTTCTTTGAAACAACATGTCCCAGTTTTCGCTGGAGCATAATTAAATGGTGGATTATAAAGCATAAGGAAAATAAATAGAAGGAAACCACATATGGTTAACGATTCTATATCTAGTTTTGTCGTTCAGAGAAGAGGATCAATGGCTATGGGAACATTCTAACATCTCCAAGATTAAGAGGAAAAAGTTAATCAAAGCTAGAAAACTTATCTCTGAGAGTGGTGCCGAGTTGCATGTCTAGAAAATGCCTTTAAATAATTCACCTCCAGAGCTATAAAAAGACAGCAATGTGACGGAGCTGCAGTAAAATATTTGACAGCTTCTGCATGTCTTCCTGCTTGAAATGCTTCATTCCTTGCAGTCTTCTCGCAAACCATTAGAGGTTTCCATAGCAATTTAAACAAACACCAGCTTCCTGAGAATACAATGTCGGCATATTTTCTTCTGGAGGCATTAATATCGGCATCGTGCATTATATTGTATTCTTGAGTAAAGTTGGGTAATAGCCGCGAGAACACCATTCCCTGAATAATTCCAAAGCTTTATTAACTCCAAGAATATTGATCAAACCCAAAGCTCCTTTCACGCATCTCCTTCAGCAATATGTGCACTGTATCTCGGACATCGTCATCTCGGTACACCTCATCCTTGTTCGACGTTCACACTTCGTCACAGCTGCAGGATGACTTCAAATTACTAGCTCGGCTCTCACATTGAATCGACATCTCGGCGTCCAAGTGTGATACCGGCTTTCATGAAGGCATCCAACTCGGGGCTTGAGGAATTTTGGATTGGGAAATTTCCTTGCTGGTGAATATTATTGTCCCGCATTTTGGAAGTTGAATCAGCCGTAGGTGGGTCACATTATTGATTCTCTAAGGAGAGAAAATTCGAATCTTTGCGTATCGAGCAAAAACGAACTCCAAGGATTCCCACCTTGTAGCAGCGGCACATGCTTTAATGAGCAAAAGGCGATTTGGTCAAACAATATATTAGGGCTTCGAAGAAAGGAGAATGCTGCCAATCTGATCGATCTGATGAGTCTTGAGGAATGCACAAGAACATAATCGTCAAAAATAAACATTAAGCCTTCGATGTATGGAGAGCGAGAGGAAACTCTAGCAAGCAGGAGCAGATCCGGCAACATGCGATTGGGCAAGCAACGTCAAAATCAACATGACTGATTCGCCTGTACTCGATTTGGATTTTTGTGCCAAAGGATCTGACTGACTGCTTGTGGTATTCATGGTCACGGGAATCGAAATTTACGGTTCCCCACGGTCGGCGCTAATGTTCTGTCATAAGAACACAGATGTCTAGCCCTAGGTGGGCTAGTATGTTTATGTTGGATCGAATAGCTCCCTCTTAGGTATCTATGGATGAGATACCTCTGAGAATAGAAGATCACTGTACACAACCAAAGGGGGTGGGGTGTGTGCACAGTGTAGGCAGAATCATAGATGAGAGAGAGCTTAGAGATCGTGTACCTTAGGGTTTACCATCTATTTATAGAGGGTACCTTAGGGTTAGGGTTTGAATTTGTTGAGCCTCTTGTGCCTCCAAACCCAAATGTTGTGCCATCACATCTGTGCAATATTGGTTGCCTCCTGTTGGGTCACACCTTAGTTGGGCCTATTATTTGAATCCATAACAGTCATAATCTCATTTATTACCCTGAAAGTTGACTTATAAATAGGACCATATTTTTTGTTGAAAATGGACTTATAAATAAGATCAGAGTGGTAATTTCTAAGTATATCTATAGACAATTTTCTCCTCCTTCTTGGAAAATCAAACTTGAATTCCTCATGTAAAAACCAATCATTAAAGTTCCATCATTAGCATCAAATTCATCATTGTGTAGGCACTTTTTAAATTCACTGAACCTTTTTCTCTTTTTTAAAAAAATTAGGTAGCACTTTTTTTTTTTTAAGTTTAGAATGCAGACGCAAGCTTTGAAATTTGTTGGATGATATGAGATTAGATCATATTAGTGGGTGATCCACTAATCCTTGTTTACCATTTATCTCGCTCACGTGCTGCTTAATTCGTAATCTCTACAGTTTATAGAGAATCATCACCAAAAAGTAGTCACAGTATCTATCCATGAATTTAAGCAATAAATAAATTTTTACCTATTAATATTTCTTTTTCTTTTTTTTTCCAATAAACAAGAGTTTATGTGAGTGAAATTCAAGGGCTCACTTATCATAAGTAAGGCCTGCCTCTGAATTTGAAAAGTGTCTATCAAAATACTCGTAATTAAGGTTTTGAAACCTAAACCTAGCCGTTAAATTAGTCGGGGTATTACTTAAAAGGTCGGGGGTCATATCGAAGTCAAATCAGAGCTAACCTAAGGCCAAACCCAGTAAGAAAGTGAAGATTTCACTGTAATTAATATGAAATTTTAAAGAAAATTTACAAAAAGAAATTGATTTTTTAAAAAAATAATAATAATACCAAATCGGATTAATACCTAGACCAAATCGGTTTGTCGGTTTCTCGATCCGATCAAGTCTGGGTTTCAAAACCTAACTTATAATTCGTCCATCAACAAAATGTTGACATGACTACATGAGTAACGTGATTTAAGCCTCCAACTTTATGAATAATGGATCAAATTCTTATCAATCAAACCAACTTTTGTTGTAATGTTCCTTAATTCCTGCTCCACAATATAAAATTCCTATATTAAAAATAGAACAAAACAACAACAAAAAATTGCTTAAACGAGTTAGATAGCCGACACTCCTAGTCGAATTCAATGCTGAATTCAAAGTTTTTATATTTATTAAAATAAATGTGAGATAATGGGCCAAAAAACAATAATAAAACAAAATAAATATAAACCCTTTGCAAAAATATATCTCCATTGATTTCTAATCAAATCAAATTAAATCTAATTCTCTCGAGGCGTAGAGACCACTGAAGTGGGTTTTACCTCTAACAATAAAGCTTTTCCATACACACGGCCTGGTTCGAACCCAAGACATCATGTTTAAGTGACTCAATCATCTACTAACTGTATCAGGCTTTTGTTAGTAACTATAAGTTCTTTTGAGCATGCAAAGGAGAATATGATTCAAAAGATAGGCATGCCAAGGGTCAGCAAATGGAACTGGGCTCAAGTGTTCAGTCTCATATGGTGAAATCTGTGGAAGAATAGGGAGATTGTACACACGATCATATACCAGCTGATGGAAGCAACAGACCAGGGACGATTTCGTCACTAGATCTTCAGCTTTAACAAGAACATTGATACAAGATGGAAAGCTCCAGCAGAAGGTAATGCCAGACTGGATGTTGATGGTTCTGTACTTCTGTTGATAACCATCGGCATGCTTCTTGTGGTTATGGTGGGTTTTTATAAGATGGGTTTCCTACCTTCAACATTAGCAAAGATCTTTGCTTTGTTAACAGGACTTTTCATGTGCAAACAGTATGGTTTTCATAGAATCCTGGCTCACACAGATTCCATGAAAGCTTATCAACTGATTATGTCGGATGGTGCGAACCATCCACTGTGAGAAGAGATTTCTGAAATTAGAAGCATGATTTACTCTGACTGGGAAATTGAAATTAGATATGATCCACGTAATCTGTTCCAGTGTGCAGACTTATTAGCCAAGGAGGCACACAATGTTCATGCATACACGACTTTGTTGTAAGAATCTCATCTAGAATCAGCGGCGGAGCCAGGATTTATAAATAGGGGGGGTGAAATTTACAATAGAACTCAAGTGTTCATGAAATTATATTTCAGCCATATAAGAATTGCAATATTTTCATTTTAATCCTTTCACAAAACTTTTAGTGGGGGCTAAAGTGAAAATATTAAAATATTTATGAGGTGAAATATAATTTCCTAAAAATTTGGGTTATATTCTATAATTTAGGAGAGTAAGGGCCACCTCTAACCCCCTAGTTCCGCCCCTCTCCATAATGCTGGCGTAGGTTGAAGCAATATATGATCAATAGTTTGATTGCCTCTTCAAAAGATCCTCGTGTGTAACAATTTTAAGCGATTCAGAAAAAGTCCAAAAACCAATCTATTTAAAAAATAATAATAATAACGATTGAGAAATATAAGATTTGCTTAATTAACTTGAGTAGATGAAGAAAATTAATTAAATTAGTTGTTTGTCAAATATGTGTATTATTTTCTTTTTTTTTATTAAAAATACCCTATTAAATTATTTACAAAAAACTACCATTTGATGCAAGGTCCCTTAACATTTGCAATCAATATGGATAGTTTAGAAAAATAATGGTAAAGGTCCAACCCCAATTAGTCCTTGTATTAAGGACAAGAAGTAGTTTAAGAGAAGATTAGAAGAGTAAAGGGGGAAAAATTGTATTACATACTCCCTTATGTCTTAATATAAGACCTAGTTGATTTTTTTAAAAGATTAAATAAGTTAAATAAATTAGTTAATCATAGTATAAGTCGTGTATCATTTGATTATGTATAAGTTTATAAGTTAGACAACTGATTTGGTATAAAAATATAAATTAAATACTTTAAAGTACTATCTCCGTCCTTAAACATAAGCTTCAAATTTGAGAGCAAGTTTGTCCTAAAATATAAGCTTCATTTCAATTTTGTCCAACATTTTTTTTTTCAATTTTACCTTTATTATTTATATACATTTATCATACTTTTTGACTCGAGTGTGTATGTGTGAATTGCATTAATTAAAAATGTGGATGAGATTTATATTTACAAGGGAGGCATAGTTTAAAAAAGTATATATATTAACTGATTTACAATTATCAAGAAAACCGTTAAAATTAGTTAAGATCACTAAATTTGGATTTTTTTCAACTATACCTTTATTTGTAAAGAGAATAAATGAGAGACAATAAATGCAACAAATAAAATCAAGAATTAAAGTTGAAAAAAGTGTAATAAATGCTTTCACAAACCTAAAATGATTATATTTTGAGAGGGATATGTTCTCAAGTTTGAATCTTATTTTAGGAATAAAAGAGTACTTACATACCACTCTGGTCCTATTTATAAATCCCTTTTGATCAAAAAATTTGGTCCTATTTATAAATTATCTTTCATATAATAAATGAGACTATAACAATTTTGCCCATATTTATTATACCAATGAAAATATAGAGGGAAGAAAGAGTTAAAGATACTCATTCATAAATAAGGGTAAAGTTAAAAATTATCTCATAATCATTGAGCTAACTATTTCTTTTTAGTATGTGTGATTTAATTAATCATAAACAAGACCAAAGTGGTATTTGTTTATTTTAACTACTTTTAACTATTTTCTTAATAAATAAAAAAACATTTAAAACTTATATTTAGAAATAGATAGAGAAAAAAAAAAAAAATGGATCTTTTAGTAGACGCCCTATCAGTCATCACAATCATTTTCAAAAAATCCGAATCCGGTGGCACAACAAGAAAAATAATAATTATCAAAGCGATGTGTCAATGAAGCACCACTTTTTTCGTTATTTCACTTTTGTAAAACAGCATCGCAATCTCAAGTGAGAATTTGATCAGATTTGGATTCTCTCTCTGTCATCTTTTTTATCAAAGTCAAAACCACTAATTAAAGATCATATCTAAAACCATCATTTTCTTTTTCCTACTTTCACTCTCACTCTAGTTGACTAGAACTTGTTCTTGGCCCTCCCCCATCATGAAGTAAGCCCCTTGCTAAAATTAGCTTCACACAAAAAAATAAAAGTCACATACTTTTTTTTTTTTTTTTGATAAATAAAAGTCACATACTTTATATATAAGCCTGTTTGATATAGCGATGAGAGAGAGAGAAAAAAAAAAAAAAAACTCAACACAAGGTGATTTTAGCTTTCTGACGGGACTTTTTTCAACTTTTAAATAAAAATGATAAGCATATCTAATCAATAAGTAATATGCTAAAATATATTTATATTAAATATACATTTATAGGCATTCTAATTTATTCATTAGAATATATTTAATTGAGTACTTTAAGTTTTTTAATTTTTTTAATTATGGCTCTAGCGAAGTTAGAATAGAAGAGCACTCATCTTGAGGTGGGCTTCCTACTTAGATGCTTTCAACAGTTATCCATTCTACACTTGGCTACCCAATTTTTTTATCAAATTTAAATTTTTATCTTTAATTATCACTATATATATAGATATATTCCATAAGAACTCATTTTGAAAAAATCACTTCTCCCACTGTCATTCCAAATACAAATCACATTTACAATTTAACTTTTATTTTATCTTACGTTTAGAAAAATTAAATTATAAATAAGTCACTTGTGTCAACGCTATTTCAGACAGATTGATTAATAAACCCTAAGCAACCTTCTCATACACCGAATTATCAATAGTAAATAAAATTACTAAATTTAATATTATAAAAACCAAGAAAATGAAATTGATAAACTCCATACATATTTTCCTATGTCTCTCTCCCTCTCTCGCACATTGTAACTACATTACTTCAAAGACTTCATAGCATTCAAAATCATTCTAGTTGCCTTAAATAACCTTTTTCCCCACCTATTTCTTTCAACACAATGATTCATGCCTTTCTAGTAACTAAAATGACCTTGTCTTCTTCTTCATCAGGTAGTTACCATAATAACCATGAACATTATAATCGAGTTTTATGGCCGGTCTGCCGGGCGGTTTAGATTTGAGTTAGCCGCCCAAGGGAGGAAGGGAACCGGTCTTTGAATGCTGGAGTTCAGTGGGGCTGAGTTGGACGAAGCCATCGCGGGCAAAGCTCCAGTGGCGGCGTTGGCTGTTGAGGAGGAGGAGGATGTAGATGAGACGGCGACGCGCTCACATGAAGGGCACATTGTGAGGGTGGTTGGAGGGTTCATGTGCATGTAGAGTTGTGGGGATAGTTTTAGTGCCCTAAGTTCTTGCACTTCCTTTTGCAGCCTCCTATTCTCTTCAGTCAAAGTCTCACAACATCTCCTTAAGTATTCACAATCCACTTCAGTTTGCTTCAACTTAGTCCTACAATTATTGGGAAAAAAGAAAAAAACACAAACAAAACCATTGATTCCCAAACAACAACATAACAAAACCAATAGACTCGATCGACCCGATAGCAAACCGACCCGACTGAGCTTTAGCATTTGATCAACATTGATTATGATCATCCGCATTATTATTACTGAATTTATTTATCATAAACTCCACTTTCATGAGTGATAATTGTTGTCATTGACCCCTATTTTGAAGTGTAAAAACTAAAAACCATAATTAATTCTACTAAAAATAATTAATTTTGGGGTTATGTTTTGGTTTCCTTCATTGCTTTCAACAGTTTGAAGAATGGCATGACCAATATTCATGAATGACATTTAAAGCATTTAGTATAGAGGATATGTTACATAAAGCAGGACAATTCAAAACCCAGAGTTATTTATGTTTAAATTTAATAATTTAACATTTAAATAAGATTAATTCATGTTCATAGATGCAAAATGTCAATTTTGACCGAGAAGAAACTGTTATTGCCTCACCTTGCCCTCCGGTTCTGAAACCACACTTCCACTTGCCTCGGCCTCAGATTCAGCTTTTTGGCCAATTCCTGTTTTTGCTTCTGCAAAAAATAATAACCACCAAACAAAAAAAAAAAAGTTAAAATTACCGATTTACCACCATGTCGAATTCCCAACTATACCCTTACTTGTTATCGAATTTACAGAAATGACACTGATGCTCACCGGATTGAGGGTATTGTGTTCCTTGAACGTTTCCTCCAGCGTAATCGATTGTTCCTTCGACAGCCGAAGCTTCTTCCTGGAAGTATCGCCGTCACCATCTCTTCCGACGCCGTCACCGTCGTCATCATCATCACTCCCTCTAGAACAAGACGCACGTTCCGCTTCATGCTCGCCACCAATAGACTCCCTCTCGCTCCGCTTTCCGCTGATGCTCGACACCGTACTGTTCGGCGAGGAGACGCCATTCTCGTCGTCACAGTCCACCACCGCCAACGGCGGCGGTGCTAAATTAACATCCACTCCCCGAAGCAACGTCCTTGCCTCGCAGCTCCGATCTGCCACGTGTCACACATCTGAGACAAGGACTCAACCCCAAGACACACGTCTCTCCAAACCAATGGCATTCAAGTAATTGGAAAAGAAAAGACACTGAAGATCATATTTGTAAATCAAACTAAAGCCTTTTCCTTTGTGATTGTAAAGATCATTTTAAAACATTTTTCTGGGCAAAAACATTCACAAAAGCACAACAAAAGCTAGATCTGAAATCGAAAACTGCAGAAAACTCTAGGCTTTTGTATTGCATGTATACCAATCAATCCAGAAGTTTTAAAGAAGGAGAAGAATCTGACCTGGTAACTGGAAAATATCATTCCATGAACCTCTCTGATTCAGAACCGTCTGAGAAGAAATCTTCTTCTGCATGAGACTTCCTTAGAAGAAGAAGACGGATTCATTCCGAGTCCCAAGCTCAGGCTCAACCCTAAGCCCAAACCATCATCTTTCTCGGCCATTTTTTTCTCTGAGAAAAATAACCAGAGTCACTTTCCGGGAAACCAAACAGAGAGTGAGAGAGAAGGAAAGAAAGAAAGAAGAGTCTTGAAAAAAATTTCTGTAGTGAAAGCAAAACGGAGAAAAGGGAGAGAGATATAGAGAGAGAGAAGCACAGTGGGGAGGTGTCACAGCCTTTCTTTACTTTTTGCAGAACAGTAAAAGTATGGAAGGCAGGCACAATGTGTCGATATATAGAGATATATATATATATATAGACAGAGAGAGAGGATGAGAGGGAAGGGGGAGAAAGGGAGAGTGATAATGATGACTTGTGTCAGAGTTGGGAAATTGGCTCAATGATGACATAAATGGCTATTCCTAGGCTTTAAGCCTACCTCACTGTGCTTCTGGGTTTGTTTTTTAACCATGGTTTGGTTCTTTATTTACCCCTCTGCCCACTGTAATTTGCCTATATTGGCTTGTTTGGCTAGTGATCAGTGAGCGAGTAACAAGACACCCAAATGTGAATTGAATTCAATGAATTAATTAAATAAACGTAAAATAATTTAAACCAGGAGATAAACACGTTATAGTACTACAAAAATGGGTGATCCTGTCAAACTATGATTAAAATATATATATATAATTTTCGATTAAAGATATTTTTTTATGAAATTTTATGAATTTTAATTTTTTTTGTCTAAATTTCAATGAAAAATTTAAATGGTCTAAATTTCAATGAAACTTTTAGTACAAAACTCATTTTTACAAATTTAAAACACTTTTATAATTTTTAACCTGAAAAATATAAAATAAATACTTTTTCTTACACTTTTAAATTAATTCTTTTTTAGGAGGAAAAGAATCAGAAATATAATATTATATTGAATTACATTACTAAGTCTTATGTAATATTTTTCTATTGACGGTTTATAATGTTTGTTGTATTTTCAGTATTTTTTTGAATTATATCTGTTTTTGTTTTAAAAATGGGGAACACAATAATTACTTTAATTAATACCACTCTGATCTCATTTATAAATCCATTTTGACCAAAAAAATTGATCCTATTTATAAGTCAGTTTCATATAATAAATGAGATTTGACAGTTTTATTTACCCATATTAATTGTACCCATTAAATTAGAAAGAGAAGAAATAGTTGAAAATATCGATAAAAAATTAGGACAAAATTAAAAATTTACCTCATAATCATTGAGTTGACTATCTCTTTTTGATATATGAGATTTGGTCAAAATAGATTTATAAATAAGATTAGAGTAGTAAAATTACTGCTTAGGGTTATCTTCCAAAAAAATCTCTTTTTTTGATAAATCATCCCGGTGCACATGTTTCTCCAATAAAATTGATGATTTTGTTCCTTGTTAACAAAACTGAACTTTTATTTATTTATTTTACTTTTTATATATAAAAAAATGTTTATTTATATAGTTTCCTGACATGGTCAATTTAAAAAAAATAACGTAAGGAGGGAGCACGGTTAAAGGGAAGAAGGCTGATTCGTTTTTATGATGTTCGGTTGAGAAAAATTGGCTTTTTTAATCGTTGACTGTTGACTAACTATCTCACGCTCCTAGGATGCAACGCGCCTGATCATCGCCTCATGATGAGGAGAGTGGAGAGAGACTCACGTGCCATCATTCAAAGTGGGACCCTATGCTTTTGATTCTAGTTTGAGAGACCTGGGGAGATGTCTCGTGAATCGTGATATCAAACTTTTATATATATATATATATATATATATATTTTTTTTTTGGGTATAATACAAGTAATTTAAAATATATTTATAATTCCCACAAATCAATAAAAATAATTAATGTCATTAAATTTTATCTTTTATAAATAATTTTAACCAAATAAATAAGATTATACAATTTTTCCCATAAGTAATGATGATGAGAGATTGTTTAGCCATTGGAAAAAGAAAATTTTAGATGAGAAATCGCACAATTAAATCGATAAATTTTATAAAGTATTTTAATAAATTAATATTTTAAATGAAAAGTTGAAAATATTTAATCTTCATAATGTTTTGAGATATTCACATCTTTGAAGATTAAATATATATAGATTTTGTCGAAGAAATTAAATTTTTTTATAAATAGGATTAAAATGGTATATATATATATATATATATATAATCACATCAATTTATTACTAATTTATTATGAGAAAACTCGGTTAAATGCTACTTTTATATTTATTTTAATTCTTATTATAAATTATCAACCCCACAAATCAATAAAAGCAATTAACGTTATTAAATTTTGTCCTAAAATTTAAATAATTTTCAATTATTCCTATTAATTGTATTAAACTCTAATGTCATATTAATTATTACTCTCACCCACTACTCCTATTAATTATGAGCATACATGAAAAAGAATATTTAATGCTTTTGAAAATAAGCAAATTCCTTATAAAAAAATTAAATATACTTATTAGTTTGTGTCTTATAATAAAACTAGAGAGAGAGTAGTATATATAATCACATTAATTATCAACCTACATATCAACTTTTCTACTAACATTATTACTCTCTCTCCCTCTTTAGTAAAGTTTAAGATTAGTTAAAAATAATAAATGTATTAAAAAATTTTATTTTATTTTAAATATACTTTTATTTATGAAAAAGAATATAGGAGAGAATTGGTAAAAAAAAAAATATAAAAGAGAATGAGTATAAAAGATGAGAAAAAAATAAGGAATAAATGATTAAATGGAAGAAAATTAATAGTGGGGAATAATTAATACAAAAATATGTATTAATAGAAGTAAAAAAATAAAAAAAAATTTAAATTTTGAGACACAAAAATAAATTACTTAAATTAAAAATAGTCACAATAAGAAAAAGGTTGCTCATAAAAAAAATAAAATAATAAAAAGAATAGAATGAAGTATTAAGTTATTTAGTTATTTTATTGCATAGAGGTTATACTAGCGGTATTGCATAAGGTAGGAAAAAATGTTTTTGGAGTATGAATGCGCGGAGAGAATACATTTTAATAAAATTTATAGGAAAGAAAAAGGTGGAAATGGAAATAAAAATCTCCATTGCTAACTATTTAATATGTTTAGCACCCAATAAATAGAAAATTATTTTATAAGTAGCTTTATATATTTGGTATATGAAAATCCTGGTGAGATTTAAAAAAAAAAAAAAAAACACTAGTAAACGATTGTAATACTTTTGATAACACTAGTAAATGATTGTAATACTATTGATATTAAAAAAAACAACAAAATGATTGTTTTTAATTGTTATAATTATTTACCGATAATTATTAGTAAAAATATTACAAAATATGGTAAGTTAATTCCATTTTTTATTTTTTGACAAAAAGGATGAAATATCACAAATATGGGTATTCATTGTCCCTGAAAATAAAATAAAATAAATGAAGATGCTTGTAGTTGCGTCTTCCTCTCTTTTTTCTAGCTAGAAAAATGTCTCTATTTTTTCACATAGCTTAAATTTAAGTATTGTCAAGTTTAATTGAGATAACTTTTTAAAATAAAATATTTTTTGTATTTACATAAACTCAAAATCATAATTGGTGATAATCATTTTCACTAAAAACCAATACATATACAGTAGTTAAAAACAATTTCTTTTATCAGCATATGAGCAAGCGAGATATGCGTGCATGTTTGTTTTTGTTGTTTTCTAAATTTAGGAGAGCCATAAAAATAATAATAATAATAATAATAGAAGTAAACACTCTCATTGCCAATTGGACATGCGTGATGATCTGTAATTTAGGTGGCTGTTTTAATTAGCAAGATAATTGGTCGAGGAGGCAAACAAGTTAATAGGAGAAGATTGAAACCATAGCAAAGAAGTTTCAAAATAAATAGGTATGGGTTATATCAACCTTCATTTCCTTTCTTGTAGTAGAGACATATTTTGAACCAATACATATTGGTCAAAAAATGATATTTTTATCAACATGTGAAGCAAGTGATGAGATGTGGGTATGTGAGTGGTTTTTTTTTTTTTTTTTTTTTTTTTTTTTTTTTTTTTCCTAGTTAAGAGCGATAAAAATAGAACGACAATAAGGGTTAAATGGTAATTTTGCCTTGACAAATTTTTAAAAAATATATAATTTTGTCTCATAAGTGTCATAAAATGAAGTAATTTTGTTGATTTGTTATCTCAATTAATTTGGACCATTAATTGACCAAATATATTAAGCTGACAGTTGACATGTCATCCACCTCATTTTTATTTAAGGTGCAACTTTATCATGGAAGTTCATGTGTCATTTACTTCATAGATTTAGAACTTTTGAGGCAAATTTGCATACACCTTAATAAAAATGACATATATGACATGTAAACTAACAGTCCGCAAATTTCATCAACTAACGGTTAAAATTAATTGGGATAACTATTATGACAAAAATTCTCCCTTTTTACACTTTCGAAGTAAAATTTCTCCCATTTTTACATTTATGAGGTAAAATTACTCCTCATTAATAACCTCCGGAGCAAAATTTCCTTTTAACCTAGAAATAAACACTCTTACTACCAGTTGGATATATACGAGTTGAGCTGTGGAGTGAGGCGGCTATGTTAGCAAGGTAATAGGGTGAGGCAAACTAAAGTAGGAGAATATTAAAACCATAGCAAACAAGTTTACATTAGACGGATATGGGGATTTCAACCTTCATCATTTTCCTTTCCCATGGTAAAGCCAACTTTCCTTCAATATATTGAAAGATATGATTCTCCATTGGAAGCAAAAAAGCAAATTTTCTATGAGAAAGGAAGATAATGTTGTTGGTTAATTTTTCCTATTACATGACTTTCATGCAAAGTTTCATGAGGTTGAAAACAAAAATTTGTTTAATCGATGCGGAAACCCGTAACTCTTTACGATCCTCATGAATTATTAACCTTAACTCATTACGCTAATTAGTTAATAATTATTAATCCGTAACCCTTCACGGTACTCATGAGAATTCATAATAATTTATAATACTCATGAGTTTTAGGATTACTCATTAAAACAACTATTGGGGTTTAGGATAATTTGATGAAACGATTATTGGAGATTAGAATACCTTAGATCACTCGAAGACTTCAAGGTTGTTGATGTCCTCTAACGTTGATCCACACAGCTATCCCCCGATTGCAATGAGAACTCCTTCTCTTGAAACCTCCCACTCGATCCTTGGATGCTTGCTAGGCGAAAACAAGATTAAGTTGTGGTTTCCTTGGGTTTTTATCTTTTCAAGAAGATGATGGTTTCTTAGGATCAGGTTAAAGATAGGAGGAGCAAGATCATTGGAACCTTGCCTTTCTATGGATGGTGCCTTTTTCTCTCTAAACCTTTGGTAAAGACCAAAATTTAGAGAGCATAAGGATCTTGTTTTTCTCTCGAGAAAAACGTGGAGGAAAAAGGCACACCAAAAATCAGCATTTTATAAGAGTCTAACCCTAATTTAAGTGCTCACAAGAAAGGCTCAATCAAGCTTGAATTGGACAATCTAAATCACAACGAATTGAATTCATATCTTGATTGATTTATTGAATTTAAGATTCTTGATTGATTTATTGAATTTAAGATTATGAATCACATTCATATCTTGATTGATTGTTTGAATCAATCATTTAAGATGATGGATTACGTTTATTTCTTTTCTTCTTCAAAAAACGTCCATAAAAAGAGCACATAAAAAATCAGCACTTTGTAAGAGTCTAATCCTAATTTAAGTGCTCATAAGAAAGGCTCAATCCAAACTTGATTTGGAAAATCCAAATCATAATGAATTAAATCCATATCTTGATTGAATAATAATTTAAGATGATGAATCACATTCATCTCTTAAACTAAAATTCAAAATCATTACAATCAATCCTAATTTATTGTTTCTCCTATCTTCATCCAATCATTATATTGGATCTTAGATAATTCAGAATTATCTTTTATAACCTAACCTATTGAATCAAAATTCAAATTCAAAATTTAAACTTAAATTCAAAATTCGAATTCACAATTCAACTTGGCTTAAGACCCTGTTGGGTCTTCCAATACATTTGGGCCCATTTGTAGAGAAATTGATTTCCTATTGGGGACACCATATATGACGCCATTTTTTCCTCATTAGGCTTGGAGTCCTACTCCAACCCAATTACACATTTACTCTTGATAACGCCCAATAACAATTATTGGCCCAATTTTGCTAAATTTAAACAATCGAGAATAACCTTTTGTGTGTGACCCATTAGGCCCAATTAGCCACTGACATAAATAAACTTGGACCAATTAAAAACCCCTTTAACAGGCCCAATTTATTTAATGACCTCATAAGACACTAGCAATGCTCTGCGGCCCCAGAACTAATTGAGTTGATCAAGTGATCTACCCTTCACATTTGAATACCGTGCAAGCATCATCCCTCACATCGTCATTCACATTTAGTCGAGAGCAAATATAGAGTATCATCTCTCTTAATTGACTAAATGTAGCTATTTCACAGAACTAGGAATCTTCTTATATTAACTGTAAATCGATCATGACTCTTCATGATCATTTTCTTTTCGTATGAACTCTCGAGTTAATTAGAAGCTATCCAAGCTCTAGGTCTTGTGAATGACTAATCCCTTGTAGGGGATGTGAGTCCTCTCAAAGCATGTCCATCTATACACATGCATTCGAGTTACACCAGAAGAGTACCTTTGTTCTCCCCATTTTCAGGTGGATAGAGTTGTACGGTCAAAGTATAACCCTAGGACATAGTGTTCGATGACATCCTTAAGTCCAAGACAATCCGCACTACCAAACGATGAGAGACTTTATATATCCAATGATACTCTTTACAATGAATCTTTGTGGAGTCTCTCGGCGGGTCAGTTCGATGCTAGATATTCTCCAACATATCCACCCACGACATCAGCTAAGACATCTCCATGCCTGTATTCCATGAGGTCCCTACCTTGTATCCCTATACAAGTAGATGATGTCGAACTAGTCTTATTGAGATCATCAATGCCCTTTCTTGGTGATTCAAGACTAGGAACAAGTTTTAGGCAATAGATATCCAGTGTTCTCGAGTCCTCATGATCATGATCTCTATCATTGATCCTCAAGAATAACACATGTTCTATTCCTAGGGCTTTTATCTTCAAACACATATTTACCTTAAAATAAAGGCGAGACATAAATATGATAAAGATAAAATATGCTCATTTATTAATAATGAAATACTATAACGTAGAAATGGTGTTGATATGTCCTTATAGATTGTCTCTAGGACACCTAAATACTAACAATGTGACCAAACAAATCTTTTTGTGCAAGACAGTCCGGCTCTATCCTTTCCTTTCTATTCCTTTCTTTTGAGGAACTAAGGCCCGGTTTGGTACGAAGAAAATTTGAGGAAGGAAAAGAACTTAGAGAAAGGAAATGAAGGGAAGGGAAGATGAAGAAAGATGGGTTGAGGAAAGATGACTTGTTTGGTAGGAAGAAAATGAAGGGGTAGTAGTTGGTAAAGGAAAAAAATGTCTATCTTATCCTTAAAAGTAATTAATTCAAAATATATAAAAAAAATTGCTCCCATTTTTACATTTATGCGGTAAAATTACTCCTCATTAATAACCTCGGAGCAAAATTTCCTTTTAACCTAGAAATAAACACTCTTACTACCAGTTGGATATATACGAGTTGAGCTGTGGAGTGAGGCGGCTATGTTAGCAAGGTAATAGGGTGAGGCAAACTAAAGTAGGAGAATATTAAAACCATAGCAAACAAGTTTACATTAGACGGATATGGGGATTTCAACCTTCATCATTTTCCTTTCCCATGGTAAAGCCAACTTTCCTTCAATATATTGAAAGATATGATTCTCCATTGGAAGCAAAAAAGCAAATTTTCTATGAGAAAGGAAGATAATGTTGTTGGTTAATTTTTCCTATTACATGACTTTCATGCAAAGTTTCATAAAGTTGAAAACAAAAATTTGTTTAATCGATGCGGAAACCCGTAACTCTTTACGGTCCTCATGAATTATTAACCTTAACTCATTACGCTAATTAGTTAATAATTATTAATCCGTAACCCTTTACGGTATTCATGAGAATTCATAACAATTTATAATACTCATGAGTTTTAGGATTACTCATTAAAACAACTATTGTGGTTTAGGATAATTTGATGAAACGATTATTGGAGATTAGAATACCTTAGATCACTCGAAGACTTCAAGGTTGTTGATGTCCTCTAACGTTGATCCACACATTTGTCCCCGATTGCAATGAGAACTCCTTCTCTTGAAACCTCCCACTCAATCCTTGGATGCTTGCTAGGCGAAAACAAGGTTAAGTTGGGGTTTCCTTGGGTTTTTATCTTTTCAAGAAGATGATGGTTTCTTAGGATCAGGTTAAAGATAGGAGGAGCAAGATCATTGGAACCTTGCCTTTCTATGGATGGTTCCTTTTTCTCTCTAAACCTTTGGTAAAAACCGAAATTTAGAGAGCATAAGGATCTTGTTTTTCTCTCAGAAAAACGTGGAGGAAAAAGGCACACCAAAAATCAGCACTTTATAAGAGTCTAACCCTAATTTAAGTGCTCACAAGAAAGGCCCAATCCAAGCTTGAATTAGACAATCCAAATCACAATGAATTGAATTCATATCTTGATTGATTTATTGAATTTAAGATTATGAATCACATTCATATCTTGATTGATTGTTTGAATCAATCATTTAAGATGATGGATTACGTTTATTTCTTTTCTTCTTCAAAAAACGTCCATAAAAAGGACACATAAAAAATCAGCACTTTATAAGAGTCTAACCCTAATTTAAGTGCTCATAAGAAAGGCCCAATCAAACTTGATTTGGAAAATCCAAATCATAATGAATTAAATCTATATCTTGATTGAATAATAATTTAAGATGATGAATCACATTCATCTCTTAAACTAAAATTCAAAATCATTACAATCAATCCAAATTTATTGTTTCTCCTATTTTTATCCAATCATTATATTGGATCTTAGATAATTCAGAATTATCTTTTATAACATAACCTTTTGAATCAAAATTCAAATTCAAAATTTAAACTTAAATTCAAAATTTGAATTCCAAATTCAACTTGGCCTAAAGGTCTTCCAATACATTGGGGACACCATATATGACGTCATTTTCTCCTCATTAGGCTTGGAATCCTACTCCAACCCAATTACACCTTTACTCTTGATAACGTCCAATAACAATTATTGGCCCAAGTTTGCTAAATTTAAATAATCGGGAATAACCTTTTGTGTGTGACCCATTAGGCCCAATTAATCACTGACATAAATAAACTTGGACCAATTAAAAACCCCTTTAACAGGCCCAATTTATTTAATGACCTCATAAGACACTAGCAATGCTCTCTGCCTTGAGAACTAATTGAGTTGATCAAGTGATCTACCTTTCACATTTGGATACCGTGTGAGCATCATCCCTCACATCGTCATTCACATTTAGTCGAGAGTAAAGATAGAGTATCATCTCTCTTAATTGACTAAATGTAGCTATTTCACAGAACTAGGAGTCTTCTTGTATTAACTCTGTAACTGATCATGACTCTTCATGATCATTTGCTGTACGCACAAACTCTCGAGTTAATTAGAAGCTATCCAAGCTCTACCGGTCTTGTGAATGACTAATCCCTTGTAGGGGATTGTGAGTCCTCTCAGCATGTCCATCTATACGCATGCATTCGAGTTACACCCAAGAGTACCTTTGTTCTCCCCATTTTCAGGTGGATAGAGTTGTACGGTCAAAGTATAACCCTAGGACATAGTGTTCGATGATATCCTTAAGTCCAAGACAATCTGCACTACCAAACGATCAGAGACTTTACATATTAAATGATACTCTCTACAATGAATCTTTGTGGAGTCTCTCAGCGGGTCAGTTCGATGCTAGATGTTCTCCAACATATCCACCCACGACATCAGTTAAGACATCTCCATACCTGTATTCCATGATGTCCCTACCTTGTATCCCTATACAAGTAGACGATGTCGAACTAGTCTTATTGAGATCATCAATGCCCTTTCTTGGTGATTCAAGACTAGGAACAAGTTTTAGGCAATAGATATCCAGTGTTCTCGAGTCCTCACGATCATGATCTCTATCATTGATCCTCAAGAATAACACATGTTCTATTCCTAGGGCTTTTATCTTCAAACACATATTTACCTTAAAATAAAGGCGAGACATAAATATGATAAAGATAAAATATGCTCATTTATTAATAATGAAATACTATAACGTAGAAATGGTGTTGATCTGTCCTTATAGATTGTCTCTAGGACACCTAAATACTAACAAATGTGACCAAACAAATCTTTTTGTGCAAGACGGTCCGGCTCTATCTTTTCCTTTCTATTCCTTTCTTTTGAGGAACTAAGGCCCGGTTTGGTACAGAGAAAATTTGAGGAAGGAAAAGAACTTAGAGAAAGGAAATGAAAGGAAATGAAGGGAAGGGAAGATGAAGAAAGATGGGTTGAGGGAAGATGACTTGTTTGGTAGGAAGAAAATGAAGGGGTAGTAGTTGGTAAAGGAAAAAAATGTCTATTTTATCCTTAAAAGTAATTAATTCAAAATATATTAAAAAAATTTGCAAAAATATATTTTTTAAAAATATACTCTTGTTAAGTTCGAACTCGTGTAAAAAAATTTCCGGTCAAATTCGAACTTTCCGCCAAGTTTAAATGTTCCCACCAAGTTCAAATTTGAGGGGTAAATTTGTCAAAAATGTGAATAGTGAATGGGAAATTGAGATCCCACCAATTTTAGTGGAATCTGGTCTTCCTACATATGAGGGAAGATTGGTGGGCCCGGAACTAGATTCCTGAGAAGATTTGTCCAAAATGCGTACCAAACGGAAGAACTTGCTAATATTCTTTTTCCTTCTCACAGAATCCGTTTACCAAACAGGGCCTAAGAGAAAAAGCAATAATATAAGAAACAAGAGAAAGACATATATATAAGGATTACCAAATTATGGGAATAAACAAATGTCTCTCAAAATGGCTTAATTCTTATGAAGTCGCTCAGGGTTATTTTGAAATTAAATTTTGGGTTAAATGACCTCATTGCCTTCATGTCAAAAAAAAAAAAAAAAAAAAAAAAAAATCCTCAACAGCCAAAGCTCAACAATTAGAGGGGGGTAGCTACGGTCCCACGCTGCGGTGAACCGTTCATCGCCCCCCACAAGGCAAATGCACCTCTACCTTTAATATTTTTTTTTTTTAAATTAAAAGAAAGAGGCGGATTCACCGCCCTTGGGGGCGATGAACAGTGGACCCCCCCCCTCTTTTTTTTTTTTTTTTTGGGGGGATGGGGATGGTTGAGGAGGGATTTTGGCTACCAAAATGTTATTTGAACATTGGGCGCTTGATATTTTTGAATAATATGATACAAATATTTTATAAGATAACTATTAAGTTTTAAGATGAATGAAATAACTAATAATTCACTGTTTTTGTTTTTCTTGTACTCATCTCATAAAGTGAAATTTGTTATTTGTCAAACTTGATGTCATTATTTTCAAGGACCCACAAAAGTAGTAACCACTAGTTTCACACACACAAAAGATCAATTTCTCGATTCAGAGGTATGAGTTCTTGAAGTTTAAGACAACTTTGATAACAAAATACCATCTAATTTAATTGTAAGATTTTAAAAAACAGTTAAAATTAGTAAATATGTAGAAAATATTTTTAAAAAAAAAAATCCTCATTTATAAATGAACTAGAGATAGAATAATAATAAGAAAATGTTGAAAAAGAATATATAAGAAAAAGATTATGAATGGGAGAGAATAAAAAGAATCAGTCAACATTTTAATTAATCAAACCTGAACACTATGCTTTGGTTAGGGAAACTTAGTATGATCTGGTTAGAATAGTATTTTTGTATATTTTATTGAGTAATTAATCATTTTCTTCATATAATTTTAATTCGATTATAACTCAAATCCTAAATTTTGACTCAGTATAACTTAAGTATTATGATTTTAGCTATTTAAAACCCACTCAAACCTGATTGTTTTAATAATTTGAAAATTTAGTCTCTAAACTACAAGAAATATATAATTTTATTTCCTAAATTGTAGGATCAATAATTTTAGTAATTAAAACTATAAGGATTGAATTGTATTAGTAAAAATTTAAGGATTAAGTTTTAACTGAACTAAAGTTATAAGAATTAAATAATTATTTTTTTATGTGTCACATAGAATTTTTTTTCTATTTTCATATACTATATAATTTATAATAAGTTGAATTCTTCATAAATATAAATGTAACCATATGGTGCATTTTGTTTTATCATATCATGGCACAGACCCAAGTTTTTAGTTTGATTTAAAAAAATAAAAAATATTTCCCTCGAGCATTTTCTTACTTCCCTTTGCATCCCCTCTCACCAAAAGTGGGTCCACATTACATGCTTATGCTTACATGCTTATTAGGTGCTTATATCTCTAATTAGAGGTATAAGCATATTTTTTTAAATTTTTTTATATATTGTATTTATTTAGATTTAAATTATATACTATTTTCTGATTTTTTTTTTGCACCCAGTATCTCAAATAAATTAATTTCCATAATACTGGTGTTCGGCATAAATGCGAACGAAAATTAATTAATTTGAGATTTGGGTGCAAAAAAATATCAAAAAATAGCATATAATTTAAATCTAAATAAATGCAATATATAAAAAAATTAAAAAAAAATTTAAAAAAAATATACTTATACCTCTAATTAAAGATATAAGCACCTAATAAGCATGTAACTATAAGCATATAATTTGAACTCCACCAAAAGTAGGACACTGAAAGATTTTAATGTAGTGGTGACTTGGTTGGATCAGCTTTCTCTTTTACTTTTCTTGCACCACTCATTTTACCTTTTTCTATAAGTAGGTCAAAGAAATTAATATATTTAAATGACAGAGTCATTCAGGAAAGCATCAGAGGATTTAAGTTCAATAATAACGTTACTTTGTGATGAAGTCAAAGAATTTTCTGGGAAACGGAAAGAAATCATAAATAAAAAGAAAAAATCTCACCCAGAGCCCAAAAAAAATAATATAAAAAAAATTCAGTGTAAATTTATCTATCAAAAAGTCATTAGGGAGCTCAATAATATAGATTCTAAATGTGAATTTATTTTATTGACAAATGTATATGGCTAATAATATAGTGGTCATTAACAACCTTATATATGTTAACTAAAGCAGTTTCCATTGATAAGTTTATGTGATTATATTGACAAGTCACATAGTGGCCACGACAAGCTTATCTATATTAACTAAATCAACTCCTATTAATGACAAGTGTGTGTCATTATATTGAAAAGTCACAGAGTGATCATTGACAAACTCATATATGTTAGCTAAAACAACTTCCATTAACAAGTACATATCACTATATTGACAAGTCATAGAGTAGTCATTAATAAGTCCATCTATGTCACTAAAGTTCTTAGAGACTTTTTTTATAGAAGAATTTATATTAGGACTTCTTTTGGATTGAGGAATATGCACTATTGATATACCCCCAAACAATAATCAATTAATAGAACTTTTGAAGGAATTTAGCAATATGACTAGGTTGTTTTAAGAAAAAAATAGTAATATTTACTAACCTAACTAAATTCTTTAATTTAATCGAATTAGGTAAAATATCTTATATTATAAACTGAAAGAAGTACTGCACATGGTGTGTGTTCATCGCTAGTTGTTTGTTGTCAAAACTTATAGTAGAGTACTCATTTGGTTATATTTATAAAGCATTTTCAACATATTTTACACAGACTAAGAAAAACACTAAACTTCATCAACTCTTCCATAAAATTCAACAATTTTTCATCTTTAATTACCACTATTTAATACTATCTTCGATCCTAAATATAAGGCCTAATTGAATTTTTTGAAGAGATTAAGGAAGTTAAATAGGTTATTTAATCATATCATATGTTATGTATTATTAGATTATATATCAATTTATAAATCTGACAAATTAGTTTGGAGAAAAATACTAAATATAAATAATTTAAAATAATTTAATTGTATTTCTTAATCTTTTGAAAAAAAAAATTAATTAGGTCTTATATTTAGGACTGAAGGTAATATACCTTATACTCCCTCTCGTTCAAAATATGAGAGCTAAATACCTACTTTACATTTATCAATAAATTAGTTTAAAACAATAAATATGCAAGATATCGACTTTGTTTTCCAAATATAACCTTATTTATTAAGGGAATAAGGAAGAGAGGTAACAAATGGGAAAGAAAGAAATAGAACATAGGCGAGAAGAATGATGAGAGAGAGTGTGGATTTTTTTTCTTTTTCTTTTTTAGAAAAACTTTAAACGTGTAACATCCTAATTTCTATTCCTAGACTTTAAATAATTTAGAAAGAAATTAATTCATGATGAATGGAATTTGATCATATAGTTAATTAATAAAGAAAAATTATTCAAAGTATAATTTATAGAGAGAAGGCTATTTTGTCCTTATTGGGATAGGCCTACATAGCTCACTCGTCTCTATTGCTATAGGCCCACGTGACTCATACATCTTAGAGAGAAGGACATACTCTTGTAGCTCTATTCATTCATAAGAGAAAGGAATATGCCTTTGTGGCTAATGTGTCAGAAAAACGCTATCACGTGATAAGACCTTACATTGGTGCACATTGGGTTGGTGATTGACCCATTAGAATAGACCTACAAGGCTAATTGTCCCCATTGGGATAGGGCCACGTGTCTCATTTGTCCAAGAGAGAAGGATAGACACTTGTAACTCTTTGTTCCTAGGAGAAAGGAATAGATCATTATGGCTTGTGTGTGAAAAAAATACAATCACGTGATAAGACCTTACATTGATGCACATGGAGTTGGTTATTCGCTCCTATTGGGATAGGCCTACGTGACTCATTCGTTCTATAAAGCAAAACAAGCTTTTGTAGCTCTTTTTATCCTAAGAGAAAAGAATAGGCTCTTTTGACTTTTGTGTACATCTCCATAATTATCAACATGTCTTTTTAGGTTTTTGTGTTTGCATACCTCATTTGGAAGAGACTCGAATGAGTTTATGTATATAATTATGGATATTATATGTATTGATATTTTCTATCCCACTTGATAAGCCTTCTTGAGCTTCTATCTTTGCATTCCTCCTTTGAGAGAGACTCGAATGAGTTAATGTGTATAATTATAATATTATTTGAATGACATTACATGCATTGTTATTTTTCCCCCACTTGACACCACATTGGCACATGTGGGTATGTACGATAAGTTGGAATTTTGGTTACTTAGGCTTTTGTCTTATCCCGTTGCTTTTAACATTTTTCAGGTGATAGTTCTCGTCCTAGGACTTCGAGGAGGGCTCTCAAGGCTTGATATTGCAATATCATTGTATAGCCTCTTCTTCTTATTTATGTGCTTGAAATGATGTATATTGCCACTTATCGAGCTCATTTTAGATACTCTAATTGATTCTATATTTGTGACTAACTGTCATTAGCTAATGAGCTAATATGAGGCCAGATGCCTTAAAAGTTTTCTTAAAATGATGGTTGTGGATAAAGTGTACACAATAATAAATTAAAGATAAAAATGTATCCAAAATGAGCCCTATTGTGGATAAAAGTTTTCTCAAAACATGCATCTGTGAGTCCCTAAAATGAGCGCTTTAAAGTTTTCTTAAATGAGCTAGTAGAAGGCCAGATGCCTTTAAAGCATTCTATATTATACCTATGACAACAAAATTTACATAATGATAAATTAAGGATAAAAGTGTACATTCATATAAAAAATTTAATGATATAACTTATAAATAAGACTGAGTGCGTTTGAAATTTGGCGTTGTCTAAGCATTCACATGCAAAGAAAAAAGTTGAAGCACGATGGGGAAGTTTTAGTGGAAAAAAGCTCAGTGGGAGGTGTTTGAGTTAACTTATTTTTCACTGGGCTTAAACCAAAAAAGCTCGATGGCGTAGAAGCTAGTAGGTGGAGCGGTGGTTAGAAACCTCCAGCGGCTTTTGAAATGAGTTGTCCTTTCACATTCTCTCCCTTTCAAGTTTTAACATTCTCTTTCCCTCATCTTGTGTCCACACGTCCTTGCCTCTCCATTTTTTTAGTTATTTGATTAATATTGTAATCCTTTCAAAGTTTTATGGTATGTTTGGTTAACCCGCAAAAAAATATTTGTATGCATTCTAATTTTTATATAATTTTATCTATTAAATATATTTAATTAAAAAATTTATTATTTCTTAATTGTTAAAATAATAATTTATTTATTTTTAAATTTAAATTTCTATATTCAATCATTGCAATATATACAACTAATATTAATATATATAGTTTCAATAAGATTCATGCCCTTTTTAGTCATTTTCCATCTCAATTAATTTTTCAACCGCTAACCAAAACACGTTTTCGTTTGGAAAAAAGTCACTTCTGCCACCGTCAATCAAAACACAAATCACATTTACAATACTTTTTTCATATTAAGCTTCTCGTAAAAAGTCGGATAGAAAATAAGCCACCACACTCACCGTTAACCCTAACAGGCTCAATATTATAGGCATTTCTCTTCTTTCGGAAAATTTCACTACACTCCTCTGTAGCCATTTAATATCAAGGAGTCCCTAAAAATTCTTGAAACTTCACTATGCCTCCTAAGACTAACTTGAAATTAAGTTTTTTTTTTTTTTTTTTTTTTTTTTGGCTGAAAAAGACATTTATGCCTCATCTTGTATATAGCCGAGATGATCTTGTAAATTTTTACATGTGTAAATACGCATATTTGACTTGTCTCAGACATGTCTTGTACATAGCATGTATTATTGTGAATATGATTATTCTTGATTGATGTGCTTATGATACAACTGAAGAATCAATGTCAGAATTCACAATCGATTTGTGCCTTGTCGTCAAGACCATATATTTTATAGCGAGCATTTTTGCTAGGTATGGTGACTATCCATGCCTTCCATCTCGAGACGGTGGATCGCAAAGGCAGATTTAAATTATATTGGGTTAGATGGAGAAATTGGTTGCATGGTGAATGGAGCTGGATTGGCGATGGCCACAATGGACATAATCAAATTGCGTGGTGGTACTCCTTCTAATTTTCTGGATGTAGGTGGAAATGCCTCTGAGAGTCAGGTGACGCTTCAAAGTTATCTTTGTTATAACCAAGAAAATTGCTTCAAAAGGATGTTATTTGGCATGTTGCTGACATCGCCACCTTATGATGTTCGTTTTGTTGTTCCTAATTATTATTTTTATATCAAGCGAGGTGATTGAAGCGTTTAAAATATTGACGGTGATGACAAGGTGAAAGCAATTTCGGTGAACATTTTTTGTGGTATAATGAAGTGTGATGTTATAGCAAGTGGAATTGTAAATGCTGCAAAACAGGTTGATAAAGTCACTCCTTTCAGCACTTGGTTTTTTCCTTTGGCCTGTTAATATTTGAATTTGATAGGGGTTCTATTCTGTTCTAATGAACTTGTAGATGAGAATGTGTGGACACTTTACCGTTAAATTTCTCATATTTCATAGTTCTTTGGCTATAATTTTTCTGAAAACTCTCTTGCTTCAATTCAGCATCTAATAGGTTGTTTGGTTTCTCATTGCATACGGAATTTTACAAAAAATTCTTCTACTTTCACATTGTCTAATTTTCAAAGTTATCTTTGTTATAACCAAGAAAATTGCTTCAAAAGGATGTTATTTGGTCATTGCGATTCTTGGCCACCTTATGATGTTCGTTTTGTTGTTCCTAATTATTATTTTTATATCAGCGAGGTGATTGAAGCGTTTAAAATATTGACGGCCGATGACAAGGTGAAAGCAATTTCGGTGAACATTTTTTGTGGTATAATGAAGTCGATGTTATAGCAAGTGGAATTGTAAATGCTGCAAAACAGGTTGATAAAGTCACTCCTTTCAGCACTTGGTTTTTTCCTTTGGCCTGTTAATATTTGAATTTGATAGGGGTTCTATTCTGTTCTAATGAACTTGTAGATGAGAATGTGTGGACACTTTACCGTTAAATTTCTCATATTTCATAGTTGCTGGCTATAATTTTTCTGAAAACTCTCTTGCTTCAATTCAGCATCTAATAGGTTGTTTGGTTTCTCATTGCATACGGAATTTTACAAAAAATTCTTCTACTTTCACATTGTCTAATTTTCAAAGTTATCTTTGTTATAACCAAGAAAATTGCTTCAAAAGGATGTTATTTGGCTGTTGCTGATTACTGGCCACCTTATGATGTTCGTTTTGTTGTTCCTAATTATTATTTTTATATCAAGCAGGTGATTGAAGCGTTTAAAATATTGACGGCTGATGACAAGGTGAAAGCAATTTCGGTGAACATTTTTTGTGGTATAATGAAGTGTGATGTTATAGCAAGTGGAATTGTAAATGCTGCAAAACAGGTTGATAAAGTCACTCCTTTCAAAGACTTGGTTTTTTCCTTTGGCCTGTTAATATTTGAATTTGATAGGGGTTCTATTCTGTTCTAATGAACTTGTAGATGAGAATGTGTGGACACTTTACCGTTAAATTTCTCATATTTCATAGTTCTGGCTATAATTTTTTTCGAAAACTCTCTTGCTTCAATTCAAAGCATCTAATAGGTTGTTTGGTTTCTCATTGCATACGGAATTTTACAAAAATTTCTTCTACTTTCACATTGTCTACTTTATATGTTTTTTTTTTTTTGTTTTTTCGACATTTTATCCCAAGTTAAAGTTAGTTATTGAAATTGGACCTTGGAAATTTTTCACAAAACTGTCTTTATATAAATTTCTTCTACTTTCACATTGTCTACTTTATATGTTTTTTTTTTTTTGGTTCTATTTCGACATTTTATCCCAAGTTAAAGTATATTATTGAAATTGGACCTTGGAAATTTTTCGAAATCTGTTTCAAATTGTACCCGCTTTCTAGAACATCAATTTGAATGGCCAATGGTGTTTAATGTCTTTTTTCATTGCATTTCATTTGTTATTGCCTAATGCCATCTGTCAGTATCTGGGTAATTTGTTTCCTCTTTTTCTTATTCAACTGATGTCCATGTCTATAACAAAATGTATATATGAGCAGCAATTTCATTGCAAATGTTTTGCCTATGTTAAATAGTATTTAGATTAATTTGGTTATAATATTATAAAATTTCTTTTTTTGATATTGAAATGGGAAATCATCTCTTCCTATAAGCAAATTGAAATCACATGCTTCTATAATATCGTTTTTGTCAAGTTAGTGTATAGTAATTTTGATACAATTCATATTTTTGGATGATCCGACTTAGACTCCATAGCAGGAATCAAGACTATAGCTTGAGAACGTGTGGTTCCAATCCCACGAGTCATAATTCGAGGGAATATCATTGCTTCATGGTTTCTAGGTGTACAAATGAGGAATATAGATTTGACACCGGCATGGGTGAGCTTCCATGGGGTAAAATTGAAGGACCGTTGGGTCTGTAGTGGTAAAACTTAATTTCCATGTTTGCAGATAGCCTAAATCTTTTTGTTTTCGCTTTTCGCATTTGTTTTTAGTCTTCAAAGATTACATTTCCCATATTCTCTTTGTGTCTACCCGCATTTGTGTCTGCGCTTTTGGGGAGAGAGCTTTGAGCAATCTGAACGTAGATGGAGTAACCGATTTTGGCTTCTCAAAAGTCTTAATCTTCCAAAATTGCGATGTACACATCGAAACTATAATTTGAATATTCTTAAAATTCTTACACTTTCGCATCCCGTGTTGTTTTCTCTCGTTTCCATATACATGCCATTCCATCTTCTTTGTAAATCAAAAATATTCTTCTATTATCTCCTATGTTACTGGACTACAAATTTCCCTTCCTTGGAATTCACTACATCATGCTTTCATTAAAACACTGAAATGCTGCCTCCGAACTATTTCAAAACTGCTGCCATCCTCCAATTCTTTTTTTTGTTCTGAATTTTTTTGGATGGTCAATGAAGCTCCACAATGCTGATACTATGTGGGGACACTTTACCGTTAAATTTCTCATATTTCATAGTTGCTGCCTATACTTTTTCTGAAAACTCTCTTGCTTCAATTCAGGATCTAATAGGTTGTTTGGTTTCTCATTGCATACAGGATTTTACAATTTCTTAGACAAACTTACTCTTGCATTTCTTGAGTCAAAGCCACATTTTGGCAAAGACTACCAGGTTTCCAAATGCATACTAAGTCTACTTTGTTGTTGTGATTCATAGGATGATGAAATCTGTCTTCATATAAATTTCTTCTACTTTCACATTGTCTACTTTATATGTTTTTTTTTTCCTGTTGCTGACATTTTATCCCAAGTTAAAGTATTATTCAAATTGGACCTTGGAAATTTTTCAGAAATCTGTATCTATATATATTTCTTCTACTTTCACATAAACTGTGAATGACCATTGGTCTTTGTCCTTTTCATTCATCAAGATTGGCTAAGTAGTTGATATCTCAGCTTCAGGTTTTCTTTCATTGCTCAAAGGTTGCATATATAAGACAGCAAAGCTCTTTGCTACCTCATGGTGTCTACAAATCGAGGTTAAATCTGAACTCAATGTAGTCATACATTTGTCAGGTATAATTTTACATATGCTGTAATTGACTGCTACTTATGTCGCTATTCTCGGGGAATATGGAGTCAGCTTTCAATATATTTCAGTCGCCGAATATGCAACACCGATTAAAGCTTCTTGGTCGTGAAGCAAAAGCGAGACACTCCATAACCATGGCTTCTAATTCCCTGGACCCGTTGTCCCATCCACTTGTACGAGTCATCTCCAACACCAATCTTGATGCCTTTGTAAGCTTTCCTTCCTTCTTTCTTTCTCTCTTCCCTTTGATGTTTTCTTCTTCATGGCTCTTAAGTTTTCCATGTTCTACTTCTTTTTAAAAGCTTTATATACCCAAATGCATGCGAAATCTTCCTCCTTTTTTCTTGTGGAGGCGTTGCTGTGAGCATATTACCAGGGTTTCATATCTTCCTCTTTTGTTTTTAGTCTTCAAAGATTACTTTTCCCATATTCTCTTTGTGTCTACCTGCATTTGTGTCTGCTTTTTGGGGGAGAGAGCTTTGAGCAATCTGAACTGTGGAGTAACTGATTTTGGCTTCTCAAAAGTCTTAATCTTCCAAAATTGCGATGTACACAGTCTGAAACTATAATTTGAATATTCTTAAAATTCTTACACTTTCTGCATCCTGTGTTGTTTTCTCTGTTTCCATATACATGCCATTCCATCTTCTTTGTAAATCAAAAATATTCTTCTATTATCTCCTATGTTACTGGACTACAAATTTCCCTTCCTTGGAATTCACTACATCATGCTTTCATTAAAACACGAAATCGCCTCCGAACTATTTCAAAAATGCTGCCATCCTCCAATTCTTTTTTGTTCTGAATTTTTTCGGATGGTCAATGAAGCTCCACAATGCTGATACTATGTGTGGACACTTTACTGTTAAATTTCTCATATTTCATAGTTGCTGCCTATACTTTTTCTGAAAACTCTCTTGCTTCAATTCAGGATCTAATAGGTTGTTTGGTTTCTCATTGCATACAGGATTTTACAATTTCTTAGACAAACTTACTCTCGCATTTCTTGAGTCAAAGCCACATTTTGGCAAAGACTACCAGGTTTCCAAATGCATACTAAGTCTACTTTGTTGTTGTGATTCATAGGATGATGAAATCGTCTTCATATAAATTTCTTCTACTTTCACATTGTCTACTTTATATGTTTTTTTTTTTTTGTTCTGTTGCTGACATTTTATCCCAAGTTAAAGTATTATTCAAATTGGAGGTGGTTGCCTCAACCTTTAACCTGCATCGTTTAACTTCATTTAGTTGACTGGGGTGTTTTAAATCATACTGCTATTATTATCCATCTTATTAATGTCTTTTGGTTGTGATTAAGTATTTTTTCCCCTTTGAGCTTATGATCCAACTTCCAACCTTTTTTTGATGCTAGAATCCATCTTATATGCAACCTTTTGGTTGGACTGTCAGCTGTTGCATTTCAATGATTCAGAAAAGGTAATAAAAAATCAGAAAAGGTAATGTCACCTATGAACAGGTTATGCTTTCTCGCACTACATTTATGTTCTTCGTATGGGAAAATTGATTTTTACAACTTTTTCTCACTCCATTTATTCTCATGAAAGTCTTTTTTTTTTTTTTTGTCAAGCCTTGGCTTCATGGATTCACCGATTTTGAAGAAGGCTTATTGGCTTTAGTTGCACAATGCTTTATCGCACTCGACGAGAGAAAAGGAAAACAAACCCGTATGCAAATCAATCACATCCCTTCATATTTGCAGCCCCCCTTATTATGCTACAAGAAATGATTTCTTCGACAACATAACCAATTAATATATTACTACCTGACATTTTCCTGTATGACAAGTAATTATTAATAGGATTATACTACAAGGAGTGCTTTTTATCAGGCTTTTTTGGGCTTCGTTGTTGTGGAATAACATTTGTGTTCTTCATTTTATTCCCTTTTTTAGGTGATTTCTCCATTGACTTTCCTGTTGCAAAAAATTGCATAAGGAAGCTCAATGTACACAGCTACAAAAAAAATGACATCAAGGATCATAATGCATTAAGCCATGGGAAATCTGAAAACAAACATAAAACCAGGCGAAAAAAAGATAATTCAAGAAAGAGTGAGGAGGGGGAAGATAGATCTGGGCAACGTCAATGTTCCAAAATGATTCATATAGTTCTGAGCAAAAGGAGGCAAATAGCTAAGCAAGCTATCCCGATTTTCGAATCACAAATTCTCTCTCGTTACCAAATAGAAAAACGACTTTCGATCCGAATTCGGGTAGCTTGCTTAGCTATTTGCCTTCTTTTACTCGAGCTATATGAATCATTTGGGAACAATGGCTTTTCCCAGATCTATTTTCCCCTCTTCATTATTTCTTGAATTTCAAATTTCTAACCCGTTTCTATCTTTGTTTCCCGATTTCACTTGCCACATGGATTACACTTTCAATTGGTACTTTCTAATGACAGCAGGTCTTCCTAAATTCAATAATTTCGACAACAATATTTAGTTTACAAATGAAAAGGTACTGCTTTCTGTACTTTTTTTAAGTTCTTTGTTCTGGATAACTAATATTTATGAGTTTTTAGGGGCTTCTTTTCTTTTCAGATCTTCTTATATTCTCAGCCTTTTTCCTGCTTCAAGTATTGTACCAAGAATCTAACTAATAAGTATGATGATTCTGGGTGCTATTACATTCGATTTTTCCAATATGTTTATGGGTGCTATTACATTCCCTTTGGTTTCCACCTGAACAAAATGATTACTTGCATTTTGCGCATGCCAAGCACCATGGTTTGGATTTACAATATAGCCATTCAGTTTAATATTTTCAAGTCTTACACCTTCCATGTATTTTTCATTTCAATTTTAGTCTTGCTTATCCAATTACATGAGTGATCTCCTCCTTCCGTGACACATACGTTTAACATCCATTACTATTTGAACTAAGCGGTATTTCATCAACTTAATATACTTGCCATTAATGATCTTTTATATACCTATTCAACAAAACTATTAGTTGAACACCATGTGCTTTTCCTGCTTCACATTTGTTTATTATATCCTTTTTGCAGATTGATGAAGCTGTGCAATGACACAATGAACTTCTTCAAGTGATCAAGGAGTCTATTAAGCTGTTGGTTTACAAAGGTGACCGATATGCCTGGTCCAGATAAGTCATCTTATCTTTTATGTGTAGTATAATCAAGTTTTCCTTTGCTTTTATGTGTAGTTGGGAACAACCATGCGTTTTAGGGCTGTGTAAATATGGTTTTCCTATGGTCCTCTTCCCTTACCATCCTATTCACATCTTATCCTTCATCTCAGCCGTTGGATTGTAATCTGCATGGTTCGAGATACAATGATTTAAAAAAAAAAAAAATTGGCGTTTTTCAACAACTTTATGACAACTTACTTTCAATTTTTCCTATTTTTTCTACAACATTACATTTGAACCCATCCAATGGTGAGATTAAAAAACGAATGGGAAGAGGATGGTAAGGGAAGAGGACCATACCCAACCCAAACCTCGTAAACTAGGTTCCCGAAACCAACATTTGAGTTTGATTTTATTGATGCAATTACATCCAAGTGGTTTAAGCCTTTTGTTGATGCTTCTTTCGTTTCTTGCTTACCCAGTCATTCAACTCTTACTTATTCTTAGTTTTTGAGTTGCAGCAAGAATAAAAACACCCGCAAGCATGCCCTTGGAGGTGACAATAGTGGAAGAGGGCTCCGCCAATTTAACAAGGAAGGTTCATAATCTATCCATCTCAGCTTTTTCTTCCTTTTTTAGATGTTGGCCTTGCTGAGTTGCATTTTGTGTGCTCCTATAACTGCAACCTTTGACTCCTTTATATGCTAATGTTCTTAACACACAGCAGTTTTGGCATTAACTTTATCAAGTTGATGTTATTTCTGCCATAGTATCTATTCCTTCTTCTGAATATATGAACATGAATAGTTGATACTCTTCTGTCTTGCACACAACAAACACATATCATCTGTGATGCTGTCTAACGTCAGCTTTGTAAGTTTGTATCACCTTTATGTTTTTTTATACCTTTTACTTCTTACAATAATTCTTTAAAACACCATTGCCCATATGTCACTCTGACTTGGCACATATGAATTTATACTATTTTGCCTCTTAGAAATATTTAAAATATAAGGACTATTGGCTTTGTAGTTGTAATATATAATACGTCTTCATATGAACTTTTTCCGCTTCGCATATATTCCTTGATTAATCTCAAATATTGATTACAATATTCTAAAGCTTCCATCCTCTAATTAGTTTTTTATTTGAATGCCAATATATATATATATATATATATATATATATTATTGTCAACTTGTCATGTTATGTACATATCTCTGTTATGACCATACCTCATTAGGTATGATTACGTACTACATGTCTCTCTTATGCCCATACCTCATTAGGTATGATTAGGTACAGACACTGTTCCCCCGAAAAAGAAATCTGTACCTGCTACTACTGTTTAAATCTTTAATGTTTAATATTTCCCAATGCAATGTCACTTCAATATTTACTTTCAGCCTCTACTTTCAGCCTCAACATTGTGTTAGTACATTGTCCACATTTTCCCATACTTCATTACATATGAATAGTTACTTCCGTCACATTCAGTCAAACTATAGTCTGCTATCTCCTAATTTCAAAAATATTTTCACCACCCATTACAATTCTTCAGCCAACTTTCCTATATAATCGTCCTTGCTAGCTTCCTTTTCTAACATTCATCCGTATCTTCTATCTTCTTCTCATACCAATCTCCTCCTTTTTAAAATATTTCCCAATGCAATGTCACTTCAATATTTACTTTCAGCCTCTACTTTCAAGCCTCAACATTGTGTTAGTACATTGTCCACATTTTCCCATACTTCATTACATATGAATATTTACTTCCGTCACATTCAGTCAAACTATAGTCTGCTATCTCCTAATTTCAAAAATATTTTCACCACCCATTACAATTCTTGACCAACTTTCCTATATAATCGTCCTTGCTAGCTTCCTTTTCTAACATTCATCCGTATCTTCTATCTTCTTCTCATACCAATCTCCTCCTTTTTAAAATATTTCCCAATGCAATGTCACTTCAATATTTACTTTCGGCCTCTACTTTCGGCCTCAACATTGTGTTAGTACATTGTCCACATTTTCCCATACTTCATTACATATGAATAGTTACTTCCGTCACATTCGGTCAAACTATAGTCTGCTATCTCCTAATTTCAAAAATATTTTCACCACCCATTACAATTCTTGACCAACTTTCCTATATAATCGTCCTTGCTAGCTTCCTTTTCAAACATTCATCCGTATCTTCTATCTTCTTCTCATACCAATCTCCTCCTTTTTAAAATATTTCCCAATGCAATGTCACTTCAATATTTACTTTCGGCCTCTACTTTCAAACCTCAACATTGTGTTAGTACATTGTCCACATTTTCCCATACTTCATTACATATGAATATTTACTTCCGTCACATTCGGTCAAACTATAGTCGCTATCTCCTAATTTCAAAAATATTTTCACCACCCATTACAATTCTTCACCAACTTTCCTATATAATCGTCCTTGCTAGCTTCCTTTTCTAACATTCATCCGTATCTTCTATCTTCTTCTCATACCAATCTCCTCCTTTTTAAAATATTTCCCAATGCAATGTCACTTCAATATTTACTTTCGGCCTCTACTTTCAGCCTCAACATTGTGTTAGTACATTGTCCACATTTTCCCATACTTCATTACATATGAATAGTTACTTCCGTCACATTCAGTCAAACTATAGTCTGCTATCTCCTAATTTCAAAAATATTTTCACCACCCATTACAATTCTTGACCAACTTTCCTATATAATCGTCCTTGCTAGCTTCCTTTTCAAACATTCATCCGTATCTTCTATCTTCTTCTCATACCAATCTCCTCCTTTTTAAAATACTTCACCACCCACTACACTTCTTCAACAAACTTTTCTACATAAGCCACCTTCCTCGGTTTCTCTTCCACTATTCATTTGTTTCTTATATCTTCTTCTCATACCTAAACAAGCTTTATACAAAACAATGGCTAGAAGACAATGCTCCATGATCAAAGAACTAAATGATAGCACTGAAATGTGGAGGTTAGTGGTCCGTGTCGTGAGGAGATGGCACAGCTACCATAAGGATTCACCCAAGCATTTGTATGCAATGCTGTTTTCTCCTCATGGACCAACGGGTTAGCTCTTTCCTTCGATATTCTTGTCATATTTCCCATATCCCCCAACCAATACATTGGGTTCTACCTAATATATCGAACTCACTCCTTGCTTACAAGCTAATTGTTTAAATCATTCTTTTTTAGGGTGACAAAATACAAGCATCAGTCATGAACAAGTCATTATTTGGGAAATTTGACAAAGAGCCGGAAGAAGGAGAATGCTACTTCCTAGCCAATATGGAAGTTATCCCCAATTCAAAGGATTACAAAGCCGCCAATCACCCCTTCAAGTTCTTTGTTCAATGCCGCCACTTATGTTAAAAAGGAGTCTGTGACATTCCACTTTCTATATTCAATTTCTTCCACATCATCGAGACCTATTAACCCAAACACCGAGAGAATCATACATTATACATTCGGTTAGTACATTTTATTCCTACTTTTATCATTCCACACCATTACCCACTAACCTTATATTTTTTTCCCACGAGATGTCATTGGTTTTATAATCAGCATAGAGCCATTGGAAGAATATTACTCAGGACCAGATAAAAAAGCTAAGCTAAGACTGGTGTTAGCTGATGAGAGGTACACAACTGCTGTATTTTTTCTCATAACTACCTCATAATTCAAACTCTCGGCTCTTCATAAAGTTTACGTAACTACCAACCAAAAAAAAAAAACTTCAGAATTTTTTTTCATGTTTACGACTTTGTTTTCATTAACACCATGGATTACCACTACTAAAATGTACCTTTTCCCACATCGTACTTTTGCATGAATTCCTTTTTTCCCTTCATCTTCCACAAATTATTGCCATTGTTAACATTCTTATCAAAAAATGACGTTTATTTAATAGGGGAAAAACAGTGAATATGGTTCTGTATGATGATTGTGCTTCCACCTTTCCTGCACTCGACTTTCCTACCACTCAACAACCTGCAGTCTTGCTTGCACAGCTTGCAAGGATAGGTTTTGATGAAGATGGTAAAACTTATATTTAAATTCCTTCACCTGATAACTTTCATTTATCTTCAACTGTTTTTAATTGCTCATGTGTCTTTAATGTTACAAGGTCGACGTAAGTCTGCGCACCTCATTTAATGCAACAAAAGTCCACCTCAATGCCAATTTCCAGGAGGTTGCAGATTTTATATCAAGGTGTGCGGTGGTCATTTCTAGAATACAACCTCATTCCTATTGTTACACTTTTTGCATGTGTTAAGCCAATTTTTGAACATTCGTCCTCAGTGCGGAACACCTACCATCACCAATCATTACATCCCAAACACCAACGGCTGGCACTCAGAATTCAAACACTGCTGCTGACACTATCCTTCGAAATACACCAAAAATTAAAGTCTCTGACATCCCTCTTCAGGACGTGGTGTGTCCCAATCTTGTATTTTTCTTATTCTACCCTATCAATTCATGCCAACTAATTGTCCTTCCAATGATACGCAGGGGAAATATTTTGCGGTGGTCTGTGAGTTCAAAAAAACCATATCACGGGATGGATGGTTCTATGATGGGTGCTCCAAGTGTGGCACCAAACCCAAAATGGACAATGGTGTTGCTTCTTGTGCGAGCAACTATTGCAAAGGCAAACGATGCATTGTCCAACCGAAGTATAATCATTTTAAATCATCTTTATTAACCTTCTATCCCTACATATGTGTTAAATGTTCAACATCTACATCTCATATATATTTTTTTCCTACAAAGGCTAAAGGTGAACTACCTAATTGCCGATGAGTCCGGAACTGCTTCAATAGTATTCTTTGACAAACAAGCATCTGAGTTGCTCAAGAAGAGTGCCTTGCAGTTAAAGGCAGAGCTAACTGAGGTTCCACTATAACTTTCCCAAATCAATCCCAACATTTTTCCTGTTTTCTCACAACATTTATGCTCTTTCATTTTAGGAAGAGATACGTTATGCATTCCCAAAAGAAGTTGATGAGCAACTTGGCAAAAAAATGCTCTTGAAGATGAAGCTAAACATTTACAACAAGAACCACCCGAATTCAAGCATCTCTGTCACAACATTTACCGAGGCAACTAACCTTATCGAAGCCTTTGATGAGGAAATTTCTTCGAGGTTGATGTTTTTTAACTTACAACTTCAACCTTATCCATTTCGCATTATTTTTTAAACAAAATTAATTACACCACTCACTACGTTTCTGTCTAGGTTGTTCAACCGAGTATATGCCATGCCGAAGAAGAGGAAATCATTTTACTGAAGAATTGCACTGCTAGAGATAAGGGGCCCTCAACAACAGAACCATCTCGACACAATCGAAAGCTTCCCAACAGTTGACCTTGAAGAAATTTCCCTTTACGAAGACATCCAAGTTATTCCATCAAAAGGGAAAAGGAAGGTTTCGCAAAGAAACAAGTTGCACATACTTTGAACTCACCCACATATGGCCCATCATCTCCAGCGAAGACACCGTCCAAGCCACTCAAATGGATCAAGAAGGAAAAAAATTGAACCTCTTTTTCTATTTGCATCAATTCATTAAGTAGTTTTTTTCCAGTATTCCTTGTACTGTTCAACTTGCTTGTGGTCCCTAGGTATTGATCACCTAGCTTTTGGTCCTTAGATTGTTTTGTCGTGATAGATCTCACTAGGTTTCAATGACTCCTTATTAGGAGAGTAGTTGGTTTAAGGTCAATGTTGAATCCACCAGCTCCAAACTTGAATCAACCTTTTGTAAATGCTTTTATTATGAATGACAACAAGTTACAAGTAACAGATGCAAAAAATCTGCCACGTATGACCACCAAATACATTACTGCTGGCAGACCACCAAATACATTACTGCTGCCCAAAACTCATTTATACAACACTGGACTAATGCCTATTAATATTTAGGAAACTTTCCATCTTATGACGCAGGGGGATGTACTGCTGGTCATATCCAGTTCATGTTGCTACCAAAAAGTCATAACAGCTTTATGCCGTTGGTGATCACAATCCACATCCAAAGAATATGAATGAACTCAGGTACATTTATGGCATTTGATCTGTTCTACTTGGATTCTAGATAGTCTCATTGACATAAAAGCACAAAATCCAATGGTATTCCTGGTCGGAACAACTCACTAATGTCCTTTACTAGATACTTTTGTTTCCCTAGATTGTTGGTGTTTCCTCTTTGCTGCCATATATGAACGTTCTACTGGATATATTACTTCAACAAGGAATATCCAAATTTTCAATAATGCACAACAGTCATATTACCATTGGAATTTATCAAATATTGGAAATTATTAAAATAATTGATATGTGCTGATTACTATATTTTTAGGTCTTCATGTATCCAGCATACGATCATTTCTTACAACTTTATGTTTTCCTGTTTTATTTATACTTTTTTTTTTTTTTTTAAGTATCAAGTATCAAGAAAATCAAGGTACCAGAAAATCTGCAGTGACTATTTCTAACTGGTACAATTGACTGCATCACCTGTCATTCACACAGTATTTATACACAATTTACTTAACTTTTATCTCTATTTAACAGTCCCTTCAGTGTAGGGTTTGACCTTCAACCCTTTGTTAGCAAGAGGTACAGATGTTAGGTGATACAGAGTTACATAAATCTTCTGACTTGACTTAAAATTGGATTTCATGTTCAATATGTGTGACAGCTGTGATTTTTTGAAGAAAAACTCTAGCCCTGCTTGTATTTGCATTATCATTCTTCCTTTTTGCACCCTTTTTTCCCTTTATCTTACGAATTTGCATGTTAAACTTAAAGTCTACAAATCTTGTCTGACTTCATGGAAAAAAATTCGTACCACATGCAGTTTGCAAAAAAAATCCTTACAAGATAGATTTGAACTTTGCCTATTATTCCCTCCCAAATATTTGGCTACCACTACACTGCAAATATGAATCTTCTTCACGTCCTTGTCTCTGTCAATACAATGTTCATGTTTCAAGTCCCCTTGTATTAATATACACTTTGCAGAGGAAGGTAGAAGTTTTTGGGTGCAAAAATTCAAGAATCCTAAGGTCTCTTCGCTTGCTTCTGCAGGGTCACTCATCTGGTATATAATTTCTTCTTACTTCAAATAAAATTTTATGTAATGTGGGATACAGATGCATAAACACAATAACACTTCTGTGAGTTAACTGTGTGATCATGTATCCTCAAATTATTTGCATTTCATCCATTTTGTGGACCAAACGTTTGCATATGCATCAGGCATTTTGGATGATGTTTTTGTCTTCTACACCCAAAATGCCTTCAATTTAATCACACATTTTCATCTATCCAACAGTTTTTACTTGCTTCTTTGTTTATAAAGTTGCTTTTGTTGGTCATTTTTTGGAATTGCACATACGTTCAAACGCAAAACCGAACAATTTCCTCCGTAAAATAATGATTTGTACTTTCACACATCCTTTTTGAACTCCATATGGTAAACTGATTTGGCTCTTAAAATAGGATAATATTCTCTTGAATTATTGTTTTGTTGGATTTGTGTTCATTATGGCTAAAGTTGGAAGAGCTTTGGTGCACTTTAGTTATGTTTCATTTGTCTTAAAGATTCTTTCTTTTTTTTGGAGAAATTATCATGTCAGTTCGTGATTTTAATGGATATATCTTTTATTTTTATGTTTCCATCATTTGAATTTTCATATCTTATTGTCTCTGTACTCCATATGTGTCACAATCAGATATTTCAGAGACAGATCAAGGGAAATTATATGCACCATATCAGGTATTGTTACTTTCATCTTCATTCTCTTGCTCGTATATTCACAGAGATGCATATCCTACAACATTTTGTGCAATTGTGAACATCTTAGCTCACCAACCAATCTTTGTGGCTCTAACATAACTTATAGGAGAAAGGTTTTTTGTAATAAAAAATACAATCACAAATAGACATTAACGAAGCTACCTCACCTTCTTCTACAATATCTATTTCAACAAAACAATTATAATAAAACGAGTCATTTAGCATAACATGTCTTTAGGATTCATTATCCAACTATACACTTCATTGCTCCTATTACTATCCGATTATAGCTACCCGATTATCAAACATGCACTTATTTGAGACAAATTATACACAATAAGTATTCAAACTTTTAAAATGTCTACTCAATTCACATTTCAATATAATTTGTTGATCACTCGGAAAATCTCCTTAAAATCCCCTCCAACAACCATCAACTTGGAACTACATTTATGTTCTACAACATCATACTTCTCTATCACATACTGGACAAAATTACTAACCCCTAAATCATGATCTAGACCATGAATTCCTACATTCCATATCTTCATATTTCATTATGGCCAAAAATATACAATTGAACAAACTACCTCAATAACTTAAAAAATCTATCCAATCTATAATAACCAAATATGTTCCGTTTTTTTCATCCTTAGCTATAGCATATTCCATTAGTCTTCTTTTAAAATTTTTTTTTATTATTATCCAGATTTGAATCCTTCAGTGTGATCACTATTATATTCAGTTTCTACTTTCATTTTCATTCTCTTGCTCCATATACACACGAGATGCATTATGAGATTACTTTTTATCATCGAATCTTTGTTGTTTTTTTCCTTAGATCATAATTATTTAATTTATTGATTTGACAATTATTATCCATTTGGTATCTTTGCCTAGATGAAAAAATGTTCGTTAGTGTAAGACTCTTGCTACCTAATACTTCTATCAATCCTTGTAATATTATTCGTACATATTGAATGAAATTTGGAATAACTTACGATATTTTCCATTTTTCCCCTTCAATTTTGTTGCTTGGAATTTTAACTTCTTTTGGAACAACTTTGAGCTCGACTCAAAAGTATTGATATGGTTTTGTCCAGTTAAAAGTATGATTTTACAGTTTATATTTCTCAAATATGATTTGGAACAGATGACATCATACTTTCTCTATTGATTTTTCTATTTGTATATATCTGAGAATCTGATTGGGAATTGGCTGATTTTGTACAAATTGTGCAAACATGCTTAGAGAGTGGATGATGATATCATCTATTCCTAATATCTTGCTGTCAAATACTGTCATCGGTGTTTGATTTCAACTGCTGAATTTCTTGTACTGCATTCTTAGCTCTGCTGTATCTTACCTCTGGCGCTTTCATACTTCTGCCGCATTTTTTTTCCCTTTTTTCCACAACTGTGTTGACAGATAAATCCTTGGAAGCACAAAATTGGACAGTTACATCAATATTTATGTTAAAATCAAATCAGTTGCAAAATATCTTTCGTTAATATTACTATTGATGAAATGGGATCTCAAACTTAAATTCCATAAGATTTATTTGCATGTTTGATTTTACCCTTATGCCTTTCTTATCTACAACAAAATGACAATTTACTTCGGAATCCACTTTCTTAGAGGTTGTGTGTTGTTTTGAAAAATTGCTATATAAGCTACTAACGAGATCGCCATAAACACCAACCAAAGGGTTTTCGAGCCCCTAATGACTTTAATATGATAGAATTATTGTTCTTAGTCATTCATTTCAAACATCCATATAGTACAATGTTTATTTAATCCTTCCACGATAATATCTTTTTCAAGAAATGAACTTGCAAGCCTTTATAATTTTAGTTAATTTTATTCAGGTCCATGCATTTTCCTTATCATATATATGTCCTCATTTTATTAGATCCTTAAAATTTTGTCTTTCACTACTTAAATCTTTATATTTTTTTTCCTAATCTGCCATGTATGACATATCATGGGCCCCTTATTTATAAAAAAGCAAAAAATTATTAACGGAAAAAAAGAAGTCACAATTTTTCATAAACCGTGGCTTTATTGAACAAATTTTTCTACTACTAATTACATTTGACCTGGGCGCTCCTTGCATCATGGGAGACAAAACCTTTAAAATGCAAAGCCCTTTTTTTCTATTTCCTCTATAGAGATCATTTTGCTTTGTCTTTAGTATTGTGTCACCTAATGCTGCATTATTAAAATAGTCCCACTCTTAATATTGCTTTATTATTATCTTTGAGCTTTGATAACAACAAATGCAAGCATTGTCTACACTTTGAAATCGAAGACAAGTGACTTTGAAAGAATAATTGATGCCACCTATTGCTAACATTATTTGGGACACATTAGGATTGATTTGCTGCACTATAGTGCACTTTGCTCTCGATTTCGTTTCCTTCCTACAATCAAGACCAATTGAATAAGTTTCTTAAATGAAGCAATCAGTACCAATTATAATGTTAATAGTTGCCACTCCTTCTCAACTTAATTTCTTACTCCAACATTAGAATTCTCTTCCGTAACAACTTTGTTCACACTCATTCTACAAGTTAACAACTTTACATGTCAACAATAGTTTTTCACGAGTGTTTAGAGATCCGTTGTTAATTAAGACTTCTAAATATGATGCATATGCTATGTCCAAGAAAATGAAAAACATGTCTACAATATTGTAACGTACATATATTGGAAATGTTTATAAATTAAAAAAAAAAATTTCTTTATACAATTTATATTTACCATTTATTTGTAATGTTTTTCAATAAGTAAATATACTTATATTCTACATATTAAAGTTACAATTTGATTATATTGGTGCTTGTCATAAGGGTTTTTAATGAACTAATTTAACTACTCAGTTTGTGGCAGATCTGTCACAATGTCATGTTGATAGTCTATATAACTATAATCTTTCGGTGAGCCGCTTCCAAGATCCAGGACAGCAATTGAAACCTCAACTTGAACAACAACAAATTTATAGACTTGTCATGTCATACCTAACTTCCATCCAATATAATGTATCTTAAGTACCCCACGAGAATTAAATTTTTCCTTTTTCACACTTATGATGCCTTAATCGTTTATGTTAGTTATTTGTTCAACATGCCTCCAAAAAAAAACCGCACCTCAATAATGGAGTGAAAGTTGACTACAAGAAAGAAGCGAGGAGTCATGTTTTCCAGATATTACGAATGTTCATACAAATGACAGTTCACCATTTCTTTCCTTCAACACTCCTGGTATATCATTATTCATCTTCACATCTACCATATAGAGAAAAATTTTTGGTTACTAATTAAATGCATTCATCCGAGGACATGGATTTCGTGAATGTACCAATAGATATAGAACTAACAGGTTTTGCACAATGGAAATTGACTCTGTCCAACATAGTTCAGTTCTTACTGGATCATCAACGACTGGAGCGAAAAATTTTGACCCCTCTTTCATCACACGACGCCTTGAATTTGAAGTTGAGACATCACCGCGGGTAAAATAAATTTACATTTCATGTCTACTCTTGTATGAAAAGAGACCACATCATGCACCTATTACTCAAAAACTATTGATGTCTTTAATAACAACTTATTTCACTTGATTGGTGTACAGTTACAAGCCCACATGTTTCTACCCCGCATGTCCTTCATTCACCCAGTTATCCTCAATTTTTCTCTACGGAATTTACTCCTTCAACCGTAGGTCAACAATTACAACGCAACAAATACCAAACCATCGACACCTTCAAACATATTCAAGTAATGATTTTGGCACACCTGCTTCATCCGAATGAACTTCTTTAAATGTGTTATATTCCTAAGTAACAATTTCACCTGTTACCAGTTATTGTTATTCTTAATTAACATAAATTATCTTCATTGTTAGGTGTTGACCAGTGTTACCAGCATACTAACTTTGCATATGACGATAAGTCGGGATCCGACAATGATGACAATCAAATAGAGACACATCCATTTCAAGGTCAGCTATCAGCCTTTGATGAAATGTTTATAATGCATTTTAATAACATACTTACGTCTATTATTAGTTACCCTTTCAGTTCCCGAAGTTGGAACCACGACACAAAAAACATCTCGCACCATTCGAACGGAACTCCCACTAAGTATTGGTAAATACTTATTTACAAAAAACCAAATAATATCCTTCACGTCAGCTAAATCATTTACTCAAATTATGTTTATAATGTTGTAGAGTACTTAGATGAAGGCGATCTTACTTATGAATGCCACATATGTGGTGCAAACATGTGGTTTAATGAAAGGGTTCAGAAACAACGAAGTTCATCTGCACCTCTTTTTACAATGTGTTGTCAAGGAGGAAAAGTCCGTCTCCCAAAAAACCTTGCACCTCCTACTTTGTTGCATGACCTATTCTTTGACAAACACTCACTCATGTCCAAGAATTTTCATGGAAATATAAGAAACTACAACAATATGTTCTCATTCACTTCAATGGGTGGCAAGATCGACCATGCCAAAAACAATGGTCGTGGGCCTTACACCTTCGTTCTCTCGGACTAAATTACCATCATATCGGAGTCTTTTGCCGCAAATGGAGCCAAGCCCGCGTGTACTCACAACTTTACATATATGACATCGACAATGAAGTCCAAAATAGAATTCTCTTTGTAAGGTACATACCATACATTTCTTGCGACTTGATTTACAATGGATTACCTATTATGATTAACACTCCAGCTCTTACACATATGTATTGCTTTCTTAACAGCAAGCATTTGAAAGACTCCAGCATCGATCCAATGATTGTTGAACAAATTAAGAACGTGTTGGACAATTTTAACCCATTCGTGAAACAATACCGTATGGCAAGTTCAATGATTAGTAGGCCTCATCCTCATGGTTTAAAGTTACGTTTGCTTAGTAAAGGCAACATGATGGACGAACACATAACTTGCCTTCAACTTGAAGTGGCAAAGCATTGATCATGGGAGATATTGATCTCAATTTCCAGCGGAGGGACATTATTGTTGAGGAGTTGTCGGAACACCTCAAAGGATACATGAGTTACATCCATCATATCTTCCACCTGCAGTACCCTCTTTTATTTCCGAGAGGAGAGGATGGTTACTGAGGACGATATCACCCATTTTTCGATGATATAGGTTCTCATAAATCAAAGAAACGCGTTAGCATGAGAGAATATTTTGTATATAAGTTGATGACCAGGAAAAATGAGGTGTCGACTATTTTACATGCAGGAAGACTTTTTCAACAATTCGTGGTTGATGCATACACAATGATTGAGGCCCAAAGATTGTTATGGGTTAGAACACATCAAAAAGAACTACGTGCCGACATGTACCAAGGATTATCTGATGCTTTGCTTAGTGGAGAGAGAAATGCATCTGCCATCGGCAAACGGATTATCTTACCTTCTTCATTTACGGGTGGAGCACGTTACATGATTCAGGCCTATCAAGATGCAATGACAATATGTAGATTTGCGGCTACCCAGATCTATTCATAACATTTACATGCAACCCATCCCGGCCTGAAATATCACGGTTTTGTGCACGAGAAACTCTAATGCTTCTAGTAGGGCTGATATCTTATCCAGGATTTTCGACTCAAACTCAAAGCTCTAATGAATGTCATTAAAAAAAAAAAATTGTTTGGCAACGTCCGTGCGGTGTACTTGAACCCGAATTTGATTGTATTTTCCATTCTTAAAGTTATTCAACATTCCAACTACGTTTTTCGGCTACACAAGATAATTAATACTCTTTTTTCAACTATTTTTTCTCCATCACGTAAGTTTACACAATTGAATTCCAAAAAAGAGGCCTCCCACATGCGCACATCCTTATATGGCTAGCAGAACGTGACAAGATCAAAGAACCTGAAGACGTTGACAAGATTGTATCCGCAGAAATCCCAGATCTAGATGCTGATCCTCAATTGTATGAACTAGTGCAAAAATTCATGATGCATTCTCCTTGCGGCTCTCATAATCCAAAAGCACAATGTATGGTGGATAAGAAATGCAACAAGTATTTCCCAAAAAAATATAATGCACACACAACAATTGACCATGAAGGATTTCCTACATATAGACGAAGAGAAGATGGCGGACTATACATATTAAAGGCATTGCATTGGATAATAGGTTTGTTGTTCCATATAATCATACATTGTTGTCTATGTTTCATGCCCATATAAATATTGAGAAATGCAACCAGTCTACTGCAATCAAGTACCTATTCAAATATATTAGCAAAGGGAATGATCGTGTCGTTGCCTCAATTTATGAGACAGACCAAAATGGCAATCCAACAAGGGCATTGGATGAGATTGAACAATATTACAACTTCCGATATATATCTGCGTGTGAGGCATCTTGGCGTATATTCGGATTTGATATCCAACATAGATACCCACCCCAGGTGGAAAGGTTAAGCTTCCATCTACTGACCAACAATGTGTCATCTACTCTAACACCGATGACGTTGTCGAGATCTCGGCGAAGCCAAGAGTCGATGAGTCTATGTTTATTGCTTGGATGAAACAGAATAAAGATGATGCTCTGGCAAAAACACTATATTATTATGAATTTCCACAACATTATGTCTATAATCGTAGCAAACGTATGTGGCAAATAAGGAAAAGAGGATTTGCAATAGGTCGTCTTACTCATGCTGCACCTTCCTCAGGTGAATTCTACTACCTTAGGATTTTGTTGACAAAAGTCAAAGGTCCTTCATCCTACGATGCTATTAGAACTGTTGATGGTATCGTATATCCTACATATCGTGCTGCATGTATTGCATTGGGATTGCTAGACGATGATTGTGAATTTGTAGCAGCTTTAAAGGAAGCAGCTATGTGGGCAAGTGGGCGGTCATTGCGAACCATGTTTGTGAGTATGTTATTGTGCAGCTGCCTTACGCGGCCTGAGGTCGTTTGGAAGGAAACTTCTAAAATTTTATCAGAAGACTTATTATATATTCCACATCGTGACCCTATGTCATCAAGTATGTTCATAATCCTATATTTTTTTCCCTAACCACCCTTTTTCATTATTAATGCTTTTTGTTTCTTCATGTAGCAATACCGATATCAAGCATCGAAAAGAGCAAGCCGCCTTATCGAGATCGAGACTCTACCTTTGCAGAAAAATGGGAAGAGTATCTCTGATTTTCCATCATTGCCCCTGCCGTCATCGAGTACTCATGCCAATGTTGATAATCATCTAATTCGGCAGGAATTAAATTATGATAAGGTCGAACTTCATCAACAGTCAGAAGAGATAGTGAAATCACTGAATGCAGATCAACGTCTTATCTACAACACTATCATGTCAAAAATTAATTCTGGTGTTGGTGGATTTTTCTTTGTTTATGGCTATGGAGGAACAGGAAAACTTTTTTGTGGAGCGCGTTCACCTCATCAATTCGTTCCAAAGGTGAAATAGTGCTCCGTCATGGCGTCTAGTGGTATTGCCGCCACTTTGTTACGGTCCGGTAGGGACGGCACATTCAAGGTTCGCAATACCTATCGCAGTTAATGAAGACTCAATGTGCAATATAAAACAGAATTCTTTGTTGGCAGAACTTATTATAGTGACCAAACTGATTATATGGGATGAAGCACCCATGGTCCAACGTTTTTGCATTGAGGCGTTTGACCGTACATTACGGGATATAATGCATTGCAACAAACCCTTTGGGGGCAAGGCGTATTGATGGGAGGTGACTTCCGCCAATTGTTACCCGTTATTCCAAGGGCTTCTAGAGCTACAATAGTCAATGCTTGCATCACTTCTTCGCTTTTGTGGGATTCATGTACAGTTTTCCATCTCACAAAAAACATGAGGCTGACATGTTCTTCAAATCAACATTATGAAGAATTACAAATCTTTTCAAAATGGCTTCTTGATATAGGTGATGGTAATTTAGGGTTGCCGCACGATGGAATTGCGCAGTTCGATTCCGAGACAAATACCTCATCCGTACCCTTGACAACCCTATGCATGCTATCGTGTCGGCCACTTACCCAGGTTTGCTTCAAAATTTAACTAACTCACTTACTTCAATAGTAGAGCTATTCTTTGCCCAACAATTGAAAGTGTGAACCAAGTGAATGAATACATGTGCTCTTTATTACCTAGTCGGTTGATGGAATACTATAGTTGTGATACTATTTGCAAGTCCTCTCAAGACGTGATGGATTTGAAGATCTCAGTACACTACGAGTTCTTGAATACAATCATTTGTTCGGTCTCCCTTTGCATGTTCTTATCCTAAAGGTTGGTGTGCCTATAATGTTGTTAAGAAATATTGACCAAGCTGCTGGCTTATGTAATGGAACTAGACTACGTGTCACACATCTTGGAAAGAATGTGATTGAAGGATTAACACTTAATGGGTCGAACCCAAACCAAAAGGTTTTAATCCAGGATGGACATGAATCCTTCAGATAGCGAGTCTACCATTTAGGATGAAGAGACATAGTTTCCTATTACTTTATCCTTTGCAATGACAATTAACAAGAGTCGTGGTCAATCATTACAAAACGTTGGGTTATATTTGACCAAGCCGGTGTTCACACATGGACAACTATACGTTGCTTTATCAAGAGTCAACAATATTCTTTGGTCTTAGGATTCTCATACAAGACGGTTCAAATGGGGGAAAAAGCACAACCACCAATGTAGTATACAAGGAAATATTTAGAAATGTTGTACTTTGATGATTGACATATCTCAACTGTTCATCCTACATGTTCAAAAATTGATGAAGTTTCATGTCTTCCATGTTCATGTTCTTTTGTTGAACTTTTTGAGGCTAAACAAAAATTGCACAACCTATACAAAGTACACCTCCTTGAAGCAAATTCTCCCCATATAATCAACATATTTAAAATGCAATTCTTTTCTTTTATATCAATTTTTTAAATTCAATTACTTTAACATTTCATAGACTATCTGGCCCATTTGCCCTTTAATTCCCCTTAATTGTTGCATCGCGCAACGCGCGGGGGGATGACACGCTTGTTATTGTGAATATATATACTCCTTGTCTTGTATGTGGCTGATATGGTTTTGTAATTTCACTTATCTATCTTGTAGATAAGCATATTTAACTTATGAATTCTCACATATGTCTTATAAATAATTATATTTAACTTATAAATTAAAGACACATTTGTCTTTTCACCCGTAAATTTTTTAATTTTAGTTTAGTTCATGGTGCAGTGAAATTTGAGAACATCTAGGGCTGTTTATATTAAATGACTATAGAGGGGGCAATGAAATTTTCCCTTTTCTTTTTATATTTATTTATTTACCCCATTTAGAATTTATTCTATTTCTAAAGATCTACTATATATCACGTTCCAAATTTTAAAATATAATTATTCATTTCTAATAATAGTAATGTCGGTTGAAATGCATTTATGATTTGAGTATTTTTCAATTGTTTCTTCTCTATTCGTTTTAAATGGTGTGTATACACTCCTTGGGTAAGAATGAGGTTTAGTTTTTAAATTTATGTTTATATGATTTTTTATTTATTCACTATTAAAAAAAAAAAAAATATTTTAATCATTTTTTGAAAAACAAATATCTAAAATAGCGAACGGGAGGGTGAAGGAATGATTTTTTATATTTACACCCATGTTAATGAAAATAAAATGCTTTTTTCATCTTCTTTAATTTTGTGGCACATAAAGAAAAAACACATTAAAAAGATGTCCTGTTTTTTTTGTTATTCAGTATAAAGTTTATAATTTTATTATTTTATAATAAAAAAACAGAATTTCAAAACAAGTTTTCGTTTTCATGTTCAGAATAGAAAGCTTTTATGAAAATTGAAAATCAAAGAGGCTTTTAGATTCTTTCTAAATGCCTATTTGGGAGACCCAATCATAATTTCAAGAGTCTTTTTTTATAGGTTGAGATAAAATTCTTTTCACATACACTTCGAAAATCATAAAAACAATTTTAAAAAACTAAAATGAACACACACTAAATTCTATCTAAGTCAACATGTGTTTGTATTTTTTTTATCAATATTTAAGAGTTTTACGGAATCATTGTGGTCGCACTTCTAATTTTATACTTATGCCTCCAAGTGGGCCACCACTATGAATCACGTTCCTAAAATATTCTGCTTGATTAGATAATTTTATATTTTTAAAAAATCGAGTTGATATTTATAAAAATACTCCATCCGATCATTTCATAAGAATGATTCTTAATATAAGAAATAAAATGATAAGACCTAGTGACTTTTTTTTGGAGAAATTAAGAAAGTTAAATAAATTATTTCATTATTTCATTAGTTCACAAGAAAATCTTTTAGGTTCCATTAATTGGATAAATGATTTTCTTATATATATATTTCTTCATAAATGAAATGATCGATTGAGTAATCATAATTCATTGATTAGGTAATTATATTTCTTCCTAGCAATGTATCCTTCAAGGAGATACAATTTTTTTTTTATATATTTAACTTTTTCTTTCGGTAGAGGTGGATTATAAAATATATTTTTTTAATTTTATTATTATTAAATTATATTTATTTGCACAACTACACCAAGCGCGCAGAATAACTTGCTGAAGAAAAAAGGTGGAGGAGGGTCGGAGACACTTGCGGGGACAAGGGAAAGAGGGGTCACGTGGGGAACATGCAAGAGTTCACGTGCAGCATCGTGTCATGATGCGCCACGTGGCAACACGTGGTCCCATGATTGCACTCGTGCGTGTCACTTTGTCTCTCTCTCACCAGACACGCATCTCTTCACAATCATTTGGTTCTTTCATGGATTCCCCTTTAAAATATTAGCATTAGTAATGCCTTTATATAACATGGTATATTACCTATTATTCCGATTCTTTATTGGTGTGTTATTAAAGAAAATGAAACGAAAATACCTCAAATTTCTAAATTTTAATTTATATTTTCAAAATATATAATCACAGTAATGTTTTAAAGGGTGTAAAGATGATCCCTGTTCATAAAATTACTATAACTATTAGAAAGGATGAGAGTCACTGTTAATTAGGGATATAAGGTAGGTTAGACTAAGTTTTAGTTAAATAAGCATGGGCCTACAATGGAGATTAAAAGTCTGAACCTGAGCTTGAGCCTGTATATAAGTATTTTTTAGGCTCAAGATTGAACATTCAAAATGCCTGACAAGGCCTAAAACATACTTAAAGGTCTACTTAAAATGTAGGCCTTTAAATAGGCTTAAAGCCTATGCATTTAAGTTCATATATAATTCATCAAGCCTATTTAAAAGCCTATGTTATGTCATAAATATTTTAGGGATTCGTTCTCATATAAAATAAAATGTTATGAATACTTAATAAAATTTTAATTAGGACTAAGAAAAATCAATCATCTATTACTAAAAAATAAAAGATTTTAGTAAGATTTAAAGTTTCGGAAATAAATGAATACAATTTTAATTAATTGCACCCAAAAGATTCAAAAAGTACCCAATCATAAAGTAGGACTAAGAAAAATCAATCATCTATTGACTAAAAATATATGTTTTTTTAAAAAATTAACTAAGCACGACAAGTAACATGTAAAACTAAATTTCACCTCTTGTTTTTCTTACATAAAATGAGATAAACTCCTCTTATTAAGATTATTTTCATTTTGGCATCACTAAAATAAACTTACTACAATTGTTATGTTGCATCAAATGACACAAATCAAATGAAAGATAGTGAGCTAACATTGCCATCTTGAGAGATAAAAAAGAAGAGCAATAGATATGATCAATTGATGAACGAAAATGTTAAGTTTATATGTAAATAACGATATTTGAAACTTAGAGTTAAGACTAAGTTATTAATTCTATAAATAATTTACAAAATTGATTTGGATTAAAGTATATATAATTATGCATAATAAAGATTTTTTTTAAAAAAAAAAACTAAATAGGCCTAGCCTATTTACCTAAATAAGTCTGACAATAGGTTTAAGACTAAGCCTAACCTATTTACTTGCTTTGGTCCTTATTATAAGACATCAACGGTCATTTCTCTTATACCAAGGAAGAACAGTTTAGTCATTAAATTACTGTTCAATTGATAAATATTTTCATCTTTACCCCTACTTTAATGATGCGGATTTATAAATATTAAAAACATCATTTGTCAAGACATGAAAGTGTAATGGGTAAAAAAGCCGTCTTGGGAATTAAAAAACGTGTCCATTTGGATTGAAAAAATCAATGAAAAAAATTGAGTAAATGTTTAGAATGTAGTAGCTTTAAAGGCAATTGATGTCTTATAATAAAGATAAAAAAGAATACTAAATAAGCTAGTCTAAGTTTAAAATAAATTTGACCATAAATCTCTAATAAAGTTCTAGTCTATTTCCACCTTCTCTTGAGCAACACGCACACATGTGGCAGCGTCAAACAAACTTGAGTAACATAAAAAAATTGTTGCCCTTTCGAAGATGTGATGCATGCATTTTTTTGAAAGAAAAAATTCTTGGGCCCTTTTTGAAGAAAAGATTCTCCCGTCAAACTTGAGTAACATAAAGCCCTTTCGAAGATGTGATGCACTTTGAAAGAAAAAATTGAAGAAAAGAGAGAGCAGTTTCCAATGCATAAAAAGCCCAACTCAAAAAAGCATAGTAGAAATGGTTAGAATGTGTGTTAAAAAACATGGGAAAATGACACAATGTCCCGATTAACAAAAATAATAATATGAGAAAAGTTTTATAACTTATCAATAGTTATTCATTCATTTGTCAATGATCATTTTCTTATAATTGACAAACTATAATATTTTTTTTTGTTATTTTTTTTAAATTAGGACTTTGGTGTGATTTCCTAAAAAACAACTCACTGAAGGCACATGAGAAAATTTAAGCATGTGGCTTTTTATCCATAAACAGCGGTAGAAAAAGTGTAGGGAAGACAATGAAAATCATTACTTTCTTAATTTCTTTCTATCAGAAACACTTATTTATGAGGAGATAAGGAATAAGAGGGGGAATAAGGAAATTATTATGTGTCTATTTGAATTAGCAGTAAAAACTGTTTTTCCAACGTGATTTACAGTATATAAAGTAAATTTGTGAGAGTAGTTTTATCTCGACTTGGGTGAACGTGCTTTTATAAGGCCAACTCAAACAAGCCCATACGAAAGAGGATTGTAGAAGAGAGATCTAGTGCCTATCTGGGAGTTCCCAAAATCTAGGTTTTGTTTTAGGTTTTGTCACAAGTCTGCCAAACATCTCTATTTTTTCTATAAGCTATTTTACATTAAACCTAGGTTTTGTAAAAGTTTGCCAAATACCCATCATTCTCCAAAAGCTATTTTCCAAAAATCATTTTTACCTCATAAATTCTAAAAACTATTCTTTAAAAGCCATTTTTATCTCATAAATCGTGAAAATCTATTTCCAAAAGCTACATCCAAACGAGCTCGTCAACAAAGGTTAGTTCAATTGGTAAAGAGATTGATTTGTAACCATAAAGGTTGTGAGTTTATATCCCGCTGATGTGAGGATCTTGTTGATAAACGATCTATAAGTACCTATATAAGTGATCCTTGAGTCTGAAGGTATACCCTAACCTTGGTGAGTCTAAGACTCTACTCATCTAAAGTTTTTTGTTATAGAAAAATAGAGATGTAGGATAGTAGGAGTAATAACTATAATTATAAAAAAGATCAAATTTGTAATGGAGAGAGAGTGTAAGAGATATGAATAATTAGATAAGGGTAACAAACAAAAATTAAGACATACCCTAATAAGAACAGGGCTCACGGAAGAAAAAGGGAACGGAGGGAGTATCAAACAATATCCATTACTAGATGACTAAAAAAAAAAAACATAGAACACAATATTAATATTTTTAGAATATAACCAACCTTAATAGAATATGGCATGTTGTTGTCGTTCCTGTTTGGTTAATCCAAACGCAGTATATATGTAAATTTTTAAGTAAAGCAAATATAAAAATATGTACTTTATCATTAAATTTCACAAAAAGCTTTAAATACGCCAACTTTAGAAAATCTGGATTCTTCTAGGCATAATAATGTAGGCAAAGGCGGTGGTCACGTGCGGTCACGTGCTTTAGAACATCCCCCACCCCCACCGGCTTAAGCTTAATACAAACGGCAAATTGGAGAAGCACGTGACATGATCCACCTGGGAAGGTTAGAAAAACAAATCTATCATAGGGTGTCGCCCTCTTTATTTTATTTTATTTTAAAAAATAAAATAAAATAAAGGGTCGCACGTGTGCGTTCCTGTTAGAAATTCTTGCTAATTTAAATATTTAACGTGTGGGTCCCATGTGATCCGTCCAAAATCCAAATGTTCAACAGTGCATGCTATGATAGGGCTTTCATAACGGGAGAAGAAGAATAATAATAATGGGAGAATGAAAAAAAAAAATTACAAAATCCTAAATTTAATATTTTCTATAAAATGAGTTTTGAATTGCTAATTAATATAATTAATTCTTTATTAACTTTTGTCAATAAACCTAATTTAAGATTTTTCAATTTGAAAGTTATTTTTCTATTATTTTTTTAATAATAATAGAAATTTAGAATTTAATTTCTTCAAAAATTATCTGCCTTGCTATGTAATGTTTTTTTTAAAAAAAAAATAATCTTTTGATAACATTCATGATATCATCTTTCGTTTCAAGGAAAATAGAGAAAGGTACTATCATATCAAGTGAAAAAGATTCAATGTTTTAAACAAGATCTCAAATTTGAATATTTAAGAATGAAAAAATTATTATAGTTATTTAAGGAGTGGGACTATATTTATTTAAGGTAAAAGTGGCGTATCTCTCCCATTAAGAAAAATGTCCACATTTTATGTCCCACAATATTTCAGATTTTCTTCCATATGATTATCTATGCCTAAAAAAAAAAAAAAAAATTCTTTAAAAAAGTTCATATTTTTTTTTTGATATAAAAAAAACTTAGGTAGGGGTAAACACCGATATCTCACCAGTGGTCAAGGTATGCCTCTAGGCTCAAAGAACGCTTACAAAGATACTTCCTCCGGTCCTAATTATAGGAACACATTTTGGAGTTGGTCTTTGTTTTAATTATAGGACCAAGTTTTAATTTTTGACAATTTCTTCATAAAATACCCCATATTGATACTTTTTCAATAATAATTAAACACAATAATAATGTGATAATACACCTATATATTCTATAAAGTAAATAATGCTTGCAATTTATTAATGTCATATACACCTTAATTCTACGGTTTTTTTAATAAAATAATTTTGAGAATTTTTTTTAAATATTTTTCTCATATCACCTCTACTTATACTTCTCACAATAATTAATTTGACAACATGCTTATATTCTATCAAGTGAGAGATTTCTTTTTTTTTTTTTTTAATAAAAATAATTTTAATATTTCATTAAACAAAAAAAATATTTCCTATAACTATCCGTCCAAAATGATTGATTTTTTTTTCTCTAAAATAACCTAATAAAACATTAATTTTAAGCCAAATATAATGTGACATAAATATTCTCGTAATATATTACTAAGCGGTGATGATCAGGCGAGGAGGAATATTTACGAAGATAATATTTATCATTACAAACTAGGATATCTATGGATATAGTACTAGTTTGTAATATTTTGTAAGAGAAACGACAAAGTGGGGTCCAACTGAGACTGAAATGTTCACAGGCGCATGTAACGTGAAGCGATATTCTTAAACATCACGCCATATGCTCCGGTGATCGAAGATGTATGGATTTTGGTTAGAGTTAATTTTAAGGAGGGGTATTTTTAAAAAATAATTATAATTAACTAAATTAATTTCTCTTCTTAATCTCTCCAAATTCTGATATATAATTCTTATAATTAGGACTCCAGGAAGTATTTACAAATCACCCACCAATAAAACCCTCATATCAATCGGTGAGTATCGAACAAAGTTCATAGTTTTTTTTTTTTTTTCATAGTTTTTTTTTTTTTTTTTTTTTGATATAAAGTTAAAAGACTTTGATATCAGACAATATTTGCTTACATGATTATAAGGCCTATAGGGTCCCCGATCGAAATGGGTCCGTTCGTCAATCCTGAACTGCGTTACAGGCCCATTATTGACCCAGCCCACCACTAAGGAACTGGCCCATCGAAGTATTCAACGTCTTTAGGTTTTCGTTTGAGGTTGTTTGGTTGGGAAAATTGCATTTAATTTGAGGGTTTTTGGAGGAGGCAAGGCAAATTTTGTGACTAATTTATTCTTGTTAATTTCTTATTACAAAATTACCCCTACTCAATAATTTTTTGTTGTTGTAAAATATGATAAAAAACCTGCTACGTGCTTCCCCAAATTGTGGCGCTTCTTCTTGGGTGGTCATCGGCTGTGCTCCAATTCTTCGCCGTCACCGTCTTCATTCAGGTTTTGTCGCCGTCCACTTTAATCTGTTTTGTTTCTTTTTTCAGACTTGTCCTGTGACTCTAACCACTGTATTGTAGTATACCGTTGCAAATTTTTGTTGTTAGGATAGAGCCTTTAAGTCTAGAACCCAGCATGCATATAGGGCCTGTTTGGGGATACTCCATTAAGAGGAAAAGTTCAATTATTGGGTGTTTGGGCTGGCTTCTATTTTTATGGGCTTCAAGGTTTGATGGAGATATTTTTCTGAAGCCACACGGTAGAGTTTCTAATCCCATCAGCTTCTTCTCCATCAATTTTTTCTGTGGGCCCCATCAGTAAAAAAACAAAAAAGACATTTCTCTCCTCCCTCAATGAATGCTTCTCTCCTGGCTTTTGGTTTTGTTTGTACCATTTTAGTCCAAAAACATTTAATTTATGCTCTAATTCTTTGAGAGGCTATGTTATACTCATCTAGAAGTTTTGTTGAAAGATGGGTAGCAAAATAATGAAAAGAATAATGGAGAACAAGTTTGTTGGTTTCATAATGTGATTCATTCAGGTAAAACTAGGTGATTCATTAATTTAATTTTTATAACTAAAGCTACATAAGTCTAACACGTACGTTGTTCAACTAAATGGACCCATTTACGTAAGTTTGAACTCGGTTTAAAATATCTGATTTAAGGGACCGATCGTTTAATTTTTATAACTAAAGTTACATAAGTCTAACATGTACTTTGTTCAATAATTGTGTTGTAAATTTTTTAATGGTAATGTTACTATTTTATTTGGAAAATTTCTATTTATTTTTAATTTTTATCTTAAATTATCACATTTTGTACAACATACATATTATATATATATATATAAATAAATTTGATTACGCCATTTTTTCTGTCATTTTCCATCCCATCTATCTTTTTAAAAACTACGCTAAATAAGTACCTATTAAACAAAAGTCACTTCTATCACCGTTATCCTAAACATAAATCACAATAAAAAAAAGCCCATTAAAAAATAAGTCCATAAAAAACAAAAATCATTCGGATCAACACTCACGGAAAAAAAAAAAAATTTTTTTTTTTTTTCCCCCTATTTCTAAAATCGAAAACCAATTTAGCTTGCAGTCGCAAATTGCAGATCCCTCCCTCCCTATTGCTCCCTCGCGTCTCGCCTCCCTCCCTCGGTCTCTCACTGGTCATCGCCTCCATCTGCACAATCCTCAGCTTCCACTCAAACTTCTTCCAACTTCACCCACTTGCTCGCCGTTTCCTCACCCTCCGGTCTCAGTGCTCAGTGTCTCTGTCTTCTCCGCTCTGTGGTTGCCATCTCCAATCTCTCCTTCCTCTCTCCTCAGTTTTCAATCGGTGAGTCCTCAGCCTCTACTCCCTCTCCTTGTCTGATTAGTTTAGTGGGATTTTGAAATAAAACTTGATCTGTATCATATAATTGGCTGGTGAGTCCTCTGCATTGCTTAGTCTAAATTCTTGTTGCATATTCGCTGTAAAGAGCATTTAGCTATCTAAGTTTGCTGTGAACTGAGGTTTGGAATATGAGCTTATACATTGGAGATTTTTGCACCAACCTAAGGAAAACAAAATACAGAGATTCCCCTTGACCATGTTCTATTGCTGTTGAATGAAAAGTGGTTTATGACATGTTTGGATTGGTTGCTTCTTGAATGATTTTGCTTGAAAATGATTCTGCACGAATTCTTTGATTTATCATTTATGGATTTCTCATGTTGTAGATCTATTGCTTTTTTGCTACTGTGATATTGACTTGCTGCTGTCATTATAAAATTTGCTATTTTTGGAAGTTGTAAGTGCAGAATTTGAGTTGTGCTTTTGAAAGAAATTGGGAAGTGTAGCTGCTGAAACCTTGAACTTTTGTTGAGATTTGTGTGCAAAAGTCATTACTGCTATATATATTTGCCTCCTGTCCCATACCTTTGTCATTGGCAATTGAAGGGAATGTTAATGCTATCTGATTGCTGCATTAAATTGTGAAATCTGTTGTGAAATTTTGGAAATTAATTGCCTCCAAATGTGAGAAAAAAATTGTCTGAATAGATTGATTCATTTTTGTCATATGCCATTTTTTAGGATGGAAAGGTATCTACTATCTAGCTTGTTTTTCCCTTTATATTCTTTTGTTTTTTTTTTTTTTTTTTATGCATTTAAAACTTTCCTTAAAATTTTTTTTTTTTGGGGCCAAACCAATGATGCCCCCCCCCCCCCCAAACAATTATTTTCTGGGTCCACCCCCTGCCAGCATGAAAGGCTTTACTAGTTTTAGTTATCGCTGTGTCCTTTTTTTGGACTTGTGAAAAAGCTATTACAATTTTGGAATGGGCATTATTTAGTATGTGGTGTAATTTATGCTGTTCGGGACTTGTGTGTGTCTCTACAACGGAGACATGGCTGAATTAGTTGTTTTTTTCTTTCTTGTATATGTTTGCTAATGTTGGATTTTTTCCATTTAGGTGTAAGATGGGGTTATCTGGCAAGAGATCTAGAAAAACACAAAACAATGATGTTTATGGGGATGACTACAGTGATATGGAGAATGAACAGGCAAGTATTTCCCGGAAGTTTCATAATCTTCTATGTAATCTTAGTGATTGTTTTTTGGGTGATTAAGAATTATTTTCTGATGTAGGAGTTTGATGCAGAGGATTACGATGACGAGGAGGCGGAAGATGAAGATGATGAGGAGGGAACCTATGATGAAGAAGATGGTACAGCAGAAGAAGATAAAGGGAATGATGACGAGATGGAACAGCTTGAGAAAGAGTATAGCGAACTCCATAAACAGGAGCAGTAAGATTTCCATCCTTTGTACTTATATATTGCATCCGGTTCATTTGTTGCTAGTGCTGGGCTAGGTAAGAACCTAACACATCAAACTCTTGGAATTATTTAATAGATCATAAGGCCAATCACGTTCTGATTCACATATTTGACTGTGTGAATTTACCCCATAAAACATTATTATGTTCTACAACTGTGTATAGTTGTACTTTGTTACTCCTTCCGTTTCTATATATGTATATAAGGTGCTTCTTGAAAGATTTTGAGCATCCAAAATATAAGTCATTCTAAAATTCTAGCCAGCGTTAAATACTAGAAAAAATTTCCCTCTCCTTATGATACTCTACAATTAAGATTTAAGATGGTGGTGAGAGGGATTAAGAGATATAATTAAGATGGGGTTACAAATTAATCAGGGTAATTTTGATTTTTTCGGTTAATTTTTGAAAACAATTAAAGAACTCCAACTTTTATTGTTTGCTTTGGTGTTTTAATGATGTTCTTTGAAAATGTATCTTTTTGGCAATAAGTGTTTTTGTCCTTTATTTATGAGCTTGGATATGGCCAAGAAACAGAGTAAACCGCACTTGTTGATGATTTTGCATGTGAGAAATTCTTGTTAGGGTGCAACCTGATGATGCATTAGTCATCCTTCAAAGCAATAATGATCTCTTTATTAGACTTCGGTCATGATGGAGCCTTCTTCTTGTTCCTGTTTTTATCTCTAAGAATGTATAGATTCTGATGCATGAAAATTCTTCTTACCTTCAGAGATACTTTAAAGAATTTGAAGCGTCATAAAGATGAAGATCTCCTTAAAGGTCAAGCTGTGAAAAATCAGAAGGTATGATGTCATCTAGCTAGTATCCCCTCTCTCTCACACACGTGGTTTTTAATTGATATAAATTATTTCATTGAGTAGTGAGTAACATTACTTAATCTTTTTCTGTATCCATTTCATTGTTATAGTTCAATGGACGTTTTCCCTCCTTTGCTTAGTCTGTAATCATATTGTGTTTGTTTTTCCTGAAGGCACTCTGGTACAAGATCCTTGAGCTGAGAGTCTTACTTCAGAAGCCATACTCAAGTTCAAATAGGTTACCCCAGGTATTTTCCTATTCCACTTTCAAGATTACTATGATTTTTTATTTATCATGTAAGAATTTTGTGCCAAAGAGAAGAACTTCTTGCAGGAACCAGTCAGGTCTTCATTGTATGGTTCTGATGAGGGTGTTAGTGCAGCATATTCAGCTCTTATTACTTCCTCCAAGGAGACGTTAGATTCCATATTGGAACTGCAAGAGGTATGGTTGTTTGAAGATTGAAGAAAATGTATCTGTTCCCTTGCATTTCATGCCAACAGAAACTATACTTATCTATAATATTATTTCTTTACTTCTCTAATTTTCTTATGCACTGATAGTTTTCTCCTTATATTAGGCCCTGCTTGCCCGGAATCCATCTATTGCTCAAGGCTCAGATGGTAATTTAGTACCTTTTTGCTGTCCTTTGTTTTATCCTGTACTTTAACTATAACGTTAACATATCCTTTTCTGTTAATTGCTAAAGCCCAAGGGCAATATCCAGTATGTTCCACTAATGGAAATAGGTGCCTAGTCTCTTGTTGTCTGTGGCTCTGTGCCCATTGTTGAAAGGATTTTTTTTTGTTTTTGTTTAATTTTTTGGGATTAGATATAACTTTTATTCTATTGCATATCTGTTTTGAATCGTGTTTCGAACTAACATGAGTTTGTTTTCTCTTCTAAAAGTTTCAGAAAAGTCACCAAAACATTTAGATACTTCTAAGAATTTGGATGACAATTTTGATGAAGAGTGGTCGCAAATTTCTCAAATGCATAAGAGGTAAATTTCCTCTTATTTGGCTAGACTTTCATTTCCCCTCAGTATTTCATCATTGTGGCCTCTAAGTTTTGTTGCTTGAACCCCATCTGTGACAGAAATATTTGAAACTTACCTTGTTATGTATTTGGTGTAAGCCAACCCTCCCCCAAACACACACAAAACAACCGGAAAAAAAAAAAAAAAACATTGCACACAAAGCTGACCCAACTTGTGAGCAGCCCCAGATCATGGGTCTTCACTGAAGAAATCAGAGAATACTCGTACTCTATATTATTTGATACAAGTTCGAATGAGAAGAGTTACATTATATAGGCTCACAAGGAGCAATCAGAGGAGGGAAAATGCAATTACAATCAAGGAGTTATTACCCTAATCAGTATTACAATCAAGAGCTACAAATCAGGGCTATAAATGTACATACAAAATCAATCAATCAAGGAGAGAATTAAGGGATTGTGATTCTAACATTCACTACTATTTAAACTTCTTGGATTGATGAAGTGATCTGCTTCAAATTAAATTTTAGAAGAAAATAATGTGATCTTTTGCTTTTTCCAGTTTCCACTCTTATAGCCCAAGGGCTTTTATGTTGGGGGACGTGTTATAAATATTAATAAAGCCAATTATTACTCTTCACCTAACAACTTAAGCTTTTGGGTTCTAGCAATCTTGTTGACTTTTTAAATTTCTTATATTTATGCACATGTGCATAAAATTGATCAAATAGACACTATGACCTAATTGATGCTATTCGGGATTGCATTTTGTAGAGGAGCACCTTTCAGAGACAGGTCAATCAACAAATGGCAGAGGATGACACAAGTGACAACTGGTGCTGCTGCCTTCAAAGGCAAATTACAAGCCTTTAATCAGGTTTGGCCTTGTAACTTCACTGTGGATTCTATTGTGCAATAGGCAAGCTGTTTAACTCTTAATATATTGTCCCATCACAGGATATAAGCAGCCAAGTTGCTACATATATGAGGGATCCCAGTAGAATGATCAAGCAAATGCGGCTGAGAAGATCTGCTGTTAATATATTTGGAAATGTAAGTCAGTGTTATCATTTCTTCTTTAAATTTGGACGGCAGGCAGACGTAGTGCTTGAGGAGGAGTGGGGATTGAATCCCAAAATTGGTGCCACTAAACCGTACGGTCTTTGGCTAGTGTTGTCATTTTTGTTTTGGAAACATGATGCATATGATGCAGTTTACAGTTTTCTCCTACAGTCATCAGTGTAGACTTCGTTCTCATTTTTCTTGGTTCTTGTCTTTAATTTTTGACTGCCTTTCAGTTTATGTATACTGACATCAAGAATATGTAACTGCTAACTTTTTTCTCATTTCTGCATGGACCATCACTGACATTGTCATCAGATTCTTGAGGCCAACGATAACTCTAATGAAGAGGTTAGTCAAATTCATTTTTATGCTTTTATCCATGTTAAATTGTGCAGAATAAGTCATTTTGGTATTTACTAAGTAATATTTTTAAAGGATGTCATTCAGCTGTTTCAACCATAGATTTCAAGTCTTCAGTGCTCGGCATCTTTTTTACCAATTATTATTTTGATCTCCTTTTTACCTGTTCTGTTTGCTTGTGCTTTGCAACGTAGATAAATATTTCCATGTGCTCCTCACTGCCTTCTCTGAACTCATATTTTGCCTGCTTTTATTTTCAATGTGACATAGTTATGAATTTGAATTTGTTCAGAAAACTCATATTGATGGTGACCCCGAACTACTGGATGACTCTGAATTTTATCAGCAATTACTAAGAGAGTTTTTTGAGACAGTTGATCCGACATCATCCAGTAAGCAATAATTGTCTTGTTTTTTTGCTGAACGTTCTTCTTTGTATATTATATTCATATTTTTACATTTGATGTTATTGGAATATTAGACTAGTCAGGACATCCTTTTTGTTGTTGTTTAATTTATAATATATTTTGGCAATTATGAGTAACTGATACTAGTTTATTTAGCGTGAATGTTTTCTTCAAGGGTGCTATCGTTGAAGATTGCTATTTTCCTCCTTAAAAAAAAAAAAAAAAAAAAAAAAAAAAAAAAAAAAAAAAAAAAAAAAAAACTAATAGACATTTGAAATATTGTAAACTGTGAACGATTGTAGAATTAGTAATGGTTAATTATTTCTTTTTATCTGAATAGTTTTGATAACTGCTTTTGCACCTTGCATTAGCATTTGCTGCTTCCGTAAAAATCATAGATTTAGCCTTATGCCGTGCAAGCAGAAGTCACTTTCTCATTTTCTGCGGTTGTGAATCATTGCAGAGAAAGCATTACATAGTTTGAGGAAGATGCAACCAAAGAAAAGAAAAATTGTCGATCGTCGGGCCTCAAAAAGTCGTAAGATAAGGTCAGCTGATGATGGATTTCATTGCCTTATGCCAATACTTTTAGTAACACACTGTATATATATTGCTTGCTTCTCCAGAATTGACAAGAGATTTTTGACTAATTTGCTGTTTCTATTGAAGGTATAATGTTCATGAAAATATTGTAAACTTCATGGCTCCTGAGTCCATGAATCTTCCACTTATGGTTCCTAAACTTTTCGGAGATTTGTTTGGATTAAAGTCACAGAGATCATCTGCTGGCACAGCATAATCATATGCTTGGAGAACAGATAATGACATCCAAGTTTTGTGCAATAGCTTGTCATGATATATTTGTACTCATTTAACCAACATTATATTGTTTATTGAGGGATTTTGTATTTCTCCTCAGAAGGCAACATTTTAGTGTAGTGGTGAGGATTGGTAGTTTTACAGGGAGGTTTTAGTTTCAATCTTCTCTGTTTATAATGTATTTATCTTCTATGGAGGTTCTATGTATGTCCTACTGAGGCATATTCACCCATTACATTCATACTGAATAGCAATTCCATAATTGTTGGGGGAAAAAGCAATTCCATTATGTTTGAAGGCAAATACTAATGACTATTTTTTTTGCTATAAAAATACTAATGACTATTGAATGAGTGCTTGATGGTCATGTAGCGTTATTAATAATTTTACCTTTTTTTTTGGGCTCAATTTTCAGAACTAGATGCAACTTTTCATTTATTATATAATTTCTTTTAAAAAGGCCATTTATAACTTACTACCTACAAGTATTATATTTTTAGGGTTAAGGTGCGAAAAAACATCTTAAAAGTGCACCCAACAATGTTTTTGTGTATGTGTAAAATTGACTATGTGGTTACAAAAGTGGAGCAAAAATATCCATTAACCGTTAGTTTGACTTTTTTTGTATTTTTAAGGCTGACATAGATAGTGATTTAGCTAAATTTTATCCTATTTGTGATAAAGAATAGAGAAATTACAAAAAATGACATAGATATTTTAGAAATTATAGTTTAACCCTTCTTTCTCTCAATTCCAATCTTACCCATCAAGCCGCCTATCTCTCGCCCCTTACCGTAGTTGTCGCCTTTTTGTAATTTTCAAAACTATTTGAGCTTTTTTTTTTTTTTCTCTAGTTCTCCACGCGTTAAAATGAAATTTAGTTGAGTCATCGTTCGTATCACCTTAAAAATACAAAAAAGTCAACCGAAGATTAATGGGTATTTTTGTTTCACTTTTGTACCCATAGTCACTTTTGTACCCTTAAAAACACTTGATGTTGGATGCACTTTTGAAAAAAATATATATTTTTGCACCTTAACTTTATATTTTATTGTTTACACCCACATAAAAATATTAATTATTAATATTTGATAAAAAAAGGGTGAACAGTGTTTAATCCCATTCACAATGTAAGAAAAACTAATAATTCGAAGATTACAATAAATCATATCATTTCCATATGGTGAATCGCATGTATATTTTTTTTTTTTAGCCTTGGTGTATCTAATTCTTCGAATTCCTTGATAATATGTTAACAATTTTCTATTGATTCATTCATTTGTCACTGATTCACTGTGTTTTATGCAGAAAAGCTACTATCCCCAAGGTAGGAATGCTGGCCAAGCCCTGTATATAATGTTATTATTATTTTTTTTTTTTTGATATAAACGAAGGCAAACAGCGAAAGGGGAGGTTACATAATAGAGGGAATAACTCCCAAACACTCTTGATCAACCCTAGTTCGCAAGAACAGAGGACAATCACTCAAAATATCAGATTTTCCAAGACCGACCTTAGCTAAGGTATCGGCAATACCATTAAGCTCCCTTGGAATATGGCACAATGTTACTGACCAATTCCTTGACAGCAAAAGACGGATCTGATTTAACAACAGATCACCCCCAGCAGAGAAGTTCTCATCAAGTAAGCTATTAATAGCATCAGAAGAATCAGATTCCAAGATGATCTTTTTCACACCCAGATCCCAGGCTAAAGAAAGACCCTCATAAATAGCCCACAGTTCAGCCGTGAACACACTACAAATACCAAGCATCTTGGTGAAACCAGCTAACCATAGTCCATGACAATCCCTCAAAAGGCCGCCACAACCAGCTCTTGAAGAGTGCAAAACCATTGCTCCATCAACATTCAGCTTAACCCAACCCAAAGGGGGTAATTGCCAAGAACGATGCCCAAATGAGGGCGGGCAAAGACTAATAGAATCAGGGAGTAGCTCCTGGTACATAGAAAACTTCCTCCAGTTTTGCAAAATGAAGGATTCTGGAAATCTAGGCTTCACAAAATTAGAATCGAAAGTAAATGAATTACGCCATTTCCATAACATCCAAATGGCAACACCAAAGATGAGATGCCAAAACAACCCCATATCCTTGCTAAGCTTACCGAACAGATTCATCGAAAGCCAATCCTTCAAACCAGCAGAAAAAAACTGGGAGACATAAGTAGGTTTAAGAAGCTTCAACCACAAATTATGGGCATACCCACAATCACGAAGAATGTGTAAAATACTCTCCGACTCCATATTACAGAAACCACAAAGACCCGAATGGGCGGACAGAAACTACGCCACTCATTAGTGGGTAATTTTTGAAGAGCAACCCTCCATAAGAAGACTCTAATGCGCTCAACACCATTCCAATTCCAAATATGTTTGAACAAATTACATCTAAGAATTGGAGGATTTACTTCAATTAAAAAGTAAGCACTCTTCACAGAAAACTTACCATTAGGAGCCGCACCCCAAACCATGATATCATGGGAAGCATCTTCCCTAGGAGGGATGACAGCAATAAGCCGTTGAATAACTTCAGGTTGAACAACATCAGCAAGCTTACAAAAATCCCAAGAGCCATCCTTTACCCAATGAGAAACCAGCGACACATCTTCCTCAGCGGAGATTTGACGAGTACATAGATTTTTAATCTTCATCCCGTCTAATAACCAATGGTCATTGAAAAAGTTAACGGACATGCCGTTTCTTACATGCCATTTAGAGCCTCTATCAACAATAGGCTTCGGGAGGAAATAAAGCGCAAAGTTTGAATCACCCGGACAATAATTCAAAAGAGAATTTCCATCACGCAACATGTATCTATTCTGAAGAACATCAGCCCACAAGCTATTAGAGCCGATAACCAGATTCCAAGCCAACTTTGTCCCACATGCTTGATTGAAAGAAGATAGTCTCCTAAAACCAAGGCCACCATACTCCCTTGGTCTGGTTAAACGGTCCCAGCCCACCGGGTGATAGCAATGTGGGGATCTGTCATGGCCCCAAATAAAATCACGTTGGATGCGTTCGATCTCCTGACAGACACCCTTGGGAATGTTTGCAACTAACATCGGGTACAAAGGAATGGAGCTCAAAACAGATTTAGCCAAAGTGATGCGGCCAGCAGTGGACAAACACTTAGCCTTCCAACTTGAGAGCTTCGCTTGGACCCTTTCAATGATATAATGAAAAGTCTCTCTACTTTTCCTGTTCTTGGTAAGAGGGAAACCAAGATACCTCCCAATCTCGCTAGTGATTTGCATTTGAGATATCATCTTGATCTTACTCTTGACTTGAGGAGGCACTTTAGGGGAAAAATAGACTGAAGATTTTGAGCGGCTAATCTTCGCACCAGAAGCCTTGGAAAATTTATTTAGGCACTCCATCATACACAAAGTTTGCGCTTCAGTCGCCACACCAAATAAGAGCAGATCATCTGCAAATAAAAGATGGGAAATCTTCGGGCCAGTAGCAGATGTAGAGATAGGTTTCCAGGAACCATACACCACAGCATCACAAATAAGATGAGAAAGTTTTTCCATACATAAGACAAACAAATACGGCGAGATAGGATCCCCTTGCCGAAGACCCCTTTGTGGGGAGAAAAACTCAGTTTGGGAACCATTCCATAGAACATTATAGGAGACCGAGGAAACACAAGACATAATCAAATTGATGAAATTAGGCTCAAAACCAACCTCATTGAGAACTTGAGCCAGAAAATCCCATCTCACCCTATCGAAAGCCTTTTCAAGATCTATTTTCATGGCCATAAGTCCCTTTTTACTCTTATTCTTCCTCATAATATGAAGAAGTTCTTGGCCAATAATAATATTGTCTTGAATATGCCGCCCTTGGATGAAGCTAGCTTGAAATGGAGAAATTAAGGTATCCATTACACCTTTCAGACGATGCGTAATTATTTTGGTCACACATTTATAGTGAACCGAACAAAGAGCAATAGGCCTGAAGTGGGCTACAACCTCCGGATTATCTCTCTTAGGAATTAGTGAGATAAGGGTTTTGTTGGCCTCCTCCAAAGAAATGGATCCATTGAAAACACCCCTGACAAATGTACAGAGAGATGGGCCTAACTTAATCCACTTGCTCTTGTAAAAAACTGGAGAAAATCCATCAAAACCAGGAGCTTTGTAGTTACCCATAGAGAAAACTGCTTTCCTAATTTCCTCATCTGTAGGAATTGAAGAAATATTCAGAAGGCTCAACCTATCCACCCGAGGGAAACTAGAATCAGTTTCCAAGTAAGCAGGATCAAAATTGTCATCGGTGAATAGATCCTTAAAGTACCTGACAACCAGATTCTTCAAATCAGCATCATTTTCAATCCAGGAGCCAACTTCGTCTTTAAGGGACACAATTCTATTTCTTCTGCCTCTCATCTTGGACTTCAAATGATAGTATCGGGTGTTACGATCACCCTTAGAAATCCATTCTCCTCTAGATTTCTGGAACCACTTTATTTCTTCCAATCTCAATAATCTATCTAAACGAGCATTAAGATCCCTTTCCAAGTTACAGAGATAATTAGAATAAGGATAGGCATCAGACTTTTGGATACCTTCCAAACGAGCAAGCAATTCATGCTTAGATTTCTCAACCAACCCGAAGACTTCCTTGTTCCAAACACTAATATCTTCCTGGAACTTAAGAAGAGACAAATTAAGACTATCACCAGTAACCCAATTATCATTTAAAAAGGCATCATAAGATTCATGACATAACCACATTGCCTCAAAACGAAAGGGTTTGCATCCAGACAGAGTAGACAGGTTACCACCAAAACACAACAAAACAGGGTTGTGATCTGAGAACTTAGTACGAGCAAGTACCTTCAGGTAGCAATCGGAAAAATCAGAAAGGAAGGAGTTATTAACCAGAGCCCTATCCAATCGCTCGAAGAGACGACCACAATTGGGGAGACGAGGGCCCTTCCAGGTGAATTTGGGGCCGACAAACCCCAAATCAGAGAGTGAACAGTCATTGATTCTTTCTTGAAACCTTCGGATCCTAGAGAGATTAATTCCAGCACCACCCAATCTCTCACCCGATGAAAGGATGTCATTAAAATCACCAACAGTTAGCCATGGCGACGAAATAGACAGGGAAAGAGTTTTGAGTTCCTGCCACAGCAAGAATTTGCAAGCGGAAGTAGGGATAGCATAGATCGCCGTAAGATAAAAAGGTTGCAACCCCTCCAATGAGCAAAAAAGGTGAATGAATTGTCTATCGGAACGGATTTGCGACACAGAACCGTGAACACTCCTCCAAGCCACAACAAGTCCACCTGAACGACCGATACTAGGCACAAAAGCAAGGCCATTGTAGCCAAGTCTCTCCAAGAAATGGAAACGCAATTCAGAGTCACATTTTGTTTCTGCAAGAATAAGAATAGTAGGCCAACGACCTCTACACACACAACAAGCGATTCCGGGGAAAATTACTTGCGCAGCTCCCTTGCAATTCCAATAAAGAATAGAATCCATTAAAATAAATATTAAAATAAAGGAAACGGACTGCACACACGGAGAAACTGGGCTTAAGCTTCTTTTTTTGATTTTTGTTGGCTCGTGGGGGTCTCAGCCACCATTTCACAGTTTGGCTCCAATGGATCGGGCCCAACCCAAAATTTCCCAGTTGGACCGATAGGTGGCCCATGTTCACCAGGGTCGGGTGGGGCAGAAGAAAAGAGAGCCACGTCCTCCTCTAACAAGCCAACAGCTGGCGGTCCCACAATAGAATTAACCTCAAAGTCGCGATTTTGTTCTCCAGCTGGTGCTCCCTCATCTATCAAATTCGTCGGCTTTATGCTCTCATCCTGAAGCGTCGCCGTCCCTGTCTGCAAATCAGTTTTGTCATTTTCCGAAATCCCAGCAGGTAAACTCTTCTTAGCCTCGGTTGTGGAAATTGGCAGATTTGACTCCCTGGACCTCTTATCTTTCCTTTGCTCCCCAATCGAAGTTGACGCAATATCGGTAGGTTTCAGAGAACCTTTAAGCGCTGATTGCTTTTTGACTTGCTTTTTCCCTTTCTTTCCTCTGGTGAGTCGTACACTGGGGAGGCTCTGGGCATCACTCTGGGTAGTGACGACTAGCGGCACAACGGCTGGGACAGGGGTTTTTTGCTCTTGTCGTACAGTTTCTCCCTCCAATTTGTCGGAAAGAACATCGAATCTTGAGCCACCGGTCTCTTGCCAGAGGTTGCTTTGATTATCTTTTCCGGTACGTTTTTGCCGTCTGGGTTTCTGAACGACTCGCCAGACATCATTATCTCGAGTTTTATCTTCCTCCATAGCTGAGTTCACCGTGGTGTTAACGGAAGTTACTCCTCCAACTTCAATGTTTGGTTTCTTTTGATGTTCCCCTGTTTTGCAAAGTTCCGATGTATGGCCGTAGATACCACAGTTAGTGCACAAACAGTGTAGGCCCTCATATTCCACATAATAGTCTCTCCCATCAAGGGTGAAACCAGCCATTAGTTGCTTACTAAGGTCTACAAGAACACATACTCGTGCATAGCGGCCTCTCAGATGACAGGAAGTATTGAAATCAATCTTGAGAATTTCACCTATTCTGTTCCCAATCCACTTTAAAGCTCTATTATCATAGTATTCAAGAAAAATATTTGGCATCCTCACCCAGACTGCCACTTTGTCAATTGTTGCAGAGGCGGGGTGAAAAAGAGGTTCCCAGGGTCTCACAGTTAGATAGTGGTCGAAGATCATCCGGGGCCACCGAAGAGCATTAGAGTAGTCCTCACGGTTAGTAAACTTGACAACAAAGAAGCCGTTGCCAATGTTAATCAAGGTGATAACACCCTTTTTTGCCCAGAGTGATTGAAGGATCGATAGGAGGAGCTTATAGCCAATGCTTTTTCCCAGTAACTTCACAATAAGAGAACAATGCCAAGCTTTGTAAAGTTTTTTCTTCATCTTTTCGAGAGAAAGAGAAGGAAGGGAAGTTTCGGTTTGGGTCTTCAACAATTTTGCAAAGAGGTTCTGAATCATCAAGGTCAGAATCAGAAATAGGATCATCAGCTGGAGCATGAACATCCTCCATAGTGACTTCTTTTTTGTTATTGCCATTTATGCCTTGTAATTTCTCAGCAAAGGAGGGACCAGAATCCCATTGTTTCTTCTGGGTTGTGCCAAGCAGCGGCCAATCTGTAGAGTTATTGAGAAGCTCTCCATTCTTAATCTTCTTGGAACTCCGGTTAAGCAAGTCATCTTCCTCCGGAGAAGAGGGAACCAAAGCAGGGTTCTTTCCTGAGAGCACTATCGCCATTTTTCAGACAAAAATTGATGTATATAATGTTATATATGGACCATAAACTAGAAAAAATGAGCTTTTAGCTAGACGGTTGTTTTGGACCTGAATTAGCTACAAGTTTTAAGGGCCCGATTGAGTTATTGAAACACCTTTACCTTTACTATGTTGGTTGAGGCGCCTGTTTGAGATAGTGGTAGTAGAAGTGACTTTTGGTTTTGATAGATCTTTTTTAATGTGATTTGTGTTTGGGATAGTGGTTGCAGAAGTGGTTTTTTTCTTGATGGATACTTATTTGGCATAGCTTTTAAAAAGATAGATGAGATAGAAAATGACTGAAAAAGACATGAATTATATATATATATATATATATGTTGCATAAAATGTGATAATTTGGGATAAAAAATAAAAATAAATTTGCTAAATAAAATAGTAAAAATACTATTAAAAAAATTATAACACAATGAAGTGCTTAAATAAACCTATCCTCTACAAGTTGTTCATCTTCCCTTCCCTTCTCTTCTCACATTTTTCCAAGAGCAGAGCATAAATTCAACTTTCATTTTACCAATTTCGACAGACCAAGAGCAGAGCCCCAACGTTATGCCCATATATATATATATTCAGTCGAAGATGTTGTGCCCAAATTTGAATGAAGAAAAACTCAGCCAAAAAGAAAATGAATGAAGGACCAGAGGATGAATTGAAGAGAAGAGAAGCAAAACTGCTTTTTTTAAGGAGGGAGAACGATCCTTTTTCAAATGGGCCCACAGGAGCAATTGATGAGATCAGAAGCTTGGTGGTGTAGCCTTAGAAAAAATTCAGCTTCAAACCTTGAAGCCCATCAAACAAGAAGTTATCTCAAACATTTAATAATTGATCTTTCACTTATACTTACTTTATTTAATTTAAAAAATAGGTCAGACCGTAGGCTACTTGTCCATATGACATTTTAGCCCTCCCCCCTTTTTTTTGACTTTGGACAGTTTAGCCCCTGGGAGCTATTACATGTCACAACTTATCCAAATAGTGTCTTCCATGATAAAGATGATGAAGAACTAAGTTTATTAAGGATAAACTTAAGGAATTATTTCAATGAAATTAGACACTTGGACCTATTAAAACATGCCACAACTTATCCCAGATGTGTCCTATATAATAATAATAATGACAACAATGGCTAAATTTATCAAAGCTAAAGGAGAAGACAAGGCAAGGGAGGGGTGAAGTTGTCATGCAATTGGAGGGAAGATACGAAGTTGCATAAAATATGTACAAGTAATTACAAAACAGACCTCGAAAAATCAAATAAAAAGACAAAAACGATATTTCTATACACGTCGAGATGCCCACCACATTAATTCATATTATGTAAAATCATCACTAAATTAAAAAATAATTATTGCCACAAATATTCAACATTGTCTTTTGAGCCTCAAATTTTTTAGTTGGTAAAAAAAAAAAAAAAAAAAATTCCTTGTCCTATATAAATAATTTACGTTCTCAGTCTATCTCCACGAAGCAGAGTCGTTCACTTACCACACTAATCATCCATGACGGTCCAGGTGAGTCCTCCTCCTCCTCCTCCTCCTTCTTCTTAATTCCTATTCGCTCGTATATTGAGAACGAACATCGAAAACATTCTGGTTCTTTTTTTTTTTTTTTTTTTTTGGCCAGAAATAAGATTATGGTTCCAAATTTTAAATATGGATTAAATTGTGGCAGGCGTGGTTCAAGGACGATATCGATGACGATCCAAGGCTTCCTCACCACCGAAACCCCAAGGAATTTGTGTCTATGGATCAATTGGCAGGTCCTCTTTGTTTCCTTTTCCTTATTTTTTTCCTGCCCCGAGGAGCGAACGAGAGAGAGAGAGAGTAGTTCTTAATTTACTAAGTGATTTTTTATGAACACTTGTGAATTTGCAGAAGTGGGAGTGTTGTACTGGAAACTGAATCCGAATGACTATGAGAACGATGAAGATTTGAGGAAGATTCGAGAGGAGAGGGGTTACAATTACATGGTGAAATTTTAGTATTCTTTGATTAATTTCTACAATTCTTATTCTGTTTCCAAAATTACAACGCTGCAATATTTTTTTTTTTTTTTTTCTTTTTCCTTCAAACTTGCAAATGAATCATAATCACAATTAATTAATTATACCTCTTTTAATGCTGAACGCCTGAATCAATGAAAAAAAATTTAGGGAAGAAGGTTGAAGTTATTACTACCAGTTTGCTTTTATTTGTTTCTTATTATTAATTAGTAGTATTAATTTTTTAGTACAATTAACAGATATGAATTGAACAGAGTTAACTTCATAGTAACACTGTGGATGAAGGGAGGGCAAAACTTACACACACGGAATCGGTTTCCATTTTAAATATGAGACACAGAAAAATTGCTTTTATTCCTACCAGAAACAGAGCATTAGTTATTATAAATACATAATACATGACAAAAGTCAGCCTACAAACAAGAAGAACAAAAAAATCGTTCATTTGCTTTAGATTTGAATGCTAGGGAATTTTATTTCATGTTGCATGCTTAACTGGTTTCCCAATAGTTGTTTGTCTGGATCTAATTTTAAAGCCATTTTCTATCATTTTTTAAATATATACCAGACATGTGAAAATTTCTTACAGTTTTTGGCATGATTCTGAGCAATAAAGGTATTCAGTTACCATATTTTGAATGGGACAATCCGAAAACCATTACAAATTACAGTTTTTTCTATTGTTTAAAGCCTGATAATTTCTATTCTGCTTCAGATTCTTGTTAAAGAATATAGTGTATGTTATGGCTTATGGATAACAGTGATGGTAGCTACTCAAACTTGAAATAGCATTGACTTAGTTGAATTTGGTGCAGGATATGCTGGATTTACGCCCAGAAAAAGTGGAGAATTATGAAGAGAAGTTGAAGATGTTCTATACTGAGCACATTCATCAGGATGAAGAGATTCGTTATTGTTTAGAAGGGAAGGGGTATTTTGATGTGAGAGACAAAGAGGACCGTTGGATTCGCATTTTGGTTAAGGCAGGTGATCTCATCATTTTGCCTGCTGGAATCTACCATCGCTTCACTCTTGACACAAGCAACTACGTGAAGGTATGGATTTTCTTTATGCTTTCATCTTGGGAGGAAAGGTAAATTGCAATTTAGACGACGTTCAACTAGATGAAGAATCATGATTTAATCTACTGATTACTCCATCTGGTCCTAAAATTATAGGACAACATTTGGAAGTTGGTTTTGGTTCTAATTATAGAACAACATTATAATTTTTGTCAATTTTTTCCTAAAATATCTGTATTGGTATTTTTTCAAAAATAATTAAACACAATAATAATTTAATATATTCTATAAAGTAAGTAATGTTTAATATATTCTATAAAGTAAGTAATGTATGTAACTCATTAATGCCACATATACCTTAATTTTATTATTCTTTTTTAATAAAATAATTTTGAGCAATTTTTGTCATATTTTCCCCATACAATTTTAGCAGTGGTGGTTCTGAATTGATACATGTGAATTATGGAGTACGTCATAGGACAATGATATATGAATTATGAAGCTTAAGTCGAAACATAAGTCGTTTATTTATCATATAAAGTACAGTTTAAACATGAATGAGGGATTATGTGAAATCAACAAAGTAATTGAAGTGTAAAATTTATATAAGGGCATTTTAGGAAAATGAATAAAATTAACTAATTTAACTCATATCCTTAATCCCTCAAAAAGTCAATTTAATATATCATATAATTAGGATCGGAGATAGTATTTGATTTTATGTGTTATGCCAAGAAAACGAGTTAACTTCTAATTAAAAAATGGTACTTGATAGTTTCATTCAGTTAAAATCATAAAATCAACTTGCTATCCATGCTTACGAGCCTACATTTTCTTTAGTTTCTCATCCTCATAATTTCATATGAAAATATTATTGATATGAAGAATTTAATTACAAAGTTATTGAAGAAAAAAGTCTAGAATATTTTCTTCACTTACTATACCACACCAACCATTGAAAGGGAAAGAATCCGAAGCAAAAAACATTGATTTCCCCCGCAGAAAGTTCTAAAAAAAAACCTTTCTTCTAATCTTATCAGTGTTTTGGATTCTTGGTTCTGTTATACTTAAATTTATTTCTATATTCGTTGGATGTACTGGTTATATGTTATATCATGGGTGTGTAGTTAATGAGGCTATTCAAGGGAGAGCCAGTGTGGACATGTTATAATCGGCCACAGGAAGATCACCCTGCAAGGAAAGAATATATTAAGAGCTTTGTGAAAGTGGGTGTGCCACTTGAAGCTCATTAGGAGTCTTTGATATACACATATAGACACACATCTTACAAGTATAAAAATTTGTGTGTGGGCGGTGGGACCAGCATGAGATGTGTATAATTTCATCTATTGGAATAGCCGAATAGTATTGTGTGTTGTTGTATTAGAGATATTCCATATTTGGACATTGTTAATAGTAGTAGTTGTTGAGATAAGACCTTGTCAGACAAATTGAAGAGCTATATATATATATGTGTGTGTGTGTGTGTGTTTGTATGTTTTGTCCTTGAGAACATAGTGATCTTGAGATTATTGTATTTGCGTGATGAGTTGAAGGGCGTGGTCACGTTTTGTCTTCATTTTATTGTGATAAATTTAGAGCCAAAAGTTTTTTTTCACTGTTAAAAATGTAAAATTCACATTTTTTAAGGTTGTGTGTCAGACTCTACATGGTTTAAATCTCATCTCCATCTCCATCAAAATTAGTTTGAGGACGAACCTCCTGTAAGAGGTAGGGAATTATGTGTTCTTTGTCAAGGGGTGAATGTAATAGTTAGCCCTAAGAGTAATATAAAATAAAAGTAAACTTATGGGCCTTAAGATCAATAATTGGGCAAGGAAACATGATAGACAAAACCTTTGAGAATGAATGAATGATGACCCCAAGGTCAAGGCGTGGATCCATTTTAAGTTTTTGGTATAATAGTTAGGTTTTGTTCCTAATATTTGGTATAAGAGCCTATACGGGTTTGAGTCTCACTTTTGCCAAAATACGTCCGAAGATAAATCTCCAATAAGATGGAGAGAATAATGAGTCATGAGTCTAGGAGTGCGGATTAGGTTAAAGCTTCTGGCTTTGGTATCAGAGCTAGCATGGATTTAGATTCTTATAAGGTTTGATATCAAAGCCACCACAAATTCAAATCTTTTACAACTTTGTAGCACCATACGCAACCTATCTGTCTTTGATACCAAACCTGATACCACACACTTACAAAACCATCTTTTATATACACGTTTATAGTCTAAGTCAAAAATCATTCATTAAATGTTAAGAAATTCAAATTAAGTTGCCACACATTGTGTACCAAGTGCGAAAGAAAAGAAAGAGCTCCCAAACTCTTAAAAAGCTCTCATAGACACTTATAATGGGGCAATAACTTCTCATAGTTAGGGGTTTGGTTGACCCATCTATGCATGTGTGCATAGAATGCAATTGACCTTTCCAACACTTCTTAAGGATAACAAAATCATTCTCCTTGATTTGATTGTCATATACAAAATTGCTCCACCCACGGAAAAGGGACTCTAACTTTTGTTGAAACTCTGCTCTTAGACTAGAAGATCTACCTTCTTATGCCAGCTTCACCTACGGCTACGGCTTCCTACCGCGGAGGGGGAGAACAATTTGACACCACATGTATTCCTACCTTTGATGATTGATAGAAAATGAAAAGAAGGGAGAAAAGTTATTTTTGATTAGAAATTAGATGGGAGCTAGATAAAAGAAGGGATAAAGTCTTAAATGCCATTAGGTTTTTTTGAAAAGTTTTGTTAAGATGGAAGTTTTTTTTGCACCAAAAATGCCATAGAAGTTCACAAAACGTAGCAATTTTGTCCCTATGTTAATTTTGACTTTTAAGTTTAACTGAGTACACACGTGGCATGCCACCTCATCAATCAAAAGAGTTAAGTATCATTTTTGCCCCTGAAGTTTTTGCTGAGGAGCAATTTTGCCCCAGAAGTTTACAACACGTAGCAATTTTGCCCTTCTGTCCCCCAATATTAAATTTGACTATTAAATCAGTCAAAGACCACACATGTCATGCCTTGAAAAGGTCAAACTTGGAGTCAGAGAAGGAGATCCTTGAGATGTTGAACTCAAGGCGACCAGAATTTGTGAAGCCAAACTGGTCAAATGAACTAAAAGGTCTATCGCAAAACCCAGAGAAAGCATTACTTATGATTTAAGCAAATGATCAGTCTATATAAATGTAAATATTATCACTATTGATTTGTTTTACTGAACCAATTTTTGGAACAATTCATTTCTCATTTTGCGTTTCATTTGCTTAAATCATAAGTGATACTTCCTCTAGGTTTTGTGATGACCTTTCAAATCCCCTTTGACGCCGGCTTCACAAATTCGGGTCGTCTTGAGCTCAACATCTCAAGGATCTCCTTCTCTCGACTCCAAGTTCGACCTTTTCAAGGCATGACATGTGTGGTCTTTGATCGATTTAATAGTCAAATTTAATATCGGGAAACGTAAGGGCAAAATTGCTACGTTTTGTAAACTTCCGGGGCAAAATTGCTCCTCAATGAAAACTTCCGGGGCAAAAATGATACTTTTGATTGATGAGGTGGCATGCTACATGTGATGAGGTGGCATGCCACGTGTGTACTCAGTTAAACTTAACGGTCAAAATTAACGGAGGGGCAAAATTGCTACGTTTTGTGAACTTCCGTAGCATTTTTGGTAAAAAAAAAAAAATCTTCCATCTTACTAGTACTCTTGGATAAAACTTCCCATGGCATTTAAGACCTTATCCCATAAAAGAAAGATGAGAAAAGAATAGAAAAAATATGAGGAAAACTTACTAAATCTTCTCTTCTAATCATATGGTCATTTACCAATATGAGGAAAAAATGGCTTAGAGATATCCTCATTCAAAATGTCTTATGAATCACTCCCCGTTTTCTTCTTTCCCTTTGTCACACCCTTCCAATAATACATCATACATCAGAGCATTATAGCGCAGTGTAGTGGAAAAACGGTTTAGGCGTAGTATACTGGTAATATATTACAAATCTTGGTTATAAATTCAAAACATAATCACATAAATTTTCTACAAATATCCTTGAAACAATCTTGAACCGGTCCGGCACTTCCATTTGCTGACATCCGCCGCTTTGTCCTGGGAGCTACGTCCAAGATGCTGTATAATTCACAGGTAGCAACAGGGGCTGGAATCCTGAAGGATCCCAAAGTAACATATTAATCTCAAGTACAATGTATAAACAACACATGATAGTCAACCACAATCATGAAAATAAATAATACATCATTCAGCATACGTGTAGTCACATAATACACATAGCGTTGACTACGGAATAGCACACAACAAGGCATACAGCCAATCTCAGAACAAGCAGTCATATATGCACACAGTGATAACTGCAGAGCACACAACAAGTTCTGAATCCACAGCGCTGGGAAAACAACAACTGAATGCAAATAAACGCGTGTCCCAGACACGGATCCACAATCATGGTACGAACATGCATATACAATTACACAGAGTACGTGAGATTAAAATTACTACCTGGTTGATTTTTAATTTGACAATTTACTTCCGTCTCCTTAAATTCTTCTGTGGTGTCACTTCCTAAAATATTAAATAATATTTATCACTTATGCAAACTATCCCAAATTCAAATAATACTTAAATTAATTACCATTTAACCCTCCTTTGGCTAAAAGTCCTTTATTAATTTCTAAAAACGCCAAAATTTCCATTTTTGCCCTTGTCACTTTCATTTTCTGATTTTTCCCAGAATTTATCACTAAACTTGAAAAATTCATAATTCATTATCCACATATCTAAATCAAGTTCTTCCAAAGCATAAATGACCTTTGGTATGTCTATTTTCAAATAAAAATATCAAAATTAGCCATAAAAATACGTGCTTTCCCAGTTTTACAAAAATACCCTTGCTGTCCAGATTTCAATTCTAGAATTAAGGGTCGACTTCAAAAATTCATAACTTTTTATAAATAACTCCAAAAATTACAAATTACCTATCAAATTAAAGCTTATGATGTCTTCTTCCATTCTGAAAAATTTAGTAATTATCTGACTTCATTTGCTTCTTTGAAAACACATCAAAATCTTACTGTCTTGGCAAAATTTTCACTAGACAGTTTTGTAACTTTCTTAATTAAATCCTTAGGCTTTCATAAATTATGGTTTAACCTGAACCCTACACAATTTTCCATTCTAAACACTTTGGGAAGGTCAAAATTTTCAAAATCCAAATGTTCCTTTGTGCTTAGGGTCTGACTGGAATTACCAAAGGAAAGGAAACTTATTTTATCCTTTGAATCCTTATGATTTTATGTGAAATTTAGCCTTTTTATTCCATGTTGATGTCTAATATGTTCTTAAATTTACATAACAAGTCCTTATATGAAATTCCACTCTTCAAATTATGATCTTCAATCTACAAAATAAAAGAGGATTCAACATAATGACATATACAAGTGCAAAAGATCATTTATGTCACTTACTTGCACTTGTGAAGATCTTTGCTCCTTTCCTTCTCCTTCAACCTTTCAGCATTCCCTTAATAATCACCATAACCATTAGCTTTCAATATATGAGACCCATAGAAGTGGAAGAAGAGAAGTTAATATTTAAACTATTAGGTTACCTTGATTCCTTGCAACTCATTCCCTTCTTTCCTTCTATGTTTAGGTCTAAACTACTCTTAGTGCTCTCACCTGTTGTCTTGTTCAAAATTTACTTAGCAAGAGGGGTATAACGTATTCTATAATTGATGGAAAATTACCTTGAAATCCCCTCTTGATGATTTTCTCAAATTGCCCCGTGCTTATATGTTTTTTTGTAACTCGTCTTGTAGTAAATAAATCCTATCTCTTCTTCCTTTATGCTTGGCGAAAAACTTGGTCCTTTCTTGGCTTCCCAATTTGTGTTATTTTTATGGTAAAATTTTAGTCTACATGTCTCCTCTTTATGTCATTCAAAATTCATGGTTGGGAGGAGGATAAAGTCATCAATTTTAACTCTGTTTTCCTTGCTTTGTTGACCCTTTTTCCTTCCATAAGATTTACCTACCTCTTGTCATCTTTTTTACCTTCACTTTTCTTTACTTTATTGGCCCTTTCTACTTCACAATTTTTACCTAACATATGATGTGACTTTCTATGGTCCATTGGTTGCCTTTTTATCTTATTACATAATTTTATCTCCATGGAATTTTCCCTTATCAAAAGCTTCGTCTTAAAGACCTTTTTGACTTTACACTTCTTATATGACTTACTTTTATGCCTTTTCCTTGTCTCTTGCTATGCGAAATTTATCATAGATAAAGAGTTCCCAAGTTGTCTCCTTCCATTTTTAATCACTTGTCCATTATCCAATTATTTTAATTATCTATTGACCCAAGATTTAATAAATTCATTATTCCCTTCTTCCTTTACCATTATTTTGAAAATAATGGAACTCATAGGGTATCCATATTACATTTTAAAATAATCCAAATGTGGACATAAAATCTCAAGACTTGTTAGAGGATGTTCGTCATCAAACCTTTTTGTGAAAGTGAGATTCGAACCTGTGTTGGCTCTGATACCAAACCTATTACCAAACACTTACAAAAAATAATTCATTTATGCACATGTTCATAGTCTTAGTCAAAAAACATTCATTAAATGTGTAGTCAATGAAGCCATTGAAGGGCATTTTGGTGAACAACCTATCTAAAAGTTTGTTGTTAATAAAGTATAATGACGTTGTGTAATCCAAGTAGCCGTCTCTACCAAGTGGAATAAGGTTTGTTGTTGTTGTTTTTAGATGCTCCCCCCATCCCTAGTTATAAGCTTCAAATACCAATTTTGCGGTTATCAAGAAAACAGCTAAAATTAGTTAAAAGTATTAAATATACCACTCTGATCCTATTTATAAGTCCATTTTGACCAAAAAATTTGGTCCTATTTATAAGTCCAGTTTCATATAATAAATTAGATTGTGACAATTTTACCCATATTAATTGTTCTCATAAAGTAAGAGAGAGAAGAAACAATTGAAAAATACTCAATCATAAATGACGGCAAGATTGAAAATTTACCCCCATAATCATTGAGTCAACTACCTCTTCTTGGTATGTGAGATTTGGTCAAACTGGACTTATAAATAGGATCAGAGTGGTATATATTTTTCCAACCATGCCTTTTTTTTTATAAAGAAGATACCTATAAGAGACCATAAATGCAACAAATACAATCAATGGGTAAAGTTTTTAAAAAACGCAATAAATGCTTTGACAAACCCAAAATAAAATTTATATTTTAGGACTGACATATTCTCAGGTTTGAAATGTATATTTACAGACCGACGAAGTATCACATGGATTTTTTTTTGCTCAATTAGAACTGCATATATTACCAAAGCCATAACAGTACGAAGAACAAGCACTACCAACCATAAGAAAATACAACGGTAACCGATGCTAATCAACAAAGTACCTCTAACAAAAAAGGAAACAGAAGTCCAGAAAAAGGACATAGCCTATCAAAATAAATTACATCCCCTCGTATACGGAATGTGCAGAAGGACCAGCGTCCACGACACTATTAGCTTCCCGAGCATCCAAGGTTAGAAGAGACGACAAAGAAGGTGTTGGCTAAAGAACCCACCCGATCGGGCACACCTCCTTAAAAGCATTTGCTGCAATTAAATCAACAACTCTATTACCCCTTCGAGCAATAAAAGATAAAGAAAACCCAACCTTGTCAGATAAGAGACTAATAATATCATGAATTATACTCCTACTCCTCCATTCACATAAATTAGAAGATTTAGCATCAATACAAGAAATCAAAAGTAGGCAATCAGATTCAAAAATAACTTTGTCAAGACTTAAATCCATGGCTATCAACAAAGCCCTTTTTAACGCTAGAGCCTCAGTCATAAAGGCTAAAATAGACTTCACCTTATCCACAAATCCTCACTTGAAAGAACCATAACCATCTCGACACACAATACCAATAGCAGTAGAAACCCTTTCAGATGAAAAGGCTCCATCGGTATTAATTTTAAACACTCCAAGATCAGGGGGGACCACGAGCACACAGTGGAGAGGCCCTATCCATACTCCCATCCTCGGCCCCAAGACAATCCAAATTACCCCAAAACTCGGTATTATTACGTCTAGCGAGTTCCACAACAGCAAGAGGATTAGGAGCAAGATGGTTGAACACAAACTCATTTCTTTGCTTCCATACAAACCATAACAACCAGCAAACTAGCGAAACATCATACGGATTGAGAGCATCTGGACCTGAAATATGTAGCCACCAAATATTAAAGTGAGAAACAGTAGAAAAGTCCAAATGACCCCCTAGGCTACTACCAAACCATGCACACCGGGTCCAAGAATAGCGGAAAAAGAGATGCTCAATACTCTCTTCAGCTTCCTCACAGATGGGACAAGAATTCCTTTGAGAGTGTTTCCTTTTGAACAAAGCAGCATTAGTGGCTAGAGCACTAATCAGAATAGGCCACAAGAATTGTTGAACCCGCGGAGTAACCTTTACCTTCCACATAAAGTTCCAACAAGAGGGCGGTAAGACCAAGGAAGAACTAATCACATGGCTTGGAGCTAGACTTTAGATATCCCTCCAAGTACGCCTCTGCAGTTTCAAGTAAATGATGTTCCCCGTTTTTTTGGTGATAATGTTAATGATGTTCTTGAATTTAGTAATTGTCAAAAACACTAGTGCCGTTTTCTGTTCATTCTTTTTGCTTTATTATTTTAAAATTCCCTAAGCTACATGGTGAGATCAGCGCATTGCCTCAAACCCATACAGCAAGCAAGCTGTAATTAATCACAACTTCCGAATAGTACAACTTCATATTAATTTATTAAATATATTTGAAGAATCTGTATCAGGCATAATTTCACTAGTATGGTTCCCTTAAGACTCAAAATTATCTCTAAGGAAGAAAAGCTGAAAAAGTTTGACTTACATCTCATCCAACGAGGAAAATGAGGGGGAATGGAAAACATGTTCACGTTCGCTGCCTTCTATATTCTCTTTCACCTATATTAGAAGATAACGTTAATATTCTCTGATGGGACCATAGAAAGTAACAAATGATCTCCGCTAATTTCGCAACTATGAAAGATTGGGCTTGTTTGGTATAAAAGGAAGGGAGGGGAGAATTTTTTTTTGGAGTTGGATTTAAAAAAATAAGAAAAGATGGGTTATTAGTTTTTAATTATTTTTTCTTACATTGTAATCTTACATCTTCTCTTTGTCAAAATTTTATGACCCCACTTCTTCAATTTTTTAAAATTCAACTCAAAAAATTTCATTTCTCTCCCCTCCACTCCCCATCCCTGATGCCAAACAGACCCTAATCTCTGAAGGTTGCAAGTTGTAAAGCTACTACACATTTAGCATCATGTCGACTATAAAATACTGTTAATTGACGCCAAAGGTATATTAAACTTGTTAATTACAACTAGCAGAGGTAGGAGCCTCATAGAACGAGGACAGTTCAAGAAAGTTTAGGCGTTCTAATTGCTTAAAGCAACATATACTGTACATTGTTCCAACTATGGCAGCAATAAAAGTGAAAGTGAAAGTGAAAATGAAAGCGAAGTATCTTTTTTCATCTCAGCAAATTTTCACTTGTTTTTCATGCAGCATGCCGGAAACCTTTCTTTAACTTCCTACGGAACGGCCTGCATGCCTCGATACTCTGGTCAACGGCGGCCGCGAGTGCCATGAACATGGCGGCATCCTCCACACATGTAACATGTCTCATGGCCAGTTGAACTAACGGCTTGCTGCGCTTACCTTCACCTTGAACTCTGCAGCTCATCACAAAGCCTCCTATTGTGGGGCTTAGAGCGCCAAAGTCTCCACTGCTTTGTGGACTAGGTATTGGACTTGCAGTTGAAACTACACTTTTCATCTGTTTTTCGGTGTCCATGTAGAATTCCCCACCCTTTTCAGCATTTATATGTATTTCAGACATGAGAAGTTCGCCTCCTTGCGCTTCAGAAAAAAGACGGAATCGAAAGCAAATGGAGTCTCTAAGGCCACGCTCACGCCATGCTTCGAGCTTTCCCCATGGTTGCCAGCTCTCGGGTCTACAAGCATCAGGACGAACAATCAACCAAGCTCCTGGGTTTGATTTGGCAACCCAATCACAACCTGTTGACGGCACAAAGGGAGTTGTTATGAAGGCTGCTGCAACAGCCGATCCAGAAAGATCATGTATCTTCACCTTCCATCCCTTTCGCTCTCTCCTCTCCGTCTCCAAATCTGAACTCTCACTGGAACCAGGCCAGTAATTGCTTAACGGGTCAACCTGGGATACCCTGTCATTTCATAACTATCAAAAATTTCATTAACAACTAGTTTTTTACCGTTAAAAAAATGGAAAAAAAGATAAGTCCAATGACCAAAGGAAGTAAAGAAAAAGCACCAAGGGAACAGCCAATGTGATTAGGCTTCCCTTGGAGAAGGAGGATTGCTTTAACTACCATTACATAGACATTTATGGCATCAATGTTATGATTACCAATGTCTCTGTTTCAGAATATTGATTAAAAAAAGACATTAACCGTAATAACAGCTAGAAGCAGTGCAGCCAAGGTTTAGGACAGCTATATGAAGTTACATCAGCACGAGGAGGAAATGCAAGAAAAAGTAAGGCCCAATGGATATATTAATAGATATCTGTGGAAAAATACAAATCTATCAGTTTAAAAAAACAAATTTAGGAAATACTCTTAGCCATGATTGTGTAAATGTGTTTGCAATGCGAGATAGGTATCATATAAATTCATGAGTTTAAACACCAACCTACCTTACACAGAAAGAATAGGCTACGGCTTTAAGGAAGCTATCAAAGATTAAGGCATTAATTGGATGCAGTATTAGATCACAAATTTCATATCACCTGTCCTTGTCAAACTTGCAACTGAAAATTGGCTGCTTGATGGATCCTCGGAGCTGAACTATCTGAGGACTCAATGTAGTTACATCTTCAAACTGGAAAACATATCTTGGATCAGGATCTAGCTTCACTCTTACGTGTAGCTCTGCCCCGGGTTTTCCAACCTCCTGTTTGTTTTTGCCAATACCTATCCACCCATTAAAGAGAATCACAGGCTTTCCTTCGCCCCATTCAGGGCCAACCTGCATTCTAAATATCCCAATTTGCTGCCTCTTGATGCCAACGCCACAATGCGACTCCTTCCTGCCAGTAAAAACAGCAATCTCCAAACAAGCATGAGGATTATAGAAGCAGCCAGGAGCCAACATTGCTTTTAAATCAGATTCCTCAAGGTAGAAGCTTGAAGCATTGCTCTGAGTATCAGGTATGACTTCAGGAGAAGATATTAAGGGGACTGATGTTGTCTGAACAGGAAAACCTCGAAGTCGAATCTCACAAACACAGGGCAAAGTGAGTCTATGAATTCCATATTTCTCAGTGTTCAGACCTAACCCAGTAAATCTCAGCCCCAGTGAGTCTATTGACAACCTGATGAAGGCCTGAGGGTCCATACTAATAACTATTCTGCCCCCATTGTGCCTCAATCACTGCTTTCAAAGGCCCTGTTATGCAAGAAATGACAGTTTAGTCATGAACAGAACAGAAATTTTAAATTGCAATTGGCAGAAGGTTTGAACTTGAAAGCAACAGCCAAGACATATTAACCTACGACAAAAACTCAAGTCTTTCAAACATTTTAAGCAAAACTGAGTGAGGAAAAAATGAAAAATTCAAATAAGCTAAGAAAAATTATCTTAAAAAGAGAAAAGGGAGGGGGGAAAAAGGGCAGTTCCTGCCTGCTAGATTATGCCTCTTGTGAAGCTAGCTCAAGTGAAAGCATAAATTAAAAAGAAACCAAGAGGATTTTGACAGATTGCATCAAATGAGATGTAAATGAACAAGAAAATGAAAAGATACTATCCTACAAGTTGGGCTTGGCAAATAATGGGAACAAGCTGTGCAACCATGTTGCAAAAACAAGCAGAAATAAAGTCAGGTGAACAATTATGATAATCATATAATACATTTGTCAAAATATGAGATGCATGACTATTGAGTGTTGATAACATGGGACATTGAAAAACATTATGTTTCAGACGAAACACTGTGCTTGGGAAAATTAAAAAAGCTGTACTTTAGCCATTAAAATCGGTACATTATAATGGCCATTAAACTATTTCAAACACAGACTCAATAGTCCTATCTCCAATGAAATAAGTAGTTCAACTTAACACTAAAATCAATAGAAAATGGAATTTGACCTTAATAAACACTGAAAGGTATTTGACAACACACCCGAGGAATTCAAAATGTGATATGGCATGTAGGAATCAAAAACTAGTTTTCAGAACACAAACTGAAATCTCTTGAACTATAGAAGAAAAGCAACTCTTTAAATAACATATTCAAGCATGAATTTACTGTCACATATGAAAGAAGCACAAAGAACAGATAAAATTGCAGATCATACAGCATTTACATTAGAGGAAGGGACATCTGATCGACGAATAAAATGGCATACTCAACTTTTATGTTGATTTACTCAAAATAGGATAAATTTTAAGGACTCCCTTTCTCTTTGGCAAAAGTCAAAATCAAATGCTAGATTTATGTAATATATCTTCGTCGGTTGAGAAACAAAATGACAACGTTTTTTAGTCAATTTTGTTTGCTCAATCTAGTTTGGGGTTCAAGGAGTTTAAGAAGTAAAACTAACAACATCCCATCAAACAACGACTAGTACCAAGAATTACCATGATATTATTTAATAATTTGCTTTTCTAGGGACCCAAAAACACTTTGCAATAAGAGGGGCCTGCTGAAAACTGCAAGTAAACGTTGACTGGAAAGCTAACTACACAGCAACATAGTCAGTTACCATAGGAGAATAAAGGAATCTTAAGACATATACAGAAGTGATTGTCTCGGGTAAACCAAGAGCCGCAGACACTAGGATACAACATAATACAGATATTGTGACATAACAATTGACCACCCAGAAAAAACAAAATACATAGGGTGTAAGTGAGGTAAGAGTGTTTTGCTTCATGGTAAGCGAGCTATCAACAATTACTTAAGACACAAGAGAAGTTAGGAACGAAAGCAAGTCATGACATGATCATCAGAGAGCACAAATGAAAGGTTTAAATGATTCCATCTAACTTCTGTGTAGTCACTGATAATTAGATTTAACAAAAGCAGTTGGCGAAACACAGAAAGGAACAAAAGAAAAGTCAAAGTCAGTTCTGATAGCATATAGCAACAACAAAATGCACAAAACAGAACTCTGAATTTGAAGTGCAATGTACGAAGCTTCTTCAAGCTGGTAAACAAAAGGCCCAATTCAGTGTGTTGAAAAAGCAGTGAAAATTTGTTCTTCTTTACAGACAAAAGACAAACACACACCTAAAAAAGAAAGCCGAAAGAAAAGGAATCCCAGAAACGAACCGAATTATCAGGTGAGAGAAACTCTCCACATCCAAACCTAAAACCCAATTCTCCAAAATTTTTCCACTACCCACCCCCCAAAACTTCCAAAAGCAGCAATTTATTTCGTAATTCTAGCAGGAATTAGTTGAACAAGAAATCAAATTATAAAAAGACAAGACCAAAAACCGAGGAAAAAACCCATAACTAGAGTTATTGATGATAACTACGTAGATTGTGCACCGATCACGAGGAGATCCATTCCCAAATTCACTGAACGGTTGGCGCAATCTCTCTCTCTCTGGGAACACTTGGGTTTTCCTTGCAGTGTGGGTAAGAAAGAAAGAAGGAAGGAATTAATAATTATGGGGCATGCACTATTTTGTCACGAAACAGACGGCAAAAGGAAAACAAATAAATATAAAAAGATTTCGGATAATTTTGATGGGACAACATGATATTCCAAAAATCAAAAAAACCAAAACTTGGAAAAGTATACGTTGAAGAACAGGGGGGGGAGAGAGAGAGAGATTGAGGCTACGCATGTGGTAGATGGAATCATAATTAATAAATAATTTATTATTTTATGCGGAAGTGGAAATTATGAGTTGGAAATGAAGACGGAAAAGAAGCAGAAGAGGAGGAGGAAGTGAGGAGCTTTGTCAAGAGAGAGAGAGAGAGAGACAGAAGGGGAGGTCGTGAATACAGCTGTAACCAGTATACGGTGCGGGACACAAATGAAAGAATCGCTATCACACACATATGCCTGACTTCATCCATACGTTCTTTTATTATTTTATTATTTTTTCTTTCTATTTTAATTTTAGTTTTGTCCGTTTGCCTACAAATTTTATATATAAAAAAAAAAGGATAGGATATTATTCGCTATTTTTTTTTTGTTATTATCAATATTACTACTATTTTTTCCATCGTTAAATCAAAATCTTAATAGGAGAGAGAAATTATAAAGATAGATGAGATTCGATCTAACGATTGGAAAAGTGGTAGTAACATTAGTAGTAACAAAAAATGGTAGTAATATCTATCCCTAAAAAAATAGTACCACTTAGTAGTCTATTTATAAGTCGGTTGGTAAAAAAAATTTGGTCCTCAGTTTCTTGTAATAAATGAAATTATGATAATTTTACCCATATTAATTTTGTATGAAAATAGAGAAGGGGTTCGACCAAATCATAAATGAGGGCAAAGTTAAAAATTTACCATTATTGTGTCAACTTTTTTTTTTTATAAAAGATTTGGTTAAAATGAACATCCTAAATAAAAAAAATAGTACTAACATTTTCCCCTAAATTATTTTTTTAGTGATGATTATTTTTAAAACTATTTATTGAAACAATATGACTTAAAAGTATTGTTCTGTTGTATAGAACACAAGTGTCTAGCTTTCAAGGATTAATAGATAATTTATATTAGAACAAACACTCTCTCGATGATATTTAGGTATTAAACACCAAAGAGAGGGTGAGTACTTGGTGATATATATGAGGAAGATACTAAGGAATATCAAAGGATTACTGTGCAACCCGATGGTATAGTTAGTAGTAAAAATGGGATGGGATGTGTGTACAGTGAGACTGAGTAGTAAGTAATTGAATAGAGAATAGAGAGAATGCACCTGGTGGATAACCTCCTATTTATAGAGATTACCTAGGGTTTCGTTTCTCTCGCGGTGGTTTCATTCCTCAGGCAATGTGCTCCTCCATGTTCTGTAAATGTCCGCTCCACTACCTATACTATCAAGGATTATAGGCATGATTACAGGATGATTAGCGTTTTACCGATTATGGAAGGATTCTACCATAAAATGCTCTTATTGGGCAGCACACCTGCCATACCCATTATATGAGTCCATAACAAGTATCAAAATCATTATAATGTTACATTTGACTGATACATGCTCTATATTGATGGTCAACATTGGACTTGTTTGGGATACTGGTGGAAAAATAACTTGTATAAAAGTCAAATTGGGTAAAAAATCATATTGTGAAATACGATTTATGTTTGGATTGATGGTAGTATAAGTAGTTTTTATGATTTAAACTTATAGTCAATCTAAAATATATTTGAGTTGACTGATATTAAAAATATACTTCAGAATATTTAACGGTATTAAAAAATACTTCTATAATATTGGAAAATTATTTTTAAGCGTCAAGTCATCTCTAAAATATTTTTTTAGAATCTTAAATGATACTAAAAATATACTTCAACATACCTTTAAAAAAAAAAAGCTTTTGACCAAAAAAAAAAAAAATTTTTTTTTTTCAAAAATAACTTTTGATCCAATTCAAAAAAATATACAAATCTGATTAGAGACACTCAATCGACATACCAAACATATTAATTAACTACTTTAGGTTAATCTTGATTCAAAGAACATTTTTATCCCACAAAAATAATTAACAGCCTAAAGTTTAATAAAGTGGAGTAATTAATATTTTATTCTATTTTTCCAAAAATAGGTGGTATTGTGTCTAAAGGGTCATATATTTTTCTAACTAGGTACTTGCCATTAAAAAAGTCTATCAATCAAAACGTATAACCAATTAGCGATGTCATGAGTTATATATATTTACCTTGAGTTGTTAATAAGACACTCGTTGGCCCACACTAACTAGGCGGCTCAATTTTTTTCCGTCTTGGACTCAGATACGACAAATTTGGTGCCGAGACGCGACGGGAGTGTCCTAATCACGTCCCGGGGATTATGCATTTTTTTAAGATTTATTAATTTATTCTTAAATATTAAATATTCTATATTCCACGGTCAAAAAAATTCCACATTCAAAAATCTTAATCTCAAGTAGTTAAAAAAAAAAAAAAAAAAACTATGGATGAAGTAATTTTTAGTATTTTGTATGATGTTTTCCTTAAGACGCTGCGATTGTTCTTTGTTTTAATTTGTGTAGTTTTTTTTGGGTTGTGTGAGCTTTTTTTTTTCTATCTTTCAAAAGGAACGAATTGGAATTGGGTTTTTGATCTAATATCATTGTCACGGTTAAATTATTGGAATTGTCATTGATTGGTTGTATGCCCAATTTGGTTCTACTTGGGCAACTAGTAGGCCCATAATGTTACACGAAGTTCAATTTATGGCAGAAAAATTTTCATGCACAAAAATTATAAGAACACGGGACATCTGGTCCTGTCCACGTCCGAGACCGAGACAGCCTGTGTGTATGTATATATGTATGTGTATCTATATATATATTTATATAATTAAGAACAGTTAGTAGGGGTAACGGGACATAACCAGGATATATGTGTGTGTATATATATGTATAATCCCAGGAGATTTATTGTTTTATGTGCCCGACATAAGATTTTTGACCTTAAATGGCAATTCGGGCGTTTTAGGAGGAAGGGGAATTAAAAAAAAATCTATATATATATTTATATAATTAAGAACAGTTAGTAGGGGTAACGGGACATAACCATGATATATATGTGTATGTGCATATATATATGTATAGCATTTATTTGTTTTTATGTTCTTGTTTTACCTAAGGTTTTGTCATTAATTACCCTAAAACGATGTCGTTTTTAATGAGGGTAGTGTGGGGAATTAATATAAGGTGTTTTGAGTAAAATTCATATAATAAATACAAAAAAATCAAAACACCCTTCATTAATTCCCCTAACTCCCAAATTGATATAGTTTTATTGGTTTGTGCCAAAAAAGTTAGTTGTCGGCATAAAACGATAAACCCATATATATATATAGAGCTGGGAAATCAGTCCGAGCCCATCGGGCCGATCCTTTTAAGCTCTGGCATTTCAAGGGCCGGGCTTGAAAATTAGAGGAGTTAAATGAAATTAGCCTTATAGGGCTGGCTTTTAGGCCATGTTAATTTTTTTTTAAAATTTAATAAGGAGTTGAAAGAGATGCCCCCATTCAAATATTTGTTGAAAATGAAAGTCAGCTTACTCCTTATATTGACAACCTTCTCATCACAAATCATAGGGTCAATCTTGTCATAGAAATATTGTATAATAGTTTAAAATTTAAAACCTAGGTATATTTCTTAGGTTTTATGTGGGTTATTTATGAACAATAATTTGCTCTTGATTACGAATTAGTGAATGTGTTTATTTATTAGATGATTCGTGTTGTTTGGACATTAATGTTGACAATATTTATTTGATAAATTAGAACTTTAACTGTTGTAAGTTACTAATTATATTTCTTTGAAAAAACGGATTGGAATAGTAGCTTTGAGTCTTAAAGGCCCTAGCTCTTCAAGTTCCGGCCCTAATTTCTAGCTCTCTCTCTCTATATATAACCTACAACAATAACACTAGTTGATCATTAAAACAAAAAAAACTTCTTTTTGGTTTGCAGTCTCTATAGATCGCCACAGGTAGGAAATACAGTTGGAGTCTTCCTCCTCAATTGTGATGGGAAGCCGTGGACGTAGATGATGATGGCCGCGAAAGAAGGTAATCTTTCTGAGTAGTTGAGCTTTGATAATAAAGTTACAATCTACTTGTGCGGGTGAGGATATTTTGTAGAGGCCAATGGCATCGAGAAAAAGGATATCATCACTTTTAAGAAGGCTTGGAAGGGTCCATTAATATAAGCACACTTGTAGAGATAAGTAATGAGACCAATGATTATGAGAAGGTTGCTCCCTATCCTTAGCGTAATTAGGACAATGAAAAGTAAGGAAATTAAATTAGTACAAATTCTCTATTGGCCGCCTAATATGAATTTCTTTTGGATTTGATTTTTGCCACATGTGTAGCTAGTTTTCATTTTGACTCATACTAACTGTGAACTTGTTAGTTGACAATACATTACATGAATGGTTTTTGACTTAGAGTATCAACATGTGCATAAATGAAAGGTTTTGTTAGGCTTTGGTATTAGAGCCAAAAGGTTTTGTAACGGATGTTAACTCTCTATATCTTTTGATGATAATTGACAATTGTAAACGAAATGAAGTTAATGGTTTAAGTCAAAATGCTTTGAACTTGATCAAACTTAAATCAATAACTGATTGTCAATATTAACTCCAGTTTTAGGTTGTAAAACTCGAGTTAAGATAAGACAGTGAGCTCTCAAAAATATTTTAACATAAAGTGACTCGAGCTAGTCACACAAAACTCAAGTCAAGAACTCTTATGAAATATTGTGTGGAATGATTTGCCTCGAGTCTGTGAGAATTGACTCTAGTCATACTTTATGGACTTTTTCAAATTCAAAGTCCCTAACTCAAGCCTATGTCTCTTAACTTGAGCATCCTTTTTGGAATCAATTTTCAAGTAAATAGAGTTTAGAGCTGGCAATCAGGGCCGGTCCGTGCTCCAGGGCTGGCCCTCCAGGGCCCAAGGTAAGAAAAACATCTGTTTTTCAAAGCTCGGCCGAGAGAGGACAGGGCCGGCGGCCGGCCCGATGGGCCCAAAAGTTACTATTCCAAATTTTAATTATTTTTTCTCCATTTTTTCAAAAGAATATAATTAATAAATTACAACACGAATCATCCAACAAATAAGCACAATCACTAATTCATAATTAAAAGCAAACTATGTTCACAAATAACTCACATATCCTAAATATAAGAAGCATATCACTAAACGACATTAGTACGATGACTATTATTGTCGTCATCTTTTCCACTATCATCAATTTCAATTCAAACACATTTTATTCTTCATCATTTTGAGTAGTAGTCTCTGGTTCAAGAGTAAAAATATCATGAATTTCTTTTCCCGCATCATGAACACATCGATAATTTTTATCTGCAACAAATAATAATAAACCAAATTATAAAATTAGAGTATAGTTATTATGTATCTATACTTAAATGGATAAATAACTCTATAACAAATATAAAATACATATAAATTAATAAATTATCATCATATGTGAATCCATGCATCCAATTGTGAGTACAAATAAGAGCTTGAACATTAGATAAAAAGACTGGAACTTCTATATTTTATTAGAACATGTGGGAAAAAAACTTTACTTGAACCTAACTTCAACTTCAGTTTTCAACTTTTTTAAGAAAAAAAAAAATTGAAGGGCCTAAAGGGCCGGTGTAAGCTTGTGGCCCTCAGGCGGCGCGGGGCCTAACTTCACTTCTCACCTCCAATTTTCAAGCCCGGCCCTTAAAGGGCTAAGGCTTAAACGGGCCGGCCCACCGTTTTGCCGGCTCTAAGAGTTGACTTGAGTCATCACTTAATGACTTGAGCTGACACGATTTCAAACCTTTTCGAGAAAGGTATTTCAAAGTTCATTTGTAAAATTAAAAAAAAAAAAAAAAAAAACTTGATTCAAGCTAACCTTGATTGACTTGAGTCATGCACTTGAACTAATTGTTTGAAACTCAAGCATAAGTTATACAGAGATGTCTTCATTTTAAACTTCAACTTATTTTCAAAGAAGATGAACAAGTGCATTTGAGGCTCATGAGTTATATGTATCTTCTTACTGTTTCCATTTTGGAATTGAGAGTTTTATCTATACTAAGATTATTTGTTCCTTGAACACAAGATTACTGTTTTGGGTAGCTTATGAATTGAGTTGTTTGTTGATATTGGTTTAGTTTCTTGGGTGGAAGGTTTTGAATTTTGAAGCAAAAGTGAATTTTGGGTTGCTTACAATTCTGTTTTGTTCACTTTTTTATCAGAGCAAGAAACATATTATTGTGAGCATAGCAAGTTTTTCCTCATTACCTTTTTTCTTGTATTGGATGCTCCCATTATCTTTTGCTTTTATTTTCTAACGATGATCAAACACTCTTCACAATGATTGGACAGCTGTGATTTAAGTTCATTATTTTAATCCTTGCTTTGGGCTCCCCAACTCATGATGGCAAGCTCTGTTGTGTGTCCTTCCTTTACATTTTGTGTAATCCGTACAAGCAACCTTCTCTTGTCAAAAGTTGTTCCAAATAGTTTTCATATTTTCATGAATCACTTGGACTCTGTGTTATTGAGTTGATCCATCTACAACTCAATTTTCACAGCGGGTTATAACATGCATGTTTGAGTGTTAATCTTTTGTATATCCAAATGATTAAACGGTTATAACATGTTTAAAGTTTTAGTTTCCTCAAACTTCACAAAAAAAGCCGCCAAGCACATGTTGCATCAAGGTTCGCAAGATAATTTCAAAGATTTTAGGATTTTTTTTTTTTTGCCAAAATCAAGATTCATCTTATTGCAAACAATCCTATTGGCTACGTTGTTGATATGCTTGGTATAAACTTTAAATAAGATTACTTTTCAAATAACCTTACTTGTGAATATGGTGCATATTATTTCGTACCATTCTCTTTCTTCAAAGATGCCAAGGATGCATCATAGTGCATCGGTGTAGCTTTGTTGCATGTTCTTGTTAGTATTTGGTTGGTTGTATTTCGTTGAATGCTATTATTACCTTTTGCCTTATGATGTAATAGCTGACATTGGTGAGTAATGCAAGTACCTTTCTTGCATTTGTTTGTGAATGTTACTAATTTTGTGAAAATTATTTATCACTATGCTGCACCTCAGTGTTGTCTAAGGCCTTATTTTCATAATAGGGTTCAGGCTACCCTCCACTTTTATCCATCATTTGCTTTTTAGATATCATGTGGTGGCAAGTGGAGTTACTCCTTCTATTATACAATTTATTTGTAAGCCAAAGTATTGCAAATAATTAGATATCATGTGGTGGCAATCAAGCAAATAGGAGATTTAATGACCACCCTTTTCTTGTGATTTAATTTCATCCATGTTTCATTTTGTAGCATTGCTTGGCTCAACCTCTTATTGGTTTATATCTTTGTAAGTCAGTCTTTATACATAGCCAATTATATGTTACATTATCAAGGTTAAAAGCATGGATGATCTAAAGATTGTTGTGGATGATAATAGTTGTGGCAACAAGAACACAACAAGGAATAGTGTGTACAAAGAGATATTTAGGAGTGTTAATTGATTAGAAGACATTGTTTTTCACACGGTTGAGATTTTATTTGTAATATGTACTCTAAATTGATTAGAGGATATTGTTGTTTCCTATTGTTGATGTTTTGTTTTTAATATGTAGTCATTCATTGGTAGTAGTGATTTGTTAATGTTTCTTAAAGCCAAGAAAGTTGTATAACTTAGAAAGCAAAATATGTTTAAGTAATTCATGAAGTGCTATCATCCCGTGCAACACCGGGGAATTAAAAGCTCGTTTTTTTAAATTAAAATACAATTTTTTTCCCCAAAAGTTCATAACTCTTACTTCAATTTTTTTCATGGTTAGATTTTAAACTTTAGGGCGCATCTTAGCAAAAATGACATGTGGAATCATTTCAACATATTTGATTAACTATAAATTAAAATTAACTGGGATAACGATAATAACAAAATTGATCAGCTATTGACACTACCCACAAAAATTTCAGTCAAATTGCGACTTAACCTCTTTAAATATATCTTTTTTTCCCAACTAACCAGCCATGTCAGGATAAGAAGGCTCAAAAGGAAGATCTAACCGTTGAATTTAACCTCGCTTAATAGTAAAGTGACGTTGCTACAAGCAACATTAAATCAAAAAGGGAAAAAAACTTTTAAAGTAATATTGTTAAATACTTTCGAGCATTTCTCAAAGCTTTTATATCTACAACTAAACTGTAGGTTTTTTTTTTTTTTTTTTTTTTTTTTTTTTTTTTTTTTTTCAATTTTGTGATTCTGCTATATGTGGATCATTTAAGAGGATTTTATTTAAAAATTGAAAGCCAAACAAAAATTTATTTGGTTAAATGGAAAATAAGGAAAGAAATTACTATTAAAAATATATAAAGGCCCAAAATAAATATGAAAATATTTTGAGAAATAACGGAGTTTGTTAAGTTTACAAGCCTCAATTAGGATTTGAGTATTTTAAAAGGCTTTCAATGGGATTTTCCCAAAGTTTATTTTTCAAAATGAGTTATGGATATTTTTAAAGCTATTTTTTAAAATTAAGGTTCTAATTTTTTTTTTTTTTTGGGAAATAATTGAAGAAAAATCCTTAGAACTCATCAAAAAATTGTAGAAAAATTATTTTATAGAATAAAGAAGCTAAATAAGAAAGAAAATTCATTGGCTGGAAAAAAACAAAAGAAAATATTTCACACTCTTTTCATATTTATAAGTTTAGTTTGAGAAAAAAATTTGGTATGTTATAACCATGACAATATAAGTGTGGATGTTCATAACCTTCTGAGAGATACTTTTTGGAATTCTCACTACTACAAAAAAGGTCTATAACGTCCATTTATTTCACCTTTTAACGTCTAAAAACATGGGGACGTCTATCTGGGAGGCGCAAAACGTGGAGACTTACGGAGTTTAAATATTTCTTAGACTCCATAATTTTTTTTTTATTTTAAAAAAAACAAAATAGATGGGGACGGTGACGGCGTTAAACACAAATCTGAGAAGTTTGAGATCTGAAAATACATCTAGAACGAAAAAAAATCCAGAACGCAATAAACATATTTAGGAAGTTTAAGATCTGAAAAAAAAATCCAGAACGCAATAAACAGATCTGAGCAATTTCATATCTCAAAAAATCCGAACACAATAAACGGCTCTAAGAAATTTCGAGATCCGGAAAAAATCCGAACGCAATAAACAAAACATCACCGGACCTATCATCTATAGCACATTGAAAGCTTTAGGAACACAGATCCGAGTTTGTATTTTTGAAAAATAACAAGAGCAACTCAAATTTTTTTTAAAAAAAAATCTATAGATCCGTGTTTTTACTCACCTTCGCCATCGTCCTCCTTCATTAGCTTAGATCTGAGTTTGATTTCACTAAAAGAAGACAGAGAGGCTTGCATTGCCGGAAAAAGATGACGAGGAAGACGCACGATGGTTGACGGAAAAAGACGAGGAGGAAGACGAGCACGAACCACGCTAACGGTGAAGGGAGGACGGCGAAGGGGGGCGATGACGGAGGAGGGCCGACGATGAAGGTCTCAGCAAAGATCGAAATGAAGGTGTAGAGTAGAGAAGGAAGACAGATTGAAATAAAATGAAATGAAGTGTCGAAGAAGAAGAAAAAGTCGTGACTTTTGGAGTCTAAGTTTAAAACTTAGACTCCAAAGGTGTCTCTCGTGAGACTTTTGGAGTCTAAGTTTTAAACTTAGACGCCAAAAGTCAACTTTTAATTACAAGAATGTCATCGCCTTTATTTTTACTTTTTTTTTTTTTTTTTAAAAGGACGTCTTTTGGGACGCGAAAACCGTTTTTTGTAGTAGTGTCTATACTTAAAGCCATATAACCTATGGCATGAATGGTTTAGTGGGATGGTTAAAAAAAAAAAAAAATAGCTTAGTGGGAGCTTTCTATTATTAATGTAAAAAACCTACAAAGATTTTATGTTCTATAACTATGTAGATTTACTCTTTTGTTGTAACTCTTTGTAATAGAAATTAAGGATTTGCGGCTTTTAAATAGTATACATGTATTAAAGGTTGTAAGCTTAAAATGAAATAAGAATCACTCTCTTCTTGCTCTTCAATTTTTTCTTATATTTCTTTATCTCCCTCATCTCAATCTCTCTTATATTTTCCTTATTTTTACAATACATTATCAGTACAAATTTGTTATGAAGATTTAAGGTCATGTTCTTGTGGTATATGGTGATGCTCACTGTTAGCTTCCCCTCTACTCAATTATCTTTTACCCAATTATCGTATATGGGCAATTTTAATTTTCTATGCATTCATTAGATATTATGGTATAATTTTATGTTATTTATTTATTATTATTTTTTTCAATCGTTCTTATTATGTTCTTCATTATCTATATCTATTGTGCTGTTTATCTATACTATTATGCTGTTTATCTTTCTTATCATATTGTAGTGTTGTTGTATATGTTGTTTGTTCTCTGACGTTATTCTACCTTTCTTCTTTTATGTTATCAGTTTTTCCCTATTAGTTTTATTATTTTTCTTTTAAGATATCTTTTTTGTTGTTATCTTTATCTTTATATATATATATATATATATATATATATATTATTATTATTATTATCTTTCAATTGTTTATTGTCTTCTTCACAATACTATGTATGTATGTATGTTGTTGGTATATCTATCCATCTGTATTGTTTATATTATGTTGTTTTATATTTATAATAGTATTACCTCCAGTCCTAAATATAATACATATTTTGTAGTATAATTTGAACTATAAACTATATCTTATATTTAGGATCAGAGAAATACTATATTAATCTTATCTATATAGGGGTTTATTTGTGGTTTATATTTGATTATGAATTTAAATTTATTTAATTCAATTTATTTTTTTGCAATATTATTTTAATTTCATTGAATGACTAGTAGTCATAATATTCTCAATTTTGTGAGCGGTTCTTTCCTAAAAGAACACCATAAAGTCCAATAATAAATGGAATAATAAGGAGAAAATTTTGTGACACTTTTGATGATTTAATTTTTACAAATATCAAACCCTTAAGGATAAAAATTCAAACATCAAATAATAGGGGGAAAAAAGCTTATAGCTTTCAAAGATTTTTTGTGTGGTCCTAAAGACCAAATTGATAATGAAAGAATTTTAGCGGTTTAAAAGACCAAATTAATAATGTGCCATTGATAAAAGCACAAAATATATCTATGAGAATAAAAATGTCTATGACCATGTTACAATGTAAAAAATTGACAATTGAAAGTTAATGTTACAAAGTAAAAAATTGACAATTGAAAGTTAATATTATTTTGCCGTGCCTTGATTATTGAAAATTAATGTCTTTATGGTCATCAAAATAATATTATATATTAGCAAAGGTTAAAAAATGGCAAGAAGCCACATAGCCAAATATGCATCAATTTATTGAAAATAAATGTTAAAACGGCTGTGAAGCCAAAAGACCACGAGATATTATAAAGAATATCAAAAGAGGTAAAAAGTTGTTGAAAAATATGCCCAAATTTATTATAGAGACAAAAAGGATATAATCATAAGCCATAAGGCTCTATGATGTTTATTTTGTTTTATTATTCTTTAAATTTATTGTAATTAACTTGTATGATAGAAATTATTATAAGTAGTTGATATTATGATATCAATAAGTGTTCATAAGTGATATATATATATATATGTGTGTGTAGTGTCAATTTATTTGCAAATCTAATTATTATAGTGTGTGGATGTTTATAAGTGAATGATCTTTTAAAATTCGACCTCATGGTTAATGTCATTATGCCCTAAAACCCCTAAATTGTAGGGTTTCTTGTATTTATTCAAATAACTTTCAATTGTATAATTCTTTTCTTTATGTATAATTGTATAAGTTATTTGTAAATTGAAGTATATGATGTATCTAGATATTATTCATACACCTTGGAGTTTATCATGTCAAGTTCCAAATATACCTCTATTTTCTTTTGGGATTTGTGCTTCTCTATTGCTCTATAGATTTCTCATCAAACGCTCAATTTATAACTCAACATGAATGTGCTTTCTTTCATATATTTTTTTAGCCCTACTTTTTATTTTAGTTTTGCCTTCCATCTCTTTTCTCCTCATAAGCACTACTATGTTGTCACAAATATATGTGTGGATCGTTCTTAGTTTGCAAATATTAATTGCATTATTTGAAGGCATGCAAATACTCGGCAATTTTGATTTTATTTTGATAATTGTCACCCCCCCCCCCCCCCCCAAAAAAAAAAAAAATTTCTTGTCTTTTTATTTCTTCTGCTTTCTTGCATTATCATATGATATGTGTAAGTTTCATACATAATCATGATATGATACATGATATGATGTATATATTGGAATCGAATTAGTTTACTATGATTTTGTGGGAGAAAAAATATATTTATGTGACATACAAAAAATCATATATTTGTGTCACATTTGAATTGAGATAATGATAATTTATTTTATGAGAAAATTCATTATGAATAGGTTATGCTAATTTTGATTTGTTGGAGAAAATCATTTTTGTAATGTGTGTAATTTATGGATGTTTAAATATTTGGAAAATTTTGAAAGAAGATTATAAATATTATAATTGTTCATTATTTTGTATTATAACGCACTTGTCTTTACATTCTTCTCAAATTAATTTTACTTTAGCCTCAAAACATCATAAACCATTGCAATGTGATCTTTACCTATTTTGACTATGAATCTCTTCATATTCTTTATAGGGTGGAAAATATACTTTGAATCAAAAGAATTAAATTGAAGTATATTATTATTAATAAGTAATGAAATTACATAGAAATTCCATATCATGTGTTAGTTCTTGAAGAACTTATATTTAACAAGACCGATATAGTTCTTGAAGAACTAAAATATTTTTTTTTGGTAGTACAAGAATCGATAATGAGAATTTATGATCTATAAATTTAAACAAGAGCTTTGATCTGTTGGTGTTGGAGGGCATAAAATTGATAGCCTAATTTGACTGGAGTTCATGATAGTTTGTGAACTAAGAATCATTCGGGTTTTTAAGTGCAAGATAAGTTATTGACTTATTATAACTTGATCACCATTTTTGAAATGGGATTTACAACACACATGAAATAGTGGGACCCACATCTTTTTTATATATTTAAAAAAAAAACTCAAGCATGGAAATAGTGGGACCCACATCTTTTTGTATCTATGACATGAGAGTACACTTCTCCTACAATATGAGAAGTGTATTTCTCTTTTGAAATACAAGAATAAGGGGAGTATATTTATAAAAATCACACTTGAAGGGGAGATTGTTGGAATACAAGTGTAAGATAATATTGAAAAACTCTACTCATATACTTCTTCACAAAGTCTATTGGTCTCCAAAAAATGGATGTCATATCAAGATTTTAAATCAATATCTTATGAAAACGTAAGAGTTTCTTATGGTTTAAGAAACATGTTACAGTAAATCAAAAGTTTACTTATCCAAAAGAAATTTATTGTTGGCATGACTTGTTTGATATCTAAGTCATATATATGATACAAATTATCAAAAATTATGTATTGACAACGATGAAGAACCAAAAGATTCTTTATGAATAGCCATCATATTATATAATTTAAAAAATTATCATGTGCTATTTGTTCTCAAAGAAAATTGATTATCATTAATTGTGATTTGAAATAGATCTCTACATTTCAAGAAACACATCGAACTGAAATATATGGGCCCATTGATATAACATGTAAACCATATGAGTGCTCAATAAATTTGATATATGCAGCTATAAGTGGTTACATGTGAGAATACTGCTAGTTTGCGACCTGAAGTTGGCAAAAATGTTTGAATAAATTATTATATTGAACGCATAATTTTCAGATTATACGATTCGAGATAACTAATTGAAGCCTCTATAAATAGCTAGGTTAATACTTATGAGAACAAAATTTTTATTTTCGGTGTTGGCTTATTTGATCTTATATATTGCAGTATTTATACTAGCCAACAAAATTCTCCCGGTAAAATTGGCTTATGGTCAGGAGCCATATATTTTTCATCCTAAATGTTTGAATGGGCAATGTTTATTCATATTAATCCACCACAATGCATATAGATGGATATTTAAAGAAAGTTGGGATAAAATTATTAAGAACCTCCTTCTTTTTGTTTGTTTCTATATGAAACAAAATGATGTTTTTAAATGAAACAATTGGATTTAAGAGACTTATATTGAATGATTAGTTGATTGTCATTTGAATTTTTTTTTTTAAACGTGAAGAGGATAAATTTAATAGCTGGAAAATAAAATAAAAGAGAATGCATTATTACTATCAAGTATAAATTCTCGAATATAACAGTATGAACCAGAAGTTTATCAGGTTTTGCATTCATGAATTATTACATACTATATGTTAGATGCATATATTGACCTAAATGAGAATTACTAAACCTCATCCTCAAGCTACAAATGCTCTAATCAGCATCAATGAGGGTGAGACGTGCCCGAAGCATGAGAGAATAATAGATTCCTAATGAAAAGAGAATGAGAAAATAGTCTTCATGATTATATTAAGGAGACATGTACTCCAGAAGAGTGTCGAGATATAACTAATTGTGAAATCTCAAAAGAGGTTCAGCTATTTGAAAAGTAATAAAGATATCTCAATAAGTTATGTCACAATAAAAAAGGGAACCGAAAAGATAAAGTTGCCGACAACAATTTTAAAAATGATATCACTTGATCGAATGAGAATCTTATACATAAATCTATCATGCAAAGTAGACAAAAAGATGATTGGCCAAGAAGAAAAATAAAAGGAAAAAGACGCAATGAAAATAAGATCACATTGTGTGTAGTCCAAATACTCGAAATATAAAGTTATTTGTGATATATGAGTATTTATGTGTCACAAAGGTCCAATGATGATTATGATTAGATAATTAATTTGTGGTGAATGCAATAATTTATGCATATGTTATATATCTGGAAGTATATAAAAAAATTAACATGCGTCTACTAGACGGCCTTGTTATAGTCTATATATATGACTCACTAAATAGTGAAGTATACATAAAAATCCTTGAAGTATTCAAAATGCCAGAAGTATATTCAATAAAACATTTAATATATAAAATGTTACGTGATTAAAGTGATTTGATTATATACACATAATTGATTGAAAAAAATATTGAATTTAATAGTTTAGAAGAACCAGATATTTTATGAATATTTACCTTATGCTAATATTGATTTATTACGTTTTGCTAGTAAAATAAAGTTCTTGCAGAAAAGCTATGAATAATATGAAATTGAGGGTTGGTGTGATAATTTTATGAAACTATAATATGATATCATTTTGTTTGGAATAAATGTGTGGATGTAAGATATATCATGGTTATTTTTAAAATAATTTTTCGTTGTTATTTCCACTTTGCTCAAGGCAAATGGGTATCTTGATAATGTAACATATTCTCAAGGGGCTCGGTTTCTTTGTTTGGTGCTAATTCTCCTCATCCCTCCTTATCTCTCATTTTTTGGTATTAATCAAGTATTCTAAAATATATTTTTAGTATCACCAAGTATCCTAAAATATTTTTTTAATATCTTAAAATAATTTCTTAAGATCATGAAGTATTTTTTAGTATTAGTCAATATATTGAAGTATTTTTTAGTACCAATCAAGTATCTTGAAATATTTTTTTAGTACTAGTCAAGATGGTGAAATATTTTTTCAAGATCCTAAATTTTAGGATGTTGAAAAAATATTTCAAAATCTTGATCGATATTAAAAAGTACTTTAGGAGGGACAGTTAAGATTGATTTAAATCAATGGTTTAGATTGGTTGAAGAGAGAAATCAAAGGTTGAGATTGGATGAGGAGGGATGATGAGAATGTAGGATGATGAGAGGATCCAATTCCATTCTAAAGATGCGTTAGAGAGATATTTGTTGTAAGAATACATTTTTGATAGATCATTTGATGCAATGAATCTAGTATATATCGTTCGGCTAAATTTAAGTTGTGCTCAAAATGCATTGTAAAAAATCCACTTGAGAAATCAATATACTCTATTGAGATTAAAGGACAAAATAAAAACATCGTAAAAATCATGTTGTACTCTTTTTTCTTTAACAAAGGTATTATCCCATGAAATTTTCCTTAGAAGGTTTTTAGTGAGACAGTTTTAATATGTATGGTGCACTTTTTTTTCCCCCTTTATTAGGTTTTTGTTCTATTAAGTTTTTCCTAATAAAGTTTTTATAAGGCACCATATTTATTTATAGATATTTAAAAGGGAGTGTTAGAAATTACAATATAAGTGTGGGTTTTCATAACTTTCTAAGAGATGCCTTTTGGAATTCTACACTTAAAGTTGTATAAATTAGGATCCGGTTTCCCTGGCTCTCTCCCCATCCCTCATTGGCGCGATCCGCCGTTCAAATCCGGATCCAACGGGGCCCGCATTGGTTTTTTCTAAAAAAAAAAAAAAAATTATTTTTTTGCTAAAAGACAAAAAAAAAAAAAATTTTAAACCAACGAACCGTTGGATCCAGATTTGGACGGCCAGATCGCGCCAATGGGAGATGGGGAGAGAGCTTGATGGGGAGAAAATCCTCTCCCGTATAAATTATGACATGGATGAATCACTAGGAGTTTTTTTATGATTAATGTAAATAACTTACAAAGACTTTATGTTATACAATTATTTAGATTTACTACTTTATTGTAACTCTTGTAATGGAAGTCAAGGATTTGTGACCTATAAATAGTAGACATGTATTAAAGATTGTAAATTTGAAATGAAATAAGAATTACTTCCTTCTTGCTCTTCAATTGTCTCTTGTATTTCTTAATCTCCCTCATTTTAATATCTCTTTTATTTTCCTTATTTTTACAATATGATCCTTATTATAAGTCCGCTTTCAAATTAATAAACGATGATGTTACAATTTTGCCCTTATTAAATATAGAGAGTGAAGAAAAAGGAAAAAAAATAACTATTTATCAATGAGGACAAAATTAGAAAATGTTATCAATTTAATCCATATTTATTAAATCAACTAATTTTTCTTGATATTCGAGAATTATGTAATTTGGTCTAAAGTGGAAGATTAATTTTGAGAGTTCAGATAAAAAAAATATTAATTTTGAGAGTTATTAAAGGAAGAAATCTCAAAGGTTTTTTTTTTTTTTTTAAAAGAGAAAGATAAACAAATACTAGCATTCTAGCCTATCACCACCAGAGAAAAAGGGAGAGTCATAATTATGTGTTTCTTATATACTCATATCTCTAATTAGAAGTATGAATATATTTTTTAAATTTTTTTATATATTATATTTATTTAAATTTAAATTATATCTTTTTACGAGATTTTTTTACATCCAGTGTGTCAAATTAATTAGTTTTTAGTATTTGTCTACCGCACATCAATATTATAGAAAATAATTAATTTGAGATACTAAGTGTAAAAAAATCTCAAAAAATAACATATAATTTAAATCTAAATAAATATAATATATACCTAAATTTTTAAAAAAATAAGCTCATACCCATAATTATATCCATATAATGTGTACTCCAAAAAGATCGGAAAGAGAATAGGGCGAGTGCTAGAGGGGTTCACATTATATGCCTAAAAAATACATGCTTCTTATGTGCTCATACCTCTATTAGAGGTATGAGCACATTTTTTTAAAATTTTTAAAATTTTTAAATATATTATATTTATTTAGATTTAAATTATATCTTTTTTCGAGATCTTTTTTACATCCAATATCTCGGAACCAAAGGACGTGGAAAGTAATTAATTTGAGAAGCAACAAATAGAGAACATATAATTTAAATCTAAATAAGATAATATATAAAAAAATTAAAAAAATTAAAAAAAATATGCTCATACCTCTAATAGAGGTATGAACACATAAGAAGCATGTATCTTTTGGGCATATAATGTGAACTCGTGCCGGAGCGAGACTGTGAGAAGCGGAACCAAAGGACGCGAAGCAGAGAACAAAGAAGGAGAGGAAGAGAAGGCCGTAATTCAGGAGCAATTGACGATCTTGATCAAGGTAATTCCTATAAACCTCTCCCATCTTCAATTTCTTTGGTTGGGTTTAGATTGGGAGTGAGAGAGCAATTGAATCTTGATTCTGAAGATGAAGAACCACCGATTAAAGGTCTTAATAGTATTTATGAGTAGGTTAAAGATGATAATCGGCATTTCATGTGTTTGTGATGACCCAAACATTAGCTTACCGTTTCATTGTGTGTTGAGTCGGGTTTCAAATCTGGGTGTGGAGAATTGCTATTGTCCTTTGATCGCTGAAACAAGGGTAGCTGTTCCAGGTTTTATGGAGTCGGGTTTTGTTAGAGAAGTAACGGAAGAGTGCGATACATACATACCTATATATATGTTCTGTTGCAAATGCGTTATTATAATTGCGAAATTTTTGAGTTATTTGGAGTACTATTCGAATCTGGAAATTATTTTGGGTTGCTGTTCGACTTCCCTTTGATTATTTATCTTAAGAATGCTTTTAAAAACCAAGTATCTATGCCTGCTATTGAGTTGTTTGAGGTTGAAAGTCTTGAGGTTTGATGAATTTGAAGCTAAAAATTGATTTGGCCTTGCTGTTTACTACATCTGAATGTGTTGTTTTTGAGTGCTGGAATGATGAATGCAAAACCGTAGTTAAAGTGCACCATCAGTATCTTTATTGGGATTCCTATACATTTTGGGACATAAAAGGATACCTAAAGCTTCTGTTAATTCCTAATCTTACTCAACAACTTAATTTCTCTGGATCTTTGACAATTCCTGGCTGTCTTTCCCTCCATGAAAAGCTTTCTCATCTTTCCCTTTCTCATTCTCCCATTGTTAAACCCAGAAGGACAGTTATTCTTATGGGTGGGGGCCCTAGGACTTACCCAGGAGGTGTATCAAAATGGCAGTGGAAGAGAATGCGGGCCAAGAAAGCCAAACAGCTGCTAGAGGCCCGGCTATGCCGTGAGCAACAGCTATATGAAATGCCCATGAGGGCAGAGCTGAAGGCTGCGGTTTCTGAGCTTGAGAGACCATGGGAGGTTGTTGAGAGATCCCCAACCTTATTTTCACTTAAAGCAGATGAACAATTGAAGGTGTTGGCTGATAGGTTTCAGAAACCTGGTGGGTTTGATATGTGGTCTGAGAGAAATGGACCCCAATTGTTTGAAACCCCGGATGAGATGCCTTCTGCAAGTTTTTTCCCAAAGGGGTTGTCCACAGTATTAGACCTTATAGGAGAATCAGTAATTCTGATGAGTTAGATGGTATTGAGGGGCTCTCAGAAACTGAAGCTGACAAGAATGTTTCAGGTAATGATGTGAGGAAGATAACTCATCCATAAAAAATTTAGGGTTAGGTCCTCTGGAGAAGGTGAGTCTGAGATAACTCACATATCATCCATAAGAAAATTTAGAGGTAATTCCTCTGGAGAAGGGGAAACTGAGATAGGTGACTTGTCAGATCAGGAAAATGGATCATATTCTGGGAATTCTTCTTCCATTAACTCAGTAGAGTCTTTGACTAACAAGGGGCTTAATGGAAAATTGAGGAAGCAAGGTGGTAAGATACCGAATCTGAGGTTTAATCTGGAAGAGGATGGGAAATAAATTACTCTGTTATAAACAGATATTAAGTATCTCAGTAACTCTCTAAAAACAGCCCAGGAAAATCTCCAATATCAAATTACTCTCTAAAATATTCAATGCTTTATCGAATAGGCGAAAAGCCAATTTATAGAAATAGTTTACAGAGAGAGACTCTAATTCAAAATTCAAATGGCTAACAACCCACGATTCTAGCAACTAACTTCTATTTTGTGGATACTCCACTTATTTCTCAACTACAAAAAGGAATACGTAATAATTAAGTCATAACCCATCCTTGGATGTTTAACTTTTCTAGAATAAATCAAGCCATCGCAATCACAAGGGAATAGAGGAAAGTTTGTATCCTGGAACCTAGATGGATCAAATTGATGTCTAGGGAGAGTTGAGTCTGGAAGGAAATAGTGAGGGCATGGTTCCTTTTCACATCTTCGCTATTGTGACAATAATAGGGTGGCTTTACCCCTTTGCTTCAGAAGAACATGAATATACAAAATCTGAGGTTTATGATATGAATTTGCAACGAGATTTTAGTTATGGATTTATGCAGAGTGGTTTTATCTGACCCAAATTTGTGGGAACAAACTTCATTCTCAATCGAGGCATTCTAAGTTAGAGATGAGTCTTGGTCTGGAAAATGGGTTGTATATGGAGGATGTATCCTTTGTTAATGATAATATGTTGCTGTTTTTTTAAAATAATTCTTTAGTTCAGATACTTTATTATATTTTCAATTACAGACTCAACGATTACAATAGTATCTGGTATGTCTAATTGTAAGTTATATACAGTCATTTTGCTGAAAGATCTACATATTACGTTTGTCACTTTGTCTGAACGTCTATTTTTATATTACTGTGTATATATGCATATTTTTAAAATTTTCTTTTTAATCAAGGCTTACTTGCATACTTATATAAGCATGTCATTAATTAAAGTCTTGACATATTTTGCTTCAATGTGAACTTGATTAGCATGTCATAAATATTGGATTCACTGCCTGGAGGGTTGCTATTTAAGTGTTATGTTTCAGCCATACTGGAGGAATGTGGTTTGTTTCCCATTGAATTGTACGAAATAATTTTTGTCCTAGATGGATAAAGAGGTTGGTGTGCTTTATGAATCCTGCAATTATTGTACCTAGTTTTGCTTGCCAGTTGGCTGGGATTTGGTTCGCTCTCAATAAATTCTGCAGAATGGGATCTTCTTGACAGTATAAGTTAAATTTCTTGAATTGAATCTGTGAAATTTGATAGTTGGCCAGCTGGGTAGTCATTAATATTTTAGAAATAAGTAGCTTCTTAGCATGTCTGTTGTCGTTAATTTTTCTTTGAAGAAATATGTAATTTGGTTTCTGGAACATTTACCTTTGTGAATAAGTCCTTGGATTTATTCTTCTGTACAGATTTCTCATTCAAAATTTGTAACTTGCTAGTTGCTTCACATGTATTGACATTGTCTGTCAAAGTTTGTTCACATTTTGGTGCCCTGGAGAGAGAAGCATGTACTGAGTTACAAGCTTTTAGTGGGGAAATCTGAGTACTAAAGTGTTGTAAGGCATGCCTTGTAGGGACTTGTTTGTGTGTTTGCACGGAGGTTTAAAAATATGCTTAGATATAAGCAGCTCTCTCTTTGTCTGTGTTTGTGTGAATTTTGAATGAGAGCATCCAAATTAAACTAATCAGTTTTTAATCTCATTTCAGAAGCACCGAAATGGAATTCAAAATTATGCACAAAATCTAAAGGAGGCTTATGTGAATGCACAAAATCAAAACAAAAGAGGGCCCTACCCAACACTTTTGTTCGACAGAGGCATATCTGCATCAACCAGAAGCAGCAACTCCACTCCACTCCAATCCTCCCATTTGGACTCATCATTCATCCGTCTCTCTCCTTTTGTCTCTTTTCCGGTTCTCCCTCATTTCTTAGGTGAAGTGCTAAGGCGCAGAGTCTCTGAGGATAGAGATAGAGTCCAGAGTTGCAAAAACAACATGTTTAATCATTTGCTCCTGGAAATCGTGGAGGAAATTCTTCACAGACTTCCCATCAAGTCTATTGTGAAATGCACCTCCGTTTGCAAAGCTTGGAATTCTCTCATCACTCTTCAAACTTTCATTTATGATCATCTCAACCGCGCGATTCAAGCTCCCAATCACAACAGCTCCCTCTTTTTTCAATTTAGAAAACCTGTATGGCTTGGTGACCCACGTTTATTGTACTTCTCTGTTAATCAGCGGGCGGATCAATTCTCTGTTGAGAGGTTCCCACTCTCTCATCTATTTGAGCCTAATCGCTATACACTCTTTGTTGGCGCATGCAATGGCCTCGTATGTTCTGCCGAATATTCACTATTAAAATCTGCAACTATCATTATCTGGAATCCCTCACTTCGAAAATATATCGTGCTTCCCAAACCAATCACCATTTATTGCAAAAACGCGACCCCAAGTATGATGTTGTTTTTGGGTTTGGTTTTGATTCCAGGAATAACGATTTCAAGGTAGTCAGACTCATCAATGACAGATGTACAAATGATACTCCTCTCATTGAGGTGTACTCACTTGCATCTCATATTTGGAGGAGTATCTCCGTTACAGTTCCTCAATTTTCCCTCAGCGATCGCCAGTGGTTATCCTCGGTATTTCTGAATGGCGCATTACATTGGCTTGTTTGCCACTATGAAGACTATAATGAGGTAGCCTACGATGAGGAAGGCGGTAGAATATACTACAGGTTCATTTTATCATTTGATGTGATTCAAGAAACATTTAGAGAATTAACGTTACCGCAACAGCAACCGAAAGAAAAAGTTGTTATATCAAGATTACTTCCCGTGGAAGTAAGCCATTCGCTTGCTGTGGTAAATCATGTTAAGATGAAAAGGAGGAGGCAACATGTGTTTTGTATTTGGGTGATGAAAGATTATGGTAATACCAATTCATGGACTGAAATATTTCGCTTGCGTAGTGGACTTTATGGGGGTAAATTTACAGTATTAGCTCTGACAAGTAGGAAAAAGTGGTCCTGATGCTTAATGATGGAGCTATAGTTTTAGTGGATCCAATCAAGGAATCGGTGGAGTCTGTGGGAATTGCGAAGATGTCTGAAGTTTTTGTTTCATCGTTTGTTGAGAGTTTGTTTTTTCTAAACAAAGAACCTGGTGTTTTGTCTTTCTAACCATGATTATTGTAAGATCGTGATATTGCAAGTGTAAGGTTAAGATTATATGTTTTGGATTTATTGTTATCTTGAGGTTGTCTCTCTTTTTGTCTTTCAATTGTTGCCCATGAATTTTATGTGGTTCCCTTTAATATGTTATTTGCGGTTGGATCCTCAGCTAGAGGCACTTTGCTCAATTCATCTCTTAACATAAATAAAATTGCATTTACTTGCCAATCGCTCTACGCAACTCAAAAAATTGAATAGAGAATAAATAGTTGGTTGAAATTCACACATTTAATTCAATAATTAAATAATATTACATCTATTGCTTATAGGAGAGATAACTGAGAATATGTTTTATATTTATTTTCTATTGTGCTCAATGTTCAATTTTTACTTATCAATTTTATGTGAGCCCCTTAAATATATAGTTTGTTGTTGGATCATAAAAAAAAAAAAAAAAAAAAATTGCTCCATTTTTTGATTAAGTCAATTCATCTCCTGACAGTAAAATTTTATTTTTTTGTGAAAAAAAAAACATTTTCTGGCAAAAAAACTTACATTTTCTTGCCAATTGCTCTAAGTAATTTTCTTTGCCTTATTTTTTTTTTTTAATTTAGATAATTTGAATTTTAAAAGCTCATTGGGAGTATAACAATTCTCAAAGACTTAAATAATGCCTTCAAATTTACAGGTCATTAAATATAAAGTTGACTTTGACATTAATTTTTAAATTCAAGTTAATATAAAATTTATGTACTCTATATTTTTTTATTATTATAAGTCACTTTTAACTAATTTACACATACTAATAAAATAGTTGAAACTCATTATTGAGAAATCCATCTTAAATACCATTTGAAATTTAAAGGTGAGTCCAATATGCAAAAACCTAAATCCATACCTCATGACCAATATGAGTTTTAAAATGTTGGTGCATTTCCAAACTAGCCTCAATTATAAAAGGGGGGACAAAATAGAATAAGCCGCTCTCACCTAAGAAGCCATTGTCGATCGACCCTTTGGAGCTCCAATCTTGCTGGTAAACAACTATTACATGAGAGGCGTTGATCTTGTGGTTCATTCCATAACAATCGAACTAAATTTATCAGCAATCAGATCAGGCTCCATGATAATCATGAGATCGCTAATAGTTATTTAAGTATGAAACATTGGCATAAAGTATATTATTTAAGTCTTTTTTATTTGATAAAGGCTTTTATTATTATTTATATTTGAAAAATGACAATTGAAAATCTTTTGAAGGGAATTAATAACAATTGATGGCTTCTGTTCTAGATTAATTAAAATGTTATGGAAGAAACATGGTCTTTATTTGCAATTACAAAACAAATAACTTTACGAAATTACTTTTATTGTCAAAACAAACGTATTTAGGAATAAAAACTAATACAGTAACTAAAAACATTCCCCTTGGGTTAAGGATAAAGAATTTACCGCATTCAAGACACCAAATTTTGCCCATTTTTTTAAATATAAAAAAGTATGTCGAAAATTTTTAATTAATTTTTTAAACTTTTTTTAACATATTCTCTATATTAAAATTTTATATCTTTATTTATTTATTTTCCAAAATAAAAATCATAAAAATATCTTTTAATCTCAGTTCAAATATAAAAGCGTTAAAATATAGGGAAGATTATTATGAAGGACCTAAAAAAAATATTATTTATTAAAAAGGACCATAAAGTAGTAATTATTTTAAGGGAAAAATACTTCTCATGTTATAGGAAAAGTGTATTCTCATGTCATACACACATGAAATGGTGGGACCCACACATATATATATGATTAGCATTATATATATATGGGTCCCACCATTTTATGTGTGTGTGTGTATGAATTTTCTTCTTCTCATGCAACATGAGAAGTTTAAACCCCTTATTTTAAAGAACAAAAAATTAAAACATTAAAATAAGAAAACTAAATTACCCTCTAAATCCTCTAATAACCGTAACACTAATAGCAGTAATGGAAGAAGAAGAAACTGAAGGAGGAGATACTCATCCTGCAAAAAATGAAAGGCGGTGTTGCTCTACATGCCTAAAATTGAGAAGAGGCTTTTGATGAGGGAAATGGAGGAAAGGGTAAAAGTGATAACGGTGGTTGCTTTGAGGATGTAGACTCAAAAGAACGTGGTTGAAGAAGCCAAACCCCTCTTTCTTTTCGCTACAACCATAAAAAGCTCCATCTTTCCTATCTTTTCACTAACACAATAATCTGGAGTTTGTAGTTTAATGCTGCAATGGAAAAAGAATTATTTGAATTGATCTCTATTTGTTATTATTCATTAATTACTCTATACTCTTATGTAAGAAAAAAAATCATTCCAAATTCAGTTAAAGAGAAGATAGGAAATCGATTGAGGGTAATTTAGTCATTCTATTTTAATATTTTAATTTCTGATCCTTCAAAATAATTAGCACTTTTATGGTCCTTCTTAACAAATATTATTTTTCTTAGGTCTTTCATTATAATTTTCCCTAAAATATATTCAAAAGCGTTACCAACCACATTACAAATTTAGAAAATTCCTCACACTCTCACCCAACCAGTTGAACTTTCCCAAGTTAGAAGTTATTAAAAATAACAAGGTTAATAAACCCAAACTAGTCACTAAATTGATTAGGGTACTAGGTCAATTGTCGATAGGTCATACCGAGTCAAATCGAGCTAGCTGGGGGTAAAAAAAAAAACGGTGAGAAACTGGAGATTTCAGGGTTATTAAAAATGAAATTATAAAGACAATAGAAAAAATCATTTTTTTTTTAAAAAAATAAACCAAGTTAATGTCCAAACTGAATCTATTTACCGATAGGTTCTTCGGTTTCCTAGCCAAACTGGCAGGTCCGGTCCGGGTATAATATAATAGCACTAAAAAATAATAATAAATAATGTTTTTAAAATGGTAAATAAATTTATAATGAACTTCTCACACCTTCACTCAATTAATTCATTGTGCTCTTCCCTCACTCAATTAAGGGCCTATTTATTTTAACATGATTCAAGAAAAATGCTAAAAGGTAACCGAAAGCTTTAGGAAAATTGTTTTACAAAGCTAAAGAAGTCAAATGAGAGAGAAATTTTTTATAATTTTTTAGGATTAATTTTGAGAATTATTTGATGAATAAATACAAAAGGAAAAAAAAAAGGAAAAATGAAAGAAAAATACTATTTAAATTAAAAAAAAATCAAAATGTCTATTAAATTAGTAAAAGAATAAATAAGTAATCTAGTGAGAATTCCAGATTTTGAAGTTCGGGTGTTAATAATTTAAGTATAGAAATTAGCATCTTAGGTATAAAGATTGATAACTTGATCGGCCTAATTTGCCGTATTTCCAAATTGCTATTATTAGGTTAACATTGCTTATGTTGAAGTTATCAGCACCTAAACTTCAAAATCTCATATTCCCACCGGATTACCTATTTATAGAGCTGGGAATCAGGGCTGGCCCTCTAGGGCTTCGGATAAGAAAAACATCTATTTTTCAAAGCCCGGTCCGATAGCATTAGGGTCAAGACGGCCCTCCAGGGCTTGGAAGTTATTATTCCAAATTTTAACTATTAATCGCCTTTTTTAAAAGAAACATAATTAGTAAATTATAACAATTAAAGTTCTAATTTATCAAATAAATGTTGTCAACATTAATATCAAAACGACACGAATTATCAAACAAATAAGAACAGTTACTAATTCATAATAAAAAACAAACTATGTTCACAAATAATTCATATAAAACATAAGAAGTATACCACTAAGTGACATTAGTACGATAACCATTATTGTCGTCATCTTCGCCACTATCATCAATTTCAACGACATTTGATTGTGCTTCGCTTTGAGTAGGCTCTGGTTCATGAGTAAGAATATCATGAATTTTTTCTCCCACATTATGAACACATCCATAATCTTTATTTGCAACAAATAATAAACCAAATCATAAAATTAGAATATAGTTATTATGTATTTGTACTTACATGGATAAATAACACTATAACAAATACAAAACACATATAAATTAGTAAAATACCATCATATGTGAATCTATGCATCCCAAAAAAAATAATAATAAATTAAAAGAACCTACAGGGCCGGCCTAAGGCCCTCCAGGGCCAGCCCTTTTAAGCCCGAGGGCTTATAAAGCCGACCTTGTAGGGCTTATTTTATTAAGCTCCTTTAATTTTCAAGCCTAACCCTTCTTAAAAGGATCGGGTTGATGGGCGCGGCCCGATTTCCCGGCTCAACCTATTTATCATTTTGCTAATTTATTAAAGATTTTGAGTTTTTATAATTCAAATTTTATTTTTCCATATTTTTTTCAAGTAAAATATGGACAAAGAAATAGCATAGTCTTATGGGGAAAATCCCATATAAAGCTTCTTAAAATATAAAAATTCTAAATCGGGTTGGTAAATTCAACAAATCATTAATTAAGTCGTCAACCCAATTTAGGATTTCAAAATCTGTGTAAAATAACTTTAATGTCCCTCCTCTCTTTTCTGCCAGCCTTTTCTCTCTCCCCTCTTAAAAGAATGGGATAGGTTATTCTGCCTACTCCTATTTTACCTACCTCTACCCTACCCCTTTCAATACCGTTAGATTATGAGATCATCCAACGATAGAGATTTAAGGGATAAAATAAACATTTTTTCCTCTTCCTCCCTCCCACCCATCCGCTGGCCAATCCTATTAGGGTTTGAGCTCTGGCTCTTGAAAACCTCTTCAATAGTGCTCATCTTCTTCGCATTAGGAAGCCAACCAATCACACTAAATATATCTTTCAAAAGTCATTCGATTGTAAAAAGGAAAGCTATGTCTAGAAAAACCACGTCGTGGTGGTTCCAAGCAAGTGAAGTACATGACGGCGAAGAAACCGCCGAAAAATAACCCAAACTTATTATTATCATTATCCTTAGATATTTTCAGATCAGTTTCCGGTTCTATCTATCTCAACCTCAAGAACTTTGGACATATCGGAAGCCGCTTGCTTTGTGTTCTTTGCGACCAAGGCGGTGTATTGGATATAGAAGCTGGAAAAAGTTGCCCTAAGCGAGCATCCCATTCCTTTGGTGGATGCAATCATCTTTGGGGTTGTTTCCTGACGGTTTGATTTTGCTTCTATTTATTCTATAATTTTCGGTGCCTGTTCTGTTATTCACCTTTTCAAGCACGATCACCAAATTTAAATTGATGCGACTGATGCCTTGTAGATACCAGATTTTGTAAATTGAGAGCAATAGCCCCAATATATTTTTAAATTTTTTTAGATTTTCGGTCATTTTTACGATGATCACCCTGTTTTTCTCGTGTTCTTCATCCTGATGCGAGTAACTGATGCCTTGTAGATACCAGAATTTTGAATACTATCTTTTTTGTGTGTGGTTAATTTACTGTGTATATGTCGGCTGGGGAGGATCCAGAAATTTATAGAAGGGAGGCGGGGGTTCGGGAGTCCACATTAGATGCTTATGCTTATATGCTTATTTAAATTTTTTTATATATTGTATTTATTTAGATTTAAATCATATGCTAATTTCGAGATTTTTTGCACCCAGTATCTCAAATTAATTAATTTCCGTTCCGTATTTGTCCGTAACACCGTATTATAAAAATTAATTAATTTGAGATAGTGGTGTAAAAAAATCTTAAAGTTAAGATATGATTTAAATATAAATAAATACAATATATAAAAAAATTAAAAAAATTGCTTATACCTCTAATTAGAGGTATAAGCACATAAATAAGCATATAAGCATAAGAACCTAATGTGGATTTAGGGTTTGGGGGCAGCGCCCCCGAAATTTTTTTTTCACTTGTCATCAAAAGCACAAAAAAATAATACATGATTCACAAGGTTTTCACTTGTCATCACTTGTAAGTTTTATCATCACCAATAAGAAAAAGAGCATGTGTTAGCCATAAAATGCCCATGGCGGTAAAATTAGCAACCTACATGCTCCAATTTTTTGTCTTTGAGAATATCCATCTAAAACAGAGAAAATGCAACAAAATGCTAAGAAAGTATCTCAAAAAAGGAAGCAAATCTTTCCTGAGTTGAGGTTACAATGCTAAAATATGTCCGCAAGTACTTTTATAGGGGAAAGAAGAGCAAGGAGCAAAGTGAGCCGGACGTGTTGAGGAAGACATAGAAGAGGAAAAAAAATAATTTAAAAAAAATTAAATCTAAAAAATTAAAATAAAAATCAAGGGGGCACGTGCCCCTTGTAATACACGTGGATCCGCCTTTGTATATCGATGGCAGTCGTTCGAAGAATATCAGTAGAGTTTGGAGCCTTGCAGTTCAATCATGGCTTTTAATTGTAGTTTAGTTCGACGTCGTTTGATTGTGATAACGGGCGCTAACTTCTTTAACTGTAATTTTCGGTGATGGCGTTCCAATCTTGGTAGAAGTTTGTTACTTCAAGCTACATAGAGAGGCATAAAGTCAATATATTGGTTTTATGCAGGTTTTAAAGAAAAATCATATATAGATGACTTGTTCGGGAGAAAGGCTGCTTGTTTTCTTGTGTTTAAAGTCGACAGTAATGTCCGAAATCAAAACCAGAAATTTTAACCAGGGATGGTTTCAAAAATTAGTTGGTATTTATCAGAAAAAATATACAATTAGTTGTTCTTGTACATTGAAATTTTACTGGGTCTTGCTTAGAATTTTTGAAGGATGGTGTTGATATAATCATTACATATAGATTTCTGGTCTTAAGATGCACTGTTTTAAATCCTCTCATGAACATTATTACGTCCTCCGCTCATCTGCTTTTTATCTCACTAGTGCAAAAAAGGCTTTTAAGACCGGACAAAAGAGGGGTCGTAAGACCGGACATGCGACCGGTCTTGTTCCAGCCGGTATTAAAAGTCTACCATTTAAGACCGGACTCGAACCGGTCTTAAAGAAACTCTTTTAAGACCGGACATTTAAAAACTTGGGTCTTAAAAGTTGTACTAAATGAAGATGAAATATTTTTTGTTCGGTGCTAAAGGTCAACTTTTAAGATCGGCCAAAAAATAGGCCGTTCTTAAAAGATCGGAATTATAAGACCGGACAAGACACATACGGTTTGAAAAATAGCGGCTTCTAAGACCAGACGACTAATTATACACGGTCTTAAAAGACTGACTTTCAAGAGTGGATGATAAATACATCCGGTCTTAAAGATTTTGATTTAAAACCGGACGTCTAAATATACCGGTCTTAAAAGACCAACTTTTAAGACCGGGTTTAATATCAAAACTCAAAAGTGGTCCTGACCTTTAAGACCGGTCATATAATTACATCCGGTCTTAACAAGTGAACATTTAAGACCGGCTTATTATTTCCGGTCTAAATTTTCCCGAATTTTTCCCTCTTTGTTCTTTCCCGATTATATATATACACAAATCCACCACCCAATCCAAGACATAAAAGTCGATACTTTAAGCTACAAGCTATGAACAATTATTTGAATAAATTGAATTGGAAAAAGAATACAAATATTATTCACCATGAGCTATTTGGCCTCTTAATTAATGATTACTATGACTACAACACCTAAATTAATTCATACAATAAGATAACTTACTTACAAATACAATAAGTTACAAGTACAACATACATGCGCCCAAAATAATATTCACCATGCCTTCATCTAATTCCCCCACCCAACAACGTAACATCCTCTTATATAACATGCCCCTTTGGATCGGATCCTACCACAAAAATAAAACAAGAACAAAATTCATAGTCGTGACATTAACTATGAACATAGATAGAAGGAATATAATATATATAGTTAAAGCCTTAAAGTCTTCAAAGAAATCTGCATATGAATATTACCTTTTGAATTGACTTTTTTATAAAGTGATATCTTCCCATATCCCTTCTTGATGATCACTTCTTATGCCGGGTTCATTATCCGCTTCATCTTCTTCGTTCATGTCCGGTAGACCCCTTGAAAAGGAGTACTCTCGGGAATACCATAATTTGAATTCATTTCCTCATCAATATCAATGACCCTCTTTCCTTGGAGAGCTACAGACCATATTTTATTTTCTTGATCGGTGATATAGAACACTTGTTTTGCCTGGTTTGCCATAATAAAAGGTTCATCTCCAAAACTTCTACCATTGACATCGACTAATGTAAATCCTAGCCGATCGATCCGAACACCATTATTGACATTAACCCACTTGCATTTGAAAATGGGAAATCTAATTTTCACATAGTCCACCTCCCAAATCTCTTCAATAACCCCATAATATGGCATGACCGCCAATAAAGGGCTCTTGTCTTTCGAACTGGAGAAGTGCATAGATTGACCTCCAACATAACACCACTATTCTCGGACTATGCTCGTATCATCTAGGGACTTCGTGGAAAATGTATAACCATTGATCACATACGAATTCCAACTTATGACATCAACCTCGGGACCACCGCTAACCATTTGATTGTATCGAAACACATTCCTCTCCCTCGACCTTTTGTTTGAACCGGTTTTGCAAAAGTTCTGTTATGCTCCCTAATCAACCTTTGTTGGTCATTCAATGATTTTCTTTCCTTACAACTGCTTTATGTGCAGCTATCTTCGGCTTGAACTTCATCGACATTATTCAAGATGTATAAGTGGACTTGTGACAATTCATCGGGATCCACACTCTTTACGGAAGCCCCTCGTCTACCCCCATCGCATGCGACGTTTTGGAAGCCCAATATGTCTTACTTTGGCCAAATAATCTTGACAAAATTCCATGGCTTCTTCGAAACATATTTACGAACAATCGATGCTTCGGCCGGTATGCGTTCTTCACGTACCCTTTTAGGAATTTCATAGATCTTTCAATTGGGTACATCCACCGTAAATGGATAGGGCCGCACATCTTTATCTCTCTCACTAGATGAACAATTAGATGAACCATGATGTCAAAAAATGTAGGAACAAAAAGCTTCTCAAGGTGGCACAAGATAAGATATCCTTCATTCTCCAATTCATCCAACTTTTCAATCTCGAAAACTTTACTACAAAGCACATTGAAGAAGACACAAAGTCTAGTCAAAACGACCCGAAGATCATATTGGCGATGCCTCGAATAGCTATTGGGAGTAGTTGTTGCATCAAGACATGACAATCATGAGACTTTTGACCTACTAATTTCAAGTCCTTCATCGATACAAGCCTCTTCAAATTTGAAGAATACCCCGTGGGAACTTTTGTGCCATGTAAACACTCACAAAAACTTTGTTTCTCATCCTTAGACAAGTATGAGAAGCCGGGGGACAATAAGTTCTCTTCCCATCTGGCCTTAGATGTAACTCTTCGCGTATTCCTATTGCTATCAGATCCAATCTTGCCTTCACACCATCCTTGGAACTACCTTGTATGTTGAGAAGCGTGCCGACAATACTATCACATACATTTTTCTCCACATGCATGACATCAATCTTGTGTCTCACATCAAGATTGCGCCAATATGGAAGATCGAAGAATACAGATCTCTTTTTCCATATATTTGTTTCTTTTCTACTCTTTGCGGTCTTACCCAAGACGACATTGATATTTTTCACCTTTTCATAAACTTGCTCCCAGTCAATGCCACCGGAGCATCTTCATACTCTTGGCCACCAAAAAAGGCTTTCTTTAATCGACGATATGGGTGGCCCCGTCTAAGAAATCTCCTATGTCCAAGATAAACCGTCTTTCCTCCATGTTGAAGTTGATGGTAGCGTGTGCCTTCTTCACAAACCGGACATGCTTTATGGCCTTTTACACTATACCACGACAAGTTCCCATATCTTTGGGAAGTCGTTTATAGTACAAAATATCATGGCTCGCATTTTAAACACCTCCTTCTTGAAAGAGTCAAAAACATCAACACCTTCTCGCCCACAACTCCTTCAAGTCTTCGATCGGGTGAAGGTAAACATCAATGTCATTTAGGGTTGTTTCGGTCCCGAAATTAACATAGACAAGACATGATGTACTTTCGTTTCATGCATAACATTGGAGATAAGTTGTAAATAATCGTAGTACACGCCATGAACTATGTATCTTGCTAAGGCTTCCATATGGATTCATGCCATCCATGCTAAGGGCAAGCCTAAGGTTCCTAGGTTCTTCGCCGAAGTTCAAAAATAATTGATTGATTTTCTTCCATTGAGAAGAATCGGCCGGATGTCGAAGCTTTCCATCAGAAATCTTCTCATCTGCATGCCACCTCAAATTTTTTGCATCATTTTCATTCGCAAACAACCGCTTGAACCTTGGTATGATTGGAAGATATCACAACACTTTTGCAGGCCCCTTATTTGACTTGTACCTGGGGTTTCACATAGCGGACAATTTTTCTCCTCTTCAAACTCTTTTCTATACAATACGCAATCATTCGGGCATGCATGGATCTTTTTGTACTCCATCCCCAGTGGACAAAGTATTTTCTTAGCATCATAGTATCGATGCGGCAACACATTATCATCCGGAAGCATGTCCTTAAAAGCCTCAAGCATTTCGAAAAACTATTGTCGCTCCATCCATGACGTGCCTTCAAGCTTACCAATTTCAATACAAAGCATTCAACAATTGGTATTTTTTACACCCACGGTATAGAGGGGTCTCGCATCACTGCACATATTACCATATGCATGTGATTGATGAAAAGCCTCTTCTCCTACATCACGGATAATGTCCTCTATGTGATCATCCATATCCGTGTCATTATCATCAAAGGCCACTTCCCTATGTTGAGACCCACTTGGTATTTTTTCACCATGCCATACCCATACTTGTATAAATCTTACAAATTCCTTCACAAATTAAATGTGTGTGTATAACTTCGGGACTTAGTCGCCTCTCATTCAAACATTTTACACAAGGGCAATAAAACTTCCCACCCTCATCATGGGCATTTTGTTTAGCAAATTTTATAAAGTCCCTCACCCCATTCTGATATTCAACACTCGTCCGTTTAGCATTTATCCAACTGTGATCCCTAGTAGAATTCCTATATATATAGACGGAAAGATTTAACATACATATATATGCTCAAATGTCGGTTATGTCTTTTTTTTTTTTTTTTTTTTTTTCGGACAAACTTGCTCATTAAATGCGTAGAACGAAGAATCACTTTTGGTCATAAATGTATCGCAGTGAATCCAAGAACCAAAATAAATGCATGACGAGGAAATTAAATGCATCGCATGAAGGTCTTGTGGACTCACTTTGTAGCATATAAATTCAAATGCGTTTTTGAGTCTTTCTTCTCCGACACGAACGTTGATGTTGCGACTGACAAGAGTAACCTAAGAACATTTATTGGTCAGTTGGGTAGGTCTAAAGTGCAATTATAATCTTCAAAATACAATATCCATTAACAACACGAAACCCACAAGAACATTTGATCGATTTCGCTCAACCCAGGAAAAACCCGAACGATGAGCGGGGAAAATCATAAAGTTATATAACCGGAGCACCTCTTACAGCTTGTCTATAGACGTTTAGCTAAGGAACCGAGAAAGTGATTGTCGAGAGCAACGCGAACCAAATGACTAAGTGGCGATAGAACACGAGTAACACTTTAGGCGCGATAAGAGAAGTTCGAGAGAGAGAAATTTAATATTCGGCGACAGAGTGAGACATGTTTTATATTTTGGATTTTATTAAGACCGGAGTTTTATAATACTAGGACCTAAATTGAGACAATTAAGACCGGTTCATTAAAAAGTAGACGGTTCTATATATAAAACTTTTTAAGACCGAAGTTTTATAATACTCCGGTCCTAAAATTCCTCGTTTTTGTGTTTTTTAAAAAAAGGATTTGGCAAGCGCAGCCACTGAATGAATAAAAATTAAAGGAAAACTGGAGTTTCTTTAATTACATAAATTACTTGCATATGCACGTACACAAGAAAAAATACAAAAGAAAAACAAGCGAGAAAATTATCAAAAACAAGAATCGACTAAACATCTCCTAAAGCTTATTATCCTCCAAAGCCTTGGCGATTTCGGCGTGAACAACATTAATTTCCGCCGGAGATCAGCAAGTTCTGTCTTCGTTGCATCGGCCACAATGCATCACTAGAGGAAAGAGGAGGGGGTCGGCGGGAGGCACGCTGGGGCCAAGCGGTTGGAGAGGGGAGCGGGATGGAGGGGTGTGGCAATCTTTTCATCATCAAAAGAAATAACAATGGGTTCAACGACCCGAGACTCTTCTGTCACAATGGAATGCACTCTCGATGGAGGAGGCGCACCGTATAACGATCGACGGAAGGCACGAGCATCACGAGTAAGAGTACTCCTACGAGCGGTGATCTTGTATCTAACCATGGTTTGAGCAGCTGGGTGGGGCAGAGAGGTATAAGGAGTTACTTAATAAAAGCAGAGAGCTGTTCTCGGATAGCCACGTACGTAGTTTGGAGTTACGAGGTAGTGAGGAATTAATTAGGAGTTATAGGTATGCGGTATAAAATTCCATTATTTAATATTTTGCAATTCAATTTATTTTAAGACCGACCTTTTATAAAATATCCGGTCCTAAAAGTCTAAATTACTTTTAAGATCGACCTTTTATCATTAACCCGGTACTTATAAGTATGCGGTATAAAATTCTATTATTTTTTTCCCAATTCAATTAATTTTAAGACCGACCTTTTATAATGTACTAGGTACTTATAGGTATGCGTTATAAAATTATATTATTTAATTTTTTTCTTTTAAGACCGACCTTTTATAATACGTCCGGTCCTAAAAGTCTTACTTTTAAGACCGACCTTTTATCATTTACCCGCACTTACACTTTGTTCAAATGAATGATGCGAGAGTCTCTTCGGCTTCCGTAAAACTTCCCAACTAGGCGTCTCCTCATATTCCGATGAACAATGTGTCTCCTCATTAAAGTTTCCGGCACTTCACATTGTTCGGGATGGGTTCTCTATTTAAACCCATTGTTATTCTTGTACTTTCTTCACATTCTTCTCCATCACTTCTACACGGCCTCCTCCACCGCCTAGCCTCCACCGTAATGGCTGCCCCCAGTCCTCTGTTTCCTCCTCCTCCTCTTCAACCTCAGCCCCCTCTCCGCCACCGCCTCCTCCAAATCCGACTGTGAAGCGGTTGGTGCGATCCATCAGTGGCCGCGTCGATCAAATCGATCGACACTTGGGCCAATTGGTTCGGCTTGCTCATACCATGAACAACAAGCTGAACATGGTACTCACGCCAATGACGTGAAGTACGATCCCGCGACTCGGAGACGACTCGACGCCCCCTCCCTCTCCGACTACAAGAGGGATTAGTTTTTTTTTTTGTTGCTTTTTTATTTTGATTTTTTTTGTGATCGCGCCTTTATAGGGCGGTGTAAAAAAATTAGTAAATAAAATATTTTTAAATTTTGTTCTCGTGCGAGTTTAGTACTTTATCCATTATCTAAACGGAAAGCAATAAACAAGGCAACTATGAAGGATGGATAATGGCGGACTAAAAAACCTAAAATAAAAGAACGAAGACTTTTAGTTAGTAAATCGACGGTCCTAAAAACACGCCATTTTTTGTCGGCTTTGGTTTCCATATCCGATTGCCTCTTGTCCTTTTCATTATCGTCTTTCTTTTTCCGACAAAAAGGAAACAAACAAAACATTGTCCTCGTGTAAATCAACAACGAAATTCACAGAATACGTTAAGAAAATAAAAAAAGGATCATTTACCTTATTCGAATAAGAACAAATAAAGTGACTATTCTTCTCAAGGTTGGACCTTCGTTATCGTCGGTTTTACCTCCCATGTTTGAAACAAAGTGTCCTTTTCATTATCTTCCTTCTTTTTCCGACAAAAAGAAAAAAAGACAAAATAAAAGGGACACCGATAATGCTTTGCTCCACACATGGAGAGGTAAAAACGACGATAATGAAGGACCTAGCTTGAGCGAACGCGAGAACCTCGGTTGTCTTCAACCCTATCCATTTAATTTGTCTCGAAAAGAGGTATTTAAAGGTGGCCCGACTTTTAAGATCGCACAAATAAAAATATACGGTCCTAAAAGTTAAAGCGGACTTGTAAGCAAAGGACTTTTAAGACCGATTATTTATAATAATACGGTCCTAAAAGTTAAGCGGACTTTTAAGAGTGACTTTTAAGATCGACCTTTTATAATACGTCCGGTCCTAAAAGTTCATGCGGGGCTTTTAGGAGCGGACACTAAAGCAATATACGGTCCTAAAAGTCTCATACTTTTTACACCGAAGACTTTGCGGATCTTTAAGACCGGACATGCAGTTAATGTACGGTCCTAAAAGTCTCAAATTTCAAACACTATATTAAATAGCTATATCCACCATCCAATAATACATTCAGAAACCCAAAATGGACACAAGAAAATTATTCGAAAAATTAACTAAATTTATTTATTGAATTTTACATTGCCTATGTATATTTACAAATGAATTGTTCAAAAAAATAAACAAGTTTAGAAGATCGATTATTGTTGCTACGGAATATACTTACAAATGAATTTAGGACATTAATTATTGTCCTTTTTGTGACTCTAAGATCAGACCATACAGATATTCACAAAACACATTGCGTATGTGCTCCAGTTCATCATGAGAAAAAGGAGCAGTGCATTCAAACATCGTAACATCAAAGACAACAAGCTGAATTAACTTGCATGCATATTTCATTTGTAACAAGATGTTTTAAACTGAATTAACTTGCATAATATGTAACATCAAATACATTTACCTTTGCGAGTTAATTTAGTATCCCCTCGCGTGGTAATATCATACATGTGTTTCATGATGTCGGCCACATAAGTTGGACGCCGGTGGTTGCCGACGGGTCAAAAAAGAACAAGAAATATATATAAGAGCATATATATAGCTTAATGACCAAGTTCACAAGGCGGTGTGCTACAAATATTGTACCAACCTGCAGTCGTACCATATGGGGTCTTTGTCTGAGTACCACACCTTTTCTTTTCTACTCTTTGGAAGGTCCTCATGGCACTATCATCAAAATCACAAATTTATCAATGATTCACCGAAAATTCACAAAGCAGAGATTTCGAGACAAGAGAATCAAAATGACATGCTTATTCGTTGATGGTCTTCACCAACGTAGCCAATGGCTCATCGTGAGTGGAGCATAAGCAGATAACTTTATGCTCCTCCATGCACATGAGGACCAACTGCCAGTGGCGGCTGAAAATTCACAGCAGTAAACTATGCTCAGTGATATATGTAGTAGAATTAAGTGAATTGCGGACAAGATTTTTGATATGTACCTGTGGAAGAATGGAAAAAAGTACAACTTTCTTCTCACTTCACACAACCTCTTTGATATGTACGTCTGTCTCTCCTTCATGGATGTTTGACTTGAATAGACAGGGCACAAGAATCTAAAATCGTTGATCCTGCCCTTTTGAACCAATTCTTGATGCAAGAACTACAATAATGACATCGATCAGGGAATTAGTATATATGTATGTATGTCTAAACGATGCATTTAAATTATGCACTCATAGACAGAAGATACTTACTTCATAAAAATTTGAACAACTGCATCAGTAAGCTCCTGTCGAGGAAGCAGCAGGGACTCAACATCAACGGTGTCAACTTGAACGGGCTGAGGATGAAGGACGCCTACTAATTCATTGGCAGGCCATGATTTATCTTTAAAATATCCACTCTTCATCATATCGAATATTTTTCCCGGGCGTGAGCCAACTTAGCGAGGGGGATAGAGCTTGAAGAGGGGATGGAGCTTGACGAGGGATGGAACTTGAGGAGGAGGGTTGAAGCTTCGGGGAGCGAGTAGAGACATGTACAAGCTTCCTTGGCCAAGGGATTCCCTTGACATCACTCACAAGCTTGGCTCATCGGTTTGGAGAGGGAGTGGTGCATCAATGATCACCTTTTCAACGACACTCGACTTCATCATCGGGCATTTGTTGGTGGTGTACGGTTGATCCCAAGTTGTGAACAGTCCCTTTTGCAACCAATAATCGTCTATCATGATGATCGGGATCCTCCACATAAAGGTCACAAGGTTGCTCGATTGTCCAACAATGCGGCTCCCTTCTAGTGCTCTGCGCACGGTTGCGAGTGAGTGTGTGAAGGGAACATGGGTCTACGGACGATTGCTCAAAAGCAGACCTCATCGACTCAGTTCCTCCCTCATCCGGCTCTCGGGATTGAAACATTGCGTCATTGAAGCTTCTTTAGCAACGGCGTCGGTCCATCTCCTCCCGGGTAACCATACTTTGTCTATGGCGTTTGGATGTACCAAAGACTTGCTTTATGCCTACCCATCCTCCAATCCCCCTTACACGCCCGGGTGATCCGGTTTTTCGGTCGCAACGGTCGAACATCATTCTTTACGTCCGACACAAAAGATCCCTCTGCTTCTTTCTTTTTAAGATCTTCCGTAAGATACGAGATAACGAGAAGCTTAGTAATGAAACATGTTTAGTAACTAAAAAATAACAATAACGATACTTACAATTCTTTCAGCAACTAGACGAGTTTATTCACTCGTGTAGGCGTCGCTTGGCTTTTTCCGAATATGCAACCACAACTCCTCGCGACGTATTGGAGATGGAGGAGCATGTATCACTGAAGGATTGGATTCTGCTTCATCATCCAATCTCTTCCGCTTGGCCGCCATCAAATCTTTTTCGGTCTTTTGATATCTGCCGCGAGAAGCCCTATGAGGGCAATCATTCTTTCTACCTATCTCCTATGTTTGTTCCCTTCTTTTCGTGAATCGAATTGAAAACATCTATTAATTATGAATTCGGCCATGCATGTCACTAACGAAATTAGAGAACTTCGCTTCATATGAACGTCAATCAAACAAGAGTCAAATTCTTCACTTCATCAAGTTTCAACATTTTATTTAAGGAAGATGTAGAATTGTAGAAGAAATTGGAGCTATGTTTTGTAGTGCTAGCTAGATAGATAGGTTAAGAAACAAAAGAGAATTATGCTTACAGGATAATACAAACTTGATTCTTTTTAAGGCATCCAGTGGGATCAGCAGTCCCCATTAGATAGTAACAATTGGGTATATAAAGTTTCCCCCTTTTAAGACTATTCATTTCCTCCTTTGCAAGGCAAACCATTACACAATTAATACCTTCTCATCAGTATTTTACCTTTTCGGGGTTTACATATCGGACTTGCATAGACAAAGGCGGAAATGTATACTTCTATTCACACACCGAACCATTATATAACTAACGGGATTAGATGAACACAATAACATTCACATATCCGCACAGTTAATAAGCAAACAAAAGGGAAAACAAAACTAAATATAAACTCACTTTGAGCTTCGGGAGTGGTCCGAGAAGAACAAATTGTCGCCAAATTCGTTCATCAATAAATGTGTAAACTTCCCAAGGATGTTTGGCGGAACCTCGAGAAAATATATGTGTTAGCGAGAAAGGTCTTAAACTTCCTCCACCGATCAACACAATAAGACAATGTCTTGTTTTTCAACTTCTGACAGTCAGTGACAGTGTATGTAACCCGGATAGTCTCCCAAATAGGATCCTTTACTTTCTTAGAGTCCACACTTTTCCACTCATCTGTCAAGATGCTAACCTTGCTGCGTGCTAGACAGCCAACAAAACTATTATATTTGCTTTTATTAGGACCGACAGGTTCCAACCTTCCATCAAACTGAATTTCGAGCTTTGACCCAGAAGTCCGACTTAGGGTCACATCCATCATTCGTGTGCCTCTTCTACCACGGCATGCAGGGCGATTACGAGCCTCATTGTGAGATGAAGAGGGTTCGTTCTCACTCACACCAGGAACTGGCGTTGCCGGAACACGAATAGAATCGTTTTCACCGTCCATTTTCGAGACAGGAAGAGAGGAATGCCGAGCAAATGAGAGAGTGACGGGGGCGATGGTACGTGGGCGAGGAAGAGAGGTAATGCAACAGGAAGGGTTTCGGAACGTGAACAGAGGTTCTCCACAGAGTAACAAAAGCTTTCACGCGCAGAAATGTATAACTTGGGTGGATTATTAAGACCGGATGCAAAAGAGACGGTCTTAATATTTACATTAATCCCGGTCATATTAAAAGTCCGATCTTAAATGTTTAACCTTTAAGACCATTCCTTGTAAAAAGCCGGTCTTAATATTAATGAACTTTTTTCGTACCGGAAGTATCATATGTTCGGTCTTAAAAGAAAAATTTTAAGACCGTCTTTTTAATAAGTTCGGTCTTAAAACTTTAGACTTTTTATATTTAAGTTTTTCCTTATTATGTTTTACCGCGAGAAAATATAAGTACGGCTATATGTGATATATTTATAAAGTAATTGAAATTTCAATTCAATTTTTAAGACCGGTTGTTCTTTAGTCGGTCTCAATAATGTTTTTAAGAGTGAAAAATTGGTCCGGTGCAAGAAGTTCTTTATATTTACGGAACGCCACGGTCATTCCTTTAAGACCGGGGTGTCGATTCTCCGCTCTAAATAAGGCGGTCTTAAAGCCCTTTTTGCACTAGTGTCTGGCATGTGCGGTGAGCTGTTAGTTATATATTACTATGAATATGCTCTAGAAAGGTTACTTAAAACTGTGATGTTAGATGTGATTTTATGCATCGATGCTCATATTCTTAAACTGATTTAGCAGTTGTGCTCTCTGGGCTTTAGTAAATGGTGTTAATGCTGCAAATATAAATGTTCATGCTGCTCATAATTTTAATGTTTTTTAGAACTGTCTTAAAGATGTCAATTCATGATGATCAAGTCTGCAAATGTGAGAGTTTGAAATGGTTGAATTCATCATTTCCTTACCCTTTTATAGATTATCATTTGCAGAAAGGAGAATGTCCATCATTGTTGGATTTGTGTGTATCTGGAAAATATGCGAGGTGCTTTTTACACAAAATATCATGCTCAGTTCCTTTTGTTTCCCCCCTTTTTATCAGAGGAATTGATCTGAAAAGCTTCTATCATGCTTGATCCCTTTTCTTTTCGTTTTTGAAGAATTAATCTGAAAATCTTTTATCATGCTCGGTCTCTTTTTTGTTCCTTTTTTAATAATAGATCTAAAAATCTTTCTTCAACAGGAAATTCATAATTAGAACATGTTTTCTTCAATCCCACGGGACATAAGTCAGCAAATTCTTCATGAATTGGTTTATTCCCAACGTCTAACTGGTGCTTGAAAAATTGTAAGCAGGAAGAACCTTGAATATTGTTTCTTGTATATGGGTACCTTTTTCTTGCTGCATAATGGATTGCCACTTTTTAGTTGTTAAACTTAATTTATTGTTCTTCTTCCACCTGGGTTTGAGTCATTTGACGTAAATAAGGTACTGCACATGTAGATTGCAGGGCTTTCACTCTAGTAAGATGATGTCTACGAAAGTTTTTACTTTAAAGTGTTGCAGCCTTCTTAAATAAATGCATTCGTTTTTAAGAATTATGATTCTTGCGGACAAGATTTTGTAATTAATGCATTCTGTAACTCTTGCTCAGATGAGATCAGTGATGAGAATTTTTTATGGAGGCAACTTGGAGCATAAAATTATGCAGAGAACTGGATGTATGAACTATGAAACTACAACCTGGGAAGTAGTAAAGCCTGATGTCTATGAAAGGCTTGTTTCTTACCAATTCAATAGGCACGTGTCAATTTTTGGTGGTGAAGTCTCGTGTACACAACAAAAATTTCCAAATGCAAACACTAGAGATATGCTTCTTTAGGTCAGCTTTTGGTTACAGGAATCACTTGTAATTTTCCTTTAGTTCAATGTATCTATCTCGTTGTAATCATTTGAGCAATTGCCATATTAATAAAATTGATTATTTTCTTTCAATAATTGTATTCTTTCAAAAAAGATATCATATGAAAAGCATAGAATCTCCAGCCATAAGTCTCTTGGCACTAACAAATGTTCATGACATTAATTCAAAACAACAGGCAATGACAAGAACCATTTGAAATTACTTGATGAATAATAGAAACAATAACACAAATTTGAGAGTAGATTATCCATCTAATTTACATTTAAAATTGAAATAAGCAAGACAAATACTTTCATTGGACTCAAATTATAGCTTTTGAATTCCTAGTTTCAAAATGAACCAAATCATCCATTTGAACCCATCCTTTCCCCGGGAAAATTATTAAACGAAATGCTTTCAAATCCCACAAACCTTCACCACTGCGAGTTTTAGGTTTGCCAAATAAGTCCCCAGAACTCTATGATTCTCACCAAAAACGGCAAACTCATACAAATATACCATCTCAAACCCAGTATTATATTTGTCCATTTTTCAGGAAGAAAACGAAGTTAACCAAGAAAAGCCAATAAAATCAAATAGCTAAATGCTTAAAAATTGTGAAATTAAAAGGAATAAGGATTTACCCAACCCAAAGGCAATGAAAAAGACGCTAAAGTTTATTGATGACAGCCAGATGGTTTTGCAAATTAACAACCTCAAAGATGATCGCATCCACCAAAGGAATGGGATGCTCGCTTCGGGCAACTTTTTCCAGCTTCTATATCCGATACACCGCCTTGGTCGCAAAGAACACGAAGCAAGCGGCTTCTGATATGTCCAAAGTTCTTGAGGTTGAGATAGATAGAACCGGAAACTGATCTGAACATATCTGAAAATAATGATAATAATAAATTTGGGTTATTTTCGAAGCAGTTTCTTCGCCGTCATGGACTTCACTTGCTTGGAACCACCACGACGTGGTTTTTTCTGGACATGGCTTTCCTTTTTACAATCAGAATCTGTTTCAGAAAGATATATTTAGTGCGATTGGTTGGCTTCCTAATGCCAAGAAGATGAGCGCTATTGAAGAGGTTTTCAAGATCGCCAGAGCTCAAACCCTAATAGGATTGGCCAGCGGAAGGGTGGGAGGGAGGAAGAGGGAATAATGTTGGGAAAATCTTTTTCAAGGCCCTCATTATCAAAACAATTCCAGAAAAAGGCCCCAAAATTCTGAAAATTCTAAAAAAGACCCTTCAGAATTTACGGAGTTGTTAATGGGGCTGATATAGTTATTAGTGGGGTACTGATATAGTTGTTAAATGAGTGATTTAGTTGTTAATTTTTTCCCTTTTAATATTTTCTCTCCATTTTCCTCCCCCTCCCCTCCCCCACAACCAAACATACCCTGAAAAAGATTTTCCCAAAAATGTTTATTTTATCCTTTAAATCTCTACCGTTGGATGATTATAATCAACGGTATTGAAGGGTTAGGTAAAATAAGAGTAGGCGGAATAACTTTATATAAAAGGATAATCAAGAATAATTCAAATATTCCCTCCTCCCCCACAACCAAACATACCCTAAAAGAATATTATTCTTTATGACTTTATATAAAAGGATAATCAAGAATAATTAATAATATCATTGATATCAATTAAATATATTTTAATTGAATGTCAATTAATTGTATTAATGATAAAAAAAAATGTGAGGTTTTTTTTTTTTAATTAAAAAAGAAAGTTGTTATTTTTATCGGGTGAGATAAAAGCATATCTCATGCCAACTTCACTCTTTAAAAAATTGAATTGAAATAAAAGTCGGTTTTACCAATATTAACCTAAATCGAATAATTTTCCTTAACACATAAATGTGAGTTTTTAGATAGTAATTTAGTTAATATTTCAATTTTAATTTTTTAATTCTTTAATATAAATCAGTAATATTATTTATCTTTTTTAAAAAGTGACGTTTAAATTTCATATACTTATATGGATATTTCAGAAAAAAGATGTAAAATGCACTTAAAATTTCATAAAACGGTTTATATCAATATAAAAATTTTCAAAAAAAACCTATATATATGTGTGTGAAAAATATAGAAAAATTCATACTTAATTGATATATTTACCAAAATATGTCATTTTTATAGTGACATATATTATAAGTTTTCTTAAAAAATTGTTCATAATGAACTTTTTGCTGAAAATACCCTATGTTTTTATTTTTATGATGATATATTTAATATATTTGAACAAATCATGTTTTGTTATATTAAAATTGATTTTGATATATACATGGGAAACATAAGTTATGGAGTAATAAAAATCATTAATGAAGAGAGAGGAGAATGTATTAAAGTTATTTTACCTATATTTTAAAATCCTAAATTGAGTTAATGACTCAATTAAATATTTATTGAATTTACCAATCCGATTTAGAAATTTTCTATTTTAGGTAGCTTTATATGAGATTTTCCTTAGTCTTATTGAAAAAGTTTAGAAAGGAAAAAAGAAAATAAAAGAAAAGAAAACATCGTGTTATAAACTCATATATGAGGCCCATTCAATATATGACCCAACAAAGAACAAATTACATGACTCAGATATGACAGTATAGCACTTGAGCCTGTAAGTCTAAACCCTAACCCTATAAATAAACTCTATAAATAGGATAAGTAAACCTAAAAATAAGATACATTCCATCTCAATTACTATTCTACCGTTCATTGCACACAACCCTTTCACTAACGGCTGCCTATTCGTATACAATCTAGACAGAACAGTTCGGTTGAAATTTCAGGTCCAAAATCAGTGGAAGAGGGAATCACACCAACGTGTCCTCTTATCCCAAAACTATTTTGCCGGGCATCAGACCAGAGAAAGGGATCGGAGACAGAGAAGCGAGTTAGGGCAAGGGGGAGACTGTGATAAGAGGAACTAAAGGGCGTGATGCTGAGAAGAAAGGAGGAGAGGAAGAGAAGGTCGTGATTCACATGCAATTGACAATCTAGGTCAAGGTAATTCATATAAACCTCTTCCCTCTTCAATTTCTTCGATTGGGAGTGAGAGGAGCAATTGAACCTTGATTCTGAAGAGGAAGAACCGTCGATTAAAGGTCGTAATAGTATTTAAGAGAAAATTAAAGATGGTAATGATGATTGCATGTGTTTGTTGGTTATGGGTTGTGATGACCTAAACAGTAGCTTACCGTTTCAGTGTCTGTCGCGTTGGGTTTCAAGTCTGAGCTTGGAAAATTGTTACTGTCCTTTGGTTGCTGAAACAAGAGTATAGTTGTCATTAATTTTTCTTTGAAGAAATATGTAATTTGGTTTCTGCAACATTTACCTTTGTGAATAAATTCGTAGATTTATTCTTCTGTACAGATTTGTCATTCAAAATTTGTAACTTGCTAGTTGCTCCACATGTATTGACATTGTCTGTCAAAATCTGTTCGCATTTTGGTCCCCTAGAGAGAGAAGAATGTTCTGAGTTACAAGCTTTTAGTGGGGAAATCTGAGTACTGAAGTGTTGTAAGGCATGCCTTGTGGGGACGTGTTTGTGTGTTTGCACGCACGTTTAAAAATATGCTTAGAAATAAGCAGCTCTCTCTTTGTCTGTGTTTGTGTGAATTTTGAAGGAGACTATCCAAATTAAATCTAATCAGTTTTTAATCTCATTTCAGAAGCACCGAAATGGAATTCAAAATTATGCACAAAATCTAAAGGAGGCTTATGTGAATGCGCAAAATCAAAACAAAAGAGGGCCCAAGTGCCCACCCCAACACTTTTGTTCGACAGAGGCATATCTCGCATCAACCGAAAGCGCAACTCCATTCCAATATGTCTAATCATTTTCCCCTAGAAATCGTGGAGGAAATTCTTCACGAGACTTCCGTCAAGTCTATTGTAAAATGCACCTCCGTTTGCAAAGCTTGGAATTCTCTCATCACTCGTCAAACTTTCATTTATGATCATCTCAACCGCACAATTCAAGCTCCCAATCACAACAGACTCCCTCTTTTTTCAATTTAGAAAAATCATATTGCCACGTTCTCGCCGTAGGAGGAAACTTACTCATTGTACTCCTCTGTTAATCAGCAGACTGATCAATTCTCTGTTGAGAGGTTCCCACCCTCCCATCTATTTGAGCCTAATTGTTACAGGCGGCTTGTTGGTGCATGCAATGGCCTCGTATGTTCTGCTGACTATTCACCATTAAAATCCGCAACTATCATTATCTGGAATCCCTCACTTCGGAAATATATTGTGCTTCCCAAGCCAATCACCACCTGCAAAAAACGCAGCCGTCAATTTTTTTGCGGCTATGTTGACCCCAAGTATGATATTGTTTTTGGGTTTGGTTTTGTTTCCAGGAATAACGATTACAAGGTAGTGAGACTCATGAATGACAGATGTACAAAAGATACTCCTCACGTTGAGGTGTACTCTCTTGCTTCTCGTATTTGGAGGAGTATATCTGTTATAGTTCCTCAATTTTTCCTCAATGATCACTCGTGGTTACCCTCGGTGTTTCTAAATGGCTCATTACATTGGCTTGTTTGGCGCTATGCAGCCTTTGATGCGGCACCCTACGATGAGGAAGGCGTTAGTCTAAACTACAGGTTCATTTTATCATTTGATGTGATTCAAGAAACATTTAGAGAATTAATGTTACCGCAACAGCAACCGAATGAAAAAGCTCTTATATCAAGATTACTTCCCGTGGAAGGAAGCCATTCGCTTGCTCTGGTAAATCATGTTTATATGAAAAGGAGGAGCGAACGTGTGTTTTGTATTTGGGTGATGAAAGATTATGGTATTACCAATTCATGGACCGAAATATTTCGCTTGGATGACAGACTTTATGGGGGCATATTGACAGTATTAGCTCTAACTAGTAGTGGAAAGGTGGTCCTGACACTTAATGATGGAGCTATAGTTTTAGTTGATCCAATCAAGGAATCGGTGGAGCATGTGGGACTTGCGAAAATGTTTGAAGTTTTTGTTTCATCTTTTGTTGAGAGTTTGTTTTTCCTGAACAAAGAACCTAATGTTTTGTCTTTCTAACCATGATTATTTTAAGATGGTGATATTGAGAGTAAGGTTAAGATTATATGTTTTGGATTTATTGTTATCTTGAGGTCGTCTCTCTTTTTGTACCAAATTAGTTAGGGTGATTTTTTATTGTGTTCAATGTTCAATTATTGGCCATCAATTTATGCGATTCCCTTAAATATGTAATTTGCGGTTGGATCCTCGGCTATAGGCACTTTGCTCAATGATTTGATTAAGTCAATTCATCTCTTAACAAAAATTAAATTGCATTTACTTGCCAATCGCCCTAGGCAACTCAAAAAATTGAATAGAGAATAAATAGTTAGTTGAAATTTACGTATTTAATTCAATAATTAATTAATATTACATCTATTATTTATATGAGGGATAATCGAGTATTTTTTCAATTGTTACCTATCAATTTTATGTATGAAAAAAAACTTTGCTCCATTTTCCGATCAGGTCAATTCATCTCGACAAAGCAAAATTATATTTTTTTATGAAAAAATAAAAAAATAAAAACTTACATTTTCTTGCCAATTGCTCTAAGTAATTTTCTTCGTATTATTTTTTTTTAATTTTTATAAGTTGAATTTTAAAAGCTCATTAGGATTATAACAATTCTCAAAGACTTAAATAATGATTTCAAATTTACAGGTCATTAAATATAAAGTTGACTTTGATATTAATTTTTAAATTCAGGTTAGTATGAAATTTATTTACTCTATCCTTTTGTATCATACGTCACTTTTAACTAATTTACACATACTAATAAAATAGTTGAAACTCATTATTGGGAAATCTATCTTAAATACCATTTGAAGTTTAAAATTTCAAAAATGTGAGTCCAATATGCAAAAACCTAAATCCATACCTCACGACCAAATATGAGTTTTAAAATGTTGGTGCATTTCCAAACTAACCTCAATTATAAATGGAAATAATAATAATAATAAGCTACTCTCACCTAAGAAACCACCGTTAGTCGGCCCCTTTGGAGCTTCAAGTGTCGCGTGGTAAGCAACTACTACACGAGAGATATTGATCCAACTGGTTCGTTCCACAACAATCGAACTAAATGTATTAGCGATCAGATCGGACTCCATGATAATCATGAGATCGCTAGTAGTGATTTAAGTATGAAACATTGGCCTAAAACAATCTTTATAACTTTATATATATATATATATATATATATATATATTTGGGGTAATAAATTTGGCATGAAATATATTATTTAAGTCTTTTTTATTTGATGAAGGCTTTTTTATTATTTATATTTGAAAAATGACAATTGAAAATCTTATGAAGGGAATTAATAACAATTGATGGCTTCTATTCTTGATTAATTAAAATGTTATGAAGGAATATGGTCTTTATTTGCAATTACAAAACAATTTATGAAATTACTTTTATTGTCAAAACAAACGTATTATTTAAGAATAAAAACTAATACAGTAACTAAAAACATTCCCCTTCTATTAGGGATAAATAATTTACCACATTCAAGACACCACATTTTTTGGGTAAAATTATCAAATTAATATTAACTTAATACTTAACTTTTGGTTTGGTTAAAGATAAATGTGAGATTTTGAAATTTTTTTAAAATATCAAAAAGTATGGTCAAGAATATTTAATTATTTTTTTTTTTTTAATTTTATATCTTTATTTATTTATTTTCCAAAATAAAACTCGTAAAAATAACTTTTTTGTCTCCGTCCAAATATAGAAACATTAAAATATATTTAGAAGCATTACTAACCACATTACAATTTTAGTAAATTTCTCTCACTCTCACCCAACTAGTCGAACTTTCCCAAGTTAGAACTTATTAAAAATAACAAGGTTATTGAACCGAGGCCAGGTCCGAACCGGTTAGGTCTTGAATCAAAGGTAAGTAGGTCATATCGGAATCAAACCGGAGCTAACCCCGAGCCAAAATAAAGTAGAATTTCAGGGGTTATTAAAATGAAATTATAAAAAAAATAAAAAAATCGATTTAAAAAAAAAACTAAACCAAGTTAATGTGCAAACCGAACGAACATTTCGACGGTTCTCGGCTTCCTAGTTGAACAGGTCTAGTTCGAGTTTAATAATACTAAAAAATAATAATAAATAAAAATATCAAAATAGTAAAGATGTTTATAATGAATTTCTCACACTTTCACTCTCTTCTCTCACTCAATTAAGGGCCTATTCGTTTTAAAACAATTCAAAAAAAAATACTTAAAGGTAATCAAAAAGCTTTAGGAAAATTATTTTACAGCCCAAAGAAGTCAAATGAGGGAGAAATTTTTTATGTTTTTTTAGGATTAGTTTTGAGAATTATTTCATGAATAAATACAAAAATAAAAAAGGGAAAATGAAAGAAAAATACTATTTAAATTAAAAAGAAAAACACCAAAATGTAGTAAAAGAACAAATAGGTAATCCCGTAAGAATATGAGATTTTGAAGTTTGAGTGTTAATAATTTAAGTATACAAATTAGCAACTTGAACATAGAGATTGACAACTTGATCTCCCGATATATCTAAATTGTTAATTTCTATTCTTAAGTTATCATTACTTATATTGAAATTATCAGCATCTAAACTTCAAAATCTTATATTCCCACCAGATGACCTATTTGTTCTTTTACTAATTAATTAGACATTTTGAGTTTTTATAATTTAAATTGTATTTTTTTCATTTTTTTTTTCCAAGTAAAAAAGGACAAAGAAATAGCATAGCCTTATAGAATAAGTTTAGAGAGAAAAAAAAAAAAAGATCGGTTGAAATTTCAGGTCCAAAATCGGTAAAAAAAGGTAATCACACCCATACGTCCTCTTATACCGAAACTATTTTGCCGCACATCAGACCTGAGAAAGGGATCGGAGACAGAGAAGCGACGATGCTGAGAAGAAAGGAGGAGAGGAAGAGAAGGTCGTAATTCACATGCAATTGACAATCTAGGTCAAGGTAATTCATACAAACCTCTTTCATCATCAATTTCTTCGATTGGGTTTACGTTGGGAGTGAGAGGAGCAATTGAACCTTGATTCTGAAGAGGAAGAACTGTCGATTAAAGGCCGTAGTAGTATTTAAGAGTAAATTAAAGATGATAATCATGATTGCATGTGTTTGTTGGCTATGGGTTGTGATGACCTAAACAGTAGGTTACCGTTTCAGTGTCTGTCGCGTCGGGCTTGAGCTCGGAAAATTGTTGCTGTCCTTTGGTTGCTGAAACAAGGGTATACTTGTTCTAAGCTTGGAATTTATTAAAATTAGTTGTAAATGACAGTTATTAAAATGGTAAACATTTTTAAAAACGTTGTCAACCATGTTATAAGTGTAGTAAATTATTTCTCACACTCCCACCCCATCAATAGAATTTCCCTTAGTTGGAACTTGTTAAAAATAATAGGAAATGACGTTATTAAAATAATAAATATCTTTACCACCAATGCTGTTAAGGAAGTTGCAAGTGTAGTAATTTTTTCACGCCCTCACTCAATTAAGGGCCTATTTTAACAATTCAAGAAAAATACTTAGAGGTAATGTGAAAGTTTTAGAAAAATTATTTTAGAGGCTAAAAAGGTAGAGCTAGGAATAAAGGTCGTCCCCCTTACAGGCTTGGCTTAAACGGCCCGGCTATTTAGGCTCGACTTCTGTAAAAACCGCAATTATGAAGCTTGGCCCTTATGCTATAGGGGTGAGGGACCTAGTTTTGCTTGCCAGTTGGCTGGGATTTGGTTCGCTCTCAATAAATTCTGCAGAATGGGATCTTCTTGACAGTATAAGTTAAATTTCTTAAATTAAATACGTGGAATTTCATAATTGGCCAGCTGTGTAGTCATTACAATTTAGAAATAAGTAGCTTCTTCGCATTTCTGTTGTCATTAATTTTTCTTTGAAGAAATATGTAATTTGCTTTCTGGAACATTTACCTTTGTGAATAAGTTCTTAGATTTATTCTTCTGTACAGATTTGTTATTCAAAATTTGTAACCTGCTAGTTGCTGCACATGTATTGTCATTGTTGTCAAAGTTTGTTCACATTTTGGTCCCCTAAAGAGAGAAGCATGTGCTGAGTACAAGCTTTTAGTGGGGTTTGTTTAAGGCATGCCTTGTAGGGATGTTTTGTGTTTGCCCCCGTTTAAAAATATGCTTAGAAATAAGCAGCTCTCTCTTTGTGTCTTTGTGTGAATTTTGAATGAGACCATCCAAATTAAATCTAATGTTTTAATCTGAAATGGAATTCAAAATTATGCACAAAATCTAAAGGAGGCTTATTTGCACAAAATCAAAACAAAAGAGGGCCCAACCCAACACTTTTGTTCACACGAGAGGCATATCTCGCATCAACCGGAAAGCGCAACTCCACTCCAATATGTCTAATCATTTGCCCCTAGAAATCGTGGAGGAAATTCTTCACGGACTTCTCGTCAAGTCTATTGTGAAATGCACCTCCGTTTGCAAAGCTTGGAATTCTCTCATCACTCGTCAAACTTTCATTTATAATCATCTCAACCGCACAATTCAAGCTCCCAATCACAATAGCTCCCTCTTTTTTCAATTTAGAAAACTCATATTGCCTAATGACCCACATTCTCTGCATCAGGAGGAAACTTACTCATTGTACTCCTTTGTTAATTAGCAGACTGATCAATTCTATGTTGAGAGGTTCCCACTCTCTCACCTATTTGAGCCTAATCATTATACGCTCTTTGTTGGCGCATGCAATGGCCTCATATGTTCTGCCGACTATTCACCATTAAAATCAACTATCATTATTTGGAATCCCTCACTTCAAAAATATATTGTGCTTTCCAAGCCAATCACCACTCGCAAAAAACGCGACCGTCAATATTTATGCCGCTATGTTGATCCCAAGTATGATATTTTTTTTGGGTTTGGTTTTGATTCCAGGAATAATGATTACAAGGTAGTGAGACTCATGAATGATAGATGTACAAAAGATACTCCTCACGTTGAGGTGTACTCTCTTGCTTCTCATATTTGGAGGAGTATCTCTGTTACAGTTCCTCAATTTTTCCTCGGTGGTCGCACGTGGTTACCCTCGGTGTTTCTGAATGGTGCATTACATTGGCTTGTTTGGCGCTACGCAGCCTTTGATGAGGCAGCCTATGATGAGGAAGGCTTTAGAATATGCTACAGGTTCATTTTATCATTTGATGTGATTCAAGAAACATTTAAAGAATTAACATTACCGCAATAGCAACCGAATGATAAATCTCTTGTATCAAGATTACTTCCCGTGGAAGGAAGCCATTTGCTTGCCATGGTAAATCATGTTCATGTGAAAAGGAGGAGCGAACGTGTGTTTTGTATTTGGGTGATGAAAGATTATGGTATTACCAATTCATGGACCGAAATATTTCGCTTGGATAGTGGACTTTATGGGGGCATATTTAAAGTATTAGCTCTAACTAGTAGTGGAAAAGTGGTCCTGATGCTTCATGGTGGAACTATAGTTTTGTGATCCAATAAGGAATCAGTGGAGCCTGTGGGACTTGCGAAAATGTCTGAAGTTTTTGTTTCATCTTTTGTTGAGAGTTTGTTTTTCCTGAACAAAGAACCTAATGTTTTGTCTTTCTAACCATGATTATTGTAAGATGGTGATATTGCGAGTGTAAGGTTAAGATTATATGTTTTGGATTTATTGTTATCTTGAGGTCGTGTCTCTTTTTGTACCCAATTAGTTAGGGTGATTTTCTATTGTGCTCAATGTTTAATTGTTGCCCATCAATTTTATGCGATTCCCTTGAATATGTAATTTGCGGTTGGATCCTCGGCTATGGGCACTTTGCTCAATGATCTGATTAAATCAATTCATCTCTTAACAAAAATTAAATTGCATCTACTTGCCAATGGCTCTAGGCAGCTCAAAAAATTGAATAGAGAATAAGTAGTTAGTTGAAATTCATGCATTTAATTCAATAATTAAATAATGTTACATCTATTATCTTACATGAGGGATAACTGAGAGAATGTTTGATCATTTTCTGTGTTTATAACAGTTATTATTGAAAGATCTTGGTATTGTAAGTGTAAGGTTAAGATTATACTACTATGTTTTATATTTATTGTTCTCTTGAGGCATTCTTTCTCTTTGTACCAAATTATTTTCTATTGTGATCAATGTTCAATTATTACTTATCAATTTTATGTGAGCCCCTTAAATATATAATTTGTTGTTGGATCGTATGAAAAAAACTTTGCTCCTTTTTTTGATTAGGTCAATTTATCTCCTGAAAAAGTAAAATTATATATATTTTTTTGTGAAAAAATAAAGTTACATTTTCTGGCAAAAAAACTTACATTTTCTTGCCAATCTAAGTCTATGAAATGTGTGCAGGAAACCGGCATGCCCACCAATAATAGAAGAGTGAAATTCCTCTAATACCTTCTTAATTAGCTCAGGCTGGTCTGGTGGTAAAACTAATCGGTCCTTCCAGTACAAGTCATGTTGGCGAACGTGAAAATGATGCTACCCACTTGCTTCATTCAGGACTTCTTCGTTCTTTGCCAAAACCCAAGGTGAGGAACGAACCGAAGCTAGAATGGAATCCATAAAGCGTCACCAGCTTGATTCACACTAAATAATAATAATAATAAATACGTTTATAATGAATTTCTCACACCTTCACTTAATTAATTAATCATTCTCTTTCTTCACTCAATTAACGGCCTATTTGTTTTAAAACAATTCAAGAAAACAACTTAAAGGTAATCAGAAAGTTTTAGGAAAATTAACAGCCTAAAGAAGTCAAATGAGAGAGAAATTTTTATGATTTTTTAGGATTAATTTTGAGAATTATTTCATGAATAAATACAAAAGTAAAAAAAGGGGAAAAGAAAGAAAAATACTATTTAATTTTTTTTTAAAAAAAAACACTAAAATGTCTACTAAATTAGTAAAAAAGAACAAATAGGTAATCTAATAAAAATTTGAGATTTTGAAATTTAGATGTTAATAATTTAAGTATAGGAATGAGCAACTTAGTATAGAGATTGAGAATTTGATCTCCCCAAGTTACTGTATATTCAAGTTTCTAATTACTATCATTGCTTATATTGAAGTTATCAGCACCTAAACTTCAAATATCAAATTCCCACTTGATTACCTATTTGTTCTTTTGATAATTTATTAGAGATTTTGAGTTTTTATAATTCAAATTTTATTTTTCTATTTTTCTTTAAAAAAGGACAAAGAAATGGCGTAGCCTTATTGGCTAAGTTTAGAATATATTAAAAAAAAAAAAAAAAGAAGGAAAGAAAGAAAAGAAAGATCGGTTGAAATTTCAGGCCCAAAACCATTTTGCCGCACATCAGACCAGAGAAAGGGATCGGAGACAGAGAAGCGAGTGAGGGCAAGAGGGAGACTGTAATAAGAGGAAGAGAAGGTCGTAATTCACATGCAATTGACAATCTAGGTCAAGGTAATTCATATAAACCTCTTCCATCTTCAATTTCTTTTGGGTTTGGATTGAACCTTGATTCTGAAGAGGAAGAACCGTCGATTAAAGGTCGTAATAGTATTTAAGAGTAAATTAAAGATGATAATCATGATTGCATGTGTTTGTTCGCTATGGGTTGTGATGACCTAAACGGTAGCTTACCGTTTCAGTGTCTGTCGCGTCGGGTTTCAAGTCTGAGCTTGAAAAATTGTTACTGTACTTTGGTTGCGGAAACAAGGGTATAGTTGTCATTAACTTTTCTTTGAAGAAATATGTAATTTGGTTTCTGCAACATTTACCTTTGTGAATAAATTCGTAGATTTATTCTTCTGTACAGATTTGTCATTCAAAATTTGTAACTTGCTAGTTGCTCCACATGTATTGACATTGTCTGTCAAAGTTTGTTCACATTTTGGTCCCCTAGAGAGAGAAGAATGTACTGAGTTACAAGCTTTTAGTGGGGAAATCTGAGTACTAAAGTGTTGTAAGGCATGCCTCGTAGGGACTTGTTTGTGTGTTTGCACGCACGTTTAAAAATATGCTTAGAAATAAGCAGCTCTCTCTTTGTCTTTGTGTGAATTTTGAAGGGGACCATCCAAATTAAATCTAATCAGTTTTTAATCTCATTTCAGAAGCACCGAAATGGAATTCAAAATTATGCACAAAATCTAAAGGAGGCTCATGTGAATGCATAAAATCAAAACAAAACAGGGCCCAACCCAACACTTTTGTTCGACAGAGGCATATCTGCATCAACCAGAAACAGCATCTCCACTCCAATATGTCTAATCATTTTCCCCCAGAAATCGTGGAAGAAATTCTTCACAGACTTCCTGTCAAGTCTATTGTGAAATACACCTCAGTGTGCAAAGCTTGGAATTCTCTCATAACTCTTCAACCTTTCATTTATGATCATCTCAACCGCACAATTCAAGCTCCCAATCACAATAGCTCCCTCTTTTTTCAATTTAGAAAACTCATATTGCCACGTTCTCTGCATCCAGAGGAAGCTTACTCATTGTACTCCTCTGTTAATCAGCAGACTGATCAATTCTCTGTTGAGAGGTTCCCACTCTCTCATCTATTTGAGCCTAATCGTTGTACGCTCTTTGTTGGCGCATGCAATGGCCTCGTATGTTCTGCCGACTATTTACCATTAGAATCCACAACTATCATTATCTGGAATCCCTCACTTCGGAGATATATCGTGCTTCCCAAACCAATCACCACCGGCAAGAAACGCGGCCATCAGTATTTAGGCCGCTATGTTGACCCCAAGTATGATATCTTTTTTGGGTTTGGTTTTGATTCCAAGAATAACGATTACAAGGTAGTGAGACTCATGAATGACAGATCGACAAAAGATACTCCTCACGTTGAGGTGTACTCTCTTGTTTCTCGTATTTGGAGGAGTATTTCTGTTACAGTTCCTCAATTTTTCCTCAGCAATGGCCAGTGGTTATCCTCGGTGTTTCTGAATGGCGCATTACATTGGCTTGTTTGCCGCTACAAAGCCTATGATGAGGCAGCCTACGATGAGGAAGGCTGTAGAATACACGACAGGTTCATTTTATCATTTGATGTGATTCAAGAAACATTTAGAGAATTAACATTACCGCAACAGCAACCAAATGAAAAAGCTGTTATATCAAGATTACTTCCTGTGGAAGGAAACCATTTACTTGCTGTGGTAAATCATGTTAATATGAAAAGTAGGAGCGAACGTGTGTTTTGTATTTGGGTGATGAAAAATTATGGTATTACCAATTCTTGGACCGAAATATTTCGCTTGGATGAAAGACTTTATGGGGGCATATTGACAGTATTAGCTCTAACTAGTAGTGGAAAAGTGGTCCTGACACTTAATGATGGAGCTATAGTTTTAGTTGATCCAATCAAGGAATCGGTGGAGTCTGTGGGACTTGTGACAATGTCTAAAGTTTTTGTTTCATCTTTTGTTGAGAGTTTGTTTTTCCTAAACAAAGAACGTGATGTTTTGTCTTTCTAGCCATGATTATTGTAAGATCATGATATTGCAAGTGTAAGGTTAAGATTATATGTTTTGGATTTATTGTTATCTTGAGGTCATCTCTCTTTTTGTACCGAATTAGTTAGGGTGATTTTCTATTGTGCTCGCCTCATTGTTCAATTGTTGCCCATCAATTTTATGTGATTCCCTTAAATATGTAATTTGCGGTTGGATCCTCGGCTATAGGCATTTTGCTCAATGATCTGATTATGTCAATTTCATCGCGTAACGAAAATAAAATTGCATTTTCTTGCCATAGGCAACTTGAAAAATTGAATAGAGAATAAATTGTTAGTTGAAATTCACGCATTTAATTAAATAATATTACATTTATAATATGAGGGACAATTGAGAGTATGTTTTATATTTATTGTTCTCTTGAGGTCTTCTTTTCTCTTTGTACCAAATTACTACCTCCGGTTCTAATTATAGGAATACTTTTGTAGTATAATTTGTAATACAAAAGTGTTCCTATAATTAGGACCGGAGGGAGCATTTCCTTATTGTGCTCAATGTTCAATTGTTACTTATCAATTTTATGTGAGCTCCTTAAATATATAATTTGTTGTTGGATCGTATGAAAAAAACTTTGCTCCTTTTTCTGATTAGGTCAATGCATCTCCTGACAAAGTAAAATTATATTTTTTTGTGAAATAATAGTTACATTTTCTGGCCAAAAAAAGTTACATTTTCTTGCCAATCTAAGTCATTTTCTTCGTCTTATTTTTTATCTTTTAAATTAGATAAGTTGAATTTTAAAAGCACATTGGGATTATAACCATTCTCAAAGACTTAACTAGGGCTTTCAAATTTACAGGATTAAATATAAACTTTTGGCTTTGATATTAATTTTGAAATTCAAGTTAATGTAAAATATGACTTACTCTATCCCTTTTTATTATAAGTCACTTTTAACCAATTTACGCATACCAATAAACCATTGAAATGATTAATTATTGAGAAAATCTCTCTTAAATACCATTTGAATTTTGAATTTTAAAATTTAAAAAAGGTCAATCCAATATACAAAAACCTAAATCCATACCTCATGGCTAAATATGAGATTGAAAATGTTCGTGCGTTTCCAAAATAGCCTCCGTTATAAAAGGGGGAAAAAAAAGAATAAGCCACTCTTGCCAGAAAAACTACCGCCAGTCGACCATTGGAGCTCCAACCCGCTTGGCAAGCCACCAGAGGCTCCAATTGCTAGCTAGCCATGGCTATTTCTTGGTGCTAAGTTATTTTTATTTGGGGGTCAAGGTGGTAAACAAAGGATTTGATCCCACACCACCTTGGATCCGAAAAGGTAATGGGCTCATTAGGCTAATGAAATCCATTATTAATATTATGTGAAATTATATATGATAAAAGTAAGTAGGTATAATTTTAAATCATTTAATCATGGGTTAAGGAGTAATTTGGCCAACGAACTTTTACTTCATGAGTGCCCAATACAAATAACTTTTAAGTGGACCTTAAATACCAAAAAACTTTTAAAAATGTGCAGTCAGTACAAAAAACTTTTAAAAATGTAAAGTAAGCACAACGTCGTTAGAAAAAAAATAACTTCTGTTATCTAAGGTGCAGATTGGCCAAGGAACTTTTACTTCATGAGCGCCCGGCACAAAAAAGTTCATGTGCAATCCACCCAAAATCTAACTATTGCAAATCCTTACCCGAACCTCCAACCATGTGCATTGAGGTTAAAAAGAGTAAATGCAACAAAAAAAATCACAAATGTAATGAGTAGATTTCATTTTGAGTAAGGATGATCAGCTTTCAAACTTATCCAAGCAAATCCATGTGCAATCCACCTAAAATCTGACTATTGCAAATACTTGCCCAGACCCCCAACCATGTATATGAGGTTAGAAAGAGTGTATGCAACAAAAAAATCACAAATGTAGCGAGTAGATATTTTAGGTCCATTTAAAAATCACAATCTACATCTGCATCGGACAAGTTTGAAAACTCACCATCCTTACTCAAAATGAAATCTACTCGTTACGTTTGTGATTTTTTTGTTCCATTCACTTTTCCTAACCCCAATGCACATGGTTGGGGGGTTTGGGCAAGGATTTGCAATAATTGGATTTTGGGTGGATTGCATATGGACTTTTTTGTGCTGGGTGCTCTTGGAGTAAAACTTTTTTGTGCTGGGCGTTCTTGGAATAAAAATTCGTTGGCCAATCTACACCTTAGATAGAAGACGTTTTTTTTTTCTAACGGACGTTGTGCTTACTTTACATTTTTTTTTGTGTGCTGATTGCACATTTTTAAAAGTTTTTTGGTATTTAAGGTCCACTTAAAAGTTATTTGTACTCGACACTCTTGAGGTAAAAGTTCGTTGGTCAAATTACTCCTTAACCCTTTAATCATTTACTGACAACATTTGTAAAAATGTTTCCCATATGAATAACGTCATTTACTATAACTTTTGACAAATTTCAGACTTGAGAAAAATTCATCTAATTGAGTAAGCGTGTTGGAAACTTGCTACACTTGTGAAAAGAGAAATATCAACGTAACATTAAATAATAATTAGTAATATATTGATCTAATTACCAACTCTAATACCAATTGTAAAATGTATTACATGCTAGGCTACATCTCAAACTCTGATACCTGTGACATCCCAACGCATCGCTCTCGATATTGTCTGCTTTGGAGCTCGACCATTAAGCTTCAGGGTCTTTCCCGATGGACCGCACGGAACTATCACCCGAAAAATGTGGGTAACCATCAATCCAACTTATTACGAATACTAATATGTGTTAGTGAGGTGCCAAGTAGAACAATATATATAACAAAATATTAAAAATGTAATTCACCAATATCCATATTTCAAAATTTCATATAATAAAGTATGTATCGTAAATTAGGTATCACAATTTTTCATTAACACAATTCCCAAGATGCCTCCCATCAATCCAACCGAACCGCCTTATTCCTTCGACTAGACCCATGGGCTAAGTTACATCCATGTTACTGGTTACTCAAGAGCTCACTGGTCATGTGATGAGGACCGGCCAAAATTCCCAGAGCACACGTCCTAGACCATGGGCCTTTTCCCCTCATTGAACATGTGGGGTGTCGTATGCCCTTATTGAACTAGTGGGCAGGTCATCATTGAGCAGTGGGACAATAGAAAGCCAACCATCGTGCACCAATGGAGGCCTCACCACGTGGTGGAATAAACTACTCCATCTTCCCAAGTCACCCTTACCATAATTATCACAATAAATAGTTCAACAAAAATTTTCCAAGATTTGCATGTTCATATCTTGTTATTTAAATAACTCTCATATACAGGTCATAAAATCTCAATTCCCAATATAATGCATATATTTCGCAATTCAAAACATACGATTCCACAAGGCAATTTTTATTAAAATATTCATAATTATTTTGTAAAATACTCACAAACAACATATCAATTCACATAATAAGTGGAAAGTGGTTACTCTCGCCATGAAGCTAGCTACTATCACTCTGCTCCTAATCTAAGAGCTCAAACACACGCTAAAAATCGATCTACCACAACCAATTTACTAACCATTAATAACTTTTTAAAACTCTACATATTCAAAATTATAATTATAACTTATAATTTCATAAAATTTAAAAATATACAAATTTTAATAATAAATTTATAATATTTGAAGTGGCAAATTATGATGGTATATAAAAAAAAATCAAGGAGACCATTATAAAAATTAATTCTCCTTTTGATTTACTATTAATTAATAACTTCTCTTCTTCTTTTATTTATTATTTCTTAGTAATTTTCTAAATTATTTATTCTTTTTTTTTTACTAACAATAATAATAATAATAATAATTTATTCCTATTTCTAATAATAATAATATTATTTATTATTATCATTATTTATTTACTTTATTATTATTATTATTCTATTATTTATTTATTATTTAATCCCTTTCCTTAATAATAATAACTATCTATTCATTTATCTATTTTATTTTGTAAATGATATTATAAGTGAGATAATATAACAATTAGTTAGGTTAGATCCTATTATATAGGAATTTATAAATATTAATTATATAAATTATGCTCTTAAGATATTAATAATATCATATATATACTCTTTGGAAATTACATATCCATATATTTTGTGTTAAATCTATATATACATACCTATATATATAAGAAAAATATATTCCAGTGTTGCATTATGCTCTTTAATAAAATCAAATATCTATACATGTGCAACTAATCTCCTATATATATATATATATATATATATATATATATATTTAAAAAAAAAACAGGTACCTCCCATTGTTCCCATGCAAGCGACTTATAAGATTATAGATATATATATATATATATATGTATTTAGTGTTACACATACCACAATATCCAAACATATTTTCCCTCTAACTTTCCAAGCACATTGATACACACATAATGACAGCAAAACCGTTATATATATATATATATATATATATATATCAGTAACCATCTCATTCCTTTCTCTTTTTATGATTATGCACGTATATACATAACAACCTCCTATAAGATAGCAATTAAATATATATAGGTTACATAATATAGATATACACACACGCGCACATATCTGTGGGTTTTAAAATTTCCAGCGTTAGTATATATTCTTATCAGTATATCAGCAAGATTTTGGGTCCTGACTTATAGATATATCTATATACCATTCCCTCATTTTTATATCATTAAAGTTTCCCTCTTTCTTTTCTTAAACCTGATAGATATAACAGCAACATAAAGTGCAGCCACACAATTTAGTAACAAAAGAAAGCTTATGTACGCACACCCACAATGGAGAGCTATATCTATGACACACACCTACCTCCAGCTGGAACGATGAGCACAACGCTGGCTTACTCCCCTGATTTGCCGACGCTAGAACAGAGCAAGAGGAGGAATGGTTCTTGAGTCTCTCTCTCTCTCTCTTCGTCTCACTCTCTCTCAGGCTCTCTCAGTCAGTTTTAGTTTGGACGTAGCAATGGGAATGAGTAAAACATAGATTATATATAAGAAACCAAAAGTGGTCCAGTCCGAAGAGAAACAACGGTCTGAGAGAGGAGAACCAGTGGGTAACCATCGCAAGGCTCGAGACGTATGGGTTTGCACGATCTTGCGCTGCTAATGATCTTTTGCTTTTCTGTGCTTGCGTAAAACTGTTGAGTTCCATCATTGTTGATATTTGCTCTGATGTGTTTCGTGTGTTTTATGCTTGCGTGTTGACCGAAGGGGATTAAACCATTAAATGGTTATGGCTCTTATTTTATTTGTTTATTATTATTTTCTTTTTCTTCCTTTTTAATATTAAAATTTAAATCCTTAATTCTATTTAAGGATTTACTCTCTCTCTATTAAATTTCTTTTGGCTTTTAAAAAATATAATTTCCATAATTTTAGGCATATTTTATTATTATTATTATTATTATTATTATTTAATATTTATTTATTTACTATTATTGCTATTATTTTTATTTTTATTATTTTTTTTTTAAATTTAGGATATTACACCACCCCTCATAGTTTTAAAATGTGTCAAGAGGGAAAGTATCCAAACTCTTATAAAATGCCTTTTTTCCCTTCCGCAACTAACGTGGGACTTCACACAAAACAAGTATAAAAAATTATCATCAAGAATTATCATGTGCTATTTGTTCTCAAAGAAAACTTATTATCACTAATTGTGATTTGAAATAGATTTCTACATTTCTAGAAACATATCGAACTGAAATATATGGGCCCATTGAAATAGCATGTAAACCATATAAGTGTTTAATAAATTGATAGATGTATCTATAAGATGATTACATGTGAAACTACTATTAGTTTGCAACTCAAAATTTGCAAGAAATGTTTGAATAAATTATTATATTGAACACGAAATTTCTAGATTATACGATTCTGAGATCATTAATTAAAGCCTCCATAAATAGTTGCAACACTTATACTAGCCAACAAAATTCTCCGGCTAAAATTGGCTTATGGTCAGGAAGAATAGATTTTCCATCTTAAATATTTGAATGTGCAATGTTTATTCTTATTAATCCACCACAATGCACATAGATAGATATTTAAAGAAAGTTGGGATAAAATTATTGGGTAAAAACCTTCTTCTTCTTGTTTGTCTCTAAATGAAACAAAATGATGTTTCTAAAAGAAACAATAGATTTAGGAGACTTATACTGCATGATTATTCGATTGTCATTTGACAAAGTTTTCTTAACATGAGGGGGAGAAATTGAATAGATGGAAATTAAAGAGAGTAAAAGAAAATTATGATTACTATCAAGTATAGATCCTCAAAAATAGTAGTATGAACCATAAGTTCATCATATTTTGCATTCATGAATTATTACATACTATTTGTGAAATGCAATTATTGACTTAAATGAGAATTACTAAATTTCATACTCAAGCTAAAAATGCTCTAATTAGCATCAATGAATGTGAGACATGCTCCAAGCATGAGAATAATCGTTTTCAAAAGAAAAGAGAAATGAGCAAATAGTCATGATGATCATGTTAAGGAGGCATGTACTTCAGAAGAGTGTCAAGATATGACTAATTGCAAAACCTCAAAACAGGTTTAGGTACCTGAAAAGTAATAAGGATATCTCAATAAGTTTTGTCACAACAAAAAAGGAACTACAAACATAAAGTTGTCAACAACAATTTTGAAAATGATATCACACAATCAAATGAGGATCTTATACATAAATAGGTCATGCAAAGTAGACAAAAAGATGATTGGCCAAAAGGAAAAAAACGCAATGATAGTAAGATCACATTCCTCTTTTAAACAGTATGGACACATTCCAAATACTCGAAATATAAAGTTATTTGTGATATATGAATATTTATATGAAAATAAAGATTTTCACAAAGTTTCAATGATGATTATGTTGAGATAATTAATTTGTGGTGGATGCAATAATTTATGCATATATTATATATCTAATATCTAGTAGTATATAAAAAATAAACATGCGTCTATTAGATCTTGTTACAACGTGTTCATATGGCTCACTAAATAGTGAAGTTTACATGAAAATCTTTGAAGGATCCAAAATGAAAAACCATATTCAATAAAACATTCAATATATAAAATGTTATGTGATTAAGATTTGCTTATATGTATGTAATTGATTGAAGAAAAATATTGAATTTAATAGTTCAAAAGAATCATATATTTTATGAATATTTACATCATACTAATATTGATTTATTATGTTTTTCTAGTAAAATAAAGCTCTTGCAGGTATGCTATGAGTAAAATAAAATTAAGGTTTGGTGTGATAATTTTATGGAACTGTAATATGATATCATTTTGTTTGGGATAAATATGTCGATGCAAGATATATCGTGGTTATTTTTAGAATAACTTTTGGTTGTTATTTCCACTTTGCACAAGGCAAGTAGGTATGTTGATAATTTAACATATTTAGAAGATATGTTGGAGAGATATATTGTAGGAATACATTTTGATAGATCATTTGATGGAAATGAATCAACCATATATGGTTCGGTTAAAAAAAAGATGTGCTGAAAGGGCATTGTAAATAATCCACTTGAGAAATCAACATACTCTATTGAGATTAAAGGGCAAAAAACATGTTGTCATCAAGGGGAGTAAAGATCATGTGGTTGCCTTTTTTCCTTAATCAAGGTTTTGCCTGATGAGATTTTCCTGGTAAGATTTTTGATGAGGTAGCTTTATTATGTATTGTACACTCTTTTGTTTTTGTTCCATTGAATTTTTCCTATTAAGGTTTTAATGAGGCACCATATTTGTTTATGGACATTCAAGGGGAGTGTTATAAATATTACTCTCTCCGGTCCTAATTATAGAAACATTTTTTAGTATTCCTATAATTAGGACCAAAAGTAGAGTACATATAAGTGGGATGTCCATAACCTTCCAAAAGATGCCTTTTGAAATTCTACACCTAAAGCCTATGACATGAATAGCTTAGTGAGAGTTTTATATGATTAATGTAACCTACAAAGACTTTATGTTCTTCAATTATGTATAATTACTCTTTTGTTGTAATTGTTATAATGGAAGTTAAGGATTTGTGGCCTATAAATAACACACAGGTGTCAAATGTTGTAAGCTTGAAATAAAATCAGAATCACTCCCTCTTTGCTCTTCAATTCTCTCTTGTATTTCTTCATCTCATTTCGATCTCTCTTATATTTTCCTTATTTTTATAACATGGTCCTTATTATAAGTCCATTTTCAGATTAATAAATGAGAGTATTATAATTTTGCCCTTATTAAATATAGAGAGTGAAGAAATAGGTAAAAATAACTATTCATCAATGAGGAAAAAACTAGAAAATTTTATCAATTTAATCCATCACTACTACAAAAAACCCTAAAAACCGTCCTAAATAAGACCTAATTAACGTCCCTTTTCAGAGGAACGTCTGAAAGGGAATAGTAAAAAATATCACTTTTGGCGTCCTAAATAAATTTCAGGACGCCTTATGTAAGACGTCCTGAACTAAATTCATCCTGAAATTTATTCAGGACGCCATATTACTTTTTATTTTTAAAAAAAAAAACCCAAACCTCAGGTTCGGGGAGCTAATGAGCAAAGCCATCAAAGAGCAGCGTCTCGTCTCAGCAAGCAATGATTTGGGCGAACGAAGATCAAGCATCTCGGCACTCTCGACGGCGCAAACCTTGCTCAAACCTAGTTCTCTAGAACCAACCCAAAAAACAAAAACAAAAAAACATGCCAAAGAATTGGAGACTCCAGAAGAAGGTAACAAAAGCAAACCCAGAAAAATATAAGAAGCCAGAGAACAAACCTAGAAAAATCACAAATAAAAAACAATAAAGAGAACAAACCCAGAAAACCAGATCTGCAATGAAAGAGGAGCAGAGAGGAAACTCAGATCTACAATGAAGGTGGTTTCCGACATTGCTGGGTCTCGGATCTTGGTGGCGAATGAGCAACACATGGATCGGAAGCGGCAAGCGACGCAGGCAACGGACGAGCGGCGAGCGACGCGGGAGACTGGCCAGCGGCGGTCGACTTTGAGAAAGACGGAGAAGAAGATTAGATCAACGCAGAGACAAACCCACTTGTGTGACGTTTTGGCGAGTGGGTGAGAGAAATTAAAGTTGGGTGAGTGGGTGGCGTTTGGGTGAGTGGGTGAGAGAAATTAAAGTTGGGTGAGTGGGTGACGTACGTTTCGGTAAGTGGGTGAGAGAAATTAAAGTTGGGTGAGTGGGTGACGTACGTTTAGGTGAGTGGGTGAGAGAAATTAACGTTTGGGTGAGTGGGGAGAAATTAAAGAGACAAATTTGGCATCCGAATACCTATTCCGAACGCCAAAAAAATTATTTGTGGCGTCCTGAACCATATTCAGAACACCACAAATAAATTTTTTGCCGTCCTGAAACAAAGTTCAGGACGCCAAAAAATACCCTAGCGCCAAATTTTTTGAAAAAATTACCTAGACGCCAAAAAATTTCCCTTTTAGGAATCTTAAATATATATTTTTGATTTTTTTTTGATTTGATTTGATTAGTACTATTTTCAATTTATTTGATTTGATTAGTATTATTTTCAATTTATTTGATTTGATTAGTAAAAGTTTCAAATTCTTTGATTTGATTTGATTATTTTCAATTTTTTGATTTGTTTAGTAAAGTTTCGATTTCTTTGATTTGATTAGTATTATTTTCAATTGCTTTGATTTGATTTTGTTATTTTCAATTTCTTTGATTTGATTAGTAAAAGTTTCGATTTTATTAATTTGATTTGATTATTTTCGATTTCTTTGATTTGGGTAAAATTTAATTTTGGCGTCTTGATTTAAATTTTAGGACGGCAAAAAATTTCTTGGCGTAAAAAAATTCATCAAAATGTGTCAAAAAATGTCCCGGAGCCAAAATATTCATGAAGACGCGCAAAAAATTAATTTTAGGCGTCCTAAATATATTTTAGAACGTCTAAAATTGAATATTGGCGTTTTGATTTTATTTTCAAGATGCTAAAAAATTTTCTGGCGCCAAAAAATTCCTCAAAATGCGCCAAAAAAATTAATTTTAGGCATCCTAAATATATTTTAGGACGCCTAAATTAATTTTAGACATCCTAAAATTATATTTAGGACACTTAAGTCTCAAAATTCAGCCAAATAATTATGAAATTTGCCACCGCCTATACTTTTACTTCATTTTTAAAAATAAGGACATCTTTTAGGGAAGTAATATTAAATTAACTATTTCTCTTTAATATATAAAAATCATGTAATTTGCATTTGGAGTTTTGGACTTACAAATAGGGCTAAAGTGGAAGATTAATTTTGAGAGTTCAAATAAAAAAAAAATTATTTATTTTTTTGGGGGGGGGAAGAGAGAGAGATAAACAAATACTAGCATTCTAGGAAGCGGCTACGGTTCTTTGCCCTTAGAGTTGCGGTCTACTTCAGCTTTTACGTCGACAGATAAGCTGAAGTGGACGCAATGCTTCCCTTTTCTTAAAAAATTAAAACAAAAAACAGACAAAAAAACGATTATTGCGTCCATTTTCGGCTTATACGTCGATGTATAAGCCGAAGTGGATCGTAGTGGATGTTAAGGTAGAGGACCGTAGCCGCTTCCAGCATTCTAGCCTATCGGACTTGACGACTTGCAGCTGAGAAGAAAGAAGGAGAGGAAGAGAAGGCCGTAATTCACGTGCAATTGACGATCTAGATCAAGTTAATTCATATAAACCTCTCTCATCTTCAATTTCCTTGATTGGGTTTAGTTTGGGAGTGAGGGGAGCAGTTGAATCTTGATTCTGAAGATGAAGAACCACCGATTAAAGGCCGTAATAGTATTTAAGATTAGATTAAAGATGATAATCGGCATTTTATGTGTTTGTGATGACCGTTTCAGTGTGTGTTGAGTCGGATTTCAAATCTGAGTGTGGAAAATTGCTATTGTCCTTTGGTTGCTGAAATAAGGATAGTTGTTCCAGGTTTTATGGAGTCGGGTTCTGGTAGAGAAGGAACGGAAGAGTGCGATACATAAATACCTCTATATATGTTCCGCTGCAAATGTGCGTATTGATAGTTACGAAATTTTTGAGATATTTGGGGTGCAATCTGGAAATTGTTTTGGGTTGCTGTTCGACTTCCGTTTGATTATTTATCTTAAGAATGATTTTAGAAACCAAGGATATATGCCTGCTATTGAGTTGTTTGAGGTTGAAAGTCTTGAGGTTTCATGAATTTGAAGCTAAAAATTGATTTCGACTTGCTGTTTACTACTTCTGAATGTGTTGTTTTTGAGTGATGGAATGATGATCTTTGACTTTTTTCTTCTTGGTCTGGTTTGAAAGGCGTCCATTATAGCCGAAGGAAGAATAGAATAATGATCCAAGTTGTGATATAATTATTGATTTAAGTTGCTCTTTGATGTCTTCCCAGAATAATTAATTGTCTGACTATCTGCTTTGAACTAATTGTGTAATACCCAAAATTTTCATGTATCTTAAATACAATATTTTTGATAATTAAATCCTATTTAAAATAGGTGAATATGTGGTCTCAAATTTTGAGACATGTTTATTTAATTCTTTAGGCAATTTTTCCTAGAATTAGAGTAGCCAATAATTTAAGGAATTTTATTAGGCATCATAAAATACCATAAATGCAACAAACACCATATTTAAATTATGGTTCATATGGAGATGAGAATACTTAAGTATATTTAAGAGAAATAAATGACAATTAAAGACCAACCAAACCTTCACTAAATTAAATAAATTGTGCAAATTTTCATAATAAATCAAATGGATCTTAAACACCAACTTTCATAATTTGTTAAAAGACTAAAGTTTCTAATACCCTATAATTAATATCTAGAGCATATTTAGTTCAAAAAAAGCCATAAAGAATTATCCAAATGCTTGGACCAATTAAAAGGAAATTAGCAACAATTAATGGGCAATTAAGCCTTCATTAGTTAAAGTGATTAAGTAATTCTTCAAGATGATTAGAGGCAAATTAGGATCATCAAATAGGGGCTAATTATATTTGAAAATGATTAAGACAATAAAAGTGAAGAATTGAACTTGTCTAATTAAGCACTAATTTTCATGATTAGTTAATAAATCAAGTAACCTATGACATTTGCAATAAAAGGACAATTAAGCATATAATTAGGGGAATGATTAGGCTTAATTAAATCAGCCCCTAAATTCATGAGAGAGAAATTAACAAATAGAAGGCCAAGATTTTGATCTAATAAAGATGAATCCTTGTGAAATTAATTAGACCAATGAGAACACTTGAACCAAAGGAATTTGCTACATGAAAAGCAATTGAAATGGCTATGTGGGGAGTGGGATGTCGACACACACAAATTTGGAAGAGGTGAAGTTTCAATAAAGCATAAAGCATAAAGTATGAAAGAGAAATCAAAAATTTCAAACACTCCAATTTGAGAATTGGACTATATATTAAATGGAAGCATTCATTAATTAGCCAATTGGCTCATGCATGTCGACCAAAACTTGCAAGGCTGGGATTTTGCTTCATAAAGTGCAAAATGATCCAATGGATGGGGTGAGTTTTGGGCAAATTAAATTGCCATTTGTGTCCTCAAATTTTTCCTATAAATAGACCCCCAACCTCTTCATCTTTTCTCACAAATTCACAAACAAAGAAGCTGAAACATAGAGGGAGAGTGAGAGTGAGGAGCATCTTGAAGGAGTAGCAAGGTTCTTGGTAAGTTTTCTAGTTCTAGCTTTAAGTTCTTGAAGTCTTAGTTTTAAATTCTTAGAATAGAAGTAGCTTAGATCTTAAATATGCTAGGATAATTTTATTTTCATGTTTTTATGGTAAAATTAGCTTTATTTCGAAAAACTGATGAAGAAGGTTATAGAGCAAAATTTTTGAAAGAGAAACATTAAAGTAACGAAGTTCGGCGAAATTTCATCGGTTAAGCAATTTCTGAAGTCAGTGATAAGAATGTCACTATTTTATGTTGAAAATGATGCTGAAAATTTCTGGGAAAATTCATGGTTAAATTAGACATATAGGGATTTTTAAATATGTCAAGAACATGTCAAAATGATTTCTGTACAGAGAGATAAAAATCCTCAAAGTTAGGCTACGAATTTCTGGAAAAATGCTGGGCAGAGGCTCAAAACTTTAAATCTGGGAATGATACGTGAAATCTGGGAAAGGGTGGTTATTTTTACTTGAAAATAGACATCCTAAGGATTCCAAGAAATTTTACGGATCCTCGTTTCGATTTTTCTAGAATTAATTATGATTTTTCAAAGTTAGATGAAATGCTGCCCAGATTAGTACCAGCGTGGTTCTACGAATTTTGAAGGAATAAAGTGAAAAATAAATGTTGCAAGGGCAAAATAGTCATTAGTGGCCAAAATATCTCTTAGGAAATTATTTTTAAATTAATAAATACGATATTACCATTATAGGACAAACGTGATCACATTACAGACGTCAACGTACCGACATCAACGACTAAGGTACGGACGCGTACTGTAACACTAACTCTGATGTTTACTGTATACCTATATGTGATAGATATGTTCATAAAGCGTGACTCTGTTTTTTTAAAAGAATTGTTCATACACGTACAGCTTTATACGGGTTATAGTCATGATAACGCCGTTGAGTTTTCCTAGCGCTGAGGACACGATAGGCCATCGTGGCACTGGTGAATAGTGCAGACTGTAATAACATTCATATGTGGTGGCTGTGTTGTTATTACTTTTTATATGTGAACATAGCTGTGATGTCATGAGATAACTGTCATACATAACTGTACATGGACATGAGGTTAACTGCGTTACCCGAGGTTCAATGGGTATTGAACCTCAGCTCTCACCTTAGCTTCAGGTTCCGGAGTGAACAGGACTGAGGACAGGGGTAAGCAGCCGATGTAGGAGACGGTCGGAGGAAGCCTTTTTGATTTGTATTGAACAATGATAACATTTGAAATATTTTGTACCGCGGTTAACAGCCAACTCTTACACTACAGTGGATGTTTATCAGTTACTCTTCTAAATACTATTTACTTCCGATGCTCTACTCTGATCAAATATTTCTGAAAACGCTTCCGAAAACTGGGATGTGACAAATTGACAGAAGGTAAATAATGCTAAAGATCCAGAATATATGTATTGATATAACATTAACAGATTCCAATGGTTCACGGGATCAGTATTAAAGATAAATGCAGCTAAGAACGACACAGCAATCGACAAGAAATCGGGAATGTTTCATCTACACTCTTATGCAAAGGCGCCTGACTTGTACACTTTCGGGATTGGTTTCATTATTTGGGCTCGCCATCTGTATTCCATTTGGATCCATTACACTATCTGATCTATGCTTTAAGTTGTGAAACAATGGTTTAATATCTGGCATAAGAGTTGAAAAGTTTCTAGAAAATTATTCTGGGTAGATCGAGTGGTTAAGGAATTAAAAAGGAATGTTGATATGTTGATACTATATGATATATTGTTGTTTGTTGACAGCTTTAGGATCTGAATGGTCGAAGTTTGAAATTAATTATACTGCGGTTTTCTCTTGACTTGTTTAACGTTGTAAACAAATTTCTTTTTCTTGACCAGAACCAAAACCGCTGTTAACAAATGAGAACTTGTTTACCGCAATTGTTTGAGAAATTGTGATGTGATCATTCTATTATAATTTAGGGTTATTAATTTAATTAGGGCATGGATCCGATAAAAGTAAAACTGACCTAGATCTGGGAAGAAAGAGGGAGAGAAATAGAAATCTTAAAATACTTATTATTTAATCCCTAATTAGATAAAATTCAAATATCTTTTTAAATGTCAGTTGCAGACTATCTTTAAAATTGGGTTACGGTTAAAAAATATACATAAACTTTTACATGAATGTTTACTTAAATGGCACTAAACACTATATACTTTTCGGAGGTGCAAGATTATTCGTGGGCTTTTAAAATTGGAGCAAAAATGCTAACATCTATCTAATATCACTATGAAAGTACTAAAGTACCCCAGTTTAACCTCTCTGACATTCTTAGCCACCATTCACTGTCACATCCCCTGTCAGCACTCTCGCCTCCTTCCTCTCCAGCATCATTATCATACTTCGTTCTCCTCACAAGCTGACTCGCAATACCATCCTCAAGACTATCTCCCCCTTACCCACTTTACCTTTGAAACCAATTCTCTATTGAGCCACGATCTTCTTTGTGAAGTTAAGGGTTTTGTTGGGAACTCTTCCTTCCTCTCTCCATTTTCCCCATTCCTAGAAAATTTCTGATTCTAAAGTATGAGATCTAGGAAATCCCATGTTTTGCCCTAAATCTCCACTTTCGACGGCGGGGGTTCTAGTCCTTCGATTTCTTGTCTGTAGTTGTGACGTTTTTCAAGACTTGTTTGCTTTTATGTTTCTACAATGCGATTGTTGCTTCTCTTCTTTGATCTTCATCATCCTCCAGTACTCCCACTACAAGAAAATATCAAATTTGCGAGGGAAAAAAGTCCGTCGCAAATTTTGCGAAGGGAATTTTTTCCTCGCAAAAATCACCCTTTGCGAGGGAAAAAATGTCCCTTGCAAAACATCAACATTTTGCGAGGGAAATTTAGTTCCGTCGCAAGCTTGATCGAATTGGGGGACAAATTTCCCTAATTTTGCGAGGGAACTATGTTTCCTCGCAAAAAAAGGTGACGTTTTGCGAGGGGAAAGAGATCCCTCGCAAAATGGGAAAATTTTGCGAGGGAACACTTGTTCCCTCGCAAAAGTGGGGCTAATTTGCGGGAAATTGTGTTCCCTCGCAAAAGTGGGGCTAATTTGCGGGAAATTTCCCTCCAATTTTTCGCAATTTTGTGAGGAATCATTGTTCCCTCGCAAAATGGGTAGATTTTGCGAGGAGCAATAGTTCCCTCGCAAACTAGGGGGAAATTTCCGGAAAATTTCCCTCCAATTTTGCAATTTTGTGAGGGAACAAGGGTTCCCTCGCAAAAATATCCCAAAATTTGCGAGGAATAAGGATCCCTCGCAAAATGTCCCCAAATTTGCGAGGGAATATGTTTTCCCTCGCAAAATTTGGGCATTTTGCGAGGGAATGTGTTTTCCCTCGCAAAATTTCATACATTTTTTTTTTTTTTTTTTTTGTAAATATCTCTGCAAAGTAAACCCAAGGCAATTAAAACAAAAAAATTCAACTCTCTCACTCATTTCGCCTCTATTCAACTAAGTAGCATATTGATTAAAATCAAGACGATTTTCTTCTAAAGAATAGTATTTTGAAATATATTGATAAACATTTGTCTTATAATTAATATATATATTATTTCTATATATCTTCCTTTTTACTATTTAATCAAATAAATATAACAGAACAGATGACATACTTTTAAAAAATGTAAATTAATAAAAACCTTCATAAGAAATATATCAAAAAATTATAAATCACATGATTAAAAATGTTTAAATAAGCGAATAATTATTGCTACCGAATGGTAGAATAAAAGCCATTGAAATCATGAACTATATGACCATTGTAATCTTATCTCTAATTTATAGTTATCTCAACTTGCGATGTTGTCATGAATTATATATAAATGTCGCTTAGGGTTAAATGGTAAAAGGTTCAATTTATAGACAAATGTCACTTATACATGAATTATATATGTTGCTACAAGCCGTCGATGGAGGTAAAACGTGATCGGGGACGATGAAGTTTTTGATAAAAGCAAAGGGCAAAGGTTGGAAATGAGGATTATTTGAACGGTTAAGTTAGCACACACTTGCGAAATTGAGAAAAAGAAGAAAAGATTATTTGAAACGTTTTCTTGATTAATCGAAGGCATTTGGTTAGAAGTTTGGCACAAATTGTACTTATTAGCAGTTCTATCATTTTGGCCCATGGTTTAGTTACCTCTAACATATATGTGAGCCTAACTCCTCACACCGCGACATAAGTATTTGGAGCCTGCCACGTTACCCTTTCCAATGCACTCTATTCATTTTGATCTTACCAACCACTCTTCCTTTTTTTATTACTCATTTCTGTTTTTTCTATTAAACCCATTTATTTAATTTGATTATATTACAAAATTTTAGTTAAATTAGTTAACATGATACTATATTTTTTTTTCTAAAAACACTCATACATCTTTCTTTATTTCTTATTCCCTCTCATACCACGATAAGTTGATGGTGTATCAATAGGGATAAAGAAAAAAATTTGACCAACATGAAAAAAAAAGTACTCCCTCAGGTTTCAAAGATAAGACAAAGCTTTTAGTATAAATCATACGCAAACTTTATCTTATATTTAAAATCGAGATAATAATATATATAAGATCAATATCAATTCTTCAATTAGATCCTATATTTATGATTGAAGACACTACTTACTTGTATTTGGTCACAATTGAACTATCAATAAGTTTTAATTCCACTAATCAAATTAGCATGAATATCCGTTTAGGAATTAGTATTTGGTCACAATTGAACTATCAATAAGTTTTAATTAGTTTAAATAGTTTGATTATGAGAAAAAATCTTGCAAAAATTAAATAATCGACATCAAATACTTTCTTAAATATTCCTACAAAATTATGAACCGAAAAATGTTCTAACATGATTCTAACTTCTTGATATTTAATTATACGAAATCAAAATTAATAAATAATGTGCTACAATTTATCCCATCTCAACTGCAAATATTTATTTATTTAGATTGAAATGATTTGAATCTTAAACAAAGTCAAATGCTACACTATCTTTTCCACTACCTAAATGCAATATACACTTTCTAATCTCTATTATGAGGCACTTTTTAGAAGGAAAGCGTGACCCTTATTTTAAGTTATCCATTGGGTATTAATGATACTTTTCAAGATTTCTTTTACTTAAAGTTTGATGCAATTTTTTATTTTTTACCTTTCAAGATATAATTTATTGTTTCATTTTCAAACAAATTTAATGAATTAATCAACTTTTTTTTTTTCAAATGATATGGTTGAAAGTGTCTTATATCAAAGACTAGGAGTATAGAATTTAACTAAATTATTAAATTATAAATAGTGAAATATACAAATTTTTTTTAAAATCCAAATGAGGGCATTTGGACTTTTGGTGGTACCCTAAATTTAGTCAAATTCTATACTCCACCATTGAATCTACCTCCGTCTCCGTAATCAAACCATATTTTTATATGAATTTACATAATTGAATTGGGATTTTTAATGCATTTTGTCATAGTTATTGACCTTTAAATGCCTTTCTTGTGATAAATTAAGATTAAGAGTAAAAACATTAAATTAGGGCTAAAAAGGGCAACATTGTCAAAAAATTGTAATTACTCTTAATCATTGATTTTTATGAGAATATTTGATGTTGGATTAATTATTTTGATTGTAGATTCTTGAAAAGACTAAATCAAATTTGAAAATGAAAGTTTGAACTTAAGTTTTAAAAGTATCAGTTTGGTCCCTACTCCAGAACTTTTTTTATTTTCACTTAGGTCCCTCTGATAAAGCCGTGCGTTTTTGGCAATTAGGTTTGATCTTCAATTTTGGATTCAGCAAAAGGGGGGACTGGGGCGCCGCGAGAGATCTTCCGACCTTCACCATTTCCCTCTTGACTCCATCATCGTTTTCTTCACTCCACCTCCATCACCGTCACCCTTCTTTGGGCTCTCTTCACCACCACCCAGACCAGATCCACCTCCTTAAACCCTCCATCACCGTCGACCTCCACTTGCAACGGACTGAATCAGAGAAAAACCAGCACCGTCGAGCTCACTCCGGAACCATTTAATTCTCACGGGTATTGCGGTTTTCAGCCCCCAATCCTTTCCGATGGTGACAAAATATCATTCGAGATCACCACAAACAGCCCAAGGAATAGAAATACCTCCCGAAATCCTACGCAATTTCTCCCATAGCAAGGATCGGAGGCTTGAGTGTGGTACGACATACACAGCAGTCAACAGAAAATCTGGAATTCCCAGGCAAGAACATCAGAGATGCAAGAATTGACGGTCTTCTTCAAGGATCGAGACTGAAATAGTGCTTGAATTCCAGAAGATAGCGATACCTCCTGATCTCCCAACACTAGGCGTCATCTTCATTTGGTCAAAACCCAATCGGAGTAAGTGGCGTAGTCTCTTCTCATCCGATATTCTAGTGTCTCGCTTTCTCCTCCAAGCCGAACACCCACCTCCATACTCTCCTTACGCGCAAAGCATCTTCCTACACCTCACTTTACTCCGCCATTCTTACCCAAGGTGTCGAGGATCACTTCCCTTTTGGCCTTTCGATCTACTCCAACGAACTCAGGTTATTTTCTCTCAAATCAACGAATCTTTGTTTGTTTTTTTCAAGCTGCGAATTTATTTACATTTGGGGGCCGAGGATCACTTCCCTTTTGGCTGGTATCATCTCTCATCTGGTTTAGCTGCGATTCTGTTTCTTATTTTTTTCAAGCTCAAATAGCAAAGTTGCTAGATTCTTGAAATTTTGTTTTGATTAATGTTGTAAAGGTGATTCTGGTAGTCATATATGGCAAAGCTTAGGTCACCCTACTGATACTATGTCACTAGGCATGAGGGTTGGTTGGGATAAAAAAAATTTAGGTCTAAACAGTTACTCGATTTCCTAGAAGAGTGAAAATGAACCATCTGAATGAAACTTTACCTACAGCTTTAATCATATTGAATTTCTTGAATTAGTGCCTCGTAAGGGATCTATGATCAGGTTCTAGAGTGGAATTTGGAATGGTGTTGGATTAAATGTAGACATTTAGACATCTTTTAGAACCTACAAGCCAGCACTGTTAGTAACTAACAACGAGATAGTATATTGGAATCAAAGTTGCCTAGCATATATGAGGCGAGAAAACATTTTTGTGATAATTATGGAGCTTATAGGGAAAATGGTATCTGCACTGTCGATAGTACCCCCGTTTTCTACAACTGTTTGATTGACTTCAAACCTAAATCTTAAGAAGAATGGAATGTATTTAATTAGTGGGGAGGATGCACTAGGAGAACACCATTAAATTCAACTCGCGCTGTGTGGAATTTTTAATAAATCTTTCTTGCCCCACCTCCATTACTCCACTGTGTTGTACCACTCCATGTTCTTTCAATTCCGGCGGTGGTTCTATATATATAAGCTTTTATTATTTCTTTACAATCCCAAGAGCTTGTCTTTTACCATCTGCGTCTTTGTGCTTTTGTAGAGAAACCACACACAGAGACAAAACATATAAATCAATGTATATATTGCTTTGAAACCCACGGTATTTTTTTTAACCTGAGTAAATATTTCTTTTGTTTTTATGCTATTAAGAAATCAAATTTAACTTTCTGGTATATGCTTTAGCTAATTTATTTTTATTATGATTTTACTTTCCTCAACAATCAGAACCCACATTTTCTTTTTCCTCACACATTATATGTCAAGTTTTTGTTGCCATTGTAGGACCCACACCGTTTTCATTTATCCATGCTTCTTTGTGGGAGCTTATTTTTACATATAAATACCCCATACATACCCAGCGCACGCACATCATTGGGATTTTTCCATATACTTGCATTTCTGCTGAATTTCTCGTTAAAAAAAAAAAGGAAATTGAAGTTGCTGAATTTGCATTTGTTACTAGCTGAATCAACTACTGCATTACTCTCACTGAACTGCTAGGTTTAAATACATTATAGTTTGCAAAGATTTTTGATTTACAATTTCTTAATGACAGCTAGCTGAAGGATCTTAATCTGTTTTGACAGATTCTGCGGTTTAGACTTTTTTTTTTTAGTTGAAACATTATACTTTGTAATATTTTGTTATTCCTATACAAATTCTTATGATTGTTACAATTTATTTTTATCATATATAAGTCTTTTTATTTTCTAATTTTTAATTTTTTTATGTAATTAATTTACTTTTTAGAGTTTTTTATTTTTTATTTAAATTAATTGGGATTTGCGAGGGAAAAGTGTTTCCCTCGCAAAATGTGGATTTTGCGAGGAATATGATTCCCTCGCAAAATGTTGGAATTTTGGGAACCGTCCCCTCACAAAATTTTCCAATTTTGCGAGGGAAGCATAATCCTCGCAAAATCCAAGATTTTGCGAGGAACATTTTCCCTCGCAAAGTTTCAAATTTTGCGAGGGAAAATGTTCCCTCGCAAAAATTGAAACTTTTGCGAGGAAAATGTTCCTCGCAAATTCCAACATTTTGCAAGGGATTGAGTTTTCCCTCGCAAATTTCAAGATTTGCGAGGGCAAATTGTTCCGCCGCTAAATCCAAATTTTGAGACGGAAATATTCATTTTTGCGACGGAATTTGGTTTGCGTGGGCTATTTTTGCGACGGAATTTTTTCCGTCGCAAATTCCGCCGCAAATCTTTTTGCGACGGAAAATTGCTCGTTTGCGACGGAATTTTTCCGCCGCAAAAAACTGTTTTTTTGTAGATCCAATTGCCGATACTCCCTTCTATGGATCAATGAGTTCTTTTTAAAAAAATAAAAATAAAAAATCCCAGTTTCATGCTTGTTAGTGGTTATGAGTGTGCTGAACGGTAGTGAACGTGTATTGTTTGACAGGTGGTGGCGGTTTCATCTCCTTAATTGATTATCAATTTTGTTCCATTCCTCTAGTATCATCTCGTATTGATATTGTTCTTGGTGGAAATCTGTGGCTGTCCAGTTCAAAGTCACTGTGGATGTAATCATGTAGGGCAAAGGGAGCAATGGCAGCACTTGAGCTCTTGATTTTGCAAAGGGAGATTCACACATCTATTCCTTCTATTTCCTTTGGTGATTTGTAGTTTGTGGATTAATAAATTGTGAATTTTTAAGTTTAGAGGAGCTGTATGATTCAATTAATACATTGATAGAAAGACTTGTTTAGTTGATTCTGTTCATGAATTGCTACTGGAATATGTGATATATTGAACCTTGCTAGGTTTGACTATTGATTGTGGAAGAAAATAATCTAGTTGAAAACACCAAGTTGGGTGATCAGAATGGGGGTAGTTTATGAGTTCAACATTGCCGGCTCGATTTGGAAAAGAGGAAAGGGATGAATCGATGGACTGAGAGGTGGCAGGGAGCTTTTTATTATTATTTTTAAGTTGGGGGCATTTTGGTAGTTCCACATTGAAAATAGACGGAATGTAGCTCTTATTAATGGTAATGTCATATTTGATCCAATTTTGAAAGCTCATGAGTATTTTTGGGACTTAGCTTGTATCCTTTGCCTATCCTTTATGTTGCCGTCCGCTGCTATTCAAACGACAGCGTTTTTTTGTTTTTTTCCAGCAAAACACACACACCCCTGGTTCTTAAAAAAATAAAAATAAATAAAATCAGGACACTACCGAGTAGTAAAAAGATAATTCAGGATACTAAATGGTATTGAAAAAATTCTTCATGATCTTGAGAAATTATCTCAGGATCTTGAAAAAATATTTCGAGTCTTGGCTAGTACTAAAAAAAATCTTGACTTGTATTGAAAAAATAATTTATGGTCTTAAAAAATTATTTTAGGATCTTAAAAAAATATTTTAGGTACATAGAATGCTACTAAAAACATAGTTTAGGATATTTTTTCAAGATCCTTAAATAAATTTTTAAGACCATAAATTATTTTTCAATACCGATCGATATCTTTTTAGTATCGACGAAGATTCAAATATTTTTTCAAGATCCTCAAATAATTCTTCAAGATCATAAAGAATTTTTTCAGATCTATTCGATATCCTAAATTATCTTTTACTATCGGGTAGTGTCCTTTTTTTAAAAAAAAAAACCAGTGTGTGTGTGTGTGTGTGTTTTGCTTAAAAAAAAAAAAAAACGCATTTGTCGTTTGAATAGCGGCGGGCAATAGCGAACGAGATAGGCAAAGGATACAAGCCAAATCCGTATTTTTGTACCTCCGAAAAACATATGGTGTTATGTGCATTTTAGGTGAAAGTTCATGGGTATTTTTACACCTTAATCTTTTAAAATTTGATGCATTGTTTTGACTATTTTAATAATATATTTTCATATCCTTCAACACTTAAATTTAAAAGTATATCTTATTTCACATATAAGATATACCTTTAGGAAAACTAAACGTTTAAATTAAAATTATTTACGAATATTATCTTATTGATGATTAGTAAATAGAGATATAATGATAAATCTTAGGTGAATGATGTAATACCAGGATAATTATCTATTTGGAATACTATATTTTAGCAAATAATACCTATTTGGAAATAGGGAATAAAACCTTGTAAGATACTTATTCTATTGTCTAGGGAAATTTCTAATGAAATTAGAGGGATTAAAGTGTCAAAATCCCTAAATGCAATTATGGGCCATGAAATGCCTTGAAAATATTATGGTAAATCCCAAGAGGCAATAAAATATTTATTGAAAATTATAAAGTATGTTGTCTCTAATTTTAGGAATTTTTGGGATTATTTCCCTTGAAAAATAATGAGGCAAAATTAAATATAATTTTGGGGAGCATATGTTGCCCCATGATTTTTAATATGATATGTGGGACATAAAATACCAATGTCAATGAAATAGTTGTGAGAAAATGATTAATCCTAATTTAGAAAATTATCAACAATTAGAAAGTGATTAGTTAAGTAATTAATGGCTAATTGTTTAAGCGAACAAGAGGTAGATGGCAATGAAAATAAATAGAGATTAAATGGAATAAAATACCTAATATTTATTAAGTTTATGCCACAAAATACACATATTTAATCTTGGGATAAGATGTGATGAAAGAGATTAATAAAGCATTGTATATTAGAGATGAAAGAGTCAAAAGAAGTGGCTTATGAGTATGAAAATGAGTCAGATGAGAATATGCAATGAATGAACAATGTTTTGGCAATTTAAAAGTAACATAAGTGGTTAAAAGGGAGTAGGTACGGTTTGGACTAGCTTGATAAAGAAGAATGGAATAATACTAATTAAATCAAGATATTAAAGTATAAGAGCACATGTGGAATTAAATAAAGATATTCAATAGTATAAAGATATTCCTACATAAATAAAGGACCAAGATTAAATCTAATAAAGAGTAATTAGAAACATCTAATAAAAGCCATAATATTCGAAAATAATGAACTAGATGAGGGACTTGGATAAATTTTATGGTTAACACCTAAATGCTTTCTTGTTTAGTTAGTAACCAACTATCCCATTTGCATCTAGTTCCATAGCCTAGTTAAGAGCCAACTAGTCTTATAAAAATCTAGATATTCTTCTAAATCACACATGGTGAGAAATTGAGCCAACAATGCAAGGTCAAAGGGAGTAAAATGTGATGATTCATCCTCCCTTCTAGCCATAAATTTCAGCTCACACATAAAGGAGGAGAGGCCACATGTTTGTCTTTGTGTGTGGTGTGTGTGTGTACAAGAGGGAAGAGTGGGCTTGGTGAAGAGGTAGGAATTTTCCTATAAATAGAGGCATCACCCCTCTTCATTCTTCACACCAAGCTCAACCAAATAGGTGAGTTTTAGAGAAGCAAGATTAGAGAGAAAATCATAGTGAGTGAGAGTCTTGAAGAAAGGAGGAGCAAAGTTCTTGGTAAGTCTCCTAGCTTTAGCTTTCAAGTTCTTAGCTATTTTGTTATTTTGATCTTTAGATCTTCCAATATAGTTTTGATTTAATGTTTTTTTAGATTAAATATGCCTTTATTTCGAAAATATGATAGAGAAAAATTCTTGGAAGTTGAAGATCAAAGTAGCGACATTTTTCGGTAAAATTTCTGGGCAAGCAGCAAAAGAAATGATAATATTTTATGTTGAAAATGAAGCCCATAAATCACGAAACTTTCCAGAAATAAAGTAGATATGTAGGAGTTTCCGAATATATATAATATGTAGCGTTTTTGATTCCTGTACAAAGAAATACAATCAGTTGAAGTTAGGCTATTTTTCTGGACGAAATTCTGGGCAACGTTGTGAAAAATGAAAACTGAGAATTGTTCATAAATTATTGGTATATACAAGTATTTTTAATTGAAAATATACATCCTAAGGATTTTGGGAAATTTTACGGATCCTCGTTTAGATTTTTTAGATTTAATTATAATTTTGCGAAGTTGACCAGGAAATCTGCCCAGAAAATTCAGTATTGCGTTTTTAAATAAATGTAAGGGCAAAATTGTAAATAACAAATCCACCAAGGGTAGAGAGGTAAATAGAGGTGGAAATATCTCTTAGGATATTATTCTAAGTGATATGGTGATATGTTAGGATATCGGGAAGTCGGGGGTCGATCAAAGTGTCGGACATATTGCTAACTACACGGTGAAATGTACGTTCGCGTCTTTTCGTAACACTAACTCACTCGATGCTTATTGTATGCTTATATGTGATAGACTATTTCATAGAGTCATGGACAGGACTTGGTCTTGGGTCATGCATCGTGTCTAAGACTCTGTCTTAGTTCACCGTTTATACATTCAGCTTTATTTATACGGGTTCTGTCTTGGTAATCTTTGTTGAGTTTTCCTATTTGCCGAGGACACGAGGAGTCGTGTGGGCACCGGTTGGTGCAAATATGGTTGTGCATGTCTTGTGTGCTATGTACTACGTCTTGTTGTTGTGATTGACATTACATCTGTTGTGTGCTTATGTATTGTTGTAACCTTACATCTGGCTGTGTGCTATGTATTGGTTAGTCTTTGTAATGTTATGAATATCTGTCATACATATTTTGTCACACATAAGCATGAGGTTAAGTTACACGAGGTTCAATGGGCATTGAATCTCAGCTCTTAACATAGCGTCGGGTGGTCAAGAGGACCGAGGATCGAGGAGAAAGGCAAGCGGCACGCATAGGGACTGTTGAAGACTTTCTTTTATCATTTACTTTGAAAACACTCGGTATAATGTACCGCTATCATGTCAGCCGGACTTACGGCATTTTGAATATAAATATCGGTTACTCAATCGCTCCGATGCTCTACTCTGATGGAAAAAAAATATACTGCTTTTGAAAATGGGATGTTACAAATGAGATGTGGATATTTTTTCTTCCCAAAATATCCCCGTCTCTCCCTTTTTCATAGGCCGTCCCAAAATAAGATGTGGATCATGATACACTGTTTGTTGGCACATGCAGTGGCCTCGTATGTTCTCTTGACTATTCACCATTAAATTCTGCAGCTACCATTGTCTGGAATCCCTTGTTTGGAAAATATTTGGTGCTTCCCAGACCAGTGGCGGAACAAAAAAAATTTTAATCCAGAAAAAATATAAACATATTGAACTACTCCTTTTAGTTCTTATTATAAAGCACCAACTAACCAGTATATTTGGTCCTTTTTATAAGCACTTGCTTGTTTTTAAATAGCATTAAATATTTTTATGTATACCCATAATTAAAAAGGTAGTGAGTGAGAGTAATAATTAATAAAAATTAATTATTACTCTTTTTTTGCTCGGAAAAAAAGTAATAATTAATATGATATTAAAGTTTAATATAATTAATAGGGATAATATTGAAAATTACTTAAATTTTTGGACAAATTTAATGACTTTAACTGTTTTTATTGACTTGTGAGAATTATTAGTCGGTTCCTTAAATAAGGACTAGAGGGAGTATTTCTGAATAGTATCAAATAACCTTGAAAATACAAATAAATAATAAGCGATAATTATAAATCAAAACAATATGTAAGATGATACTAACTTTTTTGGTATCTCAAACAAGAATTTTACTTTCTTTTCACAACCCAATGAGTAATGAAACAAACATTTTCTTTACAGAAAATTAGTGGCCAAATAAAATATCATATAATAAATAGATATATATTCTCACAAATTTTATAAGATCAGTAGGGACCAGCTATCATGACTTGCGAAAAATGTGACCTTGAACATTATGACAAGTATGATCTTTGTTTTGGGTTTGGTTTTGATTCGAGGAATAACGATTGCAAGGTAGTGAGACTCATGAATTACCCATGGACAGAAGATACTCCTCACGTTGAGGTGTACTCTGTTGCTTCTGATATTTGGAGAAGTAGTATCTCTGTTACAATTCCTTAAAAAACGAGGAAGGCAGTAGAGTATACAAGTTCATTTGATGTGATTGAAGAAACATTTAGAGAATTAACGTTAGCACAACAGCAGCCGAATGAAAAAGCTATTATATCAAGATTATATTACTTCCTGTGGAAGGAGGCCATTTGCTAGCTGTGGTGAGTCATCTTAGAAAAAGAAGCCGACAGGTGTTATGTATTTGGGTGATGAAATATTATGGTATTACAGATTCATGGACTGAAATATTTTGACTTTATGAGAGCATATTTAAAGTATTAGCTCTAACTAGCAGTGGAAAAGTGATCCTAAAGCTTAATGGAGGAGCTATAATTTTAGTTGATCCAATCAAGGAATTAGTTGAGCCTGTGGCACTTGCGAAAAGTTGTGAAGTTTATACTTTATCTTTTGTTTAGAGTTTGTTGTTCCTTAACAAAGCACCTGATGTTTTGTATTTCTAACAATTATTATTGAAAGATCATTGGATTGGAAGTGTAAGGTTAAGATTATAGTTTTGGTTTATATTAACTTGTTCTCTTGAGGTCTTAAAAAGAAAATTGTGATCTTTACAATCTTCTTATGAAGTCAATTAATCTCCTAACAAGGTAAAATTAATTTTTTTTGAAAAAATAAAATCATATTTACATGCGTATCGCTCTAATGAAAACCTTTATTAATATTACAACATTTGTAAATGGGTCTATCAGGTCTTTTACTAAGCACGTGTATTCTATTAGAGGCAATGGTATTGATCGGCATTAAATGTGAGTATCTCTCATTCGCGTGGTTGTGGGAGACTAGCATCTTCCACCCCCCATCCCCACACTTAAATATAATAATAAATAGTGAGAAAATGGCATAGTTTTAAAACCTAGTTCGATATTAAAACGATCTAACTCGGGGTAAACTGGTTGGATTGTGGTTGACTCGGGGTCACTTTTTTAATCAGAAAATGCTTAAAAAATTTATGAAATGAAAAAATTTCAAGAGGAATGAGAAGGAAAATAGAAAAGGAATTTAAAAAACTTCGGTTATCTTTTTTGGTTGTCGGTCATCGTTTTCAATCGAACTGCACCATCCACAAAGTCTTCACCTTGCTTCTCAGTGGTAGCTACGCAAGCCCTAAGATGTGTTTTTGTTCATTACCACACTTGTTTCAGAGTTTATTGTAACCAACCAACCTTGGAATCTCATTGACGTTTTTACTGGTGTTATACACGTTAAAATTGTCCTAAATAAAAGCTGATAAAAACGTCGTGTAAAAACAGTTCAAACTTAAGTTTTTATCATTCTTATGGTTAAAAAAAAAAAAAAAAAAAGAAGAAGAAGAAGAAGAAGAAAGAAAGAAAGAAGGAAAAGTGGAAAACCCTATTTTAAACGTTTGGGAATTTAGCATCATGGGTACTGTCGTACTGGAGTCGTCCTTAACTGCCCAAATATCACCGCTTCGCGACATCGCCATTGAGACTTGAGATAGAGGCTTTCGACAGATTCACCGACCGACCGACCCTCTTCGATTGCTCTCCTCCACTCGGGCCTGGATCCGCAGCGTTTCTCACCAGAAAGAAAACGCCGGCGGTAGTCAAGGTGCTTATTTCTCAATCTCTTCAAGTTTCACGTATATCTGGCTCATGTTTAAAGCGAATTATTTGTTGCTAAATTATTGAACGATGCACCTACAAGAACGTACGATAAATTAGAATGAAATATGAATAGCTGAAAGCGACTTGTGAAGCAAACGAACAATATATATGAATTCATCTCGTCAGATTCTCAGCTTCCCTTGTTTAAGTACTCAACACTAGACTGTTTGTAAACCTCAATCATAAAGTACGAGAAGCTTAAATATGCATAATGACGAAGAGGTTAAATTTAATATCTGCCAAGGGATATATATAGTTGAAGCAATAGCCAGGGCTCCAGGAGTCCAGGTATTTCTTGCTAAATTATTTTCCCTGTTTAAGTACACAACACTACACAGGTTTTTATTTAATTATCTGCCAAATTATTTCTTGTTAGCTCTTTGAAGCGATAGCTCATGTTCTTACTAAATTTAATTATCAACTAATATTGTGTGATGTCCAGGACTCCAGGTTTTATGGATAGCAATCAAACATATTCTATTCTAGTGGAGTGGAAAAAAGAAAAGGGGTTGAAGTTGACAATTATTCCAAAAATATTTTCAAGAAAAGCCGACCAACAACTCAAACAACCACCAATGCCATATTCAATTAGAATGTGAGAGAAGAAGCATGCCTTGATATATGTACATTTTTATACAACAATGCCATACCGTTCAATGTGCTCAAGGGTGAGGAAGCCCTAAGATGTGTGAATCTATTGCAAGGCATGGTCCAGGCTTTAAGCCACCATTATACCATGAGGCTAGAGTCAAATATGTGGAGATAAAATATGATATGATAATGGAGTTAATTGAAGAATACAAGGTTGATCCTAAAGCTTAATGGAGGAGCTATAGTTTTAATCGTTCTAATCAAGGAATTAGTTGAGCCTGTGGCACTTGCGAAAAATTGTGAAGTTTATACTTTACCTTTTGTTGAGAGTTTGTTGTTCCTTAACAAAGCACCTGATCTTTTGTCTAACAATTATTATTGAAAGATCATTTTATTGGAAGTGTAAGGTTAAGATTATATGTTTTGGTTTATATTAACTGTTCTCTTGAGGTCTTATTTATTTATTGTGATCTTTACAATCTTTTTATTAAGTCAATTAATCTCCTAACAAGGTAAAATTACTTTTTTTTTGGGTGAAAAAATAAAATTATATGTACCTGCCAATCGCTCTAATGGAAACCTTTATTAATATTACAACATTTGTAAATGGGTATATCAGCTTTTTCACTAAGTAGGTGTATCCTATTAGAGTCAATGTCATTATCTGGTACTAAATGTGGATATCTCTCATTCACAACGTTGTAGAAGACTAGCATCTTCCGCCTCCGCCTCCCCCCCTTTAAATATATCAATAAATACTGAGAAACAGCATAGTATTAAAAACTAATCCGATATGAACCCGGTCTAACTCGTGGTACATTGGTTGGATTGGGGTTGACCCGGGGTCACTTTTTTTAATTGAAAAAATGCTCAAAAATTTATGAAATGCAAAAACTTCAAGAAGAAAGATGTTTACTAAGAAAAGAAGAAATGAAAGGAAAAAGAGAAGGAAAATAGAAAAGGAATTTAAAAAACTCCAGTTATCTTTTTTGGTTGTCGACCGTCATTTTCAAGTTGAACCGCACCATCCACAATGTCTTATCCTTGCTTCTCAGCGGCAGCTGTGTAAGTCCTAACATGCGTTTTTGTTCATTATCACACTTGTCTTAGGGTTTATTGAAATCAACCAGCCTTGGAACCCCACTTCTCCCTGTTGAATTTTCCAACATTCTTCAACCATTTTCAGTGGATCCACACAATTCAAAGCGTTCGTTGTACTTGTTAACAACAATTGTGCAAGTTGCTTCATTTGCCCTAACTCACGTTTTCGTTCTTCAGCCCTAGTCAAGTCACCTTACGATAAAGTAATAGACTGTAAAAAATTGTCGAGGTTGCAAAACCAAATCATATACTCATTGTGTGAGCTTGAGATATATTTTCCTCTAACATTCTTTGACATCATGGTCCAAATGACAACTCACTTGGTTAGAGGTAGTGTGTAATTGTGAATTAATTAATGCAATCTAAAATCAACTCAATATCCAAACAATACCATGCAAGATAATAGAAAATCAATAGAGTTACAATGAAACATGCATGCAACCACAACCTAACCTAAGGGGGTTTATCATTTAAATAACTTCATTTATTACCAGTCACCACTTTTAATAAGTTATAAACTTGATAAAAAAATTATCTAATTGGATGAGTGTGTTGGAATTGGGAAATTTGCTACACTTGTGACAGACGGAAATACCAACTTAATATTAAATAATAAATAAAAATATTCTAATAAATTATTAGAATTATAGTATAAGATATTATAATAACTTAATTTTAATAATATTTTAAATTGTTTTATTAAAAATATATTTAGTTAAGAATATGTTTATTATTCTATTATATATGTTATATATATATACATATATATATATATATATATAATTAGTTTATTTATAATTCTAAAATTCGCATTACAATAATAAAAACTTCTATAAATAGAATAAAAATGAAATATAAGTATAAATAATTATATTAATTATTTTTTTTACATTTATAATTATAATTTTTGTCAAGCACGCTCTCTCCTAATTCGATGAATTTTCCTGAGTTTGGAATTTATATCTTCTATAATATTCATAGTAATCTTTGTTAAAATATACATGGGAGCTTGGCTCCCCTCCCCCATGTCTAGGGTTCGAACCCTGCCCCCTCCCCTACTATGTGTATCAAAAAAAAAAAAAATTGTTCGGTGAGCAATCCTTTTTTGAAAAAATAGTTGTCTCTATATTAACACCATTAATGTATTTCATTTATTTTAACACAGATAAATATTAATATCCATATTTATCACCCCACTTTTGGCTATTATAATTATTTATCACTCTTTTTTATAATTCAATATCAATATTTTATATTTTATATCCACAAATTATTAGTTGGCCCCCATAATTCAAGGAGTTATCATAATAATAATTTAGCCCATGAATGAAGGAGTCATCATAATCATAATTCAAACTAAATATGCAAAAAGCTTATTTTTCAAGAAATATAGTTGGCTCGTGATTATAGTAATGCTTATATACATTAACTATTCTGTTTCGTGTTCTCCATTTTTCATTGTTAGTATTTTCAATTCTTTATCCCAATATCACAGATGGTTGGCCTCATGAACTCATTAGAGATATTGACGAGCACTAGGATATCTAAGCTATCGTTGCTCGGGTTATCAAGAAGTGGATGATGACTAAAAAGATGTCACTTTTTGATGAAAAGTTAGAAGTTGCACTTACAACAATCCTTTCTTTTCCTCCTTTTGTTTGATCTTCTGTGCCTTGTGTTATATGAATTTTTGAATTAAAATTTTCTTTTCTATATTCCTCCATATTTGACTGTTTTAAGACCAGTCTTTACTTGCCTAAAGTAGAACTTGGAACTTCCCAAAAAAAAAAAAAAAAAAAGAGCGTTGTGATGAAAGAAAAACTATTGTTAGGCTTAAAGTCAAGTGGAGCAACATCAAATACTCATCTAGTAGTTTGGGCATTTTGCAATTTTTTGAAGAGGGAGATATTTTGCAACAGATTATGTATTCAAAATTAACAGTAAGAAAAGGATTTAGTTGATATTAGCGCGTATTGTGATTGAGCACTTGGGTCTTTTTCAGCCCTCTGAAGTCGAAACACATGTTGGACATGATTAGTTTTGATGATGTTAAATATAGTTGCCCAATATTGAGAACAAAAAGTTTGCATAGTATATTTATCCCTTACGTTGACAAATTCCTATACTTAATGTAGATTCAGAGATTAGAAGATATGAATTTCAATTATGAAGAATGATCAAGAAGAAGATCACTAAAGAAAATATTGAATTGGATTGATTAAGAGGAAGAAGAAGAAAGAAATTGGTTGGGACTCAAACTTCAGAAATGACAGTTTGGTACCACGAATTTTGAAATTGCCAATTTAGTCCACACTCGAAGTGCACACTCGAGTGTGCTATGAGAGTGCTGCACTGATTGCACTCTAGTGTGAACACTATTCCAGCTCCTTTGTTCGCCCCTATTCAGCGTCTTACATGAGCAAAGTTCGGTATTTCGATCATATTTCTCAAAACAAAGATCTGATTGAAGTGAAACCAATTCCATAAGAAACTATACTCTTAATGCTCACATAGACACAAAAATGATAGAATTTTCTACTTGAATTCACGCCACATATCATACATAGGTTTGGTAATTTGGGTGTATCTCACAACATACACATCCCATTGAACTGAAACTTGTGGCATATGAAACTAGACTCAAATGCCATTTCAAAAACATCAAGATCATGAGGGAAAAAAATTATCCAATGGAAGATCCTTTATTAATTTGGTCAAAATCCTCAGCATACAACGAATTTAAAGCTGATTCTTGTTGCATAGGAAAGAAGACTTAAATAGCTTTTTGGGGATAGGTAATTTGACAAATTTGGAGCTATATTAAAGACGTTGTACTTACAAGAATTTGACCTTCGTATTGCCAATATTCTTGCATTTTTTAAAGTAATTGCATTCTGGAAATTGATGTTTGTACAAGATCAATCGAGTGAACATGGTTGCCAGTAGAAGTTTGCTCTACACTTGATGTTATCCGAAAGAAATAAGTTGCACTCGAGTTCTATCGAGACGTTTAACACATAGTTGCTGCAAATCTGACAACACTTCAAGTGAATAAGTAAGCACTTGAGTGTCGAGTTATTCATGTGTATTTGCAACACTAACAATACATGTACTCGAAGTGAAGACAGAGACACTCGAGTGTAAATTCCAAACACTCGAAGTGTAGAGACACTAGAACACGAGAAATGTGCTAAAAATCATAGACTTGAAGTGCAACAAAAGCACACTCGAGCGTGAAAATTAGACAATCGAGTGTGAAGACACCCGGGCAAGAGAAAAAGAGTAAGACTCGAGGACACTCGAAGTGCAGGACAAAAACACTTGAGTTTTGCTTCAATGAATCAGCAAGGCTTTCAACGCAGATATGTTCTGAACTGATGAACACTTGAGTGTACCCGGCGCACTCAAGGAAAAGTGGAAAACCCTATTTTAAACGTTTGGGAATTTAGCATCATGGGTACCGTCGTGCTTTGGAGTCGTCCTTAGCGCCCAAATATCACCGCTTCGCGACATCGCCATTGAGACTTGAGATAGAGGCTTTCGGCAGATTCACCGACCGACCAGGCCCTCTTCGATTGCTCTCCTCCACTCGGGCCTGGATCCGCATGGCGTTTCTCACCGAAAGAAAACGCCGGTGTAGTCAAGGTGCTTATTTCTCAATCTCTTCAAGTTTCAAAGCGAATTATTTGTTGCTAAATTATTGAACGATGCACCTACAAGAACGATAAATTAGAATGAAATATGAATAGCTGAAAGCGACTTGTGAAGCAAACGAACAATATATATGAATTCATCTCGTCAGATTCTCAGCTTCCCCTCTTTAAGTACTCAACACTAGACTGTTAGTAAACCTCAATCATAAAGTAGGAGAAGCTTAAATATGCATAATGATGAAGAGGCTAAATTTAATATCTGCCAAGGGATATATATATAGTTGAAGCAATAGCCAGGGCTCCAGGAGTCTAGGTATTTCTTGCTAAATTATTTCCCCTGTTTAAGTACACAACACTACACAGGTTTTTATTTAATTATCTGCCAAATTATTTCTTGTTAGCTCTTTGAAGCGATAGCTCATGTTCTTACTAAATTTAATTATCAACTAATATTGTGTGATGTCCAGGACTCCAGGTTTTATGGATAGCAATCAAACATATTCTAGTGGAGTGGAAAAAAGAAAAGGGGTTGAAGTTGACAATTATTCCAAAAATATTTTCATGAAAAGCCGATCAACGACTCAAACAACCACCAATGCCATATTCAATTAGAATGTGAGAGAAGAAGCATGCCTTGATATATGTACATTTTTATACAACAATGTCATACCGTTTAATGTGCTCAAGGGTGAGGAAGCCCTAAGATGTGTGAATCTATTGCAAGGCATGGTCCAGGCTTTAAGCCACCATTATACCATGAGGCTAGAGTCAAATATGTGGAGATAAAATATGATATGATAATGGAGTTAATTGAAGAATACAAGGTTGATCCTAAAGCTTAATGGAGGAGCTATAGTTCTAATCGTTCTAATCAAGGAATTAGTTGAGCTTGTGGCACTTGCGAAAAATTGTGAAGTTTATACTTGACCTTTTGTTGAGAGTTTGTTGTTCCTTAACAAAGCACCTGATATTTTGTCTTTCTAACAATTATTATTGAAAGATCATTTTATTGGAAGTGTAAGTGTAATAACCCATATATTTATGAATTAAATAATAATAAATTAAATTAATTAATTTGTAATGGCTTAAGAAATTAAAACAAATAAATTAATTAAATTATATGTTTATAAGCTAATTATATATATTTACTATTTATTGTAGTTGGGCTTCAAGATGAAGCTGGTAGTTTGATGGTATTGGGGATGGTCAATGGTTCCTTTGGTGGGAAAGATGTTTTTTACTTTTGCCTCAGCCAAGTGGAAATTACTAAAACGCCCTTATGTGTTAAAAAATAAAAAGGAATGAGAACTTCAGATTTGTGGCATCGCACGATCGGGAGATGGAGAGAAATGAGACTTGTGATTTTTCTTCAGAAACCCTAGCCATCATGCGAATTTGTCCTTTATCCTTCCCAACCGCGTTCCGCCACCATCGTTGGTCTGTTCGTCGCCGGCGTCCGTCTCGTCTGGTTGGAATTCTCGCTGCAGTTATCTTTCTTTGTTTCGTTTTGGATATTCTCCGATTCAGCTGATTCTGTCCGTTTTGGCGAGAGAAGGAGCGTAGAAGAAGCTTCTGGATTTGAAGCTCCAAATCCCAACCTCATTTGCTCCTTCCTCTGTCCTCTGGCCGAATCGTCCTTCCCTCTCTGATTTCAGAATTTGTTAGTTTTTCCCCTTCAATCTCTGCGTGGCTGAAGGTGTAATTTCATTTTGAATCTTCTCCTCATCCTTGCTGGATGTGTTATAGGGATGGTTGAGGCTTGATTTGGGTAAGTTTTGTTTATGATTTTGGTAAATTTGTTGTGAAAAAGACAAGCTCAACATTTGATATTTGGGAATTTAAATTTATTATTATTAAAGATTGGAATTTGGAAATCATAGTAGATATATGTATATTACTGTTTGGAGATTGGTTGACAAAAGATTTGAAGAGATGAAAAGTTTTATTATACGGTTGGATTATTATTGCACTCAAGGTGTTTGTTAAAATGCCAAAGAGAAGAATTTGATTAGAATTTTTTTTAAAGTTGCTAGATAGATGAGGCTTGTGTATAATGAATAAAATGGGACTTGAAGGGTGTTTTATTATTGTTTTATACGTTGGATTTAGCATGTAGTTAATGTCAAATACTTCCTTTTCTATGTTGATTGTGGCTAATAATCAGGGGAAAAGACACAATAGCTGGTATATATAAGTTTCTTGGAAGTTCTAAATTGCGTAGCTTAGTGTTAAGAGGAATAGTTTATATTTACTGTATTAGCAGGTTGTTTTTCTCATATATGAAGAGATTGAATAGGTGTTTGGGGGTATCGTTGGTTAGTAAATATGGTTCGGAATTGTCTATATTGTGAACTAACTTTGGGTGTCCTCAAGGTGTTTGATAAAATGTAAAAGAAAAGACGGTAAATCAATGTGTTTTATTTTATTTTATTTTATTTATCTGAATGGTGGAAACTAAGAATGGTTATTATGAAGGGAAAAAAAAAAAAAAAAAGAGGAACTTTGCTGAGTGAGATGTTATAAGCATTGTTGTGAAGTTACAGTTGAAGTAATGTTGGATTTGTTTTGGACATTAGGAGAGGAAGGACTAAATAAGTTGGAAAATGAAGGTTAGGAAAGAGTTACACAGGTAAAAGCACTACAGGTGAGTGAATAACATCCCATTAATTTTTATCAATGACATTTGTATTAATTATTATATCTAATTTATCTATTACATGTTATAATATGATCTCATCAAGGAGAACTTGTCTGAATTGGTTTTTCTTTACTTTGATGTGGAATCAAGTAACCAATAAAATTTTATTTAATGTTATTTGTTGATCTCCTTTTATCCATTTGTTTATCAATGAGCAATGATGTTTGAAATTTAAAGAAAATCACTTGAAATACTATTTGTGAACTTCTTCTTTGGGGTCCTGGTTATGGAACAAGTGTTATGCGAAATCGGTATTGAAAGATTTTTTTGTTGTTATTTAATAAACTGACCCCGAGACATGTTTAAAAATATTTTTTGAGAGAATTTGAATACGAACGCCGGTTACTACAAGTGATCTTGTTAGTCCTTGGTGCACCACGGTTAACCTCGAGCTCGCTTGATATTCGTGGGATTTGTTCTCACGCTTGTTATTCGTGGGTCTTGTACTTGCGCTTGTTTCGTGGCTTCGAGCCGCGCTTGGTTATTTACCCTCGTGGACTGTGTGTCCACGCTTGTTTTCGTGGCCTCTATGCCGCGCTTGGTTATTTTCCCTCATGGACTGTGTGTCCACGCTTGTTACTCCGTTCTGTTGAGGTCCTAGAAAGATGAGGTTTGAAAATTATGTTTTAAAATGATTATGCTACATCGAAGGTTTTACTACGTATTTGGATCACTACTAGAAAATTGTAAAATAGCGACGGAATTTGCGACGGAAAATGAATTCCGTCGCAAATTACGACAGATTTATAGGTCCGTTGCAAAATTTTGCGACGGAAAACGAAATCCGTCGCAATTTACGACGGATTTTTTTTCCGTCGCAAAACTAAAAAAAAAATTGGTTTCTTGGTGGGAATAAGCCGCTTTGTTTTGCGGCAGAAAATGAATTCGTCGCAAAATTTTGCGACGGAAAACAAAATCCGTCGCAATTTGCGACAGTTTTTTTCCGTCGCAAAACTACAAAAAAAAAAAATTGGTTTTTTGGTGGGAAAAAGCCGCCAGGTTTGCGACGGAAAATGAATTCCATCGCAAAATTTTGCGACGGAAAACAAAATCCGTCGCAAAACTACAAAAAAAAATTGGTTTTTTGGTGGGAAAAAGCCGCCGGTTTGCGACGGAAAATGAATTCCGTCGCAAAATTTTGCGACGGAAAACAAAATCGTCGCAAAACTACAAAAAAAAAATTGGTTTTTGGTGGGAAAAAGCCGCCCGGTTGCGACGGAAAATGAATTCCGTCGCAATTTGCGACGGATTTTTTTTTCCGTCGCAAAACTCAAAATACGATGATTTAAGTCCATTTCAAGTCCGTCTGGTTGTCTTCTTGCGCGTTCGGAGTGAAAATCGCGTGGGTCTAAGATGATGATCCTTCTTCCATCCTCCTTCTCGTCCTTTCTCTCGTCGCCGGCGACCTCCACCGTCCTCCCATAGTCGCCGGCGACCTCGGACCTCCACCATGAACCCACCGTCATTCTTCAACCTCTACTCCACCGGAGACACAGAGACGCTAGAGATCAGACTGAGGGGCGCCGCAAGAACGAACCTGGACCTTGGACTTCCTACCTCCACCATTTCCGCCGACCATAGACCTTCAACATCACCGTCAGCCACCATCCTTGATTCACAGCACCTTCAACTCTCTTCCTCTCACTCCACCATTTGATTTTTCCTCGTTCATCGTCTTGCCTCCTTGACCCTCATCGACTTTCCCTCTCATTTTCCATTCCTCTTCCACCACCTATGCCCTACACCTTCACGGAATTACCACGAGACACCCTTCACCGTCTTCCTTCATTCTCACACTCACCTTTCCCTTAAAGTCGACTTTGCCATTAGCTTCAATGGACATTTTGGTTGGGCAATTGATCTCGGTGGCTATGTGTGTACGATTCTTTATTTCTTGGTGGTGGAGAATTGTGCTTGAGTTCCAAAGCTTCAAAGGGAGTTCATTTTGTTCAATTCATTTTCTCTATTTACATTTTAATTTCCTAGTTTTAGGATTATTGTTACGTAATGTTTGAGACTTAGTTTATCCGTTTGGAAAACTTTGTGGATTGAACCTATGTGATTGGATTGAATTTTGTGGTTTGTTGGATTTATAAATTTGTATTTCCTAGATATTAGAATCTTCCTTTTATAATTCTTAGATATTAGGATTTACCTTTTATAATTTTTAAATATTAGAATATGCCTTTTATAAGGATCGGCCTAAATCAATCAATAGATTATAGAATTTGAATTTTGTAATTGCTTTTATGTTTTATAATTCCTAGATATTAGGATATGTGTTTTATAATTCCTAGATATTAGGATTTGCAATGGGAATAAACATTTTAAAAAAAATTATTTTTTTTAAAAAAATGAAAATTACCGAGCGGAATTAAAAATCCGTCGCTAATATAAAAAAAAACGAAAATAAAAAAAAAATTAAAAATAATGATTTGCGACGGATATTTCTCGTCGCAATTTGCGGAATTTCGTTTTTCCGTCGCAATTGTGGCGACCTTTTTTTGCAACGGACTAATTCCGTCGCAAATACGTTTTTGCGACGGATTTTTTCCGTCGCAAAAAAGTGATTTTTTTTGTAGTGGATTTATTTGATCCACGATATTTTAAATAGCTTCACTCTTGTTTATTATTGCCATATTGATATTATTTAAAGTTAAATCTATTTAAATTACTCTCATTTGTATTTCTTTGAGTTTTATAAATGAGACATTATTCACTGGAAAAAAATTTCGCCTCAGATGGCATTGCAAACCTTGCATCTTCAATTTGAACGGTAGAGAGACTGTCATTGCTGATCGACCTTGTCAATATATTAGTGGATGTAAAGTTGATTTTTCATTTATACATATATTATCATCTGTAGTTTAGATTCTCCACGTAGTCTAGAGGTAGGATCCTTGTCTTTCCCTTGTAAATTGGAATGTTTGTATATATATATATATATATATGTTGTAGTGGAGCATTGCTCCAAATGTTATTATGAGTATTGTTTAATGTTTGTATATAAGTTTAAGGCTTAAGGAATATGAGTTCACTCATATTCCGTGCTGGCCACCCCTTAATTTTCAGATCGTGACAGTAAGGTTAAGATTATATGTTTTGGTTTATATTGACTGTTCTCTTGAGGTCTTATTTATTTATTTATTGTGGTCGTTACAATCTTCTTATTAAGTCAATTAATCTCCTAACAAGGTAAAATTATTATTTTTTTTGGTGAAAAAATAAAATTATATTTACCAGCCAATCGCTTTAATGGAAACCTTTATTAATATTACAACATTTGTAAATGGGTATATCATCTTTTTCACTAAGTAGGTGTATCCTATTAGAGTCAATGTTATTATGCGGGTACTAAATGTGGGTATTTTTCATTCACAACGTTGTAGGAGACCAGCATCTTCCGTCTCCCTCCCCCCCTCTTTAAATATAACAATAAATACTGAGAAACAACATAGTATTAAAAACTAATCCGATATGAACCCGGTCTAACTCGGGGTACATTGGTTGGATTGGGGTTGACCCGGGGTCACTTTTTTTAATTGAAAAAATGCTCAAAAATTTATGAAATGCAAAAACTTCAAGAAGAAAGATGTTTACTAAGAGAAGAAGAAACGAGAGGAAAAAGAGAAGGAAAATAGAAAAGGAATTTGAAAAACTCAGTTATCTTTTTTGGTTGTCGACCATCATTTTCAGTTGAACCGCACCATCCACAAAGTCTTATCCTTGCTTCTCAGTGGCGGCTATGCAAGTCCTAACATGTGTTTTTGTTCATTATCACACTTGTCTTAGGGTTTATTGAAATCAACCAGCCTTGGAACCCCACTTCTCCTGTTGAATTTTCTAGCATTCTTCAACCATTTTCAGTGGATCCACACAATTCAAAGCGTTTTTTATACTTGTTAACAACAATTGTGCGAGTTGCTTCATTTTCCCTAATTCACATTTTCGTTCTTCAGCCCTAGTCAAGTCACCTTACGATAAAGTAATAGACTGTAAAAAATTGTTGAGGTTGCAAAACCAAATCATATACTCATTGTGTGAGCTTGAGATATATTTTCCTGTAACATTCTTTGACATCATGATCCAAATGACAACTCACTTGGTTAGAGGTAGTGTGTAATTGTGAATTAATTAATGCAATCTAAAATCAACTCAATATCCAAACAATACCATGCAAGATAATAGAAAATCAATAGAGTTACAATGAAACATGTATGCAACCACAACCTAACCCAGTGGTGGAACACCATTCCCTAGGCCCTGATCGATCTTTTAAAATTTGTTGGAATATATTTGTATTTATTATATGATATTTTATTTGGCCACAAATTTGGCCCCCTAATTTTTTATCTTCTCTAAGGATAATGTTTGTTTCATTACTCATTATTTTGTGAGAGGAAAGTAAAATTCTTGTTTGAGATCGAAAAGATTAGTATCATTTTATATATTGTTTTAATTTATAATTATCTGTTATTATTTGTTTGTATTTTCCAAGTTATTGATACTATTTAGTAAATACTTCTTCCGGGTCTTTATTTAAGGAACCAACTAACAATTCTCACAAGTCAATAAAAACAATTAAAGTAATTAAATTTGTCCTAAAATTTAAGTAATTTTAAATATTATCCCTATTAATTACACTAAACTCTAATATCATATTAATTATTCTCTTTTTTTTCCTAAAAAAAAGAGTAATAATTAATTTTTATTAATTATTACTCTCACTCACTAGCTTTTTAATTATGGGTATACATAAAAAAATATATATAATACTATTTTCAAACAAGCAAGTGTTTTATAAAAAGAATCAAATATACTTGTTAGTTGGTATCTTATAATGAGAATTAAATAGAGTAGTTCAATATGTTTATTTTTGCCTTGGCTAAAAAAATTTGGTTCCGCCTTGACCTAACCTAAGGGGGTTTATAATTTAAATAACATCATTTATTACCAGTTACCACTTTTAATAAGTTCTAAACCTGATAAAAAATTATCTAATTGGATGAGTGTGTTGGAATTGGGAAATTTGCTACACTTGTGACAGACGGAAATACCAACTTAATACTAAATAATAAATAAAAATATTCTAATAAATTATTAGAATTAGAGTGTAAGATATTATAATAACTTAATTTTAATAATTTTTAAATTTTTTATTAAAATATATTTAGCTAAGAATATATTTATTATTCTATTATCTATGTTATATATATATATATAATTAGTTTATTTATAATTCTAAAATTCGAATTACAATAATAAAAACTTCTATAAATAGAATAAAAATGGAATATAAGTATAAATAATTATATTTGTTATTTTTTTGCATTTATAATTATAATTTTTGTCAAGCACGCTCTCTCCTAATTCGATGAATTTTCCTGAGTTTGGAATTTATATCTTCTATAATATTCATAGTAATGCTGTTAAAAACCGTTCGGTGAGCAATCCTTTTTTGAAAAAAATAGTTGTCTCTATATTAACACCGTTAATGTATTTCATTTACTTTAACACCGATAAATATTAATATCCATATTTATCACCCCACTTTTGGCTATTATAATTATTTATCGCTCTCTTTTATAATTCAATATCAATATTTTAATTTTATATCCACAAATTATTAGTTAGCCCCATAATTGAAGGAGTTATCATAATAATAATTTAGCCCATGAATGAAGGAGTCATTCTAATCATAATTCAAACTAAATATGCAAAAAGCTTAATTTTCAAGAAATATAGTTGGCTCGTGATTATAGTAATGCTTATATATATTTGTTAGCTCTTGTGTTTTGATGATTACAATTTACAAGTTGTTAAATTAAATAAGCAAAGAGCATGGCAAATGAATTTGATAATGTGTCTTCAGTATGTTACTCGAGCAAAGAATAATGTTTGCTCGAGCAACATCGTGTGTAAGGTATATCAGATGTGAACTGATAAGACCTTGCTCGAGCAGACCATAAGGTCTTGCTCGAGCAACATCGAGCAAGCCTCAACAAGGCATCAGCAGAAGCATACTAGAGCAGAAGGAAAAAGCATGCTCGAGCACTTTGCTCGAGCAAGCTTAAAAGGTTGCTCGAGCACCATCGAGCAACTCCGTGTGTTTTGCTCTCTTTGAAGTCCCTACTCGAGCATGGAAAAAGTCTTTGCCGAGTAGCATGCTCGAGCAAGCACAAAATCTTTGCTCGAGCAAGGTCGAGCGATAGGTGCTTCTCTCGGCGAAAAAGGTTGCCCGAGCATGGTTTACATCATGCTCGAGCACCATGCTCGAGCAAGCATTAAAACATGCTCGAGCATCAGCGAGTATCAAGTCTTTTCAACTGAGTTATGAAGGCTTGCTCGAGCAAGCTTTGGAAGCATGCTCGAGCAACAGCGAAGCAAAGGGGATTTAAACTGATTTCAAAGAGCTTGCCCGAGCATGATATATTCATGCTCGAGCAAGGAAGTTTTCCTGCTCGAGCATCAGCGAGCAAGATGTATTTCTTCAAAATTTCAAAGGAAATTGCTCGAGCAAGCTTGGACCTTTGCTCGAGCAACTTCACCTTGATTTCAAAATCACTGTGTTCGAAATTCATGAATTAGCGAATGGATTAATACCTCTTCTAATTATTACTGATTATGCTTACCAAATGCTATTAACCAATTTGTTCATGAGTTTCAGATCATTTAGACATAAATTACCGGTGAATTTGAATGAATCAATCTCAGCTGTTAGAAACATTAAATGCTGCTACCTAAACCGTGATATTCTCGGAGACTGATGTTCTGAGCCAAGTAAAGCCTACTATGATATTCTTCTACTTTGCATTTAATGCCATCTCACAATGGATATAACAAAAAGAATGAAAGAGAATGTTCACGGTGCACATTCCATCTAAGACGGCGAAATCCTCAACAAATACATCATCTGTCTAACGGTCGTATCCAAGAGACTCAACGGATACTTCATGAGCTTCAACAACGGTCTTTAATGGAGACATCTATAAATACGAGAAGCATTCAATTCGCCAACCATCGAAACGCTGCGCAATCAATTCGAGTTTAATTAAATTTGCTGTTTCATCTGTTTATCAACTGCACTTCAGTGTTCATTTATTTACTAACTCGTGAGGAGTATTTAAAAACTTATTTCATTGTTAAGTTTGCATCTTAAGGTTGAGGAACCTTAAGAGAGGGTGCATCAATTACAACTTGTAAGGGGGAGTGGAGTCTGAGAGTGAGTGAATCATCCTTCGTTTACAGAGTCTGTAATTGTTTCTGAAACTTAGTAAAAACCCAGGGTGTTTCTGGGGACTGGACGTAAGTTAGTATATTGGACCGAACTAGTATAAATTGTCTTGTGTTCCTTTATCTTATTAGTCTCTATTTTGTTTATACACAAGAAAAGATTTGAAATTTTCAAAGATAACCTATTCACCCCCTCTAGGTGATATTCCACCTTCAATATTAACTATTTTGTTTCGTGTTCTCCATTTTTCATTGTTAGTATTTTCAATTTTTTGGCCTTATGAACTCATTAGAGATATTGACGAGCACAAGGATATCTAAGCTATCGTTGCTCGGGTTATCAAAAAGTGGATGATGACTAAAAAGATGTCACTTTTTGATGAAAAGTTAGAAGTTGCACTTACATCAATCCTTTCTTTTCCTCCTTTTGTTTGATCTTTTGTGCCTTGTGTTATATGAATTTTTCAATTTAAATTTCTCTTTTCTATATTCCTCCATATTTGACTTTTTTAAGACCAATCTTTATCGCCTAAAGTAGAACTTGGAACTTCCCCGTTGTGATGAAAAAAAACTATTGTTAGGCTTAAAGGAGCAACATTTAAAAAAAAAAAAAAAAAAAAAAAAAAAAAAAAAAAAAAGAGCGTTGTGATGAAAGAAAAACTATTGTTAGGCTTAAAGTCAAGTGGAGCAACATCAAATACTCATCTAGTAGTTTGGGCATTTTGCAATTTTTTGAAGAGGAGATATTTTGCAACAGATTATATATTCAAAATTAACAGTAAGAAAAGGATTTAGTTGATATTAGCGCGTATTGTGATTGAGCACTTGGGTCTTTTTCAGTCCTCCGAAGTCGAAACACATGTTGGACATGATTAGTTTTGATGATGTTAAATATAGTTGCCCAATATTGAGAGCAAAAAGTTTGTATAGTATATTTATCCCTTACGTTGACAAATTCCTATACTTAATGTAGATTTAGAGATTAGAAGATATGAATTTCAATTATGAAGAATGATCAAGAAGAAGATCACTAAAGAAAATATTGAATTGGATTAATTAAGAGGAAGAAGAAGAAGAAAGAAATTGGTTGGGACTCAAACTTCAGAAATGACAGTTTGGTACCACGAATTTTGAAATTGCCAATTTAGTCCACACTCGAAGTGCACACTCGAGTGTGCTATGAGAGTGTTGCATTGATTGCACTCTAGTGTGAACACTATTCAAGCTCATTTGTTCACCCCTGTTCAGCATCTAACATGAGCGAAGTTCAGTATTTTGACCATATCTCTCAAACCAAAGATCTGATTGAAGTGAAACTTGTTCCATATGAAACTATACTCCTAATGCTCACATAGACACCAAAATGATAGAATTTTCTACTTGAGTTCACGCCACATATCATACATAGTTTGGTAATTTGGGTGTATCTCACAAAATACACATCCCATTGAACTGAAACTTGTGGCATATGAAACTAGACTCAAATGCCATTTCAAAAACATCAAGATCATAAGGAAAAAAATATCCAATGGAAGATCCTTTATTAATTTGGTCAAAATCCTCACCATACAACAAATCTGAAGCTGATTCTTGTTGCATAGGAAAGAAGACTTAAAGAGCTTTTTGGGGATAGGTAATTTGACAAATTTGGAGCTATATTGAAGATGTTATACTTACAAGAATTTGACCTTCGTACTGCCAATATTCTTGTGTTTTTTTAAAAGTAATTACATTCTGGAAATTGATGTTTGTACAAGATCAATCGAGTGAATATGGTTGCCAGTAGAAGTTTGCTCGAAACTTGATGTTATCTGAAAGAAAGAACTTGCACTCGAGTTCTATCGAGACATTTAACACATAGTTACTACAAATCTGACAACACTTCAAGTGAATAAGTAAGCACTCGAGTGCTGAGTTATTCATGTGTATTTGCAACACTAACAATACATGTACTCGAAGTGAAGACAGAGACACTTGAGTGTAAATTCCAAACACTCGAAGTGTAGAGACACCAGAACCTGAGAAATGTGCTAAAAATCATACACTTGAAGTGCAACAAAAGCACACTCGAGCGTGAAAATGAGACACTCAAGTGTGAAGACACAAGGTCAAGAGAAAAAGAGTAAGACTCGAGGACACTCGAAGTGCAGCACAAAAACACTTGAGTATTGCTTCAATGTCTCAGCAAGGCTTTCAACACAGATATGTTCTGAACTGATGAACACTTGAGTGTACCCAGCAGCACTCAAGTGTTAGTCTGATGCTTCAGTTCCAAAACGTCTCCGAGAATTCAGAAATTTTTGTTATCATCTGATTACACTTGATTAATACTCATACTACTTCTCAATGCTACTAAACATATTTTTTTATGAGTTTCAGATGATTTGAATCATGGATTACATGAAAATCTTCAAAAGCAAGATTTGTGTCAAAACATTAATTATAATTGCAAAAAACAGAGCACACACGGAAGCTCATTTAGAGCAGGACAAATGATCATCTCCTGAGGCACCCATTCCGGTGAAAGTGAAAGGGACCCAACCTAAGCAATCCTAGAGCAGACCCAAAGGATTTCGTGTTGCAACAAAGCGAAAACGATTGAATCTCACTTTCTGCCAACAACTCGATATGTGACTAACGGAAAGCTTCTAAGTCTAACAGATAGTTTGAATACTCACAATGAAAAACTTAAACTTTCACAGCGGGCATATTCTAAGACGGGAAGATTGTGCTCAACGGTCAAATGTTCTTCATTGAATACAAATAGTGAAGCATTTCATGGAATGAGAAAGACGACAAAATAGTTAAATGCATCAATGACTATTTCTCTCCGACAAACGAATGCTCACAACGGACAAATGACAGTTGCCTATAAATAGAGAAGCATTCAAGATAGAGAAAAAAAAGGAAACAAATACAGAGAGACTATGCCCACAATGTGATACTTTGAGTCTTACGAAGCTTTGTAATCCTACTCCTACCTTGTACTTTAGTGTTTATCATCATTTACTTCATTTAGAGAGAAGTATACTTCATTATAATCATTATATCTAAGAGTTACTCAAGATTGGGTGATCTTGACTTGGAAATAGATTGTATCATTACAGTGTGTAAGGGGGAGTCTTGATCTCAGTGAGAGATTTATAAACGGCTTCACAAGTGCCCGACTGAACTTATGGGATTGTAGTGGTTCTCAAGCACCCGGTTAAATCTTGAGGAAGACTGTGGATTTGAAATCTTAGGAGGAGCCTGGGGACTGGATGTAGGTCATCACGGATTAAACGGAACCAAGATAAATCACAGTTTACATATTCTCTTCCGATATCTCTTATGTTTCCATATATACGTTTTGAACAACTCACTATGAATTTATAATTCATTACTTTCATACGGATTATTTTTACTGAGATGCGAAAAGATTTACAAAGTTTTAAAGTTATTATCTTACAACCAATTCACCCTCCTCTTGGGTGCCAACCAATTCTAACAACAAATGCCTCAAGTTCCTCGACGACATTGATGTAAGCAGATTAAGTTCAAAACAATGATGACTTTCTAATAGTTCAATCTTTAGGTCTTCAATCACTCCTTCAAAGAGAAAGAAGATAAACAACACTCCATTAGCTGATAAACGACACTCCATTGGCTGACAACGAGGATGTGAGATTATCTGATATGCCCACCCCTACCTTCAAGACGAACAAAGAAAGAATCAATAATATAAAAATAGAAAAATGAATTTCCATGTGTTGTTTTGAGTTTTCGAATGTGTCATTTTGGCAATCTAGGTTTCAAGTCTACTTTACTTTTAATTGTGTTCAGCATTTTGCATTATATTAGGCTATACTCTTATAGTGTGATATATCTTCCTTTTGGAATTTTTTGCCACTTATGAATATCCTTTCGTCAGAATATATACACTGAGCTACCATTATTTATATTATATTAATGATAATTTTTTTCGGTTGAAGTTATATTGATTAATAATTTATAAGTGCATACAATATGTTAATTAAAATACAATTATGGTTTAAATAAAATTTATTTGGGTCAAATTCGAGGATGCATGGGGCACTATTTTTTACTTGAGAAATGAGAAATTAGATGATTTAAACAAAAGGGAAAAATCACCAAAATCAACAAAAAAATGTAATGTAAAAATGAAAGCTAACCACAACCAAAACGTTAAAGTTAACACTTCATGTGGAGAAAAAGTAAAGAGAGGGGCTATGAATTTTCTATATAATTAAGTACATTATCAATATTATTAGGAGGGCACAACTGATTTAATTGCTTAATACACCCAATATGAAAAAAAAAATATAAATAAAGGAAATAATCATCTATAAATTATAACTTGGGATGACAATGTCACTATTTCTAAATGAAATCAATATCCATATTTTTCATCAATAATAAAGAAAATTTAAGAAATAATCAAATCTTTTTCAAATATGATTACTTAATCAATCAATTATGAAGAAATATAAAAAAGAAAATTAGGAGGAAAACATCTATAATGGGAGGATGATGTCACTATTTTTAAATCAAATCATCAAATAAATAATTTGCATAAAAAATAAATTAAATTTAAGAAATAATCAAATCATTTTTAAGCATGATTATTTAATCAATCAATTTTGAAGAAATATAATATATTAAATTATAAAATAATCATCAATAAATTGTATTTATTGATTAATGGATCTAAACTGAATCCCTAATATTTATCATGTTTTTTTGAAAATAAAACTATAATTTTGAATTATGATAACTCTTTGATTTATGGACATAATTTTGAATTATGATAACTCCTCCCCCAAAAAAAAAAAAAAAAAAAAAAAAAAACTGAACACTAATTCACATTAGAGAGTGTTGTAGGTTTCCAATTGTTTTGTTATATTCACATTAACTAACACTAATTTCGTTTTCATTGTTTGTTTCTTTTTTGTGCAGTGATGTTTCCCCTATTTCATTCTTGTGATAAGGTCTTAAATATTGGTCTCATCAATATTTATCGACAAACAATATGTTTAGGACTTTTAGTATAAAAATATACAGGTTATTTAAAATAAATTATTATAACACAATTACATGATTTATTATGCTTACAAATAAATATTTTTTATTGTGCATATAATAAAAAGATTGTCCATTCATAAAGATTAAATTATATGATAAATATTACATATCTCACAAAACAATGATTTGGAACCATAAATTGTCATTTTGTGCCTTCAGAAGTTTCAGAAGCTTAAAATGCTATATATATCATTCCCCGTGCAATGCACAAGTAGCACTACTTGTTTGTTAAAATTAGTGGTAAATGATGTTATTTAAATGCTAAATATATTTAAAAGCGTTACCAACCACATTTTAAGTTTAGTAAAGTTCTCACACTCTCACCCAACTAGTCACACTTCCCCAAGTTAGAACTTATTAAAAATAATAAGGTTATTAAACTCAGACCGTTCATTGAATCGGTTGAGGTATTCAGTCAAGGGTTAGTGGGTCAAACCTAAGTTAAACGGAGCTAATTCTAGGCAAAAAAATGGGGAGAAAGTGAAGACTTTAGGGTTATTAATATATAATTATAGAGAAAATAAAAAAAAAATCCTTTTTTAAAAAAAATAAACTGGGTTAGTGCCTAAACAAAACAAGTTTACAAACCGGTTCGCCGGTTTCCTTACCGAACCGATAGGTCCAGTTCGGGTTTAATAACACTAAAAAGTAATAATAAATAAAGTTATTAAAATAGTACACACATTTATATATGTTGTCAACCACATTATAAATAGGGAAAATTATAATAAATGACCTAAGAAAAATTATATTTATTAAGAAAGACCATAAAAATTGTAATTATTTTAAAGGACCAGAAAATAAAACAATAAAATAGAAAGACTAAATTGCCTTTTGCCAGATTTCCTATATTCTCTCTAACGAATCTGGAGTGATTGATGGATAATAACAAATAGAGACTAATTCGTATAACATTGTTCTTTTTTGATTGCATAAATTTAAAACTAACGCTGACTTTTTATATTTCATATCAGATTAAGCTGCAGTTACTGAAAAAGTTCTTGAATCGATGTGAGTAGTCTTTACTGTCCAAGAGCAAGAACCACTGCAGTAACCAAGGGTATGAATCGTGTGATCAAATTGTTTTGATTACAGACATCGAACATACAATCTTTTAGACTATTTTGAAACTATATAATAGAATTAGTATAAAGGAAGAGGAAATGTAATGCACTGGTTTCTAATTGAATCAAAGCAGAAAAAAGGATATGACCATTTCTCAATCCCAAAACAAAACTCAGACATAAGTGTAATAACAGCTATTATGTTTTGCAGCAGCAACTGCAGCTTAATTTGATATGGAATATGAAAAGTCATGTTAGTTTTAAGTTTATGCAATCGGAAAAGAGCGATATTATTTGAATTGTTCTCTATTTGTCATTATCCATCAATCACTCCAGAATCGTTTGAGAGAAATATAAGAAATCTAGTTAAAGGGCAATTTAGTCTTTCTATTTTAATGTTTTAATTTCTGATCCTTCAAAATAACTACCATTTTATGGTCCTTCTTAATAAATATTATTTTTCTTAGATCTTTTATTATAATTTTCCCTTATAAATATAGTGAATTTCTCACACTACTCAATTAATTGATCGATCTCTTCTCTCACTCCATTAAGGGCCTATTAGTTTTAAAACAATTCAAGAAAAAATCAGAAAGTTTTAGGAAAATTATTTTACATCCTAAAGAAGTCCAATAAGAGAGAAAAAAAAATATGATTTTTTAGGATTAATTTTGAGAATTATTTCATGGATAAATACAAAAGTAAAAAAGGGAAAATGACAGAAAAATACTATTTAAATTAAAAAAAAAAACACCAAAATGTCTACTAAATTAATAAAAGAACAAATAGGTAATCTGGTAAGAATTTGAAATTTTAAAGTTTGGGTGTTAACAATTTAAGTATAGAATTAGCTACTTGTATATATCTAAGTTGTTAATTGCTATTCTTAAATTGTTATGGTTTTTATTGAAGTTATCAGCAGCTAAACTTCAACTCTCATCAAATTACCTATTTATCCTTTCGTTAATATAATCGACATTTTGAGTTTTATAATTCAAATTGTAATTTTTTATATTTTTTCAAGAAAAAAAGGACAAAGAAATAGCACTTGAATAAGTTTAGAATAATAATAATAATAATAAAAGATTGAAGCATAAGTGCATAACCCTCAATCGGTTGAAATTTCAGGTCTAAAATCGGCTGGAAAGGGAATCACACCCACGCGCGTGTCCTCTTCTCCGAAACTATTTTGCTGCACCTGAGAAAGGGATCGGAGACAGAGAAGCGAATTAGGGCAAGAGGGAGACTGTGAGAAGAGGAACCAAAGGGCGTGATGCTAAGAAGAAAGGAGGAGAGGAAGAGAAGGTCGTAATTTACAGCAATTGACAATCTAGGTCAAGGTAATTCATGTAAACCTCTTCCATCTTCAATTTCTTCGATTGGGAGTGACAAGAGCAATTGAAGCTTGATTCTGAAGAGGAAGAACCGTCGATTAAAGGTCTTAATGGTATTTAAGAGTAAATTAAAGATGATAATCATGATTGCATGTGTTTGTTCGCTATGGGTTGTGATGACCTAAACAGTACCTTACCGTTTCAGTGTCTGTCCCGTTGGGTTTCAAGTCTGAGCTTGGAAAATTGTTACTGTCCTTTGGTTGCTGAAACAAGGGTATAGTAGTCATTAATTTTTCTTTGAAGAAATATGTAATTTGGTTTCTGCAACATTTACCTTTGTGAATAAATTCGTAGATTTATTCTTCTGTACAGATTTGTCATTCAAAATTTGTAACTTGCCAGTTGCTCCACATGTATTGACATTGTCTGTCAAAGTTTGTTCACATTTTGGTCCCCTAGAGAGAGCAGCATGTACTGAGTAACAAGCTTTTAGTGGGGAAATCTGAGTACTAAAGTGTTGTAAGGCATGCCTTGTAGGGACGTATTTGTGTGTTTGCACGCAGGTTTAAAAATATGCTTAGAAATAAGCAGCTCTCTCTTTGTCTGTGTTTGTGTGAATTTTGAATGGGACCATCCAAATTAAATCTAATCAGTTTTTAATCTCATTTCAGAAACACCGAAATGGAATTCAAGATTATGCACAAAATCTAAAGGAGGCTTATGTGAATGCACAAAATCAAAACAAAAGAGGGCCCAACACGACACTTTTGTTCGACAGAGGCATATCTGCATCAACTAGAAGTAGCAACTCCACTCCAATATGTCTAATCATTTTCCCCTAGAAATAGTGGAGGAAATTCTTCACAGACTTCCCGTCAAGTCTATTGTGAAATGCACCTCCGTTTGCAAAGCTTGGAACTCTCTCATCACTCTTCAAACTTTCATTTTTGATAATCTCAACCGCACAATTCAAGCTCCCAATCACAACGGCTCCTTCTTTTTTCATTTTAGAAAACTCATATCGCCTGATGACCCACGTTCTCTGTATCAGGAGGAAACTTACTCGTTGTACTCCTCTGTTAATCAGCAGACTGATCAACTCTCTGTTGAGAGGTTCCCACGCTCTCTTCTATTTGAGCCTAATCGTTATACGCTCTTTGTTGGCGCATGCAATGGCCTCGTATGTTCTATTGACTATTCACCTTTAGAATCCTCTACTATCATTATCTGGAATCCCTCACTTCGGAAATATATCGTGCTTCCCAAACCAATCACCACCCGCAAGAAACGCGGCCGTCAATATTTAGGCGGCTATGGTGACCCCAAGTATGATATCTTTTTTGGGTTTGGTTTTGATTCCAGGAATAACGATTACAAGGTAGTGAGACTCATGAATGACAGATGTACAAAAGATACTCCTTACGTTGAGGTGTACTCTCTTGCTTCTCATATTTGGAGGAGTATCTCTGTTACAGTTCCTCAATATTTCCTCGATGCTACTGCGTGGTTATCCTCGGTGTTTCTGAATGGCGCATTACATTGGCTTGTTTGTCGCTATGCAGCCTACGATGAGGCCGCCTACGATGAGGAAGGCTGTAGAATATACTACAGGTTCATTTTATCATTTGATGTGATTCAAGAAACATTTAGAGAATTAACGCTACCGCAACAGCAACCGAATGAAAAATCTCTTATGTCAAGATTACTTCCTGTGGAAGGAGGCCATTTGCTTGCTATGGTAAATCATGTGTATCTGAAAAGGAGGAGAGAACGTGTGTTTTGTATTTGGGTGATGAAAGATTATGGTGTTACCAATTCTTGGACCGAAATATTTTGCTTGGATAGTGGACTTTATGGGGGCATATTTAAAGTATTAGCTCTAACTAGTAGTGAAAAAGTGGTCCTGATGCTTAATGGTGGAGCTGTAGTTTTAGTTGATCCAATCAAGGAATCGGTGGAGCCTGTGGGAGTTGCGAAAGTGTCTGAAGTTTTTGTTTCATCTTTTGTTGAGAGTTTGTTTTTCCTGAACAAAGAACCTGATGTTTTGTCTTTCTGACCACGATTATTGTAAGATCGTGATATTGCAAGTGTAAGGTTAAGATTATATGTTTTGGATTTATTGTTATCTTGAGGTCGTCGTCTCTCTTTTTATATTGAATTAGTTAAGGTGATTTTTTATTGTGCTCAATGTTCAATTGTTGCCCATCAATTTTATGCGATTCCCCTTAAATATATAATTTTATGCTGATCGTTGGGCTAGGGACTCTAGCTTCAGTTCTATTTTTATTGAGCATTGTCCTTATTCCTTGAGGGCGTTAGTTCTACAAGATCGTATGGGATTAAATTCCCCCTCTGTTTAGTTTTAATTTAAAGGCTATGTCTCCTTTCATTTTAAAAAAAAAAAAAAATAATTGCGGTTGAATCCTCAGCTATAGGCACTTTGCTCAAAAATAAAATTGCATTTACTTGCCAATTGCTCTAGATAACTCAAAAAATTGAATAGAGAATAAATAGTTAGTTGAAATTCATGCATTTTATTCAATAATTAAATAATATTACATCTATTATCTTACATGAGGGATAACTGAGAGAATGTCTGATCATTTTCTGTGCTTGTCACATTTATTATTATTATTATTTTGGTCAAAATAACAGTTATTATTGAAAGATCTTGGTATTGTAAGTGTAAGGTTACCCACTTGCTTCGTTCAAGACTTCTTCGTTCTTTGCCAAAACCCAAGGTGAGGAACGAACTGAAGCTAGAATGGAATCCATAAAGTGGAGTCTAATTGAATCAAAGCCATACGTAAGACCCATGATAAAGCGTCACCAGCTTGATTCACACACCCAGGTTTATCTTCAATGGTGAAATTGTATCCTAAAAGCTTCGGAAGACAAGCCTCTTGTTCTGGCCGGTTCGAATGACAAAGTGCCGACCAAATAAGTAGTGACAGCACTTAGCTACGGCGGACGTAATAGCATAAAAGTCCCAAACATAGGCCGATTGTGACTGCATGCAAGGTGAAATTTTCTTGGAGAAGAATGCGATCGGATGCCCGTCTTGACTAAGAACAGCTTCAATCCCGACGCTTGAGGCATCTGTTTCATGAACAAATTGTTTTTTGAAATCAAGCAATCGCAGAACTGGTGCTAAAACCAAGTGGTGCTAAAATCAAGCAATCGCCTAAATTATATCCGATTAAAACAGATGAAAAATATTTTATCAAAATAATGTAGTTAGTTGGCGTCGCCTAACGCGACGCCATTCAAATTGAGTGACGTCACAAGTGGTGACACCACTCAAATTGAGTGGCGCCCAATTGCTAAAAAAAAAAAACAAAAAAAAAATTAAGTATTACTAAAAAATAAAAATATAATATATAATAATAATAAATGATAAAAAAAAGTGGAATAATTTAAATCTCTACTTCATTTAATTTAGAGTTAAAAGAAAGAAAGTATGGAGCTGAAATAACTCACTAAGAATGCCCTTTAAAAGATTATTTGTACAATTTGGTTATAACAACAAATCCCAAAACAGGGGATCTATATATTTATTATAATCAAGTGAATAATCAAGTAATGCACGCGTGGAGCGTCCATTTGACTAATAAAAATTTACAATAACAAATACATTATTAAGTCACTAATTAATTATTCTTTAACTAATTAATTAGTGAATTAATTATTTAAATAATTATTATTCTCTATTTAAGCTTATCTTATCTATTTTAGGGTACTTTATAAATAAAAATATACAACATATTTCACAAAATATTTTTATTAATTCACTAATTATTATTCTCACAAATTTCTTTAATTAAATTTAGCTAATAATATTTTACAATTTATATATCAAATTATTAATGTACAAAATATTAAATAATTAGTCATCTATCTTAAGGTTTATAATAAATTCACTAATTAATTAATTTACTAATTAGTCTTGTATCCTAAGGTTTATAATAAATTTTAAATATTTTAATTCCCTTAATTATTAATTAAAATTATTATTTACTCTTTTTATTATTTATAATTAATTACAATTATTAGTTATAATTTTAAATATAATTATTATTATTTTTAAATAGAAGTGGCGTCAATTCAATATATAATTGAATTGGATTGACGCCACTAAGTGGCGTCAGTGTTTAGATGCTACTGTCACTAGTGGCGTCAGGGCTTAGTGGCGTCACCACTCGTAATACCACTAGTGGCGTCAGTCAACTCGCATGTTTGATTGCATTATTTTGATAAAATATTTCCTATATGTTTGAATCGGGTGCAATTTTTGATAAAAGTTGATACTTTGGTGCTTTTCCCCTTCAATTGACACACATTAGTGGGTTGAGGCCAATCCTCAATTGCCTTAACTTTTAAATGATCCGTCGCTACTCCTGCCTGAGATATTTGATGTCCCAAATAGTCAATCTGTTGCTGGCCAAAAGAACATTTGCTCATCTTAGCATATATATATGGTGTTGCTTCAAATACTGCAAAACAGTCTACAAATGTTGTGAATGTGTTTCCCATGAGGGGCTGTATATTAAGATATCATAGAAGAAAATAAGCACGAACTTCCGCAGAAAAGGTTGAAAAACAGAGTTCATAAGCGCCTGAAATGTTGTCGGGGCATTTGTGAGACCAAAAAGCATGATAAGCCATTCGTATAATCCTAAATGGGTTCTAAAAGCCGTCATCTCCCTATCTGATTCCTTCATTAAGATTTGATGATAACCTGAGCGAAGATCCAGCTTCGAATAATAAACAGAATCGTGTAGTTCGTCCAATAGTTCATCGACTGCAGGCATGAAAAATGCTTCCTTCAGAAATGCTGAGAAGAGGTAGACACAACCGACTATCCTGGAGAGGGAATAATAGCCTTGGAGCTGGAGACAAACATCGAACGAGGTTCAGAGTGAGACTCGACAATCGAAGACGGACCACTGGCAGTCGACACATAAGAAAAGAGGCGAGCCAAATCCATAGCACCTAAAACAGAGGAGGGACGATGAACCAGAACATCCCGGCGAACTTCGGGTGACAACCCTCCAATATAAAAGTCAAGAAGAGCAAGCTCAGTTAAATCCTCTGTACAATTGGCCAATGATAAGAACTTAGTGTTACAATCCGTCGAAGAACCACCCAGACTAGCTTGAGTCAATTTGAATAACTGAGAACGTGCACAATCAAATTTAGTAGGTCCAAATTTTGCTTCCACTGCTTGTCTTACATCAGCCAGTTAGGAATATACCCTGCCTTTTCTTACATCTGGAACCAAGGTAATACGTCACCATCAAATTGCACTGAAGCAATGATTAAATGGTGGGGATCCTGAATATCAAAGTACTTCAAATATTGCTCTGCCTTAAAAATCCAATGAAGATCATTAGAACCATCGAATCGGGGAACATCGAGCTTCAAGGTTTTACTGACTGGCGTCGTATAGCTAACCGGATGAGCTACCGGAATGAACTGATGCACTCTGATCAGATCGGCGAGAAATGTCAAGTGCGACGGACTGTATCAGAGCTTCCAGCTGAGTAAAACGAGTGTCCATATGATCGAAGGGACCATTGAAGTAATCGAAACGACCGTCGATTTGCTCGAAATGAACTCTAGCTCCATCAAGGAATTCATTAACCTTCTTAAGGTCAGCTTGCATATCTTTCAAGCGAGTGTCCTCAGCCATGAGAAAGCACCAATTGCTATGAACTAATTGACAGAAGGTAAATAATGATAAAGATTCAAAATATATGTATTGATATAATTAACAATAACAAATTCCAATGATTCACGGGATTAGTATTAAAGATAATGCAGCTAAGAACAACACAACGATCAACAAGAAATCGGAATAATCCGCCAGAGAGAGATGATTCACCAAAAAAATCTACACTCTCATGCATGACCACTTTTGTTTTTTTTTTCATCAGAATTCCTCATCCAATTCTCGTAATTTCCATGTAGGCTTTCTGGACCTTTGGGTGCGCCTGACTTGTACACTTTTTGGATTGGTTTCATTATTTGGGCTCGCCATCTCTATTCCATTTGGATCCATTACACTATTTGATCTATGCTTTAAGTTGTTGAAACAATGGTTTCATATCTGGCATAAGAGTTGAAAAGTTTGAGGAAAATTATTCTGGGTAGATCGAGTGGTTAAGGAATTAAAAAGGAATGTTGATACTATATCTTATATTGTTGTTTGTTGACAGCTTTAGGATCTGAATGGTCGAAGTTTGAAATTAAATTATACTGCGGTTTTCTCTTGACTTTGTAAACAAATTTCTTTTTCTTGACCAGAATAAAAAACGCTGTTAACAAATGAGAAGTTGTTTACCACAATTGTTTGAGAAATTGTGATGGGATCATTCTATTATAATTTAGGGTTATTAATTTAATTTAGGGCATGGATCCGATAAAAGTAAAACTGACCTAGATCTGGGAAGAAAGAGGGAGAGAAATAGAAATCTTAAAATACTTATTATTGAATCCCTAATTAAATAAAATTGAAGTATCTTTGTTAAATGTTCGTTGCCAACTATCTTTAAAATTAGATATATTATTTTAAGCCGTATGAGTGATGGAAGTTGGGAACCTATACGCCTCTCTAGGACTGGCCCTCCTATCTCGCATCTCTTTTTTGCGGATGATATCTTTTTGTTTACAGAAGCTAATATGGATCAGGTAGAAGTGATTAATAGATGTCTGCAGGTTTTTTGTGATAGCTCGGGTTTGAAGATCAATCAACAAAAAACTAGAGTATTTTTCTCAAGTAATGTTAGCCGTGTGAGGAGAAACGAGATGTGCAAAGCCTTGAGATTTCAGATTAGAAATGACTTGGGCAAATACCTCGGTGTCCCTTTACATCACAATCGTGTGACCAAGCATTCATATAACTATGTTGTGGACAAGGTTCAGACGAGGTTATCAAAATGGAAGGCTAAAACTCTCTTCAGCCGGACGGGCCACGCTTGTGGCTTCAGTAACTACAGCGATCCCAGGGTATGTCATGCAAACATCCCTTCTGCCAGCTAGCACATGTGATTCATTAGAAAAGTTTAATCGGCATTTCTTGTGGGGTCAATCCGAGGAGTAGCGGAAAATTCCCTCTAGTTGCATGGGATACCATCTGTAGGCTGAAAACGCATGGTGGGTTGGGGCTCCGCCACACGAAACTCTCTAACCAGGCGTACTTCATGAAACTAGGGTGGTGTTTAACGGCTAAAAGAGATGCACTATGGGTTAAGGTCATCCGTAGCAAGTATAATTGTGGGACCGACCTACTCCCGAAGGTTGATAAGGACAAATCGTGGTCTAATATATGGAGTGGTATTAAGCGCACTTGGGATACGGTGTCTGAGGGTACTGAGATATTAGCGTCTGGCCAACCGAGATGGAGGTGGGACAAGACGGGCGTGTTTACGGTAAAATATGCTTATCACGCCATCAGTAATAATAATCAGAGACCTGATCCAATATGGGGTAAGATTTGGAAACTAAGGGCTCCTGAGAGATGTAAGATGTTTATGTGGCTTGCTATCCATAAGCGGCTACTGACTAGTGACGCGAGATTTAAACGGGGCCTGACTACGGATGCAAGGTGTCCGCTGTGCAAGGAAGATCGGGAATCCATGCAACACGTCCTACGTGACTGTCCAACAACAATTGATTTGTGGAAGAACCTCGTTCCCATTTAGATGTGGCAGAAGTTTTGTGGTTTGAATTTTGACCACTGGGTTCAATGGAATTTAACCTCTTATGGTACGAGCAAACCTTCCGGGGAATGGAAGCATATGTTTACCGTTGTGTGTTGGTGGCTGTGGAGGCGTCGTAACAGTGTTGTCTTTGAAGGTAAGCAGTCCTCAAACCTTCAAATTATTTCCAGCGCATATGCCATGTTAAGCAGCATGGAGGAGGCCCGTAGCAGGATCTTGCAAAATCACTTCCCAGATGTGGGAAAAAACGAGAAGGTTGAGCACTGGAAACCACCTCCGGCGGGCTGGGTTAAACTGAACACCAATGGGGCTTGCTCTTATCTATCATCGGGAATAGCGAGTGGAGGGGTCCTGTGAGATGAGCATAGTAATTTCTGAAAGGTTTTGTATTTAAGGGAGAGAAAGGGGATAGCTTGACAGCTGAATTATGGGGTTGTCTTCATGGTCTTAAGCTGGCCTGGGATATGGGGTTTCGGAATATCTGCCTGGAGACTGATTCTATGGAAGCCATCGAGTTGTTAAACAGATCAATGAATGATGCACACGAGGACTGGAACCTTATTGCTGAGATAAAGAGTGTATGCTCCAGGGATTGGAATGTTGAAGTATCTTGGATTAGCCGATGGGCGAATTTGGCTGCTGACTTACTGGCTAAAGTAGGACTCTCCATGATGCCAGGACTGCAGATTGTGTCGCACGCTGCTCTGGGCCTCGAGGGGGTGCTTGCAAAAGATAAAATGTAGTTCTTTGTAGTATAGAAAAAAAAAAAAAAAAAAAGATATATTATTTTAACTATTTTAATAATATCTTTTCATATCCTTCAACACTTAAATTTAAAAGCTAAAAAAATTTAAATTTAAAAGTATACCACTATGATTCTATTTATAAGTCCAGTTTGACTAAATCTCACATACCAAAGAGAGGAAAGCATCTCAATCATTATGGAACAAATTTCCAACTTTATCCTCATTTATGAATGGGTACCTTTTAAAATTTATTGTCAAATTTTTCTCATCTTTTTCTCTTTCCAACATAACTAGCCAATCTCTCTCATCATCATTTCTATGGGAAAATTGTTACAATCTCATTTATTTGGTCAAAATGGACTTATAAAAAGGACCAAATTTTTTACTCAGAGTGGACTTATAAATAGGACCAGAGTGGTATCTTATTTCCCATATAAGATATACCTTTACGAAAAATAAATTGGTACCTCTAATTCAGAAGCCCTTTTCCACGAGTTGACATAGCTCTACTCACATGTTTATTTCGTAAATCCTAAAAATTATTCTTCAAAAATTAATCCAAAGACACAAAGTAAAGTACTATGTCAGATCATTTACCCCGAGAAGTTGTGTTGGAAATTCTTGAGAAACTCCCTGTCTAGTCTCTTTTGAAATTCACCTCTGTTTAAAGAATTAACGTTACCACAACAGCAGCAGCTGAATTAAAAAAAGCTAGTACTATATTAAGATTACTTCCTGTGGAAGGAGGCCATTCGCTAGCTGTGGTGAATCATCTTAGAGAAAGAAGCTGACGTATAGGTGTTATGTATTTGGGTGATGAAATATTATGGTATTACTGATTCATGGACTGAAATATTTTCCTTGGATGACAGACTTTATGAGAGCATATTTAAAGCACCTGATGTTTTGGCTCTCTAACAATTATTATTGAAAGATCATTGTATTGGAAGTGCATGGTTAAGATTGTATGTTTTGGTTTATATTAACTGTTCTCTTGAAATCCTTTTTTTTTTTAAAAAAAAAAAAAAATGTGATCTTTACAATCTCATCAAGTCAATTAATCCCCCAACAAGTTTTTTTTTTTTTTTTTTTTTTTTTTTTTTTTGTGAAAAAATAAAATTATATTTACCTACGTATCGCTCTAATTCTTTATTAATATTACAACATTTGTAAATGGGTCTATCAGCTTTATTACAACATTTGATATTAAATGTGAGTATCTCTCATTCGCAACACTGTGGGAGACTAGCATCTTCTGTCCCCCCCCCCCCCAAACAAAATATAATACTTTCTCCCGTACAAATTATAAAAGTTAGTTGATTTTTTTGGAGAAATTAAGAAAACTAATTAAATTATTTTAGAGTATTTTTACTTTTTTTTTTTTCAAACTAATTAGTTTGACTAATAAACTAATTATAATATAAAGATATATAACATATAATATGATTAAGTAACTTATTCAAACTTCTTTAATCTCTCCAAAAAAAGTCAACTAGTTCTTATAATTAAGACCAGAGGTAGTAATAAATAGTGAGAAATGGGATAGTTTTAAAACCTAGTCCGATATGAAACGATGTAACTTGGGGTAAACTAGTTAGATTGCGGTTGACCCAGGGTCACTTTTTTTAATTAAAAAATGCTTAAAAAATTTATGAAATGCAAAAACTTCAAGTGGAAAAAGGGCTATTCTCCTATAGCGTGATATATCTACCTTTTGGACATGCCTATTTAAGTTTGAGTTTATGATTTTTTGCCACTTATGAATATTCTTTGGTCAAAATATATACACTAAGCTACCATTAGTTATATTATATTCATGATAATTTTTTTCAGTTGAATTTATATTGATTGATAATTTATAAGTGCGTACAATATGTTAATTAAAATGCAATTATGGGAATGTTTAAATAAAATTGATTTGGGTCAAATTCGAAGATGCATGGGGCACTATTTTTGACTTGAGAAATGAGAAATCGGATGATTTAAACAAAAGGAAAAAATCACCAAAATCAACCAAAAAAAATGAAATGTAAAGATGAAAGCTAACCACGACCAAAATGTTAAAGTTAACACTTCATGAGAAGAAAAAGAAAAGAGAGGGGGTATAAATTTTCTATATAATTAAGTACATTATCAATATAAATAGGTATAGGAGGGCACAACTCATTTAATTGCTTAATACATCCAATGTGAAAAAAATATAAATAAAGGAAATAATCATCTATAAATTATAATTTGGGATGACAATGTCACTATTTCTAAATGAAATCAATATCCATATTTTTCGTCAATAATAAAGAAAATTTAAGAAATAATCAAATAATTTTCAAATATGAAGAAATATAAAAAAGGAAATTAGGAAAAAAATCATCTATAATGTGGGACGATGATGTCACTATTTTAAAATCAAATCATCAAATAAATAATTTGCATCAACAATAAATTAAATTTAAGAAATAATCAGATCATTTTTAAGTATGATATTTAATCAATCAATTTTGAAGAGATATAAAATATTAAATTATGAAATAATCATAAAAAAAAATTTGTATTTATAGATTAATGGATCTAAACTGAATCTCTAATATTTATCATGTTTTTTTTTAAAGTAAAACTATAATTTTGAATTATGATAACTCTTTGATTTATGAACATAATTTTGAATTATGATAACTCCTCGATTTAATCCAAACAAGACCAAACACTGATTCACATTAAAAGAATGTTGTAGGTTTCCAACTGTTTTGTTATATTCACATTGACTCACTCTAATTTTGTTTTCATTGTTTGTTTCTTTTTTGAAGCAATGATGTTTCCCCTATTTTATTCTTGTGATAAGGTCTTAAATATTAGTCTCATCAATATTTATCGACTAACAATATATTTGAGACTTTCAGTATAAAAATATACATGTTATTTAAAATAAATTATTATAACACAATTACATGATTTATTATGCTTACAAATAAATATTTCTTATTGTGCATATAATAAAAAAAGTTGCCCAATCATAAAGATTAAATTATATGATAAATATTACATATCTCACAAAACAATGCTTTGGAACCATAAAGTGTCATTTTGTGCCTAAAAAGTTTCGGAAGCTCAAAATGCTATGCTATATATATCATTCGTTGTGCAATGCACAAGTAACACTACTTGTTTGTTAAAATTATTGGTAAATGATGTTATTGAAATGCTAAATATATTAAGAAGTGTTACCAACCACATTATAAGTTTAGTAAATTTCTCTCACTCTCATCTAATCAGTCCAACCTCCCTAAGTTAGAACTTATTAAAAATAATAAGTTTATTAAACTCAGACAAGTCATTGAATCGGTTGAAGTACTGGGTCAAAGGTCGATGTGAGTCAGACTTGAGTCAAACCGAAGCTAACTCGAGGCAAAAAAAAGTGAGAAAGTGAAGATTTTGGGTTATTAATGTGTAATTATAAAGAAAATAAAAAAATCAATTTAAAAAAAAAAAAAAACTAAATCGGGTTAGTGCCTAAACCGAACAAGTTTATCGACCGGTTCGGGTTTCGACCAAACTGGCAGGTCCGGTCCGAATTTAATAACACTAAAAAATTATAATAATTAAAGTTATTAAAATAGAGAATACATTTATATATGTTGTCAACCACATTATAAATATGGTGAATTTCTCACACTACTCAATTAATTGATAGTTCTCTTCTCTCACTCCATTAAGGGCCTATTAGTTTTAAAACAACTCAAGAAAAATACTTAAGGGTAATCAGAAGGTTTTAGGAAAATTATGGAAAATTATTTTACAGCCTAAAGAAGTCAAATAAGAGAGAAAATTTTTATGATTTTTTAGGATTAATTTTGAGAATTATTTCATGGATAAATATAAAAGTAAAAAAGGGAAAATGACAGAAAAATACTATTTAAATTTTAAAAAACACCAAAATGTCTACTAAGTTAATAAAAGAAGATAAGAATTTGCGATTTTGAAGTTTGGGTATTAACAATTGAAATATAGGAATTAGCAACTTGGATATAGAGATTGAAAATTTAAACTCCCCAAGTTGCCACTGTATATATTTAGTTGTTAATTGTTATTTTTAAATTGTCATTGTTTCTATTGAAGTTATCAGCAGCTAAACTTCAACTCCCACAATATTACCTATTTATCCTTTTGTTAATTTAATGGGCATTTTGAGTTTTATAATTCAAATTGCAATTTTCTATATTTTTTCAAGTAAAAAGAAAAAAAGAAGGACAAAGAAATAGGGCTTTTTTTCTAATTTTCCCCTTTTTAAATAACTATTTAACAAAATACCCCTGTTTGGAAACTATTTAAGTATCTACCCCTGTTTAGTCGACTAATGCCCTCATTTAGTCGACTAAAACGCGGCTCAATTTTTTGGTTTTTTTTCCAATTTGCCCCTTTTTAAATAACTATTTAACAAAATGTCATTGTTTGGAAACTATTTAAGATCTCACTTGTTTAGTCGAGTAATTCCATCATTTAGTCGACTAAAACGCGGGCTCAAATTTTACAAAATCCGCGATTTAGTCGACTAAACCATGTGATTTAGTCGACTAAATCGCGGGGGACATATTTTTTTCAAAATCCCCGCGATTTACTCGACTCAATCGCATGGTTTAGTCGACTAAATCGCGACAGAAGGGTTTTTTAAAAACCCTACTCGATTTATTGTTATTTAATATTATATATAATATATAATATAACATTCCACTTCAATCATTCACATGTTGGGAGACCTTGGCATCCGATGCATCCGAACAAAGAAGGGAAGTTGGAGGTACGAGAAAAACAAAATGTTATTTTATTATAATAATATATTATTATATTACTTTATATTTTGTTATATTTTATACATAAGTGGAGGTGATTATATTATATATATATATATATTCTATTTGGAACCAGAAATCAATTTGTATATTTATTTAGATTATATATATATATATATATATATATATATATATTCTATTTACACAAATCAATATATATATTATCCAAGTTAATATCATCAAAAGCCAAAATCTTAAGTTAAATAGTTGATAAAATTACTCATTTTCATCCGTCGATACATGGTTTAATTAAATATATGAGGTGGGACCCAGAAGCTTAAATTTTTCAATGGGCTGACAATCTTTTCACATTAAATTTGTTGAAAAGAAATTTGTTTTTTAATTATTGTTATTTTAAAGTTTGAATTATTGTTTCTAGTTTTGTAGGAGTTTCAAATAAGTAGCGGTTTTGTTAGGATTGTTTCCTACTTTCTTGCTAAAAGTTATTTCCTACTTTATTGCTTTAAGTTGTTAATTTTGATAAAAATCACATCACCTACCTCTCTAAATTCAAAGTTTTAATCAGATATTTCTGACGTTATATATATGTGTGTAGTAGCAATAATATAGCCAGTTCGTTTGATAATATAAGCTTATTATTCTAGCGTACCTTGAATTGCACTTTTTATTTCTTTGTAATTATATTAAACGAATTAATAAAAATGTCAGGCATACAAACAAAAAACTATAAACTTAGTCAGAATAACGGAAAAAATATTCATTTTTAAACCGACAAAATATTACTTAAATTTTCTCCATAATTAATAACCCGATGTACTTGTCCTCATTTAGTCGACTAAAACGCGGGGCTCAATTTTTTTAAAAATCCTGTGATTTAAGTTGTTTTTGTGCTAAAAATTGTTTCCTACTTTATCGCCTATAATGTAGGATATATATACATATATTTTGGTAGAAATATTTATTGTATTTTTGCTAGACACCGACAAAATTTAGTTTGTTAAGAAACAAATGATTCGTTATTAATATGTGTTGCCGACAACACAAAAATGCAATCCAAAAAAAAAAAAAAGAAAAAAAAAGAACCCCATTAAGCAAGTACATCGGGCTATTAAGTATGGAGAAAATTTAAGTAATATTAAATCGGTTTAAAAAATTTGAATATTTTGTCTTTTATTTTGACTAAGTTTATAATTTTTTTTTTTTTTTTTTTTGCATGCCTGACATTTTTATTAATTCGTTTAATATAATTACAAAGAAATAAAAAGTGCAATTCAAGGTAACGCGGAATAATAAGCTTATATTGTCAAACGAACTCGTTATATTATTATTGCTGCTATACGATATATATATATATAACGTCGATATATCCGATTAAAACTTTGAATTCAGAGAAGTAGGTGATGTGATTTTTATGAAAATTAACAACTTAAAGCAATAAAGTAGGAAACATCTTTTAGCAAGAAACTAGGAAACAATCCTAACAAAACCGCTACTTATTTGAAACTCCTACAAAACTGGAAATAATAATTCAAACTTTAAAATAACAATATTAAAAAACAAATTTCTTTTCAACAAATTTAATGTGAAAAGATTGTCACCCATTAAAAAATTTAAGCTCTTCGGGTCTCACCTTATATATTTAATTAAACCATGCATCGATTGATGAAAATGAGTAATTTTATCAACTATTTAACTTAAGATTTTGGTTTTTGATCATATTAATTTAGATAATATATATTGATTTGTGTAAATAGAATATATATATATATATATATATATAATATAATCTAAATAAATATACAAATTGATTTCTGGTTCCAAATAGAATATATATATATATATATATAATATAATCACCTCCACTTATGTATAAAATATAACAAAATATAAAGTAATATAATAATATATTATTATAATAAAATAACATTTTGTTTTTATGTACCTCCAACTTCCCTTGCTGTTCGGATGCATCGGATGCCAGGGTCTCCCAACATGTGAATGATTGAAGTGGAATGTTATATTATATATTATAATATTAAATAACAATAAATCGATTAGGGTTTTAAAAAAAAACGACTTAAACCATGCGATTGAGTCGAGTAAATCGCGGGGATTTTGAAAAAAATATGTCCTCGCGATTTAGTCGACTAAATCACATGGTTTAGTCGATAAATCGTGGGATTTTTAAAAAATTAGTTACATGTTTTAGTCGATTAAACGAGGACATTAGTCGACTAAACGAAGGTAAATGTTTAAATAGTTTCCAAATTAGAAAAAAAAAAAACCAAAGAAATAGCATAGCCTTATTGAAAAACTTTAGGATAATAATAAGAATAATAAAAAGATTGAAGCATAACCCTCAATCGGTTGAAATTTCAGGTCCAAAACTATTTTGCCGCACTGCAGACCTGAGAAAGGGATCGGAGACAGAGAAGCGAGTGAGGGCAAGAGGGAGACTGTGAGAAGAGGAACCAAAGGGCTTGATGCTGAGAAGAAAGGAGGAGAGGAAGAGAAGGTCCTAATTCACAGCAATTGACAATCTAGGTCAAGGTAATTCATATAAACCTCTTCCATCTTCAATTTCTTTGAGTAGGAGTGAGAAGAGAAATTGAACCTTGATTCTGAAGAGGAAGAACCGTCGATTAAAGGTCGTAATAGTATTTAAGAGAAACTTAAAGATGATAATCATGATTGCATGTGTTTGTTGGCTATGGGTTGTGATGACCTAAACAGTAGCTTACCGTTTCAGTGTCTGTCGCGTCGGGTTTCAAGTCTGAGCTTGGAAAATTGTTACTGTCCTTTGGCTGCTGAAACAAGGGTATAGTTGTCATTAATTTTTCTTTAAAGAAATATGTAATTTCGTTTCTGCAACATTTACCTTTGTGAATAAATTCGTAGATTTATTCTTCTGTACAGATCTGTCATTCAAAATTTGTAACTTGCTAAACTTGCTAGTTGCTCCACATGTATTGACATTGTCTGTCAAAATTTGTTCGCATTTTGGTCCCCTAGAGAGAGAAGAACGTTCTGAGTTACAAGCTTTTAGGGGGGAAATCTGAGTACTGAAGTGTTGTAAGGCATGCCTTGTGGGGACGTGTTTGTGTGTTTGCACGCACGTTTAAAAATATGCTTAGAAATAAGCAGCTTTCTCTTTGTCTGTGTTTGTGTGAATTTTGAAGGAGACCATCCAAATTAAATCTAATCAGTTTTTAATCTCATTTCAGAAGCACCGAAATGGAATTCAAAATTATGCACAAAATCTAAAGGAGGCTTATATGAATGCACAAAATCAAAACAAAAGAGGGCCCAAGTGCCCAACCCAACACTTTTGTTCGAAGAGGCATATCTGCATCAACCAGAAGCAGCAACTCCATTCCAATATGTCTAATCATTTTCCCCCAGAAATCGTGGAGGAAATTCTTCACAGACTTCCCGTCAAGTCTATTGTAAAATGCACCTCCGTTTGCAAAGCTTGGAATTCTCTCATCACTCGTCAAACTTTCATTTATGATCATCTCAACCGCACAATTCAAGCTCCCAATCCCAACAGCTCCCTCTTTTTTCAATTTAGAAAACTCATATTGCCATGTTCTCTGCAGCTGGAGGAAACTTACTCATTGTACTCCTCTGTTAATCAGCAGACTGATCAATTCTCTGTTGAGAGGTTCCCACCCTCTCATCTATTTGAGCCTAATCGTTACACGCGGCTTGTTGGCGCATGCAATGGCCTCGTATGTTCTGCTGACTATTCACCATTAAAATCCGCAACTATCATTATCTGGAATCCCTCACTTTGGAAATATATCGTGCTTCCCAAGCCAATCACCTCCTGCAAAAAATGCAGCCGTCAATATTTTTGCGGCTATGTTGACCCCAAGTATGATATTGTTTTTGGGTTTGGTTTTGTTTCCAGGAATAACGATTACAAGGTAGTGAGACTCATGAATGACAGATGTACAAAAGATACTCCTCACGTTGAGGTGTACTCTCTTGCTTCTCGTATTTGGAGGAGTATATCTGTTATAGTTCCTCAATTTTTCCTCAATGATCACTCGTGGTTACCCTCGGTGTTTCTAAATGGCTCATTACATTGGCTTGTTTGGCGCTATGCAGCCTTTGATGCGGCAGCCTATGATGAGGAAGGCGTTAGTCTAAACTACAGGTTCATTTTATCATTTGATCTGATGCAAGAAACATTTAGAGAATTGACGTTACCGCAACAACAACCAAATGAAAAAGCTGTTATATCAAGATTACTTCCCGTGGAAGGAAGCCTTTCGCTTGCTCTGGTAAATGATGTTTATATGAAAAGGAGGAGCGAACATGTGTTTTGTATTTGGGTGATGAAAGATTATGGTATTACCAATTCATGGACCGAAATATTTCGCTTGGATGATGAGACTTTATGGGGGCATATTGACAGTATTAGCTCTAACTAGTAGTGGAAAGGTGGTCCTGACACTTAATGATGGAGCTATAGTTTTAGTTGATCCAATCAAGGAATCGGTGGAGCATGTGGGACTTGCGAAAATGTTTGAAGTTTTTGTTTCATCTTTTGTTGAGAGTTTGTTTTTCCTGAACAAAGAACCTGATGTTTTGTCTTTCTAATCATGATTATTGTAAGATGGTGATATTGCGAGTAAGGTTAAGATTATATGTTTTGGATTTATTGTTATCTTGAGGCCGTCTCTCTTTTTGTAGCAAATTAGTTGGGGTGATTTTTTATTGTGCTCAATGTTCAATTGTTGGCCATTAATTTTATGTGATTCCCTCAAATATGTAATTTGCGGTTGGATCCTCGGCTATAGGCACTTTGCTCAATGATCTGATCAAGTCAATTCATCTCTTAACAAAAATAATATTGCATTTACTTGCTAATTTCATTAAACAATCGCTCTGCCCCACATATCATTTAAAGGGAACTAAATATTTTAAAAAAAATTGAATAGAGAATAAATAGTTAGTTGAAATTCACATATTTAATTCAATAATTAAATAATATTACATCTATTACTTATATGAGGGATAACTGAGAGTATTTTTTATATTTATTGTTCTCTTGAGGTCTTCTTTCTCTTTGTACCAAATTATTTTCTATTGTGCTCCATGTTCAATTGTTACTTATCAATTTTATGTATGAAAAAAACTTTGCTCCATTTTCTGATCGGTCAATTCATCTCGACAAAGTAAAATTATATTTTTTTGTGAAAAAATAAAAATACATTTTCTGGCAAAAAAAAGTTACATTTTCTTGCCAATTTCTCTAAGTAATTTTCTTCGTATTATTTTATTCTTTTTAATTTATATAAGTTGAATTTTAAAAGCTCATCGGGATTATAACAATTCTCAAAGACTTAAATAGTGATTTCAAATTTACAGGTTATTAAATGTAAAGTTGACTTTGATATTAATTTTTAAATTCAGGTTGCTATAAAATTTATTTACTCTATCCTTTTGTATTATACGTCACTTTTAACTAATTTACACATACTAATAAAATAGTTGAAACTTATTATTGGGAAATCCATCTTAAATACCATTTGAAGTTTAAAATTTCAAAAAGGTGAGTCCAATATGCAAAAACGTAAATCCATACCTCACGACCAAATATGAGTTTTAAAATGTTGGTGCATTTCCAAACTAACCTCAATTATAAATGGAAATAATAATAATAATAATAATAATAATAAGCTACTCTCACCTAAGAAACCAGTTAGTTGGCCATTGGAGCTTCAATACCGCACTGGTAAGCAACTACTACACAAGAGATATTGATCCAACTGGTTCGTTCCACAACAATCGAACTAAATGTATTAGCGATCAGACCGAGCTCCATGATAATCATGAGATCGCTAATAGTGATTTAAGTATGAAACATTGGCCTAAAATAATCAACTTTATATATATATATATATATATATTGTTTTTTTTGGTAATAAATTTGGCATAAAATATATTATTTAAGTCTTTTTTATTTGATGAAGGCTTTTTTATTATTTATATTTGAAAAATGACAATTGAGAATTTTTGAAAGGAATTAATAACAATTGATGGCTTCTATTCTTGATTAATTAAAATGTTATGAAGGAACATGGTCTTTATTTGCAATTACAAAACAAATAACTTTATGAAATTACTTTTATTGTCAAAACAAACGAATTTAGGAATAAAAACTAATACAGTAACTAAAAACATTTCCCTTCTATTAGGGATAAAGAATTTACCACATTCAAGACACCAGGGTAAAATTATCAAATTAATATTAACTTAATACTTAACTTTTGGTTTGGTTAAAGATAAATGTGAGAGATTTTGCAGATTTTTTAAAAATATCAAAAAGTATGGTCAAGAATTTTTAATTAATTTTTTTTTTAACATATTCTCTATACTAAAATTTTATATCTTTATTTATTTATTTATTTTCCACAATAAAACTCATAAAAATACCTTTTTATCTCCATCCAAATATAGAAACATTAAAATATATTTAGAAGCATTACCAACGACATTACAATTTTAGTAAATTTCTCTCACGCTCACCCAATTAGTCAAACTTCCCCAAGTTAGAACTTATTAAAAATAACAAGGTTATTAAACCCAGGCCGGTCATTTAAACTGGTTAGGTCTTGAATCAAAGGTAAGTAGGTCATATCGAGTCAAACTGGAGCTAACCCTAAGCCAAAATAAAGTGGAATTTTAGGGTTATTAAAATGAAATTATAAAGAAAATAAAAAAACCAATTTAAAAAAAAAAATTAAACCAGGTTAATGTGCAAACCGAACTTGTTTAGTGACTAGTTCTCTAGTTTCCTAGTTGAACAGTGCTGGTTTGAGTTTAATAATACTAAAAAATAATAATAAATAACAATATCAAAATAGTAAACATGTTTATAATGAATTTTTCACACTTTCACTCTCTTTTCTCACTCAATTAAGGGCCTATTCGTTTTAAAACAATTCAAAAAAAATAGTTAAAGGTAATCGAGAAAGTTTTAGGAAAATCATTTTACAACCTACAGAAGTCAAATGAGGGAGAAAATTTTTTTAATGCTTTTTAGGATTAATTTTGAGAATTATTTCATGAATAAATACAAAAGTAAAAAAGGGAAAATGAAAGAAAAATACTATTTATTTTTTTTTTTTAAAAAAAAAACACACACACACACACAAATGTAGTGAAAGAACAAATAGGTAATCCGGTAAGAATTTGTGATTTTGAAGTTTGGGTGTTAATAATTTAAGTATAGAAATTAGCAACTTGAATATAGAGATTGACAACTTGATCTCCCTGATATATCTAAATTGTTAATTTCTATTCTTAAGTTATCATTGCTTATATTGAAATTATCAACATCTAAACTTCAAAATCTTATATTCTCACCAGATGACCTATTTGCTCTTTTACTAATTAATTAGACATTTTGAGTTTTTATAATTCAAATTGTATTTTTTTTTTCATTTTTTTTTCAAGTAAAAAAAAGGACAAAGAAATAGCATAGCCTTATTGAATAAGTTTAGAATACCAAAAAAAAAAAAAAGATCGGTTGAAATTTCAGGTCCAAAATCGGTAAAAAAGGGAATCACACCCATGCGTCCTCTTATACCAAAACTATTTCGCCGCACATCAGACCTGAGAAAGGGATCGGAGACAGAGAAGCGACTGTGATAAGAGGAACCAAAGGGCGTGATGCTGAGAAGAAAGGAGGAGAGGAAGGGAAGTCGTAATTCACATACAATTGACAATCTAGGTCAAGGTAATTCATATAAACCTTTTCCATCTTCAATTTCTTCGATTGGGTTTATATTGGGAGTGAGAGGAGCAATTGAACCTTGATTCTGAAGAGGAAGAACCCTCGATTAAAGGCCGTAGTAGTATTTAAGAGTAAATTAAAGATGATAATCATGTTTGCATGTGTTTATTGGCTATGGGTTGTGATGAGCTAAACAGTAGCTTACCGTTTCAGTGTCTGTCGCGTCGGGCTTGAACATGGAAAATTGTTGCTGTCCTTTGGTTGCTGAAACAAGGGTATAGTTGTTCTAAGTTTGGAATTTATTAAAATTAGTTGTAAATGACAGTTATTAAAATGGTAAATATTTTTAAAAACGTTGCCAACCATGTTATAAGTGTAGTAAATTATTTCTCACACTCCCACCCCATCAATAGAATTTCCCTTAGTTGGAACTTGTTAAAAATAATAGGAAATGACGTTATTAAAATAATAAATATCTTTACCACCAATGCTGTTAAGGAAGTTGCAAGTGTAGTAATTTTTCACGCCCTCACTCAATTAAGGGCCTATTTTAACAATTCAAGAAAAATACTTAGAGGTAATGTGAAAGTTTTAGAAAAATTATTTTAGAGGCTAAAAAGGTAGAGCTAGGAATAAAGGTCATCCCCTTACGGGCTCGGCTTAAACGGCCTGGCTATTTAGGCTCGACTTCTGTAAAAACCCGCAATTATGAAGCTTGGCCCTTATACTAGAGGGGTGAGGGACCTAGTTTTGCTTGCCAATTGGCTGGGATTTGGTTTGCTCTCAATAAATTCTGCAGAATGGGATCTTCTTGACAGTATAAGTTAAATTTCTTAAATTAAATACTGTGGGATTTCATAGTTGGCCAGCTGGGTAGTCATCACAATTTAGAAATAAGTAGCTTCTTAGCATGTCTGTTGTCATTATTTTTTCTTTGAAGAAATATGTAATTTGGTTTCTGGAACATTTACCTTTGTGAATAAGTTCTTAGATTTATTCTTCTGTACGATTTGTCATTCAAAATTTGTAACCTGCTAGTTGCTCCACATGTATTCTCATTGTCTGTCAAAGTTTGTTCACATTTTGGTCCCCTAAAGAGGGAAGCATGGGCTCAGTTACAAGCTTTTAGTGGGGAAATCTGAGTACGAAAGTGTTGTAAGGCATGCCTTGTAGGGACGTGTTCGTGTGTTTGTCCGCGCGTTTAAAAATATGCTTAGAAATAAGCAGCTCACTCTTTGTCTGTGTTTGTGTGAATTTTGAATGAGACCATCCAAATTAAATCTAATCCGTTTTTAATCTCATTTCAGAAGCACCGAAATGGAATTCAACATTATGCACAAAATCTAAAGGAGGCTTATGTGAATGCACAAAATCAAAACAAAAGAGGGCCCAACCCAACACTTTCGTTCGACAGAGGCATATCTGCATCAACCAGAAGCAGCAACTCCACTCCAATATTTCTAATCATTTGCCCCTAGAAATCGTGGAGGAAATTCTTCACAGACTTCCCGTCAAGTCTATTGTGAAATGCACCTCCGTTTGCAAAGCTTGGAATTCTCTCATCACTCGTCAAACTTTCATTTATGATAATCTCAACCGCACAATTCAAGCTCCCAATCACAACAGCTGCCTCTTTTTTCAATTTAGAAAACGCAGATCGCCTGATGACCCACCTTTTCAGCATCGGGAGGAAACTTACTCATTGTACTCCTCTATTAATCAGCAGACTGATCAATTCTCTATTGAGAGGTTCCCACTCTCTCATCTATTTGAGCCTTATCGTTATACGCTCTTTGTTGGCGCATGCAATGGCCTTGTATATTCTGTCGACCATTCACCATTAGAATCCGCAACTACCATTATCTGGAATCCCTCACTTCGAAAATATATCGTGCTTCCCAAACCAATCACCACCTGCAAAGATATATGGTGCGGCCGTTATTATGTATTACGCAATGTTGACCCTAAGTATGATATTTTTTTTGGGTTTGGTTTTGATTCCAGGAATAATGATTACAAGGTAGTGAGACTCATCAATGACAGATCGACCCAAGATACTCCTTACGTTGAGGTGTACTCTCTTGCTTCTCATATTTGGAGGAGTATCTCCGTTACAGTTCCTCAATTTTTCCTCTGCAATCGCCAGTGGTATCGCCCTTGGTTATCCTCGCTGTTTCTGAATGGTGCATTACATTGGATTGTTTGCCGCTACAAAGACTATGATGAGGCAGGGGCAGCCTACACTGTGGAAGGCAGTAGAATGTACTACAAGTTCATTTTATCATTTGATGTGATTCAAGAAACATTTAGAGAATTAACATTACCGCAGCAGCAACCAAATGAAAAAGCTGTTATATCCAGATTACTTCCCGTGGAAGGAAGCCATTCGCTTGCTGTGGTAAATCATGTTAATATGAGAAGGTGGAGCCAACGTGTGTTTTGTATTTGGGTGATGAAAGATTATGGTATTACCAATTCTTGGACCGAAATATTTCGCTTGGATAGTGGACTTTATGGGGGAATACTTGCAGTAGTAGCTCTAACTAATAGTGGAAAAGTGGTCCTGATACTTAATGGTGGAGTGATAGTTTTAGTTGATCCAATCAAAGAATCGGTGGAGCCTGTGGGACTTGCGAAAATGTCTGAATTTTTTGTTTCATCTTTTGTCGAGAGTTTGCTTTTCCTGAACAAAGAACCTAATGTTTTGTCTTTCTAACCATGATTATTGTAAGATCGTGATATTGTGAGTGTAAGGTTAAGATTATATGTTTTGGATTTATTATTATCTTGAGGTCGTCTCTCGTTTTGTACCAACTTTGTTAGGGTGATTTTCTATTGTGCTCAATGTTCGATTGCCATCAATTTTATGCAATTTGCTTAAATATGTAATTTGTGATTCGATCTTAGGCTATAGGCTCTTTGCTCAATGATCTGATCTGATTAAGGGCCGATTTGGATGAGCTTTTTTGAAGAAAAAAGCACTTTTTTAATGCAAAAAAATGTCTTTTTAATTAATTTATGTGTTTAGATGATATTTTTTAGAAAAAGCAAAAAAAAAAAAAAAATTTAAAGTGTCTTTTTTTTTTTTAAAAAGCTCCAATTTGGAGCTTTAAAAATAAACACTTAAAAAAAAGATTTTTTTTAAAAGCCCATCCAAATAGGCTTTACGTCAATTAATCTCTTGAAAAAAATAAAGTTGTGTTTATTTGCCAATTCACACATTTAATTCAATAATTAAATAATATTACTTCTATTACTTATATGAGGGATAACCTAAGAAGCATGGATATTGATAGTCTGATACGACATTTTAGATACGTGTATCCGATACGTTACTCCAAAAACATCAATTTCACGATAGTTCCGATACGTGTTAATATTAAATAATATTTTTATTATAAAGAGTACATTTATATTAACAAAATATAATAAAAATAAAATCATTAGTCGTTGGCTGGTAGAAGGGCAGCAACATCTAAAGCTCCAACGTCTTTAAACGTGAAGAATTCCTCTATCTCCTTCATCTTCTCCACCAACCATGACCCCACTCCATGATTTACCAACTACGCCAATTATTTCAATATTCAATTATCAATTATTTCAACCATGACCCCACTTCTGTCTGGAATCTCAATGATCTCCTTCTTTGCTAACTCTTGAACTGATGGAACAAGCAGAGACTTCCATTTTGGCCTCACAGCTTCTTCCATGGCGATTTCAGACGGTGGCGATTTCATACTTCAGAGTGCAGAATTGGATAATTTCGATTTCAGGATCACTTCAGACTTCAGCGGCATCGATTTAGGTTTGTTTCCAAAAATCACAACTTCATTTTGAAGCAAACTACCGAACTGCCCCTTGATTGTATCTCATAATTTTGACTTTCTCTGATACTTAGGGGATAACTGAGAGAATGTTTGATCATTTTTTGTACTTGTAACAGTTATTATTCAAAGATCATGGTATTGCAAATATAAGGTTAAGATTATGTGTTTTATATTTATTGTTCTCTTGAGGCCTTCTCTTTGTATCAAATTATTTTCTATTGTGCTCAATGTTCAATTGTTACTTATCAATTTTATGTGAGCCCCTTAAATATATAATTTGTTGATTGGATCGTATGAAAAAAACTTTGCTCCATTTTTTGATTAAGTCAATTCATCTCCTGACAAAGTAAAATTATATTTTTTTGTGAAAAAATAAAATTACATTTTCTGGCAAAAAAAAAAAAAAAAAAACTTACATTCTCTTGCCAATTGCACTAAGTAATTCTCGTTGTCTTTTTTTTTTTTTTTGGTTTAATTTAGAGAAGTTGAAAAGCTCATGGGGATTATAACCATTCTCAAAGACTTAAATAGGGCTTTCAAATTTACAGCTTATTAAATATATATTTTTGACTTTGATATTAATTTTTTAAATTCAAGTTATTGTAAAATATGACTTACTCTATCCCCTTTTATTCTAATAAGTCACTTTTAACTAATTCACACATACCAATAAAATAGTTAAATTATGGTGATACCCCCTCCTACTGTGGCAAAAGGTGAAGATACCATTAGGTGGGGCACATCTGTACAAAACAGATATGTTGTGTCCGATATGTACCATTTGTTAAGAAAGGAGCAAGATCTGGGTGAAGAGGTGTGGAATAAGATGTGGAAGTGGAAGGGGCCTAGGAGAGTGCAATTGTTTTTGTGGTTAGCCGTACATGGAAGGTTACTGACTGGTGTAAGGAAGCGTAGAATATTGGGTGGAAATGCTAACTGTTATAGCTGTGTTAATATAGATGAAGATTTGATGCATGTCTTGAGGAATTCTTGTGTAGCTAATTGCCTGTGGTAGGAGCTGATGGAGGGGCGAGTTGAACTTGAGTTGGAAGTGTTGCAAGGGAATGATTGGTTCTACTGGAACCTGGGTAGGGCTGATAAGGAGTGGGTTTTGATTTTTGGCCTAGCTTGCTGGATGTTGTAGAATTGGAGAAATTGCCTCTTAAGTTGGTATGTGAGGGAGGTGAAACAGGCGTGGCAGGATGTTGGAGCTGGTATGGGTGTAAGGCAAGAGGTCCATATCAGTTGGGTGGCACTGATGGTAGGATAGGTCAAGATTAATGTTGATGGTGCTTCTAAAGAGGAGAAGAGACTTGCAGGATGTGGAGGTTTAATAAGGGGGAGTAGTGGGGAATGCATTGCGGGTTTTGCAAGTGAGCTAGGCACCTGCACACATTGTTGTTTTATACGTTTTTATTAGGGTCATATGTGCTAAAACGTAAGTAAAAACTATCATAAGCAAAGATGGGTAGAAAAGCGCACGCAAACATGTAAAAACGGTAAAAATATAAGTATTTATAGTTTCTACCTTTTTATTTTAACAAGAAAAGGAATTGTGTTTGATTTGAATCAATGGTTATAATTTAGGAATTGTTAAACTTTATTCTTTTGATGTTTTTGGACTTATGTTTTATATATGGGATAAACACTTCTCATGTTGTAGGAGAAGTGTTTTCTCATGTCATATACACATAAAATGGTGGGACCCATATATATATATATATATATAATATTAGCATTATATATATGTGTGGGTCCCACTATTTCATGTATGTGTAGGAATCTTTTTCTTCTCATGCAACATGAAAAGTTTAAACTTCTTTATATATTTATATGATTTATATCTTTTAAATATGAAGTTGTTCATTGAGTAGTGATTTGTTGATTTATGATTTTTTTCCCCACACACACATATATAATATTTTGAACTCTGACTTTAAGTAATAGAAAGTAGAAACTTATGTTTCGCGTTGTTTCTACGATTTACGTTTCTACTACCCCATTTCGTATTTACGTAAAAACTCGATTTTGACAACATTGCTTGTACAACCATTAAAGCTGAATTATGGGCTGTGCTAAAGGGATTAGAGATAGCTTTATGCCTTAATCTTGATAAGGTAATGGTAGAGTGTGACTCTGCTGCTGTCATCTAGATGCTGGGAAATTGCAGGTTGGGGAGAGTGCTGATTCAGGAACGAGGTTGCTGACAGATATGGGTGAAGTTCTAGACAAATTTTCGAAAATCATGTTTGTTCATGTCTATAGAGAGGGTAATGTATGTGCTGATGCCTTGGCAAATTATAGTTTTGATTAGGAGGATATGCTTGTTATGTTTGATAGGCCTATCCTTTGTTTGTAAAAGGTTATCTGGCCAGAGATTTTGTAGGTGTTTCTTACCCACGTTTTGTTCTGATTAAGTAATGGAGATGGGCTATGCCCCGTGTTTTACCCAAAAAAAAAAAAGAAAATGCTGAAACGATTAATTATTTAGAAAAACCCTCTTGAATACCACTTAAAAATTTGAGCCAAAAAATAAAATAAAAAATACCACTTAAAATTTAAAATTTCAAAACAGTGATCCAATATGCAAAAACATAAATCCATACCTCATGACTAAATATGGGTTTTCAAAATGTTGGTGCATTTCCAAAATAGCCTCAACTATAAAAGGAAAAAAGAAAAAGACACTCATACTAGAGAAACCATCGTTAGTTAGCCATTGGAGCTCCAACACCGTCTGGCCTACAATTAAAGCTCCAATGGCCAACCACCCGTGGCCATTTTTTGTCTCCAAGTTTTTTAATTATTTGGGGGTCAAGGTGGTAAACGTAGGATTTGATCCCACCCACCATGGATCCCAAAAGGTAATAAGCTCATTAGGCTAATGAAAGCCTTTATTAATGTTATGTAAAATTGAATATCATAAAAGTAAGTATGTATAATTTTAAATAATTTAATCATTTGTTGTGCTTGTAACAAATTGTAAAAAGATTTACTTTTTGAATAAGGGAAAATTCCTATTAAATCTGGCTGAAGTACTCAAATTCAGATTCAGACCTATACTTTTAATAAATTCTTTATAAGGCCAAGAGGCCTAATGAGAGATCTTAGAATTTGTTGATTTTACCAATATATCCTTTTACTTATCTTCTCTACCTACCTCTTCTCCCTCCTGTCTCATTCTCCTCCACTCTCCCCTCTTCTCCTTTAGTTCTATCTTGTGATTTTTCTAGATCTCCGATTCACCATCTGCACACTAGCTAGGCTACAATGTGTGATGTTAAGTTGTTAACTCCTCCTTTTTCTCTCGACATATCAGAATTTTGAAAGAAGAACGCAAGAACATACTCTCAGTTGGTTGGCACATGCAAGGGCCTCTCCCTCGTATGTTGTTCTGCTGACTATTCCCCATTAAAATCCGCAGCTATCATTATCTGGAATCCCTTGCTTGGAAAATATGCCGTGCTTCCCAAACCAATCACCACCCGCAAAAAAACGCAACCGTCAGCATTGCCTCATGTATGTTGACCCCAAGGATGATCTTTGTTTTGGGTTTGGTTTTGATTCCAGGAATAACGATTACAAGGTAGTGAGATTCATGAATGACAGAGGGACAGAAGATACTCATCACGTTGAGGTCCACTCTCATGCTTCTCATATTTGGAGAAGTATCTCTGTTAAAGTTCCTCAATTTTTCTTAGTGATCGCGAGTGGTTACCCTCGATGTCTCTAAATGGTGCTTTACTTTGGATTCTCTATCGCCAATCAGGCTACTAACTCTACAAAAACACTGTCGTTTAATTTGTAGTAATTTTAATCGCTACAAGCTACAAATGACAAAAAAAATAAATGAAATCAAAGATTTTGTGAGGGTGGGAAGAAATAAGAGAAAACGACAAAGAAGGGGTTGAGAATAAATGGAGAAGTGAGTGCAATGAGGAGTGGTGGGGGTTTTATAGGGATATGCGTAATTTTTGTAGCGGTTGATGTGACGAAATTTGTAAACAGTTTTTGTGGCTGTTTCATGTTTGTAGTGGTTTTTGTTTGTTTGCTACAAAAATTCATTGGTATTTTAAAAAAAAAAAAATCAAATTTTCACATTTTACAGCGATTATATTAAAAACTGCTACAATTTAATGAACATTGGTAGAATATGAATGTTCAAAATGACATACTTTGTAGCGGTTTATTTACTAAAACCGCTACAAACTGCATTTTTCTTTTTCTTATTTTTGATTGCATCAACGTTGATAAGATTCAAAATATTCAAATTTCAATATTACACTTGTTCAAATTTCAACCCACATTCATAAGCTCAAGCCTGTACGGGCGGGCCCTTTAGTCTCGGCTTCCCCAAAAATCCCCCAATTATGAAGCTAATCCTTTATGTTATTGAGCCAGGGACAAGGCTGTTTATCTGGAAAAAAAAAACTATTTTTTCTATATTTTTAAAGAAATAAGTTAAAATAATAAATTCCTAATTTAAGACATAAATATTATCAAAATTAATTTAAAAATAAATAAATTTAAAATAACAATGTACTATTGATAAAAATTTTAATATCGTAAACATACATATTTATATTGTCACATATAAAAATTAGGGAAAATTATGCACAGGTCCCAAGGAATAAAAAAATTACAAAAAAGTCCCTTGAAATCACTAAATTACACAGAAGTCTCAAGGGACTTTTTTGATATTATCTGTATTAACAACAGGAAATGTCATATTTACAACGAAAAAAGTCATATTTACAACAACATTTAAACATTTGACCATTTACAAATGAAAAAAAGTCATATTTACAACAACAAATACTCATAATTACAACAACGTTTAAACACCTAGATTTTGAATGTAGAGAGGTCATTTATAACAGAAAATGACTAGATTTACAACAGGAAGTGCTGATTTACAACAAAATTTATAATCTGACCATTTATAACAAAAAAAGTCATATTTATAACAGGAAATACCTATATTTACAACAACATTTAAACACCTGAATTTTGAATGTAGAGAGGTCATTTATAATAGAAAAAGCCTAGATTTACAACAGAAAGTGCTGTATTTACAACAAAATTTAAAATCTAGCTATTTACAACAAAAAAAAAGCCATATTTACAATGGGAAATACCTATATTTACAATAACATTTAAAAACCTGGATTTTATTTCCATACAAATAATATCAAAAAAGTCTCTTGGGACATCGTGTAATTTGGTGATTTCAAAGGACTTTCTTTTTTTTTTAAAAAAAAAAAAAAAAAAAATTTGTTGCTTGGGACTTGCACATAATTTTCTCTAAAAATTATCACTGGTAGCCTCGTGGCAACATGCTTATCCTTCTTTTACGGAAAAAAAATCTTTTATATGTATCAACACCTAAGAATTTATTATAGGTGATGAGTGAAGTTGCAATGTAATAATTTAAGGAAAACTTGATAGAGCTTTTATATTTTATGTGAGTTATTTAATGTTTTGTTTAATGCTTCTTACGTTTTATGTGAGGCAATTATGGACAATGGTTTGTTTTTATTACGAATTAATGAATGCGTTTATTTGTTGGATGATTTGTATTGTTTAGATATAATCAATGTGAAGAGAAAGGAAGCAATTTACTAATTATATTTTTTAACTAATTCCCTATGCTTTGAAAAGCAGATGTTTTGTACACACTAGTAAGCCGGCATTTGATGAGTGAAGGACAATGTAATAATTTAAGGAAAATCTTTGGTAGTTTAGTGAGAATCAATGTGAAGAGAAAGGAAGATTAGCTAATTTCCTTATTTGGTACACATTTTGGATAAACTTAGAAAACCCAAGTTAGGGCCCACCTTGAGCCCACTTATCTTCCCTTATATGTGGGAAGATAAGATCCTACCAAAATTTGTGAAATTCAAGTTTTCACGTGAATAGTGACATTTTTGAACAAATTTACCCTTTATAATTTTTTTATAATGCAAGAAAAAAATATTGATTAAATTTGAACTTATGCGATAAATTTGAACTTGGCGGGAGAATATTTTAAGAGAATTTGAACTTGGCGGGAAATGTTTTTAGGAAAATTCAAACTTGGTGGAAGAATATTTTAAACAAAATCGAATTTGATAAGAGGATATTTTTAAAATATATATTTTAGCAAGAAAATAATTTTTCCTTTTGATTTTGCATTAATTATTTTTTAGAGTAAAGTAGGTATTTCTTGATTCCTTTCCAATTACTACATTTTTATTTTTTCTTCCGCCAAACAAAACATCTTCCCTTAAGTTATTTTCCCTCATCCTCAAAATCTTCTCTTCCTTTTTCTAAGTTTCTTTTTCCCTTCTCAAATCTTCATCATAACAAATGGGCCCAAACTTTTTTTTAGGGGATTTGTATTTATACTACATGCTCATGTAAATATTGTAAATTGTAATCTCCTTTTTAATTCAAATAAAATTGCCTTAAGTTTTACAATCTAGTTATTATTTCACTTTAAACTTATAAATTTCTAGTTAAAATCATTATTATCAAATGTCCTATTTTTTAAAATTTAAATAAATAAACCATTATGGAAAACCAAATAAATTGTAAAATTTTATAAAATTTAATTTTAAAAATATAGTAAAAATTAAATATTTGCAACATTATTAATTATATAAAATTCTTTACAAAAATAAAGATAAAAGGGCCTAAATAATGATTTTTTTATATGAAAATTTTAAGAAAGAGATTGGTTCACTTACGATCCAAGGGCAAAGCGAAATCTTTCTTCTTCTTAGGTCATATCAAAGTTGGGCAAGGCAAGTCGTCTATTACCCTCAGACGTTTACTTAGGCACCTAAGGAACTAAGATCTCTCCCAAAGCGCCTTGACCAACTTCAGGATCGAACCCCTCCTTTTGGTGAGAGTGTTTGACCCCTTTACTAGTTTAGCCCAAAGACGAGAGGTGCCTAAAACCCTTTACTAGTTTAGCCCAAAGACGAGAGGTGCCTAAATAATGATTATTGTCGGCTTTACCCTCTTATAATTTGAGGGGCAAATTTTTAAACACCACCCATGTGATAAATGGGCCAGTGTTTCCCCGCTTTGATAAAAAGGCTAGTAGAAAGATAGAAAATCTTTATAATTTTTTGAAGATTAATTTTGAGAGTTACTCGTATTTCATAAAGAAATAAGAAAGTTATATAAAATAAAATAAAGAAATATGAAAGTAAATATGGATAAAGAAATAAGGAAAAGTTATATTTAAATACCATTTGAATTTGTAAAACCCTCAAATGTTTGTTAAATTTGTTAAAGGACTTAAAGGTACTAAGAACAATATTGAATTTTTTAAATTTGGATGAATTTACCCTTTTGCCCTTAGTTTTTAAATAAATATTAAAAAAAAATGACCCTCGCTGGTGGTCCACCGCGGTTGGCCCCCGATAGCCTACAATCGCCGATGCACGGGCTTTGGTCAGCGGCCTCGAGATCCGGTGACATTTTTTTTTTTTTTTTTTTGGGTGGGGTTAAATCCTTTTATAAAAAAAAGATTCAATGAAAGTGAGTTTGAATCCACCCAAACTTGATGGGGGCAGGTGGCCCAACCACTGGGTCACTTGGTTCCTTTAATATATATATATACACACACATGTATTAACAAATATATATATTCTTCCTAACATTTTTTCCATCAACAAACATTCTTGTAAATCTCATTATTGAACTTTTAAATATCATTAACAAATTGGTAATTCTCATTACAAGATTTGTTATAATTGACTCTTATTTGTTGTTTCATAAGAAACATTTGTGAAAAACCTAACGAAAGCACTGGTAAATACCATTACAAAACTAGTAAATACCATTGAAAAATTGGTAATTGTCATTAAAAGATTTGTTATAATTGATCTTTATTTCTTGTTTCATCATAGATAGAAGTGATAAACCTGAATAACGCACTGGTAAATGCCATTACTAAATTAGTAAGTACCATTGTAGAATTGGTAATTGCCATTACAAGATTTGTTATAAGTGACCTTTATTTAAAGAACGCACTGATAAATACCATTACAAAACTAGTAAATATCATTAAAGAATTGGTAATTGTCATTACAAGATTTATTGTAATTGACCTTTATTTCTTTTTTAATTAGAGACACAAGTGGTAAACTTAAAGAACGAACTGGTAAATACCATTACGAAACTAGTAAATACCATTGAAAAATTGGTAATTGTCATTACAACATTTGTTATAATTGACCTTTTTTGTTTTATTAGAGACACGTGATAAACTTAAATAAAGCATTGGTAAATACCATTACGAAATTAGTAAATGCCATTGAAAATTTGGTAATTGCTATTATAACATTTGTTATAATTGATCTTTATTTGTTTATTGTTTCATCAGAGACACGTGGTAAACCCTAAACAAAAAAAGGTCAATTATAACAAATGTTGTAATAGCAATTACCAATTTTTTAATGGTATTTACTAGTTTCTTAATGGTATTTACCAGTTTGTTCTTCAAGCTTACCACTTTTGTTTCTGATGAAACAAGAAATAAAGGTCAATTATAACAAATCATGTAATGGCAACTATCAATTCTTCAATTATATTTATTAATTTTCTAATGGTATTTACTAGTGCGTTCTTCAAATAAAGGTCACTTACAATAAATATTGTAATGACAATTACTAATTTTTCAATGACATTTACAAGTTTAGTAATAGTAATTATCAATGCTTTCGTCAGGTTTTTCACAAGTGTCTCTAATGAAACAACAAATAAGGGTCAATTATAACAAATCTTGCAATGAGAATTACGAATTTGTTAATGATATTTACAAGTTCAGTAATGGGATTTATAAGAATATTTGTTGATGGAAAAAATGTTAAGAAGAATATATATATTTGTTAATGCACATATATATTAAAGAAACCAAGTGGTCCAATGGTCGAGCCATTTGGCCTCCATCAAGGTGAGATTGGTTCAAACCCCACTTTCCTCACTTTTATTGAATCTTTTTTTAAACAAAAGATTCAAGAGTAAAATACTCGACCACCCTCCCGTTTTTTCTTTATTATTACACAAACCTCCTTTCTCTTTTAGAAACCCATATAAACCTCCATTAAAATTAAAATGTATGTTACATAAACCTCCTTTATATTTTGAGATTTTTATTTCCATCCACCCAAATCGTTAGTTGATCGTTAAATTTGACTTTTAAACTTTTTTTAAACCAAAATGTCCCTCTTTAGTATTTTATATATATATATATATATAAAATAAAAATTTATACAATAAAAAAAAATTATTCTAGTAGATTTTATAACTTTCTAATTTGTTAAAAAATTTATTAATTTTGATATTATAAATTAAGTTTGACTTAAAATATATACTAAACACATATATTTTTATCAAAAATAATAAATTATATAAATTTGAGATGTATGTGTCATTTTAATTTATAATTTAATAATTTTTTCCTTTTTTCCGTTTGATAAATATTTATAAACATGTTTGATAAGCGTATGTTTATTTAAAAACTTGCTTGAACACTTTCGACGATTTCCTTGACTACATCCCCCAAGTCACACTTGGGATTTTCAATCCACTATACTCACAAACCGATTACAAACTCGTACTCAAGAGTAGTTCTCTCTCTAGAACTCACTCCCCCTTACAATCCAGGTGTTAATTTGATCGATGAGATTCTCTCGAGAATTTGCCCGTTGGAGATTACTTTGCTTGTTGTAGTAAGCATTCTTTAACGTTCGTAAGGCGTGCTCGATGAATTAGCCGAGAGTAGGTAGATTTGCACGGAGAGGTGCATTAAATGCACCGAGCACCTTTATGCTTTTTGCTTTGATCTTCATTAATCTTCATCTGTACTAACTGAAATTCACTCAATAAACTTGTTAAACATATCTGGGAACATGAGTGAATGATTTATGAAAGCAATAGGATCAAACAAGAGTGATTTGCAAATTCGTATAATTCAAAAATTGGTTTCTATCGTTGTAAACTAAAGTATGTTCATGCAAACTCGAGTATGGAACCTGTTCATAAGTGTCCAAAGCTAGTATCAATTGGATACTCGAGTTTGCACCTTTCTGAGGCAAACTATCATGACTTGTTTTTGAAAGGCAAAACCTATACTCGAGTTTGCATATGCAAACTGCAGTATTGGTTTAACTTGAAAAATCCATTTGCTTTCTGTAAGTCCAATACTCGAGTTTGGCTATGCAAACTGCAGTATTGACTATTCAATACTCGAGTTTGGCTATGCAACCGCGGTATTGATTTAACTTGGAAAACTTTAGCTCTGCGAAGTTCAATACTCGAGTTTGGCTATGCAAACCGGCAGTATTGACTTAGCTTGAAAAATCCTTTAGCTTCTCGAAGTTCAATACTCGAGTTTGACTATGCAAACCGGTATTGACTATTCAATACTCGAGTTTGGATATGCAAACTGCGGTATTGATTTAGCTTGAAAAACTTTAGCTCTCTGGAAGTTCAATACTCGAGTTTGATTATGCAAACTGCAGTATTGACTATTCAATACTCGAGTTTGGCTATGCAAACTGCAGTATTGACTAAGGTTGAAAAACTTGGTTGCTTTCTCGGATGACCCATACTCGAGTTTGGCAAGCAAGCGCGGTATTGACCATTCAATACTCGAGTTTGCAAACCTATCTTGCGGTTTGCAACAATCGAGAATGTTTTTAAACAACTTTGCAAACTTCAAAACATGTTTTACACTTGTTGTTAATCATCAAAACATATTGAGAACTACGAGATGGTCCCTAGCCAGCGGCCGGTGGCCCTCAGCGATGGTCATTTTTTTTAAAAAAAAAAAAATTATTTAAAAGGTAAGGGCAAAATAGTAAATTCACCTGAATTCAAAGCCGCCGGCGATTGGGCTCGGTCACTAGTCGATCCTTTGGCGGCCGGTCGAGGTGGCCCTCAGGCGATGGTCATGTTTTTTTAAAAAAAAAATATTTAAAAAGTAAGGGAAAAATGGTTAATTTACCCGAATTTAAAAATCCCAATATGGTCCCAAGTACCTTTAAGATACTGCAACAAATTTAACGGAGATATTGAGGGGTTTTTTTTTTAATAAAAAAATCAAATGGTATTTAAATATAATTTTCTCAAAAAATTATAGCATAGCATATTGAAATCACACCCACGTATCCTCTTATCCCAAAACTCTTCTGCCGCACATCGGACCAGAGACAGAGAAGAGTGTGGAGAGCAAGAGAGAGACTGTGAGAAGAGGAACAAGAGGACTTGAGGCTGAGAAGAAAGGAGGAGGGGAAGAGAAGTCCGTAATTCACATGCAATTGACGACCCAGATCAAGGTAATTCATATAAACCTATTCTATCTCCAATCTCTTCGATTGTGTTTAGATTGGGAGTGAGAGGAGCAATTGAATCTTGATTCTGAAGAGGAAGAACCACCGATTAAAGGTCGTAAACTCGTAATAGCTTACCGTTTCAGTGTGTGTTGCTCGGGTTTCAAGTCTGTGTGGAAAATTGGTATTTGTCCCCTGGTTGCTAAAACAAGGGCAATTGTTCCAGGTTGTATGGTATCGAATTCTGTTAGAGAAGGAAGGGAGAGTGCGATACATACATACCTATATATATATTCTTGGTAAATGTGGGTATTGATATGTGTGAGAATCCGAAATTATTCGAATCTGGAAATTGTTTTTGGGTTGCTGTTCGACTTCCCTTTGGTTATTTTCTTAGTAGTGCTTGAAAAACGAAGGGTGTATGATATATTTATGCTGCTATTGAGTTGTTTGAGGTTGAAATTCTTGAGGTTTGGAGAATTTGAAGCTAAAAATTGTTTTGGACTTGCTGTTTACTACTTCAACTGTTTTGATGGTCAAAAATTTATTTTATAAGCGCTGGAATGATGATTTTTGAGTTTTATCTTTCTGGTCTGGTTTGAAGGGCATTGATTACAGCTGAAGGAAGAAGAGAATAATGACCCAAGTTGTAACTATTGACTTAAGTTGCTGTTTGATGTTTCCCCAGAATAATTAATTGTCTAACTATCTGATCTATGCTTTAAATTGTTATAACAATGGTTTAATATCTGATATATGAATTCAAAAGTTTAAGGAAAATTATTCTGGGTGGACCGAGTAGTTAAGGGATTGAAAAGAAATGTTGATATGTTGATGCTGTATGATATACTTTTGTTGACAGCTTTAGGAGCTGAATTGTTGAAGCTTGAAATTAATTATAAGTGCTGTTTTGATATCCCTAAATCTTGAATAAGTGATTTAAGGTGTTAAAGAATGCTCTAGGATGCTTAAGTGGTGTTAGAAGGGGTTTAAATGCTACTTAAGTTTATGATAAAAGTTCTGTACATGTGGAATGTTTGGAAACAGTGGGACACAAATTATTGGATCAAGTCAACAGTTAAATCAGAGTGACTGTGTGGGGCTTTGAGAAAGATTAAATATGCTATTAAAGTTTATCAAATATTTATATTAATCTGCGCTTGTAGATTAATAACTTATCGGTTTTGATCTGTACCTAAACTCCCTAGGAGATACGAAGAAGGAACAAGACAAATGAAGCAAGATAACAATTTTTTTTTCCCCCTCAATATGATTAAAATATTAAAAAAAAAAAAAAAAAACAGATAACAAAAATTATTTATTTCATGTTTGAAGCAAATTTTAAACATTTTAATAAATTATTGGGAAAATTGCCCTCAAATCCCTATTTGAAAATTTATTTGTGAAATGGGACCTACAATCTTGTAAAGTTGTGGGGTCCTTGAGTGTAAATAATTTTAATAAGAGAAAGACAAAATCACCCTTAACGAAAACATTCCCTTTGTGCAATCTATCTTTCCTTTATGTGCAATCTATGTTCCTTTCTGTGCAATTCATCTTTCTTATGGACTTGTTTAACATCGTAAACTAACTTCTTTTTTCCTGACCAGAAACAGAAACTTTGTTAACAAACGAGGAGCTGTTTACCACAATTTTGTTTGGGGAGGAAAAGAGGGCCCAATCCCTCAACTAGCAGCTCTAATACTCAGGTACATCCCATTTCTTAACCTAAATTGTGATGTGATCATTATAATAGGGTTATTAATTCAGGGTATATGTTCACCTATAGGTCCGATAAATTAAATTAAAAATATCTCTTATAATGATTTGATCCATTTGCTTGATTATTGTTCAGCTTAAACGTTAATCACTGCAAATTATATGTCCTACCTTTTCTGCAAATATATCTCATCAATGATGGAATTGTGGTTCATATTGAAACAATATCCTGTCTGTATTTCTGGCAGGTTGTCCGCTAGACAAGCTAAAATCCTTCAGGATAATTTATTCTTTTTGGATTTGACTTTGAGGTTACCAGAGTTTTGAATCAAAACCCAAGTGGAAGTGCACCATCAGTATCTTCATTTGGATCCCTATACATTTTAGAACATAAAAGGATACCTAATGAATCTTTTAATTCCTAATCTTCCTCAACAGCTTAATTTCTCTGGATCTTTGATGAGTCCAGACTGCCTTTGCCTTCATGAAAAGCTTTCTCATCTTTCCCTTTCTCACTCTCCCATTGTTAAACCCAGAAGGACAGTCATTCGTATGGGTGGGGGCCCCAGGACCTACCCAGGAGGTGTATCAAAATGGCAGTGGAAGAGAATGCAGGCCAAGAAAGCCAAACAGTTGCTAAAGGCCCGGCTATGCCGTGAGCGACAGATATATGAAATGCGCAAGAGGGCAGAGCTAAAGGCTGCGGTTTCTGAGCTTGAGAGACCATGGGAGGTTGTTGAGAGAGCCCCAACCTTATTTTCAGTTAAAGCAGATGAACAATTGAAGGTGTTGGCTGATAGGTTTCAGAAACCTGGTGGGTTTGATATGTGGTCTGATAGAGATGGACCACAATTGTTTGAAACCCCAGATGAGTTGCCTTCTGCAAGATTTTTTCCTAAAGGGGTTGTCCACAGTATTAGACCTTATAGGAGAATTAGTGATTCTGATGAGTTAGATAGTTTGGAGGAGGTTTCAGAATCAGAAGCTGACAAGAATGTTTCAGGTAATGAGGTGAGGAAGATAACTCACAAATCATCCATAAGCAAATTTAGGGGTAGGTCCTCTGGGGAAGGGGAGACTGAGATAACTCACAGATCATCCACAAGAAAATTTAGAGCTAGGTCCTCTGGAGAAGGGGAGACTGAGAGAAGGGACTCATCAGATCAGGAAAGTGGATCATATTCTGGGAATTCTTCTTCAATTAAATCAGTAGAGTCTTTGACTAATAAGGGGCTTAATGGAAAATTGAGGAAGCAGGGGAATAGAAGAAAGTTTGTATCCAGGAACCTAGATGGATCAAATGGATATCCAGGGAGAGTTGAGTCTGGAAGGAAACAGAGAGGGCATAGTTCCTTTTCACATCGTCGTGGTCGTGACTATGCTTCACGAGAACATGAACATACAGAGTCTGAAGTTTATGATATGAGTTTGCAACGAGATGGGAGTTATGGATTTAGGCAAAGTGGTGTATCTGACCCAAATTAGGGGGAACAAATTTCATTATCAACCCAGATATTCGAAGTTAGAGATGAATTTTGATATGGCAAATTAGTTATAAGGCGGATGTATCATTTGTTAATGTAAATACATTACTGTTTTTTAAAAGTAGTTTTACTTCATTTTATTTTCAATTATGGACTCGCCGTAACAATACTATCTGGTCTGTCTAATTGCGTGTAATGTACAATCACTTTGCTGAAAAATCTAAATATTACGTTTGGCTGAACTTTAATTTTAATATTAATGTGTATATAGACCTATTTTAAAATTTGCTTTTTAATCAAGGCGTACTTGCATAGTTATATAAGTATGTGATTAATTAAAGTCTCAGACATGTTTTGGTTCAAAGGGAAATTGATTAAGCAATCAGTAGGGTGGAGTAGACAAGCACAAAAAAGATGAACTCTTTATCATTACATGCTTAAGATTATTTGTGGGATGTTTTGTATTCACTTCGAACACTTGAACTTGCCACCATGCTTTGCGAATTGGCCATGCTTAAACTTAACATGACTATGACCATAGCAGCCACCACCAGTGTAGTAGCCACCAGTTCCATGCCCCCATTGCACCCCCACTAAAAATAATCTTTTAATATTTTATTATTATTATTATTTTAATCTATGGGAGGCTACCAGATTGGGTTGAATATTGGATAAAAATGGCCATATAATTTTTTTCCATAGCCCCATGACACTTTTTTTCAGAAACAAATGTAGTTTAGTTTTCCGAATTTCACGAACACTGCAAACCAAAATGCAACAGTTTGGAAAGAAAAAAACTAAGAAAAGTTAATCGCTTCAAGGCTTAATTCTGAGTTTGAGATTTTTTGTTTCTTGGTTAATATAATATTTGTAGCCTATACTTTCATTTTGATTTTAGTTTTTAAAGTTTGAAACCCCGTGATTTTGATTCTGAAAGTTTTTTTGCATCTAAAAACCATTGTCCCTGTAGTTTGAAAAGGATTTAGAAGTGGGATTAATGGTGTTAATTTTGTCCATATGTTATTAAAGTCGATTGAAATGCTTATGTGGATACTTACTAGGCTAGAGGAGTGGAAAAAAATGACTAGACATGTGGGTGGTGAATCTTTTGATCCTTTAAGTTTTAATGACTCAGTTCATAAATTATAACTCGCTCGGTTAAAACTCGATTCCTAAACTTTTCATAAATTAATCCTTATCATACATAACTCACTCCTGAGTCATAACCCCAATCATTCTGTATGGATGAAAAGGTTGGTGTGCTTTATAAAAACCTGCAATTATTGTACCTATGTTTGCTTGCAAGTTGGCTGGGATTTGATTCCCTCTGAATAAATTCTGCAGAATGTGATCTTCTTGACAGTACAAATTCAATTTCTTAAATTGAATATTTGGAATTTCATAAAGTAGACGAGCTTAGTACTTAATAATGTTTTTATAAATAAATAGCTTCTTATCATGTCTGCTATCGTTAATTTTTCTTTCAAGAGCAAAAATGCAATTTGGTTTCTGCAAACTTTACCTCCTGCTGAATATGTTCGTAGATTTATCCTTCTGTACAGATTTGTTATAAAAAATTTGTAACTTGCTAGTTGCTACATATATACTTTTCCCCAGTCCTTATATATAAGATATATTTGAGAAGTTGATCTTAGTTATAAATATAAAATATAGTTTTCATATTTATCATTCTTTTTCTAATTTACCCCTATTAATGTTTTTTCAATAATAATTAAGGAGAAAAGAAAGGAGCGAGAGTTAAGGAAGGTGGCTAAAGTGTTTTAGAGAATACATGTTATATTAACTAACTTAATCAATTTTTTAATCAAATTAAATTAGATAAATGTGTTTTATATTAAGAATCGGAGGAGTATTCACCTTTTCTGATAAAGTTTGTTCACATTTTGGTCTCTAAAAGGAGAAGTATGTAATGAGTTACAAACTTTAACGGAGGAAATCCAAATACTCAAGTGTTTACAAATATTATGAGAAATAAGTAGTTCTCTAAATTTGAATTAGACCATCTAAATTAAATTTAAACAGTTTTTATCTCATTGCAAAAGCACTGAAACCGAATTTTAAATTATGCACAAAATCTAAAGGAGGCTTATGTGAATGCACAAAATCTAAAGGTGAGAAACATTTATTAATACAGCAAACAACTCTCTGCATCAACAAGAAGATAAATGGCATGCCATATTCATAGGTGTTATGGCTTATTTTACACAACTTATTAAGCAATCACTAGGGTAGAGTAGACAAGCATAAAGAAGATGAACTGTTTATCATTCCATGCATAAGATTAGTTGTGGGGGTGTTTTTGTAATTCACTTCCAACCCTTGAACTTGCCACCATGTTTTCCAAATTTGCCATGCTTGAACTTGCCATGACCATGACCATGGCCATAGTAGCCACCATGAGTATAGTAGCCACCAGTTCCATGACCCATATGGTGGGGCTGACCACTATAGTATCCTGTGCCTCCATGTTGATACCCTGTTTGCAATTCCAACATATACTTAGTCATGATTATTAAAGAAAAAATCGGTGAAAACTCCTTGTTTGAAAATTTTATCTGCTAAAAGGACTTATATGTAATCTTGAATATTTCATAATAGAAAGTATATGTATTCATCAAATTCATGTCCTTCTTACCAATAAAATTTTTAAGCAGGAACTTTTCATTGGTTTTCCCGATCATTGATTTGATAAGAAATATGAGAAAGAGATAGCATACCTTGATTATATGGATAAGAACCAGAATAAGCATAGTTGGGTGGAGGATATCCAGAGGAAGAATAAGCAGGAGGAGGAGGATATGAGTATCCTTGAGGTGGATAGCCTCCTTGTGGAGGGTACCCTCCTGGAGGTGGATATTGGTAACTCATCTTCTTCCTTTAACTTCTATATGTTGTTCTGCCAAAAAAAAAAAAACAAACATTATTATTTTGAAATCTCTACAACACAAAGAAAAAAAAACAATTCTTCACTCCTAAGAAATTAAAACTCTTCTTTATAAATTAACAAATTGTTGGTTGATATGATAAAGGGCTTCACCCCATAAGAAGGAAAAACAAATTCAAATATCGGGAAACGACTTATTGAGAAGGGTGAAAAGTGAAAACCTTTTGCCCTTTATCAAATAATTTTTTTTTTAAAAAAAAAAATTTGTTCTGTAAACCCAATTAAGAGATAAGATATTAAATGTTTTCATGCATATTGCATGCAATAGAAGTATTCTTTTGTTAATTTCTTTTAGTTGCTAATGAAAAAAAGAGACAATCTTTTTATGATTAGAACAATCATCTCTAGAACTATAAGTAGATTAGCATGTACAAGTTATTTTTTTAAAAAAAAAGCAAATTTTACGGAATTTTAGACTTTTCACCCCAAACAACTTGTATCTATTTATTAAGAGGTGTACACAAGAGTATGTAAAATTTCACAAAAACATGTTTCACATCATAAGTTCATTAATCAAATCAAATATCAAACCAAGATGATGCAACAAAACAAACAAAAGTAATTAAGGATCTAATATTTCTACAATGAAGGAAACATAACTAGTAAGGACCATTAATAAAGAACATCTCAAACAAAGTAAAATTCAGTAAAACTATTTGCAAGAAGCTTACTCAATTCAGTTGTTTTTCTTCAAAATCGAGGCACTGTGTTATCTGATAGTCTTCCAAGTTTGGAGTCAGGGAACAAATTTATAAGCATTACCATATATTCTTATTCTTTATCATATAATAATATATAAATATTCTTTTTCCAGTTATTCTTTATCTCTTGATAATGTGAAACGGCATGCGTTACTTCAACGCGTTAACGCGTTGGAATTTGTTTTTTCTAGAGCTTTAATGTGCACCATATTCTGAGCAAAAAAAAAAAAAAAAAATGTGCACCATACAATTTGGAATGTAAGATACCATATTACTTTATTTTTTAATATTAAAATGTTATCACGCGTTGTCAGGCATATATTCTTGAAAATATATTATACAATAAGGATACGCATGTATGAAATTGGCAATTTTGAAGTTTGAAAATTTTTTTTTTTAACATCAGCAAAAGATATCCAAATAAAAAAGTTAAAACTACGGGGAAACAAATTCATGAATATATATCATGTCAATGCTCGTTTGGAATAGAGATTGGAATATTTAAAGGTAGTTTTTCAATTATGATTTATCATATACGAGGTAAGTATGTGAGATGAGTTTTATCTCGATTTATATGAATAAACATTTTTGGAAATCCAAAAGTGATCCCAAAAGTAAGTGAGCCTCCAAGATCATTGGACTTAGCTTATTAGACGAGTGGTTGCTTAAACGATGTGGTTGTCTTTGTCTTAGTGAGCCTCCAAAAATACTTGGGCTCATCTTTTTTGCCTAGAGGAGTTTTGGCAGTGTTCCTTAGTTTTAGTGAGCTTCGAAATCCAACTCACTTAAATTTTTGTTAACAAAAGAAACTTAGATGAGTTTACCGGAGCCATTTAGTCAAAGAATACTAATTGCGACCCCTTGAGTAAGATGCTCTTTAATGAATTTAAAAATAATACGGTGGAGAGGTGACACATTTAGTACTTAGTAGTTCTCCGAATATGATTGTCTCAAATAAATGATAACTATGCTTAGAAAAAAAAAAGGTATGCCCATAACATAGCAAGTAACATTGGAGTTGGGTTTATCTCATCATCATTTTTTCATTATCCCTCAATCTCTAAATCATATCCGTTCAATCAAAATAATACTACTTTTACTTTTCTCTCATTTTTTAAATCAACGTTCAGATTGAGCCGATAAGAGAATATGAGAAAAGAAATATAGAGAAAATCTCCTTCCGTAACATTGTTGTGCTTGAGATTCCTTGCTAAACAAGATGTAAATATCAATTTAAATAAGTAATCGGATGGAATTTTCAACCTGTGTCCTGTTTCATCACAGAGTTACTTTTTTTTTTTTTTTTTTTTTTTTTTTTTTTTTTGGAGTGAAAGATGGATATATTAATAAAAATTTATGTACATGGGATATTTACACAGAATAATTCAAAAGACAGAATAAAGGGGATCAACAGCTAGCCTAGATCAGTATATCGTCCCTTTCAGAGTTAGGAAGAGTCTGGGAAAATCCTGATAAGGCATAGTGATAAAACATAAAGTTGATTAAAAAAAGAAGAAGAAGAAGAAGAAGAGATTTTTGCAGGTCATAAAAAGATTTTTACAGGTAAATAAAAATAAAAACATGTTTTTTTTGGCATTTCTGGACCATTCTTCTGTGGATAAGCTGCCCCAGGTTCTTTACTCAGTTGTCAAGGCCCAGTCTTGTGTTTTTTTTTTTGGTACACCCGTAGTGTGACTTTGATTTATGCTGGCTTGCTTCTTTGTATTCCGACCCTGGGACGTTCGCTAAGTATAACTCCTTTCTCATTGGTCTGTGGACCTCAATACAATTAACTTCCATTGAATTATTTTCTTTTTTATTGTCGTTATAGTAATCTTATTTGAAACATTGTTAATTCATCATGTACTAAATATAGACACCTCACTTAACATGAGTTTAAATATTAGTTTGTCACATTATGAGAGATTAATTTCTTCTGCTAAACCCATCCCTGGTAGTTACTTGCTTTGCATTTTTATTTGTTATATGTTGTATATTTAATATCAAAATTGATCATAATAATTTATTTTATACTGTTTTTTATGGGTAGAAAAGTATTCAATGGTCGCCCGTAGGGCCTAACAGGTGGCCCTCCAGTGGCCGGAAAGAAAAACACCTTTTTTCAAAGATCAACAGGCCCGGAAATTATTATTTCAAATTTTAACTATTTTTCCCCCGCTTTTTTTAAAGAAATATAATTAGTAAATTATAACATGAATCATCCAATAAATAACTACAATCACTAATTTGTAATCAAAAGCAAACTATCTTCACAAATAACTCACATAAAACATAAAAAAACATACTATGAATTTCTTCTCCCGCATCATGAACACATCCATAATCTTTATTTGCAACAAATAATAAACTAAATCATAAAATTAGAATATAGTTATTATATATTTGTAATTAAATGGATAAATAACTTTATAACAAACCCAAAATATATATAAATTAATAAATTTAAAAAAAAAAAGAAAAAACTGAAAAATCTAGAAAGGAGATGTCCCCAGCAATTGGCTGGACCAATTTCAAATATTCCGGCTATGTGTGACGGCTCTAATAGATTCCTTACAATTTTGTTTTGCTACTGATTCCTTACAATTAATGTTAACATATTATAATAATTATATTGTTTTTTTGGCTCAGAATCATAATTATATGCAAATGATATGTAGATGTGCAACTTTGATAGTGGTTGAATATGTAGCATAGGATTCCTTACAATTAGTGTTAACAAATCATAATAATATGCAATCATAGCATGTTGAAATTAAAAAATGGGAGTCTTAAAAATTTCTTGAAAAAAAATTTCTTTGATATATTTTCCTAACAAAATCCTGAACTGAGTTGGAATATAATGTTCATGTCTTATAACAATGTAGAGTCTTAAAAATTTTAAACTAATATATTAATATTGTTATTGACTACTCCTCCTTACACTATAAATTATGTTCATTCCCCTCCACTCCGCCGTCTCGCCGGTCCCCTCCACTCCTCGTCTCCTCCTCGATCGCAACTCTTCTCGCCTCTCGTGTCTCACCGACCATAATTTATGTATATTAGTGGTATGCTTTTTATATTTTATGTAAGTTATTTGAGAACATAATTTATTTTTTATTATGAATTCGTGAATACTTATTTGTTGGATGATTATGTTTTTTGGATATAAATGTTGACAACATTTATTTGATAAATTAGATGATTTATGTTGTAATTTAGAGCTTTAATTGTTGTAATTTACTAATTATATATTTTTTAAAAAAACACGGAGGAAAAATAATTAAAATTTGGAATAATAATTTCGCAAGAGGCAAGTGGGTCGCCCCGGTGCTCGAACCCGGGCTTTGAAAAACTTGGTGTTTTTCTTTGTCGATGTCAGGTGGAGTCTTGATTTCTGGGCCTTCGTTTTCAAGAAGCTACTAACCCCACTTAGTGCTTGTTTGGCAAAAGAGAAAAAAAAAAGTGTGTTTGTTTGAAACATGAGAGTTTCCCAAATTGGGCATCCAAAAAGCATTTACTCACATAATATAAACTCCTCTTACATATTTATTTTATAAATTATGATTAAAAACTACTTTTAAATGATCCAATTGTCATTTCAAACAAGCCATAAACTAAGCTTGCTTTGAAATTTTTAGTGGTAGAAATGGGCTTCAAGCCCATACTAGACAGGTTGCCATATATTGCCTCTAATATTATTTGGAGAGTTGATCTTAATCCTAAATAAAAGACATAATTTTTATATTTATCAATATTTTCTTAATTTACCCCCACAGATGCTATCTCAACAATAATCAAGAGGAAAATGAATGAAGGAATTAAAGAACATGACTAAAATGTTTTAAAAAATATATGTCATGTTAATTAATTTAATTATTTTTTAAAAAAACTAATTAAATTAAATAAAAATATGTGTTATATTAAGTATCAGAGGTAGTATTACGGTATGTGTCCATTGGACCCCATAAGTTGGTTTGGTTTCGTTGGCATGGAAGCTAGACTGGGCCAAATACGGCTCTGCTGGCCTTTCAACTGATATCGAATGAGTCTCTTGCCCATCCAAGGTTGACAACATTCATTGTATTCCTGAGGATCTATGGGAATCACATGTTACAAATCCATAATTTCCTGTACCTCCTCACAAGGTTGAGCAAGTTCCCAGGAGCGATTAAGCTCATGGTACAACAAGACATCTTCTTCCATGTCAAAAGCACCATCTCCTTTGCACTTGTTGCAATCATGCATCCATCATTGCTTCACTTTCTTGTTCAACTCTCCGCTTCTCATCCTGTTCCATAGCTCCTCACACGCTTCATTACATTCTAATTTATCCAAATTTGCCATTCTAGGCGTGTTTGTTTAGCTTGTCAAAGGTGTTTTTATGACATTCAAGAAAACAGTTTTTTCAATCTACCAAATGAGAGCAAGGCATAAGCTGCCTCCAGGCTTGGGTGGGTGGGATCTCTTTTCTCGCAAGACGGAAAAAACGACGTCGTTCAAGTAAATGGAAAAACCTGGGTGACATGGCACGCCTGTAGTCACTGGGTCAAACGAAAGGCTGTGAAGTGATTTCTTTGTCTGAACCGGACGCCTTGGAAGAACCAAACCGCGCCTAGCAACCTTCTGCGTCTTCCACTTCTGGTTGGCAATTTTTGGACCTGGCATTCAAAATTATCTTCTGAGCTTTAACGCCTTTCAGACGCTTCCTGCCTCACTCCTCATGCTTTGCTCGCTTCAGCAAAATGGGTGGCCCCATCTTCGTCTCTCCTCACAGAACGCATTGCACAATTCCATTATCGCCAGCCTCACCTTCTTCCTCCACCTATCGCCCCGCCGTTATACTTCCTGTTAGTCTTCTTTCTTTCTCTTTCTATCTCTCACAAGCACCAAACACATGCGTTGAGAATTTAGGCTTGAGGCATTTTTATGGGTGATTGGGCTCTGATTAGAATTCGAAGCCGATCTTTCAAGACATATCTGCTGCTGTTGAGCTTAAATGCATTTGTCTCAAATTTGGCGATTTGGTGTCTCACTTTGTGTTGATGATATTTTCTCCATTGATTCTTAGGGTTTAGGGAACAATTCGGGTGACTACCAGAAGTTGGTTCAGACATTGAACGACAAGTATGGCGTTCCCACGGTGGTGGCTAAGGTTTCGAGAATTGATTGGCTAAGGAATGCCGCTGGTTTGGTCGATCCAAATTACTGGCGTGGCACTCTTAAACCTAGGCCTGTGCTGGATTGGTAAGGTTAATTTATTTCTTTCTCCTTTCCAATGAGTGTCAGACTGAGATTTTAGTTTTTAAGTATCAGTGATTCATAAAAATAAAATGCAAGCCATTTGCTTAAGATTAGGAATGTCTTTTTGGGTCTTAGCTAATTACGTGGGTGCGAAACTGTTCTTTCGTCTATGACTCTATGTAGGTATTTGGAGAGGGTTCATGATGCTGTTCAGGAGGCAAAGGAGTTGGCAGAAGGTTGATGAACAGCAAGGCCTTTTGCATTTGAACCTTGAATTTTGTTTTCCCATATAGTTCTTTATGTTGAATAAATCGCGTATAGAACCATAGCCTTATTAACTTAATATTGTGATGGCTCGGACTTTTTTATTATTATTGATTAATTTGTTTGTTTTCTCAAAACTCTGCTTGGTGCTTTGATCTCTTAGATGGTAAAGGTCTTACGCAGCATGTTAAACTACACTGCTCAAGTGATTGCAAAACATAAAAAAAAAAAGTCTAATTATAATTATAAAAAAATATATAAACAGCATTCTGAAATGATTCAACTTTTGTGATCTTTAATATGACACAACTCTCAAGTATGTCATAGAACTGAGGAGAAAACAAGAGGGCAGATAAAGCTAGAAGGGAAAGATTAACACATTAAACAACCATTTAAATCTATCCTCTTAAAAATGATTTTTCTGTCCGCTTAGGTCCAGGTGACCATGAAATTTAGAACAATTATTCATTATCTTCCTCCCCTCCCATTTTTCCTTGTCACCTAACATTTGAATCCCCATCACGTCTTCTTTGGGCATCATCTATTTACAAATCCTAATTCCTGAAAATCATCTTGTTTTAGGTACGACTTTATCCTTGATTGGACACTCCGCAGGAGGATGGCTTGCTCGTGTCTACATGGAAGAATTTGGGATGTCTCGTATTTCCTTGTTATTGACTCTCGGAACACCCCACCTGTAATTTTCTTGCTTATAGATATTAAATCCTCTAAAATGGTTTGAAGTTGGTCAATGATTCATGCTTACAGCATAGTTGCTTTATTCCTTTACAGAATGCATTACTAGTTTTAATTAAGTTGAAGTCATCTCTTAGTTCTAAGAAGCATATAAAATTTTATCATTTTATTCTAGCTTTTGAAGCAAATTTTGCATTTAATACTGTTCTCAATTTAAGCCACTAATACATAATTAACTGAGATGGTGATGCAACTTAAGGGGAAGCTGATGTGATTTTAAGTGCTTACTTGGCATTGAATTACAAAATGCACCAAGCATCATTTCCAATTCCTTGGCTTATGCAGAGTGTCAAGTGAAAACTGAACTTTGACATCAACTTCACTTTAGGCCACATGAACCATCTTTGAATTAAAATTTACGCTTACTGCTTTAATTATTCATACATGATAGAAACAATTCTCAAAATTACTCTGGTTCATGATAATAGAATTCTGATCAAGTTTTCTTCTACATTTTTCTCAGCCCGCCTCCAAAGGGCACACCTGGGGTTATTGATCAAACACGGGGTCTCCTGAATTATGTTGAACAAAACTGCTCAAAAGCTGTATACACCCCTCAAATGAAGTATGTTTGTATTGCTGGAAGGTAAACTCATTCTTCATGCTTCGCTTAATGGGGTACTTGTTTATTGGATTATTGTGAAATTATTTCTTCTGCTTAGCTCCTCAAGCGGTAAATACTTCAGCAGCTGTTGATGATACAGACGTTTTCATTGAATTTCATGTTTGCCTAAAATGATTTTCAACTTTGTGATCTTGAAGTATGACTGTAGTAGTGAGTCAAAATTTGTTGGAATCTAAAAGACCAACAATACCTTGATTTTGTGTTTTAGTTAGGAACTATACTTATGGCTTAACACCTCATGTTGATCTAAAAGCTTGAGGCATCTATTTTGTTTAACAACTTTAGGAGTTTATGGGATGAAGGCACCACCAAAAAATATTCGCAAAGAGTTCAGTATCTTTGTTATCTTTAGTGTAACTTCAATGGTCCAAGCCAAACGAGTGATTGATAATATGGATTTTAATTGAGTAGAGCTATATGCAGATATATTGAAGGGACTCAGATTTTTGTCCAGTCAAATGCAAAAATTGAGTCTGTGGTTCCCATAAATGGTTCTCAGCCAGTTCCTGAAGCTGCCGTTATGAGTGCTTCAAGCGATTCTCCACCTATTACTATGACTTTCCGAACTCGCTTTGTTGGACAAGGGTACAAGCAGGTAATTAAATCACTTTAAAGTTTTGTCATGATTTCCCAATGATGATCCCAATATATAGTATCATGGATCCTTCACTGTCATGTTGTTCCTGATCTATTATGGGTGACTGAAGCCATGTGTGATTTTGCTAGGTTTGTGGGCAGGCAGATGTATGGGGTGATGGTGTGGTGCCAGAAGTATCAGCACATCTGGAGGGTGCACTCAACATTAGCTTGGATGGAGTTTATCACTCACCTGTTGGCTCAGATGATGAGTTGAGACCTTGGTATGGTTCCCCTGCTATTCTAGACCAATGGGTTGAACACCTTCTCAATTAAATTGAAGGGTTCAACATTTTGTTTGCCTTATTTTGTCTTTTGATATATGTGTGTGTGTGTGTGTTTGAGAGGTCTGATTTTCATAGAGCACTTAGTAGGAAATAGCCTTTTGTTTAGATGCAAAATTTTCAATTTGTAATATTTTACATTTGTACTTGTGAGTACCTTTTATTTATATGCAAGATGAATGCTTGTTATGCAGTGCTCTTGCTTTGTATATACGTTTGTCAGAATGGGACTAACCTTGAAGCTTCAACATCCATTTCACCGTGTGCCAATACCTTTGTCAAAATGCTAATGACTACTAAATAGTGACTGAGTGGAGTAGAACAAATTTTATTATTGTATCACTCATTTAACAAGTAATCAAATTTTATGAACCGTTATAAATCCATGACGTGATAACATTTTCTGATCCAATGGATTGGGTTTTAATATAGAGTTATAGTGTGAAAGTAACAATAACAACTATACATCTTTCAACCAATGGGGTTAGATCTAGTGGGGGCACTAGTCTCTTGCATCATAGTGAACTAAGGTTCAAGTCTATGTTGTGGGAGGTATCTATATTTAATGTCTGACAATACCTTTAATAGAATTATCTCCAATGTAAAGATAAATGTGCTTAGAAAAATAGAAAAACCATAGAGGTACAGCAAAACAATGTACCCCTTGGCAAAACACTATAGAAAATACTATATTAGTTGTCCACTTGTGCTGGATTACCCTGCCATTCATTCTCTCTCTTTTTTCCCCCCTTGGGTAAATGACATTAGGGCCTATCAAAAGAAGTAGATGACATTGAAGTATTGTTGTCAAAAACTAGTGTAAAAACGTACGTTTTTACTACGGTGTTATGTGCTGAAACACAACTAAAATCTGTCTTGAATAAAAATGGATAGAAACACTGCGTAAACACGTTAAAACGGTAAAAACGTACGTGTTTATAGTTTTTACCATTTTCACTTAAAACAAAATAAAAAAAAAATCAAAACCCTAGTATGTACTCATTACAATTCGTATTCTTGAAATATTAAAATTACTATTGCATGTACTCATTAAAACCAAATATTAAAGCAAATACCATCCATACTCATTGATGGGAAATATGCTCTTGGAATTCAAACATGTGGGCTCCATGTGACGCTGCAAGGGTGGTTTTCTAGAATACTTTAATCCTTTATGCATTAATATGATTATTTCAAATGTCATGGTTTCTAGTAAATCACATTGCCCAAAAAGCGTAATGTAATAAACATACCAGCAGGGCAAAACATTCCAAAAAAAAAATGAAAAAAAATAAAATAATACGATGTAATATATTATATTTTTTGGTGGGCTGCATGTGTTTGGGAAATACATGTCACTTTAAGTGATATTGTTGATTGGATTTTGAGTAGTAATTTATGATTTTTTTTACATATATATAATTTTGTATCCCGATTTTAAGTAATAAAAATTTTATATTTCGTGTCGTTTCTATGATTTACATTTCTATCACTTCTTAGTGTCACATAAAAATACAATTTTGATAACATTGCCTTGAAGGACAACTAAATTCATAAAAATATGGTTAAGTGTTTTATAACTTTTCTTTAGCTTTCTTCTGTAATCTCCATGAATTTATCATGGTGCTAATGTTAAGAAAGGAAACAACTTTTGCTTTTAACTTTACGACTGCTTTATAGTCAAAAAGACAAAAGCATCATAATGAGATGTGACTTTTTTTTTTGGTCAAAGGATACTTCTATTAATACTGCAAGAAACATTACAAACAAACAGAATACACTCAAATAAAAACAGGATACATCAAAAGAAGGAAAACCACAAAGGAAGAACTAACATCAACTGAAACACAAGTCCATGAATTACAAACAAAACAGAATACACACAAATAAAAACAAACTAAAAACAATCACCCCCCACACAGGATGATTGGGGAGAGGAGCATCATGAGGAACAACATTCATCTTCTGGGAGTCCAAAGCTAGAAGTGACAGCAAAGAAGGTGTTGGTTGGAAAACCCACCCAATCGGGCACACCCCTTTATAAGCATCAGCTGCAATCAGGTCAGCGGCACGATTATCCCCCTTGGGGTAAAGGACAAAGAGAACCCAACCTTGGTACCCAACAAACGAATAATATCGAAAACAATGCTCCTACTCCTCCAATCAATCATATCCGGAGCTTTAGCATCAACACATTCAAGAAGAGAGAGACAGTCGGTTTCAAAAATAACATTGTCATTTCCGAGATCAACAGCGAGCATCAATGCTCTCTTAAGAGCTAAAGCTTCGATCATGAAAGCAGAGATGGATTTCACCTTATCCACAAAACCCCATCTGAAATCACCAAAATGATCCCTACAGATAACACCAATAGAAGCGCCAGTCTTGTTAGGCGAGAAGGCCCCATCACAATTATATTTGAGCTTGCTCGCCGATGGGGGGACCAGACAGCTAGATGAGTAGGAATAACCCTTTGAACCTCCGGATTGTTGTGCTTTTTATCGCAGTTCACCTAGAAGTCAAAATTGTTTTTCCTCGCACATTCAATGACATCAATAGGGTTAGGATCCTTATGGTTAAAAACTAGATTATTCCTTTGTTTCCAAATAAACCACAAGATCCAACAAATTAAGGAGAGATTTTGCTTACTTATGAAAGGCATACCTGAAAGTTGAATCCGCATTGAAGTTCAAAATACCAGCAACATAGAGCTTAACACCAAGAGAACACCCAAACCAGACACACCTAGTCCAAGGGCAATGGAAAAACAAGTGCTCCACCGTCTCCACCGCATCAGAACAAACTGGGCAAATGCTACTCTGTGATCTCTTTCTTCGATAGAGGGCCCCATTGGTAGCAATAGCATTATTTAAGATCCGCCAGATAAATTGCTGAACTCTAGGGATAACCTGAATCCTCCAAATTGATTTCCAACAAGATGAGGCAACAACTATTGAGGACCCAGCCTTGTTACCATCGAACCGCAGCTTCTCTTTACTATTATGATACCCACCTTTCACAGAATATACACCATTTTGAGCACTAGTCCATACTAACTTATCAGGCAGACCATTCGCTAGGATGTCAATCTCATAAATAGCACTCTTAATTTCCGGTGATACATACTGTTCAATGAGAGAAAGGTCCCACTTTCCATTAACAATGAGATCACAAACTCTGCCCTCAGCGATGACAGGATTTAGATCACTGGGTTTCTCCAGAAAGTCAACTTGAGGGACCCATATATCATCCCAGATACTGATAGAAGCACCATCTCCAATGTCCCAATGCAAATCTTGCTTGAGAAACTCTCTACCACCCAGTATGCTAGATCAGCACCATGATGCTTTATGACCTTTCCCCGCTTTCATGAAACCACCCTTGGGAAAGTACACACTCTTTAGTACTCTAGCCCACAAATCATCGGGCCTCGTCAGCAATCTCCATGCAGTTTTAGCCAAGAGAGCATCATTCATGACTAATAAATCTCGGAAGCCCATCCCACCAGTACTTTTAGTTGTAGTTAAAGACCCCAAGCTTTCCAATGTGTAGATCCAGCAGAAACAGTACCACTCCACCAAAAATTAGCAATGAGACTACTAATCTCTTGGCAAGTCTTAACCGGGAACTTGAAAACGTTCATAGGATAGATAGGGATAGCCTGGAGAACCGCTTTAATCATAACATCTCGCCCAGCAAAGGAAAGGAGAGAATGACCCCAACCTTGAATTTTATTAGCAATACGTTCTCGAATATAGGCCAACGCTTGATGCTTTGTCTTTCCCCATATGCTCGGAATACCAAGATATCTACCCGGGTCCTCTGTCACAGGAATACCCAGAATTCTCCCCACCATATTTTTAACATCATCAGGGGTATTGGAAGAAAACAAGATACTCAACTTATCAAGATTGATAACCTGCCCAGAGGCAGTACAATACATCTTCAGGATATCATCCAGATGATTACAGTTGCGTTGAGATGCACGCATATACAGAAGAGCATCGTCAGCAAAGAAACTATGAGTAAGTTCAGGGCAACTGTTGCTCAATTTAACACCTTTAATAAAATAATCTTTCTGGCTCTGTCTAATCATAATGGAGAGGATTTCTGCAATAATGATGAAAAGATATGGAGAGAGGGGATCCCCCTGCCGGATACCCCAGGTCGGAATAAAGGAACTCACTTTATCACCTGATAAGCAAATATTCAAACTAACAGAGCAAACACATTTCATCACAAGAGACACCCACTCAATACAGAAACCAAATCTCAACAGCACGTTTTCAAGGAAATTCCATTCAACCCTATCATATGCTTTGCTCATATCCATTTTAAGAGCGAATTCATACTTACCCGTGTCTTTTTTGCGACGAAGATAATGATAAACCTCATTGGCAATAATAATATTATCATGAATACACCGACCTGGAACAAAGGCACTCTGATTCTGTGAAATACAAGTATCAAGCAAAGGCCGCATTCTATTGGCCAAGATTTTAGAAATGATCTTATAAGAGAAATTACACAGGCCAATAGGGCGGAAATGAGAAACATGCTCAGGCTTTTGCACTTTAGGAATAAGAGTAATGTTGGTTTCATTTAAAGCATTAAGTGACAGATGACCAGCAAAAAACTCTTTAACCATACAACAAACAGACTCACCAATTTCGGACCAAGAGGAATGATAAAATTTATCCGAATACCCATCGAGTCCGGGCGCTTTGTTGCTTCCAAGACTAAAGGTAATTTGCTTTAATCTCCTCTGTAGAAACTGGTAACAAGAGACTGTGATTCATATCAGAAGAAATAGTAGGCTCAATGAACCCCAAGACAGTATCCATTGGTCGAACACCAGAAGTGGTGAACAGCTCCTGAAAGAAGTTAGCAATATTGTTAGAGATAACGTCCCTCTCATACAACCAATTGCCCTCATCATTTCTAATACACGAGATTCTGTTCTGATGCCTCCTCTTGATAGTGGATATGTGAAAGAACCAAGAATTCCTATCACTAGCACCTAACCAATTATTTTAGAGATCGTTGCCACCAATATTGCTCCTCGCGCTCCAAAAACCTGTCCAGATCCCCTTTGGCTTCCATAATCCTTCTTGAAATACCTGGAGTTCGAGCTTCTAGAGTCAGCTTTGCCAGGTGATTCTTTAAGAGCTCAATGCTCTTACCACTATTAGGGAACTCCTTCTTGCTCCAAGAAGTTAACCTCTGCGTACACCTCTTCAAATTGCTCACAAAATTATCTAGTACCGAGAGGTCTTGATCACTATGGTTCTGCCAACATCCCTTGATTACCTCAAGAAAATTCCCATGAGCTACCCAGGAAGATTCGAACCGAAAGACCCGATTATGCTGGCGATTCTCATATTGAAAACGGATGAACAACAAGTGATGATCAGATCCAGCCGGAGCAACATTAAGGACCTGGAGACACAGAAACAGCTCTCTAAATGCAAATTGCCCAAGGCCCTATCAATACGCTCATGGATTGTATCCGGGTAATCACGGTTATTGCACCAAGTAAAAATAGGTCCATTGTACCCCAGATCTTCAAGTTCACAATCAGCCACAAAACACTTGAAATTTAGAATCCTCCTCCAGGGTTGAGGGCGGCCACCGCTCTTCTCATGCTGTGAGAGGAGATCGTTGAAATCCCCAATGCACATCCACGCGCTCCTGATATTGTTACTAATACGACGAACCTCTTGCCAGCACAACATTCTATCCCCTTCATCATTGGGGCCATAGATAAAAGTAATATACGATGGGGTTGAAAAGGTTTCTGACATCACACTAGTATGAATAATATTAGAAGACGAGAACAGGATATTAACTGTAATCACATCAGACCACCATAAAGCTAGGCCCCCACTTCTTCCAATAGGGTTAACAATCCATTCCTCATTAAAACCGCATCTTCGTCTCACTTTCCTTACAACCTTCGCCTTTTGCTTAGTCTCCATCAGGAAGACTAATTGGGGTTTTTTCCTGGAACACTCGTCCCTCAAATTCCTGACTGTCAAGGCAACCCCCAAACCTTGATAGTTCTAAGCTAAAAGATTCATGGCGAACCGGTGGTTGGTCCCATCCAACCACCGGCGTTATCAGACAAAGAAGAGTCATGATCCATATCCTGTTCACTACCAACATTCAACCAGCTATCAGGGAAGTCAATCTCAGCAGACGGAGCCATCTTACTAGACATACCCGGCTTTTCTCCAAATCCATATTGACGAAGATATTTTTTCACTGATCGAAAATTCCGTTTACGCTCTTTCAGTAATTTCCCCGGACCACATATACCAGGACTTGGTTCCCCAATTGACTCAAAATCCAGCTTTATGCATTTATTTCGTTCCACCGATACAGAATCCTCCTCAAAAGGTCGCTTAAGGTGAGTACTTTTCAAGCAAAAAGACACAGCTGAAATTGGAGAGAGCTCGCTAGGAGGAACAATAGGATTAGATTTAATCTCATCATCACTAGGGTATTCAACGATATATGGTTGGCCATTATTTTTGTTGGCTGGATCCTCTTCCTTGGATTTAATTGACACCACTGATTGCGGCTTGACATGTGAAGTTTGGAGATGTGACTTTTGGGAAGGCGTTTCAATGCCAAAAAGTACAGTGAAATGGAATAAAAACCTAACGAAAAAAAAAAAAAAAAAAAAAAAAGGTTCGTGACAAAACCCTACTTTGGTTAATGTATCATTTTATAGGGGTTGTCTGAAATCATTACAAACATGTAAGCTGCAACCCTTTTTATAAAAAAATTATTTTAATTTAAACAAAATTTGAAATAAAAGTAATATTTGTCAGTTTTCCAGACATAATTTTTATTTAAATATTTTTTTTATAATTTTACTCTTAATTTATTATTTTATGAATTTGGCGCTTTTGGGTTAGAGAGTATATTAAATGGGATAAAATTATTAAATTTTAAATTAAGGTTTTTTGTATTTCATCGTAGACTTGTAGTAAAACATGCTATATTTAACTTGTAAATACAACCAAGAAATAGGACAAAGGCTTTGCCTACATAGAAAGAAGAAAAAAAATTCCTATATTATAAGTTCTAAGGGTTAGTTTAGATTGAGAGGAGGGGAGGGGAGGAGAAAATGAGATCAAAATTTAGTGTAGTGGGACCCATAAAATTTTTCTCTCATTCAAATTTTTTCCTCCCTTCCCCTCCCCTCAATCCAAACCAACCGATGGGAAATAGAGGAGAAATATTGCGTCATTTGGAAGATGTTTAGCCAAAAAGTCACCGATTTCGAAAAATCAAACTCTAGTGATTCAGTGGCCAATGAGATTTCAGCCTGAAATATCCAGTTAAAGTAGCAAGACTTGATTTTAAATATTACTCTCTAAACAATAATTATCAAATCACACAATTTAAAATGTTGATTAAAAATAACGAACATATCAGTATGCATTATTATTTTTTTCATTTATACTCTTATTTATCATTTTATTTTGAAAGTATGACTATTAATTACTCATTACAAGGGAATACACAATACATTTGATTAAAAAAAGAATGTAGAAAAACTAATATATATCTCTTACAAGTAATCAATTTAAATAATTTTATTAAGGGTAAAAGATTTCTCCAATCACTAGATATAAGTTATCTCCAATTGACCTCCAAAACTACGTCCTTTTAGATTAATGAATGATATTTCTATAATTTTGTTTATTTTTTTATCATATAAATTTTTAAAACACCTTTTATTAATTCACCTAAAATTATAAATACACCTTTTATTAATTTAAAATGGCGTAGTTTTAGGAATCAATAAAAATAACTTACCTCTCATGATCGAGATATTAATATGTTAATATTAAAGAAATGAGGTACTACTAGTAGTAATAATGCGTATGGGATTGAATGGAAGAATTATTGACCTGTACTTTGGGTCTTTGCATTTTTTTTTTCTTTGGTCAAAGGGTCTTTGCATTTTCACTGAACTGCTCAGTCACGGGTTCAAAAGCTTGTGGCCTAAAATGAAGTATGGTACGATTCGTTGAATCTATCACAATTTGCCCGGCCTTGTCACCAAAATATGTCTCCTGTTTTGGGAAAATCCATATAGGAGTCCTTTTTAAAAAAAATCTTAAAAGGGACCGTAAAATTCTGACAATTCTAAAAAGGGCCCTTAAGCCCTTTCTGGGATAAATTCATTAAAATTTTAGAATTAACAACAAAATCAATACCCATTTACAACTAAATCAGTCATATTTACAACAATTTTTTTACAACTAAATCAGTCTCATTTACAACAATATCAGCCCCGGTTAACAACTATATCAGCCCAATTTATAACTCAACAAGAATCTAAAAATCCCTGGGTCCTTTTTAAGATTTTCAGAATCTTGGGGTCCTTTTTAGAATTTTTTCTCCAAAAGGACCCTTAAATGGAATTTCCCTCCTTTTTTGTTGTCACCGTGCCTGCAAAAGTAAATGCTCGTTGCCGTGGAAAGAGGGAAGAAATTTCACGCTTCATTTTGTTTCATTTCCCTCTTTCTCCTTTCACTCTCCTCTACAAGCACCAAAAGCCTCAAATCTCTCTACACCCCTTCCCCGGTCTGTTTAATTTCAACAACCCAGAAATTCACAGGTAACTGTCCTCTCCATCTCAACCGTTTTTTTGGTTCTTGGTTTGATTGATGATGATGCTAGTTCCTGAAGTTTTAACGGATTCATCTTCTTCAGCAGAAAGAAAAGATTCATCGTTCCAACACTCTATTATCTTTGAAGCCCTATGCTCATGGAACATTCCATGGATCTGGTGAATCAGCCTCTGAGCCAGCAGGGTAACCATTTAATCCTTTATCTTTCAGTGGGAATGTGGGATGATATTTTATATGCCATACTCAGAAAATAAAACACGTCTATTAAGAAGAAATCACCCTCCTCCTTAGCGAAGTATTAACATAAGATAGATGGTAACTTTTGTCTCCTGACCTCCTCTTTAATTCAAGAGGCGGAGGTTGACTAAAGTTAGCTACACGCGAGCAACTGATAAGCTATTACTGTGAGACATTTTGTTTTTATTTGAAATTTCTAGAATTTATGGCCTTTAAATATATAATTCATAGCCCCTCAAGTCTTATTTTCTCCTATTATATCTTCCTGGCGTTCAAAACGAATTTTGAAGCCCACAATCGAACCTCCTTGCTACCTCTAGCACCAACTGCAAAATTAGATATTTTTTATAGGAATGTGTATCTTCCTATCACAAAAAATTCAGTCGGATTATAAATATGAGTATATCTCCCATGTTAGGATTAGCACTTCAGTTTACCCAATGCCGGCCCCATTGGTTGCAAATTAAAGTTTGTTTTTATTTTGAATTTTTAAAAATGTTAAATAATCATAAATAATTTATGGGCAAAATTTAAATTTAGGTCCAATTCTCCAATCAAATCTTGTCATGTAGAATTTGTTCTAATTGATATAAGCAACATTTTTTTCCATAATATATTATCTTCGGATTTTTTTATGATACAAAATTGGTTTTCAAACTTACGAAATATTAAAAGTAAAGCTATCAATAAATATATACTTTCATTTTAAAAATATTTGCCCCTGCCCCACAGAGACAAATCCTTACTCCGTCATCGGGCTTCTTCTCTTCAGGCAAAATTTGCCTGGAAAAGGAATAACCAAAGGATTTGCACTACAAAATGCTCTGTGAAAATATAGGAAAAAGGGAGCCATTATTTTTTCAGGGTATGAGTTAGTGCCAATGAATTATCTTTTGGTTCTTGAATATATAAACAATAAATATCATCATGTACAGATCGTGTTTGAGTAATTTTAACTGCATGTAGGCGATAAATATGAAGTTTTCTTGAGCTTTAGTAGAGGCAAAGACACTCAAGAATCTTTTCCTTCCTATCTCTATGCATCCCTAAGGAGAGTTGGAATTTCCGTTTTCAAAGATGACATCTCAATTGAACAATTTCAGAACATTATTGAGGGTTCTGAAATTTCAGTCATCATCTTCTCTAAAGACTATGCTAGTTCCAAAAAGTGCCTCGAGGAACTCACAAAAATCATGGAATTTCGTAGAGCATATGACCAGGTAGTTTTTCCCATATTCTATGGTGTGAACCAGTTTGCAGTTTGTAATCAAAAAACTAGTTTTGGAGAAGCTTTTCAAGATCTTATAAGAAGAATTTCACCCACTGAATATGAAGTGTCAAGGTGGAGAACAGCTCTCAACGAAGCTGGACGCTATTATGGATTTTATGTGCCCAATTTGGAGTCCAAGTAATATATTTGTATTTTCGTTGTGTTTTATTTATTTTCAATTTTGCTAATATTTTGTGTGTGTGAAAGCGAACAATTTTTTCTCACAATCTATAACAATTAGTTATTAAAAGATAAGTGTGATATTGGTTCATAAAAATTGATGTGTTGGGTGGACTGTTTGCTAACGAGATGCTGTGATTCATTTTTTTTTTTTTTTTTTAAGAAAAAAAAATCTTTATATGTATAGAATCTAAGTTAAAGATAATATTTTAACTATTAGTTTTTAAAAAATATTTTTTTATTCAAAAATCATTAGTTGAACATTCTTAAATATGAACCGTTGAAATACTATTTAAACTGTGAAGATTTTACCGTAGTAATGAGCTCTTAGTGCTTATCATTGCAATGAGGACTGAAACTAGGTCTAATATGAAGCTAGAGTCATATCAATAAATATCTATTTTTCCTATAAATGTTTTGAAGTTAAAAATTATAGCAATCAACTAAGTACATAATCTAGAATCACATTGTGACTTATTTATCACGTGTTCATGTGGAACTTTTAAAATTTATATGCCTATTGTGTTTACTTTGTTGATGGAAATATATGTACATATGTTGCTTTTGATGCCATTATTTTTCTTTTATTTGTAGTCATGCTTAATTAATAATCAATACCCCCTTTTTTGCTATTCTCTCTTTATAATTCACAGCAATGAAAATGATATTATTCCAAATGTTGTCGAGCATGTTCGTCAAATATTGAAGAGGAAAGGCTCGTTTGTCAAAGATGGCCTAGTTGGAGTGAGTTCTCAAGTGAAAGAAGTGGTTGCAATGCTTCAAAACTATAAATCAAAGGATGTTGTCTCCATAGGAATATGGGGCATGGGGGGTATTGGCAAAACAACTCTTGCCAGACTCATTTATTACTACATTGCATACGAATTCGAGAGTACATGCTTTCTTTCAAATGTGAGGGAAGAATGGAAGAGCTGGGGTGGTGAATTTGGTTTACAAAGAAAACTTCTTTCGGTGATATGTGGAGAAACAGATGTAGGAATACGTAAAGTTCAATCAGTATGCTCCAAGTTGAAGAAAATACCTAGCCATAAGAAGGTACTTGTTGTGATTGATGATGTGAATTACTTGGAGCAACTATATGCTTTATGTGGGAGTCCTGAATGGTTTGGTGAAGGGAGTAGAATAATCATTACAACTAGAGATTTACATATGCTCAAAGCCTTTAAAGTGGATGATGTGTACAACATGAAACTTTTGAGCAATCATGAGTCTCTCCAGCTTTTCAGTGGAGAAGTGTCTAAACAAGCAAGTCCTGAAGGAGAATACATCGAACTTTGCAGAAGAGTGGTTGCTTATACTGAGGGACTGCCCCTAGCTCTTAAGGTCCTTGGTTCTATTCTGCCACGTATGGAATGGGAGTCGGCATTGATGAAACTAAGCACAGTTCTCCCAAGTGAGATATACCAAATACTAAAGCTTAGCTTTGAATCTTTAGATGGTAATCAACAAGAAATATTTCTAAATCTACTTTTATTTTATATTGGGGAGGACATACACAATGTGATACAAAAGTTTGATGGCCCTGGATGTAATGCTAGCATTGGGATAAGAGTCCTAGTGGATCGAAGCCTTGTAACCATCGACAAGAACAACAAAATTAGAATGCATAATGTGTTGCAAGTCATGGGAAGACAAATAATGCGTGAAAGTTCACAAAACGAGCTTCAAAATCGAGGTACGTTATTGTTTTGGGAGGATGCATGTGCTTCACTTATTATCAAACATGCATGTAACAATGACAAATTTTAATTATATTAATTTAAATAGGAATTTAATTTATTGATATTTTGTATTGTTAAAATATAACATTCAGGTCATAGGTATGAGGTGTTCTTGAGTTTTAGAGGTGAAGACACTCGATCAACTTTTACTTCACATCTCTATGCGGCTCTCTGTAATGCTGGTATTATTGTTTTCAAAGATGATGTTGAGCTTCCAAGCGGAAAACATATCAAAACGGAACTATTGCAAGCAATTGGAAGTTCAAAAATTGCTATAATCATCTTCTCTAGGGAATACGCTGCATCTAAATGGTGTTTGGAGGAATTGTCAATCATTATGGAGCTTCATAAATCAAATGGTCAGGTGGTTTTACCCGTGTTTTACCACGTTGATCCATCGAAATTCGTAATCAAACTCTTAGTTTTGGAGAAGCATTTAAAGATCTTATACAAAGAATTTCACCACCAAAACACCAAGTTTCCAACTGGAGGATAGCCCTTCATGAGGCGGGGCCTTGCGGGAATCGTTGTATTTGGTTCTAGGTATTTTTTTCTCTTTATTTTCTTTTGATGTGTGTTTATGTTTGTAACATCCTTAATTTTAAAGGAAAATTAATAATTAATAAGTTGATTAAACCATTCATCAATATGTTTTATACAAATAATTGGGCTTTGGATTTTACCAGGCCCATACTTTTTAACTAAATATTGCTTCAAAATTTCATCGGATGTCCCTGAAAAAATCCAAAGCCGAATTGTTTGCTTCAAACATATTGATGAATAGCTTAATCAACTTATTAATTAATAATTTTCCTTTAAAATGAAGGATGTTACAATGTTTATGAGTTATGGTATTTAAATAAGAAAGAGGGCGGGAGGGAGGAAACAGCAAAAAAGGAGGGACCCAAGAGAAAGGGAGAACAGAGGGAGAGAAGAGGAAGGGAGAATTAGAAAATAGGATTCAATCCATTATGGTCATCACAATATAATACACACTAAAAATACAATTAATTATCCCTGTTTATAACCTATTATGACTAAAAACTACCAACGGCTACCTTTAAAACTACCCCTAACAAACTTCTATTTTATTTATTATTATTATTTAATAATATGCATATGTAATTTGTTTGGAATATCACGTGCCAAATTATTTGGAACATAACTCATTTTTGCTTGTTCCCTACCTGGTACAATTTTAAAAGTTACATATTGTAAAATTTTCAAGTCTAATATAGCTTATGTAAAATTCTACTCACAATTTTCTTGATGTGCTCATAGTGAACTGAATGTTTGTTTTGCAGAAAATAATGAGTGTTGTAATATATTTCTATTTACCTCTACCAGTAGTTAGGTTTTGCTGCTTTGATTTATAGTTTATTCATAATATCTCATCTTCTCCAAATACATGCAGCTTCCAAAATACTACCTCTGATTTCTAATATAAGAACTAGTTTTAACTTATATTTGGAATAAGACTGTAATCTACTTTGTCCCTCATATTTATTATTATTTTTCCTAAAATATCACCATTGATTGCACATTGGAAGGGATTTTGCATCAATATAATGGTAGTGTTAACTCAAATAATTTAAGACGGGCCTTTCGGAAAATCAAAACACATTTTTAACAAACAACTAATTTAACTAATTTCCTTAAACTATCGAAATTAATTAAATAGATCTTATATTAAAGACTGAAAGTAGTATTGAATTTTTTTATTTATAATTGTTCATGTTATATATAGGTACGACATTAATGCTCATTTTCCAACTATGCTTATTTTATTGGCAGGGACGAGAGTGAATATGTGAAAACTATTGTTGAGCATGTTTGTGATATATTGGACAAAAAAGATTTGTTTGTCGCTGACCATCCAGTAGGAGTGGATAACCGTGTGCAAGAAGTGATTGCAATGCTCCAAAACCATCAATCTGAAGATGTTTTCATGGTAGGAATATGGGGAATGGGGGGCATAGGCAAAACAACCATTGCCAAAGCCATTTATAATAAAATTGGTCACACATTTGACAGTAGAAGTTACCTTTCAAAGATCAGAAAAGTTTGGGATAAAAAAAGGGGCAAAGTTCGCTTACAGAACCAACTTCTTTCTGAAATATGTAAAACATCAAAAATGAAGATAAATGACATTGACTCGGGAAAAATCGAATTGAAGAAGAGACTTTGCCATAAAAAGGCGTTGGTTGTGCTTGACGATGTGGATAAGCTAGCCCAACTGAAAGCTTTAGTTGGAAGTCGTAACTGGTTTAAGTCAGGAAGTGCAATAATCATCACAACTAGAAATAGACGTCTACTCCTTGATAAGGAATGTCATGTTTATATGATGAAGAATTTGGATAAACAGGAATCCATTGAGCTTTTTTGTTGGCATGCATTTAAAAAAGGAAGTCCTAAAGAAGATTTTGCTAACCTTTCAAGAAACATAGTTGCATACTCCGGGGACTTCCATTAGCTCTTGAAATCCTTGGCTCCTATTTATTTGATAGAGAAGTGAATGAATGGATGACAGTATTGAAGAAACTTAAAAAAATTCCCAATAACAAGATACAAAAGAAGTTACAAATAAGCTTTGATGGTTTAGATGATTTGGAGAAAGAAATATTCCTTGATATATCTTGCTTCTTTATTGGGATGGACAGGAATGAAGTCACACTGATATTAAATGGCTGTGAATTTTTTGCTGACATTGGAATCAAAACCCTTGTGGATCGAAGCCTTATAATGATTGATGAGAAGAACAAGTTTGGTATGCATGATTTGCTGCGGGACATGGGAAGAGAAATAATCCGTAAACAGTCTCAAAAGGAGCCCGAGAAGAGAAGTAGGTTATGGTTTCGTAAGGATGCACGAGTTGTATTACAAGAACAGATGGTAGGAAATTTTTTATCCAATACTTATTGGTTCTAGTTTACATTCATTGGACAATCAACGCAAATGAGCATATCAATAAAGTGATGATATAAACCATGTGGCTTTGTCTCTTATTATATACATTTTAAAAATCATTTTGTAGTCACATGCTCTATAAGTATGATCATGGCATACATGTTTCTATTTTGCTTTTCAACAAACAAATAACACAAGTGCACACTTTGATTTCAACATGCTATTTTCTTTTCCAGGGGACAAAGGCTATTGAAGGACTATCTCTAAAGTTGTCACAAAGTGAAAAAACGCAATTTCAGACAGAAGCATTTAAGAAGATGAAGAGACTCAGATTACTTTGTCTTGGCAATGTAGAACTAAAAGGAGACTACAAATACATTAGAAGAGATCAACTCAGATGGCTTTGCTGGCAACGCTTTCCCAGAACATACATTCCGAGAAAGTTTTATCAGAAGGAATTAGTTGCCATTGACTTAAAATACAGTAACCTTAGACAAGTGTGGAAAGAAACCCAGGTATGTAAATTACTACTACTTTAGACAAGTGTGGAAAGAAACCCAGGTATGTAAATTACTACTACTTTCTTTGTTGGATTTTTTAAGCCATAACTTCAAAAAAATTGAAAAATAAAAAGACCCAAACTGCTATATGATAGAAAGCCTTATAGTTTCTCTGAAACATTACCAAAATACTTCCAATTTCTAGCAATATGGTATATAGTTTTTATGATACTGTATTATCACAAATTTTTATTTCTATTCTTTTGACATTAATTAGATGACTCAAACATCTTATTTAATTTTTTTATTGGTATTAACTTCAAGGATGCTCTTCTTATTCCCCTATGAAATTAAATGATTTTGTTGTAGTTATTGAAGAAGTTGAGAATCCTCAATCTCAGCCACTCTCTTAACTTGGAGCAAACTCCTGATTTTTCAAATCTACCGAATCTTGAAACGTTGATCCTCAAAAATTGTCCTGAGTTGACCACGATACATCATTCAGTTGGGCTTCTTCATAAACTTCTTCTTCTAGATTTGGAGGATTGTATTGGCCTTGGTAGTCTCCCAAGAAGCATTTATAGTTTAACACACTTAAAAACTCTCATTCTTTCTGGTTGTAAGAATATTGAAAAGCTTGAGGAGGACATAGAGCAAATGGAATCTTTGACAACTCTAATTGCTCCTAAAATAAAACAAGTGCCCTTTTCTTTACTGAGATTAAAAAGCATTTTATATCTATCTATAAGTGGTTATGAAGGATTATCACATCATGTGATTCCTTCTCTCTACCGATCTTGGATGTCCCCAACAAATAATCCACTACCTCTTATTCCAACACATGCGGGCATGCCATCATCAATTTTGTGGGATATGCTAAACAGTGTTCATGGTCCTTCAACAATCCCTAGTAGTGTACCAAAGCAACAAAGTCTTTTGTTGGAAGATGGATGGAAGATTCCTTATTCCATGGGTACTACTCCAAAGTCTTTTGTTGCGGGCATGCTTAGTCTTTTAATTCAAGTTGGAAAGAATTCTCAAGTCTTTCATATGCTTTCAAAGAGGATTTTACAGGTTCTCTCTCTCTCTCTCTAATTGGATTCTTCAATTTTTAAAAATATTTCACATTGCATATTGTATAATTAAATTAGAGATTGTGTTTCTGCTCAGGGATTGAGTCTTACAAAGTGTAGTGATGATGTTTGTACTCTCCCTGGTGACAATTATCCCTATTGGCTCACATTTATGGGTGAAGGAGCTTCTGTAAAATTCAAAGTGCCTCCAGTTAATGGTCATGATCATTTAAAAGAGATGACTATTTGTTGTGTATATATCCCTGCTGGTGATTCAGATAACAAGTCATTGGAATCTTGTATAATTTGCTTGATGATAATAAATTATACTAAGACAACCACTTTGTGCTACACAAAAGACAAACTAAAATCCTTAGAAGAAGCAGAGAAGAGGGAAGTAATATCAAATCTAGAATCTGATGACCAAGTGGAGGTGAAAGCATTTTTTGGGAATGGATTCAATGTGAAGAAAACAGCAGTCTACTTGATATATACTGATTCATTTGATGAAAAGATGGAAACTTCAACATCTGACGCTACAAATCTAACTGGCACCAAACACAAATGCGAGAAGGAGCAGGAAGAGGAACATCAATCTATTATTAGACCTAGAAAGGTGATGAAGATTTGAAATTCCGAAACTTTCTTCCATATTTTGGTGCATTGCCACAACACTTTTGATGAAGTCAATATATATGAAAGGTTGTGCATATATGATTATATTATCCTATTTGTGGCTCTCTTTCACATATAATGTGGGTGTGATATCACTCGTATTCCTTCCCTCCCTCTTTTATGGTAAAGAAATGAAAATAACTTTGCATCAAAAATATAAAAATAACGGAATATATTGAAGAGATGTTATTTAAAATTGAGAGGAAAAGGCTTAGAATTATGATTATTTGTTGGTATATATATACTTACTATGAAATGAAATCAACTAGTTTTTTTTTTTTTTTTTTCAACTAATCTTTCGTTGACTTGGCATAATGACTCCACAATCTAGAAAAAACCTAGTAAAATTGTGGCCATAAGTAGTATGCAGGGAGTGTACAGTATGCAGGGAGCGCCACTGTACACTCCCTGCATGTAGAATGAGCACATTCCTATTTTCAATCTCATTCCCAATTAATCCCTCGGGTATAAACATAAAGCATTTGATGGCGTTTAATTTTAGAACAGTAAAATTTGTACTATTATTTCTAATTATACCCTTATTTATAAAGATAATCCATAATAATAGATCATTGGTAAAAATTTATTGTAGTGAAATAATAAGTAGCATATATTTAATGGGGTGAAAATGGATAAACTTGTTTAAAATTTTAGACAAAAGGAATTTGTTACTTATATTAAAAACCACCATATGAAATGAAAGAGAATGTTACTTATAAAAATGATAGGAATGACTAATGAGTATTAAAGACCAGCCATAAGAGAGAGAAAGTTACTTATAAAAAGAAGTGAGGCAGTAGCGTAGCTCTGAATGATTGTTTTGGATGGAATGAAATATAGTGGATACTGCATGATTGGAGCGACGAAGATTGCATAAAGATACTGAAGAATTGCAAGAAGGCAATAAGAGAAGATAAAGGGAACGTGATAATAGCAGAGTTTGTTGTGTTGAAGCCAGAGGGCAAAGGCTTGTTCGATGACACTGGCTTCGTCTTCGATTTTCTTATCATTGCTCACACTTCTGGAAGGGAGAGAACTGAGTTGGAATGGAAGAATCTGCTAAATGAAGCTGGCTTCCCTCGTTATCAGATCATCAACATTCCGTCTTTCTTATCCATCATCGAGGCTTATCCAGCTTAGCTATTGATGGACGTTTCCCCCAAGAGTTTGGTTCACAAAAAATACACACATGCTCGTATCTAAAACATCAAATTACTCATTTTTGTTTTTGTGTCTAAAATATGTTTGTGTGAAATTATCTTATTTTCAATTATTTTGGCATATTAGTACAAGAATAAAAGTAACAATCATATGCACAAGAAAAAGTTCATCAATCTGTCACTGTCACTATCACTGCCAAAGAAGCATTTTACTGTTCTTCTATTTTTCTTTTGGATATCCCTTCAATTCATAAAATCTTATTTAGAATTGAGCACCGATATTTCCTTTTTGGCTGTGTTTTAGTAATAGGAAAATAGAGCACTTACTCGGAAAAGTCAAGCTCAGAGTCAGGGATGATATTCATGTTGGGGAAGGAGCAAAAAGCCATTTAGGGTGAAGAACGAGAATGAGAAAAGGGAGCTTGGTCTGAGATATGAGTTACTGTGGTTGGGGGAGAGAAAGAGAATGGTCCAGCGCCTTTTAATGGAACTTTTAACGTTGTTTACTCTGAGGTGACAATAAGGACCAACGTACTTTTTGGGCAACAAATTGAAGCACTCAACAAAAAGGGGGAAAAAAAGCTTAAGTACTTGATTCAAATGTAAAGTAAAATATAAGGACTTGTAGATTAATTTTCGTTTCATATTTTATGGTACTTTTTACTTTCATAAGAAATGAGAGCTTGGTCTGAGATAATGAATCCGGCATAAGAAATGATCATCATGAAGGGATATGGAAAGATATCCCTTTATAAAATAGATAATTTATAAGGTAATATTCATATGCAAAATTTTTTGAAAACTTTAAAGTTTTAACTATATTTCTTCTTATATTCTTAAACAATATCACTGACTGCAAAGCTTTTGTTTTTGTTTTTATTTTTGTAGATGGATCCGGTCAAAAGGGGCATGTTATAAAAGATGATGTTTATTTGGTGGGTGGGAATTTGATGAAGGTATGGTGAATTGGACATGTATGTTCATTTATGTCTTGTCTTTGTAATTCATTGTATTTTTATAACTTATCTTATTGTATATATTCATTTAGGTGTTGTACTGTCATAGTATATTCATTAAGAGGCCACATAACTCATGGTGAATAATATTTGTATTCATTTCCAATTCAATTTATTCATAATGGATTGTTCATAGCTTGTAGCTTAAAGTACTACCTTTTAGGTGCTGGATTGGGTGGTAGATGTGTGTTTGATTAGGAAGAACAGAACAGGGGAAACATTCAAGAAAATTTAGACCGGAAATAAATACGCCGCTCTAAAATGTTCAAATTTTAAGACTGGATGTATTTATTAGTCTGGTCTTAAAAGTCGGTACTTTTAGACAGGTGTATATATTAGTCCGATCTTAAAAGTCAGTCTTTTAAGACTAGTGTATTTATTAGTCCAGTCTTAAAAGTTGATCTTTTAAGATCGGTGTAATTATTCGTCTAGTCTTAAAAGTCATTATTTTTAGACCGGATTGTTTTTTATACAGTCTTAAAAAGTCGGTATTTTTAGACCGGCCAATTTATTTATCCGTCTTAAAAGTTGAGTTTCAAGACCGAACAAAAAATATATCAAGTCTATATAGTATGATTTTTAAGACCTAACATTTTTAATGTCTAGTCTAAAAAAATTTCTTTAAGACCGGTTTGTATCCGTTTTAAAAATTCTGAGACTTTTAAGACTACTGCATACGAGGTAGGTTACAAATCTAGTCTTTCGATGCCTCTTTCTTCCCATCTTAAAAGCCTTTTTTGTACCCATGGATGCACTAAATTGATATCTCATAATTAAAATTTCAATTAAATCCCTTTAATTTAGTATTAATGAGTCTCAAATATATCAAAATATATCTCAATCTCAAATCTATTAAAAATGGGGAGTCATCATAAGTTATTGAAAGGAGAAGGAAAATATAATATATATTTCCACAAATATCTTTTGAAAAAATTGCTTTTACCTTTACTTTTATAAAAGGACAATTCCAAATAAAAATCTTCACAATTTGAAAATGTTATAAGTAATTCTTACCAAAAACGTGTTGTCATTTTCTCATCAAATATGGTAAAACGTGTTGTAATAAGTAATTCCCATACCTTCATTTATCCATTCCTGCCATATGAGCTAACTCCTCTGTCATACGAGCTACCTCCTCTTCTCTTCTTCATTATCGGGTCTCAGTAAGTACTGAATGAGACACACCTTCATTCCTGCCATATGAGATAACTCCTCTATCATACGAGCTACCTCCTCTTCTCTTCTTCATTTAGCTTGTTTGGCTACATGTCTGAGATAGCACTGAAAAGAAAAAATCTCATTGGAGATTAGAAAAACGCACAGTGGGGAAAAAGCTCTTGCGGAACCATTTGGGTAAAGCTTTTGAGGTGATGAGCTTTTTCCAAATAAGCTCGGTATCGCAGAAGCTAAAGGGGGAGCGTCTAGCACGGCAACTGAAGCAAAAGATACAGAGCATAGGAAGACATGGAGACAGAGAAGGAAAGAGAAATACTTTGATGGAGATTACTGAAAGATCCAGATGAGCAATTCATTTTCCCTATAAATAAATAATTTATTATAATTGATTTAATATGGGTTAAGGAGTAAAATCGCCAACAAACTATTAGGTCGGGGAAAGATCGCGCAAGAAAAAACTTTTAAAGTGCAATAATACCAATAAACAATTGAAATTGTAAGAAATTCACAATGCCCTCAGTTGCTACAGTAACTTCCGTTTATGACCCTTTTTTTTTTTTTTTTTTTTCTTTTTGCTGGTCAATGATGGCAGAACTCCTTTAGAACTACCCATCCTCTACCAATCGAACCTCCTTGAGTTTAATGTAATAAAAATTGAAACCTTTTTTTACCAAACGATGCGGACCCACGATTTGATTCCAGGACCGTCCCTCCCTCCGTGCAGAAAGCAAAAGAGCTTCTCCTTCAATTACTCTCTTTCTCTCTCTTCTGTGTAGCACCAAAGTCAAATTAGTGGATTACACGCTCATTTTTCTCTCTTTGGAAGTTACGAAACGCAGCACGTACTCGAATTTTTCTGAAGCACGAGTCACGATTTTTCAGCGTCACTCCCGGTTTCTACTGTTTATGCATTTCCACTTTCATCACTCTCATTCTTCCAATTTTCCTCAAATTTCTAAAGTTTCTAGCAAAACCTTGTTCGAATTTCATTGCTTTAGTGACAGTGGTCACCTCTGGTGGTGGTAATGTTAGAAATGGCACGCATAATTACAGAAGCTCGCTCAAGTCGGACAGGCCTCTTTCTGCAAACTCCAACCTTAAGAATCACGTCAAGTTGAAGCCATTGTCTTCTACCAGCCAACGGTGGAATAGCACCGGCACCATCGGTAGTGCTTCGGCAGCTTCCAAGGACGACGATGGAGGTCAATTCCTGCATTTTCCTCTTTGCTAGCCTTTGCGGATAATATTGGTAATTGGTATACTTCATGGTTGGGAATTTGCGATCTTTCGTCTTAGGCCATTTCTGGGCGTCCGTTCATTCTTGTAATTGCTTCCTGATTCAATAATTATAAATTACGCCTTAATTGTTTGGTCATATGGGGTTGAAAGTAAACGAGTTGTTCTAGGTTGTCTAATTAGCAGCCAAAATTCCAGATTGAATGCTTAGATGGAAGCAGTGGTAGAGGATGGGTAGTTTTGTTGTTGGAGCAGCTGATCTTGCCATCGACATTGACCAGGAAAAAGGAAAAAAAGGGTCATAAACGGAAGTTACTGTAGCAACTGAGTGATTTTTTTACAATTTCAATTGTTCGTTGATATTATTGGTACCCTTAAAAGTTTTTTTTGGAGATCTTTCTGCCCTTAATTAATAGTTCGTTGGCGATTTTGCTCATTAACCCATTTAATATTAATGTTTGTTAAATTCATTATTTTATAAAAACCACTAGAAAATTGATATTTTTTGTTATAAAAATATATAAGGTCTTTTATATCATGTTGGTGATAGAATCAAACACCAACTTGTTAAAGATAGGTAATCCAATTAAATATATTTAATTAAAGACTTTTTTGTTTATTAATTTTTTAATAATAATTTAACTTTTTTTTCAAATTTAAATTTTTATATTCAATTATCTCAATATATACAACTAATATGTATATGTAGTATTCAATATGATTTATGCTCTTTTAGTTATTTTCCATTTCAACCAACTTTTGAAATAATAATCCAAATACTTATCAATTTAGAAAAAAACCACTTCTATAAAAGCCAAACAAGCAATCCAAACACATATCACATTTACAACATGATTTTTTTCCTACGGGCTTCGAGAAAGTCGGATAGAAAATAAGCCACCGCTAACCCAAACAGACAGGTCTCAATAAGTATTGAATGAGACACACCTTCATTTATCCTTTCCTGCCATACAAGTTAACTCCCCTTTCCTACCATTTGAGCTACCTCATGTTCTCCTCTTCTTTACCGGGTCTCAGTAAGTATTGAATGGAAACTTAATTCTCACACCTTCATTTGTCCTTTCCTACCATACGAGCTACCACTCTTCATTTATATACAACTAATACATACATACATGTATGTATGTATGTATGCATGCATGTATGTATATATATAATAGACACTCATACACACACAGAAATATATATATATATATATATACGGAGCGGAGCCAGGATTTTACGTTTGTTGGTGCACAATTAGTTGGGCTGCCCCCAAAAAATATTTTTTAAGGAAAATTTTAAATGTATTAAGATTGTATCGTTGACATTTTTCGAAAGAAAAAAAAAATATACTACCTCCGGTTTAATTATAGGAACACTTTTGTAGTATAATTTGCTTATCGAATTCATAAACATATATTTTTTGGGTTTTAGATTAAGACGGCTAAATAATGCACCCATTCAACAGCCTATTATATATATATATATATGTATATATATATATTTTGAATTTCTCACACAAAAATTGTCATTACAAATACTTGAGTTCTAATAGTGATACTAAAGTTGTAAACTGTGGCCTTTTGAATTTTTATTTAAAAAAAAGTAAGGTGGTTAGATAATTTCTCAAATTTTGTAACATTTCAAAATTTCAAATCAGTCCCTTTAGAATTATTGAAATTCAACAGATTTATTTGTCTTTTACTAATTTTAATTGTCTTTTTCTACCTTTTTTGTTATTGTTTAATTATGTGTAACTTATCTTCAACTATATATAAAATGGAAAATATTTACACTTTGTTGAGAAAATATATTATATATATCTGAATATGTACACCTGCTAAAAACTTGGGTTATTAGATTTCTTTTAGCAATAAATTTTATGATGCTAAAAAAAATTTTAACAAATTTTTCTTTTATAAATATAAATGTAATTAAACGTTTTAGAAGGCTTTCCCCACGCGCTGTATGTCCCGCAAGTCCATCCAAAAACTGAAAAAGCAATTAAGTAAGTTGTCCAATGTTGGGTTCGAATAGGGAACCTCATGTGAGGCAAACCTGGTAACCACTGCACCACCCTAGACAAATTGTCATGAGATTGCTTCACATATATATATATAATCTCAAAGTTTATGTCTACACTTACAAACATTTGCATAAGTGTGGCTCCGCCACTACTATAAGTAAATTTTATCTTTATTATACAAAACAAACTAGTGGTCAAAATTAATTAAAAACAATAAAATATGTCCATATTTATGAAAAAAGTATAAAAAAGAGAATAAATAATAAATATGAACGAAAATATATAATAAATGAGTAAATGAAAGAGAATTAGTTGTGAGTAGGGTAACAAATATAAAAATGTGTATTTAATAATGAGACACAAAAAATAAATCATTTTAAAAAAGGACCAACCCAAAAGAGATAATATTACGTATAAAAAGCATACGAGGAGTATTTAATGATTTCTTGGTAAACTGGTTCTGCTACTACCTTTACCTCGAAATGCAACATGCAACCACTGGTTGCCCACGAGTGAGAGGGAGAGTAGAAAGTGTATTAAAACATCAGATTCAATGCAGTGGACCCCAGTTCTATCTGAAATGGATAAAGATGTAAAAATACATATGTACTTTATTCTCGGGAGTTTCCAACACCAAGTGCTTTTTTAGATTTTTTTTTTTTTTTTTTTTTTTTTTTTTTTTTTTTTTTAAAAGTAACTATATGATTAGTAAATTGGTACAAAAGTACGTCTGTTAGTTTACTTTAACTATGCTTCTTTCACCCTGGAAGACGTGGTAGGCATGGGGAGAGTTGAAGGCTCCATTAACCCAAAACCCCAGATTTGAGGCTGTTCATGGTCGTCGTACCAAATGGAGGCGTCCAGCAGTGTTGGATGGTGAGGTTGAGGGCACCGAGAGATGGTCAAGTTGGCATCAGGCGGCAGATAACTAATCGTCGAAGATGTTGAAGTGGGGAATAGAGAGGGAGTCAAGGAAGAGCGCTAGCGTGGGTGGGATGGCGAGCATCTTTGGTTGCCTGAGACGGTAGGCAACCCCAAGCATGAACCATGTAATCAAGGCCAATCGAAGTGCCATCTCCCACCAACGGCCATTATGATATTTTCCAACTGATTTTCCATTCCTTGTGATTGGTGCCCTGTTCTCCTTCTTATTTATTCCGCCGACTCCGCCACCAATTTTCGTTGACTGATTTTGGTTCTCTACATCCCGTAATGGCGACGCCGGCTGGCACAGTTAAGGTTAGATGAATCCCATCTTTCACTTCCCACTGATCTAAGACTCAAACAGTCCACAAAGTTAATCTTCGCTGCATCATTTGACTACTTGATTAGCCCTTAGATATACAGCACTGAATCAGGAATAAACACATTGAAAGATAGACTTCGGCATAAAAAAGCATTGGTTTTGCTTGATGATGTGGATGAGTTGGACCAACTGAATGCTTTAGTTGGAAGTTGTAGTTGGTTTAAAGCAGGAAGCACAATAATAATCACAACTAGAGATGAACGTCTCCTTCATAAAATGGGCTGTCAAGTTTATATAATGAAGAATTTGGATGAAGGAGAATCTCTTAAGCTTTTCAGTTGGCATGCCCTTAAATAAGAGAGTCCTAAAGAAGATTTCACCAAACTTTCAAGCGATATAGTCGAATACTCTGGAAGACTTCCATTAGCTCTTGAAGTCCTCGGCTCCTATTTATTTGATAGAAAAGTGGAGGAGTGGAAGAGTATATTGAAGAAACTTAAAAAGATTCCCAACAAAGAGATACAGAAGAAGCTACAAATAAGCTTTGACGGTTTAGATGATTTGGAGAAAGAAATATTCCTGGATATATCTTGCTTCTTTATTGGGATGGATAAAAATGATGTGACACAAATATTAAATGGCTGTGATTTTTATGCTGACGTTGGAATAAAAACCCTTGTGGAGCGAAGCCTTGTAATCATTGATGAGAACAACAAGCTTGGTATGCATGATTTGTTGCGAGATATGGGAAGAGAAATTATTCGTGTACAGTCTCAAAATGAGCTTGGGAAGAGAAGTAGGCTATGGTTTCATAAGGACACACTTGCTGTATTATTAAAAACACATGGTAGGAACTTTTGTATTTAATATTTTGTTTCCTGTTAACATCTATTGCAAGAAGTGCAAATGAACATCAATAAATTGGTCATATGTATAAAAACCATTTGATTTATTTTATGCATCATAAAAATCATTTTGTAGTCACATGCTCTATAAGCTTAGCATGACATATATGTTTCTATTTTAATTTTCTTTTTGGTGAACGTAAACACAAGTGCACATTTTGATTCTAACATGCTTTTATTTTTATAGGGAACCGAGACTATTGAAGGATTGTCATTTAAGTTGTCACCAGATAAAAGAAAGGATTTTCAGACAGAAGCATTTAAGATGATGAAGAGACTCAGATTACTTCATCTTGACAATGTGAAACTTAGAGGAGACTATGAATGCATTAGTAGAGATCTAAGATGGCTTTGTTGGTATGGCTTTTCTAGGAAACGCAATCCTAACAACTTTTATCAAAAGAAATTAGTTGCTATTGACTTAAAATATAGCAGCCTCAAACAAGTGTGGAAGGAACCCAAGGTATGGAAATTAATACTGTGCGCTTTTTAAGCAAAAAAAAAAAAAAAAAAAAAAAAAAAAAAAAAAAAGCCAAAATGCTATATGTATGACCAAAAGCCTAATTTCTCTGAAAAAAATACCAAATTAAAATACTTCAAATTTGTAGCATTACATTAAATAGTTTTTGCGATATAGTATAATCATAATTTTTATTTTTGACTTTCTTGCCAGGATATGAACAAAATGCTTTGTTAATTTGTTGGTATTTAGCTCCGAATTTTATGGATATGGAATAAAAGAGGGATTTTGGATCCTAGCAAATATATTACTCTATTTTTCATTGGCTTTTATATTTTATTACCTTCTTGATAGATCTTTATAGCTTCTGAATGAATCTTTTCTTTTTACTATTGAAGATTAAAGTTGCTAGATTTTCAATAATATACATTTGTTTTATACCTCTTAGTATAGATCTAGACATTACATCATCATATTGAATTATGTGTTACTTTTTACTTATAATCGTTTTCACGCATTTCATTTTTTATTTTTTCAAGATATTCATCTAATTTCCTTTTGAAATTACATGTTTTTGTTGTAGTTATTGAAGAGGTTAAAAATCCTGAATCTCAGTCACTCTCATTGCTTGGTGCAAACTCCTAATTTTTCAAATCTACCAAATTTGGAAACGTTGATCCTCAAAGATTGTCCACTTTTGTCCACAATACATCATTCTATTGGGCTTCTTGATAAGCTTCTTCTACTAGATTTGGAGGATTGTATTGGCATTAGTGATCTCCCAAGAAGCATTTATAGATTAAAATGCTTAAAAACTCTCATTCTTTCTGGTTGTATCAATATTGAAAAGTTAGAGGAGGATATGGAGCAAATGGAATCGTTAATAACTCTAATGGCTCCTGAAATAAAACAAGTGCCCTTTTCTTTAGTGAGATTAAAAAGCCTTTTATATCTATCTATAAGTGGTTATGAAGGATTATCACATCATGTGATTCCTTCTCTCAGTCGATCTTGGTTGTCCCCAGCAAATAATCCACTGCCTCTAATTCCAAAGCAACAAAGTCTTTTGTTGGAAGATGGATTCTTCCTTGGGGACCACTCCAAATTGTGTGGACATCTCAAGGCTTGAAAATTGCTTGGAAAATCTTTTAATTCAAATTGGAAAGAATTCTCAAGTCTTTCATATGCTTTCAGAGAGGGTTTTACAGGTTTTCTCTCTCTCTCTCTAACTGGATTCTTTATTTTAAAAAAATATTTCAAATTGCACATTGTATAATTAAATTAGAGATTGTGTTTATGTTATTGTGCAGGGATTGTATCTTACTAAGTATAGCGATGATGTTTGTATTCTCCCCGGTGACAATTACCCCCTATTCTGATAACAAGTCATTCGAATCTTCTATAATTAGCTTGAGGGTAAAAAATTATACAAAGGAAACCACTTTGCTCTATGGAGAAGACAAACTAAAATCCTTGGAAGAAGCAAAGAAGAGGGAAATAATATCAAATCTGGAACCTGATGACCAAGTGGAGGTGAAAGCAATTTTTGGGAATGGATTCATTGTGAAGAAAATAGCTGTCTACTTGATATATACTGATTCATTTGATGAAAAGATGGAAACTTCAATATCCGATGCTACAAATCTAACTAGCACCAAACACAAATTGGAGAAGGAGGAGGAGGAGGAACATCAATCTCTTAGACCTAAAAAGGTGATGAAGATTTGAAATTCCGGAACTTTCTTCCATTTTTTGGTGCATTGCTACGACACTTTTGGTGAAGTCAATATATTTCGTTTCATAATTGAAATTGATATATATGAAAGGTTGTGAATATATGACTACATTGTCCTATTTGTGGCTCTCTTTCACATATAATGTGGGGTGATATCACTCTTTTTCCTTCCCTCCCTCTTTATGGAAAAAATGAAAGTAAATTTGCATAAAAAATATAAAAATAACCAAATATATTGAAGAGATGATATTCAAAATTGAGAGTAAAAGGCTTAGAATTATGATTCTTTTTTTGGTATATAGATAATAATTATGAAATGAAATAAACTAATGTTTCGTTGACTTGGCATAATGACTCTACAATGTAAAATTGTGGCCAGAAGTAGAAATGGAGAAAGCACTATGTTTTGGATGCAGGGAACGCCATTGTACACTCCCTGCAAGCAGAATGAGCACACTCCCCATTTTCATTCCTAATCCCTCAAGTTTGTGTCCCAAACAGGAAAGCATTTGATGGCGTTTGATTTTAGGACAGCATATTGGTACAAGAATGCAAGTAATAATCATGTGCACAAAGACAAAGTTCATGAATCTGTCACTGTCACTGCCAAAGAAGTAGTTTAATGTTCTTCTATTTTTCTTTTGGAGATATATCCTTTCAATTATATTTAGAATTGAGCACTGAGATTTCCTTTTTGGCTGTGAATATGAACTTCAGACAAGATGTGCATGCATTTTGTTTCAAGATTGAGAATTTTCAGCTTCTTCAATAACTATAACAAAATCATTTAATTGCACAGGGGAATAAGATGAGCATCTTTGAAGCTAATACCAATAAACAAAGCAATGAAACTTTTCAAGTCATATAATGCGAAGAAAATAAAACAAAAATTATGATAATACAATATCACAAAAAATATATGCCATTTTGCTACAAATTGGAAGCATTTTTGTAATTTTTCTCATAAACTAGGCTTTATGTTTTTTTTTTTTTTTTTTTTTTTTTTTTTTTGGCTTAAAAAGTCAACAAAGTAAGTAGTACTAATTTACTTACCTGGGTTTCTTGTGTATATATAGTAATATATAATGCTAAATAGTTCCTCATAATTAAATGGTTCCCTGACCTCATGGAAACCATGATGGAAGTGTTGGGAGGATTCTATTGCTAAAGGCAACTATCAAAACACAGAAAGGTAAGTGCTTTTGATCAGTGGTTATAGTGTATGCTCTGTGTGTAATTATATATTCAAAAAATCTATAGACTCTTCGATGGATGCTTTTCAAGTCATCATGATGCTACTTTACAAATATGATCGATTTAATCCCTATAAAACTTTTCTTTGTTAGTATTTTTCTTCTCCATTGCTTCTTATGTGCAAATTGGATTACTGCAGTTCTGTAACCAAATTGCACTCTGTACTGTTGGATATATTTCATATTTAATAATTCAAAAATTACAATAAAGGATCCATTACTTGTGTTAATGATCCTTATGGACTTTAAAACTTAATAGATAATAAACGGAGATGGTGATTCAACTTAATGTGTAGCTGATGTGATTTTAAGTGTTTACTTGGCATTGAATTGCAGAGTACACCAAGCACCATTTCAAGTTCCTTGCCGTATCCCAAGTGTCAAGTGAAAACTTGATTACCATATCAACTTCACATTAAGCCACATGAACCATCTTTGTTTACTATTTGCTAATGAGCTTATTGTAAGAATGAAAAAGAAGATATTAATTGAGGACTAATATAATATGTTACAACTGTGAGATATCAAATGAGACAAGGTGTATTATTGGAGGACTAAAATTTATGTGCACTCCTTTAATTATTTGAACATGAAGGAAACAATGCTCAAATTTACTCTAGTGATAAGACTACTGGTGTTAAGAAAACATTTGAGAGAAGAATGAGGTAGTAAGAGAAGAATATGCTGGTCCAAGAAATTATTCCAAGGCTTCAAAATATGAGTAACTGAGGATGATGAATATGTAGGGAGTGTGAAGTTACTTTTTAGGAGGTGCTATCTTTGTGGTTCTTCTGGGAAGCTTTCAGGACTTATTTTGGAGATAGAGTTTGTGGGGAAGAGTCTTTGGCCTCTCAAACGCTAGGAGAAGGTTCCTGTGACATGTTATTTCCTTTTGTTAGTATTTATTCCTCAGTTGATGAACTTGTTGCTGTTGGGATATCTTTTAAGAAAAGAAGGGGAATAGAGGTTTGGCTAGAATCAGCGAAGCCATATGTATTTCTGATTCAGTTCCTTCAGTATTAATATCAAAGCCTAAGAATTTTCCCTCATTTATTTCTGCTACCGTTCTTTTTTCTGCTTTTTCAGTGAATATTTAAGTAGGGTCTCAACACTCTGGTTCATGATAATAAAATTATGATAAAGTTTTCTTCAACATTCTTCTCATCCTGCCTCTGAATGGCACACTTGGGGTTATTGATCAAACACATGGTCTCCTGAACTATGTTGAACAAAACTGCTCAAATGAAGTATGTTTGTGTTGTTGGAAGGTAAATTCATTCTTCATGCTTTGCTGAATGGGTTGTTTATTTGTTGGATAAGTGTGAAATTATTTTCTCTGCTTAGTCCCTCAAGTGCTAAATGCTTTAACAGCTGTTGATGATTCAGATGTTTTCATTGAATTTCATGTTTTCCTAAAAGATGTTCAACTTTGTGATCCTTGAGATAGATGTGCCTTAATGGATTTTCAAATACATATGAAGTATTTGACTATGGTAGTGAACCAAAAGTTGTTGAAACCTAAAAGACCAACAAAACCTTGATTCATTGTGATTGTGTTTTAGTTAGTTACTATATACTTTTGGATTAACACCTTATGTTGATCTAAAATCTTAAAAAAGGGATGGCTTGGATGAACAGTAATCTGAGTGTGCGTGGCGCCAATTTTGAGATTGGCTTCACCATACAGGATTTATTAATAAGTTGATGAAGTTAGAACCAAATCCAAGTATTGAGTATTGAAGTGATATAATAATATCTTTCAAAGAGTCAATTGACATTGAGGTTCTCCGTGGAGGACCAAAATTGAGTTTCACTCATTGTTATTATTTGTTTACCAGGAATTTTTATTGAATCTTTAACTGCCATTAACACATGTTATGAATTCTTCACTGTCATGTTCCCGATCACACTATCAGATATTGGTGACTGAAACCATATGATTTTGTCAGGTTTGTGGGAAGGCAGATGAATGGGGTGATGGCTTATTTTTTTTATGAGAAATCTGATGTTGATAGAGCACTTTTAATAGGAAATGGCTTACTTTTTTAGAAGCAAAATTTTCAATTTGTGATTTTTTATATTTGTACTTGTTTGCACTTTTTATTTATATGCAAGATGAGTGCTTGTTATGCAGTGGTCTTGCTTTGTATACATGTTTGTTAGAATGGAACTAGCATTGAAGCTTCAACCTCCATTTCTCCATGTGCTAATGCAAATGACTATTCAATTAAATAGTGACTGAGTGGAATAGAACAAACTAGTGTCTCTAAAATAAATTTGAGAAATTATCCATTTTTTTGGAATTAGAAGGGCAAAATGGTTAGATTTATATAAGAGTGATCAAATTTTTGATCGATCTCATATAAAAAACAGTTTGGAGATATAAATATGATCAAATTTGTAATCTCTCTCTTATATAAAATCTTTCATGCTATTATATATGCTATAAGAGCGTTACTCAAATTGAACTTTGAAAGCAGGAAAAATTCACATTTGGCAAGCAATCACTAATTGAATCAAAACAATCAATACTCAAATATGACTTAATAGCACTTATTCAGTTAATTCTTATAGTTTCATCAATTTTTCAATTAGGTTTTTTATTTTTGAATTTTTATTGAATTCTCATAGTTTACCAAGTGTCAGTCCTTTCTGACAATAAATACTTGTGATTAAGGAGACAAAGAGACTTTGTTTGTTTTATTTTTGTTGGGATTAACTTATTTTAAATGGCTTTATACTACTACCTCCTGGGTCTTAATTATAAGACCTAGTTGATTTTTTTTTGGGGGGGGGAGAGATTAAGAAAGCTAAATAAGTTACTTAATTATTTCATATATTGTATATCTTCGATTATATATTATTTTATTAGTCAAACTAATTAGTTTGAAGAAAAAAATAAAAATAGAGTAAATACCTTTTTCTGGTCCCTAACAAAAAACACGAACTCCATTTTGATCCCTAACTAAAAATAACTCGTCCTGTTATCCCTAGGAAATCAAAAAACATCCCACGTTAGTCCTTCCATCAGTTAGCTCCTAACGGCATCACTAACGTTGCTGATGTGTAACGTGAGTTGTTCCCACCTGTCACCATCTTCACTCCTCAGCAACCCACGTGGTTGGGACAAAGCGACAACACTTAGATCTCCTTCCTTAATCTCCCTCCATATTGGTTTTCCTTTGCTAACGTTGGGGAGAAAACCCTATTAGGTTTAGGTTTTTGAATTTTGCTTTCTATGTGGAAAGTGTTCGCCCTCCATTCTCCCCGCCTCGTATTTCCGGCTTATATAAGGTTTAGGTCCTTTTGACATCAGCAACGTAAACCTTGCTTGAGAAGATAAATGTTTATTTTGAGATGGGTGGCTCAAATGGAAGCAGGTCAAGTGGAACCAGAAGTCAAAGAAGGACAGCTGCTCCAAGGTGCAAATGTGGGAGGCCAAGTGTTGTGTATACCTCCAAAACTCAGAGAAACCCAAACAAAGCATTCTTTGGATGCCACAATTTCAAGGTCTTTATGTTTACTTCACACATTATATATTTTCCAAGTAGGTCACTCGTGTGGATAATGTAACATCCTAATTTTTAATTTTAGGGTTTAAGTATAATTATAAAATTAATTATTGGAATTTAAGGCATATTTTTCCATAAATTAAGGATAGATAATTAGGAAATAATTTTTGGCATAAATATGTTAAAGATAATATTTTAAGGCCTAAAGAAATTTAGTTGAGGAAAAAAATTCCTTAAATGGAATTAAGGATTTGATTTGTAATATTTATCCAATTTGCAAGAGATAATTTTGAAACACACCCTCTTATTATTTAATTGGGACACCAAGTGTTTATACATAACACTTCCATAGGCCTAATAAATTCGCTGCCTGACCCACTATTTTTTTTGTTGTTGGCCCAACATCCATTCCACGTCCATGTTCACACGTACACACAACATATAGCCAATGATTTAAAAACCCAAAGCAATTAAATAATTCATTTATTCATTTAAAGTGCACAGTACTTGTTCTTTCTTTCCTTATGTCAAACTCGAAAAGCAGCAGGGGCAAAAGTACATCAGTAAATCAGATATTTTCACAAGTCCCACATCATTGAATACAGACCCTCCCATGCTTCGTGGCCAATAGCAATTACACACAAACAAGAAGGCCATCCTCCTCGAGCTCCAAACCCGCTGCCTGTACGTCTCAATCTTAACGACTCTAATCGTTGGACACTCTTCTTCCTCAGTCTAGCGTGTTCTTTCTCGGACCAGACCGTTGGGTCCCTATATATATGAATCCATGCTCCTTACTCATTCTCATTCATCTAGTCCAAGAACGTAAGAAACCGTGAGAAAACAACTGCTGTTTTTCCTCTATTTTTAATACCAAAAACAGAGGTGATAGAGAGAGAGTGAGATCGAAAAAGGGCACCGAAGAAGGAAAACACTGAAAACTTAGAAACTAAGGTAAGTTCTTTGAGCTTCCTTCCTTCTAAGTTTCTGCAAGTATTCTCTGTTTTGAGGAGCTGAAACAAAGGAGGAAAGCATAGCGTATATAAATAAAAGAGAAAGGAAAATAAGTAGTTATGTGTGTGTCGTAGAGCTTGGGAGAAAATAAAAGAGTTTAGTTTGTTGTCATGTATGTTGAGACTATTGGAAAGGAATGAGAAAACTAAACTTTGCTGGTTTTTAAACTTGGAAACTGAAACGAAAATTTGCTTTATGTATAAGGAAAAAAAAGGAGGGAAGATTCCTCTAGGTATGAGCTTTAGTTTACTTACTGGGAAGATAAACTTGAATGATATTTTAGGATCCCGAAACCTTATTGGTCGGTTAAATACCACTGCATAAAAGACTTGGCTGTTATGAATATATATATATATATATATATATATATGACATTGCATTTATTTCACTGCACTCAAGAAAAAAAGTGAAATGAATGAAGAAGAAGAAGAAACATAAGAAACACGTACGTTACTATTTTATATTGTTATATATTTATATATATAAAAGGAGAGAATAAATTATATCTAATGAACAATTTATACCTGATACATGTGCAGGATACCCACGAAATCTTATGTGTGAGTAGCTAGTTGTTAAGATATTTAGTAATTCTATCTATAAAAGTAACTGTTGATAATATATATATATATATATATATATAAAATAATAATAATAATAATAATAATAATAATAATAATAATAAAGAGGAAACCTGATTTTTACTGTTGAGATTATGAAAATATATATGTATCATAAAATGTATTTTTATGTTGTTAATAATTATAAACTCCTATATAATAGGATCTAATCTAACGCACTTATATTATTTCATTTATAATATTAGTTACAAATATATATATATATATATATATATATATCATAATAACATATTTTTATATTGTGGATATTTATTTAAATTCCTAATTTAAAGTTTGATGACATATTTAATATTAGAATAGATCGGAGAGTTTTAAAATAATTGTAAATAAATAATAATAATTAGTAAATGATAATAATAATAATGATAGTAATAAAATAAATTTATTATTATTATTATTAGTTAAAAAGGGTTATTAATTAATAATAAATAAAAGAGTGTTATTATTAATTAATAATAAATCAAAAAGCGTAGTATTAATTAGTAATAAATAGAAAAAAGGAATTAATGGTTACAATGGTTTCCCTAATTTTTTTGTCCGTCATAATTTGCCCACTTCAAACATTCCAAATATATTATTATTAAAATTTATATATTTTAAGTTATGAGAAATTATAAGTTATAATTGTGATAATGTAGAGCCCTCTCGTGATTGGTGATTGTACGGGTAGTGCTCCTCAAGCTAAGGTTAAGCTTGGAATTGAGGTAACTGGGGTTAATTTATTTTATATGCTTGTTTTGGACTGTAAGATGTTTTTCTAAGTCTTACTTTCATATATACTACTTGTATGTGTTTTGAAAAATTATGTGTATGTTTGAATATGAAATTATTTCAGTGAAGCGGTGTATTTTTCCAATATATTTGTATTTAAATGAATATTTTTGTAATAGGGTTATTATTGTGGTGATGGTTATAATGTTTGTTGTGAGATGACGTATATGGAATAGTAATTTAATAAAATGTTGTTGAAAATTTTAGTATTATATTATTTCTTCTGTTGTGGGATATGTTGGGCTGTGTGGAAGAGATTGAGGATGAAATTGTGCCCATTGGCTCTCTCATTCCTGGCCCAGAATTTGAGTTGATTGTTTTGGGCGGGCACCTCCCTGTTACGGTATATTGGTGGTGACATGGGAGGGGACAGTATTCTTGAAGTGACTAGCTAACCTTGGCCAGGACTGATAGGCTATACCACGTCTAGATGATATAAGGAGGAGCAGGATGGATGAGTGGGGATGGTTTTAAATGTTGTTAATTATTATGTATTATTTAATTATTATTGATATTTTAATTACAATAATAATTATTATGTTAATAAACCCGACTTGCAATCCTTTCCGGATATTTGATAAATTAATTTCGATTCATGGGGACTTTATGTCTCACCCCGTCATTATTAAATTTTTCAAAGCGAGACTCTAATCCTACTAGGGTACAAGGGAAGCAGCCAGAGGCATAGACGTTGTGAAACTTGTAGGCCTCTTTTTGGTACTAGTGTTGTATTGGTTTATATATTGCCATCATAGGGCCCTCATATTTTTGAAATACTACATTGACTATTTTGGATGACTGTTGATTTTTGGAAGGCCTTATTTTATACACTATCATATTATAGTGGATCCACAATTATATCTTTTGTGACAACTGTTTTGTGTAGACCCTTTATTGTGGGTTAGTGTTGTAAGACTCGTGGGTTATAAAATCTCTTGTTCGATAATTGTGCGCAGAGTTATGGATTTTTTGTTGTGGGTTTGTGGGCGAAATTTGTGCCCTAGACCACGAGGTGTATGTATTGAAAAGGAAGGTTTTCCATAATCACGTATTAATCTAATTTTAAGAATAATTATGGTCAATTGTTGTTTAGTGAGAAAAGGTCTTTTCAGATAACTTGTATGAATGTTTTAATGAGATTATTTTTATTCGGTTGTAGGAGAAGTTGCCGTATTGTGATTTTTTTCATATGGGTTGATGATTCTGGTAATGATTTAATGGTTCTAGAAGATTGGAGAATGAATAAGCTGGAGCTGAATAATGCTAAGGTGGAATTCAAGTTGAACTATATGGATATGAAGCTGAATGATGAATTGCAAGTTAAATTGAATGAGCATGAAATGAAGATTAGGGAGCCGCAAACAAAGATGATTGAGCTGTCAATGAAGATGGTTGTAGAGTTTGATAGGGTGGAGAAGGAAATCAGGCTCCTAGGTAGGTGTGCTAGGGTGTTTGCTGTCACTATTGTAGTTGTGGGAGCCATTGTATTTATGTTGGAGGTAGGCTAGAATGAGAAAGAAGTGTAGCTACTGATATGTGCAGTTTTTCCAGGATTGGTAATGTGTGGTGATCAAGTGAAAAAAATCCTTGATGTTTGTACTAATTTTGATGAATGATAAGTAATAGTAGCTTTATCTTAGTTAGTATATCAGCAAGTTCCAAACCTGGTTTGGTTTGTTAGTTTTGATTCCTGGTGGCAGTGTTGTGGAGAAATGTTCATGCAAATCTCCATGGAGAAAATATGTTCGAATTTGCCATATTTTCTTGCCATATAATTATGTTTAGGTCCCACTGCTGGCATATCAAACAATAACTTGGAACAAACATCATATATCATTAATTTGTTTGTGAAGCTTGAAACAGCAATCCAAGGACAAAACCAATAAACATTCTGGTTGTACTTTTAGGTAAGAAACAGTATGATAAAGGAAATACCGGTAAACATTTGCATAATGTGAAGTAAGAAACAGAAAATCAAACATAATATGACAACATCCATATGTATTACAAGATATAATGTCAAGATAACATGTCATTTTCCAAATGATGGCTTAATTACAGATATCCAAAAAAAAAGGTCATAATTGTCCTAATTATAATTTCTAAACATGACCAATAACAAAGAGCATCGAAAAAATGCCTTAAATACAACCAAAAAATTCCCCTGAATACAACCAAAAAATGCCCTCCTGCTTCATTCTAGTTCATGTTCCTCGATCTGGCCTTGCTGCCCTAAATCTAGGTGTAGACATAAACCTCATAAACCGGTTCTTGTTCCACTACTGGTTGCACTCATTGTTTCATTAGACGGGAGCTGAGATGATTCAGTTGGTATGGAGGGTTGTGGACTGCTGCCTCTATCTGGTTGGGAGTTTACTTCTGGAGTAGGGCCTCCTTGGCTGAGTGGTATCTCTCCTTGTATGTGTGTCTCAATACTTATGCTCATTGGTGCAGATTTTTGTTTGGATTTTCGTGGAGCAGCAGGTCCTTTACATGTCTTACCATAATGGCCCAACTGACCATATTTGGGACACTTCACTGTATATGTCCTCTTCACCCTGGTTGTACTTTTTCTTGGTCTTCAGTTGGGTCCTTTCTCCTGTGTTTTTTGGGTCTGCCTATTGGTCTTTTCAGTTGTAGAGGTAATGGTTTGGGTTTATCCGAGGAAGGCCAATAATCATGGGAATTAACCGGACTCAGAGTGTGTTCATATGTTGCATGAAAGGCATCCATGGTGAGCCACCGGTGTACATAGTTCTTTATTGGTTCATTCTTATGAGCAATTGCAGCAATGGCATGCTCACAAGGCAGACCAGTCAGCTACCAAAAATTGCATGCACAAGTGTGTGCTATTAAGTTCACCCCGACCTTTTCACCCCTACCACTCACTTCATACATATCATGGACCAAATTCCTAGTCAGTTAGGAGTCTAGACTTTTCTGTTGTGCTGGTGCTATCTTCCCCCTTACTGTTGCTAAAACCCGCTTGTGGGCTGCCATCCTTCTCATTATATAGGATCTCAATTCCTCACACATAAACAAAATGGGTTTCGACCTGTAATTACCAATCTTGGAATTCCACACCTCACATATATTGTTGGTGATGTTGTCACACTTAGGCCAATAGCTATAATATGCCTTAACCCAGCATGAAGCATCAATGTTATCCAAGTATTTCCACGCTGCTTCATTCAAAGCTTTCAGCTTCTGCATGCTTCTCTTAAATCTTAGGATGGTTGTGCATCTTGCACACTCCCAAACAAGTCCCCTAAGTTGCTTGTCCCTCCATTGCTTCATGAAGTTTTTCTAGACATGCTGCACACAGAATCGATGATGTGCTCGAGGCATTAGCTCCTTCAATGCAGGAACTAAACCCTGCATGTATCAAAACAAACAAACAATGTTGTATCATCACCTGCCCTAAATGGATTAAAAAAACATCAAAAATATGCATATACCTTTTGTTGATCCGAAATAAAATTCCAACCATACACTGCATGGTCCCCTAAGTCTTCATCCAGTAGGGCCAAAAACCATTTCCAATTGTCTTTTGTTTCACTATCAACCACAGCAAAGGCAATTACATAGAATTGCTTGTTTGCATTTTCCCCCACTGCACTCAATAATTGCCCTCCATAATATCCCTTTAAGAAACAGCCATCCAATCCAATAAATGGCCTGCAGCCAGCCTTGAATCCCTTTTTGCAGGCATCAAGACATATGCACATTCTATTGAATATTGGTGGAGCTTGAAGGACTGGTTAAGGTAGGAGTTGTAGCCCGCAAGTGAAGCCAGGATTGCTCCTTAGTAGCTCTGAGAGATATTCCCTTATCTTCCCATATTGTTCCTTCTCACTGCCCTTAATACTTTTTTTGGCTTTCTGCAAAGCCTTGCTCACCTTCTTCATATTTAAATGGGTATTGTATTGAACCTTCATATGTTCATATGCTTCGGTCCTTGTCATATTGGGTTGTGTCAGAATCCATTTCTCTAGTTTCTTGGCAACCCAATCTCCAGTGGCCCTTTTGTTTTAAAACACCCTGCAGCAGGTGTGGTTGTCATTGAATCTCTTGATTTGAAAAGTGTTCAGTTTGCTATTCCAAGCACAATAGATCAACCATTCACAGTCTTCCACATTACATCTTGCCCTTGATCTCACCTTGTCATTCTCCAACCATATAAATTGCCTCCCAAGAATAATATTATAGTCTTTGACAGCATTTTTAAACTGTTGTATACTGACAAATTCTATTTCAAGTTCCAAATAAATATGTGCAAATTTAGCATTCTCATTAAACTGTGGCCACACTTCACTATCATGCCCCTCATCGTCACTTGAACGAGGGGTCCTCGGCTCTTCAGAATCATCTTTATATCCATTTTCTTCAAAGGAGTTATTGGCATCCTCCTCATGAACCAAGTTTTCCTCCTGAACAAAGTTTTCATCCCGATCCAAGTTTTCCTCTTCACCCAAATTGTCCTCATTATTATCCTCATTGCTTTGTCTAGCAGGCTTCTTCTTCTTCGGCCTGCGAGCATCCTCATCATCTTCCTCTGGTAGGTCCTCCACACTAGGGGGAGGAGGCTTAAATGCCTCATCTTCAGCACTTTCATATGAATTAGATTCCTCCTCAGCAGAAAACATCCCATGATCCTCCTTACTGTAACGGGAATGCTCAGGAGATATGATGTCGAGCATTGAAATACAACCTTCAAAGTAAATATGGATCTTGTTGCCATTAGCCAAGGCAGCTGCACACATGGCATTGATGTCGAAATCCAAGCAAAGAGGTTGTAAACCATGCTCCAGACCAGCTCATCAGGCTTGAGCCACATCATCCTTGCACATTCTTCATATCCATAACCCTTGAAAATTGTCTCAAGGTCCTTCAAGTTAACAAAGTCTGCGTCCACCTCAGGCAACTCATCAACTTTTCCATTTATATACACCAAGACCCCATCGTCATTCCTCACTAACAATCCCCCATGGTGATACACAATAACTATATACTCATCCATCTGTAAAACCCAAATAATAGCAATCCTGTTAATCCAAATGCATAATGCAAACCAACACACCATAATACCAGATGTTTACGAGAAAAAATAATGGAAACCAATCAATCCTAAGAAAGGGGACACATTTTACTAACGCAAGACAATGGCACCAAACAGGGCCCACGGACACCAAGAAGCACTTTTCAATTTTTTTAAACCCTAATCTTTAGGAGGGACCACATTGGAATAAAAAATGGACCACTACATTGCATTGTACATGGGACCACAGAATAAAAAATTTGTTTGGATTATACACTACGAGTAAGAATATTTACCTCCAACGGATACTATGCAGGTCTTCTCTTTTATTTCTGAACACACTCTTGCCAAAACTCCAATAGCAATCACACTCATCACGCAGAAATCAAACGGAATACACAGAATGGCTCAAACCTACACAGTTGTTTTCCTTGACATTAGAAATTCATCGGCAAAATGAAGGGAGAATGTTGTGTTGTTTTCATTTCACCACACAAGCAACGACGTCGCTTTGTCCCAAACACGTGGGTTGCTGAGGAGTGAAGATGGTAACAGGTGGGGACGACGTCATTTTGGCCTTCCTTCCTGGCATGTGGAACAACTCACGTTACACATAAGCAATGTTCGTGATGCCGTTAGGAGCTAATTGACGGAAGGACTAACGTGGGATGTTTTTTGATTTCCCAGGGATGACGGGACGGGTTATTTTTAGTTAGGGATCAAAATGGGGTCCGTGTTTTTTGTCCGGGACCAGAAAGGGTATTTACTCATAAAAATAAAAATACTCTAAAGTAATTTAATTAGCTTCCTTAGTTTCTCCGTAAAAGTCAACTAGGTCTTATAATTAGGACTAGAGGGAGTATGAGGTAAATATATAACTGAAATTTTGTCTCAAAAAAATATAAAAGTACTTTTTTATAGAGGTCCCAAACATGGACGAACAATTTATTTATGTAAAAAAATTTGGGAACTATCAGAATCTTTCATAAGACTTGTGATGGCTTAGTTGGCATGCATGGGTTTCATTTAAGTTGTATCTTAGAGAACTTCTAAAATTCCCATAGACTTAAAATATAGTAGTCTAATATGAAATAGAGTAAACTCATAATACATAACAGTCTGGCTTGAAATATTGTATATTGACTGAAAAAGGTATAGTTTACCAATAAGAAATAGTTTAGTCAGGTTGTTACAAATTTTATACTACCTCCCATTCTTAATATAGAAGTTGATAGAAGTTGGTTGACTTTAATTTTATGGAGAGATTAAAGAAGTAAAGTAAGTTACATTAAAATATTTATATTTATTGTTTTTCTTCAAACGAGTTTGCTTGATTTATAAATGAATATATAAACTAGTGATAAATGATTAAGTAATTTATTTAACTTCTTTAATCACTTTAAAAAAGTTAATTGTCTTTTATATTAAAGACTGAAAGGAGTATTTTATATATAGTAGTCCATATTAATTTTTGGGTTAAGGTACAAAAATACGCATGTATTTTTCTCTGAAGAACACCCAGTAGCAAGTGCTTTTTTTAGGTGCAAAAATACACATTGTTAGTTATGATTAGTTTTGATGATATCTTATATAGATGCTATTGTCTAGAGCAAAAAGCTTGCATACTACATTTATCTTCTACTTTGACTAATTCTTACATTTAATGTAGATGTGAAGTTTAATGATGGAGAATGATCAAGAAAAGAGATTAAAGAAAGAAGAACTTGCTCAATGGAATGAGAGAATCATTATACAAGTTCTTAGATTGATTCTAGAAGTCCCTACGATGATATGGAAGTTGGAACGGCTCAATTCGGAGTTAAAATGAGTAAAAAAAGAACTTCAAGACTAAGTGACTCGAGTTATGGACTAACTACCTCGAGTTAATGACTTGCTACAGTGTTTTGGGCATCTAGAATGAGTTACCTCGAGTCAAGAACATCCCCACCTCGAGTCAACAGTGCTTTCCAAGTGATTTTCGCTCCCTAGAACATTTTGCCTCGAGTCAGGACTCACTACCTTGAGTTAGGGTCAAAAACTCGAGTGAGTCACTTACTACCTCGAGTTAAAGTGCACTTTCAGCAACTCTGGTGCACTCTGTTCCACGTTCAGCTCGGGCGACCTATGGTAATTTGATGATATCTCTCAAACCAGGAATCGGATTGACACGAAACCAATGTCATAGGAAACTAGATTCACAACACATACTTTTGACAAAACTTCAAGTCCAAAGGAGTCTAGATGAGAGAGCTATGAGTTTTTAAAATTGACACAAACATCACTGTCACATTCCAGACCAACCTTCAATGTTTTGGGTGTATCTCACAAAATAAAAATCCAATTGAGGTAAAATTAGTGACATTGGAAAGTAGACACACAGAGCTTTCCATAAAGACTTGAACGAACCAAAACTGAGCTAAGACCAGGGAGATATGGCCCTCGAAATTTGACACACATGATTCTGGAAACAGTTCAGCATAGCCTCGGGTTTCTGCCTATATCACACTTTGAGAAAGCTTTTTACCTCGAGTCAAAGAGTGTACCTCGAGTCAAATGGACATCCAGAGAGTTTGAATTATGGAGAGCAGTTTTTACCTCGAGTCAGAAGCTCCACCTCGAGTCAAATGGCCTTCCCGAGAGTTTGAACTATGGAGAGCAGATTTTAACTCGAGTTAGAAGTGTTACCTTGAGTCAGCGAGACCTGATACACCATGAATCTACAGAAATCACTTGAGTCTCTTCAAATACAACCTCGAGTTGATTCACTCGAGTCAAAGAAGTTTATGCCCTCAAGTCAGATGGCATTTTCCAACGATCAAACTGATTTTAATGATGCAAAAACTCGAGTCAAGAGTTTCTTCACCTCGAGTCAATTTCTCAGACTTCATTCCTGCATCTTCAACAATACTGCAGACTCGAGTCTGGGATTGAGCTACCTCGAGTCAGATAATATGGAAATCAATCTTCTTAGTTTTCAACGATGGATTAACTCGAGTCAAGTTTCCCAACCTCGAGTCACAAGCCACTTACAACAAACTCCAAATGGATTCTCGTTACAAAGGAACTGGAGTTAATATTCCTGTACCTCGAGTGTATCCATTAACTCGAGTCTGCCTGCTTCTACCTTGAGTCTCAGTCATTTACTGAAGTACATTTTCATTACAGGAAACTCGAGTCAATTCAATCCGCCTCGAGTTCAGAGTCTACCTCGAGTCCCATAGTTCACCTCCAGTCAAACACTTGAACATTTGGTCATTCATTCAACTCGAGTCTGTTCCTGTCGAACTCGAGTTGCTCCAGACTCGGGTCAAGCTCTCCGTGCCTCAAGTCAAATGGCCTTCTGAATTAAAAGTTTTGAATTCAAAAATAAGGTTAACTCGAGTCTTGCCTCTGTGTCCCTCGAGTCATTGCTCGCCTCGAGTCAAGATCTTAGAACCTCGAGTTAAAAAGCCTTCTGAAATTAACATTTTGAATCCAATTAATCGATTAACTCGAGTCAGCTGATTCTGTACCACGAGTCAATTCCTTCTCTGTTCTTTGAATTGTTGTCTGCAATTATGATTCTGCCAAATATGATTATGTGCTCTTTATACCTTTCGTCATCAATATTATAAGCTACTTCTAACCAATTTCTTGATGAGTTACGAAGATCTTCATGTACATTAACAAGCATATTTGATTCTCTTTGATGATTTGTGAACCACTCAGATTGTCGGAGACAACACTGTAGCACGCCAAGACAGGCCCATAACAAAAAAGGTACCGGAACAATATTATAATCTATCCTCCATCCAAGACCACATGAATGACAACTTGGAAAGTGATTCCACCAAGAAGACATTCGATTATGGCTAGGCGTGGATGCTTAAACACCTTCAACGGACATATTCAACAAAGTTCAAATCCTTGCAATGGTCCTCAAACTTCTACTATAAATACTCAAAGGATTGAATTCATCAAGTGCGAACACACAGAGACACGAGCTTACAACTTCAACATGTCAATCCTCTGATATTCACTTACTCTCTGTTCTCAATGCTTACATAGTTTAGAGAGTGAGATGATAGATTATGTACTTCAGTGTTTATTCATTCACTTCTGAGAGAGAAGATTTATTTGTAAACATCTATCTGAAAATTACTCAAGATTGGGTGATCTTGAGTGGGAAACACATTGTATCAATTACAACTTGTAAGGGGGAGTGGAGTCTGAGAGTGAGTAGACCATCCTTCGTTTACAGAGTGTGTAATCAAGCGGGTGTATCAATTACAACTTGTAAAGGGAGTGGAGTCGAAAGTGAGAGGACCATCCTTCGTTTACGAGTGTGTGATTGTTCTTGAAAGATAGTGGATTGAAAAACTCAAGTGAAGCTTGGGACCGGACGTAGGTCAAGGATTGGCCGAACCAAGATAAATCTCTATTTGCATATTCTCTTCCCTAAACTCTTACATTTCCAAAGATATATGATTGAACGACCGATTATTGCTTTATAAACTATTTCGTCATTCAAACTACCTTCGAAGCCGCGAAAAGATTTTCAAAGTTATCTAAAGTTTTATTAGACACCCAATTCACCCCCTCTTGGGTGATAGCCAGGTCTAACACACACGTAGTTACAAATTAGGTGCAAAAATACTATTTGACCGTTAAGTTTGACTTTGACTATTAAGTTTGGCTTTTTCTCCGACGGACGATGACGTGGCATTTCAAAGGTGCACGAACGCCCAACACCAAATTTTTTTAACTTAATAATTTTACTTCAATTAAAATTATTTTAGGATCTTGAAAAAATATCGTATTGACCGATACTAAAAGGATACTTACTGATTCTGAAAAAAATATTTCAATGTACTGACTGGTACTAAAATGTACTTTCAGGATACTAACTGGTACAGAAAAAATACTTCATAATCTTGAAAAATTATTTTAGGATCTTGAAAAAATATTTCAGGTATTGACCGGTACTAAAAGGATACTGACCGATACTGAAAAAATATTTCAAGGTACTGACTGATACTAAAAAGTACTTTAAGGATACTAACTGGTACAGAAAAAATACTTCTTAATCTTGAAAAATTATTTTAGGATTTTGAAAAAAATATTTTAAGCTATTGACTGGTACTAAAAGGATACTGACTAGTACTGAAAAATACTTCATGATCTTGAAAAATTATATTAAGATCATGAAAAATTATTTTTAGTCGATTTGGTACTAAAAATATACTTTAGCATAATTTTTTAAGATTCTAAAACAATTTTTCAAGATCATGAAATATTTTTTCTATACCAAGTAGTATTCTCAAAGTATTTTTTTAGTAGGCTAAAGTACACTTTTAGTCCTTTAAGTTTTATATAAGGTATACTTTTGGTCCCTTAACTTCAGTAAAGTATACTTTTAGTCCTAAAATTCTAACACCGTTAATATTATTGACGGAAAACGCCGATGTAGCAAACTCAAGTAAAGACTAATGGCATTTAATTACACAAATTTATATATTTTTTAATTTACCCATATTTTAAATTTAAGCCTAATAGCATTTAATTACAAAATCATCACTTAAATTTACATCGTTATCACTTGAGTTTGCATTTTTTCGTTAACAAAATTAGCAAGTGTTAGAATTTTAAGACTAAAAGTATATTTTATGAAGTTAAGAGACCAAAAGTATACCACATGTAAGGTTAAAGGACTAAAAGTGTACTTTAGCCTTTTTAGTACTCATTAAGCACTCGACAAGACAGTCGTTGTCCCGAATATCTTTTTAGTATCCGGTAGTAATTAAAATAAAATTATTAAATTAAAAAAAATTGGTGTTTGACGCTCTTGTTGACAAACCACATGTGTATTTTTTCACGTTTGAAATGCCACGTCATCGTCCAAAACCCAACCAAAAAAGTCAAACTTAACAAATCAAAGTGAAACTCAACGATCAAACGGTATTTTTGCACCTAATTTGTAACCACATGTCACTTTTGCAAAGCACTTGCTATTGGGCGCTTTCTTCGGAGAAAAGCACATGTGTATTTTTATACCTTAACCCTATAATTTTTCTCTCTCATAATACTATTTATTCAGAAAGAGACAAACTTTGGTTTCATATTCTATTTTCATTTTCCTTAATAATATAAATAAAATGAACCCAATAATGACGGGCACTATCCTCCCACACAATAACAAATCTGAGAAGATTAGACGAAAGTGATTAAGATTAAAATAACAAAAAGAAAACTTTGCTTTTAGTTAAATAACTGATCTCAACTTTCTCATTTTAAAAATTTAAGACTTTTAGAAACAAAATGATTCAGCGCTTTGAAAATTAAATTTGTTAAAGCGAAAGTGATGGCCGCAACCAAAATGCAAAAGCCACAAAGCCTCACCTTCTGAATCAATTTCCCCACCCACTTTATATATAAAAATCCAAAGCGCATTGTGTTGTAAAGTTGTAATAATTAACTACAAAATACCCTGTGTGCATCGAATTAGTGACAACTTCTACTTTCTTTCATTATCCTAATCAAATATGAGCATATATTCTTTTTATTCCCTAAGAATCAAGAACATAAAAGTCTAAACGTTAAAGTAAACGATAAATATAGGCACACATAAAAAATAGGGAAAAAGACAAAAATATAATGCCCAAATTGGTATAAAAAAAAAACAAATAAATTATGTTGAATTTCAATAATTCCAAAAGGACTCATTTAGAATTTTAAAATGTTACAAAATTTGAAAAATTACCTAACTATTCTTTTTTTAAAAAATAAAAAAATCCTCAACTTCTTGCGAGTTGCCCAAGTTCGATGCTAATGACCGGTGGCGGATCTTGTGAGTCTCTCGGTGGTCTCTCTCTCTCTCTCTCTCTCTCTCTCTCTCTCTCTCTCTCTCTCTCTCTCTCTCTCTCTCTCTCTCTCTCTCTCTCTCTCTTTTTCCTTAAGTAAATGTCGTCAATACGGATACTTGAATTGTTAATATATATATATATACTAAAGTTGTAAATAGATTGACTGGAATTCGATAGTCTCATATATTTTTGAAATTTCTTAAGTAAAAGTTGTCAATATAGATATTTAAGTTGGTAATATAACTACTACAAGTCATAAATAAGGTCGATCGGAGCTCGACGGTCTCATATGTTTTTTTGAATTTTTAAAACAAAAGTTGACAATGTGTGATATTTGAGTTGTTAATATACATGCTAGAGACCTAAAAAAAATATAAAATGAATTGGTTGAAATGACTGGTTTGGAATATAATTTTTTTGGCCAAATAGCAATAGTCATATATGACAACGGTATTTGAGATTAGTGGCGGATCTTTGATGAGGCCATGACCCCCTAAAAAAAAAAATTAATCATACAAATTGAATGTGGGAATGTGGGATTTTTTGGTTTAAGCCAAAGGGCAGATCTTGATGATGCCCCCCCCCCCCCCAAAAAAAAAAAAAAAAAAAAAAAAAAAAATTAACCATGCAAATTGAATGTGGAAATATAGGATCTTTTGGTTTAAGCTACAGGATGTGGGAATTGTTCAACCAATTAATTAAATTTAATGGACAATGAGAAATTAAATGTGATTGATTAATTATTCCAATTATATCAAAAATCCATCAACATCACTCATATCATTTTCAGCCGTAAAGTTCAACATGCGCAAGCCGGATTCAACATGAAAGCTGGATAATCATACTCCTTTGGCCCCCAAATTTTTTTCAAAACATTTCCTCCCTTTTTCTCATTCCCTCCCGCAATCCTGGTCACAGACGTTAGACATTACGGCACGCTTCTTTTATTCTCCCAATCTCCCTTGATAACTCAATAACGAGAACAAGAGTGAGGAACGTGTCCGTTATTCTCCCAATCTCCCTTGATAACTCATTTCATTTTTGATTTTTCGCCTCTTGTGTGCTACAGGTAAATTCTCCCATCTTATTTCTTTACTCGATTCAAATCCATGTTTACTTTGTCTCGGGTATTGATTCTTTTCTAATATAAGTAATAAATCAACCTTATTACACCATAAAATATACACATATTTAATTATAAAATATATACTTATCAAACTCCCCCACACTTAAGAGAATTCATTATTTGAAAAGAACATTGCTCATGAAATCCCTAAACAGAAAGCAATAAACCACCACACTTAGATCATATCATCTAATCTGATTTAAATTAATGTCTTATAAGAATTGGTCACTAAGCCAATAGTCTTAAACAATTGTAACAATCTTTTAACATCCCATGATCAAAAGATCGGCAAGCAATAAGTGCAACAATAAGATTAGTAAAGGAATATTACGCTACTCAATTTCTCTAGAAAAATTCAAATGCCCCCACTAAACCAAGATTTTCATTTAATTTACTAGGGATCCTTAGGTAAAACATAGCTTTTTTTTTTTTCCTTGAGCCGTTGTAGATCCCCTTTTGACGCGACCATGCACATGGGTGATGTAGCATCGGTTACTCGCTTACCCCAATGTGCACCTCAAGAGGCTTTTAGCCTAACTCATAACCCTCTTTGACTTTACCGTTTGACGCGAGTGCCAACATTGGTGATGAAGTGCCCCTTACTAAGTAAGGTCTAGAGAAGTCATTGGAGTTGTGTGCATGTGTATGTGTGTGATTTTTTTTTTTTTTTTTTAACTACTCGAGTCATTTCCCCAAACAACAGTTTTACTTAGTCGGCAAAGGTCATCATCTAATTTTCTAAAGAAATCATGTAGCAAAATATTCATAAACTAATAATCTGCTGATCATATTACAAACCAATCTCTATTCTCATAATCAATCTCAAGATTAAAAAAAAAAATACAAGACTTTAGAGGCTTAATTAGAACATTTTTTTTTTTTCTTTTTTAAATTTTTTTTGACTTGATAATATTTTTCTAAGATGGGGAAGGCTCAAAGTTAAGGTCAATCTTAAACAATGCAAAAATCTCAAATAAAAAAAAAATCTTTCCAATTGCATAAGTACAAGCATAACCAAAGAAATTATATCTCTCCCCCACACTTAAATCAAACATTGTCCTCAATGTTGTAAAAATATGAAGAGGGAAAAGAACTAGTACTCCCCTGGTTTAGGCTTCTAATTCTGATGTGGAGTGCTTCATCTGGTACTAACCATGATATTTCAAATTTCGAGGGAGGAAAGAGTGTACAAGCAAAACTTTGCAGCAACATGAGGAGTGACGATCTTCAAACCTGAATAAACCGAAAGAAAGAATAATAATAATAATAAAAGATGCGAGCAAAATTATTGGGTTGCCTCCCAAGAAGCGCTTGGTTTATAGTCTTCAACCCGACTACTCAAAACAAACCACTAATCATAAGTATCAAACACCTCAATTACCTTGTCTTCATTCCTTTTCAAGCAACAAGGTTTCAAACACAAAAATTGATCATTCCAGTTAATTACTCGTACTTCCTTAGACAATCTTGGATTACAAGCAATCACTGAATTCAAATGAAGCACAACATGCATATCCTTAAACATAGGCACTTCCACGAATTTAGAGTATCCAATAAAATTAACTTGACTCTCATCAGTAAGAGTCAACAATTCAATAGGAGAGTCATGAACAACAACAATTGGGACATCTTTATCAATTTGATCACCAAAATCACAATCCTTAGGCTCCACAAACTGAACCTCTTCTAGACACCCATTATTCTCATCTAAATCATTTTGAAGCTCACAATCACTTTCTACATTATCCATAGTCTTATGTAATTCCACATCTTCAACTTTCTCACAATAATCATTATCAGCATAAGAAGTGGTCACCATGTTTAAGGAATTATCTTGCCTGATAGTCTCAAGGGTTGAAACAATTTGACTCACATATACCCCCATATTTTGAACACTTGACTTAAGGTTAGTGACAATCTCCTTTTGCTCTCTACTAGATCTCTCTGATGCTTCCACATACTCCTCAAATAATCTTTCTAAATTAGATTTCTCCTTATACTCAATGGTTTGTTCTTCAATATGTGGATAAGAGTAAAAAGGAGGGGTATTTTCATAAAAACAATAGACATGCGAATCCCTAAAATTTGGTTGCTTAAAACCTTCACTAGGACAAAATGAGTTATCAAAACAAGCTTGGTTCCTAGTGAAATCATCTCTCACATAATGACTAGTTGTACTATATGGACAATGCTCAAATAAATGATTCTCTCCACAATAAACACAAGACATACAAAGAATCAACATATGGAATACAACCATCATTTGTGCTTTTTTTACGTTGCCTATATTCATTCAAAGAATTTAACATAGCAATCAATCCATCGTATAGAAGACAAAGAATTGATCTCCTTCTCAATATTAAGACCAGTTAGTTGCCAATTAAAATTCATTTTTTTCTAAAAAATAAAGTAAAATATTTATGAACTCAAACTTAAACTATTAATGCTCAATCAATTCCCACCAAAACAGTTGTGGCACACAAGTCCCCGGAAATGGCGCCAAAAACTTGATAGGGCAAAACTTTATAGCCTATAGACTCCGCAAGTGCACAGGCCGTATCAAGTAGTAAAGAGTAAGTAAGATATCGTTCCCACGAGGACTTAGTACCCACAACTTCAGTTAAGCATTAATTTCACAATTTCCTTTAAGTTGAGCAAACCAGATTGAATTTAATTAAGGTAAAACAAATTAAAACTAAAATTAAAATAAACAAACTACACTAATCAAACGAGTAACTTAGAGTCACTAATCCCTTGTTTGTTTCCTATATTTTATCCCCACTAAATTAATTTTGACTTAACCTAATCAGCCAATCTAGAGTATTAATGTCTATAAATGCCTTCCTAGGTCTATTTATATACCTACCTTAATTAATTATGTAATGTCTCACATAACTAAATAAGATGCGTTTTAAATTGGGCTCACTCTAATTTAATTATGCATAGCTTCTAGGTATATTCCTATCCTAGACGCAAATTAGATTAAAACCTAATTCCCTATTAACTTTAAACCTAACTCCACATTACTTAATCCGAAGGTCAATTTAGGATTCTCTTTTCCAAGTTTAACCCTAAATTCTCAAAACATGCTTAATAGTGATCAATTACTAAGTAATAGCAATAAAAAAACAAGAATAAATAAACTGAATAAAATTAATCAAAACTAACCGCATGAATAATCTCTAGAACCCAAACAAGTTTATAGGTTCTCTAGGTTGAAAAGAAAAATTAGCCACACATGGCTCCAATAAAATCCATAATAAAAATATAAAGATAAGAATTCAGTTCAAAGAATAAAGAGAGAGAGTAAAGAAATTTTCACCGTCGCCTCCACAAAGCCCCTCTCGTCTTTCCGTGGAGATGATGGAAATAACTGAAACGTGGCTCCTCTTTGTGTGTTGCGCGTCCTGATCTCTTCCCCGTGCTGCGTCTTCCCTTGTCTCTACGTCCCTATGCGTTTATATCTCTCACGAAGTCAATCTTTTATTTTTTTGGATATGATATATATCCTAGATCATATATTCTACTCCTGTGGTCGATCTGCTTTTATTGTACGCAAGGGTCCCACGTGTTTTATTTTCTAATCTTTGCTCAATTTAATATAATATAGTACTCCCTCCGATCCTAATTATAAGAGCAAATTTTGAAGTTGGTTTTGGTCCTAATTATAAGAGCAAATTTTAACTTTTGTCAATTTTTTCCTATAATACCCCTATCTATACTTTCTCAATAATAATTAAAGACAATAATAATTTAATAATATACCTATATATTTTATAAAGTAAGTAATACTTACAACTTATTAATGTTATATACACCTCAATTATACTGTTTTTAATAAAATAATTTTAAGCAATTTTGGTCATATTTTTATTTTTTCTAATGATTCACTGAATTTTATTATCACAACTTTATTTGTATAAGCGTCGTGCTGTCGCAATGTCAATGGTCACCATCGTAGGCCCGCCTTGGACTCCTAAGTCACTCGCAAATGGAGCGGCAGCGCAAGGAAAATAAAAATTGCAAATTTAAAATTCTTCCAAGGAAAAAAAAAAAGAAAAAGAAAAAAAGGAGCCGGCCACATCGCAAACGCAAACCATAAAAACCAAATTGTGCTGCCCCTCAATTATACCTATGATGTCATTTTAAATTTTAAGAAAGGGTATTTTAGGAAAATAATCATAATTAACTAATTTAACTCCCTTCCTTAATCTCTCCAAATTCTGGTAAAGTGCTCCTATAATTAGGACTGGAGGAAGTAATATATTATATTATACGTCCTTGCCCTTTTTTTTTATATTTTCTCCACTTTTAGATCACAAAATATTTCCTACAAAATAAAATAGGATATCAATAGATTTTCTCGTTATAATATTCTTTTATCCTACATTTAATTAAAAGATAGATAAATATATAAAAGACAATTAAATAGGTATAAAATATTAATAAATCAACCTTATTACACCATAAAATATACACATATTTAATTATAAAATATATACTTATCAATAAGAAATTTCCTAATCGGTAAATCTAGTTGAAATTGTCGAGTTTGATAAATTGTTTTCTCTTTTCTTTCTTTATTTCCTTCTCTGTTTTCATTCTTTGATTTTGTTTGTGTTAGTGAGAAATAATAATAATAGATATATTTGTTATCATCACAACTTACTAGATTTGTCACTCCCCTTTATTTAGTGGTCTATACCAAATATTATGATCTTGGGATAAATATTTGGCTCCTCAAATATTTATCCCAAGATCCGCCACTGTTTGAGATCACACACACGCATAATTAAATAATGCTCATACTAGAGAAAATTGTATTTTTGTTTTAGCTAAAAGATAAGTAATAAAAGTCAAATATGTGTATATACTTTATATAATAAAACAACTACGTGATCAGTCGAACTATAAAGTTTCTCAATTGAATCACATAAAATATTTATTACAGGTATAGATAGAAGCAAATTTTTTTGAAAAGATGTTTGTTATGGGGAATATCATTTCCTTGTCCTTTTTAAAATAAAACAATGGTGTTTTTTTTTTTTCCTCAGTTATATCCCCGTTCAACATATCACCAAGATTGATATGTTGGAATAGAATTGATTAAAAATTCATAAAAAATATTTTTTAAAAAATTCAATTATTACGACATCAATTTTACCGGTAATCAAACTAATTGAACCATTAAATCCATGACTTGAGGATTTTTTTGTCCTACATCTGCAGGTTTGGGTTTTAAAATATTGAGTTACAGTATGGAAGTAACGATAACAATTATAGACCTTTCATGGAGGGAACAAAGCAATGTAATAAAAAAAAAAAGGTGAACAATTGATATATATATATCCACTTGTGCTGGATCGATCTATCATTCATTTAATTTTTTTTCTTGGGTAAAAGACATTAAGGACCACTAAAAGAAGTAAATGACACTGGAGGAGAACTAAATCCATAAAAATATGGTTAAGGTGTCTATAATTTTTCTTAAGGCTGCCTTCTTCTCTAATCTCAATAAAATTATGGCGTCAGGCTTCCCTCCCATGCTTCCCCATCCTTGCCTCTCCTTGCCCAAAAACGACGCCGTTTTGCGTTTCATGCCCAAAGCAGTCTGAGTCTAATGCCTTTCTCAGTCTTCTTCCTCCTTGAGTGCGGGAAAGCTCGAAAATGCTGGTGGGAAAAATTTTCAGAGATGATTTCCAGCAATAAAGGGCCTATGGGAATTGAATATTAAAGTTCGGTGACCAATCGTTGCAGCTTATTCTCTAGCTCGATTTTCTTCATTGTCACCGTTGGATTTTGCTGTGAAAAGAATTGAATCTGTAATGGGCAAGAAGCGGAGTATATTACAGTAATTAAATGCCCCTTTCATCTCTTTCGCCCGTGTTGTTTAAATGTTTAATTGTGTGTGATTATGTGTGTGTATTCTAAAGAAAGATGGATAAAAGAATAACGGTCGTAGAAGTGTGAGCATATATGCTAAAGAAATCTGTGGTTTTTACTGATAGTGACGCTTCAAACTTTGTTATGAACATGGACAGTTATGTTTTTTGGTGCTTTTGGTTTGTGTATGTTCTTGTTTATGTTTGTGTGTTTTCAGATGATGGGTGTGATGTTATTTTCGAGCAAAAAATAAAAAGTCCTATTTTATATGTAGTATTATATCTAGTCCTCAGTATAAGATCTACTTTAAACCCAATTTTATGGTTTTTATTGTTTTGGTTATTTATTTGTAGGGGGCTTCCACCATAACTATAAATTTGACTCCTAGACTTCATATTGAATTTGATAATATTGATGAATCATGGGAATTTTTGGAGAGAATATGGTAGTAAAATTGGCTTTGGTGTTCAAAGGTAAGGGGCACCACTTAACTACAACATTACAACACTTAAAGCACTAGATTTTAGTCAAATATATAATACTGGTAACCATAAAGAATAATGATAATAGAAGAAAACGATTCAGTCATTTTCATTGAAAGATGAATTTTTTTTACATAGCATTGTCTCATCTCAAGACAATTGACAATAACAAGATTTTCTCATTATATATGGATTAACATTATGCTATAAATACAAGTTCAATGATTGACTAAGATCCTCCAACATGAAGTCTCCATTTTGTCCAGCTCTTTTATACAGCTAATGACTTCTTTTGAGCTAATCTCTTTTTGGTCAAGCAAACTCATCATTTTTTTTCTTCAATCATATTCGTGTCTTTTCAACTGATGTAATATAAGCTGGCTCTGTTTTTTGTCAACCTTGCTCATTGGTCAGGTAATCTGCTATCAAACAAAGTCAAGAAACAATCATGTAACCAGTTAAACTATTTGCTTGTAGATGTATAGAAATAGATGGATTGAAAAGTTGTATGATATGTCCCCTTTAATGCAAGAATGCTGACAGTATTTGAAGTGTCACAAATTCAGCCAAGATTATCAGGTACAGCAGCAAACACATTTTTGCACAGATGAATCACTTGTCAAGAGTTTCACATTTTTGTTCTGTTATGCATAAAAAAGAGGAGGGAAGTAACAAATCATTTACAAGTAAGAATGCTTGAACCCTGCACCATATTAGAACTTTATATGTCATTTTGCTCTTCAAAATGAAAGGATGAACTGTCCACTACAAAAAGAAATATCTAATCAAGAATTGGCATGACTGTTCAGGTAAAGCAAGCAATGTAAGTAGGATACTTGAAATCATTGTTACTAGCTTACTAGGTTTTATAATCCAAAAAAATATGCCAATGAGGCCAGAAAAAAAACTTAGCATCTTCAGCTGTTAATGTATAAAATCCAGAAACAGTTGGCTTGACATGCAATCCCTACCCAAAAATCACGACTAATAGTAAGGGTCATAGCAGAGGATGGGGTATACTATACCAGACTAAGAGCTGGCTGGGTTATAACATTATTGCAGCTCATTCTCTTGCTCGATTTTCTTCGTTGTCACTGTTGGAATTTGCTGTGAAAATAATTGAATATGTAATGGGCATGAAGCACAATATATAACGGTAATGAAATTCCCCTTTCATCTCTTTCCCCCGTGTTGTTTAAATGTTTAAGTGTTCGTGCTTATGTTAGTGTATTCTAGAGAAACATGGGTAAAAGAATAGATGTATGTGCATATATGCTAAAGAAATCTGCGGTTTTTACTGATAGTGACGCTTCAAACTTTGTTATGGACTTTGGATAGTTATGTTTTTTTTGGTGTGGTTTGTGTATGTTCTTGTTTATGTCTCTGTGTTTTTAGATCATGGGTGTATGGTTTTACATTTAAAGCAATGAACGATGTTATTTTCGGGCAAACAAGATATATTCCTACTGTATATGTAGTATTATACCTGGTCCTCAATATAAGATCCATTTTGAGAGTGTATGATTTTTATTGTTTTGGTTATTTATTTATCAATTTACAATGGGTATATATATATTTTTTCCAATTTTGAGGGGGGCTTCCACCATTGCTATAAATTTGACTCCTAAACTTAATCTTGAATTTGATAATATTGATGAATCATGGGAATTTTGGAGAGAATATGGTAGTAAAATTGGTTTTGGTGTTCGAAGGCAAGGGGGCACCACTTGACTGTGATATTACATCTCTTGAAGCATTGGATTTTAGTCAAATATAAAATACCGGTAACTATAAAGAATAATGATAATAGAAGAAAACAATTCAGTCATTTTTATTGAGATATGAATTTTTTCACATAGCATTATGTCATCTCAAAACAATTGAAAATTACAAGATCCTCGTATGATGAGCACAAGCCCAAAGGGAAAGCCCAATCCCCAAAAGCTAGCCTATGAGGAGGGAGAACTTAATGGACTTATAAACCTCACTCTTAGAGCTTGGCTCCCCAATGTGGGACTCATTACATTGTCACCCCCTCAAGAGCTAACATCTCCGGTGGCTCCACCACATGACACTTCACTTGGCCTTGCCGGTCAAAACCCCTCCGTGGGCAGTCCTTTCTGGAACACCACTTCTCAATGAAAGCACCAATGTGATGAGTACAAGCCCAAAGGGAGAGCCCAATCCCCAAAAACTAGCTATGAGAAGGAAGAACCAATAGACTTATTGTTATATCCCCATTTTTCATGTGAATTAATGTGATGAATGAATTAATGAGAAATTAATGGAATATATAAAGTTTTCATCACCTTATTTGTTAATGATATTCATTTATTTGCATAAAATAATTAAAATAAGAGGAGGATGAGGAATTGTTTGTTTATGCGTAATTAAATGAATATGGTCAGGGACAACCTTAAGGGATATATGATAATGTAAGTCAAAACACATTTCATTTTCCCATTTTGCCCTTGAGTATTGCGCATAAAGGTAAGAATTGGATATAAGAGTATAAAATTCCAAAAATGCCCGAGAAGTTGTCATGAACTTAATCAAGAATTATGTGTTAGTTCTCAGTATTTTGATGATAAAAAGACTTGAAAGGTTTTAAGATTTTGAACAGGATTAAATAATGGCATTGATGAATACTTGAGAATGTATAATTTAATCTCTCTGTCTTGAGAGCTCAGGTAACAATTCTCGAGAATTCATCAATGATTCTTGAGAATGGTATGACAGATCACCATCGCAAGTTTTTCTTTCTATCATGATTCTCGAGAATGGATCCTACAACATTTCTCTCACATAAGAACAATTCTCGAGAATAGGTAAGATAATTCTCGAGAACGCTTTGACAGATCAAATATTGCAAGTCTTCTCTGATGTGATTCTCGAGTATGATTAAGCAATTCTTGAGAATGCGCGGTAAAAGCTATTCATAAGTATTGACATATTAATATGATTCTCGAGCATTAGAAAATTGATTCTCAAGAATGTGCGGTAACAGCTATTCGTAAGTATTGATATATTGATATCATTATCGAGTATGGTGATATGATTCTCGAGAATGCTTGCTCTAACACATTCCACACTTTCGATCAAACTACTCCAATGTGTTGATTCTCGAGTATTAGTAATATAGTTCTCGAGAATGCTTACATGATTACAAGCTCCCGTAATATAACATTCTCGAGTATCTCCAATTTGATACTCGAGTATCATCGAGACATGTTCTCTCGGAAAGTTTTTTTTTCCGATGAATCTCGAGAATATGTGAAGAATTCTCGAGAATACTCTTCCCCGGATTTGCATCATGTCTCACGCATAATTAATTGCATCTGAAATTCTCTGGGTCATTATCTAATTGTGGTTAATCATATTCAAACTTGTTTGTATCACATTTAATCATCTTTTTGATTAAGTTTCAGTTGATTAATCGTGTTAATCTGAGTGTTTGAACGAAAGGCAATCCGACGTGGCAGACGCATTAAATGCTCGTTCAAAAAAGCAGAGCTACAATCGCAATAAGATTTCCTTTGCAAACGAAGTAATTCCTTCGAGGATTACTTAATCCAGCTATCACTCTGAGCCACTCTCTGCACAAGTACATTCAACGGCGAAGCATTTATGAAGCAACGGTCGATTAACTTCAATGGAAATCATTTGTGCCTAACGAAAATTCGAAAAGACACAACGGCTAGTTTACAAAGCTTCTCAGCGGTCACTAAGGACGATCAACTATAAAAGGAGAGAGATTCAAAATGGACAGTGATATACGAGCTTGCCCTGTCAAAATGCTGATATTCTAAATCCAACACTTATCTCATATACTCTATGTTTCACAATATTTATATAGTTTTCAGTAGAGAGTGTGATAATCGATTATGTACCTCAGTGATTATTATTCATCTCTTTGTGAGAGAGTCTAAACACTTATTTGATTATCTGTTTAGTGATCAAATCTCAAGGTTGTGGAACCTTTGAGTGTGGGTTTACAATTACAACTTGTAAAGGAGAGTGAGTCCTAGTGTGAAAGGATCATTCTGAATACAGAGTGCGTAATTGTATCCTTACAGTGTGTAAGGGGGAGTATCTCGGTAAGAGATTGTAAAGGCTGCACAAGTGCCCGACTAAACTTGTGAGGTTGTAAAGGTTTTTCTCTTGTGCCCGGTTAAACAAGGAGATAGTGGATTGAAAATCTCAAGTAGAGTTGGGGACTAGATGTAGGTCAATGATTGGGCCGAACCAGGATAAATCATAGTTTGCATATTCTCTTCCCTAAACTCTTATATTTCAAAGCATTTATGTTTGAATGACTAACTATTGGTTTATAAAGTATTTTCGTTGCGAAAAGATTTTCAAAGTTCCTAAAGTTTTATCGAACACCCAATTCACCCCCCTCTTGGGTGATAGTCAGGTCTAACATTATGGGCTATTGGGCTAAGTAGGAAAGATAATTTTTGAAGCCCAAAAGGAGGCCTAGTTTGAAATTAGAAGGATGGGGGGAACCAAAAATTTGCTCATGAAAAGTGGACTTTTTTTTAGAAGCTATTTTTGAAAATAAAAAATTTATAACAATATCTAACGTACATCATCCTCTTCATAAATGCAAAGGACATTGAGTTAGATTTGGAAATGACATATAATCTCTTTTTCCCCTTAAATTTCGAAATATAGCAAAAAAAAAAAAGAGGGAAGGAAGGAAGAAAAAATGCTACCATATCATTCAAGTACACCATAAATGAAGCATATAAGGGCACTGGAAAAGGGAACAAAAAAATCTCACCAAATCCCTCCTCATTTTCGGTTTTGAAGAAGAAGAAAGAAGAAGGGAAAAAAAGATGACAAGATATCACAAGTACACCTAGCTACCTAGAAGAATTATTACCGAAAAGGATATAATTTTTCTTCAAGAAAAGGAAGATTTTACATAGCATTTAAGGAGGATTGTACAATGCAATTAAGTGAAATTAAAATATTTTATTTTCCCCAAAATTCCCTCTAAATTTCGCCAAAGAGAGAAAATAGGGAGAAAAGAGGAATTCTCAAGAAAACTCTAGAAATGTGAAGAGAAAATAAGGGCATAAGGGTAATTAACCAAAACACAAGGGTGGAACATTTTAAAAAGGCCATCTCCTCCTCATTTTTGGCTGCCTATTTCGGCTAGAAGGAGAGAAGAGAGAGCTCAAAGAGGTTCTACACAAGAGAGCATAGGAGAGATCAAGTAAGAAGAGAAGGTTGAAGCTAAGGTAAACTTTATGGCTTTGGAACCTTGATCTACTCTGTTCTACCTTTTCTTAAGTAGTGTAGTCACTAGAGCAACCTTTTTCTTGGTGTTGTGAGGTGAAGGTCAAGAGTTTGTGGCGGTCAATAAGGCAAAGATTCAAGATGACTTAAGCTCAAAGACAAGTAAGCCACATTTAAACATTCTTATGTTTTCTTTTGGGTTGTTTAAGTTACAAATGGCTAGTGACTTGAGTGTATATATATTTTGGGTTTGAATGACTAATGAAAAGAATGAATAAAGGTTCATGGTCTAAAATGGAAGATCAATCATAGTATATGAAACTTATGAAGTTAAATGGAAACTTGATATATTATTGTCAAATGATGATGATTTTCGTCCAGCTCGTTTTTCATGTGGATATGAATTGATTTTGGTATTTTTGATGGCTTTAAAGTGTTTAAAATAAGATTTTTTATATGGCTAAACTTGGATCATAATTTTGGAATTCTAGATAGAAGCATAAAAAACGTTGGTTAGCTGTTCTAAGAAATCCCAGAGAAGTCAGTCATCTTCTTCAAGATTGTTGACCTAGTATATGGACTCTAAAACTTATGAAACTTTATAGGCAGAAAGTATACATCTCAAGGATTATTTTGGTGTATAATTTGTAATTTTTGGAGTTCTGGATTGGGAGAAATGAATTTTTGAAAATTGACCAAGAAACTGGGAAATGTTTTGGATCAGAGGTGTTGTTTTGGGCTGTGGTTGGATTTTCGACTGGGCTTGACCCAAATGAGTATTTTTAGTTGAAAATAGATATATTAAGGGTCATTTGGGTTTTTTGAACCACCCCAAAAGGATATTTCTAGAACTAGTTATGAATTTCCAAAGTTTGGCCTTTATTTCTGGAAATTTTTGTTCAAGGACGAAAATAAAAGGAATTTAATCCCATAATAAATTCCTTAATAGAAAAAGGAATTTATTGAATATGGACACTTGGAATGAGCTTATTTTAAATTAGAAAAAATAAATATTTAATGAGGATAATTTAATCATATTTATATTTTGTTATTTTAGGGCTAATTGTGATATTGTGCGCCGGAAAATTATTTATATTTGTGGTCGACTACCAGGTAATAACCTTACTCTTCATATACTTTGTGTGGCTTGTGTATGTATGTTTTACCATGTATATTGCATATATTTGGTTATCATTTATTTCCAAGCGCTCGGAAGTCGGAACATGATGTTTGCATTAAGGGCTTTATTTGTGTCTTTGTGCCCGACGGTCTATGTTGTGTGCTCTTAAGACCGCCGTAGTTTGTCTTGTGTACTATTAGGATTGCTAGTTCCGGATTGGCTGTTTGCCTTGTTGTGTGCATGATAGTAAATGATATGGGGTTTGTATTTATTTGTGATTTTTCTTAAATGCATTGTTTATACATTTTATATGAGATTAACGGTTACTCTTGGATCCAATTTTGAATCCCGACCCCTTTTAAGCCCTCAGGCAGTTCATCTTGAACTGAGCCAGGAGACCGAGGTAAGATGGTGGAGCAGGATTAGGGTATTGATGTTGGAGATTCTTTTTTGATATTATTTTGGTTTCCCGGATGATTGTATTATATTATATTTATTTTGGGTATAATTATTCGGAATAACTGTGTATTTGATCCCTCCAGGGAAGTTTACCTTTTTGCATTTTATCTTACCAGAATATTGTTGTCCAAACCAGTGCATGGTCTGTTGCTAATACTCGATGAATGACGTAATTTAACCCGGGAAAATAATTTAAAATTGAATAAAAGTAAAGAATCACACTACTCGATGAGGTCGGTAGGTGTGTAACATTTATAAACCTCAATCTAAGAGCTTGGCTCCCCGATGTAAGACTTATTACACCTCACTATACATCGATTAACATTATGCTACGAATATAGCTTCAATGATTGACTTAGATTTTCTAACACGAACTCTCCATTTCAACTTATTTTGTCCATCTCTTTTTTCCAGCTTATGACTTATTTTGGACTGCTCTCTTTAATGCAAGAATGCGGATAGTATTTGAAGTGTCACAAATTCAGCCAAGATTATCAGCTATAGTAGCAAAATATTTTTGCACAAATCAATCACTTGTTAAGAGTTTCACATTTTTGTTCTGTTTTGCATAGAAAAAGAGGAGGGAAGTAACAAATCATTTACAAGTAAGAATGCTAGAACCCTGCACCATATTAGAACTCTATATGTCATTTTGCTCTTCAAAATGAAAGGATGAAATGTCCACTACAAAAAGAAATATCTAATCAATAATTGGCATGACTGTTCAGGTAAAGCAATGTAAGTGGGATACTTGAAATCATTGTTACTATCTTACTAGGTTTCATAATCCAAAAAAAATATGCTGATGAGGCCAGAGAAAAAACTTACCATCTTCAGCTGTGAATGTATAAAATCCAAAAACAGTTGGCTTGATGACATGCAATCCCTACCCAAAAATCGCGACTAACAGTAAGGGTCATAGCAGAGGATGGGGTATACTATACCAGAGTAAGAGCTGGCTTGGTTATGATTGTTAGAACTATTTCATCATCCAAAGAAAAGAGCAGCCATTTTGATTTCTTTAGCATCTTAGAAGCAAAAAGGTAAGATTGCCAGCATAGTGTACTAAGAAGAAATTTTCGATAACGAATTAGAACATCAAATCAGAGAAACATTTCAGAAAGTACATGGGGATAGATCATATATATAAGAAATGACATTCTAATTAATTGTTTCAGTCATAACACTATGTTTAATGTGAGTTTATAGTTTTAGGCGGCTTACAAAAATGAAAAAAGTTACAAGTGGTAAAAATAATTGTAAAAATATGTACATATATATTTTCTCTCTGGTCGAAGAAGCTCGGTTTGTATTGTGATGCCGCGGCGCTCCAAGATTCGGTCTTCAAACTCACAATTGTGGCGTTGTTGCACTAAAAAATAAAACCTTTTGTAGCGGTTGAAAGTGAGTATTTATAACAATTTTAACCGCTACAAACGACATTAGTAGAGTTAGAAAAACTACTACAAAATGCACCGATGAAAGCTATTTTGTAGCGGTTAATAAAAACCGCTACTAGTATCGTAGCAGTTCAATCTCACCGCTACAAGATGACATTCAAATAACATATTATCTTAACATTTTGTAGCCTTACTTAACCGCTACCAAATGAAATTTGGACAACTTTGTAGCAGTTTTTGAACGGCTACTAACTACGTCCACAAATTTTTAAAATATGGTGGCACAAAATTTTAAAAATTGGTAGCAAAACGGTTTTAAAACTACTACAATATTGGATGAAGTTGAAAAGATGGCGCCAAAAAGTTGAAATAAATTTTGTAGCAGTTATAGAACCGCTACGAGTATGAAAAGTTTGTAGTAGTTGTAAAACAACTATAAATTTGAGGAGAAATTTTGAAAATTGCGCCAATTTTTTTTTTTTTTTTTTTTTTTCCAAAATTTGTAGCGGTCAGAAAATCGTTCCAAAAATGTTACACTTAAAAAAAACCATAATTTGAGTCATTTTTTTGATTATTTTATTATTTAAGTCTTTTTGTTTAAGTGACAATTTATATGATAAAACTTAATATTTTAAAAAAATAATATTGATAGATGATATTTGATTATGGATATTATATAGGTATAATACGAGAATGTTTAGATAATATAAAATTATTATGATGTCTACTAAATGATATTTGATTACGGAATGAATGTTGATGATTATAGAAGGAATGTTGAGGAAATGTCTTTAATGTTCGGGATAAAAATAATAATTAATATCAGAGAATTATAATAAAGTAAAAAATGAAAACCGAGAGATTTAAATTTGTTTTCACCATATTTGATAAGCTTGCTCGGGACTTAACCTCTCCAAAAAATGTTGACAGGTGAGAGAAGTTGGGGAGGAAGAAATGAAAGCATGTATGAAATGAGGTGTCGAGGTGGTATTAATAGGGATAACTACATCACACTTCTAGTGGTTTATGTGACGATTTTTGTAACAGTTTTTATTTATAATGGTTTATGTGATGGTGTTTGTAGCGGTTTTTAATTTTGTAGCAGTTGTGTTTACTTTGTAGTGGTTTTAAACTGCTACAAACAATAAGATGAGCATATTTTTTAAATCAATCTTTGTCATCATCACTACAAAAAGGTGGAGTGAATTAGTTGTCAGGTTATTAAGTTTGAACACAAATTAAACATAAATTTGTAGTATTGGTGAAGGTGGAAGCTATTACCGGCAAGAAAGAGAGACGTAGGTGAGAATGAAAATGAAGATCTGGTCTTCTCCGTGGCGCAATACTATGTTCTGTGTCAAGCTTGGAAGAAGAAGGTCCTTGCTCAAAACCGATTTCGACAAGGAATATTTATGAAATTTTCAAAAGTTCATGAGGAGGAACTAAAGTGTAAATTTTTGAAACATTTGTAGGGTAGAACCGTAATTTCGAAGCATCTCGGGTCCTTTTGTGAAATTTGCCCCGTCTCCTTTTCTTCATTCACTTGTAATTTCCAGCAATTCTAGGGACTTTTTTTATTTATTTATAATTTTTCCCAATTCTCAAAATATTAATTCTAACACCCTCTAAAATTTCCAATTTTCTTCTTAAACACCTACATAAGAACAAGGTACCATAAAAAAAATCTAAGAAATCAATTGTATAAATAATTAACAAATGATACCATTTTACCCGTAATTATATTTAATTCTATACAAATGTCTCTAACTCAAATTAGTAGTTAAATCATACAATAATATCCTATAAAATGTATTTAAAATCCTAATTTAATTATGAAAAATCTTATAAAAATATGGTTCAATCATAGTGCCAAATCATATCTTGCAGTTAAAGAATAAAGCACTTCAAAGATTTTTGTTGTACCAATCATCATTGAATCAGTGAAGAAGGTTGGAGTAAGTCAATCTGACAAGAATGAGAATAGAAAGTTAGACAACAATTGAGAGACAATGTTAAACGAAATGACATTAAACGAAAAAGTTGGAAGGTAAAGAACATTGGCACGAGAACCAATAGGTAGATTCACAGAAATAACAAATCTAAAGAACAACAAATATAATTAGTAGCTCCAGAATCAATGATCAGGTAACTAAATTTTTAGAAGAAACAATCGGACGATTACCTTGAACAGAGGAAACAAAGGTAGACAAATGATTAACGGAGGTAGGGGTGGAAGATTGAGGAGAATTCAAAAGATGAAGTAGACGCTGATACTGATCATAAGACAGCTGAGGAAGAATTGAAGCTAGTGATGGAGATTTCAAAGGAGGAAGCATAGCAGTAGGAGTTTCTTGAACAGAAGAAGATGCCTGAGTCGAAACAGAATTCACCTCGGAAGAAGCACCAGTGTGAAATTGAAAACCAGGTGGGAAACCTAATTTTCGATATCAAGTAACTTCAGTATGACACAGCTTGCCACAATAAGAACAGTGCTTAGAGATTGCTTCGCACCAGAGAATGAAGGCCTTAAGCCTTTAGCCAATAAAACCTTATAATTAATCGGTTGAAGGAAAAAACTCATGTTCTTGTTGAAGAACCAAAGAGAAGACACAATTAATTGGAGGCAAACAATCCAGAAGCATTCGTTGAGACTTCACTGAAGAAAATTGCTCATTCAATCCTTTCAAAAACTGAATAACATGATCCTCCTCCCTATGTTTAACGACAATTCCAAGAGATCTACCAGAACACGATGTAAGGGGATGAATGTTGGCAAGCTCATCCCAGAGAATTTTGAGCTTAGTGTATTAATCACTAACACTCAGACCTGGAGATTAGCAATTCGGACCAAATTTTCAAAGCTTTGTCGAACCAGAGAATGCTCTTCACTATGTTTGGAGAGGGAGACTTGATAATCCAACCTTGAACAAGGTTATTGCAACGCTCCAAAGTTGGAAACAATGGATTGTTGACCGGCGGAGAGGGAAGAGAGCCATCGAGAAGCTGAAGCTTGTTCTTAGAGAGCAAGTCCTAGTTTCACACCCTCAAGGGGCAGGGGGACCCATTGAGCCCGTATATATTTGTCCTCTGTATGGAGCGCCTAGGACACCTTATCAAGGCTAAGTGTGATGCTCGGCGATGGAAACCGTTCTCTTTCAAAAGAGGTGGCCCCCATATTTCCCATATTTTCTTTGTTGATGACCTCATCCTTTTCATTGAAGCTTCCCCCAACCAAATGGCTGAAGTTCGACAAGTGACGCAGAGCTTCTGTGAGGTTTCAGGTCACAGAATTAATCTTGCCAAATCCAAAATGTTTTGCTCCAAAAACATGAATTTCAATCGAGCTCTCGAGCTAAGCCAGTTGCTTGGGATAGGAATTACTTCGGATCTTGGGAAATATTTGGGGGTTCCGATTATTCATAAGAGAGTTACTAAAGCTACCTACCAACCCATTATTCAGAAGGCTCAGAGGAAGCTTTCCATGTGGAAAAGCAAGTTTTTGACTATTGCTGGTCAATCGGTTCTAATTAAATCTGTGTTTTCCTCTCTCCCCAGCTACTACATGCAATCAACCCTTCTCCCGATTTGTATTATCAATGAATTAGATAAGATCTCAAGAAACTTCCTTTGGTCTCAGGAAGATGTGAAGAAAATGCATCTAATTGCTTGGGATAAAATCACACAAGCTAAAAAGCAAGGGGGTCTTGGTTTCAAAAATCTTATTTGTGAGAACAAGGCTTTTATTATGAAACTTTGTTGGAACTCTTGACGAATAAACACGCCGTGGGTTAAATGCCTTCGGTCGAAATATAATTGTGGAAACCTGGCTATGCCCTCCGTCTCTAAGAAGAGAAACTCATCCTCTGCTTGGAAGGCCATTGTTGAAGTTTGGGATATGTTTCTTGCCGGAGTGGGAAAGAAGGTTAACAATGGTACGAAAACCAAGTTCTGGCATGATCTTTGGCTTCCTCTTGATCGACCTCTTATAGCCTTCGTTCCAAACCCATCTCTGGTCAATGAAGAAGAGATGGTTAAGGATCACCTTTTGGCTAATGGTAGATGGGATGTTAGTAAGTGGCGGGGCATTCTGCATCCTTCAATCATCAATACTATCTCTAGAATGCACCCTCCTTCTAATAGTCTTCATGATTGTTTCACTTGGAGAGCCGCAAAAGATGACTGTTTCACTGTTAAATCTGCTTATCTCTACCTATCTGATCAGGGAAGAGTGAATATTAATAACTTCCGGACTCAGATTTGGAAATGGCAACTCGAGAAAAAGTTAAATTTTTCATGTGGCAAGTTGCCCATGAAAGACTGGTCACCAACTCCCTAAGAGCTAGGAGAGGAATAACAAATGATAACTTGTGCCCTTTCCCTTGTAATGAAGAGGAAAGTATTATCCACATAATCAGGGATTGTGAGAGAGCAAAAAACCTATGGAAGCAATTTTTACTACCTAATTATCTCCCTCAGTTTTTTGCAGGTAATTTGCAGGTTTGCCTCAAGTGAAACACCAATCACAATCCCGAAAAAGAAAGATTCCGAACCTTCTTTTGGCCGAGAATCTTTAGTTTGGGATGCTAGATCCTATGGACCACTGATGCAAATTTTTGTTTCAAGACAAAAACATGGATACAAGGGAAATGTTACATTTATGTAATTACCTTCTGATGGAAAATACAACCAATGAATCTTTAACTCATAAAGTGTTTCAATTTGATAGGTTTGAAGAAAGAACATGGACCCATCCGCTTGTAGATGCGATTCGCATGGACGTGGACAGATCAGTTCGACATCACTATCAGGCAGCGTGCAGAGGAGTACTTAGAAATTCTTAAGGCCAGTGGTTGATGGGATTCTGCAAATCCCTTGGAACCTGTTTGGTTATTGAAGCGGAGCTGCATGCTGTCTTGACAGGGCTAACTTTGGGTCTCCAGATGGGCCTTAAGAGAATCGTCCTGTATTCTGACTCTCTGGACGCGATCAACATCATTATGAGAGACCACTACGCTAATCACCCGCTTAGAGACATCATTAATGACATTCGTGATCTTGTCTTTCAAGACTGGAATGTAGAGATTCACCATATGCCTAGGGACAATATTGTGTGCGCAGACTATATGGCAAAGCAAGGGCATGACTCTCCAGATGCTGATGATGTGGTTCTTCATCCCACAGTTCCAACAGGGTGCCTTCATATGGTTCTCAAAGACCTGTTGGCTTGTAATGGCTAGTTTATGTTGACTATGTATTATGGGCTGGGCTATCAAAGTCTAATTCCCATATTGTAACTTTCAAGCTTCGGCTTGCCGTTTTCAATCAAAAAAAGAAAAAAAAGAAAAGAAAAGAAAGAACAGAGAGGGAAAATGGCAGAAATGGAAAGGTAATAAGGAAAGAGAGAGAAAAGACGGAAAAGGAAAGACAGGGAGAAAAATAAATGAGAGAAGAGGGTTAGGCTCTTGGTACCATATTACTAATTTAAATGAGAGTAAATGAATATCATATTATCATTATTGTGTAAGTCAATATTTATACACACACCAATCATGTAACTAACTATGGTTATGATACATAACTGAATCATTACATAACAGAATGTAGTTATAATTTAAAAACAAGAGTGTTATTCAATACTTGACACTTAGGATTGATTGAAAGTGTGGATCTTTTTTACACTTTTACTATAAACCCTTCATGCTCATAATTTTCTCTCACTATTAATAATTTATTTGTTGTTGTATAGTATGTCAGTGGAAGTATTGGGAGAATTGAATTGCTAAAGACAACTATGAAAACACAGAAAGGTAAGTGATTTGATATATAGTGTATACGAGTGTTCAACTATTTAATCAATCTGTAGATTCTCCGATAGATGTTTTCCAATTCATCATGATACTAATTTATAAATATTATCTATTTCGTTTTTGCCAGTCATACTGAAATTACTGAAAAGAAGTAATATAACAAATTAGATTATCTATTTAACTCATAAAACTTTTCTTTTTGAGTTTTTTTCCTTCTCCATTGCTCCTTATATGCGAATTGAATATATTATGTATTTAATTATTCAAAAATTACAATGGAGGATGATCTATAACTTGTGTTAATGACAGTTACATACTATAAAATTTAAAAGTCCTCTAAGGATCATTGAAGTAAGTTACCATTGATTATCATAAAATTACCAATAGTTACTTAAAGTTACACCATGACTTGTTTCAAAGTTACAAGAATGTTTAGTTTAAAAGTTTGTTCCTATATATTTATCTGGTATTATCAAGTTGTAATTTTAAAAGCCCTAATGGTAATTCATTTTCACGGTATTTAAGTGCCATTAACTCACCTGTTGGCTCAGGTGATGAGTTGAGACCTTGGCATGGTCCACCAGCTATTCTGGACCAAGGGACGTAAGAAAACCTTCTCAAATAAATTCAAGGGATAGGCATTTTGTCTAGGGAGAATCCCAATTAAATGTAATTAAAATACTGAAATCCAAATTGAAGTCTACACTTTTAATAAGTTTTTACTAAGGCCGTGAGGCAAGATTTATGAATGTTGTTGAAAGATTATAATACTCTTCAATTCAAGTTATCATGAATAAGCTTAAAAAACAAAACAAAAAAAGAAGCCTTCGTAGAAATTCTCAAAATGGAAGAGGAGAGGAAACTTAAGGGCTCCATAAATCGAAGACTTCAAGAATCCGAATCCGTGTGGAAATCGGTACAACAAATAGCTAACTTTTTTGGCGTATAGAAACCGTTGATGAATAAAAACCCACAAAATTCAGAGGCGCATGAGGAATAAGATTGCAAAAGCAAATAAAAAGGGAACAACCAGCAACAAATAGGGTTGCATAGGGAGAGAAGAAGAAATCGCAGCGAAGAAGAAGATAACTGAAAGGGAACCCTTATTCGATTTTCTTCATGGTTCGAGCCCTTATTTCTCTTTTGTTCGATTTTTTTTTCTTGTCGACTGTGAATTCCTTATTATTTTTTCGGCTAAGGTATACATTTAGTCATTTATGTTTGTCTTTGGTATCATTTTAGTCCCTTAAGTTTGTAAAGTACACGTTTGGTCCCTTAATGCTAACACCGTTAGTCTGACTTAACGGAAAATATTGACCCAACAATTTTAAGCAATGACTATGCAATTAAATGCTAACCAAGCATGTTTATATGTTAGTATTTTAATAAATTAATATTTTAAATCCTATTAATTGAAAAGAAAAATCATTTCCTAAGGCGATCAAATTAGGGAGTAGTATTATCAGCAATTTATTAGTTATGATCCTGTAAGACGCACATGGTTATTTGTTCAAATAAGGCTAAGGTTTGGTTATGATCATATAAGAGCAGTTTAATCATTTCCTTTTTTGAAGCATACTTCAAATATTTATGGAACAAGTTTAAGGTATGTCTTCTTAATTTTCTAAGGGGATCAAATTAGGGAGTAGTATTATCAGCAATTTATCAGTTATGGTCCTGTAAGACACACATGATTATTTACTCAAATAAGGCTAAGGTTTGGTTATGATCATATAAGAGCCATAAAATCAAGTTTTAGATTAGGCTTCAAAGAGGGAAACAAAGGAAGGTGTGCTTGAATGTGTCCGAAGGAGAAAGGTCTGAGAGAAGTTTTACTCTCTATAAAAGTATTCTTGTATGAAAAAGGACAGGTATCCTTCCATGACCCGGATTATGTTTGGTCAACCCTTGAAGCTTGATGGTTGGTTATACTACACATTGTGATTTCTCTTTTTTCTTATTTTTTAATATATTACTTACTTTATCTAAGAATCTTTCATCTTTTATGCTATTAACTGTCATATCTAAATGTTTTTCTTTAATTTTATCATATTGTTCTTTATTAAATGTTATTCTTCTTTCTCTTGAACTTTCCTCGGTATTTATATATTCTTCATATTCTTGAAATTCTTGGTTATTAATAATTTCATTGTTTTCTACTTCTTTTGCATTCATCATATTTATATAATTTTTACTTTGGTCTATATATTCTTTTTCTATGTTTTCTTCATCTTGAACTTTGATCTTCTTCCATTTCTTGAATCTTTCGTTTCATATTCATATGTTAATTTGTATATTTCTAATTCATTTTCTATAGGTTTTTCAAATTCCATTAAATCTATATCTAAGAGTTCTAATTCTAACTCTTCAGCCTTTTTCTAATATATTCATTTTCTTCTTTGATTTCGGTTTATCACAGTTTGTTGCTATATATCCTAAATCTCCGCAATTATAACATTTACATTTATATGGTTTCTTACTTTTATTATTCTTATTATTTTTCCTTCTTTTGAAATATTTATGTGGTTTTTTTTTATTCTTAGGATTATACTTTCTAAAAAACTTCTTTTTTGGATATTTCTTAAATTTAGATATTTTTCCTTTCTTTCTATGTTTCGCTAATCATTTATGTTGATTACATCCCATTTATGTGGTTTTTCTAATTTTGAACAATTTACCATTAATTTATTTAATTTATAATATTTAATATTTCTCCAAGTGTTTTCTTAAATATTCTTCTCTTCTTCCCATTATATCTATTACTCTTACAAAATTTGGATTATCTTCGCTTTCCATGTGTTGTGTATATTCTTCCACTAAGTTTTCTGAAATTAATCTAGGTAATTTTCTATAAAACATGTCTAAGTAAAATTTTTATTTTTCAGGTTCTACTATTTTTGCTTCATAATAATATTTTTTATATTCACAAACATATTGATTTATATGTGTGGGTTCCAAGTTACAAATTTCCATTTCGTACATATATCTTATTGCTCTTAAAACTTGTGTATATTCTATGTTTGCTACATTTATTCCTACAAATTCATTTTTTAAGACATTTTCATATTTTCCTAATATTGCCGCATATAAGATTTCTCTTCTTTCATAAGCTGTTTCTTCTAATCTTCTAACTTCCATTCTAAATTTCATTGTTCTTCCTTCCCACCAATGTAATACATTTCCTACAAAACTTGCTTCTATTATCATATTTACAAGATCTGGTTCTATTCCTCTATTTATTAATGCTATTAATTGAGATTTTCGCCATTCTTCTATTCTTTTTTCATTATCTAAATTATAGTCTAAATCTAACTATATTCCAAAATTTGAAATTTGTCTAGTTTCATATTGTTCTAGTGGAGGGGGTATAAATTCTTTTCCAATTCTTTTCGGTTTCTTATAACTAATATCAAAAACTCGCTCTTGAAATATTACTTAAATCTTCTCTTACTAATTCTCTTTGTTTTCTCATTTCTCTTTCTTTTGCTCTTCTTTGTATTTCGGTGGATCTAAGTGAGTTCTAGATTATGATGTTTCTTGTTCTTATTGTGTTTGTTGTTCTTGTTGTCTTTCTTGTTGTACTTGATTGAGGTGATTGCATATTAATTTGATTTCCATCTATTATTCTTAAATTTTGTAATTCTTGGGTTATTTCATCTAAATTTGTTTCATCTTGACTCATAAATTTTTCTGTTTCATCTTTTGAATCAATCTGAATTTTCATTTCTAGTTTTCATCATATTTAATTTTCTAGTTTCAACGTTATATATAATAAAATTCACAAAACTGAACAATGTGCATGTGTATATACATGATGTTTATAAATCGGAATGTTATTGTCAATAAAAGGTATGATATTAACAAAAAGTAAATGGTTTACAACAAATCTTGTAATGAGAATTAATAATTCATTAATAGTATTTATAAGTACCGTAATGATAATTACCACCGCTTTCACGTTTCTTCGTAAGTGTCTCTCATGAAACAACAAATAAGGGTCAATTATAACAAATCTTATAATGAGAATTACCAATTCGTTAATGATATTTACAAGTTCAGTAATGAATCTTTTTTTTTTAAGAAAAAACGATTCAACTCCATCAAAAAAAAAATACCCTCGCCACGGTTGGATCTCCGTCGGCAATTGCAAACCAACCAACGCCGGCCATGATGGTCCTCCTAGGTGAGGGTCATTTTTCTTTTTAAAATTTATTTAAAAACTCGAGGGTAAAGGGGTAAATATATCCAAATTTAAAAATATCAATTTAATTTTTGGTACCTTTAAGTCCTTTAATAGGACATTTAGAAGTTTTGCAATTTCATGATGTATTTAAATGGAATTTTCCCAAACTAATAGTCCTTTATTTTTTACAAAATTTTTGAAATTACTTTAATGCCCTCCTATTATAAAAATTGAAAAAAAAAAAAAAAAAAAAAGAAAGGAAAAAAGGGAGATTCAGCATTGAGTTTTTTTTAAGGCAGCAATGGAGAGGAGTGGAAGAGGTTTGAGAAATCTCTGGAAATTTCAACCCTACCTTCGTTGCTCCTTCTATCTTCCTCCGTCGACCATATTATAGGCGCCGATGATTGTGCCGTCGTCCGTCCTTCCACCGTTGCCTTTCTCCGTCGCTCATTTTTCAGTTTGCTGCTCCTCCTTATGCTGTTTTGCAGTTTGGCCTTCTCCTGTTCTTAGCCGGTGCTGTCTTGTGGGTGTAAGGGAGAAACTCATTCGGTTTCTTCATCCTCCTCTTATGCAGCAGTATTGCGTATGTTCCAAGATCATTTTCTTCCTGTTTTTAGAGTGCTTCCATATTTTTTTAATGTATTAGAATTCTGGGTTTTTCCCCCTCTGTTCTGTTATGTGTGTGATTTGTGAAATTTCCAAATAATTCTTGGTCAGACTTCTAGTGTAGAGCTCAATGGATTCTCCCTCACCTTCATTGATTCCTTTATGCCATTTGTGTCTTGGATTGTTTGCTGCTGCGATGGATGACGCTTGTTTCAACATTCAAAAGTTCTTTGGCTAAATTCTTCCTCCTCCTTTGTTCCAAAGCCCCAAGTGGAGTGTGTAAGTCTTAGACCTTCGTTTTTCTTCTCCTCTTTTGTTGTTGCTATTTTAAATTATGTGCGGCTATGCATATATGGAGTGAGGAATTGAATTTATTTTATTTCCCCTGTGGCTGGAAGTTTGAACTAAGGTTGGAATTTGAGAGTGTATTATTTGTTGGTAACTGCAACTGTGGTGTTGTTCTTTGAGTTAATTTTTAATGCCTATAAGATGTTTGAGAAAATGTGTGGAAGAGAAATTATTAATGTTGTAGAAGTTGAGAAAAAGGAAGCTTGTTCTATTAATTTAAATTACTATGCATGGTAGGTGTTTGATAAAATGTTTGAAAGATGAATTTAAAGCCCAATTTTGGTATTGGATGGAATATTAAGATTTTATGTGTGGAATTACTTTGATGCTTGAGGGTTCAATGGTGAAATATGATGTTTGCGTATAAGATAAAAGTTGTTAAGGGATTTAATTTAGGTTAATTTGTGATCTAACAAGGATGCTTGGTTAGAAATATAAGATAACACGACTATTTTATGACTTGATTTTTATAATGCACATAGTGTGTGTGGAATTGTGTAGAAGAGGAATTTTATCTAAATTAAGATTGTTCAGTGTTTATGAATTGATTTGTGAAATTCATATGAGGTGTTTGATTTGATAAGGAACTTTAAAGGACTGGGTTTGAGAAGTATGACAATTTATATAATGATGTTGGAAGCAACATTGTTGTAAAATTCCGATGGTTAAGTTTTTCTATTCTTAATGTGAATATTTTGGGATGTATGAGTTCATTAATATGTTTTAAAAAGAGAAGTCTATGGAAGTGTTACGTGGGTGATGTTGATGGATGTAAGTAAAGTAGTAAAATGGTTTTAAATTATTAAATGAAATCTTGAATTCTTGCATTAAGAGGGAATGACAATGATATTACTTTGGGCATTAGGGGAATACAAAGTGTTATCGGGACGAAAGCAGCTAGGTAGGAGTAAGTTATACAATTATGAATGCAATGGATAAGTAGATAACGTCCCATTATAATTTTCATAAATGATCTCTTACTACTTGCCATACTTTTATGTTAATTACCATATTTATAAGTATGATTTCACGTATGAAAATTTATCGGATTTGTTTCATTTTCTTATTCCTGATGATTTTATTCATTGCTATTTATTCTTTTCTAATTGCTTCATAGTATAATTCATGATTATGCTCTAAAATGGTAAGGAAACTTTGGAGATATCTTTTAAAAGTTTTCATGTTGAAATAATCTTGCAATTTGAAATGTTTGTACATGAGTTCTTGATGTTTGAAATGGATTTTGTCAACAAAATGGAATCTAAATGAAAGTATCGAGATGATTTTTGTGAACCTTCATGTTGGGGATTTCTGTTATGAAGTATTGGATACGAGATGTTATTATCTTGAAAGAAGAATTTGCATTGCTTTGATAAATTGGCCCCAAGCATGCTTGAAAATGTTTTTGAGAGGATTGAATACAGAATGCTGGTTACTAACAGCAGTACTGTTAGTCCCCTTGGTGCACCATGGTTAACCTCGAGCTGGCTTGAAATTCGTGGGCATAGTACTCATGCTTGATATTCGTGGGATCTTGTTATTCGTGGGTTTTGTACATGCGCTTGTTTCTTGGCCTCGAGCCACGCTTGGGTACTTATCCTCGTAGAATGTGTGTCCACGCTTATTTTCGTGGCCTTGAGTTGCGCTTGGTTAATTATCCTCACGGACTATGAGTCCACGCTTGTTGTTCGTTGTGTTTAAGTCCTCATTGAGAATGGGTTTTTCATATCAGTTGGTACTTAGTTTCATCAATGAGTCATTTGTTTACATGGTATTTTCTTATTAATAACCTTTTATATAATTTTATCTACGCTTATGATTTCGTACTTGGACATTGAATATAATTTTCATCTCATTATTATGAAATTTTACTTTCTTAGTTGATTCCTTCAGTATTTTAGTTACTTCTATTAATGAGACGTTTTTCACTAGAAAATATTTTGGCCTCAGATAGTGCATTTGATCATGTCGTTCCTGCTAATCGCTAAAAGGCTATGTGGCTCGATTGAAGTGGGAGCGTCATTTGACTGATTCTTGATTCAATGTAAAACATTTTGTATATGTTGGTAAATCTTGTCTAGGTGCTGCACGTTGTCTATAGGTAAGATTCCTACCTTCTTTGTTTGTGTAACTTGTATGTATCTATATATGTTGCTGTGGAGCAGAGCTCCATATACTGTACTGAACTGGTGTGCTATGGTAGGAATTTCGGAAAGCTTGAATAGACTCTACCGAAATCTGTACAAATTACTTATTATTAGATTGAAGGAAATATGTTATGTATGAGTTAAAAGTAATGTATTTATATTCAATATTTTTTTTGTAATTATTAGTTGAGGCATTTATTTATATGTATTTAAAGACTTAAGGAATGTGAGTCCTTTCTTATTCAGTGCTGGCCATCCCAGAATTTTCAGGTCATGACATGAGGAGTGAAAGTGAGCATCTTTTTGACACTTTATTATAAACTGTTCGTGCTCATCAGTTTTTATATGATTACCTCAGTGGAAGTACTGGGAGGATTGAATCACCAAAGGAAAATATCAAAACACAGAAAGGTAAGTGATTTTGATCAGTCTCTATAGTGTTTATGCATCTGTACGTGTTACGAAGTGCCTTTTAGTATGAAGTGCTAGAACCTAAGCAGATTAGAAAAGTGCCTTTTACTGAGTTTGCACATGTTACAATTATTCAGATTAGAAAAGTGGCATGATATACTCGCATGTTCATCACATAGCGATCACCATTTCAGTATGAAGTGCTACGTACCTAAGCATGCGAGTTCGCCAAAATTTGTTAAAATATTATGGCTGCATAAATCATGAGAGAAGCATATCCGTTCAGGGAGTAAAGAAAACCGATTAAGTTTAATAGGTGCAAGAGGAGTCTCCAAAGTTCAATCTTTGCTAGGCTACAATGGGAAGTGTTTACAAGACAGCTTCTTCAGGAGAATTTATTATTATTGACGTTCAATATCACTGGTTTATATTTTTTGAAACGATATATGATAGGAGTATCTAATTATTATGTACAAGCTTCCATCATAGTAAATTTCACAAATTAGCGTAATTCTAGCTGAAATGTATGGTAGATTTGCATTATAACAGTCTTTGATAAAATTTCATGCGTTTCAAAAAAGATTGCTGTGTGGGGCTTGAAGAAATTAGCTTCTGGAATAATCTGTTTTTTGCAAGGACCCTTCCTTTTTTGTCAACAAGCACAAAGCATGGAACATACCTTACATCGTAATTAAGGAGCTGCAATAATACAAGTCACAGGATTAACAAGCCATGTTAAACTAGCTTCTTCTAAAGAGGAGGCGAATGAAAAGCATGGACACCATAAAAATCAATTATTCACAAACAACGCCCTTGCCATTCAAAATATCGCTAATAATTTTAGCCTGCTTATTCTTTAAAAACCCTCTAAACAAGTTCTTTCAATATATGGGAGAACAAACCTCGCACCTCCCTAGCACTATATAATCAAACAGATCATCTTGTACAAAATAACAGATTATTCACTTTCATGGTATTTAAGTGCCATTAACTCACCTGTTGGTTCAGGTGACGAGTTGAGACCTTGGTATGGTTCACCTGCTATTCTGGACCAAGGGACGTAGAACACTTCTCAAATAAATTCAAGGGATCAGCATTTTGTTTACAGAGAATCCCAATTAAATCTAATGAAATACTAAAATCTAAATTTGAGCCTACACTTTTAACAAATTTTTACTTAGACCAACCACAGTGCTTAGGTAGACAAATGATCAATGGTGGTAGGTGTGGAAGATTGAGGAGAATTCAAAAGACGAAGTAGGCGCTGATACTGATCATAAGAAAGCTGAGGAAGAATTGAAGCTGGTGATGGAGACTAATTTCACAGGAGGAAGGGTAGTAGTAGGAGTTTCTTGAACAGAAGAAGATGCCTGAGTCGAACCAGAGTTTACCTCGGAAGAAGCACCAGTGTGAAATTGAAAACCAGGTGGGAAACCATGTTTCCAATAGAAAGTAGCTTAAGTATGACGCTGCTTGCCAAAATAAGAACAGTGCTTAGTCAGAGATTGCTTAGCACCAGAGAATGAAGGCCTCGAGCCTTTAGCCAGTAAAACCTTATAATTGGTTGAAGGAAGAAACTCACGTTGTTGTTGAAGAACCAAAGAGAAGACACGATTAATTGGAGGCAAACAATCCAGAAGCATTCGTTGAGACTTCACTGAAGCAAATTGCTCATTCAATCCTTTCAAAAACTGAATAACATGATCCTCCTCCCTATGTTTAACGGCAATACCAAGAGATCCACCAGAACACGATGTAAGGGGATGAATGTTGGCAAGCTCATCCCAGAGAATTTTGAGCTTAGTGTATTGATCACTAACACTCAGACCTGGAGATTAGCAATTCGGACCAAATTTTCAAAGCTTTGTCCAACCAGAAAATGCTCTTCACTATGTTTGGAGAGAGAGACTTGATAATCCAACCTTGAACAAGGTTATTGCAACGCTCCAAAGTTGGAAACAATGGATTGGTGACCGGCGGAGAAGGAAGAGAGCCATCGAGAAGCTGAAGCTTGTTCTTAGAGAGCAAGGCCGTGATCGATGTCGAATGAATGTGAAGAAGGTATAGGTGAAAGAACAGAGAGGGGAAAAGGGCAGAAATGGAAAGGTAATAAGGAAAGAGAGAGAAAAGGCGGAAAGGAAAGACAGAAAAAAATGAGAGTAGAGGGTTAGGCTCTTGATACCATATTACTAATTGAAATGAGAGTAAATGAATATCATATTATTGTGTAAGTCAATATCTATACACACACCAATCATGTAACTAACTATGGTTATGATAAATAACCGAATCATTACATAACAGAATGTAGTTATAACTTAATAACAAGAGTGTTATTCAATACTTGACACTTAGGATTGATTGAAAGTGTGGATCTTTTTTACACGTTTATTATAAACCATTCATGCTTATAATTTTCTCTATTAATAATTTATTTGTTGTTGTATAGTATGTCAGTGGAAGTATTGGGAGAATTCAATTGCTAAAGACACCTATGAAAACAAAGATAGGTAAGTGATTTGATATATAGTGTATGCTCTGTGTTCAACTCAATCTGTAGATTCTTTGATAGATGTTTTCCAATTCATCATGATACTAATTTATAAATATTATCTATTTCGTTTTTGCCAACCATATTGAAATTACTGAAAAGAATTAATATATAGCAAATTAGATTATCTAGTTAACTCATAAAACCTTTCTGAGTTTTTTTTTCCTTCTCCATTGCTCCTTATATGCGAATTGAATATATTATGTATTTAATTATTCAAAAATTACAATGGAGGATGACCCATAACTTGTGTTAATGAACGTTACAAACTTTAAAACTTAAAAATTCCTCTAAAGATCATTGAAGTAAGTTACCATTATCATAAAATTACCAATAGTTACTTAAAGTTACACCAGGACTTGTTTCAAAGTTACAAGAATGTTTAGTTTAAAAGTTTGTTCCTATATATTTGGATGAAAACAACCTGAAATATCTGGTATTATCAAGTCGAAAACTTTCATGTATGAAGTATGTGTAAGTGGAGAAATGAAATAGTGAAATTTTGGCAAAAGTCAGAATTTTACCCGAATTACCCGATTTTGTTAAAACCGAAAATTTTGGACATATGTTGGCACAACATGAGATAAAAGGAATTAACATTTATTTGTTCCATTTTAGTTTATTAAACTTGACCAAAGGGATGAAAAGAAGGTTGCATGAATATTTATTAAAGATTATGAGGAAAAATTAAAGAATAATTTGTAAAGGGATGATTTTGGCTTAGAAATTTTAGAGACAATATTCTATGGTCTAGAGAAGCTAATTAAGGAAGAAAAGGCCTTATGGGGAATTAAGGATTAATTTCTAACACCTATTCAATATTTGCAACTATGTGAGTAAAGAACCAAGTTGCAAATATGGGCGAGTAAATGGGATCATATTGGTATGAACTCCACAACACCTTATTTCATCAATTTATTGTTAAATGAATTAAGACACATACATGGGTCAAATAATTCACGCCAAAGATTACATGACAAGTAGTAATATTTATTCTAAGGAGGGGCATTTTGGTCAAAATAATGAGTCAATGTTGTGATTTAATGGTTAACTAATAGTTAGATGGATAGAAGTTGAATTTCAAAACTAGAAGGGAAATTTATGCAACATATATTTTGATTTTGAGGAAGGTTCATATAGGTTTTCAAAATAGAAGGGGGTCTCTGTAATATAGAATAAATAGAGGGGAGGTTGATGTATTTTACTCTAAATAAAAAGGATTGTATACTTAAGGAGGCAAAAAGTAATATAAAAACCCTATACCTATATTATAAAAAGGATTAAATAGCAAATCTGTCCTGCAAGTATAGGCGTAGGAGTAATTTTGCCCTTGAAGGTTTTTTGGCTCAATGTAGTCCCAGAAGTTTAAAAATGTAACAATCTTACCTTTTTTCATTAAAAAACTAACATTGACCTTTAAAAAAGTGACATTAACCATTAAATTTTTAGTGGAAAAGGCCAAAATTATTACATTTTTAAACTATGAGGAAAAAAAAAAGCGTGTCCTTCCACACAGATTTACTACATTGCCCTTATAAAAACCCGGGAAAAAGTTCCGGAGAATTTCGGCTCCGCTCGCCATTTCTAGCTATTTATTATTCCAGTGCATGCTCACTGTCTTCCTCTCCCAGAGTCTCCGTCTCCCCACTCTCTTTCTCTGTGAAAGTAGGTTTCAGAGAAGATATCTCAGTGAATCCCAAGAAACTGCATTTGCGGCCATTTTGCGCGATTCAAGAATCATTTTACGGAAGTCTCCAAAATCACTTTCTTGCCATCAGACTTATCTCCCTTGATCTGCTGCAATGGATTCTCGGGAGCCACCTCAGGCTTCGCCACCGTCACGCATTGATTCTCCGAAGAAGAGAGGCCGGCCCAGGAAGTATTCGCCGGATGGTACCACTATTTTGCCTCCGACGCCTTTGTCTTCTTATGCCCCCGCTGATTTGAGCCCCACGTCAGATGAACCACCAGCTAAAAGGAGCAGGGGAAGGCCGGCGGGCTCTGGAAAGAAGCAACTGGATGCTCTTGGTATGTGTTATACATTATATGAGCGTTTGTTTCTTGCATCGTTCTTTTACATTCTTTTTGTGAATCACATTGAAAATTTTACCTGTTCTGACCATACCAGGAGTTGGCGGGACATACCTTACTCCACATGTAATCTTGGTGAATACTGGGGAGGTATGCTAATAGAGTAGTTATGTTTACAATCTTTTATTTGCCATTGCTCTTGCAAGAATCACTATCTTTACAATCTTTTATCTGCCAGTATTACTGCTAAACTTCTGAGAGCGTAGTGACGGAGAAAAGGCATATGAAACGCACGGTTTAATTTAGTTTGGTTTGGATCTAATTTTAAGACGCAAAACGGGGTCGTGTTTGGGCAAAGGAAAGGCAATAGATGGAAAAGTATGGGAGAGAAGACGGACGCGGCATATGCTATTTTCAAGAAGGATTAAGGTGTATTTTTGCCCTTAAAGTATGCGCCCAGGAGCAATTTTGCCCCGAAGTTTCAAAGTTTCAAAACGGAGCAATGTTGCCCCTCCGTTAAAAACTCTAACGGTCAACGTTAGGGTTTAACGGAGGGGCAACATTGCCCGTTTTTAAACTTTAAGGGCAATATTGCTCCCTAAAAAATAGCAATTTTGCCCCCGCGAAGTTTCAAAACGAGCAATGTTGCCCTCAGTTGCCCCTAACGGTCAACTAACGTTGACGTTAGTTGACCGTTAGGGTTTTTAACAGAGGACAACATTGCTCCGTTTTGAAACTTCAAGGGCAACATTGCTATGCCAAAAATTTTATGGGTAAAATTGCTCCTGGATGCATACTTTAAGGGCAAAAATACACCTTAACCCTTTTAAGAAAGGCAACGGCTTTTGCTTTGAACTTTATGACTCTTTTAACGTCAAAAAGCCAAAAGCATCACAATGCTCATGACCTCAAGTCTAGCGCGTCCAGCCAAAATCATAAATAACGATTTTAATTAACCATCTAAATAAGAAAGAATCGTATATCAGGGAAGGCTCCACGCTTCTTCTCCCCATAAACCGCTTTCTGGAATCCTCTGTTTCATTTCATTCTTTCTCCATTTTAGTCTCCTGCACAAGCAGCAAAAGCCTCGTATAATCAGTCTCTCTCACTCTCTCCAAGTCTCTCTTTCACCAACCCAGCGATTAGAAGGTAAATTTCTGCTCCTTCTATACCTTTTTTGCTTTCGGTCTGATAGATGAAGATGATGCTATTTCATACACTTTAACGGATTCTTCTTCTTCTTCAGAAACAAACCATTGATCCTTTAAACAGCCTAATATCTTTGAAGATTCCATGGATCTGGTGAATGAGCCTTTGAGCCTGCAGGGTAACCATTAATCCTTTCACTTTCTTTTTCTTTTTCCTTTTTAATCCTTAATTAATGGGAATTTATTTTGTATCCCATACTCAAAAAATAAAACATGTATATTAAAAAAAAAAAGAATTAAAGACGGAAATTCTGATCAGCACAACAGAAATTAATTCCTACCAAGAATCTCAAGTCTTTGTTTGAACTTCCTACCGAGACATGTATGAGATTACTTCTTTTCTTTTCAGGCGCATAGACGATTTGCCCAGAAAAGGAAAAAAGAGGACCTGGGTAAAGGGGGCTAAAAATTTGATTTTGCACAAGAGACAAATGCTACTTTACAGTCTCTTAATTTCAATGAATTGCAAAATATATTGCTTCTCGTGCAGAGTTCGGGGGAGGGGGAGAGAGAGTAAAGAACAAATAAGAAAAGAAAAGAAAATCGGTTATTTGTGCTTACAAAATTTGTAAAGTACCGGTACTTTCTTAAAAATAAGGAAAAAAAAAAAGAGAAAAAAAAAAAGACATGTATTATTTTTTAGGGTATGAGGGCCAATGAATTACCTTTTGGTTCTTGAATATATTTACAATTATTATGGTCATTCATGATATATAAATATAAATATATATTAACCCCTACATATTCTTTTTTGTACTTGTATAAAGTATAGGCAATAAATATGAAGTGTTCTTGAGTTATAGTAGAGATGGAGACCCTCAAGAATCTTTCTCTTCCCGTCTCTGTTCATCTCTAAGGAAGGCTGGAATTTCTGTTCTCAAAGATGATATCTCAATTGAAGGTTCTATAATTTCAATCGTTGTCTTATCTAAACACTATGCTAGTTCCAAAAGTTGCCTCCAGGAACTCACCAAAATCATGGAGTTTCACGAATCACATGATCAGATAGTTCTTCCCATATTTTATGGTTTGAATCCATTTGATTTTTGGAATCCAATATATTTTATGAAAACAATCCCACCCACGAATGATGAAGTGAGGTGGGAAAGAGCCCTTAATAAAGTGAGAGGCATGTGGGGATTTTTTGTGCTCAATTTCCAACTCAGGTAATTTATTTTTCTTTTTTATTCTGCATTTTAATTGTTTTCATTTTGCTAATATTTTTGTATGTGTGTGAAAGAGATTACACTTTCTTGTCGTGCTCTAAAACAGTTAGCAGGTGTTTTTTGCCAACGCCAAAACAATCAGTTATTGAAAGATAAATGTGGTATTAATTCATAAAATCAATGTCTTGGGCGAACTGTCCGCTCACGAGGAACTGAATTTTTTGTTGTAATAATAGTGATAATAATAATTGTTATATAAAGTGTATTTACTACTTTAAAGCAGATTCTGTTCCCTTTTTTCATCACAGTCGTGAAGTATTTTGATTAAATTTTAGTAGTTTAAATTTATTTATGTATTTTTTATGTAAAATTATAATAATATTTTTGTAAAATCTTCAATCTGGACTATTGCAATTTTCATGCAATGACGGTAAAGAGTAGAAGAGAGAAGCCAAATCCGTGTTCTATACGCCCAAGTTATATCAAAATGTTTTTTCCCCTATGAATATATGTTTTCAAGTCAAAACTTGTAGAAATAATCTAATCACATATTCTATATCAAATTGTGACTTATTTATCACGTGTTTGTCATCGTTGAAACTTTTAACAGATAAAAACTTTAGGACACACGTAATTCGCTTTTATTCATGTTTTGTAATAGAAGCTTAATTAATATAACTCAATCAACCTGTAACTATGATTTTTGTGAACTCACTTATAATACTTTAATTCTATGAAGGTGTAAAGATGATTAAATTAATAAGGCTATTGTCCTTGATTTCCTGATCAATATGTGCTGCATTTGATACCATTTTATTCATTTATTCTGCTTTGTTTACATTGATGCTTAATTAATCAATGCTCCCTTTTCTGCTATTCTTTCATTTTAATTAACAGCAATAAAAGTCAGGTTATTCAGAATATTGTTGGGTATGTTCATGATATATTGGACGGGATACATCCCATTTTTGCCACAGAAGGCCTGGTTGCAATTCATTCGCAAGTGGAAAAAGTGATAAGAATGCTTGGAAAGCATAAATCAAAAGATGTTGTCTCCATAGGGATATGGGGAATGGGGGATATAGGCAAAACATATATTACACAACTCATTTTTGAGGAACTTCATTATGAATTCAAGAATATATATTTCTTTGACAATGTTAGGGACAAATGGAAAGACCTTGATTCAATAATAAGTGAAGCAACAAAGATGAGAATAGATAACTATATATAATAAGAAGTTACTTCTTGTGGTTGATGATGTGAATCACGTGGAGCAACTACATGTTATATGTAGAAGTCGTGATGGATGGTTTGGTAAAGGGAGTAGAATAATCTTTACAACGAGAGATGCACGTGTACTTAAGGCCTTTCAAGTGGACCATTTATATGCCATGAGACTTTTTAGCTACCATGAGTCTCTTCAACTATTCAGTAGAAAAGCATTTCAACAAGAAAGTCCCGATGGAGAATTCATCTAGCTTTCTAGAAGAATTGTTGAATATACTGAGGGGCTACCATTAGCTCTTGAAGTCCTTGGCTCTATTTTGCATGGGCAGTCATTGAGACAATGGGTGGACTTAGAATTGATGAAACTAAAGACAGATCTCCCTCATCAGATATACAACAAACTAAAGCTTAGCTTTGACTCTTTAGATGGTAATGAAAAAGAAATGTTTTTGAATGTCCTTTTATTTTACATTGGGGAGGACACAAATGAGGTGATCCAAAAGTTGGAAGCTCGTGGGTGTAACGCTAGCATTGGGATAAGATCCCTAGTGGATCAAAGCCTTGTGACCATTGACATGCACAACAAACTTAGAATGCATAATCTGTTGCAGCTCATGGGAAGACAAATAAGCCGTGAAACGACACAAAGCAAGATTCACATTAATCAAGGTAGGTGTGCTATGGTAGGAATTTCGGAAAGCTTGAAGAGACTCTACCGAAATCTCTATAAATTACTTATTACTATCTCGGTCCTAATTATAAGAGCACTTTTATAGTGCAATTTACACTACAAAAATGTTCCTATAATTAGGACCTGGAAGTGAGTATTAGATTGAGGGAAACATGTTATGTATAAGTTAGAGGTAATGTATTTATATTCATTTTTTTTTTTTTGGGGTAATTATTAGTTGAGACATTTATTTATGTGTCCTTATTCAGTGTTGGTCATCCCTGAATTTTCAGGGCGTGACAGGAGGATTGAAAGTAAGTATCTTTTTGACACTTTATAATAAAATTTTCGTGCTCATCATTTTCATTCTCTATTAATAATATATGATTACGTCAGTGGAAGTACTAGGAGGATTGAATTACCAGAGGCAAATTTCAAAAACAGAAAGGTAAGTGATTTTGATCAGTCTCTAGTGTTTATGCATCTGTACGTGTTACAAAGTGCCTTTTAGTTGAAGTGTTAGTACCTAAGCAGATAGAAAAGTGCCTTTTACTGAGTTTGCACATGTTACAATAATTCAGATTAGAAAAGTGGCATGATTATACTCGCATGTTCATCACATAGGGATCACCATTTCAGTATGAAGTGCTACGTACTTAAGCATGCGAGTTCGCCAAAATTTGTTAAAATATTATGGCTGAATAAATCATGTGACAAGCGTATCCGTTCAGGGAGTAAAGAAAAACCGATTAAGGTCAAGAGGAGTCTCCAAAGTTCAATCACTGCTAGGCTACAGTGGGAAGTGTTTACAAGACAGCTTCTTTACGAGAATGTAAAATTATTGACGTTCAATTTCGCTGGTTTATGTTTTTTGAAACGATATATGATAGGAGTATCTAATTATTGTGTAAAAGCTTCCATCATAGCAGATTTCACAAATTAGCGTAATTCTAGATAAAATGTCTGGTAGATTTACATTATAACAGTCATTGATAAAATTTCATGCGTTTCAAAAAAGATTAAAAAAGATTTCTCTGTGGGTCTTGAAGAAATTAGCTTCTGGAATAATCTGTTTTTTGCAAGGGCCCTTCCTATTTTGTCAACAAGCACAAAGCATGGAACATACCTTACATCGTAATTAAGGAGCTGCAATAATACAAGTCACAGCATAAAGAAGCCATGTTAAACTAGCTTCTTCTAAAGAGGAGGCTAATGAAAAGCATGAACACCATAAAAATCAATTATTAACAAACAATGCCATTGCCATTCAAAATATCGCTAATAATTTTAGCCTGGTGATTCTTCAAAAACCCTCTAAACAAGTTCTTTCAATATGGGAGAACAAACTTCGTAACTCCCTAGTACTATAAAACCGAACAGATTATCTTGTATGAAAAAAACAGATTATTCATTTTCATGGTATTTAAGTGCCATTAACTCACCTGTTGGTTCAGGTGATGAGTTGAGACCTTGGTATGTTTCACCTGCTATTTTGGACCAAGGGAGGTAGAACACCTTCTCAAATAAATTCAAGGGTTCAACATTTTGTTTGGAGAGAATCCCAATTAAGTGTAATTGAAATACTGAAATCCAAATTCAAGTCTACATATTTAACAAATTTTTACTAAGGCCTAATTAGGGATTTATGAATGTTGTTAAAAGATTATATTACCCTTCAGTTCAAGTTATCATGAGTAAGCTGAAAAAACAAAACAAAAAAAGAAGCCTTACTAGGAATTCTCAGAATGGAAGTGAAGAGGAAATAAGGGCTCCAGAAATCGAAGACTTCAGGAATCTAAATCCATGTTGAAATCGGTACAACAAATAGCTAACTTTTTCGGCGTACAGAAACCGTTGATAAATAAAAACCCACAAAATTCAGAGGCGCATGAGGAATAAGAGTGCAAAGGCAAATAAAAAGGGAACAATCAACAACAAAGACAGTTGCATAGGCGGAGAAGAAGAAAACGCAGCAAAGAAGAAGATAACTGAAGGGGAAACCTTTTTTCAATTTTCTTCATTGTTCGGCCCTTTTTTCCTCTTTTGTTCCATATTTTTCTTGTCGACTGAGAATTGCTTATTTCTCGTATTTTTTTTCCTGCCGATTCATGATTTAATGTGTATTTAGGGGTATTCTGGTCTTTTAACAACACTTAAAAATCTTTTCTAATTTAAAATTTGTTAAAAGTATAGGCCTGTATTTAAATTTTGATATTTCAGCTGCATTTAATTTGAATTTTCTCAATACACCTTACTTGATGGTAAAATGCAATAACATGGTGCGATTTATAACTGTTTCCCTCTTTTGTCCCTTGCAGGAGAAGAAAGATCTCATAAATAATAAATGCATATTTAAAATTCATATTCATCAATGAAAGTAAAAATAGGTGAAAAAAATTCATTTTAAGGCACATTAAATGATTTGTTTAATATTTCTTGATTTGTGTGTGAATTAGTTAACAAAATCTTATATTATGGAGGAGGGAGTACATGATATTATGAGATGTAGACTACAATGAGTGTAATCAAGTATAAAACCATAAACCCAGAAACAGAATCAGAGCCTTTCTCCCATGCAAGGGGAAAAGAAAGTTCGTCTTCTAATTTGTAATGTCATTTTATTGCACCGACCAGCTCAATTACATGGGAGTTTTCAACCCCCATTACAGAGTATACTGAGGAGAACGTCAAATCAGTTAATGCAACTTCTGGTATAGAGAGGAGAACAGAAATTAAGAGCAATGAATACCTGCTGGAACTGCGTCAAATGTACTGAGCTAACGAATCTACTGAACAGATGAATGCAAAACTTTGTAGAATGGTTCTCCGATCTTCTGAAGTGAAGAGAGAAGATGCCCTAAAATCCCCAAATTTTAGGAATTGAAGGAGAGAAGCAGAAGAAGAGAGGGGAGTAATCGAAAAGAGAAGCAGAACAATAGATGGGAGTGTCGCGAACCGATTTGAAAATGTTTCATGTAGGGCTAGAAATTTTTTGTTACCGCCCGACGCTTTTCGGACGATGGTTTGTCCACGCTTCAACGGCTCTCGTTTCTTCTTTTTTTGGCTTGTGAATTAGGATATTAATATAGCTTTAAAAGACCTCTTGTGCAATATCAGGAAAAACTCCCTGCATGTATTTACAATCATAAAAGCGCTTCTAAAAATTCTAAACAAATAGGCACCAAATCTGGTTGGACAAAGAGGAAAATGGTGGGAAAATATCTGATCAGCTAAGCCCAAAGAATGACTTAGGGCCTGTTTGTTTTTGTTGTTAAAGAGAGTATTTTGTTTTCTAAAAAAATAATAAAAATTGTTTCAAAAATTGTTAAGAAAACAGAAAATTGTTTTTATAAACTAAAAAAATCAAAACAGTTTTTAGATGTCTTCTTGTTGTTGTTGTTGTTTTTTTTTTAATTCCTTAGTTTTTGGGTCGTTGTCTATCAACTTACTCTGGTGATGGGCTTGTAACACCTCTATTGATGTAAGCGATGTACTTGTAATTATTGTTGAATTAATGAGAAGTTTTATTTTTGATTATTATTGTTGTTATTATTATTATAATTGTTAATATTATTTTCCGTAATACTCTAATTAGAGAAACAATTAAAAAGAGTTGTAGAGTAATGGGAGAGAGTATGATGGGCCCTAAAAAGGTCCAAAATGTCGCCTAGTGCGGACAAAGAAACGGAGAACATGACGGTGTCGGACTTGGAAGGAAAGCGGGCCCGAGGGTAAAAACTTAGGTGTAGTATAAGCCGGTATAGTGAAGTAGGGCCGGGAATGAAGTGAAGACACAGAATCTTGCCCCTGGACCATAAGCCTGCGCCATTCGTGGACAGAAAAGGGAAAGAGACACTGACAAGTCATAAGTCAAAAGCAAGAGTCGAGTAGTGATTACCTTGGGACATGTGTCACTTCAAGGATAAAAGAGGAAAAGCAAGGGCAAAATAGTCAATTCCTTGTCCTTTTGGCATTAAATTTCATCCACCATGAGAGAAGAGAGAAAACCAGATGATTTTATTATGATTCAGGCCCAAATACCAAATGCGGGTCCCACGGGTGATTATTTGGTAATGAGGGACCGATAGGGACCCGAGTTAGAGGCTTCTTTTGGACCGGATGAGACAAGTGTAACATCCCAATTTTTTTTAATTATAATTAAGTGCTATTAAGATATGATTTATTAAGTAATCTAGGTTTAGAGAAGATCTAATTAGGAGTTGAAAATAATAATAATAATAATAATAAATACATAAATACATAAATATATTATCAATTTTTATGAAAGTTCATTAATTAACAATGATAGATGATATTGATAAGAATAATAAGAAAAAGAAAATATGTAGGAAAAATAGTTCGATGAAATAATCTAATCTATATCTAAAAAAAAAAAAAAAGAAAGATAAAAGAGAAAATAATTATATATTATTATATCTTTTAAAATAATGTTATTTTAATATGAGAGCCAAACCCTAATTCCCTCTTTTATAAATACCCAATTTCTTCACATTCTTAGCCGCCTCACAGCTTCCAATCGCTGAGGTATTCTTTTTCCTTCATTCCTGTAGCTGAGCCTTCTCTTCTGGTTGTTTATGTTCTCCTACCAACTTTTGTTTTGTTTATCCTTCACCATTTGTTTAATACTATATGTTTTGCCTTATCAAATCTACTTTTCCCTTCCATCATTTTACTGTGCATACCAGTTTGTTTTCAATTTCACATCACATCCACTCCTTTTCTTCGTTACTGTGGACAGGGTATTTGGGTCCATGTATACATCTATTTTTGTTTCCACTGCTCTTCCTTCTTCACCGTAGTACGTGCATATTAGATAAAGCCCCAAGTCTTTTCACTTCTTTTTTATTTATTTTTGTGGGTGAGGACATTTATCTCTTCCATCTTGTGAAAGGTATTTCATCAATATAGCCAAAACACCTTCTCCTTCCCGTTATGTGAGTGGTGCATATATATAATTATTAGCTCTTCCACACATACACAAAAACCCATTTTCACTCTTCTTCGTATACCGATATTGTTTATATATATATATATATATATATATATGTAAAACCCTTTTTGTCCTTGATCTCCTTTACTTCATATTATTTTTGGGGTCTGTTGTTTAACTCATGACTTCTTGGATAAGGGTCAAAATAGTGAAAATGCTCTCAATCTCCCAGGCGCAACTTTTGTCTCTATTACAAAACATCCCCTTGTTCCTTTTGTCAAGAGACCATTTCCTTTTTCCGACAACGCATGTATTTGTACAAACATACTATGCTATCATGGTTAAATCTCTTAAAATAAAAGTCGACCTATGGTAGATAATAAGTGTGAGTATATATAATATAAATTTTAAGGAGATAACTTGCGGCCTTAGGGTATTGTTAGAGTAACTTAGAGAAATATATTAATAGATATCTATATTGTGACTTTTCAGACTCTCATTAAGAGCTTTGGTGTGACACTTGTGTGATTACCTGTACACTAAGGAGTAACAGGTAACTCTGAATATTCTTCCATATACTTGTAAATTGCGTGTGATTGTGAGTAACTATATTTTATTTTAAATTAAAGGATTGAAACATATGTATATGTGTATGTATTGTAAATTGATATTTTATATGAATTGAAGCATGATTTATTGTAACTTGACATTTAATTATATTATTGTTGATTTAATATATGTCTGACATGGCGGATACATGAGTTGGAGTAAGGAGGAATTTGTATGTTGAGTTCTTTTACCACGCGGTATGTCATCACTTGGTGCACAGTGGATGACACTTGTCAGGGCCTCTTCTTCCATGTTTTCCTTTGGTCGGGATTGCATTGGAGCTGTGGGACATGTGACACCTCCTTAGTTGTGTTGTTTTAAGGAGGGGAGCCATAGTCCATACTTAAGCTCTATACCTTTGGCCGGGTATATCTTAAGTTTTGGTGAGCTTGGGACTATCCAGTCAAATGGATGAGTTGCTATTGGACTATGTGTTAGCCTATGGCTCCAGTCAGCAGTTGAGGATGGACGGTGATATAAGGGAGGCAACATATTGCATATTGTATAATTGTACGGTCCACATTGATATTATGATAATAAATGATGTATCAAATTATGGTATATACAGATATATATGTAATCATATATATGTAATCAGTTCCTGCTTTTTTTTCATATGTAACTTGCTTGTGTAGGGTAGAAACTTTCGTAGTTGCGAGATTGTCAAATCTCACTCTATATTAACAATTTTCGGTGTGATTGTTCTAGTAGGGAGCGAGGGAAGGAATCTATGGAGTGAGCCATGAAGGCTCGGTTTTGCTCCTAGAACTTATGTTATGCCGTTTTATTTGCCATGACTCTAAGACTTCCGTTTTGTAATTTATTATGAAATATTTTGGGAATTTATGTTGACTCAAAAATAAATTTTTCTTTGAACTAGTTATGTGTTTTAATGATTTGGATGTTGATTATCCCTATTGGAGATATTCCAAGTGTTTTGGCCAAGGTTTTTGGGTGTTACATTTTGGTGTTACATTTTTGGTATCAAAGCTAAACATTCCATAAATATTTTGTCAGTTTTCTAAATGTTTTCCTTGAAATTTCTAGAGGTCATGGCAAATTAAATACCATAACATGTACTCTTCCCTTGTTAGTCTTAGTTTCTATTTTATAGGAAGTAAATTGTAGTTTTACAATTAACTCCTTGTGTACTTGTGGTATTTTTAATAGGAGGGGAGAAATGAGTGAACCTAAGATATTTCACTTATGGGTAATGAGAATTGGCAGCAAGAGATACAATCTAGGAGTAGATAAGAGATATAATGGACAAAGTTAAACAGATGATATTAAATTTTAGGCGAAAGATATGTTGGTGATATAGTATTAAATATCAATGAGATGGTTAAAAGTTTAGAATGATTGATTAAAAAAAAAAAACTTGTTACATATAAACAAAGAAGGGTGTGACGACAACTAGCGATGCGTGTGTGTAGCTATAATCAATTATCCCTTTAAAGTTGAGTTGGGATTCAAGACAATAGAACTCTTTTAATAATTTTCTTTAGGATAAAATAAAAGGTGAAGAGGGAGGATTATGATAAGAGAAAACTTGTCTCTATGAGGGCTGGAAGTGCAATGTATTATTTTTGACATATTATGCCATTTCTACTTTCAATGATTTCATTATATAATAAAAATTTCTGTGGATTGGGTTTGACATATTCTATTAGCATATATACTTCCCAATATTTTGGAATTATCATGAAGTTGTGAGACTTAATTAACATATTGTTAGGAGTATATACATATTGAATCAAGAATCCTTAAGCTCATAGTGTTGGTTGGATATTAAACTCGTAGGTTTCTGGATAGAGTATTAAATGATTGGAAATTAAGTTTATAGGATGATTGACCCAATATATTCAATTGATTAGTAGCAGGCAATTATATCAAGATGTTGCTTCTTGTTGGAAAGAAGGGGTATAATGCTAAATCTCAATAAAAGAGTTAGAGTTAAAATACCAAATAACTTGCATAAGATGTTTAAAAGAGCTGACAAAGGAGAAGAATTTAGTATGTGAAGTTGAAACAAAGAAGGACATGTATAAGTTAAGAATGAGAAAAGGGAGAATGATGATTCCAAAACCAAGTCCACGTTATTTTTATGTTGAGGATATAGACACATTTCTTGATTGTATTTTGATGTAAGGAGTTTTTAATGATAGAATCACTAGGCTAAGTAGACTTTTAAATTTCCCTCGACTAAAGGGTTTTGCCACATCAAATATGAATGGAGGTATAGATAAATTTTATGATTAAAGTATTATTGAATTTCATTATTACTTATCAAAAAGTGTACATTGTTACTGTATTGTTGATGAAAGCAGACAAGAAGTGGTAAAGCGAATGACACAACCTAGTAAGTGAAGTGGGGTAACTTGAAAATCATTTAGGGAAAAATCCTTAGTTATTATTGTTAGTTCTCTAAGTGTTTTGATGATAACCGACAATTGTAAACAAGATTGGATGTTGTTGGATCTTGTTGATTTCAATCCAAAATACTCTGACATCGCCAAACTCGAGCCTAGACTGTCAAACCTGAGGTTTGCCACTAACCGAGGGCTAAACTTGCAAATTGGGAATTTGAACTTGAGACTAAACCAGAGGTTTGCTTTTGAGTGTCTTTTTAAAACCTTCTCATATTTTGTGCAAACTCGAGCTTACACTTGGAAACCTCCGGTTTGCGAGAGGCCGAAAGCATTATGATCTTAAAACACTTTTAACCTCGAACCTATTAGTTTTAAACCTCGGGTTTGCACCTCCGAGAAAATCTTAATTGGTTTACATAACCGTAAACTCGAGCTGTTATGACAAACTCGAGTTTACTCTGCGGGAAGGATTTTCAAAATTATGAGATTTTCACCAAACTATATTTGTTTCATTTAGAGTAAAGTTTTTCAAATTTGAAAAGTCTCAAGGTTTACAAAACATGTAAACTCGAGTTCATCATTCGCAAACTCGAGTTTACACTTGAACCGAAAGCTTTAAGAATTTTAATCAAAGTAAACTCGAGCTAATTTCATAAACCTCTAGTTTACTTCAGGCCGAGAGCATTCAAAGTTTTTTGAGTAAAACAAACTCGAGTTTAAGCTTGGGAACTCGAGTTCAAACCTTACAGAGAGCAATGAACCTTTCAACTTAAGAAAACTCTAGAGTTTGCTTTGAAAACCTCAGGTTTGTCCTTTGAAAACTAAAACTAAGTTTTGGTCAAACTCGAGCCTGTCTACTAATAGACTCGAGTTTGTGTTTTGCACAAAGTTTTTCAAAGACTCAATATCGCGACTTCCTCTCTGGATGGAGGAAACTCGAGTTCACTAATTCCAAACTCGAGTTTAAAACAACCCGAGAGCAAAGAAGTTTTTAATGTCTTGAAAACCTCAGGTGTTGTTTTGCAAACCTCCAGTTTAGAAGTTTTGAACTTGAAACGCTTTTACACGTTGAAGCTTCAAACTCGAGTCGCATGAACCGAACTCGAGTTCGTGACGCCGATCCGAAATTCAAATCGACGAATTTGGAAAACATTCTTGTTTGATCTTAATACTTTGCAATATTATTCTCGATATTCCTAACTATGTTTAATGACTTTATTAGTGAATTTCAGATGGTTTAAAGAATGTTTATTGAAGGATAAAGTGAAAAGCAAAAAGCAGTTCAAGACATTAAATGCTATGCCCGAGAAAGTTGCATACTTTTGGGTAATCCATCTCGCACACGGTTGCAAAGCATTAATGAATGATTTCTACAACTAGCAATTGCTTCTCCAACGGATTAATTCAGAGGAAGTCAACTCTGAACACTTGGACAGCTGGATTAAGTAGAGATTAGAGAGAGAAGAAGACCAAAGCTACTCCTAACCACTGGAGATCATCTCCAACGGTCTAATTAACAATGCAACAGTCATTTAATGGTATCGACTATAAATAGAGTTGCATTCAAGTCTTCTCAACAACTAAAACAAAAGAAAATGAAAATTCATTCAAGTCTTGCATTTATTCCTTTAGTTTTCTACTATGTGAACTATCTTTTGATACATAAGCTTCAGTGTTTAACATTATCTACTCTATGTGAGAGTTTTCTACTTGTAAATCATTTATTGTAAAGAACCACAAGTCAGGGGACTTGGTGGTTGGGTTCATTGATTACAACTTGTAAGGGGGAGTGAGTTCTAGTGAAGAGAACTACTCTTGAGTGCGAGTGTGTAATCAAGTGTTATAGTGAAAATCCTGCAGAGTCCGGGAATTTGGATGTAGGTCAAGTTGTTAGGACCGAACCAGTATAAATCTCTGTGTCCAGCTGCTTTTCTCTTTGCTTTGTTCATCTCTGTTTTTATTTCTTGAAAACAGAATCATCTCAGAAAATTTTTAGAATACCCAATTCACCCCCTCTTAGGTATTTAGCTCCACTTACATTTGGTATCAGAGCAAGGTCTTCTCAAAAGAGCTTAACATCTCGAGAAGGATCAATATGGAAGGTATCTTACCTGATGGAGCTTCTATCAACAGGCCACCCGGTTTCAATGGAGAGCACTACTCATTCTGGAAAGCAAAGTTCAAAGTTTTCGTGAATGCTACAGAGTATGGGCTATGGAGAGTATTTGAAAGAGGAGACTATATGCCCATAGTTCTTGAAGATGGTGTGAGAGTTTTGAAGCTAGAAGAAGATTATGATGACAATGATAGGAAGAAATGTCACACTTAATAGCAAAAAGTTCTTCTACTTCAAAGTGCTCGAGTCAACAAGAATACTTTCGTGTTTACACTCTACCATTTACAAAGCATATGTGGGATGCCATGGAGATAGCTCATGAGGGAACGGCTGGAGTCAAGCAAAATTGGGTCAATACTCTTATGACCGAATATGATCTTATGCGCATGAAGCCTGGTGAATCTATTGGCGAATTTCAGTTGAGATTCACTCATCTGATTAATCAACTTGCTGCCTTGGGAAAAGAGTATGATCAATCAGTTCAAGTAAGGAAAATCCTGAACATCCTCAACAAAGAATGGGAAGCAAAGGTCACTGCTATTGAGGAAGCTAGAGGAGATTCAATGGCATCGGTGGCTACTCTCTTTGGTAGTCTTTCTGAGTATGAGGCCAAGCTCAAGTTCAAGAAAGGACTTGATGAAGTTCACGGCAAGAATAAGGGAATTGCCCTCAAGACTGCCAGAGAAGCAAAGGAGTCAGATGATGAAGATGAGAACGAAGACGAAGATGAGGAAATAGGCATGTTGGTCCGAAGATTCAAGAAATTCTACAAGAAGGACCAAAGTTTCAAGAAACTACACAAGGGTAGCTCCAGCTATGAGGCAAAAAAGCCAATCATCTGCTACGAGTGTCAAAAGCCTGGCCACATCAAGTCTGAATGCCCCCAGTTGAACAACAAAGACAAAGAAAAGAAGAAGTTCAAAAATACAAGAAGAGAGCCTATGTCTCGGGCATTTGGGGTGATAGTTCATCGATGAAGATGATGAGGATGAGGAAGAAAAAGCAAATATATGCTTAGTTTTGAAGAAGAAGAGCAACATGCCAACAATGATGAGGTATATAACTCAAACCATCTTATGATGAGTTGTTTCTTGAATATCTTGTTGTGCAATCTGAATTTGAAAAACTTGCCGACAAATATTTGAATTTGAAAAGGAAGAATACATCTCTTGAATTACAAGTTGAAAAACTTTCCTCTCTTAAATTCTTGTTTGTGAAATTGTCCCGATCTGGAGAAAAAGAATTCACATCTTACTAAGGCACTTGAGAAGTTCACAAGAGGAAGTGAAATGCTCAATGTCATTTTGAAACAACAAAGGTTTATAAATGACAGATCAGGAATTGGTTATAAACCAAATTTTGACAAAAAGAAAGGAAAGAAGAAGAAGTGGTGAAAAATATTATATGAACTATTTCACAAAATCTGTTCATACTTCAAACCCCTTTGCTCACGTAATTATTGCAATAGAAAGGGTCATGCTACTTCTTCTTGTTTTCATAAGAAGGAAAGAAAGGTTAAACCCTAGGGAAATTATCAATGGGTGCCAAAGGGATCTTACAAGATTCCTAAGACACAAACTAACCCCAAAGGACCCAAGAAAAGATGGGTACCTAAGACCTGATTTATTGTGTCTTGCAGGTTTGTCTAAGAGCATCAAAACCCAACAAATGGTACATTGACAGCGGATGCTCTAGACACATGACGGGAGATCAATCCAAATTTATCTCAATCAAGCCCAAGGATGGTGGCAAGGTGACCTTTGGTGGAGATCAATCTGGAAAGATTGCTGGGATTGGTGAAATTGGCAACAATGAAGGACCACTCATCAAAGATGTCTACCTTGTGGAAGGACTTTGCCACAATCTTCTCGTGTGAGTCAAAGCACCGATAAGGGTAATTTAGTTATCTTTGATTCGAGGAATGCTTGATTGTGAAAAAGGATTTTCTCCCTTTAGAAAACTTAAAACCAAAAGCTTTATTTAGAGCACCTAGAGATGGCAATTGTTACACTCTTAACCTCTCTAGCAATGCTTCAATTTCAGAAAAATGTTTTGTAAGTAATTTGAATGAGAGTTGGTTGTGGCACAAGCGATTAGCTCATGTCAACATGTCTCAACTTGATAAATTACTCAAAAAGGATTTGGTGATTGGTATTCCTAAACTGAATTTAAAAAATGATTTGATTTGTGATGCATGTCAAAAAGGGAAACAAACCAAATCTTCTTTTAAACCAAAAATTGAGATTTCAACTAATAGACCACTACAATTACTACATATGGATCTAGTGGGTCCAGCAAGGGTGAGGAGCCTTGGTGGTAATCTATACACATTGGTCATTGTTGATGATTTCTCAAGATTTTGTTGGACCATATTTTTATCATCAAAAGATGAAACATTTGATCAATTTGTTGTGTTTGCCAAAAAGGTCGAACGAGAAAGGTGTATCTATTTAGGTATAAGAACCGATCACGGTGGAGAATTTGAGAACCACGCATTTGAAGAATTTTGTGATACTCATGGAATAGATCACAACTTCTCGCACCTAGAACTCCACAACGAGAATGGAGTTGTTGAAAGAAAGAATCGTGTCTTAACCGAGATGGCCGAGCAATGTTAAATGAGAATCAAACCTCTCAAGTCTTCTCGGGCTGATGCAATGAGCACCGCATGCTATATTTCAAATCGTGCATACCTCCGGAAGAAGATGAACAAGACACCGTATGATTTGTACAAAGGAAGGAAACCAAATCTTGCCCATCTCGCATGTCTTTGGATGTAAGTGTTTTGTGCACAATAATGGTAAAGAAAATTTGGGTAAGTTTGATTCCAAAGCGATATAGGCATATTTCTAGGATATTCCAATAGAAGTAAAGCCTATAGAGTTTTCAACACTAGAACTCGAGTTGTTGAAGAATCTATTCATGTTGTGTTTAGTGAAAATAAGTCGATAAACCTTTGGATGATGAAGAAGAAAATGTTTTCAAAACCAATTCTTTTCAAGAACTACTCCTTCTTCTCGAAAATTCGAGAAAATGTTTTTGAGGCTGATCCCCAAAATCCTATTGAAAATCCGATCAGTCTCGGCCTAGAGCTTGGAAATTTATAAGAAATCATCCTTTAGCAAGTTATAAGTGATTTGAATCAAGGAATAAGAACTAGAAATAGCACTTTAAATGAAGTCACTTTTTCTGCATTCATTTCTCATATAGAACCCTCTAAAATAGATGAAGCCCTCTTAGACAATGATTGGGTGATAGCTATGCAAGAGGAGTTACATCAATTTGACAGAAATCAAGTTTGGGACTTAGTGCCTAGACCCAAGGACCATCCGGTTATTGGGACAAAATGGGTATTTAAGAACAAACGAGATGAGTCTGCAATCATTGTCCAAAATAAAGCAAGATTGGTTGCAAAAGGATATAACCAAGAATAAGGTATAGACTATGAAGAAACTTATGCTCCAGTAGCAAGATTGGAAGCTATAAGAGTTCTTCTAGCCTTTGCATGTGTTAAGGGTTTTAAACTATTTCAAATGGATGTTAAAAGTGCATTTTTAAATGGTTTTATACAAGAGGAGGTTTATGTTGAACAACCTCCTGGTTTTGAAAATGAAATCATGTTTATCGTCTTAAAAAGGCTTTATATGATCTCAAGCAAGCTCCAAGAGCTTGGTATGAGAGATTAAGTCAATTTCTTCTTGATTAGGGGTTTATCAGAGGCAAAGCGGACACAACATTATTCATTAAAAGAAATAAGTTGAATGAAATTTTGATTGTGCAAATTTATGTTGATGACATAATCTTTGGTGCTACTAATGATGCCTTGTGTGAGGAATTTGCAAAGATTATGCAGGGAGAATTTGAGATGTCTATGATGGGAGAGCTCAACTACTTTCTTGGGCTGCAAATCAAGCGAGAGGAAAGATGGAATCTTCATCTCCCAAACAAAGTATCTCAATGATCTGCTGAAAGAAATTTGGAATGGACAATTGCAATGGAGCCGACACTCCAATGAGTACAACCACATCATTGGATGCTTGATGAAAAGGGCAAAGACTTCAACATCACCAAGTATAGAGGAATGATTGGATCATTGCTCTATTTGATGCAGCAAGTCGGCCCGACATCCAATTCGGTGTGGGGATGTGTGCAAGGTTCCAGTCTGCTCCAAAGGAGTCTCATGCTAAGCATGTGAAGAGAATCTTCAGATACCTTGCTGACACAAAGACACTTGGATTGTGGTTTCCCAAAGGTCAACCGGAACATTTGGTAGCATATTCAGATTCAGACCATGCCGGCTACAAAACTGATAGGAAGAGCACAAGTGGTCAATGTGAATTCTTTGGCAACTCACTTGTGTCTTGGTTTAGCAAGAAGCAAACTAGTGTGGTTGTATCTTCCACAGAAGCTGAATATGTAGCTGCCTCAAGTTGTTGCGCTCAAGTGCTATGGCTTAAGCAACAACTTGCTGACTTGGGGGTTAATCTGAAGGAGATTCCAATTTTGTGTGACAACACAAGCACAATAAGCTTGGCCAAGAATCCAGTTCAACATACTCGAACCAAGCATATTGATGTGAGACATCATTTTATAAGGGATCATGTTCAGAAACAAGATGTCAAAGTCATGTTCATTCCAACACATCTTCAACTTGCTGATATCTTCACAAAGCCATTAGCCAAGGAGCAGTTTAATTTCATAAGGAGAGAATTGGGAATGGTAAATCCCAATGAATTGTAAGCATTTCTCACTCACCTTAATGTTAGTTATGGTTTTGATGATTATAAGTTTACTGACTTAAGCATCGGAGTATCTAGATATGTTTTATGCAGGATGCTTATTTCGAAGTTTGCTAAAAATGGGAGCAAACTCGAGCCTACCATTTATGAACTCGAGCTCGAGAAAGGCGAGAGAAGAAATGAGGATCGATTATACACGAACTCGAGCCCATAAGTGAGCAACCTCGAGTTCATTTTAGTCAAAGAGGAATCCTAAACTCAACAACATAATGAAACTCGAGCCTAAAACTAGCAACCTCGAGCTCACGGGATACAGAGAGCAACCAAGTTCTGAGAATGACATGAACTCGAGCCTGTAAGTATTAAACTCGAGTTCATTGATGAATTTCAAGAGTTCACATATACACTCTTGAAGTCCAGGTTAGTACAGGTTTATGCGAACTCGAGCCTACGCTTGTAAACTCGAGCTTGTCGCGGGCTTTATATTCTGAAAACTTGAGTTTTCCTATTCATTTCTCTCCTCTCTCGATCCTAACCTTTCCCAAAATGCTCTCATCCTCTTTGACCCATCTCTGCGAAAATGGCCTCCAAAACCACTGCCTCTGCAAACACTCAAGATTCCAACCGAGGAAACACTCAATCTACCTCTCAGCCTCAACGTGAACGCTCAGTAAGGCTGAAAACACGGTCTACCCGCCTTTGCTATGGCATTGATAAATCAATTAAAGGATTTCAAGGGGAAATTCCAGATGGCGAGCCGCCCAGACCAAAAAGGGCTTCAATCCATGAAGAACGAACAAAGAAGCGCCATGATCCTGTACAAGTCTCAGGCAAAGGAAAAAGAAAAGTCACAGAACCTACTGAGTCCTTCAGAGTGAAACTACAACCCCAGAAGAAGTCCACACGGCATTTTGTTCCTACCACTGGACAAGCTAGCTCTCGACATCCACAGGAGCAAGTTCAATCGAGTCCTCAGGTATCTCCAGAAAATCCGGCTATTGTAGAAATTTACAATCATTCTAGAATGCCTAGAGGTTTTTCAGAAGAACCTTGCCGTATGTCTACTGAAGAAGGTACAAAATTTAAAGAGAAATTTGATGATAAATCCTTCTGTCCCATTGTCTATGTTGATTTGGCCAAACTGATAGAGGACTGTAGCTTAGACCTTTACCCTTGGCTCAAACAATTTGAACCTCTAATTTCAATTCAAGTCCCATATAGTCCAAAGCTGGTCAAAGTTTTCTATTTTCATATGTAATCTGACAATCTGCTGGATCGAGATGGAAACTTAGTAGAAGAAAGGATCACAACGAAAGTTAGGGGACAAAAGATTACCATATCCCCATCCTATTTAAACTCCCTTCTACAAATTGCCAATCCCCCATCTCCCGGAGATTGCAGATATGATCCACAGACGATCTATGGGCTCCTACGACCCAATGAACCTGTTCCCGAGGGCCTAAACATTCTGGATTTCACACCTACATCGATGCCCCCTCGAAACCGTGCAATTTGGTACATCTATACCAGGAATCTTCTACAGAAAGGTGGGAACTTCATACATTTTGCAAAGAAGGATTTTCCCATCTTTGCTTCAATTCTTGATCAAAAGCCACACAATGTGGGGCACTAGCTTTTTCAAGAAATGTCCAAGTTTGCTTTCACTTCAAGGAAATCATCTCAGGTTCCCTTCCCAAGCCTCATCTCTGTCATTCTCTTTCATGAGAAAATTTGGTACTTGGCTGCCAATGATCCACCAGTTAAACCTCAAGAATTTGCGAGACACATTCGAATCTAATGGGGATAAATCCGAAGAACGATCGATCAATCCAGGCACCCCCTCGATCAAGACCAGCAAGATCAAGAGGCACATACTCTTGTGTACAAGAAGCCCAAAGTGCTCCACCTCCTCCTATGCCCTCCTATGCCCTCTGATTTCGATGCCAAGGTCAAAGAAATTGTAGAAAAGGCAATGTCTGATCTCACTGAGCGAGTAGAAGCAGAAGTTAGGAAGTTGTGTCTGAGATCAATCAGGGTCATAGCAACCTGGTAGATACACAAGAGAGATTCAGAATTGAGCAGGAAGGCCTAAAGAATCAGCTTGGCGATCATTCCACAAGCATTTCAACTCTCCTAGTCACTATGATGAGCTTGAGTGATAAAATGGACAGAATATTGCATAATCAGTCCATCGTTGCCTCTGGTTCTGGTATTGGTACTTCTACTCCTGCAACAACCTCAGCTGGTCCTAGCACTACTCTACCTGCCATAGTCTCTGAACCTTCCACAGCCACCACCTCCCTTGACCCTAAACCTCAGCCAAATATCCCAACTGATTCACCTTTGTTTGCTGATGACAAAGGGGGAGAAGAGTGAAGAGGGACATTTTATTTTAAACTTTGTCTTGCTCATTTGAATATTTTCTTTTGAAACTCTTTTGCTTAGTTGTATAGTTTCTTTTGTATATCTGCTTTCGTGAATGTTTAAAGTATGATTCTATTTGATGAATTCTATGCTAAACTCGATACGCATTCAAATATATGCAATTGTCCGAGTTTTTGCGAGATTTTACAGTTTATATAAATTACATTGTGCTTCTAATTGCTAAAATTAATCTTTGGCTGCAATCTTTCAATGTAAGAAATTATTGTTGATTTATGCCTTGATAAATGCTAAATTTTTTCTTCGAAGGAAAAATCTCAAATTTTGCAAATGTCTTGATCAAATTCGCTTTCTCAACTTTCAAATGATCAAATTCCATTTTGAAAAAGCAATTGATTATTTACAAGTGTTGTCATCATCAAAAGGGGGAGAATGTTAGTTCTTTAAGTGTTTTGATGATAACTGACAATTGTAAACAAGATTGGATGTTGTTGGATCTTGTTGATTTCAATCCAAAATACTCTGACATTGCCAAACTCGAGCCTGGACTGTCAAACCTGAGGTTTGCCACTAACCGAGGGCTAAACTTGCAAATTGGGAATTTGAACTTGAGACTAAACCAGAGGTTTGCTTTTAAGAATCTTTTTAAAACCTTCTCATATTTTGTGCAAACTCGAGCTTACACTTGGAAACCTCCGGTTTGCGAGAGGTCGAAAGCATTCTGATCTTAAAACACTTTTAACCTCGAACCTATTAGTTCTAAACTTCAGGTTTGCACCTCCAGAGAAAATCTTAATTGGTTTACATAACCTGTAAACTCGAGCCTGTTATGACAAACTCGAGTTTAACTCTGGCGGGAAGGATTTTCAAAATTATGAGATTTTCACCAAGACTATACTGTTTCATTTAGAGTATAGGTTTTTCAAATTTGAAAAGTCTCAAGGGTTTACAAAACATGTAAACTCGAGTTCATCAGCGCAAACTCGAGTTTACACTTGACCGAAAGCTTTCAAGGATTTTCAATCAAAGTAAACTCGAGCGTAATTTCATAAACCTTCAGTTTACTTCAGGCCGAGAGCATTCAAAGTTTTCTGAGTAAAACAAACTCGAGTCTAAACTTGTGAACTCGAGTTCAAACCTTACAGAGAGCAATAAACTTTCAACCTAAGAAAACTCTAGAGCTTGCTTTGAAAACCTCAGGTTTGTCTTTGGAAAACTAAAACTAAGTTTTGGTCAAACTCGAGCCTGTCTACTAATAGACTCGAGTTTGTGTTTTGCACAAAGTTTTTCAAAGACTCAATATCACGACTTCCTCTCTGGAAGGAGGAAACTCAAGCTCACTAATTCCAAACTCGAGTTTGAAACAACTCGAGAGCAAAGAAGTGTTTAATGTCTTGAAAACCTCAGGTGTTGTTTTGCAAACCTCCAGTTTAGAAGTTTTGAACTTGAAACGCTTTTACATGTTGAAGCTTCAAACTCGAGTCTGCATGAACTGAACTCGAGTTCGTGACGCTGATCCAGAAATTCAAATTTGACGAATTTGGAAAACATTCTTGTTTGATCTTAATACTTTGCAATATTATTCTCAGATATTCCCAGCTATGTTTAATGACTTTATTAGTGAATTTCAGATGGTTTAAAGAATGTTTATTGAAGAATAAAGTGAAAAGCAAAAAGCAGTTCAGTACATTAAATGCTATGCCCAGAAAGTTGCATACTTTTGGGTAATCCATCTGCACACGGTTGCAAAGCATTAATGAATGATATCTACAACTAGCAACTGCTTCTCCAACGGATTAATTCAGAGGAAGTCAACTCTGAACACTTGGACAGCTGGATTAAGTAGAGATTAGAGAGAGAAGAAGACCAAAGCTACTCCTAACCACTGCAGATCATCTCCAACGGTCTAATTAACAATGCAACGGTCATTTATTGGTATCTGACTATAAATAGAGTTGCATTCAAGTCTTCTCAACAACTAAAACAGCAGAAAACGAAAATTCATTCAAGTCTTGCATTTATTCATTCAGTTTTCTACTGTGAACTATCTTTTGATACATAAGCTTCAATGTTTAACATTATCTACTCTGTGTGAGAGTTTCCTACTTGTAAATCATTTATTGTAAAGAACCACAAGTCAGGCGACTTGGTGGTTGGGTTCATTGATTACAACTTGTAAGGGGGAGTGAGTTCTAGTGAAGAGAACTACTCTTGAGTGCAGAGTGTGTAATCAAGTGTTATAGTGAAAATCCCAGAGAGTCTGGGGACTGGATGTAGGTCAAGTTGTTAGGACCGAACCAGTATAAATCTCTGTGTCCAGCTGCTCTTCTCTTTGTTCTGTTCATCTCTGTTTTTATTTCTTGAAAACAGAATCATCTTAGAAAATTTTTAGAATACCCAATTCACCCCCCTCTTGGGTATTTAGCTCCACTTACAATTATTACCCTATTGTTTTGAGGCCTAATAAAAAGGAAAAGGAATTTCTTAAACATAAGCAAGAAAACTTGTACACATGGGAGTTTATAGCCGGATGTTTGGGTTTGCCAAGTCTCCTGGTATCTTTAGGATGCGAGTCATATTAAGTAGATGTGAAAAATGTTATTGAATAAGGATAAGTTGAAATTGAGTTAGAACATTCAGCTATATCTTTCTTAGAAAGGATGTGCATTAGAGTATATAAAAGTTGGATATTGGAGAAGAGGCTCAGGAAATGATGGAAGCATATGATAAATCTTATTGCACCATTTGAGATCTTTAAGAAGGGTTAATAAAAGGAATAGTTATAACTTGAAAGTTTTGGTGATATAGTTAGTATTTGAGAATCATTATGTCAATAGGAAGTTAAGAATCGTAAAAAACAACATGAAGGAAAGACATCATGTTTTGAGGTTTTACAAGTATGAAACAATGATAAGGAGCAAAAGCCAAGAGTAGAAGCATAGTTTGAGTTTAATTTTATGGTTATAGAGTGTGAGCATGCATTTGATGATAAAGCAAATTAATATTTATTTTATTGGATTCAAATTTGGGAAATGTGAGGGGATGGATTATTAGTTGGTGCATGTGTTTATATCTACAATTATCTTGGGATAATTTTTAGGATAATTTGATTTGTAGGCTTGAATCGAGAGATTTATTAGATTATCACATAAGTATATTTATTATTAGAAGTTGAGGCTATAGCTACACCAAGGAAGTTGAGGATATAGAAATGCTAATTGTAGAGGAAGATTTTGACAATCATTTGGTTTCCATAAGGATTTGGAATGCGATATTAAATTTTATATACTTTATTACAATTTTCAAAGATCTCATTGTAAATGCAAAATTTTTGCGAATCATGTTTTGATTGGAAAAATGCTATATGAGCACGTGTCACATCCCAATTTTCGAAAGCGTTTTCATGGTATCTTGATCAGAGTTGAGCATCAGAAGTAAATAGTATTGAAAAGTAACTGATAAATATCCATTGTAATGTATGTGCTTTTAACAGCGTTACATTTTTTTCAAATGTCGATATCGTAAAGTACATGTCAATAGGACTTTCTCCAGCCGGTTCCTACATCTGTAGCTTACCCTTGTCTTTGATCCTGTTTACTCCGGATCCTGAAGCTATGGTAAGAGCTGAGGTTCAATGCCCATTGATCCTCAGGTAACGGTTAACCTCATGTTCATGTACAGTTATGTATGACAGTTATCTCATGGTTTCACAGCAATATTCACATATAAAAGATAATAATGAACACGCCCACGCATATGAACGTTATTACGATGCACTATTCACCGGTGCCACGATGGCCTATCGTGTCCTCGCTAGGAAAACTCAACGGCGTTATCAATACCATAACCCGTGTACAGCTGTATATGTATACTCAATAACTTTTTAAAACAGATTCTCAATCTATGAATCAACCATCACATATAGGTATACAGTAAACATCAGAGTTAGTGTTACAGTACGCGTCCGTACCTTCGTTGACGATTTTGGTACGTTCGCTGGTCGGTCTGTGATCACGCTTATCCTATAATGATAATATCGTATTTATTAATTTACAAATAATATTCTAGGAGATATCCTAGTCACTAATGACCCTTTTGACCCTTGGTACATTTATTTTTCACTTTAGTCCTTCAAAATTCGTAGAACAACGCTGGTACCAATTTGGGCAGGATTTCGTCTAACTTTGAAAAATCATAATTAATTCTAGAAAAATCAAAACGAGGATCCGTAAAATTACTTGGAATCCTTAGGATGTCTATTTTCAATTAAAAATAATCAAATTTTCCCAGATTACACGGATCACTCCTAGGTTTAAAGTTTTGAGCCTCTGCCCAGAATTTTTCCAGAAATTTGTAGCCTAACTTTAAGGATTTTTATCTCCCTGTAAAAAAATCATTTTTACATGTTCTTGACATATTTAAAAATCCCTATATGTATATTTTAACCATGAATTTTATCAGAATTTTTTGACCATAGTTTCAATATGAAATTCTGGCGTTTTCATCACGACTCCAGAAATTCGAAACCGATAAAATTTCGCGTAACTTTGTTACTTTGATGATTTTCTTCCAGAAATTTTGTCATAACTTCTTCTCCATCAATTTTTTGAAATAAAGACAATTTTTAATATAAAAACATGTAAATAAAATTATCCTAGCATATTTAGGATCTAAGCTACTTCCATCAAAGAATTTAAGAACTAAAACTCAAACAACTTAAAGCTAGAGCTAGAGAACTTACCAAGAACTTTGCTCCTCCTTTCTTTAAGGCTCTCACTCTCACTTTCTCTCTATATTTCAGATGTTGCTTTGTGAATTGGTGAGGAATTATGAAGACCCCAACCCCTATTTATAGTAAAAGTCCATGGCCCTATTCACAACCCCTCATCTTGCATTATGGCCATTGGATCTAGGTAAATTAAAAGCACAAATCCTAGCCCTTAGAACCCTCAAATATGACCCCCCTCTCTCTCCTTGATCCTCTTCCATTTTCTATCCTAAAGTACCATATCCTCTTCCAAAAACTTTTTGCAAAATATCCCATGTGTTCTAGTTTTTTCCCAAGCCAACTATTTTCTTTGTTTTTCGCTAGACAAAATTCATTTGAGGATCTTGATGAAGTCTTATTAAAAGTCTCTCATTGCTTTTGAACTCTTGAGATTTTTAGCTTTAATTAGAGACCATAATCTCTCATTTTCTCAATTGGACACAATCCTCAAAAGTTGAGGAAATGACTTTGATTATAGTCAATCTCAAGCTTGAATTATGCTTGTTAATAATCTCTTCTTATATTTGATTTATGATTAGTGGATCTCAAGATACAGTTTATTTTGTATAGGTTTCCCTTTGATTAAGTCTTGAATTAATCCTATTGATTAATCTAATTAATTCATGTGTAATCTTCTCATTGGATGACAACTTGACTTTCCTCTTGATTTTTCTCCCACCACTTTATCCTCTTCCATTTCACTTTTTATCCTCTTCCATTTGCCTTGAAAGTCTTCATCTTTTTAATGCTTGCATGTGACTCAACTTTGTATGTATGGATTTTGTTATATTGAACTAATCAATTCTCATTTTCAATTAGAGAGGCACCGAAATTCCACTCCCCATTTTACTCTTGAATTGTGTTTTAATTATCTCATACTATGAAGAAGAAAAATCTCCCATTGGTTGTTAAATTTTCACATGGATTATGCTTTATGAAATCCATTTTCAAGCCTTTAGATTAGCTTTATGAGGTTGAATCTTGGCCCTTAGATCATAGTTGAAATTGTTGACTTTTCAAAGCTTGATTAACATTTAATTAACAACTTAATCAAAAGCTTAATTATCTCTTGATTATTGTATTATTGGTTCTTAGAGTGATTTAGGATTGTTAGTAATTCATTTAATGCTAATCCTAACCTCTTATTGGTCTTTCGTTTTTACTTAGCCTAATTCATCCTTAATTGGTGACTATTCCCATTAATTGTAAAGAATTACCTAAATATTCCATTAGTGTAATTTTAATTGCTCATTAATTATTGGTAATTGCCCCTTAATTGTTCCAAGTGTTTTGATAATTCTTTTTGGCTCTTATGACTTAAATATGAACTTGGTATTAATTATTAGAAATTTAATCTCTTAATAATTATAAAAATTGGTGTTTAAGCCCCTTTGATTAATTGTGAAGTCTTGCACAATTTATTTAATTTAGTGAAGATTTAGTTGGTCTTTAATTGCCATTGATTTCTCTAAATTTATTTAGGTGTTTTCACAACACTTTCTTACTCCTTTAAATCCTACATGAACCATAGCTTAATATGGTATTTATTATATTTTATGGTATTTTATGATGCCTAACAAGATAAATTAAATCATTGGTTACCCTATTCCTAAGGAAAAATTACCTAGAAAAATAGAATAAACACATCTTAAAATTTGAGACCACATATTCACCTATTTTAAATAGGATCTATTTATCAAAATATTGTATTTAAGACAAATAAGAAATTTTGGGTATTACGAAGCACGTATGTTCTATGTATTTTGAACTTATGATAAAGTTTTGAGAAGTCAGCTTTCTGTTAAAAGCCTACCTGCATGTTGAGTCAAATAAAAACCTTTAATAATTTATGTTGTGTTCAAAATTTTGTTTAGTAATGGTGTATTCTAAATCTAAATGTTTAATTACATATTATTGACTATGAGTATATATTTTAGTGTGAGAAATACCAAATGTTTATTTTGAAGGTTTTGAAGCGTACGTGAAATTATGAAACATAAAGCAAGATTATTTTTTTAGATGTGCAAATTTAATATTCACTTAGATGTGTAATGAAAGATTGAAGAATAAGATGATGGCTGAATGAATAGTGAGGATAAGATTAAGAAAAAATTTATGACGTGGAGATCTTTATTTGAGGCTAGAGATTTGTATGTAGTGTTAGATAGATGTCTCCTTGAGATTAGAAATGTCAAATGATAGATTCAAATTAACTTAGAGATGATACTCATTCGGGGTAGGTGTATAAGTATTACAATGGTACTAATTTAAGACTATCTTAGCCTATAGACTCATTAAGGATTCCTTATGATCTCATTTGAGCGAATAATATGCAAATGGGAGGTAACCATTATGCAATGGTGGATCAAACAACATTGTTAAAAAAATGATAAATTATATATATAGGGTAATTAGTGATAATCAAATTTTGTTTTAACTACGTTAGAACATTAAACTTAGGGGCTAGATAAACATGTATATGAGATTGGGATTTGGTTTGTGATTGGCAATTTGTAGTAGATACTCAATTAAATTTTGGGCTAAGGTCTCTTGTATATTAGGAAGGTTGCGTGGAAAAAAAAAGGGATTGTGTATAAAGATCAAGTTAAGAATGATACGCTAATATTATGTTGGGGTAAATATAAAGATTTTAAAAGAGTATAATTTAAAGTGATTATAGATTAGGATCCATTAGGGATTTTATATGACCTTATATGAGTAACTAGTGTGAGAATGACGACATCCTTCATGCAATTGTGGATTAGATAACATAGAAAAAAAAACGAATTGATTATATGTTAAATGGTGTTAATCAAATTTTGTTTTAAATTAATATGCTATTGGGTTCTCTCCCATGATTTAAAGATTCTACGTTTTCCTATTTAGTTATTTTATTGTGTCCATATTTTTGCCTTTTCCTTGTTTTCCGTTTCTATGTTCGGGGCTTCTTTTAATTGTTGGTTTGAGTTCAATCTTTTGGCTTGTAGATGCTATTATTGAGTTCATTAGGATGTAATGAATATGTAACCATTTGGTTGGCCAAAACAAAGTAAACAATTAATGATGGTTTAGTGTTAAGAATGGAGGCGTATTTTCTATTGAAACTTATTGGATGTTGATTATCTTTGTCGAATTTTGAGGACAAAATTCTTTTTAGGAGGGGAAAATTGTAACATCCCAATTTTTTTAATTATAATTAAGTGCTATTAAGATATGATTTATTAAGTAATCTAGGTTTAGAGAAGATCTAATTAGGAGTTGAAAATAATAATAATAATAAATACATAAATATATTATCAATTTTTATTAAAGTTCATTAATTAACAATGATAGATGATATTGATAAGAATAATAAGAAAAAGAAAATATGTAGGAAAAATAGTTTGATGAAATAATCTAATCTATATTTAAATAAATAAATAAAAGAGATAAAAGAGAAAATAATTATATATAATTATATCTTTTAAAATAATGTTATTTTAATATGAGAGCCAAACCCTAATTCCCTCTTTTATAAATACCCTATTTCTTCACATTCTTAGCCGCCGCACAGACTTCCAATCGCTGAGGTATTCTTTTTCCTTCATTCCTGTAGCTGAGCCTTCTCTTCTGGTTGTTTATGTTCTCCTACCAACTTTTGTTTTGTTCATCCTTCACCATTTGTTTAATACTATATGTTTTGTCTTATCAAATCAACTTTTCCCTTCCATCATTTTACTGTGCATACCAGTTTGTTTTCAATTTCACATCACACCCACTCCTTTTCTTCGTTACTGTGGATAGGGTATTTGGGTCCATGTATACATCTATTTTTGTTTCCACTGCTCTTCCTTCTTCACCGTAGTACGTGCATATTAGATAAAGCCCCAAGTCTTTTCACTTCTCTTTTATTTATTTTTGTGGGTGAGGACATTTATCTCTTCCATCTTGTGAAAGGTATTTCATCAATATAGCCAAAACTGTGAGTGGGGCATATATATAATTATTAGCTCTTCCACACATACACAAAAACCCATTTTCACTCTTCTTCGTATACCGATATTGTTTATATATATATATATATATATATATATGTAAAACCCTTTTTGTGCTTGATCTCCTTTACTTCATATTATTTTTGGGGTCTGTTGTTTAACTCATGACTTCTTGGATAAGGGTCAAAATAGTGAAAATGCTCTCAATCTCCCAGCGCAACTTTTGTCTCTATTACAAAACATCCCCTTGTTCCTTTTGTCCAAGAGACCATTTCCTTTTTCCCGACAACGCATGTATTTGTACAAACATATGCTATCATGGTTAAATCTCTTAAAATAAAAGTCTGACCTATGGTAGATAATAAGTGTGAGTATATATAATATAAATTTTAAGGAGATAACTTGCGGCCTTAGGGTATTGTTAGAGTAACTTAGAGAAATATATTAATAGATATCTATATTGTGACTTTTCAGACTCTCATTAAGAGCTTTAGTGTGACACTTGTGTGATTACCTGTACACTAAGGAGTAATGGGTAACTCGAATATTCTTCCATATACTTGTAAATTGCGTGTGATTGTGAGTAACTATATTTTATTTTAAATTAAAGGATTGAAACATATGTATATGTGTATGTATTGTAAATTGATATTTTATATGAATTGAAGCATGATTTATTGTAACTTGACATTTAATTATATTATTGTTGATTTAATATATGTCTGACATGACGGATGCATATGTGATGGGTTGGAGTAAGGAGGAATGTGTATGTTGAGTTCTTTTACCACGTGGTATGTCATCACTTGGTGCACAGTGGATGACACTTGTCAGGGCCCCTTCTTCCATGTTTTCCTTTGACTGGGATTGCATTGGAGCTGTGGGACATGTGACACCTCCTTAGTTGTGTTGTTTTAAAGAGGGAAGCCATAGTCCATACTTAAGCTCTATATCTTTTGCCGGGTATATCTTAGGTTTTGGTGAGCTTGGGACTATCCAGTCAAATGGATGAGTTGCTATTGGACTATGTGTTAGCCTATGGCTCCAGTCAGCAGTTGAGGATGGACAGTGATATAAGGGAGACATCATATTGCATATTGTATAATTGTACGGTCCACATTGATATTATTATAATAAATGTTGTATGAAATTATGGTATATACAGATATACATGTAATTATATATATGTAATCAGTTCCTTCTTTTTTGTCACGTGTAACTTGCTTGTGTATGGTAGAAACTTTCAGTAGTTACTGAGATTGTCAAATCTCACTCTATATTAACAATTTTCAGGTGATTGTTCTAGTAGCTAGGGAGCGAGGAAGGAATCTATGGAGTGAGCCATGAAGGCTCGGGTTTTGCTCCTAGAACTTATGTTATACCGTTTTATTTGCCATGACTCTACGACTTCCGTTTTGTAATTTATTATGAAATATTTTGGGAATTTATGTTGACTCGAAAATAAATTTTGCTTTGAACTAGTTATGTGTTTTAATGATTTGGATGTTGATTATCCCTATTGGAGATATTCCAAGTGTTTTGGCCAAGGTTTTTGGGTGTTACAACAAGTATGGGGCCACATTGGGTAGATTATTTGAAAAAGTTGAAGAAAAGTACAAAGGGAAACACCCTGACAACCAGCGGGACCCACGTGGACCGGTAGAAGGAGATCGGATTGGATAAAGTGAAAAGTCAGTGGAAAAGTTGGAGGGAAAATTTGGTGGGCCCAAAGTGGCCCCATAATGATTAAAAAATAACTTGAGGAAAAAGAAAGAGAAAAATAGTGCAAAAGTCAAAGCGGGACCCACATGCTTTGAAAAAGGGGATAAATCGGAAAATTGTGCAGAAAATAATTGGAGCAGGATTGTGGGCCCTAAATGGCACCACATATGCACTTTTGGGCAGACCAAAGTACATGGGAAAAGTCGGGAATAATTAATGAGTTCCGGCCACAACCGGTAATTTAAAAAAGTTTCGGGCCAAAACGAGTAAATTGCTCCAAGGGAAGAATAAAATCTAGATATTTTGGAAGGGGGAGGCGCCACATGTCAGCTCCCTAGAGACCCTGGAATTTTTAGAATACTTAGGGAAAAAGTCAAGAAATCAGATCCAATTTATTCACAATAAACAGAAATTTACGCGTGTTAATTCTAAATTACCGGATCAAAGTTACCCTTTATTAAAAAGGTGTTTTGACCCCTCATTTTCACCCACAAGAGGTGAAATTTCCAGAAGCAAGAGAGAGGGATCAGCAACCTCCATAGCCAAAGCTCAAGAACCAAGCTACCAAGAACATCCAACGATTCTCCGATCTTAGGTAACCCCAAAAATCTTACTTTCTTGAGTCCTTGCTATGGTATTTTCATCCAAGGGGTAGGGGCTTAGTGTTATGGTTGGATTTTTATGTTTTTAAGGTCTCCAATGGTTCTGGAACATGGTTTTGTAGTGGGAATAGTCATGGCTTAAGTTTCCGAAGTCAAGAACACCAAAAACCCTCAATAAGAGCTTGCTGCCAGTTTCTGGGAATCTGGGCAGCGAAGTTTCAACCACGTTTTTAAAATAGTAAACAAACTTTTTGTGAGCTGAAATTTACATGGAGAAACTAGACATCTGGGGCATGCTTTTGATATATAATATGATAACCTTTGGATAAAAATACTGGGTGAAATAAATTGTTGAAAAGGGTCTAGAAGCAGGGGAGCGAATCGAACCAGAGAGCGAAATTTGAGCTCCACGCCAAAATATGTATACTTATGATTTCTGGAATCATTTTGCCTGGAACATAGACATCTGAAAGGTTCAGAAGGCGTTGGTTTCATGTTAAAATTATTTTTTTGGAATTTATTAAAAATATTACAAGAGGGACCAGAAATTCTGGATTTTCCGAGATTTATGAGGGGCTCGGATTTTTACGAATTTGTAAGGGTATTTTTGTCAATATTGAAAATAAAGTGTTTTGGTGTTATTTAGGGTAAAAGTGTACTAGAAGGAGCTGCCAGGCACAGTAAATTTTTTAATAGGACGGTAAAATCCTACCAGGTAGTAATCACTTTACTCAGACACTTTTATGTGTTTTTTGTATGTATTGCTTGTCATATGTATTTTTGTGTGTGTTGTGCCAAATATGCATACCGAGCATGTTAGTGATTGTGTCCATAGCGTTGAGGGTGCATGTCGGGGTCTGCCTATGTGGCGACTCAACGGAGACGGGCATGTGATTCCGGTAATTCCGGGGCCTGTCTTCGTAAGGCGGCCCGACGATGCGAAGACGTGTTATTGTGTATATTTCTGTTTGCATATTGTGGTGTATTTGACATACTTATCTGTATTTATATATACATGGTTGCATGCATACACATCACACATTTAGTGCATGAGTATTGATGATTACTCTGGGGGACATTTTCGGACCCCCAAAGCTTTTGGTGACACAGGGGAGCGTGTCTGAGTTATAAAAGCCTTTTTGCAGAGGTAGGGATGACGGTGCTGGTGAAGGATAGGAGATGTCCTATCATATTTTGTACTTTATCTTGTTTTTGGGGATGACTGTATATATTATTTCAGTATTTACTTTCGGATGCCCTAACTCTTCGGGGACTTTACTTTTTGATTATTTACACTTTTTACCAGTACGATAGTTGTCCAAACCGATCATTTGCTCTGTTGTGCGTACTCTGATTTACAATTAAATGGACTAATAATAGAGGAAAGGTAAATTATAAAAAGGAATCCCTCTAACCCGCCACCCGAAAGGGCAAGACCGGTAGGGGTGTAACAATTGCCATCTCACTAGCAGTGACGATCACGTGATGTCATTTCAAAAACACTTTTTTTTAAATAAATAAATAAATTAACTATTCAAACTTTTTTTTTTTAATTAACCTTTACAACATTATATCAAATAAGAAAGTACTAAATAGAGTTAAATTTTGCTACATAACACCTAATGTTAAAAGGAACTGCTTGAACAGAGGGCGGTGCCACACTCTTCCCAGTAATAAGCACTAAAGTTATGTTTCTTCTGCACTCCAACCACAAGAGGAATAGACAAATACGTTTGATCAAATTCCCAGGTATTTCCCGCGCAAAAAGAGATGAAATATATTAACAAAATATAAGAGGGAATATTACTTGAGAAATCCAATTTGGCGGACTGTAATAAACAAATATGTATGATGTTTGGACTTTGGGTTTTGAATACGTGGACCCACATTTATATATTTGTGCTTGTATGCACCTTTTATTTGGATTTTTTTATTTATATGCAGATGAATGTTTGTTATGCTCTTCCTAACATAGCCTCCTCGTTTACTCTTCCCATATCAAGTGGCCATGAGGATCCCCTTGTCTCATTTCACTTTTTCCATCTTCACTCTCCGCAAAATCCTCATAAATCTGTCTATCTCTTGTCTGATATCAACTTAATTGAACTTAATATTTTATTTTATTTTTCTCATTACTTTAGTAGTCCATATTAATTTTTTCCCCTCTCATAATACTCCTATTTATTTAGAAAGAGACAAACTTTGGTTTCATATTCTATTTTCATTTTCCTTAATAATATAAATAAAATGAAACCAACAATTACGAGCACTGTCCTCCCACACAATGACGAATTTGAGACGATTGGACGAAAATGATTAAGATTAAAATAACAAAAAGAAAACCTTGCTTTTAGTTAAATAACTGATCTCAACTTTCTCATTTAAAAAATTTAAGACTTTAAAAACAAAATGATTGAGCACTTTGAAAATTAAATTTCTTAAAGTGAAAATGATGACCGCAACCAAAAAAGCAGAGGCCACAAAGCCTCACCTTCTGAATCAATTTCCCCACCCACTTTATATATAAAAATGCAAAATGCATTATGTTGTAAACTTGTAATGATTAACTACAAAGTACCCTGTATGAATCGAATCAATGACGACTTCTACTATCTTTCATTATCGTAATTAAATATGAGCATATATTCTTTTTATTCCTCAAGAGTCAAGAACATATAAGTCTAAACGTTAAAGTAAACGATAAATATAGACCCACATAAAAAATAGGGAAAAGGACAAAACGTACTGTCAAAAATTGATAAAAAATAAATAAGTACATTGAATTTCAATAATTTCAAAAAGATTCATTTGAAATTTTGAAATATTGTAAAAGTTGAGAGATTACCTAAATATCCTAAGTTTTTTTAAATAAAAAATCCTCCACCACTTGCCGACTGTTGGAGCTCTAGTGCCAGTGACCGGTGGCGGAACCCGTCATCGGAGCTCTAGCGGTCTCATATATATATAATTTTCTCAAGTGAAAGTCGTCAATATGGATACTTAAGTTATTAATTTGGATATTAAAGTCGTAAATAAGGTTGAAAGGAGCTCTGGCGGTCTCATATATTTTTTTAAATTTCTAAAACAAAAGTCGCCAACATAGATACTTGAGTTGTTAACATGCGTACTAAAAATATAAAAGATATATAATGAATTATTTAAATGGCCCTGAGGACAACTGAATCCTTAAAATTATGGCGTCTGGCTTCCCTCCCATGCTTGTCCATCTATTGCTTCTCCTTTTCCCAAAAACGACGCCGTTTTGCGTCTTGGAATTAGATCCAAGCCAAACTTAATTAAACCGTGCTTTTCATGGCCAAAGCTGTCTGAGAGTCCAATGCCTTCCTCCTTGAGTGCCGGAAAGCTCGAAAATGCCGGTGGGAAAAATTTTCAGAGATGATTTCCAGCAATAATGGGCATGAAGCAGAGTATATAACAGTAATAAAATTCCCCTTTCATCTCTTTCGCCCGTGTTGTTTAAATGTTTAAGTTTGTGTGATTATGTGTGTGTATTCTAAAGAAAGATGGATCAAAGAATAATGGTAGTAGATGTGTGTGCATATATACTTTGGCTTTCAACTTTTTGACTGCTTTAACGTCAAAAAGCCAAAAGCATCGTAATGCTCAAGACCTCAAGTTTTAATTTGCATCCTCCTCAGATAGGTTAAATTAATAATCTAAATTAGAAAGAATCGTATATCAGTGAAGGCTCCACGCTCCTTCTCCCCATAAACCGCGTTCTGGATTCCTTTTGTTTCCATTTCATTCTTTCTCCATTTTACTCTCCTTCACAAGCACCAAAAGGCACATCAATCAATCTATCTCTCTCCCTCTGTCTCTCCACGACTCTCTTTCACCAACCCAGCGATTCAAGGGTAACTTTCCGCTCCTTCTATACCTTTTCTGCTTTCGGTATGATAGATGAAGATGATGCTACTTGATACACTTTTAATGGATTCTTCTTCAGAAACAGACCATTGATCCTTCCAACAGCTTAATATCTTTGAAGTTCCATGGATCTCGTGAATGAGCCTTTGAGCCTGCACGGTAACCACTAATCCTTTCACTTTCTTTTTTTCCTTTTTAATCCTCAATTAATGGGAATATATTTTGTATCCCATACTCAAAAAAATAAAACCTGTGTATTAAAAATAAAAATAAAAAGAATCAAAGAGGGAAATTTTGATCGGCACAAGAGAAATTAATTCCTACCAAGAACCTCAAGTCTTTGTTTGAAATTCCTACCGAGACATGTATGAGATTACTTCTTTTCAGGCGCATAGACGATTTGCCCAGAAAAGGGGAAAAAGGATTTGGGTAAAGGGGGCTAAAAATTTGATTTTGCACAAGAGACAAATGCTACTTTACTGTGTCTTAATTTCAATGAATTGCACAATTGCTTCTCAGCAGAGTTCGGGAGGGGGATAGAGAGTAAAAAAAAAAAAAAAAAAAAAAAAAAACAGAAAAATTGGGGGAAAAAATCCCCATTGAAGATTTGACTGGTGAGAGGTTTATGAATTCCTTCTCACCAATAAAACATTCAATAGGGGATTTTCCCCAATTTTCAAAGGAAAAAAAAAAAAAGCTGACGTATATTATTTTTTAGGATATGAGGGCCAATGGATGAATTACCTTCTGGTCATTGAATATATTTACAATTATTATGGTCATTCATGATATACATACATACATACATACATACATACATACATACATATATATATATATATATATATATAAACCTCTACATATTCTTTTTGTGTACTTGTGTATAGGTAATAAATATGAAGTGTTCTTAAGTTTAAGTAGAGATGAAGGTGCTAGAAAATCTCTCCCTGCCCGTCTGAATTCTTTTCTAAGGAAAGCAAGAGGTGAAGACACTCTTGAATCTTTTTGTTCCTGTCTCTGCTTATCTCTAAGGAAGGCTGGAATTTCCGTTCTCAAAGATGACATCTCAATTAAAGATTGTAAAATTTCAATTGTCATCTTTTCTAAACACTATGCGAGTTCTAAAAGGTGCCTCCAGGAACTCACCAAAGTCATGGAGTTTCACAAATCACATGTTCTTCCCATATTTTATGGTGTGAATCGATTTGAAGTTCGAAATCAAATATATGGTTTTGGACAAGCATTTCTAGATCTTATGCAAAAAATCTCACCCACTGAAGATGAAGTGTTAAGGTGGAGAAGAGCTCTCACCGAAGCGGCAGGCATGTGGGGATTTGGTGTTCTTGATTTCGAACCCAGGTAATTTATTTATCTTTTTATTTTCTTGTCATGCTCTAAAACAATTATGTCTTTTTTGCCAACACCCGAACAATTAGTCATTAAAAGATAAATGTTATATTAATTCATAAAATCAATGTCTTGGGCGAACTGTTCGTTCACGAAGAACTGAATGTTTTGTTGTAGTAGTAGTATAGTAATAATAATAATTGTTGTATAAAGTTTATTTATTATTTTAAAGCATATTATGTTCCATTTTTTTTTTCATCACAGTCATGAACTATTCAGATTAAATTTTAACAGTTTAAATTTATTTATTATTTTTACATAAAATTATAATAATGTTTTGGTAAAATGTTAAACTTGGACCATTGAAATTTTAATCCAATTGCCATAAGGGTAGAGTAGAGAAGCCAAATTCGTGTTCTATACACCCAAATCAAATCAAAATGTTTTTTTCCCCTATGAATATATGTTTTTAAGTCAAAACTTGTAGCAATCATCTAATCACAAAGTCTATATCAAATTGTGACTTATTTGTCACGTTTTTGTCATTTTTGAAACTTTTAAAAGATAACAACTTTAGGACACACATAGTTCCCTTTTATTCATGTTATGCAATGGAAGCCTAATTAATATAACTCGATCAACATGTAACTATGATTTTGGTGAATTGAGTTATAATACTTTAATTCTATGAAGGTGTGAAGATGATTAAATTAATAACGCTATTGTGTTTAATTTCCTGATCAATTTGTGCTGCTTTTCATGCCATTTTATTCATTTATTCTGCTTTGTTTATATTGATGCTTAATTAATCAATGCTCCCTTTTATGGTATTCTTTCATTATAATTAACAGCAATGAAAGTGAGGTTATTCAGAATATTGTTGGGCATGTTCGTGATATATTGGACGGGATATATCCCGTTTGTGCCACAGAAGGCCTAGTTGCAATTCGTTCTCAAGTGGAAAAAGTGATAAGAATGCTTCGAAAGCATAAATCAAAAGATGTTGTCTCCATAGGGATATGGGGAATGGGGGGTATAGGCAAAACATATATTACGCAACTCATTTTTGAGAAACTTCATTACGAATTCAGGAATACATATTTCTTTTCAGATGTTAGGGACAAATGGAAAGACCTTAATTCAGTAATAAGTGAGGCAACAAAGATGAGAATGGATAACCATAATAAGAAGTTACTTCTTGTCATTGATGATGTGAATCACGTGAAGCAACTGCATGCTATATGTGGAAGTCGTGAATGGTTTGGTAAAGGGAGTAGAATAATCATTACAACGAGAGATTTACGTCTACTTAAGGCCTTTCAAGTGGACCATGTATACACCATGAGAATTTTTAGCTACCATGAGTCTCTTCAACTATTCAGTAGAAAAGCATTTCAACAAGAAAGTCCTGAAGGAGAATTCATCGAGCTTTCCAGAAGAATTGTTGAATATACTGAGGGACTACCATTAGCTCTTGAAGTACTTGGCTCTATTTTGCATGGGCAGTCATTGAGACAATGGGTGGACTCAGAATTGATGAAACTAAAGACAGATCTCCCTCACCAGATATATGACAAGCTAAAGCTTAGCTTTGACTCTTTAGATGGTAATGAAAAAGAAATATTTCTAAATGTGCTTTTATTGTACATTGGGGAGGACACAAATGAGGTGATCCATAAGTTGGAAGCCCGTGGGTGTAACGCTAGCATTGGGATAAGAGCCTTAGTGGATCAAAGCCTTGTGACAGTTGACGGGCACAACAAACTTAGAATGCATAATCTGTTGCAACTCATGGGAAGACGAAAAATAAACCGTGAAACGACACAAAGCAAGATTCATACTGATCAAGGTGGGTAATGGTTTTGTGAGAATGCATATGCTTCCCTATCACCAAACATGCATGTAGCAGTGATAATTAATATCATTATCCATAATATTTTAGACATTTTATGGTCTTAAATAATAAAAATGTTTATATCATATTTACATTTTAATTTATTTATATTGTGTATTTTTGAAATATGATATTCAGGTAGTAGGTATGAGGTGTTCTTGAATTTTAGAGGTGAAGACACTCGGGCATCTTTTACTTCATTTCTCTATTTTGCTCTATGTAATGCTGGAATTATTACTTTCAAAGATGATGTTGAGCTTCCCATAGGAAATTATATCAAATCGGAACTATTCCGAGCAATTGGAAGTTCAAGAATCTCAATCATAATCTTCTCAAGGGAATACGCTGGATCTAAATGGTGTTTGGAGGAATTGTCAATGATCATGGAGCTTCATAAATCAAATGATCAGGTGGTTCTACCTGTGTTTTACAATGTGGATCCATCAGAAGTTCGTCATCAAACTTCTAGGTTTGGAGAAGCATTTAAAGATCTTATAGAAAGAATATCACCGGTAGAAGATCAAGTTTCTAACTGGAGGATAATCCTCATTGAGGCTGGGAGCATTGCAGGGATAGTTGTACTTGGATCAAGGTAATTCTTTACTCTTTATTTGCATGTGATTGAAACACCTTATGTGTGTTGATATGTATGTATTTGCATATTATTTGAAATACTTAGAATTGAAATATCACTTGTCACATTATTTGGAACACGATTCACTTTTGCTTGTTCGAGATTGAAGGATCATATTGAAGCATGGAAAAATAGTGTGAATATTATTGATCCTTAAGAATGAATATAAAAAGGCTTTTGTATAGACAGACTAATAGACTAACTTATAACCCAAGAAATTAATCAAATCATAATGATATAATATTAATTAATTTCCTAATTCTAAACTTTCTATTCTTAACACACCCCTCAAGCTAGAAGTATCTTAAATGTGAGCCACAACTGATCACTTATAATTTACTTCTTCATGAGATCTTGAAGCGGGCAGCAAGTTCGAGATCATCCAAGAATAGTTCAACCAAATGTCACACCGAGGATATCCAAAAGCAACTTCACCTAAGAGTTGAACAATAGGTCTCATAAGGGACCAAAACAACAACTAACGGTCTCACAATGGACCAAAACAACCACAAACGGTCTCACAGAGGACCATGACAAACGTCTCTCAAGGGGGACGAATAATCAAACTAGAGAGTGAACTTTGACTCACAAGGATAAAGTGCTTCTTAAGTTAAAATAACCGATATGAAATCACAACCCAAATCCAACACCACGAACCCAAGGACTGAAATCACTGGGGCATGCCTTAGATGGAGATTCAATGCCGGGGGACAAAGTCAAGATCAAAAAAGGTGTTACATGCGCTATCATGCTCTTCGGCGTGTGGCAGTCCGTTAGATGTTGAGATATCGTGTGAACACCATGCACTAGACGGATTGTCGTGAGCTTCTGGGGAATGGTGGATCGAAGCCTCCTAGTTTTCCCTATTATGCATGTGTAGTTAAGGGACAATGAACCTAGAAACCCTAATGTGATGCTAGTTTTAGAGAAAGAACATTGCAAACAGAAAACAAATAAGGCCTAAAACGAAGCTTAAACACTGATTCTATGTGAGGCGCTTTGATACCATTTTGCGATTGAAGGATCACATTGAAGCACTAGAAAATACTCTAAATATTATTGATCCTTAAGAATAAAAGAGAATACAAATAGGCCTTTATATAGGCAAACTAATAGACTAACCCATAACCCAAGGAACTATACGAATGAAATCAAATCATAATGATGTAATATTCATATCAAATCCCAATAGATATTGAGTAATAAACATCAATCATAATAATATTTATTAATTTCCTAATTCCAAATTTCTATTCTTAAAGCTAGGCACAATTATAAAAGTCACGTAATGTAAAATTTCAAGTATGATAATATATGCATTCTTATGCTCGTAATATTTTTTAAATATTTTATCAAACCTAATATCAAGGTTAGAAAATAATCAAGGCCAGGAAACTCCTCTCATAATCATGCATGACTTACTATGAAAATCAATTAAGCAACATGATATGTATGTGTTGTGATTAATAGTGCGTCCTTTCATGTAATTTTTGTATTTTTGTATTTTTGACTTTTGAATTTTTTATATTTCAATAACCATGTGAGTGTGAATGTGTTAGTATCAATAGTTTCACCCAAAAAGGGGTGAATTTGGTGAAATAAAAAATTTAAAACAACTACAATTAATAATTAATTGAAAGATAAGAGTTGAAGAAATATCATTAAAGTGTACATAGGAGTTTAACTGGTTCGACTTTAACCTCTTGACCTACGTCTAGTCCTCAAAGCGCCTATGAGATTTTCATTGTATTTCCAAGATTCAACGGGTTCTTGGCACAACAGTACAAGAGAGTTATTTATTGGACACTTAGTTCCCTTTACACTTTGTAAGTTAACAACCATTCTTAAGGTTCCACTACCTTAAGATTCTCTTTACAAGAATATTGAATGAAGTTGGATAATCTCTTTCACAGTGCTGATAAATGAACACTGAACAGATATCAGAGATATTCAACAATAACAAAGCAATTAATATTCAAAATGTTTATTGTTGACTTCGTTTTTGCTCCGACTTGAATGTTTCACAATTTATAGGTAGATTGTCGTTAATGACCATTGCAAAGAAATTATATTTGTTAATGAAATTGAATGCTTCTGTTGCGCTCTCTTTGCTTCATCAAATGCTTCTGTCGCTTTCTTTCTGTTCTGTCTACTATACATTTAATGCATCTAATAGGCTTTTGCTTTTGTTTGAGCTATAATCACCTGAAAGTTATTTGTAAATGAAATTAGTAACATTTAGATGATGTATAAGTGAATATAGTTTGTAATTAATTGTTTATTAGAAGTATCAAAATTATTGAGACATTGATTTTCAAAGACGATGAACATGCACTCGAATGATACCTTGTTACTCGAGTGCCCAGATGAACTTCTTGTGATATAGTCACTGGTAGTGAAGTTTTGTAGAAATTCTTATCACTCGAGTGCTTGAACTATCACTTGAGTAATCTTCTGCTATTTCGAAAATGTTTTAATAGTGCCAGGTGACTCGAGTGATTTTATGGATTACTTGCACAAGTTTGCAAGTGATCTTAGATCACTTGAGTGATTGTTAGGATTACTTTGGTGATCTTCTATTGAGATCATATCATTTTTGTCTCACCTATGAGTGCCTCACTGAGACTTACAAGTAATTTCCATCACTTTAGTGATCGTCGCATCACTTGAGTAATCTTAGGCATATCACTTAGGTACACCAAATCATCACTCGAGTTATCTGCTCCAACTTTCAAAACCTTTGTGAGTCACTTGTAAAATCATACAAGTGATGTTGAATCACTTGAGTGCTTACCTCATCACTCGAGTGATCTTACATAACTTCATAATTTTATCAAGTGACTTGCGTAATTTATGGAAGTGAAGATACACCACTCAAGTGATTTTCTTTGATCACTTGAAGTGAAAAATATTCCCTTGAGTGACTTGTTGATTCAAGTTTTTGTTAACACAGTTCTAACTCAGCTGATTATAAACTCACTTGATTGACTTGAATCATCAAGTCAACTTTCTGTTATAATTTGTATATCAAAATTTGTTATCATCAAAACATAATAATATGAGAATCAATATTCTCCCCTTTTTGTTGATGACAAAACTTGCATTATATTTGAGATCATTTGAAAAACAAATTTAGATAAATACAATGCTCATAGATAGAAAATTCCAAATAATCATGTATGTTATTAGAATTCAAAAGATTAGATTACACAATTTAATAACATATAATTAAATAACATAGTGATTAGATATACAAAGAAAGACAAAAACATGTAAAATCTATTTAAACACTAGAACCAAAACTTTGCCTTTTCTCCCTTTTTTGTCATTAGGAAAAAGGGCAAAAGGAGAGGGAAAAGTGATATCAGAAGGTGGATGATGGTTGGTTCTGAGAGGTGTAGATGGTGGAACAAGGTTATCAAAAGAGGAAGAGTGAGTAGGAGAGTGAGGAGTGAAGGAAGGTGAGGAAGACCAAATGGGCTCTGGCTCATGTATCTCAATCATCGCAATATTAGAGCTGGAGTTAAAGTGTTATGACTAGACAGGTGAGGTGGGAGATGGAGAATGAAGAATAGGATCCTCAGAGGAAGATCATTAGCTATAATAGGATCAAAGATAGGCGTGGTTGGGGTGTCAGGGATGGTGGTTGTATCAAGGATTGTAGTGGTGATATCAGTGGTATCAGGGAGTAGTGTGGTGGTATCAGGGGCAGAGGTCGTAATAGTGGAGGTCTCTATGAAGGGAATACCAAAATAGGGCCCCATAATCTCCTCCATTCTTTGAATCTAAGTTGTCTGATCCTCTTGGAGGTCAAATAAGATCTTGAAGTTGAAGTTCACACCCTTTACTAGTGTTTTGACCTGTTAGTCCATCTAATTGACCAAGTACTCATTGGACTTCTTAATTCTGGAGATGATAGCCTGAAGAGAGTTTTGAATGTATGATTGAATGGTGGCCCAAAAATGAAGGACTCAGAGAACCAACTCTAAAGACTGAGCCTCATCTGCTTTGGAGGTCAAGGTGTTCAATCTCTAAGCCTTCTTCTTATTAGGCTTAAGTTGTGACTCCTCACCGTGATATTTAAAAGAAATTTTCATTCGCCTGAGCTATCCCTCCTTGAAATTGTCAATTCTTATTACCTTTTCACTAAGAATTAGATGCCAAACATTGTATAGGAAGAGAAGGTAGGAAACCAACTGTGGAAAAGGAATGATGGTGGTTTTGTTTGAATGAAATATGAATCTTCTCATCTCTTGAAAGATCAAATCACAAACATTCCTCTTCCCCTAAGAGAGGTTAGAAGCCATCATCAAGTAGTCCTTCCTAGTGATATGTGAGAAGTTTTTGGCCTTCTTTACCATACTTAGGAATAGATGTAGAAAATGACTGTGAAGATGTCACTCATAGTTCTGGGAGGAAAGTTGAGAGGTCCCACTGGCTCTCTTGGCTTGAGAATATCATCGAAGTAAACTCTCTGAAAGATTCAATAAGGGCATCCTATATGTTGAGATATGTGTTTTGTAGTTTTGCAATCAGGCTAATTTTCTGTGTCCTAACTAAAGTCTTAATCTTCTCTTTATGATTCCACCCTTATCATCGTATTCATCAACTATCACCATATTGCAATAAAATGTTTTAACTATGGTGGGGCATTAAACAATCCTAAACCTCAACTAGGGCTCATACTGTCCTAAATGAGGATACAAGTCTAAATCAAAACCTTTCTGCAGTGCAGCTAAATCAACATATACCATAGGACAAAATGATTTATGAGCAATATCAGAGTTATAGGCAACTTGATTAACTACCTGTAACTCCCTTGTGTTGAAGTTAGGAGGAGGAGTCAAAGTCTCTGCTTGTTTGACCAATTGAGAGGGCGAAGGACTGATTGAGCAAAGAGACTTGAAGTAGGTTAACTTGTAGTAGCCTCGTGGGTCTATGAAGAAGAAGCATATCTTGACTTCTTTGGAATTGAACTTTAAGAGACAAATTTATAGAAAGCAGAGTCGAGTTTGGCTCGAAAAAGATTATTGTGAACATTGGCCTCTCTTGGTGGAATTTCCTTCTCTTTATCCTTTCCCTGAGGTACTGGCTTCAACAAAGGATGACACTCGCTAGGTTCTCGAATAACAACCCTTTGAGTCTTCAATCTTGGTTCAGGGGGACGGAAATCTTGAACTTTTGGCTGGAGGTTCAAAGTCTTTAGAGGGTTCATTAGTCTTTGGCTTCTTCGATAGTAGGGGAGATGAATCTTTGTTAACATTTGGCATTTTAGTTCTCGCCATTGTTGAGAAACTTTTTGGACTTTGAGAGTTCTTGGAGAGTGTTTTAGGGCTCCAATGGGTGGAGATGAGGAAGAGATTAAGCAAATGAGAGATAGGGATAGGAAATGTTATCAAATAATGGAAATGGTATGGCCAGAGGATTTAATTAGACAGAAACTGGTCACGATTACAAGATTGGAAGTTGAAAAGTTTGGATTTTCAAAGAGTTTAGGAGCTCGAAGGTTTTCAGTGAGAGTGGGAGTTAAGTTCTAATATAATCTGACTTTTCAAAAATTTGCACTTGAGTGATTTTTTAAGCCACTCGAGTGATCTGGGAAAAGTTACCTTCACTTGAGTGATTTTTTGTAAGACTTCACTCAAGTGATTCCACATATCACGTGAGTGCTTTTTCATTTGAAGACATTAATTAACAAGACATCACTTGAGTGCTGCTTCAGATCACTCAAGTGATTAACTTTAAAAAGACCCCACTCGAGTGTGTAATGTGAGTACTCAATCCCTTTTTGAGAGTGCACATCTTGTGTCACTCAAGTGATTCCCTTCTTGGTGTTCTGACTTTTTTTCTCACTTGAGTTCATTAGAGCTTCACTCGAGTTCTTTGTTAAATCAGAGTTGTTGTTTCTAGCTTTTCTCTTCATCACTCGAGTTCCTTTATGAGTTACTCGAGTGATTTGCTATCACTTTCATATTCACTCGAGTTCTTTTGCAAGTGATCATTTCTGTTTTTCTATCTCAAAGTCACTTGGTGTTGACTTTCTTTGTCACTTGAGTTCAAGAGAAGTTCTTCCTTAAATTAGAGTTGGGGATCCTACAAAACAAATTTCTAGGAACTAAGTTTTTCAGCACGAGAACAGGGATCCCAAAACAAATTTCGAATGCTTAAATTAGTAAACAAATCATCAAACATACTTAAAATTAATTAAGATGAAGGAAATTTCTCACAATTCATTGGATTTACCATTCCTAATTCTCCTATTCTATATAGGAATTGGTCTTTTGCCAATGGTTTGGTGAATATATCTGCTATCTTAAGGTGTGTAGAAATGAAAAGCATCTCGACATCTTTCTTTTGTACATGATCTCTGATAAAATGATGTCTTACATCAATATACTTAGTTCTTGAGTGTTGAACAAGATTCTTTGCAAAGCTTATTGTACTGGTGTTGTCACAATAAATGAGAATTTCCTTAAGATGAATACCCATGTCTTGAAGTTAGTGTTTTAGCCATAGTACTTGTGCACAACAACTTGAGTCAGCAATGTATTCAGCTTCAGTGAATGATAGAGATATAGTGTTCTGCTTCTTGCTAAACCATGATACGATAAAGCCACCAAAGACATTGTCCATTGGTGCTCTTTCTATCAATTTTGTATCCTTTATGGCTTGAATCTAAATATGCAATCAGATACTCATTGCCTCCTTTTGTGTACCATAAACTAAATTTATTCGTGTTGACAAGATACATGAATATTCTTTTTACTGTCTTAGCAAAAGATTCTTTTGGTATGGATTAATATCTTGCATACATGCCTACACTAAATTGGATGTCTAGTCTGCTTGCAACAAGATAAAGCAAAGAACCAACCATTCCTTGATATTTTGTAACGTTGTAGTCTGCTATCTGACATTAGCATCAATAAGTATGGTTGGACTCATTGGAGTGTCAACTCCATTTACATGATCTAGTCCATATTTCTTCAAGAGTTCCTTGAGATATTTGGTCTGGCAGATAAATATCTAATTCTTCTTTTGCTTAATTTGCAGTCTAGGAAGAAATTTAGCTCTCCCATAATGGATATTTCAAGTTCACCCTACATAATCTTTGAAAATTCTTGGCAGAGATAATCATTAGTAGAACCAAATATAATGTCATCAACATATATGTGAACGATTAAAAGATCAATTTTCTTGTGTTTGATGAAGAGTGTTGTGTCTACCATTCCTCTAACAAACCCTTGGTCAATAAGAAATTTGCTTAGTCTTTCATACCAAGCTCTTGGGGCTTGTTTAAGACCATAAACTATAGACATGGTCGGGTTTTGAAACATTCAAAACCAAGGGGTTGTTCTACATAAACCTTTTCCATAATGAACCTGCTTAGAAAAATACTTTTGATGTTCATTTGATAGAGTTTCAATCCTTTGATGCACGCAAAGTCTAAGAGTACTCATAGAGCTTCCAATCTAGCAACTGGAGCATATGTTTCCTCATAATTGATTCATTCTTCCTAATCATAACCTTTGGCCACCAGTCTTGCCTTTATCTGACAATGATTACGGATTCATCACGTTTGTTCTTGAATAATCATTTAGTGCCAATGACTGGATGGTCCTAGATACTAAGTCCTAAACTTGATTTCTTTCAAATTGATTCACTTCTTCTTGCATTGCTATCGCCCAATCATTGTTTGATAGAGCTTCTTCAATGTTAAAAGGTTCTAATTTAAAGATAAAGGAAGAGAAGCTTACTTCATTAAGAGTTTTTTTCATAATCTTTACCCTCTCATTTGCATCACCTATGACTTGGTCTAAAGGATTACTCCTATTATATCTTTAAGCTCTAGGTTGACTTTTGTTGGATGGTTCAAAATCATTTTCAGGCTTGTTTTCTAATGAGGTAGTTTTTTAGAAGCAGTTTGGTTTTTTTCCTTGAAAAAATACCACGAGTTCATCTTCTAAGGATTTGGTTAGAGGTTTGTTTTTAGCAAACACAACATGGATGAAACCTTCAACAACACAAGTTGGCTTATTGAAAACTTTATAAGCCTTGCTTCTATTAGAGTAACCAAAAAATATACCTTCATCGGCTTTAGGATCAAATTTTTCCTAAGTTGTCTTTACCATTGTTATGAATGAAACACTTACAACTGAATATATGAATGTGAACAAGGTTTGGTTTTTTCCCTTGTAAAGCTCATAGGGTGTTATGCTAAACTTTGATTTGATGTAGGCGGCTCTGTTGGAAATGTAGCTTGCACTACTCATTGCATCAGCCTAAAAGACGTGTGAGACATGTTTCTCGTTAAGCATAATATTGGCCATCTTATAAAAAATCTATTCTTTCTTTCCACAAATTTTTTTTGTTAAGGAGTTCTTGGAGCAGAGACGTTGTGATCAATTCCATTGGAGTCGCAATAATATCCAAAAACTTGATTCTCAAATTCTCCTCCATGATCTGTTCTAATAACTGCAATGAACATACCTTTCACATTTTACACTTTCTTGGCAAAAACTACAAACTCACTAAAGGTTTCGTCTAGTTGGTGCATGTTGGCATAAGTAAGTTTCATATGCCATAACCAACTTTCATTGAAGTTACTGAGAAAACCGTTTTCAGAATTACTAGTATTATGATTACTCATATCAAGAGTATAGCAATTACCATCCCTTGAAGCTCTTATCTTGACTTTGAGATGTTCTTTATTAAGCTATAGATCCTTTTTGCTCATAATAAGACATTCCTCTAAATCAAAGAAGACCTAATTGTCTTTGTCACTACTTTGGTTGACATTGAGGACGTCGTGGTATAGCCCTTCTACGTAGTAGACATCCTTTACTTTTACTCCATCTTTTTCACCAATTTGACCTATTCCAACAATTTTTTAGGATTGGTTTCCTCCAAAGCTCATTTTGCCACCATTTGTTGGTCTCATTGTGGCAAATTTGTTCTTGTCTCCAGTCATGCGTCTCGAGCATCCACTGTCAATATACCATTTACTGATTTTTGATGCTTTAAGATATACCTAAAACAATGACAACTGAATTTTATGTACACATACTTTCTTGGGTCCTTTGTGGTTAGTGTGGATCATTTAAGGAACATATAATCCTTTAGGTACCCATTTATAAGTGCCTATTGGTTTCTCCTTTTCTGCAAAAGCAACAAGATGTACTATGTCCTTTTCTATTACAATAATTATAGTAAGCAAAGGGTTAGATGTATGTGAAAATAATTTAAATATGTTTTAATGCCCTCTTTTCTTTTTCCTTTCTTCTTATCTAAATCTGGATTATATCTTATGCCAGATCTAACGTTTGTAAATCTCTATGCTATCAAGATCACTTTGAGCATTTCACTACTCTCGGTGAATTTCTCAAGTGTCTTATTAAGATCAAAATTTTTCTTTTCCAAAAGTAGGCAAATTTCATAAATATTCATCGGAGTTTCCTTAAGTTATTGCTCAAGTAACTTGACCCTCTTTTTAGAATTCAGTAATTCCTTAACTATTTTACTAAACTTTGAGTGTAATGCGTTATATTTAGAAAGAAGTTCAACATATGAAGTTTCTTAATGTGCTATTAGTCATTTACCTCTTCGCTTCATTTGATGAACCTTCTCTTCATGTACTTTTTATTAGACAAGGCCTTGTGGAATTTTTGAACTCTTGATCCCTTTTATAGAACTTTTTAAATCTTCTTACTATCATTTCGAGTTCATCTTCTTTGGGTTCTTCTTACTCCTTTGGCTCTTTTTCTTTGAAAGCATTGAATGCTACTCCTTTCTTATTTTTATCATCAATTTCTTCTAGTTGTCTTTTGAATTTCATCTTTCCTTCATAATCGGAAAGACTTCCAAATAAAGCAACAATTGATCACATTGACTCACCTTTGGCTTCTTCAATTGCCATGACCTTGGCTTCCCATTCCTTAGTGAGAATGTTGAGAATTTTTCTCACTTGAAAATTTTGATCATACGTTCTTCCCAATGCTTCCAACTGGTTGATCAAGTATGTATATATAAGTTTAAACTCAACTTGACTTTCTCCAGATTTCACATGAAGCGGGTCATACTCCATGACCAAAATGTTGACTCTACTTTCTTTAATGCCAGAAGTTCCTTCTTGAGCAATCTCCAGTGCTTCCCACATCTTTCTCGAAGATGAGAGAATGCATATTCTAAAGTATTCTTTCTGACTTAATGCACTTTGAATCATTAGAATAGCTTTGCTATTGAGAGTTTCCATCTTATCATTATCATCAAATTCTACTAGTCTTTGGGGTCATTCTATCATCAACCCTTTTTATCAGGATGTAGTCTCCATCTTGAATTACTTGCCATAGGCCATACTCCTTTGTCATCACGAATACTTTGAATTTTGACTTCCAGAATAAGAAATGTTCTCAATTAAAGGCAGGAGGTCTGGTAATCGAGGGACCATCTAATAGTATTCCTTCCATAAGATCCTTAGGATGTTAGTCCTAAAATAAGAAGACGAGGCTCTAATACCAAATATTAATGTCAACAGTGTCACCCAAGAAGGGGGTGAATTGTGTGAAATAAAAAATTTAAAACAACTACAATTAATACTTAATCGAAAGATAAGAGTTGGAGAAATATCACCGAAGTGTAACCAGAAGTTTATATTGGTTTAGCCTTAATCTCTTGGCCTATGTCCAATCCTCATAGCGCCTTTGAGATTTCCACTGTATTTCCAAGATTCGATGAGTTCTTGGCACAATAGTACAAGAGAGTTACTTACCGGAATCTCACCCGCTTTACACTTTGTAAGTTGACAACCATTTTAGGTCCCACTACCTTGAGATTCTCTTTACAAGAGTATTTAATGAAGTTGGATAATCTCTCACAGAGATGATAAATGAACTAAAGAAGAAAATGAATATTATAGAATAACAGAGCAAATAATCTACATAATGTTTGTCGTTGGCTTTGTTTTATGCTTCGACTTGAATGCTTTTCTATTTATAGGTAGATCATCGTTAATGACCGTTGTGAGCATTGAAATTTTTCCGTTGAAGAGAAATTGTAGTTGTTGATGAAATTGAATGCTTCTGTCTCTTTCTCTTTGTTCTATCTGCTATGCAATTAATGCATATGAGAGGTTTTTGCTTTTGTTGGTTTTGAAGTTAATTCGAAGCTCAGGAATTTCTATTTGTGGGTGCACAATTTGTAAGGGAATTTGGGGGTTATACATTTTTTAAAAAGAAAGTTTTAAATGCATTAAAAATCAAATGAATATAGATAAGAAAAGAAAAGAAAACTTTTTTCAATAGGTTCTAAGCAAATCAAATGTGCATAAAATAGAATTAGCATCTACCATCAAATCATCAATAAACTATGAATTTTCTAAATCCTAACACGTTTCATCCGATGTTAAAAGGCACAAACTATCCATCACACTTCGTAAGACAAAAATTGGAGAATTTTACATAAAACCAAAGTTTCAATCACCAAACTCATTACAATTTTAAATAAAGCTAATCAATGAAATTGGACTACTTAATGATTTCTCGAATTAAAGAAACTATCCTTGCCAATTTAACCAAATCACAAAAATCTTTTTGCTGTTTATAGTGGCTGGTTATAAAAAATATATCTTTCTGCAATTTTGAAATCACAGATAAAACTACTGTTACATGTGTTTTTCATAAGGAGTAAAAACTTGTGAAAATAATAAGAATTGAAAAGGGCTTTTTTTTTTTTTTTTTTTTTTTTTTTGGATTTAGAGACGAGGGAGTAAATGCGGCGCGCCCAAGAATCAATGAAGAATGAAGGTCGCGTGGGAGTCCGGGAGAGTGGTAGAAAAGAATAAAAACTAAAATGGACCCTCCCGCATTCGAGCCAATGACTTCGGGGTCAGTAATAAAACGCCCTACCACCGAGCTATGGATCCAATTATGACATATATTACAACTAAATAATATATATTTTAAAATTTTGTGGGTGCACTTGCACCCATAGAAACAAGTGTGGCTCCGCCACTGATGAACATGCACTTGAGTGCGACTTAAGATCACTTGAGTGATACCTTGTCACTTGAGTTATTGCATTGCTACTCGAGTTCCCAAATGAACTTCTTGTGATATAGTCACTAGTAGTGAAGTTTTGTAGAAATTCTTATCACTTGAGTGATCTTTTGCTGTTTCAAAAATGCTTCAACATAACTAGGTGACTCGAATGTTTTTCTGGATTACTTGCACAAGTTTGCAAGTGATCTTCTATTAAGATCACATCACTTTTGTCTCACTTGTGAATGCCTCGCTAGGACTCGCAAGTGATTGCCATCACTCAAGCGACCTCTACATTACTCGAGTGATTTTAGGCATATTACTCGAGTGCACCAAACCATCACTTGAGTGATCTACTCCAACTTTCAAAAACTTTGAGAGTCACTTGCAGAATTTTGCAAGTGATGCTAAATCACTTGAGTTCTTACCCATCACTTGAATGATCTTGCATAACTACATAATTTTATCGAGTGACTTGCATAACTTCTGAAAATGAAGATACATCACTCAAGTGCATTCACTACCACTTGAGTGATCTTCTTTGATCACTTGAAGTGAAAAATATTTACTCGTACTTGTGTGACTTGTTGGTTCAAGTTTTCATTAACATAGTTGTGACTTGAATCATAAAGTCAACTTTTTCTTATGCTTTGTATATCAAGATTTGTTATCATCAAATCACAACAATAAGAGAACTAAAGAATGAACTTTTTATTGCAAATTGAAGCCTTTTTTTATTATCAAAATTGTAAGTGGACCCATGCATTGCATGCCCTTAGTTAAGAAGGAAAAAAGATGTTTGATTATTTGATAAATATTTGAAGATTTGAAGAACAAGAAATGATTTTGTTATCTTTGATTTATGGGTTAATACCATCTTTGGTCCCTCAAGTTTACCCTCATTTTGGTTTGGTCCCTTTTGAGGCAAATTGATCCATATTTTTATTGAGTTATAGAGGCCAATGTTTTAAATAAAAGGGTTAAGGTGCAAATTTAACAACAAACTATTTGCCAAAATGCATCTGGCACAATTATTGTTTATAAAAGCGAACTTGACATTAAAGAGTAAAAAGCGGGCTAAAAGTGCCAATGATGTCTTCCAAAAACGACCCGTTACTTTTAGATTGGTGGGTCCTACTTACATCTAATTACGATCACATACGACAAAGAAGCCAATGCCCAATTGTCAGAAGCAAAAGCTACCATGTTAGCGGTCAAACTCATTAACACAAGAAGCCAATGCCCAATCATAGTGGACCTTCTCTCTATTTCTTTCTTCTTCTTCACCCCTTTTCTATTTTCTCGTGAAGAAGAAGAAATAAGTAACGAAAGAGAGAACCATAAATGTAAGCGGGACCCACCAATCTTATTTTCTGGTGTATAATTCCTATTTTAGTACCACACATATGACCCATAAATCTTTGGAAAAATGATATTAAGGTCCCAATTAAAAAAGATAACATCAGAAAAGTCTCAAAACTTGTCAATGGTAGCTCCTCCACTTACCAATGGTTGATTTTCAATCTGTCATTGACAAGTTATGAGACTTTTATAATATTGTTTTCCTTAGTTGAGACCTTGATGTCATTTTTCCTAAATCTTTTCTGATCCTTTGCCCTTAACGTATCTTGGAGACAAGACCCATTTCTTCTATCTTCTTTCAATTTTTTCAGTTCCAACTTTCAACAGTAAAACCAATCCTATTGGAGAAACATCTAAAACTCAAATGATACATAAATAAGTCAAATGGTTATCAAGTAGAGGAAGAAATCCTGATGAAAAACGAAATAATACAAAGAAGTACCAGCAAATAGAACTGATATAAGAATCCATCCAAACGATTGTGTTATATAAAGTTCTTGTAATACACACCCTAACTCTCTCCAAATTCTCCAAAAAATAAAATAAAATCTCATAATTAATTTGAAAGAATCTAAAGGCAGAGCAAGAAATACAAGGAATAATCATGGTTCACCCTGCTTCCGGATAGTACCACGTAGTGTGATGAGATGGTTCGAGCAGAGCGATCGTAGAGGATGAATTTGGTGCTTGTGGTTGGTTCCCTAATCAATCGAGCCAATGAGAGCTTCTTCTTTGAACATTTTTCCTAATCTTCTTCTTTGTCCCCCCATTCCTTAAGCCTAAATTGTGAATCATAAAAATTATCATTAAAAACAAAGAGATCAGTGAGCTTGTATCGTATTCTTGTTGGAGAGAGAGGGGAATGCATAGTGACTGGATGGGAAGGAGAGAACTAGAATAGATGCTAGTAGGACCCGCCAATACCCAAAGTAACAGGCCTTTGATTAAATCCACGACTGTGGCAATTTTGCCCCCTTTTTAAATCTTTATTGGCATTTTTGCACTCGAGAAAACATTATTGTGTCGGCGCACTTTCAGTAAAAGTTTGTTGTTAAATTTGTACCTTAACCCTCAATGAAATGAAACTTGAGGGTCTAAAACCTTTAGTTTAAAATTTGAGGGACCAAAACCAAAATGAAAGTAAACTTGAGGACCAAAGATTATGTTTACCTTTGATTTATTTTAATGAATATGATCTTTTGTGACTATTTTATATCAAAATCAACATTTTTTATATTTGTTTTAATTACTCAAGCATAGGTTTAGGGGTCTATAATCACGCCCTAAAACTTCTTGTTTTTGGATATCTACTTCTCTTTGATTCTTTGTCTCTCTCCCCTTTTTCTTCTCACTATTCCCCTTCCTCATTGTAAATCATAAAAATAAGTGTGATATTGATTCTTATAAATTCATCTGTTGATAGTGAACTGAATGCTTGCTTTGCAGTTAAAAAATAGTTAGTTAGTTTAATATATTTTCTCTAGTTATTGTTGCCACTAGCTAGGTCATGTCGCTTTGATCTATAGTTTATTCATTATATCTTTTATTCTCCAAACACATGTATCTTTCCAAATATGGACCTTATTTATAGTCCTATGTGTTTATATAACCAATGCCCATTTTCTATGATGCTTATATGATTTGCAGGGATGAGAGTGAAAAAGTGACAACTATTGTTCAAAATGTTTGTGATATATTGGACAAGAAAGACTTGTTTGTCACTGACCACCCAGTAGGAGTGGATAATCGTGTGCAAGAAGTGATCACAATGCTCCAAAACAATCAATTTGAAGATGTTGTTATGGCAGGGATATGGGGAATGGGCGGCATAGGCAAAACAACTATTGCCAAAGCGATTTATAATGAAATTGGTCGCAACTTTGAGAGTAGAAGCTACCTTTCAAAGATAAGAAAAGTTTGGGATCAAAAGAAGGGCCAAGTACACTTACAAAACCAACTTCTTTCTGAAATATGCAAGACAACAAAAATAAAGATAAATAGCATTGAATCAGGAAAAGTCACATTAAAGCATAGACTTCGCCATAAAAAGGCATTGGTTGTGCTTGATGATGTGGATAAGTTGGCTCAACTGCATGCTTTAGTTGGGAGTCATGATTGGTTTAAACGAGGAAGTATAATAATCATCACAACTAGAAATAAACGTCTACTTATTCAAAAGGGTTGTTGTGTTTACAAAATGAAGAATTTGGATGAAAGGGAATCTATTGAGCTTTTTAGTTGGCATGCATTTAAACAGGAAAGTCCTAAAGAAGGCTTCAATGAACTTTCAAGAAATATAGTTGCATACTCTGGGGGACTTCCATTAGCTCTTGAAGTCCTCGGCTCCTATTTATTTGATTGTGAAAGAGAAGTGTGGAAGAGTGCATTGGAGAAACTTAAAAAAATTCCTGATAACAAGATACAAAAGAAGCTAAAAATAAGCTTTGATGGTTTAAGTGATCCATTGGTGAAAGAAACATTCCTTGATATATCTTGCTTCTTTATTGGGATGGACAAAGATGATGTGACACAAATATTAAATAGTTGTGGATTTTTTGCTAACATGGGAATCAAAACCCTTATAGAGCGGAGCCTTGTAACCATTGATGAGAAGAACAAGTTTGGTATGCATGATTTGCTGCGGGACATGGGAAGAGAAATTATCCGTGAACAATCTCCAAATGTGCTTGGGGAGAGAAGTAGGTTATGGTGTCATGACGATGCACTTGTTGTATTATCAGAACACATGGTAGGAACTTTTTTATCCAGCATTTTTTTTTTCATAGTAATATAGATTGCAAGAAGCACAAATGAGCATTGATTAATTGATCTTATAAACCATTTGTTTGTATTTTGTTGTATGCATTTTAAAACTCATATTATAGTCTCTTATTTTGCCTTTCAGCAAATAAAATAAAGCAAATACACACTCCAATGTGAATATGCTTTTTTATTTTTACAGGGAACAGAAGCTATTGAAGGATTGTCTTTAAATTTGTCACAAAGTGAAAAAATGCATTTTGAGACAGAGGAATTTAAGATGATGAAAAGACTCAGATTACTTCATCTTGAAGATGTACAACTTAGAGGAGACTATAAATACATTAGTAGGGATCTCAGATGGCTATGTTGGCATGGCTTTCCCTTGACATATATTCCTGGCAACTTTTATCAAGAGGAATTAGTTGCGATTGACTTGAAATACAGCTGCCTTGAACAAGTGTGGAAAGAACCCCGGGTACGTAATTTTATACTTAGTTTGTTGGGTTCTTGAGCCATAAGTACCAAAAACCTTAGTTTAATTTTGATAGTATTATATTTAAAAAATGGAATAGAAGAAGGATAGTTAATTTTCATCAGATTTTACAGCCTCCATGATAGATCTTTATTTTAGATTTCTTTCGTAGCTTCTGAATGTATTTTCCCTGGCTACTATTGAAGGAAAAAGCTACTAGTTTTTTTTTTTTTTTGAATTCACATATGCTTTATATATCTTGCTATAGATCTACATGGTACACCATTATATTGAATTATGTGTTGTACCTTCTCCAAATGAAGTATTTGATCCTAATTTTTCCCTTCAGGAGTTAATTTTCAATTGATTGAAAACAATGCCTTCACTCAAGAGTTTCAGTTTAGATGAAGGATTTTACATATAATCATTTCAACCTACTTCAGTAATTATTTTTTAAGATGTTCATCTAATTTCCCTTTGAAATTAAATGTTTTCATTGTAGTTATTGAAGAGGCTGAAAATCCTCAATCTCAGCCACTCTCCTAACTTGGTTCGAACTCCCGATTTTTCAAAACTACCTAACCTTGAAAAGCTTATCCTCAAAGATTGTCCAAGTTTGTCCGAGATAGATGATTCTATTGGGTTTCTTGATAAACTTCTTCTACTAGATTTGGAGGATTGCATTGGCCTTCAAAGTCTCCCAAGAAGCATTTATAGATTACGATGCTTGAAAATTCTCATTCTTTCTGGTTGTGTGAATGTTGAAAAGCTAGAGGAGGACATAGAGCAAATGGAATCATTGACAACTCTAATTGCTCCTACAATAAAACAAGTGCCCTTTTCTTTAGTGAGATTAAAAAGCATTTTACATCTATCTATTTGCGGTCATGAAGGATTACCACATCATGTGATTCCTTCTCTCTTTCGGTCTTGGATGTCCCCAACAAAGAGTCCGCTACCTCTTAGTTTGATACGTACGGGCATGCCATCGTCAATTTTGAGGAAGATGCTAAACGGTATCCGTGGTCTTCCTTCCACAATCACTCGAAGTCAATCAAAGAAACAAAATCTTTTGTTAGATAAAGGAATGAAGAAATTTGATTCCATTTGTGCCACAAATTGTATGGACATCTCGAGGCTTGAAGATTGCTTGGGGCATCGTTTTATTCAAATTGGAAAGAATACTGAAGTCTTCCATACACTTTCAGAAATTGTTTCACAGGTTGTCTTTCTAATTGGATTCTTTTTTATTTCTTGAAAAAGATTTCTGCATGAATATTAAATTATTAAATAAGAGGTTTTGTCTATGTTATTGTGCAGGGGTTGAATCTCACAAATTATAGTGATGATTGTATTCTCCCTGGTGACAATTACCCCTATTGGCTTACATTCAAGGGTGAAGGAGCTTCTGTAAAATTTAAAGTGCCTCCAATTATAGGTTGTGATCATTTGAAAGGGATGGCTGTTTGTTGTGTATATTTCCCCTCAAGTGATTTGGATAACCAAGCATGTGAATCTTGTATAATTAGCTTCATGATCATAAATTATACAAAGACTACCACTCTCTACAAGGACGGAGACAAAATAGCTTCCTTAAAAGAAGCAGAGAGGAAGGAAATAATATCAAATCTCGAATCTAATGATCAAGTAGAGGTGATAGCAGTTGTAAGGAATGGACTCACTTTGAAGAAAATTGGTGTCTACTTGATTTATAATGAGTCATTTGATGAACAGATGCAGCCTTCAACATCTGGTACCAAACACCAGTGTGAGGAGGAGTAAGGGATGCATAAATCTATTAGATCAAGAAAGGCCATGAAGATTTAAAAGTTGGAAACTTTTTTCCATTTTGAGTTACAGCATTTTTTATGAAGTCCATATATTTCGCTTCATAATTAAAATAGATCTATTTACAAGGTTGTACATCAATGTTTGTATTGTCCGTTTGTGGCTATTATTTACAGATAATATGGTGTGATTTCCCTTTTACTTCTTTCTTCCTCTTCCATGGGTCACTGTTTGGCAAAAAAAAAAAAAAAATTGTGGAAAAATATATAAAATAACCAAATATAGTAATGAAAATTTAGACTAAATTAAGAAATTCAATCAAATGATATTTCATTGAACTTTTATTAGTAATAGTCAGATCAAAAGCAAGAAACATTTATGGAATTGTTGGTTGTAAAATCCCAAATTTTTGAATTTAGAAATTAAAAATAATATATGAAATTAAGGAATTTTTATCAATTATCCAATATTTGCAAGTGATTGAGATAAGTACCTAATCGCAAATAAGGACCTTGAGGGACCAAGTGAGATATTTTATTGGGCCTCACAACCACCCCAATACATCTTTTTATTTTATTTTGACAGTTGTTGGTCAATTTCCTTGATGGCAAGTGAACCAGTCGAACAAGTAATAAACACTAAGTAGAGTATCGTCCCACAGAGACTGGATACCAAATGAGGACACCGAATTGCAGAACAGTTGTGTTTAAGAGGAGAATAAGTTTGATTTGATTGGGAGTTTTATAGCTATACTAATGAACAAAAAAAATAAACAGAGCGTCATAGTCGTGAGAAGAATTCAGTAAGAGAATAGGCTGAGTTCGGAATCATCCTTAAGCTTATCAATCCCCCAGTTGCTTTGCACATTGCTATAGCGTCTATACTGCACAGCTTCCGCAATGCTACAACATAGCTACTAGTAACAACGCTATTCAGTTAACCCACCACTATAATCTATCGAAGCTTCCATGTCCGACACATATAATACTAACTTTACTCCTACCATATGCCTATGGCAATTTTCTAGTTAGATCTGCATTACAAAACAAGGTTTATGCTAATGAGCGGTAGACACATTCTTGAAGCCTACAATAATAGGTCAAGCCTTGCACCAGCCTGCCTAGCAATCACTATTTCTCAGAGGTCTAACCTCAACTCCTTTCCAGTAAGCCGAGGCCACAAATCTCACCCTTAGCTTCCGCTAATTGACAAGGTAATTAAATCACTGATAAGCAAACTGAATTTATTGAATTAAGAACTAGCAACTGGGTTCATTCCAAACTTAAGAAATCATCCTCGCCTAGCAAATTTAGTTCATGACTGACGAAGGAAACGCAAAACAGATAACAACAAAATGACCCATGATCAAAAGATTAAAATGAAAGAAAAACAAAAAGCTTGACGAAGTTTTGACGGCGTGGAAGAAGCCCTGTCACGTCACCATTCCACGTCTTCTTCTCTCCGCCTTACTACAAGGAAGGATGCTGGGTTCTCCTGGAGTTTCTCGTGCCTTGTGAATTCTCTCTCTCTTCTCGAGTCCGGCTGTACGAATAGGAATAGACTCACAGCGACTCGACCTCCTCTTTAGGGTTGGCTTGCTGATGAGCACAATTTATGCCATATTTTCCCTATATTTCATGATTGAATTGTATGGTAAATATAAGCTTAATTGTAAACAATCCAAGCAAAAAGGCATATATTCATGATATAGGGAACTGAAGGATAGAAACCATTTACATCCTAAACATGTGCTAAGAAAGGAGCAATTTACATGGTTTTTAAGAAAGAATGTATAGCAAAGCGATACTATGCTACAAAGATTTTGACAAAGAACTCGAAATGCAATAAAAGGTATCACGAAAGCTATAGCAAAGTAAAGGACGCAATGTTATGCGGCATATTTTCTGACCTTTTTATCTAGATAATTTCAGGAATAAAGAAGGTCGAGAACGACAGATAGATTGTTGATGTAATAAAATAGAATATGCGGAGGATCAAAACTGAAAGATTTGAAGAATCCCGCAGGATCAGTAGAATCAATCTACTAAGGACAGAAGATGCGATGGACCTCGATAGATTTGGAAAGCCCAGCTCGCTGGAACTTGCGCCATAAGAAAGGCTGATTATAAAAGGAAACAGGAAGACAACCCTAGAAGTTGTTCCAGCAACAGGCAAGACAAGAGAGGTATGAGACCACAAAGCCCTTGTATTCCTACAAGTTGGCTGAAGGTGCATCAGTTAGTCCTCATGTGTTAAAAATGAAAGGCTACATTGATCGCCTTGAGAGGCTTGGATTCCCCATGTCCCAGGAGTTAGCTACATATATGATCTTGAACTCACTCCCGGAAAGTTATGACCAGTTTGTCATGAACTATAATATGAACAACATGGAGAAATCAATTTCTGAATTGCATGGGATGCTCAAAATAGCTGAGTAGAGCATTAAGAAGAAGACCAGTACTATTTTGATGGTTCAGAAAGGAAAGGGTATAAAAAGAAAGGCAAGGGCAAAAGAAAGGGTAAAGGCTCAGCTGGTAAGACCAATGAGTCAAATATGCCCGAATCTAACCCTGCAGCCAAGAAGGCAAAGCCTCCAAAGGATGGGGTCTGCTACTTCTGCAATGAACCTGGTCATTAGAAGAGGAATTGCAAACTCTATCAAGAAGATCTGAAAAGGAACAAGAAGGATAGCGGGGTTATCGCTTCAGGTATCTATGTCATAGATATTCACTTTTCTACTTGCTCAACATGGGTATTAGATACTGCATGTGGATCTCACATTTGTGTAAATGTGCAGGGTCTCAAGGATAGTAGAAAATTGAAGAAGGGCGAAGTTGACCTACGAGTTGGAAAACGAGCAAGAGTTGCTGCTTTAGCCGTAGGCACTTATGAATTAGTTCGACACAGTGGGCTTTTGTTAATTTTGAACAATTGCTTTTATGTTCATGCTTTGTGTAGTAACATTATTTCGCTTTCTTATTTGGATAAGGAAGGTTATACTTCCATTATTAGGAATCGTAAATGTTCAATTTATCATAATGACATTTTTTATGCTCATGGTGATTTCAATGCTGCTCATTATGTACTTAATTTAGAACATCCTAAAAATGGACATATCTATGACATAACTACTAAAAGGATCAAGTCAAATGATTTGAATCCAACCTACTTATGACATTGTCGTCTAGGCCATATAAATGAGAAACGCATTTCGAAACTCCATAAAGATGGATTTCTTAATTCATTTGATTTTGAATTATTTGATACATGTGAGTCTTGTTATTGGGAAAGATAACAAAGGCACCTTTTACTGGGCATAGTGAGAGGGCCATTGATTTGTTGGGCCTCATACATACTGATGTGTGTGGACCAATGAACACATCTGCCAGAGGAGGTCATTTGTACTTTATTACATTTATAGACGATTTTAGTAGGTATGGGTATATCTACCTAATGAAAGATAAGTTTGAATCTTTTGAAATGTTCAAAATATTCCAAAATGAAGTGCGAAATCAGCTTGGCAAAACAATTAAGGCACTTCGATTTGATTGGGGTGATGAATATTTGAGCCAAGAGTTCCTTGACCATCTTAGAAGTTGTGGGATCATCTCTCAACTAGCTCTTCCAGGTACACCTCAATTAAATGGTGTTTCTGAGCGAAGGAATCAAACTCTATTAGATATGTTTCGATCTATGATGAGTCAAATAGATCTTCCACCTTCCTTTTGGGGCCATGCCCTAGAAACAGCTGTGTTCACACTAAATCCTGTTCCATCAAAGGCAGTTGAAAAGACACCATATAAGATATGGACTGGGAAGAAACCTAGTTTGTCATTTCTTAAAGTTTGGGGATGTGAGGTTTACGTTAAACACCAAGCCTCTGATCAATTATCATCCAGATCCTCAAAATGCCTTTTCGTGGGGTATCCTAAGGAAAATAAAGGATACTATGTCTACAATCCTACCGATCACAAAGTGTTTGTTATCCGGAATGGTATCTTTCTTAAGAAAGAGTTTATCTCCAAAAGAACTAGTGGGAGTAAGGTGTACCTCGAAGAAGTTTGAGATCCACAAGACAACATAGAACCACATGTGGAAAATGGAGAAGACTCATAACAGGTTGTTGAGCCTACTCAAGTAACACAAGGCCTACGAAGGTCCGATAGATCATGACTACAGCCTTAGAGAAATGGATTTATGATTACTGGAAGTCGTGATGTTTTGCTCATTGAGCATAATGAGCCAACTACCTATCGAGAAGCCGTGGTGGGACCAAACTGTGAAAATGGCTAAATGCCAGGAAGTCTGAAATGCAATCTATGTACGACAATAAGGTATAAACCTTAGTCGATCCACCTGAAGGTGTAAAAACCATTGGATGCAAGTGGGTTTTCAAAGAGAAAACTGACATGGATGGCAAAGTAAATGTCTTCAAGGCATGGCTGGTTGTAAAAGGGTTCACTCAGACTCATGTATTGACTATGATGAAACCTTTTTCCCATTTGCCATGGCCAAATCATTAAGAATCCTTCTTGCCACTGCATCATATTATGACTATGAAATTTGGCAGATGGACGTCAAAATAGCCTTCCTTAATGGAAAGCTCCTTGAGGATGTGTACATGACACAACCTAAGGATTTTGTGCATCCAAAGGACTCTGGTAGAGTATGTAAGCTTCAAAGATCCATTTATAGATTGAAGCAAGCATCTCGGAGCTGGAATCATCATTTTGATGAAGTAGTCAAAGAGTTTGGATTCATTCAAAACATCGATGAACCTTGTGTTTACAAGAAGGTTAGTGGGAGCACAATTGTATTTCTAGTGCTTTAGTTGATGACATCCTACTCATTGGGAATGACATTCCTACCTTGCAGAGTGTCAAGTCTCAGTAAGGATCTGTGTCCTAGTACACAAGATCAAAGAGACCGCATGAGTAAGATTTCGTATGTCTCCGCCATTGGATCTCTCATGTATGCCATGTTATGTACTCGACCGGATGTTTCATTTTCCTTGAGTATGACCAGCAGATATCAACAAGATCCCGGTGAGGGTCACTGGACCGCTATCAAGAATATCCTGAAGTACTTAAGAAGGACAAAGGATTTATTCTTGGTATATGGTGGTTTGGGTGATGAGCTCTGTGAACTGGTTACATAGATGCGAGTTTCCAAACTGACCAAGATGATCTAAGATGGAAATAAAGATGTGTATTCCTTTTGAATGGTGGTGCGATAAGCTGGAAGAACTCTAAGCAAAGCACTGTAGCTGAATCTGCAATAGAAGTTGAGTATATAGCAGCATCGGATGCAGCTAAGGAAGCCGTTTGGATCAAAAAGTTCATCACTGAACTAGGAGTGGTTCCTACCATCTCAAATCCAATAGACTTGTTCTGTGACAATAGTGGCGTTATTGCATAGACCAAGGAGTATAGGTCACATCAAAAGACCAAGCATATACTCAGGCAATTTCATCTTATCAAAGAAATCAATAATAGAGGTGAACACGAGATATGAAGAGTACCAGGAGAAGACAATGTTTCTGATCCTCTTACTAAGCCGCTTTCACAAGTGAAACATGAGCATCATGTTAGGACAATGGGAATTACAGTAATTAATGATTGCACCTATGGGCAAGTCATTGTACTTTAAACATTTATATCATTTAAAGTATTCTCCATTTAGTTATCATTTCATATGATTTCAGCTCCAAAATTGACTGCCATCTTCTCCTAATTTTCCCTTCATGTCTTCATAACAATTGTAGCTCTTCAAATCATCTGAAATATGAAACAAGAATGAGGCTAATCCGATGTCTGGTTCAAGAGTTATGGTAAAAATAGTGAAGCAATGTAAAACTGGAATTTTATTATTAGAAATGGCTAAAATCTAATCAAAGGCCCAAAGCCCAAATAAGAATAAAAGACATTACTTATTAACTAAAGAGTCCTAATTATTAATCAAGAGTACTAAAGAAGTGTATGAAATATTCCATTATCAGTGGGACCCAAACCACCTTCCAAAAACAAGTATTTCTACTATTATCTAAAAAAATAGAACTATTTTAGATTTTTTATGAATGTTTAATTATATTTCGGAAAAATGGTGCGTTTTCATTTTCACTTAGAGAACTAAATCTTTGAAAAATCATTAAAAAAAAAAAGTAGCTCCATTTTTCATCCATAAAGTATCAAAATGTCACTAATTTTTAAGGAGAATCTAATGGTCAAAAAACATTAAAAAAACATTTGGAAAATGCCCAAAATTAAAGCACAACTAAGAAGGGCAGCTGACACCCCAGATCAATTGTGTGTTTGTGTATTCACACTTCAGAGCACTACACTTACTTCCATAAGAAATGTATTTTACTTCCCTAAAAAATGTTCATTTTTCAAAAAGAGTAAAAAAAATAAAATAAATAAAGACGATGACTTTTTTGTAATTCTATTGAGGAATTGACATATTAGGCATACCCTTAACAAAAACAAACATCAAAATTATACTTTTAGCATCCTAACCAAAAAAGAGAAGCCAAAAGAAGAGGATTTTGACGCCGCTTACGGTGTCCCAACTTAAAGTTGGGACGTCTAAAGTCCAATTTAGGTATAAATTAGGACGCCAAAAAGTGTCCTAATTTGTATGTTGTGGTTTCTCGACTTTAGGCATTCGTTCACTGCTCTGTCCCTCCTCTCTTACTCTGGTGGACCTCCATGGTCGTGAAGGTCTCCTAAACCTCAGAAGTTTCATGTGCTCTGGTCGCCCGGACACGCTATCGTCGCCTTGGACCCCGCTGCCATCACCGTGGACACCGTCAGTGCTATCGTCAGGTATCTTCCTCATCCCATTTTGTCTTCATATTCCAAATACGGATGCATCCCCCTCTCCTATGAACCAAGTGCATTTATTTATCACATAGCCCTTAGGATATATATGTGAATCAGCAGATTTTTTGCCCCAGAGGAATTTAGTCTATCTATATGTGATGAATAAAAGGTTGAAATTTCTAATCATGGAAACTTGGATCCTAGAATATCCTTCTGCCCATATTTTCTTAACTTGCTTTGTCCATTTAGGAAGGTTTTTCTCTTGGATAATGTTGGTACTGGCAGTGATTGTTAGCATGGTTGGAGTCATTGGCAATATCTATAGCATCAAGAGTAAATCCGACTGAATCTTCGTTCATGGTAGCTCTAGCCACAAACAGGCAAAATTATGGCAGTTTTACACGAAATGCTTAGGCAAGAAAGGTGACTCTTGTTCATTGTTGGCTCTGGTTCAAAATGGATTTAATTTGTAGAAGATAAGTGTTGACAAGACCCTTCAGGCTTAGCAATTTGAGACACATACTTGTCCCCCAACCTAGTGGCGGATCAAGGAAATTAATGAAGGGTGCACACTAGTGGCGGAGCTAGGATTTTTTGTTTGTGTCTGCAATGAGTAGATTTCATTTTGAGTAAGGGTGGTATACTTGGGACTTGTCCAAAACTTGCCCGAGCAAGTCCATGGGCAAACCACCCAAGTCGTCCCGATCTTTTTTTTAAAGGAAAGTTTTAAATGCATTAAAAAACAAAAGAATATAAACAAGAAAAGAAAAGAATATAAAAAATATATATTCATGAAATCAAGTGAATACCGATGATGCAATAGGAGAGGCAATTATTTTACAAGCCTCTCATTTAGAAAAGCAAGGCTAAGTCCAGTTGGAAATGCAGCTACATAAATTGCAATGAAGGGTGGGCACTTTGAATAAGGTCAAATACATGTATTTTAAAAACAAAAGTATATTACAATAAAAATAAGGGTTAAATATCATTTTTCCCACGAAAGTATTGGCTAGGGGCATTCAACACCGGAAGTTTTTTGGTATCATTTTTGCCCGAAAGTTTACAAAAAGGAGCAAATATGCCCCGAAGTTTTTTTAGGAGCAAAATTTGCGTCGGAAGTTTTTTTAATGAGCAAATTTTTGTAAACTTCTGAAGCAAAAATGATACCAAAAATGATCAATTCAAGGGTCAAGATCAACCGATGGGCAAGATTGCTATATTTGTAAACTTCCAGGGCAAAAATGATATCAAAAAACGTTCCGGTGTCTTGGGTGCTCCAAAACCAAAACTTTCATGGCAAAATTGGTATTTATCCTTAAAAATAATTACAATGTCATCCTTCTAGGCTTTATTTTTGGAATTCCATTATAATTGCCTTATTATCAATGTTATGAAATACATCATAATTTTAATTCCCTTTTATAATTTTTTTTTTTTTTTTTTTTTTTTTAAAAACCATCATAATTCAAGGGTGGGCACTTTCCCCCTTTTCTATAACCCGCGTCCGCCCTTGCCCCCACCCCCAAAACCTCCTTCATGATAAGAGATGCACATAGAGGCTTCTAAAGGTTTAATCTTTATCATTATTAGTATTCTTTTTTTACTCATTCATTTGGAAATCATTTTATACTTTAGGTACTTTTGATAGGTGAGCTTATTCAGAACCAGAAGTATCTATTGCAAACTAGTTTTCAGTTGGCATATCTACAATTTAAATATAATAATTAGTCCTTTATGCTAGTCTTATTCTCATGATCATTCTTTCACATAAGAATGGTTTTGTACCTATTGTAATTTGTAAGAGTATTGCTACGTTTAACATAAACTACGAGATTCTTTCCATTTATGGCTGAAAATATATGTCGATTTACCTTTTGGCCCTGAGAAAATATGTTGATTTATGATTACCCTTTTCAAGAATGATGCTTCTTTGCGAATCTCTATTGACAAAGTATTTGAATAACATACAATTTTCTTTAATCATGGTCAAATGGTTGAACTGGGAACCATTTTGAGTTTACATTAACTTTCTTTGTTATCCTTCATTTAAAATACTGACAGTAAATAGTGTATATATGAAACTGAATACCACATAATTTCACTTTAGTCCCTACTTCTTCCTTCCTTGTTGATATGCTTTCCAAAAATAACAATAGTTTTAGATATATGAACTGTCAAGCAGGTCCTTACACTACTACAAAATAGGGATACTGAGTCCTATTTTTTGTACTTTTGACGTCCTTTTCCTACGGGACGTATATCTGGGGGGCACCGTAGGGAAAACTTAAGGAGTCATATTTTAAAATTAGACACCTAACATAAGGCGTCTAAGTTTCCATAACTTAGACTCCTTAAGTCATGACAATTACGCTCTCAGATCTCACTTAAGGAGTCTAATAGTCGGAATTAGAGTCCTTAAGTCATGACTTAAGGACTCTAATTCCATTACTTAGACTCCTTAAGTCTCACTTTAGCAGTCTAATTATAAGAATTAGACTCCTTAAGTGTTCTTTTAAAAAAAAATAATAATAATTGCTTCGTATATTCACTATCCCACAATTTCTTACAAAAAAACATCCTTACATAAACAATCACCAGAATGTGATAATTGTATACAACACCTAGCTATGTGCTAAAAGGTTAGCTCAGCTAACCTTATACATAAACAGAATACATGCACCTTTATATAACAAATATCCCAAGATACATAGTTCATGATGAGTTGGACATAGAGGTAGCAAAGTAGTAACAACAAACTTGGCTAACTTCAAATCATTTCAACCAATTAGCTCTAACTAATTCAAGTGGTAACTACTACTACTTCTATGTACAACAATCACCACAAGGTGTCAAAATGTTGTCTAGCTACCTGCTACTAGTCAAGTAATATAAGGACTAACTTCATTCATCTATGTGTTGCAGAAGAACAAAGTGTCAAAATGTTGTCTACCTACTTGCTACTAATCAAGCAATATGAAGACTAACTTCATTCATCTATGTGTTGCAGAAGATATCCAGCCAACAGGTTTCGAACCAAATCGATTTCTTCATTTGAGTAGGCATCCTTAGTACCAAAAATCTGTAAAATAGAAAATAAGGTATAAGTTAAATCAATCAAGTGAATGAATTAATTACACAACTAAAGTACAACTTCAAAAAATATTATCATTTGAGAATGAAGGAAAAAGTACCTCCTCAAAATCTGAAGTACATTCGCTCTGAATGATGGAGTACATGTAGAGCATAACGTAGTATCCACACTCCCAACCCCCTGGTTGTCGAGGGCACTATAAATCAAAAGCAAACAGTTACTTAAATTCCTTTTTAATGAATATAGGCATATCGAATTCCACTGTCAATGAACCCCAATAGCAAACAATTACCATTCAAGTAAGCAAGTTATGCTTTACCATTAAAAATCAACAAATAGCATTACCAAAACTTTCATGTAATTAATAACATGCATATAAAACATGCAATTGTCAATCATGGCCATGAAAAAATTCAAGAAAAAATTCAACATGTTCAAGATAAAATAGTCATTCAACTCATGGCAAGCTAAGAAGCATAACAAAACATAGACACAATTTAGATACAAGAGGTAAACTTGCTACCTTGAAACTTTAACTTCTTTCTCCTGCTTTGAATTCCTCCATACTTGAAGCTTTATTGTTCAAGCTTATAGTTCAACTTTCACATTGTCCAGTGGCCCTAATTAAATATCACACATCTATTGCTAGTTCATTAGGACCCTTGAAATCATTGACATCTTAAAACTACTCTTACTTGCCAATTAAACGTCAACTTTACACTTTCAATTTCATAGACTTAAAAAATTAATCTAACATGTTTCTTCCCCAATAATGTTCATGTATAATAATTGTAACCTAAAATTAATCAAAAGTTTACGTCAACCATACTAATTAGTAACTACATCAAGTATAATAATTGCAACCTATAAAATAATACAATACTAACAACTCTCATGAATTGAAAGTAATCACAAATGCTACTTATAATTATGTCACATTAGCTCTCAGGCTAGTTTTTCAAAGAAAGCAAGCAGAGGAAAATGGCTCACGTGATGTCTTGGCACTATATTTAATTGTTCAATTCCTGTCAATAAAATCATAGAAAATTCATAATGACACGTGTATCAATGAGAAGAAAATGAGGTTGAAACATTATATGAGAGAATTGAGAAGATACAAAACATTCACATTTAGGAGCTCTTTTTTTCTATTTCCTTTTTGGAATTTTTAACGTTGCTATTTTCCTCTTGAGAGCAATTGTTGCATGCAATGCAATAATACATTATAGCAAAACTAGATCAATGCAACCAATATGCCAAAGGTGTAATCATTTTTAACAGCCACCACAAATTCCGACAATGAAATCTTAAAACGGCTAAAAGTTTCACAAACACTGGCATGCCTTTGAGCGTTATGAGTAAACCTAGTTTGTCCCACATCCATCTCACCGAAGTAAAAAATCAATAGCAAATTATGATTAAGTCCGAGTGTAGCACCAACCAATTAACAAGGAAGTGGGGAACTATGCTTATAGATCAAACGACTTTTAAGTAAATGAAAGGGGAACCACATGTCTATGTTAATTTTCTTCTGCAAAGATAAGGGGCAAAAAGTTCTCATGAGAGCTCATGCTTATCTCAACAAGTCCACTGATTACAATAATTTAATCATCTAATTTGGTTAAGCTTGTCATTTTCCATAGCTAAAATGCTGGCAGAATCAAGGATCACAGGTATGCACAAGATCTAATCAATATAAAAGCATTAATCAAACAAGGGATTACTTTTTCAGCTAGAATTAATCACCCCAACATTACTGTTTCTGCTTCAATGATTACTTCTTTTGTGAGGTTCGAGTCTTGCTTTACATTTTTAAACTTTTCAGCGAAAAGTAGTCACCAAGCTTTGTGCTAGTGGACTGACAGACCAATTTGAATTTTTTGTGTGTGGCCTTCTTTGAGAGGCAATATTTCAACCTAATCAGACAATAACAATACCTATAAAGTGGTTAGAGGTTGGTGAGGCTTAGTGGAATTAGAAGGGGTAGAAGATGGTCTACCAGGAGTCTCATTCTTACCAATATTGGAAGACTAAGATAGGTCAATACTTGAAGTTTGCTCTTCCTCCATGCCTACAACAAAATGAAAAGCAAGTACTCATCAATTAAGCAAACAACAATTAAAGCCATGGCAATATTGATAACCAATGTATTCAAAATCTAAAGTTGGCAAGAATACCAATGGGTTTATTTTAGTTCATTATTCAAGAGACTAAAACTGCCAAACTGAAAGGAAACACAAGGGGATTGGGTTTTGTATTAGAGTTAGCACCTAACAAATTTGGTCCCGGTTTTTATCTTTATAATGCAGGGATTAATTCCAAACAGCTGAACTTAAAGCATAGAACAGCTAAATGCAATTCTTTGTGCTTACATTTTTGCTAAACACACACACTCGCTTCTAGATACCATTTATATTTCCAAATTAAAAGGGTATTAGATCCAATGTTTAATATTGTCTTACAATATTAGATCCAATTAAAATGCATAAAACTTTTTTAAGTTAAAAAGGCAGTCATAACAGAGGATGGCAAAGGGTTTGAGTGATACAATAATATAGATATCCCACTTTAAATAAACATGCTTTGGTTCTCATTCCAGACATGACAATATTGATATATAAGAAAAAATTAATGAGAGATGAGATCAGCATCCATCAATAATGACAGCAAAGAATTTCTAACAATCCAGATGCAAGTATATTGACCCACAACAAAGAGAGATACATAAGCTCAAAACAGTGGCAACTTCCACACAAATTCCATAGAAAATTCCCAATGACAAATCGAAGTATATCAGTAACAAAAATCTCAGCACACAATCCAGTTCTCAATCCACTTCAGTGAAACACTCGTTCTTGCATTGGGCAGTTTTAGCAAACCCAATTCTTAATCATAAGCTTCAAACAAAGTTTAAGGATAAAACTTCATTATGCTTTCTTAGCTAAGGTCCTTGATACCTAAAGATAAACCTCCTCGTTTTTTTTTTGACCAAAACATAAATTTTTACCACCTAGTATCCCAAACTAACTATAAAACTTCCTAATTAATTAACCAAACTTTTCTAATTAATTGACTTTTATTGTGGTGATTTTAATACTATAAAAGAAATAACTAATTATAACTACATGTAGTAATTCCCTAAGCAACAACCACATGTAGCTGTTACAAACACCGCTACCCAACCAAACGAGAGAATGGCCCATTGGTTTGATTTTCAACATGAGAAACAGAATGCAATAAGTTAACTACTGCAAAAATTTACATTCAAGAGTTAAAGCCACTCACTGATTGCATTAGTGGGGAACCCCCACACTTAAACACAAAACCAAGGTAAAACTAATGCTCAATAAATTTCCAAGGTGTGGAATAAAATAGTTTTACACTTAGGCTTGTAATATGGCTTAGAAAAGAATGAGTCAAGAAGGCACAAAGGGGCTAGCAATGGAAATATAATGCAAGGGAAAGACTATTTGACCAAAGTGGGAAATTGAAAGAAAGAGAACAAGCTTCCATCATACTTATGCACGTAAGTGAAAAATGTAGTTACAAAATGAAAAGGAGCAAGTTCTAGAGAACACAAATCATGAGCAGATGCAAACATGAAAGAAAGAATAGTAAAAGATGGATTCCATTCATGCAAGCCTAAAATCTCACAAGGTCAATACCAACTTAGGCAATCAACAACATCAAATCAACTACCAAGACATGTAATCGAAGAGTCAAGAATTGCGAGACCAAACCGAATGATCCAATAAAACCAGAATGTCCAAGTTCATGATATGTAGCAATCATAGAAAGAGAAACTGTATTTATTTTCAAAAAAACAAAGTAGAAAAAGGAAAACAAATAGAAGAAAGAGGGAGAAGAAAGAAGAATACTCCCCAAGGGGTTTATGGAGGGTAAGTGGCATCAATGAGGAGAATCTCTACTTCCTCAGGTTGCTGTTGTGACCCCTCATGAAATTGTTTGAGGCGATGCCCATTGACATTAAAGGTTCTTCCTGTAGGTGGATCACATAGCACAACAGCACCAAATGCAAAAATGTTAGTGATCATAAAAGGGTCATCCCATCTAGATCGAAGCTTACCTAGTATAAACTTCAAACGGGAGTTAAACAAAAGAATTTTCTGGCCCATAGAAAATTCATTCCTCAGGATATGCTTATCATGGAATGCCTTAGTGTTTTCCTTGTACAACCGTGAACTCTCATAGGCATCTAATGTCAGCTCATCTAACTCTTGCAACTGTAGCTTCCTCTCCATCCCAGACTTAGCCAAATCCATGTTACACTGCTTAATGGCCCAATAGCCTTGATGCTCCAACTCAACCGGAAGATGACATGCCTTACCAAAGACAAGCCGATAAGGAGACGTCCCAATCGAAGTCTTGTAGGTGGTGCGATATGCCCACAAAGCATCATATAGTCGCTTACTCCAATCTTTCCGGGTAGAGTTAACAGGCGTCTGAAGGATTTGCTTAATCTCTCTATTTGAGACTTCAGCTTGACCATTGGTCTGAGGATGATATGCTTGTTGGGATCCGTACACGCAGCAGAATAAAAAAACTTACAAATCCCATCGGAGGATTGTTCAACCGCGTTTAAATCAAGGTTCGTTAGAAACCATACCTATGCGAATTGGTGATCGTCTCTTTTGAATTTGATCATGTGGGCTACCTACTCGATCACTAGGAGCCGACTCTGTGAATTGCCTCCCTCTACCGGTATTCACACGAATAGCCTTGAATACGGATGACAGTGTGCTAGCGCCTTCAGTATTCTCCGTCTCTCCTTTTTCTCTCTAGGGTTTCTTACGGCTTCTCTAATTCATTCGTCATCTTAATACGACTAGATCAATATATATTTAAAGAGTTTCTAAAACCCTAATGAGCCATATTTAAATACTCAAAATTAATCTCATTAATCTTGAAATTTGAATTTGAATTAAAATAATATATTAATTAAATCTATCAAATAGATCTAATCTAATATATTCATTTAATCCGAATTATAAGCCTACTGATTTAATTTATCTCTATAAATTAAATCTAAGATATGATATCCTTTTATTTAATTAAATTTGAGATACTATATCTCAATTTAATTAAATCCGAGATACTCTTATCTTTATTCGAAAATTAAATATGAGATACAATATCTCAATTTATTATAGTTATTTAATTTATCAAATAAATTAAATACTATATATAACAATATTATTATCTATAAATAATATCATTATTATTTTTGAATAAATATAAATATACACGCACACACACACACACACACACACACACACACACACACATATATATCCATCCTAGATTAAATACAGTATTCATTAAATCTTAGACATATATAAGATTCAATGAATCTAAACACTTTTGCTCGTGTTGGGCTATTCTTGTGTGCGACCCTGCAGGCCTACATGAGATTGGCAACGGGCCATTGCTGTACTAGCCCACAAGTCGCAAGTGGCCTCTAGCAAGACATTGTGACTACCCAATTCATATGGGGATCGATGATATGATACAACCTATTGTACAACCATGTCACATCCCTTTTGTCATGCGATAATTTGGACTAGGATGAGGCATGGATAATGTCAACTTCTTGTTCTTAACCATTACTTTCTCGATTCTCGAGTAGTCTAATAGAAATGGAAACTCCTTTCCATCATAGTATGACCATACGTTTCTCAGACTCGCTCATCGAGGGGCCCAATATTATCTCTCTACAAATGTGAGAGACAAATTCCATCTTGACCATTCACATTCCTCTGCATGAAAACCACTGATCCCGATCCAAGCCTTTATCATCACCCGGTCAAAGGTGACTTTTGACTAGGTCAAAGATCAACGACTCATCATGTAGGAATCCATGATGATCTCAGGTTATAGGGCGTTGTGACGCGGTTATACATGAGATAAGCTTATGACTACATCCATGCAGCTTTCTCATAGTGGGTCGGTCCAGCACCTTGTACTCTTACAAGTGCCTATGACTTTGATTCGTATCTCCACACCTCATCAAAGTCATACTGGTCTTATTTCATCTTCGCTTCCGCGTAGATAACCGACCAGGGACATTCAGGATAATCTATAAGATATATCCGGGGATACAGTTATCACTATAAACATGCGAATGAAATGATAACTAAATGGAGAACAATGACTTGCCCTTAGGGCATAATTTCCAACAATGCTGTTGAGACCTTGTTTAGCACTCTATACTTGCATAACAAGGCACTCATTCTTCAGTTGCAAAAATGGGAACCTTGGTCACTGAAAATGGCTCTAGGAATGCCAAACCTACAAAAGGTGTTAGACCTAACAAAATCCACCACCATAGAAGAATCATTAATCCATGTGGCTTTCGCCTTAACCCATTTCGAGACATAATCAATAACCAGCAGTATGTAAGTATAACCATGAGAAACAGGAAATGGACCCATAAAATCAATACCCCAGACATCAAATATCTCACAAAACAGTATAGTTCTGGGGCATCTCATGCCTACGAGAAATACTCCCTGCCCTTTGACAGTTATCGCATGACTTATAGAACAAATGAGAATCATGAAATAGGAAGGCCAAAATAATCCACTGTCTAACACTTTCCTAGCAGTTCTTTGTGGTCCAAAGTGACCACCATAAGCAGAAGCATGAGCAAAATGCAATATAGAGTGAAACTCATGATCAGGCACACATCTCTTAACTACTTGGTCACTACAAAATTTCCACAGATAAGGGTCATCCCAAACATAATATTTAGACTCACTCCTTAATTTAAGGGTTTGGGCCCTAGTGGAATCTACAAGCAAACCCAGCTACCAAGTAGTTAACTAGATCAGCATACCATGGAAGCTTAGCTTGTAGCTGTAGAAGTTGCTCATCAGGGAAATCATCCCGAATAGAAGAGGGGTGAGAGGGAGAATGGGTGATGCGACTCAAGTGGGCAGCTACCCAGTTTTGTGCTCCACTTCTGTCTCGAATCTCAACATCAAAATCTTGGAGCAATAACATCCACTGGATAAGTTGTGGCTTAGCATCTACCTTTTTCAAAAGGAACTTTACAGCAGCATGGTCAGAGAAAACAATTACTCTATTAGCTAGAAAATATGACCTAAACTTATCAAAAGCAAATACAATAGCCAACAACTCCTTTTCAGTAGTGGTGTAATTAGACTGGATAGGATCCAAAGTCTTGGAGGCATATGCAATCACATGAGATGCTTTATCAACTATTCCAAAATAGCACCAACCGCATAGTTGGAAGCATCACACATCAACTCGAACGGGAGATACCAATCAGGGGGCTGGATCACTAGGGCTGTAGTCAAGCAACGCTTCAAGTGATCGAAGGCCGCCTTGCACTCGTCATCAAATACAATGTCAGTGTCCTTGTGCACAAGGTTGGACAAGAGTCGAGCAATCTTATTGAAATCCCGAATGAAACGTCGATAGAAACCTACATGACCAAGAAAGGAGCGAACTTCCCGCATAGATGCGGGGTAAGGCAAAGCAGTAATCACATCAATCTTAGCAGGGTCTACCTCAATCCCTTTCCTAGATACTATGTGTCCCAAGACTATACCCGACTCAACCATGAAGTGACACTTTTCATAATTCAGCACAAGATTAGACTCAATGCACCTATGCAAAAATCTAGACAGATTAGCTAAGCATGCATCAAAATCAGACCCATTTACAGTAAAATCATCCATAAAAACCTCCAGGCGGTCCTCTAGAGGCCAAAAGGAATCCTTCAGTAAGCGTATGTCCCAAAGGGGCATGTGAAGGTCGTCTTCTCCTGATCCTCAGGAGTGGGATATGGAAGTATCTGGAGTAGCCATCAAGGAAGCAGCAATGAGACTTACCAGCCAATCGCTCTAACATCTGATCAATGAAAGGCAGAGGTTAATGATCCTTGCGAGTGGCTTGGTTGAGTCTCCTTTAGTCGATGCAAACTCTCCAACTATTTTGAACTTGAATAGGAATGAGCTCATTCTTCTGATTGGCTACCACAGTGACTCCAAATTTTTTAGGAACCACCTGAACTGGGCTAACCCATTGGCTATCAGAAATGTGATAGATGATACCAGCTTGTAGAAGCTTAGTGACCTCCTTCTTCACCACATCGAGGATTAGGGGATTAAGGCGTCTCTGGGGTTGCCTCACCGGCTTAGCTTCCTCTTTCAACAGAATTTGATGCAGACACATGGAAGGACTGATGCCAACTATGTCAGCTAATGTCCACCCAATGGCTTTCTTATTCACCCTTAATATGCTTAGCAGCTTCTCTTCTTGATCAAGCATAAGATTATTTTCCACAATGACTGGCAATTGCTCATTCTCCTCCAGAAATGCATACTTCAGATGGTTTAGAAGGGATTTCAACTCTAGTTTGGGCAGTTGCTCAGTGGAGGGAAGAAGCTTGGGCATTTGTTGCAACAACTCTGATGTCATCACACTGGAAATGCCTGAAACTACATTCAAAGAAGTAAAAGAAAAACTGTGTCTATACAGCTCAATGTTAACATCAAAATGCAGATTAGGATGAAGCTTAAATTCAGAATGCAATTCATCAAAATCGGAATCAAGCATAGACTCAGGATGCTCTTCAGGATCAGGATGAAGCTCAAATTCAGAATCAACATCAGAATCCACAAGTAATGCAGAATCACTATGTGAGTCAGAATCACCAAATGAGAGAACACTCACAGATGAGAGAATCACTCACAGATGCAAAATCAGGATAATCAGCACACCAATTAGCAAGAACATCATCAATCACATCAATGCAGAAAACAGAATGCTCTTCCCTAAGATGTTTCATGACATCAAAGTTATTGAAGTTCACAGATATATCACCAAACTCCTTGGAAAGAGTACTAGAATGCACATCTATCTTGGGCCTAGCTATTTTCATGAAAGGCCTCCCTAGAATGATTGGTGACCTACTACTAGGAGACTCATCCTCCATATCTAAGATGTAAAAATCAGCAGGAAATATCAAGTTACTAACTTTGAATAATACATCTTCAACTAAACCAAAAGGATGAGCACTACTCCTATTAACTAACTGAACAACAACACAAGTAGGACACAAGGGACCAAGACCAAGAGATTTATAAGCAGATGTAGGCATGACATTAATAGAAACACCTAAATCTAGCATGCAATCATCAAATCTATAATTATGAATAAGGCAAGGGATAGAAAACGTCCTTGGATGTTTGCACTTACAAGGCATGGTAGGCTGGATGAGTGCTGATACATTCTGGTTCAAACTCACTCGTTCATTCCCCTTTAGTCACCTCTTATTGGTACACAACTCCTTCAGAAACTTGGCATACTTTGGAATTTGTTTGACTGCATCTCAGAGAGGAATGTTGATCTCTACCCTTCTGAATGTCTCTAGTATATCCTTCTCTTGTGCTTTTTCTGCCAACCTCTTAGATTGAACAGCTCTCTGAGGGAAAGGAAGAGGAATGGGAATGTCTTCCTCTTCACCTTGCTGCACTACCTACCTTTTTATTTTTAGAGTCAATCTTCACATTTTCTAACTCTTTTTCTGATGTGGAAGTCACATCTGCAGTTGGTTTAAGTTGCTCCAATTGTTTACCAGACTGTAGTGAGATGGAACTCACATTCCCCTTAGTGAAGGAAGAGCGTTGGATCCCTGAGGTTGTAGCTGGTTCAGTGATGTGGCCAATTGGCCAATCTAAGTTTGCAAACTCTGAATGGAAGTTTCAGCTTGCTATTGGAACTGCGTAGTGTTTGTGGCAAACTGCTTCATCATATCCTCCAATGAGGAATCACTACTACAAGCCTGCTATTGTGCCGCCTGTGGAGGTACACATATGGCTGGTCGAGGAGGTGGTGCTGGCAAAAGTGGTGCGATTCTTCGCTGGAAAGTCCGTGGTATGTTCGTCTCGCCGGTAATTCCCCACTCGTTGATACAGGTGACTCAGGTTCCAATTCTGGTTCCAGCAAAAGTTGGGGTGATTTCTCCAACCAAGATTGAAAGTATTGGAAAAAGCATTATTCTGCTGGTATTGTGGCTTTCTTGGAAAAACACCCATTGCAGCTACTGACTAGTCTTGAGCAAGAGTTAGTAGAATGATAAGGGTCAGAACAGAACCCACAGGAGTACCCAATCCGAGGAAGGGAAGACTGTACTGTCTATGTCACTGCCAACTACCTCACAAGGGAAGTCAGATCATCAAGTCTAATCTCTAGTCTCTAAGAATCATACTGGATTGAAGGTGCTTGAATATGGTCAACAGGAGTACTATTGGCCTTGGTGCCAAACTGTTGGGAGTTAACAGCCATAGTGGATATCAAGTTTCGGGCATCTTCAGGTGTCTTATTACTCATAGCCCCTCCGCTAGAAGCATCCACCAACCCTCTGTCTACGGTAGCAGACCATCATAGAAATAAGTAATCAAGAGTTGCTCAGTGATCTGGTGGTGTGGACAGCTTGCACATAACCTTTTGAACCTTTCCCATTACTCATGCATAGTCTCCCCATTGTCCTATTTAATGTTGCCAATTTCCTTTTTGATCACAATTGCTCTTAAGGAAGGGAAATATTTATCCAGAAATAACATCTAAATATCAGTCCAGCTCCCAATAGATAAGGGTGGAAGGTACAACAACCAGTCTTTGGCTCCACCTTCCAACGAGAAAGGAAAAGCTGTCAGCTTGATATGATCTTCATCAATACCCGGTGGTTTCATTGTGCTGCACACCACATGGAATTCCTTCAAATGCTTAACGGGGCACTTACCTGCAAGACCATGAAACGTAGGCAACAAGTGTATTAGACCAGATTTAAGCTCAAAGTTAGTAGCAAGGTCAAGATATTGGATCCACAAAGATATTGGATGCACAAAGGTTGATAATTAACATTAGGTGCAACCAATTCCTTTAAAGTAAGACAATCTGCCATAATCTTTGAGTTAGCAAAATTGCTACTAGAATCGTGAAAACAACAAGACTATCAAGAGTACTATCAGAAACACAACCAGAAAGATCAACAGAATGGTCACAATCAGATTCAAGTTCAATGTCCAATTCACTATTAATCCTATGACTTAGCCCAACAACTCTTCTAACAGTAAGAATTGTTCTTTCTATTTCAGGATCAAATGGCAACAAGTCTTCTGGATTAGTAGTACTCCTGGTACTCATGCAACACAAACACAAGGCAAAATTATGAAAATGCCACCAGACACTCAGAATTACGAAAATGCCACCATAAGTGGTAAAAAGTAGAAAAATACTAAGACAACACAAAAGCAAAATCACAAAAACAAAAACCTATGTTAGAAATTGACCGAAACAAGTCCAGAAACACTATCAAATGATTTTTAAAATTTATGGGACTTGGACAAGCCAACTCCTACACCATTGGGGAACCCAAAAATGGAATAAAAAAATTAAAAAGTTCAAAAAGTGGTCTAAACGATGGAATTTGGCTTAAATCTCAAGACCACAGGCGCAAGCATTGTGTCTTGTGATTTAGGTCATTTTCTATCAACCCACAAAATTTTAGCCTATTCAGAGATACTCCAAAAAAATTGACTAGTAGAAATCATGAAACCGAAAATTAAAACAGCGAAAAAGTGGTCTAAATGTTGAAATTTGCGAAAAATAGGTCGACCTCACTTCCTACTTGGAATAGGAAATGACTCTTGCTCAAAATGCCCAATTCCTTGTGAATAAGACCTGGTTTGAGTGATCCGGGTCAAAACAAAAAATTTCGTCCAACCACCCAAACCACCAAAACGACACTATTTACACTACTGTCTAATCAAACCAATGCAAATTCCCCAGCAGCGGTGCCATATTTTGAAAGATAATTGTCGTGTCTCTTAAAATAACCAGATTCAATAAAAAATTTGCAGTAATAGGGAACTTGGGTCATTTTCCCAACAAATTTGCAGTGGGTTTGAATGGACAAGAATAAACAAATAGCGAAACGTAAAGCTTGATAAAAGGGGGTTTTTTTTGCTACAAACAGAATAAAACAAAATAGACAGAAACAGAAAGAAGTAAATAGAAACAGATTAAAATCGATCAACCCAACATTCAGATTCTAGGGACTTCCATCATTGAATGAAATATAACTAACTCACGATTGGCTCTGGACGAATCGAAATCTCTGCGTTCACCCAAAAAATCCCTCGACTAGACAATCGCCTAGAATATGTCTTTACGTATGAGTTCAAAGGAGTGGGCAAGGTATAGAAAGTAACCAGCTAATCGAAATTCCTGTCCCCCTCTGTACATGAAGCCTTGGAGCACCTTGACCCGCTGGGAAGGTGCCTGGCAGGGGATAAAAAAGAAAAAGCAAACAGGTGATAAGCCGAGTAGACTTAGCTGCAGAACTAGCTCTTTCATTCGCCGAATCACCCGCTTCTTCAATAGAAGAATAGCCCTCTGACCACGCATAGCGTAAGCATCTCTTTCCTTCCCTTTCGGCTTCTGTGTAGCTCTAGAGCAACCTTAACTTTACCCGGATTCATCAAAGGGATTTAGGACATCCCACTGCCACCCGCATTCTGGGATTGCTGAAAGTATGGTTCTAACGTAGGATTTTTTCAACAGGCAATTGTTAAATTGTTTGAATGCTGTCCTTCCACCATCTTTAACTGCCTCGAAAGAAGCCTTAAGTGGGGTATAGTTATGTTATAGGTGCAGGGAGTCAAAGGGGTTGGACAAAGCAAAGCTGGCAAACGCCAACCGAGAGGGGCGTACTCACACGTCTTTTGTGGCAATCTGTAGGCAGGAGGGCAAAGGGTTACAGGGGAGAGTCAAGTCAAAGCAGCGGTTCTCTTTCTGTTATCTTTCCCGAAGGGCCTACGGGACTATTTCCCTACGGGATGCAGCTTCTCTTGTTGAGGCGAGTCCGGTTGAAGCGGATCCAATACCAAGACGCCCAGAACTCTATCTTATATATGCTATTTCTAAATGAAAAAGGTTTCGAGTTTTTGTGGTCCGAAGAATGCCAGAAGGCTTTCCAAGCGATGAAGGACGAGCTCTTGTCTCCGTCAGTCTTGATGAAAACCTATCATAAACTATTTGTCCGCTACGACAAGTTCGCTCGGGGTGTTGCTAGCGCAGGAGGACCACGATGGTAAGGAGCGGCTATATATACTACCTTTCCTCTATCGAGTGTTGAAGCCAGCAGAAAAACGGTATAGTAAAATCGAGCAGGCTTTTTGTTTGAGTCTTTCTTTGCGGCTGAGAAGCTCCGTCACTACCTCCTGTCTGAGAAGGTTCTTTTGATCACGAGGTCTGATCCGATCAGGCATATGTTGAAGTAAGCGGTCCGGCTGTCCGAGTTTAACATTAGGTGCACTTCTCGAAAGGCGACGAAAGGGCAAGCTATAGCGGATCTACTGGCGAGTACGCGGTCGAGGACTCGACTGACCCCTTGATCCTAAATCGGAAGTTGGGTAAAGCCATGTTATTTAAGAAAGTGAAAGTGCGATAGCAAGCTAGTTTCATCCAGTAGGCAGGTTAGGAATTCGTGATAGTTTCCAGTTGTAAGGAAGGCATAAAACCTGATAACAAGTATCGTCCCCACCGGTTCTTTTTATAGCGTGGTTTAAGGTGTAAGTGGAAAGGTGCCTTTCTTTAAGTTAAGAGCAGACCCCTAGGGGCGAGGGCATTCATGGATGGGCCGACAAAGAAAAGAAGAAGGTTGGGGAAAGTCTTACTGTAGGTGGAGAAGAAAGGGCTTTTCGATGTTTTAAAGCTGCAAGATTCATGAATTATCCCCCTCCGCTTGCTATTTGGCCTATTCTCCTGAGGATGCACTGATGTTTTTTCTCGATGACCCTAGCGAGCGACTACGCGAGACTACATCCATATCTCGCCAACTAGCTAGTTATATTTTGTTGCATATAAGACTCGGGTTCTAGTAAGGTTTGGAACCATTCTTTAGCTATGTCGCTTTTATGTGTCACTCATTTCCTCATCTTCCTTTATATTAAAGGAAGGTTTTCACCCTTTCTTTAGAGCAAAAATAGAAATAAGACTCGCCAGCAACCTATCTTACTAATAATGAAGGTTTTGGCTTGTCCCAATTCTAAACCAAAAAAGAGTGCAGGAGACCGGGTTTCTACGCGCTTTACTAATAAAAAAAAGAGGGTCTGGACAGAAAATCTGCAACTGGTGTTGGCCCTTCTTTTCTTGTACTTGATCACCAACTCGAACCGTTGCAGAAACTGAAACTCACTTCATATGACGCGCCTCCTGAAGCTTGGACTGCTTCTGTAGATACTGAGGGGTCTTGTTGATCAGAGTGGCCTATTCTATTCGTAAAGCGTCTCCTTCCCGAGGAGCAAATAGTGCCTCCAGTCTTTCACAGCCAGTACTATCGTGTACATCTCCTTTTCGTACGTGGGATAGTTTTAGACAGCTGTATTGAACATCTCACTGTGAGACTCAACCGCTTGATAGTGTATTCAGTTCGGTTCCTGCTCTAGATGATCGAGTTCATTGGATGGACGTCTTACTTACCTTCCTGCCTTTCCATCTAGTCCATAACCTTGGCTTTCCCAGAAAGCTATATCAAAGAGCTATCGTAATTCTCTTTATCTCCTGCGCGTCTAGTATTTATATAAATCTTACCTGCGCGAGGTAGGAAGTTACTCATAGCTTGGGAATAGGGAGAGGCTCTATCAGACCTTGCTTCTTTGCCTACAGCTAATTTCTCTCTTTATCTATTGAGTTTGATTGCTGGGTAAGGTGAGCCTTTTTTTGATTGGTTGTTTGGTCTTAGGTCTATAACTTATGTCATTTCGATCACCCTTTTTTCTTTCTTCTCTAAGGTATATTCCTACCTCGGGCTATGGTAGGGAAAGGGGAAGCAGCATAGACCAGAGCTTAGGTCTTTCCTTTGACTCTCCATCTCGCCTCGCTTACGACGGGCTTCAAAAGAAAGAAGTAGTTTAGTGCTGTCTTTTTCTCTTAGAGCTTGCAATTGATCTTTCCCTTCGTGTACGCCCACTGAAGCAGGAAACTAATATTTCATACAGTCTTCGACCAGAAGAAGAGAAGAAGAAGGCACCATCCAGGGTCTCATTCCCTGGGTAGAGATAGTTTCCACTATCTCTGACAGCAACTTGAGCACAAAGAATGATAATAACTCAATTTGTTGTTGGTGTCGCATGAAGCACCTACTACGGTTTTAATGTATCTTAGAGTGGTGGTACTCTAGTGTTACATTATGATATGTAGTAGATAAACTTCACAATCTACCCATCCTGCATTGGTGGTTGGTTACCACCCCTGTATGATTTGTAGATTGACCTGGTTGGAACCCAGGCGCCCCCCCCGTCTCGACTCCGTGTCGGGCGATTAGGAGAGTGGATGCAATGTACAGTGACGACGAATACTAAATAACGATTAGTTAAACCATTAACATGAAACCATTATTTAGCTCGTTTGAAACTGTGCCAGTTGCATCCTGGCGGTGTCTGTTTGAACAGACACGGAGGTTAATGGGCCTTTTGGTGAAGGTCTCATTAATCTCCTCCTTATCTCTTTCCAGGGAAGTTGGCCTAACGGCCGTCTCCTTCATGCGTTTTGTGGTACGGTTACAGCGGAGGTCGGGGTATCTGTTCACTGCACTCTACTTAAAGCAGTGTGGAGTGTGTCTCCAGCGCTATTACGCCGGTAGCGTTACAGGTACCTCTCTCTCTACTCCCGTATCCTTGACCAGGTCTGGAATTCCGCGTGTGATTCCCTCGGTCTTAAGAAAAGTCTTAAGTCGTCGTGACTCACATGCTGATAGATTGGTTCAACTTTACCTCTCATGGTTTGGGTTAGCAAAATTGATTGCTGTGGCACCTCGAGTGAGAAAATCAACTTTCTCCTCGATTGTCACCCCAAACCCAGATATTGGTTCAGTTATGGAGGTACTTGGGGATATTAAAACATCCTTCAGTACTCTCCAACCTCTCTATCTTCCAAACCTCCCATCCATCCCTCTCACCAAGGGTATGTCATGGGAACCTACTTGGAAGTCAGTCCCCATCCAGGACTCACTCCTGCTTCGTCTCGGCTTTTCAGTCGACCCGAAGGTGGATGCAGCAAGGAAGCGCTTTATCAAGTGTCAGAATATTTTTGATAATCTGAAACACGAGATTGCTGCCTTTGTGTATAATATAAATAAAATACACAGCATCCCCGATGGTGTCTTCTCTCCTGGTATCCTTTGGTGTTATATCCGTTGGATAGAAAGTATACTTCGGAGAGCTCCATTGTTGACCTTGATTACTTTGAGCGCTGTGTTGGACCTCAGTTCAGCACTCTCGCTCCAGCTTATCAAGGTTTTCCAATGGCTTCCGGTAGGTTGGCTCAAGTGATTGAGGGGTCTGGGAAACGACGGTTGTTTGCAATCTGCAACTATGTGAAGCAGCGTTTGCTACAACCTGTCCACTCCTGGGCTATGAAGGTTCTATCCTCCATCCCTATGGATGGGACTTTCAACCAGACAGCTCCTCTCTTGCACCTTCGCTCCAAAAGGAAGGATATTGTATATTCCTTCGATTTGAAGTCTGCAACGGACCGTTGGCCACTATCCGTCATATATACAGTGTTCTGTATGATATGGGGTGATGTTTTTGCATCATCAGTGGTCAACGCTGCTTTGGGTCTCAATACCTTTTTAGTTGGTAAACCAATCACTAAAAGGTTATCTGAGATAGCCTTTGTTTTTGGGCAGCCTTTAGGTTTCTATGGATCCTGGTCACTATTCGCACTGTCCCACCATTATATAGTATGGTTGGCGGCATGGAAGGTTGACCCGAACCGTAGTTCGCCCTTCCGAGATTATGCCCTCCTCGGCGATGACATAGTTATCGCCGATGAGGCGGTTGCCTCAGCTTATGCTTCCATTTTGTCCCAGCTAAATGTCGCTATATCCATTCCAAAATCAATTATATCAAGGAATGGTACAGTGGAATTTGCTAAGAGGTATTGGACCAAATCTATGCAAGTTGATTTGTCTCCGATATCTTTAAAGGCAATCTGGGGGTGTAAATCCCTGGTCGGTATCACTCGGTTGTCGCAACACTATGGCATTGAAAAGATGTCTGTGTTGTTCCGATTGTGTGGTGCCGGCTATCGGGTTAGGGCTCGTATGCACTCTACCTCCACCAAGAGGTGGAGTCGTTTACGGGCAATAGCTGGGAAACCGTTCCGGTCGAGTGATTATCCCCTGGAGTGGTGGCTTGGGCGTTCAGCCCCGCTCAATCCCTATCTCCGTGGTAAGATGATCACTTATCTCCGTAAGGAATTCATCTCATAAATATCTTTAAGTATTCTTCCTAATTCAATAACAATTAGCTCCAAACTCATTGTATTTCATCCATTAATATCAGATGAATGGAGGTTGTTCTTGACCAGCGTTTTCGCAGTATCCAGAACAGATTGTCAACTTCAAAACATCATATCTCCTTCCATTGATCTTATTTTTCTGTTTTATTGATGTTTTTAAAAAGGTATTTGAGTCTAGTTTCCAATGGCACCAGTTTTAGCTCATTTGGATTTGCAGTTTGTGAGATACACTCAAATTATCAAAGCTTGGTCTGAATTGTGACGTTGATTCTTGTGGAAAATTGAAAAAATCATAGATCTCTCATCTGGACTCCTTTGCACTTGAATTTTATGTCCAAATGATGCATTGGGAGTCTAGTTTCATACGAAATTGGTTTCACCTCAATCAGACTTCTGGTTGGAGAGATATCATTGAATTACCAGACATTGCCTGAAACAGAGTTGAGCAGAGTAGCTAAAAAACATGCTATTACTCGAGTATTAGTACCATACTCGAGTATTGATGTGTAATACTCGAGTACTTATGGGATTTTTGCCTGAATAGGAGCTGTTTATGTATCATACTCGAAAATTACATTGGTATACTCGAGTATTGCTTCAGGAATGCAACTGTGACTTATTTTAACTCCGCCAATTCAACTTCCATTTGATCATAGAGACCTTCATATTGATATTCTCCTTTCTTCAATCTCCTCTCTTGATCATTCTTCATTGTTTAAACTTCATATCTACATTAATAAATAAGGATTAATCAAAGTAGAAGATAAATGTAGTATGTAAACTTTTTGCTCTGGATAATGGCATCTATATAAGACATCATCAAAACTAATCATAACTAACACTACCTACTCGATCAACGGAGCCAACTCGCGAATCCACTCCTCTACCGGTATCCACACGAACGGCCTCCAACACCGACGGCAAAGATGCTAGCACCTTCGTATTCTCACATCTCTTCTTTTTCTCTCTAGGGTTTCTCACGGCTTTTTCTAATACGTCTGACAAAATGTCCCATAGGTTTTTCAAAACCCAATAGGCGTATTATATATTCAAAATTAATCCCTATTAATCTTGAAATATGAATTTGGATTAAAATAATATATTAATTAAATCTATCCAATAGATCTAATCTAATCTATTTATTTAATCCAAATTAAATCCTTCGATTTAATTTATCTCTATAAATTAAATCGAGATACAATATCTCTATTTGTTTTAGATATTAAATTATCAAATAAATTAAATATAAAACAAATATTATATAATAATATTATAATCTCTATTAAATATTATTATATTATATTCGAATTTCATATATATATATATATATATATTCATCCTAGATTAAATACAACATTCATTAAATCTTAGATATATCAAAGATTCAATGAATCTGAACACTTTTGCTCATGTTGGGCTATTCTTGTGTGCGACCCTGCAGGCCCACATGATATTGGCAGTGGGCCAATAAAGGAATTCAAACCTAAGGAGATCCGGCTCGTTCCAAGCGAGTTGGTGTTTGATGGTGAGCGTGAAATCCTCGAACGTACTGTGATCCGTAATTGGGTTTCACAGTGGTTGAAATGGGTTTCATGGTACCATACGGTTGCATTGTCTCCGGATGTATCCATTGATCAGTTACTGTATGATGCACCTATATGTGCTTCTTCTTGGAAGAGGTCAACATTTGATCCAAATGTGTTCAAATTTGGCCTTGTATGGAAGTTGTATGATATGGGAGTAGGCTGGTCTTTATCTACCACCCCACAATGGGTGATAGGTCCGGACGTGGTCATTCAGTTTCCTCGGTGGATTCTCGGCGGCTATTCTGGCTCCGACTTCATCATGGCTCCAGTGGATTTACCATCTACTGGTAAGCGAGATAAGGAAGCATCAGAATGTAGGGAGAAGAGAAGAAGGTTTTTTATTTCCTTACCGAGGTAATCTTCCATTCGTGACTCACTCTCGGAGAGGAAAGATTTTGAAGATCGAATTAAGTTTTTAATTCTCTTTTTGTAACGATCGCTTCTAAAATCCGTCCACCTGTGATCTGGGAGAAGAGATTGTTGATCCAGGCCCACACAAGTTCAGTTAAAGGGCACGAGTTACGAGGAAAGGTATAACCGACAAAAAGGAGCTAAGTGGGACCGGTTAGGGTTTCCCAGAGTCGGACCCAGACCCTGGACACAGTGTGGAGAACAAAATTTGGTGGGCCCAGGGGAGAAAGAAAAGGTCATGTCATGTAATTATGAAGAGAGAGAATGTCACATTAAGTAATTATGAAGAGAGATAAAGATAAAATAATCAGGATTAATCTGGACCACATATTTGAATCTGATGTCACAAGGTGAATGACATGTAATTATAACATCACATGGACATTAATGGAGCAATCTAGGGCAGATTTGGTGGGTCCGACTGACTTGGAGAAGAAGCAGTGCAAAATGATCGTTTTACCCTTGGGCCAAAAACCTACAACAAGCAACTTCGGGGGCTACCACCAGGGGCAATTTTGGAACTTCATTTTTGGGTCTTGGAATGTGCCCCATCTGCCCAAAAGATCCCTCTAGAAGACTTGAGAAGTAAGCAAGAAATAATAATTTAAATCCGAGGAATTTTCTCGACCGTTGGATCGTGATCAAGTTTGGATGAGGGACCCACCTTTGGAGCCTATAAATAAGGCACTTCCTCCTCCATTTGCCATCAGCCAAGCATGAGCCCAAGGAGAGGAAGAGGAGGCTCCAGCTGAAGGTCTTGATCCAAGGGAGGAGGAAGGCACCCGCAACCGAAGTTCTAAGGTAAGTCTCTAACCGATAACTTGTAATTCTTGCTTCTGCCCTATGATGTTTTTGGTGGATTTAAAGTAAGATTTTGGTATTTTTGATGTTTCCATTGAGTTCATAGGGTTTTTGGTGTGGGGACATATTGGATCACCTTTTTCCAACTCAAAAAGCTCAAGTCTTTATTATACGAAAATCTGTCGGTTCTTACGATTTCTGGGCAGTGAATGCAAATCGATAGTTTTGGAGTAGTAAATGAAGTCCAATTGATTTGAAATTTTACATGGTGAAATAAGACATCCTTAGGATGATTTTAATATAATATTTTGTGTCATTTGGAGTTTCCAACCGAAAGATATTTTAATTTGAAAATGACCTAAAAACAGTAACTTTATTTCAGACCAGTGGCTAAAGTTTGGGGGTAAGGGACGTTTTCGAACCCATATGAATTTGGGGATTATTTTTATGATAAACTATACATCCTAAGGGTTCAATATCCACTGATTTCACATTAATCATAGTTTTCTAGAATTTATTAAAAATCAGCGAAGTTGGGTCAGCGTTTCTAGAAAATTCTGGTGCTATGTGAATTTTATGGAACTTGAAGCAAAGTGCGTTCATAGGACTAAAAGCATGATGTTTGGTTGTACCTAGGGTGATAGCAAGTGTGGGACGTATCTCCAACGTCAAGGGAAGAGTTCATTATTTTGCAAGCCGTGCCAGGTAGTAATTGTTGACTTGCATACTCTATGTTGCTTTGGCAAGTATCTATGGCATTCTACGCCCCATACCTCTATCTACTAGCTCTTTGACCGGTGCTATTGAATCTCTTTCCAGAAGGGCTAGTCTAAAGCTAAGGCAGCTAAGTCAAATAAATCCTAACTGCTAACTAAATAAAGTAGAACTGATAGTAGTAGCGCATCAACAAGTGCCTTAGAGTCACATTGAACCTGAGCAGGAATTCCATTGCCATTGATTCTTTCAACCTAGAACCTGTACTAGATTGTAAGCTATCAGGGCTCTTTGTCAGAGCTAAAACCAGCTCAGGGGAAGGGGTCGTGCTTCATCAGAATTCTTAGTTTTAGAGAACATGTTCTTTGAGACTGTCTTCCAATCCTATGCCTCACTTCATTTCATTCACTTCGGCGGAAAAGATTGTTTCAGAGTCCCAATCCTGTTGTTCTGACTTTAAGTTTTTTTCTTCTGACTGAGTCTTGATCCCATTCTATCTCTCCGGAAAGAGCGGGGTTCCATGAAACATTCTATAATGGATTCTTTCTCCACTTCTTCCACTGAAACCTACCTCTCTTCATGAAGTTCAGTAGCTGAAAGAGAATCAATAGAAACCAGGGACAGAGCTTAGTTTAAAAAGACTATGGTCAGACTGTCAAATCCAATAGGGAAGAGTCCAGCAGTCAGCCATTCCGCCCTTTCTAAGCCCGCTTCTGCAGAACTCTTGGGACTAAGATTCCGTACCTAGTACAGTCAATCAGAGGATTAGACTATGTAGGGATGTAGCTTACCCGAGATAGGTAGAGGAAGAGGAGGCAATAACTTGCTCGGCATGTGACTTCTACGGCAATCCCATGTCTTCAGGCAAGGTAGCGTTAGCTATCCTAGGTTGTGAATTGAAGCTTTTTCTTCGCATTGCAAATCAAGATCAAGGTTTTTTATGGATGTGAGCGAAGGAAAGCTTTGGAATTGCAAGCTCCAGCTTTGGAAGAGAATTGCTAGTTGCAGAATAAGAATCAGCCTTCCTTAGAATCCGATGAGCTACCTTCCCATGCTAAAGAATGAGATAGAAAACAAATAGAATCAATCAAAAAGGCCTAAGGCAAAGAAGGCAATAGCCTCGGTTAACGCAAAGCCTAGAATGGTAAGGTTTGAAATAGCTTCCTGGAAGGATGTTGACTTGCTTTGTCTTGCTTACCGGCTCGGAATTGAACTCCAAAAAAGGGGACTGACTCTAACGATGCATATCTTTAAGTAAGCAAACCAACTGGAGGAAAGATCACAGCAGGTCTAGGAGCCGAAAGAGCTCAACTGACTTAGTTGTAGAGGGCGACTGAAAAGGAGGCTCGACCCACAGGGAGAGCGGTGGGCAGAGAGAGATTGAATGAAAAGAGTAAGGGAAAAGTCATGAGATGACTGGAACTCGCTCAAGGCAAGGGAAAATTGCTCTTACTTCCCGAAGGGAGGTTGAAAAGCTGTTACAGAAGAAGCAGCTCTTCTTTCATAAGCAAATGTACCAGGTGCTTTCGTATGTAGAGAAGGGCTGCTTTTAGCTCTTTTTAGGACTCAGCTGCTATTGACTCATCCGCTGGGATTGGAATGCTTGACTTGCTTTCAAAGCCTTTCTAGGCTAACCCTTCACTAGGCTAGCGAAGGAACTGACATTAGGGCAACAACTCCTGACTCGAGGTTGAGAATAGGATTCGATTGAAAACAGGATCAATCAACATAAAGGGAAGTCCCCTCTTCCGATGCAGTTAGCTCGACTCGTGGTATAGCTCTTAATAGGCATGTAGCCGTGGGTGTTTTTCATCTCAAGCTCCCGGGAGAAAGGCATCTAAGGGGACAATAGAGCAGCATTGAACACGCATCCAGCACCCCGAGTCACTACCATAAAACTAGCGATTTAGGAGGTAGACTGCAACCCCCGCTCCACAACGAGTGAAGAGACAATCCGCTCCTGAAAGAGCTCTCCTGAGCGACAACGGGAAGAACGAAGCGATAGAAGATCGCTGAGTGAATGAGATGCTAGCCGCGTATATGCTTAAGAAAGGGCTGATGCTATTATGGATTCCAATCTCAATACCCTTCCCCCCTTTGCTGATCTATTTTCTATTCAACACTCTGTTCTTTATTGCAGTTGCCTCAGCGCTTGGATTTCTTCTTCCATGGCCAAACTCAAAGGAAGAGTGAGAGAAGATACAAGGCACGAGAACTCCAAGAGAACCCATCATCCTTCCTTGCAGTGAGACGTGATGAGTGCTATTTATGCCATGTTTTCCCTATATTATATGACTATATTGTATGGTGAATATGAGCTTAACTGCATTAAATCTGAGCAAAAAGGCATTAATTCATTATATAGGGAACTTAAGGATAAATCTCACATGCATTTTAAACATGTGCTGAGAAAAGAACGAGTTTTCAGGTTTTATGAGAAAGGCGCATAACATAGTCGATACAATGTTGTAGCATTAGGAAAACTTTATTAAAATTCAATACAATGTATTCCTGAGGCTATAGCAGAGTAAGTGAGGCAATGCTATGCGGCATCTGTTCTGATCTTTTGTCAAGGTTGTTTTAGGAAATATAGTGCAGTCGTTAAGTGGACGAGAATAACGGTTAGATTGCTGACATATTGGAATAGAAGATGCAGAGAATCAAAACTAAGATTTGAAGAATCTCACAAGATCAATAGAATCAATCTACCGAGAATAGAAAGAAAGATCACGATTGGACCCCGACAGATTTGGAAAGGCCCAATTCGCTGGACGTACGCCCCAAGTAGGCCCGATTATAAAAGGAAACAATAGCCAACCGTAAAGGGGGTCAAAGTTGTCTAGAGTCAAGGATCATTCCTAGACGGCCAAATTTGAAAGAAGAGTAAGAGAAGTTACAAGGCACGAAAACTGCAAGAGAACCCAGCATCCTTCCTTGCAGTGAGACGGAGACAAGAAGACGTGGAGTTGTGATGTGACAGGGCTTCTTCCACGCCGTCGAAACCTCCATCAAGCTTTCTATTTTTCTTTATTTAACTTTAGTTAATCTTTTAGTCATGGGCTATTCTGTTGTGATTTGTTTAGTGATTCCCTCGTTAGTCATGAACTAAACCTCCTATGGCTGATCGAGGATGATTTCCTAAGTTTGGAATGAACCCAGTTGCTAGTTCTTACTGTCGCCAATGAGGATCAAAAACTGCTTCTTTTGAACTCAGAGGTTCACGAAGAGAGTGAACAGAGACAAGAAAGGACTGATATGATGAAGAAAAACAAACATATAGTATTTCTCCAAGAAGTGGAAATTGCCTAGCTAGTGCTTCTGGGAAGGTTGGATCTGACCGGCTTGGCTCTTTGGTACCTGTGAATGAGCCTTCACTTTATCTACCTAACCGGCAATCCATCAATCTTACTACACTGGCAAGGAAAGATAGTTTAGGTAATTATAGGCAATTATGTACCCGAAAAAGAAAAGAGGTTCCCTCTTCTCTGCCCGGTCAGTCTGATCCTCTTTCTTTTGAATCAGCTGCTCTCTTTCCTGCTTATACGCCTTTACCGGAGCTGCTAAAGCAACTTTAGAATGACTTTCCTCTTGATTTCGCAAGACAGACAGAGATTGAATGAACGGAAAGTAACTGAACCCGGGGAGAATAGTAAAAGAAAATGGCATATATGCAAGTTGAACGATTGAAATGTCTCGTAGAAAAGGAATGCTCGAAAGGGAGAGTGAGAGATTAGATCTTTCTAGTATCTATTCTCGATAGCTTATCTAGATTGATCTGTAAACTGTTTGTCTTCATACTAAGACCAAGACAATGGATCTGTTGTAACAGATCAACTAAACTAGATTGAACTCTATCTGGAAGTTCTGCTAAGAAAGCTGCTTTGAAGCAAGATCAGGTACCCTTATTTATATTCTTATCTCTAGCTTCTCTATAGCTAGCTATACTATATAATTAGCTATACAGCTTATAAGCTAGACAGCCATTAAAGTTCTATAGCTGAAAATAGATAGCTAGATAGCTGCCAATTTCGAGTTCAATGGCTAACTCACAGACAGGATGGCATTGCTTCCAGTTAAATTCATCTCTCTTCCCTACTTTTTTTTTCCACCAAGAAGAGAACGAGCCATATCAGATCTAGCGAACAATGTCCCAAACAGACTACTCGATGAAGCTTTCTTTCCCGTATCACAGGCAGCTCACAGAGAGCTGTTTGACTGAATGGGATTCCAAGAAGATGCTCTTTTCAGCTTTGATGGAAGGAACCGATGCCAGTGAATCTGCTTCAATTGGACCGCTTCGCCCAGAAGCTTATAGCCGAACGAATAGGATTCGCTACCCGATTAGTCTCCCTTATGCTATTAGGCACCTTTTGTCTAGGCTTTTACCAAAAACTTTTTATTCATAGACTGAACTTGACAGGTTCCACTGCGGAAAACTCCTCGCTACACAAGTCGCGTCACTGCATTCGTTCAGCCGGGTCGCCAAAGCAGTGGTGATGAAGGCTGACAAGCACGATTGACCGAAACTGGAGTCTCACGAGGGATTTAGCAGTTCCGTGGCTGCATATTCAGTCGAGCACATGTGACTGAGTCGCCCGTACCTGAGCTCGAGAAACATTCCTTATACTGACCGAGTCTCCTCCGTTTCACGAGCAGTGGAGACAACGTTTCACACCTTGCCTTCGCTAACTGAGCTGACAAGTGTATGAATGAAGTCGAAGCAACAAGTGTACTTCGCTTTTCTTCCCCACTGCTTCGAAGCCGGAGGCAGACACGTGGGGTTCACTGGAAGGGAGAATGGCGGGAATGATTTCTTGCAATGTAATGGAACTCAAAGCCTGTTTCATAGGCTGTACTCGTACTCACCGGCTACACGGAACTCGTCTAAAAAGTTCTCGTTAAGTCTGAGTGGTCGAGTGAATTTATGAACGGGCTATAGACAGAACTTGGTGGAGCCTTTGTAACTCGTATCCATAACCGTGAAGTTCAGTCTACGGAACGTAGACTTTATTCACAGCGGAACTTGTCTCTATTCCGCTATTCCCTTTGGTTTTAAGGCGAAACTCACTAAGGGGGGGCGGACTGCAATTCTAGTGAGGTTAGTCCTCTGTTTTGACCCGATTGGAGGCTGGGGAAAGGGCACTCTTTCAAAAAACCCCACCTAAAACATATGGCGACCCCCCAGTCCACTTCCGTTTGTCCTTCTTTCTTGTGGTGGAACCTGGGATTCACCCTCCCAGAAGTGATTATCGCCAAAACAAAAAAAGACATCTTTCATTTTGGCCCTATCCCACAAGAGTCAAACTATAATAGTCTCTGACTGCGGGGGCTGCGTTCCCCTCTCTTTCGTCGGTTAAGTGCTGGATGGGGAATGCATCGGTCGGCTATGTCCCTGGACCTCCTGGCTTCCCTGTCACGTCCGAACGTAATCAGAGAAGACCTGCCCAAGCACCACCTTGTGATCAAAAAATATCCTATACAATCCCCAGAAAGAAAAAGAAAACTTATATTATTTTATCCGGGTAGTACGCCTGGAACAAACAGGTTCGTCGTACAATTTCGGCGATTACAAACAAAAGAGTATATCCCCTCTCCTTTAGTGTCTTTCCACTTCCGTCGTTCAGGAACAAACACTTCGCCTAATTCTTTTAAATCCCGGCCCCCCACTAACCAATTACGTTACGACCACTGAACAAACTTGGTTGACGAACATGGTTTATGCGCCGCTAATGTAGCGGCTTGTCGAGCATTTGACAAACTCACACCATCCATTTCAAATGGGATTTGTCCCGTGGACACACGAGCAATCCAACCCGTAGGATTTCCTTTTCCTCTTCCCATTCTTACTTCTGTAGGTTTCCCGGTAATAGGGATATCCGCGAGAACTCTTACCCATATCTTACCATTTTTTCGGAATTGTCCGCTCATAGCACGATGGAAGTGTCCGATTATAGCCCGACGCGCTGCTTCAATGGCTCGATATGAAAGACGACCAGCTCTACAACTTTTAGTGCCATATCTTCCAAAACCAAGTTGTGTACCGTCTGGTTTGCAACCCCTACGACATCTGCCTTTACGATATTTACTATATTTCGTACGTTTCGGATATAGCACGTCCCCCTTTTTTTTTACTATATGAAATCCACACTTTGACACCTGAGATTCCGTAACGAGTAGATACTTCCGCAGAAGCATAATCGATTTTCTGGTTAAATACATTACGAGATGTTTTTCCATACTTTCCGCATTCAGTTCTAGCTATTTCTGCGCCTTTTGATCGACCTGAACAACATATACGGATCCCCACCCCTTTTTTCATTACTAATGGAATATCCTTCACTATTTTACGAAAAATGGAACGAAATGATCTTGTTTTCTTTCTCAGTTGAAAAGAGATGTCTTGAGCAATCGGAGAAGCACTTTGATAAACAGATTTGATCTTGACCGACTCAATTAAGGTATTAGTGTTTGTTCTATTAGACAACAAAGATCGCATTTTTTTCACTTCGTTCAAATAAGAGTTGTACCCGTACGGAATTCTTCTGTTTCTCAGTATGATCTCTATCATCATCTCTATTCCCTTTATCAATTCTCCTATCCTACCTAGGTCTATGAATTTTTCTATAAATTCAATTACCTTATCCTTAACCATGAGTTTCCAACATTTGATCCTTAATTGACCTAGGAGTTTTTCCCGGGCATCCTCAAAAAAAAGGTTATTATACATCCCAACTCTATCCCTTGGAAAGAAAAAGGTAGCACCGAAGAAAGGAAAGAGCGAGATGGTGGTTTTTGTTGTTCCCGCGAAGCGAAGATCATTCGCCAAGCGAATGAAGTGGGTCAACCTCTTTTTGGCTTCGGCCAAACACTTTTTCTCGCTGGTCGAGCTTTCCACAAAAAAAGCGATGCGAGAACGTATTCTCTTATCTAAGCTTCTTCCCTGCGCATTCGCTCCCCCCATCGTAGATGGTTCAGCCACGCCCGGTGCCACGAAATGATTGAGAACTACGACGGGGTCGAAATGAATTTGGTTCTTTGTATTCAATAAGTATTGCATGACCGAATAATTCAAGGAGGGGCGCACTGCAGGGAGGGTCCTTTTAAATAGATGACTCGTCGGGCCGTCGGAGCGGGACTTCTTGGGGAAAAAGAACTTGAAGAATTTCGTTTTTCTGAAGGACAGGAACGCTATGTCATTTACAACCCCGGCGTATTTCGGATGCTTGAAGGCCCCGCTTACCCGAAGTGATTTAGAAAGATTCTTCTTTATCGATGGTGATCGGTCATGGTATCCATAGCGTTGCTTCTTTTTCGGCAAAATCCGTCTTTCGTTTTGCTTCTCCATTTCTAAGCAAGCGTCGAGCCTGATCGACTCGACTCTTTTCCCAGCCCTCCGGCCTCTTACTTCGTTTCGTTCTTCTTCTGTATTGTCGCTTGAATGAAGACACCCGATCGGCCCGACTTTCCCAAATGCCCACCACCGGCCCTTCTCCTTTCCGGGTCTGGATTTTTCGCGTCGTTTCAGTCGTCGTGGTCGACGGGGAAGAAAGAAATGAATGAATGTTCTTTTGGGAAAATGTATAATAATACACCTACCGAGACGAAAGCCAAAGGTTAGTCTCGTAGGTGGACGTATCGAACCGAAATAAGATCTCAGATTGACATCTTGATACACTAATTTAGCATAATAATAAATAGAGTCAATGGTGACTCCGCCGTGGGAATAGCCGCTTCTTTCTTGCTTGATAGAGGGGCTTCCATTCACCAACGCAGACAAAAAGTGCTCTCCGAACCGTGCTGGATAGTCACCCATCACACGGCTCTCAAACCCAACCTGTGATGAATCCCGGGAGACAAAGTCAAAGCGCTTGATCTTTTGCTCCATACTTTGAGATGCTTCTCCCCGCCCCCGCCGATCAAGCAGCGACGCTGCTCGTGCTAGGCTTAGCTTTAAGCCGCTATCGTTCGGTTCGAATAAGTCAAGTCCCCTCGGTCGGTTCGCTCAGGTGGTCTTCCCTTATCTTCCCTAATGTTCAGAGTAGTTCTGGTTTGAAAAAGGAGCACCGGCCGAGCGCCCTGAATGAATAAGAAATGGACAGCAAAGGGAATCAATGATTCTTATTCAACCGAGTTGAAGTTAGCAACATGTCGATTACACACCGGAGGTTGGTAAGAACTGAGGGACAATGCCCCCCTAACCTAAGTGGGCCTACCAGCGAAACAACTGGTACTTGATCGGGGGTGGGGGGTTGGTTTCGTGCAAGGCCTTCGCAGCAGGAAGAGGCAGTTGTCATTTGAAAGGAAAGGCTCCTCTCCTTTTCTACGAATCTACAACTCTCTTTACTGAGCGAGACTCCATCCATATCCCCAAAAGTTTATATTCTAAATTGTGTATTCTATCATTTGTTTGACAGCCTAAACTAGGCTCCATTTTAGATAGGTTTTCGGTCTTAATCAAAATAGGTCAGGGGCGCGTCGGAACGGTCGGTGGCTGCTTAGTCTCATCCGAGAGTCTAATCTCTTTGTACTGCTTTTTTTTTAAAAGAAAAAAAAAAGAAAGAAGGGGGTCGATTTAGGCTCCTTCCCTTCCACTGCATAGCTGCGCTAGCAGGTACTACGAGCCCTCTGTCCCACGCATCTAACCAGCTCGCGTGGTTCACCGGTTCCACCGAAAACTCTCATTTGTTGAAGCGGAGCATAGTGCGCTTTAGGCGCCGAGCGAGAAACGTCTCTTTCTTCTTTCGTTTCGGTTTATTCACTGATCTGAAACTTAGCACTTGTTTTCTTATTGATTCTAGGGGCGGCGGCGTTCTTAAATTCAGTCTATACGAACCGAATTAGCACTTCTCAGATCAGGCTAGGCCTCTCCAGCGGAGCTGGGCGCCGGGGCCCTGGATGCGCTAGCGATCGGCACATAGGGGAGTGGTTGCCCGGGTTTCTCGGCCAGGTATCCAGCACCTCGCGTTCATGATATCTACATTCAACTGTGCCCCGGAGACACGGTCGAAGCACGCCCGCCCAGTGTGCTTGCTTCTTTCACGACATGCTCTGGTTCCGGGTGTCTTCCAGTGGTCTTCTAGCGTTAGAAGAAGTCGTGTCCGTCCCGGACATCTGCAACGTCCTCCCACGCTTTGATTTTGAATATAGGACAAACTGAAGGAAAAGACTGACCCATTCGGTGACTTTCGCGGTCGCCCTCACTGAACCGACTTGAATCTGAACTACGATTCAGATCGAGTCTTACCGAAATCGGATTTCCTTTTCGTGCCATATGCGCCTTATTTTGACTTTTTCTCCTTTTTTCTTCCCGCTTTAAGATTTTTTCTTGAAAGTCTTCGTTTCCGTGTAGAAGCAAACTCTCCAAATTTATGAAAAATGAGCCTCCATTTGTCAAGGATCTCACGAGAAATCAGTGCATATTCCATTCGAAGCAGAGTCTATGTCAAGCAGCCTATGGGGTTTGTAATGAAAACAGTTAGTTTGTAGTTGGAGCTGATATAGGCGGCTCAGTGCTTCGCAGTGCCCGAGGAGCGATATAGCATCATCAAAGATGCGAAGTCATGAAAGTGATTAAATGAACATAAAATACATCACAGGAGAGATATAGACCCAAGAAGGTCCAGAGCAGGGCGCTGAGGTTTATCCAAAGTGAAAAGACGCCTTGTTAGCTGAATCCCACTCAAAAAATTCTATTCGAAGGACTTTATCCTTCCCAAGATCGGCTGTGTTGGAGAACCCGACACATTCTTTCTCTCCAGTCTTTTCTGCACCGGCCCTCACCGCAGATGCGAGTAAGCAACTCAGCCTCGGATCCGGGAATTGGTGCGTCGACGACTTCAAAGCCAGCAAGGATAAATATCAGAAGAGAGAGACCACAGCCGGCGAGTCTCTCAAAACTCTTTCTTTCAAACGCAAGAGCTCAAACAAAGAGATGCGCAAGAAATGCGCAGACGAAATTACAGAGACCATAGACGAAGGGCGATGACCTGTGCCCACTCCCGAACTAAAGAATTAGATTCCAATGATCATACTCTCGTGGAACATATTCGGTTTGGAACACTCTCTGTATCCCTTCCCCGAGGTTTTTCTGGAGGCATGTGGATCCTTTGAAACAAAAAGAAATATGATGTAGACATTTTAGCACAATCTGACCGTGTAGTTCATATTACAATATTTGAGAGAACTCTCCATAAAGAATGGTTCATGTCGTCTGTTTATGCTTATGCTCAGGCTTTCCTTCGAAAAGAGACTCTGGCATGATCTGAGTCAGATACCTGAAAAAAGGCATGGAGCACGGGAACTCATTGGGGACTTTAATGCCATCAAACGCTTATCAGAGAAAAAAAAAAGGGGGAAGCACATCTATTCCTGGCTGCGGCTTTGCGAATTTCATCAGCGAAAGTAAAGTGGTCTCATTGACTTGGGATTTTTAACCGGACCAATAAAGTTTTTTTTAAATAATGGAACGACTCGATAGAGCCCTTGCAAATAACGACTGGTGTGCCATATACCCCGAAGCAAATCTGACTCACCTGCCCGGGGCATTGTCAGACCCCGATTATTCTTCGTTGCAAGCTTGATCTTCCCCTTGCTAAGCGACCTTTTCGTTTCGAAGTCATGTGCGTTGATATCGCTCAAGATGAAAAGCTGCTTATCAAGCAGTTCCCTAGCTCGCGATCGACCTGCTCAAAAGCTTCACTGAAGTCACCTTCACTCACGTGTCCAAAATCTATAACAAGTTAGCAGACTCACTGGCTATGCTTGCACCTCTAGTACGTATGCCCGTTCACAGGAGGACTGAGTCTTTTGTTATCGAGAGGCTGGACACGCCTGCTAAAGAAAGAACCCGGCACGATCAAGATACTTTCGTCTTCTTGGATGATGAGGATAATGTCTTTCGACATAAGGAAAATTATGAACAAGAAAATCTCTCGGCAATCGATTTCGGACCCGAAGAGGATGAGTATGAAGATAATGGTAACCCCTTGGTGTAGTATTACGGGTATTACGACATCTAATATTTCCTGAAGGGTGGGCATATACCAGAGTACGCGACTCGGAACCAGAGAAGAGCCCTTCGGGAACTTGCTCGTAGATTTGTGATACTGGGAGAGGTACTCTTTTAAGGATCTTTTGATGGAGTACTTTTAAAATGCGTCACTCAGGAAGAAGGTTCATACATTGTACAACAAGCGCACTCCAACGTATGCGTAGGACATGTCAATAGTTTTTTGCTAGCAAAGAAGATCATGAGAAAGGCTGACTATTGGCCAAGGATGGAGAGGGCTTAAAAGCGCCTTTGTCAAGAAGTGCCAGAAATTTTTCACTCGCTCCTTTTCTTTTAGTCGCACCTTCGTCATCTCTTCATTCGTTGACGGCCCCCTGGCCCTTCTCGATGTGGGCATTTGACATCCTTGGACCGTTCGACGTCTATGTTGAAACATGTACCGGACCAGCCTGAATTCTGACAGCAACAGAGTCCTACACCAAATGGGCGGAAGCAGAACTAAGCACCAGGATCACCACCAAGACCGTTGTGAGATTCATCATGAAAAATCTCTTTTTATCGGTGAGGCCTACCAAAGATCTTTGTCACAGACAACAGGCAGCACTTCAACTCAGATGAAATCTGGGGCCTGTGCAGAAGATTCGGGAAAGAACTCCAAAATTCAGCCCCTTATTATCCTCCGTCTAACGGTAAGGCAGAAGCTACCAACAAGACTCTCATTGCCATCCTAAAGAAGTGTTATATTCCATTTCTAAAGCTAAAGGCATAAAGAGGGTCAGATTGGCCGGAACGATTGATTGAAGCTTTCTTTATGTTCATACCGCACCTCGATCAGAACCCCCACTCCCCTCGACCTGACTTATTCAGGCCGTTAGGTAAGCGAGCGTAATCGTAAGTATCTCAGCGCAACTCAACTCCTTGATGAAGTGAAGCAAGCGAACTGAATCTTATAACCTAGATCTGAACTCCCTGGAAATGAATAGCTGACTGAAGCAGGCATAGATACCATAGGCTTTCTATCCAGTACTCTTTCCTTAGATCCTTCTTTCCATGCTCCGATATGAGTTGAGTTTCGAGTAGTCGATGATTCTAGACAGGATTCTCCCATAGGTAAATCCTTTTCTTTGTTCTTTCTTCGCTTGATCTTATCTTTCTTTCAATGTAAATGCTTCGGGTTCTACTAGACACACAGCGAGAAGTCGTTCCGCTCTGTTCAGCTATCCCTAACACACTACACCAAGCGAACCATCTAAGACCGAACCGTCTAACCTAGCTAGATCTGAGCTACCTGGATCCGTTTGTCAGTAAGTAATGGAGGAAGAGTTACCTTGATTGAGAAAGTCTGAAGGATTAGTACCCCCTTTCTCAATCAAGCCAATTCCAGCTGTTCTTGCTCTCTCAGGACTTCCTAGGTAAATCGAGTATGTGAAAAAATTGGAAACAAATTTTCACACATAGTCAACCCTTATACAATAGGTTCTCAGTCTACATAGATAGTTGCTTGAAGCCGATAGTGGGTAAGTTTTAGATGAACGAACCCTCTTGTGGATCGCTTTCTCTTGCACGTTAATGAATCGAGGAATTGCGTATGTAAGGTCTGCAGGTCTGTAAAGGAGAATCAAGATTAGACAGGTAGTATCCCCCTAACAATAACAATAGGGAGTGCTAAGCTAGGGTTCAAATCCAATAGTAGCTAGAACCAGTGAAAGGGTAGTTCACCAGACCCGCTCACGATAATGCGAATAAAACGGCGGATATATTACTGGTTACGGCGAAAAGATCCTAACAAACGGCCGGTTTACAACAAAAAAAGAAAAAATGGAAGGCAATTAAAGGATGAAAGATAGCGGTAGACTAAGGAGTAAAGACTGACTCTTTCTCTTCTATTCTATGGAACACATTTAAAGACTTACTTACTGACCGGAAAAATGACTCCTATTTATTGACCGAATATAAACCTATTCTTTTTTCACAATCGCCGATCAGATGTTAGGAATCGATTGCAGCGAGAAGCCTCTCTTGGCAAAGAAGCAAGAGTTCCGGTGCAGGAGTAATAGTAAGAAATCTTATCCTATCTGGAATCAAAAAAAAGAAATATGAATCTCGGGGGCTTTTAAGCTACTTTTTCTAATTCCTCTTGGGTTATTTCCGATCGGATCTTGGCAGGGGTTGGTGCATTGATGCCGAGAATACGCTGTTTGATAGAAGTTAAAGAATCAGCTGTTTGAAAGGTAACTTGATCTAGATGCGGAGTCTCGTTTGCACTTTATGGGATAACTTTGATTTTCCTTTAAATAAGAATAAGAGGAGGTGGTCAAGACCTTAGGCAGCTCGACGCATCTAGTTTGGGTCTTGCTAACGGGCGACAAAAGGATGTTGGCCTTCCCATTTGAAGCGGGGGAGGGGGCCCACAGAGATCTACCTGGCCTCGCCAGTCAGAATAAAGTCGATTAAATTAATAGGAAGGAAGAATAGGCATCGCCCTAGTTACTCGTTCAGACTGAAGCTGAGTAGGTTTTTGGACTAGTTAATCATGTATATGAAAGGCGTTCTATAAAGTGTCCTTTTTCCTGCCTATGTGTGACAACGAGTATGTGAACAGAGCATCTGGAAAACTTCGAGATTGGGTTTATGTTCCGTGGGCCTTGGTACAAGATCGAAGAGTGGGGGTCGCGAGAGAGCAGAGCTAAAGCCCCAGTCAGGAGTTAGTTTTTAGTCGCGACTCTTGCTTTCTTTGATTTTCAGCGGAAAGTAACAATTCTATTCAGTTCGGTTTCGGAAAACTTGCTGGTCGCGGATTAGTGCGTTCTGCGCCGCCAGCGGCCTAAAATCAAAGGCCTTTACTTTAGGGCTTACCTTAGATTAGCACTCGGAATAGTCGATATCACCCAAAGGACCAATAGACTGACATTTGTGGGTATAAGGAGAAGGAGTGTAATCAATATTGCATTAGGTTTATGTAGACTGATAGCTTAGTAAACTAGCCCAATATATATTTACACATGTAACTAGTTAAAGAAGAGAAGAGCTAGCACGAATCGTCTTTGCAGCGTAAACTCCTGAATTCATTCCTTACTCTAACGAGCAAGGACTCTTATTAGATAGATGTTGGCTAAGGACTGTGTTGATTGAAAGATCCAGGAAGGACAAGGAGCGAGAGGTACTTCATACCCTTGCTTGTTTCCTAGGAGAAGAGAAGCCTGGAGTTGGAGGAGGCTGAATAGAAACTTATTCTTGCGGATCCCTCCTTCCCTTATGTTGTTGAAAGGCATTCTTCACGTCAAGTTGAAATAAAGGCCACTTTTTGATTGCAGCCAAGGCCACGAATGGTGGTCATTTTAGCAACCTGGGGCAAATGTTTCCCCTATCTCTAAATGGGTTCGACTCAATATTCTTGAAGGAATCCTTTAGCTACTAATAACGCTTTGTATCTCTCTACCGAGCCCCATCTGCTTTATGCTGGATCTTGTAAATCCACTTGCAGCCAATGGCTTGTTTCCCTGCAGGCAATGAGACTAAGTCTTATTCTTTTTTTCCTGGGCATTGATTTCATCCTGTATAGCATCTCTCCAGCAAGAATGATTGAAGGCTTCAGCAAATGATTCAGGTTCATGAGAAGATTGAACTGACATGGGGTAAGCTCGATGTTTTTGGGAAAACGATTCATAAGATAAGATAAAAATCCTTCAAAACGGGATAAGAAACTTGAGAGGATCGACGAACCTGAGAGAGGGATCCAGAATATGAGGAAGCGACTGGGCTAGACTGCTGATCTTCTGAAGTAGTCTGACCCTGGGAAACAGACTGTAATAAATAAGTTTTGGTCATAGTTTAAATCTCACATAGTCGATATATGCTAATTAAGGAGGGTCATACATAAGTCATTTTACTAAGTTTGATGAAAACTGCATGGTTACCTCCAGTGGCGGAGTCAGGAATTTCTATTTGTGGGTGCACAATTTGTAAGGGAATTTGGGGGTTCGAGGGCAGCGCCCTAAATTTTTTTAAAAAGAAAGTTTTAAATGCATTAAAAATCAAATGAATATAGATAAGAAAAGAAAAGAAAACTTTTTTCAATAGGTTCTAAGCAAATCAAATGTGCATAAAATAGAATTAGCATCTACCATCAAATCAGCAATAAACTATGAATTTTCTAAATCCTAACACGTTTCATCCGATGTTAAAAGGCACAAACTATCCATCACACTTCTGTAAGACAAAAATTGGAGAATTTTACATAAAACCAAAGTTTCAATCACCAAACTCATTACAATTTTAAATAAAGCTAATCAATGAAATTGGACTACTTAATGATTTCTGAATTAAAGAAACTATCCTTGCCAATTTAACCAAATCACAAAAATCTTTTTTTGCTGTTTATAGTGGCTGGTTATAAAAAATATATCTTTCTCGCAATTTTGAAATCACGATAAAACTACTGTTACATGTGTTTTTCATAAGGAGTAAAAACTTGTGAAAATAATAAGAATTGAAAAGGGCTTTTTTTTTTTTTTTTTTTTTTTTTTTTTTTTTTTTTTTTGGATTTAGAGACGAGGGAGTAAATGCCAGGCGCGCCCAAGAATCAATGAAGAATGAAGGCTGCGTGGGAGTCTGGGAGAGTGGTAGAAAAGAATAAAAACTAAAATGGACCCTCCCGCATTCGAGCCAATGACTTCAGGGTCAGTAATAAAACGCCCTACCACCGAGCTATGGATCCAATTATGACATATGTTACAACTAAATAATATATATTTTAAAATTTTGTGGGTGCACTTGCACCCATAGAAACAAGTGTGGCTCCGCCACTTACCTCTATCTGTATTGATGTGCTGACCTGAATTGCCATTGATTCTGTTTTGTAATGGCTAAGATTAGGTGGACACTTTCCTACCCCTACTGTTCTTTTATCTGATTGAATTGATCTGACCAACGTGGTTCAGTTGAGCATTTGTTGGCTTCCATTTTTCATATCCAGATAATAATTTTCCTTGAACAAACCTGGTCTTCTAGGGTTTAAGTGATATTTTCATTTGAATATCTTATTGACAATATTCATGCATTGCTCCAACTATTCAAAAGCTGCTAGCGTGAAGTGTGATTACATATACAGTATAATTTAATTAGTGGGTCAGGAAGGTCCTCCTTTTTTTTTCACTGTTTGTTGCAACAGTTACTGCAATCAGATTTTTGACATGATTCTTGGTTGGAATCTGAAATATGCAGCGAAAATTAGAGAAACTGTGTGTTTCCAGGCACGTTGTCTTTTATCTGCCACATCTCCATCTACCTCATCATCAAATCGATCAACAGCAGTTCAGTTTGGAAAATTTGGCATTAACTACTTTAGATGGTAATTCTGATTCAGTCACTACAAACAGACCATGGAAATATATTGGTACAACTGGTCCGCCCACAGAGGTTAGATTACACAATTATATTTTGACATAGTTGTTACTTTTCCATGATTGTCTGATCAATACATAATGTTACATATGCTGAAAGTGAAGTATTCCGAATAGTGTGCATTTGAGGGTTTTAATGGACAAGCTAGTTTGCACACCTAATGATCTCGAAGTGCAGCTTGATATACTATGATTGATTCTATGTTGTGTACTGTTCCATTAGAACTAGACTCTAATAATGTTGAGAAACATAAGCACCGGTTTTATTATTTTCTTTTTGGGATATATTCAATTGAATTTCACTATTTGCTTGATTTCTTGATAAATAAAATTTCTTTGGCTTTCTCAATTGCTCTTCATTTTCATTTGTGTTAACCATTGTTATGAAATGTAAACTTTTCTAGTTTCTTCATATGCAGAAGTGTTGATATTTGATTTGTGAGTTGTGACCAAATTTTTATTTATGGAGTATTTCCAAAGTTTTTAAGTCATGCAAAATGTTTAAAATATATCTAACTTTCCAGTAGCTAATTAGCTTTATGCTAATAAAGCAGGCAAGCTTTAAAGCAACCGTAGCTCTGAGAATCTCTTATTACTAGTGAAGAGGCTGTTATAGCCGCCGCTTGAAGCTATTGCCCTTGCTAAAGCAGCTTTGAAGGTTGCAAAGGATGCAGCTATGCTAGCCAAAAACAAGCCCCCAATAGAATCAAAGTATAAATGTTACACCCCTACCGGCCTTGCCCTTTCAGGTGGCGGGTTAGAGGGATTCCTTCACTTAGTTACCATTCCTTCGTTATTAGGCTCAATTAACATGTATCAGAGTGAGTGCAATAGAGCATTTAACCGGTTTGGACTATCTACTATACTGGTAAAAGTAAAATAAACAGACAATAAAAGACCCGAAGGGTTAAGGATATCGTTAATCCAAAATAAATACCAAAATAATACATACCGTCATCTCAAATATATGTACAAACGTGATAGGGCATTCCCTATTCTTCAATCTGTATCGATAAGTACTTATTTTTTTTGAAAAAGGGGTCTTCACATCAGGCACGTCTTCCTATGACTACAAAAGAGTCTGGGATCCGATAGTGGCCCCCAGAGTAACCGTCAATACTCAAATACTAAATGTACAGAGAGTATGTAAGGTACCATGCCAGATAATGCAAAACAGATATTATGCCAATACATACCACATATGCATTCAGAATATGCCACAGTAAAACATACATCACAATCCATAGAACCCGTACAGCTGCCTTACCAAGACAAGCCTCGGTCTCACTGGACTCTCAAACCATAAAGCCGCCTTTCACTAGGCTAGCCCCGGACTGAAACTCAACCCGCACAGCCGCCGATCAAGGCCGGCCTTGGACTGAACGTTCTCAGCACTAGGAATCATACAACTCTGTATGCATATTTGACACAACATATACAAAGAAAAACACACATAGCAAACACTAACATACAACAGAACACATAAAGATATCTGAGTAAAACAGTTACTACTTGGTGTGGTAAATATTGTCCTTAATATTTTATTGGGCCCATTGACTTCCCAAGGATTCCCTTGACCTATATATCATTAAAATACACTTATTCAGTATTTACAAAAATGCACTCACATTTTTTCTTGTTAAAACCGAGCCCAACCCAAATTTTTCCAGAAATTCAGTGATTCTGGCCCAACTTCCAAGATTTTTAATAAATTACAAAAAACTCATATTTGTATGACATCAGTGGGGTTTGAACCATTAAGGTGTCTATGTTCTAGTAAAAATATTTCTAGAGTCCAAAAGATTCCATATCTTGGCATGGAGCTCAATCTTTAGCCTCTGGTCAGAAACATCCTGGTGCTTCCAGAGTCGTTTCCAAAAATTATTTCCTCTTAGTTGGTAAATCTAAAATATATCCAATTACATATCAAAATGATGCCCCAGATGTATAATTTGTACCTGTAAAATTTCAGCTCAAACCAACGTCGTTTACTATTTTAAAAACATATTTGAAGCTTCGCTGCCCAGAATCTCAGAATACTGGCAGCAAGCTTCTTCTGAGTTTTCGGAGTTTTCGAGTTCGGAAACTTAAACCATAGCTTAACCCCACACAAAATCACGTTTTAGACTCAGTGGAACCTTCAAAAACACCAAAATCAAACCACAACACCAAGCCCTAACCATTTGCACGAAAATCTCAACTTTGAACTTCAAAGAGTTGAGTTTTCGGTGTTTTGAAATCGGAGATCCGGCTTGGTGTTCTTGATGATTGGCTCTTGTTCTTGGCTATGGAACTTGGCTGAAAAATCTCTCTTTCCTCTACGAATTTCGTGCTCCCCTTGTCTAGGAGAGAGAAAACATGTATATTTAATAATAGAAAAAGTAACTAATCAGTCCTGAAATACTGTGATAAAACTCTGTCCAGTAATTAATGGAATTCATCTGGCTTTTTGACTTTTTCTCTAAGAAATTCTAGAGAATTCTAGGGAGCTCTAGGGTTCAGACATGTGGCAAAATTGCCCTAAAAATATCTGGATATTTCTTTTCTTTTTGGGGCAAATTACCCGTTTTGGCCCGAAATTTTCAAAAATTACAATTGTAGCCCATAACTTTTTAATAATTACCAAATTTTCCCCACATGTTTTGTCTGCCCAAGAGACACATGTGGTGCCATTTTGGGCCCACATGTCTGCCCAAATCAATTTTTGCTCATTTATTCCCATTTTGCCCTTTTTTTAATGTGGGACCCGCGGTTGGACTTTTGCACTGATTTCTCTTTTCTCTTTCTTCAACCACGTTTTTTGATAATTATGGGGGCTAGGTGGAGCCTCTTGGGGCCCACCAATCTGATCCCTTGCATTTAATTCCCTTTTTCCACTTTATATGTCCAATTTTTGCTCTACCGGTCCTTATCGGGCCCCGCTGATTACAAATGTGCTTCTTTTTGCACTTTTCTTCAACTTTTCCAGATATTCTCCCCTGATTGGATATACATATGTGGCACCTTTTTAATTTCTAATATGGCCCCACATAAAAAACGTACTGCCTCACAAGATATAGACTATACTGATCCATTGCGATATTTAAGAGCAACAACTAGCACTTCTAAACTTCTTAGTCCAACTGCCTAGCGCCTCATAGCACCTTGGCATTAGTGCCGGCTCTAGGAGCTTGGCCTCCCCCTTGTCCGGGCTTGAGCCCCCCCCCAAAACTTGGAGTATAAAAAAAAAAAAAAAAAAAACTTCTTAGTCCAACTGAAGAACTTGAGCTATACGAAGGAATACAGGTGTGTTATAATGTGTAGTAGACAATCTTCATCAAGCTGTTTCTTTTTCCTTTTTTTTTTTTAATGTACCTTGTGCATCTATATTAGTTGTCATTCTAAAATTTTCTCAAATTGGAACCAGCCTTTTTGAGATATCTTGTTTAGCACAACTAACTAGATTTCTTGTCATTTACTTCCAAGTGATTTAGTTTAGATGATAACCTGCGTCCTTAAGCTGGTTAAATTTCTTTCTGGTTCATTTACCTTTTCTTTTGCTGACATTTAAAAGAATTTGAAAACTTCTACATTAAAACTTTCACTTCATAGGAAGATTTTATTTGCTACTAGAATTGTCTTAGAGAATAAAGTTCTTATAGCTATGTAATGTTCTCTTAAATATTTTGCTTAATTGTAGTCACAGATAGAGGTGTACATTACTTCCTGTGGTATTAAGAATTGAGGGCACAGGGAAGCTTTCCAAGCTCTTCCTTTTGTCATGTGTTCTGTAATTGACAGCAGAAAAGGTTAAAAAAGAAGAAGAAGAAGAAGAAGAAGAAGAAGTTAGGAAATCATTATTAACTTAATAATAGTAATGCTACTCATATACATATATATTCACCATCAAGATTTGAAGTCATAAATAATCACTAGAAAACTAAAAGTTTCTTTTTCATCGTGGATTACATTTCTCTATTTGTTTTATAGCCTATCTTATTTTCCTTTTCTATATTTCAGGACCTACTAAAGTTTGGAAAAACTCAAGAATGATCTTGCAGAAAGATGTGACAGTCCACCAACATCGCTCAATGGGCTGCAGCAGCAAGAGTTGATCAGAAGACGTTGAGGAGGCGCTTAAATTACGGCACCTTTTGCAAAGACAAAATGATTAAAAGTAATATACGGCTCGTCATATCAATTGCTAAAAATTATCAGGGAGCTGGAGAATGAATCTCCAAGATCTTGTACAGGTTTTTGTCTCACCAGTATACTCTTATGATAAATAAATATTATCAGAGGTGAAAATTCCAATTTGGTCCTCAAAAAATTACTCAAGTATAAATTGGCTCCCTATAAATTTTTGTACCACTTTGTTGTTTCAAAGATTGCTTTTGTTTCAATTCCATGGAATATCTAATTCTTGAAAAATTGTTTAATAGGAGTATCATTTTGTACAACCATACTTTTGAGTACCATAATAACGCTCAAATTCTTTGAGGGAGCAAATTGAATAGTTGGGTCATCTTCAGTGGACTAAAATAGGAATTAATTAAAATATCATGTAAAGCATAGTGTCATTTATACACGCGGACACACGGACACAGGTATTAAAAAAGTTAAATAAATAAATTATTTATATTTATCATTTTCTTTTCATACTAATTTTTATGGCTTATAAACTGATATTAATTTCATGATACATATATGTATTTTAGAGATATAATGTAACATACTCCTATAAAATAAGGCATTTCAACTGATTCATCAAAATCAAGAAATGATATAATTAAATGTCTTACATTGAAACTTTTTTCCATCTTTACCCATATTGAATAAGATTTTATATGAGAGAAATCATACAAAAAGTTACATTTAAACATTAACTATATGGGCAAAATTGACAAACAGGTATTAATTAATCTCTAAATGACTTATATTATGGCTCATTGTATTATTCTAAGTGACTTATATTCTGAACTGGTGGGAGTGTGTTATAATTAAGAACTTATATTAACTATTTAATCTTATATTACCGACTAGACGTAGCAATAATAATTGTCGTCCTCGTCGTCTAACTTTAATTTTGAGTTGATTGAGATCTAAACGCTTGTCAATAATTCTTCTTTTAACGGAGTTATATAAATGGCTCACCTATCAGAGTATCAGTGAAGGCTCCCTGTCTCTTCTCTGGATCCCTTTTTAATTGGTTTCATTTCACTCTTTTATTTCTCAGGTGACTCTCCTGCAGAAGCAGCAAAAGCTTCCTAAATCTCTCTCTCTTCGCTTCTCTTCTCTGACGATCTTTGTCACAAACAGGGTTGTTGTCTGTTTCGCGAATCCAGCAATTGACAGGAAACCTTCCGGATATATACCTTTTAACGGTTTCTTCTTCTTCTTTATCTTTTTCTTCGGAAAGAAATGAGTGATCGTTCCAACTCTCCAATATCTTTGAAGATTCCATGGATCTGGGGAAAGAGGCTTTAAGCCTGCAGGGTAAGTATTATATGCCATACTCCCAAAAAAAATAAAAGATGTGCATCAAAATGAAATTTAACACTACCGTGGAATAGCAATAACATTAAATTTGCAGCATGGCCCAACTTAGGTGGAGTGACTGAATTAATCAATTTGACTTGAAAAAAATTAAATGAACAAAATTTATAAATTAAACAGGGAGTTTTGATTAAAGCTAGAAAAAAAAAAAAAAAAAATTAACCGATAAAGCTAAACTAACATTAGTCTCTTAAATTGTTAACGGTTAGCTAAACTAACCGTTAACAATTTAAGAGACTAATGTGTATGTTAGATATCTTGCACATTTATTTGTGAGCAATTGATGGACAGGCCTTCTATCAAAAAAAATAAAAAATTGATGGACAGGCCAATCATGTAAAATGGACTTTTTTTGGGAATCTGAGTGTGAGAACCCCAATTTGCTGGACTGCAATTTATAATGACTCTTGCATGTATTTCGATGTTGGAGTTATACTATATATATACATTGAAATACATGCAAGAGTCATTATAAATTGCGGTCCGGCAAATTGGGGTTCTCACACTCAGATTCCCAAAAAACAAAGTCGACTGTACATGATCGGCCTGTCCATCAATTGCTCAAAGATAAATGTTATATATATGGACAATAATTAGGTGAAATTCTTTGTATCCATTATAGCAAATTCTCCAATCAAACGTAGTTATGTGTCCAGTTTTTGAAGAACTACAAACCCACATGAAAAACTGCACCTTGGACCTCACATTGTTCCTCCGTTATAGGTCTACGAGACATGTTTGAGATTACTTCTTTTCAGGCGCAGTCATAGACGATTTGCCCAGAAAAAGGGAAAAAAGGATTTGGGCAGAGGGGGCAAAAAATTTGATTTTGCACAAGAGACAAATGCTACTTTACTGTGTCTTAATTTCAATGAATTGCACAATTTCTTCTCCAGCAGAGTTCGGGGGAGGGGGAGATAGAGAGTAAAGAAAAAATAAGAAAAGAAAAGAAAAAACAGAAAAATTGGGTGAGAATGAGCTAAATCAGAATATCGGTTCTTTGTGTGTACAAGATTTGTAAAGTACTTTTCTGTATACAAATTTATCAATTCCTTCTCACCAATAAATCAATCAATAGGGGATTTTCTCCCAATCTTTTTTTTTTTTTCTTAAAAAAAAGCTGACATATATTATTTTTTAGGATATGAGGGCCAATGAATTACCTTCTGGTTTTTGAATATACTTATTAGAATTACTATGGTCATTCATTATATATGTGTACACACACATATATGTATATATATAGGGTTATGATTTATCCTGTGACAGGATACAAGCTCTGGTCCAGTGAAGTATATACGGCGCTGTTTTACACTTTCCTCTGCGAGAACTATATTTGTGGCTTCCATAGATGGAGAAAGAATAGTTGGATGGACTCACGATCGTAGTATATATAACATAGTTTCCTCTACAGAAACTCTCTCTCTCTCTCTCTCTATATATATATATAATTCATTTAACATCAAATCAAAGAATATACTCCATCTCTTCCATGGACGGCACCAATCTTGGCACATGTGTTATGCCCCGATTTGAACTATAGTTGGATGGACTAACTGTCCTGTTGCCACGACAACAGGGTTGCGCATTAGGTCGAGAGTGATCGAGCACCTGAAATCTGTTGGGACAGCGATCTCCGACGGCTGTTTCCGCCGCTTTGCATCAACATCAGAGGAGGAAGAAGAAGAAAACGTTGTTGAAGCTCCAAATAGAACGCATTTCGTGAATTGAACGAGTCCGATCAAAGCGACGAGCTCAGATTTGGATTGTTCATCGTTTCGATTTTGAATTTCCTCCTCTAAACTTTCAATCTCCGCTCTGCAACTTGAAGAATCTTGAATTTCTAACCTCTCAAAGATGTCAGCAAGCTTCGAATGATCAGGGACAATCTCTCACTTAATACGATCAAGCATCCTGACAACCGCATGCTTAAGCTCGTTGTCCTTGAGATAGCAAAGTGTATAGTCCCCGTGGAGCAAAGTGTAAAACAACGCCATATATGCTTCTTTGGAATCTTATCACGGGATAAATCATAACCCCCCCCCCCCCACACACAGATATTAACCTCGCCCTTTGAACTCAAAGGCGCTGATCATGACCGGTTTGTTTTGGACTTTTAGGAATGGACCGGTGTGATAATTCTGAGTTTTAGGTTGGGCTTTTTTTTATTGTATCAACCTAAGCGCGTGATTTTGCGCCCCGACAATTGGCGCAATAGGCGCGACCTTGAAACTCTCCATAATGGAGCTTCTGTGGTAGTAAGGGCCTGTTCTACGCTGCTCTAGTGCTATCGCGATTGATGAATCATATTTATGCCATGTTTTCCCTATGTGTTTTGAGTGCTTTGAATGTTGATTCTGAGTTTAACTGTGCTTGATCTAATTAAATATTAAAGAATTCACTCACATAGGAAAATGGAGGATAGATTCTACAAATTGTTGTATCCACTTCATTATCTTGATCATGTGCATGAAAAAAGGGCCACTTTATGGTTTACCGTAAAAGTGCATAATGAAGATGATACAATGCTACAACATATGGTATGCTCATGTCTGTGCTAGCAATCCAACGCGACCACTATGTTGTAGCATCATAAGTGATGCAAAGTTATGTTCTATGTTACTCTGACCTTTGCTTGAGAGTTTTCAAGAAATTAATATAAGTCATCCAGATGGACGTTTAAATGGTAGTTGAATTGACGAAGGCTGAATTAGAAGATGTGGAGAATCGAAGGGAAAGATTTGAAGAATCCCGCAGTATTAAAAGAGGATCAATCAACTGAATCTAGGGATTTGGACCTAACAAATTTGAAAGGCCCAGCTTACTGAACGTATGATGTGAAAGGACTTGACTATAAGAGGAAAGCGCGATTAAACCTAACGGGTTGTCAAAGTCGTGAGAGTCAAAACAATTAGTAAAATTCCAATTAATTCACTGGACTCACACCAAAGGAACGAGAAAAGTATTGAGCGAGAGAATTACAGATGAGACCTAACTCTTACCTGAAGTTAGATGGATTGTAGAAGACGTAGAGACGTCACGTGACGGGACACTCCCTATGCCGTCGATCATTTTGACGAGTTTCTCTGTTTTTCTTATTTTATTTTATCTTTTTAACCTTTCCATGGGCTATTCTGCTTTACTTTGTTTTGTGTTTCCCTCATCAGTCATGAACTAAACTTCCATTGGCTGAGTGAGGATGGATTTCTAAATTGTAGAATGAACTCAGTTTGCTAAAGTTCTTAATTTAATATATTCAGTTTTTTTAACAGTATTTTAACATCTAGTTGGTTGGCGGCCGCTAAGGGCTAGATCAATTGCCTCAGCTTACCGGAAGGGAGTCGAGATTAGACTTTTGTTAGACAGTGTTTGCTGGGTGAGCTTGTGTAGGGCTCAACCTAAATTGTAGGCTACAGGAATGAGTTTACCACTAAAAACTGGAACACCTAGGTTAAAACTGACAATCTAAACTAGAAAATTGCCATAGGAATATGGGAGAAGTAGAGCGAGGATTGTACTTATAGAATGTGGATGCTTCTATATAGGATAGTGGTGGGTTAGCTGAATAATGCTGTGAAAGGCAGTTTTCTTGTAGTATTGCAGAAGTTGTGCATCATAATTTCTATAGCAATGCGTTGTGTGCAAACTGGGAGAATAATGCAACTTAGGATGAAATCCGAACTTAGCCTATTTTTAAACTGATATCTTCCTTTCGACTTCCGATTATTTGTTTACTTATTTGTCATTAGTAGTAGCTAAAACAAACCAACCAACCATATTCTCATCACACACAACTTTTACAAAGAAATTGGCATCATCTTTGGTATCAACAGTCTGTGGGATGATAACTCTACTTACTCTTTATTACTTGTTCAAATGGTTCACTTACCGCAAGGAAATCGACCAATAATGATGCTATAGTGCGCGATTAACTACTCTGTACAGAAGAGGAATTTTATTTAAATTAAGATTTTTCAATGTTTATGAATTGATTTGTGAAATTCATATGAGGTGTTTGATTTGATAAGAAACTTTAAAGGAATGGGTTTGAGAAGTATGATAATTTATATAATGATGTTGGACAGAACATTGTTGTAAAATTCCAACGATTCAATTTTTCTATTCTTAATGTTAATATTTTGGGACGTATGAGTTTGTTTATATGTTTTTTTGAAAAAGAAGTTTAAGTGTTTCGTGGGTGATGTTGATGGATGTAAGTTAAGTAGTGTTCTGGTATAGAACACAGATGTACAGCCGAGGGCTGATAGATTGATCTTGGATGTATGGGCTGGCCTGGATATCTATGAAGGAGATAACCAGGAGAGCGTGGGATCACCGTACATGACAAAGGGGTGGTGTGTATGCACAGTGAGACTGTATGTAAATAGTCTAGGTTTAGAGTGTGTGCACCTTGTTGCCTGCCTTCTATATTTATAGAGGCGTCTGGTGCGATATCCGGGACACGCCATTAATGGTGGGCCATTAATGGGGCGGATATTGGATGATACCCCATTAATGGGACGTGTCATTAATGGGGCGGATATCCGGGACACGCCATTAATGACGTGTCATTAATGGTGCGGATATCCGGGATGTGCCATAAATAGGACGTGTCATTAATGGGGCGTGTATCTCGGCAGGCCGATATGATAGGGGCGGATTCTGCCTAGCCGAGATTTCCGGATCTCCTGCTATGATCAGCGGATTACGCCTCCTGGCTCGGCTTGGGCCTTGCCATGGACTTGGAGGCTTTTAAGCCGGTCCGTAACAGATGCCCCCTAGCTTGGCTGTTCAGGCTTCTGGGCGGCCGAGGTGTATGATCCTCTTGGTCCGGTGTGTGACCGGGGCCTGTACTTCAGCCAGCCCGGCTTCTTGTGCCGCAGCTTATCTCCATGATGTCGTTCTGGCTGGTGCCCTGGGCCATGCCTGACCGGGGCGTATTGGGTGACCTCAGATTTATGTTGTTTAGTCCCCTGCTCGTGGATAAACCGTTTGGTCTTCTTTCCGTAGGCGCCATCATTGTGTCTTTACACCTGGCATGTCCTGATTGGAAAGGGTCTGCAGCCGTCGCGCCGCTCCGAGTGCCGATTTGCGTGCACATTTAATGCTCCTACGTCATTACGTGCATTTCCCATGTGTCAATGTTAAAAGACCGAACTGCCCCGCGTTCCCTCTCCTTCTTCTTATATGAAGTGTTTGCTTCATGTTTGCGTTTTTCATTATTTCCCGCCTTTATTTTTGTAGTGAACTTGCTCCGAGTTTCTTCCGTGAAAACTCCCTTGTCCTCCATTTCGTTTGTGCAAGTCATCTTCTTCGTACTTACGCAGGTATTTTTCGTCCTTGTCTTTACTCTTTTACGGCATATTTCGTACCGTTTAGATATCCTCTGGTTTCTTATCTGCTTTTCCCATTCCTCTGGCCTTCTGAGTTTCCCTTTAAGATCAGTTTCTGGGTTTTGCTCTATGTGCTCCTCCCTTTTGACGTAAAGCCTGTAGCCCTTAGGTTCTAGTTCCTCTTCCGATGGATAGAAATAGGTCTTTCCTTAGAGCCAGACCGACGCTCACTCCTGAGGAAGAGGAGTTTCTTCGCATTCGTTACCCGAGAGCCTCTTATTGGGTTCTTGAACCGAGCTCCGGAAACAAAGGTCGGCGCCTCTACTTCGAGGTGGGAATGGTTCTTACGGGCGAAGTGGGCCCCAACCCATACCCGCCAGAGCTCTGTCACCTTCCTTGGTTCGAATTCCGGCATACAACGTTCCTTCCTTATCACCTTTTAGGGCCGGGGTTAGTTCTTTTGCCGGCTCTCGGGCTCCGCCTTGATGGCCCAACCGCTCAACTTCGTGGAGGGTCCACCCCCGCGAGCTTGGACCCGTATCCGATGATTATCTCGGCCCCTTTCGGGATTGCTTGGCCGAGAGTTCATTCCACATTGCGCGCGGTGAAGACTCCGAGCTACCTCGGTTCTTGGATCTTGCCGGCATCGGCACCCTTTGGGCCCCACTTCTGGCGTGCCCTTTCGTCCGAGTCCGCCATCTGTTTTGCCTTCTAACCTTGTTTTACTAGGTATTTCCAACTCTGCTAATTTCCTTTTATGTTGCATATAGGTTAATGGCTCCAAAATCTTTGCCTTCAAAGAAAAAGGCCGAGGCTGAGGCATCGGATTCTTCTAGTCCACCCGAGGCCCTGTGTCGTAGGTATCCTTGGGTGTCCCACGAGGTCTTGAAGACCCGGTCCATTATGTCGGATACGGACATTGCCTGGTTGGACCTACCCGCCATGGAGGGATGCGTCCTACGCTGTCCAGAATCCGACGAGCCTTTGCCGAACGGGACGTAGGCGGTCCCAATTTCTTTCATTTTTACCGGGATTATCTTACACGGGTTGGTGTCTGCCCCGCTTTCCTTTCACCCATTTTCAAATGCTTGCCCCGATGCACGAGAGTCGCCCGTCTCAACTTCATCCGAACGGGTGGGCATATCTTGTAGCGTTCGAGCAATTGTGTCGCTCCTACCCGGTTCCAATCCCATGCTCGACCAACCTTTTCTTCTACTACTTCGGCCCCTTTACCCCTGGCTCTCCCAAGGAAGGTGACAAGTTAAAAGGGCTGGTGTCTCTCCGCGTTAATCCCGACGATAGGAAGCTCATGAAGCCCTTTTCCGATTCTTTTAAGAGGTTTAAGAACGCATTTTTCAAGGTTGTCGCCGTACCTGGTAAGCCAACTTGGTTTCTGAAGGGGGTCGAGGCTGCCGACGTAGTGTGGCGCTTCCCTTTATATTGGATGGAGAGTCACCATAAAGCCAGCCCCTCGTCCTTCCAGATCTCACAAGATGATCTCCTACCCGAGATGGCCCCTCACGTCCCAAGGTTGGACGCCTTCGTGGAGAAGTATGGCATCCCGAGTGCGCCTTCTTCATATCCGGGGAGGGATCTAGGCCAATCCCTCTACTTGTAGGAGTCCCCGATATGCCATGTTCCCTATTCTTTTGGTCATGTTTTGTATATTGTTAGCATACTTTGTGTTTATTTATCGATTTCCCTTTACCGCCCTTTTCGGCTCAAGACATGAAGGCCCTTCCTGGTTACTTAAAAAAGGTGAATCCGGCCGCGGCGTCTTTGAGTAGTCGGTCTCGGAAACGGGCTGCCCCAGTCAAGACTGCTGTGCCCAAGGCTGATGCCTCTATTGCAGCTAAGAAGGCTAAGGTCTCAAGTGTCGAGGAGTCAGCTCCATCCGTACCCTCCGGATCCCCTCGAGGCGGGTGTTTCGACACTTCCAAAGGGAAACAAAGGTTCTTTGTCTCGGTAGGTGAAGCTGTATCTACGGAGGTCGCGACCGCTCCTGTGGCATCGGTTCTGCCGGTGTCTTCGCCCAATCCACCTCCTCCTCCTCCTTCAACCGGGCCCTTACGTCCTTCTTCCTTGCTTCCTCGCAGTTTCATATGGGACAAGGGGGTGACCAAAGAGCTGGATGTCGCTTTCCTCTCCCCGAGAATTTATGGAAAGTCAGGCCTTGTCCCCGCCTAGTGCTCAAGAGGTGCTTGCGACGGAGCGGTACCTTTGTAAATCTATTGGTTTGCTGCAAGCCTATGTGATTGTGAGGGAAAAGTATGCTCTGCTCGATGCGGAGAATAGGCGATTGAAAGCGTCTCAGGGGGAGGTTGTAGCCCTGCGAAAGGCTCTAGAGGAGGTGGCGTCCACAGGAAAGGCTCTGGCCGATGCTGAGGCCAAGCTGCGCCTTATGGAGGAGGAGCGGGATATGGCCCGGCTTGAACGGGATGCTTCCAAGGCCGCGTTTGTGAACTGGAAAAAGATCTGCACCAGCGCGAGATGGGGCGGAGAAGTCAGCCTCTGAATGTGTCCGGGCCCAGAAGGCGCTCGGCGAGAGTATGGAAGCGGTGAGAACCCTTCAGAAACAGCGTGAGATGCTGTCTTCTAAGGTTTCAATAGCCGAGGCTGCCCTTGTCGTAGCGGAGTAGGCGCGCTTGGAGTCTGACGAACTCCTAAAGCAAACAGCCGCCGATTGCTTTAACAATGCCTTGGAGCAGATCCAGGTGCTGAATCCGACGGTGAAGCTGAATTTGGACGGCTATGACTTTCGCGCCTTTGTTGAGGACGGAGTCTTAGTTCCGTATCAACCTCCTTCCGCCAATCCGTCCCGCTCCGAAGAAGAGGGAGGAGATTCGGGTGCGGAGAGCGAGGCACCCAAAGGTTCTTAAGAGGCCGGCCCGTCTAGTTAAGTTTGTCTTTAGTCTTTAGTGGGCGTCTCGTGCCTCTTTTTCTTTTGAAGGTTTCCGGCATCCCCGCGTTGTGTAACCATCCGTAAATGTTTTTTATGACTTATGAATGAATTATTGCTTCACTCTTCTGCCATTTTATAAATTCCATATTTGAAACTTATTGACTGTATCAGATACGATTCGTTTACTCGACCAACACCGAGGTGTGGGAGTATGGGACAAGGTTTTACGTCTTACCCTCTGGGGGTGTTAACTTAACCGCACTGCCTCATCCCGGCTTAAATGGCCGGAAATGGTGATAGGAACCGAGTTAAGGGCGAGGCTGTCACATGTCGACCGAGGTGTCTATCACCTCAAGTCTGACATTTTGACTTGATCAAGGTCGGAATGGCAGCCTGCTTTCTTAGCTCGGGCGAGCGTTGACACGTCAATTTCGCAAAGGCCACGTATGGCGTTTTCGCCGAGCTCTTACCAATGCACGTCGGAGTACAACGGCCGGTGTCATACATCTAGATGTTTTTGTGTTTTTGACCGGGTATAAGTACCTCGTAGTCGGGATTTTGCCGGGCTTAGTGGCCTCGGCCGCGCTTAAGCAAATAATTGTGCACATTGACGCCTTTCCTTGAGGGATTCCTTCATTAAATAAAGCAGCTCTAAAAAGCGTACAAAAGGTCATAAATTATTCAAATGCAAAGCAAAGAACAGTTGGAAAGCAATTGCAGAAAACATAAAAGAAAGTAAGAAACGACCGAGAAGAGTAGCCTCGGCCTAGGCGTAATAGATCTTTAGCTTATCGGCATTCCATGTCCTTCTAACCGGCTTCCTTGCCAAGGTTTCGAGAACATATGCCCCAGCGTCGAGCTTTTCTTTTACCCGATATGGTCCTTCCCAATTTGCTGCCAGTTTTCCGTCTCGGGAATTCTTGTTACCTATGTCGGCCCGCCGAAGTACCAAGTTGCCCCGGTTGAAGGATCGTGGTCGAACCTTACTTTTATATTTTGCCGCGAGTAATTGCTTGGCGGCCAGTTCCATGGGCTAATTAGTAAAGATGAAAGAAAAAATTTCTACCTCTTCTCTCCCTCCTCTCCCTTTCCTCAAACCAAACAAGCCCAAAGTGTTATCTAGACGAAAGTGGCTAAGTAGGAGTAAGTTATACTTATACAATTATGAACGCAACGAGTAAGTGAATAGCATCACATTTAATTTTCATAAAGATATTTTACTACTTGTCATACTTTTATACTAATTACCATATTTATAAGTATGATTTCACGAATGAATGTTTATCGGATAAGTTTCATTTTCTTTTTATTGATTGCTATTTATTCTTCTCTAATTGCTTCATAGTATAATTCATGATTATGCACTAAAATGGTAAGGAAAGTGTGGAGATATCTTTTAAAAATTTTCATGTTGCAATAATCTTGCAATTTGAAATGTTCGTACGTGAGTTCTTGATGTTTGAAAAGGATTTTGTCAACAAAATGAAATCTAAAGGAAAGTATCTGAGATGTTTTTGTGAACCTTCATGCATTTCTACTATAAAGTATTTGATACAAGCTATTATTATCTTGAAAGAAGAATTTGTATTGCTTTGATAAATTGGCCTAAAGCATGCTTGAAAATGTTTTTGAGAGGATTGAATACAGAATGCTGGTTACTAATAGCAGTATTGTTAGTCCTTGGTGCACCATGGTTAACCTTGAACTCGCTTGAAATTCATGGGCATAGTACTCACACGTGATATTCCGGGATTTGTTCTTATGCTTGTTATTTGTGGGTTTTGTACATGCACTTGTTTCGTGGCCTCGAGTCACACTTAGTTACTTACCCTTATGGATTGTGTATCCATGCTTGTTTTCGTGGCCTTGAATTGCGCTTTGTTAGTTATTCTCGTAAACTGTGAGTCCACACTTGTTGGACTCACACTTGTTGCTCGTTTTGTTTAAGTCCTCATTGAGAATGGGTTTTTCATATCAATTGGTACTTAATTTCATCAATGAGTCATTTGTTTACATGGTATTTTCTTATTAATAACCTTTTATATAATTTTATCTATGCTTGTGATTTCGTACTTGGACATTGAATATAATTTTCATCTCATTATTATAAAATTTTACTTGCTTAATTGATTTCTTCGGTATTTTATTTACTTCTATTAATGGGATGTTATTCACTAGAAAATATTTTTGCCTCAGATACTGCATATGATCATATCCTTCTTGCTAATTTCTAAAAGGCTATGTGGCTCGATTGAAGCGAGAGTGTCATTTGAATGATTCCTAATTCAATGTAAAACATTAAACTCTTTTTATATGTTGGTAAATCTTGTCTAGGTGCTCCACGTTGTCTATTGATAGGATACTCACCTTCTTTGTTTGTGAAAGTTGTATGTATATATATATGTTGCTGTGGAGTGAAGCTCCATATGCTATACTGAATTGGTGTGCTATGGTAGGAATTTCGGAAAGCTTGAAGAGACTCTACCAAAATCTCTATAAATTACTTATTATTATCTCCGGTCCTAATTATAAAAGCACTTTTCTAGTGCAATTTACACTACAAAAATGTTCCTATAATTAGGACTGAAGTGAGTATTAGATTGAGGGAAACATGTTATGTATGAGTTAGAGGTAATGTATTTATATTCAATTTTTTTTTTTTTGGGTAATTATTAGTCGAGACATTTATTTATGTGTCCTTATTCAGTGTTGGTCATCCCTGAATTTTCAGGGCATGACCGGAGGATTGAAAGTGAGTATCTTTTTGACACTTCATAATAAACTTTTCGTGCTCATCATTTTCATTCTCTATTAATAATTCATCAGTTTTTATATGATTACGTCAGTGGAAGTACTAGGAGGATTGAATTACCAGAGGCAAATTTCAAAAACAGAAAGGTAAGTGATTTTGATCAGTCTCTAGTGTTTATGCATCTGTACGTGTTACAAAGTGCCTTTTAGTTGAAGTGCTAGTACCTAAGCAGATAGAAAAGTGCCTTTTACTGAGTTTGCACATGTACAAATTTGTTAAAATATTATGGCTGCATAAATCATGAGAGAAGCATATCCGTTCAGGGAGTAAAGAAAACCGATTAAGGTTAATTGGTGCAAGAGGAGCCTCCAAAGTTCAATCACTGCTAGGCTACAGTGGAAATTGTTTACAAGACAGCTTCTTCAGGAGAATGTATAATTTGACGTTCAATTTCACTGGTTTATATTTTTTGAAACGATATATGATAGGAGTATCTAATTATTGTATACAAGCTTCCATCATAGCAAATTTCACAAATTAGGGTAATTCTAGCTGAAATGTCTAGTAGATTTACATTATAACAGTCGCTGATAAAATTTCATGCGTTTCAAAAAAGAATAAAAAAGATTGCTGTGTGGGTCTCGAAGAAATTAGCTTCTGGAATAATCTGTTTTTTGCAAGGGCCCTTCCTTTTTTGTCAACAAGCACAAAGCATGGAACATACCTTACATCGTAATTAAGGAGCTGCAATAATACAAGTCACAGCATAAAGAAGCCATTTTAAACTAGCTTCTTCCAAAGAGGAGGCTAATGAAAAGCATGAACACCACAAAAATCAATTATTCACAAACAACGCCATTGCCATTCAAAATATCGCCAATAATTTTAGCCTGCTTATTCTTCAAAAACCCTCTAAACAGGTTCTTTCAATATGGGAGCACAAACTTCGTAACTCCCTAGCACTATAAAACCAAACAGATTATCTTGTAAAAGAAAAAACAGTTATTCATTTTCATGGTATTTAAGTGCCATTAACTCACCTGTTGGTTCAGGTGATGAGTTGAGACCTTGGTATGGTTCACCTGCTATTCTGGACCAAGGGACGTAGAACACTTCTCAAATAAATTTAAGGGATCAGCATTTTGTTTAGAGAGAATCCCAATTAAATCTAATGAAATACTAAAATCTAAATTTAAGCCAACACTTTTAACAAATTTTTACTTAGACCAAGAACAGTGCTTAGGTAGACAAATGATTAATGGAGGTAGGTGTGGAAGATTGAGGAGAATTCAAAAGACGAAGTAGGCGCTGATACTGATCATAAGAGAGCTGAGGAAGAATTGAAGCTGGTGATGGAGACTATTTCACAGGAGGAAGCGTAGTAGTAGGAGTTTCTTGAACAGAAGAAGATGCCTAAGTCGAACCAGAGTTTACCTCGGAAGAAGCACCAGTGTGAAATTGAAAACCAGGTGGGAAACCATGTTTCCAATAGAAAGTAGCTTAAGTATGACGCTGCTTGCCAAAATAAGAACAGTGCTTAGTCAGAGATTGCTTAGCACCAGAGAATGAAGGCCTCCAGCCTTTAGCCAGTAAAACCTTATAATTGGTTGAAGGAAGAAACTCACGCTGTTGTTGAAGAACCAAAGAGAAGACACGATTAATTGGAGGCAAACAATCCAGAAGCATTCGTTGAGACTTCACTGAAGCAAATTGCTCATTCAATCCTTTCAAAAACTGAATAACATGATCCTCCTCCCTATGTTTAACGGCAATACCAAGAGATCCACCAGAACACGATGTAAGGGGATGAATGTTGGCAAGCTCATCCCAGAGAATTTTGAGCTTAGTGTATTGATCACTAACACTCAGACCTGGAGATTAGCAATTCGGACCAAATTTTCAAAGCTTTGTCCAACCAGAAAATGCTCTTCACTATGTTTGGAGAGAGAGACTTGATAATCCAACCTTGAACAAGGTTACTGCAACGCTCCAAAGTTGGAAACAATGGATTGGTGACCGGCGGAGAAGGAAGAGAGCCATCGAGAAGCTGAAGCTTGTTCTTAGAGAGCAAGGCCGTGATCGATGTCGAATGAATGTGAAGAAGGTATCGGTGAAAGAACAGATAGGGGAAAAGGGCAGAAATGGAAAGGTAATAAGGAAAGAGAGAGAAAAGGCGGAAAGGAAAGACAGAAAAAAATGAGAGTAGAGGGTTAGGCTCTTGATACCATATTACTAATTGAAATGAGAGTAAATGAATATCAGATTATTGTGTAAGTCAATATCTATACACACACCAATCATGTAACTAACTATGGTTATGATAAATAACCGAATCATTACATAACAGAATGTAGTTATAACTTAATAACAAGAGTGTTATTCAATACTTGACACTTAGGATTGATTGAAAGTGTGGATCTTTTTTACACGTTTATTATAAACCATTCACGCTTATAATTTTCTCTCTCTATTAATAATTTATTTGTTGTTGTATAGTATGTCAGTGGAAGTATTGGGAGAATTCAATTGCTAAAGACACCTATGAAAACAAAGAAAGGCAAGTGATTTGATATATAGTGTATGCTCTGTGTTCAACTCAATCTGTAGATTCTTTGATAGATGTTTTCCAATTCATCATGATACTAATTTATAAATATTATCTATTTCGTTTTTGCCAACCATAATGAAATTACTGAAAAGAAGTAATATAACAAATTAGATTATCTATTTAACTCATAAAACTTTTCTTTTTGAGTTTTTTTCCTTCTCCATTGCTCCTTATATGCGAATTGAATATATTATGTATTTAATTATTCAAAAATTACAATGGAGGATGACCCATAACTTGTGTTAATGAACGTTACAAACTTTAAAACTTAAAAATTCCTCTAAAGATCATTGAAGTAAGTTACCATTATCATAAAATTACCAATAGTTACTTAAAGTTACACCAGGACTTGTTTCAAAGTTACAAGAATGTTTAGTTTAAAAGTTTGTTCCTATATATTTGGATGAAAACAACCTGAAATATCTGGTATTATCAAGTCGAAAACTTTCATGTATGAAGTATGTGTAAGTGGAGAAATGAAATAGTGAAATTTTGGCAAAAGTCAAAATTTTACCCGAATTACCCGATTTTGTTAAAACCGAAAATTTTGGACATATGTTGGCACAACATGAGATAAAAGGAATTAACATTTATTTGTTCCATTTTAGTTTATTAAACTTGACCAAAGGGATGAAAAGAAGGTTGCATGAATATTTATTAAAGATTATGAGGAAAAATTAAAGAATAATTTGTAAAGGGATGATTTTGGCTTAGAAATTTTAGAGACAATATTCTATGGTCTAGAGAAGCTAATTAAGGAAGAAAAGGCCTTATGGGGAATTAAGGATTAATTTCTAACACCTATTCAATATTTGCAACTATGTGAGTAAAGAACCAAGTCGCAAATAAAAATCTTATGGGCGAGTAAATGGGATCATATTGGTATGAACTCCACAACACCTCATTTCATCAATTTATTGTTAAATGAATTAAGACACATACATGGGTCAAATAATTCACGCCAAAGATTACATGACAAGTAGTAATATTTATTCTAAGGAGGGGCATTTTGGTCAAAATAATGAGTTAATGTTGTGATTTAATGGTTAACTAATAGTTAGATGGATAGAAGTTGAATTTCAAAACTAGAAGAGAAGTTTATGCAACATATATTTTGATTTTGAGGAAGGTTTATATAGGTTTTCAAAATAGAATGGGGTCTCTGTAATATAGAATAAATAAAGGGGAAGTTGATGTATTTTACCCTAAATAAAAAGGATTGTATACTTAAGGAGGCAAAAAGTAATATAAAAACCCTATACCTATATTATAAAAAGGATTAAGTAGCAAATCTGTCCTGCAAATATAGGCGTAGGAGTAATTTTGCCCTTGAAGGTTTTTTGGCTCAATGTACCCCAGAAGTTTAAAAATGTAACAATCTTACCTTTTTTCATTAAAAAACTAACATTGACTTTTAAAAAAGTGACATTAACCATTAAATTTTTAGTGGAAAAGGCCAAAATTATTACATTTTTAAACTATGAGGAAAAAAAAAAAGCGTGTCCTTCCACACAGATTTACTACATAGCCCTTATAAAAACCCGGGAAAAAGTTCCGGAGAATTTCGGCTCCGCTCGCCATTTCTAGCTATTTATTATTCCAGTGCATGCTCACTGTCTTCCTCTCCCAGAGTCTCCGTCTCCCCACTCTCTTTCTCTGTGAAAGTAGGTTTCAGAGAAGATATCTCAGTGAATCCCAAGAAACTGCATTTGCGGCCATTTTGCGCGATTCAAGAATCATTTTACGGAAGTCTCCAAAATCACTTTCTTGCCATCAGACTTATCTCCCTTGATCTGCTGCAATGGATTCTCGGGAGCCACCTCAGGCTTCGCCACCGTCACGCATTGATTCTCCGAAGAAGAGAGGCCGGCCCAGGAAGTATCCGCCGGATGGTAGCACTATTTTGCCTCCGACGCCTTTGTCTTCTTATGCCCCCGCTGATTTGAGCCCCACGTCAGATGAACCACCAGCTAAAAAAAGCAGGGGAAGGCCGGCGGGCTCTGGAAAGAAGCAACTGGATGCTCTTGGTATGTGTTATACATTATATGAGCGTTTGTTTCTTGCATCGTTCTTTTACATTCTTTTTGTGAATCACATTGAGAATTTTACCTGTTCTGACCATACCAGGAGTTGGCGGGACACACCTTACTCCACATGTAATCTTGGTGAATACTGGGGAGGTATGCTAACAGAGTAGTTATGTTTACAATCTTTTATTTGCCATTGCTCTTGCAAGAATCACTATCTTTACAATCTTTTATCTGCCAGTATTACTGCTAAACTCAGTTGCATACATTTGTTGGTATACTTGCCAAATTTTCAGCATCTTCATAACTGAAAGATACGGTAATCAGTGTCTGAAAGAGACCAAATTTAACGAATTGAGATGAGTTGGGGCCAAAGTTTGGTAATCGGATATAGTGGTCCTGAACTCATGATGTCAAATTGGGAAAAATATCGCCATATTTTTTTTGTCTTGTTTAAATTGTCAGGGAATATAAAGCGTAGACTTTCAGAATTAAAAAATATTGGAATTTATATGGATTAATGTTACTTTAAATAAGTATGATTGAAATTTTTTGACTGTGACATGTAATTTGAACCTTTTTATTCTTTTAAATTTTTGTGATGGAAGAAACATTTTCAATATTTTGGTTCCAACTAGGCATTCAATGAGATTAAAAGATTATTGTTGTTTCCAACTTGAAATTGTTGGATTAGAAAAGATTGCTTTATGCATGTAAGAGGGATTTTTATGGATATTCTAATGTTTTTGTATCCTAGCCAACAGTTCTAAGCTATCCATATTTTCTTACTTCATATTTCTAAGTTAGTATCATCATCAATCAATTTTGGGCCAGCACAATTTATTGGTCAATATTATTATTGAAGACATGCATATGTTTGCTATGCTTTCTGGTTTGAGCATTTTACAGTTTAGATTAATCGATAAATGTTCTCTTCTGTCATGTATTTGGATACACATTCCAATTCCATCTTATGATATGTCTTTTGCCACTGTGAAAGTGACTGATAATAGAATTAACATACTGGTGCTCTTTATTTGGATTCGTCCCTTTTAAATGGTGAGGATGTGGTCATACATAAAAAAGAAAACAAGATTTAAGATTGGTTTCCTGTAACCAATTACATTTGGGTATTTATCATGTGTCTGTATGTGGAGCAAACATACTATTCTAATGCCCGTATTTTAAATTTCTACCGGGAGGCTCCACTTGGGGTTGCTCTCACAGACATCACAAGTCTCCTCATTGTTATGCTGGCGTTTCTTTGTAGGACATTGCAGCAAAGATTACATCCTTTTGTGAACAAGGGCCACGTCAGGTCTGTATTCTTTCTGCTGATGGTGCAGTCAGCAGTGCCATCCTTCGACAACCAACTAGGGGTACAGTTTCCTACGAGGTATATCTTATATTCTTGCAGAATGAATTAAGTATTTTATTACTGTTACAATAAGGCTTGCTATTGCCAGGCCGAGGTAAAAATGTCATGTGATGTAAGAAAATGATGTAACGCAATGTGAATTTAATGATAAGACACATTCTTCAAAGAATGGAACATGAAATTGCAGGCATACGTTATATTTTCATCAATGTAATTATGATTATTTTGTTTGATTCATTTAAAGTAGAAATATGTTTCTTGAGTTCTAAAGTGATATCATTAAAATTATGTTGAGTCTTTGCGATTTTTGGTGATAAAAAAACTATTTACTCTCTGGAATGCCTGCTGGAAAGAGATTTTATTTCCATCTTTATACTGTTGAATTGTTTCTTAATTCCTTTATTAGATGCTGTTTTCTGTGGTGTGGTAGAAATGTTGCAGCATACATTTTTAAATGCCTTCATGGAACCATTTCTGGGGAAACAAGAAAAAGTTATTTTGCTGATGGTATTATTTCCTTGGGTTTAGGGAATCCAAATCAACCATCTGAAGGAATTATATATATACATATATATATATTATAAAAATGGTTTGATTAAAAAATGATTAGAATTAGACCTTTTCTGGTCTAATTTTTATTAAATCATACCGTCCTTCTTGGGGCAATAAATCTAAATATAATCAATTGCGATAATTAGCTGGTTACTTACGGTGAACTACTAATAGTAACAGCAGGAATTTGAGAAGGAAGAGTTTTGTGCTGGTAAAAGTGGTGTTTTTATAAAAGCATCCATGGAAGCAGTGACAGGGTGAACTAAGTTTTGTTGTTGAGTCAGGAGAGAAAGTCAGATTGTCTTTGGCTGTTTTTTTGCGCCTGGAATAGTGTCAAAGACTAGTGGTCTTAGATTGGAAGTGGGCAAATAGCATGAGCACAATTTTGTCAGTCTCATGTTCGGAACAATTCATCTTCTCGTTTTGAATTGTGTGTACAATGCATTGCAACTATATGTAGAAGCTCCCTAATTTCAGTCCTGTTAGGTGTTGGCCTTCCTGGAGTCTAAATAGAAAGGGGGAAAAAAGTCAACTGGGGATTACAAAAGAATTTATTGTATTGCACTGATTTTATTCTTATTCATGCTCGCCCTAGTTAAACATTTTTCCCATACAAGTATTCAGATTTTGTAGTTTCCTTATTTGTTAACAATGTCATGTGATGTATGAAATCTCCATTTCATTTTCATTTCTTTCATTCTGATTCCCATATTTTTCCTCACTTTCTCAACTGGCATGGGAATGTAGTTTAATAATGGGGATCAAATTCTACAATCACATTAGGAGTGTTTTCTTGGAGATGGGCCATGCTAACTTAGTTTATCATTCTCTTGAAGTTGGCATTATATTAAATATTGCTTACAATGAGTTGAGATGCTGAATGTCTATTTTTGAGATTGGGGGTTATAATATTTGAAATCATTTATAGTAACTTTTGTGCCTCTTTTCTTCATTTGATGTCATTTCACTTTACAGGGTCTATATCAGATTATATCTTTATCAGGTTCTTTCAATCCATCTGAAGACGAGGGTGGTTTTGGAACAGGTCGTATGAGTGTTGGTCTTGCGGGGACTGATGGAAAAATGGTGGGTGGTAGTGTTTGTGGAATGCTTGTTGCAGCGTCAAAAATACAGGTAAATACTTATTGGCATTCATTCACCTTCTTCATCGACCCCTCTTTCTGTGTCTAATGCTTTTGTATTTCTGTGACTGGTTTAATAATTATGAACAGATCATTGTGAGCAGTTTTCTGTGACTGGCCCGATTCGTAATATGCAATGGAATCAAATATGGCGTACGCAACGATGAAGGCCTTTTTTGATTGTTGTTTAGAATTTTTGGTATTTGTTTTGAATTAACAGTACAGAAGTAATTCATACCAAAAAAAAAAACCAGTACAGAAGTAATTAGGTGATGATAATTGGAGTAGTAGGTGGATCAACTATTATGAATACGATTCAACATTTCTTCCTTCTACCGCGTTTTAACTTTCTTTGATTTATCTATACTTATCTATATATCCCACATGCTATACATTTTTTTTTTTTTTTTTTTAATTTTAAATAATTCTGAAATTCATTACTTTCTAAGTTTCCTATAACATGATATGCCTAATGTCTGAAAGGTGAAGAATGATGAGGATATTAAGAGACTCCTCAAAGTTTAGCTGAGTATGATACGCAAGAATGAGATTAATAAGGTCTCTTCTGATTTTGAAACAAAAGAAAAAAATATCAATACTAGATCATTTAATATTATTTTAGCAATATTTAATAGCCCTCAAAATGGATAAAACAACGCCTAGTTATTATTATTATTTTTTTAATATACACGGGATATATTCCGATACTTTATTAGTGAAATGATGCTATATTTTTTTGGTCGAAAGTGAAATGATGCTATTCGGTTCAATAATTTTGTAGTGATAGGAAACTAATTAATATAATTAATGATAAGTACAAATGGAAAAAAAAATTATTAGATATTCAAACAATGGTTGTCGAATCTTATAAGACGTAAATAGGGTCGATTGGAGCTCCAACGGTCTCATGTATATATTCTTAAATTCTCAAGCAAATGTCGCCAATATCAATATCCGAGTTATTAATATGGATATTTAAGTTGTAAACAAAGTACTTAAGTCGTAAATAAAGTTGACCAAAGCTTCAGCGGTCTCTCTCTCTCTCTCTAATTTCTAAAACAAAAGTCAACAATATGGATATTTGAATTGTTAATATGTATACTAAAAACATAAAAAAAATATATATATAATAAATTAGTTGAAGTGACTTATATTATAATTTGAAGGAGGAGACATAATCAAATAATGCTTATACTGGGAAAGTTGCATATTTGTTTTAGCCAAAAGATAAGTATAATAAAAGCTAAATCTGTGTATATAATTTATTTAATAAAACAACTACGTGATCAGTACGTCGAACTATAAAGTTTTTCTTGTCACATCCCAATTTTCGAAAGCGTTTTCACAGTATCTTGATCAGAGTTGAGCATCGGAAGTAAATAGTATTGAAAAGTAATTGATAAATATCCACTGTAATGTATGTGCTTTTAACTGCGTTACATTTTTTCCAAATGTCGATATCGTAAAGTACATGTCAATAGGACTTTCTCCAGCCGGTTCCTACATCTGCTGCTTACCCTTGTCTTCGATCCTGTTTACTCCGGATCCCGAAGTTATGGTAAGAGCGAGGTTCAATGCCCATTGAACCTCAGGTAACGGTTAACCTCATGTTCATGTAACAAGTATGTATGACAGTTTATTCATGATATCACAGCAATATCCACATGTAAAAGATAATAACCGAACACAGCCACTGCATATGAACGTTATTATAGTCTGCACTATTCACCAGTGCCACGATGTACGGTCGTGTCCTCAGCGCTAGGAAAACTCAACGGCGTTATCAATACCATAACCCGTGTACAGCTGTATATGTATGCTCAAAAAATAGAATCTTAGTCTATGAATACAACCATCACATATAGGTATACAGTAAACATCAGAGTTAGTGTTATAGTACGCGTCCGTACCTTTGTCGGCGATATCGGTACGTTGACGGTTGGACTGTGATCGCGTTTATCCTATAACGGTAATATCGCATTTATTAATCTACAAATAATATCCTAAGAGATATTTTGGCCACTACTGACTATTTTTCCCTTGAAACATTTGTTTTTCACTTTAGCCCCTCAAAATTCGTAGAACAACGCTGGTACCAATTTGGGCAGAATTTCGTCTAACTTTGAAAAATCATAATTATTTCTAGAAAAATTGAAACAAGGGTCCGTAAAATTATTTGGAATCCTTACGATGTCTATTTTCAAGTAAAAATAATAAATTTTTCCCAGATTACACGGATCACTCTCAAGTTTAAAGTTTTGAGCCTCTGCCCAGAATTTTTCCAGAAATTCGTAGCCTAAATTTGAGGATTTTTATCTCACTGTACAGAACTCGTTTTAATATTTTCTTGGCATATTTAAAAATCCCTATATGTCTATTTTAACCATGAATTTTCTCAGAATTTTTTGACCATATTTTCAATATGAAATTCTGACGTTTTCATCACTGCCTCCAGAAATTCTGAAACCAATGAAATTTCGCGTAACTTCGTTACTTTGATGATTTTCTTCCAGAAATTTTGCTATATGACCTTCCTCATTTTTTTTGAAATAAAGCCAATTTTGACCATAAAAACATGTAAATAAAATTATCCTAGCATATTTAAGATCTACACTACTTCTATCTAAAAATTTAAGAACTAGAACTTAAAGCTAGAGCTAGAGAACTTACCAAGAACTTTGCTCCTTCTTCTCCAAGACTCTCACTCTCACTTTCTCTCTATATTTCAGATGTTGTTGCTTTGTGAATTGGTGAGGAATAATGAAGACCCCAACCCCATATTTATAGTAAAATTCCATGACACTATTCACACATTTTCATCTTGGATATACACCCTTGGATTTAGGTTAACTGGAAGCACAAATCCTAGCCCTCCAAGCTCTCAAATCTGACCCCCCCTCCCTCTCTCTCCTTAATCCTCTTCCATTTCCATTAATTGCTCTATCCCAAGTACCATATCCTCTTCCAAAGATTTATCCCATGTGTTCTAACTTAGTGCACAAGCCAACAAGTTGCTTCTTCTATTTTTTTGTGTTGCACTCCACTAGATAAAAATTCATTTGGAGGATCTTAATGAAGTTTGATTCAAATTTCCTTTTTGGTTTTGAAATCTTGGGATTTATAGCTTCATTTAGAGACCATAATCATCCATTTTCTTAATTGATATCAATCTCTAGGAGTTGAGGAAGTGGCTTTGGTTATAACCATTCTCAAGCTTGAATTATGCTTGTTCATAATCTCTTTTTATATTTGATTCATGGTTAAGGGATTTCAAGATACAATTTAATTTGTATAGGTTTTCATTTGCTTATGTCTTAAATTATTTCCATGGATTAATCTAATTACTTTATGCTTCATTTTTCCCATTGGCTCATGCCTTTGACTCTTCCTCTTGATTTTTATCTCCCACTACCTTATCCTCTTCTATGGTCATTAAGTCTCTTAATTGAAAAGGACATTATCCTCTTCCATACTCATGACTTTGCATGTGCTTTAATTTGCATGTGGGTGTTTGTTTTAATTTTAAATCAATTCATCTCCTCTTCACAATATGTGTAAACCATGTATACCCCCTTTTCCCTCTAATTTTTGTGCTTTATTCACCTCACAATATCTAGAAGAAAGGTTCTCATTGGCTAATTTTTATTTTACAATGATTACACTTTATGAAGTTAAATTAAGGTCTTTAGATTTAGCTTTATGAGGTTTAATCTTGGCCTTTAGATCATAGTTGCAATTGTTGACTTTTCAAAGTTTGATTAGAGTCTAATCAACATCTTAATTAGAAGCTTAATTGCCTCTTGATTATTGCATTATTGATGTTTAGAGTAGTTTATGGCCATTGGCAATCCATCTTATGTTAATCTCAATCCCTTATTGGTCTTTGAATTTTAATTAGCTTAATACACCTCTAATTAATGGCTATTAATATTAATTGTTAAAGAATTACCTAAATTTTTTATTAGTGTAATTTTAATTGCTCGTCAGTTGCCCCTTAATTATTCAAGTGTTTTGATAATTCTTTATGGCCTTTTATGAAATAAATATGAAATAAATAAATATAGGGTATTAGAAAATTTAGTCTCTTAACAAATTATGAAAATTGGTGTTTATGGTCCTTTAATTAATTATGAAGACTTGCACAATTTATTTAATTTAGTGAATGTTTAGTTGGTAATTAATTTCCATTGATTTCTCAAAATTTATTTAGGTATTTTCATAACACTTTCTTGCTCTTTTAAATTCTACATGAACCATAGCTTAATATGGTATTTATTATATTTTATGGTATTTTATGATGCCTAACAAAATTTATTAAATCATTGGTTATTCTAATCCTAAAAAAAAAAATTACCTAGAAAATAGAATAAACACATCTCAAAATTTGAGACCACATACTCACCTATTTTAAATAGGCTTTTTCTATCAAAATATTGTATTTAAGATAAAAAGAAATTTTGGGTATCACATTTCTATTGAATCAAATAAAATATATAGTACAAGCAAAGATAAAAGCAATTTTTTTGTGAAGATGTTTGTTATGGGTAATAACTTTTCCTTCTCCTTTTTAAAATAAAACAATAGTGTTCTCTTTTTCAGTCATATACCCTGTTCAACATATCCAACTCACCGAAATTGATATGTTGGAATAAAATTGATTACAAATTCATAAAAAAATATTTTTTTAATTCAATTATTACAACATCAATTTTACCCGTAATCAAACTAGTTGAACCATTAAATCCATGACTTGATGACATTTTTGGTCCAACGTCTGCAGGTTTGGGTTTTAAAATATTGAGTTACAGTGTGGAAGTAACGATAACAATTAAAGACCTTTCATAAAGGGAACAAAACAATGTATTTTTTTTTTTTTAAAAAAAAGCGAAATATATGGTTAAAGTGTCTATAATTTTTCTTTAGGCTGGCTTGTTCTCTAATCTCTTAAATTATGGCGTCTGGCTTCCCTCCCATACTTTCCCATCCATTGCCTCTTCTTTGCCCAAAAACGACGCCGAAGTGCGTCTTGAAATTAGATCCAAACCAAACCAAATTAAACCGTACGTTTCATTCCCAACGCAGTCTGAGTCCAATGCCTTTCCCAGTCTTCTTCCTCCTTGAGCGCGGGAAAGTTCGAAAATACTGGTGGGAAAAATTTTCAGGGATGATTTCCAGCAATAAAGGGCCTATGGGAATTGAATATTAAAGTTTGGCGACTAATCATTGCAGCTTATTCCCTAGCTCGATTTTCTTCATTGTCACTGTTGGAATTTGCTGTGAAAAGAATTGAATCTGTAATGGGCATGATAGGGCAAAACTTTAAGCCTATAAACTCCGCAAGTATACGGGTCGTATCAAGTAATAAAGAGTAAGTAAGATATCGTTCCCACGAGGACTTAGTATCACAACTTCAGTTGAGCATTAATTTCACAATTTCGTTTAAGTTGAGAAAACCAAGTTGAATTAAGAGAAAAGAAAATTAAAACTAAAATTAAAACAAACTAACCACACACTAATGAACGAGCAACCTAGAGTCACTAATCCCTTATTTGATTTTTAGATTTTATTCCCACCAAATTAACTTTGACTTAACTTAATCAGCTAATCTAGAGTATTAATGTTTATAAGTGTCTACGTCGGTCCACTTATACACCTACCTCAAATAATTATGCAATGTCTCACAAATTAATTAAGGTGCAATTCAAATCGGACTCACTCTAATTTGACTATGCGGAGCTTCTAGGTATATGTCTATCCTAGACGCAAATTAGATTAAAACCTAACTTCACGTTAAATTTCAACCTAATTCCACATTATTTATTCTCAAGGTCAATTTAGGATTCCCTCTTTCAAGTCCAACCCTAAATCCCCATAACATGCTCAATGGTGGCCACTCATTAAGCAATAGCAATAAACACAAGGATTAAATAAACTGGAATAAAATTAAGCAAAACCAATCTGTGGGAATAATCTCTAAAACCCAAACAAGTTCATAGGTTCTCTAGATTGCAAAACCAACTAGCCACACATGGTTTTATTCAAATCCATAACAAAAACGAAACTCAGGTTCAAAGAATAAAGAGAGAGAGAGGAAAGAAAATTTCTCCGTCACCTCCACAGTCCTTTCGTCTTTCCGTGGAGATGATGAAGAGAACTGAAACGCTCAACCTCTGCTCCTCTGCTTCTTCGTTCCTTCTTATTCTGTGTCTCCCGGATCTGCCTCCTCGATTCTTGTCTCTGCCTCCCTATTTATAATTTAGGTCTTGGGTCACTGATTCTCCTTTTCTTATTACAAAGATATCTCATATCTTGTAATTTACTCCACCGAGATCACGCAATTGATTTTGTTTCTATTTTTCTTGCGTGAGACCATTGGATTTGGCTGATTGCATATCCTCTTAATTGCTTTGTCTACTTCTTTCCAAATCAGCTAATATTTCTTGCACATTAAAAATAGGATATGAGTAGATTTTATGTCGATTTATTCTTTGATCCTAAGTTTGATTCAATGATGGAAAATTCAATAAAAGATAATTAAATAGGTATATAATATCAATAATTCCAATCAAATCTCATAAAATATACACCTATTTAATCATAAAATATACACTTATCAGCATGAAGCAGGGTATATAACAGTAATAAAATTCCCCTTTCATCTCTTTCCCCTGTGTTGTTTTAATGTCTAAGTGTGTGTGATTATGTGTGTGTATTCTAAAGAAAGATGGATCAAAGAATAATGGTAGTAGATGTGTGTGCATATATATGCTAAAGAAATCTGCGGTTTATACTGATAGTGACGCTTCAAACTTTGTTATGAACATGGATAGCTGCTTTTTTGGTGCTTATGGTTTGTGTATGCTCATGTTTATGTTTGCGTGTTTTCAGGTCATGTGTGTATTGTTTCATATTTAGAGTAATGAATGAGGTTATTTTCGGGCAAAAAAAAAAAAATTCCTATTGTATGTGTAGCATTTTACTGATCCTTATAAGATCTACTTTTTTTTTTTAAATATATATATATATACATAATTTTTAGGAAAGAGGTTGGATTCACCCATGATCTAAGGGTAGGGTGAAATCTCTCTTCTTTCTAGGTAATACCGATATTAGGTAGGATGAACCATTTATTACCCTCAGGCGTTAACCTAAGCACTTAAGAGCTAAGATGCCTCCCTCAGCGCCTTGATCAAATCCAAGATCGAATCCCCCCCCCTTTTGGTGAGAGTGTCCGCCTATAAGATCTACTTTAAACCGATATTATGATTTTTATTGTTTTGGTTATTTATTTATCAATTTACATTGGGTGTGTTTTTTCAATTTTTTCCACCATGGTTGTATTTTTGACTCCTCGACTTAATCTTGAATTTGAAAATATTGATGAATCATGGCAATTTTGGAGAGAATATGGTAGTAAAATTGGCTTTGTTGTTCGAAGGCAAGGTGAGCACCACTTGACTATGATTAGGGGCGGATCTAGAAATTTGGGGGGGGGGGGGGGGACCATTGGGGGATACGGGGGTTCGGGCCCATTTTTTTTTTTTTTTTTTTTTTTTAGCAAAGCTTTAAATGCATTAAAAGATAATAAAATATAAAGGTGCTGTTAGAAATAGTAAGGCTAGACACCACTTGATTTTATAAAAAAAAGAACTAAATACCTTTCCATCGAATGTTGACTGAACAAAATTGTGAAGGTAATTTGGCTAAATGAATACTTTCACCTGAAATGATCCATCCAATCTATATATTAGATAGAAAAAGGAAAAAGGAAGGAACATACACAACTTTATTGTGAAAGTGCTTCATCAACAAAATTGATGATGCGCAAGTTAGAAACAGAGTAGAACATAACATGCTACAAACAAATACCAAGACCCAATGTTGAACCATGATGATCCAAATCATATCAAGAAAAATTGAAGTTTAAGAGTAGAAAAATAAAGAGGTTTTAGATTGAATATTGTAGTACTGTTTAACATATTAATAATGCCAACTTTGGGCCTCACGAAACAGCATGAGGTTGTGGGAGAGTTGATCCTTAACATGGTGGGGAAAAAAAGTGACAGATTGAAAAAAAAGTTGGGGGGCACGTTCCCCCCCCCGGCGCCAACAACTTACTATGTGCATCTGCCTTTGACTACGACATTACATCTCTTAAAGCACTAGATTTTAGTTAAATATAAAGTACTAGTTACTATAAAGAATAATGATAATAGAAGAAAACAATTCAGTCATTTTTATTGAAATATGAATTTTTTTACACTGTATTGTCTCATCTCAAGGCGATTGACAATTATATGATTCTTAGTATAAATCAATTAACGTTATGCTACAAATACATGTTCATTAATTGATTTAGATCCTCCAACATGAAGTCTCCATTTCAATTTATTCGCTTAGCTCTTTTGCACAACTTATGACTTCTTTAATTTTAGGCTGCTCTCTTTTTGGTCAAGTAAGCTCATCATTTTGTTCTTCAACCATATTCCTATCTTTTCAAGTTATGTCATATAAGCTGGCTCTGTTTTTTGTCAAGCTTGCTCATTGGACAAGTAATCTGATATTAAACAAAGTCAAGAAACAATCATGTAACAAGTTATGCTATTTGCTTGTAGATGTATAGAAACAGATGCATTGAAAAGTTGTAAGATATGTCCCCTTTAATACAAGAATGCCGACAGTATTTGAAGTGTCACAAATTTAGCCAAGATTATCAGCCAGAGTAGCAAACACATTTTTGCACAGATCAATCACTTGTTAAGACTTTCACATTTTTGTTTTGTTATGCATAACAGGGTATGAAATCAGAGAAAATTTCCAAAAAGTACATGGGTGACAGATCATATAAGAAATGACATTATAATTAACTGTTGCAATCATAAAACTATGTTTAATGTGAGTTTATCGTTTTAGGTGGCTTACAAAAATGGAAAAAGTTACAAGTGGTGAAAATAGTTGTAAAAATATGTATAGATTTATAAGGATTAAGTATCAATTTTGCCATTGAAGTACACGCCTAGAAGCAATTTTGCCCCTGAAGTTCTCGGTGTGGCAATTTTACCCCCGAAGTATAAAAACGTAGCAATGTTGCCCCTCCGTTAACTACCTAACAGTCAACTAACGGTCAATGTTAGGGTTGTTAACGGAGGGGCAACATTGCTACGTTTTTATACTTTGGGGGCTAAATTGCTCCAAAAAAATGTAGCAATTTTGCCCCCGAAATATAAAAACGTAGCAATGTTGCTCCTCCATTAACAACCCTCACGGTCAACTAACGGTCAACGTTAGTTGACCATTAGGGTTGTTAACGGAGGGGCAACATTGTTATGTCAAAAACTGCAAGGGCAAAATTGCTTCTGGGCGCCTATTTCAAAGGCAAAATTGATACTTAACCCTATCTATAATTGGCATATTGCTATGAAGATGAATTAGATACTATCCATGGCCAAACAAGAAGAATTAAATAATGCCAATAGACTTTCTAGAAGACATTTAAGCATTCGAGTAGCTTACCATATCCCATCACAAGAAACTCATCATCATCACTGTAATGACCCAAAATATTTTTGAATCTCTAAAATGAATAATAATTAAAAACAAATGAAAAAAATGGGTTTGATTTACAAAAAAAAAAAAAATATATCAAATCCCCCCCCCATTCCACCAACTTCAAAATCAAAGGGGCAGAAGTATCTAGAACCTTGAACCATGAGAGAACCCCTTGTACTTCCTCTTTGAGTCGCCCATCAGTAGGTTGTCAGATTCCCACCACTGTTCGTCACTCCTTATTGCCGTTCGTCTCTGTTGCCCGTCGTCCTTCCTTGCGGGTTCATCTTTTGCCATCTTGCGCCACTGTTTCTTCACTGCTATGTTGTACTCAACCTCTGTAACTTTGTTTTTTTTTCCTTCTCCCTTTCGGTTCATTGTTGGATTCAGAGTCCTATACAGAATATTCTCTTCTCCTCCTTGATGAGAGTTGCCAAGCCCTCACAAAATAACCAGGATTAAATATTTGTAGTATAGGAAACCTGGATCGTTTCTCTCAAGGAATTCACAGTGGGTCTAAAATCAACAGTAAACAAGTAAAACAGTAACCAGAATTGGAGGGTGGATTTCAATGCAATTTAAATGAAGCAAAGATAAAATAGAATATAAGAAAATGAGATTAATCAAATTAAAAACGATTAACCCAGAATTGGGATTCCATAACCTTCATCAGACAAAAAGATAATAACCAAACTCGTGATTGATTATGGACAAACCGAAATCTCTGCATTTGTCCAGAAATTCCCTTGACTAGACGATCGCCTAGCATTTGATTGAACATGTGGCGAGCTCGCTGTGCGATCACACAACGCTTTCTCGGAACCTGGTCCAATCTATGTCCTTGGGATATCAATCTAGGTATTAAATCTAATACCTTATCTGCAATTATAATCGGATTCGATTAAAATAAACAGAAACGAATTATGTTACCGATTGAAGCATTGGTCCTCTGGATTTGTAGAATCCTCAATCTATGGGTTAACCACAGAAGCTTAGCCAAGCATGGCTAAGCAAAACGCAAAAGAAAAGATGAAGAAGAACGTGAAGAACATGATGAACGATTCAGAGAAAATAATAAGCTTCTAATTTAATCAAAAAATCCCATACAACGTAATTGAAAATATGTTTTTTAGCCATCTAATTTAACCTATAAATAGGAAACACTAGGGCTACAAAATTGGCCCAAAAATAGGAAACCTTTAAAAATAGGAAATCTCTAAGAATAGGAAAACTCTAATAAATAGGAAACCTTTAATAAATGGTCTTTTAATACAAAATTCGGGCAAAATAATAATCCAGAAAAATGTGTATGTCTTTAGCTCCATTTTCGTCCATCTTGTTGTCTGAATCAACCTTCCAAGTCTTTATAACAATTGTAGCTCTCTGAATCATCTAAAAAAGGAAAGAAGAATTAGGCTAATCGGATATCTAGATCAAAAGTTATGGCAAAAATACTAAATCACTCTAAATCTAGAATTTAATCATGAAAATGAATTAAATCCAATTAAAAGCTCAAACTCTATTAATTAATAAAATCCATTATTTATTAACTAAACAATTCTAAATTTATTCACCAAGAAATACAAATAAGTGTAATAATATTCAATTATCAAATTCCCCCATCCTTATCCTTTTGCATTCCTGAGCAAAATTAAAAGACAAGAGTAAAAGAAAAACTTCTTCTTTCCAACAATTGCCAAACTTCAAAAATTGAACAGTGATGACAAAACTTCTCAAGATCAACCAATCAAGATTGAATTTCTTTCATCTCAAATTATAAAGCATGTCACGCGGGCGACCCGGGTTCGATCCCCGACAACAGCGCCAAATTTTGAAAGAGATTTGCTGTGTCTCTCAAAATAACCAGATTTAATAAAAGATTTGCAATAATAGGGAACCTGGATCGTTTTCCTAAAGAATTTGCAATGTCCGATCAAGCAAAAGCGTAAAAACAAGATAAAAATGGGGGTTTTGATTCAAGCAGAGTAAAACGAAATAAATAGAAATAGAACGAAATATTCAAAAGCATATTAAAATCGATCAACTCAACGTTCAGATTCCAGAGACTTCCATCATTGAATGAACTATAAATAACCCACGATTGGCTCTAGACGAATCAAGATCTCTGCGTTCGCCCAGAAAATCCTTCGACTAGACGGTCGCTTAGAATATGTCCGAACAGTGGCGTCCCACTGTGCATTCGCACAGCAAAACTTAAACCTAGTTCGAACTTAGTCCTTGGGATAAATCAAACCGAATATTAGATCTAATATTCGAACTATTTCCAGAAATCGAATCCGATAAGACAAAAATAGAAATGAGTTAAATTACTGATAAAGCACAAGCTCTCTGGATGAATCATGGAATCCTCAACGTTGGGTTAACCACAGAAGTTTAGCCGAGCATGGCTGGAGAAAACGAATAAAAGATGAAGAATGCAAAGAACATTGTAGAGAAAATTCAAATTCTGTATTTTTAATCCATAATTGCTCAAAACGTCAATAACTGTGTGTTGACAGCTGAGCTAACTAAATAAAACCTAGCTGCCAAAAGGAAATAGGCTCTACTTGAAAGACCTGGCTATCACCCAAGAGGAGGGGTGAATTGGGTGTTTGATAAAACTTTAGGAACTTTTGAAAATCTTTTCGAAACTTATTGAAAGCAGTTTGAATGACAATAATAATTGATAAAGCATTAATCAATCATTCAAACATGTATGGACATTCAGATATCTATCTTTGGAAATATAAGAGATAAGGGAAGAGAATATGCAAACCGATTTATACTAGTTTGGCCTACTCCTTGACCTACGTCTAGTCCCCAAGCTTCACTTGAGTTTTTCAATCCGCTATCTTCTTTCAACTTGATTACAAGTTCTGTACTTGAAGTAATCCTCTTACTAGGAGAAGAAATATAAAAGCAGAGGTTCACTACCTTGTAGGGGGCAGCTATAGTCTACTGCAGTGGACTGTTTAGTGTCTCCCCAAGGCAGTGAACCTCTACTTCTTTTTCTTAATTTAAAAAAAATTAAAAAATATAAAGGCAGAGGTTCACTGCCTTGTAGGGGGCAGTGAACGGTCCACTGCAGTAGACTATAACTGCCCCCCTTGTTTGATGGTAAAATACAATAACATAATGCGATTTATAACTGCTTTTCACTTTTGCCCCTTGTAGGAGAAGAAAGATTTGATAAATAATAAATGCATATTTAAAAAACACATTCATCAATGAGTAAAATTGGTAAATTTTATCATTTTAAGACACATTAAATGACTTATTTAATATTTCTTGGTTCATGTGAATTCGTTTATAAAGTCTTATATTATGGACAAAAGGGAGTACATAGTATTATGAGATGTAGATTACAATGAATGTAATCAAGTGTGAAGTAATGAACTCAAACAGAATCAGAGCCTTTCTCCCATGCTAGGGGAAAAGAAAGTTCGTCTTCTAATTAGTAGTGTAATTTGTTTCATTGTTATCAACTATCTAAATATATGTTATTTATTTTTTACAATTCATTAATATTTTCTATCTTTCATGTAAATATCGAATATTATATATTTGTGGATTGTGAGTTATGATGGATAGACTAATTTTTTTTTTTTTTGGGTATAAAACGGGGCCATAACCCTTCCTCATTCTTGTATCAGAATATCTCTTGGGTAAGTAGTACCCACATAGTCCTTGTACACGCAATCAACTACCAACTGAGGAGGTCTATAAAAAAAAACCTTAGACTCCTCTTGAACAATACTCAGATTAGCGAGCCTATCAGCACAACAATTAGCCTCCCTATATACATGAAATTTTTTTCCAAACTACATTGAATCTGCAGCAGCAAGCTTGAAACAGGTTCATCAGCTACTTGCAAATTTTTAACACAGCTATAATAGTAGCACAGTCACTTTCAATTACAATATTATCACAATGGTACCAGCTAGCTAATTCAAGGCCAGTTAAAACTACCCAAAATTCAGCTATAACAGCAGTGCAAAATCCCAATTTCCGCGCAAATCCACAAATCCAATCGCCATTGTTGTTCCTAATTAAACCACCACAGCCTGCCAATTTCAACTCTCTTTTAGAAGTCCCATCTATATTTATCTTAACCTAGCCCTCTCTTGGCATCATCCATTTAATACCCGCCTCCTTCCTTACTCCAGTGATTCGCCCAAAGTCCTCCCTTGCCCTTTTTATCTCCTTCACATACCACTCTACTACCATTCTTCTATTTCTAGGTAGTGCAAACACCTCTTCAAACCTACTTTTATTCCTCCAGCTCCATAAAAAGCCAGCATGTCAGCCCAAAAATCAGCCCCAATCTGTAAGTACCGGCTGAACCCAAGAGGGGGGGTGAATTGGGTGAAGTATAAAAATTTAGATTCTATGAAAATCTTTTCTCAATTCAGTAAATTCAACTTGTATAAAAGAAGTGAATTATAAGCCAATTGACAAACATTCAAATGTAAATGCTTTGGAAATGTAAGAGATAAGGGAGAAGAGCTTGCAAACAGATTTATCTTGGTTCGGCCTTATCCTTGACCTACGTCCAGTCCCAAGCCTCACTTGGGATTTTCAATCCACTATCTTTAATCTTCTTGATTACACGATCTGTAATCTTGAAGCAATCCTCTCTAGGATTCACTCCCCCTTACAATCGTAATCAACACACCGCTTGATTACACACTCGTACTCGAAGTAATCCTCTCACTAGGATTCACTCCCCTTACAAGTTGTAATCAACACAATGTATATCACACTCAAGATTCCCCAATCTTGAGTAACTCTCGAAAGATAATGTGTTTACAATAATTTTCCTCTCAAAGGAATGGATAAATAATCACTGAAGTACAAACACAATTCATTTCACTCTCTAAGCTATCTAGACAAGTAAAACAGAGTGAAAAGGATGTAGAAGCGTATATCAGCATTTTGGCATTGTAATCTTGTATCCCCACGTTTTTCCGCTTGTGTCCATGACTTTTATAGATAGAGAAAGGTCTCGTGACCGTTTATGACCGTTGTAGGATGAATCGACCGTTGTAGTTGATTATCATTAAGTGTGGTCTGCTTCTCTCTCTAAACTCCAACTAATCCATGTGATTAATTGATCGAAGTGGAACTCGAGGATTTGCCCGTTGGAGAAGAGTTTACTTGATGAAGAAAGCATTCTTGACCGTTGAGAATGCGTGCTCGGGTGGATTATCCAAAAGAAGGTTGATTTGCAGAAGTGCATTAAATGCACCGAGCACTTTTTGCTTTTTGCCTTGATCTTCATTAATCTTCATCTGTGCTAACTGAAATTCACTCAATAAACTTGTTAAACATATCACGGGAACATAAGTGAATGATTCATGAAAGCAATAGGATCAAACAAGAGTGATTTGCAAATTCGTGTAATTCAAAAATCATTTTTTAACGTTGTAAACTGCAGTATGTTCATGCAAACTGCAGTTTTGCATACTTTCACTCACAAACTGCAGTAAAGGCGGAAGTATTGACTTAGCTTGAAAAACTTGGTTGCTCTCGGAAGTCCAATACTCGAGTTTGGCTACGCAAACTGCGGTATTGACTTCGTTTAAAATCTTGGTTTCATTCTGGAAGTCCAATACTCGAAGTTTGCCTACCAATACCGCAGTATTGACTTCATTTAAAAACCTGGTTCGCTTCGGAAGTCCAAAACTGCGGTATGCAAACCTATACCGCAGTTTGCACTTAAGCTCAACAAGTTTGATTGCTTTCTTGAAATTATCTGTCCACTTTCGAGGGCCATATCTCCCTGGTCTGAACTCCGTTTTGGTCCGTTCAAATCTTGATGGAAAGATCGTTGAGTCTATTTTCATATGCCACTGATTTCAGCTCAATCGGATTTGTAGATTGAGAGTTACACTCAAAATACCGAAGGTGGGTCTGGACTGTGACGTTGATTCTTATGGAAACTTGTAAAAATCATAGCTCCTTGATCTTGACACCTTTGGACTTGATTTATATATCAAAATGACGCTTTGGATGTCTAGTTTCAAATGCCACTAGTTTCACGTCAATCCGATTCCTGGTTTGAGAGATATCATCGAATTACCAGACCTCGCCTGTGCTGAAACGTGAAACAGAGTTGCTGAAGAGCTGATCACGCTGCAAACTCGAGTTTACACTTGCATACTCGAGTTTAGCTCTTCCTTACTCGAGTTTAGCACTTGCATACTCGATTTTTGAGTCCCAAACTCGAGTTTTGTGTTCCAAACTCGAGTTTTGAGTCCCAAACTCGAGTTTTGTGTTCCAAACTCGAGTTTTCACTTGTCCGAGAGACGCGGAGGTGCTTGAAGACACTACAAACTCGAGTTTTGAGTTGTATACTCGAGTTTTGAGTCTCAAAACTCGAGTTTTGTGTTCCAAACTCGAGTTTTCTCATCCTGAAGTTGATTTTTGCTGACTTTAACTTCAAATTGACCCATTCCAACTTCCATATGACCTTGGAGACTTCTAGCATCAATCTTAGAGCTTGAATAATGATATCTTCATTCCATTTACCAAGATCTTCCTTTCTTTCTTCTTCTCTTGATCATCCTTCATAAATCAACTCTTTCTTTCTTCCATCTCCCAACTTGATCATTCTTCATCATTTAACTTGTGCTCATCAATTCTTTGCATCTCCTACCTTCTTCAATATTTCTTGATCTTCTTGATTAACCTCTATGATTCAACTTGAACTAATCTACATTAAACATAGTAGTTAGTCAATGTAGGAGATAACTATATTACTCAATCTTTTTGCTTATAAGAATGACATCTGTTTAAGACATCATCAAAACTAAGTATAACCAACACAATCCCCACCGATTGCATTAAATTCCAGCTGAGCCACATTTTTCCCTGTAGATTTACAAACTATGGTTCAATCAGACCTCCTTTTTAATTCACTCCAGAGTTCCCACGCAGACTCACAGTCCCTCAGAACATGCATCAGATTTTCACACATATTATTGCAACAATGACAACTAGAAGAACCCCACACCCCCCATATCAACTGACTCTTCCGTTCTGTTGTTAGGAGTTTATTATGCATAGCTTTCCACAAAAAGATTTGTACTCTTCTTGGTCCCTTCCATTTCCACAACTTACTCCATACATCCTCTCCAATATCTTGTTCATCCCTAATAATATGATACAAATCAGATACACTATATTTGCTATGCATATGGTTTCCCCATTTAATGTAATCAGTACCATTATGCACAGTTGGAGGGGGCACAACCATGATCAATTTCTGCCCTTTTTCATTCACCCACCTACCAATCCTCTCCATATCCCAATCTCCCATCGCATTAACCATATTTCTCACCTTTATATTCTGTTGATCTACTGTGAGTACTTCTCTACACTTATCAATTAATTTGCATCCTGCATCCACCCATACATCCTCCCAAAATTTGATCCTCTCACCATTCCCAACTTCCCACACAATGTTGCTAGTAACCTTAGGCCATAATTTGCCCATACATCGCGATACCTCCGAGTCAACCTTTTGTAAATGGAGCTATATACCCAAGAGGGGGTGAATTGGGTATTTTAAAAACTTTTCTAAAAGTGCTGTTTTGACCAAGTAAAAACAGATTATAACGAGAGGAGGAAGGGAAGGAAAGCTTGCACAAGAGAGATTATCCCTGGTTCGGTCTTATCCTTGACCTACATCCAGTCCCAAGCCACACTTGGGATTTTCAATCCACTATACTCACAAACCGATTACAAACTCGGTACTCAAGAGTAGTTCTCTCTCTAGAACTCACTCCCCCTTACAAGTTGCAATCAATACACCCAACCACCAAGTCCCCGACTTGTAGTTATCTCAATCAATAAATGATTTGAGATAGAACTCTCTCACGGAAGCGAGATAAAATGAACATCGAAGTACAAGTATCGATTGATACAATACGAGGTGAAAGCCGAACACAATAAATGGCAATCAATAAATTTTCGCTCTCGTAGGTGTACCGGCTTGAGAAGAAGTTAATGAACTCTATTTATAGGTAGAGAACATTAAATGACCGTTGAATGATGAATCCAACCGTTGTAGGTGATTAGCATTAAGTCGGTCATCTTCTCTCTCTAAACTCCAACTAATCCAGTGCTAATATGATCGATATGGAACTCGAGGATTTGCCGTTGGAGAAGAGTTTACTTGATGAAGAAAGCATTCTTGACCTTTGAGAATGCGTGCTCGGTGGATTATCCAAAAGAAGGTTGATTTGCGAAGTGCATTAAATCCACTTTGTACACTTTTTGCTTTATGGCTTTGACCTTCAATAATCTTCATCTCAGTGCTAAGCTGAAATTCACTCAACAAACTTGTTAAACATAGTTGGGTTCATAAGTGAATGATTCATGAAAGCAATTAGAACAAACAAGAGTGATTTGCAAATTCGTATAATTCAAAAATTGGTTTCAGTGTTGGTTACTCGAGTAAGTTCATCGTTACTCGAGTAAGTCATTGTGTGAGAGAGTCTTTACTGCAGTATCCAAAGGATACTCGAGTAAGCAACTTCCAGAAGCAAACCTTCGAGACTTGAACTTTTGAAACCAAAGGCTTTACTCGAGTAAGCTAGTGGTGTACTCGAGTAAGCAACTATTTGCTTGAAAATTTTAAGTGTAAAATGCCTCTATCTTTGCAAAGTATACATTTGTATACTTTGGAGTAAGCAAGTTCAAGCCGAATGATGACTTCTCGTATGGTCTCATACTCGAGTATGCATATCCTTACTTGAGTATGCAACTCTTTTCGAAAAAGTGTGAAGTCATTCCATGTCTATCCGGAGTAAACAAAATCATACTTGGAGTATGCAAGAACATGAGTCAAGTTGAAAATTAGTTAAAGAGCTCATTACTCGAGTATGAAAACCCTTACTCGAGTATGCAAGAGTTAGGAAAACTTGGGAGCTCTCGTAAGACCCTTTACTCGAGTATACAAGTGTTTACTCGAGTATACACTCAAGTTCAAAAGTTCATTTGCTCTCGTAAGTCCAATACTCGAGTATAGCGATCTATACTGCAGTATGGACTTAACTTGAAAAGTTTGGTTGCTCTCTGGATGGCCTATACTTGAGTATGCAAACCTATACTCGAGTAAGCCCCCTCTGTCAAAAACTCGATTGCTCTCTGAGACGTCTATACTCGAGTATGGCTATCCATACTGCAGTATTGACGTGTAAAATCGAATTGGGCAATCCTTTAACAGTCCTATACTCGAGTAAGCATTCCTTTACTCGAGTAAATAACTGATAAATGGTTTTAGACAGATTTTGCAAAAACTTCAACACATGTTTACAATTGTTGTTAATCATCAAAACACATTGAGAACTAACATTCTCCCCCTTTTTGATGATGACAACACTTGTAAATGATCTTTTTAAATAATTTGAAAGATGAAGTTCCTTTGAATTTGAAGTTTCTCAAATATTAGTGCAAAGTGTTCAAAAACCATTTGAATATGCATGTTAAACTGTAATACTCAGAGAATGGCAGCAGAGATGCTTTTGAACACATAAACAACTGATAATATAGTCATTAGGCAAACTTCATACAATGTTTTACTGATATCAGAAATGACAAATACTCTGATAACACTGATATCAGAGAATGAAACAGAGTTTGCAGAATCAACAAGATATAATGAAATACACGCTAGACACTACAACCTAGACCCTATACATTTACATCAACCTAGACCCTATACATTTACATCTTTCTCTTCTTCTCCCCCTTTGTCATCATCAACATACTCAGGATCAAGGACAACAAAAGGAGGGGAATAGAGGACCATGGTAGTGGATGGATCAAAGGTAGGGTCATGGCGAGCTGCATAAGGAGAAGGTGTGGGGAATTTCTCAGTAGATGGGGTAGATGGAGATGGAAATGAGTCAGGTAGAATCTCTGTGGTGGGAGTGATAGGAGAGGATGGAATTACAGGGGTAGGAGTGGAAGTGGTGTGAGGTGGTGGGAAAGGAGAAGGTAGGTGAGGAAGGTAAGGAAAAGTTAGTTGCGGGTGGTGGGTCTCTGGAACGGGGAGAGGATGAGGAAGGATCGGTCGTGAACCCAAATGTAGCGAGGATGAAGAACCAAGGTCAAAGTGCTTGATCAACTTGTTGACCTTGTCCCGGCCTACGAAGCAATATCCAAGATAGAACCAATCCGAGAATCCAAGTCGATGCACCGATCAAAAATCTCATCCGCTTCTTTTCGTGTCGTCAGCCCGGAGTTTGTCTAACTTTGTTATAACCTCATTCGCCAGCAATCACCTCATTAAGACCAATCTTGAGATCGGCTCCTAGCTTGCCAAATTCAAATTGCATTCGACAAAGTGAGAAGCAATGGAAGTGTCCACAATTGTTTTAACTCTAGCCTCAAAATCCAGTGGAGGAGGAGGAGCGATTGAGCCTCGTGCGCAAGCGATTGAGATTCACAGCTCGAGATCTTTGAGGAGCCCTTGACTGACCGGATCCTTCCGGTTCAAGGTTTATCTGCATAAACTTAAGTTGAGTCTTGCCAAAGGATGGGATATGCTTCATTGACTCAGGAGGGCCCACGTACCATATCTTATGGTAAAATAAGATCAGGGACACCAGAGAAGCAAAGGGCATATAAGACCCTTTTCGAGAGGTAAACTTGAAGTAGCTCATTTCCTTGAAGACCCACTGCCCAATGTTGAAAGGATGTTGCTTGATAAAGGCAGTGAAGAAGCGGTAGTCCTTCTTCGTGAAATGTGTATAGCTACCTCCCTTCTGGACAAAATTTCTTGAATACACAAACCAAATCACACGGTGCAAGTCTGGCATGTCTGATGGTTTAAAGGATAAATGGGCTCTCTGATCAGCCGGTATGTCTTGAGTGAGCAAAAGTGTCTTATACACCTCGTCATTGCTATATCGTGGTGTAGAGGCCTCTGGGGGATCAACAACCTTCAATATCCGGTTGAGGATTGCAGCAAAGATGGTGAAGGTGACTCCTCACCAGATGTGGTGATTCTTTCTTCAATTACTTTGTCCTCTCGAGTCCAAAATGTGATCGTCTTCATGTTGAAATAGAACATTCGACCAACTCCGGAAAGTAGGCGGCCTCGATGGAAACAAATGAGTTATAAGGTCTGAACCATGGCGATAGATCAACATTGCATTCCGGTATACTTGTTCCCAGTTAGTCGAGACAACGGCACAAAATCCTCGGGTTGAAAATTGCTCTCTCGAACATGGCATTGTGGCGGGATGAAGTGCAACCGGGGCAACTTTGAAACCCCGCGGTGGATCCTTGTGAAGTTTTATCTCTTCAACAAAGCATTTTTGACGAAGGGAGATACCTCCTCTTGCTCTTCCTCTTGATTACCTTTCGGTTCGGAGCCGAAAGAGTAGCTTCATCGGTAGAGGATGAGACAACGGTGGTGGAGGGTTGCTTGGACCTTCTCTTCATCTTTTCTACGGCCTTCTTCTTTCCCTTTTATTTGCTTGGAGAGGTCTTCTTTTTCTTCTTTGATCCCGAAGATGGTGCTGGGCCCTGAGAGGACGAACCCCTTTTCTTGGGGTTTTGAGATTGTGCCTCCGGAATCGTAAAGCCTACACTAGGAATCCTTGTATCAATGCCTCTCTGCAATTTCTTTGGAATCGATTTGGTCTTTGGGGCTCGTGGAGGAACCGGTTGAGAGGATTGAGAGACTTCCTTAGACATTTGAGCGTTTAGGGTTACGGCGAAAATGAGGATAGGAAGAATTAGACGAGGTTTGGTGAAGATTTAAGGGGATTGGTGAGGGATTGTGACGGTTACAGAAGAGAAGAAGAGAAAAAGTCGCGTCTCCTAGGGCTTTACCGGAGTAAGGATGCGAGTATGTAAGAACACGTCGTTTCAGTATATATAGACAGACCCCTATACTCGAGGACAGTTCTTGGTTACTCGAGTATAGCATACTTTCATTTACATACTCGAGTAAAGATGGAAGTATACTGACCTGGACTTCAAAAATGTCGTGTGAATTTTTGAAACCCGATGGCCATACTCGAGTAAGCCACTAACATACTCGAGTATGCCTGCGGCATACCTTCGGAGTTTGGCCTCATGCAGTCCTATACTCGAGTAAAGAACTATATACTCGAGTAAACATTCCTTTGTTCTCAGCAATGTGCTCTGCCTCTTGGATACTCGAGTATCCACTTCCATACTCGAGTAAAGCATTTCTGAACCTCTGAATTTGCTTTCTGCAGCTTGTTTACTCGAGTACCATGTACTCTACTTGAGTAAGCAACCTCTGAAACATCAGAAAATCCTGCAAAAACAATTGCTATACACTCTGATGCTTAAGTTAGTAAGGATTAATCATCAAACACACAACTAACATTAAATTGGATGAGAAATGCTTACAATTCATTGGGATTTACCATTCCCAATTCTCTCCTTATGAAGTTGAAAGGTTCTTTGGCTAGAGGCTTTGTGAAGATGTCGCAAGTTGAAGATGAGTTGGGATGAACATCACTTTGACATCTCTTTTACGGACATGATCCCGAATGAAGTGATGCCTCACATCAATATGCTTGGTTCTTGTATGTTGCACCGGATTCTTGGCCAAGCTTATTGTGCTTGTGTTGTCACACAAAATTGGGATTTCCTTCAAGTGAACTCCCAAGTCGGCAAGTTGTTGCTTCAACCATAGCACTTGAGCACAACAACTTGAAGCGCCACATATTCGGCTTCGGTAGAGGACACGGCCACGAGATGTTTGCTTCTTCTTGAACCAAGAGACAAGTGAGTTGCCAAAGAATTCGCATTGGCCACTTGTGCTCTTTCTATCTGTCTTGTAGCCGGCATGATCCGAATCGAGTATGCCACCAAGTGTTCCGGTTGACCTTTGGGAAACCATAGTCCAAGAGTCTTCGTGTCGAGAGATATCGAATATCCTCTTCACATGTTCAAGCATGGGACTCTTTTGGAGCGGATTGGAACCTTGCACACATCCCAACACCGAATTGGATGTCCGGGCGACTCGTTGTGAGATAGAGTAGTGATCCAATCATTCCTCTATACTTTGTGATGTTGAAATCTTTGCCCTTCTCATCAGCATCCAATGAAGCGGTTGAGCTCATAGGAGTGTCGGCTCCATTGCATTGGTCCATCCCAAATTTCTTCAAGCAAATCATTCAGATATTTGGTTTGGGAAATAAATATCCCATCTTTTCTTTGCTTGATTTGCGGTCAAGAAAGTAGTTGAGCTCTCCCATCATGGACATCTCAAACTCTCCCCGCATAGTCTTTGAAAATTCTTCACACAAAGCATCATTAGAAGCACCAAATATAATATCATCCACATATATTTGAACCATTAAAATTTCATTAAGCTTATTACTCTTTATGAAGAGAGTTGTATCCGCTTTTCCTCTAACAAAGCCTTGATCAAGAAGGAATTTGCTTAATCACTCATACCAAGCTCTAGGAGCTTGTTTCAGAGCCATATAGAGTCTTCTTGAGACGATACACATGATCTGGACAATGTTCATTTTTAAAATCGGGAGGTTGTTCTACATAAACTTCCTCTTGTATAAAACCATTCAGAAAAGCACTTTTCACATCCATTTGATATAATTTAAATCCTTTTACACATGCAAAGGCTAGAAGTACTCTTATGGCTTCCAATCTTGCCTTTGGAGCATAAGTTTCTTCATAATCAATTCCTTCTTCTTGATTATAGCCTTTGGCAACCAATCTTGCCTTGTTGCGGACAATGATTGTAGACTCATCACGTTTGTTCTTGAATACCCATTTGGTGCCAATGACCGGATGGTCTTTGGGCCTAGGTACCAAATCCCAAACTTGATTTCTATCAAATTGATGTAACTCCTCTTGCATTGCTATCACCCAATCATTATCCGAAAGGGCTTCATCAATCTTAGAGGGTTCTATATGAGATATAAATGCGAGAGAAGGTTACTTCATTCAAAGTACTATTTCTGGTTCTTACTCCCGATTAATATCACCTATAACTTGGTCTAAAGGATGATTTCTAATAAATTTCCAAGCTCTAGGTTGAGTCTCGATCGGGATTTTCAATATTGTTTTGGGGATCAGCCTCAAAAACATTTTCAGGATTTTCAATAGAAGCGAGGAGTAGTTTTCGAAAAGAATTGATTTTTGAAAACATTTTCTTCTTCATTATCCAAGGCTTTATCGATTTGGATTCACGGAAAAACAACATGTATTGACTCTTCAACAATACGAGTGTGAGTATTAAAGACTCTATAAGCTCTACTCCTATTTGAATAACCAATGAAGATACCTATATCAGCTTTGGAATCGAATTTACCAAGATTCTCTTTACCATTATTGTGCACATAGCACTTGCATCCAAAGACGTGTAGGTGGTTGAGATTTGGCTTCCTACCTTTGTAGAGTTCATATGGGATCTTGTTCAGCTTCTTCCTCAAATAGGCTCGGTTGGAGATGTAGCAAGCCGTACTCATCGCGTCCACCCAAAACACTTGAGAAGTGTTGTTCTCATTTAACATTGCCCTTGCCATCTCGGTGAGGACTCTATTCTTCCTCTCAACAACACCATTTTGTTGAGGAGTCCTTGGAGCCGAGAAATTGTGATCAATCCCCATATTGTCATAGAACTCGCCAAGGCGTTGTTTTCAAATTCGCCACCATGATCGGTCCTTATACGAAATTGCGAAACCTTTCTCGTTCGGACCTTTTTGGCAAAGGTAACAAACTGATCAAACGTTTCATCTTTAGATGATAAAAATATTGTCCAAGTAAATCTAGAGTAATCATCAACTATGACCAAAGTGTAAAGATTTCCACCAAGACTTTTTACTCTAGCCGGTCCAACTAGATCCATATGAAGTAATTGAAGAGGTCTACTAGTTGAGATCTCATTTTTTGCTTTAAAAGAAGATTTGGTTTGTTTTCCTTTTTGACAAGCATCACAGACTATATCATTTTTGAAATTCAATTTAGGAATACCAATGACCAAATCCTTTTTCAAACAACTTGTCAAGTTGAAACATATTAACATGAGCTAATCGTTTATGCCATAGCCAACTCTCATTCAAGTTACTAACAAAACAATTTTCGAAAGCGAAGCATTGCTAGAGAAGTTAAGAGTATAACAATTTCCATCTCTAGGTGCTCTAAATAAGGCTTTAGTTTTCAAATCATCAATGGAGACTAAATCCTTTCTAACAATCAAGCATTCATTTGAATCAAAGATAACTAGGTTACCCTTGTCGGTGCTTTGGCTCACACTTAGGAGGTTGTGACACAATCCTTCTACTAGGTAGACATCTTTGATGAGAGGACCTTCATTGTTTCCTATCTCACCAATCCCCAGCAATTTTTCCCGATTGGTCTCCTCCAAATGTGACTCTACCACCATCCTTTGGTTTGATTGAGAGGAATTTGGATTCATCTCCGGTCATGTGTCTTGAGCACCCACTATCAATGTACCACTTGTTGGGTCTTGATGCTCTAAGACAAACCTCGCAATTCACAAGGGATCAAGCCTTAGGTACCCATCTTTTCTTGGGTCCTTTGGAGTTAGTTTTGACCTTAGGAACGTAAGTTCCTTTCGGTACCCATTGATAATTTCCCATTGGCTTAATTTTTCTTTCATTTCTATGAAAGCAAGATGAAGTAGAATGACCCTTCCTATTACAATAATTACAATGTGCAAAGGGATTTGAAGAATGAACTGATTTTGTGAAATAGTTCATGTATGTTTTTTTACCACTCTTCTTCTTGCCTTTCTTCTTATCAAAATCCGTCTGTAGCCAATGCCACGATCTATCATTTATAAATCGTTGTTGTTTCAAAATCACATCAAGCATTTCACTTCCCTTAGTGAATTTTTCGAGTGCCTTTGTAAGATGTAAATTCTTTTTCTTCAAATCAGGACATTCTTCACAAGTAATATTTTCTGAAGAGGAAAACTTTTCAACTTGAAATTCAAGAGTAAGATTTCTGTTTTTCAATTTGAAATATTTTTCAGCAAGTTTTTCAAACTCAGATTGCACGACCATATATTCAGCAAATAACTCATCATAAGGTGGTTTGCAATCATATACCTCTTCAAGGTTGATGCGTAATTCTTCTTCTTCGGCAACTAAGCATACGTTTGCTTTTTCTTCCTCATCCTCATCATCTTCATCAGATGAGCTATCACCCCAAATCGGAGACATAAGCTTTCTTCTTGTATTTCTTGAACTTCTTCTTTTCTTTGTCTTTGTTGTTGTTGTGGGCATTCGGACTTGATGTGGCCGGACTTTTGACATTCATAGAGATGATTGGCTTTTTTGCCTCATATTTGGAGCTAGCTTTGTGAAATTTCTTGAAACCTTGGTCCCTCTTGTAGAATTTCTTGAATCTACGAACCATCATGCCTATTTCCTCATCTTCGTCTACATTCTCATTTTCCTCATCTGAATCTTTAACTTCTCTTGCGGCCTTGAGGGCAATTCCTTTGTTCTTGCCATGAACTTCATCAAGTCCCTTCTTGAATTTGAGTTTAGCCTCATACTCGGAGAGACTTCCGAATAGAGCAAAGAATCGACGTCATTGACTCTCCTCGAGCCTCTTCAATAGTGTGACCTTTGCTTCCCATTCCTTGTTAAGGATATTCAAGATCTTCCTTACTTGGGACTGGTTGGTCATATTCTTTTCCCAAGGCAAAGCAAGTTGATTGATGAGATGGGTGAACCTCATTTGGAACTCACCAATGGATTCGCCATGCTTCATTCGTAGAAGATCATATTCGGTCATAAGAGTATTGACTCTGTTTTGCTTTACTCCATTTGTTCCTTCATGAGCTATCTCCGAGCATCCCACATGGCCTTAGCAGATGATAAGGTGCAAATACGAAAGTATTCTTGTTGACTTAGAGCACTTTGGAGTAGTAACACAACCTTGCTGTTGAGTGTGACATTTCTTCTGTCATTATCATCATATTCTTCTTGTAGCTTAGGAACTCTAACTCCATCTTCAAGGGTTGATGGCGCATAGTTTCCTCTTTCAAATACTCTCCAGAGACCATACTCTGTTGCCATGACGAAAACTTTGAACTTTGCTTTCCAGAAGGAGTAATGCTCTCCATTGAAACTGGGTGGTCTGTTGATAGAAGCTCCATCAGGTAAGATACCTTCCATATTGATCCTTCTCGAGATGTTAAGCTCTTTTGAGAAGACCTCGCTCTGATACCAAATGTAAATGGAGCTATATACCCAAGAGGGGGGGTGAATTGGGTATTTTAAAAACTTTTCTAAAAGTGCTGTTTTGACCAAGTAAAAACAGATTATAACAGAGGAGGAAGGGAAGGAAAGCTTGCACAAGAGAGATTATCTGGTTCGGTCTTATCCTTGACCTACATCCAGGTCCCAAGCCACACTTGGGATTTTCAATCCACTATACTCACAAAGCGATTACAAACTCAGTACTCAAGAGTAGTTCTCTCTCTAGAACTCACTCCCCCTTACAAGTTGCAATCAATACACCCAACCACCAAGTCCCCTGACTTGTAGTTATCTCAATCAATAAATGATTTACAGATAGAACTCTCTCACAGAGCAGATAAAATGAACACTGAAGTACAAGTATCAGATTGATACAATACAGGTGAAAGCTGAACACAATAAATGGCAATCAATAAATTTTCGCTCTCAGTAGGTGTATCAGCTTGAGAAGAAGTTAATGCACTCTATTTATAGGTAGAGAACATTAAATGACCGTTGAATGATGAATCCAACCGTTGTAGGTGATTAGCATTAAGTCCGGGTCATCTTTCTCTCTAAACTCCAACTAATCCAGTGCTAATATGATCGATGTGGAACTTTGAGGATTTGCCCGTTGGAGAAGAGTTTACTTGATGAAGAAAGCATTCTTGACCTTTGAGAATGCGTGCTCAGGTGGATTATCCAAAAGAAGGTTGATTTGCAGAAGTGCATTAAATCCACTGTACACTTTTTGCTTTATGGCTTTGACCTTCAATAATCTTCATCTATGCTAACTGAAATTCACTCAACAAACTTGTTAAACATAGTTGGGTTCATAAGTGAATGATTCATGAAAGCAATTAGAACAAACAAGAGTGATTTGCAAATTCGTATAATTCAAAAATTGGTTTCAGCGTTGGTTACTCGAGTAAGTTCATCGTTACTCGAGTAAGTCATTGTGTGAGAGAGTCTTTCTTTGCGGTATCAAAGGATACTCGAGTAAGCAACTTCCAGAAGCAAACCTTCGAGACTTGAACTTTTGAAACCAAAGGCTTTACTCGAGTAAGCTAGTGGTGTACTCGAGTAAGCAACTATTTGCTTGAAAATTTTAAGTGTAAAATGCCTCTATACTGCAGTATACATTTGTATACTGGAGTAAGCAAGTTCAAGCCAGAATGATGACTTCTCTGTATGGTCTCATACTCGAGTATGCATATCCTTACTTGAGTATGCAACTCTTTTCGAAAAAGTGTGAAGTCATTCCATGTCTATACTGGAGTAAACAAAATCATACTGGAGTATGCAAGAACATGAGTCAAGTTGAAAATTAGTTAAAGAGCTCATTACTCGAGTATGAAAACCCTTACTCGAGTATGCAAGAGTTAGGAAAACTTGGGAGCTCTCTGTAAGACCCTTTACTCGAGTATACAAGTGTTTACTTGAGTATACACTCAAGTTCAAAAGTTCATTTGCTCTCTGTAAGTCCAATACTCGAGTATAGCGATCTATACTGCAGTATGGACTTAACTTGAAAAGTTTGGTTGCTCTCTGGATGGCCTATACTTGAGTATGCAAACCTATACTCGAGTAAGCCCCTTCGTCAAAAACTCGATTGCTCTCGAGACGTCTATACTCGAGTATGGCTATCCATCTGCGGTATTGACGTGTAAAATCAATTGGGCAATCCTTTAACGGTCCTATACTCGAGTAAGCATTCCTTTACTCGAGTAAATAACTGATAAATGGTTTTAGACAGATTTTGCAAAAACTTCAACACATGTTTACAATTGTTGTTAATCATCAAAACACATTGAGAACTAACACCTTTAGCACCTTACACTTCTTCTCCAGCTCATACTCCCTTTTATATTTACCAATAAGTACTTTTGAGCATAGGCTCTTTGGCTTTGAAATCACATTCCAAGCCACCCTTCCTACTAAAGCATCATTCATAACCTCTAAGTTTCTCAGACCAAGTCCTCCATTCATTTTTTCTTTACATAATGTCTCCCAACCAACAACATGCATTCTTCTTTTTCCTCCCTTACTTCTCCAAATGAAATCTCGTTGAATTCTTTCCATTTGACTTCTCACACCTACTGGAATCAGTAAATGCAGCATATAGAAAACAACCATCTGATTTGTGACTGATTGTATTAATATTATACGACCAGCCAAGGATAGAGTCTGTTTTTTCCAACTACTCAACTTCTATTGCATCTTATGAAGTAAATGCTGAAATTTCCTCTTATTCTCCATACCTTTCGTCATGAATGCTCCTAAGTACCTTCCCAAGTCCTCCATTCTTCTAAACCCCGAAACCACATAGATTTCATATTGCAATCTCCTTTCAACATTTTTAGAAAAATAGATACTAGTTTTTAGGATATTAACCTTTTGATCAGATATGACCCAAAATTTATCCAACACAGCCCTCGCAGCACACATAGTGTAACACCCGCCTTAAATACACCCTTTAATTATGTACACGGAAGCGTTCTTTAAAAATAATGCGTGATGTTACTATTCACGTATACATACTAATCACTATTCACACATACGGTATCATTCACTATTCACGTATATGGTTTACAATTTAAAAATTAGACATCTGACAGAAATAAAATCTTTCTACGTCTTGTTCCATTCATCCATGACCACCTTCTTCATTCTTGAACTTTCTTACGCGAGCTGCAAATTAGCTATTTAAAAATATATGCTGGGATTCAAATGAATCCCAGTAGTAACGTTAATCAACGCTCACATAATATGCATACACAGAACATGCAGGTCAACCATCAATTATACATACAATTCATTCAACACATTCATCATTCAGAACATTCAAACATTATATATATATATATATATACAACGGTAAATACATGCATGTAAAGGCACACATAGTATGTGAGAGAAGTGTTACTACCTGATGGTCTTTCCAATTCTTGATCTGGTTCTCAATCATTTGGTTGTCCCATATAAATATCGGCTCCTATATTTAAATATTCATGGACGGCTGAGTTATTATTTATCCAAATTCTCTACTTTCCTTATTTCCAATTAAACTCTATAAACTAGCAGAATTTTCAGTTAACTTTGAAAATTCATATTTAATTGTACAAAACCCCAAATGGTGTTCTTCCAAAAATCACATGTCCTTTAGCGAGTCTATTTCCAAGGAAAAATACATTCCACTGTCAAATATACGTACATTGTTCCCATAATTTTCATTTATCTTCACTGTTCCAGCAAAAACGTCCAGATTTAATGCTTAACTTCACAATTTCATAACTCCCTGAATATAAATCCAAATGAGGCTTATGACCTATCAAATTAAAGATTGATAAGTCTATTTTCATTCTGGAAATTTTCATAGAAAAACTCTGTTAGTTCTCAATGTGTTTTGATGATTAACAACAAATGTAAAACTTGTTTTGAAGATTGCAAAGTCAATTGAAAATGATCTGATATTCGCATACTGCAGTATGGGTTTGCAAACTCGAGTATTGACCAGTCAATACTGCAGTTTACATAGCCCAACTCGAGTAATGGCCATACAGAAGACAACCAAGTTTTTGAACTAAAACAATCTTTGTGGTATTGGTTCGCAAACTCGAGTATGGAACAGTCAATACTGCAGTTTGCATAGGCAAACTCGAGTATTGGACTTCCAGAAGCGAACCAGGATTTTGAAGTGAAGTCAATACTGCGGTTTCCAAAACCAAACTCGAGTATTGGACTTCCAGAAGCAAACCAAGTTTTTCAAACGAAGTCAATACTGCAGTTTCCAAAACCAAACTCGAGTATTGGACTTCCAGAAGCAAACCAAGTTTTTCAAACGAAGTCAATCTGCGGTTTCCAAAACCAAACTCGAGTATTGGACTTCCGAAGCAAACCAAGTTTTTCAAACGAAGTCAATACTGCGGTTTTCAAAACCAAACTCGAGTATTGGACTTCCGAAGCAAACCAAGTTTTTCAAACGAAGTCAATACTCTGCGGTTTCCAAAACCAAACTCGAGTATTGGACTTCCGAAGCAAACCAAGTTTTTCAAACGAAGTCAATACTGCGGTTTCCAAAACCAAACTCGAGTATTGGACATCCGAGAAAGGAACCAAGTTATTGAAACTTAGTCAATCTGCGGTTTGCATTTGCAAACTCGAGTATTGGACTTACCGAGAGCAAAAGCGACTTTTTAAGTTAAGGCTTTACTGCAGTAAAGGAACCAAACTCGAGTATAGGTTTTATCTTTGAAAAACATAAGTCACGATGTTTGTCCTCTGAAAGGTGCATACTCGAGTTTCCAGTGGATACTGCAGTATGGTCACTTGTGTACAGTGCAAAAAAAAGCTGATAAGCAAGAACAACTGCAGTATACAACGGTGAAAGCCAATTTTCAAATTTCACGAATTCGCATATCACTTTTGTTTGTTCCAATTGCTTTTATGAATCATTCACTTATGTTCCCAGATATGTTTAACAAGTTTATTTAGTGGATTTCAGTTAGCACGATGAAAATTAATGAAGATCAAGGGAAAAAGCAAAAAGTGGTCGAGCATTTATTGCGCCCCGCAAATCAACCTCCTTTTGGTTAATCCATCTGAGCACGAATTCTCAACGTTCAAAAACACCTTCTTCATCAAGCAAACTCTTCTCTAACGGGCAAATCCTCAGAGTACCACATCAGACCATATTAGCATCTGGATTAGCTGGAGTTTAGAGAGAGAAGATGACCAGACTTAATGCTAATCACCTACAACGGTTGGATTCATCATACAACGGTCATTTAATGCTCTCTACCTATAAATAGAGTGCATTAACTCCTTCTCAAGTTGACACAACTACTGAGAGCGAAAATTCATTGATTGTCACTTATTGTGTTCGGCTTTCATCTATATTGTATCAAACGATACTTGATCTTCGGTGTTCATTTTATCTACTCGAGAGAGAGTTCTATTTGTAAATCATTCATTGATTAAGATAACCACAAGTCGGGGGACTTGGTGGTTGGGTGTATTGATTGCAACTTGTAAGGGGAGTGAGTTTTAGAGAGAGAACTACTCTTGAGTACGAGTTTGTAATCTGTTAGTGAGTATAGTGGATCGAAAATCCCAAGTGTAACTTGGGATTTGGATGTAGGTCAAGGATAAGACCGAACAAGGATAATTTCTCTTGTGCAAGCTTTTCTTCTCTTCCTTCTTGTCATAATCTGCTTTACTTGCTCAAAACAGAGCTTGTTTTGAAAAGTTTCTAAAATACCCAATTCACCCCCTCTTGGGTATATTGCTCCATTTACAAACTCAAAAGTGAATCCGAAAATCATTGTTCATTTCTGAAAACTGACGTTTTTCAGTATTCAATTTCTATCTTTGAAAAATCATAACTAAATTTCTAAACGTCGGATTAATATGTTCTAGCACTTACCAAATTTTATCTTCAGAAGACATCATTTTCTTGGTCAAACCGTCACTTGAATCTGACTGACTTCACAAATTTTCTGGGAATGATAGTGTTTTCGGCTTTCTATTATTTTCTTTCCCTCTTTTTTTTTTTTTGTTTTGTTTTGTTTTGTTTTTCCTTTTCTTTCTTCTCTTTTCTCTCACCGTGGCTGGACCTAACGGGAGTGTGTGAGTGTGTATATATAATAGTTAGGAAGTGGGTACTTCAATGTAATTTTTGCCTTTGGGTACTTCCATGTAATTTTCCCCAAAATATAAAATTCCAACTCCATCTTTCCCGTTTGCTTCGTCTGAAACGTTTTATATATATTATATTATTATAATAATATAATATAATATATATAATTTAATATTCATAATATAATATAATATATATAAATATATATTATATACCCACACGCACTACACACTACACACACTTTAAAATATTCACACGCTGCACACACATTGCACACTTATATATAATATAATATATTATATATTTATATATTCTTATAATAATAATCTATTTTTTTATATAATGAATTATATTTGTTTCCTTTATAACACTACTATAAGCCATAAAATACCATTTCATAATTTTTCTCAAATTTTCAAAGTCCAAAATAATTCTAATGATTATTTTAAAATTTTTTTTTCTTATATTAAGCTTAAGACTTTAGACTCTTACATGCTTAAGAGCTTATTTATCTCAATCTTATTCCAAATAACACATATGACATTTCAATTTAAAGATTGTCACTTTTCATAAACTGGGCCTAGTAATCTTCCAAATATAGGCTTATTCTCAAGTCTTTAGACCTAAAATCCGGGATATTACAAATAGACTCCAAGGTAGCCTCACATATGAGTAATAAGTCATTAGCAAATAATAAATGTGACACTTCAGCTCCATTTCTTCCCAATTTCATAGGCTTCCACTTCCCATCATTAACACAATCTACAATTAAATGAGTTAATTTCTCCATTGCTAAAACAAACAAGTATGGCGATAATGGATCACCTTGTCTCAACCCCTTAGAAGGGGTAAAACATTCTTTTTTCCTCCATTCCACATTATTGACATACTTGTTGATTGAATACATCCCATGATTACTCTTAGGTTTTCATCAATCCCAATTTCCTCTAGCACCCTTCCAATGAAACCCCAACTCATCCTATCATATGCTTTTTCAAGCTCAATTTTGATAATCATATATCCCTTATTCCCTTGCATTCGATTCATAGAATGTACTAGTTCCTTGGCTATAATAATATTATCATGAATACTTCTCCTAGGAACAAAACTTGATTGATAAGGGGATACCAACCTATCCATAACAGGTCTAAGTCTATTGACAATCAATTTAAACAATCCTTTATAAAAACGACATTACATAAGGCAAGAGGTCTAAATTGACTTACCTCCTCCGGCTGATCCACTTTCGGTATAAGCACCAATAAATTGTCATTCACCTCCTTAACTCTTTCCAGATTCTCCCGTAGCTCCTTGATATATTGTATGACTGATTTTCCAACGATCTTCCAATTATGCTGATAAAAGACCACTGGAAAACCATCGCTTCTCGATGCCTTTAAACCGCCCATTTGGAAAAATGCCCTTTGAATTTCCTCCCCACTGATTTCCATACCCAATTTCCTTAGATACTCATCATCCACCTCCCCCCATCTTTGCTTTGTTTCACCCCAATCCCTAACATCCAGCTCTTCCTTGAACAGATTCATATAAAACTCTTGAAACATATTTACAATCGCTTCTTCCTCTTCAACCCACCTTCCCTCAGAATTCTTGAGCATTTTGATCTTGTTTCTCCTTCTCCTAATAAAGGTCTTGGTGTGATAAAACCTAGTATTTCGGTCTCCCTTCTCTAACCATCTTCCCCTTGATTTTTGAAACCAAAGGACCTATTCTTGCCTTAACGTGCGCATCAACTCCTCCTCAAGTTCCTTTTCCAATTGGAAAAGAAACTAATTGCTTTGCCTCAATATACTCTGCTGAATCCCATTCAATCGATTTAGTAATCTTCTCTTTCGGTATTCAATTTATTCCAGCGAGATAGCTCTTTCTGCATTCTGGGCAACTTCAAATAAACATCCTCATCTCCTTCCTACCCCTTCCTCATCACCTTTTCAAAATCTTCATGCATCTGCCATACCACTTCATATCTGAAATTTCAATCATAAGGTGCTTTATTCTCCACATTAGAGGTCACAAGCATAGGATGATGATCAAATCCCACTCTTGGTATGATTTTAACCTCAGAATTATCAAATTTTTCCCGCCAACTCACATTGCACAAGCATCTATCTAATCTTTTGTACACCCTCTCTAACCTTTCCCATTTAGGTCCTTTCCACATAAAGAAGGGACCATTAGATTCAATATTTATGAGGTTACAATTCTGGATCCATTCATTAAATCTCCTACACCTCGTCTCAGACACTCTTCCCCCACCTTTTTTCTCCAAAGGTGATTTAATTTCATTAAAATCCCCAGCCAAAAGCCATGGGACATCAATGTCACTAGCCAAATTATGAAGTAACTCCCAGGTCCTTATCCTTCTTTGTTCACAAGGGCTTGTATATCTTGCTGTAAATAGCATCTCAATCCCACGCAAATGCAACTTGCTGTGAATAAATTGTTCCTCTTTAATTAACACCTCCACCTTTAGCTTATCCAATCCCCAAAGCATCCATATATCACCAGAAGACCCGTCAGCCTCCACCGTAACTGAATGATTAAATCCCCAATTTTTGATAATTTTGGTCGCTGCACAGCCGCTAACTCTTGGCTCCAATATCACAACTAAATCCACTTTGTATCTATGCTTCATGTCTCTTAACACAGCCGTAAATCCCTTGCTCGTTGCACGCCTACTATTCCATACTAGAATCTTCATAACCATAACAAAATATAATAGAACACCCAATCTAGAAAGCCTCTAATCAGCAAGAGTTGGTGTACTCCATTGTTCCCCCATGCTTATACCCGCACTCTCAATTGGGTCACCCTTCTCCTCCACAAATTGTTTATCCCCCGTGTCCATATCCCCCTTGCCATGAATTCTCCTGGATGCAAATTTTCTTTCTCATCCATATTCACCTCCTTCCATTTAAACTCATCCATATTGTTGGGTCCTAATGTTTTGATGATAACAAGATTTTAAGTTTTGAAAATAAAGAACTTGAGGATGGGATTAAGATTCTAATGTTTTGATAAAGAACAAGAGTTTTAGCATGAATTCTTGAGAATGGGATTAAGATTCTCGAGAATGGTGGACTAAAGCTCTCTGTTATGTTCAGACAATTCTTGAGAATGAAGCCTCAAAGTTACGAGTTACATATGGCTAAGATTCTCGAGAATGAACCTTAAATTCTCGAGAATGCAATACATCGATAACAAATTATGAAAACCTTTCATTGTGCAGAGCAATTCTCGAGTACTCTATCATGATTCTCGAGAATGAACTGAATGACTGTTTTATCTGATTCTTTGCACCTATTCTCGAGTATGAGATTTCAATTCTCAAGTATTGGCTTGAGCGATTCTCTTTTCTAATTCCTTTTCCAATCTTTCAAAATAGAAGCAATTCTCGAGAATCAAAGATGCATTCTCGAAAATGTCTCTTCAATATCATTTGCAAAGAAACGCTCAAAATGCCATTCTCGAGTATTGAGATACAATTCTTGAGAATGCCTTGACACAATTATTTACGATATCATTTTAACGTGTCATTCTCGAGTACTCATATCTGATTCTCGAGTATCAGTTTAACACATCTTCTAGCATAACACTTTATTCATGCAATTCTCGAGAATCAGAAGAACAATTATCGAGAATGCACGCTGGTGTTTTTGAACCTTCATCCTCATAATCTGTAAATCTCTGAATATCTCTTGGTTGTTTTATATTATTGATTTATGTCTGCTCTAATCAAGTTTAAATGATTTATTAGTTCCTTTCAGAGATATTCCTCATGGTTTAAACACTAAATCTCCATACAGCATTCCAGCGTGTCAGAAGTATTTATTACACTGAAAAGCAAAGCATGCAAATGAAATTAAAGCGTGTAGCAGACGAAGATATTCCTTCGAGGCAAACTTATTCCAGCTATTATTTTGAGTCAACCTCTACTCTGGGACAATCGACGGTGAAGCATTAAATGAAGCAACGGTCAACAATTTACAAACGGAGTGAATTTGTGACTGACGGATAATATGAAGAGTCTCAACGGCTAGTTTGCAAACTCCTCAAATGACATTAATGGCAAAGGCTATAAAAGCTCACCATATTCAATTCCACCAACTACCGAAATATTGTGCAATCAATTTGGGTTATTGTTATTCGCTATTTTATTAATTTGTGCTTCAATGTTCAATACTTAATCTACTCGTGAGGAGTTCTTACACATTTGTTTCATTATAAGTTGTATCTTAAGGTTGAGGAACCTTAAGAGAGGGTGTATCAATTACAACTTGTAAGGGGGAGTGGAGTTTGAGTGTGAGAAGACCATCCTTCATTTACAGAGTGTGTAATTATCTTGAAAGATAGTGGAATCCCAGGTGTTCTGGGGACTGGACGTAGGTCAGTGATTTTAGACCAAACCAGTATAAACTGTCTCGTGTCCATTTTACTACTCTGTGTCATTTCTTTGTTTCTGTTTTATTTGTTTTCGTGTGGATTTCACAAAAAGAATTTGAGATCACCTATTCACCCCCTCTAGGTGATATTCCATCTTCATTTGGTATCAGAGCTTTGGTTTCTCAGTTGGGCTTAACATCCTGAGAAAGATCATGGAAGAAATATTACCTAACGGTGCCTCAATCAACCGACCTCCTGGCTTAAATGGCGAGCATTACTCATTTTGGAAAGCAAAATTCAAAGTGTTTGTAATGGCTACTGAATACGGTCTCTGGCGAGTAATAGAAACAGGAGATTACGTTCCAACAAAAGAGGTAGAAGGAGGTTTTGCCTTTCCAAAGACAGAAGCTGAGTTTGATGAAAATGATAAGAGGAACATCACCCTCAACAGTAAAGCCATCCTAATGCTACAAAGTGCCCTCAGTCAAAAGGAGTACTTCTGGATATGCAACTTGTCAACTACTAAGGAGATTGGAAAGCTCTAGAAGTAGCATATGAAGGAACATCCGCCATTAAAGAAAATCGTATCAATACTCCGACCATCGAGTATGATCTACTAAGAATGAAGCCTGGAGAAACTATTGCCGAGTTTCAACTTCACTATACCCATCTCACTAATCAATTGGGAGCCTTGGGCAAAACGTATGAACAAGGTCCTCAGGTTAGGAAGATTCTCAATGTACTGACAAAAGAATGGGAAGCTAAGGTCACAGCTATAGAAGAGGCTTGCGGGGAATCAATGGCTTCGGTTTCTGCCTTATTCGGAAGTCTGTCTGAATATGAAAGAAAGATGAAATTCAAAAAGGATTTGGACGATGTCAATAGTAGTCGGAAAAAGGCATTGCTCTTAATGCTGTAAAAGAAAAAGAAGATAAAGACGAGGATGATGAGGACGATGACGAGATGGCCATGTTTGAGCGAAGATTCAAGAAGTTCTAAAGAAAAGACCAAGGCTTCAGAAAGAGATTTCAGAAAGGAAGCTCAAGTATAGACTGTTTGTTCTCTAAGGGTTTTGATGATTTCCAATAATTGTAAACAAAGCAGGAAGTTTTGCTCTCAAATGTTGTAAAACTCACTGTAAGAGCAAAACTCGAGATTTGCACAGAAACCTCGAGGTTTGGCCTTACAGAGAAGACCTCAAGGTTTTGTTTTAAACTTGAAAATTTTGGGTTTTACAAAATTTTGTGAAACCTTGAGGTTTGGCTTTTGCCCTACCAGAGAAAGCTTAGTTTCTCGCCAGTTTTCAGAACCTCCAGGTTTATTGGAAACCTCCAGGTTTAAGCTCAAATGGTGTTTTTCTCAAGTTTCTCAAAATTATGAGAAACCTCGAGGTTTCTAGAAAAACCTCGAGGTTTGTCTAGGCAGAGAGGATCTTTGTTTTTCCAAGCTTTCAAAACCTCCAGTTTTCCCTTTAAACCTCCAGGTTTCTGTTTTGGCCCAAAACTGAGAAATTCAAGATTTAAGTGAAACCTCGAGTTTTGGTGAAAACCTCGAGGTATCTGGCATCCAGAGAGAAAACGAATTTTCATTGATTTTGAAAATCTCCAGGTTTGCTCTTGGCGCGATTTTGCAAGGTTTCACATTCAAAGTGAAACCTCGAGGTTTCTGATAAAACCTCAAGGTTTTGACACACACAGAGGGTGACGCTTTTTGCTATTTTGAAAACCTCCAGTTTTGGAAAGAAACCTCTAGGTTTGATGTTTTGGAATTAAATCTCTTTCACTTGCCACAGTCCAAAACTCGAGGTTTGAAGAACAAACCTCGAGGTTTCACAGCGTCTTCAGAAATTCAAATCTGACGATTTTGCCATACCTTCTTGTTTGATCTTAATACTTCCCATGATTATTCTCTAATGTTCCTAGATATGTTTAACCTCTTTTTTAATGAGTTTTAGATAAATTAGAGAATGGTTATTGAAGGTTCAAGGCAAAAGCAAAAGTGATGTCAGCATATTAAATGCAAACCCAGAAAAGTTGCATTCTTTTGGGTAATCCATCTGCACACGTTTGCAAAGCATTAAAGAATGTTTTTCACATCCAGTAGCTGCTACTCCAACAGATTAATTTGCAGAGAGTCAACTCTAAACTTCTGCACAACTGGATTAAGTGGAGATTAGAGAGAGAAGAAGACCAAAGCTTAAGCTAAACCCTGTCTAATGAAGGCAACGATTATAATCAAGTTTACAACGGTCATTTAATGTACTCTTAGTATAAATAGAGTTGCATTCAAGTCTTTTCAACAACTACATCTGCTAAAAACGAATTGCAATCAAGTCTACATTTATTTTCATCAGTTTTCACCTGTATTGTATCTTTTGATACACAAAGCTTCAGTGTTTATCTTTATCCACTCTTAGAGAGAGTTATTTCATTGTGAATCATTTATTCTAAAGAATCACAAGTCAGGGGACTTGGTGATTGGGTTCATTGATTGCAACTTGTAAGGGGGAGTAAGTTATAGTGAGAGAATTACTCTTGAGTACAGAGTGTCTAATCAATTAAGATAGTGGAAATCCCAGAGTGTCTGGGGACTGGACGTAGGTCAAGGAGTTGGACCGAACCAGTATAAATTTATGTGTCTTGTTCTTTTCTTTTCTCCTCTATTCATCTTTGTTTCCATGGCACCAAAACAGAGAAAAGTTTAAGTTTTAAAATCCCCAATTCACCCCCCTCTTGGTGATTTAGCTCCACTTTCATTTGGTATCAGAGCAAGGTCTTCTCGAAAGAGCTTAACATCTCGAGAAGGATCACAATGGAAGGTATTTTACCTGATGGAGCTTCAATCAACAGACCACCTGGCTTTAGTGGGCAACATTATTCATTATGGAAGGCCAAATTCAAAGTTTTTGTCATGGCTTCAGAGTATGGTCTATGGAGAGTATTCAAGGTTGGAGATTATGCTCCAACTGTGCTTCAAGAGGGTCTGAGAGTTCCAAAGCCTGAAGAAGCTTACGATGATAATGACAGGAGAAATGTCACCCTCAACAACAAGGCTATTCTTATGCTGCAAAGTGCTCTTAGTCAACAAGAATACTTTGAATCTGCACATTGTCTTCTGCCAAAGCTATGTGTGATGCTCTGGAGATAGCTCATGAAGGAACAACTGGTGTAAAGGAAAATAGATTCAACATACTCATGATTGAATATGATCTCCTTCGCATGAAATCTGGTGAATCCATTATCGATTTCCAATTAAGGTTTACTCATCTGATCAACCAGCTTGCTGCTTTAGGAAAAACCTATGATCAATCTGTTCAAGTGAGGAAAATCCTTAATATTCTCAGCAAGGAATGGGAAGCTAAAGTTACAGCCATTGAGGAAGCTCATGGAGAATCGATGAGCTCAGTAGCTGCCTTATTTGGAAGCTTGTCTGAATACGAAGGAAAACTCAAGTTCAGAAAGGAACTTGATGAAGTTAATGGCAAGAACAAGGGAATCGCCCTCAAGGCTACCAAGGAGGCTAAAGAGTCAGATGATGATGAAGATGAAGATGATGATGAAGAGATAGGCATGATGGTCCGAATATTCAAGAAATTCTACAAGAAGGACCAAGGTTTCAAGAAGTTTCACAAGGATAGCTCCAGCTATGAGGCAAAGAAGCCAATCATTTGCTACGAGGGTAAGAAGCCTGGTCACATCAAATCAGAATGCCCCAATCTGAATAACAAAGACAAAGAAAAGAAGAAGTTCAACAGATTCAAAAAGAAGGCATATGTCTCTGGCATTTGGGGTGATAGCTTATCTGATGAAGATGATGAGGATGACGAAGAGAAAGCAAATATTTGCTTGGTTGCTTAAGAAGAAGACCAGCATGCTAACAATGATGAGGTATATGATTCCAAACCACCTTATGATGAGTTATTTGCTGAATATATCATTGTGCAATCTGAGTTTGAAAAACTTACTGAAAAATATTTCAATCTAAAAAAGAAAAATACAACTCTTGAATTGCAAGTAAAAAAGCTTTCTTCCCCTGAATATCTTGCTTATGAAGATTGTCCTGATTTGAAGAAAAAGAATTTGCATCTTACAAAGGCACTTGAGAAATTCACGAGAGGAAGTGAAATGCTCAATGTCATTTTGAAACAACAAAGATTTATAAATGATAGATCAGGAATAGGTTACAAACTTGATTTTGACAAAAAGAAAGGAAGAAAGAAGTCATGTGAAAAATCCTATATGAACTATTTTACAAAATAAGTTCATTCTTCAAATCCTTTTGCTCATTGCAACTATTGCAATCGTAAAGGTCATACTACTTCTTCCTACTTTCATAAAAAGGAAAGAAGAAGTAAACCAATAGGGAACTATCAATGGGTGCCAAAGGGATCTTACAAAGTTCCTAAGACACAAACTAACCCCAAAGGACCCAAGAAAAGATGGGTACCTAAGACTTGATCTGCCTTGTCTTGCAGGTATGTCTAAGAGCATCAAAATCCAACAAATGGTACATTGATAGTGGATGCTCTAGGCACATGACGGGAGACCAATCCAAATTTGCCTCAATCAAGCCCAAGGATGGTGGCAAGGTGACCTTTGGGGGAGATCAATCTGGAAAGATTGCTGGAATTGGTGAAATTGGCAACAATGAAGGACCACTAATCAAAGATGTCTACCTTGTGGAAGGGCTTTGCCACAATCTCCTCAGTGTAAGTCAAAGTACTGATAAAGGTAACTTAGTTATCTTTGATTCTGAGGAGTGCTTGATTGTGAGTAAGGATATTCTCCCTTTAGAAAACATAAAATCAAAAGCTTTATTTAGAGCCCCTAGAGATGACAATTGTTATACACTTAACCTCTCTAGTAATGGTTCTGTTTCTGAAAAATGTTTTGTAAGTAATTTGGATGAGAGTTAGCTATGGCACAAGCGATTAGCTCATGTCAATATGATCCAACTTGACAGATTACTGAAAAAGGATTTGGTGATTGGTGTTCCCAAACTACATTTTAAAAATCACATGATTTGTGATGCTTGTCAAAAGGGAAAACAAACCAAATCATCTTTCAAATCCAAAAATGAGATTTCAACTAATAGACCTCTTCAATTGCTTCATATGGATCTAGTTGGTCCAGCTAGAGTAAGGAGCCTTTGAGGCAATCTTTATACTTTGGTCATAGTTGATGATTTCTCAAGATTTGCATGGACTATATTTTTATCCTCTAAAGATGAAACATTTGATCAGTTTGTTGTTTTTGCCAAGAAGGTCCAAAACGAGAAAGGTTTCTCTATTTCAGGAATCAGAACAGATCATGGAGGAGAATTCGAAAACAATGCATTTGCTGAGTTCTGTGACAACATGGGGATAGATCACAACTTCTCAGCCCCAAGGACTCCTCAACAAAATGGTGTTGTAGAAAGAAAGAATCGGGTCCTCACCGAGATGGCAAGAGCTATACTAAATGAGAACAACACTTCCCAAGTGTTTTAGGCTGATGCAATGAGCACCGCTTACTACATCTCAAATCGGGCATACCTCCGGAAGAAGTTGAACAAGACTCCCTATGAGCTTTACAAAGGAAGAAAGCCAAATCTGAGTCATCTGAATGTGTTTGGATGTAAGTGCTTCATCCACAACAATGGTAAGGATAACTTGGGAAAGTTTGATCCCAAGGCAGATGAAGGTATATTCTTGGGTTATTCTAATAGGAGTAAAGCTTATAGAGTCTTTAATACTCGTACTCGTACTGTTGAAGAGTCTATGCATGTTGTTTTTTGTGAATCCAAATCTGATAAACCTTTGGATAATGATGAAGAAAATGATTTCAAAAATCAATTCTTTTCGAAAACTACTCCTGCATCTATTGAAAATCCTAAAAATGTTTTCGAGGCTGATCCTCAAAACAATCTTGAAAATTCTAATCAGTCTCAGCCTAGGGCTTGGAAGTTCATAAGGAATCATCCTTTGGACCAAGTTATAGGTGATGTAAATCAAGGAGTAAGAACCAAAAATAGCACTTTAAATGAAGTAACTTTTTCTGCTTTTATATCTCATATTGAACCCTATAAGATTGATGAAGCCTTTTCAGACAATGATTGGGTGATAACAATGCAAGAGGAGTTACATCAATTTGATAGAAATCAAGTTTGGGATTTGGTACCTAGGCCTAAGGACCATCCGGTCATTGGCACTAAATGAGTATTCAAGAACAAACGAGATGAATTAGCAATCATTGTCCAAAATAAGGCAAGATTGGTTGTTAAGGGCTATAATCAAGAAGAAGGAATTGATTATGAAGAAACTTATGCTCCAGTGGCAAGATTGGAAGCTATAAGAGTTCTTTTAGCCTTTGCTTATGTTAAGCAATTCAAGCTCTATCAAATGGATGTAAAAAGTTCTTTTCTAGATGGTTTTATTCAAGAGGAAGTTTATGTTGAACAACCTCCCAGTTTTCAAAATGAACATCATCCTGATCATGTTTATCGCCTCAAGAAAGCCCTTTATGGCCTTAAACAAGCTCCTAGAGCTTGGTATGAGTGATTAAGCAAATTCCTTCTTGATCAAGGTTTTATCAGAGGAAAAGCAGATACAACTCTCTTCATAAAGAGTAATAAGCTTGGTGAAATTTTGATTGTCCAAATATATGTTGATGATATTATATTTGGTGCTTCTAATGATGTTTTGTGTGAAGAATTTGCTAAGAATATGCAGGGAGAATTTGAGATGTCCATGATGGGAGAGCTCAACTATTTTCTTGGTCTGCAAATCAAGCAAAAGAAGAATGGAATCTTCATATCTCAGACCAAGTATCTCAATGATCTGCTGAAGAAGTTTGGGATGGACCAATGCAATGGTGCTGACACTCCAATAAGTTTAACTGCTTCATTGGATGCTGATGAAGAAGGCAAGGACTTCAACATCACAAGATATAGAGGAATGATTGGATCATTACTCTAATTGACTGCAAGTCGTTCAGACATCCAATTCAGTGTAGGAATGTGCGCAAGGTTCCAATCAGCTCCCAAGGAGTCTCATTCTGAACAAGTGAAAAGAATCTTTAGATATCTTGCTGACACAAAGACACTAGGATTGTGGTTCCCTAAGGGTCAACCTGAACATTTGGTGGCATATTCAGATTCAGACCATGCTGGGTACAAGACTGATAGAAAGAGCACAAGTGGCTAATGTGAGTTCCTTGGTGGTTCACTTGTGTCATGGTTCAGTAAGAAGCAAAGCAGTGTGGCTGTATCATCAACTGAAGCTGAATATGTAGCTACCTCAAGTTGCTGTGCTCAAGTTTTATGGCTCAAGCAACAACTATCAGACTTGGGAATCAACTTGAAGGAGATCCCAATATTGTGTGACAACACAAGCACAATAAGCTTGGCAAAGAATCCAGTTCAACATACTCAAACCAAGCATATTGATGTGAAGCATCATTTCATAAGGGATCATGTTCAGAAGAAAGATGTCAAAGTCATGTTCATCCCAACTCATATTCAACTTGCTGACATCTTCACCAAACCATTGGCTAAGGAGCAATTTAATTTCATTAGAAGAGAATTGGGAATGGTAAATCCCAATGAGTTGTAAGTATTCCTTACTCAATGTTAGTTATTGTTTTGATGATTGAAAATTACTAACTTAAGCATCGGAGAGTATAGACATGTTCTATGCAGGATGTTGAAAAATCAGAGTTTTGCTGTCGAGGAGCGAAACCTCGAGGTTTTGGAGCAAACCTCGAGGTTTGGTCATGGATTGTCAGGGTCAGAGAAAAGCTGAATTTTTGGAGGAAGCAGAAACCTCAAGGTTTCAATGAAAACCTCGAGTTTTAATGAGACAGGGAAATCTCCAACTTTGAAGAGTTGCAAAACCTCGAGTTTTGGAGGCTGACGTTTCAAAGGTTCACAGAACACCTTTGAAGTCCAGGTAAGTACCCGCTCATCAAACCTCGAGGTTTAGCATGAAACCTTGAGTTTTTGAACACGACTATATATATATGCATCATCATTTATGTTCTTCAAAACTCGACCTTTACTCCTCTCTTCCCTCGAACCTAACCCTAGCTGCTCCCAATACTCTCTCTTTTTCCTCGGTGAAACTCCTTGAAAATGGCTTCAAATCACTATGCTACTCCCGATACTCCTGAATCCGACCGTGAAATCAATCAACCTATTCCCCATCCTCCACCTGAAGCTCCTCATTTGCAACCTGAACAATCTAAGAGGATGAAATCCTTCCCCAATCGTTTCAAATATGGGGTAGAAAAGGAAAAGGGCAAAATTCTTGCGATTCTGAAATCTAAATCTCCGCCTCGTGTATCATCTGGCATCCAGGTATCTAAAGAAACTCCTGCGTTATTTGAAATCTACAAACATTCTTCTGCACCTCGAGATTTCTTAAATCAACCCATTCGATTGACTGATGAAGATGCCATTAGGTTCAAGGAACAATTTGAACCTAAATCGCCTTGCCCTGTAGTCTCAGTTGATTTGGTCAAATTAAAAGAGAAATGCAATTTAGATCTCATCCCCTGCCTCAAGCAATTTGAACCTCTAATTGCCATTGAAGCCCCCTTCAGCCCCACTCTTGTAAAACTATTTTGCCATTCCCTGCAGTATGATAATCTCCTAGATGGTTATGGTCGTGTGATAGAAGAAAGAATTTCCACAACTGTTTAGGGCCACAAGATTACTTTATCCCCTTCCTATTTAAACTCTCTTCTGCAAATTCCCAATCCCCCACTTGTAGCGACACTCAGTTATACTGACAGTCAAATCTTTGCACTGCTTCGTCCGAACGAGCCTATTCCTACAGGGTCAGATATCCTCAACTTCTCACCTGCGTCTATGCCTCCTCTGCATCAAGCTGTCTGGTACATCTATGCCAGGAATCTCACACAAAAATGAGGACGCTTCTCTCATTTCACGAAGAAGGATTATCAGCTCTTTGCCTCTATCATTGCCCAAGTACCTCATAACATTGGGCACTGGATTTTTCAAGAAATGGCCAAGTTTTGCTTCACCATTCGGAAGACTTCCTAGCTTCCTTTTCCAAGTCTTATGTGCGGAGGGATGTGAATGGTCAAGATGGAATTTGTCCCTCACATTTGTAGAGATAATATTGGGCCCCTCGATGATTGTACGGCCGTCTTTGTGATGACTTTCATGAGAAGATCTGGTACTTACCTATGATTGACCGTCGCACACAAGAATAATCGGGTAAAAGTGAATCTCCTCCACCATTTGACAAACACATCTTGGAGCTTAGATGCAAGTATCAAGAGATCTAAAACGCCTAGATGGATCACATACTCATGGTTCTAGTCTTAGCACTTCTACCTCAAATGGACCTTGACTCCCCACCTCATACTCCTCTCATTGACCCTCTCCATGAATCCTCTGTCTCAGCTACTCCTCTTATCTACCTCAGATCAACCTTAATTTTGAAGATGACAAAGGGGGAGAGAATATCAAGGATTAGATTTTGAGTTTTGGAGAGTTTTGGAGAACTTAGAACTTATATTTCTGATATTTTGTATTTTGCTCATGTACTGACTGATATGAAATATAAGTTATGTTCATTATGTTCAATTTTGCTTCTGTTGCTCATCTCTGACAATTAAGTATGTGCTTAAGTTCTGACATTTATAAACTTGCATCTCAAAATGCCCAAGCTTTTTCAATATGAAACTTTTCAAAACTCTGTAAATGTCTAAGTTTGTTCTAAAATGAAAACCCTCTCAAATTCTCAAAAATGTTTGTTTACAAGTGTTATCATCATCAAAAAGGGGAGAATGTTAGTTCTCTAAGGGTTTTGATGATTTCCAATAATTGTAAACAAAGCAGGAAGTTTTGCTCTCAAATGTTGTAAAACTCACTATAAGAGCAAAACTCGAGGTTTGCACAGAAACCTCGAGGTTTGGCCTTACAGAGAAGACCTCGAGGTTTTGTTTTAAACTTGAAAAATCTGGGTTTCACAAAATTGTGTGAAACCTCGAGGTTTGGCAAGAAACCTCGAGGTTTTGCCCTACCAGAGAAAGTTCAGTTTCTCGCCAGTTTTGAGAACCTCCAGGTTTATGGGAAACCTCCGGGTTTGAGCTCAAATGGTGTTTTTCTCAAGTTTCTCAAAATTATGAAAATTCGGACAAACCTCGAGGTTTCCGGACAAACCTCAAGGTTTCGGACAAACCTCGAGGTTTGTCTAGGCAAAGAGGATTTGTGTTTTTCCAAGCTTTCAAAACCTCCAGTTTTCCCTTTAAACCTCCGAGTTTCTATTTTGGCCCAAAACTGAGAAATTCAAGATTTAAGTGAAACCTCGAGTTTTGGTGAAAACCTCGAGGTTTCGGCATCCCAGAGCAAACGACTTTTCACGATTTTGAAAACCTCCAAGTTTGCTCTTGGCGCGATTTTGCAAGGTTTCACATTCAAAGTGAAACCTCGAGGTTTCTGATAAAACCTCGAGGTTTGACACAGAGAGGGTGACGCTTTTTGCTATTTTGAAAACCTCCAATTTTGGAAAGAAACCTCTAGGTTTGATGTTTTGGACTTAAATCTCTTTCACTTGCCACAGTCCAAAACTTGAGGTTTGAAGAACAAGCCTCGAGGTTTCAAAGCATCTTCAGAAATTAAAATCTGACAATTTTGCTATACCTTCTTGTTTGATCTTAATACTTCCCATGATTATTCTCTAATGTTCCTAGATATGTTTAACCTCTTTTTTAGTGAGTTTCAGATAAATTAGAGAAAGTTTATTGAAGGTTCAAGGCAAAAGCAAAAGTGATGTCAGCACATTAAATGCAAACCCAGAAAAGTTGCATTCTTTTGGGTAATCCATCTGCACACGTTTGCAAAGCATTAAAGAATATTTTTCACATCCAGTAGCTGCTACTCCAACGGATTAATTTGCAGAGAGTCAACTCTGAACTTCTGCACAGCTGGATTAAGTGGAGATTAGAGAGAGAAGTAGACCAAAGCTTAAGCTAAACCCTGTCTAATGAAGGCAACGGTTATAATCAAGTTTACAACGGTCATTTAATGTACTCTTAGTATAAATAGAGTTGCATTCAAGTCTTTTCAACAACTACATCTGCTGAAAACAAATTGCAATCAAGTCTACATTTATTTTCTTCAGTTTTCACCTGTATTGTATCTTTTGATACACAAAGCTTTAGTTTTTATCTTTATCCACTCTTAGAGAGAGTTATTTCATTGTGAATCATTTATTATAAAGAATCACAAGTCAGGGGACTTGGTTATTGGGTTCATTGATTGCAACTTGTAAAGGGGAGTAAGTTCTAGTGAGAGAATTACTCTTGAGTATAGAGTGTGTAATCAATTGAGATAGTGGAAATCCCAGAGTGTCTGGGGACTGGACGTAGGTCAAGGAGTTGGACCGAACCAGTATAAATTCGTGTGTCTTGTTCTTCTCTTTTCTCCTTTGTTCATCTCTGTTTTCACAGCACCAAAACAGAGCAAAGTTTTTAAGTTTTAAAATCCCCAATACACCCCCTCTTGGTGATTTAGCTCCACTTTCATAGATGAGAATTTAGAGATAAAGATCAGATTGTCTGCTATGAATGTGAGAAGTCGGGCCATTACAAATCAGAATGTCCCCAACTAAAAGACAATAATAAGGAAAAGAAGAAGAAGTCGTATCAATTTAAAAAGAAGGCCTATGTGTCGGCCATATGGGGAGATGGTTCTTCAGATGAAGAAAGTGAAGAAGAAAAAGAAATTGCCAACGTTTGCTTGGTTGCAGAAGAAGAGCAATGTGAAAAAGATATTGAGGTATGTGACCTACAACCTACATACGATGAGTTATTTGATGAATATAATGAAATACAGTCTGAATTTGAAAAAGTTATAGAGGAATGTATATCCTTGAAAAGGGAAAACATGACTCTTAAATTACAAGTCGAAAAACTCACGTGTGAAAATCTTATTTGTGACGATTGTCTGGATTTGGAGAAAAGAAATTCGTATCTTACAAAATCACTTGAGAAATTCACTAAAGGTAGTGAAATGCTGAATGTAATTTTGAAAGCCCAAAGGTTTATGAACGATCGTTCAGGCATAGGATATAATCCTATTTTTGATAAACAGAAAGGGAAGAAGAAAACTAGTGGAAAATCCTATTTGAATTACGTTCGAAAAAAAGTTCACTCTTCAAACCCATTTGCACATTGTAATTACTGCAACCGAAAGGGACATAGTACTTCATCGTGTTTTCATAAAAAGGATAGAAGAGATAAATCGGTTGGTAATTATCAGTGGGTGCCTAAGGGAACTTACGTTCCTAAGGCCCAGACTAACCCCAAAGGACCTAGGAAAAGATGGGTACCTAAAGCTTGATCTCTTCTGGTCTTGCAGGTGTGTTTGAGAGCATCAAGAATCAACAAGTGGTATATCGACAGTGGGTGCTCCAGACACATGATGGGAGATGTAGAGAAGTTTGTTGCAATGAGATCAAAAGATGGTGGTAAAGTCACCTTTGGAGGAAATTAATCCGAGAAAGTCACTGGTATTAGGGAAATCGGTACAAAAGGTGGGCCTCAGATTAAGGACGTGTATCTTGTGGAAGGTCTCTGCCACAATCTTTTAAGTGTGAGCCAAAGTGTCGACAAGAACAACTGGATTATCTTTGACTCAGAAGAATGTCTCATTGTCAGCAAAGATGATCTTCCAATTGGTAAGGGTAAACTAAAGGTATTATTCAAAGCTCCCCGTGAAGGAAATTGCTATACTTTGGATTTACCAAAAATAAATTATGAAAAAGTGTTTTGTTAGCAACTTAGATGAAAGTTGGTTGTGGCATAAGCGTTTGGCTCATGTCAACATGTATCAATTGGATAAGTTGTTAAGAAAAGATTTAGTGATTGGTCTACCCAAACTTCATTTTAAAAATGATATGATTTGTGATTCATGTCAACGAGGTAAGCAAACTAAATATCCTTAAAAAACAAACCTGAAATCTTGACAAACCGGCCTCTTCAATTACTTCATATGGATTTAATTGGACCCGCAAGAGTAAAAAGTCTTGGTGGAAATTTGTATACTCTAGTGATTGTCGATGATTTCTCGCATTTTTCCTGGACCATTTTCTTATCTTCTAAGGATGAAACATTTGATCTGTTTGTTGTGTTTGCCAATAAGGTACAAAACGAGAAAGGTATTTGCATTACAGCTATTTGAATAGACCATGGAGGTAAATTCGAGAATCAAGTGTTTGAAGAGTTTTGTGATGCACACAGAATTGATTATAATTTCTCAACTCCAAGAACACCACAACAGAATGGTGTGGTGGAAAGGAAAAATCATGTGCTCATCGAAATGGCTCGTGCTATGCTAAATGAAAATCAAACTACACAAGTCTTCTGGGCAGACGCAATGAGCACGGCTAGCTATATTGCCAATCGAGCATATCTCCGAAAGAAGCTCAACAAGACTCCTTATGAACTTTACAAAGGAAGAAAACCGAATTTGGCTCACCTTCATATCTTTGGATGTAAGTGCTTCGTACATAACAATGGTAAGGACAATTTGGGAAAATTCGATCCCAAATATGATGAAGGTATTTTTCTTGGATATTTGAATAGGAGTAAGGCATATAGAGTTTTTAACAAACGTACTCGTATAGTTGAAGAATCAATACATTTTGTGTTCTGTGAGTCTAAACTTGATGAATCTCTGGATGATGATGAGGAAAATGTTTTTAAAAATCAATTCTTTTCGAAAACTACTCCTGCTTCTATTGAAAACCCCGAAGATATTTTTGAACCCGATCCTCAGAACAATTTAGAAAACCCCGATCAATCTTAACCTAGAGCTTGGAAGTTCATTAGGAATCATCCTTTGGACCAAGTGATAGGTGATGTTGGTTAAGGAGTGAGGACCAGAAATAGTGTTTTAAATGAAGTAACCTTTTCTGCCTTTATATCTCACATTGAACCCTCTAAGATTGACGAAGCCCTATCAGACAATGTTGGGTGATAGCAATGCAAGAGGAATGACATCAATTTGATAGAAATCAAGTTTGGGATTTGGTACCTAGGCCTAAGGACCATCCGATCATTGGCACTAAATGGGTATTCAAAAACAAACGTGATGAATCTTCAATTATAGTCCATAACAAGGCTAGATCGATTGCCAAAGGCTATAATCAGGAAGAAGGTATTGATTATGAGGAAACGTTTGCTCCAGTGGCTAGATTGGAAGCAATACGTGTACTCTTAGCCTTTGCGTGTATCAAAGGATTCAAACTCTATCAAATGGATGTAAAGAGTGCTTTCCTAAATGGTTTTATTCAGGAGGAAGTATATGTGGAACAACCTCCTGGTTTTGAAAATGAACATCATCCTGATCATGTTTATCGCCTCAAGAAAGCCTTGTATGGTCTTAAACAAGCTCCTAGAGCTTGGTATGAACGTCTAAGTAAATTTCTTTTAGATCAAGGCTTTATTAGAGGAGAAGTAGACACACCACTTTTCATCAAAATAAATAAGCTTAATGAACTTTTAGTTGTACAAATATACGTAGATGACATAATATTTGGTGCCACTAATGATTCTCTTTGTAAGGAATTTTCCAAGAAAATGCAGGGAGAGTTTGAGATGTCAATGATGGAAGAGCTTAACTACTTTCTTGGATTATAAATCAAACAATGGAAGGATGGGATATTCATTTCACAAGCAAAATATCTCTGTGATATGCTTAAAATGTTTGGATTAGAGCATTGTAATAGTGCAGATACTCCAATGAGTTCAATGGCCTCTCTAGATGCAGATGAAGAAAAAGGCAAAGATTTTAACATAACTAAGTATAGAGGGATGATCGGGTCATTACTCTACTTAATTGCAAGTCGGCCTGATATTCAATTTAGCATGGGAATGTGCGCAAGATTCCAATCAGCCCTTAAAGAATCACATGCTGAACACGTCAAAAGAATCTTTCGATATCTCTCGGACACGAAGGAATTGGGTCTCTGGTTTCCAAAAGGGCAACGAGAATTCTTGGTTTCATACTCAGACGCTGATCATGCTAGATACAAGACTGACAGAAAGAGCACGAGTGGACAATGTGAATTTCTTGGAGGCTCACTTGTATCGTGGTTTAGCAAGAAATGCATAACCGTGGCCATATCCTCCACTAAGGCTGAGTATGTTGCTGCTTCAAGTTGCTGTGCTCAAGTCTTGTGGCTTAAACAACAACTTAAAGACTTGAGGATTCATTTGAAGGAAATACCAATTCTCTGCGACAATACAAGTACAATAAGCTTGGCGAAGAATCCCGTTCAACACACAAGGACCAAGCACATTGATGTGAGACATCACTTTATCAGAGACCACGTGCAAAAGAAAGATGTCAAAGTGATGTTTATTCCCACGCACTTGCAACTGGCTGACATTTTCACCAAGCCTCTTGTAAAAGAACAGTTCAACTTCATTCATCGAGAATTGGGAATGGTAAATCCCAATGAACTGTAAGTAATCTTAGTTTAATGTTATTAATCATGTGTTGATGATTGACAAAGACTAACTTAGGCATCGAAACTTTTTGATATTGTTTTTGCAGGATCTCTGTTCAAATAATAAAAAATAGAGGTATACAGAGTATGTAAATTCTCCAGAATGTTTTCACCATTCTCAAGAATTGAGGTAAAGTAATTCAATACCATTCTGTTGTATTCTCGAGAATTGCAAGGAACTCTCGAGAAATATCAGGATTTTGCTATTTGCTGTATGTCACTGCTCATACTGATGTCACCAATCTTGAGAACAATCAAGGTATTGTCGAGAATTTTCTTAGAAAAGTTTATCTCAAAATGTGCAAGTTATGGGTATATTCTCGAGAACTATTGGGTTTTAATGTTAATCCTCAGTATCACAGATGTCTACTGTTCAAACTTATACTACTATTCTCGGGAATCTTCCAATAATTCTCGAGAATTGTCTGAGCAATATCCCCGACAAATCCCTGAAAGAAGGATTCTCGAGAATTTCCACGAGATACTCGAGAATGGAAGAAAAATAGAGTTGTATATACCTTTCTGTTATTCTTGAGAATCACATCATAATTCTCGAGAATGGGCGAGACTAAGTAATTCTTTCTACGCATTCTTGAGAATTAGTACTTCATTCTCAAGAATAGGAGTTCACTTCAGGTCACGTCTTTTCATCACCGTGAACTCTGAGAATTGACAAGCTATTCCAGAGAATTGGCGAATTATTTTTCACTCTTGAACTCTCGCGTACTCGAGAACTTCCTGGTTAATTCCCGAGAATTGTCATCAGAAAGATGTGTCATTTCACTCACAAGCATGTCGTTTCGCCTCTTTATCTTTATATTTTTTCAAGTCTTGATTGTGACTCTTCATTTTCTTCCATCATCCTTCTACTTGCTCTGTATTCTCAAGAATCCAAACCTCTCTGAGCACTTTTCTCATACTCTGTCATTGAACCTCTTCTTCCATCATCGTCATTTTCCATCTGTCGCTCAAGTTGTCTTCTCCAAAAACCCTAAACCTCTTCTCAAATTTTCATCCAATGGGTAAATCCTCGTCAGAATCTCCTGTGCAACCTCTCACCAAGAAGCCTTGAACTAAGTATCGACCAAAGGTGAAGGGATCTGAGTCTCCTCTATCAATATCCAAGAGCGCCACCATCACTGTTTCTCCCTGTCCAGTGACTCGCTTCCAGACACATTCACTGCCATCTGAAAAAGAGAAGAGTCAAGCAAAATTGCCATCTAAATCTGTGGCCTCTGCATCTACTAAAACATCTGATCGAGTTAGAGATGATGCTCCATGATTTCATGAGAGGAGATCTAAAGACATTGAAGATCGTGTTCAGAAACCTCCTCATCAGATTCAACTATCTGAAAAACCTACTCTCAGTGGAACTCTTCCTCCCTTCGCCACAAAGCTGATTGGTCAAAAGAGTGCACTACATTGTCCTCCTGGTTTTTGTTAGGATCCATTGGTAATTCCTTCTGACCCAACCTTCTTATCTAACTATGAGAGTCGTCCATTTTATCATAATATGATTGAGGATGTTGAAAATGATGCGCCACTAATGATAACTTCAGTTAGAGGTAAAGAAATCAGATTTACTGCCAAAACGTTGAACTCATACCTTGGCCTTCCTGAGTCTCTTGAAGATCCCCCAACTATGTCTGAACCTGAGTATTTTAAACTTCTCTTTCCAAATAAGATTTATGATGGAAATCTTCTAAAGCTCAAACCTTCAGTAATGTTTGACACACATAGGGTCCTTTAGTATCTCTATAGCAGAAATCTGATCAATAAGGGGCAAAGCTTCACGCATTTTGTCTGCAGAGATTATGAACTCTTAGCATCAATCATTGCTAAGCAACCCAAAAATCTAGGGAAACAGATCATTTCTAAGATGTCTACATTCCTCGCCTCTGCTAGCTCTTCCAAGAAGAACACAATTCCCTACCCCAATCTTCTCTCTCAAATCCTTGGTTTCCACAATGTCTAGTATCTACATGGAACATGATATGACAGTGTTTCCTAAACCCTTTACCAACTCCCATCTTCTCTACATGAAGATCTCTTTCACTGAAGCAACTAGTAAACAAAAAAACAAAGGACCTTCTGCATCAAAGCCATCCACATCTAAACAACCAGAGGAAGGACAATCTTCACAAGCTGCTCCTGCTTTTACTTCTGTTCCCTCTTTTGCTTTGGCTGCTCTTCAGACACAAATTGAGTCTGTTGTCCAGAATGCCATAAAGCCTGTATATCAATCTTTGGAAGTTTACCAAAAACTTACTAGACAAATGATTAAAGCAATGAGTGATGAAATGATCAACCTGAAAGCCCATATTGATCTAGACATGGACACCACACTGACTGATTTTAAAGCAGACCTAGATGCTCGCTTTGCTGTGCTTTTCAATCATCAAGAAGAAATCAAGAGAGACATCAATAATTTGGAGCAACAGCAGCTTTTCACTCAGCAAATGATGAATGGTTTTGATGCTACCTTGGATACTTTTGTGAATAGTTTCTCTGGCACTCCAAGCCTACTGGCACTTCTTCTGCTATGCCCACTTCCACTCCTCAAGTGTCTCCACACTCTGATCATGGGCCTCCAGCTGATCCTACCATAGCAATTGTTCTCTATCAGTCTTCTGAGCCCTCTACCATTACACCAAATCCTTCTGCTCATTCCCCCTCTTTGATTGATGACAAAAGGGGAGAAAAGTCTTGAGTGCTTTTGAGCTTATCTAGTGTTCTTGTATCTAGTTTTGAGTTTACCTAGTTTGGATACATCTACTTTTTGTGTTAATACTGACCATACTGACTGACTTGTTAGATCTTTTATGTATGACACTCAGACATGTTGATGCTAAATGCAATGCATGGTTAGATCTTTCTATAAATTGTACTTAGACTGGTTAATACTAATTGTAATGCATTCAATTTTTCAAAACTCAAAATCCTCATTAAAAATCATTGTCATCATCAAAAAGGGGGAGAATATTATCTCCTAATGTTTTGATGATAACAAAACTTTAAGTTTTGAAATTGAAGAACTTGAGGATGGGATTAAGATTCTAATGTTTTGATAAAGAACAAGAGTTTTAGCATGAATTCTCGAGAATGGGGTTAAGATTCTCGAGAATGGTGGACCAAAGCTCTCTGTTATGTTCAGACAATTCTTAAGAATGAAGCATCAAAGTTACGAGTTACATATGGCTAAGATTCTCGAGAATGAACCTTAAATTCTCGAGAATGGAATACATCGATAACAAATTATGAAAACCTTTCATTGTACAGAGCAATTCTCGAGTACTCTATCATGATTCTCGAGAATGAATTGAATGACTATTTTATCGGATTCTTTGCAACTATTCTCGAGTATGAGATTTCAATTCTCAAGAATTGGCTTGAGCGATTCCTTTTTCTGATTCCTTTTCCAGTCTTTCAAAATAGAAGCAATTCTAGAGAATCAAAGATGCATTCTCGAAAATGTCTCATCAATATCATTTGTGAAGAAACGCTCAAAATGCCATTCACGAGTATTGAGATACAATTCTCAAGAATGCCTTGACACAATTATTTACGATATCATTTTAACGTGTCATTCTCGAGTATTCATGTCTGATTCTCGAGTATTAGCGTAACACATCTTCTGGCATAACACTTTATTCATGCAATTCTCGAGAATGCACGCTGGTGTTTTTGAACCTTCATCCTCGTAATCTGTAAATCTCTGAATATCTCTTGGGTGTTTTATATTATTGATTTATGTCTACTCTAATCAAGTTTAAATGATTTATTAGTGCCTTTCAGAGATATTCATCATGGTTTAAACACCAAAATCTCCATAAAGCACTCCAGTGTGTCAGAAGCATTTATTACACTTAAAAGCAAAGCATGCAAATGGAATTAAAGCGTGTAGCAGACGAAGATATTCCTTTGAGGCAAACTTATTCCAGCTATTATTCAGAGTCAACCTCTGCTCTGGGACAATCGACGGTGAAGCATTAAATGAAGCAACGGTCAACAATTTACAAACCGAGTGCATCTGTCACTAACGGATAATATGAAGAGTCTCAACGGCTAGTTTGCAAACTCCTCAAACGGCATTAATGGTGAAGGCTATAAAAGCTCACCACATTCAATTCTGCCAACTACTAAAACGCTGTGCAATCAATTCGAGTTATTGTTATTCGCTGTTTTATTAATTTGTGCTTCAGTGTTCAATACTTAATCTACTCGTGAGGAGTTCTTACACATTTGTTTCATCATTAGTTGTATCTTAAGGTTGAAGAACCTTAAGAGAGGGTGTATCAATTACAACTTGTAAGGGGGAGTGGAGTTTGAGAGTGAGAAGACCATCCTTCGTTTACAGAGTGTGTAATTGTCTTGAAAGATAGTGGAATCCCAGATGTTCTAGGGACTGGACGTAGGTCACTGATTTTAGACCAAACTAGTATAAACTATCTCGTGTCCATTTTACTACTCTATCTTATTTCTCTGTTTTTGTTCTATTTGTCTTTCGTGTGGATTTCGCAAAAAGAATTTGAGATCACCTATTCACCCCCTCTAGGTGATATTCCATCTTCACATATTAGTTTCAGGAACCATCTCACAACTACCACCACTCTGTATAACTTCTGTTGTATTGTTGTTCCTGCTACCATTATTCTTCATCGTTAACACCTTTTTCCCTATTCCCACCTTCACCTTTCGTATCTCCTGTACAGATTTCCCCATAGAATTAGTCTTTTTCACCTCTGCACCTTTACTACCTCCTTCTATACAACCATTTTTACCAAGCTTTTTGTGAACTCCATAACTTCCTACACTCTAACTCGTTACTGGATTTGCACCAGATTTACCCTCCTTAGGATAACCATCTACATTCATACCCTCATCCTCATTCCCTGTTTTAACTTGCAAAACAGAAAATCTCGATCCTGACTGATTGTCCTGTGGAGGAACAACATTTCTTCAATTATGTCTATCTCTCTTACGGTTTTCCATAACTCTTTTGGTCCCTCATTTTCAACTCCATCCTTCTTCTTCCCCCTGCACATCCACATCCATCCCCTCCTTAGATTTTTTCTTGTGAAACATCTCACATCCATCTCTATTGTGCCTAAACCAACCACATTTGTTACACAACATTCCCAAACTCTCATACACTACACTTAGCACATAACCTTCAACATTAAATTTAGGCATCAACGGTTTTGTAAGATCTAATTCAACACACATAGACGCAAATTTACCCCTCGCCCTCTGCGCTGTATGCACATCCAGTCGAATAGCTTTCCTAATAGAATTCCCTAAATTTAATAGAAACTTCTTATTGAGTAAAGGAGCAGGCAGATCAGGAAATCTAACCCAAGCAACTACAGACTCAATTTTCGCATTTTTAGGGTTAAATTCAGGCCTCCACCATGTCACACTCAAATATGCATCAGTTATAACCCAAGGACCCCCATTTAACGCTTCCATATAGTCATCTACGTGTTGAAAATTCACCAAATAGAAATCATTTTCCAAATTAAAAATGTCAATGTTACCTTTTCTCTCAAATTTGCCTCAACTTCTTTACCATGAATCCATATGAGGGCTATCTTCCCATTAGTTTTACCACCAGAGTTTTGCTAAATGGCTTCATTAAATGTTCCCTCTCCTTCTCTTCAAACGTGAATTTTGGACATAAAGGATCAATAAAATCCACACTGATTCCCTCTCCATCTCTTCACGAAATCTGTTTCAGCTTCATACCCCTCGGATTGTCTATCATTGTTGGTGTTTTCCCATTCCCACCAGCACTTCCTTGAATTCACATTCTGTAGCAGAGATTCTCTATACGATTTTGGTGCCTGTTCCTTTCCTTCTGATCGCATCCAATTTTCTTCGTGAGCATTCAGCAATTTGTCACCAAAAAATTCTCTGAAGTGATTTGAACCTTCCGTTTCCTTCATCCCAGCTCCTCTTGCCCGTCATCAAGAATTCCCTCACTTTCCCCTCCTCGCATGGTGCGACCGATGGGGACACTTATTTGTACCGTCACAGTGGGTGGCGGCTCTCTCTCAAATCGACTCTCTGCTAGGTTTTCCTATACTTTCTTTTTTGGATAGACTAATTATTTAATGGTAGACCTTTTTTCTTGAAGTGGCTGTCGTAATAGACAAATATGTTTGATCAAATTCCCAAGTATTTCCTGCGTAAAAAGAGATGAAATATATTAACAAAATATTAGAAGGAATATTGCGTGAGAACTCCAATTTGGCGGACTGTAATAAACAAATACGTTTCATGTTTGGACTTTGGCTTTTGAATTTAGTTTGGACCCACATTTATATTTATTTTAGAAGCAGTAGTTTCAATTTGTAATATTTTATATTTGTCCTTGTACGCACCTTTTATTTGGATCTTTTATTTATATACAGATGAATGTTTGTTATGCTCTTCCCATAATAAGTTGCCTTCAGGATCCCTTTGTTTCATTTCACTTTTTCCATCTTCACTCTCAACATAATCCTCATAAATTTGTCTATCTCTTGTTTGATATCAACTTAATTGAACTTGTTCTAGTGTAGTGTAGAACACAGATGTTTAGCCTCAATGAACTAGTTTTTTTATATTGGATCAAAGAATTCCCCAAGATATCTATAAGGCAGATACAGAGAAGAATATCAAATGGCTATCCAAGATATCTATAAGGCAGATACCAAAGAGAGCAATGGATCACTGTACACGAGTATATGGCATCTAGCAAAAAGGGGTGGGGTATGTGCACAATGAGGTTGAATAGTAAATAGGATGAATAAAGAATGTATACCTTTTAGGTTAACCTCTTATTTATAAAGATTACCTTTAGGATTTGGACCTTGGGCTTTATGTGCCTCCTGGCCCATGAGCAGCCGCCTCACCTACAATTAGTTAGGGAATTACTTGATTACTACCTTGATTATAGGCTGATTAGGATCCTCCTCCATCATGGGCAAATCCTGGTGTGCTTTACCCTTGTTGGGCCTTGTGCTGAGTAGGCCTCTTATAAGAGTCCATAACAGTTGCCCCCCAGCCCGGTAGTTCAAGTCTCTAGGCTGTCGGGATGTATTGACTATGTAGCCTTGAACACGAATTTGACTGAGCTCCGTAACTATATCGGCATCACTAGATTTAGCCAGCATGGATGCCGGGATGTACTGACTCTATATCGAGTTCTACATGGACCTCGGATTTGTTTGACTTCTACACCAATTGCCCCCATATGTATTTTCTAGGTTACTTTGCTTTGAAAATTCATTCTCTTTATGATGGCTGGGATTCAATTTGTACCTCCTTCTGAATTGTCGATTTTTTATATTCCACCATAAGCTGCCCCCAATTCGAGGTATTATGAAAAGATATTGAGGTACGAACGGATCCCATTCGCCTATATGCCGACTGATTGACAACTGTACATTTTCTATCATCATGGCGCATAACTACCATTTTCCGCAATAGTGGCCATGCCAGCCATCATTGATACCCGTGCGCATTTAATGCCCGCGTCATTTAGTATCAGCCATCATTGCACCTTTTTTTGGGGGGGGGGAGCCTACTTTTTAATGGGAATTGTCTTTGCTGCCCACGACTCTTCGAATTCATAAGGTTTATATATTTACATTTTCCCTCCTTTGGCGACACTTTTCAATTAGTGCTCTCTTCGTCTTCCCAAAAAAATTGTCGTCTCTGCAAAGCCATTCTTTCTCTACACCTACTCATTTCGCCCAGCCTTTCTCAAATCAGGTACTTTTTCCACTTCATATCCCTCTTTTACCATTTGCTCCTTGATAAATCCCAATTTTCATATATTTTATCTCGCCTTATTCATTTATTTTGGGGATTATTTTAGGCTAATTTGGATTTTTAGATAATATTTGGATTGTTAGCCAATTTTAGGAAATAATATAGATTTGAATTAATTATAGGATTATTGGGCTTAAACTATTAATATCCTGATTGCTATCTTTTGATTAAATAATATTTCTTGATACATGATAGATCATGATTTTATCATATTAGAATATCCTATAGTGCATAATTTTTCAGGGAAGTTAAAAGGAAATCTAATGGTGGAATTTTATTGGCTTCTTATATTTTAATGGGCTTAAGTTGGTACCTTAAAGCCCTCTCTTCCTCCCATTAATTAACCTAACCTAGCAGCCACAGACGGATGTTCAGTGGGAGAGTAGCAGAAACACATGCTCTCTTTGAGAGCCGCATATTGAGTGCAACACACAGAGGATCAATTTGATTTATTTGTCCACGTGGGCCATACGCTAGAGCAGAGGAGTGAATTGCTTTTAGCATTATTCAAAATCACGGACCCACTATCCAATATAACCAATTCACTTGTTTCTTGTGTACATGCATGAATTGTTGAATCCGTTGGTACAATGGTCCTGCTGGCAATTTGTTTGGCTCGTGGAGAAAGGAGGGTAGCCATGGTAGCTTAACCTCTTTTGGGAGGCAATTTTGGAGGAGTATGGAGGAAGCTAAGGCCTGGGAACTTACACTTGAAGACTATAAAGGAGTGTCGTTCTTTTTATCTTTTTAATTCAAACTTGAGGTTATTTAGTTTTAAAGGATTTCAAATTGCGTCAATTGAGAACAATCTGGTTTTAGATTGTAAACATGTTTATTTTGAATTGGATTGATAATTTGAAGTTTTTATGCTTGAGAAAATTGTTGGATTTTTATTTACAACCTTTGGATTGTCAATTGAATTAATAATTGAGTTTTCATTATTAATCTAATTGTCAATTGGGTCTATCGATTTAATTGTTTAATTAAGTTGATAAATTATCTAGTCATTCAATTGGGTAATTGTAAATAAGATTCTAAAATTATTTAGAAATTAATTGTGATTGGTTTTTAATGAGTTTCATTTGCCATCGCGATTTCACTATGAGTTTTCTAGTGGATTGAGTGTTATTGAATTCGAGGGTTTCTTATGTTTTAATTAGGTAATTAAATTCATTAATTTCAATCTTTCATTAACCCCCTTTGGTCTAACTAATTAATTTGGGCTAAGAAAGTTAATTCCATGTGAGTCCTAAGTTGTTCCCTTCACTGCACCGGAACTAAAACATCTTAGTGTTTCTTATCTGATTTTATTAGTTGTTAGTAATTTCTTTTCTTGGGATTTTAATTATCTTTTCATAAATCCCCCCCAGAATTGCAATTGCATCTAGCTTAGTTCCATTCTCTTATAGGTTTTAGAGTCATTTTCATCTTGCATTTAGTTTAGTTTCATTTCATTGCATTTTTTCATCGCCTAAATTCAACCAAAAGAAAAACCCACAGATTGCTCCTTGGGAGAATGACCTAGGTTGACCCTATATTTCATAACTAATTACGACCTAGTTTAATTGATTGCTTTAGCGACAAGAGCAACAAAAATCAATTTTGGCGTCATTTCCAGGTAGCAATGGTTAGGATTTCGGTTTGAGTTCTAAGTGATTTGTTAGGTAATTGTTTATTGGATCTAATCCATTCTTGGAAAATTGAACTTGATCCCTCCTATGATGGCTTGGCATGCTTCAGTTTAAGGTAGTAAGTATTATACTTCTATGCCTTATCATTTTGACTATGGTGTTGAGCAGATATATGAGATGGGATTACTTTCTTCTAATTTTGAGTCTTGCCTGGAGAGCAAAGTTGATAGGCTTGCATCTTCTATAAGAAAAATGGCTATGCCCTATATGCCAAATTCTTCTAATATGGTCAATCTTATGAGGCCCTCTACTTCTTTTACCCCACAGGCTACGTCTTCTGCTTTAATAAGGCCACTCTGTCTTATTTGCTCTCTAGCCACTTATGCTACTGACTCTTGCCCCAACTTGAATGACGGAGCTGAATCTTGCAATGCAATATATCCTTCTAGACCCATGACTCAAGGAGGCCAAAAATATGATCCATATTCAAGTGCATATAATCCTGGATGGCATGATTGTTACTTCTCGGTGTTTTGATGATTACAAATTCTGAGTTATTGAATTAAGTAATCTGTGTCTAAGTTATGGGTTGCTAGAGCAAGAGTTAGTTCATGCTCAGCATACTCAATTTGATGAATTGTTTAAGTGTTTCAGAAAGGCTACTCGAGCAAGGAACTTGCTGCCCAAGCATAACCTAACAGTTGGACTAGGAATGCTCAAGCAAAGTAAATGGCATGCCCGATCATCATCGGGTTGATAGCAAAGTTTGCAAAATAAAAACCATGCCCGAGCAAAGTATAAGTAATGCTAGAGTAGAGGTAAGCAGTATGCTCGAGCAGTATCAATATACTCTTCATTCTTTGTCTCTCAATGACTTGTGCCCGAGCATGCTTATGACATGCTCGAGCACCATGCTCGAGCAAAGGAAAAGCAATGCTCGAGCAGTATTGCTAAATCTCTTAGTCATCGCCTCTTTGTACCTTATGCCCTAGCATTGTCTGTGGGATGTTCGAACATTAGTGACATTGGCTCAAACTAATGCCCGAGTATGAAGTCTCAGTTGCTCAAGCATCAGTGATAATTGACGGTTTTAAATGATTCATTCTAGGCATGCTCGAGCAAGCACAGTTGAGTGCTCAAGCATTGTGCTCAAGCATAGGATGATTTACTATTCTTTCAATGTATTTTCTCTACTGGTTACCCGTGTTGGAAAATATGCCCTAGGGGCAAGTCATTGTTCTCCATTAGGTTATCACTTCATTCGCATGTTTATGGTGATAACTGTATCCCTGGATATATCTTTTAGATTATCCTAAATGTCCCTGGTCAGTCATCTATGCAGGAGCGAAGATGAGGTAAGACCGGTATGACTTTGATGAGGTATGGGGATACGAATCAAAGTCATGGGCAGTTGCAAGAGTACAAGGTGCTGGACTGACCCACTATGAGAAAGCTGCATGGATTAAGTCATAAGCTTATCTCATGTATAACCGCGTCACAACGTCCTATGACCTGAGACCATCATGGATTCCTACATGATGAGTCACTAACCTTTGACCTAGTCAAAAGTCACCTTTGACTGGGTGATGATAAAGGCTGGGATCGAGATCAGTGGTTTTCATGTGGAGGAATGTGAATGGTCAAGATGGAATTTGTCCTTCACATTTGTAGAGAGATATCTTTGGGCCCTCGATGAGTGAGTCTAAGAAATGTATGGCCATACCTTGTGATGGAAAGGAGTTTGCATTTCACTTATTAGACTACTCGAGAATCGAGAAAGTAATGGTCAAGAAAAGGAAGTTGACATTATCCATGCCTCATCCTTGACCAAATTATCGTATGACAAAAGGGACGTGACATGGTTGTACGATAGGTTGTATCGTGTCATCAATCCCCATGTGAATTGGGTAGTCACAATTTCTTGCTAGAGGCCACTTGCGACTTGTGGGCTAATACAGTATTGGCCTACTGCCAATCTCATGTGGGCCTGCAGGGTCGCACACAAGAATAATCCAACACGAGCAAAAGTGTCCAGATTCATTGAATCTTACATTAATCTGAGATTAAATGAATACTGAATTTAATCTAGGATATATATATATATATATATGTATATATATATTAAATTTGAAATCAAATATATATATATATATATTAATATTATTAATGGAGATTATAATATTATTATATATATAATTTGTTTTGTATTTCTAAACAAATAGAGATATTGTATCTCATTTAATTTTCGAATAAAGATATCATATATCTGTTTAATTTAAATTGAGATATAGTATCTCAGATTTAATTAAATAGATAGATATTATTTCTCGGATTTAATTTATAGAGATAAATTAAATCGAAGGCTTTTAATTTGGATTAAATAAATACATTAGATTAGATCTATCGAGATAGATTTAATTAATATATTTTTTATTCAAATTCAAAATTGAATTTCAGATCACGGTTTTTAATCGGATTAAATAAATACGTTACATTAGATCTAACAGATATATTTAATTAATGTATTTTTAATCCATATTTGAAATTCAAAATTCAAAATTAATGAGGATTAATTTTGAATATAATGCGCCGACGGATTTAGAAAAACCTACGGGACTTTTTGTCGAGCGTATTACGAAAAGTCGAGAAAACCCTAGAGTGAAAAATTGAGAGAGACGGACAACTCAAAAGGCGCTAGCACCCTGCCGTAGCCGTGTTCGGGGATTGTTCGTGTGGATACCGGTAGAGGAAGCTGATTCTAAGAGTCATCTTCTGCTGATCGAGAAGGTAGCCCACCAGTTCAAACCGAAGGAGACTCGTACAATTTCGGCGTGTAGGTAATTCCGGATTCCCTTAGCCTTGGTTTAAACGCGCCTGAGTGATCCTCGGGACGGGATTCGTAAAAATTTTAATCCGCTGCGTTGTATGGATCCCAACGGCCGAGCATACTAACAGTCGTGCTCGAGCATGATCATCCTCTGTTCTGTAAAATAAAACGTTTTAGATTCAAATCCCTTGAATTATCTTCAATCCTGCTTTTGTCTCACTCAATGCTACTTAGAAAAAAATACTAATCATCATTTGAGTATATTTCAGGTTGTTAACCATTATTTAGGTCAAAAGCAAGATTCTGACAGAAGCATTAAATGTTGAACCAGAACGAAGCGCAAAAATGGCAACTTCCATGTCTGCCCAAGTAAAGCATGTTAGCAACTCACATTCCTCATTTAATGCTCTCTCTCAATGGGCAAAAAGAACAAGGAATGTCAAACAACTTTTGTTGACCAAGCATCATTCAAACAATAAGTTTAGGCTCAGTTCGTGTCTAACGAAAAGAATTCATTTCTAAACGGATTAATGGACAAGGACTCCATCAATGACTTCCTCAACAGTCATCAATGCTAAACTTATAAATATCAGAAGCATTGAATTCACCAACTACCGAAACGTTGTTCAATCAATATGACTTAAATACTTCTACTATTTCATTAACTTCACTTAATATCTTTGGATATTATTCTTGTACTTCAGTGTTCATTTATTATCTACTCGTGAGGAGTTGTTAAACACATATATCATTTTTTGTTTAAATCTTAAGGTTGTGGAACCTTAAGTGTGGGTGTACGATTACATCTTGTAAGGGGGAGTGAGTCCTAGTGTGAAAGGATCATCCTAAGTTATAGAGTTTGTAATTGTATTCGTATTTGAAGAGTTAGTGAAAATCCTTTATCTGTCTCTGCTATATTTGTGTTCGTTTGTGATTTGCGAAAAGTTTTTGAAATCACCTATTCACCCCCTTCTAGGTGATATTCCACCTTCATTGATCACTCAAATTTTGGATATGTCAATCAAACTGTTCCAATTCATGACGAGTATTCAAGATTATCAAACAGGATGGATGTTATGATGAAACTCCTTCAAGAAAAGGGAGAGTAGCTTAACCAACTTCAAACTCTATTTAACAATTGGCAGTGTAGATTTAGCAGTTCAAAGTAAATTTCCATGTGGTAATATACTTTCACCCTCTAATGATTCATCCATTTTTTCTTCTACCACTTCAAAGGATGGGATGATTGGTACATTAGCTGAGTATGCATGCACTGATGTTGTTTTTGAATTGACTAGTTCTATTGATTTAAATTATACTGAATCTTATAGTGCATGCATTGATACTTCTTCTCATGCCTCCAGTCCTATGAATTCTATTGATTTGGATAAGGAAGTTGATGAAGAAATTGTTGTTGACACCTCTAACACTATTGATTTTGAAGATACACTGCTTAACACTAACCATGATGATGCTTTGAATGATGGAATTAATATCTCTATTAATTTTATTGATACTACTCATGATATTGACATGACTATTGTTAATGGGGATACTATTAAAGATAAGTATAGGGGAAGCCTTGATTTGGATATGCATTTAGAGGATAAAACCATATTGAATCATAATGTTTCACAAGTAGAATATGTCTTGTGTGATTATTTGAGCAAGCATGGTGAGACCATTTTGAGTGATCACTTGACTCATTCTTTAGAGAATTCAACTCTTACTGAGGAGAGTCATAGTGACTTTGTGGGTTGTTCAAAATATCTAGAAGTTCCAATACTTTCTGTTGATCAATTTCTTTTGGGATCTTCTTTTGTTCTTGATCAATTGAGTTTTATTGATTATATTTATGGGGGATGAGATACTTCTTGGTGCTATAGTTTTATGCAAGTACATGGATTGATACCTCCCACCCAAACACCTTTTATATTTGAGCTGAAATGTTATCTGTGGATCTTAAGCAATGAGATGTTTGTTGAACATCAAAAGAGGACATCACTAGTGCTTTCGTGTGAATTACAACTAGACAAGGGAGAGAAGCCAATTATGCTACTTCGTTTGAGCCTCCAAACTTTTAATAGTCTGGTCGTGTTCCTTCCTTACTCTTTCACTTGCATTGCTTGTTGTTATTGGTTAGACCTATATTTTGCATTGATGACAATGCATGATTTAAGTGTGGGGGAGAGATTTTGTTCTTACTTTTGTTTTTTTTTATATGAGAAAAATAAAAATATTTTGGTTTTTACTTTGGTTTTTGTTCCTTGTTTTCAAGAAAAGAAAAAAAAATTAATGTTAAGACCGCAAGTTTTAAGTAACTTCGGTATGATGCATTCTTGATTCGAAAAGTGAATGATCATCTTTTGAGTTGGTGAACCTAATGGCAATGAATTTGACTTTGGTGAATTTAGGCTAGTAATCATATTTCTAGTGAGATTTTGATGCCTAATACATATATTTTTAGTGTGTACCCCTATCTCTTCACTTAATCTAGAACTATTTGGCTTGAATCTTATTTGAGGCCACATTTTATACATGTGTGTTCATAAAAATGATCAAGACATTCATTTCATTTTAGCCAAGAAAAAAAGAAAAGAAAAAAAGCCCACCATTTTCATGCATATATATCCTTTGTTTAGCCCTTTGAGCCTATATATTATTATTTTTTCCCAGTTTGTCTACACTGGTAGCCAAAAAAAAAAAAAAAATCTCTACCCTTTGAATGTCTTGGAGTTGAAAAGCATTGCATTATCTCTCTTGGATGGAACAACATGCATAAAATTAGGAATTGGCCTGGGTCATTGTGAAAAACATGGTAGGTTATCTTGAAAAAAAAAAAGAAGAAAAAAAAAGAATGATGATTCAGTTTAGATTTAGTTTGGTTTCTTGCATCTCATATTCTCTATTGTATCATTCTCTTCATCTTTTAAGATATTCAACTTTGTTTTTCCAAACACCATACCCTTTCTTTCTTAACATTAGCCCCATTACTACCTATATAAAGTCCTTTGGATTTATGCATGCACTTGTTTTGGCCTCTTGCCGTCATAAGTTAATTTCCCAGCGTTTTGGCGTCTGGCAGCAAAGATCATATTTCTGTTGGGATCTGTACATGCAGCAGAATTATAAAATTTTTATGAATCCCATCGGAGGACCTATCAACGACATTTAGATCAAGGTTCGTTAGAAACAACACCTATGCAAATCAGTGAGCATCTCGTTCAATTCTATTTGGTAGGCTACCTACTCGATCAACAAGAGCAGATTACGTGAATCGCCTCCCTCTAAGTATCCACACAAATAACCTTGAACATGGACTAGCTGCGTGCTAGCACCTTCAAGTATTCTTGCGTCTGTTCTTTTTCTCTCTAAGGTTTCTCGCGGCTTTTTCTAATACGTCTGACTAAATCTCCTGTAGGTCTTTCTAAAACCCATAGGCATATTATATATACAAAATTAATCCCCATTAATTTTGAAATATGACTTAGGATTAAAATAATATATTAATTAAATCTATCCAATAGATCTAATCTAATCTATTTATTTAATCCAAATTAAAAGCCTTCCGATTTGATTTATCTCTATAAATTAAATTTTAGATATGATATCTATATATTTAATTAAATTTGAAATACTATATCTCAATTCTAATTAAATCGATATATGATATCTTTATTCGAAAATTAAATCGAGATACAATATCTCTATTTGTTTTAGATATTTAATTTATCAAATGAATTAAATACAAAACAAATAATACATAATGATATTATAATATATATTAATAATATCATCATTATTTAATTTTGCATTTAACAATATATATATATATATTCATCCTAGATTAAATACAGTATTCATTAAATCTTAGACATATCTAAGATTCAATGAATCTGGACACTTTTGCTTGTGTTGAAATATTCTTGTAAGATTGGCAAGCGGGTCAATACTGTACTAGATCACAAGTCACAAGCGGCCTCTAGCAAGACATTATGACTACCAAATTCATATGTGGATCGATGATCCGATACTACTTATGGTACAACCATGTCAAGTCCCTTTTGTCATGCGATAATTTGGTCAAGGATGAGGCATGGATAATGTCAACTTCCTGTTCTTGACCATTACTTTCTCGATTCTTGAGTAGTCTAATAGAAATGAAACTCCTTTCCATTGTAGTATGGCCATACATTTCTCATACTTACTCATCGAGGGCCCAGTATTATCTCTCTACAAATGTGAGGGACAAATTCCATCTTAACCATTCACATTCCTCTGCATGAAAACCACTAATCTAGATCTAAGCTTTTATCATCTCGGTCAAAGGTGACTTTTGACTAGGTCAAAGATCAGCGACTCATCATGTAAGAATCCATGATGATCTCAGGTCAAAGGGCGTTGTGACGTGGTTATACATGAGAAAAGCTTATGGCTTAATCCATGCAGCTTTCTCATAGTGGGTCGGTCCAGCACCTTGTACTCTTATAAGTGCCTATGACTTTGATTCGTATCTCCATACTTCATCAAAGTCATATTGCTCTTGTTTCATCTCCCGCTCCTGTGTAGATGTCCGACCAGGGACATTTAGGATAATCTATAAGATATATCCAAGGATACAGCTATCACTATAAACATGCGAATGAAATAATAAATAAATGGAGAACAATGACTTGCCCCTAAGGCATAATTTCCAATAGACTCCCACTTGCACTAGGTGCAATCATTAATTACTCTAATTCCCATTGCCCTAACATGACGGTCATGTTTCGCTTGCGCAAGCGGTTTAGTAAATCAGCTACATCGTCTTCTCTTGGTACTTCGCATATTTTTATATCACTTCTATCATTGGTTTCTCTGATAAGATGAAATTGCCTGAGTACATGCTTGGTCCTTTAATGTGACTTAAGCTCCTTGGTCTGCGCAATAGCGCCACTATTGTCACATAACAAGTCTATTGGATTTGAGATGGTGGAACCACCCCTAATTCATTAATGAACTTTCTAATCCAAAAGGCCTCCTTAACTGTATCAGATGCTGCTATATACTCAGCTTCTATCGCAGAATTAGCTACAGTGCTCTGCTTAGAGCTCTTCCAGCTTATTGTACCACCATTCAACAGGAATATATATCCTGATTACGATCTTAGATCATCTTGGTCAGTTTGGAAACTCGCATGTGTATAACCAATCACACAGAGCTCATCTTCCAAGCCACCATATATTAAGAATAAGTCCTTAGTGCTTCTTAAGTACTTCAGCATATTCTTGACAACAGTCCAGTGACCTTCACTGGGATCTTGTTGGTATTTGCTGGTCATACTCAAGGCAAATGACACATCTGGTCGAGTACATAACATGGCATACATGATAGATCTAATCGCGGAGGCATATGGAATCTAACTCTTGTGCACTATGATACTGATCCTTACTGAGATGAATGCCGTGAGACATGGGTATGCAACCCCTTTTAGAATCCTGCATACGAAACCTATGCAGTATCTTGTCTACGTATGTGCTTTGACTTAGTCCTATCAACCACTCGGATCTATCTCTATAGATCCTAATCCTTAGGATGTAAGTGGCTCGCCTAAATCTTTCATCGAGAAAGACTTTCCTAACCAAGACTTGACACTGCATGGTAGGAATGTTATTCCCAATGAGTAGGATGTCATCAATGTAAAGCACTAGAAATACAACTGTACTCCACTGACCTTCTTGTAAACACAAGGTTCATCTATGTTTTGAATGAATCCAAACTCTTTGACTACTTCATCAAAACGACGATTCCAGCTCTAAGATGCCTGCTTCAATCCATAAATAGATCTTTGAAGCTTACACACTTTACCAGAGTCCTCTGGACGCACAAAGCCTTCAGGTTGTGTCATGTATACATCCTCAAGGAGCTTTCCGTTAAGGAAGGCTGTTTTGACATCCATCTGTAATATCCCAAATTTTGGACCATGAGAAGTGAGAATAAGCCTGAAATAGACGGACGACTAGGCCCAATTCAGGAAGAGTCCCAAGAACGCGAGAGTTAGGAAGCCTCTCTGGGACTAAGTAACTCGGCCATACGGGTCAGTGGACCTAGTATGTTGAGGCCGTGGAACTAAGGCGCTAACGTAAAATGGGCATAGGAGGCGTATACGGTGTAATTCCGGTTGGAAAAGATGTCGCCTAACTATGTCCTGAGGTATAGGACAGTTAGTTGAGTGGAAATATGCCGATATAAGGGAGTATACGGCATTTTCAGGGCAGTCATGGGAGCCCTGCGTTTTTGAAGGAAACATGAAGGGAGGAGAGAGAAAAGGTGTATCTAGACCCTGAAGGGAAGGAAAAGTTAGTAGTAGTAGTGCTACGTCGGACACGTGGCATTTTGGGGCCAAAAGTTGGATTTCGAGTAAAGACGCATTACGAGGTGGATCGGGGTAATGAAATAAAGGTTTCTTGATCCCCAAGGTAGCATGCCCCGTCCACTTGTGGTACGAGAAAAGTGACTGATGATCCGGGCCCACACAAGTCTAGCTGAAGGACACACATTACAAGGTAAGGTGGGACCGGCAACGTGAACCGAGCGGGGCCGGATAGGACTTTCGGAGTCGGGGCCCGGCCCGGATACCGATAGGGATGAAATTCCGGTGGGCCCGGCAGGAGAGAGAAAATATCTTGCTATGTAATTATGAAAGAGAGAATGTCACATCAAGTCATCATGAAGAGAGAGAAAGAATAAAATAATCTGGATTAATCTAGACCACATATTTGGTCAAGGATGAGGCATGAATAATGTCAACTTCCTTTTCTTGACCATTACTTTCTCGATTCTCGAGCAAGCCTAATAAGTGAAAATGGAAACTCCTTTCCATCACAAGACGGCCGTACATTTCTTAGACTCACTCATCGAGGGGCCCAAAGATTATCTCTCTACAAATGTGAGGGACAAATTCCATCTTGACCATTCACATCCCTCCGCATGAAAACCACTGATCCCGGTCCCAGCCTTTATCATCACCCAGTCAAAGGTGACTTTTGACTAGGTCAAAGGTCAGTGACTCATCATGTAGGGATCCATGATGGTCTCAAGTCATAGGGCGTTGTGACGCGGTTATACATGAGATAAGCTTATGACTAAATCCATGCAGCTTTCTCATAGTGGGTGGTCCAAAGACCTTGTACTCTTACAAGTGCCCATGACTTTGATTCGTATCTCCATACGTCATCAAAGTCATATCTTGGTCTTACCTCATCTTCGCTCCGCGTAGATGACCGATCGAGGACATTTAGGATATCATCTATAAGATATATCCAGGGATCAGTTATCACTGTAAACATGTGAATGAAGTGATAACTTAATGGAGAACAATGACTTGCCCTAGGGCATAATTTCCAACAATGTGATATGATTTCCTAATTATGGATACTTGCATGCATTGTATACATATTGTACTTGAGTTTAACAGTTACTCTGAGGTCCAACTTTGAACTCCAGTCTGGTTCCAAAGATACAGGTGTAAGGCGGTAGACCGTAGGACCGTGGAAAAGATAAGGGCTTGGCAATGAAGCTGAGGACTGAAGATGTATGGAATGCCATATCTCATTGTATATGTTTTATGACTGTATGGACTTACTTATTGCCCAATATTTGTCTTGGACGATTGTACCCTTACCCTTTAGGGATTATTTTATGGAACTCTTTGTATCTTTACCAGTATATTGTAAGTTGCCCAAACCGATCCAATGCTCGCACATACATACTTTGATATATTTTAAAGTGAAAAATTAACTAAGGAAAAGATAATAAGTGATGAGGATCCCTCTAACCCGCCACCCGCAAGGGCGAGGCCGGTAGGGGTGTAACAGTTTGGTATCAAAGCATGGTTTAGACAGTACTGGTAAACGGTACATGGTTAAGGGTACAGATGGGCAAATGGAACATCAAGGATAAATACCCTAAGGATGAGGGTTGTGCTCCGGTAAGATAAGATTCTTGTGATAGACGTGGTAGCATAGAGTATGAGTTCTAATTGCTAACCTTGGGTCCTCTGATATGGAAATCAGGGACCAATTCCCGGATCAAAATTAAAAGGGAAGTGTATGGAGAAGCTGGTATCTGGTTTCTAAAAAGGAGAACGATTGGTACTAGTATAAGTACCCTGAACAGGAAGGGCACCTAGAAGTTAAGCGTGCTTGGACAAGAGAAATCTCGGGATGGGTGACCCCCTGGGAAGTATTATAGGCATTTAAGATTCCTTTGCTTGGGGCTTTAGTACCTTAAGTTTCAGCTTATAGTGATCCTTAGAGATGCGATGAGGATGTTAGGATATGATTGAGACTAGGCTTGAATCTGATCTTAAATGTGAATGAGGTTGTACTAAGGTTCTAGTACCTGAGAGTAGGAACCCCATGATTATTGATCGATACTGAACTGTTTGGGTATGATCGAGGATTGATGATTAACCTTGAGGTAATAGAACAGTATTAGACCCCTATGATGTTGAGGATTGGAATGGAAATTAGAAACCTCGTGAATAGTAATAGAATGTTTTGAGGTTTAGACTAGGAAGATGAATTATGATCTTTGTTTGTATTTTGGGTGTTATTGAGGTAATATGATTCCTTAGCCTAACTGATATTGAGGTTCTAGGAGTCGATTGTGAATCTGATGATTATCAATTTGAGGATAGTGATTGAATATTATAGGTTATGAATCATGATGATCATAGCATGATTATTGGGTATGTTTGAGGTTTTAGAATTAGGTTGATGAACCTAAGAATATGATTTGATAACGAGAGATTCTTTAGGCATTTGATTGATCTGAATGCATTGAGGCATAGTACCCATATGTATGAGGTATTTTGAGGTTACTAGCTGCTAGGCAATGATTTTAATCTCATGATATTCCCCTAAAAAGAACGATTGAGAGTAGAACCCTTGATAATATTGATCGTTATTGTGCTATTTGAGGTATGTTTGAGGACAATACCTATATGATATGGGATACTTTGAGGTTGATAGTTGCTGTAGCAGCATAGGGAAAGATCTTGATCTTGGATGTTCCTTGAGGAAGTGAGATTGAGAATTAGTGTCTTGATGGAATTGATAGCTGGAACCTCGATAGCCACAGGTTTCGGTCTTATGATTAGGATCGATAGCTGTAGATGATAGTGGGTAGTGGTTTCCCAGAGAGATGTTGATTAATTCCTGTTAGGGGAAGTTGAATCTACGGCTGTGCCTGGAGCTGGATCGTTATCGGAAGTTCATATACAGAACGACCCCAAGTGGGGATTAGTTGATGCGATATCAAGGTATTGGCATGGGGTGCTCCAGCGTTATGTGTATCATAGGAAGAAACTATGATACAAGCTTGCAATGGGCAGTAAGACTTACCAAATTGGTATGACTTCAAGTCGTTAAATTGGATATATGATCAACGAGAAGCCCTACATCCTATGCGACTAGTGTGATCATAGGCTGGTAGGAGCCCACAACTATCAGACCGCGAATATTGGGTGAAGTGCCGAAAAGGTTGTAAGCCTGAAGGTTACATGCATTGTATCTAGAGTAACTAGATAAATGAAAAGGAACGGATTGAGTATCCTGTGGATAACTTGAATAGCCCACAATAGAGCTTAAGACGTAAGTTAAAGCTGATGACCCTCTATATCAGTTGTCTGGTTCCTGGTGTAATTGACAATTCAATTTTGAACATACCAATGCACCTGCTGTATTTGTGAAATTTTGAAATTAAAGTTTTCTGAACTGAGTTTTCGAATGAAATGCTTTTTGAACAGAATTTGAAATCGGTTTGAAATGATTTTTTTAATGATGATGTCTCATAAAAAGGGGGTTTGGCAGAACCCAGAACTTGAAATGGAGTTTGAACCATGTTTGTGGTGGAAGCAGTACAAAACCATGTTTTGGAACTGTTTTGAAATCGTTGGCCATTGTTGAAAGCTCTTTTGAGGGGATTTGTTTTGAAAAGCTAATACTCGCACCAGCAGTGTGTGCACCCAATCTGAGTAGTTTCGCCTTGAAGGGGCGTGTGATTTGCCTTGTCTGGCCGGCACCCACGCAGGCGGTTGGAGCGAGGCTCCTGGACAGAGGTCCTTTGTCCCGGGTATGGGATTCCGGTGGGTGGCCTGTTATGGTATGTGCCAGTGAAGAACACTGGGTCCGGAAGGGATGGAAACTCTCCCATATTGGTCGACAAGTGCGTTGCCACTACGGTGGTAAGTATTGAAAGGATTGGGGTGCGCCACTGTATCGAGAGGTTGAAGTGGTGGCGAGAGCTTTCGAATGTGGAATTTGTGAAATGAATAATTCCGCTCAGGGATGTGTCCCGGTAGTAAATGTTTTCTGAAAATAGAACGGCAGTGAGTTGTTTTCTTGAAAATTGAGCCGTAGCGATTGAATTTAAAAAAATGTGTTTTACGGTTTGTGAAAATGTCTTCGCAACCACAAGAGATTTTCAAATGTGTGAAAATTTGAAAAAAAGTATGAGACAACATGGTAAGCGGTGACATGATTGTCGTCGCCATTTGTATTGAAATGAAAAGTGGTGCAATTGGTGATTGTGTTGATACAAGAAGTAAACCGATAGAATGGTCTAGAAATTTGAACCGGTTAAGTCGGATGCCGATTCTTGTGCTAAGCAAGAGGGAAATAGCTCAGAAACTTGAAATTGAGGAAGCTCAGATAAAATAAGTGAGCAGAGGCTCAGGGCGGTAAGGCCCAGTATGCAGGCTTGCACGAGGCGGTGTCCCTGGGCTGTGAGACCTGTGATGCTTAGCACTGTGTGGAACACTTACTGGCATGGTGACTTTAGACTAATGTGTCTAAAGAGCATCTCAAGGATGGAAAGACATATGATCTGTACCAGGTCAAAGATGAGATGCCTAAAGGCCTGAGGGTGATTCCTTGGTCGATAAGGCAAGGAAATCCTGTATTATGGTAACAGATTAAGCCGAAAGGACATTATATGATAAGCTGAGAGGTAAGACAAAATAAGTAAGGCAAGTAAACTTGTATAACCATATGAGGTGAGAATGGATCAGTTGGTCTTGGAATGGTTAAGTATTGGATCTCAGTTCAAAATAGATAAGAATGGGGTATGATACAGATGTGGAGGAAGTGGAGATCCCCTTAGGATAGACGTAGTTATCAGAAAGGAAGCTGTTTGGGCTGGAGATGGTTAATGAAATGTTCAAACTGATTAGTTTAACTCGATAGAGGCTCCTTGCAGCACAAGCAGACAAAAGAGTTATGCGGGTAAAGGAAGGAGGCCCCTAGGATTTGAAGTAGGTGATCATGTATTTATGAAGACATCTCCTATTATTGGAATTGACAGAGAGATAAAGTAGAGAAAACTAAGTCCCTATTATATTAGTTCTTTTGAGATACTAGAGAAGCAGGGACCGGTGGCATGTCAGTTGGCATTGCCACCAAACCTCAGCAGGTTACACGACGTCTTCCATGTTTCCCAACTGAAGGAATATCAGTCGGCCCCGGAGCATGTGTTGGAATATGAGGATGTTGATGTCCAAGATAATCACACCTTTGTGATAGAACCTAAGTGAATTATTGGTCATCAAGAGAAACAGCTCCGGCGGAAGAGTATTCCTTCAAGTCAAGGCTAGCTGGAACAGATTATCTCCAAAGGAAGCAACGTGGGAAACAGATGAGGATATGAATAAGTGTATCTAGATTTTAGGTCTAGGGGTATGACTAAAGTATAGCCAAATTTCAAGGACAAAATTTATTTAAAGGGGGGAGAAATGTAACACCCCGAATTTTAGACCCTGAGAATTGAGAACAAGCCTAAAATAGGCAGATGACCAGGCCCAGCTCGGGAAGAGTCCCAAGAATGTCGAGAGTTAGGAAGACTCCCTGGGACTAAGTAACGTACTCGACCATATGGGTTAATGGACCTAGTATGTGCAAGTCATGGGATTAAGCTGATAGTGTAAAATGGGCATAGGAGACGTATACGGTGTAATTCCGGTTGGAAAAGATGCCGCCTAACTATGTCCTGAGGTATATGAAAGTTAGTTGAGCGGAAATATGTCGATATAAGTGAGTAAATGGCATTTTCAGGGTAGTCATGGGAGTCCTGCGTTTTTGAAGGAAATAAGAAGGAAGAAAGAGAGAATGTGTATTTGGACCAAGGGAAGGAAAAGTTTGTAGTAGTAGTGCTACGTCGGACACGTGGCATTTCGGGGCCAAAAGTTGGATTTCGGATAGCACGCATTACGAGGTGGATATGAGGTACTTGGAATAAAGGTTTCTTGATCCCCAAGGTACTATATTTGTCCACTATGATCGGGAGAAGATGACTATGATGATCCGGGCCCACACAAGTCCCTAGTTGAAGGACACACATTACGAGGAAAGGTGGGAGGCATAAAGGAGTTAAGCGATGTGGGACCATTAGGACTTCTCGGAGTCGGGCCTAGGCCTAGGACGAGAGGGAGGATGAAATTGGTGGGACGAAAGAGAGAAAGTGAATTGGAGGAAAAGAAAATGTCACATCATGTAATTATGAAGAGAGAGAATGTCACATCAAGTAATTATGAAGAGAGAAAGAATAAAATAATCCGGTTTAATCGGACCACATATTTGAAACGATGTGACAAGGTGAAGAATAAGTAATTATATAAGGGGTAATTATGGCATATCTGGGCAGATTTCGTGGACCCATGATCTTGGAGAAGAAGCGGTGCAAAATGACCGTTTTACCCCTAAACCTAAAACCTACAACAAGCAACTTCGGGGGCTACCACCAGGGGCAATTTTGGAACTTCATTTTTGGGTCTTGGAATGCGCCCCATCTGCCCAAAACCCTAGATTCTTCTAGAAGACTTGAGTGGGCCCCATGCTTTGGAAATGAATAATTTAAAATGAGAATTTTCCCCTAACCCTCGGATCTACAATAAAAATGGATAAGGGCAAAATTTGGAACTTGGAGCCTATAAATAGGGACACTTCCCCTTCCATTTTATCATGCCAGAATGCTCAAGGTGAGGGAGTAAGGATTCCAGCATGGTCTTGGTCCAAGGAGAAGAAGAAGGTCACCCGCAACCGACATCCTAAGGTAAGCCCCTAACCGACGACTTGGAATTCTTGCTTCTGCCCTGTGGTGATTTTCATGTGAATTTGCAGTAGTATTTTGGTATTTTTGAGGTTTCCATTAAGTCCAGAAGTTGTTTTTGTATGGGGTCAAGTGAGATCACCTTTTTCCAAACAAAAAAGGCTCAAGTCTTTATTATACGAAAATCTGTCGGTTCTTGGTTTCTAGGCAGTGTGTGTTAATCGGTGGTTTTAATATAGTAAATGAATTCTGTTTTTTGAATGTTTACATGGATGAAATTAGACATCCTAAGGATGATTTTTATATAATATTTTGTGTCATTTGGAGTTTCCAAGTGGGAGATATTTTAAGTTGAAAATGACCTAAAAACCTGGACTTGGTCTCGGACCAGTGGCTAAGTTTTAAGAATAATGAAATGACTCGAACCCATATGATTTTGATAATTATTTTTGGTAACAATAGACATCCTAAGGGTTCAATAGGCCACTGATTTCATGTCGAATATGATTTTTCTAGAATTTATTAAAAATCGGAGAAGTTGGGTCAACGTTCTGGAAAATTCTGGTGCTTAGGCGAATTTTATGGAACTTGAACCAAAGTGTGTTCATGTGACTAAAAGCATGATGTTTGGTTGTACCTAGGGTGTTAGCACGCATGGAGACTATTTTCAATGTCACGAGAAGAGTTCATTATTTTGCAAGGCGTGCCAGGTAGTAACTGTTAACTCACGTATTCTATGTTGCTATTGTATGCATGTTTTCCATGATTGAGGATGCAAGGTAGTAGGGCCTAGTAGACTATGAGTCCTTAGGTCACTATCGTGCCTGAGATGCATTCGGGGTAGTTGGGGTTAAACTCCCTAGCTACTATGTTGATCCTAGCGTTGAGGATGGAGTCCGGGGTTGTCTTGTTAGACGGCTTGACGGTACGCAGGTGTCCAGGGTTGCCTTGAGAGATGACTCGACGGTACACGGGTGTCCGGGTCGGTGAGACGACCAACGGTACACCGGGGTTGTGTCCCTGGGGTGACTCAACGGTAGCGGGCGTCCGGGCCCGGCCTAACTTGGTAAGGCCCTCGGGACGGTACGTCATTGTGGTTGTGATTGTGATGTGATTCGAATGCATTTATGATATGTGATATGATTTCCCGATTATGGTTACTTGCATGCATGCATTATATACATATTGTACTTGAGTTTAATAGTTACTCGGGGTTCAACTTTGAACTCCGGTCCTGGGTTCCAAAGATACGGGTGTAAGGCGGTAGGACCGTAGGACCATGGAAAAGATAAGGGTAAGAGCAATGAAGACGAAGATTGAAGATGTATGGAAGTGCCATATCTCATTGTATATTTTTATGATTTGTATGGACTTACTTATTGCCCAATATTTATATTGGATGATTGTACCCTTAACCTTACGGGGATTATTTTATGAATTGTTTGTACCTTTACCAAGTATATTGTAAGTTGTCCAAACCGATCCAATGCTCGCGCATACTCGATGTTTGTTTAAAGTGAAAAATTAACTAAGGAAAAGATAAAAGATAATGACCAGCGGTAAGGGGGTAACACCATCTAACCATATCTCATGGTCATAATATGATGTAATGGCAAGAAGGGATTGATTTGGATAGTCAACACCATGAGTCTGAGTGAACCCTTTTGCAACCAGCCGTGCCTTGAAGACATATACTTTGTCATCCATGTCAGTTTTCTCTTTGAAAACCCACTTGCACCCAATGGTTTTTATACCTTCAGGTGGATCGACTAAAGTCCATACCTTATTGTCATACATGGATTGCATTTCAGACTTCATGGCATTAAGCCATCTTTCAGAGTTTGGTCCCACCACGGCCTCTCGATAAGTAGTCGGCTTATTCTGTTCAATGAGTAAAATATCACGACTTCCATCCCACTACAAAAAAAAAAAACGCAGTTTTTGTGGCGGAATTTTCCCTTGCAAAAGAGCAAATTTCCATCACAAAACCGATTTGACGGAATTTGCGGCGGAAAAAATTCCGTCGCAAAAATCGCCCACGCAAACCAATTTTCCGTCGCAAAAATGTATATTTCCGTCGCAAATTTAGAATTTGCGAGGGAACTTTTTTCCCTCACAAAATCTTGGATTTTGCGAGGGAAAATCCTTTCCTCGCAAAATTCCCAAATTTTGCGAGGAAAAATATTCCCTCGCAAAATCAACATTTTGCGAGGGAATATTTTTCCCTCGCAAAATCTGGGATTTTGCAAGGAAAAGGCGTTTTCCTCGCATAAAATCCAAATTTATTTTTTTAAAAAAAATAAAAAATCGAGAAAAAATAAAATAATTACAAAAAAATATTAAAAATTAGAAAATAAAAAGATTTGTATATCATAAAAATAATTGTAACAATTATAAGAAGTTACATAGCGAAAAAAAAATTACAAATTATAATGTTATGACCAACATTAGACTCAACAACTAATTAGTGTATGCCTTTCGTCGGCAAGGAACTCCGTCGCTCAAACGAACCCATCCAAAAACCAGCAAACAAATCATCCCTTGAGTACTTGACTATGGGGACTTCTAAGTCACAACGCTAACGCTATCAAAGGGAAGTATTTCAGATCTTCCTTTTCGAATCCAGTCATTTTGAAGCACAAGGCTTATAAAGATTGCCTGAAAATTGGAATGATAATTAGGTAATACAGGAAGGGTGGTTAAAAAAATAAAAATAGATACCAAAGAACACATACCGTAGAATGAATACTTGCTATGGTGGCATATAATGTAAGAAGAAAGAAAGCCTTATAATTCCAATAACCAACACAATTATTTATCCACATGCAATGATGGTCCTGCATCAATAAGGCAACAAAAGAAAAGAAACCACGAGAACCTTAAATCTTGAACTCAAATAGAATATTGGAGCTCAAAAATTATGTTTTGGGGTCAATCAAAAAATGCAACTACCTTACCATTTTTAGAATACATCTTCTGCGGACTCGACATTAATGATGAGTCCTCGGAGGCTTGTATGTAAAGCATTTGTCACATCTCTTCCATTATAAATTCTGAGGCTCATCCAAAGTAATTCAGAAAGAGGTTAAGCTTATCAGATGAACAAATATGTTACCGATATTAAAGGCATCTCCATCATATATAAATCAGAACAGCAACTTTATGACGACAGTTAAAAGAGATAGCTAAGCCATTGTTTGGAAAAAGTCATGAGAGAACGCACGGTACATAATATTAGAACAACTAAAAATATAAAAATATAAAACCCTATATCAAGGCCATGTCTTGTTGCAGTAGATATTAATAATTTCAACAAAATATGAGCGTACTTTTCAAGGCTTCAGAAAACTTAATGAGATGGTCATCTAATCCCCGAGCGGAGGTTGAAGAAGTTCAAGCACGCCATATCGAAAAGAGAGAAGCGAAACAGGCAATACCATTAGAGACTGTGCACCTGGTATATTGGCTTTTTCCTGTCACATGTAGAATTTCAAAGTCACAAGTGAAACATGCTCAAAAGTTGAAACTAACTAGGTAGCTATAACACGTTATATGTGGCACAGGTCCCCACCAAAAACACAGAAATATCATGTTACCGCCTGAATAATAGCAAGGTTGTGTCTATGGGTAAACAAAATGCCATCTACTTTATTGTCTCATAAAAGGAAACATTGTTTGACTTAAATAGACAGATTCAAAACTCAAATGCTAGGACTTATTTGGATATATATGAGCAGGATCCTTAACAACTTCACCAAAAACCAGTTGATCATATGATATGAGAATAAAATCAAATTAAAGATTAATATCTTATAATGATCGATGGACCTTAGTATACATAATTTATTTATGTGTATAACTGGATTCCAAATGTACTTATCCGAATATTGTGTTGCAATCAAGAAAACAGTTTCGAGGTCCAGAATTTGATCTTTTTTGCTTCCCATTCTCACAATAATAGTAGGCATAGAGGATAAATGCTGCTAACAAAATAAGTTTTCTGCATTGGAAATCAACAAACCAAATGGTCCCTCATATTTGGGGGAACTAGCCAAATACAAATGAACTTGACTAATGCTGAATAGGTTATAATTTCCATCACCAGCTTCAATAATTTCAACAAATTATGCCTATTCATTTGCGGGGTATGATTACAATTCAACACTAAAAGAATCAAGTTATGGCAAATCGAAAAAAAATGCAACAAGACTAGACTTCGCAGAGAGAAATATGCAAATCCATTTGGTGATTGCCCTTCCCACTAAAAGCAATTGTAATCTAACTTGGACATAATAAAAATTAGTAAAGGAGGCATTATTTATATCTCACCTTATAAAAATCAGAATGAAACATTCCAAAGAAGCAGGCATTGAATTCCTAAAGCTTTTACAGAGGAAAATTGTAACGCTCCCTTATAGCTCCCGATCATAATCAGAGTTCATACACAAAGGAGCGTATGGATCCGGTTTGGACGAATGAGTAACTGATAAAAATGCGGAAAATATTTAAACTTAACTTGGTTTTGCCAAAAATAAACATAATCCCTCCGGGATATTTAATTGTATACAGTCATCCCAAATTTAAAACTTCAAAATTAAACTCCAAAATAAGTAATATATATAAAACAAAAAGGAACTTCTTCCAAGTTCAACCTTCTTTCGTCCCGCTCACAAGACCGCCTTCCCCCTTCTTCACACTACCACTACCTCGCAGCTTTGTTCAAATCGAGATTCACGAATGAATCTCGAGTAACATGTTAACCTCTATGCATGAAGTATAAGTATATGTAATAAATAAGCTACCATAATCAAGAATACCATAAAGCATACAAACAGTATAAAACACAGTTCGAAATCCAAGTGCTAGGAAAACATGTGCAGAACCTACCCGGTTCAATATTCCATAGTGCTTGGAAAGACAAGGGACCTACCCGATCCCGTGCCTATCTCTCCGAGGCCCAACCCAAAACCTACCCGGTCCCAAGTCCCTCGCACAAGGAAACCACAGCACGGAACCTACCCGGATCCGAATTCCTTAGCACAAATGTGTATGGCCAACACAACTTTGTATACAATCAAATATGTTTATTAAACACATTCCACAAATCATGGCATTTAAAACATACACATGTACACTCACAAACATAGAAGGTTAGAGTTACTACCGGTGTGTAGTAACCTTAATTTCGTCCAAGTAATTTTTCAGGGTGCGTGCGCTTGAGAAATTACCTATAATTTGGTATAACCGGTTATTAATTAAACCATAAATATTAAACATGATAAAAAGTCCTTATTATCATGTTTATTCCCTTTTTAACCTTATTTCATTGGGGTTAATCTAATAACCCAAACTTATCAAATTCTAGCTCTTAACCTTAACTCTTCTTAAAAATACCGTCACTTTGATCATTTTTAATTAATTGTAGAAAAATAATATTTGAGTGATTCCAACTCTCACGTGCTCGTTTCCCTCTCTAATTTCAAGGAAAAATATTTTCAGAGGTCTAAATATACTATAAAAATCTCAGGTTCCAATTTTGCCCCTGATGTCCAGATTGGTGTCAGGAAGCTTGACTAATGTTTGAAAATCCATGAAAACTCGTACATAGCTCTAAAATTTCCAAATTCTGTATCAAATGAAATCTTGATACATCCTATACCAATCTGGAAATTTTAGGGATTTATCCAAACTCCAATAATTCCCAGTTTTAAAAAGATTACAGACTACTCTGTGAGTTTTCCAAATCCATCCGTTGACTTTGAAAATTAGTAAGTCACTGACCAGAGCTTGATAAATTACCAAATTTAAAATTTCCACACTCTTAATGAGTCCTCTGCATGCATGTAAAATTTTACCCCATTCTAACTACTTTAACCCATTCAAAACACATGTTTAGTTCTTCTGTCCAGTTTTGGTGTGCATGACGCAGGGTCATTTTTAAGAAATTATTACTCACTGCCCAGATATCACAATAATTCAAACGACCCCTCTGATTAAAGATATGGGTGTCTTCTATATCCTGGAATATTTTCATAATTTTTAAAATACATTAATCCATTCAAAACACGCCAAAAGCTAGCTGGGTTCAGTTGTTCAAAGCTGGCAGATTTGCCTTTTCCTTCCAGCTCTTTAATTTATGTGTACAAATACCTTTAAAAATTCACCAAAAATATCTTTCCCACACAATTTTTCATAAGGAAGACGATGGTGATCTCAGATTTCCAAAATTTCAACTTTTTTCTTGTTGTTTACCACGAATTTATATCTCTGGGTTTCAAACCAAACTCAGAAATTTGAAGAAGAAATAGAGATGCTTACCACTAGGCTTGCCTTTGGATTTGTGGTCTCTTTACCACACTAATCCTTGCTCAAACTTCAGCCTATACTCAAGGTAATCACATGCATGTGAGTTTTGGACCATCAACAATATTACATGCATGTAGGAAAATCCAAGATGCTATAGTTTGAGTTCAAGTTTCTCACCTTGAACTACTTGTGGTTCTTCTTTTACCATCAAACCAACCTTGGAGATGAAATAAAAATTGAAGTTGATGAGGAGGAGGATGAAGCCGTGGATGAGAGGTTAAAGAAAGTGGTTTAATGTTGGAGTGGGAGGTAAAGCCGTGAATGGAGATTGGAGGACAAAAGAAAACTTTGAAATTGTGTTGAGAGAAAGGGAAGTGCCGTGAGTATTTTGAGAGGATGAGAGTGAAATTTAATCAATGTGGGTTGGCTGAATAGGCTACGGTTAAGGAGGATAAAAGGGTGAAGAATCTGAATTAGTTTGTGTTGCCGTGGCCATTAACATGCACTTTGCCATTTGTAATTGTGTATGTGTGCTACGTGTGTGTGATGTGTTGGTCTTGCAACTTGCCATGTGTTTAGAATTTGCATGGTGTGTGTGTGTATTATGCCACGGATAGGAAGGGAATAAGGGACAAAAATCTGATTGCAATCATATATATTTGTTGCTTATGCCGTGGAGAAATCAAAGGAAATGAAACATTAAATATTGAATGTGTATGTGTAGTGTGCTACGGTTAAGAGAATGAAAGAGATAAAAATAAAAATCTGATTTGCTTTTAAGCCATGCCAAGTGTCATTATATTTTCATGTAAATGTGTGTTGTAATGTTGTAGGGTTACCAAGTGTCATGGTTTTTTGCATGTTATCTCAGTTTACGTGTTTGGGTTCCTGTGTTGTTGTCCCAGTTTGCATGTTTGGTTTCTGGTGTGTTGTCTCGGTTTGAGTCGTTAGTTTTCGGTGTTGTCTCGGTTTGCGTGTTTGGGTTTTGTTGTGGGATTTCATTGTCGGTTTTGTTGCATGTTTTTCGAGGAGGTATTGTTTTGGTTGTTTTTCATCGTTTGTTGTCTATTTCCTCCCAAGTAGTCAATATTCAATAATAATTCATGTCACTTTGGATATTCAACCTTGGCATATATTATTGAATATTCTCAATCTTACGGGGTCTCGGTAAAGCAAAAGCCATTACATTACAAAAATCATCACTCACCTTATTATTATATCTCGTAATTGCGTTTTCAAAGCCTCTGAACTCTCTACCCACTTAAGATTATCACTGCATTTATTTATCCAAGCTTTTTTCAATGCTTCCCTCCATTCAGATACATTGGTTCTTATTTCTTTGTTAAGCTCAACCCACTCCGGTGCACAACCATTTTTTGATAGGATTCTGTACAATGTATCTTCAGCTGCATCTGCATGAGGATTCATGTATCGCTTCAGGGGCTTGCCTTTCCTTACGAATTGCAGAAACAGAAAAACATGACATAGAGGAAGACCAAAAAACCCTTAAAACATCAAGAACTGAGGAATTAATGAAACGAAATCTTAGATTTTAAAACATCAAGAACTAGACAAAATCGAAACCAATCAACTTCCCTTCATACCATCAACGGCAAACCAGCCCATAAAAATCAACATTACAAGGAAGAAGACTCAACAACTGTAGCAAATAAAAATTAGTAGAAAAGTCTTGGTTTCAGAAAAAAAAAATCAGTAAAGGAATTTAGGCGCTTGACTTACAAGTTCAGGTGAAATAGCATTTAATTGACGAGGCCGGTTTAAGGGGATCAACCTCACATGATCAATCCCTTCCCCAAGAACAACCTTAACATCAGAAATCTTCAATCAGTCATGTAATTGCAGAATCTCATTACAAATTTACCCCCCAAAAGCATAAAATCGGGGACATGCAAGGAAAATAGGTAATAAGAGAAATTAATAAACACTTGCCAGTTCATCTGGATCTGGTTCGAGGAACTTCGAGGATGATGGCGAGGAGGATTGGGATTCCGGGTCCAAAGGTTTCTATCGAGTCTCGCATCTTAGCTATCGTCCTCTTCTTCTCAACCACGACCCATTTGGTTTTGTTTTCCGACGGCGAGGTCGGTGGTGGTCGGGCGGTGCGCGGAGGTGACGGTGGAGGGTGGCCGAAGAGATTGATGGGACGATGGAGGTAGTGGAGGTGGAAGAAGATGATCCAAGGTCAGGACGTGGTTCGTGGCGCCATGCTCTCCGTCTCTGCGTTTTCCCCCACGCGTCTCTGCCTTTTCCTCTTAGTTTAGATTGATTAGGGTATTTGGGAGTTTTTTTGAGGGAACCAATATTCCCTCGCAAATATGCCCCTTTTTGCGAGGAAAATGGTTCCCTCGTAAATATACTTTTTATTTGTGAGGGAATCGTATTTCCCTCGTAAAATGGGGGTATTTTTGAAAGCCAAATGATCGCCATTTTGCGAGGGGTCCAATATTCCCTCACAAATATCTCCTTTTTGCGAGGGAACAATTATTCCCTCGCAAAAGGCGCATATTTGCGAGGAATATAGGTTCCTCGCAAAAAAATAAAAAAAAAAATTACATAAAAAATTAAAAAAGTTACTTAAATTTGCGAGGGAAACCCTATTCCCTCGCAAAATTCAGAAATTTTGCGAGGAATTAATTTTCCCTCGCAAAATTCCTTTTTTTGCGAGGGAATTTTTTTTACCTCGCAAACTTCCTTTATTTGCGAGGGATTTTTTTTCCCTCACAAATTCCGTCGCAAAATCTGCATTTTCTAGTAGTGAGTAATCAAAAATCCATATCTCTGAGTCTATAGCCATCATCTATCGGACCTTCGTGGGCCTTGTGTTACTTGAGTAGGCTCAACAACTTGTTGTGAGTCTTCTCCATTTTCCATCTGTGGTTCTACGTTGTCTTGTGACTCTCGAACTTCTTCAAGGTTCACCTAACTCCTACTGGTTCTTTTAGAGATAAACTCTTTTTAAAAGATACCATTGCGAATAACAAACACTTTGTGATCCATGGGATTGTAGACATAGTATCCCTTAATTTCCTTAGAATACCCCACAAAAAGGCATTTTGAGGAACTAGATGATAATTTATCTGAGGGTTATTGTTTAACATAAACCTCACATCCTCAAATTTTAAAAAATGACAGACTGGGTTTCTTCCCAGTCCACATCTCATATGGTGTCTTTTCAACTACCTTTGATGGAACATGACTTAGTGTGAATGCAGTTGTTTCTAGGGCATGGCCCCAAAAGGAAGGTGGAAGATCTTTGACTCATCATAGATCAAACCATATCTAATAGAGTTCGATTCCCCCGCTCAGAAACACCATTCCATTGAGGTGTTCCTGCAGGAGTAAGTTGTGAGATGATCCCACAACTCCTAAGATGGTCAATGAAATCTTGGCTCAAATATTCACCGCCTCGATCAAATTGAAGTGCCTTAATTGTTTTGCCAAGTTGGTTTTGCACTTCATCTTGAAACGTTTCAAACATTTCAAAAGTTTCAGACTTCATTTTTCATTAGATAGATATACCCATATCTACTAAAATCATCTATAAATGTAATGAAGTACAAATGACCTCCTATGGCAGATGTATTCATTGGTCCACAGACATCATTATGTATGAGGCCCAATAAATCAGTGGCCGTTTCACTACGCCCAGAAAAAGGTGTCTTTGTCATCTTTCCAAATAAACAAGAATCACATGTATCAAATGATTCAAAATCAAATGAGTTAAGAAATCCATCTTAATGGAGTTTTGAAATGTGTTTCTCATTTATATGGCGTAGACAACAATGCCATAGGTAGGTCGAACTCAAATCTTTTGACTTGATCCTTTTGGTAGTTTATGTCACAGATGTCCATTCAATTTTCTATTGTCCTTAAGATCCTATACATTTATACAAATGTGAGAACCACATGCAGTATCTAATACCCATGTTTGAGGAAGTAGAAAAGTGAATATTTATGACATAGATACTTGAAGCGATAGCCCACTACCTTCTTGTTCTTTTCAGATCTTCAAGGTAGAGTTTGCAGTTTCTCTTCCAATGACCAATTTCATTGCAAAAGAAGCAGACCCAATCCTTCGGAGGTTTTGCCTTCTTGGCTTTCTGTTTCATACCCCTTCCTTTCTGAACTAACAAAACAGTACTAGGCCTCTTCTTAAGGCTCAGCTCAGCAGTTTTGAGCATCCCATGCAGTTCAAAAATTGATTCCTCCATGTTGTTCATGTTGTAATCCATGACAAAGTGATTATAACTTCGTGGGAGTGAGTTCAAGATCACATCTGAAGCAAACTCCTGTGACATGGGGAATCCAAGCCTCTCAAGGTGATCAATGTAGTCTTTCATTTTCAACATGAGGACTAACTAATGCACCTTTAGTCATCTTGCAAGAAAATAAGGCCATTGTGGTCTCATTTCCATGAGATGATCAATCATCTCGAGGCCTCCACATGTTCGAGATCTCTATCGAGGTTTGGAACCTTAGTGACAGGCGTCAGGCATCCTACATCCATAGAGTCATCCTGATGCTTCAAGTAAGCATCTTTGTGAGCTCTTGGAGTATTGGCTGTTGGCTCGTCAGGAATAGGTTGATCGAGAAGATACTCCTTTATTTCGTGCTTACGATCAACGCTTAAGTTCCCAAACAAGTCAAGAAAGTTTGTCTCATCGAGTTCGTCCTTCTAGAGGACTGATCGCATTGATGGTGTTGTACTATTGCTAGTCTACATCATTCTACAACTAAAAGATATGCAAAGTTTAATTACTAGTCTCCCACTGAATTAACAACCCTCATTATAATTAATAGGCTAAGATCCATATTTAGCTTAAATTTAAGTTCGCTTTGGCAGGACGCTTAAAATCAAGTTATTTAGGTAGGCAACCTCTTTGCCAATTACATCACATGTAACTCTTAGATCTTTATGGAATTCGATCATCATATGACCTAGTATGTTTAATCCCATCTAATGCCTTGAGATCCAAAACCGTTTTAATAATCTCAATTAAGTCAAGACAATAATGAATGATGAGTATCACCATTACTCACTCTTGTCTCACCAAGATAACTCAAGTGCATCCACTTTGATGGAACATATAAATGGGCGATCTAGGTTTTGACAAGTATTCATTTATTGATGACATTATGACTTAAGATTTTATTTAGAGGGTATTATTTGATATAATCTAATTAATCCTATTAATTCTACTTATATGAATGCAATCAAAATTGTATCTCATATAATCTCTAAATTAATTATAAGTGATCTTAATCAAATCATAATTAAAACTCTAAATTAATTATGATGATCTAATCAAATCATAATTAAATTCTAAATTGATTATGAGTGATCTAATCAAATCATAATTAAAATTCTAAATTGATTATGAGTGATCTAATCAAACCATAATTAAAATTCCAAATTAATTATGAGTGATCTAATCAAATCATAATTAAAACTCCAAATTAATTACGAGTGATCTAATCAAATCATAATTAAAAATCCAAATTAATTATGAGTGATCTAATCAAATCATAATTAAAATTATAAATTAATTATGAGTGATCTAATCAAATCATAATTAAAACTCTAAATTAGTTATGAGTGATCTAATCAAATCATAATTAAAATTCTAAATTAATTATGCGTGATCAAATCAAAACATAATTAAACCTGTGACACAACATGGCTCTTACTTAACCTAAAATCCTCTCAAGCCAATGAGAGGACTTCTCTAAATACTAAAAGGAAATACATCAAGAGAAGTCTCGTTTCAACATACGAGGAGAGTGGGATGAGAAGAAAATGTACATCGAGAATATTTAGAGAGAGGCATGGCACACATGCCATATTTAAAAATTTACAACACTTGTAAAACTCTAGAGCCATGTTGTTCACCTTACCCAAACAACATTTGAAAGGTAAATTACAACATATATTAATTCATACAATTATGAAATAAAATATTATTCATGATTAAAATTCTCTAATTTATATTATATTATATAATATATATAAAATAATATCATGGTTTAAATTCTCACACTACAAACAGCTAGTCACGGTTCGAGCATGATCGTCCATTCGAATGTTTCGAATACGACCTATGTGCGAACGTGATCTCTAATCTGAACGATTCAGATCCACACGAAAACCCTAACGCAAATTTGTGTTTTAAAACATACATATGCATAACAGATTGGTTTCATCCATATATAACATCATATGTGTTGGATATGATTAGTTTTGATGATGTCTTATATAGATGCCATTATTAAAAGCAAAAAGATTGAGTAATATAGTTATCTCCTACATTGACTAACTATTGTATTTAATGTAGATTAATCCAAGTTGAATTATAGAGATTAATCAAGAAGGAGATAAGGAATTAAAGGAAGAAGAACTTGCACAACATTCAATTTCTTGTGATACATGAAGTTTCGATGATCAAACAAAAGTTGGAATGAAGAGTCGACACATGAAATTCTGGAACAAGTTCAGCATAGGCTTGGCTTCCTAGATATTGAAGAAGGTAGAAGCTGCAAAGAATGATGAGCCCAAGTTAAATGATGAAGAATGATCAAGTTGGGAGATGGAAGAAGGAAGAACTTGTTAAATGGAATGAAGATATAATTATTCAAGTTCTTATGTTGAAGCTAGAAGCCTCCAAGATCATATGGAAGTTAGAATGACTCAATTCGAGTTAAAACAAGCAAAAATGAGGTTCGGATGAGCAAACTCGAGTCTCCAAGTATTAAACTCGAGTTTACTACCTTCTGCAGTATTTTGCCTCTCGACATGAACAAACTCGAGTTCGGGACCCCAAACTCGAGTTTAGGACTTCAAACTCAAGAAAGGAATCACAAACTCGAGCCAATAAGTGTCTTCAACATTTCGGGTTTCTGGACTAGGCAAACTCGAGCCTATAAGTGCAAACTCGAGTTTACGGCAGAGTCATCAACACTTGACAACTTCGTTTCACGTTCACCTCGGGCGAGATTTGGTAATTTGACGATATCTCCTAAACCAGAGATCGGATTGAGGTAAAACCGGTGGCATATGAAACTAGGCTCCCATGCGTTATTTTGATATATAATGGAAGCCAAAAGGAGTTCATATCAAGGAGCTATGAATCTTACAAGTTGCCACAAACATCACCGTCACAGTCAGAACCAAGCTTCAATGTTTTAGGTCTATCTCACAAACTACAAATCCCATTGAGCTAAAATTTGTGCCATTGGAAAGTACACACACAGAGCCTTCCATAAAGCTTTTAACGGACCAAAACAGAGTTCTAACCAGGGTGATATGGCCTTTGAAAGTTGACAAAGTTGCAAACTCGAGCCGAGGCCAAGTCGGAAGCAACCAAGTCACAAGTACTACTAGCAAACTCGAGTTTGCTAGTTACAAACTCGAGCTCGAGAGTTCCAGAGAAGAAATGAACATTTGGAAAAAGCCGAACTCGAGCCTATAAGTGAACAAACTCGAGTTTAGCTCAAACAGAGCAACCAGGTCGAAGAACATCCAAACTCGAGCCTATAAGTAACAAACTCGAGTTTGCGGGTTATAGAGAGCAAACATCAGTTTGAAAGAGAACCAAACTCGAGTCTATTAGTTGTAAACTCGAGTTTTGGCCAACCCGAGAGCATTTCGGTTTTTAATGTCTTTGAAAACCTCGGGTTTAGACTCGAAAACCTCGGAGTTTAGATGTTCGGACTAAGATCAACTTTTCACATTAAAGTCCAAACTCGATTTTGGAAAAACAAACCTCAAGTTTGCATCGGCGAATGCGAAATTCAAATTCGACGATTTTGCAAAACCTTCATAATTGATCTTAATACTTTCCATTATCATTCTTCTATATTCCTAGATATGTTTAATCACTTTGTTGGTGAGTTTCGGATGATTTAGAAGATGTTTAGTGAAGGTTTAAAGCAAAAGCAAAAAGTGACGTCGGCACTTTAAAAGGAAGACGAGAAAAAGTTGCATACTTTTGGGTAATCCTTCTGCACACGTTTACAAGGAATTAAAGAATGCTTTCTACATCCAGCAATTTGCCATTCCAACGGATCTATTGTCAAGAAGTCAACTCGAACTTCTACACGGTTGGATTAAGCGAAACTAGAGAGAAGAAGACCAAAGCTCAACCCAAACCTTGTCCTATATGGGCAACGGCTATAAACGGTCATATGGTGTTCTCTACCTATAAAAGAGGACAGATTCAAGCAGAAAAACGTGGAGATACAAGCCTACACTTCCAACATGCTGATACTCTGCTTTTACATCATTTACTCTCTGTTTTTCATGATAGCTTAGAGAGTGAGATGATTTATATTGTTCTTCAGTGTTCATTCATTTACTTCTAAGAGAGGAGATTTATTGTAAACACATTATCTTTCTATCTGAGAGTTACTCAAGATTGGGTAATCTTGAGTGGGATATACATTGTGTTGATTACAGCTTGTAAGGGGGAGTGAATCCTAGTGAGAGGATTACTTCGAGTACAGAGTGTGTAATCAAGCAGTGTGTTGATTACGGTTGTAAGGGGAGTGAATCCTAGTGAGAGGGTTACTTGATTCTGAACGTGTAATCAAGTTGAAAGAAGATAGTGGATTGAAAATCCCAAGTGAGGCTTGGGGACTGGACGTAGGTCAAGGATTGGGCCGAACCAGTATAAATCAGTTTGCACATTCTCTTCCCTTATCTCTTACATTTCTAGCATTTATGTTTGAATGACTGTCGATTGATTTATAGCTCATTTCTATCATACAAACTGAAATTACTGATTTGCGAAAAGATTTTCAAAGAACCTAAGTTTTTATACTTCACCCAATTCACCCCCCTCTTGGGTTCAGCCAGTACTTAAAATATGTATTCGCATATAGAAAACTCAATTTAAATGCTAGGTTGATCTAGCTCTAATGCCATTCTTTGGGATCCGCACACCTTAAATGAAATTAATTATAAAATTTTTACCAATCCCATCGGAGGATCTATCAACGGTGTTTAGATCAATGTTCGTTAGAAACCATTCCTATGCAAATCGGTGAGCATCTTGTTCAATTCTATCTGGGGGGCTACCTACTCGATCAATAGGAATAGATTCTGTGAATCACCTCCCTCTACCAATATCCACACGAATAACCTTGAACACGGATGGCAACGTTCTAGCGCCTTCAGTATTATCGCGTCTGTTCTTTTTCTCTCTAGGGTTTCTCGTGGCTTTTTCTAATAGGTCGACTAAATGTCCGTAGGTCTTTCTAAAACCCATAGGCGAATTATATATTCAAAATTAATCCCCATTAATTTTGAAATATGAAGTAGGATTAAAATAATATATTAATTAAATCTATCGATAGATCTAATCTAATCTATTTATTTAATCCAAATTAAAAGTCTTTTTATTTAATTTATCTCTATAGATTAAATCGAGATATGATATCTATATATTTAATTAAATCTGAGATACTATATCTCAATTCTAATTAAATCAGATATATGATATCTTTATTCGAAAATCAAATCGAGATACAATATTTCTATTTGTTTTAGATATTTAATTTATCAAATAAATTAAATACAAAACAAATAATGCATAATGATATTATAAACGATTTTAGTAATATCATCACTATTTAATTTCGCATTTAACAATATACATATATATATATATATTCATCATAGATTAAATACAATATTCATTAAATCTTAGACATATCTAAGATTCAATGAATCTGGACGCTTTTGCTCGTGTTGGGATATTCTTGTGTGTGACTGCAGGCCCACATGAGATTAGTAGCGGGTCAATACTGTACTAGCCTACAAGTCACAAGCGGCCTCTAGCAAGACATTGCAACTACCCAATTCATTTGGGGATCGATGATACGATACTACCTATGATACAACCATGTCAAGTCCCTTTTGTCACGCGATAATTTGGTCAAGGATGAGGCATGGATAATGTCAACTTCCTATTCTTGACCATTACTTTCTCGATTCTTGAGTAGTCTAATAGAAATGGAAACTCCTTTCCATTGTAGTATGGCCATACATTTCTTAGGCTCACTCGTCGAGGGGCCCAATATTATCTCTCTACAAATGTGAGGGACAAATTTCATCTTGACCATTCACATTCCTTTGCATGAAAACCACTGATCTCGATCCTAGCCTTTATCATCACTCGGTCAAAGGTGACTTTTGACTGGGTCAAAGATCAGCGACTCATCATGTAGGAATCCATGATGATCTTAGGTCAAAGGGCGTTGTGACGCTGTTGTACATGAGAAAAGCTTATGACTTAATCCATGCAGCTTTCTCATAGTGGGTCAGTCCAGCACCTTATACTCTTACAAGTGCCTATAACTTTGATTCGTATCTCCATGCCTCATCAAAATCATACTAGTCTTATTTCATCTTCGCTCCCGTGTAGATGACCGACTAGGGACATTTAGGATAATCTATAAGATATATCCAAGGATACAGTTATCACTATAAACATGCAAATGAAATGATAACTAAATGGAGAACAATGACTTGCCCTTAGGACATAATTTCCAACAGTTTCTCCTTTCACGGCCTCAGGCCATAACTTCTTTGATTTAGGTACACACTTAGCTTTTTGATTTTCTCCTTTTTTATTATAGGTATAGGATGAACTCGTCCTCCCACCAAACTGATAGATCGATGTCTGGCGACTCAACTGCCACAAATCCTGCTAACACAGTGTCGCACGTTGGTGGATTGCTAACGAAGTGCTGCACACTAAGTCTACCCTGACTACAGATGAACTCTACAAGCTCCCTGTTTGTGATGGAGAAGGTTACACCCATCATTTGCCCATGGATTATGAGTCTGTCTGCTCCAACCAAGGACGTGAGGATGACCCACACTTCTTCTTTTTCTACCGGGATCTTACACTCATCATTTGCCCATGGATTATGAGTCTGTCTGCTCCAAGCATCTACATCTTGCTCCATCCCAACTTCATCCTAACAGTGGGTTTTCGCCATCATGTTTGAAATCTTTTGTAGGTCTAATACCAAAGTTTGTACTATCCTAGTTTTCTTTTCTTTGTTCAACGTCCATAAAGCCCGAGCTGGGAACGGACCTTCAAACAAAAAGGTTTGGACGTCACTCCAGGGTGTCTCTGACCGTAAACTTTTCAAGGTCTTCATTGATTCTTTCAAAAACTTCAAATCTGGATTTTCCAAGGTGTTGTTGTCCCCTAACGACAACCTTGGTTTCTAAAAACCCTTGAATCCGAGGATATAAAGGGCAGATTCCCCCTGTTCTGAACTTGGGATCATCACTTATTTTCAACTTCCTCCTATCATTCTTCCCAAAAAGGACTTTTTGAACAGGAAGCTGAAGCCGTAACCTTAAACTTTATCCTCAAACATATCCAAGATGTAGGCGGTCCCATTAGCTCGGCCGACTACATTCCAAAACCCCAGGTTGGGTCGGGTTTGGCAGCGAGTGTTGATAACTGAATATTTCATATACTACCTTTTGTCTCTTGATTAATAATTTAGGACTCTTTAGCTAATAAATAATGGCTTTTATACTTATTTGGGCTTTGGGCCTTTGATTATATTTTAGCCATTATTTAATAATAAATTCCAGTTATACATTGCTTCACTATTTTTACCATAACTCTTGAACCAGACATTGGATTTGCCTCATGTTTGTCTCATATTTCAGATGATTCAGAGAGCTACAATAGTTATGAAGATATGAAGGGAAAATTCGGACAAGAGGGTGGTTGATTTTGGAGCCGAAGTCAGATGAATATTTCTAGATTTTATTTGGGCTTGAATTTTGTAACTAAAGCCCACTTTTATTTTATTTTCGTTTTGGGCTGAACCATTAGAACCCATTTCCATTTTAGGTTTACTTTAAGTTAGATGGCAGCCACAAACATTGATTCATTCACGTTTTTAGATTTGGTGGATCAAAATAGGAGTTTTTAAATTCTCTCAGATGTTCTTCGCGTTCTTCGCGTTCTTCTGTTCTTCGTTTTTCCCAGCCATGTTCGGCTAAACATCTGTGATTAACCCAAAGTTGATGATTCTATGATTCGTCTAGAGAGCTTGTGCTTAATCGGTAACTTTACTCATTTCTGTTTTCATCTTATCAGATTCAATTTATGGAAATAGTTTGAATATTAGATTTAATATTCGGTTTGGTTCATCCTAAGGATTGAGTTCGAACTAGGTTACAGTGTTGCTGTGCGATCGCACAGTGAGACGCCATTGTTCAGACAGATTCTAGGCGATCGTCTAGTCGAGGGATTTTATGGACGAACGCAGAGATTTCAGTTCGTCCAGAACCAAACATGAGTTCATTTATTTTTTGCTCAATGATGGAAGTTTCTGGAATCTAAATGTTGGGTTGATTGTTGTTAATCTGTTTCTGCATATTTCATTCTGTTTCTGCATATTTTCGTTTTTAATCTCTTTTGAATAAAAAACCCCCATTTTTCTTGTTTCTGTTTTATTGCTGTTCGAATTAACCGATTGTGAATTCGTTGGGAAACGACCCAGGTTACATTATACTACAAATCCTTTTCTAATCTGGTTATTTTTGGAGATCACGGCAAATCTCCGTCAAGTATGCACATTTCTTTTTACCATTTTGCATTGCACGCTTCTTGCTTTCTATTAGATAACTAACCTTTGTCTTTTTGATCTGTAGCTCGGAGAATGGGGAGGCCTCGATTCCTTGACGCAATAAACCACGCTAAGGCGGCTGGTAGCTCTAGAGCAACCAAGAAGCGCCTAGCCCCTAAGCTAGCACAAATTTCTACAAGGACGAGCCTCCGTAAAAGCCCAGCCAAGAAATCTAAAGGCGCTATGGACCCCTCAACCCAAAGAGTAGAAGGTGCTTCCACTTCTCTCTTCACGTCACAACTTCACAAACCCAATGGACCTCTCTTCCTTCAGCTACGGAGACTTCTCATCTAGTCCCCGAGACTCCTTCTCCTCCCTCTAACCTGCTTACAAAGGGAATCCTCTGGGAAACCGTGGTGACCAAGGAGCTTCGCGATGTTATGTATCCTCCAAATCGCTTTTTAAAGATAGATCCTACAACTGAGGCTGAGAAGTAGGAGATCGTGAAGATCGAGCTATCCTCCCTAAAAGCCTCCTCATTACTCCGGACCATGGCTGCAGTGAAAAATAAATATGCTAGAACTCATGTCGAGCTACAAAAGGTCTAAGAAGGAAAGGACATGGCTCGTAAGGATTGTGATAAAGCTTTGGAGGAGGTACAAGAATTGAACGTGGAGAGGCGGGCATCCAAGGCGGAGAAAGATAACATGAATGAGGAATTGCTGATGGTCAAGGCAAGTCTATCCTCAAAAGAAAAAGAGCTGGCCACAGAGAACCTAGAACTTCAACGTCTTCAGGGGCTTGACGAAAATGACATGCACTTCGTGCGATGTGTCCAGGCCGTCAGGAGGAAGTTGACGACAAGTTGAGAATGACTGAGGATGAACTCTATGTTGCCAAGGAGATGTCTTGGATTGCGCTAGAGCCACTGCGAAATCTTTTGACAATGCCTTGGAGCAAATCTGGCTTTTGAACCCCAGCCTTGAATTGAACACCTCCGACATGCATTACAAAGCTTATGTCAAGGATGGGAAATTAATCTCACCTGGACAAAATGAAGATGAAGATGAAGAGGTTCCACCAGAGAATGAAGCTCCGCTCAGTTGAAAAGCTGGGATACTAGTGTTGCTCGTAGCTTTTTTCTTTTTGCAGTTAGTTTTCCCGAGATTAATAACCCGGTTTATTTTCCTACAAGAAAATCATGTAAGCAACCCAAAATTAATGACAAATACTTACGTTTTGTGCAAATCATTCAGCTTGCTTATTTCTTGTCTATCTCGGATATATCTCTAAGCTTGATTTTCACCGCAATGAGGAATTCATTTTTTGATCCCAAGTTTAAGGTTCTTTTCGATGACTGGGCCAGAGTCAAAATTATTCACACAGAATCTACTTGGATATTCTTCCGGTATTATAACCAGGTATTTTATTTGTGAAGATTTTCACTAATCCATCACATTACATTCCGGCGCGTTCGACCAGAATTTAATCCAAAGTAAATGTTGGATATGATTAGTTTTGATGATGTCTTATATAGATGTCATTCTTAAGAGCAAAAATCTTACATACTATATTTATCTCCTACATTGACTAACTAATATATTTAATGTAGATTAGTTCAAGTTGAATTATAGATCAAGAAGGAGATAAGAGATTTAAGAAAGAAGAAATTGGAGAAAATGTTAAGTTCAAGAAGAAGAGGAGATATTAAAGAAGGTAGAACTTGTAGAGAATGATGAGTCCAAGTTAAATGGAGTTAGAATGATCAAGAAAAGAGATTGAAGAAAGAAGAACTCACTGAATGGAATGAGAATATCATTATTCAAGTTCCTAGATTGATTCTAGAAGTCTCGTGATCAAACGAAGTTGGAACGGTTCAATTCGAGTTAAAATAAGCTTTCTGAAGTCATTCTCGAGTATGACAATGTAATTCTTGAGAATTACTATTCATGTGAAAATTGCAAGTCATTCTCGAGTATGAAACATCAATTCTCGAGAATCCTCACCCAATTCTCGAGAATGGCATTGTAATTCTCGAGAATGGTAGTGTTTCAGCAACTCTGTTCAGCTCTGTTTCACATTTCACTCGGGCGACGTCTGGTAATTCAATGATATCTCCTAAAACAAAGATCGGATTGAGAAAAAACCACTTTTGTTAGAAACTAGACTCTCAATGCATCCTTTGGACAAAGACTCAAGTCCAAAGGAGTTCAGATGAAATAAATATGATTTTGTGAAGCTACCACATCAATCAGCGTCACACAGCAGACCAAGCTTCGGTATTTTGGGTGTATCTCACAAACGAAAAATCCAAATGAGCTGAAACTAGTGCCATTTGAAACTAGACTCACATCAATTTCCAAAAACATCAAGATCATGAAAAAAAAAGATCAAATGAAAAAGATATGATGTTTTGAAGTTGACAGTTAGGTCAGAATGCTGTAAACAATGCTGGTCAAGGACAACCTCCATTCATTTGATGATAACGAAGGAAATACAACGAGTTTGGAGCAGATTCTTCTTGAAATGGAAAGAAGACTTGAAGAGCTTTCTGAGCATGGGTGGTTTGACAAATTTTCTATCACCGATGCACTTCTGATATGTTCATGATTCTCCAGTATGTGCGTGATGGTTCACTTTCAATATCCATCTCCCTTCAGAGCAATTCTTGAGAATGGGTAAATGGTTCTCGAGAATGGGTAAGTGAGTCTCGAGAATGCGCGGTAAAGGTTCGTTGATCTTATTATTCTCAAGTAGTTGCACTTTGCTAATTCTCGAGAATGGTCGTTTCAATTTGTTTAAGTAGTTCTCTGATCATAGCATTCTCGAGTATGTGTATAATTGCTCTCGAGTATTATCGAAGAGATGCATCAGCAAAGTCTTCATGTTAAGGAATTCTCGAGAATGATCAAGCAATTCTCGAGAATATGTTCTTATCATTTTTATCATTTTCCAATATCGCTAATCATCTTTTCAAAATCAACTAGGTCATTTACTATTCTATGTTAATCATACCCAAACTCATTTATATCATATTTAATCACTTCTTTATTGAGTTTTAGTTTATTGAACATGTTTGAATTGAGATTAAGCGAAATGGAATCCGATGTGGCAGAAGCATTTAATGCAACTCAGAAACAGAGCCAACAAACAGAACAAATCCTCGTGGGAGACGAACTATGATTAAAGTTGGATTAGAGCTCAACGAGCAAAAAGCAACAAAAGCTCTAACGCTACTTCCAACAAACATCCAACGTTCAATTTCTAAACTGGAAGAATAGCTCAACGGTCGAATACTCGCAACGGTCGAGACACAAATACCTATAAAATGCGAAGTCTTCAAACCGGAAGGAGTGACGAAAAATGAACGATCAACAAAAAAAAAAATTTACTTCCCAGTCAAAATGCCCTCTGACATTTATCTCATTTTCTCTCTACTTTCTCAGTGATCATATAATTTATTACAGAGTGAGATTATTTGTAGTGCACTTCAGTGTTCATCTTATCACTTTTGAGAGAGAAGATTATTTGTAATCATTAATTACAAAGATTGTATGGACTTGGCTTCTGTCCTTTTCTTTTACTGTCCGCTCCCATCTTTTACCACCTTTATGACCATTGGATCAAGATCTAATGATCCACATTTAATGCTATTAATATTTTTTTATCCTCTTAGAAAATGAGGAGAGAGAAAGATGAGAAGAAAATATTAAATGTGGATCGTTAGATCTTGATCCAATGGTCATAAAAGGGGTAAAGGATGGGAGCGGACAATAAAAGAAAAGGACAGAAGCCAAGTCCAGATTGTATCCTTACAGTGGGTAAGGGGGAGTATCTCGGTAAGAGATTTGTAAAGGCTACACAAGTGCCTGGCTAAACTTGTGGGATTGTAGTGGTTCTCAAGCACCTAATTAAATCTTGAGGGAGATAGTGGATTGAAATCTCAAGAGGAACCTGGGGACTGGACGTAGGTCATTGTGGATTAGGCCGAAGCAGTATAAATCACAGTTTGCATATTCTCTTCCCTCATCTGTTATATTTCCAGCATATATGTTTGAATGACTGACTATTGCTTTATTAATTATTACTGTCATACAAACTGCTTTCAATAAGTTTCAAAAGATTTTCAAAGTTCCGAAAGTTTTATCGGACACCCAATTCACCCCCCCTCTTTGGTGATAGCCAGGTCTAATAGTAAAGGCAATCTGTCACATGTTCAAGTTCAGTTTTCTTTAACCAAAGCTTTAAATTTATCGACCTGATAAGGGTCAGCATGACGGTTCATTCATTACCCCAGGAAAATAATTTTGATGCATCACGGCCACGTGGGCCTTCGCGGCAGCTTCTGAAAACGAGTTTCTTTACCCTGAATTTATTTATTTAAATAGACTTCGTGACATAGTCGTCTTTACATGATTTCTAAAATGGAATTTAAAATAGGCTTGATGACATAGTCGTCTTAACATGATTTCTAAAAAGGAATTTAAAATAGACTTGGCGACATAGTCGTCTTAACATGATTCCTAAAAAGGAATTTAAAATAGACTTGGCGACATAGTCGTCTCGTTATGGAATTCGACTTCAACTATAGTATACTTTTAGCTTGTACGTGTTCCACGTTCTCTTGATTGCCTTCTTTTCCAGAGTTTCCAGCTTATAAGCTCCTTTGTCGAGCTTTTCTCTAAGCCAGTAAGGGTCTTCCCAATTCGCCGCAAGCTTTCCATCTTTGGCGTTTTTATTGCCTATGTCGGCTCGTCAAAGTACCACGTCACCTTTTTCGAATGACCGAGCCTTCACTTTTTTATTGTATTTGGCCATGATGAGTTGCTTTGTGGCCATATCACGGCAGTGTGCTGTGACTCTGACCTCATCTATAAGATCCAACTCCAATGTTAATGCTTCACTATTATCACTTTCTGCTTGGAGAGCTCTGACTCTCCTCTAAGAAGGCTAGCTTATTTCCACATGAATCATAGCCTCATATCCATACGTTAATCTGAAAAGGGTTTCCCTAGTTCATGTCTGAATACTGGTTTGATAGCCCCATAGAACATAGTATAGCTGCTCCACCCAATCGGACTTTGCCTCATCCATGCGCTTCCTTAACCCATCTATAATGACTTTGTTGGCTGCCTCGGCTTGCCCATTGGATTGCGGATCTTCCATAGAGGTGAAGTGCTGCTTGATCTAGAAACTGGACATCATTTCTTGAAACCTTTTATCAATGAACTGGGTTCCATTATCAGTGGCTACCACAACCGAGACCCTGAATCAGGATATTATGTTCCTTTCAAAGAATCTTTCCCCTCAAACCAAGGTGATGGTTGCCACTGGTTCAGGTTTTATCCATTTGGTGAAATAATCAACAGCTACTATAAGCCATCACAACTATCCTAGAGAAGCTTTGAATGGTCCCAATAGATCCATGCACCATTTAAAGAATGGCCACGGGGCTGAGATAGACTTTAATTCCGTTAGGGGAGACCATATTGTCCTGGCATGTGTTGGTCGAATTCCCTTATGGCAAGTGAACTAGCCGAACAATTAATAAAGTGAAAGTAGAGTATCGTCCCACAGAGACTGAGATACCAAGGAGTGCCGCTCAATTGCTGCTATAGTTGCGTGAACAAAAAGTAAAATGCTTGGGTTGAGAGGTTTATGATGGTTATGCTAATAGAAAAAGTAAACAAAGTGAATTAATTTGAGAAGATATCAGTAAGAAGTTAGGCTGAACTCGGAATCATCCTTAAGTGCATCAATCCCCCAGTTGCGCTACCATTGCTATAGCATCTATACTGCACAGCTTCCGCAATGCTACAGCATAGCTACTATGTAAAAGCTATTTGGTTAACCCACCACTATAATCTATCGAAGCTTCCGCATCTGATACATATGATACTAACTATACTCCTTCCATATTGTTATGACAACTTTCTAGTTAGACCTGCGTTACTCTCAGGGTGTTATGGTTATGAGAGGGAGACCCATTCCTGAAGCCTACAATAATAGGTCAAGCCGTGCACGGGCTGCCTAGCAAACATTGTTTCTCATAGGCCTAACCTCAGCTCCTTGCCAGTAAGTTGAGGCCACAAATCTAGCCCTTAACTTCCATTAATTGACTAGTAATTAATACACCGATACGCTAACTAAACTTATTAAATTAAGAACTTGCAACTGGGTTCATTTAACAACTCAAGGATTCATCCTCGTTCAGCCATATAAAAATTAGTTCATGACTGATGAGGGAAACACAAAAGAGACACAAAAAGAATGACCCATGATTGAAAATAAAAAAAGGGAAAAACAAAAAGCTATGACGAAGTTCTGACGGTGTGGAAGAAGCCCTGTCACATCACTACTCCACGTCTTATTCTCTCTGTTGTACTGCAAGGAAGGATGCTGGGTTGTCCTGGAAATCTCGTGCCTTGTGTAGTCTCTTACTCTTCTCTGGAGTCTACCGAATGTGAAATCTCGTTCTAGGGCTCTCTCCGACTCCCTTAGGGTTGGCTTTGCTGCTCCTTATATAATCAGACTTTCTTGCGGGGTAAGTTACAATGAGTTGGGCCTTTCCTAATCTATTGAGATCCATCGTATCTCTCAATCCGTGTAGATTGCTTCTGCTAATCCTACGGGATTCTCCAAATCTTTTAGTTTCGATCCTCCCCATCTTCTATTCCATTATATCAACAATCTACTTGTCATTATCGCCCTTTTCTTTTATTCCTAAAATATCTAGACAAAAAGGTCAGAAAACATACCGCATAGCATTACATCCTCTAATTTGCTACAGCTTTCGTGATGTCTTGTATTGCACTTCGAGTTGCTGTCAGAATGCTATAGCATCGTATCAACTCTGCTATACAATCTTGCCTAAAAAAAGCACGTAAATTGTTCCTTTCTTAGCACATGTAAATCGTTTCTGCCCTTCTGTTCCCTATACCCAGTATGCATGCCTTTTTGCTTAAATTATCTACAATTAAGCTCGTATTTATAATTCAATTCAGTCACAGAGCATAGGGAAAATATGGTACAATTTGTGCTCATCAAATACCCCACACTTAGCTTTTTGCACTCCTGGGCAAAAATAAGATAAAGCGAATTAAGAATCTCAGCCACAGTACTCCTGTTCGTATAACACAATTGCTTTCAGTCCTCATTCCCCATTCGGCAATCCTACTGCCCCGTGCCAGCCGCTCATAAAGCATAGTATTGTTTAGATGGAGGTGTCCCGAGGGGCTCTCAAGTTCGGTGTTTATGCTCGCTCACCCAGGGGATTTTAGTATCTCTCTTATCGAACGAGCCCAGAAGATACATAGCCTTGTTGAAGTTCTAAGATTGCTTCCTAGCATTTGAGTTTTCATTCATCAAAGGACTTCTTGGGTGAGGATGGCCAAGTGTTTTAGTTTGGGAAGTGAAGGTGGATGCTATAGCAGATCCAGTAGACAACTCTTTTTGGCTTTAGCCGAATGCTCCTCCTTGAACTTGTAATTCTTGCTATTCTTTTCTTCTAAGAAATTTTCTCTCTCTATCTCTCTCTCTCTCTCTCTCTCTCTTACGTAAATAGTTTTTTCTACAGTTTTTCATGGGAGCATTCTGCCCTAGCATTTCTCTACCTTTTTTTTACGCTCTTACTAGGCCTGTTATAGCACACTCGTGTGGCTCAAAGGGGTAGCAACATAGGGATGATTAAAAATGGGTTGTGTATGGGAATAATAGGTATGACATGAATGCCTTCAACCTACGAACTTCAAACTCAGATGCTAGATAGTTTATCAAAGAACTAAGACAAATCAAGGATCAAACATAAGCGAGCAGACATGCACACAGAATAAAACAATTAGACTCAATTCAATCCTTCCATTGGGGCTTCCTCCCTTTCAACTACCTCATCGCTACTTTACCCCGCATCAGATTAGCTAGCACCGTCAATTTCCCAAGCCTAAAGGTTCAGTTTCCTTAAGCAATCATGCTATACAGACATTCATTCCATTGCTACCAGATTCTGCTCATGCTTTATCATGTAATTTTGAAAAATTTCCAGTTTGTGCAAAAACTATGTGCAAGGTGAATGGAAGCAGTTAGTAGTGGCAGGTTATGTAATCAATCAATCCCCCCACACTTGAACAATGCAATGCCCTCATGGCAGCAGCAGTAATAACCAGTCAGAAACTCGGCGCGCACACAGGGGGCGAAAAAAATGCGCAAGGGCAAGAGAAATACAGTAACCACAGCATTTTTTTCACAAAATAGCCCTAGGGTAAACGCCCAGGGCAGTAGCAGAATGTCTGAAAAATTAACTAAACTGAAACAAAATGAACAAAAGAATAGAAAAAGAAACTACAGGGTAGGCGAAACGGGAGGGGCCAGGGCACTGCTAGCCGTATCCTCTTCAGCGGACGAGTCGTCGACCCCCGTCACGATCGGAATTCTTGAATGCGACTGGGATAGGCAGATGGCAGTCGACGCACTCCAACGATGAGCGGCAGAAAATGCTTACGGGCTGCTGTGGATGGTCTTCAACTCCGTACGCAGTAGGTGAAGACGTTTTCAGAACCTGTTCGTGGAGTTGGTGTCGGTCTCCGGGCGCCAATAGAGGGGAGCATTGGCGATCATGTAGGCCTTATCGTAAACTATGGCAGGGCCTATGGAACCTGAAGAGTCAGAGGAATAGGAAGAGGACAAAGAGGTGGGTGTGGGCACGGCAGGTCCTTATGCTGGTGGTGGGTTAGCCTGTTGGTGTGTACGGGCCATTAGGGGTGCTTGGTGAAGCCTCGTCGTTTTCAGGACTCTCGGCATAGTGGTCAAATATGGGCGGAGATGGAGGAGGATGGCAGAGGTTATGTGAGAAGACGCGGGAGGATTAGATGAAGAGAAGATATAGAGCAAAGCCAGAATTTTGAATATGAAGCGTTACGTCTCCTACTACAGTGAGTTAAGCAAGTTGATCGTAGTGGGACCACCAAAGTGGCCCATGAGGCTAAATGCACATACAGAGTGTTTATTTGTGAGGAGCGTACCTGACCAATGGTCAGCTTTTGCCGTAGTGCTGTGCTGGGGCCTATAGGCCTCGTCCTGTGCCATAGCAAGATCCCTGCTGGACCTGCCCCGTGATATTGAGATGCTAATGAACCATGAACTTGGGCTGCCTCCCAGTAGTGCTTGCTTTAAAGTCTTCAGCCGAACTTAGTGCTTGTGACTTAGGGTGATCTGAGATCAATAGTTGTCTTGTCTATCTCAACTGGATTCGCCCAATAATGCTTAATTCACTGACCGTTGGCTCAAAATATGTTTCCGATTATTGGATTTTTGAGGTCAACCACGCCATGCGATGTTAAGGCATTGATTACAAAGGGTCCTACCCATCTGGATTTCAGCTTTCCAGGGAATAGTTTCAGACGAGAGTTGTACAACAGTATTTCTTGGCCAACTTCAAAAGTGCGTGGGATTAGTCGCTTGTCATACCATTGCTTAACTTTTTCCTTGTAAAGTTTTGCGTACTCATATGCGTGCAATTGGAATTTGTCCAGTTCATGCATTTGTAAAAGCCGTTTGTCACCCGCTGTGGTGGGGTCCATGTTCAGCTGTGCTATTGCCCAATAGGCCTTATGTTCCAATTCAACTAGAAGATGACAAGCTTTCTTGAACACAAGCTGATATGGGGAGACCCCTAATAGAGTTTTATATGTGGTACGATATGCCTATAAGAAGTCATCGAGCTTATCGGACCAGTCCTTACGGTTTTGGTGAACCACCTTTTCCAGGATACATTTGACCTTTCTGTTTGAGACCTCTGCTTGACCATTTGAATGAGGATGATATGCTGTAGTGATCCGATGATTAACTCCATATTTGGCAAGCAGTGCTGCAATCTGGCGACTGCAGAAATGAGAGCCTTCATCACTGATTATGGCCCGAGGGGTACCAAATTTCGTGAATATTTATTTCTTTAAAAACCTGCTTACTGCTCTGGAGTCATTTGTTGGCAGAGCAGCTGCTTCGACCCATTTTGAAACATAGTCAATGGCGACTAATATGTACTGATCACCCCTTGACGGAGGGAAAGGACCCATAAAGTCGATCCCCCAGATGTCAAACACTTCTACCTCCAGAATAGGGGTTAGAGGCATTTCATGCCTACGAGATATGTTCCCAGTCCTTTAGCAGTTGTCGCATTTGGAAACAAATTGATGGGCGTCTTTAAAAAGAGTGGGCCAATAAAATCTAGATTGGAGTACCTTAGCTACTGTACGTACTCCTCCATAATGCCCCCCGTAGGGGGAGGAATGACAGTGTCTCAGAATATTATCTGCTTCATCTTCTGGTATACAGCGTCGAAGCATCTGGTCCGGGCATTGCTTGAACAGGTAAGGCTCGTCCCAAAAAAACTTCCTGCTATCATATAAAAACTTTTTCTTTTGGTGATATGTCAAGTATGTGGGGACATCTCCTATGACTAAAAAGTTCACGATGTCTGCATACCACGGGGTGTGGATGCATGTAATGGCGTAGAGCTGCTCATCTGGAAAGAATTCCTGGATCGGGATGCTCGGCCTACCTGAGGTATGTCATTCTAGTCGTGAGAGATGGTCTGCCACTTGGTTTTCTGTCCCCTTTTTGTCACGAACTTCCACGTTAAACTCTTGCAGCAGTAGGACCCATATGATTAGTCGTGGTTTTGCATCCTTTTTTGCTACCAGGTATTTTATGGCTGAGTGGTCCGTGAAGACTATTACCTTAGTGCCAACTAAGTGGGATCAGAATTTTTCAAATGCAAACACCACCACCAACAACTCTTTTTCGGTGGTGGTGTAATTCATCTGGGCACTGGATAGAGTCTTGCTTGCATAGTGAATGGAGTGGAATATTTTATCGTGTCTTTAACCCAGTACTGCTCCAACTGCTGAGTCGCTGGCGTCACACATGAGCTCAAAGGCTAGGTTCCATTCAGGGGCTGATATGATTGGGGCAGTAGTAAGCTTCTTTTTGAGGGTCAGGAACACCTCCAAGCAAGCTTCATCGAAATTAAATGGAGCATTAAGTTTGAGCAGTGCACATAACGGCTTGGTGATCTTGGAGAAGTCTTTAATGAAGCGTCAGTAAAAACCAGCATGTCCCAGAAAGCTCCTGATTCCTTTTACTGTGGTGGGCGGCGGTAGCTGTTCAATAACGGCTATTTTCGCACGATCGACTTCAATTCCCCTTTTTGAAATTCTGTGCCCCAGTACTACTCCCTCTATTGCCATAAAGTGGCATTTCTCCCAATTGAGCACCAAATTTGTTTCCTCACAGCGCTGAAGAACTGATTCAAGGTTTTGCAGGCAGTCGTCATATGATTTTCCAAACACTGAAAAGTCATGCATGAAAATTTCTATGGATTTTTCTACCATATCCGAGAATATTGCCATCATACAGCGTTGAAATTTGGCTGGTGCATTACATAGTCCGAAGGGCATTCTCCTGAATGCAAAAGTACCATATGGGCAGGTAAAAGTGGTTTTATGCTGGTCTTGGGGTACTACAGCAATCTGATTGTACTCGGAATACCCATCCAAGAAACAGTAGTACTCCTTGCTTGCCAATCGATCCAACATTTGGTCAATAAATGGTAATGGAAATGGTCCTTGAGGGTGGCCTTGTTAAGTTTTTGGTAATCCATACATATTCTCCACTCCATGACTGTGCGTGTGGGGATTAGTTCATTCTTATCATTTTCCACTAAAGTAATCCCTCCTTTCTTGGGTACGCATTGTACGGGACTGACCCACTTACTGTCAGAGATAGGGTAGATAATCCCTGCATCTAACCATTTGATAATCTCCTTTCGCACCACTTCCTTCATGATGGGGTTTAACCTTCGTTGTTGCTCAACTGAGTGCCTACATCCTTCCTATAGGCGTATTTTTTGCATGCATAGGGATGGACTAATCCCTTTTATGTCAGCTATTGTCCACCCAAAAGCTTTTTTGAATTTGTTGAGTACTGCCAGGAGCTTGGTTTCCTGATCACTGGTGAGATATGCAGAAACAATGACTGTCAGAGTTTGATTTTCTCCAAGATAAGCGTATTTCAAGTTGTCAGGCAGTGGCTTGAGATCTAAAATTGGTGGCACCTCTATGGATGGTTTGACCGGGTACTTTCGTTGTTGGTCAATTTCTAATGATTCAAACATTGCGCTGTTTGCCAGGTTGCGGTGGATATGATCCTTACCATTTAGCATTGCTGCCTGACTGGGAACTTCCTCTCCTATTGCTAGTTCTAATTCTCCGGGCACCCTGCCATACGATTCCTGGAAGGCCTCCTGTATAACTTCGTCCACTGTGTCCAACGCAGAGCATGTTGCTGTATCGTCTGTGTGTTGCATTGCTTTGCATAGGTTGAAGTTCACTTCCTTGCCACTTATTTTTAGTGTAAGTTCCCCTTCATGTACATCCATTAGTGCTTGTCCTGGAGCTAAGAATGGTCGGCCCAGAATGATTGGCACTTCTTGGCCATCATCTTGATCAAGTATAATGAAATCCATGGGGAGCATCAATGTCCTTACTTGCACCAGGACGTTGTGGCTCTCACTTGCTGGGCAGATTATAGTTATGTCCGTTAATTGAAAGCTTGCTGTAGAGGGTTGCTCATTACTGGTGGTCAGTTGTTGAGACACTAGTCTTGGCATTATATTTACTTGAGATCGTGGATCACAAATTGCCCTTATGGTGATGTGATGGTCTATTATGCATGGAATTTCAAAGGGTTAGCATCTTGCCGTTTAAGTGGTCTTCCTGGTTGGCAGGAGTTACTTGAAATCCAGGTCAAAGGGATCATCTCAAGTCCCAACAATTTTTCCCTTGGGGATAGGATGTCCTTGAGGAACTTCACATAGGTGGGCATTTTTTTCATAGTTGTTGCCGGTGCCATGTGAATGTGGGAGCGTAGCAGAAGCTCTAAAAACTTTTGAAATTGCTAACTGAAGACTTGGCTGGTGTCTACGTTATGTGCATTCAATTCAGTAGTATCAATCCTCAGTGACTCTGGTATGTGTTTAATTATTATTACTGCGGGCAAACGTGCCGCAGCATTGTTCACTAAACTACCTTGCTGTAGCGTTACCTCCTGCGTGTTACTCTCGGTAAATGCATCTGTTCTGCCTTGGGGTAAAGGTCCTGAGCACTCCTCAGTGAGAGCTGAGATTTGATTTTCTAATTTTTGCAGAGTAAGCTACTGACTTAGAATTTTTGAGTTATTTCTTGCTATGTGGTCCTTCAAAATGTCAGCTAGACGGCTTCTTGGGTCTGAGGATTTTTGGTAGTGGTTGTAGGTTAATGGAGCTTGGAAATTGGTTTGGACCATGGGACTGATTAATCCTTCGATGGCGTTAGTCAAAGCTGACACCTGAGTTGTAAGAGTAATTAATGCATCCGTCGTGCTGATACTGGCGATTTCTCTATGTGTGATCCTGTTGTTATCAGCCCACTGATGACCTTGCACTGTTATAGTCTCCAACAATTGGCATGCCTTGTCATGTGGCTGCATGAGAATAGATCCATTCACGCAAGCGTCCACAAATGATCGTGTGTCGCTGTTCAATCCACAGTAGAAGGTTTCCAATTGAGCCCATTATTGCAGTCCATTTTGTGGGCATCTGCTAAGCAGATTCTTGAATCGATCCCAACCCTCATGGGCTCCCTCTTCAGGATTTTGCTTGAAGCTGGCTATATCTTTCCTTAATTGCGCATTCTTTGTTGGTGGGAAAAAGTGAAGCAGGAATCCTCGCCCGAGATCCTCCCAGGAGGTGACTGAATTGGTCAATAAGTTATTGAGCCACTTTCGAGCTTTGTCCCATAAAGAGAATGGGAACAACTTAATGCGAATGGCATCGGGCGTAACTCCTGGGATAATGAATGAATCACAGATGTCCATGAAAGTCTTGAGGTAAAGGTGCGGATCTTCGGATGGAAGGCCTCCAAATTGCCCAGATGCGTTCAACATTGAATCATGACACCTTTGATTTCAAAGTCTCCAGCATTGATTGTAGGTGGTTCGACGGCTGAATTGAGCTTGTTAAGATCTAGAATTCCGAATTCCATGATGGGCTTGTTAGCATCAGGGTTTGGAGGTGGAGGGACCTGGTTGTCCCTGTTTAGGACTATACGCTCTTGTTGATCCTGCTCACGGTTGACATGTATTTCCGCCATACTTGCTGAGTCAATAGTTTGGCTTCTTCGCTTCTGCCTCCTGCGCCTTTGCTTGTAAGTTCGTTCGATTTCTGGATCATAAGGCTCTAGGTTGGCGGTGGGTGACTTGCGCATGCACTACAGAATGTACCTGTCAATCAAGAACAGAGGAGTGAGCTCTTATTAAATAATTCACAACTATTGAGCAGAAAAGGGCGTCGTCACTAAAGGTATCAGTAGTCCCCGGCAATGGCGCCAAAAACTTGTTGGTTGAATTCCCTTATGGCAAGTGAACCAGTCAAACAAGTAATAAAGTGAAAGTAGAGTATCGTCCCACAGAGACTGAGATACCAAGGAGTGCCGCTCAATCGCTGCTATAGTTGCGTGAAGAGAAAGTAAAATGCTTGGGTTGAGAGGTTTATGATGGTTATGCTAATAGCAAAAGTAAACAAAGTAAATTAACTTGAGAAGATATCAGTAAGAAGTTAGGCTGAACTCGGAATCATCCTTAAGTGCTTCAATCCCCCAGTTGCGCTACCCATTGCTATAGCATCTATACTGCATAGCTTCCGCAATGCTACAACATAGCTACTATCTACAAAGCTATTTGGTTAACCCACCACTATAATCTATTGAAGCTTCCACGTCCGATACATATGATACTAACTATACTCCTTCCATATTCCTATGACAATTTTCTAGTTAGACCTGCGTTATGCTCAGGGTGTTATGGTTATGAGAGGGAGACCCATTCCTGAAGCCTACAATAATAGGTCAAGCCATGCATGGACTGTCTAGCAAACACTATTTCTCAGAGGTCTAACCTCAGCTCCTTGCCAGTAAGCCGAGACCACAAATCTAGCCCTTAACTTCCGTTAATCGACTAGTAATTAATACACCGATACACAAACCAAACTTATTAAATTAAGAACTTGCAACTGGGTTTATTTAACAACTCAAGGATTCATCCTCGTTCAGCCATATGAAAATCAATTCAAGCCTAACCTCTTACTGATATCTTCTCAAGTTATTTTACGTTGTTTTATTTTTCTATTAGCATAGTCATTAAAACCTCTCAACCCAATTATTTTAATTTCAGTTTGCGCAACTATAGTAGCAATCGAGCGTCACTCCTTGGTATCTCAGTCTCTGTGGGACGATACTCTACTTTCACTTTATTACTTGTTCGACTGGTTCGCTTGCCATAAGGGAATTTGACCAACACTACCTCTTTCTAGACTTGTGACCGAGATACATTTAAAGGAGTGTATGTCTCATATTTTCCTTCCTACTTTCCACCTCGGGACTTGTTGTCCGTATTCCATCCGCAGAAGTCTTGTTTGTGGCCCACATGCTGTTCGTTTCCCTTCGAGGGTAGGCTCCTCCTTTCTTTCATCATATTACTAGCAATTTCCATCTGTTCTTGCTCCAAGTATTTCTTCAACCCAGTTTGATAGTCCAACAAGGTCATGACAGGACTCTTAACGAGTGATTTCGCCAACCAGGATGAAACATCCAGGCTAGCTATAACCAAATGGAGGTGCACATTTTCTGGCAACCCAAGTACTTGTAAAGTCGCATCTTTGAAGCAATCCAGATATTTCTTGAGCGTTTCCCCTAGTAGTTGCCTAACCTTGCTGAGAGTGTGTTGGATATGATTAGTTTTGATGATGTCTTATGTAGATGTCATTCATAAGAACAAAAAGGTTGCATACTACATTTATCTTCTAATTTGACTAATTCTTATATTTAATGTAGATGCAAAGTTTAAATAATGAAGAATGATCAAGAATGGAGATTGAAGAGAGAAGAACTTGTTAAATATTATGGGAATATCAATATCGAAGTCTCTATGATCAAATAGAAGTTGGAACGGCTCAATTCGGAGCTAAAATAAGCAAGTTCAAGCTTCCGGATGAATAGAGTCATTTTCGCATGAACATTGTCATGCTCGAGCATGAAAAACATCCTTACTCGAGCATGAAAAATAGTTTGCTCGAGCAGAAGCAAATCTGGTGCTCGAGCAATAACGTTTTTCAGTTACTCTGTTCAGCTCTATTTTAGGTGACCTTTGGTAATTCGATGATATCTCCCAAACTAGAGATCGGATTGAAGTGGAACCAATTTTATATGACACTAGACTCCTAATGCGTCATTTTGATATAAAATTCAAGCCCAAAGGAGTTCTGATGAGAGAGCTATGATTTTTGGATGTTGCAACAAAAATCAACATTAAAATCCAGACCTAGCTTCTGTATTTTGAGCATATCTCCCAAACAACAAGTTCAAATGAGCTAAAACTAGTGCCATTTGAAACTAGACTCAAATACCTTTTCAAAAACATCAAGATAACAAAAAACAAAGATCAATTGTAGGAGATATGATGTTTTGAAGTTAAAAGTCAGTTCAGGATGCTGCAAAAAAACCCTAATCAAGAACAACCTCCATTCATCTGATGATAACGGACGAACCACAATGAGTTTGGAGCTGATTCTTCTTGCATTGGAAAGAAGACTCAATGAGCTATATGGGGATATGGTTTGCCAAATTTGGAGTTATATCAAGGAGGCTACACTCACTGGAAATTGACCCTTGTGTTGATGATATGCTTGCATTCTGAAAGGCAGAGAACAATTCATGTTGAAATGAATTATTGCCTCGAATTCATAGCCTCGAGTCAAGAAGAAGTAGAGAGCAAATTGACCCTTGTGTTGATGATATGCGTTGTGCCTCGAGTCAGATGAAGGCAAAAAGCTTGCTCGAGCAAAGCATGAGGAATGCTCGAGCAACATCGGGTTTTAAGCAAAAATCCCCAAGTTAAATAGCCTTGCTCGAGCAGGGTAGTTGGCTTGCCCGAGCATCATGAGGATAAAGGCATAATGCACAAATTGAAGTCTTGCTCAAGCATGGAATTTGGCATGCTCAAGCACCATCGTTCTAAACAAAGAAATGCATGATGAGGAGTCATGCTCAAGCAGAGGAATGTAACATGCTCGAGCATCAGCGTGACAAGCAACATATTCACAAGATTGAAGAGTCATTCTCGAGCAGAAACGGAGGCTTGCTCGAGCACCATGCTCGAGCAGAGGTAAATGCTTGCTCGAGTAGCATCGATTAACTTGATCTTCTCGCCTCTGTCTGGCCCTTACCCGAGTATGCCCTTATAGCTTGCTCGAGCATGGAGTTTTTCTTGCTTGAGCAACAGCGATAAAAATCATTCTTCAAAAGCCTCCAGAGATGCTTGCCCGAGCATCGACGATAATGATTGATTTTCAGAAGAACCTTGCCCGAGCAAGCTTGGTTTCATGCTCGAGCACTAATCTCGTTCTTTCAAAATACTCTTTCTCATAGTATGCCCGAGCACACTACTTATTCATGCTCGAGCATGATCACATCTGTTTTCAAATCTCCATCTTTGAAAAGAATGAATCATCGTGCTTAAACTTATTTCTACATATCACTACTCATTACTACATCTAATTGCTTTTAATCAGTTTGCTAATGAGTTTCAGATACACTTATCATGGATTAACCACAAATCTGTGTAAAGCAAATTTTGTGTCAGAAGCATTAAATGTGGTTGCCAAAACCGGTTATAATCTTCGTAACCAACTCTCTAATCAATATAAAGCATTTACTAATATTCCGCTTGTGCATTAAATGCTATCTCTCAATGGTCAATACAAAAGGAATGAAGAATGTTGCTAAGACCAAGAATCATTGACGGCGATTATACAAATGCTTCAACGCTAACGGTCATTTTAAAGAAGACTCAACGACTACATTCAAGCTTCATCAACAGCTATTAATACAACGCTCAGGACGGAGCATTAACAAAGTCAATGTTAACTATTTTATGATTAAAGTTGGATTAGAGCTCAACGGGCAAAAAGCAACAAAAGCTTCAATGGCTACTTCCAACTGATCTCTAACGGTCGAATGCTCACAATGGTCGAAACACAATAACTTATAAATTGTGAAGTCTTCAAACCGGAAGGAGTGACGATTGATGAATGAATCGACGAAGCCAATGAAATGATTTTACTACTTCATCGTTGATAATTCATACACTCTGTTTCTCAATGTTTATATAGTTTACACTAGAGAATGAAATGATTTGTATTGTACTTCAGTGTTTATTCATCTTCTCTTTTGGAGAGAACATTTCTGATTATTAAATCATTGTAAGAATCTCAAGTTGTGGGACTTGGAGATTGGGTTATCGATTTACAACTTGTAAGGGGGAGTGTATCCTAGTGAGAGGATAACTTCGAGTACGAAGTATGTAACTGATTGAAAGGTGTATCTCGGTGAGAGATTTGGCTTCACAAGTGCTTGGGTGAACTTGTGTGTTTGTATAGGCTTCTCTTGTGCCCAGTTAAACAAGAGAATAGTGGATTGAAAATCTCAAATGGAGTTTGGGAACTGGATGTAGGTTAAGGATTGGGTCGAACCAGTATAAATCATAGTTTGTATATTCTCTTCCCTTATCTCTTATATTTCCAGTATATGCTTATTTGAATATCTAACTGTTGATTTAAAAGACGTGAAAAGATTTTGAAAGTTTCAAGTTTTTAATCATCACCCAATTCACCACCCTTGGGTTTAGTCGGTTCTTCAGAGTGAACTCAGACTTCGGCTGTTTTTTACTTGTCACAAAGTTCAACAAAAACTTATGCCCCAGGTTATTAATATCCTAGATTGAATTTGGAGGCAAAGTGTGAAACCAAGTCTGTGTCGCTCTTCGCAATGTCCCTGCAAATAGCCGAGGTATGATATGTCATTTAAATCCTTTAACCATTACCTCCAATTCAAATGTGTTAAGGTGGACTCGCGGACCCTAGCTTCCGTCATACCTTGGCAAGTCTCTTGAATCAAAATGTTTGGGGTGCAGAGCATTCATGATCTTGTCAGAGAAAGGACTTCTGTTATCCTCTCTGCCATACCTCCTTTGATATACTCCAAGCACATTTTGTGATAGAGGTACCGTATCTATAGCTTGCTTATCCTTCGCGCGTGTAAGGTCTGGAATCCGAACCTGATCTTGCCTGACCATGTCTCGTTCTGCATTTTTAACCTGGCTGGGGCCACTTGCATTTTGGTCAACATCTTGGACGGGGTTCTCAAGCTGCCTAAGGCATTCCTCCAGGAATTGTATTCTCCGAGTATCTTCTTAAGGGAATCTGGACAAAGAAATAGCAAGGTAAAGTAGTCATGCTCGAGAAAGGAAAGAAAGCATGCTCGAGCAGACATAAAGGGCTTGCTCGAGTAGAGTCGAACAACTTGTCTTCTTGTCTCTGAATGGCCCTTGCCTGAGCAAGCTTTGGTGGTTTGCTCAAGCATTGGTGATGGGCTTGCTTGGGCATGGGATTTTGCTTGCTCGACGAACGATGATAAACTTTATTTTTCAAAAGTCTTCAAAGACGCTTACCCAAGCATGCCTCTGTGCTTTGCTTGAGCATTGACAAAAGTGGTAAATCTTCAGAGTACCTTGCCCGAGTAGAATTTGTCTCTTGCTCGAGCAATGGGTGACTTGCTCTTTAAAAATTGCTCTTTCACATCTTATGCCCGAGCACATTCCTTGTCCATGCTCGAGCAAAGTCACCCCTGTTTTGAAATCCTTGACTTTTTAATTCTTAAATCATTCTATGTGATTTAATTTCTTCATACTACTACTCATTACCGTTTCTAATTACGTTTAATGAGTTTGCTCATAAGTTTTAGATGCTTTTGTCATGGATTAACCAAAAATTTACATAAAGTAAATTATGTGTCAGAAGCATTAAATGCAGTTGCCAAAACCGGTGATAATCTCGGCAACCAATACTCTAATCAATGTAAAGCTTCCACTGTTATTCCGCTTGCGCATTAAGTGCTATTTCACAATGAGCAAAACAAAAGGAATGAAGAGAATGTCGGCACTGTAAATCCATCTGGAATATTCAAATGGTGAAAATCTTAATAGAAGCTTCATCTCTATAATGGATACATTCAATACTCTCAACGGCTATTCTTCAAACTTCATCAACAACCATTAATTTATAACACCTATAAATAGCCGAAGCATTGAATTCACCAACTATCGAAATGTTGTGCATTCAATTTGAACTTATTGCAATTTGTTGTTTCAACTGTTCTATTAATATCTTTGGATAAATTGCACTTCAGTGATTAATATTTATCTACTCATGAGGAGTTATTTAAACACTTATTTCCTTTTCGGTTTATATCTTAAGGTTGTGGAACCTTAAGAGTGGGTGTCTGATTATAGCTTGTAAGGGGGAGTGAGTCCTAGTGAGAGGATCATCCGAGTATAGTGTAATTGTCTTTGAAAGATAGTGAAATCCCAGGTGTTCTGGGGACTGATCGTAGCTCAAAGTTTTTGGACCGAACTAGTATAAATTGCCTCGTGTCTATTTTACTTTTCTATTTTGTTTCTCTACTTTTGTTTTACTCTATCTCGTGTGAATCTGTGAGTATCCTACAAAAAGGATTTGAGATCACCTATTCACCCCCCTCTAGGTGATATTCCATCTTCAAAACGTACCTGATAAACAAAAAATAAAAGCACAAATTCAATATTTAATAATAAATTGATTAAAGAAATCATTCTCTTCTTTAAACATTATTGACAAATAAAAAGATTCATTTATGATGTTCATAATAAATGACCCTTTTTATATCCACACGATATATATATTCTGGAAAAAATACGATATAGAAATAAATTGAGCTTTTTTTGGGCCCGTAATATATAGATTTTGTTTAATTCTTAAGATTCCATGAAATAATTAAAAGAGTAAAATATTTTAACCACCCCTTCTGTTTTGCCTTAATTACATGGACCTCCCCTCTGTTTTGAAAACATACACTTTAATCCAAATAATTAGCACCGTTAAAGAATATTCTAAAAAGATTCTTTAAGTATATTTTTAAATTAAAAACCATATTAAAATAAATGTTGTTTACTAATTTACCCCTCATTATCTCAATTCCCCAATTTATCTTTTTAATATTAATGTTCATTAATGATCTATTTAATATTTTAATAAATTTAATTTAGAATAATTTTAGTAATCTATTTATGTGGTAAATATTAATAACTTGTTCAAAATTTGAGTAATTATTTTTAAGATTTTATGTTTAATGAAATATTCTTAAAAATTTTAAATTATAAGATATTAATATGTGAATATTATAATAATATCATTTTATAATTATATAACTTAATTGAATATATGCATGTATTATTGCAAAACATCGTCATGCGTATTTAAAAATTACATGATAAGTTTAATAAATAAAAGATATTAAACATTTAATTTTATCAAAAAATTTAAATTTATAATGATAAAATTAATTAACTTTATAATATGATAAATTTAAAAGTATGACAAAAATATAAAAATATGTACTATTTTTTTTTTAAAAAAAAAAACTTTGAATAAAGATATATGATTGAATGATTTTTTTTCCCCAAAGATTACATGACAAGTAGTAATATTTATTTTAAGGAGAGAGCCATTTTGGTCAAAATAATGTGTCAATATTGTGATTTAACAGTCAATTAATAGTTAGATGGATGGAAGTTGAATTTCGAAACCAGAAGGGAAGTTTATGCAATATATATTTTGATTTAGATGAAAGTTCATATAGGTTTTCAAAATAGAAGGGATGTCTCTGTAATTTAGAATAAATAGAAGGGAGGTTGATGTATTTTACTTTAAATAAAAAGGATTGTATACTTAAGGAGGCAAAAAGTAATATAAAAACCCTATTGCTATATTATAAAAAGGATTAAGTGGCAAATTTGTCCCACAAGTATACACGTAGGAGCAATTTTGTCTTTGAAGGTTTTTTGGCTCAATGTAGCCCCGAGAGTTTAAAAACGTAAGTAATTTTACCCTTTTTCATTAAAAAACTATCATTGCAACCTTTAAAAAAATGACATTAACCGTTAACTTTTAAGTGTAAAATGATAAGATTATTACATTTTTAAATTATGAGTAAAAAAAAAAAAAGTGTGTCCTTCCACACAGATTTACTACATAGCCCTTAAACCCAGGAAAATGTTCCGGAGAATTTCGGCTCCGCGCGTCATTTCTAGCTATTTATTATTCCAGTGCATGCTCACTGTCTTCCTCTCCCACAGTTTCCGTCTCCCCACTCTCTTTCTCTGTGAAAGTAGGTTCCAGAGAAGATATCTCAGTGAATCCCAAGAAGCTGCATTTGCGGCCATTTTGCGCGATTCAAGAATCATTTTACGGAAGTCTCCAAAATCAATTTCTTGCTATCAGACTTATCTCCCTTGATCTGCTGCAATGGATTCTCGGGAGCCACCTCAGGCTTCGCCACCGTCACGCATTGATTCTCCGAAGAAGAGAGGCCGGCCCAGGAAGTATTCGCCGGATTTTGCTCCTACGCCTTTGTCTTCTGATGCCCCCGCTGATTTGAGCCCCACGTCAGATGAACCACCAGCTAAAAAGAGCAGGGGAAGGCCGGCGGGCTCTGGGAAGACCTTTTTCTTTTCTCTTGGTATGTGTTATACATTATATGAGCGTTTGTTTCTTGCATCGTTCTTTTACATTCTTTTTGTGAATCAGATTGAAAATTTTACCTGTTCTGACCATACCAGGAGTTGGCGGGACATACCTTACTCCACATGTAATCTTGGTGAATACTGGGGAGGTATGCTAACAGAGTAGTTATGTTTACAATCTTTTATTTGCCATTGCTCTTGCAAGAATCGCTATCTTTACAATCTTTTATCTGCCAGTATTACTGCCAAAATCAGTTGCATACATTTGTTGGTATACTTGCCAAATTTTCAGCATCCTCATAACTAAAAGATACGGTAATTAGGGTCTGAAAGGGACCAAATTTAACGAATTGAGATGAGTTGGGGCCAAAGTTTGATAATCGGATAGAGTGGTCCTGAACTCATGATGTCAAATTGGGAAAAATATCGCCATATTTTTTTTTTTTTTTTTGTTTAAATTGTCAGGGAATATAAAGTGCAGACTTTCAGAATTAAAAAATATTGGAATTTATATGGATTAATCTTACTTTAAATAAGTATGATTGGAATTTTTTTGACTGTGACATGCAATTTGAACCTTTTTATTCTTTTAAATTTTTGTGACAGAAGAAACATTTTCAATATTTTTGTCCCAACTAGGCATTCAATGTTATTAAAAGATTATTGTTGTTTCCAACTTGAAATTGTTGGATTAGAAAAGATTGCTTTATGCATGTAAGAGGGATTTTTATGGACATTCTAATGTTTTTGTATCCTAGCCAACAGTTCTAAGCTATCCATATTTTTTTACTTCAAATTTCTAAGTTAGTATTATCATCAATCAATTTTGGGCCAGCTCAATTTATTGGTCAATATTATTATTGAAGACATGCATATGTTTGCTATGCTTTCTGGTTTGAGCATTTTACATTTTAGATTAATCGATAAATGTTCTCTTCTGTCATGTATTTGGATACACATTCCAATTCCATCTTATGATATGTCTTTTTCCACTGTGAAAGTGACTGATAATAGAATTAACATACTGGTGCTCTTTATTTGAATCCGTCCCTTTTAAATGGTGAGGATGTGGTCATACATAAAAAAGAAAACAAGATCTAAGATTGGTTTCCTGTAACCAATTACATTTGGGTATTTATCATGTGTCTGTATGTGGATCAAACATACTATTCTAATGCCCGTATTTTAAATTTCTACTGGGAGGCTCCACTTGGGGTTGCTCTCATCAGTCATCACAAGTCTCCTCATTGTTATGCTGCCGTTTCTTTGTAGGACATTGCAGCAAAGATTACATCCTTTTGTGAAGAAGGGCCACGTCAGTTTTGTATTCTTTCTGCTCATGGTGAAGTCAGCAGCGCCACCCTTCGACCTTCAACTAGTGATGTTATAGTTTACTGCGAGGTATATCTTATATTCTTGCAGTATGAATTAAGTATTTTATTACTGTTACAATAAGGCTTGCTATTGCCAGGCCGATGTAAAAATGTCATGTGATGTAAGAAAATAATGTAACGCAATGTGAATTTAATGATAATACACATTCCTCAAAGAATGGAACATGAAATTGCAGGCATACGTTATATTTTCATCAATGATTATTATTATTTTGTTTGATTCATTTAAAGTAGAAATATGTTTCTTGAGTTCTAAAGTGGATATCAATATATCATTAAAATTATGTTGAGTCTTTACGATTTTTGGTGATAAAAAAACTATTTACTTTCTGAAATGTTAGGTGGAAAGAGATTTTATTTCCATCTTTATATGTTTAATTGTTTCTTAATTCCTCTATTAAATGCTGTTTTCTGTGGTGTGGTAGAAATGTTGCAGCATACATTTTTAAATGCCTTCATGGAAACATTTCTGGGGAAACAAGAAAAAGTTTATTTGCTGATGGTATTATTGCCTTGGGTTTTGGGAATCCAAATCAACCATCTGAAGGAATTACATATATATATATATATATTATAAAAATGGTTTGATTAAAAAATGATAAGAATGAGACCTGTTCTAGTCTACTTTTTATTAAATCACACTGTCCTTCTTGGGGCAATAAATCTAAATATAATCAATTGCGATAATTAGCTGGTTAGTTACGGTGAAGTACTAATAGCAACAACAGGAATTTGAGAAGAAGAGTTTTGTGTTGGTAAAAGTGGTGTTTTTATAAAAGAATCCATGGAACAGGGTGAACTAAGTTTTGTTGTTGAGTCAGGAGAGAAAGTCAAATTGTTTTGGTGACTGTTTTTTTTCGCCTGGAATAGTGTCAAAGACTAGTGGTCTTGGATTGGAAGTGGGCAAATAGCATGAGCACAATTTTGTCAGTCTCATGTTCGGAACAATTCATCTTCTCGTTTTTGAATTGTGTGTAGAGTGCATTGCAACTATATGTAGAAGCTCCCTAATTTCATTCCTGTTAGGTGTTGGCCTTCCTGGAGTCTAAATAGAAAGAAAAAAGAAAGTCAACTGGGGATTACAAAACAATTTATTGTATTGCACTGATTTCATTCTTATTCATGCTCGCCCTGGTTAAACATTTCTTTTCCCATACAAGTATTCAGATTTTGTAGTTTCCTTATTTGTTAACAATGTCATGTGATGTATGAAATCTCCATTTCATTTTCATTTCTTTCATTCTGATTCCCATATTTTTCCTCACTTTCTCAACTGGCATGGGAATGTAGTTTAATAATGGGGATCAAATTCTACAATCACATTAGTAGTGTTTTCTTGGAGATGGGGCCATGCTGACCTAGTTTATCATTCTCTTGAAGTTGGCATTATATTAAATATTGCTTACAATGAGTTGAGATGCTGAATGTCTATTTTTGAGATTGGGGGTTATAATATTTGAAGTCATTTATAGTCACTTTTGTGCCTCTTTTCTTCATTTGATGTCATTTCACTTTACAGGGTCGATTTCAGATTATATCTTTATCAGGTTCTTTCAATCCATCTGAAGAGGGTGGTTGTGGAACAGGTGGTATGTCTATGAGAGTTGCTCTTGGGGGGACTGATGGAAAAATGCTGGGTGGTAGTGTTTCTGGAAAGCTTGTTGCAGCATCAAAAACACAGGTAAATACTTGTTGGCATTCATTCACCTTCTTCATTGGCCCCTCTTTTTGTGTCTAATGCTTTTGTATTTCTGTGACTGGTTTCATAATTATGAACAGGTCATTTTGAGTAGTTTTATTGTGGAGGAGAAGAAAAAGTCGAGCCCAAAGGAGAAATCAGGGCCCTCCCCAGCAGAAACGCCCTCAGGAACTCAAGTGGTGAAGCTTCATCTCTGATTCCAAGTGCTACATCTTCAAGTAATCTGATGAAAAGGACGATACCTCTTCTGGATCTGGGCATGGGACTGGATTTTGGGTCCGATTCGTAATATGCAATGGAATCAAATATGGCGTCCGCAGCGATGAAGGCCTTGTTTGATTGTATGTTTAGAATTTTTGGTATTTGTTTCGAATTAACAGTACAGAAGTAATTCATCCCAAAAAAAAAAAAAAAAAAAATAAACCAGTATAGAAGTAATTAGGTAATGATAATTGGAGTAGTAGGTGGATCAACTATTATGAATACGATTCAACATTTCTTTCTTCTACCACGTTGCATGCCTCTCCTACAGCTCACACGCCTAATCCGTTTAAGTCTTTGCACGCGTTTTAATTAATTTTCTTTAATTTATCTATACTTATCTATATATCCCACATGCTATACATTTTTTTTAATTTTAAATAATTCTGAAATTCATTACTTTCTAAGTTTCCTACAACGTTTGATATGCCTAATATCTGAAAGGTGAAGAATGATGAGGATATTAAAAGACTCCTCAAAGTTTAGCTGAGTATGATACGCAAGAATGAGATTAATAAGGTCTCTTCTGATTTTGAAACAAAAGAAAACAAATATCAATACTAGATCATTTAATATTATTTTAGCAATATTTAATAGCCCTCAAAATGGATAAAACAACGCCTAGTTCTTTTTTTTTTTTTTTTATATATACGCGGGATATATCCTGATACTTTATCAGTGAAATGATGCCATATTTTTTTGGTCGAAAGTGAAATGATGCTATTCGGTTCAATAATTTTGTAGTGATAGGAAACTAATTAATATAATTAATGATAAGTACAAATGGAAAAAAATTATTAGATATTCAGACAATAGTTGTCCGAATCTTATAAAAGACTAAAAATTTAAATGTTGGGCTTTTATTTTATTTTTATTTTTAAAAAAAAAAAAAAACAAGAGGGAGTATAATCAAAAGTGATGAAACGACGAAAGTGCCCCTGTGGGATATTTTTGACAGGGAATGGTGGCAGCAAAGACGAGGGAGCGACAAAGAACATGATGATGATGATAATGAAAGTGTGATGTTTTATTTTTGTCTCAGTCTCAACGAAAATTACCAAGATACCCTTATATGTGTTAAAAAAAAAAAAAAAAAAAAAAAACAGGACATCAGATTTTTTTTTTTTTTTAAAACGCACGACTTCTTCATTTGCAAAGAGAAGCTTCGTGATTTTTCAGAGATTGAAACCCCAGCCCCTTTACTCCTCCTTGCTCCTTCAACTTTCCTCATCGTCGCTGGGTTGTCCAACGCTGTCCGTACATCCGCCGTCGTCTGCCGTCGTCCGTCCAACCACCGTTGGCATTTTTTCCTTCTCTGCCCCAAATCGCTGAAATTACTGGTTTCCTCTATGATTTATGCATTCTGCTTGTCCTTATCATATTTTATTGCGGGGTTTGAAGGTGGGAAGCAGTAGCTTGTTCAAATCCTCCCTTTCCTCTTCGCTGGATGTGTGGAGGTGTTGTGTCGACGCTTCACTTCTTTCCTCCGTCTTCCTCTATTTCATTCTGTAATATATGGGTATGTATGCTAGCTCTTTTTTTTATGATTTGCATGAAGCTGCCCAATTCTGATAGTGTGTAAATTGTGGGTTTATTTATTGATTTTGGTGGGTGTGTGGGTGTTGCGCACGGATTGAAAAGGGTTGCTATTCCTTCAGCTTATAATTGAGTGGTAGTTTCCTTGATTAGTTAGGATTGGGTATGTAATTGTAGTATATAAAATCTGGAATTTAGATTTAAAGAAGCGTGTTATTGGAGCCTGTAAATTTGAGTGCACATTGGTTGTTTGATAAAATGCTTGAGAAGGGACTTTAAAATCATAGGCTAAAATTATGAAATTTAGAAAAATGTGAGAAATAGATATATGATTGGTAATTTATAAATAGGGTGCTGTTTATGACCTACACTTTGATTAACCATGGTATACTTAAAGGAAATAAGAACTAATTGATCTTTTATATTGAAATCCGGATGTTGCCGTGTTCATGATTTTTTTTTTTTGTTGGGGGAAGGAAGTTAAGTTATAATTTAAACACTAGAGTGCATGTTTCCGTTCTAATCTTTGGATATGGGAGTTGTTTGATTATGTTTGTTAGCATTGGCTTAAGTTATAATATTATGGTATTGATTAGTGAGGTGGTGGATATGAATTAAGTGGATGCACCTTTATGTTAAAGTATTTGGTTTCGCTATGAAGTAAACCGAAACGCAGTTGGGCCAGGAATGAAAGAAGAAGAAGAAAATCTTAACAAATGTGATATTTTTTTTTTTATATAAATTATAATTAGAGTATTGATGTTTTTGATTTTGGGTATTAGGTAATTAAGGAGGAATCATTATTTAGAGCTGAATAAGTTGGAGTAAGTTACAATTTTGAAAGCGTGGCAGGTGCGTGAATAACGTCTCATTATCATTTTTTTTATAAATGATATTTTACTTGCTATAATTTTATTAAATTATCAACTTTGTTAAGTACTAGTTTCTTCAAGACATATTTGTTTGAAATTATATCAATTGCTTATTGCTATTTATATGTTTAGATGAGATTAATGGTTCATAACATTCTATTGTTTATGAATTTTTATGCAAAGAATTGATAAGAAAAGTTATGATATATCTTTTTATAAACTTTTATATCGAGATGGTCTTATATTACCATTATATGGAAAGACTTTCAACTGTTAGAATTGGAGCGAAATGTTTTGAGGCTTTTGTAAACTCTCATCTTTGGGGTTTTACATTACGAAATATTCTTTTTTTAGTTCTTATCATTAGAGGAAAATCTATTTGGTTGCTATTGATAAATTAGCCCCACGCATGCTTGAAATGATTTTGAGAGGTTGATTACGAGCGGTTACTAACGAGTGATCTTGGTAGTCCTTGGTGCACCATGGTTAACCTCGAGCTCTCTTGATATTCGTGGGATTCGTTCTCACGCTTGTTATTCGTGGGTCTTGTACCTACGCTTGTTTCGTAGCCTTGTCTTTGCGCTTGTTTCGTAGCCTTGTCTTTGCGCTTGGTTATTACCCTCGTAATTTGTGTGTCCACGCTTGTCATTCGTTCTGTTGAAGTCCTACGAAAGTAAGGAATTTGAGATTTATTGTTTTATGCTAGCTTTGAAAACAAATTGTTTCATTACCTACCAGGTATGTGTTCGTTAAATGATCTTCTATACCCGCTTTAATTGTGATTAGTAATCATCTTTTGTGTAAGTCTACTTGTGATTATAATTTCGTATTTGAAAGTTGAAATTAAGCTGTTATCTACCTTCTTCCTATCAATTTATTCCTTTCAGTATTTTAAATTAATTTCGTTAATGGGACGTTATTCACCAAAAAATTATTTTGGGCTCAGATGGAATTGCTAACCTTGCACCTGAAGCTGAATAGTGAATTGTTGATCAAAGATTGTAGATACATTCTGGAAGGGCTGCTAATTACTGTAAATGTACGTTTATACTTATGTACTTAATTAAGTAGTCTAGATACTCTACGTAGTCTATAGGTAAGATCCTTGTCTTCCCTGTAAATTGGAATTTATGTGCATGTATATGTCACGCGGAGCATAGCTCCAAATATTATTATAAATATTATTTAATGTTTGTATATAAGTTTAAGGCTTAAGGAATGTGAGTCCACTCATACATGTGCCGGTCACCCCTAGTTTTTCTGGGGCGTGACAGCCACGATGCTCCTGAAGATGCTGACGTGATTCTATGTTCGACCGCTCCAAGAGGATGCCTTCATATGGCCTTGAGGGACCAGCTGGCGTGTCGCATCTAGTTTATCTTCTGCCTTGATGTTTTAGGGATTAGTCTTCTTAGTCTAGTCCATTTTTTCTTCTTCTCAAGCTTCGGCTTGCCTGTATTAATCAAAAAAAAAAAAAAAAAAAGATGATGTGAGGAAGGATCTCTCTCTGACTCAATGGGTGGGTCCCATAACTCTCTCTCCTCTACTTTTGGAATCAATCTAGTAACTAAAAAAACGATGGAGCGACAAAGAACATGATGATGATGATAATCAAGGACTTGACAAGTCTATACTTATTCACTGTCAAAAAGAAAGTCTACAACATGCTAAACTAAAAATGCTTCAGGTATACATGTCCATGAACTTATTATATATATTTCAAAGAATTCAGAATGTTATTATAAGAACTATATTAAAGCCCAAACGAAAATTAATTAATTGCAATAACAATATATACATGAGATGATTTACGACTGCATCAGCTCGGAACTCGATCAGATTCAGATGCCTTCTTGTTCTATGAGATAATTATATGTCTAAATGTACATTTGGCTTATAATATACTCCCTCGGTCCTAATTATAGGACCACAATTGCACTATAAAAATAATCTTATAATTAGGATCGAAAGTAGTATAATGTTACTACAATCTACTGTACATTAAACTACACAAGAAATTAGGTATTGACTGTTGAGGAGAGATAGTATAATGAACTTGTCCCGTTCATAGTGCAAGTTATTTTCTTTTAACTTGGTTCCTTTCAAGATATAAGTCCAATTTAATACTTCCTTCAATCCTTAATATTATAAGACATATTTACCTAATTTGATTAGATTAAGGAAATTAATTAAGTGGGTTAATATTATATGTATTTTCTAAAACATCCTAGTTATTTTCTCTAATTCTCTCATTCCTTCTCCTCTTTGATTATTGTTGATAATGTAACATCAGTAGGGGTAAATTGAGAAAAAATATGTATTATATTCAGGACCAAAATTGACTCCCCAAATATTCTTATATTAAAGATTGAAGCAAGTAGTATGTAGAATTTTTACCCTTCTATATACAATATAATAAAGAAACATGAATACCATGAATTTCATCAGTATCATCAAATAACTGCGCGTGGAAGCGGCACATCCAAAAAATTTAAGAACTAAATCAAAGTAGTACCAAGCTATAAGATATTCTGTCCACAACTAAATATAATACATATAGTTGATATTATGTTTTGGTCCCAAATAGACAAATATAATAACTTTATCTATTTTGTCTTCCTCGTTTTTTCTTTTTCTACACTAACCTGATTAATTTCATAGTGTTTTCCCTCCCATTGTCTCACATTTAATATACCCTCGTTAAAATTTGGTATTTTAAAAAATGATACGTTATTTTATATAATAACAACAAATAATCAACCAATTTTTAATATTTATGAATTTATGAGTTAGGTTTCATATTTAGAACTAGACGGATCAGTATATCAGCAATTTTTTCCGTCTGAAAGGACATGCAGATAGATAATTAGAAGCCATAAATTGAAGGACCAATTTGCTTGCAATTAAAAATAAAATCATACACCAACGGGGTTGGCACAAGTGGTAAGTGGTTTGTGTCGCTTAAGTAAGGTCTCGAGTTTGAGCCTTGTGAATGCAGAAAAAGCCCCACTTGGAGACTCATCCACCATAGCTAGGTGCTTGACCCGGGTTGGATTCGGATTTGTCAGGGCGAAGCTCTCGATACCGTATGGACAACCAAAAAAATAAAATAAAACAAAATCATACAGTGAGAGGCAAGGCAATACTACTACCTCAGGTCTTAAATATAGAATATAGTTTGTAATACAAATTAATTGAGGTATTGGTGGCAAACCTCGGATATTATTGGAAGCATATTTCTATTCCTGAAAGCAAATTATTAAGTGCTTTATGGAATCAAATGCAAACTATTCTGCGTTTGGATAGTGAAGTGGCAATTACGAATTAATTTTTGTGTAATCAGAGCATGGTGCTGCTTCAGTTTCCCTATTGGGTGAAATAAAGATCACAACTTCAACATCCATCAGAGTTTGCATAGACAAATATATATGTAGTGGAGAATATTGGAAAGTCAGCTGACACGACAATATATTTAATCTTAATTAGCCACCCTTAACCTCTCTAGCTAGCATATATCTGACCTAACACTTAGCGCTAAACGAACAATCAACCTTTTTCCTCACTTTAATTTGCTTCACACACACAGATATATATATATATATATATATATATATATAATTTAAACTTTTGAAAGCATAGAAAATCATTTAATTTAGAAAAACCCACAACCCTTTTCACACTCAAATTTTGGTTTCTCTTCCCTTTATTATTATTATTTTTTTCTTTAATTTATCTAAATTGGCTAGAAGCTTAATTAGAGCCTTAATCCCATGATTAGCAATCTTTTACAATTTAGGGTTTTCATGTTCTTAATCTCACCAATTTTTCTTAATCTTTTCTAATTGATTAGCAAGCACGCTTTATGCTAATATTACCCATAAACACTTAATTAAAGGATTTTCCATAATCTACCTTAAATATTCTCTTGTTCGCAGGCTTAAACAATTAGCCATTAATTACTTAACTAATCACTTTCTAATAAAAGCATGGGGCAACTTATGCTCCCCAAAATTATATTTAAAAACCATTTAGGGATTTTGACACTTTAATCCCTCTAATTTCATTAGAAATTTCCCTAGACAATAGAATAAGTATCCTACAAGGTTTTAAAACCACATATTCACCTATTTCCAAATAGGTATTATTTACTAAAATATAGTATTCTAGATAGATAATTATCCGGTATTACAAATATATATGTAGTGGAGAATATTGGAAAGTCAGCTGACACGACAATATATTTATTCTTAATTAGCCACTCTTAACCTCTCTAGCCAGCATATATCCTGACCTAACACTTAGCGCTAAAATTTGCTTCACACACACACAGATATATATATATATAATTTAAACTTTTGAAAGCTTACAGGTAATGTTACATATTTATGTATATAATCGTTTCATTTCCCAGTGTAACTAATTCATTTCAGATTCATTCATCATTCTATCTGTTGGAAATTGTAGATATAGGAAGTTGAAAAACAATAATTCTATTATAGATTCAAATACAATACACTTCTATTTTTCTTCTCACGTAAGCCCAACAACAATCTTATATTTTTCTCTTGTAATACCCTAAAAATCCTATTTAGCATAGCAACTATATTTTGATAGAAAATACCTATTAAAAATAGGTGAATATGCGATCTCAAAATTTAGTAGCTTAATTTAGGGAATTTTTCCTAGAAGTAAATAAACCAAAGACCCAAATTTTCTAATTTTGTTTAGAAATCGTAAAATACCCTAAGATTATTATATTACAATATAGTTTTATTTAATTATAGAAAGTCATAAAATGTTATGAAAACACATAAATCAATTAATGGAAATTACCAATAAATAAATGAACAAGTTAGCTTGCACTAATTGGGATTAGTTGCAAAATAATCAAGAGGCAAAAATAAAAGTATAAAATGAGGGTGAAATAATACTTTCCTAATTAAGCACTAATTTTCATGATTAGTTAAATCAATTAATCAAGGGAGAAGATTTAATCTAAACAAACACAATGAAATCCAATGGTTGTGATTAAACCAATAATTAATATTAATCCTTGTGAAATTGAATTGGCCAATGATAAATCAAGAAAATATTCTTAATCCTCATGAAATTAATTGGACCAATAAGAGATTAGCATAAATTGAAGGTCAATATTAAATCTAATAAAGCTAATCTAAAGGCTTGAAAATGGATTTCATAAAGCATAATTCATGTGAAAATTTAACAACCAATGGAAGACTTTTCTTCATGATAATAAGAGACAATCAAAACACAAATCAAAAAGTGGAATCCTTGTGACCCAAACTTTAGCCAATAAAAGAATTTTCTTTAGGAGTATGAGACAATTAAAACATAAATTAAAAATAAAAGATGAAGGGAGGGGACAGTTTTTATGCTGAAAAAAGGGAGTAAAAATTGTTGAATAGTTAACAAATCCCACATGCAAGAATGAATCATAACCAAGCAATTAATTGTGAAGACTTTTGGGGCAAAAAAAAAAAATGATGAGAAGAAGTAAGGGGCGGTGGAGGTTAATAGGTGTTGTGCATGTGTGTGTGTACAATTGTTGTGCAAGTGTGTGTGTGTAGTATGAAAAGTGAATGTTGTGAGTGTGTGTGTGTCTAGTGGAGGAAAGAGAAGAGTATGGAGTAAATTGAATTGTGAGTTAAAAACCACTAGGATAAATGAGAATCTATACAAAATAAATTGTATCTTGAGATCGTTAATCATAGATCAAATATAAGAAGTTATTATTAACAAGCATAATCTAAGCTTGAGATAGGTTATAACCAAAGTCATTTCCCAAATTTGTGAAGATTGTGTCCAAATGAGAAAAAGAGAATTAGAGGTTTCTAATTAAAGCCATAAGTTCCAAAATCACAAAACCAATGAGAAAACTTGAATAAAACTTCATAAAGATCCCTAAATATATTTTCATCTAGTGAAATGCAAAACAAAGAATAGATGGAGGGGGAAATTGTTGGCTTAGATAAGGAGAGAGAAAGAGCTTATCTTATTTAAATAAAAACTAAATAATAAATTGAATTTCAAAAAGTAAAACTTAGAGATTAAGTTAGGGTTTTCTAATCACATGGATGGATGAGATTAAAACTTCTTTACTAAGTTTAAATCCAAGGGTTAAGAACGAATAAAAGTTGTTAGGTAGTTAACCCACAAATTGCTATAAATAGGGCCTTTGGCTCTTCATATTTTCTCACACCAAGATAGCAAGTAGCAATCTGATTCTAAGAGTGAAAGAGTGAGTGAGAGTTTGGGAGAAAGGAGGAGCAAAGTTCTTGGTAAGTTCTCTAGCTCTAGCTTTAAGTTCTTTAAGTTTTAGTTCTTAAATTCTTAGATAGAAGTAGCTTAGATCTTAAATATGCTAGAATAATTTTATTTACATGTTTTTATGGTCAAAATTAGCTTTGTTTCGAAAAAATGATGAGGAAAGTTATATAGCAAAATTTTTGAAGAGAAACATCAAAGTAACGAAGTTCTGGCGAAATTCATCGGTTTTGAAAATTTTGGAATCAGTGATGAACATGCCAAAATTTCATATTGAAAATATAGTCACAAAATTCTGGGACAATTCATGGTTCAAGTAGACATATAGGGCTTTTCAAATATGTCTAGAACATATTAATTTGAGCTCTGTACAGTGAGATAAAAATTCTTCAAAATGGGCTACGAAATTCTGGAATTTTTCTGGGCAAGGGATGAACACGTGAAACCTGGGAATTTTTCTTAAATTATGGGTGGAAGCTAATATTTTTAATCAAAAATAGACATTATAAGGATTCCGGGAAATTTTACGGATCCTCGTTTTGATTTTTCTAGAATTAAATATGAATTTTCAAAGTTAGCAGAAATTCTGCCTGAAATGCTAAAAGTAGCGTTTTTACGAAATTTTAAGGGAATAAATTGAAAAATGAACTCACCAGGAGTGAAATGGTCATTAGTGGCTAAGATATCCCTTAGGATATTATTTGTAAAAGAATAAAGCGGAAATATTGTGATAGGATATCCGAGAAAATCCGGGAACATATCGAGCCGATAGACGTACCGGAATCCGAACGGACAAAGGTACGTTCGCGTACTGTAACACTAACTCTGATGCTTATTATATGATTATATGTGATAGATAACTTTATATCTACTGTGTGCTTATGAGATACATCTGCTGTGTGCTTATGTACTGTTGGATACATCTGCTGTGTGCTTATGTACTATTGGGATACATCTGTTGTGTGCTTATGTACGGTTGGGATACATCTGCTGTGTGCTTATGTATTGATTATTGCTGAAATGCCATGAATATCTGTCATACATATACTGTCATATTTAAGCATGAGGCTAACCGTTACCTGAGGTCCATTGGGCATTGGACCTCAGCTCTTAATATAGCCTCAGGATCCGGAGGGATCAGGACCGAGGACAAGGGTAAGCAGCACCAGTGAGGACCCGGCCGAAGTATTTCTTTTTGGATATGTCTTAGCGTATTGTTAAATATTTGGATAAATGTACCACTGTATAAGCAATCAGATATACCAACAGTGAATGTTTATCAGATACTCGCTCTTTTAAATTGTTCCGATGCTCTACTCTAATTAAAATGTTTTGAAAACGCTTTAGAAAATTGGGGTGTTGCATCTCTCACAAAATAATTTCCTTCCTCTTCTCTCAAAGTGCTTTGGCACTTAACTCTTTTTTTTTTCTACAACTCTCTGTTCTCTCTTTTTTCTGATCTAATCTAATATTATTTCAGATACACATATATTCTGCAACAATGAAACGCAGATATATATAGGTGTAGGAATCTGACTGAACTTTGCAATGTGTATGTCCTTTCCTTGTACCGTCATTGTAGTCTTCATAGTCACTGGACATAAAGTTTAATTGCTTTACAGCTCATCAACAACATTTCTTCAATTTGACTATCGGTTGAAGAGAGAAAGAACGAATTGTTTTTCTTCTTATAACGTGACACCTCATGCTGCCATTTTATATCCAATTGACAACACAGCTTGCATTGATAATCTTATTTGACAACCCATAATACTAATCCTGGCGGTGAATCAATTTTGTCAGGTGGGAGACAAAATTGAGTTTGAATTTTATCACTCCACCTCAAACTCGATTTTTCATACCAATCATATGTTTGAACTTTTTGAATGTATCCGTCTTCAATGGCTTCGTAAAAATATCTGCTAGTTGTTCTTCAGTTCTGCAATGGATTAACTCCACAACTTTATTCATTACTTGCTCCCGAATAAAATGATATTTGGTATCAATATGTTTGCTCCGGTTGTGAGAGACGGGATTCTTTGCTAGTGAAATTGCTGACTTGTTGTCCACATGTATTGTAACATCCCAATTTTCAAAAGCGTTTTCATGGTATCTTGATCAGAGTTGAGCATCGGAAGTAAATAGTATTGAAAAGTAACTGATAAATATCCATTGTAATGTATGTGCTTTTAACAGCGTTACAATTTTTTTCAAATGTTGATATCGTAAAGTACATGTCAATAGGACTTTCTCCAGCCGGTTCCTACATCTGCTGCTTACCCTTGTCTTCGATCTGTTTACTCCGGATCACGAAGCTATGGTAAGAGCGAGGTTCAATGCCCATTGAACCTCGTGTATCGGTTAACCTCATGTTCACGTAACAAGTATGTATGATAGTTTACTCATGATATCACAGCAATATTCACATATGAAAGATAATAACCGAACACGCCACCTTGCATATGAACGTTATTATAGTATGTACTATTCACCAGTGCCACGATGGCCTATCGTGTCCTCAGCGCTAGGAAAACTCAACGGCATTATCAAAACCATAACCCGTGTACAGCTGTATATGTATGATCAATACTTTTAAAAACAGAGTTTCAGTCTAGGAATTCAACTATCACACAAATAGGTATACGATAAACATCAGAGTTAGTGTTACAGTACGCGTCCGTACCTTCATCGGTGTTGTCGGTACGTTGACGGTCGGGCGGTGATCACGCGTATCCTATAATGGTAATATCATATTTATTAATTTACAAATAATATCCTAAGGGATATCCTGACCACTAATGACTATTTTGCCCTTGCAACATTTATTTTCCACTTTGTTTCCTCAAAATTCGTAGAACAACGCTGGTACAAATCTGGGCAGCATTTTGTCTAACTTTGAAAAATCATAATGAATTCTAAAAAAATCGAAACGAGGATCCGTAAAATTCCTTGGAATCCTTAGGATGTCTATTTTCAATTAAAAATAATCAATCTTGCCCAGATTACACGAATCACTCCCAGGTTTAAAGTTTTGAGCCTCTGCCCAGAATTTTTCCAGAAATTCGTAGCCTAACTTTGAGGATTTTTATCTCACTGTACAGAACTCATTTTAACATGTTCTTGGCATATTTAAAAATCCCTATATGTCTATTTTAACCATGAAGTTTCTTAGAATTTTTTGACCATATTTTCAATATGAAATTCTGGCGTTTTCATTACTGCCTCCAGAAATTCCGAAACCGATGAAATTTCGCCAGAACTTCGTTACTTTGATGATTTTCTTCCAGAAATTTTGCCATAACTTCTTCTCCATCAATTTTTTGAAATAAAGAAAATTTTGACTATAAAAACATGTAAATAAAATTATCCTAGCATATTTAGGATCTAAGCTACTTCTATCTAAGAATTTAAGAACTAAAACTCAAAGAACTTAAAGCTAGAGCTAGAGAACTTACCAAGAACTTTGCTCCTCCTTTCTTCAAGGCTCTCACTCTCACTTTCTCTCTATATTTCAGATGTTGCTTTGTGAATTGGTGAGGAATTATGAAGACCCCAACCCCCTATTTATAGTAAAAGTCCATGGCACTATTCACAACCCCTCATCTTGCATTATGGCCATTGGATCTAGGTAAATTAAAAGCACAAATCCTAGCCCTTAGAACCCTCAAATCTGACCCCCCCTCTCTCTCCTTGATCCTCTTCCATTTTCTATCCTAAAGTACCATATCCTCTTCCAAAAGTTTTTGCAAAATATCCCATGTGTTCTAGCTTTTTCCCAAGCCAACTATTTTCTTTTTTTTCACTAGACAAAATTCATTTGAGGATCTTGATGAAGTCTTATTAAAATTCTCTCATTGCTTTTGAACTCTTGAGATTTTTAGCTTTAATTAGAGACCATAATCTCTCATTTCTCAGTTGGACACAATCCTCAAAAGTTGAGGAAATGACTTTGATTATAGTCAATCTCAAGCTTGAATTATGCTTGTTAATAATCTCTTCTTATATTTGATTTATGATTAGTGGATCTCAAGATACAATTTATTTTGTATAGATTTCCCTTTGATTAAGTCTTGAATTAATCCTATTGATTCATCTAATTAATTCATGTGTAATCTTCTCATTGGATATTAACTTGACTTTCTTTCTTGATTTTTCTCCCACCAATTTATCCTCTTCCATTTCACCTTTTTATCCTCTTCCATAATTATGACAATGCCTTCAAAGTCTTCATGGAATTAATGTTTTGCTCATGACTCATATGCAAGTGGACAATTTGATTTTTTCACAACACTCTTTTTCTCTCACACACACACACCCATACACAACACCCACACACATATACGTTGCACATACACACACATATTCTTCCTCTTGTTTTATTCCTCATCATCACATACACTCAACACATATACATTTATTACACATTCTCTCATTCTCTCCTATTTCCCATCATCTTATCCTCTTCCATCATATTTATGATTTTTTACTTTTTATCTTCTTCCATTTCCTTTCCTCCTTTGTTGACTTAAAATTCCCCCATGTGGTTGTTTCAAATAATATCTAGATATTATGAATTCAAATTCCTCCAATTGGCTCTTCTAATTTCACATGGATTAAGCTTTCTTAATTATTCAAGCCCTTAGATTTGCTTTATGAAGTTAAATCTTGGCTAATCTTAATTAGATCATAGTTGAAATTGTTGATTTTCAAAGTTTAATTAGCATCTTAATCCAATACTTAATTGCCCCTTGATCATTGTATTATTGGCTCTTAGGATAATTTATGACCATTGGTAATCCATTTTATGCTAATCTCATCCCCTTATTGGTCAATTTTTTGATTTTTACTTAGCTTAACACATCTTTAATTTGTAACATCCCAATTTTCGAAAGCGTTTTCACGGTATCTTGATCAGAGTTGAGCATCGAAAGTAAATAGTATTAAAAAGTAAGCGATAAATATCCACTTTGTAATGTATGTGCTTATAACAGCGTTACATTTTTTTCAAATGTCGATATCGTAAAGTACATGTCAATAGGACTTTCTCCAGCCGGTTCCTACATCTGCTGCTTACCCTTGTCTTCGATCCTATTTACTCCGGATCTTGAAGCTATGGTAAGAGCTGAGGTTCAATACCCATTGAACCTCAGGTAACGGTTAACCTCATGTTCATGTACAATTATGTATGACAGTTATCTCATGACATCACAGCTATGTTCACATATAAAAAGTAATAACAACACAGCCACCGCATATGAATGTTATTACGGTCTGCACTATTCACCAGTGCCACGGTGTACATCCGTGTCCTCAGCGCTAGGAAAACTCAACGGCGTTATCATGACTATAACCCGTATAAAGCTGTATGTGTATGAACAATTCTTTTTAAAAACAGAGTCACAGTTTATGAACATATCTATCACATATAGGTATACAGTAAACATCAGAGTTAGTGTTACGAAGACGCGTCCGTACCTTCGTCGGTGTTGTCGGTACGTTGACGTTGGTCGGATGGTGATCACGCGTATCCTATAATGGTAATATCACATTTATTAATTTACAAATAATATCCTAGGATATCCTAGTCCCTAATGACCTTTTTACCCTTGCTGTATTTATTTTTCACCTTATTTCCTCAAAATTCGTAGAACAACGTTGGTGCCAATTTGGCAGATTTCTGTCTAACTTTGAAAAATCATAACTAATTCTAGAAAAATCGAAACGAGGATCCGTAAAATTCCATGGAATCCTCATGATGTCTATTTTTAAGTAAAAATAATCACCTTTTCTCAGATTCTACGTATAATTCCCAGGTTTAAAGTTTGGAGTCTCTGCCCAGAATTTTTCCAGAAATTTGTAGCCTGACTTTGAGGATTTTTATCTCACTGTAAAAAAATCATTTTGATATGTTCTTGACATATTTAAAAATACCTATATGTCTATTTTAACCATGAATTGTCTCAGAATTTTGTGACCATAGTTTCAATATGAAATTCTGGTGTTTTCATCACTGCCCCCAGAAATTCGAAACTTCGTTACTTTGATGATTTTCCGATGAAATTTCACCAATTTTTCAAGATAAATCCAATTTTTACATTTGTAAATAAATAAGCAATGATTTTCTTCTATCTAAGAAATTTTAAAGCTATACAACCTCTCTCCCTCACCAATTAATTCAAACCCAACTCATCTTGTATTATGGCCATTGGATCTAGACCATTTGGGAAGCTCAAATCTTCACCATTTAGGCCCCAAAAACATTCTCCCTCTCTCTCCCCTCTATCCTCTTCCATTTGCTTCATGACTCATACACCAAGTACATTATCCTCTTCCTAAAGTTGCAAAATATCCTATGTGTTCTAGCTTTTTCCTAAGCCAACTATCTCCTTCTTCTATTCTTTGTTTTTCACTAGATAAAAATTCATTTGGGGATCTTAATGAAGTTTGATTCAAATTTTCTTTTTGGTTTTGAACTCTTGAGATTTTTGGCTTTAATTAGAGACATCAAACACTCATTTCCTCAATTGGAACAAATCTTCAAAAGTTGAGGAAATGACTTTGGTTATAGTCAATCTCAAGCTTGAATTATGCTTGTTCATAATCTCTTCCTATATTTGATTTATGATAAATGTATCTCAAGATACAATTTATTTTGTATAAATTCTTATTGATTTTTAAGGATTTAGATTACTTGATTCCGATTTATCTCTTTAGTGGATTTCAAATTATTATTAAATCAAGCCTATAATCTCTCTCTCTTGCTTACCCTCTTAAAAAGTCATTAAGAGCATTTATGAGAAGTACATATTTCTTCTTCTATGATTAAGACTTGCATGTGCTTTGATGAGTGTTTGATTATATTATTCTTTGTCAATTCCACAAGCCAAGCCTAACCGTGTATTACTCCCCCAATTTGCTTCTTAAATTGTGTTTCCATTGTCTCACATAATACATGGGAAAACTCTCTTATTGGTTGATTTTAATTCCACAAGGATTATGCTTTATGAAGTTAAATTAAGCCCTTAGGATTTAGCTTTATTAGATTTAATCCAAGCCTCTAATTTATGTTGGAAAAATCCTACTACTATTGATGATATTTGTTCATATATTATGTGCTCTTAGGATTTATTTATTTGCTTCATCTTCTTTTCTTTAATTTAACCAAGAATTCGCCCCTTCTAAATAAATATTGGGGGATGTTGATTTAATTATGTTATAATCCTTAATATAATGTTTTAGGGGTTTATTAAGTCTAATTGTTAATTTATGATAGGTTACTATACTTATTATGATTATTTGAAACTCATTTGATGCTAATCTTACTCCTTTATTAGCCTTTATTTACTAATTATTCTCATGTATTCTTAATTATGACTTTTTAAGTTAATTTATTGATTAATCATAAAAATTACTTTAATCACTTCAATTATTGCAATTAGTTGTTGCTAATTTTTCTCTAATTGATTTTATCATATCTAGATGTTAAGATATCAATTTAGAATATATTATGATCTTCTATATTAAAATAATTACACCATAATGTTTGAGACCACATATTCACTTTATTTTAATAGGCACTATTTGCCCACAAATATTTTTATGAGGAATATCAATTTTAGGGTACTTTATAATCCCTATTTGAGAGTTAGGAGGGTTGGTTCTGATTCTTATTAGATTCTAAGCACAAATGGTCCTATAAATCTAATAATAAGAAACCAATAATTTAGAGACAACATACTCTCCTATTAGAATAGATATTATTTATAAAAAATGTTGTATAACAATTTTTGGGGTATTATATAATTGATGACAACTAGTATTAATTGTAAAGAATTACCTAAATATTCCATTAGTGTAATTTCAATTGTTCATTAATTGTTAGTAATTGTCCCTTAATTGTTCCAAGTGTTTTGATAATTCTTTGTGGCTTTTTATAAATTAAATATGAGCTAGGTATTAATTATAGGGTATTAGAAAATTTAGTCTCTTAATAAATTATGAAAATTGGTGCTTTGATTAATTATGAAGGTTTGTACAATGATTTAATTTAGTGAAGATCTAGTTAATCATTAATTGCTATTTATTTCTCCAAATTTATTTAAGTATTTTCATGCCACTCTCTTGTTCTTTTTGATTCTATATGAACCATGGCTTAATATGGTATTTATTATATTTTATGGTATTTTATGATGCCTAATAAAATTTATTAAATCATTGGTTATTCTAATCCTAAGGAAAATTACCTAGAAAATAGAATAAACACATCTCAAAATTTGAGACCATATATTCACCTATTTTAAATAGGTTCTATTTATCAAAATATTGTATTTAAGACAAATAAGAAATTTTGGGTATTACATGTATGGTGATTGAACCTACTTGCTTATGATGTAACGATCATTCAAAATATTATTTGCTAGTGATCCCACATTCTCCTAGGTATCTATTCCATTGATATCTAGGATGAATTCCCGATCCAATATCGACATACTAGTCTAGGGGGCCAAAATATCGTGTTCTACACCAGAATAGGTGACAATGCCACTGCCACTCAGAATATAGATCCCACGCTGGCGGTGGCACGCGTAGGTGGCGACAGAGTCAAACACATCGAAGCCACTAGCCACATCTAGAATATGGGCCCCGAGCATGTTAGCGCTTTCTCTGTTAATGATCACGGGCGACTTTGGCTTGTTCTTTGATCCGGCTTGGCGGCCACGAGGATGGCGGGCGACGATGTTGCGCGGGCCCATGGAGTCGGAGGCAAGCTCGAGGCCTTGCTGGGACCTATCTTCAAAGGAAAACTAGGCAGCCCTATTGGCATCTTCTTCGGAATCGGGTTGGTGCTGAAAGTGCAAGTTGGGTCTGTGAAGATTTGGAACAAAGCAAGAAGCAGTGCCTAAATCTAGACCAGCCATATACACATCAAAGAGAGGGAGACACAAAAATTATTACTCACATATATATATATATATATATATATATATATATATATATATATATATATATATATATATATAAAACCTGCTCCTAGGTCCTCACATTGTTGCTCCGTTATAGGTCTATGAGACATGTATGAGATTACTACTTTTCAGGCGCATAGACTATTTGCCCATAAAAGGAAAAAGGATTTGGGTAGGGGGCTAAAAATTTGATTTTGCACAAGAGACAAATGCTACTTGACTGTGTCTTAATTTCAATGAATTGCACAATTACTTCTTGAGCAGAGTTTCGGGGAGGGGGAGAGTGAGCAAAGAAAAAAAATAAAAACAGAAAAATTAGGGAAAAAAGGACCATTGAAGATTTTATTTGTGAGAATGAGCTAAATCAGAATATCGGTTCTTTAATTTGTGCGTACAAAATTTGTAAAGTATCGGTACTTTCTATGTATACAAATTTATCATTTTTTCTAACAAATAAAACATTCAGTAGGGGATTTTCCTCCATTTTTTTTAAAGCTGGCTTGTATTATTTTTTAGGGTATGAAGGTCAATGAATTACCTTCTGCTTCTTGACTATATTTACAATTTTTATGGTCATTATATATATATATATATATATATATATATATTAACCTCTACATATTCTTTTATGTACTTGTGAAAAGTATAGGCAATAAATATGAACTGTTCTTGAGTTTAAGTAGAGATGAAGGCTAGTAGGTGAAGACACTCTTAAATCTTTTTCTTCCAGTCTCTGTTCATCTTTAAGGAAGGCTGGAATTTCCATTCTCAAAGATGATATCTCGATCAATTGAAGATTGTAAATTTTCAGTCGTCATCTTCTCTGAACACTATGCTAGTTCCAAAAGTTTCCTCAAAGAACTCACCAAAATCATGGAGTTTCACAAATCACATCATCAGATAGTTGTTCCCATATCAAAAATCTGGTTTTAAACAAGCATTTCTAGGTCTTGTACAAAAAATCTCACCCCTTAAAGTTGAAGTGTTAAGGTGGAGAAGAGCTCTCAATGAAGCGGAAGGCATGTGGGGAATTGATGTACTTGATTTTGAACCTAGGTAATTTATTTTTCTTTTTATTCTGAATTTTATTTATTTTCAATTTGCTAATATTTTGGTGTGTGAAAGAGAGTACACTTTCTTGTCGTGCTCTAAAACAATTAGGTCTTTGTGTCCAACACCAGAACAATTAGTTATTAAAAGATAAATGTGATGTTAATTCATAAAATCAATGTCTTGGGTGAACTATTCGCTCATGAAGAATTGAATGTTTTGTTGTAGTAGTAGTAATCACAACTACAAAAAAAATCAAAAACTTCCTAAATTTGACCCATTTAACGTCCTTTTTTCTAGGGACGTCTCGTGAGGGGTAGTTAAAAAAAAAAAAAAACTTTTGGCGACCTAAATTTAACTCAGGTCGCCTTAGTTAAGGCGACCTGAATGTAATTTAGGTCACCTTATGTAAGAGGACCTGAATTAAATTCAAATCGCATTATTAAGACGACCTGAATTTAATTCAGGTCGCCTTATTTTTTTTTTTTTTTTTGAAAATAAAACCCTACGGGGTTGGCCACGGAAGAACAAATCAAAAATCAAATTCTAGAAATACTTTCTTTTTTTATGTTACAAGCAAGAAATTCCAAAATCAGCAAGAACAAGAAAAGAACACAAAGAGAGTAATCGAAACAAAGACAACAAGGAAGATACAATGAAAAAAAAAACCTAACAAGTAACTAACAACTCGCATTCTAATCCCCTAAAATGGAAGGAATAAGGAACAAGAATGCAAAAAACAGATTAATTTCAGATCTGCAAGAGACTCGGTGTTCATAGTATCATCTCGGAGCCACGAGGAGATTTCCAGATCTGCAAAAATTGGTGCCCTCTCGGATCTAAAAAATAAACAAAAGTCGGATCGGAAAAACACTTACTAGCGGCAGTGTTTTGGATGAAATCGATGGTGACTCTTATTCCGAAGTGCAGATTCTGGCGTCTCGTTGCTCGGTCTCCTCGCCGCCATCTCCTCGCCCAGCCAGATCGAAGAGTGTTGAAGGAGTAGGAATAGATCGAAAGAGAAGATGGGGTGTAGAGGAGAGAAGAGGAAGGCATATGTGCAGATCGAAAATGAGAAGAGGAAGGCGTACGTGGGGGAATTAAATGGTGTGCAGAGGAGAGAAGGGATAAATGAAATTAAAAAATTTCAGGTTGTTTTTTAGGCGACCAAAATTAATATTTAGGTTGTCTAAAGTCTCAAAAATGATATCAATTTTCAAGATTTTTTGGAGCCAAAAAATCCTAAATCGCGCCAAATATTTCATTTTAGGCGACTCGAATTGGTATTTAGATTGTCTAAAGTCTCAAAAAAAAATTTAGGCGACCTAAATTAATATTTAGATTGTCTAAAGTCTCAAAAATGATATCAATTTTCAAGATTTTTTTGGAGCCAAAGAAATCCTAAATGGCGCCAAAAATTTCATTTTAGGCAACCTGAATTGGTATTTAGGTTGTCTAAAGTCTCGAAAAAAATTTTAGGCGACCTAAATTAATATTTAGGTTGTCTAGAGTCTCAAAAATGATATCAATTTTCAAGATTTTTTGGAGCCAAAAAACAATCCGCCAAATATTTCATTTTAGGCGACCGAATTGGTATTTAGGTTGTCTAAAGTCTCGAAAAAAATTTAACGACCTAAATTAATATTTAGGTTGTCTAAAGTCTCAAAAATGATATCAATTTTCAAGATTTTTTGGAGCCAAAGCAATCCCCAAATATTTCATTTTAAGCGACCGAATGCAATTCAGTCGCCTAAAATCCAAAATTGGTGACCTAAATTTAATTCAGGTCGCCAATGTTAAAAAAATTAAAAAAACAAAACCACTTACGGCGCCAAACAAATAAATTTTACTCCAAAAAAAAAAATATTCCAATTTGGGCAACTGAATTCAATTCAGTCGCCTAAATTCAAAAATTTGCGACCGAATTCAATTCAGGTCGCCTAAATTCACACCATAAATGATTTTTACTCCAAAGAACATTAAATACCATGGCGCCAAACAAAAAATTCTGGCACAAAACTACTTAAAGCGTCCCGAAATTATGTTAGAATGCCAAAAATCAATTTTACAAGTCCTAAACTTTTATTCAGGACGCCGAAGGCTCATTTTCCTTCCATATATTTACAAGAATGCCACTGCCTTCATTTTTTACTTCCTATTTTTAAATAAGGACGTTTTTTAGGGTAGTGATATCCAATTTTTGTAGTAGTGAATAATAATTGTTATATAATATTACACCCCTACCGGCCTCATCCTTTCAGGTGGTGAGTTAGAGGGATCCCTTTTATTTATTACCTTTCCTTGGTTAATTAGTCCATGTTAACATGCATCAGGGTGTTGCGCGTTAGATCATATGATCAGTTTGGATAAGTACGTAATATTGGTAAATGAATGATAAATAGAAAGTAAATAGTCCTCATAGGGTTATAGTACAGTGATCTAAATAAATACCAAAATAATTATATTATAATACAGTCATCCAGGAGAAACCAAAATAATCAACCAAAAAGAGTCACCATAAGCCTCCACCATCAATACTCTAAACCAACTCCACAGCCTTACCTCTATCTTCTAGCTCAATCCTAGAAGTACTGCCTGAAGATTTTAGAATAGGATGAAATCCCTAAGGATCCTAGAGTAACCATTAATCTCATATAAAATGGTATACAAGGCATGTAAGAAAACCACGAGATAAAAAAAACACTACCACAAAAAATGGTAACTACTTCCCTAAGAGACATCCTTATTTTTAAAAAGGAAGTTAAAAGTGAACGTAGTGGCATTCTTGTAAAATAAATACTGATATTCTCAAATTTGGCATCCTAAAATAAGTTTTATAACGTCTAAAATAAATTAAGGCGTTTTAAAATAATTTCAGGATGCCTAATTTAAACTTTTTTGCGCCAAAAATTAATGTTTTAGCGCCTTGGCGCCATTTCGTGAATTTTTTTGGCGCTAGCTAAAGGGTGAGAATATATATATATTTTTTTTATTGGCGTCTTGATAGAAGTTCAAGACGCCTTAATTAAATTTGTGGCGTCTTGACAATGTGTCAGGACACCTTAAAAAAGGCGTCCTGAATAAAAAATAGGACACCTTACAAAAGGCGTCCTGAATAAAACATAGGACACCTTTTTTAAGGCATCCTGAATTAATCATAAGACGCCACAAATTTTAATTTACAACTACGCCTGGTCAGACGTCCTTCTAAAAAGGGGCATTAATTGCCTCTAATTTAGGATGTTAATTTGCTTTTTTGTAGTAGTGACACAAACCACATATCATTCAGTATCATGCACACAACAAGACACACAACCAATCCAAAACTAGCAGTCCTAATAACACACAGCACAGACTGCAGCAGTTCTAATAGCACATAGCATAGACTGTCAGGCACAGCACACAGCAAGGCCCTTATTGCACACAACATGTTCCGATTCCATAGCGCTTGGAATAAAGGATAACCAAATGTATGTAATATACATGGTAAAACATACATACACAGGTCACAAAAAATATATGAGGATTAAGTTCACTACCTAGCAATTTATCGGAAATCAATAAAGTTTTCCTAGTGCTCGTGAATATAATTACTCCAAACACGTGCTGACCTAAATAAAGCAAATATGCCTCATTAAATATAAACTCTCCTCTTTAATTCATGAAATTCGTCCACTTTTCCAGAAATTCCAGAAATGGTCTTCCAACTTCAAATATTCATAATTAATTTGAGAAAAATCCTATTAATGCAATTCTAGTGGCCATTGAACCCTTATTATGTCTAGTTTGTATCAAAAATACTTCTAGAGGCAACAAGGGTTCATATCCTTTTTCTGTGTCAAGTTTGAACAAGCTGGACAGAGAAGAAATTCAGTCTTCTAGGTTGTTTTCAAAAATTAATGTCTCCTAGTAGGAAGCTCAAAAAATTACAAAATAATATATCAAATTAAAGCCCAAGATGTCTAATTTAATCACATAAATTTTGTGGCCACCTAACATCGTTCACTATTTAAAATCATTTCTCAAGCATGACTGTTCAGGATTCCAAAAAGCTGGCAGATTCATGTTTTCCTTAAAACTTAGGGTTTGAGTTTGAAAATCGTGTTTCCTACTTGTTCCCACACAAAATTTCATTTTGAACACTTTGGCATCATCAAAGATACTAAAATCACATCATAACTTCATACATGCAGCTCTGGACAAAAATCACTTTATGAAAGCAACAACCATAACTTCCATTTTAGCTTTGTATTTAAACATCTCTTGGGCTTAATCTTCTTTTAATGCCTTTATCTTATCTTTAAGCACTTGATAATCCACTTTTTTGATTAGGGCAGAGCCTCCCCTTAAAAATATCATTAATCGATGGTCATCTACCATCTTGAAAAATCCAAACACAAAGTCACAATCAAGCTAGCTTAGTGACTTACTTATTAGCTTGTAACTTGATTTCACTTGGATTTCTTCTTCCTTGCACCTTGCTATGTTTTGGCCTTGAGCATGAGGGCATCATAAAACAAATGTTCATAAGTATCTTGAAGCAATAATGAAGATTAAGGAAGGCAGGAAATTAATCCAACACAATTTTGGAGCTTACTAATCTCCAACTTGTGTGCCTCTTTCTTCTCTCTATGTGTGAGTTATCTCTCTTCACCATCTCCTTTCTCTTTTGCACTGTCTAGGGCAGAAGAAATGAAGGCTTAATGGTCTTTAAATAATAACCCATCACTTCTCAAGATGTCCCTTCAAGTGCTTTCTCATTGGCTCTTAGTTTGGCTAGTCTTTGTGTCATGCTTTCTTCTCATTTTCTCTAGATTATTTGTGACTTTTCCCCTTGCTTCTTTCCTATGCCGCCAGCTCCCTCTTCTTAGGCATAATAATTATTTGACTCACATGCTCTCTTGTTTAGATCTAAGTTTTAGCTTTAGCACACTTTGATTGGCTTACAACTTAAGTTTTTGACTTTAGCTTCCTATCATAAATGCTTGGCTCTTGCTTTGGCTTATCTTGCAAGTAATTTTATCTCCTCCTTGTCCTTAAAATCTTAGGCATTTAAGGGCTGAGAATAAGGTCACATTTTTTTCCATTTGCTTCTAATTGAAGCCTCTTCTTGGTCCTTGTTGGTTCCCTCTTATTGGCTAATTTTTCCCTAAGCCTTTGACCTTTCTTTTTGGCTTTCACATTGGTTTAAATCATCTTTTCTTTCCCTTGGTCATGGCTGCACAAAATTGTGGCTTATGGAGGAAGATTTTTGTGTCTTCAAGAATGCTCATTTGACCCTTGTCCAATAAGCCACCTTACATCATCTTTGATTATGTAATCTTAATTGGCTTTAACCTTAAGTTAAAGTTCAATTACCTTTAATTTTCCTCGACTCCCAATTATTCCTTTTCACATGGAGGAAAAACATTCTTGTCTTATGTTTCCCTTGAGTTGGCCTAAACTCCTAGTTAAAAGGGAACTAAAATATTGCTTTCAAGTTCTCTTACAAGCATGTTACTCTCTTTGACTTTTTGTTCTTCCCTTTTTGCATGAAACATATTCTTGTCTCATACATCCTTGTGTCATGCAAAAATTCCTAGCTTGGAGGGGAAGAATTGTTGATCATTTCATGACATTAATTACCATGTTGAAGTGTCTAAGTTGAAAGTCATCTTAGTCTCCCATGAATACAAGTGGCATCTTAGGATTAATGATATTGTCTTTCTTCTCAACAGTATGACCATTGTGTCTACCTTCAATTAATTCTTTCTACATTATTTCGGAAATACTAATAATCATAAAGTATCCAAATTTCATTTTTAAATAACCCCAAGTTAAACCATAATTTCTTTAAAAATTCACTTGTTGGCCAAACTCAACAAGGAATCTCTTAAATAGGCAAATAATTAATAACCTTAAATTTCCATTTATTTGTCCTTAATTATATTTATAAAGGAAAAATTTAAATAATCTTCTTTTACCAAAATTATGGACTTAATCAATCTTTGAAATATTAATCCCATATAATATTTCCAAGATTTAATATTACATTTCCTGAACTGGGCTTTGTCGTATGCTTAATATAGGCTTATTCTCAAGTCTCTAAGCCCAAAATTCAGGATATTACATAGAAAGTGTATTTACTATTTTAAACCATATACTCTTCCCTTTTTTCATCATATTTGTGATTCGGATTAAATTTTGGCATTTTAAATTTATTTATGTGTTTTTATGTAAAATTATAATAACATTTTTGTAAAATGTTAAATCTAGACCATTGAAATTTCAATCTAATGTAGCAGTAAAGGTAGAGGAGAGAAGCCAAATCGTGTTCTATACGCCCAAGTGATATCAAAATGTTTTTTCCCCTATGACTATATGTTTTTAAGTCAAAACTTGTAACAATCATCTAATCACATAATATTTGTCACGCGTTTGTCATCGTTGAAAGTTTTAATAGATAACAACTTTAGGACACGCATAATTCCCTTTTATTCATGTTATGTAATGGAAGCTTAATTAACATAACGGGATAAACATGTAACTATATGATTTTAGTGAATTGACTTCTAATAATTCTATGAAGGTGTGAAGGTGATTAAATTAATAATGCTATTGTGTTTGATTTCCTGATCAATATGTGCTGCTTTTGATACCTTTATATTCATTTATTCTGCTTTGTTTGTATTGATGCTTAATTAATCAATGCTCCCTTTTCTGCTATTCTTTCATTATAATTCACAGCAATGAAAGTGATGTTATTCAGAATATTGTTGGGCATGTTCGTGATATATTCAACGGGAAAGTTCCCATTTTTGCCACAGAAGGCTTAGTTACACTTCGTTCTCAAGTGAAAGAAGTGATAAGAATGCTTCAAATGCATACATCAGAAGATGTTGCCGTCATAGGGATATGGGGAATGGGGGTATAGGCAAAACATATATTACGCAACTCATTTTTGACAAACTTCATTACAAATTCGGGAATGCATATTTCTTTCAAATGTTAGGGAAATACGGAAATAACCTTATACAGTATTCCGTGATGAAACAATGATGACAATCGATAACTGTAATAAGAAGTTCCTTGTGATTGATGATGTGAATCACATGGAGCAACTACATTCTTTATGTGGAAGTCGTAATCGGTTTGGTAAAGGGAGTACAATAATCATTACAACGACAGATTTACATCTACTTAAGGCCTTTCAAGTGGATATTGTATATGCCATGAAAATTTTGAGCTACCATGAGTCTATTCAACTATTCAGTAGAAAAGCAGTTTAACAAGTCTTAAAGGAGAATTCATCCAGTTTTCCAGAAGAACTGTTGAAGATACTGAGGGACTACCATTAGCTCTTGAAGTCCATGGCTTTATTTTGCATGGGCAGTCATTGAGACAATGGGTGAATTCAGAATTGATGAAACTAAGGACAGATCTCCCTCACCAGATATACGACAAACTAAAGCTTAGCTTTGACTCTTTAGATGTTAATGAAAAAGAAATATTTCTAAATGCCTTTATTTTACATGGGGAGGACACAAATGAGGTGATCCAAAAGTTGGAAGCCCGTGGGTGTAACGCTAGCATTGGGATAAAAGCCCTAGTGGATGAAAGCCCTGTGACCATTGACAGGCACAACCAACTTAGAATGCATGATCTCTTGCATCTCATGGGAAGACAAATAAACCGTGAAACGACACAAAGCAAGATTCATATTAATCAAAATAGGTTATGGTTTTGTGAGAATGCATGTGCTTCCCTATCACCACACATGCATGTAGCAGTGATAATTCATATCATCATCTATAATATTTCAGACATTTTATGATCTTAAATAATAAAAATGTTTATATCATAATTGAATTTTAATTTATTTATATTTTATATTTTTGAAATATGATATTCAAGTTGTAAGTATGAGGTGTTCTTGAGTTTTAGACGTGAAGACACTCAGACATCTTTACTTCATATCTCTATTCTGTTGTATATAATGCTGGCATTATTCGTAAAAATTAAAGCACGTTCGATCTAATTCCCATGTTTTTCCTATGGAAAAAGGGATGAAAAAGATCAGCAAATTATTAGAGGGAATCTTGTGAGAGAACTCCAATTAGACGGACTGCAAGTTATAATACCTTTGCATGTGTATTTTGATGTTTTAGATTTCAATATATGAACCCAGATTTTTATTTATTTTAGTTGTAAGATTTTTTTGAGGAAGACTTTCCAAGACCCGATTAGCAAGGAGAGGGGATAGGAGAAATGCTTGCATATCTTGGGGAGCATCACATTATCAGAATTATATTTAATTAAAATAGTGCAATTTGGCATATTTTAATTCTAATGGGCTAATAACTTATATAAAATAATTCATATGTTATATTATTTTAAAGAGAAATAAACTCTTAATTTGGTTCATTTCAATTTTTGTTTTTATTTTTCCAAATTTTGAGGTTTGTTTTTCTTGAAAAAATATATATTATTTTTTCGGATAAGATATCAATCAATTAGAATTAAAGTATGATGTTGTAACCAACGGGGGTTGGTACAAGTGGTAAACAGCTTGTGTCGCTTAAGCAAGGTCTCGAGTTCGAGCCTTGTGAATGCAGAAAAGCCCCGCTGGGAGACTCACCCACCATAGCCAGGTGTGCAACCCAGGTCGGATTCGGATTAGTCAGGGCGAAGCTTTAGATACCGGATGGGCAAAAAAAAAAAAAAAAAAACAGTATGATGTTGTAAGGGGGGAAAAATATGGTGAATTGTTGTATTTTAATTAAGAAACATGTTTAGATTACGTGACTCCTCTAAAATATGCATGTAATCGTCTTTTTCAGCAGACATTCCAATTTTGTCCAAAAAAAAAAGAAAAAAAAAAAAAAAAAGAAGCAGACATTCCAATTGATTGATTGAGTGAGAGGATGGGAGAGAAAGACAGAGATAAGAGACGGTGGGACGGCAGAGACGCCCTCTATACACGCGCCACAGAACCTTGGTTTATTAATATAAGATCCGAGCGGCTAAGAAAGTGAAGTAAATAATTTTGTATTTTCCTTTAAACTAATTTTTTAAACTTATAAATTGATATATAATTTAATATTCTATAATATAAAGTATTTTAACTAATTCATCAAAACCAAGATATGATAGTTAATTTATAAAATATGCTTTAAACTGAAATGTATTTTTTTTCCACCTTTACTCAAATTAAATTAGGTTTCAAATGAGAGAAAACAGGGGGAAAAAAAGAGAGTCACATTTAGGCATGAACTTATAGACAAAATTGACAAATAAAAATTAATTACTCTTTAAATGACTTATATTGTGGACAAATGTATTTTTTAGAAGTGACTTGTATTGTGAACCGGAAGAAATATGCTCTAATTATGATTAATTAATTTAATTAGCAAATTTGATAATTTTGAAATTTCCTTAATTTTCATAAGTCAATTACTTAATCTTATATTAACAACAAATGAGAGAAAACATGGAGTATTTGGAAAAACACATTTAAAAAAAGAGGGACATGTAGACAAAAGCCATAAACCATAATGAACCGGAAGAAATATGTTATGATTAATTAATTTAATTAGAATTAATTATGATTTTTCAAAGTTAGACAAAATGCTGCCCAGATTTGTACCAGCGTTGTTTCGAATTTTGAGGAAACTTAATTTTCATAAATTAGTCAATTACTTAATCTTATATTGTCCATAATCCTTGTCATCTTATATTTAGCTTACTTACCAGTGAAGGTTCCCCGTCTCTTCCTCTGGATCCCTTTTTAATTTGTTTTCTCCATCGACTCTCCTGCAAAAGCAGCAAAAGCCTCCTAAATTCCCCCCCGGGGGGCGGGGGGCTCTAACGATCTTTGTCATAAACAGATTTGTTGTCTCGATTGATACTTCCAACTCTCCAATATCTTTGAAGATTCCATGGATCAGGGGAAAGAGCCTTTAAGCCCTCACTCCGATATCTGTGAAGATTCCATAGGTCCGGTAAAAGAGCCTTTGAACCTTTGCTCCGATATTTGTAAGGATTTCATGAATGGGGGGAAAAGGGCTTGGAGCCCGCTCTCTCATATCTTTAAAGATTCCATGGATCTGGGGGAAGAGCCTTTGAGTCCGAGGAGTAAGTATTAATCTTTTTCACTTTTTTTTTTTTTTTCCCTTGTTTTTGTCGATGATCCTTTCATTTTCAGGAGGAAGATATTGTAATTATATGCCATACTCCAACAAAAAGAAGAAAAAGATGTGCATTAAAAAGAAATTTAACACTACCGTGGAATAGCACTAAAATTAAATCTGCAGCATGGCTCAACTTAGGCAGAGTGACTGGGTTAATCAATTGACTTAAAAAAAATTAAATGAAGAAAATTTATAAATTAAGTTGGGAGTTTTGATTTATATATGAAAAAAATTAGATGAAGTCAAGTTCACCTATATCCGTCAAGTCTTATTTACTCCTATTCTTATTTACCCCAACTATAAAATTAGATTGTCATTAAATGAAAATCTTTTGAATTTTTTAAATGGTAAATAATATAAATAATATATTATATTTTGATTTTTTTTAGATTGCAAAAATTACTTTTTCAATCTTAAAAATATTAAAAAGTGAAACAACAAACACACACACACATATATAAAAAAATAATAATAATTAAAAAAATCCCTGCACATTGGCCCTCATATTGTTGCCCCGTTATGGGTCTACGAGACATGTATGAGATCACTTCTTTTCAGGCGCATAGACGATTTACCCAGAAAAGGAAAAGAAGGATTTGGGTAAAGGGGGCTAAAAATCTGATTTTCCACAAGAGACAAATGCCACTTGACTGTGTCTTAATTTCAATGAATTACACAATTACTTCTCGAGCAGGGTTCAAGGGGAGGGGGAGAGCGATTAAAGAAAAATTAAGAAAAGAAAAAAAAAAACAGAATATCAGTTTTTTGTATGTACAAAATTTGTAAAATACCGGTACTTTTTGTGCATGTAAATTTATCAATTCCTTTTTACCAATAAAACATTTAATAGGGGATTTTCCCCCAATTTTAAAAAAATGCTGACATGTATTATTTCTTAGGGTATGAAGGCCAATGAATTACCTTCTCATTCTTGAATATATTTACAATTATAATGATCTTTCATGATATATATCTATATATATTAACCTCTACTTTTTTTTTTTTTTGTCCTTATTCAGGTACAGGCAATAAATATCAAGTGCTCTTGAGTTTAAGTAGAGATGGAGGCACAAGAAAATATCCCCCTGTCTGTCTCAATTCTTTTTTAAGGAAAGAAAGAGGTGAAGACACTCTTGAATTTTTTTGTTACCATCTCTGTTCATCTCTAAGGACATATGGAATTTCTGTTATCAAAGATGATATCTCAATTGAAGGCTGTAAAATTTCAATCGTCATCTTCTTTAAATATGCTCGTTCTAAAAGGTTTCTCCAGCAGCTCACCGAAATCATGGAATTTCACAAATCACATCATCAGACAGTTCTTCCCATATTTTATGGTGTGAATCCACTTGAAGTTCGGAATAGAAAATACAGTTTTGGACAAGCATTTCTAGGTCTTATACAAAAAATCTCACCCCCTAAAGATGAAGTGTTAAGGTGGAGAAGAGCTCTCAATGAAGTGGGAGGCATGCGGGGATTTGGTGTGCGTGATTTCGAACCCAGGTAATTGAGTTTTCTTTTTATTCTGCATTTTATTTATTTTCAATTTGCTAATATTTTATGTGTGAAAGAGAGTGTACTTTCTTGTCGTGCTCTAAAACAATTAGGTCTTTTTTGCCAACACCAAAACAATTAGTTATTAAGAGATAAATGTGATATTAATTCATAAAATCAATGTCTTGGGCAAACTGTTCGCTCACCAAGAACTGATTGTTTTGTTGTTGTTGTTGTAGTAGTACTAATAATTGTTATATAAAGTGTATTTACTATTTGAAAGCAGATTCTCTTCCCCTTTTTAATCACAGTCGTGAAGAACTATTCAAATTAAATTTCTACAGTTTAAATTTAATTATGTATTTGTTATATAAAATTATAATAATGCTTTTATAAAATGTTAAATCTAGACAATTTTAATCCAATAGTAGTAAAGGGTAGAAGAGAGAAGCCAAATCCGTGCGTAATACGCCAAGTCATATGAAAATGTTTTTTCCCCTATGAATATATGTTTTTAGCGATAATGGTCTTATTTGCCCTGGAAGTTTTGGTTGAGAAGTACTGGGTAGACGGAAGTTTTTTTTTGGACCAAAATTGCCACGGAAGTTAACAAAACATAAAAATTTTGCCCCTTCGTTAATTTTGACCTTTAAGTTTAATTGAGTGCACACGTGACATGTCAACTCATCACATATGGCATGCCACCTCATCAATCAAATAAGAGTTAAGTGTAATTTTTGCCTCTGAAGTTTTCTCTCAGGAGCAATTTTGCCCTTCTGTCCCCCAATATTAAATTTGACTATTAAATTAGTCAAAGAACACACGTCATGCCTTGCAAAAGGTCAAACTTTGAGTCAGAGAGGGAGATCCTTGAGACGTTGAACTTAAGGCCACTGGAATTTGTGAAGCTGAACTGGTCAAAGGAACTGAAAGTTCTGTCACAAAACCTAGAGCAATCATCACTTATGATCTAAGCAAATAAAACACAAAACAAGACACTACTACAAAATACCTAAAAGACGACCTAAATAAGACCCAATTAACGTCCCTTTTCTAAGGGACGTCTGGGAGAGTGTCGTCGTTTTTATTATATTTAGCGATCTGAATACAATTCATGTCGCCTATTATGAGGTGACCTAAATACAATTCAGGTACAATTTAGGTCGCCTATTAAATCATAAGAGGCGACCTAAGTACAATTCAGGTTGCCTATTCGATCATAAGAGGCGACCTAAATACAATTCAGGTCACCTCTTATTAGTTTTTTTTTTAAAAAAAATATGCTTCCTGTATATTTGGCCAATTTGCTGCATAACTGAATACTTCATACAATAAGTGCATATATGCCCACTGTATGAACAGTATATTCAGCTCAGTTCAACAAAATCAATCAAATTGACAACTTCCAACATAACCATTCAGCACAAGGATGCAAGAATATCAACAACTCCAAGAGAAAACTTCAATTGCAGAGCCCAAGAAGACAAGTTCAGCAATGTCTTTTGATAATGAATTAAAGTGTGGCGATCGAAACTTTCAAAGCAAATTCAAGAGCAGAAAATTCAGAAGGTTTGAACTAGATTTAGGTTACTAAAACTAGACCAAAACAACAAACAAAGCACCACTATGACAACAAATTTTTCTCACATTTGGAGGCAATTAATCTCCAAAATTTCACAACAATGACTTTCACAATTTAATGCAGCAATTAGAAAGCATCAATATTCCCTTCAATTGGCAATAACACCGATATGCGACAAGAGGCAAATATATATAGCAAAGCAATGACTTTTGCACACAAAGCTCAACGAGAATTTCAAGGTTTCAAAGATACAGAATTTAGCAATTTCGCTAAAGTGAATGAGAGCCACCTAGTAATAATCACGGTACCACACAAGCAAATCAAACACCTCCAAAGCAAGAAGCACATATAAAACTTTCAGCAAATCAATTATGATGGTATGATTCAACAAAATTCTCAAGTCTTGGTTATTGGAAAATCAAATGCAGTAGGTATAATGGCAAAATCAAACCTCATATGACACAATATCTATTTCTCACAGCAGTTAAAGTGGCAAATTCAACAGCAACACCAATAATTTACAGAATTAAACAAGTAGATGTCAAATTTCATATCGTAACAATTCTAGAAACTGAAATCAGCACAACTTAATAAGTTTTGCATTAACACATGACCAAGAAGACAAGTAACCCATACAAACTAAATTAGCTTTCAGGACGCCTTATATTAGTTTTTTTTGGCCAAAAAAATATGCTTCCTGTATGTTTGGCCAATTTACTGCAAAACTGAATACAAGCCCAGACATTGCTCAAAATATAGTTCAAGTCAAGTTAATAAATATCCATAGCTAGCAAACCCAAGACAAACAACTCTATACACATATATTCAATTAACATTTAACCTTTTTTTCTCTAAATTTCAACATTGAGTTTGAAGCTACTTTAATCAACCCAATGACTTGCCTATTCACATTGACAATCACCCTAACAAGTAATGACTTGCCTATTCACATTGAGCCATGTTCAAGAAGATATCTAGTCAACATGTCTCAAATCAAATCGATGTCATCCTGTGAGTACAGATCCTCAGTACGGAAAAAATGTAAATTGGAAAACAAGGTATAAGATAAACCAATAAAGTGAATGAAATAATTAACTGAAGTACCACAACAAAAAATATCATCATTTGAGGATCACGGAGCATTACGTACGTTTTGAAAGCCCGAGTACGTTCGGCAGAAACGATAGATTGCATCCAAGCGATAACGTAGTATCCGCACTCGGTGTTCCCTGGTTGTCGATGGCACTATAAATCAAAAACAAATTGTTAAAATGAAAGCTACTGTGTCTTAGAAAAAACTTGAATTTAAACTACTTACCTTCAGATAAGACCACTTCGGTCCACTCTGCTCTCGTGATCCAGCAAGCTATCTATATGGCAAACATGTTTTTGATATCCTCGGTTGGCCTGCCACCTACGGAATCAAACCAATAACATGCATTCTTGGCGGGACAAACAACACACAGGGTCCAATGACCACTACAACATATACATATTAAATATTAAACTAAGATAAGAAAGCAATTTATTCTAAAAAATCTTATATAGACAAAAAAAACGCACCTTTCATGTATTGGCGCTAGATAACAAGATGATTGTAGGTCGCCCATTGTTAAACCAGCATAAATGGCCCTCCTGGCTAAGATATTGGAGCCGAAGCCGTGCTTCCAGGACATAAGAATCCATACGAACCCAATTGTCTCCCTTTTTGCATATGTCTTGCGGACACTATGATCGAAATAAAATGATAAATGTTGTTGAATATATTAAACAAAAAAAGAGTCGACATAATTAAAGGGTAAAAAAACTTACAAGATTGCAAGTTGAAGCCCTTGTATATCTAAACAGTCCATATGCATAAACTCTGTCAAATCTTTCTTGTCAATATTGATCGAATATGTCTTGTCTGCACCGATAATGCCCGGAGGCATCTGCAAGCCTATAGAGACGATGTCCTTGTAGAGCTCTCGCAGCTGTGATAAGTATGTAAATCGCCCGCATGACTTGTTCATGCTATGAAAACATAATAAACAGTTATGAGTGGGTTAGCAATGAAAATCAATCGGGAACCTACTCATCGTCAATCAGTAACGTATTTCCTACCATTGGAGGTGTCGTCTCCATCTCAATAAGATGATGCGGCCAAAGGATGAACGATGTGGTGGCAGCACCTAACGTGGGAACCTCCTCATCATAAATCCGGATGATTGTCTCTTCTTTCCCCTCTCGCACACTTTTCAGAGTCACCTTACGTTGGTCTTGTGGAATTTGCATATTGTGGTGTGTGGTTTGTTCTGGGTAAACAACACCATCGGCAACAATACACCGGTGTGGGTCATCCAAATATAGAGTGCAGGGTTGTCCCCCCGTGGAGTGTGAGAAGGCTCGCCAATAAGTACATCTGGAGAGTGATGAGAAGATTCGCCAATAGGTACATCTGGAGCGTGAAAACTTTCTTTGCTGCTTGGGAAGGCCGGGGATTCCTAGTTTGTAGGTTGCGTATTTACCTTCTCTTGTATCATAACCCTCATTTCACCCTGTAGTTGTGTCATAACCTCATCTACGAGGGACACTCGAATTTTGGCTACAAGCTGAGGACTAGGGTTGTCATCATCATGCGAACAACTAGAACGACGTCCAACATATTTCGTGACGCTAACTCCCCTTGGCTCCCCTCGGCTCCCCTCGAACAGCATCAAGGTAATCTAGCTTCCCAATCGACGTGGACAAAATGTCCATCCGTGTACCTGGCGTGAATGAACCTTGGCTGCTCTGCTTTGCTCAAGTGCATCCTGTATCATAGGATTTTTCTTAAATAGTAACTAAACTCTAAAAATATGAAACAACGAGAGGCTATTTAATACTTCTAATTTAACTACTTACAATCTTTAAGGCAACCTCATCCACATCTTCATTTACGTATTTGTCACTCTTCTTCCTCGCAGCTATCCATTTTTTGTGACGAGGAGGACACTCAGGGGCCTGGATAACAGTGGAAGGATCGGATTGGGCAGCTTCCTTCATTCTCTGCAACTCCTCTTCCATCAGCTTTCGTTCAAGCTTCTTATAGCCAGCTTTAGACATGCAATGCGGATACTTATTTCTCGCTTGCCTCTCTCTATTGGCTTGACTTTTTCCGTGACACGAAAACAAATAAAACTCGAGCCTACGATGTCAAATAGATTCAACTAAAAGATAAGATATGAAAGAAATTTTACAAGAAATTCAGAATTCTGGCGTGACGCCACAAACTCCCTCCAGTCCTCTGGAGAAATGTAATCATAGTCCTGACATGGGTCATTGTCCCTCTTTGCCCCTCGAATATACTTTTTAGTGAGCTTGTTCTTAAAGTCTTTCCAACGTAGATGAACCTCACCCATCCAATGGTTGTACATGGCCTTATTGTTAGGCACATCATACGTTTGCTGCAAGGTAAAAAAGAAGAAATGAAAGAAATCAAGTAACAAAACTAAAGATACAAATGCAGAAGATATCGAAAGTGAGATACCAAAAGTTGTGCCCAGATCAACTCCTTCGTTTTAGGAGGGACCAACTTCCAATGAGAGAATACAATGCGAACTTTGCTTCGAGCCAGATAGCCTACATAGCTAATGAAATTGTCTTCCTCTAGACCAATTGGATTCATATTGTCATTGAACTCCACATGCAGCCTCTTTTTCTGACTGTCACGACGTGCAATTAACGCACCCATATGTGTGCTACCTCTACCCTTTCTCACCACCGGTAAATCATTCCCACTATCACCTGGTGACTCGTCAGAGCTAAACATATTCCTGTTCATCAAAGACAAATCAATAATGTTAGATAGGGTTATTATTAAGTAATAAACAAATGAATGAAATGAACTAACATGTCAAACCAAAGACAAAAATAACATAGGACTTTTTCATAACTTAAGATCTTACTTTATATGGTTTCCCATATTCCTTCAGAATGATCCTTTCTTGGAGCATATTCTTCATCATCTATCGATTCTACTTCACGTGTTGTAGGTGGATTTGTTGTGAAAGGAAGTGTATCGTCGAGGTTCAAGGATTCTTCACCATATGTCTTTTTTACTTTGAAGTACAATGGACATTTTCTTATTTGCGGTGGTCCGTAACATAAAACACTTGTTTCGCCTGGCTTGCTAGAATGAATGGCTCATCTCTATGACCAAGTCTTTGAAGATCAACTGAGACAAATTGACAGAGATTTGCCGTAATCTCCCAAAATAACCAGATTAGAAAAGGATTTGCAGTATAATGTAACCTGGGTCGTTTCCCAACGAATTCACAGTCGGTTTAATTTGAACAGCAATAGAACAGAAACAGTATAATCGGGGGTTTTTGATTCAGAAGAGATTAAAAATGAAAATATGCAGAAACAAAACGAAACAACACAAATTAAACAGAAGATTAACAAAGGATTAACCCGGGATTTCGAATTCCACCACTTCCCTTCCTCGGACGAAAAAGCATTTATAATAGAACTCGTGATCGACTGGACAAATCGAAATCTCGCATTTGTCGAGAAATTCCCTCGGTGAACAATCGCTCGAGAATTTGTTCAAATCAGTGGCATATCACTGTACGATCTCACAGTAATACTTTAACCTATTTCAAACTACGTCCTTGGGAAATGTCGATCTCGGGTTTTTAATCAAAAGCCCAATCGGATCCAAAAATCGAATTCGATTAAAGAATGCGAAAACGAGTTAGACGGTTACCGATTGCGCGAGTCCTCTGGATAGTGGAATCCTCAATCCATGGGCCAATCACAGTAGCTTAGCTAGTCATGGATTTGCAGAACAAAAATCGAGCAGAAATGAAGAAGTTCCTCATGAACACGAAGAACACGATGAACAGAGGAAGAACATATGAGAGAAAATAAAACTTCTGTATTTGATTCAAAACTGTCTAAAAATGTGAATGAGAATGTGTTTGTGCTGTTGCCTCACTTAACCTAAAATGGCAAAATGAAATGGGGCTCCAATCCACAATTCGGACCCAAAACGGAAAAAGAATAAAAAAAAGGGCTTTAATTCAAAATTCGAGCCCAAAAATACATATGACTTCGGCTCCAAAATCGACCGCCCTCTTGTCTGAATTTCTCTTCATGTCTTCATAACAATTGTAGCTCTCTGAATCATCTGAAATATGATACAAAAATGAGGCAAATCCGATGTCGGTTCAAGAGTTATGGTAAAAATGGTGAAGCAATGTAAAATTAGAATTTATTATTAAATAATGGCTAAAATATAATAAAAGGCCCAAAGCCCAAATAAGTATAAAAGCCATTATTTATTAGCTAAAGAGTCATAAATTATAAATCAAGAGACAAAAAGTAGTGTATGAAATATTCAATTATCACAAATCCAAATTTAGGATCTATTACAACAAGCATTATTGTTAACCCACTTACATTTAAATAAAGCAACTTTGAACTTGTTGTAGCTCATCTCCCATATTTCTTCAATAACTCCATAATAGGCCATTGATGCTAACACCGGGTTTTTGTCTTTCGAACTTGAAAAGTGCATGGATTCAGCTTCAACCATCACCCCACTGTTTTTGTTTTGCACGAGAACTTCGTCATCTTGGTCTTTTGTGTAGAAAGAATACCCGTTTATATCATAACTTTGTCCAAGTGATGACGATAAGAAGGCCCCCAGGCTAACCACTCGATTGTAGCCGACACACCGGTCTCGTGCAATACCTTCTCCTGGAACCACTTTATGAATGTCTTCTTTTACTCATTAGCTATCTGCATGTCATTCTTCCTTGGATTCATATTCTTCAAACTCTTTCTGTGTTCATCAATGTACGGTTGAACTTCTTCCGTATTTTTCAAGATGTACAGGTGTGCTTGCAACACCTCTGCATGAAGCATATTCTTCAGTTTGATTACTCGAGTTCCCTCACTTATCCCCTTATCATCTTTGAGATTGTAACGTCGCCCCCGATAGATAATCTTTACTGAGAACTCCATAGCCTCTTCAACTACATATCTCTCAACTATTGAGGCTTCAGGTCGATAAGGATTTTTAGAATACCCTTTTAAGATCTTCATGTATCGCTCGAAAGGGTACATCCACCTTAGGTAAACTGAACCGCAGAGCCTTACCTCCCTTACCAAGTGCATTATCAGGTGCACCATTATATCGAAAAATGCAGGAGGAAAATGCATCTCTAGTTGGGACAAAATAATATAACCCTCATTTTCCAATTCATCCAACTTTTCAATGTCAATGACTTTGTTACAGATAGCATTAAAGAAAATACTCAATTTTGTTATAGTGGTCCACACTTCATCTTTCATAATGCCTCTAATAGCTACTGGCAATAATTGCTGCATCAACACATGATAATCATGGGACTTCATTCCCACTAACTTCAAATCGTCCATTGAAACACACCTTTTCAAATTTGAACAAAATCGTTGTGGAACCTTAATGTCATATAGACACCCACACAAACTTTTTTTCTCCGCTTTTGACAGTGTATGAGCTGCTGGCTCCATGTATGCCTCTTACCATCTTCCATTACTCGTGGATGTAACCGTTCTCTTATTCCCATATCAACCAGGTCTAGTCTCGCACTAATTCCATCCTTAGTCTTCCCTGGTATGTGCAAAAGAGTGCGATAAGGCTATCACAAACATTTTTCTCCACATGCATCACATCAAGCTGTGTCTCACATCAAGACTACGCCAATATGGAATATCAAAGAAAATTGATCTCTTCTTCCATATATTCTTCTCACCCGCAATCCTTTTTGCTTACCCAATATGACATTGATATGTTCCACCCGACTATAAACTTCCTCTCCAGTTAATGCCTTTGGAGCCGTTCTATGCTCTGGTAAGCCGTTAAAACGCTTTCTTAACTTACGATATGGGTGGAATCGATGAAGAACCTCCTATGACCGAGGTAGACAATTTTTTTGCCGTGCTTTAGTTGATGGAAGTTTGTGTCTGCTTCACATATTGGACATGCTTTATGCCCCTTCACACTTTACCCAGACAAATTTCCGTATGCAGGAAAGTCGTTGATCCTGGTAAAAATCATTGCACGCAACTTGAAGGACTCCTTCTTATATGCATCAAACACATCTACGCCTTCCTCCCACAACTTCTTCAAATCCTCAACAAAGGGCGCCAAGTACACATCGATATTGTTCCTGGTTGTTTTGGTCCAGAAATCATCATAGAAAGCATCACATACTTGCATTTCATACATAGCCAGGGAGGTAAGTTGTATATTATGAGGAGAACCGGCCATGCACTATGGGTGCTGCTAAGAGTTCGATACGGATTGAAGCCATATGTACAAAGCCCCAACCGAAGGTTTCTTGGCTCACTACCAAATTGAGAAAACATTTCGTCTATTTTCTTCCATTGCAGAGAGTCAGCCGGGTGCCGTAGATATTTTCCATCGGATATTCTCTCATCAGAATGCCATCTCAACTTCTTTGCTATTGCTTCACTAGTAAACGAGACGCTTAAACCAAGGAATTATGGGAAGATACCACAATGCCTTCAAAGGTTGCCTTTTTTGTGTGATCTCTAGAACCACCACCTTTCTTCACTTTGTATCGTGAAGTTTTACACTTCGGACAATTACTAAGGCCTTCATACTCATTTCTGTACAATATACAGTCATTAGGGAAACTGTGTATCTTTTTATACTCCATACCCATCGTAAACAAGATTTTCTTCGCCTCATACATACGATTTGGAAGTACATTATTATCGGCAACATATCACACAACAATTCAAGCAACGACGTGAAACCGCTATCGGTCCACCCACATGTTGCCTTTAAGTTGACCAAATGTAAGGTCTCGATCAACCGTGTATACTTAGTACACCCGGGGAATAAAGGTGTCTACGCATCACTCCGCACGCTATCATATTCATGCGGTTGTGCAAAAGATTCGACCTCAACATCATGAATCATTCTCTCCATTCTATCGTCATCTACCTCAACTTCATTTTCATGGGACGCCTTGGTAGTTACCTCCTCACCATGCCATATCCACGTTGTGTATCGAAGGTTTATTCCATCACAAATTAGGTGATCCCTTATATCAGCAATATCCCTTCGAATCCCATTTAAACAATTAACACATGGACAATAATACATCCCATTTTTTGTAGCCACATTCCTTCTAGAAAATTCAATAAACTCTTCCACCCCATTCTCATATTCTTCACTAGTTCTCAAAGCATTCATCCAACTATGACCCATTTTATTATCACCTAAGACATTTCCAACAACAAGTCAAGTTCATAACAATTTCAAGAATGACATGGTTTTTTCTCAATCTTGTAAAAAAAAATTCAGCAGCATTTCCCCTCAACAAGTAAGACATCCCAAAATTTCAACAACAAACCATTTCAACTTAATTCAACAAAACTTACTAACTAAGGCAATTTAGAAAATATCAGCTATTAAATCCAATAATTTCATCAATACAAAAAACTAAAGGGTCAAGGTGTAGATTTGCCAAACAACTATTACCCAAGGAGCGTCTAGGCCAAATAACTATTGAGGGGACCAAAATTGCCAATCAACAATTAAAAAGTGGAAAAAAACACAATTTGGAGCAGATTCGCCAACGAACTATTACCCCGTCATTTTGTCTTGGTGTCTCCGTCTTCCATTGATTGTCATAGTGTCGTGACGTCGGCATTTCCAAAGCTTCTATTGTTCTTTGGGTGTTCCACTTACCCTCTTGAACTCATCCAAAGTAGTCCACAACGTTCGACCGGCACACACCTTACACCCTGGTTCCATCCTCCGATGCCACAAGCGACAAACGCGCCGCCACAATGCAAGCTCCCATGGGCCCATCTTTGTTGGTGTTTTCCTTTTCCAACAAGAAGGCTTAACCGCTCTTTTCTCCAGCGTTTCGCCAGTCCCTACGCCCGTGTCTCACATTTTAACTTAATTGTGATAGTTGTTTTTTTTCTAATAGTTATTTGGTGTTTTTTTTCCACTTTTAATAGTTATTTGGTTTTTTTTCACTTTTTAATTGTTGATTGGCAATTTTGGTCCCTTCAATAGTTATTTGGCCCAGACGCTCTTTGGGTAATAGTTGTTTGGCAAATTTGCACCTTCACCCAAAACTAAAATATATCTAAGTTTTCTAAGTCATAAACTATAAATTATGGACATCTAAGCATCATTATTCATACTACAAAGATTACCTAGTTCAATGCACATCAACAAAAAAACAATATTTAACTATAATTACCTCAACTTTAAATTCCTCTCCTTGAAATTTATTTGCTCTATTCAACCTAAAGACAACAACAATAAAGACAACATTAGAATTATTCAAACTAACATATGAGAGGGAATAATTGTATGACAAAAGCAACATGATTAAAAATACCTACCCTAGGACCCCTCAAGCTCTTGTGGGTTGTTGTCGTGGCCAAGTCACAAACAAGTAGTCGGTATAAGATCAATATTTATCAACTAAATCCCCCAACACTGATTTGTTCCATTTCCTAGCAATAAAACAACCATTGCAAAAGCATGAGAAGAAAGCATCGATATGGCATGGTGAGGAAGTAACAAGTCTATTATTGAAGTAACAAGTCTACCAAATTAAAGTGGTGTGTTTTGAAACTAAAAGCAACATGAACACAAGTAAAACTAAATACTATGTAGACTTACCCTAAATTTGCAAGACTAATAGACCCTTTTTATTTTTAAGAAAAATTGGTGTGTTTTGAAAAAGAAGGAAGATTTAATGTAATTGCAACAATACAAGAATGCACCATCAAAATCCTCTTTTGCTGCTGCTGCTATCGCTTCTCTGCCATATGTTTCCAGTCCAAAAAGAAAATGCTAAGTAAAACAAACAATTCATCAAAATGCTAAGTAAAACAAACAATTAATCAAAATTGGACTTAGGATATATACGTACCATCTTAAGCATCTCAAGTACATTCAACAACTGACCAAAGAACCCACTAGACTCTTGAACCCAAAACAAAATAATTTCATTAGCATGACACATCATAAAAATACACTATAATCTGAGCAAAGATCTAATCATGGCTTTAACCAGAAGTAGGAATGAGAGTCTAAAGCTAAACGGATTTGTTAATTAACAAGTCCATATTTGTTTCCTCATTATCGTTATTTTATTTTTGGGCACACAATTGGAAAATGAGAACTTACAAAATCTGCAGATTAAAAATATTAATTAATTAAACTCGGTCGAAGATAATCGAGAATAATCGAGCAAAGATCAAATGATAATTTTTACCAAAAAAAAGGAATTCATCATAGTCGGAGATTTGAGTACAGATTTCTCTAACCAAATCCATATTTGTTTCCTCACTATCTATATATTATTATTATTATCATCGGGTAAACAACCAGAAAAAGAGAACGTTATTTATGCCTCAGCAAGTGGTCGATAATCAGAAAATAGGACAGCAAAGATCATGAAATGATAACCTTAATTAACCAGGAAAAAGGAATCCAAGTCAATAGTAAACAAGGGATAAATTAACGAAGCCAATGGATGAACCAATTACCAATTCTCAATATATATATCGCTATTCTATATGAGCCACCTCATCAGACCAAATAATAATGGAGGACAGAACGCAAAGATCAATGTCCAGAAAAATCAAAAAAAGATGAATGAGCGAGGAGGATCATTACTTAGGATCCCCCGCCAAGCAAGTAAGCTGCCTTTCTCAACAACACACTTTGAATCCTCTCATTTTCTATCATGTCCCCTGTCCGTTCATTTCCCTTTTTCATCCTTCCCACACAAATCAAAACCAAAAGAGAGAAAAAGCTTTGTTTCAGGAGGGAAACACACTTGAACAAAGAAGGCCTAATGACTTGGAGAAAATGTCTGGGGGCACACACACAGAGACGCCGCAGAAGTGGCGACTATGGAGATGGAGTGGAGGTTGGCTGGAAGAACGAATCTGAGGTAGAGTGGAGTTGGAAGCACACGTCCAATTTGTGCAGCGCGGTGGAGACGAGAGGAGATGCTTGTGAAAAGGGAAATGGCGACTAGATTTGGGGAAGGAGGCGGAATGAAAGCCGGGGAGTATGAGAGACGACGGAGCAGTCGGAGGCGTGGCAAAGCGAGACAGAGGAGACGTGCCGAGGAGGACATAGAGCAAATGGAATCATTGACAACTCTAATTGCTCCTACAATAAAACAAGTGCCCTTTTCTTTAGTGAGATTAAAAAGCCTTTCACGTCTATCAATTTGCGGTCATGAAGGATTATCACATCATGTGGTTCCTTCTCTCTTTCGGTCTTGGATGTTCCCAGGTTCACTAACTCTTAGTTCGACACTGGTGGTCATGCCATCATCAATTTTTAGGATGATGGGAAATAGTATCCGTGGTCTTCCTTCCACAATCGCTAGAAGTGAATCAAAGCAACACAATCTTTTGTTAGATGAAGGATCGGAGAATTCTGATTCCTTTTGTGCCACAAATTGTATGGACATCTCGAGGCTTGAAGATTGCTTGCGGCATCGTTTTATTCAAATTGGAAAGAATACTGAAGTCTTTCATACACTTTCAGAAATTGTTTCACAGGTTGTCTTTCTAATTGGATTCTTTTTTATTTCTTGAAAAATATTTCTATATGCAAATTATATTTTTAAATAAGAGGTTTTGTCTATGATATTGTGCAGGGATTGAATCTCAAAAATTATAGTGATGATTGTATACTACCTGGAGACAAGTATCCCTATTGGCTTACATTCAAGGGTGAAGGAGCTTGTGTAAAATTTAAAGTTCCTCCAATTATAGGTTGTGATCATTTGAAAGGGATGGCTATTTGTTGTGTATATTTCCCCTCAGGTGATTTGCATAACCAGGCATGTGAATCTTGTATAATTGGCTTAATAATTGTAAATTATACAAAGAAAACCATGCTCTACAAGGAAGAAGACAAACTAGCTTCCTTAGAAGAAGCAGAGAGGAATGAAATAATATCAAATCTCGAATCTGATGATGAAGTGGAGGTGAAAGTAATTGTAAGGAATGGATTCACTTTGAAGAAAATGGGTGTCTACTTGATAGATAATGAGTCATTTGATGAACAGATGCAGCCTTCAACATCTGGCACCAAACATAAGTGTGTGGAGGAGTAGGAGACGCATAAATATATTAGACCTAGAAAGGCCATGAAGATTTAAAAGTTGGAAACTTCCTTCTATTTTTAGTTACAGCATTTTTTATGAAGACAAATGTATTTCACTTCATAATTAAAATAGATCTATTTTCATAGGTTGTACATCAATGTCTGTATTGTCCATTTGTGGCGCTCATTTACAGATAATGTGGTGTGATTTCCCTTTTACTTCTTTCTTCCTCTTCCATTGGTCACTGTTTGGCCAAAAAAAAAAAAAACAATTGTTGAAAAAAATATAAAATAACCAAATATAGTAATGAAACTTAGACTAAATTAAGAAATTCAATTTGATGCTATTTCTTTGACTTTTCATTAGTGATAGTGAAAGTAAAAGCAAGAGACATTTATGGAATTGTTGGTTGTCTTCTTGCTGAGAGGTCGTCATCTGGTAGCTGTTGTGCTCGTTAGGTAACATTACACATTCATCAATTGTTAATATGCATGGCATTCTGTCATTTTATCCCATCTCTTTTCAGTCGGCTCATATTGGTTATGATATTAGAAATGGAGAAAGTACTGTGTTTTGGATGGAGGAGAGCCACTGAACGCTCACTGCATGCAGAATGAGAGGAGTTGGGGAAGAACAGACGACCGTAAAGCACATTCCTATTTCCAATCCCAATCCTTCAAAATCAAAATTCATGTCTACACTTCAAACAGGACCTAAGCATATAGCATTTAATGGAATTTAATTTTTGGATGAAGATGTGACGAAACAGGACAGCATTTTGGTAAAAGAATGAAAGATTATGTGAATAAGACAAAGTGCATCAATCTGCAACTGTTGCTGCCAAAGAAGAATTTTACTGATCTTCTATTTTTATTTCGTATCTCCTTTCAGTTTATAAACCTTTATTTAAGATTGAGCATTGAGTTCTCCTTGTTGGCTGTGAATATACTCTTCAGACAAGATGTGTATGCATTTTACTTTGAGTCTTATAATTTTGAGTACTTCCCAAATGTTTTTTTGTGTTTCTTTTTATTATTAAATTCTACATAAAAGGCTAAAATGCTCCAGTACTAAGTACCAGTATGCTCCAATACTAAGTACCAGAACCAACACCAACAAAGAACAAGTCTTCGCGTCCAATATTCTCCGTGGGAGACACCACCACTATGAAATCAACCTCCATTGGCCAAGCATCATTTGGCATAGCGTCTGCAATAGAATTCATGTGATGGTCACAATGAACCAGTTTGACATTCAAATTCTTCTCTAGCATCTGCTGAATTACTATTATGAGGAATATTGGCTGTATTGTCCAGATAGACACAAGAGAATCTGAACCACTGTTGGGATTAACACGGACCCTGCGAATAGCATCAAAGATTAACACGGACCCTGCGAATAGCATCAAGTACATGGACAAGTAGATATATCTGCTGAATTTTGGCCGATCCCAATCACCAGAAGGTGAAATACAATCAGCCACCATCCATTCCTTTCCCGTCGACGGAACATCCTCTAAAGCATACTGTTCTAATTTATCAAAATGTGGGACCCAAACCACCTTCCAAAGACAATTATTTCTACTGATATCTAGAAAAAATAGGGCTGTTTCAAATTTTTTTATGATTTTTTATATATGTTTGAGGAAAATGATGTAGTTTTCATTTTAACTATTCTTAAATATGTTTCTAAAGTATTAAATCTTGGAGAAATCATAACAAATTGAAAATATTTTTATTTTTTGTCCATAAAATATCAAAATGTCATTCATTTTCAATAGAATCTAATGATCAAAACACATGAAAAAACATTTGGAAAATGCCCAGTATTACAGGTAAGAGGGGCAACTAACACCGAGACCCATTATACAGATAGACACGCACACACACATTCAGACTTCAGAGCTCTGCACTCACTTTTACAAGAAATATATTTTACTTCCCTAAAAGATGTCCAGTTTTTTAAAAGGGCAGAAAAAAATAAAGACAGTGGTATTTGTAATTCAATGGAGGAATTTTAACATATTTTACGTCCCTTTAATAAAAGCAGACATTAACAATCTCACTCGATCTTATTTATAAGTCTCTTTTGAACAAAAAAATTTATGATATTTATAATTATCTTTCTAGGGTAGTAAAAGTGATTGTGATAATTTTCCTCATATTAAATAAGTCTTGCATTTAGGATCACTATATCCACTCACCGTCACATCAACAGAATGAAACTGCATGTATGTGGTCGATAACATGAACAATATATTGACGAAGCAAATTATATTTTTCTACATTTTAGCACAAATAAATTGTTTGCAAAAATAGTATGACAAATGTGGTCGATAACATGAATTTCCTAGCCTCAATAAGCCAAGTGCTGTAGAAGAATTGAAATTACTTTTGTGTGCTGTCGGGGGGGTATTTTATTTATTTATTTATTGGAGTACAATTAACAATGATCCACACACAAATGAACCAATACTAATATCTCTTTTGAATCTCATCCTAGATATTGAACAGCTCAACATGCTTATTTCGATGATAAGTTCAAATCATAAACCCTTTAAATAGATGTAATAATAAATTGAATATTCTTTTCTTCCTTGTAAATATTTGAATTGTTATAGCATATGTGCTTGTTTGTTATTCGGCTCGAATAATTCAGACCAAATTTGGCTTTCGTTCATAGATTATATATCAACAAGGTATATGCTCTATGTGCAACCTCAGCGAATGTCAAACAACAAGTGCTAACAACTGGCATTGCTCCACTTATCCTATATCTTAATTTATTTTCATAATAATTGCCTTATTACAGGATTTTTTGTTTTTTGTTTCTTTTTTTTATTGCTATGGTTTGCTGATTCAGATTGTTTACTCCCTCCTATCTAAAATATCTGTCCGTCTTTTTAATTACAACCTTTATATTTGTGTTTCAAAATTTAAACTATATTTTTTCTTCTATCTCTGTTAAATACATAACTTTATAATAATTATCCTCCCTCACCACTAATTCTTTTTTTTAATCATTTATTACTTATTTTTTTTCTCATATATAAATAGGGGCATATTTGGAAAAGACATAACATTTTTTTTCACATATATTATTTTTAACTAATCTTAATCACAGGTTCCTTTTGCACAATCAGGAGGGGAAAAAAAGTGGCCTATAGAAATGACTGGAGGGAAAATAAAAGGGAAAATCTATCTCAGGGCCCAAATAACCCAAAAACAATGTCAAAAAGGCCCCAGGGCCTTTTTTCGTATTATTTTATAAAACATTAGTTGTTAATGTGACTAGGATATAGTTGTAATGGGTACGATTTTGTTATTAGGATATTGTTGTTAACGTGACTAATTTAGTTGTTAATATTATACTGATATTGTTGTTAGCTTTTATGAAATAATACCAGAAAAGGTCCTGTGGCCTTTTTTGACAATTTTTTACTAATTTGGGCCTTGAGATAGATTTTCCCAAAATAAAAAGTCTTCTAAAAAAAATTTTGGTCCAAAAATATAAGATTTTCATTAGGGTAATTAATAATTATTTTTCACTTTTATTGCTTGTTGGAGAGGGAAGTGACAGATATTAAATGCATATTTAAAAATTAAATTTTTTAATAAAGATCAAATTGTTATGAATATTCCAATATTGGTGTGAATGTCAACAACCTTTTCAAGAAGAGTCTTTTGGAGTTTCTAAAGCCATGTAACCTATGACATGAATGGCATGGGAGTTTTCTATGACTAATGTAAATAACTTACAAAACCTCATAATATACCATTATGTAGATTTATATTTTTGTAACTCTTGTAATGGATTCATTGCCTATATATAGTAGGCATGTATCAAAGGTTAAAAGATAATAATAGAAAAGAAGGATCACTCCCTCCTTGCTCTCCATTTCTCTCTTGCATTTCTTCATCTCCCTCATCTTAATCTCTTTTGTTATTTTACTTAGTTTCATAACACGTTATCAGCACGATTGTTATAACGAAGGTATAATTTCTTCAACTATTTCATCTACTTTCTCTAATGCTTTTATTATATGTTTATTTGTATATCGGGATAATCTAAACCACTATATGGAATTAAAAATACTCTTTTACCGATTGTTTTTATACATCGGGTTCCATGGTTAAGATTGGAGATTATTTACTATTTTATATAGTAATTTTACTATTTATCATTATTCATCCATCAATTTTATTCATGTACGTAATTGCATAGTAATTTACGATTGTTTTACTATTTATATTATTGTTACTAACATAACATTTAAATTAACCATTTTACTTTTATGTTACTAACATAACATTTATATTATTGTTACTAACATAACATTTAAATTAAGCATTTACTTTTATGTTACTAACATAACATTTATATTCTTGTTACTAACATAACATTTAAATTAAGCATTTTACTTTTATTGTTGCTAACATAACATTTTCCCTTTATTATTATGTTATTGTTGCTAACATAACATTTTATTTTTATTGTTGCTAACATAACATTTTACTTTTATTGTTATGTTATTGTTGCTAACTTTTAATGTTATGTTATTTTATATTTAATGCAATCTCTTTTATTTTATTAATATTATTATTGTAACATCCCATTTTCAAAAGCAGTATATTTTTTTTTTTTTCATCAGAGTAGAGCATCGGAGCGATTGAGTAACGATATTTATATTCAAAATGCCGTAAGTCCGGGCGATTACGGTAGTGGTACGTTATACCGAGTGTTTTCAAAAGTAAATAACAAAAGAAGAAAGTCTTCAACTGAGTCCCTATGCGTGCCGTTTGCCTTTCTCCTCGATCCTCGGTCCTCCTGACCCTGACGCTATGTTAAGAGCTGAGGTTCAATGCCCAATGAACCTCGGAGTAACGGTTAACCTCATGCTCAAGTAATACAAGATATGGATAACGGATATTCATGACATTACGGCAAATAATCAATACATAAGCACACGCAGATGCAAGATTAACATATCAACAGTACATAGCACACAAGCACATGTAAAGTTACCCACGTTTGCACTAATCGGTGCCACGACGGCCCATCGTGTCCTCGCGCTAGGAAAACTCAACGGCATTACTAAGATCGTAACCCGTATAAACAAAGCTGAATGTATAAACGGTGAACTAAGACGAGTCTTAGACACGGTGCATGACCCAAGACAAAGTCCTGTCCATGACTCTATGAAATAGTCTATCACATATAAGCATACAATAAGCATCAGAGTTAGTGTTACAGTACGCGAACGTACCTTTCACCGTGTAATGGCCACATGCCTGGCCTTTGAACTGACTCCGGACTTCCCGGATATCCTATACATTATCGTCGGATTATTATATGATATTTGATAAATATCATATTGCTTAGAATAATATCCTAAGGGTTTAATTTACCTTTCTACCCTTGGTGGATTTATTATTACCATTTTGCCCTTACATTTTATTAAAAACGCTATGCTGAGTTTCTGGGCAGAATTTTCGGTTAACTTCGCAAAATCATAATTAAATCTACAAAAATCGAAACGAGGATCCGTAAAATTCTCCGGACTCCTTAGGATGTCTATTTTCAAGGCAAAATACTTGTATATATCCAGAATTTATGAAAAATTCCCAGTTTTCATTTTTCTCAACGTTGCCCAGAATTTCGTCCAGAAAAATGGCCTAACTTCAACTGGTTGTATCTCTTTGTACAGGAATCAAAACGCTACATATTATATATATTCGGAAAGCCCTACATATCTAATTTATTTCTGGAAAGTTTCGTGATTTATGGGCTTCATTTCCAACATAAAATATTAGCATTTCTTTCGCTGTTTGCCCAGAAATTTTACCGAAAATTTCGCGTAACTTCGCTACTTTGATCATTAACTTCCAAGAATTTTGCTCCACAATATTTTCCACCATATTTTCGAAATAAAGACATTTTTAATCATAACAACATGAAATCAAAACTTCTTGGAAGATTTAAAGATCAAACAAACCTTTATACTAAGAACTACTAAGAACAACTAAGAACTATAAAACTAAAGACTAGAAACTAAAAACAAGCTTACCTCTTGAAGACTTTTGCTACTCCCTCCTCCTTCTTGCTTCACTCCATTCTTGCCTAGAATGGTTTTTGGTGTGAAGAGAATGAAGAGGAAGCCCTCTATTTATAGGGAAATGGTATGGCATTTTGGTAGTTTTTCCAAACTTAATTCATCTTAAATATGAACCCTTGGATCTAAACTTAGTAAAAAGTTTTAATCTTAACCATTGGACCCATACTTAATGAAGAAGTTTCTTCCAACTGAGTCTTCGGTTTTACTTTAACGAAATTCATTTTTGGTTGCACGATCAATCACTAATACTTTTAAATTCGAGTATGCTTTTTGATTAGCAAGTTGAATATCAAGATTTATGGTCTAATTAGATTCCCTGGTTGTACTAAAGCTTATTCTTCAACGTTTGCAAAAATAGCCTTTACTAGGCTTACTTTCGAGGTTAAATTATGTGGATTCAAGATAAGTCGCTTATATTTTCTCCAGGGTTCCTACTTCTTCACAACTATTTAAATTTGTATAAATTCTCACTTTATTTGTTGTTTTGAGTTTTTATGTGTACATCGAGATATTTCTTGGATTTCAAACCATTATCCAATTTACTCTAGGATTTCAAACTTTATCAAATTTGCTTTAATTTTCTCTTTCTCTCTCTTGAATACTAGACACACACACACTCACAACTCTTTTCTCTTATTGGTGGATCAAATTTCACATGGATTATGCTTTATGAACTTCTACTGATAAAGTCCCCCGTTCGGTGTCCTAATCGCGTAATCTTAGAAAATCTCAAAAATCCAGAGAACACACCTTGAAGTTCTATTATTCCTCTTTGGAAATATCGAGTTAACTAAATTTTTGATCCCATTAAGGGTATTCCGTTGTACGTTGAACATTTTCCAGACGCCAGGCCATTGTCGATTCTGAGAAATTACTTCGGGTAATGCTAATTTCGGGACAAAAATCCACTGATTCATAATATGTCCGGTTGTTTTCTACTTAGTTCAAGGATTTCAAGTTATGATTTATTTTCCATTGGTTCTCACTTTTCTTATCGCCCTTTGTTTACAAAATATCTTTTCATCGATCCCTTATTCGCCTACCGGTTACGGAAATGACTTCCGCTAACACCAAACGGACAAAAATTCACTTGTTTGTAATATGTCGACCTAAGAAACTTAGTTCATGGTTTTCTAGATAGGATTTAATTTATCGGTTCATTTATCCAATTGGTTCTTCCACAAATATCTTAATTATATTATTATTTAATTAACAAAATATCATGATATTATCTTTGAAAAACCCACAACCCTTTTCACATCAAATTTTGGTTTTCTCTTCCCTTTATTATTATTATTTTTTCTTTAATTTATCTAAATTAGCTAGAAGGCTTAATTAGGCTTAATCCCATGATTAGCAATCTTTTAGGATTTAGGGTTTTCATGTTCTTAATCTCACCAATTTTTCTTAATCTTTTCTAATTGATTAGCAAGCACACTTTATGCTAATATTAGCCATAAACACTTAATTAAAGGATTTTCCATAATCTACCTTAAATATTCTCTTGTTCATGCTTAAACAATTAGCCATTAATTACTTAACTAATCACTTTCTAATTGTTGATAATTTTCTTAATTAGGATTAATCATTTTTTCACAACTATTTCATTGACATTGGTATTTTATGTCACATATCATATTAAAAATCATGGGGCAACTTATGCTCCCCAAAATTATATTTAATTTTGCCTCATTATTTTTCAAGGGAAATAATCCCAAAAATTCCTAAAATTAGAGGACAACATACTTTCTAATTTTCAATAAATATTTTATTGCCTCTTGGGATTTATCATAATATTTTCGCAAGGCATTTCATGGCCCATAATTGCATTTAGGGATTTTGACACTTTTAATCCCTCTAATTTCATTAAATTTCCCTAGACAATAGAATAAGTATCCTACAAGGTTTTAAAACCACATATTCACCTATTTTCAAATAGGTATTATTTGCTAAAATATAGTATTAGGATAGATAATTATCAAGATTATTACAATTATGGCGAAGCCATACACATATACCTTTGTTTTCCTATTCTGAAATTATATGACCAAAAGTCATAATGTTTTGATTTCCTATTACATGGCGAACCCATAGTCTTTTTATTCCTACTTTGATTTATTATTATTGTTTGTATATCTTACATTTTGATTTATTATTTTGATATTATATGACCATAAGTTATATTTCTTTTACTCTTATTTTGATATTATTATGGCGGAAGCCATACACTTCTATTTTCTTATTCGAAATTATATGACTAGAAGTCATATTACTTTAATTTCTTATTTTGTGGCGGAAGCCATATAAATTTAAATTCTCATTTTGAGAACTAAATGGCTAGAAGCCACAAAGTTTTAATTTTAATATCTTTAATTTTTATTGTTTTTATTTTCATATTCTTTGATTCATTATTATATGACCAAATGCCATATATATATATATATATATATATAATTTTTATTTATCTGAAGATAAATGGCTGGAAGCCATATTGATTTAATTTCTTATGAAACAAATTAAAGCTTTGAAGCAATGTGATAATTTGGCCTGAAGCCATAAGACAAATTGAAGTAAAGCGAGATAATTTGGCACGAAGCAATGTGATAATATATTATATTGTAATATTATTACTATTTACATACTATTTTACTACGCACACCAACTTTTTAAGAATTTTCATTTGAACTGTATGAGATATTTGGTCTTTAGTCTTTTATACCTACGAAAGAGGTATGGGAGCTTGTTCACATCTAGAGATGAATGGTGGACAAGAAAGTGATATTTGTTTGTTATTAAAATCAAAGCCCGAAGACTTATGTTTCAAATATTGTATAAAAGGATTTTGATAGCCTTAGAAAATATTGTCCAGAAGACAATAGCTTGCAGAGATTTATGTCGTAATAAGTTTAAAAGCTAATAGTCCTGGAGACTAATTAGCTTATTTTGCCCAATGTTATAAGAGAAGCTAATGTTTAGACAATATATGATAGTATAAATTTGATTAAAAGCTTCGGAAGAGCTAATATTTTGTTACCTGAAGGAACAAAATTATACATTAATTATTCTACCGAGTATAAAAGAAACTTATTAAGTTTCAAAGATATCTACAAAAATAGATATCATAGAAAACACGCTATTGTAAACTAGAAGTTTACAAATAATAATGCAAGAAATTGTAATTGTAAACTAGAAGTTTACAAATATAGGAAATGAAATGTTTGCTAATACCAATGGGATATCAAAGAGGCAAAGAGCTACGAGAGAAATATCTCTAGATTTATTTTGAAGCCAAGACAAATAACAAATAAGCCCGGAAGGTAATACGATATTTTTTTTTCTGTTCTTATTAAAAAAATATTATTATTTACATTTATTGTGATCCCATCTTATAAAAGCTGTTGCCATGACAATTTTCTCTGGAGAATTTTCGGTGTGATTCTAAATCGTGAGGTTTTGAGTTATTTTGATCATGAATATCTTCATATGTGGTGGGTGTGTATGTTTTGCATATATAAGTAAATTGAAGTATATTATTAAAGAGTAATGAGATTATCTAGTGATGTAATCTTATATGTTTGTTCGACAAATTAACATAGATTTTTATTTCGAGCTTTAAAGGGTTTTAAAGTGATTTTGAAATGCATATATATAGAAAGTATGTTTATATAACTCACATTAGAAGGGAGATTGTTAGAAAACAAGTGTGAGTTCAAATACAAGCTATGAGCTAATTTTTGAAAAGTTATATTTGAAAAGTTATATACTTCTCACATAAAGCCTAATAGATCTCCCAAAATGGATGTCAAATTATGATCAAAAGTTTATGATTGATTGAGACATATGTCACAATAAACCAGATCGAAGTTTACTAATCCAAAGAAATTTATTGTTGGCATGACTTGTTTGATCATCCAAGTCATATAATACAAATAAGATTACATTTTGACATCCATCGAAGAACCAGAAGATTCTTCAAGAATAACCAACATATTATTTATGAATTATGTCTGCTTGTTCTCAAAACAAATTGTCTATGAGAATATCATTGATCATGTAAAGCCTCCATAAATAGTTAGATCAATTCTCATGAGAACAAAATTTTTATGTTGGTATGTTTGATCTTACATATTGCAGCACTTATAAGCCAACAAAATTCTCGATATAATTGGCTTTAGGTCGGGAGCCGGACAAATTCCATCTTATAAAGTTTGTATGTGCGATGATTATTAATCCACCACAATGCACATAGATGGATATGGAAAGAAAGTTGAGATAAATGTTATATAAAGACCTTCTTCTTCTTGTTTGTCTCTATATGAAACAAAATGATGTTTCTAAAGGAAACAAATGGATTAAGGAAACTTATACTGTATGATTAGTCAATTGATATTTGACATTATTTTCTCAACATGAGGGGGAGAAATTGAATAGCTGGACAAGAGAATACATGGGATGCATTATAGCAAAGTATATATCCTCGAATAAAGAAGTATGAACCAAAAGTTCATTAGGTTATGAATTCATGATATATTTGCGGATAGAATTATGACCTAAATGAGATTTATTAAATCTCATATTCCAGCTAAAAATGCTCTAATAAGTAACATGCTTGAAGCATGAGTAAGTATTCGGTTCCAAATATAAACGTTATGGATAAATTGGAGCAATAATTAAGATGATCATATTAAGGAGGCAAATACTCGGAAGAGTATCAAGACATAACTTATTGCAAAACCTCAAGAGGGGTTCAGGTACCTGAGTAATATTGATATTGTTATGTCGAATTGGAAAAATAGAACCGAAAAGATAAAGTTGTCGACAACAATTTTGATGATGATATCACGTGATCAAATGAGGATATTATATAAAGATTATTGGCCAAGAGGATAAGTAAAATTGAGAGTGACGCAAATATAATCATATTATGATAGTTAAAGACACGAAGTCCAAATTGGAAAATATGATTTTGTGGTGGATACGATAAATCGGCCGTTTATGAATGATAAATTATGCGTCTATTAGATATTGTTATATAGCATATGCATATGGCTTATTAAATTATGAAGATTGCATAAGAATCTTCAAAGGATCCAAGAGTGCTAGTAGCACATGTCCCTGAAGGACTCAAGATGCCAGAAGCATCTAATTCAAAGTTCTCGAGAGCAATACTTAATAAGTTTTGTATGACTTAAAGTTATCAGAGCATGTATGATATAATCGTTTTAATGAATATTTGTTGATATGCATCTAGATATATCTTATAAGAATGCCTAGAAATCATGTTAGTATTATTATGATTTTGTTGGAAATATTTAGTTCTTGCAGGTACGCAATAGAATGTTTGATGACCAAAAAGATGATATGCTCAAAAGACATTGAAAGTAATGTAGTCATCGGGGGAGTAATACGATGTTGTCAAAAAGGGAGTCGATACACGCTGTACTTTTTCCCTTATCTAGGTTTTGTCCCTTTGGGTTTTCCTAGAAAGGTTTTTAATGAGGCAAAGCATTGGACGGTGTATCAATGGATGTTGTACTCTTTTCTTTGGCTAGGTTTTTATCCCATTTTGGGTTTTTCCTAGTTAAAGTTTTTAATGAGGCACATTCATAATGGACATTCAAGGGGAGTGTTGATGAATATTCCAATATTGGTGTGAATGTCCACAACCTTTTCAAGAAGAGTCTTTTGGAGTTTCTAAAGCCATGTAACATATGACATGAATGGAATGGGAGTTTTCTATGACTAATGTAAATAACTTACAAAACCTTATAATATACCATTATGTAGATTTATACTTTTGTAACTCTTGTAATGGATTCATTGCCTATATATAGTAGGCATGTATCAAAGGTTAAAAGATAATAATAGAAAAGAAGGATCACTCCCTCCTTACTCTCCATTTCTCTCTTGCATTTCTTCATCTCCCTCATCTTAATCTCTTTTGTTATTTTACTTAGTTTCATAACACAAATAGGTATATTTTATCAATTTAACACACATCAGGGGAAAAAAAAATTAAAACCCATTAAATGACTTAACTATGATTCATTGATTTTTATGAATTAATTAACGTCTTATATTTAGAATTAGAACAAAGCATTTTTATAATGCTTTTTTTTTTTGTATCCCACCCGGTTCACCGGAGCCTTCGGTTCCGACTAATTCAGATTTCGCCATGTTTATTAAGGACCACGAACCCAAGTCAGTGGCTCTTAATGGATCCCTTTGTTTCAATCATTTCACTCTTTCCCCATTGACTCTCTTGTGAGGAAGCAGTAAAAGCCTCATATATACACACACACACACACACACAAGCAATTCACTTTGTAACTTTCCGCTCCATCTACAACTTTTACGTTTTTGGTTTGATTGATGATGATGATGCTAGTTGCTGCAGTTTTAACTTTGGTTCCTCAAGTTTAATACTTCAGATTTTAATCCTTTAAGTTTATTTCGTTTAATATATTGGTCCCTATAATTTAATAAAAATTCAGACAAATTTTGTTTTTTAGGGACTAAATTACATGATTTGAAAAACTTTGAAAACTAAAATGAGAGTAAACTTGAGGGACCCATTTCTTCAATCAGTGGCGGAAGGTAGTTATGGCCAATTGGGGGCCTTGGCCCGAAGTGGCCTTCTAAAATTTGTTAAAATATATGTATTGATTATATAATATTTTATTTTGGCCACTAATTTGGCCCTAACTAATCTCTTATCAAGGTCCCAATTGGCCTTCTAATTTTTTTTAAATATATCTATTTATTATATAATATTTTATTATAGCCAATAATTTGGCCTAATTAATCTCTTATCTTCTCTATAATTTCACACACACACACACACACACACTCTCTCTCTCTCTCTCTCTCTCTCTCTCTCTCTCTCTCTCTCTCACACACATTTTTTCCTTATCTCCCGGTGACTCGGTCTCAACTTCCTCAACACGTCACGCCAATTCGGTCTTCAAAGTTCAATATAATATAATTTATAATTATTTTATTAACCTTTTTTTTCCGAGCCATTACAGTTATTAAATTGAAAAGCTTTTGATTTTTGAATAATTTATTCTCTTATAATTTTTCATATTACAACATTAGTTTTAAAACTCATTAGGAGATATCCCTACATTTAGTAATTACACTCATTGTCTTCAAATAAGAAGATCCTATAAAAGAAAGTAAAACTATCAATAAATATAGGGAAATCATTTCTACATCTATTGCAAAAAAACAAAGTCAAGCGGCAAGGATCAAAACGTTGTTGTTTCAATTATTTATCGTTCCATTCTCTGGTTTCCATTCTCTGGTTGTCCCCCATTCTGCCATAGATATGTCATCTTCTCTCCAACTCACACATATGCTAAACTCATTTCCTCTTCTGTGTTTCATGGTCATGGCTGCTCCTTCCCATTTTTCATGACAAAGACAATGACACCTCTAAAATAAAGCGGGAAATTGAACGCCATATCCAAAGTTTGTGGAGCTAAGAGCTCTTCATCTTTGCTTTATTACAAGAAAGCAACCCTGACTCTCTTTGATACACAATGGTGCTGTTGCTCCTTCCGATGCTTTCTTATTGCAAATTGCAAAACACACACCACAATGTTGTGAGGTTAGCCCCAATACCCCATCCAACAATAAAACATAGAGTATCAAAAAAGTAGCTGTAATCATAATAAAAAGGGAAGGCCTACCACGGAGTGTGCGAGAACCACCAAGTTTGACGATCATGAGCCACCATGCGACAATCATGCATTGTGTGCTCCTCTTCTAATAAATAGTTGCGTTTATTCGACGATCATGGTCATGTTGAAGTTTCAAAGCGGAGCAATATTGCTCCTCTTCTAAAAAATGATTGAAACGGCAGGCGTTTCTTTCAATGTTTCGTTAAAAACCCTAACGGTCAACATTAACTTGTTTTCTACAGTAGATGCAGAAATGATTTCCCCATAAATACATATTATTCTTTTTAAAAAAATCTGCCCCTCAGCCCCTAAAGTACACATATTTGGTCCGTTAAAGCACGAGACATATATGGGATATTTCATTTCAGGAAAAATGCACAAACGATTTTCCTAGAAAAGGAAAAGGCGCATCATTTGGCTAAAAGGGGTTAAAATTTTGATTTTGCACTTAGAGACAAAATGCTATGTGGATGGGTCCTTCAATGAACCGCACAATTGCTTCTAAAACAGAGTTTGCAGGAGTTTTTTTTTTTTTTTTTTTTTTTTTTTTTTTTGGGGGGGCATATATAGTATTATCTTTTTTCGGGTATAATGTCCAATTAATTATCTCTTTTGTTTCTTGAATATGTTTACAATTTTTATGGTCATTCACAATAAATATATCCGTTTGGGTCAGCGGAGGGATCTGTGACTTATTTTTTATCTAACTTTTGTAGAAGCCCGATAAGAAAAAAATCATGTTGTAAATGTAATTTGTGTTTAGATTGACTTATCTAACGTTTGTATTTCGGTTAGCGGTTGAAAACTGAGTTGAGATGAAAAATGACTAAGAAGGACATGAATCTTATTGAATACTAAAATACTTAATTATAATAAATATGAAATAATTAATACTACCTCCGGTCCTAATTATAGGACATATTTAACCAATTTTTGAGAGACTAAGGACAGGAGTTAAATTAATTAATTTTATTCATTTTCCTAAAATGCCCTTATATAAAGTTTGCACTTCAGTTACCTTACTGATTTCACATAATCCCTCATTCATATATGAACTGTGCTTTATATTATAAATAAACAACATACGTTTCAGCTTAAGCTTCATAATTTGATATATCACCGTCCTAAGACGTACCCCATAATTCATGTATCAGTTCTGAACCATCACTGCTAAAATTGTTTATATATATATATATATTGCCTGCCTTGATTAAATTAACCTTACGGGTCTTCAACATTCAATAGAGAATTTGAGTAAAAAAAGAAAGTAAATTCTTTCACTTGATAGAATATAAGCATGTTATTAAATTAATTATTGTGGAGGAAGCATTAGTAGGGGTTGATAGAATAGATGGCTGGTCTCCCTTGCACCAATTATATTTGGCAACTTCTTTGTCTCTTCTCATCAATCGGCTCTATTGAAGTGTGATCAAATGCTGCTCAAAAAGGTATAACGATTCTGGTGTTTGATTATGTTCTTTTATATTTCAAAAATCATGAAGGCCCGCCATGTAATACTCTTGCATTCGATTCTTTGGTTCTGTTAATTCTCTATGTGTTTTGATGATAACTGACAATTCTAAACAAAATGAAGTTAATGGTTTAAGTCAAAATGCTTTTAACTTGATCATATTTAAACCAGTAACTTAATGTCAAAATTAACTCGAGTTTAGAGTTGTAAAACTCAAGTCAATACAAGACAGAGTTGTCAAAATATTTGAACTCAACTTGACTCAAGTTTCTAGTTGTAAAACTCGAGTCAATGCAAGGCAGAAAGCTATCAAAGTATTTTAAACTTATATTGACTCGAGCCAATTACTTAATTCGAGTCATAAGCTCTTATGAAATGAAGTTAACTCAAGCCTGTACTATTTGACTCAAGTCATACTTTGAGGACTTAAACTTATTTTTGAAATATAGAAGCCTTTGACTCGAGTCAGTGCTCTTAAACTCGAGCATATCTTTTGAAACATATTTTCAAATGAATTAGTTAACTCGAGTTAGTCACTTAATGACTCGACCGACGCAAATTCAAACTACTTTCAAAATGATATTTCAAGTTCATTTTGTGTAAGAAGGACTTGACTCGAGCTAACCTTAATTGACTCGAGTCATGAACTTTAGTTAATCGTTTGAAACTTGAGCCTAAGTCATACAGAGACATCTTCATTTAAACTTCAAACTTATTTTCAAAGAAGATGATCGAGTGACTCAAGCATAGAATGCTTAACTCGAGTCATGCACTCCAGTTTGGTTAAAATGAACTCAAGTGTGATGTATATCTGTTTTACAATCACCGTCTTCATAAATGCTAAATCCTTAAGTAAGATTTGTATACTTCATATCATCACTAATTGTTGTTCCTAACTATCTTTAATCAGTTTTTTAGTGAGTTTCAGATGATTAGATAATGGATTAACTGAAGATAAATCAAAAAGCAAGTGATTACATTAGATGCATTAAATGTTGGTTCAAAATACGAAGCACATATTTGGTCGATCATTCTATGCACATTCCAAAAGCATTTATGGGTTCTTTCCATATCTGAATGTCAGATCATCCAATAGGGAAATCTTAAGGAATGTTAAGCAACAAATGTATGGGTACCTTGGTCGAATCGAAGTGTCTGAATAAGCATTCTTTGTTCAAGTCAAAAGGCTATTTATTACTCTTAACGGCTTCATTAAATCTTCCCAATGGTCATTAAATGCCTACACCATATATAAGCTGAAGCATTCAATTCATTCCACCTATCGGAAACACAAGCGCTCAAACGATCATTACGCTTCTACTGTTTCTTATACTTGTGTATAATCTTCAGTATTTATCTATCTTCTCTTTTTGAGAGTTCATTTCTGATTATAAATCATTGTAAGAATCTCAAAGTATTGGAACTTCGATATTGGGATATTTGATTGCAACTTGTAAGGGGGAGTGAATCTAGTGAGAGGATTACTTTCAAGTATAGAGTGTGTAATCGATTGAAGTGATAGTGAAAATCCCAATATCGAAGAGTTAAGACCAAACCAGTATAAATCTCTTGTGTTCATCTTTCTCTTACTCTTTCTGTTAGTCTCTGTTTCTGTTCGTGAAGTTCAGGGGTATCCGAAAAGATTTTTAAATCCCCAATTCACCCCCTCTTGGTGATATTCTGTTCTACAAATTCTTCTATTTCGTTCTACTGGCGCAAGTTCTAATTTTTGGGGTTTCAAAGATTCCTAGGGCCCAAATTACCAAAATGTTGTCAAAAAAGGCCCAAAGAAAAGTCAGAAGTTAGAAAAGCCCCTAGGGCCTTTTTTGGTATTATTTCAGAAAACGCTATACTGATATAGTTGTTAACGTGTACTGATATAGTTGTTAGGATATTGTTGTTAATGTAACATCCTAATTTTTAATTTTAGGATTTAATTATAATTATAATTATAAAATAATTATATATGATATATGTATTTGTTAGAAAAGAGAGAGAGGAGAAAGAGAAAGAAAGAAACCTTGAAAAAAAATTAAAAAAGACACAAAAAAAATAATACAAAAAAATTTAAATTAAGGGTCCAATGTGTCAGATGGTGCGTGAGGGAATGGATTGGGGGTGGTTAAACCACCCCCAACAACCATTCCCTCTCCTTTTATTTAATACCCCCTCCCCCCATAACACATAAACACACACACAATCAGATCAGCTGAGGGAGAGCGAGAGTGAGGAAGGAGGGGAAAATAGGAGGTTGGAGCTTTTTCAGTCTATTTTAAAGTACGTTATTTATCTTATAAGATTATTTAGGTAGCTAAATTAGCTTTTTTTTCAATAAACTTTCTTCATGAAAGTTATTCTATATATTTTTCTCTTTCTAGTGGGGGTATTATTATGTTGGTTAGTGAAAATTTTGGGGTTAAGATTTTGGAAAAGTTTTGAATTTTAACAATAGAAGACTATATATATGTAGTGGATGATTAATAGTAAATTTTGATCGGTTTAGATTTATTGTTTGGTTGTTCTAGGAATTTAAAATAAATTTTTCTATTTATGAAGCTTAGGTTTTATATCCTATAAAAAATTTTTACCGATTAAATGTTATGAAAATAATTTATTTGGGTTTAGGGAGATATTATTGGAATTTAATCAATTTAGTTTTTATATATGAAGGACAAACTTGTAATTTCTGGATTTGTGGGCAAAACTATAATTTCTGGAATTTTGAGGTCAAATTGTAATTTATGGAATTTTGGGGGCAAAACTGTAATTTCTAGGATTTTGGGGGTTAAACTGTAATTTTTGGGCAAAAATGTAATTTCTGAAATTTTGGGACTAAAATGTCATTTCTGGAATTCGTGGACCAAAATGTCATTTTTCAGTTTTTTTATATAATATATATTATTATTAGAATCGTTATTTTAAGTTATAGGAAATTATAAGTTATCATTGTGATAATATAGAGTCTTCTTGTGACCGAGTAACTGTGCGGTGGTGCTCTTCAAGCTAAGATTAAGCTTGGAATTGAGGTAACCGGGGTTAATTTATTTTATATGCTTGTTTTGGGCTGTAAGATGTTTTTCTAAATCTTACTTTCATATATCCTATTTGTATGTATTTTGAAAAATTATGTGTATGTTTGAATATGAAATTATTTTAGTGAAGTAGTGTATTTTCCAACCTATGTATTTAAGTGATTATTATTATTGGGGTTGCTATTGTTGTGATGGTTATATGTTTGTTGTGAGATGATGTATATGGAATAATAATTTAATAAAATGCTGTTGAAAATTTTAGTATTATATTATTTCTTCTATTGTAGGATATATTGGGTTGTGTGGAAGAGATTGAGGGTGAAATTGTGCCCATCGGCTCTCTCATTCCTAGCCCGGAATTTGAGTTGAGTGTTTTGGGCGGACATCTCCCTTTTACGGTATATTGGTGGTGACATGGGAGGGGACAGTATTCTTGAAGTGACTAGCTAACCTTGGCCGGGTATACTAGCACTGATAGCTAGGTTGTACCACGTCCAGAAGATATAAGGAAGAGCAGGATGGATGAGTGAGGTTGGTTTTAAATATTGTTAATTATTATGTATTATTTAATGATTATTGATATTTTAATTATGATAATAAACCTGCTTCTCTGACTTGCAATCCTTTCCTGCATATTTGATAAATTAAGTTTGGTTACGGGGACTTTATGTCTCACCCCGTTATTATTAAATTTTTTCTTAGCGAGACCTCTAACCTTACTAGAGGACAAGTGAAGCAGCCAGAGGCATAGAAGTCCTAAAATTTGTAGGCCTCTTTTTGGTATTAGTGTTGTATTGATTTTTACATTGCCATGCTAGGGCACTCATATTTCTAAAATACTACATCAACTATTTTTGGATGACTGTTTATTTTCCGAAGACCTTATTTTATACACTAACATATTATAGTGGATCCACAATTATATTTTGTGTGAAAATGGTTTTGTGTAGACCCTTTATTGTAGGGGTTAATGTTGTAAGACTTGTGGGCTATATAAACTCCTGTTCGATAATTGTGCCCTGAGTTATGGTTTCTTGTGTTGGGTTTGTGGGAAGAATTTGTACCCTGGACCCCGAGGTGTGTTGTCTTGAAAAGAAAAATGGTTTTCCATTATTACCTATCGTGTTTTATGAAATCAATATGTTTAATTGTTGTTCGGTTAATGTATACCGATTTAGTTGTTAATGTTGAGAAAGGGTCTTTTCAATTAACGCACTAGCAACAAATGAAGCTCTAGATAAACGGAAGAGGTTACCTATCGTGTTTTATGAAATCAATATTTAGTTGTTAATGTTGTACTGATATAGTTGTTAACGTGTATGAAATAATATCAGAAGAGGCCCTAGGGTAAATAATTTCACTTGGAGAGCTATATCAAATGCACTAGCAACAAATGAAGCTCTAGATAAACGGAAGAGGGACCTCTCTCCCATATGCCCCATTTGTAAGAGCAAGAACTAGTTTAGGGAGCATTATTCTTCCATTGCCCTTGGGTCCGATGTATCTGGTTTGGCTGCCACTTATCATTCAAAAAGAACACTGATGATAGCCCAAGACCTAGGTAATAAGAACCTCATCTTCGAATTCGACTGCCAACTTCTTGTGCATTGTATGGAAAAAGAGAACCCTGATCTCAGTGAATGGTATTCTAGAGGAATTTTCGAAGATATCCTATGATTATTCAAATCGGAACCCAGCTTCCAGGCCCGTTTCACTCCCCGCCAGGGGAACAAAGCAACAGACTCCCTTGTTGCATCTACTATTAAGGGGGTGCGCCCCATCGGGTGGGTAGACATACTCTTATCCTCTTTGCTCTCAGCGCTGGACGATGACTTGAAGACCATCAGGAGTTGTTTGTATCAAGGGTCCTCAAGAATCCGAACTGATGAACCTGGTTGATCAGTGTGTTCATCTTTTCAAGTTCTTTTTTGTTTTCATGTATGTCTGGCCTTCCCTTCTAAGTTTATTTCTATCCGTCGCGATGTCGGTTTACTGTGTCTTGTTATTTCCTCGTCTCCTGCAGAGTCTGAAGTGTCTTTTGGCTATTCCCCTGTTGGTCGCCTTTTCGTTGTAATCATCTTTAATCGGCAAAGGTTATCATAGAATTGTTTAAAAAAAAAGCCTGTACAAGATAAATTAGGGAACATATCAGAATTAAATGGTTATTATTATTATTTTTTGAATGATATCAATCATAATCACAAGCACTTTAATTTTAAAAAATTAATAAATTCAGCTTCTTTAAAAAGATTTCGGAAATAAAGTAACTAATTGTCTAATTCCACGGTATACTAAATAAAAACAATATTTTAGATTTAGATTCTAAAATATGGGTTAAATACCATTTTCGCCATGGAAGTTTAGCCTAAGAAGTATTGGTCACCTATAAGTTTTTTGATCTCATTTTTGTCCCGGATGTTTAAAAACATAACAATCTTTGTCCATCCGTTGATCTTTACTATTGAATTGTTGCTATTCTTTGTAAACTTTCAGGGAGCAAAATTGCTCTTAAAAATACTTCTAGGGCAAATCTGCTCCTAAAAAATACTTTAGGGGCATATTTGCTCCGTTTTGTTAACGTCGTTGGCAAAAATGATACCAAAAAAAATTTCGGGTGACCAGTGCTCTTTAGGCTAAACTTCCATAACAAAAATGATATTTAACCCTCCAAAATATTATAGTTGATTAGAATGCAAAAATCCGTCTTAAACGTACCTGATAAACAAAAAATAAAAGCACAAATTCAATATTTAATAATAAATTTATTAAAGAAATCATTCTCTTCTTTAAACATTACTGACAAATAAAAAATTCATTTATGACATTCATAATAAATCACCCTTTTTATATCCGCGCGATATATATATTTAGCGTAATATAAAAATACGATATAAAATAGTTAAAAGAGTAAAATACTCTAATCATCCTTCTATTTTGTCTTAATTACACGGATCTCCCCCTATTTTGAAAACATACACTTTAATCCAAATAATTAACACCATTAAAGAATATTCTAAAAAGATTCTTTAAGTATAAAAACCATATTAAAATAAATGTTGTTTGCTAATTTACCCCTCATTATACCAATTCCCCAATTTATCTTTTAATATTAATGTTCATTAATGATCTATTTAATAAATTTAATTTAGAATAATTTTCAATAATCTATTTATGTGGTAAATATTAATAACTTGTTCAAAATTTGAGTAATTATTTTTAAGAATTTATGTTTAATGAAATATTCTTAAAAATTTTAAATTATAACATATTAATATGTGAATATCATAATAATATCATTTTATAATTATATAACTTAATTGAATATATGTATGTATTATTGCAGAACATCGTCATGCGTATTTAAAAGTTACATGATAAGTTTAATAAATAAAAGATATTAAACATTTAATTTTATCAAAAAATTAAAATTTATAATGATAAAATTAATTAACTTTATAATATGATAAATTTAAAAGTATGACAAAAATATAAAAACATGTACTATTTTTTTTTAAACTTTTAAAGATATATGATTGAATTATTATTATTATTTTTTGCTAAAGATTACATGACAAGTAGTAATATTTATTTTAAGGAGGGGCGTTTTTGGTCAAAATAATGAGTCAATGTTGTGATTTAACGGTCAACTAATAGTTAGATGAATGAAAGTTGAATTTCAAAACTAAAAGGGAAGTTTATGCAACATATATTTTGATTTTGAGGAAGGTTCATATAGGTTTTCAAAAGAAGAATGGAGGTCTTTGTAATTTAGAATAAATAGAGGGGAGGTTGATGTATTTTACTCTAAATAAAAAAGATTGTATACGTAAGGAGGCAAAAAGTAATATAAAAAACCTATACCTATATTATAAAAAGGGTTAAGTAGCAAATCTATCCGGGAAGTATACGCGTAGGAGCAATTTTACTCTTAAAGTTTTTGTGGCTCAATGCAGTCCGGCAGTTTAAAAACGTAGCAATCTTACCCTTTTTTATTAAAAAACTAACATTAACTATTAAAAATGTAACATTGAACGTTAACTTTTTAGCTGAAAATGACAAGATTACTGCATTTTTAAACTATCGAGGAAAAAAAAAAAAGCGTGTCCTTCCACACAGATTTACTACATAACCCATATAAAAACCCGGAAAAAGTTCCGGAGAATTTCGGCTCCGCTCGTCATTTCTAGCTATTTATTATTCCAGTGCATGCTCACTGTCTTCCTCTCCCACAGTCTCCGTCTCCCCACTCTCTTTCTCTGTGAAAGTAGGTTTCAAGAAGATATCTCAGTGAATCCCAAGAAGCTGCATTTGCGGCCATTTTGCGCGATTCAAGAATCATTTTACGGAAGTCTCCAAAATCACTTTCTTGCTATCAGACTTATCCCCTTGATCTGCTGCAATGGATTCTCGGGAGCCACCTCAGTCTACGCCACCGTCACGCATTGATTCTCCGAAGAAGAGAGGCCGGCCCAGGAAGTATTCGCCAGAAGGTAGCACTATTTTGGCTCCTACGCCTTTGTCTTCTTATGCCCCCGCTGATTTGAGCCCCACGTCAGATGAACCACCAGCTAAAAAGAGCAGGGGAAGGCCGGCGGGCTCTGGAAAGAAGCAACTGGATGCTCTTGGTATGTGTTATACATTATATGAGCGTTTGTTTCTTGCATCGTTCTTTTACATTCTTTTTGTGAATCAGATTGAGAATTTTACCTGTTCTGACCATACCAGGAGTTGGCGGGACATGCCTTACTCCACATGTAATCTTGGTGAATACTGGGGAGGTATGCTAACAGAGTAGTTATGTTTACAATCTTTTATTTGCCATTGCTCTTGCAAGAATCGCTATCTTTACAATCTTTTATCTGCCAGTATTACTGCTAAACTCAGTTGCATACATTTGTTGGTATACTTGCCAAATTTTCAGCATCCTCATAACTGAAAGATACGGTAATTAGTGTCTGAAAGGGACCAAATTTAACGAATTGAGATGAGTTGGGGCCAAAGTTTGGTAATCGGATATAGTGGTCCTGAACTCATGATGTCAAATTGGGAAAAATATCGCCATATATATATATACATATATATATTTGTTTAAATTGCCAGGGAATATAAAGTGTAGACTTTCAGAATTAAAAAATATTGGAATTTATATGGAGTAATGTTACTTTAAATAAGTATGATTGAAATTTTTTGACTGTGACATGTAATTTGAACCTTTTTATTCTTTTAAATTTTTGTGATAGAAGAAACATTTTCAATATTTTGGTCCCAACTAGGCATTCAATGATATTAAAAGATTATTGTTGTTTCCAACTTGAAATTGTTGGATTAGAAAAGATTGCTTTATGCATGTAAGAGGGATTTTTATGGACATTCTAATGTTTTTGTATCCTAGCCAACAGTTCTAAGCTATCCATATTTTTTTACTTCAAATTTCTAAGTTAGTATTATCATCAATCAATTTTGGGCCAGCTCAATTTATTGGTCAATATTATTATTGAAGACATGCATATGTTTGCTATGCTTTCTGGTTTGAGCATTTTACAGTTTAGATTAATCGAAAAATATTCTCTTCTGTCATGTATTTGGTTACACATTCCAATTCCATCTTATGATATGTCTTTTGCCACTGTAAAAGTGACTGATAATAGAATTAACATACTGGTGCTCTTTATTTGGATTCGTCCCTTTTAAATGGTGAGGATGTGGTCATACATAAAAAAGAAAACAAGATTTAAGATTGGTTTCCGGTAACCAATTACATTTGGGTATTTACCATGTGTCTGTATGTGGAGCAAACATACTATTCTAATGCCCGTAATTTTAAATTTCTACCCGGAGGCTCCACTTCGGCTTGCTCTCATCAATCATCACAAATCTCCTCATTGTTATGCTGCTGTTTCTTTGTAGGACATTGCAGCAAAGATTACATCCTTTTGTGAAGAAGGGCCACGTCAGGTCTGTATTCTTTCTGCTCATGGTGAAGTCAGCAGTGCCACCCTTCGAATCCCAACTAGTGGTACATTTATTAACTGCGAGGTATATCTTATATTCTTGCAGAATGAATTAAGTATTTTATTACTGTTACAATAAGGCTTGCTATTGTCAGGCCGAGGTAAAAATGTCATGTGATGTAAGAAAATGATGTACGCAATGTGAATTTAATGATAATACACATTCCTCAAAGAATGGAACATGAAATTGCAGGCATACGTTATATTTTCATCAACGTAATTATTATTATTTTGTTTGATTCATTTAAAGTAGAAATATGTTTCTTGAGTTCTAAAGTCGATATCATTAAAATTATGTTGAGTCTTCGCAATTTTTTGTGATAAAAAACTATTTACTTTCTGGAATGTCTGCTGGAAAGAGATTTTATTTCCATCTTAATACTGTTGAATTGTTTCTTAATTCCTCTATTAGATGCTGTTTTCTGTGGTGTGGTAGAAATGTTGCAGCATACATTTTTAAATGCCTTCATGGAACCATTTCGGGGGAAACAAGAAAAAGTTATTTTGCTGATGGTATTATTTCCTTGGGTTTTGGGAATCCAAATCAACCATCTGAAGGAATTACACACACACAGATATATATATATATATATTATAAAAATGGTTTGATTAAAAATGATAAGAATTAGACCTTTTCTAGTCTACTTTTTATTAAGAGTAAAATACTCTGACCACCCTCCTGTTTTGCCTTAATTACACAGACTTCCCCTTTATTTTGAAAACCCATAGAAACCTTCCTTAAAATTAGAGTAAAATACTCTGACCACCCTCTTGTTTTGTCTTAATTACACGGACCTCTCCTCTATTTTGAAAACCCATAGAAACCTCCCTTAAAATTAAAATTTATGTCACACAAACCTCCCTTATATTTTAAGATTTTATTTCCATCCACCCAAACCATTAGTTAACCGTTAAGTTTGACTTTTGAACATTTTCGTTTTACCAAAATGTCCCTCTTCAGTATTAGAATTATTTAAGTATATAAAACCAAATTTATACAACCAAAAATATATTCTAATAGATTTTATAACTTTCTAATTTGTTAAAAAATTTATTAGTTTTGATCTTATAAATTAATTTTGACTTAAAAATATAAATTAAACACATATATTTTATCAAATATAATAAACTATATAAGTTTGAGATTTCATGTGTCATTTAAATTTCTAATTTAATAATTTTTTCACAAATATTTATAGACACATTTGATCAAGCGCATGTTTATTTAAAAACTTATTTAAATATTCAACATTCTGTGATATTTACATTAACCAATGCTAAAATAATCAAAGAGATAACTATTTGTAAAGATAAAAAAAACTCTTAAATTATTTAAAACAATATTAGTCAAAATAAAAAAGTAAAACTAGGGATTAAGTACAATATTAAGGGTAAAATAATATATAAATTTTATTTTTATATAAACTTTAATTAAAAAATACTATATTTTTGGAATCTTTTTAGAATATTCTTACCGGAGTTAATTACTTGGACTTAAGTATATGTTTTCAAAATAGAGATGAGGTTTGTGTAATAAAGGCAAAATAGGAAGGTGATTAGAGTACTTTACTCATATAAGGGAGGTTTGTGTAACATACATTTTAATTTAAGGGAGGTTTCTATGGGTTTTCAAAATAGAGAGGAGGTCTGTATAATTAAGGTAAAATAGGAGGGTGGTCAGAGTATTTTACTCTTTTATTAAATAGCATGAGCACAATTTTTCCATTCTCATGTTCGGAGCAATTCATCTTCTCGTTTTGAATTGTGTTTACAGTGCATTGCAACTTATGTAGAAGCTCCCTAATTTCAATCCTGTTAGGTGTTGGCCTTCCTGGAGTCTAAATAGATAGAAAAGAGAAAGTCAACTGGGGATTACAAAAGAATTTATTGTATTGCATTGACTTCATTCTTATTCATGCTCGCCCTGGTTAAACATTTCTTTTCCCATACAAGTATTCGGATTTTGTAGTTTCCTTATTTGTTAACAATGTCATGTGATGTATGAAATCTCCATTTCATTTTCATTTCTTTCATTCTGATTCCCATATTTTCCCTCACTTTCTCAACTGGCATGGGAATGTAGTTTACTAATGGGGATCAAATTCTACAATCACATTAGCAGTGTTTTCTTGAAGATGGGGCCATGCTGACCTAGTTTATCATTCTCTTGAAGTTGGCATTATATTAAATATTTCTTAAAATGAGTTGAGATGCTGAATGTCTATTTTTGAGATTGGGGGTTATAATATTTGAAGTCATTTATAGCAACTTTTGTGCCTCTTTTCTTCATTTGATGTCATTTCACTTTACAGGGTCGATATCAGATTGTATCTTTATCAGGTTCTTTCAATTCATCTGAAGAAGGTGGTTGTGGAACAGGTGGTATGAGTGTTGCTCTTGGGGGGATTGATGGACAAATGGTGGGTGGTAGTGTTTCTGGAATGCTTGTTGCAGCATCAGAAACACAGGTAGATACTTATTGGCATTCATTCACCTTCTTCATCGGCCCCTCTTTCTGTGTCTAATGCTTTTGTATTTCTGTGACTGGTTTAATAATTATGAACAGATCATTGTGAGTAGTTTTATTGTGGAGGGGAAGAAAAAGTCGAGCCCAAAGGAGAAATCAGGGCCCTCCCCAGCAGAAACGCCCTCAGGAACTCAAGTGGTGAATTCTGGCGCTTCATCTCTGATTCCAACCAGTGCTACATCTCAAGGGGTTTCAAGTAATACCGATACCTCTTCTGGATCTGGGAATGGGACTGGATTCTATATTTCAGTGAGGGAGCCCGATTCGTAATATGCAATGGAATCAAATATGGCGTACGCAGAGATGAAGGCCTCTTTTGATTGTTTGTTTAGAATTTTTGGTATTTGTTTTGAATTAACAGTACAGAAGTAATTCATACCCCAAAAAAAAAAACAAAAAAACAGTACAGAAGTAATTAGGTGATGATAATTGGAGTAGTAGGTGGATCAACTATTATGAATACGATTCAACATTTATTCCTTCTTTTGCGTTGCATGCCTCTCCTACAGCTCACGCGCCTAATCCGTTTAAATCTTTGCACGCGTTTTAACTTTCTTTAATTTATCTATACTTATCTATATATCCCACATACTATACATTTTTGTTTTTAATTTTAAATAATTTGAAATTCATTACTTTCTAAGTTTCCCACAACATTATATGCCTAACGTCTGAAAGGTGAAGACTGATGAGGATATAAAAAGACTCCTCAAGGTTTAGCTGAGTATGATACGCAAGAATGAGATTAATAAGGTCTCTTCTGATTTTGAAACAAAAGAAAAAAAATATCAATACTAGATCATTTAATAATATTTTAGCAATATTTAATAGCCCTCAAAATGGATAAAACAACGCCTAGTTATTTTTTATATATATACGCAGGATATATCCTGATACTTTATCAATGAAATGATGCCATATTTTTTTGGTCGAAAGTGAAATGATGCTATTCGGTTCAATAATTTTGTAGTGATAGGAAACTAATTAATATAATTAATGATAACTACAAATGGGAAAAAAAATTATTAGATATTCAGACAATAGTTGTCCGAATCTTATAAAACGACAATTAATTAATTGCAACAATAATATATACATGAGATGATTTACGACTGCATCTGCTCGGAACTCGATCAGATTCAGATGCCTTCTTGTTCTATGAGATAATTATATTGAAATGATCTTGGATTTTGGAAAGTTTATAAGCTAGAATTTATTATTTGAAATGGAATGTTACGTTTTTACACGAGCTCTTGACGTTTTAGAAAGGACTTTATTGATAGATTGAATTTGTATGAAAGTTTTGAAATATTGTTTGTGAAACTTCATGCTAGGGGATTTGATTATGAAGTATGAGATAAAGTTGTTATTATCTTGAAAGAAGAATTTTTGTTCCTTTGCTAAATTAACCCCAAGCATGCTTGAAAATGTTTTGGAGAGGACTGAATACAAAACGCTGGTTACTAACAGCAGTACTGTTAGTTCTTGGTGCACCATGGTTAACCTCGAGCTCGCTTGATATTCATGAGATTTATTCTCATGCTTGTTTCATAGACTGTGTGTCCATGCTTATTTCATGGCCTTGAGTCATACTTGGTTAGTTCCCCTCATGGACTGTGTGTCCATACTTGTTCTCATGGCTTCTAGTCATGCTTGGTTAGTTACCCTCGTGAACTGTGTGGCTACGCTTGTCATTCGTTCTGTAAGAAGTTCTATGGAACTATGAGGTTTGAGAATTATGTTTTAAATTGATTATATGAAATCAAAGGTTATTATGTACATGAAAGAATTATGATTTACATTTATTATATTAAATCAAAGGTTTTATTTTGTACATGAAATTATCTTATTAATGATATTTTATATAAAATTCTATTTTATTCCTGATCGTATGGTTTAGAAATTGAGATTTATTACTTTATGATTATTAGCAAAAGATAAAGATATTTAAATTATTTTGCTTTTGCAATTTATTAAATTACAACAATGGGACGTTATTTACCGGAAAATTTGTTTTGGTTCAGACGATATTGCCGACAATGTATCTCCTACTGAGCAGTGAAGGGCCTCTTTAATGATGTAGAGATCATTGATCCATCATGAGGTGATAGTAGTTGATGTAATCATAACCCTAGAATTTTAAGGTCTCGGGTTGCCTTGTGAATGCAAAAATCCCCCCGCCGGGAGATCATTGATCCATCGGATGAGGTTAGTAGTTGATGTAATCAAAAAAAAATAATAATAATAACCCTAGAATTTTGTATTATTATTTAAAGTTAGATGCTCCATGTAATTTATAGGTAGGATCCATGTATTTCGAAACACATATATATTTATAAGGTTAAGGCTTAAGGAATGTAAATCCACTCATATTTCGTGCCGGTCATCCCTTTAGGTTTCGGGGTGTGACAGTCCAAGACCTAGTCTTGCCCATAACTTCATGAATCATTCAATCATATATAGAAATACAAGTTATAGAATATTATAGTTACAGTAGTACGCGAACATATATACCTTTCACTACTTGGTTAGTAATATGCCCGTCCTTCGAATCTGACTCCAGACTTCCCGGATATCCTATAACATCCTCGGATTATTTCCTTTTCCATAACTCATATGATATTGTCATAAATATCATATTGCTTAGAATAATATTCTAAATGGTACTTTTACCTCTTTTGAACTTTCTACCCTTGGAGGATTATTTATTCCATTTTTACGCTTACATTTTCTCAAAAACCCAATTCCAGCATTTTATTAGCAGATTTTGTTGCAACTTTGGAAATCATACTTAATTCTACAAAAATTATTTTTCAGTTTTTCAAAAATCCTCATGACCCTTGACATGTCTATTTTCAAGGAAAAATATTCCCAGAAGCCAGAACATCAAGAATCATTCCTAGTTTTAGCGTTTTCAATCACTGTTCAGTTTATATCTCCAGAAATAAGGCTTAACTTCAAAAATATAACTCCTTTTGTAGAACTCAAAACGTTACATACATATTTTGTATATTTAGAAAGCCTTGATGTCTACTTTACTCCTATAAATTGTTATAATTCTTAAAGTTCATTTGATACATAAAATAATAGCCTCCATGTTCGCTACCAAACAGAACTTACACTGTCAGTTTTCCAAACTTTTATCATAATGATCTATTGATTCTAAAAATTATTCCCTAACATGTTTTTCACTCCATTTTGTGTTTTAAAAGAAATGGAGACTTAAAAACATGAAAAGGAATTTTCCTAACAATTTCCTAGATTAAACTATAATTTTACTAAGAACTAAAATCTAAAGACCAAGAATTACCTTGAAGTTGCAACTCCTTCTTCCTTCCTATGAATTTCGCCACTCTCACCCTCACTTAGGATCAGATGTAGCTTTGTGTTGGTGTGAAGAAAAATGAAGAGGAGAGCCCTCTATCTATAAGCAAATTCCAAAGGTCAAAGTGGTAATTCACAAGGTGATCCAAAACTTCATCTTTCCTTTAAACCATTGGATCAAACTTCACTTTATGACATTAAGGGTTAGTTTGGATTGAGGGGAGGGAAGGGGAGGGGAGGGGAGGGGAAAAATTTGAATGAGAGGAAAATTTTGTGGGCGCCACTATACTAAATTTTGATCCCATTTTCTTCTCCCCTCATTTTTTTCTCTCCCCTCCCGTCCCGTCCTGTCCCGTCCCGTCCCCTTCCCTCAATCCAAATTAACCCTAAATCTTCACCCTTGAGCCTTGGACATTTTTGTGGGTCTTTCCAAACCCTTGATGAGTTTTCCAAGTGTCATAATCTTGTTTCTCAGGAGCTCTCATTGGTTCTCTTAATTAACCAAGGATTTAGCTTAATTTCTTAATTTTTCATTGCCTAGTTACTATTGTTGACTTTTCAACGCTAATTAACAAAGTTTAATTAACTTCTTAACCAAGTGCTTATATGCCTCTTAATTATATTTGTCATTGGTTAATGAAGATTTAGGCTTTAGGTTCCTTTGAAGTTAGATGCCAACCTATAGTTTAATTAGTTAGCTTTATCAAATTTCATGGGGATATTCTTATCGATTCTTTTTGTGCCTTTCTTGGTCTTTTGTTTTTGAATATAATCAGCCTCTCTTAGCCCTTGTTATTTTCTTAAATTATGGCCTTAATAGATGTCTTTCATTGCCCTTCAATAATCTTAATTAGCACAAGCTAATTTGTCTATCAATATTTGCTAATTGACACTTGATTAGATTAGGTGTTTTTATAACTTTTTCGTGGCTTTTTTAAACTTAAAATAGCCATTATTTTATGTGACTTTATGTCACATTTGTTAACCAATTTAATATGGTAACATATTCATTAAAATATAAGATTTTTGGTAAATCAAAAATCGAGTATTACATATCAAATCGGAAAGAAATTTCTATTTAACTTGATCTTTACTTACTATTTCTGTAACATCCCAATTTTCGAAAGCATTTTCACGGTATCTTGATCAGAGTTGAGCATCGGAAGTAAATAGTATTGAAAAGTAACTGATAAATATCCACTGTAATGTATGTGCTTTTAACAGCGTTACAATTTTTTTTTCAAATGTCGATATCGTAAAGTACATGTCAATAGGACCTTCTCCAGCCGGTTCCTACATCTGCTGCTTACCCTTGTCTTTGATCTTGTTTACTTCGGATCCTGAAGCTATGGTAAGAGCTGAGGTTCAATGTCCATTGAACCTCAGATAACGGTTAACCTCATGTTCATGTAACAAGTATGTATGACGGTTTATTCATGATATCACAGCAATATCCACATGTAAAAGATAATAACCAAACACAGCCACTGCATATGAACATTATTATAGTTTGCACTATTCACCAGTGCCACGGTGTACACCCGTGTCCTCAGCGCTAGGAAAACTCAACGGGATTATCAGAACCATAACCCGTGTATAGCGTATATGTATGATCAATACTTTTAAAAACAGAGTTTCAGTCTAGGAATACAACTATCACACATATAGGTATACAATAAACATCAGAGTTAGTGTTACAGTACGCGTCCGTACCTTCATCGGTGTTGTCGGTACGTTGACGGTCGGACGGTGATCACGAGTATCCTATAATGGTAATATCGTATTTATTAATTTACAAATAATATCCTAAGAGATATTTTGGCTACTAATGACTATTTTTCCGTGCAACATTTATTTTTCACTTTATTCCTTCAAAATTCGTAGAACAACGCTGGTACTAATCTGGCAGTTTTTCGTCTAACTTTGAAAAATCATAATTAATTCTACAAAAATCGAAATGAGGATCCATAAAATTATATGGAATCCTTAGGATGTCTATTTTCAACTAAAAATAATCACTCTTTCCCAGATTACATGAATCACTCCCAGTTTTAAAGTTTTGAGACTCTGCCCAGAATTTTTCCAGAAATTCGTAGCCCAACTTTGAGAAATTTTATCTCATTGTACAGAACTCATTTTGACATTTTATTGGCATATTTAAAAATCCCTATATGTCTATTTTAACCATGAATTTTATCAGAATTTTGTGATATATTTTCAGTATTAAATTCTGGCGTTTTCATCACTGCCTCCAGAAATTCGCTAAACCGATGAAATTTAAGTAACTTTGTTACTTTGATGATTTTCTTCCAGAAATTTTGCTATATGACCTCCCCATTGATTTTTCGAAATAAAGCCAATTTTTACCATAAAAACATGTAAATAAAATTATCCTAGCATATTTAAGATCTACACTACTTCTATCTAAGAATTTAAGAACTAGAACTTAAAGAATTCAAAGCTAAAGTTAGAGAACTTACCAAGAACTTTACTCCTTCTTCTCCAAGACTCTCACTCTCACTTTCTCTCTATATTTCAGATGTTGTTGCTTTGTGAATTGGTGAGAAAATATGAAGGCATCACCTCCCTATTTATAGCAAATTTTGGGGTTAACTTTCTAACAACTCTTATGCATTGTTACCCCTTGGATCCAGGTTATTTTAGAGCACAAATCATAGCCCTACAATTCTCCCAAATCTGATCCCCCCTCTCTCCTTATCCTCTTCCATTTTCTATCCAAAGTACAATATCCTCTTCCAACTTTACTTTTTTTGCAAATTATCCCATGTGTTCTAACTTAGTGGACAAGCCAAGTTGCTTCTTCTATGTTTTTGTGGTGCACTCCACTAGATAAAAATTCATTTGATGATCTTAATGAAGTTTGATCCAAATTTTCTTTTTGCTTTTGAACTCTTGAAATTTTTAGCTTTAATTAGAGACCATAATCTCTCTTTTTCTCAATTGGACACAATCCTCAAAAGTTGAGGAAATGACTTTGGTTATAGTCAATCTCAAGCTTGAATTATGCTTGTTCATAATCTCTACCTATATTTGATTCATGGTTAATGGATTTCAAGATACAATTTAGTTTGTATAGGTTGTCATTAGCTTAAGTCTTGAATTAATCCTCTTGATTAATCTAATTAATTTATGTGTAATTTTCTCATTGGATGACACCTTGACTCTCTCTCTCTCTTGATTTTTCTCCCAACACTTTATCCTCTTCCATTTAGTACACTATCCTCTTCCACTTCACTTTTTATCCTCTTCCATTTTGCCTTCAAAGTCTTCATCTTTATGACTCACCATGCAAGTGGGTACTTTGATTTTTAGCTCTCTTTTTCTCTCTCCCAAGCCACCATAACCGTGCCCCCCCCTCGCTTCATCTTTTTGAGTTTTGTTGCTTTTAACATCCACATGTGGGAGCTATGCCATTGGTTGTTCTCTTATGCACATGGATTAAGCTTTATTAGAATGAATTAGAGTCATTAGATTAGCTTTATGAGATAAATTCTTAGCCTTTAGATCATAGTTGAAATTGTTGACTTTTCAAATCTTTATTAGAGTTTAATTAACATCTTAATCTAGAGCTTATTTGCCTCTTGATTATTGCATTAGTGGTTTTTAGAGTAGTTGATGATTGTTACAAATTTATTTAGTGCTAATCCTAATCCTTTATTGGTTCTTGACTTTTAGTTATGCTAATACAACTTTAATTGGTGACTATTAACATTAATTATGAAAAATTACCTAGATATTCCATTAGTGTAATTTTAATTGCTCATTAATTATTAGTAATTGCCCCTTAATTGTCCCAAGTGTCTCGATAATTCTTTATAGCCCTCTATGGGTTAAATATGAACTAAATACTAATTATAGGGTATTAGTAAATTTAGTCTCCTTAATAAATCATAACAATTGGTGTTTAAGGTCTTTTAATTAATTATAAAGCCTAGTGCAATTTATTTATTTTAATGAGGACTTAGTTAATCATTAATTATCATTGATTTCTCTAAATTTATTTAGGTATTTTCACAACACTTTCTTGCTCCTTTAAATCCTACATGAACCATAGCATAATATGGTATTTATTATATTTTATGGTATTTTATGATGCCTAACAAAATTTAGTAAATCATTGGCTACCCTAATCCTAAGGAAGAATTAACTAGAAAATAAAATAAAGCATATCTCAAAATTTGAGACCACATATTCACCTATTTTAAATAGGCTTTAATTATCAAAAATATTGTATTTAAGATAAATGAGAATTTTGGGTATTACAATTTCAATGGTTGCATTTAATATTTTATAATTAATATAAATACATACACACACATATATATATTTAAATTATGAAAATTATATTTGAATACTTCACTTTGTAGACTAATTGATGGATAGACTAATCATTGAGTAGATATGTAATACCTTGTAAAGATAATTATTTATCCGGAATAATATTATTTAGCAAATGTTATCTATTGGAAATAGGTGAATATGTAGTCTCAAATAATAAGTTATAATCATCTTATTTTCTAAGGTAATTTCTGTGGAAATTGGAAGAGATAAAGAGCTAAAAATCCCTAAAGTACATTTTTTGGGACGTAAAATGGCCTAAAAATGTTATGATAAATCCCATGAGGCAATAAAGTATTTATTAAAAATTAGAAAGTATGTTGTCTCTAATTTTAGGAATTTTTGGGATTATTTCCCTTGAAAAATAATGAGGCAAAATTAAATATAATTTTGGGGAGCATAAGTTGCCCCATGATTTTTAATATTTTACATGGAGCATAAAATACCACTTGTAAGTAAAATAGTTGTGAGATAATGATTAATCTTAATTAAGAAAATTATCAACAATTAGAAAGTGATTAGTTAGGTAATTAATGGCTAATTATCTAAGCTTGAACAAAAGAACCAATAGGGAGAATTTTTAAAGATAATTAAAGTAAAATAAAAAAGGAGGAATGATATTTTCAAGAAAAAGAAAGGGAAAAAAAAAAAGAAGAGGAAAAAGGGAAAAAAAGAAAAGAAAAGAACAAAAAACGAAATTAAAAAAAATAATAAAAAAAAAGAGGAAGGAAAAAAAATAAAAATAAAAAAAAATAATAATAAAATAAATAATAAATATCATGATATTTGTATTATTATAATAATATAAAAGAGATATTTGTGGAAGAACCAGGTTGGATAAATGAACCGATAGAAATTAAATCCTATCTAGAAAACCATGAACTAAGTTTCTTAGGTCGGACAAATTACAAACAAGTGAATTTTTGTCCAGGAAGTTGGTGTTAGCGGAAGTCATTTTAAAGGCGGGCGAATAAGGGATCGATGAAAAGATATTTTGTAAACAAAGGGCGAGATAAGAAAAGTGAGAACCAATGGAAAATAAATCATAACTTGAAATCCTTGAACTAAGTAGAAAACAACTGGACATATTATGAATCGGTGAATTTTTGTCCCGAAGTTGATGTTACCCGAAGTAATTTCAGAACCGACAAACTGCGTCGTTCGAAAATGTTCACAGACAACGGAATACCCTTAATGGGATCAAAAATTTAGTTAACTCAAATATTTCCGAAGAGGAAGAATAGAGCTTCGTGGCTGTGTTCGGATTTTTGAGATTTTGCGGAATTACAACGAGGGGAACTTTATCGGTAGAAGTTCATAAAGCACATGGGTGACATCACCTTGACATCATGATGAGGTAAGGAGATGTGTTGTATGGTGGAGATGATGCCTTGTGTCCAAGCTAGATCCAACGGTTGAGATTCGGTATGATAAAGCATGAATAGTGCACCAAAATCTTCTATAAATAGGTCTTCCCATTTCACTTCATTCCTCACCAATTCACAATTCCTAGAGAGAGGTTAGAGAGAAGTGAGAGCAAGGAGGAGCTCGGGAAAGGAGTAGCGAAGTCTTTGGGTAAGTTCTTCTGGTCCCCGGTCTTAAGCTTTGGTAGTTCCTTCGGTAGTTATAGTAGAAATCTTAGATTAATCTTTAATCTTCCAAGTTAGTTTAGATATCATGTTTTAGGGATAAATATGATATTTATTATTGGAGATAGAGATATGTCAAAATTTTGGAAGATTAGAGTTAAAGTAACGAAGTTGGCGAAATTCCGCCGATTAGGGAGTTAGGGGTAAAATGGTAATTTGGGACTAGAATGTCCGGTATAATGTGACCATTGATTAGAAACGTTATCATCCTTATAGGATATCTGTAATCACTTACCGTTGTACTGCATTTGTCGTATCGCTATTATCAAACCGGATCAAGTTCCGATCAACGAAGGTACGTTCGCGTCTTTAACACTAACTCGATGCTTATTGTATGCTTATATGTGATAGACTATTTCATAGAGTCATGGACAGGACTTTGTCTTGGGTCATGCACCGTGTCTAAGACTCCGTCTTAGTTCACCGCTTATACATTCGGCTTTGTTTATACGGGTTACGTCTTGGTAATGCGTTGAGTTTTCCTAGCGCCGAGGACACGGATGTACACCGTGGCCTTTGGTGAATAGTGCAGACACGTAATAACATTCATATGCGGTGGCTGTGTTGTTATTACTTTTACATGTGCTATGTGCTATGTGTCTTGTTGATATGTTAATCTTGCATCTCGCCGTGTGCTTATGTATTGATTACTATATTTGTAATGTCATGAGATAACTGTCATCCATATATCTTTTGTATTACTTGAGCATGAGGTTAATCGTACTTGAGGTTCATTGGGCATTGAACCTCAGCTCTTAACATAGCGTTAGGGTCAGGAGGACCGAGGATCGAGGAGAAGGCAAGCGGCACGCATAGGGACTCAGCTGAAGACTTCCTTTTGTTATTTACTTTTGAAAACACTCGGTATAACTTACCGCTACTGTAATCAGCCAGACCTACGACATTTTGAATACAAATATCAGTTACTCAAGCGCTCCGATGCTCTACTCTGATGAAAAAAAATATATACTGCTTTTGAAAATGAGATGTTACATTTATGGTATCAGAGCAGTTGCCCTGGCATGGATCTGACTAAGTTATTCCAAACCTTTTGGTGCCGAAGGCAGGGCTAGTCTATGTGGATCAGCCAATCAGTCACCCTAGCACGGTGAGGCTCCATGATAGACACCTACACGGCCATTTGGTTTGAGTAACGGAGTTAGGCTCTACGCCTTTTTAAAAGAGCATGTTTTGAAAATGAGTACGATATAAGCCTAGGTGGAGTACACCTTACTTCGGTATACCGGTCGAACCGATATACTATCCGAACCAGTGTACCACCTCCGTCGGTGCACCACTCTAAACCGGGCTGGCGTATCTATCGCTTTGTACCTACAACGATATTAGGCTCCGATAATTCCGATAATTCGATAATTCCGATAATTCTCGATAATTCCGATAATCCGATAATTTCGATAATTCCGATAATTCGATAATCTCCAGTTTATCGGGCATTAATTCCATTCTAACCCGAGCTTATATATGGAGTCAGGGCCACGGATGAGACTCGGAGATATAGTAGATAACATAGAATATGGGTTTGTTCTTGCTAAGCTCTAGGACTTCGATATAGAAATTGAGTCCGAGTTAAATCTATTGATGTTTCAAGGAAATCGTTACGGCAGAAGTCGGTACTACTTAGGTTTTCCCGTAGACGGTGACTATTGACTTCGTTTCCTTGTAGAAACAAGAACTTACTAAGTTACCCCGAGAGGAAAATCCGCCTTGCAAAAAATCAGACACCATGCATGCAACGGGGCTTGGCTCCGGGGATGAGGGTCTTTTGACTAAGTCCTTGATGGTGGTGACCGTTAAATAAAAAGGGGAAAGTACCCAGTATTTATGGGGAGGCAGTTATGCCGTACTAGCACCTATGAGAGTAGTCGGTATGCAGTGGTATGTGTACTGATATTAGTACCCAGATACGATAGACGTTGTGAAATTAAGCGTGCTTAAGCGAGAGAAATCTCAGGATTCTTAACCCCTGGGATATAGCATAAGAATTTGATATCCTTCAAACAAAGGCCTGAATACCTTGCGGTATGAAACATAGTAATCCTTTGGGATACTATGAGAAAGGATGGAGTGATAATAGGCTTGAGTCGAGAGCCGGTGCTTAGGTCAAGGTATGATCGAGCATTGCCTAGGTTCCAGTACCTGAGAGTAGGAACCCTGAAAAAAAAAATGTGAGTGAGGTTGCCTTAGGTTTGAATACCTGAGAGTTAGTTCCTTAACGGAACCCTACGATAGCTAAAACCTCAGTAACCACAGGTTATGGTTTCAAGGTGAAACCGATAACCTTAGAGATGTTAGTAGCTAATGGATCCCCAAAGAATTGGGAAATGGAGTTAACGTTGGATTTGGAGCTAGAAAGTCCATGAATAAAATGACCCTGGATAGGGTAGTAGACCTAGAGACGGTAGAATTACAAAACCACTAAAGGGTTAGTAACGATAGAGATCGAGTTCTCGTTATAATTCGAGACGGTCAAGTTGAAGAAAGTACTACTTATGGGAAGTTGTGATCGGAGGTGGCTACTTACGGGAGATCTGTTCGAAAAGGGCTACCTACGGAGGGTTCGACCGGAGGTGCTGACCAATCGGAGGGATTGAGTGAAGCGCCGAGTGAAGTGCCGTAGAGTGAAGCCACCGTGACGTCAAACCGTGTAGTGAAGTTGCCATCACAACGAACCATAAAGTAGAGCTACCGGTGTATCGATTCTCAAGGTAAGTACATTGTAGCGAGTCCCATATCTAATCGGTTCCCTAGAGAGAAAAGTTTACGTAATCCATTATATCGCCATAGGGTGCTCTAGTTGTATAGCATATATTGTGCTATGATATCCAAGCAAGAAGCGAACTTGCACAAGAAGAAATTCTAGTTGTGAACAAGTTCCCCGAGTTGTTTCTAGAAGCTCTCGGCGGATTACCACCGTAGAGGAAGTTGAATTCACTATTGGGTTGATACCTAGTACCTTGAATCAATATTAAAGGTGCTGTATCGATGGTTCCAAATGAATGAGTTTTTGAGAGACGAAAGCACACACCAAAATGAATACACCAATCCGGGAATTATGATTCCTACCACATCGGGAGGGTGTATGGCCCATGATGATGGTCAACATCGCGATGCTTGGTGACTCGGCTCTAGTCGATAGGCGGGAGTACGTGAGGCCGGAGGATGCGATGATCGTGAATCGTTGGATCCGGTGGTTGCGTTGAGGCGCACGGGATTGGGGTATGTCCTGGTGAGGATAAAGTGGTGATGTGTACTCTGAAACGTTCATGGTGGGCGGTAGGACCTTTGGGACCGATGTGTCCATAGGTCGTTAGACATATACATGTTCGATGAAAATCCCTAAGTCGTGAGACTAGTGTGTCTATAGGTGGCGAAGCCCACGGTTGTTAGATAACAAATACAAGAGCGTCCGAGAAGTTCGTGAAACCCGAGGATAGCGGGCAATGTCCAGAATAGCTGAAAGATTAAAGTAGAATAGATTAAGCATTCAATGAGTGACTTGAGTAGCCAAGGACAGAGGTCCGGATGCATGTAGTTTGTGATGACCATCTAAGATTAGTTGTGCGGTTCTGAGTAAGGTTTACAAATTGAATTTTTAAACTTGCAAATACACCCGCTATATTTGAAATTTCGGAATTGATTTTTCGAACTTGTGAATATTTGAAATTGATTTTCGAGTGAAATGTTTTCAATAGAATTTGAGACCACGGTGATGGTTATTTTGAAATGATGTTGTCTTATAAAGGGGGTTTTGTTAGAACCCGAGCTTGAAACGAGTTTTCAACTGTGTTGTGGTAAAAGCGTACGAACCGGGAGGCGGAAGTCTTTGTTGTAGATGTACACGGTTTCTTTGGGTCTTTCCGGATGTTTTAAAATGGTTGAAATCGCGACCTTTGATAAAAGCTCTTTTTGAACAAAGAGTTTTTGAGGGATTTTGTTTGAAAGAATGAAAATCGCACCGCTGAAGGAACGCACCCAATCCATAACATTTCGCTAGGGCGTATGTTTTGTCTAGTAGAAACGACTATCTATGGTCGGACCGGGAGTTCCCGGTAGATAAGGTCGCTACTTTATGTGCCGAGTATGGACACCAAACGTGCGGGGGTTAGGCCACAGGAGCGAGCGATCGTGGGACTGGGCTCTCCACGGTGGTGGACACTGGGTCTCTTATGGGAGGGGCGGAGGTTCTCCCACATTTTTTGATGGTACTGTTGATGCCTGGTGACTCGACCTGAGGCCAGAGGGATACAGAGGCCGGATTTGGGGATTGGGATAAGACGCTCACTGTACCAAGTGGTTGAAATGGTGGCGTGAGCTCTTAATTGTTAAAAGTTTTGTAAAATGAATCATCTCCCTCAAAGATAAGTGCCGATAGTAAAAGTTTTTAAAATTGATTCGGCAGTGAATGTGTTTTCACAAATTTGTGTTGGCAGCGATAATGTTTGAAAATTTGAAAATGAGACAACAAAATGATTTTAAGTAATGATGACATGGTTGTCGATGCCATTGTGTTGAAAAGCGGTGTAGTTGGAAATTTCAACATAGGAGCGGGAACTATTAGAAAGGTTTAGAATCTTGAACCGGTTAAGCCGATAATAGTAGTTGTCGGTATGGTGAAAGTAGTCTAAGAGCTTGAATGGGAAAGGCTCGAGATGAAATAGATGAGCGAGATGCCCCCGGGCAATAAGACTTAGTGTGCAAGTGTGCACGAGGTGGTGCCTCTAGAGCATAGAACCAGGGATACTTAGCTATTTGTATGAAATGCTAATTGTCATACTAACTATGTCTAAAATATATCATAAGACTAGCAAAACATTCGTTGTACCAGGTAGTAGTCAAGATGCCTAAGGCCTGAGGATGAATTCCTAGGTAGTAAGACTAGAATCTCCAGTGCTATGGTAATAGATTGAGCCGGAAGGCCAATATGTGTTAAGCCGAGAGGCTAAAGTAATCAGGCAATAAGGCCTGTGTAAACCGAGTACTATGAGAAGGGACCAGCGAGTCCTGTAATTGAGTACTCTACCTGGGTACAAGATAAATGAGACTTTTGAATAACAGGATGCGTGCTAGGTAAGCATGCATAGGGAAGGAATAGATTGGAGGTCTAGATAACCTTTCGAGTGTATATGTTCAAATTTCGAGGACGAAATTTTAATTAACGGGGAGAAATGTAATACCCAGATAATTATTTATCCGGAATAATATTATTTAGCAAATGTTATCTATTGGAAATAGGTGAATATGTAGTCTCAAATAATAAGTTATAATCATCTTATTTTCTAAGGTAATTTCTGTGGAAATTGGAAGAGATAAAGAGCTAAAAATCCCTAAAGTACATTTTTGGGACGTAAAATGGCCTAAAAATGTTATGATAAATCCCATGAGGCAATAAAGTATTTATTAAAAATTAGAAAGTATGTTGTCTCTAATTTTAGGAATTTTTGGGATTATTTCCCTTGAAAAATAATGAGGCAAAATTAAATATAATTTTGGGGAGCATAAGTTGCCCCATGATTTTTAATATTTTACATGGAGCATAAAATACCACTGTAAGTAAAATAGTTGTGAGATAATGATTAATCTTAATTAAGAAAATTATCAACAATTAGAAAGTGATTAGTTAGGTAATTAATGGCTAATTATCTAAGCTTGAACAAAAGAACCAATAGGGAGAATTTTTTTAAAGATAATTAAAGTAAAATAAAAAGGGAGGAATGATATTTTCAAGAAAAAGAAAGGAAAAAAAAAAGAAGAGGAAAAAGGGAAAAAAAGAAAAGAAAAGAACAAAAAACGAAATTAAAAAAAAATAATAAAAAAAAGAGGAAGGAAAAAAATAAAAATAAAAAATAAAATAATAATAAAATAAATAATAAATATCATGATATTTGTATTATTATAATAATATAAAAGAGATATTTGTGGAAGAACCAGGTTGGATAAATGAGAACCGATAGAAATTAAATCCTATCTAGAAAACCATGAACTAAGTTTCTTAGGTGGGACAAATTACAAACAAGTGAATTTTTGTCCGAGAAGTTGGTGTTAGCGGAAGTCATTTTAAAGTAGGCGGGCGAATAAGGGATCAGATGAAAAGATATTTTGTAAACAAAGGGCAGATAAGAAAAGTGAGAACCAATGGAAAATAAATCATAACTTGAAATCCTTGAACTAAGTAGAAAACAACTGGACATATTATGAATCAGTGAATTTTTGTCCCAAAGTTGATGTTACCCGAAGTAATTTCTCAGAATCGACAAATACGTCTGAAAATGTTCACGGACAACGGAATACCCTTAATGGGATCAAAAATTTAGTTAACTCAAATATTTAGAAGAGGAAGAATAGAGCTTGTTTGTGTTCCGGATTTTTGAGATTTTGCGGAATTACACCGAACAGGGAACTTTATCGGTAGAAGTTCATAAAGCACATGGGTGACATCACCTTGACATCATGATGAGGTAAGGAGATGTGTTGTATGGTGGAGATGATGCCTTGTGTCCAAGCTAGATCCAACGGTTGAGATTCGGTATGATAAAGCATGAATAGTGCACCAAAATCTTCTATAAATAGGTCTTCCCATTTCACTTCATTCCTCACCAATTCACAATTCCTAGAGAGAGAGGTTAGAGAGAAGTGAGAGCAAGGAGGAGCTCTGGAAAAGGAGTAGCGAAGTCTTGGGTAAGTTCTTCGGTCCCTGGTCTTAAGCTTTGGTAGTTCCTTCGGTAGTTATAGTAGAAATGCTAGATTAATCTTTAATCTTCCAAGTTAGTTTAGATATCATGTTTTAGGGATAAATATGATATTTATTATTGGAGATAGAGATATGTCAAAATTTTGGAAGATTAGAGTTAAAGTAACGAAGTTAAAGCGAAATTCCGCCGATTAGGGAGTCAGGGGTAAAATGGTAATTTGGGACTAGAATGTCTGGTATAATGTGACCATTGATTAGAAACGTTATCATCCTTATAGGATATCTGTAATCACTTACCGCTGTTGTACGTCGTACCGCTATCATCATATGATGCACGAAGTTCCGTCAACGAAGGTACGTTCGCATCTTGTAACACTAACTCGATGCTTATTGTATGCTTATATGTGATAGACTATTTCATAGAGTCATGGACGGGACTTTGTCTTGGGTCATGCACCGTGTCTAAGACTCCGTCTTAGTTCACCGCTTATACATTCAGCTTTGTTTATACGGGTTACGGTCTTGGTAATGCCGTTGAGTTTTCCTAGCGGCGAGGACACGGATGTACACCGTGGCACCGGTGAATAGTGCACCGTAATAACATTCATATGCGGTGGCTGTGTTGTTATTACTTTTACATGTGCTATGTGCTATGTACTGTTGATATGTTAATCTTGCATCTGCTGTGTGCTTATGTATTGATTACTGCTGTAATGTCATGAGATAACTGTCATCCATATACTGTATTACTTGAGCATGAGGTTAACCGTTACTTGAGGTTCATTGGGCATTGAACCTCAGCTCTTAACATAGCGTTAGGGTCAGGAGGACCGAGGATCGAGGAGAAGGCAAGCGGCACGCATAGGGACTCGGTGAAGACTTCCTTTTGTTATTTACTTTTGAAAACACTCGGTATAACTTACCGCTCTTTTTGTAATCAGCCGGACGTACGACATTTTGAATACAAATATCAGTAGCGCTCCGATGCTCTACTCGATGAAAAAAAATATATACTGCTTTTGAAAATGAGATGTTACAAGATATTTCTTTCTTTCTTTCTTTTCGTGGTGGTTGTGAACAAACACGTTTGATCTAAATCTCATGTTTTTCCTATGCAAAAAAAGAGGTGAAATATATTAACAAAATATCAGAGGGACTCGAGTAGAACTGCAATGTCCGGACTACAATTTATAATGACCCTAGCATGTGTTTTGATGTTTGATTTTTGAATATATGGACCCTGATTAAGAGTTGATGAGAAAGAAAGTTATTGCTATCTCAAATCAATATTGGGAGTAAGCACACATATATATGAACTTTACAACAAGAGTCTTGTTCAATACTTGACACTTAGGTTTAATTGAAAGTGAGGATCTTTTTTACAATTTTATTATAAACCATTCATGCTCATAATTTTCTGTCTCTATTAATAATTCATCTGTTGTTGTATAGTTATATCAGTGGAAGAATTGGGAGAATTCAATTGCTGAAGATAGTAACTATGAAAACACAAAAAGGTACGTGATTTGATGTATAGTGTCTGCTCTGTGTTCAATTATTTAATCAATCTGTAGACTCTTTGATAGATGTTTTCGAATTCATCATGATACTACTTTATAAATATTATCTTTTCGTTTTTGGCAACCATATTGAAATTACTGAAAAGAATTAATATAACAAATTAGCTAATCTATTTAACTCATAAAACCTTTCTATGACTTTTTTTCTTCTCCACTACTTCTTATATGCGAATTGAATATATTATGTATTTAATTATTAAAAAATTACAATGGAGGATGATCCATAACTCGTGTTAATGACAGTTACAGGACTTTACAACTTAAAAATTCCTCTACGGATCATTGAAGTAAGTTACCATTGATTATCTTAAAATTACCTATAATGTTACTTAAAGTTACACCATGACTTGTTTCAGAGTTACAAGAATGTTCAGTTTAAAATTTTGTTCCTATCTTTGGATGAAAACACCCTGAAATATCCGGTATTTATCAAGTTGTAATTTTAAAAGAACAAATGGTAATCCATTTTCACGGTATTTAAGTGCTGTTAACTTGCCTATTGGTTCAGGTATGATCGAGTTGAGACCTTGCTATGGTTCACTTGCTATTCTGGACCAAGGGACGTAGAACACCTTCTCAAATAAATTCAAGGGATCAGCATTTTGTTTAGGGAGAATCTCAATTAAATCTGTAACACCCCAAATTTCATACTTCAAAATGTGTCGTTTGACACTTAGTTTTAGAAAATTTAACAAAGTTTGAGGTGCTACCACTCAGAGTAATGCGGAAACGAAGAGCAAGCGCTAACGTTTGGATGATGAGTAACTGATACAAAATGCCCAGGCATATGCTGATGCCCTGACATATGCTGATATATTAAAAATTTCCCAAAGGAATATTCATGTGATACAACAATACAGAGCTTTGTATAATTACAAATCTTTATACAATCTTCAACCAAGCCGTAGCTAAACTTGCGGCAATGAACCAACTCAGTTAATCAAACAATTTGGCCAGGCCGGTGTCTAGTGAAAGTCTCCCCGAATTCACGGTGACTCAATGAACCACATAGACGAACCCTTTCTAGACACCAAATGGTTTGAAGTAACCTTATTAGATTCATGCCAGAAGGTAGGCTCTGTTAAACTTCTTCTGGCATTTGCTTTGACCGGTGCCTCTTCACGGCTCCGTCCATCAGTGCCCCTCTATAGCTCTATCTGCCAGTGCCTTCTCTGTTCCAGGTTCCTTTCCGAACTTTAGTCAAATCGAGATTCAATCGGATTGAATCTCAGGTAACAGTTAACCTCTATAGCAGATATAACAATATATGACAGATATCCATTACATATCAACATCAACCATACATAGCATACAGCAGATGTAAGGTTACAACAATACATAAGCACACAGCACATGTAAAGTCATCCACGTTTGTACTAACCAGTGCCACGACAGCTCCTCGTGTCCTCAGCGCTAGGAAAACTCAACGGCATTATCAAGACTATAACCCGTATTAAGCTGAATGTATAAACAGGTGATCTAAGCCCCATAAACTTAGTCACAGTGCATGACCCAAGACCTAGTCTTGTCCATCACTTCATGAATCAATCAATCATACATAATCATACAAGATATAGACGATTAAAGTTACTAGTACGCGAACGTACCTTTCACCGTGTAACGGCTATCTAGCCCGACCTTTGAACCGACTCCGGACTTCCCGGATATCCTATACATTATCGTCGGATTATTATATGATATTTGATAAATATCATATTGCTTAGAATAATATCCTAAGGGTTTAATTTACCTTTCTACCATTGGTGGATTTATTATTACCATTTTGCCCTTACATTTTATTAAAAATGCTATGCTGAGTTTCTGGGCAGAATTTTCGGTTAACTTCGCAAAATCATAATTAAATCTACAAAAATCGAAATGAGGATCTGTAAAATTCTCCGGAATCCTTAAGATGTCTATTTTCAATTAAAAATACTTTTATATACCCAGAATTTATGAAAAATTCCAGTTTTCATCTTTCACAACGTTGCCCAGAATTTCATCCAGAAAAATAGCCTAACTTCAACTAATTGTATTTCTTTTTACAGGAATCAAAACGGTACATATTATATATATTTGGAAAGCCCTACATATCTACTTTATTTCTGGAAATTTTCGTGATTTATTGGCTTCATTTTCAACATAAAATATTAGCATTTCTTTCGCTGTTTGCCCAGAATTTTCACCGAAAATTTTGTCGAATTCCTCTACTTTGATCTTCAACTTCCAAGAATTTTGCTCTATCATATTCTCTATCATATTTTCGAAATTAAGACATATTTAACCATAAAAACATGAAATCAAAACTACTTGGAAGATTCAAAGATCAAACATAAACTAATTATGAATTTAAAACTAGAACTCAAGAACAAGGAAGCTTACCCTGAAGAACCTCCTCCTCCTTCATGCTTCCCACTCTCTTTCTCTCTACTCTTGCTCTCTAAAACTCACCTATTTTGGTTGAGTTTGGTGTGAAGATTATGAAGACCCAAGGTGCCTATTTATAGTAAAAGTCATGGCACTATTTGCATTTCCCATCTTGAATTTTGGCCCTTGGATCCTACTTAGTTAAGAAGTTTTAATCTCACCCATTGGATCTAACCTTCTTCAACAAGTTGTTCTCCTTCTTCAAGAAGTTGTTGACTCCCAACTTGTCTTCTAAGCTTCTCAAACTTCCTCATTAAGTTGTCCAACCTTAACCAACAAGTTGTTGACTTCTTCTAGATCATTCTAGCCAACTCCTCCTTCCCTTCTAGTTACTCTAACTAGATGCTTTAATGATCTAGTTACTCTAGAAGCTTTAGTTTACTTTAATGAAATCTATTTTTGGTTGCTTGATCAATCACCAACACTTTTAAATTCTATGTATGCATCTTGATTAGCAGTTGGATATCAAGATTTATGGTCCAATTAGATTTCTCTAATTGTACTAAGCTTATTCTTCAACGTTTACAAAAATAGCCTTTACTAGGCTTACTTTCGAGGTTAAATTATGTGGGTTCAAGATAAGTCCTTATATTTTCTCCAGGGTTTCTACTTCTTCACAACTATTTAAATTTGTATAAATTCTCACTTTATTTGTTGTTTTGAGTTTTAAGCGTGTACATCGATATTTCTTGGATTTCAAACCATTATCCAATTTACTCTAGGATTTCAAACTTTATCAAATTTGTTTTAATTTTCTTTTTCTCTCTCTCACACACTAGACTCACAACCCTCACAACATTTGCACACACACACACTCACAACACTCTTTCTCTTACTTGCACACACACACATACACAACTCTTTTTCTCATTGGTGGATTTTACTTTACAAGGATTCCACTTTATGAAATTGAATTAAGGCCTTAGGATTTAGCTTTATGAGGTTTAATCCTAGCCCTCCATAACTAATCTCAATTAATAATCTTAATTAGTTGATTTAATTAATTATGAACATCTAATACAATTACTTTAATTATTGCAAATTCATTGTCCATTAATTGTTGGCAAATTTTCTCTCTAATTGGATTAATTATTTTCTCACAACTTTTGGGTTTACTTTGGTCATTTATGCACCATGCATTAATTTAATAATCATAGGGCAACTTATGGTCCCTAAAATAAAATTGGATTTTTGCCTCTTTAAATTCCAAGGAATATAAACAAATAAATTACTAAAATTAGAGACAACATACTTTCCTATTTTAAATAGGTATTATTTTGCCAAACTATAATATTCAAGAGAAATATGAATTTTGGGGTATTATACCATTATTTTAATTAGTGCAAATTTAATTGCCTCCTTATTGTGGTTAATTCCCTTTAATTAATTCAAGTGGTTTCATAACACTTCCTTGATTATTTTGATTACCTTAATTCTTAGAGAAAATTCCCTAACTTAACATAAATATGTTACTCAATTTTGAGACCACATATTCCTTTATTTTTAATAGGCACTATTTATCAAAATATAATATTTATGATAAATATGAATTTTAGGGTATTACAAAATCTAATTGAAATACTAAAATTTAAATTCAAGACTACATTTTTAATAAATTTTTACTTAGACCAAGGCCTAATTAGGGACTTATGAATGTTGTTAAAAGATTATAATGCCCTTCAATTCAAGTTATCATGAATAAGCTGAAAAAACAAAACAAAAAAAAGAAGCCTCATTAGGAATTCTCAGAATGGAAGAGAAGAGAAAATAAGCGCTCCAGAAATCAAAGACTTCAAGAATCCAAATCCATGTTCAAATCGGTACAACAAATAGCTAACTTTTTTTTTTCTTCTTTTTTTTCTTTTTTTTGCGTATAGAAACCTTTGATGAATAAAAACCCACAAAATTCAGAGGCGCATGAGGAATAAGAGTGCGAAGGCAAATAAAAAGGGAACAATCAACAACAGAGACTTGCATATGCGGAGAGGAAGAAAACGCAGCAAAGAAGAAGATAACCAAAAGGGAACCCTTCTTCGATTTTCTTCATTGTTCGAGCCCTTATTTCCTCTTTTGTTCCTTTTTTTTTGGGTTAAATGTCTAATTTACCCCGGAAGTTTTGCTAAGGGGGCGCTCAGCACCCGGAAGTTTTTTTGTACCAAATTTGCTCCGGAAGTATTAAAAAGGTATCAAATTTACCCAAAAGTGATGGAAGTCCACGTAGATCGTTAAAATGTGAGGTGGCATGTCACCTCATCACACGTGGTTTGCCACCTCATCAATCAAAAATATCATTTTTGCCCTAGAAGTTTCCATTAAGGAGCAATTTTGCCCCGGAAGTTTTCATTGAGGAGCAATTTTGCCCCGGAAGTTTACAAAAGTAGCAATTTTTCCTTTCTTTCTCCCAATATTAAATTTGACTATTAAAACAGTCAAAGACCACACATGTCATGCCTTGAAAAGGTTGAACTTGGAGTCAGAGAAGGAGATCCTTGACATGTTGAGCTCAAGGCGGCCAGAATTTGTGAAGCCGAACTGGTCACAAGGACTAGAGTCGGAAAATCGGGCTAGGCCCGTTTAAGCCCTGGCCCTGCAGGGCTCGGGCTTGAAAAATAAGCCAGAAATTTGAAATTGGCCCTGCAGGGCCGGCCTCGGAGGGCCTCGGTCCAACCCCGCAGGTTTGTATAGACCGATCATTTACTTAGATCATAAGTGATGCTTCCTGTGACGTGACCAGTTCGGCTTCACAAATTCGGGCGCCTTGAGCTCAACATCTCAAGGATCTCCTTCTCTGACTCCAAATTCGACCTTTTCAAGGTATGACATGTGTGGTCTTTGACTGATTTAATAGTCAAATTTAATATTGAGAGAAAGAAGGGCAAAATTGCCACCTTTGTAAACTTCCGGGTCAAAATTGCTCCTCAATGAAAACTTCCGGGGCAAAATTGCTCCTCAATGAAAACTTCCAGGGCAAAAATGATACTTAACTATTATTGGGTTAATTTTTAATTGATTGAGAAAAATGTCTTCACTTAAGAGTTTCAATTTAGATGAAGTATTTTACATATAATCATTTCAACATACTTCAATAATTATTTTTTAAGATGTTCATCTAAATTCCTTTTGAAATTAAATGTTTTTGTTGTAGTTATTGAAGAGGCTGAAAATCCTCAATCTCAGCTACTCTCCTAACTTGGTTCGAACTCCCGATTTTTCAAAACTGCGAAATCTTGAAAAGCTTATCCTCAAAGATTGTCCAAGTTTGTCCAAGATACATGATTCTATTGGGTTTCTTGATAAACTTCTTCTACTAGATTTGGAGGATTGCATTGGCCTTCAAAGTCTCCTAAGAAGCATTTATAGATTACAATGCCTTGAAATTCTCATTCTTTCTGGTTGTGTGAATATTGAAAAGCTAGAGGAGGACATAGAGCAAATGGAATCATTGACAACTCTAATTGCTCCTACAATAAAACAAGTGCCCTTTTCTTTAGTGAGATTAAAAAGCCTTTCACATCTATCAATTTGCGGTCATGAATTGAAGGATTATCACATCATGTGGTTCCTTCTCTCTTTCGGTCTTGGATGTTCCCAGGTTCACTAACTCTTAGTTCGACACTGGTGGTCATGCCATCATCAATTTTTAGGATGATGGGAAATAGTATCCGTGGTCTTCCTTCCACAATCGCTAGAAGTGAATCAAAGCAACACAATCTTTTGTTAGATGAAGGATCGGAGAATTCTGATTCCTTTTGTGCCACAAATTGTATGGACATCTCGAGGCTTGAAGATTGCTTGCGGCATCGTTTTATTCAAATTGGAAAGAATACTGAAGTCTTTCATACACTTTCAGAAATTGTTTCACAGGTTGTCTTTCTAATTGGATTCTTTTTTATTTCTTGAAAAATATTTCTATATGCAAATTATATTTTTAACTAAGAGGTTTTGTCTATGTTATTGTGCAGGGATTGAATCTCAAAAATTATAGTGATGATTGTATACTACCTGGAGACAAGTATCCCTATTGGCTTACATTCAAGGGTGAAGGAGCTTGTGTAAAATTTAAAGTTCCTCCAATTATAGGTTGTGATCATTTGAAAGGGATGGCTATTTGTTGTGTATATTTCCCCTCAGGTGATTTGCATAACCAGGCATGTGAATCTTGTATAATTGGCTTAATAATTGTAAATTATACAAAGAAAACCATGCTCTACAAGGAAGAAGACAAACTAGCTTCCTTAGAAGAAGCAGAGAGGAATGAAATAATATCAAATCTCGAATCTGATGATGAAGTGGAGGTGAAAGTAATTGTAAGGAATGGATTCACTTTGAAGAAAATGGGTGTCTACTTGATATATAATGAGTCATTTGATGAACAGATGCAGCCTTCAACATCTGGCACCAAACATAAGTGTGTGGAGGAGTAGGAGACGCATAAATATATTAGACCTAGAAAGGCCATGAAGATTTAAAAGTTGGAAACTTCCTTCTATTTTTAGTTACAGCATTTTTTATGAAGACAAATATATTTCACTTCATAATTAAAATAGATCTATTTTCATAGGTTGTACATCAATGTCTGTATTGTCCATTTGTGGCGCTCATTTACAGATAATGTGGTGTGATTTCCTTTTACTTCTTTCTTCCTCTTCCATTGGTCACTGTTTGGCCAAAAAAAAAAAAAAAAACAATTGTTGAAAAAAATATAAAATAACCAAATATAGTAATGAAACTTAGACTAAATTAAGAAATTCAATTTGATGCTATTTCTTTGACTTTTCATTAGTGATAGTGAAAGTAAAAGCAAGAGACATTTATGGAATTGTTGGTTGTCTTCTTGCTGAGAGGTCGTCATCTGGTAGCTGTTGTGCTCGTTAGGTAACATTACACATTCATCAATTGTTAATATGCATGGCATTCTGTCATTTTATCCCATCTCTTTTCAGTCGGCTCATATTGGTTATGATATTAGAAATGGAGAAAGTACTGTGTTTTGGATGGAGGAGAGCCACTGAACGCTCACTGCATGCAGAATGAGAGGAGTTGCGGAAGAACAGACGACCGTAAAGCACATTCCTATTTCCAATCCCAATCCTTCAAAATCAAAATTCATGTCTACACTTCAAACAGGACCTAAGCATATAGCATTTAATGGAATTTAATTTTTGGATGAAGATGTGACGAAACAGGACAGCATTTTGGTAAAAGAATGAAAGATTATGTGAATAAGACAAAGTGCATCAATCTGCAACTGTTGCTGCCAAAGAAGAATTTTACTGATCTTCTATTTTTATTTCGTATCTCCTTTCAGTTTATAAACCTTTATTTAAGATTGAGCATTGAGTTCTCCTTGTTGGCTGTGAATATACTCTTCAGACAAGATGTGTATGCATTGTACTTTGAGTCTTATAATTTTGAGTACTTCCCAAATGTTTTTTTGTGTTTCTTTTTATTATTAAATTCTACATAAAAGGCTAAAATGCTCCAGTACTAAGTACCAGTATGCTCCAATACTAAGTACCAGAACCAACACCAACAGAGAACAAGTCTTCGCGTCGAATATTCTCCGTGGGAGACACCACCACTATGAAATCAACCTCCATTGGCCAAGCATCATTTGGCATAGCGTCTGCAATAGAATTCATGTGATGGTCACAATGAACCAGTTTGACATTCCAATTCTTCTCTAGCATCTGCTGAATTACTATTATGAGGAATATTGGCTGTATTGTCCAGATAGACACAAGAGAATCTGAACCACTGTTAGGATTAACACGGACCCTGCGAATAGCATCAAGTACATGGACAAGTAGATATATCTGCTGAATTTTGGCCGATCCCAATCACCAGAAGGTGAAATACAATCAGCCACCATCCATTCCTTTCCCGTCGACGGAACATCCTCTAAAGCATACTGTTCTAATTTATCAAAATGTGGGACCCAAACCACCTTCCAAAAACAATTATTTCTACTGATATCTAGAAAAAATAGGGCTGTTTTAAATTTTTTTATGATTTTTTATATATGTTTGAGAAAAATGATGTAGTTTTCATTTTAACTATTCTTAAATATGTTTCTAAAGTACTAAATCTTGGAGAAATCATAACAAATTGAAAATATTTTTATTTTTTGTCCATAAAATATCAAAATGTCATTCATTTTAAATAGAATCTAATGATCAAAACACATGAAAAAACATTTGGAAAATGCCCAGCATTACAGGTAAGAGGGGCAACTAACGCCGAGACCCATTATACAGATATATATCTATACACGCACACACACATTCAGACTTCAGAGCTCTGCACTCACTTCTATAAGAAATATATTTTACTTCCCTAAAAGATGTCTGGTTTTTTAAAAGGGCAGAAAAAAATAAAGACAGTGGTATTTGTAATTCAATGGAGGAATTTTAACATATTTTACGTCCCTTTAACAAAAGCAGACGTTAACAATATCACTCTGGTCCTATTTATAAGTCTTCTTTGAACAAAAAAATTTATGATATTTATAATTCTCTTTCTAGGGTAGTAAAAGTGATTGTGATAATTTTCCTCATATTAAATAAGTCTTGCATTTAGGATCACTATATCCACTCACCGTCACATCAACAGAATGAAATTGCACGTATGTGGTCGATAACATGAACAATATATTGACGAAGCAAATTATATTTTTCTACATTTTAGCACAAATAAATTGTTTGCAAAAATAGTATGACAAATGTGGTCGATAACATGAATTTCCTAGCCTCAATAAGCCAAGTGCTGTAGAAGAATTGAAATTATTTTTGTGTGCTGTCGGGGTGTATTTTATTTATTTATTTATTGGAGTACAATTAACAATGATCCATACACAAATGAACCAATACTAATATCTCTTTTGAATCTCATCCTAGATATTATATTGAACAGCTCAACATGCTTATTTCGATGATAGGTTCAAATCATAAACCCTTTAAATAGATGTAATAATAATTTGAATATTCCTTTCTTCCTTGTAAATATCTGAATTGTTATAGCATATGTGCTTGTTTGTTATTCGGCTCGAATAATTCAGACCAAATTTGGCTTTCGTTCATAGATTATATATCAACAAGGTATATGCTCTATGTGCAACTTCAGCGAATGTCAAACAACAAGTGCTAACAACTGGCATTGCCCCACTTATCCTTTATCTTAATTTATTTTCATAATAATTGCCTTATTACAGGATTTTTTGTTTTTTGTTTCTTTTTTTTATTGCTATGGTTTGCTGATTCAGATTGTTTACTCCCTCCTATCTAAAATATCTGTCCGTCTTTTTAATTACAACCTTTATATTTGTGTTTCAAAATTTAAACTATATTTTTTTCTTCTATCTCTGTCAAATACATAACTTTATATTAATTATTCTCCCCTCACCACTAATTCTTTTGTATTTAATTATTTATTACTTATTTTTTCTCATATATAAATAGGGGCATATTTGGAAAAGACATAACATTTTTTTCACATATATTATTTTTAACTAATCTTAATCACAGGTTCCTTTTGCACAATCGGGAGGGAAAAAAAGTGGCCTATAGAAATGACTGGAGGGAAAATAAAAGGGAAAATCTATCTCAGGGCCCAAATAACCAAAACAAACTGTCAAAAAAAGCCCCAGGACCTTTTCCGGTATTATTTTATAAAACATTAGTTGTTAATGCAAGACCGATATAGTTGTAATGGGTATTGATTTTGTTGTTAGGATATTGTTGTTAACGTGACAAATTTAGTTGTTAATGTTTCTACTGATATTGTTGTTAACGTTTATGAAATAATACCAGAAAAAGTCTTGGGGCCTTTTTTGACATGTGATTTTTTCTTAAGCCTTTTTTGACACTTTTTTACTAATTTGGGCCTTGAGATAGATTTTCCCAAAATAAAAAGTCTTATAAAAAAAATTTTGGTCCAAAAATATAAGATGTTCAGTAGGGTAATTAATAATTATTTTTCACTTTTGTTGCTTGTTGGAGAGAGAAGTGACAGATATTAAATGCATATTTAAAAATTAAATTTTTTAATAAAGATCAAATAGGTATATTGTATCAATTTAACACACATCAAGGAAAAAAAAATTAAAACCCATTAAATGACTTAACTATGATTCATTGATTTTTATGAATTAATTAACATCTTATATTTAAAATTAGAACAAAGCATTTTTATAATGCTTTTTTTTTTTTTGGGTATCCCACCCGGTTCACCAGAGCCTTCAGTTCCGACTAATTCAGATTTCGCCATATTTATTAAGGAGCACGAACCCAAGTCAGTGGCTCTTAATGGATCCCTTTGTTTCAATCATTTCACTCTTTCCCCATTGACTCTATTGTGAAGAAGCAGTAAAAGCCTCATATATATATATATACACACACACACAAGCAATTCACTGTAACTTCCCCTCCATCTACAACTTTTACGTTTTTAGTTTGATTGATGATGATGATGCTAGTTGCTGCAGTTTTAACTTTGGTTCCTCAAGTTTAATACTTCAGATTTTAATCTTTTAAGTTTATTTGGTTTAATATATTGGTCCCTATAATTTAATAAAAATTCAGACATTTTGTTTTTTAGGGACTAAATTACATGATTTGAAAAACTTTGAAAACTAAAATGGGAGTAAACTTGAGGGACCCACTTCTTCAATCAGTGGCGGAAGGTAGTTATGGCCAACTGGGGGCCTTGGCCCGAGCTGGCCGTCTAAAATTTGTTAAAATATATGTATTGATTATATAATATTTTATTTTGGCTACTAATTTGTCCCTAACTAATCTCTTATCAAGGTCCCAATTGGCCTTCTAATTTTTTTTAAAATATATGTATTTATTATATAATATTTTATTATAGCCAATAATTTGGCCCAATTAATCTCTTATCTTCTCTATAATTTCACAAACACACACACACACACACACACACACACTCTCTCTCTCTCTCTCTCTCTCTCTCTCTCTCTCTCTCTCTCTCTCTCTCTCTTCTCATTTTTTCCTTATCTCCCAGTGACTCGTCTCAACTTCCTCAACACGCCACGCCTATTCGGCCTTCAGAGTTCAATATAATATAATTTATAATATTTTATCAACCTTTTTTTTTTCCGAGCCATTACAGTTATTAAATTGAAAAGCTTTTGATTTTTGAATAATTTATTCTCTTATAATTTTTCATATTACAAAATTAGTTTTAAAACTCATTAGGAGATATCCCTACATTTAGTAATTACACTCATTGTCTTCAAATAAGAAGATCCTATAAAAGAAAGTAAAACTATCAATAAATATAGGGGAAATCATTTCTGCATCTATTGCAAAAAACAAGTCTGCAGCAAGGATCAAAACGCTGTCGTTTCAATTATTTATCAGTCTCTCGTTCCATTCTCTAGTTGTCCCCCATTCTGCCATAGATATGTCATCTTCTCTCCAACTCACACATATGCAAAACTCATTTCCTCTTCTATGTTTCATGGCTGCGGCTGCTCCTTCCCAGATTTTTCACGACAAAGACAATGACACCTCTAAAATAAGCAGGCAGGAAATTCAGAACGCCATATCCAAAGCTGTGGAGCTAAGAGCTCTTCATGCTGCTTTATTACAAGGAAGCAGCCCTGACTCTCTTTGATACACAATGGTGTTGTTGCTCCTTCCGATGCTTTCTTACTGCAAATTGCAAAACACACACCACGATGTTGTGAGGTTACCCCCAATATCCCATCGAACAATAAAACATAGAGTATCAAAAAAGTAGTTGTAATCATAATAAAAAGGGAAGGCCTACCATGGAGTGTGCGAGAACCACCAAGTTTGACGATCAAGAGCCACCATGCGGTGCGTTTTTCGACGATCATGGTCATGTGCTCCTCTTCTCGATAAATAGTTGAAACGGCGGTGTTTCTTTCTTTGCAGAACTTGTTTTCTACGGTAGATGCGAAATGATTTCCCCATAAATACATATTATTCTTTTTAAAAAAATCTGCCCTCGGCCCCTAAAGTACACATATTTGGTCCGTTATAGCACGAGACATATATGGGATATTTCATTTCGGGGAAAAATGCACAAACGATTTTCCTAGAAAAGGAAAAGGCGCATCATTTGGCTAACGGGGTTAACTATTATTGGGTTGATGAGGTGGCATGCCACGTGTCATGAGGTGGCATGCCACGTGTACACTCGTTAAACTTCACGGTTAAAATTAACGGAGGGGCAAATTTGCTACCTTTTTCATACTTAGGGGCAAATTTGGTACCTTTTTCATACTTCCAGCGCAAATTTGGTACCAAAAAAACTTCCGGGTGTTGAGCTCCCCCTTAGCAAAACTTCCGGGGTAAATTAGGCATTTAACCCTTTTTTTCCTTGTCAACTAAGAATTCCTTATTATTTTTTTCTGCCGATTCATGATTTAATGTGTATTTACGGGTATTTTGGTCTTTTGACAATACTTAAAAATCGAGGCCTAATTTTAAATTTGTTAAAAATATAAGCCTAAATTTAAATTTTGGTATTTCAGCTGCATTTAATTTGAATTCTCTCAATGCACCTTATTTGATGGTAAAATACAATAACATAGTGCGATTTATGCCTGTTTCCCACTTTTGTCCCTTGCAGGAGATCTCATAAATAATAAATGCATATTTAAAATGGGAAAAACACTTCTCATGTTATAGGAGAAGTGTATTCTCATGTAACACACACATGAAATGGTGGGACCTACATATATACAATTAGCATTATATATATGTGTGTGTGTGTGGGTCCCACTATTTCATGTGTGTGTAGGAATCTTCTTCGTCTCATGCAACATGAGAAATTTAAACCCCATTTAAAATTCACATTCATCAATAAAAGTAAAATAGGTAAAAAAAAAATTTTCATTAAATTCAAATTTTTTGCCGCCCGACGCTTTTCGGACGATGGTTTGCCCACACTTCAACCGCTCTTTGCTTCTTCTTTTTTTTGGCTTGTGAATTAGGATAGTAATATAATTTCAAAAGCCCTTTTCTTTTCTACAAGATGAGAAAAAACTCTTCTAATATATTTATCTCGTAAATCATAAAAGGACTTCTAAAAAGTTAAAACAAATAAGCACAAAATCTAGTTGGATAAAGAGGAAAATTGTGGGAAAATATATGATCCGCTGAGCCCAAAGAGTGACTTAGGACCTGCTTGTCTTTGTTTTTTTGCTTTTAAAGACATTTTTTTGTTTTTTTAGAAATAATAAAATTTGTTTGAAAATTTGTTAAGAAAGCAGAATTTTTTTTTATAAAATAAAAAAAATCAAAACAGTTTTTAGACGTCTTTTTTTTTTTTTTTTTTTTTTTTTTATTCTTTACTTTTTGAGTTGCCGTCGTCTATCAACTATCAATTTTACACTGCAGTCGATGGCCATTGTCATGTCACTAATGGTGACAGTCACCGTCATGTCACTTTAAAAGCACTTCTTTTTATAAAAAAAATTTAACTTATTCAAACTTTTTTTTTTTTTGGTCAACCTTTACAACATTATATCAAATAAGAAAGTACGACATAGAGTTAAATTTTGCTACATAACACCTAATGTTAAAAGGAACAGGTGAACAAAGGGCGGTCCCATACTCTTCCCAGTAATAAGCGCTAAAGTTATGTTTCTTCTGCACTCCTACCACAAGAGGAATATAAAAATACGTTTGATCTAATTCCCAGGTATTTCCTGCGCAAAAAGAGATGAAATATATTAACAAAATATAAGAGGGAGTATTGCGTGAGAACTCCAATTTGGCGGACTGTAATAAACAAATACGTTTCATGTTTGGAATTTGGCTTTTGAATATATGGACCCACATTTATATTTATTTCAGAAGCAGTAATTTCAATTTGTTAATATTTTATATTTGTGCTTGTATGCACCTTTTATTTGGATTTTTTATTTATATGCAGATGAATGTTTGTTATGCTCTTCCTAACGTATCTCTTCTCTGATATCAACTTAATGGAACTTAATATATATATATATATATATATTTATTGTTCGAAGCTGAATAATTCGCATTACTTCATTAGTCCATATCAATTTTTTCTCTCATGATACTTCTATTTATTCTGGAAGAGACAAACTTTGGTTTCGTATTTGTTACGGACCTATATTAGGCCCAATGTCCGGACGGCCCAGCAAGGAATAGATATATCGCATATCAAGATCCACCTATATCTGGAAGTTACGATGTTGGGGCCTCGGATCATAGGGCCCATGATATCCAACCTAAGGTATACTCTATAAATACAGAGGCCAAGTCCTAAGGTACATATGTTCTAACTCTAGACTATTTACATACAGCCACACTGTACACACACACCACCCCTTTGGTGAGAGCCTTGTTTATGCACAGTGATCCCACGTTCTCTTGGATATCTAATCCATAGATATTTAGGCAGAGGCTATCGATCCAAGATCAAAGTAATAGCCCACCGGCTAAACATCTATGTTCAACACCAGAACATTGGCACCGACCGTGGGGACTTTAAATTTCGATCCCCGTGACCAATGATGGCTCATACTAGAAGTAGCAGTCGGAATCCTCAGCCTGATAATCAACCATAGGCGAGGCAAGCAGCAACCAAATCCTCAAAACACACCGCATCCTGAAGATATCCCTAAACACGATGGTGACCATGGGGGGACAACGTATCCGATACGGCATCCTCCCCGCCAATCATGTCTAATCCTCAGGAGGCGGCGGTACCATAGGGCCAACAACATGATCCCTCTCAGGAGATTCCGGTTCCAAACCCTGACGTTCTAATACTTCAGAAGAGTATGGCGTCGGTGTTGAGGCACATGGAGAATATGGAAAAATGCAACAACCTCCAGCGCCAAGAGGACTTCAGAGTAATCCAACAGATGATGGACGACCGATTCAAGAAGTTTGAAACTTTGGTCCGCGGAGAAGGCCGCAAAGACACGCGGGGGAGGACGGGAAGGATGACGCAAGATGTCGTTGATCCTCCTCGCAGTGAAGAACCGAGGTTGACATTACGGAATGTCGACGCAGCTCATCAAAGAACGAGTTCAAGATGAGCTCGGGCCCAGAACCAGACCTCGGCCTTGAAAAGACTATGCATGGAAAGGATCTCAGACGATGAAGACCGAGATACTGGAAGAATAACCCAGCAAATAAGGTCACCCAGAGAGTATAAAATGAAGTACATAATAGGACATAATAGCAGCCCTTTCTCCGAGGAAATCGGGATTGTGCCGTATCCGAAGGATTTTGATCTTGCAGATCTGCCGAAGTACGATGGGACCCAGGACCCGCGCTGTCACCTTGATACGTTCGAGCTGCTCATGTTTTTTAGGCAGATTTTGAGCCCGGTCATCCCACGAATTTTTCCAGCAACATTGACCGGCCCTGCTCAAAAGTGTCTCCATACTCTACCAGCCAATTCGGTGTAGGATTTTGAAGACCTCGGATGTAAGTTCGAGCTGAATTTTGCAACTAGTAAGAAGCAGCCGAAGTCCCAATTCGCTCTGAGTAAAATTAAACAACAAACCGGGGAGAAGCTCCAAAAGTATTTGGACCAATTTAAAGAGGTAGCCTTACAAGTACGTTCATTCCTAGAGGATGTCCATGTACATTGTCTCGTAGACGACTTGGATCCCTCATCCCGGTTGGAGAAGTCAATCTTCAAGAACCACGTTTACACCCTCACTAAGTTCAATACGCGGTCGAAGCAATATTTGGAGGTCGAACAAATGGAAATAGCCAATGCTGTCGGAAGCGAGAAGTGTAGAAACACATCTCCAGAAGATAAAGGTCAGCGTGACAATCAAAAAGAAGACCCCCACAGGTGAAACCGAGATAACATACCCCGAGGGGACAGGTTTGAAGGGAAAGTGAAGTACGACAGGTATACTCCCCTGAACGTTGCGCGTTCTCAGATTTGGAAGGAGATAGTGCTCACCGAGATGAAAAAAGTTGATAGACCTCGGCCTACCCGAAACCGAGCTTCTACAGACCAGTCTAAATTTTGTGCATTCCATGACGGACCGGGGCACACTACAGATCAATGCTATGAACTCCGCGACGCCATTGAAAAGTTCGTTAGAGATGGTAAGCTATGCCAATATGTGATAAAAACTCAAGGGCAGAAAAACAACAAACGCAAGTAAGGAGGTCGTAGTAGAAGCCCGACCACCGACCAAAAGAAAGAAGAAAAGCGATGAAAATCGACCATCGATGAAGATGAATTCCTCGAGGCCGAGTTCAACTGTAATGTTGTCAGTGGAGCTTCGGTGGTGGAGGAGATACAATAAGCCAACGCAAGAAATACTTGAGAGAAGTTCACTCTGTAAGAAATCTTCCAAAATTCAAAGACGACCACAACAAGCTGACACCTCCCCCATTGGTTTTCACTAATGAAGAGTTGGAGGACGTAGTTCCAGGTCATCACGATAGTCTAGTAATCATAGGAACCCTGGTACATTGCCGAGTTAAAAGGATTTTCGTAGATGCTGGGAGCTCAACAGACATCATTAGTTGGGATGCCTTCAAAAGGATGAAGATGGACAAAGAAGATTTGAAGCCATGTAAAATGACCCTCATAGGATTCAACGAGGAGCACTCTCCTCCCAAGGATATATCAACCTCAGGTTAACTTTGGGAAACAAAGAAGCTTTCAAATCAGAATGGGTAAGATTCATTGTGGCCGACTTCCCTTCCCCGTGTAATATCATATTAGGACAGCCGACTATCCATAACTAGGACATGTTAGTGTCTACTAAGCATCAAAAGTTGAAGATGGTGAACAACAAAAACAAGGTTGTCATTGTTAATGGAGACTAGAAGGAGTCCCGACAATGCTATTTTGAGACTGTCCGGGAGGGAGAAACCAGACCATCATCGCCACCTGAATCCGGAAGGGCGAACAAAGCTCAGTTGCAGGAAAGGACAGGAAATCTGGACAACCAGTAAGCATGGTAGAGCTCGATCTTAGGGAAGAGACCGAGATCCCATGTCTAGAACTAGAAGGCTAATTAGAAGAATTGGTCCTGGGAAAGGATTCCTCCCAAATTACCAAAATGGGGGGAACGATGAATCCTGGGTTCAAAACCCGACTGATGGAATTCTTGAGAAAGAATTAGGATGTCTTTGCGTGGACATCATCCGAGGTACCAGGGATCGACCCTAACTTCTATTGCCACAAATTGGCTATTCGATCGGGGTCGACACCGATGGTGCAGAAGAAAAGAAACATTGGAGCCGATAGACAGAAGGCCCTAGAGTAACACGTCAAGGAATTATTGGAAGCCAAGTTCATTAGGGAAATACAATACACCACGTGGCTGTCGAACATGGTTATGGTCTTAAAACTGAATGGGAAATGGAGGGTATGCACAGACTATACCAACCTGAACAAACCTTGCCCAAAAGATTCCTACCCAATGCCCAACATCAACCAGTTGGTAGATAATTCCTCTGGTTTCCAATTGCTGTCCTTTATGGACGCATATTCCGGATATAACCAAATAGCCATGCACCCGGATGACCAAGAGAAGACAGCCTTTATTAGCGACAAGGCCAACTACTACTACAATGTAATGCCCTTTGGATTGAAGAACGCCAGGGCCACATACCAGCGAATGATGAACAAAGTCTTCGAGGACCAGATCGAACAAAATATAGAAGTATACATAAACGACATGATCGTAAAATCTAAGGACCCGGAAGACCATATCTGGGATCTAGAGCAAACTTTTGATAAGTTAAGAAGGTATTGGATTCGATTGAACCCGGCCAAATGTGCATTCGGGGTCCCAGCCGGCAAGTTCCTAGGTTTTCCGTTGACAAACCACGACCATCAAAGCCAATCCTGATAAATGCAAGGCCGTGCTAAACATGCAAGCCCCGAGGACCAAGAAAGAAGTCCAGCAGCTAACTGGACAATTGGCCGCGCTAACTAGGTTTTTACCGAGGTCGGCCGAGAATGCACTTCCTTTCTTCCGATTGCTAAAGAAGGAAACATAAGGAGGCTGGAAGACGGATTGTGAGGCGGCATTTGAAAAAATCAAACAATGTCTAGAAACCCCACTAGTCCTATCGAAGCTAGATCTGAGTGAATCTTTATTTTTATACCTGTCAGTGGGAGAAGAGGCGTGAAGTGCGGTCCTGGTCAAAGAAACCGATACGAGACAAGCATCGATCTATTTTGTAAGCAAGGCGTTACAAAGCTCGGAACTTCGATACCAAAAGCTCGAAAAAGTGGCCTTCGCCCTACTCATAAACGCGAGGAGGCTCCGACCTTACTTCCAGGGACATCGGATAGTTGTCCGAACAACCAGCCGATCCATCAGGTTCTACATAAGCCAGACTTGGTGATGAGAAGAATGAGTATGGGCATGAGTTGTTTGAATTTACATAACCTTCGACTGGAATTGAATGTTAAATCAAACTTTTGTGTAGATAATCTAAGATAGAAAAAGGCATGATAAAACATGGAAGGTTTATCGATAGTTCAGGGACTAAAGGAGAAGGAATCATTTGAATCATGGCTAAGAATGGAACAATATACTTGGTATTTTTAAGGGAAATTTCGACCTCAAATAACCCGGCTGAATATAAAGCACTGCTTGCCGGACTATTCCAGGCAAGAGAACATGGAGCTCAAAGGGTAAAGGTCTTCACCGACTCACAGCTCGTAGTAGCACAAATCGAGGGCACTTATCAGATGAAATGTCCGTTGTTAGCCAAATATCTGAACAAAGCAAAAGAGGTGATCTCCAGCTTCGAAGAGGTGATCGTGACTCACATTCCGAGATGGAAGAAAATACCAGAGCCGACATCCTCTCCAAACTTGCCAATACGAAAGGCCGAGGTAGCCACAGAACCGTGATCTAGTAAGATCTTACAAAACCGAGATGTATTATGACTATATCTATGCAACGGACTGGAGAAAGCCGATTGAAGATTACCTGGAAAGAGGCATTATTCCGGTTGATACAACCAAAGCAAAGAAGCAGATCCGAGAGGCCACCGTTTACACAATGGTTGATGATCAGCTATACTGAAAAGGCTTGCACTCTCCAATGATAAGATGCCTGGGTCTAGCTGAAGCCAAATATGTGTTGGCCGAGATACATGAAGGAATCAACGGTATCTCGGCCAAACATGGGGAGGAAAGCTCTAACCAGGAAAGCTTTACGTGCTGGCTATTACTGGCCGACCATGATGGCAGACTCCAAGGAGGCGATAAAGAGATGTGATAGCTATCAGAAACACGCCAAGATCATTTGGCTACCGCCAGCGGAGTTGAAAAGTATCTCGGCTCCTTAGCCCTTTACAAATGGGGATGGACCTCCTCGGACCATTCAAAGCAACTCCAGGGCAGTTAAGGTGGCTCGTTGTCGCGGTTGATTACTTTACAAAGTGGATCAAGGCCGAACCCCTGAGAACAATCACCTCATTGCGCATACAGCGGTTCTTTCAAACAACCTCATTTCCCACTTCGGGATTCCTGTCAAGATAGTTATGGATAACGGGACCCAATTTGTTGATAAAGGATTCCAGGATATGATGTCGAACCTCGACATTAAATAGCACTTCGCCTCTGTTGAACATCCCCAATCTAACGGCCAAGCTAAAGCACCCAACAAAATAATTGTTGACGGCCTAAAGAAAAGAATGGAGGATGCGAAATCCAACTAGGTCAAACAACTGTACAGCGTTCTATGGGGTTACAGGACTAGTGTGCAGACTTCAACCCAGGAAACTACCTTCCGGTTGACCTACGGATGCAAGGTGATGATCCCGGTTGAAATAACCCAGCCTTCATGGAGGAAGTTGAAAGCTCTCCAAAATGGCAAAGATTCGAACCAAGACAAGCTAGCGCAAGCGGAAAGGTCCTTCGGGTCAAGGAGAAGCTCAACAAAGGAGCTTATATACTTGAAACCTTGGGAAGGAAGCCAATCAAAAGGACTTGGAACACCGACAAGTTCAGAATCTACTATAGCTAGACCTCGGTCCCGCATTCACAATATACCGAACACGACATGTCTGAGTTCGTTTATTTCTTGATTTCAGTATTTTGATTTCAATTTTATGTTTCCATTCATTCAATTTCCTTGTTTGACGTTATTATCTCTTTGGAGAGGATTTTTTTTATTCAATGAAGAACTCCTTAGTGGAGAGTCAAATTACACACTATCAATAGTCCAAAGTAATACATCGAGGTGACTAAACCCGGTCAGCAATAGAACCCAATTTAAGGGATTACACTGGAGCTCACACGCCCAAGTTCCGAGATGGTGAAGCCGCTATTATAAGCCTTCGCCAATTTGATGCATCAAAAACTTGCTCCTAGATAAGAAGATGAATTGTCATTCTGACCATGATCAGGTCAAAATGTTTAAGCGGTGCGTTCCTACACCACTGCTGGACATGTGACAGTTTGCCCTTATCCTAGTTAAGATACTGAATGACAGATCCAGAACTCGGTAGCACGGGTAATTTGAAACACCCCTACCCCTCTACCCGATATTGTGATATCGGAAGAATTAGCATTAGTAGATACTGCATACCCAAGACCCTAGCCTGGTCAAACAATTACCAACCCAAGTTGGGACTTCAAAAAGAAATTCATCTTAATGGATAAAAGATAAAGTGAAATTAATACTAATTTCTTTGTCATATACAACAATTACAAACCAAAACTGGTACAGAACACCGGCACAACAAAAAGCTAAATCCCTGACATTCAGCTCGGAGGGGCAACGTCTTCAGAGGGAACCACCTCGGTGGACGGGACAGCATTTGAAGTTCCTTCACCGGCTTGGTCACCTCGGACCGCATTAGATCCTCCTCACCACCTTGCTCCTCGCCCACGAACAACAAGGATTCGTCTTTAGGTGTCGGAGGTGGGGGTACAGAACGCCATCTTTAACATAGGTCGATGGTCATACCCATCGGTTTTAAAATTCACCTCAAGGTTAAGATGTCGGATCTGTGCAAGTGCCATCTTCAAGCAGTCCGCGACGGCCTCCTTCAGAATCTCCACACAGTCAAGGTGGGCTTTCTTTTCCTCAGTGAGGGCGGCCGTGGTTTTGCTAAGCTCTGAGGACAACTCAGCACGTTGGGCCTGAAGACCTTCACGGCATCCAAACCCTTCGTATGAGCATCTTGTAGAGAGGAAAACTCGAGGAGGTCTTCTCCAATGCCTCCTTTGTCATAAGAAGTTCCTCTGTTGCTTTCCTAATAGTAGCCTTGGCAATATCAAGCTCTTCCTCAGCCCGCCTCTTCCCCTCCTCGGCTTCTTCTTTCACCAGCTTCAATCAGTGTACCTTAGCAGATTGCCCGACATATTTACCTTTTAGATTAAGCAAAGCTTGAGACAACCCGACGAATTTGCAAGCGTAACCTTGCACATCATGAACAAGCCGCTCATCGACATCAGACAAGGGAAGGGCATTAATAAACTGGCGGGGAGGCAGAAATGCGAGTTCAAGCTCCTCGGTAACTCCTTTCTCCCATGCGAGTCCATAGGAGATCTTGAAGGCAGGAGGAGGAGGAGTAGGACCCTTGGTTGGAGACGGTGCGAGCTGGCGGATCCAAGAAGCATACCTCTTTTCCTTTCGTAGTCGGCTCGGTTGATTGAGAACCGGGCTAGTTTGAGGAGATGGAGAAGTTCTTGCTTGGGTCGAGGTCTTCATCCTCTTGGCCGCGACTGTTGGGGAGGTTGTAACGGACTTCCCCCTCCCGGCCTCCAATGCGTCGCATTTCTTGGTAACCCTTTTACTAGGAGCACCAGTGTCGGGGGCCACGTCCAAATTCACGAAGGACAGATACCTGGGCAACTCCACCATATCTTGAGCTACAAAAAGGAAATAATGGAAGTCAAAACTTGCTATAACAAAGGTATAAAAACAAGGCCACAAAAAATAACCAAAGGGATCATACCAATCATATATCCCGGCCTAGAACCAGCGCTAGTAATAAAGAAAGTCGCGCTTCTGATGCCATATGTGTCAACATATGACGTCAGTCAATTTATCGAGGAAACCTCCTCGGTTGGAAGATCGTCAGTCTCGACCTGATTTGAGGTGGAGATCAGCTTGTGGTGATCGTTCGTCCAATATAGCGAGAACCTCCATTCCACGTCTTTGGCTTCGGCCCCTTTTAAAAACCAGGGTTGCTATCCAACTTTTGGACACTACTTTAAAAAAGTTGTTTTTAAAGTGCTTAAAAGAATTTTAAAAAAAAGCGGTTAAAAGTTTTCTATCTGGATCGCCCCGGAGGGAAGTCAGCCCTTTTAACTTAGCTGGTTCCTTACCGGAGCGAGGGGTAAAAGGACAAAAGTAATAAAAGAACAGGGTAGCAATACAGGGAATGGGATCCGTAAAGGAGCCACATAAACGTTCAAAGGCCACTAGATAAGCCCACCCATTCGGATGAAGTTGAGAGGGGGCCAGATGGAGGTGGTTCAAGCAAGTAATTTGGAACTCGGTAAACGGGAAGCGAATACCTAGCCGGGATATGTATTCCCTATAGAAAAAGAAGTTGGTACATCCTTCCTCCCTGGAAGAACAGATAGGTTCGTCTTCATTAGGAGGACTCAGGCGGTAGCCATCCAATTCCCCAAACTTCAATTGCATATGTCAGCAGCGGTCATTAGGGAGCGAGTCTTTAGTACTTCATGCATCACCCAAGGGTATCGCTCAAGCAGAACCTTGGGGGGACTGGAGGAATCCACCTCCCCAGCATCGGATCGAGCACTAAGGGGTAAAGACGATGACTCCATTTACCTATAACACAAAGCAAAAAATACTAAGATCAGCAAGTGGGGGAATACCTGACACATGCATGTTACTGCGTGGAGAGAGAAGAATGGGTGGACCCGGGCGACACAGACTCCCAAAGTTTGGGCTAGGGTCAGAGGACGACCTATAACGACAGGAACCTAAAATGATGTTGGCCCGGGAATTGATGAGCACAATTTATACCATGTTTTTCCTATATTTCATGACTAAATTGTATGGTAAATATAAGATTAACTGTAAACAATCCAAGCAAAAAGGCATATATTCATGATATAGGGAACTGAAAGATAGAAACCATTTACATCCTAAACATGTGCTAAGAAAGGAGCAATTTACATGGTTTTTAAGAAAAAATGTATAGCAAAGCCGATACTATGCTATAACATTCGACAAAGAACTCGAAGTGCAATAAAAGGCATCACGAAAGCTATAGCAAAGTAGAGGATGCAATGCTATGCGGCATATTTTCTCGACCTTTTTATCTAGGTGATTTCAGAATAAAAGAGAAGGGCGATAATGACATGGTAGATTCTTTGACATAACGGAATAGAAGATGCAAAGGATCGAAACTAAAAGATTTGAAGAATCCCGCAGGATCAGCAGAATCAATCTACTCGGATCGAGAGGTACGATAGATCTCGACAGATTTGGAAAGCCCAGCTCGTTGGAACTTACGCCACAAGAAAGGCTGATTATAAAAGGAAACAGCAAGACAACCCTAGAGGAGAGTCGCACTGAGCCAAAACGAGATTCCACATTCGGCAAACTCAAAAGAAGAGTGAGACATTTCACACGCACAAGAATTCCAGGATAACCCAGCATCCTTCCTTTTAGTAAGACGGAGAGAAGAAGACGTGGAGTGGTGACATGACAGGGCTTCTTCCACGCCGTCGGAACTTTGTCAAGATTTCTATTTTCTCCTTTATTTTAGTATTTAGATCATGGGTCATTCTGTTACTATCTGTTTTGTGTTTCCCCAGTCAGTCATGAACTGATTTCCTAAGACTAAACGAGGATGATTTCTTAAGTGTTAAATGAACCCAGTTGTAAGTTCTTAATTTAATAGATTTGGTTTGCTTATTAGTGATTAATTACTAGTCAATTAGCGGAACCTAAGTGCTAGATTTGTGGCCTCGACTTACTGGCAAGGAGTCGAGGTTAGACCTATGAGGGTTTGCTAGGCAGCCCGTGTACGGCTTGACCTATTATTGTAGGCTTCAAGAATGGGTCTACCTCTCATAACCTTGACACCCTGTGTGTAAAGCAAATCTAACTAGAAAGTTGCAAAAGGAATATGGAAGGAGTATAGTTATTATCATATGTATCGGACGCGGAAGCTTTGGTAGATTATAGTGGTGGGTTAACCAAATATCATTGTAGTTAGTGGCTATGCTGTAACATTGCGGAAGCTGTGCAGTATAGATGCTATAACAATGGGTAGAGCAACTAGGGGATTGAAACGCTTAAGGATGATTCCGAGTTCAGTCTAACTTCTTACTGATATCTTCTCAAAACTAAATTACTTTGTTATTTCTTTTTACTAGCATAAGAACCTCTCAAACCAATCATATTTATTTTCTGTTTGCGCAACTATCATAGCAATCGAGCATCACTTCTTGGTATCTCAGTCTCTGTGGTACGATACTCTACTCACACTTTATTACTTGTTCGACTGGTTCACTTGCCATCAAAGAAATCGACCAACAGGAATCTTCGTCATTCGCGATGTAATATAAGCTCGAAGCAATACAGTCCCAGTAAGGACCGAGGTACCCATCAGGAAGGGATTCGAACCTAGGGCGAGGGAAAGCCTCATAGAAATTAATAGGTTGTATCGGTACGGCCTCGGTTTCATCCTGACTCCCGAGATAAGACCTAATATTGTTGGAACCAGGGTTCCGAGACCTAGCAACGGCAGGGCGAGACGCTTCAATATTCCTCCTACCAGGTCCACCGCAAATCAAGGGGGCTAGCCTTTGCTCCTCAGAAGGAGGAGAACCAAGCAACCAATAACTAGCTCGAGGATAACGTGCACGCAGTGCTTCCTCCTCTTCTGGGGTTAAAGGCTGACTCGATGAGGGTAAGTGATTAACTTTATCCATGGACACCAGAAGTTGAAACCTAAAGATGTACAAAAGGACCGATAAGGAAGATGGCCGAAACCCCCACAAGCAAAGGAGTACGGCTATGAGCGAGAAACCAGAACTCAAAGACTATCCAGAAATCCCAACCAAAACTCAACCAGAAAATCACTTATGCAAGCCTACCAACGATACGGAAACAGAAGAAGCGAAATGTAGAAATTGCAGAACCCGAAATGTGGCGAAGTATAAGCAAATTAATAGGTATACCTGATTTAACAAAAGTTGATGAAGTCTGAAACAATGAGATCCGTAAGTGGCACGAAGATGATCGTTGCAAGAAGAGACAGAGTTTTCTTATGAAAGAGGAGAAGTTGCAAAGGAAAAAGTGTGAAAGTGCAAGAAATGGAGGGAAATACAAACTATTAGCAAATACACGATGCCGAAGCGTCAGGGGTAAAGGAGACTATTCACTTTAAAATGTAGGGGTAGCATGTGACAGTTGATAGGTGCATTAAATGCGCACGAAAATCATAGGCGGCTAAGCGTGGCGGGTATAACCCGTGCCAATCCAAGGAAGCTAGGTGTCAGGGGGCAATAATGGCGAAGGCAAAAGGGTCCCCACCTCGAAGTCATGCGAAACCCTTAGCGAATCAACTCGGACCATCAAACCCCTACATAGTTACCTCGGCGCAATAAACTTAAGGAACACCCCGGATCCGCACACTCCACAACATTACCTCAGAGCTTCGAGCCTCTAGGCTTGACCTCGGATCCTAAGATATGACCTCGGATTCTCGAGCAAAAGGCTTCTATAGCTACGACTGGCATTAACCCGACCTAAGCCGTTATAGAGTGTCACACCATCGATGCAGATAAACGACGGTAGATGTCTCGAACTACGGGGCTTTGATCCCTCAACATGGTACGTAGGCCTTAGGCATAGTTCCTAGGTCAAGCCCGGTTTAACCAAACATCGAGCAAGCTAGTCCATTAGGGCTAACCTGCCTTGGAAGAGTGGTATGGGGCACGATACATCCCGGCAACTCAAAAGCTTGAAATACCGGGCTAGGGGGGAAACTATTACGAACCTATATTAGGCCCAATGCCTGGACGGCCCAACAAGGAATAGATATATCGCATATCAAGATCCACCTCTAATAGAGGGAGATCCTATCTGAGCAAGACAATCCAGGTATATCTAAATCTATATCTAGTAGTTATGATGTTGGGGCCTCGGATCACAGGGCCCACGATATCCAACCTAAGGTATACTCTATAAATACAGAGGTCAAGTCCTAAGGTGCATACGTTCTAACTCTAGACTATTTACATACAGTCACACTGTGCACACACACCACCCCTTGTGGCGAGAGCCTTGTTTGTGCACAGTGATCCCACGCTCTCTTGGATATCTGATACATAGATATTCAGGCAAAAGTGATCGATCCAAGATCAAAGTACTAGCCCACCGACTAGACATCTGTGTTCTACACCAGAACAATATTCTATTTTCATTTTCCTTAATAATATAAATAAAATGAACCCAACAATGACGAACACCATCCTCCCACACTATAACAAATCTGAGAAGATTGGACGAAAGTGATTAAGATTAAAATAACAAAAAGAAAACTTTGCTTTTAGTTAAATAAGTTTTCTCAACTTTCTCATTTAAAAATTTAAGACTTTTAGAAACAAAATGATTCAGCACTTTGAAAATCAAATTTGTTAAGTGTGAAAGTGATGCCCGCAACCAAAATGCAAAAGCCACAAAGCCTCACCTTCTGAATCAATTTCCCTACCCACTTTATATATAAAAATGCAGAACGTAATTAACTACAAAATACCTTGTGTGCATAATCAGTGACGACTTCTACTTTCTTTCGTTATCCTAATTAAACATGAGCATATATTCTTTTTATTCCGTAAGAATCAAGAACATAAAAGTCTTAAAGTAAACAATAGATATAGGCACACATACAAAAAATAGGGGGAAAAAACCAAAAACATACCGCAAAATTGGTAAAAAATAAAAAATAAATAAATATTCTGAATTTCAGTAATTCTAAGAGGGCTCATTTGAAATTTTGAATCATTGCAAAATTTGAGAAATTATCTAACTATCCTTAGGTTTTTTTTAAATAAAAAATCTTCAACCAATTGGTCTTGGCTCACGAAGCTCTAGTATCGAAGGTAGTAAGGTGGTGACCGGTGGCGGTGGTGGCTGTCATCCTTTGGAGTTCGACGGTCTCATATATATTTTTTTTTAATTTCTAAAACAAAAGTCAACAATATGGATATTTGCAGTGGCGGAACCGAAAAGAAATTCTAGCCCAGACCAAAAAATAAACATATTGAACTACTCCCTTTGTTTTTATTATAAAATATCAACTAACAAGTGTATTTGGTCCTTTTTATAAGGCACTTTCTTGTTTCCAAATAGCATTAAATATTTTTCTTTTAATGTTTACCCATAATTAAAAAGGTAGTGATTGAGAGTAATAATTAATGAAAACTCTTTTTTTTATTAGAGTTTAATGTAATTAATAGGGATAATATTGAAAATTACTTAAATTTTAGGACAAATTTAATTACTTTAACTATTTTTATTGACTTGTAAGAATTGTTAGTTGGTGCCTTATAATAAAGACCAGAGGAAGTATTTACTAAATAGTATCATATAACCTTGAAAATACAAATAAATAATAACTGACAATTATAAATCAAAACAATAATAAAATATACTAAATGATATAAAACTAACATTATTTTGAAGATAGATATCAAAATTGCCAATCAACAATTCAAACAAAAATTTTACTTTCTTTTCCTCTCACTGTGGTATCGGCGACGTCGACATCTCCAAAGCTTCTATTGTTGGGTGTTCCACTCACCCTCTTGAACTCACACCTTGCACCCTGGTTCCATCCCTCCGATGCCACAAGCAGCAACCGCTGCTGCTATAATGCCTACTCCCATGGGTCCCATCTCTATTGGTGTTTTCCTTTTCCAATAAGAAGGCTTAATCGTTCTTTTCTCCATCGTTTCCGCCACCGTCCTACACCTGATTATTGTTTTCAAAGATGATGTTGAGCTTCCCATAGGAAATTATATCAAACCGGAACTATTGCAAGCAATTGGAAGTTCAGAAATCTCAATCATAATCGTCTCAAGGGAATATGCTGGATCCAAATGGTGTTTGGAGGAATTGTCAATGATCATGGAGCTTCATAAATCAAATAATTAGGTGGTTCTACCTGTGTTTTACAATGTGGAACCATCAGAAGTTCATCATCAAACTTCTAGTTTTGGAGAAGCATTTAAGGATCTTATAGAAAGAATTTCACCAGTAGAAGATCAAGTTTCCAAGTGGAGGACAACTCACTAAGGTTGGAGCATTATAGGGATCGTTGTACTTGGATCAAGGTAATTCTTTACTCTTTATTTGATTGTGATTGAAACACCTTTGTTTGTTTATATGTATGTACATACATATTATTTGAAATACGCAGAATTGGAATATCACTCGTCACATTATTTGGAACACAATTCACTTTTGCTTGTTCGAGATTGAATGATCACATTGAGGCATAGAAAAATAATCTGAATATTATTGATCCTTAAGAATAAAAGAGAATACAAATAGGCCTTTATATAGGTAGATTAATAGACTAACCTATAACCCAATAAATTAATCAAATCAAATCATAATGATATAATATTAATTAATTTCCTAATTCTAAACTTTCTATTCTTAAGAAGCCCCCTCAAGCTGGAAGCAGCTTGAATGTGAGCCGCAACGATCACCACAACTGATCACCAATAATTTACTTCTTCATTAGATCTTGAATCGAGCAGTAAAATCAAGACCATCCAAGAATAGTTCAATCAAATGTCACATCGAGGACATCCAAAAACAGCTTCACCAGGAGTTGAACAATAGGTCTCGTAAGGGATCAAAACAACAACTGACGATCTCACAGGGGACCAAAATAACCAAAAACAGTCTCATAGAAGACTATATAGCAACAAAAAACAATCTCACAAGAGATCAAAGCAACAATGAATGGTCTCATAAGGGATCAAAGCAACAATCCAAATGTCTCACTAGGATAAAATGCTTCTCGAGGGACAAATAATCAAACCAAAGAGTAAACTTTGTCTCACAAAGATAAAGTGCTTCTGAAGTCAAAATAACTGATATGAAATCACATACCCAAATCCAAAACCACGAACCCAAGGCTTGAAATCACAAGGGGCATGTCGAAGATGGAGACTCGATGCCAAAGGACAAAGTTGCGGCCAAAAAAGGTGTTCCACACTTTGTCACACCCTTCGGTGCGTGGCAATCTGTCAGATATTGAGATAGAGCATGAACACCATGTACTAGCTGGATCGCCGGGGAATGGCTGATGGAACCTCTCATTTCTCCCTGTTAGAGATGTGTAGCTAAGGGACAAAGCGCATAGAAACCCTAATGTGATGCCCACTGTTCACAGAGAGAGAACATCACAAATGGAAAACAAACAGGGGCCAAAACGAAGCTCAAACACTGATTCTACATGAGGCACTCTAATATCGTGTTGCAATTGAAGAATCACATTGAAACACGGGAAAATACTATAAATATTATTGATTCTTAAGAATAAAAGAAAATACAAAGAGGCTTCTATGTAGGAAAATTAATGGACTAACCCATTACCCAAGAAACTATTCGAATCAAATCAAATCATAATGATATAATTTTCAAATCAAATCCTAATAGATATTGAGTAATAAACATCAATCATAATAATATTAATTAATTTCTAATTCTAAAATTTCTATTCTTAAAACTAGGCACAATTATAAAAGTCACGTAATGTAAAATTCTCAAGTATGACAGTATGTGTACTCTTGTGCTCACAATTTCTTTGAATGTTTTATCAAACCTAATATTAAGGTTGGAAAACAATTAAGGCTGGGAGACTCCTGTCATAATCATGCATGGCTTATTATGAAAATCAACTAAGCAACATGATATATATGTGTTGTGATTAATTGTACTTCCTTTCATGTAATTTTTGTATTTTTAACTTTTGAATTTTTTTATATTGCAATAACCATGTGGGTGTGAATGAACTTTTTATTGCAAACTAAGCGTGTTCATGTTATCGAAATTGGACCCATGCATTGCATGCCCTTAGTCAAGAAGGAAAAAATGTTAGATTGTTTAACAAATATTTGAAGAACAAGAAATTATTTTGTTATCTTTGATTTATGGGTTAATATGATCTTTGATCCCTCAAGTTTACCCTCATTTTGGTTTTGGTCCCTCAAGTTTCAAGCCATAGGTTTTGGTCCCTCTAGAGGAAAATTGGTCCATATTTTTATCGAGTTATAGAAACCAATGTTTTAAATGAAAAGGTTAAGATGGAAATTTAAGAACTATTTGTCAAAATGCACGAACTTTTTTTGTAAAATTTAAAATGCATTTATGCACAATAATTTGTTTTTTAATTGTGCAAAAAATTACTTAAGAAAATAAAATTTATTTAAAATGGGAGTTAAAAGTGTTAATGATGTCTATTCCAAAAAACGGTTTGTTACTTTTAGATTGGTTGGTCCCACTTACATTTTATTACCTAAGAAGATCATATATGACAAAGAAGCCAATATGCAATTATCAGAAGCAAAAGCTACCATGTTAGCAAGTCAAACTCATCAACACAAGAAGCTAATGCCCAATCGTGGTAGACCTTCTCTCTATGGTTATTTCCTTCTTCTTCAACCCTCTTCTATTTTCTATTTTCTCGTGTATCCTTCTTATTCCATTACCGCAGGCACGAAAAATGACATTAAATTTCCAACTAAAAAAATAATATCAGAAAAATCTCAAAACTTATTAATGGTAGCTCCTCTACTTATCAATACTTTTTTTTTCACTTGTGATTGGCTAGTTATAAGATTTTTATGAAATTATTTCTTTTAATTGGGACCTTGATGTCATTTTTCCTAAATCTTTCCAGATCTTTTGCCCTTAACGTATCTTGGAGACAATCCATTTCTTCTATCTTCTTTCAATTTTTTTGGTTCCAACTTTCAACAGTAAAACCAATTCTATTGGAGAAACATCTAAAACTCAAATGATACATAAATAAATCAAATGGCTATCAATCAGAGGAAGAAATCCTGATGAAAATCAAAATGATACAAAGGAGTACTAGCAAAGAGAACTGATACAAAGGAGTACTAGCAAAGAGAACTGATATAGAGTCCTTGTAATACACACCCTAACGCTCTCCAAATTCTCCAAAAAAAATTAAAATCTCAAAATTAATTTGAAAGATTCTAAAGGCAGAGCAAGAAACTTAAGGAATAATCATGGTTTACCTTGCTTCTGGATAGTGCCACGTAGTGTGATGAGATGGTTCGAGCAGAGCGATCGTAGAGGCTGAATTTGGTGCTTGTGGTTCCCTGGTCAATCTAGCCAATGAGAGCTTCTTCTTTCAACATTTTTCCTAATCTTCTTCTTTCTCCCCCATTCCTTAAGCCTAAATTGTGAATCACAAAAATCATCATTAAAAACACAGAGATCAGCCAGCTTGTATCATATTCTTGTAGGAGAGAGAGGGGAATGCACGGTGACTGGGTAAGAAGGAGAGAACTAGAATCAATGCAAGTAGGACTGTCAATCCCCAAAGTAACAGGCGTTTGATTAAATAGATTGTTGTGACAATTTTGCCCCTTTTTTAAATTTTTATTGACATTTTTACACTAGAAAACATTATTGTATCCGCGCACTTTCAATAAAAATTTGTTATTAAATTTGCACTTTAACCCTGGATGAAATGAAATTTGAGGGACCAAAATCTATAGTTTTAAACTTGAGGAACCAAAATCAAAATGAAAGCAAATTTGAGGGACCAAAAATTATATTTACCTTGATTTATTTTAATGAATATGATCTTTTGAGATTATTTTATATCAAAATCAACATTATTGATATTTGTTTTAATTACTCAAGCAAAGGTTTAGGGGTCTATAATCGTGCCCTAAAACTTCTTGTTTTTGGATGCCTGCTTCTCCTTGATTCTTTGTCTCCCTCCCCTTTCTCTTCTCACTAATCCCCTTCCTCATTATAAATCATAAAAATAAGTGTGATATTGATTCCTATAATTCATCTACTCATGGTGAACTGAATGCTTGCTTTGCAGTTAAATAATAGTTAGTTAGTTTAATATATTTTCTCTAGTTATCGTTGCCACCAGCTAGGCCATGTCGCTTTGATCTATAGTTTATTCATTATATCTCCTCTTCTCCAAACACATGTATCTTTCCAAATATGAACCTTATTTATAATCCTATGTGTTTATATAACCAATGCCCATTTTCTATGATGCTTATATGATTTGCAGCAATGAGAGTGAAAAAGTGACAACTATTGTTCAAAATGTTTGTGATATATTGGACAAGAAAGACTTGTTTTTCGCTGACCACCCATAGGAGCGGATAGTCGTGTGCAAGAAGTGATCACAATGCTCCAAAACAATCAATCTGAAGATGTTGTCATGGCAGGGATATGGGGAATGGGCGGCATAGGCAAAACAACTATTGCCAAAGCCATTTATAATGAAATTGGTCGCAACTTTAAGAATAAAAGTTTCCTTTCAAAAATAAGAAACGTTTGGGATTAAAAAAAGGGCCAAGTGTGCTTACAAAACCAACTTCTTTCTGATATATGCAAGACAACAAAAATGAAGATACATGACATTGAATCAGGAAAAATCATATTGAGAGATAGACTTTGCCATAAAAAGGCATTGGTTGTGCTTGATGATGTGGATAAGTTGTCCCAACTGAATGCTTTAGTTGGGAGTCATGACTAGTTTAAACCAGGAAGTATAATAATCATCACAACTAGAGATGAAAGTCTACTCCATCAAAAGAGTTGTTGTGTTTACAGAATGGAGATTTTGGATGAAAGGGAATCTATTGAACTTTTTAGTTGGCATGCATTTGAACAAGAAAGCCCTAAAGAAGGCTTCAATGAACTTTCAAGAAATATAGTTGCATACTCCGGGGACTTCCATTAGCTCTTGAAGTACTTGGCTCCTATTTATTTGATTGTAAAACAGAAGAATGGAAGAGTGTATTGGAGAAACTTAAAAAAATTCCTGATCACAAAATACAAAATAAGCTAAAAATAAGCTTTGATGGTTTACGTGATTCATTGGAGAAAGAAATATTCCTTGATATAGCTTGCTTCTTTATTGGGACGGACAGAAATGATGTGACACAAATATTAAATGGCTGTGGATTTTTTGCTAACATGGGAATCAAAACCCTTATAGAGCGGAGCCTTGTAACCATTGATGAGAATAACAAGTTTGGTATGCATGATTTGCTACGGGACATGGGAAGAGAAATTATCTGTGAAAAATCTCCAAAGGTGATCTGGGGAGAGAAGTAGATTATGGTTTCATGACGCACTACTAAAAAATGCCAAAATAGCGACGGAATTTGCGACGGAAAAAAAATTTGTGAAAAACAAACGCAAAACTCAAAAAATATTTTTCAATTTGCGACGGAAATAAAAATTTGCACTTGCTTTTTTGCCCTTAATTTACATATCGGTGTAGTAATTATTAAAAAAACACACGGTAGACGCCATCTTCCTACATTGCTGAGCCCTAATTACTCTTATCGTCCTTTGTGCTATTAGCGCAGCGCTGCTCACGCCGTCAAGGCTCCGGCTCGTAGCCCTACTTCCCCTGCCGTTGTTGTTTCACCGTCCCTTGCCTATGGTTATCTTGCCGCTGCTTTGGCCCTCTTTTTTGGGTATGCTCTCTGGATCTAAGTGTGTATATTCTCTCAATCTCTATCTCTCTCTCTCTCTCTCTCTCTCTCTCTCTCTCTCTCTCTCTCTTCATCTACCTGTCTCGCCATTTTCCCGTCTCTGCAATTTTCATTGTTATTCTTTTTCCTGTATAGTTGTCGGCGTAGTTGAATTTCTCAAGCTCTTGTATAGGATTTTGCCCGGTGGAGTTGGTGTGGTACTAGACTATTTGATTCGGGATTTTCTTGTTTTTGCTGTGTTTTTTACTTCTCCATTCCCTTGCTACTCTGAATTTGTTCATTTCTTTAGCGGAATTTTGAGTTCTCCCCCTGTTTCTTGGATTCTTTTTGAACTGTGAACTTTTTGGGATTTTCCCTCCATTTCGGAACTTGAGATCTAATTGGGTTTCCCTTTCGTGTTCCTGGGTCTGTGTAATTTGAAACTTAGGGAGGCGTTTTCTTTTTCTTTTTGGTTCGTGAGTTTCTCTTTCTCCAATTTTTACAGCTTTTGAATATTTTCAAGCTTTTTTTGTTCCTTAATCTTTGAACTTCGTTCTTTGTGGTGGTTTCTGTGAAAAGTTTTTGAGCAGAAGATCTTCAATTCAATTTTGGTCATTGATTCTCTTATTACCAAATATCTAATAATAATCCTAACAATTTACTACAAGATCGTTGTTTTAGTCTTCCCTTGTTCAAATTCAAGCTCAAAGTCAGTAGTAGTGGTGACAATCATTTTATTGGAGGCTGTTAGACAGAACTTGAGGTTATTCCTCATCCAATCTATGTTTCTTCGTTTTGCTGTAACTTAAATCTAGCGTACAACAATTTCTTTGAACAATGAAACAAAAGAATGTTCTATTTGACTTGGTTATAGCGTTTCATTGTACATTTGTAGCAGGCCTCTTAGATGTATATGTACAACAATTTCTTTGAACAATGAAACAAAAGAATGTCCTATTTGACTTGGTTATAGCGTTTCATTGTACATTTGTAGCAGGCCTCTTAGATGTATATTGCTGGGTCTTTACTTTCTTGCTCTTCATCCTTTTGGATACCACTGATTTAGGTCAATTTAAATATTTGGATTTTTCTTTATTTTAGCTTGACATTTTAACTCCATAACAGGTTGATGCTCATATATACTTATGGAAATGGAATGCAAGAATTGTAATTTCAGATGCTGATGGAACTATTACCAAGTAAGACTTCTGATGATGAATATGTCATTACACTTAAACATAGATGTTGTGCCATTGTTGTTATTCTTCTTGATCTTTTCTTGGTCCTATTTAATTAGACGTCCATGTTATAATTAAATCTGCTTGTTTACTACTCTTGTAAAGTTATATGTGTTTTGATGCCATAGAAGTTGTTTCAGGGTAAACTAAAGCTAAAATGGGATGCAGGCTTTATTACCTCAGGATCCGGCTTCTAGAAAGGCTTATAGACTGTTTATATGACATTCAGTCACAGTAGATTAGTAGTTGGCCAGTCACAACTTGTATTCTCATTGCTTTACTCTTAAAATGTTTGAAGCTAAGCATCTTATCTTCTTATGCTCTAACAATATGCTGGTCAGGCAGAGACTAAGAAATCCTTTTCAATACCATAAGAAGTCAATTTATTTAATGACTCTAACTCTTGTATTTTAGCTGGTTACCGAGTGGCTTTAATGCAATATATAACATTCTTCCATATTCATCTATATCTTGTAAAACTTAGATGATGGCACATCTCTTTGCTGTGTATCGTGGGGAAAAAGATGTTCATGATTTCATTTGTAGTTAAAACTTAAAACTACATAGAAATTTCTTTGATCAAGTTGTAAAACAAGAAAAAGCTGAAAAGAATTAAAAGCAGATCCGCAGTATTGTTTGAGAATCATAATCAAAATGATTTTGTTGTCCTTTCAGGTCTGATGTTTTGGGAGAGTTCATGCCTTTAGTCGGTAAAGATTGGACTCAATCTGGAGTGGCAATGCTATTTTCTGCCATTAAAGTATGTTTATTTTATCCATAGTAGTCAATCCCAGATAGCGGAGTGTAGCGGCTGGCCCGAGAAAACTATAGCGGTATAGCGCATTGTGGGATGACCGCTACACTGAAAATACACACATAAATACTAAAAAATAAATATGTACTCAAACTTTAAGACATATTCATTATTAAATAATAAATCATCCAAATCTCTAAAAGCCATAAACAAAACATGAACATATAACAAAAAAAATTATAATTAAATTAGTCTTTAAAAGCAAAAAAAAAATCTCTATTTACAAAGAAGGCATTTTTACTGTTGAACTCAGAAGTTAGAGCTGATATTGTTGAGCAGAAAAAGAATGCCCAGACCACGTTATTTCAGTACGCTAGCTCAGTTTGACCACACAAAAAAAAGTACGCTAGCTCAGGAAATAGGAATTAATTAGATTTATCAGGTCTCACACTCTCGCCGACTGCATGTCACTCGACCAGACCGAGACGTTATTTCAGAGCTCACTCGACTGCGTCTCGCTCTCGCCCGTGATCTGCTCTTCGCCTCTTTGGATTTCGGAATGGTTTTCCGTCTTGCAGGGCTCGACCTAATCTCTGGTCGTCTTCGGGTCGGGTCGGGCTCTGTTTTGGGAATGGGCTTCTAAGTCATTTGAATTTAAAAAATTAAAATAAATTCTATATATGCATCGAATTTATTAATTAATAGAGTTTGAGTTTGAGGGGAGGCTGAAAATTGATGAGTTTAATGGCTATAGAACTCGCTAGGGCTTTTTCTTTAAGGAGCATCTTTTAAAGTGGACGTGCAGAAGAAATTCTGCTTAATTCCTGCTGTTGCCGCCACTGTTTCTCTCTGAACTTGGTCAAGTTTCTATCCAAGGCCTACATAGATGAGTTTGCATATGAGAAATGTGTTTGTAAAATGGATAAGAATGGAAGTATCATTTTTAATAAAGTCTCTCCGATATGATAAATAGTCTTTAGTTTATATTCTTGCACTAGTCTCACCAAATCATTAGTTGATTGACAGAGAACAACTTTGAACTTCTGAAATGAATGAAATCTGACATTTTGCCTAGTTTATATTCTTGCATGTGTATCCTCTTTTTTAGCTATTTTTGTGCAGAAACACAACAGCGATGTCTTCAACTTCGTCATCATCATCACCGTAGAGAGAAATATAAGGATCACTCATATGCTACTTTTTCTGGGAAGTTCATGTCACTTTTGTTCTGGATAGTCACTAAGAAAGTCTTATACATTCTTCAGTTTGGATTTGTGTTTAATTGGTGGTGTTAATGTTGCAAATGGAGAGAGTGAAGTTGAGGAAGAGGAAAAAGATGGATATAGATGGTTAGAAGAAATTGATGATGACTATACTGCTACTTTTAGACTATTTTTTATATATGTTGTTTGCAACATTATTATTTATATTTTGTTTTCTCTATGTATGATTGTTACTATACATTTTTATAATATACAAGTTTTTTTTTATTTCATAATTTTTTATGTAATTTTTTTATAATTTTTCATGTAATTTATATATATTTTTTAAATAAAATGAAATTTGCGACAGTAAACTGAATTCCATCGCAAATTTTAGAATTTTGTGACGGAAACTGAATTCCGTCGCAAAATTCTGAAATTTGAAATTTGACGGAATTGAAATTAAATCACAAATTTCAATTTTTGCGATGGAATCCAATCCGTCGCAAAATTCAATTTTTGCAACGGATTCCAATCCGTCGCAAATCGCGGAATTTGCGACGGATTTTCAAAATCCGTCGCAAATTTTCAAAATTTGCGACGGAAATTGGAAATCCGTCGCAATTGCCACTCGTTTTTTGCGACGGATTTTTTCCATCGCAAAAACTGTTTTTTTTTTTTTTTTTTTGTAGTGACGATACACTTGTTGTATTATCATAACACACGGTAAGAACTTTTATATCTAGCATTTTTTGTTTCATGGTAACATGGATTTCAAGGAGCGCAAATGAGCATTGATTAATTGGTCTTATAAACCATTTGTTCGTATTTTATTGTATGCATTTTAAAACTCATATTATAGTTTCTTATTTTACTTCTCAGCAAACAAAATAAAGCAAATATTTTTACAGGGAACAGAGGCTATTGAAGGATTGTCTTTAAATTTGTCACAAAGTGAAAAAAATGAATTTTGAGACAGAAGCATTTAAGATGATGAAAAGACTCCGATTACTTCATCTTGAAGATGTACAACTTGAAGGAGACTATAAATACATTAGTAGGGATCTCAGATGGCTCTGTTAGCATGGCTTTCCCTTGACATATATTCCTAGCAACTTTTATCTAGTGGAATTAGTTGTCATTGACTTAAAATACAGTTGCCTTAGACAAGTGTGGAAAGAACCCCGGGTACGTAAATTAATACTTAGTTTGTTGGGTTTTGGAGCCATAAGTACCAAAAAACTTAGTTAATTTTGTTAGTATCATATTTAAATTTTATGGATATAAATTTATGGATATGGAATAAAAGAGGGATTCGGGACGTGTTAATATATTACTCTAATTTCTTTTGTAGCTTCTGAATGTATCTTCCCTTGCTACTGAATAAAGCTGCTAGATTTTTTATTAAAAAAAATCACATTCTCTTTATCTGTCTTGCTATAGATCTGCACATTACCCCATCATATTGAATTATATGTTGTACCTTTCCCAAATTAAGTATTTGATCCTATTTTTTTTCCTTCAGAAATTCATTTTCAATTGATTGAAAACAATGTCTTCACTTATGAGTTTCAGTTTAGATGAAGGATTTTACATGTAATCATTTCAACATACTTCAGTAATTATTTTTTAAGATGTTCATCTAATTTCCCTTTGAAATTAAATGTTTTCATTGTAGTTATTGAAGATGCTGAAAATCCTCAATCTCAGCTACTCTCCTAACTTGGTTCGAACTCCAGATTTTTCAAAACTACCAAATCTTGAAAAGCTTATCCTCAAAGATGTCCAAGATACATGATTCTATTGGGTTTCTTGATAGACTTCTTCTACTAGATTTGGAGGATTGCGTTGGCCTTTGAAGTCTCCCAAGAAGCATTTATAGATTACGATGCCTTGAAATTCTCATTCTTTTTGGTTGTGTGAAGATTGAAAAGCTAGAGGAAGACATAGAGCAAATGGAATCATTGACAACTCTAATTGCTCCTACAATAAAACAAGCGCCATTTTCTTTAGTGAGATTAAAAAGCATTTTACATCTATCTGTAAGTGGTTATAAAGGATTATCACATCATGTGATTCCTTCTCTCTTCGGTCTTGGGTGTCCCCAACAAAGAGTCCACTACCTCTTAGTTTGACACATGTGGGCATGCCATCATCAATTTTGAGGAAGATGCTAGACAGTAACCGTGGTCTTCCTTCCACAATTCCTAGAAGTGAATCAAAGCAACAAAATCTTTTGTTAGATGAAGGGTTGGAGATTTCTGATTCCTTTTGTGCAACAAATTGTGTGGACATCTCAAGGCTTGAAGATTGCTTGGCGCATCGTTTTATTCAAATTGGAAAGAATACTGAAGTCTTTCATACACTTTCAGAAATTTTTTCACGGGTTGTCTTTCTAATTGGATTCTTTTTTATTTCTTGAAAAAGATTTCTACATGCATATTATATTTGTTAAATAAGAGGTCTATGTTATTGTGTAGGGATTGAATCTCACAAATTATAGTGATGATTGTATTCTCCCTGGTGACAATTACCCCTATTGGCTTACATTTAAGGGTGAAGGAGTTTCTGTAAAATTTAAAATGCCTTCAATTATAGGTTGTGATCACTTGACAGGGATGGCTATTTGTTGTGTATATTTCCCCTCAGGTGATTTGGATAATCAGGGATGTGAATCTTGTATAATTGGCTTCATGGTCATAAATTATAAAAAGAAAACCACTCTCTACAAGGAAGAAAACAAGCTAGCTTCCTTAGAAGAAGTAGAGAGGAAGAAAATAATATCAAATCTCATTTTGATGATGAAGTGGAGGTGGTAGCAGTTGTAAGGAATGGATTCACTTTGAAGAAAATGGGTGTCTCCTTGATTTATAATGAGTCATTTGATGAACAGATGCAGCCTTCAACATCTGGCACCAAACACAAGTGTGAGGAGGAGTAGGGGACGCATAAATCTATTAGACCTAGAAAGGCCATGAAGATTTAAAAGTTGGAAACTTTCTTCCATTCTGAGTTACAACATTTTTTATGAAGTCAATATATTTCACTTCATAATTAAAATAGATCTATTTCCATGGGTTGTACATTAATGTTTGTATTGTCCATTTGTGGCTCTCATTTACAGATAATGTGGTGTGATTTCCCTTTTACTTCTTTCTTCCTCTTCCATTGGTCACTGTTTGGCAAAAAATTGTGAAAAAAAATATAAAATAACCAAATATAGTAATGAAAATTTAGACTAAATTAAGAAATTCAATCAAATGATATTTCATTGGCTTTTTATTAGTGATAGTCAAAGCAAAAGCAAGAGACATTTATGGAATTGCTGGTCGTCATCTTGCTGAGGGGTCATCATCTGGTAGCTGTTGTGCTCGTTAGGTAACATTACACATTTATCAGTTGTTAATATGCTTGGCATTCTGTCATTTTTTCCAATCTCTTTTCATTTTTTTATTTTTACTTGGACCCGAATCTAATAAGTCATGATTGTAGTAGGCTCATGTTGGTTATGATATTAGAATGGAGAAAGTACTGTGTTTTGGATGGAGGAGTGCCACTGGACGCTCACCGCATGCAGAATGAGAGGAGTTGGGGAAGAACAGATGACCGTAAAGCACATCCCTATTTCCAATCCCAATCCTTCAAAATCAAAATTTATGTTTACCCTTCAAACAGGGCCTAAGCATATACTCCCTAGGTCTAATTATAAGAGCTAGTTGAGTTTTTTTGAAGAGATTAAGGAAACTAATTAAATTATTTTAGATTATTTTTATTTTTATTTTTTTCTTCAAACTAATTAATTTAACTAATAAACTAATATATAATTTAAAGATACATAACATATGAAATGATTAACTAACTTATTTAGCTTCCTTAATCTCTCCAAAGAAAGTCAACTAGCTCTTATAATTAGGACCGGAGGTAGTAGCATTTAATGGAATTTAATTTTTGGATGAAGATGTGACGAAAGAGGACAGCATTTTGGTAAAAGAATGAAAGATTATGTGAACAAGACAAAGTTCATCAACCTGCGATTTTTGCTGCCAAGGAAGAATTTTACTGATCTCCATTATCCTTTTGGGTTTCCTTTCAGTTTATAAAACCTTTATTTAGGATTGAGCATTGAGTTCTCCTTGTTGGCTTTGAATATACTCTTCAGACAAGATGTGTATGCATTTTACTCTGAGTCTTTTAATTTGGGAAGGCTAAGAAAACTTTCAGAACTAAAAGGGGGCTGGGGGTGTCAGCTGCACCCTTAGCTGCATCTTAATTTTGGGTATTTCCCAAATGTTTTTTGTGTTTCTTTTTATTATTAAATTCTACATAAAGGGCTAAAAGGCTCAAATGCTCCAGTACTAAGTACCAGAACCAACACCAGCATAGAACATGAGTCTTGGAATATTCTCCGTGGGAGACACCACCACTGTGAAATCAACTTCCATTTGCCAAGCACCATTTGCCATAGCGTCTGCAAAAGAATTCATGCAACGGTCACAATGAACCAGTTCGACATTCCAATTATTCTCCAGCATCTGCTGAATTACTAGTATGAGGGTTATTGGCTATATAACCATAAGCAGATTTAAGTGTCCACACCGGAGAATCTGAATCATTGTTAGGATTAACACGGACCCTGCGAATAGCATCAATTACATGGACTAGCAGATATCTGTTGAATTTTGGCAAATCTCAATCACCAGAAGGTGGAATACAGTCAGCCACCATCCATTCCTTTCCCGTCGACGGATCATCCTCTCAAGCAAACTGTTCCAATTTATCAAAATGTGGGACCCAAAACCACCTTCCAAAAACAAGTATTTCTACTACCATCTAAAAAAATAGAACTGTTTTAAATTTTTGATGAATTTTTAAATATGTTTTAGAAAAATGGTGTAGTTTTCATTTTTCAATTAGAACACTAAATCTTTGAAAAATCATAAAAAATTGAAAATAGCTCCATTTTTTGCCCATAAAATATCAAAATATCACTTATTTTAAGTAGAATTTAGTAGTCAAAAAACATGAAAAAAAAACATTTGAAAAATGCCCAAAATTAAGGTAGAGCTAAGAGGGGCAGTTGACACCCCAGATCAATTATATATGGGTTTATCGGGATCTATATCATTTGATACAAGGTTATGTATCTTACTTCCCTAAAAAACGTATGTTCGTTTTGGGGTTAGAGGAATGAATAATTGACACTCTCAAAATAACGTAATTTTGGGGTTAGGGGAATTAATGAAAATCTTTTGGTAAAATTCACATAATAAATACAAAAAAATATATATATAAAAATATCCTTTATTAATTTTCTCTAACTCCCAAAATGATAAATTAACAACACAAAATTTTTGGTGATTTGACATAACCTCACTTTTATCGCGATTAACAACACAAAATGCACAAACGATAAAACATTTATACGTATATTCAAACTTCAGGGCTTTACACTCACTTCTACAAGAAATGTATCTTACTTCCCTAAAAAACGGTTGTTTTTCAAAAAGGGTAGAAAAAAATAAAGACAATGGTATTTTTGTAATTTTGTGGATAAATTGACATATTAGGCGTGCCTTTAACAAAAATATACATAAAAAATATACTTTTAACATCCTAACTAAAAAAAGAAATTTTCCCAAAAAAGAAAAGCCAAAAGAAGAGGAAGCAGCGTCCCAAACTTAAAGTTGGGACGTCTAAAGTCCACTTTAGGTCTAAATTAGGACACCAAAAAGTGTCCTAATTTGTATGTTGTGGCTGCTCCATTTTAGGCTTTTGTTTGCTGCTTCCTCCCTCCTCTCTCACTTCGGTGGACCTTCGTGGTTGTGAAGGTCTCCTAAACCTTAGAAGTTTCGCGTGCTCTGTCGCCGTGGACACCGCTTCCATGGCCTTGGACCCCGCTGCCATCGTTGTGGACGCCATCAACACTGTCGTCAAGTATATATTTTCCTCATCCCATTTTGTCTAAATCATCCAAATACGGATGCATCCCCCTCTCCTATCAACCCAGTGCATTTTTATTTATCACATAGCCCTTAGGATATATATGTGAATCAGCATACCTTTTTGCCCCGTCTACGCAGAAGAGGAATTTAGTCCATCTATATGTGATGAATAAAAGGTCAAAATTTCTAACCTTGGAAACTTGGATCCCAGAATATCCTTCAGCCCATACTTTCTCCAGCTATAACCATCATCCTGAGACCCTTCAAGCCCTGTTTCTGAGCAATCCTTAACTTGCTTTGTCCATTTAGAAAGGTTTTTCTCTTGGATAATGTTGGTACTGGCAATGATTGTTAGCGTAGTTGGAGTCATTGGCAATATATATAGCATCAAGTGTAAATCCGACTGAATCTTCGTTCATGGTTGCTCTAGCCATGAACAGGCAGAATTATGGCAATTTTACACGAAATGCTTAGGCAAGAAAGGTTACTCTCGTTCATTGTTGGCTCTGGTTCAAAATGGATTTAAGTTGCAGAAGATAAGTGTTGAGAAGATCCCCCCACCCCAAAACCTCCTTCATGATACTCATGATAAAGAGATGCACATAGAGGCTTCTAAAGGTTCAATTTTTATCATCATTAGTATTCTTCTTTTACTCATTCATTTGGAAATCATTTTATACTTTAGGTACTGTTGAATGGTGAGCTTATTCAGCACCAGAAGTATCTGAGGCGGACTAGTTTTCCGTTGGCATATATACGATTTAAATATAATAATTAGTCCTTTATGCTAGTCTTATTCTCATCATGATCATTCTTTCAAATAAGAATGGTTTTGTACCTATTGTAATTTGTAAGAGTATTGCTATGCTTAACATAAACTACGAGATTCTTTCTGTTAATGGCTGAATATATATGTCGATTTACCTTTTAGCCCTGAGAAAATATGTTGATTTATGATTTTTTTTTTTTTTCGAGACTGATGCTCCTTTGCGAATCTCTATCGACAAAGTATTTGAATAATATACAGTTTTCTTTAACCATGGTCAAATGGTTCAACTGGGAACCGTTTTGAGTTTACATTAACTTTCTTTGCTATCCTTCATTTAAAATACAGACAGTAAATCGTGTATATATGAATCTGAATACCACATATAATTTCACTTTAGTTCCTGCTTCTTCCTTCCCTGTTGATATGCTTTCCAAAAATAACAACAGTTTTAGATATGTGAACTGTCAGGCAGGTCCTTATTACGGTTTTGTGTGGGTGGTTTTTTTTTTGGGGGCCCGGGGGGTGTTTAATGAATGTTTTAATAAATTTGATCCATAAAAAGAAAACAGGAGGGCATGCAGAAAGCATATGGCTAAAGTTTAATGGTGTAACAATGTAATAGGAGAACAAATAAAGTAAGACCTTAAATTATTAAATATGGGAAAATGACATGGGTAAAGAAATTATCATTATGAAGGAATATAAGAAACCATATAAAGTAATTTTACCTTGTAGTTTATTTATTTAATTGCAATTTAATAATCTATCTAACATTGATTTGTCTTAACAAGAATATGGACAACTCTGATGGGTTACAAAGCGATAGAGGCAAACCCATTGTGAAAAGGGTTAGAGGCAGCACAAAGACGGAAGCATTGCTTGCACGTCATCAAATTACAACAGGAGAGACTGCGTGTAGACTTTGAATGTAATATGAATCTAGAGTAAATATCATTTCTAGTCCCTGACAAAAAACACGATTCCCATTTTGGTCTCTTACAAACAAACAAAAAATGTCATTTTTAGTCCAGGAAAAAGGACGACATTTTGATCTCTCACAAATTTCTAAAAGATCATTTTTAGTCCATAAAAAGGATGAATAAATGTCGATTTTTTTGTAAGGGACCAAAATGAGGTCCGTGTCTTTTGTCAGGGACCAAAAAGGATATTTACTCATGAATCTAATTGGTGTTGAGGAAGACAGATTCATAGCTATTTAGGTTCAAGTAAAGTTCACATTGTGTACCCTAACTGGAAGTTGGTTCCACATAAAACAAATGAGATGATTTTGCAACAAATTTTGGTATATAACTTTTGATATAACTGCTTTGTATTTTTAATCATATTGCTTTAAATATAATTATCTTCTCTTTTACCATGCAGCAAACGTACGATGTCTGTGGTAGCTTGTTAAAGAAACATCTAATATGTCAAAATTCCTACACATATATGTTACCGCCTTTATTTTTTTACTTCCCTTTTTGAAAAACCGACATTTTTAGGGATGTCAAATTCATTTCTTGTAGTTGTGCCTCTAAAGTATTAGAAATAAAGACAAAAAAAGACACACGTAAAACAATTTTTTGGTTGAGTTTTTCATCCTCATGAAAGTCAAGAAAAACTAAACTCCAAATGAAATCAAGATTTGGATTTCTGGATTAATCGAAAAGTATTAACTATCGATTTAATGGTAATTGAAATTTGGATTTTTATTTATTTTTTATAAAATACTCATTTCTTAACTTCCCATCAAACAGCATTATACATCAATCTCATCGTTAATGTTCAAATTTGAAATGAATCGAGCTGCCTTGAAACAAAACCCAAGGTACATTACATTTACCCATCCGTCAAGGTACATTTTTTCTCAAGAAGATGCCAAAAAATCTTAATTTTATCTCCGAAGTTTTTTTTTAGTAACGTCATATTAAAAATTTCTAAATTATAGACCGGGTTAAATTAGAATATTAAATTTTTAAATATACTAAGTTGGCAATTTAAATAACATCCATGTCATTTTTATTTTGGGTTTATGTGTAAAGTTGCTTTTAAAGCTTTTCATTCAAGAGTTATATTATCCCGAAAGTTTCTAAATCGTAGCAATTTTACCTCAACCGATATTCAAGTTAAGTTTACCCATTAGTTGGCCAAATATGTTTATCTGTCAAGTTCACATGTCATCCATTTCATTTGTTTTTCAAGTTAGATTTATAAATAAGGAGATTTAAAAAAAAAATCCCCATTTGAATTATTGGAGAATATTAAAGAGGTGAAAACATATTGTATAATAAAGAGATAATCGAATATCATCGTCACTGAGGTACAACAACGAAGGGTTACCAATGGCCTTGTTCTCGATAATCTTGTACAGTGTGTCTTGAATCCAGTAATTGATTTTTTTTTTTCATTACTCTCAATGAACTTGAGTTCCTCTTCTATCTTTAGCATATTTGGTTAACTAATAGTTAAATTTAACCTAAATAACGGCTAGGACGAAATTGCTACAATTTAAAAACGTCTAGAGGCGATAGTGCTTAAAAAAAACTTTTGAGATAAAATTGAAAATTTTTAACTTCCAAAATAAAAAGGATTTTAACCCTAATCTTTAGTTCGCAATAAGACAAAATTTCCTCAATGTAACCAAAGAAGCTGAAATTCAAGACCGGTAAGAGATTTTTTTTTTTTTTTTTTTTTATTCCGCTTTCCCTAATCTACAAAATAAGTCATTTCTAAAAGAATAATTAAGTCTAAAATATAAGTTAGTTTAAAAGAAATTAATATTTATTTGTCAATTTTACCCCTGTAATTATTGATGTGACTTAAGCTAAAAGCTAAAGTTAAAAAAAAAAAAAGAGCTTTTTTTTAAAAAAAAAAAAAAAAAAAAAAGCTAAAAACTGTTTGGTGATTATATAAATTTTTTAGCTTAAAAATTATTTAAAAGCTAAAATTAAAAATAAGTTGTTTGATAAAATTTTTGTCATAAGCACTTTTCTAATAAAAATTATCATAAAAGGTATATTATAATAGGGTGGCGGCGGTGGCAGTGGTGGTGGCGATGGCGATAGTTGTTGGGATCCATACAACGCAGTGGATTAAAATTCTTTACGAATCCCGTCCCGAGGATCACTCAGGTGCGTTTAAACCAAAGCTAAGGGAATCCGGAATTAGCTATAGTGAACTCGTTCGCATCTCGTTCTCTTTGAACCGGTGGGCTACCTCCTCGATCAGCAAAAGACAACTTGTAGAATCGGCTTCCTCCATCGGGATCGACACGAACAATTCCCGAACACGGCTACGGCAGCGTGCTAGCGCCTTTTTGCGTCTCTCTCAATTTTTCACTCTAGGGTTTTTCTCGCGGCTTTCTAAATACGCTCGATAAAAACTCCCGTAGGTTTTTCTAAACCCATCGGCGTATTATATTCAAAATTAATCCCCATTAATTTTGAATTTCGAATTTCAAATATGGATTCAAATATGGATTAAATCTATCTGTTAGATCTAATGTAACGTATTTATTTAATCCGATTAAAAATCAGATCTCGAAATTTGAATTTCGAATTTGAATTAAAAAAAACATATTAATTAAATCTATATGATAGATCTAATCTAATGTATTTATTTAATTCAAATTAAAAGCCTTCTCGCTTTAATTTATCTCCATAAATTAAATCCGAGAAATAATATCTATCTATTTAATTAAATATGAGATACTATATCTCAATTTAAATTAAACAGATATATGATATCCTTTTATTTGAAAATTAAATGAGATACAATATCTCTATTTGTTTTAGATATTTAATTTATCAAATAAATTAAATACAAAACAAATATTATATATAATAATATTATAATCTCTATTAATAATATTAACATATATCAATTTCGAATTTTTATATATATATATATATTTATCCTAGATTAAATTCAGTATTCATTAAATCTTAGACGTATATAAGATTCAATGAATCTGGACACTTTTGCTCATGTTAGATTATTCTTGTATGCGACCCTGCAGACCCATATGAGATTCGCAGTGGGCCAACACTGTATCAGCCCACAAGTCGCAAGCGGCCTCTATCAAGACATTGCGACTACCCAATTCACATGGGATCGATGACACGATACAACCTATCGTACAACCATGTCATGTCCCTTTTGTCACGCGATAATTTGGTCAAGGATGAGGCATGGATAATGTCAACTTCCCGTTCTTGACCATTACTTTTTCGATTCTCGAGTAGTCTAATAAGTGAAATGGAAACTCCTTTCCATCACAGTATGGCCATACATTTCTTAGACTCACTCATTGAGGGGCCCAGTATTATCTCTCTACAAATATGAGGGACAAATTTCATCTTGACCATTCACATTCCTCCGCATGAAAACCACTGATCCTGATCCCAACCTTTATCATCACCCGATCAAAGGTGACTTTTGACTAGGTCAAAGACCAGTGACTCAACATGTAGGAATCCATGATGATCTCAGGTCATAGGGCGTCATGACGCGGTTATACATGAGATAAGCTTATGACTAGATCCATACAGCTTTCTCATAGTGCGACGGTCGGTCCAGCACTTTGTACTCTTACAAGTGCCCATGATTTTGATTCGTATCTCCATACCTCATCAAAGTCATACTGGTCTTATCTCATCTTCGCTCCCGCGTAGATGACCGACCAGGGACATTTAGGATATCATCTATAAGATATATCCAGGGATACAATTATCACTATAAACATGCGAATGTAGTGATAACTTAATGGAGAACAATGACTTGCCCTAGGGCATAATTTCCAACAATAGTAGTAGTGGTGGTAGTAGTGGCAGCGCGGTGGTGGCGACGGTGGTGGTGGTAGTGGCGGCGGCAGTGGTGGTGGCGGTGGCGACTATGGTGGTGGTGGTGGTGGTGGTGGTGGAGGCGGAGGCGGAGGCGGGAGCGGAGGCGGTGGCGTAATGTTCGATCGAGAGATTACGGGTTCTTTTTTTTTTTTCTTTTTTTTAAAAAGAGCTTATAAAAAAGCTCCTACGAGGAGCTTATTTTAGGTGCTTTTTTTCTTCGTTATAAAATAAGCTCTTTATAATTATAAGATTTTTTGTAAAATCTGTTTGACCTAGCTTATACTTATAAATAGAAGATAAACTAAAAATAAGCTAGGCCAAACTGTCACTTAATATATTTTTCTCTCTTCTTTAAAATCACATTTAATATAGGTAAAGCTGAAAAATATTTTAATTTAAAGTAAATTTAATAAATTAACTGTCATTTTTTTTATTATAGTGAATTAATTGAAGTGATTTATGTCATGGATTGGGAGAATATTTTAATATACCACGTAAAGAAATACTATATATTTATAATTTTAATTTAAAGCCGTGTCTTCATTATTAGAAATTAAAAAAAAAAAAGGCTAAAGTATTTGTTTGGTCCTTCACGTTTTTTCTAAGTATCATTTTAGTCTCTTAAGTATGTAAAGTGTACGTTTAATCCTTTAATGTTAACACCGTTAGTTTGACTTAATGGAAAATCTTGACTCAACAATTTTAAACGATGATGCATAATTAAATTCTTACCAAGCATGCTTATATATTAGTATTTTCATAAATTAATATTTTAAATCCTATTAATCGAAAAATATTTCATCTTCACAGACTGTTGTACGGTTTTTCACAGTTTGTAAAGATTAAATATATTTTTTTGTCGAAGAAGATTAAATATTTTTCAATTAATAAGATTTAAAATATTAATTTATTAAAATGCTAACATATAAAGATATTTGATCAAGATTTAATCGCACAATCATCACTTAAAATTGTTGAATCAAGTATTTTCTTAAGTCAAACTAACGATGTTAATATTAGGGGACCGGCGATGTCTTTACAAACTTAAAGAACTAAAATGATACCAGAAGCAAACATAAAGGAACAAACGTATACTTTAAAAAAAAAAGAAAAAAATCTGTTTTCTTTTTAGGATGAGGATAAATAATGTTTTTTCTTTTATTGCCTAGTAGCCCACAGACTACAGACTTACACAAGATGTTCCTCTCTATTCTTCAGAAGGGTAAAAAACTAGAAATAAAATGGAATTCGGCTGTCTCGTTTCTCTCTCATCCTCATCATCTAAATTCTAAACACCGGCTCACGCTCACACCCCCTTATCCGAATTTCTGTCTCTCTAGTCTCTACCTTCAATTCCCTACACAAGTCTTCTCTTTTATCCCTCCCTACTCCTCCTTCTTCCTCTTCCTATGACACCCCCTCGATTGCCCTTCTTTCACAAGCGCCCTACACTTTTCTCTTCCTGGTAGTGGTAGAATGTCGTGTTTATTGCCTCAGTTCAAGTGTCAGCCCGACACTTTCTCTATCCACTTCAGAGCCCATCCTCATGTTACTCTTCCCTCCTCTCACTCTCATTCGCATTCCCATCTCGGTAAGTTTTCTCTTGTCTTTCCCATTTGACTTTACTTTTGATTTCATTGCGATATTTGCTTACTGGGTTTATCGTAGTTTTGGTTATCTAGTAAGGAATTTTCATTTTTCAGTAGTCTGCATTGCCCTTGTTGTTGATATCTTCTGCAAAAAATTTATTCAAAAGAACTCAGTTGGTTACGTTTTGAATCTCTTGGATTTAGATGTAAATTGTTCTCAAGTCTCTGTCAGTGTTGGTCTCTGAATCGTGAAGTTGGTATGTGATATAGAACAAATGATCATTTCTGACAGTTATCGTTGGATTTTATGACGATTATGCATTTGTGTTTAGTCTTTTCCCATTTTGACATCAACTTCAGTTTCAATTTCGCTGCTGAAGCCATTTTTGGTTTTTAATTTACTTGTGCTTCTTCAATGCTAAACCCAATTGGCTGTGATAGATTGCCATAATCATATATCTAAGAGACTTAATTTTGTTAGTTAAGGTCATATTCAAGAATCATCAATAATTTAGTTATAGTTCTGAAGATAAAATGAAAATGGTGAAGAGTTTGAAAGAGGAAAGTGAGTTTTGTTTATTTCTATTTTATATATTTTTATCAAGGATCATCAATAATTCAATAATTTAATCATATTTCTGAAGAAAAATGGAAAAAATGAGGAGCTTGAAACATGAAAGAGAAACCATCCTGGGAATTGGAAATGATGTCCAGTCTATGGCACGTTGACCTGTGTCTTTGTTTTAGAATTCCATCTCTAATTTTGAATCTGCTTGTGTCTGGACAGTATTATAATGAAATTGCTATTTTGATCTTGACTCTTGTAAATTGTAGAGAAAATATGAGGAAAGCACAAAACAAAATTAGTTTTGGTCATTGTTTAAATCTCACATAGTTGATATATGCTAATTAAGGAGGTTCATACATAAGTCATTTTACTAAGTTTGATGAAAATTGCGTGGTTACCTCTCTATCTGTATTGATGTGCTGAATTGCCATTGATTCTGTTTTGCAATGGCTAAGATTAGGTGGACACTTTTCTTCTCCCACTGTTCTTTTATCTGATTGAATTGATCTGACCAAATTGGTTCAGTTGAGCATTGGTTGGCTTCCATTTTTCATATCCAGATAATAATTTCCTTGAAGAAACCTGGTCTTCTAGGCTTTTAGTGATATTTCATTTGAATATCTTATTGACAATATTCATGCATTGCTCCAACTATTCAAAAGCTGCTAGCGTGAAGTGTGATTACATATATAATTTAATTAGTGGGTCAGGAAGGTCCTCTTTTTTTTCACTGTTTGTTGCAACAGTTACTGCAATCAGATTTTGACATGATTCTTGGTTGGAATCTGAAATATGCAGCGAAAAATAGAGAAACTCTATGTTTCCAGGCTCATTGTCTTTTATCTGCCACATCTCCATCTACCTCATCATCAAATGGATCAACAGCAGTTCTCAGTTTGGAAAAGTTGGCATTAACTACTATAGATGGTAATTCTGATTCAGTCACTACAAACAGACCATGGACATATATTGGTACAACTGGTCCGCCCACAGAGGTTAGATTACACAAATACATTTTGACATAGTTGTTACTTTTCCGTGATTGTCTGATGAATACATAATGTTACATATGCTGAAAGTGAAGTATTTCTAATAGTGTGCATTTGAGGGTTTTAATGGCCAAACTAGTTCGCACACCTAATGATCTTGAAGTGCAGCTTGATATACTATGATTGGTTCTGTCTTGTGCACTGTTCCATTAGAACTAGACTCTAATAATGATGAGAAACATGAGCACCAGTTTTATCATTTTCTTTTTGGGACATATGCAATTGAATTTCACTATTTGCTTGATTTCTTGATAAATAGAATTTCTCTGGCTTTCTCAATTGCTCTTCATTTTGATTTGTGTTAACTAGTGTTATGAAATGTAAACTTTTCTAGTTTCTTCATATGCAGAAGAGTTGATATTCAATTTTTGAGTTGTGACCAAATTTTTATTTATGGAGCATTTCCAAAGTTTTTAAGTCATGCAAAATGTTTAAAATATATCTAACTTTCCAGTAGCTAATTAGCTTTATGCAAATAAACAGGCAAGCTTTAAAGCAACTTTAGCTACAGAATCTCTTATTACTAGTGAAGAGGCTGTAATAGCTGCTGCTGCTTCTGAAGCTGTTGCCCTTGCTAAAGCAGCTGTGAAGGTTGCAAAGGATGCAGCTATGCTAGCCAAAAACAAGTCCCCAGTAGAATTGGAGTATAAGCCGTCTGTTTCTTCCAAACCTGAAAATTTACTTCTTAAATGGGTCCGACGTATGGAAGCAGAAGATGGTCTAGTGGGAGGATCCTTGGGCACTGAAGCAGAGACAATGCGAGATGGTAGCAGAAACAATAATGAGGAGGAGTCTGATGATGTGGAGCCGACAAATGAGGAACTTGAGTCTCTGGAAGAACAGCTTTTTGGCAACATAGCTGTAAGGTCAAAGCGCCAAACTGAACGAAAAGCGAGAAGAACCAGGGCAGCTGAGAGGGCTTCCACAAATATTTCATCTTTCAAGTCTAGCTCTTCCAGCCGTAAAAAACGTACTGCCACGCAAGAAGTAGACTATACCGATCCATTGCGATATTTAAGAGCAACAACTAGCACTTCTAAACTTCTTAGTCCAACTGAAGAACTTGAGCTATCTGAAGGAATACAGGTGTGTTTTAATCTGTAGCGGACAATCTTCATGAAGCTGTTTCTTTTTCCTTTTTTTTAATGTATCTTGTGCATCTATAGTAGTTGTCATATTAACATTTTCTCAAATTGGAACCAGCCTTTTTGAGATATCTTGTTTACCAATACTAACTAGATTTCTTGTCATTTACTTCAAGTGATTTAGTTTAGATGATGACCTGCGTCCTTAGGCTGGTTAAATTTCTTTCTGGTTCGTTTACTTTTTCTTTTGCTGACATATAAAAGAATTTGAAAACTTCCACATTAAAACTTTCACTTCATAGGAAGATTTTATTTGCTACTAGAATTGTCTTAGAGAATAAAGTTCTCATAGCTAGTTAATGTTCTCTTAAATATTTTGCTTAATTTTAGTCACAGATAGAGGTGTACATTACTTCCTGTGGTATTAAGAATTGAGGACAAAACAGGGAAGCTTTCCAAGCTCTTCCGTTGGTCATGTGTTCTGTAATTGACAGCAGAAAAGGTAAAAAAAGAAGTTAGGAAATCATTATTAATTTGATAATGGTAATGCTACTCATGTAAATATATATCACCATCAAGATTTGGAGTCATAAATAATCACTAGAAAACTAGAAGTATCTTTTTCATTGTGGATTACATTTCTCTATTTGTTTTATACCCTATCTTATTTTCCTTTTCTATATTTCAGGACCTACTAAAGTTGGAAAAACTCCAGAATGATCTTGCAGAAAGATGTGGCAGTCCACCAACATTCGCTCAATGGGCGGCGGCAGCGAGAGTTGATCAGAAGACATTGAGAAAGCGCCTAAATTATGGCACCTTTTGCAAAGACAAAATGATTAAAAGTAATATACGGCTCGTCATATCAATTGCTAAAAATTATCAGGGAGCTGGAATGAATCTCCAAGATCTTGTACAGGTTTTTGTCTCACCAGTATACTCTTATGATAAATAAATATTATCAGAGGTAAAAATCCCATTTTGGTCCTCAAAAAATTACTCAAGTATCAATTGGCTCCCTATAAATTTATGTACCACTTTGTTGTTTCAAAGATTGCTTTTGTTTCAATTACATGGAATATCTAATTCTTGAAAGATTGTTTAGTAGGAGAATCATTTTGTACAACCATACTTTTGAGTACCATAATAATACTCAAATTCTTTTAGGGAGCAAATTGAATAGTTGGGTCATCTTCAGTGGACTAAAATAGGAATTAATTAAAATATCATGTAAAGCATAGTGATGGCGACCTTGATGCTTCTAGTAATGAGTATTTTAAGCTCTTCCTTATTGACTCAGGAAGGATGCCGAGGCCTTGTTAGAGGCACCGAGAAGTTTGATGCTTCAAAGGGTTTCAAGTTCTCCACCTATGCTCACTGGTGGATTAAACAAGCTGTTCGGAAATCACTTTCTGATCAGTCAAGGACAATTCGCTTACCGGTGATTAATCTGTAATTGTTGAATAATGATAACTTTCTTCTTAACCTTGCATCAAAGTGGTTCCTATGCACTATGCTACGTATAATTTATTGTTCAAATGAATTAATTTGTGTTGTTTTTGGCTTAACAGTTCCACATGGTGGAGGCATCTTACAGAGTGAAGGAGGCAAGAAAACAATTGTACAGTGAAAATGGAAGACAACCTGATAATGAAGAAATCGCCGAGGCAGCTGGACTGTCCATGAAGAGGCTAAATGCTGTTCTTTTGACCCCAAAAGCTCCTCGATCACTGGAACAGAAGATTGGGATCGACCAGAATCTTAAACCTTCGGTCAGTCCTAATCTCATTCAAACTACTTCTCCCATTTGAATCTCAGTTCTCTTCTGTCTTGTTGATATAACTATTTTTTTTTTTTTATCAGGATGTAATAGCTGATCCAGACGCAGAAACGGCCGAGGAACTGCTGATCAAGGAATTTATGAAGAAGGATCTGGAACTGGTACTGGACAGTCTGAATCCCAGAGAGAAGCAGGTGATAAGATGGAGATTCGGCATGGATGATGGAAGAATGAAGACTTTACAAGAGATAGGAGAAATCATGGGGGTGAGTAGGGAAAGAGTTAGACAAATAGAGGCATGTGCTTTTAGGAAACTTAAGAACAAGAGGAGAACCAAGCATTTGCACCAATATTTGGTTTCCTAATCACCTTATTAAAAATCAATGTGTAGACCATATTGATAGCTTTCTCATCCGTATGTTCTTCCTCCATTTTTTTTCTTTAGTCTTGGAGAGAATTTTTTTAAAAAAGGTTATTGATTATAGTAGAGAATGGATGTACACAGAAAGGTTAATTATTGGTTTAGAGGTTCTTCCTTTTTATTTTATTTTTTGTTAATGGATGTGGAATGCTTTGACTCATGTAAATTTCAGGACCAAGAAATTAACGTTTATCACTTCTAAAATCTAACTCATATCTCCCATGCATAGCTGAATATTTGAATAATGTAATTAATAAGTGAAACTATTATTTTAGGTAAGAAATCATCTATTAATTCAAATTTTGCCTCTATGTCAAATTCTAATTGGTTAAAGCTTCACTAAAATAGTCTTCTTCTTTTTCACCCTTCATAGGATTCAAACTCTCAATCTTGTTTAGGGGGTGTAAACTCTTATTTATTTGATCAAGGTATAATCCTTTGGAAACTTAGAATGTAAATGATTATTGTATCTTTCAACCGGTGCGTTACCTAAAATTTAAACTTGTATTCTTTATATATCATTTCAACGAACAACTTTTTTGATATGATTCAACGAACAACTTATTGGTTAATGAATGAAAAACTTGTTGATTAATGTATGTTAACACTCTTGCCACCCCTCCTAACTATTGTCGAAACAATTAATTATTTTTCTTGTAAATTTGAAGTCATTCATGTCAATTTTGATATTGATACTTTTAGCTTAAGTTCAGTTGAGTTGTCTCTTGGTCAAACCTTCTTTTTTTCGCATTAAACCACAAAAACAAGGGACCCTACATTGAATTAAAAAAACAGAAACACAACATAGGATATGATTTGATTTTTTTTTTTTTTTTTTTTAAATTATCTTTCAACTAGTCTTAATTTTATTTACCATTATCTTTCAACTAGTCTTAATTTTATTTACCATACTCCCTGCGATTTTAAATGTAGGAGTCTGACAAGTAATTTATAAAAATTTCGAAACTTAAATTAATTATTTGTAAAAATATGTGTTAACTTTTTTTAGAAAGAATCCTAATTAAGTCCAGCTGAAATATCAAAATCCATGTTTAGGCTTACACTTTCAACAAATTCTTAATTAGGACATAGATTAATTAATTACTTAAATTAATTAGTGATTTAGAGGTGTTGTAAAAAGACTAAAAATGAAAATTGAGGTACAGGTTTGATTGCCTAATTGTAATTGAGATTTTTCTCTATTTTCATTTATTTATTTATTTGTTTTATGTCTATAGGCAAACACGAGATGGAAAGATGGAAACTGGCGTTCATCGTCTGCTTCCTAACAAAATTAAATTTTTTGCAGGCATGCATTAATTCAATCAAAGAGACCCAGACATAAACAAGTAGTGGAAGACGATAAACAGACTTGACTTCCATTATTTTTCATCTTTCCTCCCTATTTCCTATTAATTTCTCATCTTTACATAAAAACAAGAAACAAACAAACAAAGAACAAGAGAAAAATCAAATCCATCCTAAAACTAATCAAAACCCAAATCAGACCTACATTTATCCTCAATTTTTCTTTTTAACTACAAAATCCCATTTTACTCTTTTTAACAACATTCATAAATCTCTAATTAGGCCTCTTGTTCTGATTAGAAATTTATCAACATTGTAAGCCTGAATCTAAATTTTAGTATTTTAGCTTGATTTAATTATGATTCTCTCTCTCTCTCTTTTTTTTTTTTTAAATTGATTGAAATTCCAAATGGGCATGTGATGCACTCATAGGAACCGGTATTGATACCTATCTTTTGGATATGCATCAAGAATTCATCACATCTGTACCGTTCAGATTATTCTAGATTGATTTTTTTAAATTGGTGATTTTGAATAAAAAACCATTTAAAAAAAATATTATTTAAGAGATTATTTTTATATTAAATTTTATACTAATAAAATAAATTTTTTTAAAAATAAAAAATCATATTTAAACTGGTAGATGGGACAAACGCTTGGAGACTAAGCACCGAAACCGGTTAATTGTGTCTCTCCTTTTTATTTCGGAAAATACTAGGTTAGGGGCAAAACTTTTTAAATCAACTAGTACGGTACATTTATTGGAATGGGGTATTTATTACTCTTTTATACAGTTTTTATAGTATAACAAATACCAGTACGTATAGATCATTTCTCAATCCAGATGGCTTTAGGGCATGGTTTGTGAAACCAGCCAATCGGCCGTGAAACCGGTCTGGTTTAAAATAAAATCGGATTGACCTGGTGAACTCGGTCTGACCCGCTAAAACCGGGGTAACCCGGACGGGTCACTGGGTCAGACCTTTCTTTTGAAAAAAAAATAAAATAAAATTATTTCTCCCTCAATTTTTTTTTTATTTTAAAGAATGCAATCGATTCATATCAGATTTGAAACAACGTATGTGTGATTTCCGACTCTTCCTACTGTCAAACTCAACTTCCTAAAACTTCTCGATGCTCTCTGCTCCTCGACCGCCATTTTGTGGTTTCTATGTTTTCGGTTGGCTCTGCTTAGTGGATGTCAAATGTAGGCAGTAAAGAAAATTGTTAAGAATATCTGAATATGTCACAAGTATTGGAGTATATGATTATTTTGTCACTGATCCAAAGTATTGAAATAATATATAATATGTCAAATTTAGGTTGGTGTGATGAGAAATTAATTATTTTCTAATTTTTTATACCTCACCGGTCTAGGCCTGGGTTAACTCCGGGCTGACTCCGATCTGACCCACTAACCCCCAACCTAAGACCCGATCGGTTGAAGAACGGTCCGGGTTTTAGAACCTTGCTTTATGGGGTCATAATTAGTATATTTTAATTAAAAATTTGGAAAGGATATAAACATCTGAGTTTAATCTTTCAGCTAAATATTTATTACTACTTAATAAGATGATTATTATTTTTTTTAAAAAAAATCTAGACTAAATTTTCCTAAAGATCCCTATAATCCTAGTAAATTTTGCGCTGTTTAGAATTAGAAATAATTTTATTTACCTTTAAATAGAAAGGGAGAACAGGACACGCCGAAGTTGTGAATAGAGTGAACGAAACACTGTCGTTTCCTCTTTTGGCGTGCGTTTTATGACCTGCGTTTCACCCATCTCTTAATGCCGTTGAAAGCGAAGGAAAACCATTCATTCATTCCACTACAAATAGTCACCTAGTTCACTATCAATGAACCCCACTCTGAAATTACTGTGCTTTCTCCTCCTTTGTTAAGTTATTTCTTGGTCCAGTTTCACTTTTTCACCTCCGCCATGAAGGGAGGAAGAACCAATTTGGAGGCACCGAACGATTCTACAACTTTTGCTGCTGCTGATGTTGTTGTCGCTGCTGGCAACGGAGGTGATGACCCGTTAACTCCTGCTGTTGGAAATGACCAGACTCAGTTTCAGATGGTAGAAGGAGACGAAGCTGTAGGGCAAGTTTCAGAAGAAGCTGAGGCTGAAGAAGAAGACGAAGAAGGTACGGATAAAGTGCCCCAGGAGGGTGGTCGTCCCAAGCTTGATGAGGGGTACTTTGAAATCGAAGCAATACGTCGCAAGAGGGTTCGTAAGGTATAGATTTTGAGCCGATTTCTAGGCTTTTCTGATTTTTGAGAGCTTATTGAGATTTTTTTCCCTGATTTTATTCAGTCTGACGGTGGGTTTCTTTTTCTTTGTTTTTCTTTTGCTTTTTCCCCCTCTTTGTGGTGAAATATAAATGTTCGCGAATATAGGGTCAGCTCGAGTACCTTATAAAATGGTGGGTGTTTCTCTTATTTCTTTGTCCTTTTATTCTTATTACATTATAAAAATGGAGGGTGTTAGTGAATCTGGGTTAATGTGTTTGTTTTTCTTTTTACTCTGAAGGCGCGATTGGCCTGAAACAGCCAATACTTGGGAGCCTCCGGAAAATTTACAGTCGGTTCCTGATGTCGTTGAAGCTTTTGAAGCAAGGTATGCCCTTTCTATGCGTATATTTATTATAACCATTTTATATTCTGTTAGCTAGGATAAAGAGGTCCTAGTTAACCTATGAACAATATGAAAATGATACTTTTTTTTCCCAATTTTTTTCTTTACAAAGATGTCAGGCATATAGGAAGCTTATGAGCATTAGCATTAGGGTTAAGGGCAAAACTTTGTTTTAAGTTCTTGCTGTTGTTATTTTATTTATAATTTCATTTGAGAAATTAGAGGGACACGATGACTTGGTCAGTTACCCTATTTTTAAGTATATGTTTCTTCTTTCTACTTTGCAGCTCGAGATCTGGAAAGCATAGAAAGAGGAAGCGTAAGCATGCCATTCATCACACGTTACCCAAGAAGAGGCAGCATCGTTCAACCACTTCTTATAGCCTTAGACAGTTTTCAGCAAAGAGTGCAGCTGAAAACCATTTGCAATCTGCTCCTACCAATGATCTTAGTATTGCTGATCTTCCAGCTCATCCTCAACCTGTGCTTTTTGCTGATGAAGTGGAAGAAATTGATGATGATGGCAGTCCTGGAAAAGCTGAACCAGCTAATGAAAATTGGGGTGTAAATGTATCAAAACTTAATGTTGAAAAGGAAAATGATTATGATCCTAAGCTTACTGAGCTTAAAGCTACAGCATCATTCATGACAAACAATGGGGCCAATTCAAATAAGCTTGCAATACATATACAAGAACCCAATGCTTCAACAGGAAATGCTCAACTGAATGGTCAATCTAAGGTGGATGGCATGGGACTGAATCAAAGTGGTCGCTGCAGAGGAGCCAAGAGGAGAAAATCTGGTTCTGTAAAGAGGTTTAAGAAAGATTCTTATGTTGGGCCCGATGATACTCAGGCTATCATAGTTGAACAAGCATGGACAGAAATGGCTGATTTTGGGGGAAATAATAGTCACAAGATCAGTGATGCTAAAACATCCAGTAATATTGTCAAGATTATAAAGCCTCTAAGCTATTCAGCTTCTGTATCCAGCGACATTCCAGATATTATAGTGAACTTTTTGGCCATGAGGTTAGGCATTCCACTGATTTATCCGGCTTTCATATTCTATACTCAGACTTGATGATCCATAGCATGATCTAATATATTTTCTGAAATAATTGAGCTTTCTTCAAGTTTAGTGTGTCCATTTAAGGAAAGGAAGTATTATATTTCCAACTAATAACCCATGTTTCACTTATGAACAACCAGCTTTAATTCATGATGCTACATAAATTGGGCTATTTAAGAAATTAAACAATAGGGTAATAGTCTTGGCAAACTTTGGCCGCTTCCTATAAGCATTTATTCCACATTATTGAAGGAAGGAATTGATTACTCATAAGTTATCATCATAGTAATCAAAATCATGCCAGGGTTGGTTGTAGTTGGGTCATAAGTTTTTTGCTTTAATGACTGGCTTGAGTTGTGGCACATGTATCAGTTCATTTAACCTATTTGAGCTTAGAGCGTAAGTTCGGTGCTTCCATAAGCTGACATGGTTTCACTCCATTAGATCATTTTACTGTTCAACCAATTTATTGACCAGTTTACTTGGTTGTAATAGAATATTCAGTGAATAAGGAACAGAGCGCAAGAAAGGATGAACAACTTTGTATATTCATTTCAATATTTCTCTTGATTGTATCTGCAGTGCCAATACAATGTATAACAATGCTTCTTGTTGGGCTGTTTTGCGCACTAACAGGTTGCATGTACTTGTAACTGTCAGAATCTTCAAAATCTTGTGAGAGATGACTTATGATTGGCATTGTTTTAATTATGTGTCATAAAGAATGCATGTTGGCTTACTCATTAATTTAGAGGACTTGTCAGCTATGTATGTTTCTTGCTGATACTTATACATTTGTTTACTTGTTTATACAACATATAGTTGCATCCACATTATTACTGCTGGAAGTTGATTTAGAGATGAGATGTCGAAAACTCAAAATTGTAATGCCAGAGTCTACAGTCACTTTTCCTTGCTCATAGATAATTAAGGGCAATATAGTGAAATAGATGCCCCAATAAGGTCATAGCATGGTTCTTCACCCAATCAGGCTATTATTAATATGGGTAAGCTTTACAGGTATGATGGAACAGAAGTTGAGGTGGATAACAAATATCTCAAGACAAACAATCCACTTCTGGTAATTTATCAGTTTAACATCTATCTGTGTATTGGTGGATTAAAACTTTACTTCAAAATATGCCTTCTTCTTTCTTGTATACCTTGATCTAATGAGTGTTCTTTTGTTCCAGCTGATCAACTTCTATGAGCAGCGTCTCCGGTTCAATCCGACTTTTTGATCGGGTTGGTTTAATGAAGGATTTGCCTTTTGAAGTAAAATCTTGATGTGTGAAGTTAGTAATATATAATGTTTACTTTTGAGTGCACTGTTAGTGGTAGTGTTTTAACATATTGGTAGATCTAACATGATAGTGGTGCTGTACAAGTAAACCAAACTTGGGTCCTATCTTATCTGACATTTTCTTTGCCTTAAAAAGTATTTTGGGAATTTCGTTCTTTTCTGTTTTGTTCTTCTAATTATGCAGGAATTTGTCTCAATGGACCTTGGTAATTCGTTAAAAGAAACAAAAATTGTAAAATTGATTAGATTGGGTATGCTTATATTCCACATTTACCCATTCATTGCCTAAACCAATATGTTTTCATTCTTGTTATTACTCCCTTAGCTCCTTAATGCAGTATTTACTTGACTAATTTAGTTAGATTAAAGGAATTGATTAGATTATTTATTTGTTAATAATGTATGTTGATTTCCCTAGAACACCTTAAAATTATTTGCATTGAAACTAACCATTGATGCAACCTCACTTAACACCTGCTGCCATCAATTAAGATAGTTTAGGAAGAAAATGATAATTATGGTAGACAAAGTGTACTGATGTCTTATATTTAGAACTAAATCAAATTTCTCTGCTAACTTTATATTAAGAAAGAATTGGAGGGAGTATCATTTTTTGGGAAAATTAATCATTTATTCCATCTAATTTTGATTCGGTTATAATCAGTTCCCAAATTGTTAGTCAGTGTAGCTTAGATACTACTACATAGTTGACGCAGTTAAAATTGAGTCACTGAACTTTGATTAGTCCAGTTCCGTATATAATTTTATCCATTTAAAATATAAACTGTTTTGCTTAGGAAATAAAACTATAATGATCAGTTATGTACTACTACCTCCAGTTTTAAATATAGGATATTATTTGTAGTGTAAATTGCATTACATTATGTTGATGCTGTATCATATTAAAATAGATGGCGACTGAGCAGTGTCGAAGTTCAAGAACTGATTATGTCAAGACCATGGTAGTGAAAACGGCGTTTTAAAACGTAAAAACGCCGTTTTTACGTTTTATTTTGGGTTAAACGCGTTTCGTTGTGGAAAAAACGGGTTCAGAGTAAAAACGTAAAAAACGCCGCGATAAAACGTAAAAACGTAAAAACGCTGCGTTTTTGCAAAAAGCGCCGATTTTACTAAGGGACTTAAGTGAAAGTTTTAAAAGTTCTGGAGAGGGACTAAAGTGAGAATTTTCAAACTATTTTGGGGTAGAACTGAAATTTCAAAAACATCTGGGTCCTTTTCTGTAATTAATAAATAAAGATCATTTTACCCCTAATTACACTTAATTCAATACAAATGTTCCTAACTCAACTTAGTACTTAATCATACAATAATGTCCCAGAAAATGTATTAAAAATCCCAATTTAATCATGTAAAATCATATAAAAAATATGGTTTGATCAATGACAATGTTGGACATTTTGATTGATATTGCATTGATCAATATATGTGTATATGATGACAGTGTACCTTACTTTTCTCAAATTTTTTATATATACATATGCAGGTAAAAACTCCGTTTTATTTTACGATTTTACGTTTTACGATTTTTCATTCTCCTTCCGTTTTTAGGTAAAAACTACGTTTTCACTACCATGGTCAAGACCCAGTGAATTTTTTTTTTTTTAAATCATGATCGTGAATTTTGTAGAAATTATTCTAAGACATTTGGAAATTGATATGATTGGGTACAACAAAATCTGATCTAATTATCCCTAATCGGAAAAGACTATCTCACAACTTTTTTCTTTTTAATGAACTATTGCTCTTAGAATTTATGTAATTATTTTTTTGAATGATCCCAAGAAATATAAGGCTTCATGATTATAGAGTCGGGAAATCGAGCCGGCTCGTTTAAGTCTGGGTTTGTCAAGCGTTAGGTTTGAAAAATAGACAAGATTTTTTAAATTGGCCTTGTAGGGCCCAAGCTTAAGCGGGTTGGCCCGAGAGTCCAAGAGGCAGGAGCTGCCTAGACTTGAGTCACTTAACCCTAATTTCATATCTGTCTTGGTCTCTCTTGTGTTTTGCTATGTGTCTGCAACATTCCTCTTCTTTTTCTTTTTAATCCCCAGCCTATAAATGTCAATTGTTCTTCGAGGCGTCTCTGTGTGAAATGGCACGTTATGAAAATGATGCTCCCATTTCTACTGGTTGCGCTCTCTCTATTTTTTATTTTTTATAATGAGATAGATCCAACTATATTAAGGTAACTAGGGAACATGAAACTCACACAGTTAGTTTCCTCAACACTAAATTTACACTGGTTGCACATTATTCATGTTAATTATTGTTATTTTTAAAATTAAACATAATATATAATATACGAGAGTACATGAGCACATGAATTTGAGTATGGGTATTTTATGTGTATAAAATCTTTAGGAGTGCAGTAAGTTTGTATATAAAAATATACCAAGAGCAATTTCCCCTTTTATTATTTGTGTGAATTTTTTTTTTTTAAAAAATTCATTTGTTAGATGATTCGTGTTGTTTAGATATTAATGTTGATAACATTTATTTGATAAATTAGAATTTTAATTGTTGTAATTTACTAATTATATTTCTTTGAAAGAAAAAATAGAGGAAAAATAATTAAAATTTGGAATAATAACTTTTGGGTCCTAGAAGGCCGGCTCGGCCCCGGTGCTCTCAATTTGGGCTTTAAAAATAGATGTTTTTCTTACCCAAGACCCTGGAGGGTCGGGCCCTTCACCGACTGGCCTTGAAAGGCTGAGCCGACCCTAATTCCCTGCTCTATTCATGAATATAGGGAGTGAGAAAATCTAATTTTGGCGCATCAAGATCTTGGATGCATATCGAGCACTTGAATTTTGTTAATGTAAGAGCTAATGGTTTTAACATTCTTAAACTCAGAAGGGCCACTAAACTAACTAATGTACTAGGTTAAGAGTCAATAGGTTAGGTCGGAGCTAACCTGGGACCAAATCAATGAGAAATTAAAGATTTTAGGATAACTAATATGAAATTCTAAACATTAAAAAAAAAATCATTTTTTTATTAAGACTGAACTGGGTTGATGCCTAGACCGATTTGTCGGTTTCAGATCTGGGTTTCAAAACAATGGTTCTTACAAGTATAAAATACTAGTTAAAATGATGTTGGGTAATGAATCTGTTGTTAATTTAATTATTGGACAGTTTATATATAATGCCGGACATTCAAAAGATCATATAATTCTTGGGAAAATATCAAGGTTCTAAAGAAGAGAAAAAATATTAAAAATATCCCAACCCTAAATTCCCAATCAAAAAAGTCACTGGAGCCTTTTTTGATATTAATTACGAAATTCGAATATCAAAAAATTTTCTCATTGTCAAAATAGTTTTTTATATTGTTAAAATGACTTTTCCGTCGTTAAAATTTCCTTATGAAAATATTGTTGTAAAAATGGTTTTTTCATTTGTAATTTTTTTCGAGATTTTCCTCCGACGTGTAAAATTTTAGAAATCTGGAAAATTTTTAGCACCATGAAAAGTTATTTTGACAACAACATTTTCATAGGGAAATTTTAACAACGGGAAAAATCATTTTAACAACATGAAAAGTCATTTTGACAATGTAACCTTTTTGATATTGGAATTCCGTAATTAAATTAAAAAAAAGTCCCTAGGGGCATTGTTTCATATTTTAAAAAGAACCATTTTTTGATATTTTTTCTTTTTCTTGAGACTTCATTGATATTTTTTTCATAATTCTTCCATAGCCAGCTCAGCACAATGTAATATTTCATTAATTTTTATTAAAGATCTCGGGTAAGAGGGTCATGAAGGAGTAATTTAATTAATGATCTCACCTATTTGTGTCACTGGCTTGGATTTGGGTTTGGATTCGGTTCTTTTGTGCAGCATAAATCAGCAAACATTGTGCTGCTCCTAATTATTGTTACTTTAGTCTTATTTATAAGGGACTTTTAAAAAATTTCACATTAATAAAGAAAAACATTAAACTTCATTAACTCGTCTTAAAATTCAATAACTTTTCTAATTTAACCCCAAATTAATGTATATTGTACCCTATAAAAATAAAGTCAATACAATAATAAATGAAGAATAAAATTGTACAATTATATTTTTTTAAAAAAATCTACCTTATATAAAATAAAATAATTATTAGGTCTACTTAACTACTTTGGATAGATTAAGGAAATTAGTTTAATTATTTTTATGTTCAAAATGAGTTTTTTTATTTTTTTTTATATATATATAAAAAATAAATACCCTCTTAAATCATTTGGATTAAATTTCCCCTTGCTGAGATGGCATGTGGATATGTCTGACTAGGATTGGATGATGATATAGCATATGATGTGGCCATTGTCTAAGGTGACGATATGACTTTATGATGACATGGCTAGTGATTAGCTAATGGCTAGATGACATGTCAGGTTATGTGGCTGCTGACAAGGATGGGGTGATGACATGGCCTGTGACAGGCCAATGAGTAGGACTAGGTGATGTCATCAATGACTCTAACCCTTGAAAATAATTGGATTATATCATATATTATGGTCAGGTTACCCCAGTCATACTTGTTGTAACAAAATAAGAAAAATAAGTCACATTTTACATTACTTTTAAATTAATTATGCCTTATTAATTTATTATATATTTTATTGCATGTATTACTATATTGATATTGATATTGATGGATATAATATAAAGCATTATCATGCACATGCATGATGGGGGAAAATAATTTTCACAATGGAAATTAGAACCTTCTTTCATTAGGTTGTCTTCTTAATTAATTTAATTTATAGTTTAATTAAACTTTTAAAAGTTGGTATCTAAACGCCAACTAGCACAAACCTTTTTGGTAGCCTCAATAATATCTTTTATATTATATATATTAGTTATAGAAAATGGAAGAATGAAAGTAAGTAAAGAGTATATAGGAGAGGTTGGTCATCCCCTATCACACACACACACACATCACCAAAACAAAAGAATTCAAATATGGGTGATCTCCCATATTTGTTTCTTTCCCTTATTCTATTTGAGTGAAGTGGTTGAATCAGGATATTCACCAATTAGTTACTAATTTCATCCTTTTTTAACTATAAATTTAAAAAGCTTATAAAAATTCTAATTCAGGATTATATTTTATTTTATTTTATTTGAATCATTCAAAGGGGGAAGGTAAAGATTGGAAAGAGAGCCTCGCGTTCCCACGTTTTCAAACTCCTAATTAAGTTGGAACAACTCACCTTTAGTTAATTTAAACTTTTAGTAGTACTGAATTTTTATTTACTAATAGAACACAATAGTGCTATTCCTCTTGTTTTAAATATAAGATAAAGTTGACATTTTTTTTAGATATATTCAAGAATATAATTGAATTACTTTAGAATATTTTTTATTTTTATTTTTTCTCTAAACTAATTAGTTTGACTAATAAACTAATATATAAGGCTTATACATGACATATAATATGATTAATTCACTTATTTAGCTTCCTTAATATCTCTAAAAAAGTCAACTATATCTTATAATTAGGATCAGATGGAGTATATAATTCATGTAGTCAACATTAACTAGTGAGATAAAGGTTTGTTGTTGTAATATTAAATCATTTAAAACAATTTTAAATTTTAAAAAATGTTTTAGCATAAAAAAATATCTAAAACTTAAGGTCTTAAACCGCAATTTTCTCCTTACGATCAACTAACCCAAACTAAACTATAATGTTAGTATATTAATAGCCAACAATGTGAATTTCGGAGCACAAGAGTTAAAAGAGATCAGAAAGATGGAGAAGGGACCATCACCAGTGGTACCAGCTCTAATTGTAATGGGATTAGTGATGACAATCTATTGGTCAAATCTAATGGACACGCTTGACACCATGTCCTCTCTCTTCTCATATCTCGTTACAGGGCTTCTGGTCATTCTTCTTCTTCTGCTTATTCACTACCTCTCTGTACATTTCTCCATTGGCAAGTCTTCGTCTTCTGGTTTTTTCAAGAACCATTGTGCACGATGCAGTGACTCTAGCCATGATCATGAAGGAGGAGGGCTTCGACTTGGCTTTGGCCTTTTGCTTTTCTTTCTTCTCTTTATTCTTCTGTGTTATCTGTTTGGAGGTGGAGGAGAAGATTAGGAGAGAAAGAATATGAAGGGAAAACTTTGTAAAAAAAATTATTGGAAGTTTTCATTTCTGATATTCCCTTCCTCTTATTTTCTTCTCACTTTTTTTTATCTAACTTAGGATGTAGTAGGTTTGAATATAATCCAAGTTCAAATGTTGGATTGCTTTTAGATTAATGATCCAACTTATTTTTGTAAACTAAAGTTGAATTTTATAATTATGTTTTTATCAATTTCACCGTCTTGTTTTATAATTTAATATTTTATAAAAATATTAAATTATAAAAAGAGAAAATATTCATTAAATTCAAATTGTGAAATTTTAATGTGAATAATTTAATATTATAATAAATCAAATAAAAAAATATTTTGTATTAAATTAATTTTAACCATTCAATTATTAATCTCATCGTCACTAAATATTTGGATTAGGTTGTTCTGACTTTAACATATTGGAATAATAGTGTGTTTGGGGGGGGGAAGAGGGAAGAAAAATTTTTTTTACATTGTTTTAACAAATTGCTAAGGAAAGATTTTCAATATTCTACCATTACTGTACTTTCAACAAAAAAAAAAAAAAAAAAATATATATATATATTTTCTTCTTATTAATGACAATTTAATAAAAATACTCCCTCCAATGTGTTTAGTTTGAGGGGAGGGAATGAGAGGAGAATAAATTTCCGTTAAAAGAGAATATTTCTTTTTGTTGTAAGTGTATTTTTAGAATATTAAAAATTTTTTATTTATTCCTCCATCAAAAAACCAAACATCTCTCTCTTTCATTGAATGCATTAGTAGATGCTTTAGCCAAAAAGGGACTCACTAGTTCCTCATCTTGGGCTGTTTGTCCAGATAACTTTAGATCAGTGCTTCAAAGTATGAGAATTGATCCCTATTTAGTTTTTCTTAATATTGAATGCCTCTTTCTTTACCTCAAACCAAAGATATGCAACCGCCAATTTTGAATATTGGGGGATTAATAAAAAAAGGATAATACTCATATTAATTTCATCATTAGAAAATTAAGTAAAAAAAAAAGCTAAGCCGCTATCCCTACAGATTCCCGCCGCCGAAATCCGATGCCAATGTTAGATTGAACGGAGGAAGAAGGTGGTCTGGCTTGTAGGTTGTTGAGTGGTGAACCTCACAGTCCACAATTTCCCACAATGGACGAAACTGGCGCGAAGCCCAAAAGAAGCGGTGCTCGCTTGTGTGGCACATGTAACCAAAGAAGAGCTGCCCTCAAAAGACCCAAGACTCTCGAACAGGTCCCTAATTTACCCTACAAACCTGTTTTTTGAAACCGTCCTTGTTTGGTTACTTTGGAAAACTTGATTTATTTCTAGCTCTTTTCTGTTCTGAAGTTTTGTGCCTGCGTGATTTGATTACCGTTGTTTCCAACTTGTGTGAGTTCAGTACTCTTTTTTCAAAACCAGGGATAGTGCCTAATTAAACCCATAAACCTTGTTTTGGAACCATCTTTGTTTGGTTTCAGTGGAAAATTTGAGAGATTTCTTTGTTGTTTCTGTTTTGCGATTGGTAATTGCATGCTCTCATTATAGTTGTTCCGAAATTGTATAATTTTGTTATTTTCCCTACTTTTTAATCGTTTTAAACTCTGATTTGTTTTTCAAAAGGGTTGTATTGTGCCGTTTATCCCATTCTGTTATCTCACTTCTTGTGTTAGACTTTCTATGTTTACCAAAGAACATCTAGATCTCTTCAATTTATTCTGGGGATTGCTTGGGGCATCTTGTCTTATGGAATTAGATCACTGACACACTTGTTCTGATTTTGCGCGAACCTTAAAGATTTGCAGGGAGTGTTTTTATGATGTGTTTGAGGAGGAGATTCATCAAGTTATTGTGACTAACCAGTTATTCAAGCCAGGTGAACGTGTCGCTCTTGGTGCTTCAGGTGGAAAGGGTAAATGTCTACTCAGAACTGATGGTTAACATTTTGCATAGCCAAACTTTCAAAAATGAAGATTCCCTTGCTAAAATTATATAATCCCTATTTTGGTTGTCACTTGATGATATTTTGGCTTTTGCTTCTCTAAGTAAGACTAGAAAAATCTTATCTTCAGGCAAGCTGGTTTATTCTTGTGCGATGTTTGGTACCTAGAAAACACTTTTTCGCATGCTAAACTACAACATATTGCTATTATTATTTAGTTTTCTCAATCCTTAGATGCTCTGTCTACATATATGCTGTTATTCAACTTAATACGTTTAGCTGTTCTGATAGTGTGTTCTTAAGAATGAAGGAATCAGTTGAATAACGTGTTATTCAAAAACACCCACCCATTCGCTGATTGCTTCATTGCTCGGCTGTTTATAGTTGAAGTTGTTTGCATTGAGTTTCAAATTCGGTATTATATGTTGGTTTTGTAGTTTTGACCCAATGTGTTGAAATTCTGTTGTCTATGTCTGCATAATATGTAAATTCCATATCCTCTCCCTCTCCCTCTCTCTTATTTCATTCAAAACTGTTTATATTATTAATTTATGAATAGTTGATTACTTGTCATCTATTTTTTTAACAGATTCAACAGTCCTGGCTTATGTGTTGTCAAAACTAAATAAGAAACACAGTTATGGCCTTGATCTTTTCCTCCTGTCAGTTGATGAGGGCATTACTGGGTACCGAGATGACTCCCTTGAAACTGTTAAAAGAAATGAAATTCAGGTAAAAGAGATTTTTACTTTTGGCAAGTTTATGTTAAGTTTTTTAGTCTAGTTGATGCATTTTGGTTAGATGAGTTAAGCTATATTTCCATATCATATGTTGTCCAATAATTTTTGTCTCATGCTTAGTATAGCCAGATGTGTTTTTAAGTCAATTAAACTACACATGCATGATGCATGAGCATGTATTGAGGTCCAGAGATTAAAGTACATGAGTTTTTACCAATGTCAACATATTTCTCTTAATGTCTCTTTCTTTACATTATTTAACTTACTAATCTGGGCTGAATTCTTTTGGTGGCTATTCTGACCTGATAACTCAACTCTGGTGGTAACCTTTCTCCCTTTCCAGTATGGATTGCCTTTAAAGATCATATCTTACAAGGACTTGTATGGATGGACAATGGATGAAATAGTGAAGGTCATTGGTTTAAAGAACAATTGCACCTTCTGTGGAGTCTTCCGTCGCCAGGTATTGCTACAAGTTCCTTTAATATTATGTCACCTATTAGCAATAGCAACCATTAGTGAGCATTGTAGATTTCGACTGGACCATTTATCTCCTTTATAGTGAGGATCTTCAGTTATAAATGGAAACTGGTGGGGAACCTACCAAATATGCATGACAATGTGATAGAACCAAAGGAATAAGAAAGAAAAGGAGAAACACATAGGATAAAGCCTATCCCAATTTTTCAATGAATATTTCTTTATTATGATCTTGCTTTTGAATGTGCTTTAGGAGGTCTATAACTCTATATATGTAAAGTCTATTCCAATTGGGATTAATTCATTCAATTTAGTCATTGGTCAATATTAGTTTAGTATTTTGTTCTATACCCTTTCTTACTCTCTAGCTTTTGTCATACATCAGAACTATGTTAGCTAAGAAGTTTTATCAGGTAATGGTAGATAGTGAGAGCACATTTAATGTAAAGTTAAGCCTTAGATTGGAGTCTTTTACAGGTTGAACAAAACTCTTACATCAAACTATTTTTAATAACTTGCATGAAGTAGAAATAAAGTTAATTTTCAATTGACTCTTTATTGTATCAAAAGATAGCTACTATTACGAGTTTCCCACTTCCCCTGACATTTTTATCCTCTGCTGTGAGCTTTGCCAAATTAGTTGGGGAGCTCTCTGAAAGCAATTGTAGTTTCTCGTCAAAGATGTTGGATTATGATTGTTTTGTAACTTAGACAAGAGAGAGAGAAAGAGAGAGAAGAGAGAGGAAGAGAGAAGAACCGAGAAGGTTGGGAGAAACAGAGACTGGTTAATGCTACTTTATTATTCACCATATAATCTGAAAATATAAGAAGGTAGGTACATCTAATTATAGGCAATAATCCTAACAGTTAGTTTGTAATTTCCCCTCCCCTAACTTACTTTTATAACTTCTCATTCTGTCATTTACGATATTATTATTACACAACAGATTATTTCTACTATTCATGATTTCTTGTCAACAGGCCCTAGATCGAGGAGCTGCGTTTTTGAAAGTTGATAAGCTTGTTACTGGTCATAATGCTGATGATATTGCAGAGACAGTTCTCTTGAACATATTACGAGGAGATATTGCTAGGTTATTTTCTAAAACTCAAGTCTTTATTTATTTGTTTATGGTACAAAGTAGAATTTTTCAATTTTTGGGAAACAAATTAATGTTAAGTCATTTTGGTCTTGCATAGGTTGAGTAGATGCACATCAATAACCACTGGCGAAGATGGGCCCATTCCCAGATGTAAACCTTTTAAATATACATATGAAAAGGAGATCGTAATATATCCTTTCTTCTCAAACTTGACAATGATTTTTTCTTCTGCTATTTTTCCTGTTGCATTTTCTGTAATCAGTTTGATCTTGATAGTTGCAAATCCTTGACCACTTGACTACGTATGCATATTTCAAGAGGCTGGACTACTTTTCCACAGAATGTAATGTTTCTCTTTCCACAATAAAGAAGTATAATGCATATTTGTTTATTCAGCATTTCAGCTATCAAACATAACATTCACTTCAAAATGGCAGGCATCTATTCTCCAAATGCGTATCGTGGTTTTGCTCGTGAGTTCATCAAGGATTTGGAAAGAATTAGGTGGGTTTTAAGATTTAGTTTTATGGTACTACCCTATACCTATTTTCTTTTATCTTGGAAAATCCTCGTCAAAATTTTCCAGTTATGTGTTCATATTGATATTTGATATCTTGAAATGCAGACCTCGAGCAATTCTTGACATAATCAAATCAGGGGAGAATTTCAGGATTTCTACTACTACGAAAATGCCAGAGCAGGGGACATGTGAACGATGTGGTTATATATCTAGTCAGGTAGTCTTATGTGTATAAACCCATTTGAATGATGTGAGCCTTGTGTTCATTTTGCTTATAGATCCCCCATAATTGAAAAGGGGGAAGCCTCAAAGTGAGGACTCAGAGGTATGGGATGGCCGGTGGGGAAGACATGGAATCTGTTAGAAGGATTATGTAGAATAAGTTTGTCAGGAAATAGGAATAAAAATGGCGGAGAGATTGTGGAGTTAGGGTAAACTTTGATAGACTTGTGGGAGGTTCTAACTTCTAGTTCTAGCACTGCAAAGATCTTCGGATATATTGTTTTCTTCCTTTTTCTCTCTTCTTTTATACCCATTTCTTCAACTACAGGGAAATTCAAGTTCTATCATTTTCTTCCTCGACAGTTCTAAAAGTTCTATTAGTCAATTGATATGATGGACATTTAGTGGTATAAATTAAATTTAAAATTTATACAAATGTAATGGCATCTTGGATAGTTTTGCCTCATTTATTGACACCTCCCTCCTCAGTCTGTTATTATAATTTAAGGGTTAATGTGTAAATGTGTTGGGAAGTTTTTCGCTGAGGAGTAATATTGCTTCAGAAGTTTTCGCTGGTTCAATGCTGCATTGGAAGTTTCATAATATAGTAATGTTGCCCTATACGGTTATAAAACTAACATTGACTGTTAAAAAATTGACGTTGGCCCTTAACTTTTTAATGTGAAGGGGCAACATCACTTCATTTTAACACTTTTGGGAAAATATTGAATATATAAAAACTTCCAGGGTAACATTGATGCGCAGCGAAAACTTCCAAGGCAAATTTGCCTCTTATCCCATAATTTAAATACACATTCATTGTTTTACTGTATAAGTTTTTATATGCTAAGGCCTCTAAAACTGAGATTTAATCATCTGTTACATGTGCAGAAATGGTGTAAAGCTTGTGTGCTTCTTGAGGGACTTAATCGGGGTTTGCCGAAGCTCGGAATTGGAAAGGGTCGGGTCAGTGTCAATGGTTCTGAGGATAGAAATGGGAGTGATAGAGGAAAGAGTATTGCCAGCAAACAATGTGGAACTTTGGACTTCTAATATGTCCTTTTGAGCTTCATGTCAACTACAACAGAAGCCAAAGAATATAAAAAGAAGCCTGAGAATTTGCCTTTCATTACCCAGCCATTTCTTAAGGCAGGGCCGAAGTGTATGGTCCACGGAGAGAAAATTTTTGAATTATATTTGTTGAAGGTTAATTAGTTATTGGCTAATGATTGATTAATGGGGCTGGCAAAAAGAAATAAAAATAATAATGGGATGTAACTTGGATTAGTGTTATTATTACTTCAAATTTGTTGTTTGGTGTCTTCACTATTTAAGTTGTTTTGCTAGGGAATCTCGGATATTTTATCGTTTGAGGTAAATGTGATGGGAGTTTTGTCCTGATATGTGTGAATATTCTTATTATAAGTAAATTGTTATTGTTCGTTTGGAATTGGATCCATCAAAAATAGTTTTTTAATTGTGATTTATAGCATATGAAGTAATTATGTAAGAAGAGTTTTTTCTTGATTTATGTGAATAAGCACTTTTGATACTTCAAAAGTGATCCCAAATAAGTATGCATATTTCTCAGTGCATTATTTCTTAAAATATTGGGTACAGATGAGGGATTATGTCTCAACCTTGCTATCTTTCTCCAAACATATGGTGAATCATTCAAATTTGGTAATTTTTCTTAGAAAAAGAAATCAAATTTGATATTATTTCTCTGGTTTTAATGTAAAACCTTTTTCTATGGTCTTTACGTAAAACTTATTTATTTCAAATTTTCAATGTCGAACATATCCCTTCTTTTTCTCCCTCTTTGTTCTAAAAATATTAATGGACTTGTTTGATTTTCTTTTTAAAAACAGTTTTTTTTTTTGTTTTTAAAAACAAAAAAATGTTTTTAAAAACTAAATTTTATTTTTTATTTTTTGAGGTTACCATCTATCCACAATCGGCACCATACTGCTAGTGACGACCATCGTTATGTCACCACTAGCGATGGTTGCTATCGTCCATCACATCACTTTAAAAACAGATTTTTTTCAAAACAACCATTCAAACAACTTTTTTTTTTTTAATTTTTTTTGTAAAAACAGTCCTATAAAAATGTTTTTGAGAGAAAAAACAAAGAATAGAATCAAGAAAGGTCATTTCTTTGGTCTTTAAGGTAAAAGTTATTATCTAATTTGAATAGATTAAAGAGGCTAAATAATTTTAAGGCTAAATCATACTTTGTCCTTTAAATTTTGACAAAGGTTCATTTTAGTTCTTTAAATTTAGAAAGTATGTTTTTAGTTTAACACTGTTAACTTTACTAATGGAAAATGCTGAGTTAACAAATTTAAAATGATGACTCACAAAATTCAAATGTTGACATGTCTTTTAAGAAGATTAGTTTTAGAATGAAAATATAAAAATAATTATATTAAATAATTAAAATTTGGATATTTCAGCATTTTAAATTTGCTGACTCATTATTTTTCCTCGGGAAGTTAAAGATGTTAACTCAAAATTTAAAAAGTTAACAATGTTAACTAAAAATGACTAAAATGAAACATTTGTTTAAATTTAAAGGATAAAAAGTATACTTTAATCTAATTTTAATTATAACATTCGTAACATGTTATCACTAAAACATTTATATTAATAAGATTATTGTAAGTCAAGCAAATTAATTTTAAGAAATGATAAATATGAAAGATAAAATAAAAATATCTACATTTAAAATCAAAATCTACTCCCAAACCATACCTACTAGCAACTCAGGAACCGAACTCTAATAGTAGTTTTTTTGTCTTGATTTGGCACTGACTCTATATTTCATTATTTAACAGAAAATAGTAAATTTTATTTTTGAAACCTCGTACGTTTTTGTTTATCAAAGAATGAAAACATCATATAATTCGCATGTTTCATAAGATCACATCTTTTACATGGAAAACATAACAAATAATTCATCTTTTTTTTAAAAAAAAAAAAAAAAAAAACTTAAATTCAAAAGCACTCCGTGAAGACATTAGGAGGATTTTGGATGGAACTATTCAACCTACCCCATCACTTCAACCTCCTACAGAAGAAGATTTAGAAGAAGCCTTAAAAAAGCAAGGATATGAACTCAAAAAGACACCATAGTTCAATTAATATAATATAACATGATATAAAAGTGAAACATATTAATTAATGTTATGGAGATCTATCATTTACGGTTGGAAGAGTAAATTACAAGGTTCACAGATATGAAATGAAATTTATTTAGATTTTAAATTTTTTTTTTTTTTTTTAGTTTTAGAATATTATTAGTTTAAAAAATATTAGGAAAGCTTATCATTTGGCTTTGGAAGAGCAGACTATTGGAGTTATATATGATTATGAATGGAAGTTAAGTGGCTTCTCAATTATTATCTTTATTTTTTTCTATATAATAGGACACATATTTGTTAATGGACTGGCTTATTATCTTTATTTTTTAAATTATAATCATATATATTTAATTAGAAGCCATCCTTCTAATATTATCAGGAGCTAAAAAAAAAAAGTTTTTTGGCGACACAAAAAAATTATATGTGCAATAATTCTACGACCCATGCTAATCTACGACCCATTAATAATTTGTTTAATACATACATAATGATTAAGTGATTTTAGTGCACCTTGATTTCATAGAAGCTTTTGTTACTTCCTTCTCAATTTTATACCCAAAAAAAAAAAAAAAAAAAAAAAAAAAAACTTTTTAGTTTTTACTGGTAATAAATGAAATAGTTTTTAATAAAAAAAAAAAAAATTGAAAATGAAATTTGTGATGAAATAATGGAAAATGGTATGCTTGACAATATCTAATTTAACTTTTTAATGAGAAAATTTGGTAGTGAAGAAAAGAAGAAACAGTTATATACTTATATGTATTTTTATTTGTTTTGTTGCTATAATAAAATTTTATAATTATTTCAAATAAACTAACTTAATTATAGGTAAACATTTGGGTTAATTAAGGAGAAAGGACATCGACCCAAAAATGAAATAACTAAATTTTCTGTGAGATTAGGCATTGATGGTATTACATCATAAATTGCTGGAAACACGATATTTTCTTGGGAAAATCTATATGGGGCCCTTTTAACAAAAAAAAAAAAAAAAAAAAAAATCTCAAAAAATGCTCAAAGATTTTGAAAATCTCAAAAAAAGGCCCCAAGGCCTTTTTTAAAGTATAAATTCATTAAAACGTTAAAACTAAATCGGTTCCATTAACAACTAAATCAATATCCGTTAATAACTAAATCAGTCGCATTAACAACAATATTTTAACAACTAAATCAGTCACATTAACAACTATATTTGCCCCGGTTAACAACTATATCAGACCCGTTAACAACTAACGTTTTAATGAATTTATATCAGAAAAGGCCTTGGGCCTTTTTTGGGATTTTCGAGAATCTTTGGGTCTTTTTTAGGATTTTTTTGTTAAAATGGCCATGATATGCATTTTCCCTATTTTCTTTAGGGAAAATCCATATGGGGGCCTTTTAAGAGAAAAAATCTCAAAAAAGGCCACAAGTTTCTGAAAATCCCTTCTAGTATAATTTTATTAAAACTTTAGTTGTTAACGGGGCTAATATAATTATTAACGGATAAGTCATTAACAACTATACCAAAGATTGTTAAACAACTATATCCTAACAACTATATCATTAACCATTAACAACTATATCAAGCACTGTTAACAACTATATCAACCCCGTTAACAACTAACGTTTTAATGAAATTATATCAAAAAGGGCCTTGGGGTCTTTTCTAGATTTTCAAAATCTTTAGGCCTTTTTTGATTTTTTTATGTTAAAAGGGCCTTGATATAAATTTTCCCTTTTTTTTTCTTTATGGAAGAAAGATATGATTTTTGTTATTAAAAAAAGGAAGAATTATAACTTTTATAGACATCATCATTTGCATTCATTATAAGGCGTTTCTTTTCAGTTATTCATCCCTTAAATTTCTTTATAAAACCCAAAGGTTCCCTCTCAACAAGCACATCATTCTTTTTACCAAAGATTTTTGTCTAAAATTACATGTTACTTTATCCATTAAGTGTAATTTGTGATTGAAATAATAGATGATGAGTATTATTGCTTGATTTTCACACCATTCCCATAAAACCAATACATGGAATTAAGATAGTAATATATAGATGAACTATTCATAAGATATAGACAGTGTGGCATATTTCTCAGACTCCCTAATCAATAGGAAACACGTCTAATTGAGTAATTTCACCAAACACAGAATATTCAACATGACGTGCTCTATAGCTCATTTTCTGTCAAGAAACAAGAATTACAATCGCATGCATAATAGCAACATAAAGCTATTGGCCTAGATGGGAGAAAAGAAATACATTTAAACTAATGAAAGAAACAGAGGGGGAAGAAAAAACATGCTAATTCTTGGGAATGTTCTTGCCCACGATCTTGGCAGGAGCAATCCTCATGAGATTTCCAGGTTTACCAGGGAGAGCACCTTTGATCAAGAAAACATTAAGATCTTTATCAATCTTAACAATCTTGAGCTTTCTGATCTTAGTCTTTGTCCCTCCCATCCTACCAGGCATCTTCTTCCCCTTGTACACACGCCCGGGTGTAGTTCCTGCACCAATAGATCCTAGCTGTCTGTGACTCTTTGAACCATGGGTCATCAGACCCCTTTTGAAGTTGTGACGCTTGATCCCACCTGTCATAATATTAGTTCAAACATCAACAATAATAACAAGCTTTATCCTACTAGGCGGGGTGGGCTACATGGATCGCACAATATCGTTATGTTCTATTAACAATTAAATCTTTGGTAGTTCAAACATCATGTAACACAATTTATTTACGTTGAATTGTTGCAGGCCACAATCAAGGCAACTCGTACCACCCACTTCAGCTACTTGGCATTGAATCTTTATACCAGGAGAAAGAAACCAATACAAGGTTAGGATTTAAGGTTTGTTTGGCACACACAATAATATGAAGCCAAGTGCTCATCAATCAGTTCAAGCTGCGATGAGTTCTTGCACAAGGTTAGGCTTTGTTAGCAAATACAAGGATAGTAGTAAGGGATTCATCACTAAAGATAGCTTAGAACCAATAATTCATTATCTACTCAATTTTTCTGTGGGTTCCTTCCCTTCAATTGCTAGCTTTCTTTCCCGACTAGTTTGATGAAGAGAAAAGACAATTGATAAAAAAAGATGGTGTTGTGGATGAAAAATAACCAGCATGCCATTATTTAAAAAAATAATAGAAAAAAGAGACACTTATTGTTGAATAATTACAAAGCAAGCTATTACTTTGTCAGTAGGATAAGAGAAGAATATGAAACAAGATAAATTAAATAATATTATCATATTATAGAAAAAGGAAGAAGTTGAATTTTCCAATCAGTTTGAGCAATATGCATCAAAAGGGTAAAGAAGCAAAGGTACACCATATGTAAGGTGAAAAATATGGCACCAATATAACAAGAGAAAAATTGAAATTGATTAATGATTTTGGAGCTGGTTGTATTTAATAAGTATCTATTTCATATGTACAGAAGAATTACACAATATCCAAAGAAAGACAGAGTAAAACTGTACAAGAGAAAGCAACATTATTCAAAAACACTAGACCAGTTACTCAGTCAAGGAAACAATATAAGGACTCTATTGACACTAGACACAGCTACTAACAACTAACAAGAAACACAAAGCTAATAACAGTAGCTTACTTCATTCTCTTTCTTAGGCTACGTTTCGTTGGCTTTAGTAAAAGTAATGGGAACGGAATTATGGAAATACATGGAAAACAAGGTTTTCCCCCAAAATATATGTACTAAATATATATTATACCCTTATTATCATTACTCAACAGTCTTTACTCCCTTTTATATCCCTTGTTTTTATGTAGAGATGCAAGATTCACTTCCCTATCACATTCTCATTCCCTTTCCATTTGTTTCCTAAAGATTCTTCCCACCAAACATATCAAGTGAACGGAATTAATATGCTAAAAGCACAGGTATAAAGCAGCACACACAACATTAGACATCAGTTAACTAAGACTGTATTCAAATAACTGCACCTTAAATATACTAATAATGCTAAGAATAAAAAGTTCTGAGAACTATCGCTAATATCCATCTTAACTTCTCTGCTAGCATCTAAGGAGTTGGGAAGGATAAAATAGAACGCTTGATTATCTGAAAACACCTATCAATCCAGAGATTAACATAATGCATTCCTTCTCAATTGTAATATGAAGGCAATATAATAGTGTGTTGAAATCACTGAACCGTCAAATACAATATCGTCCTGAAATTATTCCCAACCGAACACAGAGCAAGTGGGAGTGAGAAAGAGAGAGAATCAAAACCTTGGAACCCCTTGCCGATGGTGATGCCAGAGACATCAACAAGATCCCCCTCCTTGAAAATCTCATCCAACACAAGTCTCTGATTAGGCTCGAACCCTTCCACAGATTGAAGACGAAACTCCTGAAGATGCCTCATAGGTATAGCACCCACCTTCTCAAGATGACCCATCTCTGGTTTCGTCAATTTTCGATCCCTCAATCTTTCGTATCCCAATTGGACCGCATTGTATCCATCAGTAGCCTCAGTCTTAATCTGAGTCACAATATTCCCTTCTTTGAAACCCACTACAGTCACCGGAACCACCTTGCCGTCAGGTTCGAAATAACTCATCATCCCTAATTTTGTGCCCATTACTCCTACACCAGCCTCCATGCTCATAACCACCACACCTCTCACTGGTCTTTTGCCTCCTTTAGTCGCTGCATACAGTTTCGAATGAAGTGGTTCTTGCAATTTCAGCAATGGGCTCTTGATTTGGCAAGGAGAAATTTTGAGAGAGCAAGTTAAGTACGAAGTAGATGCTGCATTGTGGCGAGAAAATAAAGAAGGAGAAATCGGTGAAGTAATGGATAAGGTTGACATGATTGTTTGTATATGTGGAATCTTGAAATCTAGAGGCGAACCATCGATATTTTTCGCGCTCTGTAGGGAAGAGAAATGGAACCAGAAAGTGGAAATTTCAGAAGTTAGAAGCTTTCTACCATATGGACTAGAGGAAGCTGAATTCTTATCCTCTGTTACGGATAAAGCCGTTCTAAATGATTTGGAAGATGACCCGTCCGGAACGGATCATTTGGGAGAAATGGACCATCCATAACCGCTAAGGGTACTTAAGTCGGAAAATAGACCGAACCTATTTAAATCAAGAGCCGGTTTATAATTTAGAGCCTTCAAAAAGGAGTAGGGTTTAAAAAGGGTCAGCTATTAAATGACTATAAGTTGAGTTTAGCTTGAGGTTAATGATTTTTAAAAATTAAAAACGTTTTTCAAATCTAGTGTGGCTATTTGAACTTTAAAAAAAAAAATTGATTATATTCTTATTAAAAAGCTAAGAGAAGCTTATTGATGACATAATAGTTAGTTAAAAGTCTTCTACTTGATTTTTTTTTTAAAAAAAAAAAACTCAATTTTTAAGAATATTTGATTTTGTTCATAATATTTCTACAAAGAAAAATCCTTATGAAATATTGAAAGAATCATTTTTTTCTTATTGATGAAAGTTAAACAAAAGAACAATTTATAAATTGTATTTGATGAGGTCCGGATATCATACAAAGTATATCAAAAAGAGAAACTAATAACACACATTGAAAAATAAGAAGCTAGAGTCTTTATAAAAAAGGGAGGCACAATCCACAAGGTTCTTATCAGGTAGGGTCTAGTGAGAGATAGATATATGCAACCTTACCCTCACCAGTGTAGAAGGTAGAGTCTCTATCTCATGAAAAATTTCGATTTAAGGTAAATGATCACTTATTCTATTTCTCAAGAAAGATAAAACATTTAATACTTTAAAAATATTTGTTTGAAATAAAAAAAAAAATCTAGTGATTCAATTTAATTTCTTTAATAAAATAATAATAATAATTTGTTAAATGGGCTTAAAGCCCACCATCTGACTCGAGCCCATGAGTTAACGAGATTGGCTTCAATATAGGGACATTTTATGTGAGTTGGGCCTAAACTAGCTGATGTGTTTAGACCTAAGTTCGTAAAGAGCTGGCCTGTTTTTCCACCTCTATCATGGAATGGGATTGTGGGTGAAAAGGGAGAACCATTCTCTTATAATTTTAACAGTGGTCTAAAGATTAATGACTAGTTCAATAAGAGCCTGTTTGGGTAATATAAAAAAAAACATTTTAAAAAGAAACTAAACACATGAAAAAAAAATGCCAGAAACACTTTTTGGTTAAAAACCATGGGTTTGTAAAAGCAAATTTTTTTCCCTTTCTGCCTTCTCTTCTTCTCTTTCTTCATTCCATCTTTTCGTTTCCTTTCCCATTTCTCTCACCTTCTTGTTTTTTGGGTAAAGGGGAAAAAAGGCCATAAAATTTTGTCCAATGTATGTCTGGCATCATATATATTTCTTGGATGTAAAAACGTTTATGAACTTCTCAAAATGGGATAAAAATACCAATTCCGTTAACATGCTTACACTTTCGTTACTTTTCTGTATGTGGGCTCCACATTATCATTTTTAAATGAATAATTTTTTTAACAAAATATGTGTTCCTACCCCTCACTCTTTAACCCACCTTCCTCCTGGACCCAGTTTCGGTGCTCGTCCTAGAGAGCTCGTCCCTAGGACGAGCTCCGGATCGTCGATCAAATCGGGACCGGTCGGATCGATTTTTTTACTTTCATATTTTTTATCAAAAATAATTTTAATGGGTAGAAGACCTAAAATAAAGATAATCTCTCAACTAACATTTTTTTAGAAATGATTTTTTCATGTAAAAAAAAAATAAAAAAAAAAAAAAGATTTGAGCCGTCCGGATCTAGATGCGGGCCCGGCTACAGGAGCTCGTCCATACGGACGAGCTCCCCCGCTCGTCTTGTGGACGGCGGGCAAACCGAATCCCCTTCCTCCCTCCTCCGTCTCTCTCTCTCTCTCTCTCTCTCTCTCAATTCCTCTATCTTCCCTTCCCCTCCCCCTCTCTCAAATCTCTCCCCTCTACTTCAACTCCAACTCCATCCCACCAGCTAAAGTTCATTCTTCCACAAACAACAAGGTCTTCTTTTGATCTCTTGCCATATGAGCTTGCATGTAAGGTTATGGAACCTCAAAGAAGAATCTTTGCCTCCTAATAAAGTCTGGAACTGGGTGTGGGACCTCCGAAAATTTTCTTTTTGTGACATGGATTTGCCTTCTCTAGATAAAAGACAATCTGGACTGTAGATGGTTTTGCAAGATTTCCCTTCTTTTTTTTTTTTCTTTTTGCCAATTGACGTTTTCACAATACCACATATGAGAGAGACTAAACAACTGGGCCATGTTTGGTTGCAGAAGTAAAAGTTGCAGTCACTGGATGAATGGACTTATTACATGCTCTTAGTTATGGATCCGGCTTGCGTCCTATACCTTTACAATCCGCTGCCGTCCTTTTCCTTACACGACGTCGTTTTGCCTTAAATAATGATCACATTGTTTTTCTTATTTTCCTCCGAAAATAGGACCCTGATTTGTTCCGCCTTGGTTCTTCGCGCCAAAATCCCTTTCTTCTTCAACAAGCTTAGCGGGAAAATCCGAGGACGTGGGAAAAAGCTTGATGAGAATGTTGCAAATATTTGGCCTGCATTTGGATCAAATGGAAAAGATGCAATAAAGGTCAAGTCTCGATTTTTTTTTTGCTCGGTAAGTCTCGATTCCCTCTATCCCTTTCTTCCCAAACTTAAGATTTGAATATTACACTTGTGAATATTGGAATTTTCTGATCTTCAATTCGGGCCAGCATCTCAAACTGGGAATCTACCATTGATAATTTGATATAGTTACATCAAGTGTTTGAACATCGCTCCAACACCGGACTGTTTTCCCACCTGGATATAATCTGATTCTCCTCAAGTTGATTGTGCATTAATAGGTGTGTTGTGTTCAACTTGGTTGGTAGTTCGGATCTGTCAATTAATTTTTTAATGGTATCTTTTCTTCCTTTTTTTTTTCCTTCCCTTTGGGAGCTTCGTGGTCCCATTAATATTGATCTGTCAATTGAAAAAATTGCCCGCATTATTAACTAATACATTCATTCGATCATAATTTTTATATTTTTCATTGTGAGTTTATATTTAGATTGCATACATATTTTTCAATTTTGCAGATGGATACAAATTTAACTCCTACACTTGATCTTGAATTTAACAATATAGAAGAATCATGGGAATTTTGGAGGGCATATGGAAGAAGAATTGGTTTTGGTGTTCGAAAACAGAGCTTTAACAGGAGCAAAAAAGACAAGTCAAAATATTCCTCTTATCTATATGTTTGTCGCAAAGAAGGGGTGAAGAAACCGGACATTCATAATGTGAAAACAAGGAAGACTAGAGAGGAGACAAGAACAGCATTGCAAAGCAAGAATGAAAGTTAAAGAAGTAAATGGAAAGTACAAAATAAATGAAGTTCTCCTGGATCATAATCATCCTCTTCAACCTCCTGAAGTTGTTCATCTATTTACATCGTTTCGAGGATTAACACCACCAGCCCAACAATATGAATTAGAAAATGCTGAAAATTTGGGATTAGTCAAAAAGCGTATTCAATTTGCAAAGTCAATATGCAGGAGGTCGAACTAATTTGGGATATACAAGAGGTGATGTGAAGAATTATCTAAATTCAAGAAGGCAACGAGCCATGAAATATGGGGAAGCAGGATGTATATTTGGGTATTTTGAGCGTCAATTAGCAGAAAATCCATCTTTTTTTCATGCTCACCAAATGGATTCGGAGGAGCAAGTGACAAATATATTTTGGGCTGATGCACGCATGTTGGTCGACTATGCTTGCTTTGGTGAAGTAATTTCACTTGATACAACTTATTGCACAAATCGTGACCATAGACCTCTTGCTATCTTCTCTGGCTTTAACCATTACAGAGGAGGGGTAATATTTGGAGTGGCATTGTTATATGATGAGACTGTTGAGAGTTTCAAATGGCTCTTTGAAACTTTTTTGTGCGCACACAAAAATGCAAGGCCACTAACTATGTTTACCGACCAAGATGCTGCTATGTCACGTGCATTACAAGAAGTGATGCCAGAAGTTAAGCATGCCTTGTGCACTTGGCATATTTCAAAAAATGCAATGAAGCACCTTCCAAGCTCAATGGTTAGTGATTTCAACCATTGCATGTATCATTGTTGGGATGAAGACGAGTTTGAAGAAGCTTGGCAAACATTATTATCACAACAAGATATGTCAAAAAACTCGTGGTTGATGTCCATGTACCAAATAAAAGAGAAATGGGCAGTATGCTATATGAAGAACTCAAAGACACTTGGCATGAGAAGCACACAAATCAGCGAAAGTGTCAATGCATCTGTCAAAAGTTGCACCAATGCTAAATTGGATATCAACCGATTTATCCAACAATTTGAACAAGTTCTAGAGGATAAGCGTTATAAAGAATTGAAAAGTGATTTTGAGGCACTTGACAAGTTGCCAAGGTTGATATTACAGAGTTCAAGTATGCTTCGTCAGCTTTCTGATGTATATACTCGACCTATTTTTAACTTGTTCCAACAACAATTTGATCTACGTGATGCTACACATATAAAAGAGAGGAAAGAAAGAAAGATCATTATGGATGTGGAGGATAGTGCTACTCTGTTTGATTATGTGATCACCATAGATGGAAGTAAACGAGAGCATAATCTGACATTTGATCCTTCAAATGAGACAATAACTTGTAGTTGCAAGAGGTTTGAACGAGTTGGCATATTATGTTGTCATGCATTAAGAGTATTGAATGAACGTGATGTCAAATTACTCCCTCATAAATATATAGTAAAAAGGTGGACAAGAGAAGCACGGTGTGGAGTAGTGTACGATATCAAGGGAAAACAGATTGAAGTTGATCCTAAACTTCAAAGTTCAAATCGGTATAGACAATTATGCCCTTTACTTGTTAAATTAGCTAATGATGCATCAGAAAGTTCAGAGGCATTCTCGCTTGTTCATGAAGCTGTCTTGGAACTAAGTAAAAAAGTGACCCAGCTTCATATAAAATACCTATTAGATGATGGTAAAGGTGATGAGAATGGTGTGAGGAATCATGATGGCAATAATGGAGGTGGGAAAGTTGCTGGCTTCAAAAAGAGATATGGTAGAAAGATAAGTAAAAGAATAAAGAGTTGTCTTGAAACCAGTCGAAGAAGAGGAATAACAAAAGCCTCTAAAAAGCCTCATAAAGCTTTACAGGTATACTTTTGATCAATATTTGTTTTCAGAGATGCTTAATGCTTATTACATATTAATGTTTCTTTGTAAACATGTTTTAGGGACAACATAATCAACTTCAAAAAAATGAGGCACCAACTCCAACTCTAGTACAACATAATAATATGATGTTGGATAGCTCCCAATCAAGTCAAATGACTCTTACAAATTTATTAATGGTATGTTATATGATGTTAAATAGCATCCTCAACTAGTTTGTTAAATATATTGAGAGATTTATTTTATTTCATTTTTTTATTATAGGCACCACTTGATTGCGACTTTACATCGCTTGAAGCGCTAGATTTTAGCCAAAACTATAATGTTGGTAAGCATAAAGAATCATGATAATGGAAAAAAACAATTTAGTCTCTTATATTGAAATATGAAATTGTTTACGAGCCTTATCTCATCTTACAATAGTAGACAAATTCACGACTAATAATATATATTCACTAACACTACAAAATTGCATTGTATTACAAATACAGATTCAATGATTGACTACGATTCTCCTACATGAAGCCTCCATTCCACCTTTGGCTACTCTCTATTTTGCTCAAGCAGACTCATTTTGTACTTCTTTTGGTCTGCTCTATACTTTGGTCAAGCAAACTCATTTTGTACATGAAGTCTTCATTTTGTTCTTATGGCTTCTCATGTCTTCTCGAATGATGTAGTTTGAGTTGGTAGTATTTTTTGGTGAAGATTGCTCATTATTTGTATAACTGTTATCAAACAAAGTCAATCAATTTTCATGACTCCAGCAACGTATAGAAGTAACCTGCAAGCAATTTTATTGTTAATCAGAATTGCATGTGATTTTATTGTCAATCAGAATTGCAGGCAATTTTATTGTGCCAGTTGTATAAAAAGCCATTGTAAGCATGAAATCAGCAATATAATGCTATGATCTAATTATTCAAAAAAGAAGGAAATCATACCAAAGGATAAATCTCTTCAACTAGTGTCAATATGCCATTTAAGCATGAAATCCGAAAGGAGGCTTTTTTATAATGCTATGATCTAATGCCCATTGATCAAAAAAAGAAGGAAATCATACCAAAGGATAAATCTCTTCAACAAGATCTTGTTGGAGTTGAAGATTTATCAATTGAGCATTGGATCAATCTTAAAAGATCTGTATTAGGTCAAAGCAAATTACTAATAGACAGGGAATCTTAAAAGAGGTAAAATATCCACTATAGAAAACATAGACCAGCATAGCAGCAATTATATTACTTTGTGTGCTTTCATAAGCTTTCAATGACTAGAACACCAATGGTTAGATTGGAGATTGCATTAACCTTTCAAAGCAATTACATGAAGCTATTACAAAGTACAAATTAAAATATAAACATAAACTTATTTTCAAGATAGTGAGTCAATCATAAATAACATTTCCATTTGCTCATGAACATATAATCAAGGGCAAGCACCTATGTACTTTACCACTTAGCCGAGAAAACTTGAACAATAATCAAACAGAATAAGCACAATTGGTAATTAGTATAGGACCCTGGATTCAACAAGAGGAAAAAGAAAGACAATGTTTTCTACCCATCCTGCAAATGAACCAAATTGATAAAAAGGGAAGTATCAGGAATCATGATGGCCAATGAAGTGTATGATATGCAACACATAAATACTTAGGCAATGACGGACCACGCACAAATTTATTCATCCTTTGTTTACTAAACCAATTTATCCACACAAGTACAGCAGGTCGCTCCAAACTAGTTAAAGAACCACATTAGAAATTTAGCTAGCGCTTGGCTCCTCCTCAAATAGATTTTTCCAAGTGGATTGTATGTGGTAATAGATTTTGAATGAAAAGACAACAAGTGATGTACTTGTGAAAGGAATCCCCCTACCCTTTTAATTGGATGCGCAGGTTTGGTTGGAGGTGAGAATCGACGGGAAGGGAAGTAAACGCAAGCCGGATCCGTGAAATGTTCATCCGGGTCGGAAGAAGATTCGCGTAATGCAACAAACGCTTGGCGCGGTCGACGGGTTCAGATAAACCTCAAAATTCATCCATCAAACTCTTGAGCTTCGAAGAAACCAGCTCGGCGGTTTGCGACAAGGAGAAAGTGGCAGAGCATCCAAAGCCGAAGCATAGTTTCGAGGATTCGGTTTCACGTAGTTTGAATCGGGGCTATGGGATTGGATGCATTTGACAGGTTTGAAGAAGGGATGATGCAATTGAAGCTTGAAATAGGTCGGTTTTTAGGCGGCGGTGGGGTTGAGCGAGATTAAGAAGAAGGAAATGGAAGGGTGAAGAGCAGAGAAAGAGAAGCGACCCCTGCAGCCTATGACCTTGTTTGAACCAAAGTGAAAGAATAAAACGAGGTTCTGAGCGAAAAAAAAAGGAATAAAACGAGGCAAAACGACGTCGTGTAAGGAAAAGGACGGCAGCGGATTGTAAAGGTATAGGACACAAGCCGGATCCCTTAGTTATTGCCCTTTTCGTTTTTCTTCATTTCAATCTTGGTGGAAATTGGTCCTCTAGAAAAATCTTGGTCGTAAAGGTTGAGCACAACTTTATCGTTTATGTCTATTTGTATTTTTATATATTGTAAATGCTAAACTTCGAGAGTCCAGTCAAGAAGTAGAATAAGACTAAACTAGGGTCACTTGTGCGTTATCAAACGGTGGAGAGAAAGAGAGAGATGATTGCTTGGAATTGAGAAAGAGAGGGGAGGGAGGGAAGGCGGAGGAATTGAGGGGGGGGAAGGAGGGAGGGAGGACGAGAGGAGAAAGATAGGGGGGGAGGGAGAGGGAGGAACATATTTTTTTTTTAAAATAATAATAAAATTCATTTAAAAATAACAATGTGGGGCCTACATATAAAAAAGTAATTGAAGTTTAACCATATTAACAAAATTGGTATTTTTGCCTCCATTTTAAGAAGTTCATATACATTTTTTAAGCCAAGAAATATATATGGTGTTAGACACATATTTGACAAAAGTTCATTTACATCTTTGCCCCTTAACCCTTGTATTTCTACCATTTCTCTCAAACTCTCAAACCAATGTATTACTCCCTCCGGTCCTAATTATAGGACAACATTTGAGAGTTTGTTTTGGTCCTAATTATAAGACAACATTTTAATTTGCATTAGGAAAAAAACTATGTCTATAGAGACCTTACTTAAATTTTATAAGTTTTGTTCCAAAAACATCACTCTTATTTTTTAAGGTTCCATTTTTTTAGCCTTCAAACATTTAACTCTAGGATAAATTATGTGTTTCAATCTAAAATATATTAGTATTTTAGATACTTATTATTTAAAAATGATTTTAGTCTACACAATTTATTAATACATATATGTTTGAGTTTTTTTTATCATCTTATAAAATTGACTAATGTTAAAGTTTTGATTTTGTAGACAAATTTATTCAAATGTTGGTATTTATTATGAAATTTAATGTTAAAAATCTTTGAAATGGAATCTTATCCTTTATATGTAATTATCACAAAAACTAATGTTCATTTTAGTATTTTGAATATCAAAAAAGTGATTATGATAACAATTATCCAAATAATATCATTTTACCAAAATCACTTCTTTCAAAAAATATATTTTACTCCGAATCTATTCTTTAAAATCATTGTTATCACTTTTTCTATAGAATTAATGATCTAAAAGCTAATCCAAAAGCATAGTATATAACAACTTCAAAAATATAACAATAAATTTTTTTATAAGTGACTAATCATTTATCTTATGATAGAAAACCTAACTTTTCGATATCGTAAATATCATGAGTAATGTTTTTGTTATCGTTTCATATAATTAAAGTTGTTACTTCTGCTAATAAAGAATGATTTGTTGATAAAGAAGTTGGCTCATATCATAAAAATTTTGAGTTCAAATATCTCTTCAAACACTATTTGGATCAGCATGTATGCTTTAGTCCTCGTGAATTGTGAAAACCAGCCCACCTAAACTTTTTATCATTAAAAAAGTTGTTATTTTTTAAAATAAAGTAATCATTGATATGTAGTAATTAACACAACTACAATTTTTGTTATCATCAATGACACTCAAAAAACTAAAATAATTATTATTTTTTGAATAAACTAGAATAATTATTTAAAGATAATACTTGTCACCAAAAAGATTTTGTTATATTATTTTATTAAAATTGTTAGGTGAACTAATCACTTCATATACCTTGAAATTGGCAGTTATTTTTATTTGTTATTTTCCAAAAAAAACTTATTTTTTATGGAAAAAAATATTTTTAATTCTCGTTTGAAAAAGTAAAAAAGGCATGATTTGCTTGAACTGCGCAATCCACTATCTGACTCAAGGGCTCTTCTTTTTGCTTTTTGTTTTTTGTTTTTTTTTTTTCCAACAGCCCACCTTAAAGCACGGTGCAAAGTGCGAGATGGTGTTACCACGATCAACACATTGATATTGACAATTAAAATGTCTCTCCATACCTCTCAACATTTTAGAAGCACAATCTAAGTTATGTCATTTTCAAAGAAAACTAGCACTTCGACCCCTAAAGCGTAATACATTAGGCCACCGAATATAATTTATTCCAGACAAAAATGAAAGGAAAAATCCATTGATGCATTGCAAGTACGAATATTTTTCCTCAATTTTTAATTTGATACATGTATGCTTTCTCTTCTAATTAAATGCTTCAATTTTGCTCTCTTGTTACTATTATCTCCTGACTGGGATTAACAAGTGCTAATGAAGCAAAGTTCCAGGAGCTAACTATGTCAATAAAGCAAAATTATTGATTTAATTAAAGAAAAAAACATATAGGTATCAAATTAAAAATTGATGAAGGTATAGGACTACAGGTACCTACAAATATGTTTTACAAAAATAAAAACAAAATTTACAAGCACATTAAAACAAAAAACTCTTTGCAACTACTTTCTACTTTCAAGTTTCAACATCTCTGAATCATCACTCAGATGATTTTTTAAAACAGAAACATATACTCATCATGTGCTCAACAATTTTTTAAGGCAAAAGTTAAAAGCACCAAACTTATTCTATACAGGAACCAAGTCATAAATTAATTTGCTTTTTGATAGGAAGACTCTCAAACAGAGCCCTCGGGTTTCGGGGAGGAGGATTGCCTTACGGTGGGGCGAGATGCTCTTTTGGAAATGGCACCATTTGGAGTTCTCCGGAGGAAGAGGCATCATTAAAGCTTCCCTCTCCCTTGGTAGAATGATCATTTTTGTGTTCTTTCTTCTTCATCACTCTATGTGCCCAACCAATAAGTCCCACTCGCACATGGTCATCAAATATTGCTTTCTTGTAGTGAGTTCCCATCTGCAACATAGTTTTTTCAAGCAGAGAGGTGTTTGTTGGTTATACTTAGTTTTGATGATGTCTTAAACAGATGCCATTCTTATAAGCAAAAAGATTGAGTAATATAGTTATCTCCTACATTGACTAACTACTATGTTTAATGTAGATTAGTTCAAGTTGAATCATAGAGGTTAATCAAGAAGATCAAGAAATATTGAAGAAGGTAGGAGCTGCAAAGAATTGATGAGCACAAGTTAAATGATGAAGAATGATCAAGTTGGGAGATGGAAGAAAGAAAGAGTTGATTTATGAAGGATGATCAAGAGAAGAAGAAAGAAAGGAAGATCTTGGTAAATGGAATGAAGATATCATTATTCAAGCTCTAAGATTGATGCTAGAAGTCTCCAAGGTCATATGGAAGTTGGAATGGGTCAATTTGAAGTTAAAGTCAGCAAAAATCAACTTCGGGATGAGAAAACTCGAGTTTGGAATACAAAACTCTAGTTTGAGACTCAAAACTCGAGTATACAACTCAAAACTCGAGTTTGTAGTGTCTTCAAGCACCTCACGGCGTCTACGGACAAGTGAAAACTCGAGTTTGGGACACAAAACTCGAGTTTGGGACACAAAACTCGAGTTTGGGACTCAAAACTCGAGTATGCAAGTGCTAAACTCGAGTAAGGAAGAGCTAAACTCGAGTATGCAAGTGTAAACTCGAGTTTGCAGCGTGATCAGCTCTTCAGCAACTCTGTTTCACGTTTCAGCACAGGCGAGGTCTGGTAATTCGATGATATCTCTCAAACCAGGAATCGGATTGACGTGAAACCAGTGGCATTTGAAACTAGACATCCAAAGCGTCATTTTGATATATAAATCAAGTCCAAAGGTGTCAAGATCAAGGAGCTATGATTTTTACAAGTTTCCATAAGAATCAACGTCACAGTCCAGACCCACCTTCGGTATTTTGAGTGTAACTCTCAATCTACAAATCCGATTGAGCTGAAATCAGTGGCATATGAAAATAGACTCAAAGATCTTTCCATCAAGAGTTGAACGGACCAAAACGGAGTTCAGACCAGGGAGATATGGCCCTCGAAAGTGGACAGATAATTTCAAGAAAGCAATCAAACTTGTTGAGCTTAAGTGCAAACTGCGGTATAGGTTTGCATACCGCAGTTTTGGACTTCCGAAGCGAACCAGGTTTTTTAAATGAAGTCAATACTGCGGTATTGGTAGGCAAACTCGAGTATTGGACTTCTAGAATGAAACCAATATTTTAAACGAAGTCAATACTGCAGTTTGCGTAGCCAAACTCGAGTATTGGACTTCCGCAGAAAGCAACCAAGTTTTTTTTCAAGCTAAGTCAATACTTCCGCCTTTACTGCAGTTTGTAAGTGAAAGTATGCTAAACTGCAGTTTGCATGAACATACTGCAGTTTACAACGGTAAAAAAACTGATTTTTGAATTACACGAATTTGCAAATCACTCTTGTTTGTTCTAATTGCTTTCATGAATCATTCACTTATGAACCCAACTATGTTTAACAAGTTTATTGAGTGAATTTCGGTTAGCACGAGATGAAGATTAATGAAGATCAAGGCAAAAAGCAAAAAAGGTGTTCGGTGCATTTAATGCACCTTCGCAAATCAACCTACTTTCAGCTAATCCACCGAGCACGCATTCTCAACGGTCAAGAATGCTTTCTTCATCAAGCAAACTCTTCTCCAACGGGCAAATTTCCAAAGAGCCACCTCGAGATCATTTAATCATTTGGAATAAGCAAAAACTAGAGAGAGAAGAAGACCAAAGCTCAACCCAAACCTTGTGCGAGATAGGCAACGGATATAAACGGTCATATGAAGTTCCCTACCTATAAAAGAGGACATATTCAAGCGAAAAACGTGGAGATACAAGCTTACACGCCAACATGCTGATACTCTACTTTCTCATCATTTACACTCTGTTTTACATGTTTAGATAACTTAGAGAGTAAAGTGATTTGTATTTGATCTTCAGTGTTTATCTATTCACTTCTGAGAGAGGAGAATTATTAAAAACACATTATCTTTCTATCGAGAGTTACTCAAGATTGGGTAATCTTGAGTGGGATATACATTGTGTTGATTACAACTTGTAAGGGGGAGTGAATCCTAGTGAGAGGATTACTCGAGTACGAGTGTGTAATCAAGCGGTGTGTTGATTACGGTTGTAAGGGGAGTGAATCCTAGAGAGAGGGTTGCTTCGATTCTGAGAACGTGTAATCAAGTTGAACAAAGATAGTGGATTGAAAATCCCAAGTGAGGCTTGGGGGGTGGACGTAGGTCAAGGATTGGCCAAAAGGTATAAATCGCTTTGCACATCCTCTTCCCTTATCTCTTATATTTCCGGCATTTACATTTGAATGTTTGTCAATTGATTTCTAACTCACTTCGTTATACAAGTTAAATTTGCTGAATTGCGAAAAGATTTTCAAAGAATCTAAATTTTTATACTTCACCCAATTCACCCCCCTCTTGGGTTCAGCCAGAACTTTCAGTGTTAATCCAATGATGCCTGAATTTAGAACATGGGACCCAGGTGTTCCTCTTGTGAATATTTTGTTACATAAACAGTCATTTTGAATCTGCATTCTGTCAATTTCAGAGGGAATTTGAAGTAAAATCACACTGTTCATGGTTTATGACGAAGAATGCATGAATTAGTACATTAATGTTAGAGCATATCATACAGCTATCCATAAATTCTATACTCTATTACTGATTACTTATTTTTAATTGAAGAAAAAATTTCAAACTTCTACATCAACTGGATAGCTAGAATTTCCTCCAAAAAAAAAAAAAAAAATCCATTTCCATGCCTATAATTGACAGTCCTAACTCGCTAGAAAGATGCCTACCTTAGGTAACAAATAAAATCCGGTGAGGTGAAGATTTAAAAAGTTGACCAACTAAAATGGTGCATATTAGTGATTGTATTTCTTATTTTGTGGTTGCTTGGTAATAAACAGTAAGACGCAACTAATATGAAATGCTGAGTAATGTCTTGCCATGAGAGGATCCAATTCAATCCGAACAGCAATTCAAACAAACATACCTGTGTAACGAGTGCATACAGGGGTAGCGTGCTGTAACTGCAAAGGACCAGAATGAATACCCTGAAACCCCAGCACAAAGGAGAAAGAAAATAGGGAGAGAGAGAGAGAGGATTAAACTTTATAATGCATAAAAAAGGAGTTAAGGAGCAAATTTGCCCGGTAGTTTTCGTTGAGGAGCAATGATCTGAAAGTTCTTTTAAGTCTAATGTTGCATCAGAAGTATTAAAATGGAGCAGTGTTGTCCTTTACCGTTAAAAAATTAACGGTCAACAACAATTTCTTAATAGTAAACATTAGTTTTTTAACGGTATGAGGTAAGATTGCTACTTTTTAAAACTTTCGGGATGACATGAACCGAAAAAAACTTATGGGCAACATTGGTTCTCGGCAAATACTTACGGAGGAAATTTGCACCTTAACCATAAAATAAGTAAACAAAGAAACAATATTAAACTACAGAAGATCCCCAAAGTTTCATTTACTTTCAAATTTGATCTCTACAGTTTACAAGTTTGAGTCCCTATAGTCCTTAAAATAATTTAACTTGATCCATTTTGTTGAACATTCATCTAAAGGCTGTTGAGTTTTGCTAATATAGCTAGACATGAACAACTTTTAATTACAATACTCTATATATACATGTTTAAACTAACTCAAGCTAAACAATTTATCTAGAAATTATCAAATACACCTGAATAAATTTCATGATTTCATCTCAATCTATTTTCACATTTTTCCTTTGGCATGAACCATTTATATTACAGTCGCAGATTGGCCGGGGTGACTTTACAGCCAGCAAATTAGAAAGAGGAGAGAGTAGTTGTTACCCAATGACGAGCCTGGGGACGATGTAACGGACTTGTCCCATTATGCAGGAGTCAAAACCATAAGTAAACTGAGATAGTTAAGCTGATAAGGTTATGTACACTAAAACTATGAGATTATATACAATGTCAATCTATAAAGGTAAATGAAAGTACAAAGACCAAAAACAGGTCTACTATGCTCCAAAAGAATTTGCTCACCCATATCCAGAAAAAGAATGCTATCTCAAAAGAATTCTTGAAAAGGATGAAGTGAATCAAGAAGAGAACAACGTCAGGCCGATGAAACCAAAAATGATCATCTGATGGCCGAACAGCCAATTCACCTTCTATGGCAGCATGTTTTTCAGCTACTTCATCAGCTAATTGTATTATTACATGCTCCATCTTAGTGCCCACAGCTAGTAGAAGCTGAAAGAATGCAAATTGATACAATGGGATAAATAGAGGGATAAAAAGTGGGTACCAAAGAATCTAAAAGAAAAATCAGAAGCACGATCATGAAGTACCTAAATGTATGGAGTTACATGGCAAGAGTACAACACTATCTTAATATGTTGACAAGAAACTGAAGCTGAAACAAGGGGGGCCACTTAAAAGACATGCAATACAGTTCTAAGAAACTGGAAAGAAAAAATACCGAGATAATATTAGACAAGATGTCACTCTAAATCAAATCTAGCAGAGGTACTGAATGTACCAAAATACTTTTAAAAATCAAGCTGACATGTTATCTGTTTACCACTTCTGCGTTCCCATTGTCCATTGATATATTCTTTGTAAAGGGATTACCCGTGGATGATGATAAAATTTAATTTGCATGGCTGCACATACTATTGAAGCCAAAATTGAAGGGAATGAATAATCGAGGAGGATGTACATAATCAACTTTTGGCAAATTTTTAATTTCGAAGGCCCAAACAAAAAGAAAAAAGATACAATTACAATTTACAAGAGTAGATGTATCAGCAGCATTTTCTCATATTAAATCACTTCCAATTGTGGGTTGATGTGAAAGCCTATCCAGCTAGCTATAAAGTCATCAAAACCCCAACAGAGTTACCAACTCTTACTAGAAGATGATTCAGTTAAGTTACATAGCCATACTATGAACTATTACATTCATTATTTAAAGGCTGCTTTTAGATCAATTCACTAGAAGCCATGTTGATAGAAGAAAGCAATCAGAAAATTATGACATAGCATTGAAATAAGAGTTTGACCCCCATCTAAGTGCGCTTCAATGGATTAGTAAATAAAAGTACGAGTAACCGTTTTCCTTTTTTATAGTATTATTTATGCATAATTGAGACATGGTGAATCTGTAGACTGGACAAATTACATACACATCACAGTGCACATGTCCGCAGAAAGTGAAAAAAAAAAAAAAAAAAAAAATCTTATCAAGATACTTACAAGTAAAGGAATAAACGCTATCCAAAAATATGTATGCCAGCCTGTAAGATCAAAGAAAAATTCAGAATTTGGAGACAGAAAGTAATGCTTTTTGACAACTAACAACCAAAAGAAACATTAGTCACAGAAGGATGATCATGCGTACATACCATTAACATTAAGTAACAAAAAGATGACCACAAATATCCAAAGATACCAACTGCAACCAAAAATAGTATGATCATGAGTACAGAATCAGTTCCCTCACATAATAAGACAGACAAGAAAGATAGCTCAGTCTAGGTGATCAATATGTGTGATATGCACAACAGCATGATTAGTTATTACAGATTACAAATTGAATCCAGAGAAGCACTCACCTTATACCAACAACTTGTTTAAAATCATCTTCAAGGGCCCGTATCATGTATTTGTGGAAGTTAAACTTCGGATTTGACTTGCAGTGAGTCTAAAACAGAGAAACACGCAAAAGAATGATCTTGATATCCCTACTTGAAAGCTGCTTGCAAATAGCCAGATGAAGGATAAATTGGCAGCAAACATTAAATTGCATCCTAAAAACTTACCTGGATAAAACCATGCCGTAAGGTCACATAATCCAATTTAGTGACAGAGCCGAAAAATTGCTTGAAAAAAGAGTGCTGCAAGAAACTTACAAGGCTAAGTTGAATAACTATTATATATACACACACATATACATATGAAGTAGGCGTTTAGCACGACTTTCAGGAATTAATTTGTCAAGTGGTCCAACCTATCAACAATTTTGGAAAAGCTCAAGGACTTCATGAATCTGAGCTCCAGAATATTAGGAAAAGAATAGAGATAATCAAACTAACAAGGAAGGAGTTATATGGAAAAGAGAACTCTTCCGAATTTTGAAAAACAACTGGAAACAAGTAAGACTCAACAAAACCAATATAGGCAATGTAGGCAAAATTACTCCTATCCATATAGTATTGTAAGTCACATTCTGATTCCACACCCTTAGAAGGTCACAGTCCCTTGTGATATCAACTAAGGTGCACTCAAGCATGATACAGACTCAGCCAAAATGGCTCTATTAAGCTTTATTAGAAAATAAATGCCTATCTCCAGATGCATTATATGTCAGGCTGCATTATGTAGGACTAGAGGAGGAGACAGAATTCAATAGAAAATCTTCAAATAAGGGGTTCAGAAGAGGTTTTCGCATGAGCGATGTGAATATACCATGATAAATTCTAATTTCAGATCCTAATAAACTTATGAACAACTTACCAACCAACCTATCAAAGCAGTGTCTTTACCAAAGCCCAGAAAATGACCCTTGATAAAAGCATGCTGGTGAACCTGAGTGATCCTCGGTTCCAGAACTGCAGTAATCCAATTTGCTCATAAGGAGCAATGGAGAAGAAGAATACTCAAAAAGATGCCTTTCAAAGGAATTAAATATATCATTTAATTTGTTAATATTTATAAAGTAAAGTTACGATGACTTGGAAAACGTCTATCATAGAATCTACAGATTAATTAAATAATTGAGCACAGAGAACACACTGTAATAGCTGATCAAATCACTTTACCTTTCTGTGCCTCTTAGTTGTTGTCTTTAGCGATTGAGTCCTCCCAGTGCTTCCACTGACGTATCTATACAACAATGAAGAACTATTAATAAAGAAAGAAAATTGTGGACAAGAATAGTTTATAATGGATGTGTCTAAGATACCCACTTTCAATCCTCCGAAGAAAACAGTCAGAACACAAAAGGTTACATGGACCACAGCTAGAACAAATATAAAGATATGCAGGTGGTGAATGGCTCCCACAGATAATAACGGAACCTTGTGCTGAAAAGAAAAGAATTGATGTTAAGTGATCAAAGTTCAAGAAATTAAGAAGGAAAATCCAAGGAATAAATAATCTACAAGGTTAGATCCTAAATGCGAGAACCTCAATAACTAATGTGATAATTACAGTGCAGTGTTTTAAATATTTATCCTTCTCTTTTTGGAAGTTTCCTTTCCTTCCCAAATTACAAGACTCGGAAGTCAGACTCAGAACGTAATACATTCTCATCTTGTCCGAAGTGCATAGTCACCGCCATCAAGGATATCTCAGTGCTCAATTTTAAATGAAGGTTATAAACTGAACGGAAACCCAAAAGAAGAATAGAAGTGTCAAATTCTATACAGGCAATGACACTGACAGAATGATGAACTTTGTCTTCTGCATATGACTGATTTAATTCCTATAGCAACAAGCTATCCTCTTTCATCTTATCTTCATCCAAAAATTAAATGCCATCAAATGCTATATGCTTTCTTGGCACCAGGGAACCATGACCGAGATTCCGTGTGCAAGTAAGTAAAAATAGAATGGTAAAACTGAGTAATTGACATCAACTGTTGAAAACAGATGGAATAAAATGACGCAATTCCAAGCATATTAGCTTGTTCATGGTGCCCAGTCGCCCTGTTCGCCCGCCCGCGCCCAACGAAAAATCGCCCTGCCCAGCCCTAAGAAACGCGACCCAAACAAAATTAGGAGATTTCAACTGGGCTGGACATTTATGCGGGTAGAGCTAGGCACCAGTGTATATAATTTTTTTATTTTTTAATAGAATAAAAAAAGTATTTTATATTTTATATTTTTTTATAAAATAGTATTATATATTTTTTGCAAACTATATAACTTATAATATAAAAAAATATCATCATTTCTTCAACTCTTCCCTTTTCCCTTTGTCGGACTCGAGATGCCCTAGCGGCGCGGACGTGAGGCTGTCTCTCCAGTCTCCTCTCTCAATCTCCATTCTCACTTGATGCAAACTCTAGGAGTATTGGATGTCTACATGGCTTTAATTGCAATTTTTTGATGCCTTGTATTTAATGAATTATGGATGTTATTTAATATTTCGAGTTATGGATATTTGACTATTTGTTATTTTGTTAAGATATATGATTGTCTTTTTAATTTTAAGACTTAAGTTGTAGACTTATATCTAAATATTTTGAAGTGTAGAATTATGGATTTTATTTGAAGTTTGCAATATTGTTTATTAGGTATGACTAATGCTATTTTTTTTTTTTTTTTTTTTTTTTTTTTTTTTTTTTTTTTTTTTTTACATAGGGTGTCGCAAGGTTACGGGGTATCGCCACAGGCGGGGAAGGGCCGCCCCGGCCCTTGACCCATTATTACCCTGCCTACAAATCTTAGGGCTTCTATCGGGTAGGGCCGGGCACTGGGCTGCATTTTGCTGCCCAATGATCTCTTGGGCAGGGCATCGGGTAAGGGTCTCGCCCTGTCCAGCCCTGCCCATGAACACCCCTAATATTAGCAATTGATGGACAAACTTTAAAAGAAAGAGATCTATCAAAGAACAAATTGAAAGCTCACCAATCTCAACTCATGAATGTGTTAGTTTTACCTTACGACCACAATAGCTACTAGATGACGACGACCCCTCGGCAAGAAGACGACGAACAGTTCCGAAATGTGAGGGGAAGAGAAGAAACTCGAAAATGGGATGTAGTAGCTATCTCGATTTTTCGCCTTCTTTACAAGGAAGCATATGGCGAGTTAAACCCTCCAAACGCAAATTTTGGTAATCCCATTCGTGTAACCATCGAAAAGCGATATAAAACCCAACAAAGCATCAACTCGAAAAACAAACAGAAAAACATGCCCAAAATTTAAAAATCTCAAAGCATATCCACTAACGGAGAGAAGAGAGAGAGAATTATAAAAGATAAATCATATTTTTTCATATTTTATTTATATAAAAAAAAAAGACTAGAGAAGAGAGGAGTCCGATTTCTCTCATTTTCCTCTCTTTGCCCATCCCTCATCATCTATAAATCACGGCCGTTGAAATCTTGATCCAAGGATTGAGAACAATTTTTGAAAAAACCGCACTCGGTGAAAATTACTGCGGGCGGTTTTTTCAAAAATTGTTCTGGACTCTTGGATCAAGATTTCAACGGCCAAGATTTATAGATGATAAGGGATGGGTAGAGAGAGGAAAAGGAGAGAAACCGGACTCCTCTCTTCTCGGGAGAGGATTTTCTCATCAGCAATTTTCTACCCATTTCTCACAATCTAATCCTAGCCGTTGAAATCTTGATCCAAGGGTCCAGAACAATTTTTGAAAAAACCACGGATCAAGATTTCAACGGCTAGGATCAGATTGTAAGGGATGGGCAGAAAATTGCTGATGAGAAAATCCACTCCCAGAAGTGAGTCAGATGTTAGAGAACCTTCTTTGATTTTCTCAAGGGCTTCATTGAGTGGTTTCTGACCCCTCTTCTTGAGGAACTTGCCGCTGAAATGAAGAAAACGTTCGGCGGCGAGTGAAATGGCGACGATAACAGTGCAAACAATAGCAACAATCCATGTAGGAGTGTACTCTAAGTTCGTCTTTCCTTCCCCACCTCCACTCATTCTGATCTCTCTCTTTCTCTCCCTCTCCCTGTTTCAATCTCTCTAACTTCAACTTTCTATCGGCTTATTAGCTTCTTGCTAAGGTACTCTGTGCACCATTCAACTTCATTGCTGTCCATATATAGATGTATACCTCCACTCTTTTTGGTCAAGAATGTATACCTCCACTCTGCTTCCTCTTGAAAAAGTGGCTCTCTTGTTTTGATTTGATTTCTTCACGGCCAACCCATTTTCGACAAGCTTCCTCTCATGTCGCTCTTTCTATTTTTATTTTTTTCCTTTTGGGTTGAAAGACCCAAAAATAATTTTAAAATTGAAAATTTTTAAATAAGATATTTGTTAAAAAAAAAAGTTATGAATTGGATATAACATTTCATTTTAATCAATTTTTATTATTATCAACTTTGTAAGTTCAAAGTTTGTTTTTTCTATCTTTTTCCCAACGTGAAAGGGTATTCCTATTTTCATTTTTCTTCAGTGATTCCATGGATTTTCTTAACTATTGCTGAACTCTTTAGAATGATACCCTTCTCGATTTTAAATATAAGACATAATTTATTCTTTTGAGATATTAAGGAAGTTAAATAAATTAGTTAATTATATCATATATTATATATTATTATATTATATATCAGTTTATAAATTTGAAAAAAAAGTTTAGAGAAAAAACAATAAATATAAATATTTTAAAATAATTTAATCTGTTTTCTTACTATCTTTAAAAAAATCAATTTTTTCTTATATTTAGAACCAGATAGAATACTACATTGTTTTTTCCCCCTAATATGCCCTTGATTGGCAGTTTGGAACTGTACCCTTACGGGCTAATACTACGTTATTTATTTTCAACTTGTTTGTTAAATCTTTTGTCCATAAATAAAAAAGTAAATAACATGATAATAGTTAAAATATTTTTTTATCCCATAAATTTAAGCTATCAATCAATCAAATATCAAATATATCAATCATCAAATATATAGTTTTGATTTGATTTATTGTCCATTATTCTAAGAAGATTATTTTAACTGATGAGCCGCAAATAAGGATAGTTTTAATTTAATTTGATTTATTCTCCATGATTTTAGGAATATTGGGGGCCATATTTATTAAATTGAATATATTTTTAAATTTAAAATTTATCTAATCTTACCCTTAAACTTAACTTTTTATCACAACTTTTAATGCACCATTTTTTTTTTTTTTTTAATGTAGTAGACCCATCTAATTTACTTAACTTTTCATATCACAACTCCTTTGACATGTCCTACACCATTTTGAGTGTTTACTTCCTAAGAACCTCTTACTCTCCATGCCTTCCCTCTATTCATTCTCTAGATTTTGATTTCAAATTCAAATCCTTTACATCTTTTATGGAATAATTTGTTTGATTTGTGCTTGATTTAAATGAAATGGAACTCTTGATAAATTGGAAAGATTAGTCATGATTATATTAGTTTATGGAATATTATTTAACAATGATTGGTCCATCTCAAATGATGTGTATCAATCTTGATTAGTAGTATTTTCAAATTTTAAATGTGGCATTAATGAGGTTTTGTTTCCCAAGGTACCCTGCAGACTTTTAAGATTTCAATTTCAAATGTTTAATTTCCAAATATTACATATAAAGAATAAGAGTTGCTTATGGGGAAAAAATCTTAAATTTAATATTTCGATTTACTAATTACTACTTAATTTACTTACTTTTCATATCACAACTTTCAATATACATCATAATAAGCTTGACTTTTCAAAAAACTTTTGCTCCTCACGCTTTCCCTCCATTTATCCTCCAGATTTTGATTTCAAATTCAAAATCAAATTTTAGAATCAAATCCCTCACTTTTTTTTTTTTAAATTTTTTTTTTGCCTAGTATTACGAAAGTTTTTACGTTGCCTACAACAATATATATAGAGATTGACCATGTTTTTTATAGATACAAAGGTTAATAACAAAATGGGAAGCTTAACAAACTAAGATACAAATTTAATGATAGAACTTAGAGAAGGGGAAAAATATAACGACATGATTTAATTCTAAACGTTAAAAATACAATGATGTTAAATTTTGATAGGGGTAACCCTTTTATTGTTGGGACTTGGGAATGAAGTGCAGCCTCACTTATTAAATAGGAAGTTTTATATGATAGAGTGATAGTCTAATATTATTTACTCAATGTGTATGCTTCATGACGATGAACAACGATATTTAAAGTTTTAGAGTGGACCAATTAATAAATCGATGATGACATGAGGAGATATTTAAACTCTATTTAAATATATTACTTTTTAGATAATATTTGTATCAATGAAATATATACTACTAAACCTTCTAGCTAATCAGTTATTGGTCCATGTAATTAAACATCCCAAATGACGATTTTATCAATAGCTAATGGTGATTATATGTAATGCGATGAATGGAATGTCAATCTTTCTCAACTATAAATGATCCTCACTTCATAGTCATTTATTAGGAGTAATGAAGGTCAAACGTTTTTAATACACTATGGGTTTTTAAAAAAAAAAAACTCAATCAACATTTCATCATTTAAAATTTGTATATTTCCAAAGTTGTTAGTGTATTCCCCATGCATTTCTCCTTTTTTTCCCAACATTTTATATGTAGATAAAGGCCCTTATTGCCTGAACTATTAAAGCCACGTCTTTTTAAAAAAAAGAACCTTTGAAGACATCTAGACTTCAGTTGCTGAAAGGCAATTGAGTACCACTCCTTTTTCATATTCTACTATTAATTGCTTATGGAAATTTCCCACGTCTTCAACATGTTCCCCATGCATATTCATTCAAATCTTTTGAAAAAAAAAAAAAGCATACTTCTGACATGTGGTGTGGGAGCCAGCATTTTCTATTGGTCATTAACGTGGATGACCTGCATTGCTGATATGGACCCCAAAAAAGAAACATGGGTACCGCTCGTCCGTGAATAGCCAACCATCGTACTGTAAAAATGGGATAGGTTCTATCTATGGTCATTGGGGCCTCCTAAAAAGATCTACTAAATTCATCGAGTTGTTCCAAAGGATCAAAATGGCTAGTTATTAATGGAATTCCTTGTCGGCTCTCTGTAAAATACTCGTTGGGACGAGGGCATCCAAATACATCGTAAGCTAAACCCGTGCTGACAATGGAGGTATACATCTATATATGGACAACAATGAAGTTGAACGGTGCATAGAGTACCTTAGCAAGAAGCTAATAAGCCGAAGAAAGTTGAAGTTAGAGAGATTGAAAAGGGGAAAGGGAGAGAGAGAGAGAGAGAGAGAGATCGAATGTATACCTTCATTTCGCTTCCTCTTGAAAAAGTGGCTCTCTTGTTTTGATTTGATTTCTTCACGGCCAACCCATTTCCGACAAGCTTCCTCTCATGTCGCTCTTTCTATTTTTATTTTTTCCTTTTGGGTTGAAAGACCCAAAAATAATTTTAAAATTGTAAAATTTTAAATAAAATATTTGTTAAAAAAATAAGTTATGAATTGCTTACCAAATTTCATTTTAATCAATTTTTTTTTATCAACTTTGTAAGTTCAAACTTCAAAGTTTGTTTTTTCTATCTTTTTCCCAACGTGAAAGGGTATTCCTATTTTCATTTTTCTTCGGTGATTCCATGGATTTTCTTAATTATTGCTCAACTCTTTAGAATGATACCCTTCTTGATTTTAAATATAAGACATAATTTATTTTTTTGAGAGATTAAGGAAGTTAAATAAATTAGTTAATCATATCATATATTATATATTATTATATTATATATCAGTTTATAAATTTGAAAAAATAGTTTGGAGAAAAAACAATAAATATAAATATTTTAAAATATTTTAATCTGTTTTCTTACCATCTCTTAAAAAAATCAATTTTTCCTTATATTTAGAACCGAGATAGAATACTACATTGCTTTCTTTTTCCCCCTAATATGCCCTTGATTGGCGTTTTGGAACCTACCCTTATTGGGCTAATACTATGTTATTTATTTTCAACTTGTTTGTTAAATCTTTTGTCCATAAGTAAAAAGTAAATAACATGATAATAGTTAAATCGTGCGAAACTTGAACCATCGCATTTATAGTGGGAATTTTTTCAACCAACCGTGTGTATTCCCCATGCATGAGCATGATGATTTTTGATATTATTTAATACAGTTCTAACTGACGCTAACGTGTCCCATATGCAAGGAGCCCTCACCAGATCACTTACAATGCCATTCTAGCCGATGCTAAGGTTGAAATATTTTGTTCGTTTTCTTTATATGTTTTTCATTGTGTACATTATTACTATGTTGTGTCCCTAGTATAACCTCACCTTCTTTTAACTTCATATGTAGGGTTAGTATGTTTTGTCCGTCGTCCGTCTCCATGATATAATTAAAAAGTTCTGTGGAGTTTGTTGTAGAGGAAGAACGAGGGGTCCTTACAGAATAAGGATTGAGATGGAAGAAAGTAAAAGGAAGAGAGAGAGAGGCTGGTCAAAAAAAAAAAGGAAGAGAAAGAGAAGGTTCTAGGATATTTTGGATTTGGTGTTCAATGGTTGGTCGATCTACATCCGGATTCCAAAATGCTGTCGAAAGTTGTTTGGTTGATGGACCAATACTAGGAAGTGAAGTTGCATTGCTGTTGTCGGGAGGCAAACGGGATTGCATATTGCCTAGCAAGTGAAGCTCATTCAACGATGCGGGTCTGCAAGTTTTTAATACTGTTCCTCATTTTTTGGCGGATCTTGAGTTATGATATACGCACGTTGTAGTTCTGGGTTTTTATTTGATTAAAAAAAAAACAAGAAAAGGTGCTGAGATGGGTATTATCGTAGAGAGTAGAGAATGGAATATAGATATGGTTTCCCCCCCTCTCCGTAGGGGGAGTTGAATGGAAGAATATTCAGTGCTTTGCTAGAATTGAAAGGAAATGTCAGTAGGAATCCATTGGTAAAACTACTTTTTCGCATATTTTAAGGACTATTTTGTATTTAATCATTTTAGTTGATATGCCCCTAATTAAATATCACATTATTAAGATAGTTTTATTTGATTTATTCTCCATTATTCTAGGAAGATTTTTTTTTTTTTTTTTTTTTGATACCATCTAGGAAGATTTTTTAATTGATGAGCCGCAAATAAGGATAGTTTTAATTTAATTTGATTTATTCTACATGATTTTAGGAATATTGGGGGCTATATTTTTTAAAATTGTAAAATTTATCTAATCTAATACCCTTAATTTATTTAACTTTTCATATCACACAACTTTTGACATGCACCATTTTGAGTGTTTACTTCCTAAGAACCTCTCACTCGCTCCATGCCTTCCCTCTATTCATTCTCTAGATTTTGATTTCAAATTCAATTCCTTTACATCTTTTATGGAATAATTTGTTTGATTTGTGCTTGATTTAAATGAAATGGAACTCTTGATAAATTGGAAAGATTAGTCATGATTATATTAGTTTATGGAATATAATTTAACAATGATTGGTCCATCTCAAATGATGTGTATCAATCTTGATTAGTAGTATTTTCAAATTTTAAATGTGGCATTAATGAGGTTTTGTTTCCCAAGGTACCCTAGAGACTTTTAATATTTCAATTTCAAATTTTTAATTTCCAAATATTACATATAAAGAGTTGCTTATGGGGAAAAATCTTAAATTTAATATTTCTGATTTACTAATTACTACCTAATTTACTTACTTTTCATATCACAACTTTCAATATACATCATAATAAGTTTGACTTTTCAAAAAACTATTGCTCCTCACACTTCCCTCCATTTATCCTCCAGATTTTGATTTCAAATTCAAAATCAAATTTTAGAATCAAATCCCTCCTTTTTTTTTTTTAAATAAAAGATCTTTTTTTGGCCTGGTATTACGAAAGTTTACGTTGCCTACAACAATATCTATAGAGATTGACCATGTTTTTTTATAGATACAAAGGTTAATAACAAAATGGGAAGCTTAACAAACTAAGATACAAATTTAATGATAGAACTTAGAAAGGGGGAAAATGTAACGACATGATTTAATTCTAAACGTTAAAAATACAATGATGTTAAATTTTGATAGGGGTAACCCTTTTTATTGTTGGGACTTGGGAATGAAGTGCAGCCTCACTTATTAAATAGGAAGTTTTATATGATAGATTGATAGTCTAATATTATTTACTCAATGTGTATGCTTCATAATGATGAACAACGATATTTAAAGTTTTAGAGTGGACGAATTAATAAATGGATGATGACATGAAGAGATATTTAAACTCTATTTAAATATATTACTTTTTAGATAATATTTGTATCAATAAAATATATACTACTAAACCTTCTAGCTAATCAGTTATTGGTCCATGTAATTAAACATCAATAGCTAATGGTGATTATATGTAATGCGATGAATGGAACGTCAATCTTTCTCAACTATAAATGATCCTCACTTCATAGTCATTTATTAGGAGTAATGAAGGTCAAACGTTTTTAATACACAATGGGTTTTTTTTTTAAAAAAAAAAAAAAAACTCAATCAACATTTCATCATTTAAAATTTGTATATCTCCAAAGTTGTTAGTGTATTGCTCATGCATTTCTCCTTTTTTTCCCAACAATTTATATGGAGATAAAGGCCATTATTGGCTGAACTATTAGGGCCACGTCTTTTAAAAAAAGAACCTTTGAAGACATCTAGCCTTCTGTTGCTAAAAGGCAATTGAGTACCACTCCTTTTCATATTCTACTATTAATTGCTTATGGAAATTTCCCACGTCTTCAACATGTTCCCCATGCATATTCATTCAAATCTTTTGAAAAAAAAGCATACTTCTGACATGTGGTGTGGGAGCCAGCATTTTCTATTGGTCATTAACGTGGACCCCATTTCATTCTTGAAGGATGAGGGAAACCCTAATTTCAGGCTTCATTTGCTATATATCATGACAGTATTTCGTGCGCTCATATCTCGCTTAAGCATCATCTTATGAAAATCACTTCCGAAATTTCTAGACCATGGCTCCCTGGGATTTGACCACGTTCACAGAAGTTAATGACAGGTCATTTAAGCCAAGGTGATTGCTGATTTCTACGATATCCCTAAATCAGGGAGCTACCACCCTATCACTTACAATGTTGTTTTATTGTATGCAAATGTGATCATTCAAAACGAACATAGTTCTTGGAGTTACATTTATTCATTTGCAGTTGTTTATGTTTTGTATGTCTAACTTAGTCCTCCTATTTTGTGTTAAGGGTTACATGGTGCAACCAGTCATGAGACGCCGTGATATGATCACAAGGTTTACATAGTGAAGGGTTCCTCCTATTTTGTATCACGTTTAATACTCAAAGACTGGCCTCATTAGTATTATAACCAATCTCATAAACTCGCTGATATAACTTCATACTTGTTAAAAGTGATACTTTAACATGAGGATCAATATTGTTGCAGGTGTTGTCGGGTTAGTTATAAGAGCTTTTGGCAGGAGTGATATTCGTGTCAATAGGGAGACCAATCACGAGTATAATTTAGAGATTATGGATGAATGGTGTACTTCTTAATCTTGCAAGGAAAATTTTATTTTAATGATGCGACTATGATGTATACACATATTATTAACTTTCACCATATATGGAAATGGGAATCCATTTCACTGTACTGTCAAAGGAACACCTTTTTGGGCTTGCATCAACTCCAGAAGGGTTATACATAAAGATGATTTGGTCGTTGCACTTATATGGGTAAACATGGAGCGGATTCGTTGTGAGCAATTTGTTTTCTTGGCACATGTTGACAATGAGCTTAGTGCGGATGTATTAACATGTTCGTCATATGTGTTGCAGGTAGTAACTGTTAACTCGCATACTCTATGTTACTCTCGCATGTGTGTTTTTATCATGAGGTAAGGGATTGGACTATAGTACCTATTGGACTGTGTGTCCTTAGGTTACTGCTGAAGTCCAGAGTATGTCGGGCCATGGTACCTATTGGACCGCGTGTCCTTAGGTCACTGCGGAGGCCCTTGGCATGTAGGGTAGGTAGTACCTATGTGACTGTGTGTCCTTAGGTGACTACTGAGGCCCAAGGTATGTGAGGTAGGTGGAGCCTATGTGACTGTGTGTTCATAGGTGGTTACTGAGGCCTCTTGGGGTAAGGTAGGGGACTGCAGCCCTGACTACCGAGACCCCTTGGCGCAAGGGTTCCGAGGGCTTGTCTTGACCAGGCGGTCCTGCAGAGGAATTACATGCCTGAGGCAGATTTATTTTCCCTATTATGATTTGTATGCATTGCATACATATTGTATATGAGTTTAACAGTTCCCCTGGAGTTCAATTTTTGAACTCCAGTCTGGTTCAAAAGATATAGGGAGTTTACGCTAAGCTGATCAGGAAGATGAGGATAAGAGCAATGAAGCAGATAATAGAAGACGTATGGAAGTCTCTATCTCATTTTGTATGTTTATTTTTGGATGATTGTAAGTTACGTTGGATTATTGTACCCTTAACCCTACAGGGATTACTTTATGTTTTTGTATGTACACTTACGAGTATATTGTAATTTTCCAAACCGGTCATATGCTTTGCCGCGCACACTCTGATATATGATTAAAGTGACTAATTAACAAAGGAACGGTATTAAGCGAAAAGGATCCCTCTAACCCGCCACCCAAAAAGGCGAGGCCGGTAGGGGTGTAACAAGACACAACATTATACGGTTCTAGTAAAGAAAAAAATGAACATCACTGCACATCAGTTGGAGTATATTACCTAATCTCGTTAAATTTTTCTTCAACTCTTGGTCCTTGAAGTGGGTATTAAAGTTGCTCGCAACATGACGAATGCAAAACACATGGTACGCATTAGGAGGCTACCAACCAATGTCCTCGTTGCCGACTGCTGATATTATGCTCTTGTGACGATAAGAAATAAAACATAGACCAACCTTATTTGTAACATACAGTCGTATGAAAGACAAAAAATGCTCTCACACTTCCTTAGTTTCACTTTCAACAATTGCAAATGCAATCGGCAGGATCTCATTATTTCCATCTTGGGCGGTGACAATCAATAATGTCCCCTTATACTTACCGTATAAATGCTTACCGTCCACCTGTATGATTGGTTTGCACCATTTGAACGCCTCACAACATTGACTGAAGGTCCAAAATGTACGTTGAAAAACCCAAACTCCATTAACAACCCCCCAATCAACAATATACGGTCCATGTTGAATATTATAAATGGATCTCAGGGAAAATTTCAACATGTGCTCAAACCATCTTGGCAGGAACGCATATGACTCATCCCAATCACCATAAATCTTAGCTATTGCTTTTTGTTTTGCCTTCGATGCCTTCCTGTAAGAAACAAGATAATCAAACATTTTAGTCACCCTTTCTTGTATCATGATCACAACTACCGAAGGTGTTTCCTTGACCATGTCTGTAAAACCAATCACAAAAAGTGTACATTGGGAATGTTATTTATGTTCACTGATAAACACAAATAAATTCACAAATTATCAAATGGTATTATGCATCATACCTATTATGGCCTTCGAAATAATTTCAAAATCAAGTTGTTTGTGATCTTGGGAGAGAATTTTGCTCACACAACTATGATTTCCAACCCATTTAGTTACCACCCAAGTGTTGCTATCTTCGGTTTAATTGCTCTTACTCTCCAATCGCAACCTTTCCATGATTCTGACATTTCATTGAGAACTTGGCTGTAGTACTCTTAACCACTACAACTTCATGATGTTCCTTCATGTAATAATGTTTTATTGCGGCTTGCACATCATTCTGTGGCCCGAACTCTTGTTTCAAATATAATCCATCTCCTCCGTAACTAATCCTGATTATTGTAACATACCAATTTGCCATGACATGACATTACAATGATATTCGTTATCTGCGTCACTATCAGTATGATCATGGTCATTAGCCAATAAAGTGTCTTCATCTTCTTCCTCTTGCTCCTCCTCATTGTCAGGTTCATCTATCATATAGTCGCTTTCTTCTCCATGCACAATGGTTGATTGTGTTGGCTGAGGTGTATTAGAATGAGTCATATAATGTGACGGATGGAGTCCATGAGTCGGTATTGGTACACCCTCCTTTGACATCCCAATATTCACATATAACTCAGCAAATTGGTTTTCGTCAAATGTTTGAACAAAAACATCCACATCCTCATCATCGGATATCTCAAAACCGCATATTTGCGGTCCACAAGGAACTCTACCCGTCACTAAAGATATTACCTGATTTTGTTATAGCTTTAACTTTCAACGGATCTTTTCATATAAATCTTCAGCAAACATGCCTCTAACAATATACATTGCTCTTCTTTGACCTTCAAAGCTCAATCCATTTGCACATATGCTTTAGAACCATTATAATATACAAATGAATGAATTTGATTCATTTTTTGCTTATTTTATATTATGAAAAAGAAGAACAAATTACATATAAAACAAATAACAACAACACAAATTGCAATTGAGCAGAAGAACAAACACAATGTATATATGGAATTTAAAAAAAAAGGTATGATGAAACAGAATGAAGAAGATGGAGGGAGTTTCCAAATGAGGGAAGGAGTGAATGGTGATGGAGGACGGAGGGAGTTTCTAGATGAGCGAAGGAGTGAATGCTGGGAGGGAGAGGGAAAGAGTCACGGATGAGGGATGGAGGACGGAGGGAGTGAATTATAAGAGGGGAGGAAAGGAGTCACCGGAGAGCTTACGTGTGGTTGGGGGAGTCACGGGTGTGTGTTGGGGGGGCGGGAGTGTTGCGTGTTGGGGGGCGTAGGGGGAGTCACGGGTGGGGGTGGGGGTAAGGGTGTGTTGCCTAGTGGCGTCGGTCAACCGACATGTTTGACTGCATTAGTTTGGTAATTTTTTTTCCAAAGTGCTTTAATCCGGTATAATTTTTGTTAAAAGTTGCTACTTTGGTGCTTTTCCCGAATATTCCTTTACCTTTCTTTTGGTCCATAATCCATAGTTTGTTTTGTCATATTCTATCAAAGGAGCTTTTTATTTTTATTTTTCTTTTTGATGCTTTGCTTTTATAGGTAAGAAAGGAGTGTGAATCCACACTTTTGTTCTTCAGTCATTATTCTCATTCCCCATCATTCATTATTACTCTAAAACAAATTAGTTAGTTTAATTTTACCCAAAAAAAAAAAAAAAAAAAATAGAATGATGGACATCGAAGAAAAAATATTTGATGAGAATGATCATAAAAATATTAATTATTTAGAATGATCGAATATCATAATATTAATTTAAAATTATTAAATCGTCCCTAATCAAATCTCATGCGACATCTCATGTATTCATAATTAAAAAATAACTAAAATTAAAAATAAGATCACTCATCCTAACTTCTTCTTTTTTTCAAGGTTTCAGGCTCATGTAAAATCAATATATTTTTTAATCAACTATGGTTCGAACTCTTTTTTTTAAAAAAAAAAAAAAATACTTTCCAACAAGTTCCATATTTATATCATCAATAGATCATTTAATTAACAAATATATGATCAAGTTTTCGGATTTATATTATTGAGGATCAAGGTTGATATCCATTAAGATCTTTTTATAAAAACAAAAAATAAACTCGTTTCAATTTTTTTATGATATACTACCTCCGGTCTTAATTATAAGAACGGGTTGACTTTTTTTGGAGAGATTAAGGAAGCTAAATAAGTTGCGTAATCATATCATATGTTGTGTATCCTTAGATTATATATTAGTTTATTTTTCAAACTAATTAGTTTTAAAAAATAAAAATAAAAATATTGTAAAGTAATTTAATTAGTTTCCTTAATTTCTCCAAAAAGTCAACTTGGTAGGACGGAGGGAGTAATAGATTTTTTTTATTAACATTAAATGAATTTTTTAATCCACATAAATATCTTCAAAAATAAAAATAAATCATATAAATTTTTTTGGTCTAACATATATAATATTATAAAAGACCTTGAGTTTTATTAAAATCATTAGTTATATTTTTATTTACTTTTGTTTAAAATTATAATTTTGAAAAAAATGAAGAATGTGTAATTTTTTTTTTCTGAAAAATGAAAATTGAGAAAATTTTTATTTAATTTGGTGAAATTTAAAATTCAGTTAGTTTTCAAAATAGAATGTGAAAGAGAATGTATGAGGAAATGGAGAAGATTTCCTTAAAGGTAGTTTAGTATTATTAATTTTATATTCTTATATTTATTCCTTTTAAGTAATTACAATTTTTATAGTCCTTCTCAATAAATATATTTTCCTTTAGGTCCTTCATTTTTTTTTTTTTTGAAAAGGAATGCATGTATATAATAATTAATTACTCCAATCGTTTTTGTTATGAATATATTAAATTATGTGGATGTCCATTGATTCTTAACTTTCCACGTTCTGTTACAATTCATAAATATCAATTTAGTATATTATATTATTAATATAATATTATATGTTGGACATTAATATCACCCATTATAGGTATTAAGGTTGTCTACTATATTTATGGTGGGAGTGGATAGGTCACCCACTATGTTTATGATGAGAATGGGTAGAAGCTACATAAAACTTCTAAACTCTCCAACTATTATAAATACTCTCCTCCCCCATACAAATGTATACTGAACATATCAATAAGAATGACTACCCCTCCCTTTCTCTCTGTGTTCTTTGCTCTTCTTTCTTCATATTTTATTTCAGTTTTATAACACGTTATCAGCACGAAGCTCTAATCAACACAGCCTTCTTCCTGCTTCGTTCATCATCACCATGGTTTGTCTTCCATGGCAGAAGAAGATTTGGAAGATCCAGAGCTCTCGTCCGTACTCATCCTAACCAGTTCCATCTACAGCAACCATGTTTCTTCCATTTAAATTTTAAGGAATAGATGTTAGTGACACCAATTGGGTATATCAAATTGTTTGTGGGTCCCACATATTTCATATCATATTATTTAAATAAATTACTATTTGCACAGGAAGAAAACGTGTAAGATAATAGGGGTGTTGAAATTAATATGTATGTGGGCCCCATGTGTTTTATATTAAATTAAACTATATAACGAAGGTATGATCATTTCTTTAACGATTTAAATTGTTTTATACATCGATTTCATGACTAAGATTGAAGATTATTATTGTTTTATATCTAATTTTGATCTCCTTTACAAGTTATTTTATATTGTTGATATTGTTATTTTAGTATGACGAGAAGCCATAAACCTCTGATTTCATATTCTAAAAATTATATGATCAGAAGTCATATTGCTCTGATTTTCTATTATATGGCCAAAAGCCATAGTCCTTTTATTCCTACTTTGAAATTATATGACAAAAAGTCATATTCCTTTCATTTTATTTTCATATTATATGGCGGAAGTCACACACACACACACACACACATTTTATATCTTTCAAAATGGCTAAAAGCCATATTCATTTGATTCCTTACTATATGACCGAAGTCATATACTTTTTATCTTTTATTTTATTGGATGACTAGAAACGTATATTTAATTTTTATCTATCATACAATTCTAAATCGTTAAAGAAGCCATGAGACTAATTAGCCTAAAGCCATGAAATTAATTAGCTTGAAGTCATAAATTTTTAATTTCGTTGTAATATCATAATTTGTGGATTATTTATTGTCTTTATGAATTTATTATTATTTATGTTATTATATTGTGTTTTATATCTCATACATTTCTTTTTATTGTATAATGAAATTTAAATTTGTAGTTCATGAAGCATCAAAATTGTATATTTGGCATTATAAAACCCTCTTGTCCTTTAGAACAAATTAAAATAATTGTATTACCACCAGAAGATTGTTATTCTTCCACAAGCTCATTATAAATGAGTATATTCAATTTGCTCATGTAGTAGCAAAATTGTGAAAAGATGTTTTAAGAAATATGTTGAATTATTTTCTTGCCCCCATATGGCTAAACAAAACAATGTGTTTTTGTTGCAAATATCACGATTCTCGTCTAACAAGCTTGACTCCATTCTGAGAAGTGAATGAAGTAACAAATGAATCTAATTATGGCTGTGGATATGAGTGTGAACATGTCTATAGTCTTGGGCATGATCACAATTGTAATTGTGATTGTTTAAATTTTCACCTGAAGTAAAGAGAGATAATTGATGAGAACCATAAAAGAGAAACTAGTGTGCGTAATAAATATGCTAAAAATCCATATTATCACTATAGTAATAATGATCATTGGTCTTATACTTGTCGTACACCAAGAGATATTGGTAAAAGGGTCAAATATTAAAATAAATTATGTTGATAAGATCAAAATTATGAGTAAATCAGCCTTAAAATCAATTTCGTCCGGTTTGGTGCAAAAACCGGACCGACTTCGGTGAAACCGTGGAAGGTTACAAGGGTATTTTTTTTAAAAAAAAAGAACTATGGACTAAAATGTCATTTATGAATTTAGGGGTATAATTATGTAATTTTCTGAGAAATTAATATTTCACTTTTCTAAAAGTGATGAAAATTTAACAGAACGGGTCAATTATGTAATTTTCTCTAATATTTCACTTTTCTAAAAGTGATGAAAATTTAAAACGGTGCCCTTTTTTTGTCAAAATTTCTATATAGCCATATGTAGAATTTGTTTTCCTAATATTTTTATTTTATCATTTAAAGTTTTAGTTTTACATATGTTTATGATTTAGATATCTACTGATATTTTCATTTCATTGAATAGCCATTATAAATTAATACTTTTAATTTATGATTTGATGGCAAGAAGTTTTATCAATTTTACAATGATTCTTTTGTAAAGAGAATATTATTGGTTCAAAGAAATGACATGACAAGAAAAATTTTGTGGCACTGGATTGTTATAAATATTAAGACTCTGAAGGCTTATGTATCAAATATTGAATGATACAAAGTAGTTTTAGTTATTGTCCTAAAGAAAAATAACTTGCACATAATTATGCCACTAAAAGTATAAATCTAAAAGCTAATAGTCTAGAGGACTAATTAGCATATTTTGCCCAACTTATAATGCAAGTGGCCAATGTTTAGACTATATTTGCTCCCAATGATTGTTGGTAAGATGTTTCCCTTTGATTATGAACATACTTTACCTTATCTGGCCTTGGGCTTTGCCATGACCATACTTTATCTTATTTTGTCTTGGGCTCTTAGGCAAATTATGGGAATTGGGCCAGAGGCTTTCGTGGTGGTCTCCCTTCATTGGTTGCCATTCTTAGTATCCTCATGTTAGGGGTGAGCAACGGGTGAGCGGGGCTGTCCTGGGAGGTAACCTGTGTCCCGCTCGTTTTAGCCCCATACCGGTGGGCAACCCCGTTTAACCCATATAAAACGAGTACGGGTTGAACGGGTATAGGGAACCCGTTTAAGGAATCTGGGCTTTTTTTTTTTTTATTTTTTAAAAAAAGTTTTTTTGGGCCCAGAAAAAGTTTTTTTGTCAAGAACAGTGTTTGCTTGCAAGACAATGGTTGGCCTTTCTTCCTCTTACTCTCACATCTCACTAACAGTGTGTTATATATGAATTTAGTGATGGATTTGAATGATGATTTGCGGGTAACAATGAATGGGACTTCCCATCATAAAGGGTGCTTCAAGTGCAGCAGAGGAGGATGTACCATAACCTCAGCCAACTTCATAACTCACGAGGGAAAGCTATACTGTAAGCATCATCACATTCAACTCTTCAAAGAAAAAGGCAATTACAGCCAGCTTGATGGCAACCACGCCGCCAGCCCTTCTCTCAGAGTTGGTTCTTAAACCCTAATTCATCGGAATATTACTATTGTCAATGGATCATTTGTAATATCAACGTTGTAATTGTCTCATATGCTTGTTCGATCAATACTTCTACCCCTTCTTTTACTACCTCTTGCCTTTCCTCTCCCTGTTTCCATTGTCAATGAGCTTATATATTTATACATATAGCTCACACATGACACTGATTTTGAGGGTTTTAAGATTTAGAGTTTTACTTAAACGGGTAGCGGGCGGCTACGGGTGCCCCGTGCCTCAACCTGTGACCCGCCCGTATAATGAAAAACGGGTACGGGGCAGCCTCGTACTCGTGACGGGCCCAATCTGGGTGAGTTTAATCTGGGAAAATTCTACGGGGTGTGGGCAGTTGGGCGAGTTAGTTGTGGGTCACTTGCTCACCATTACTCACGTGTATTATCATATATATGGTCATCTATCAATAGGATTGACAAAGTTGGCTAAGGCGTCAGCTTTCACCCCAAAAATGAGGAGGTTTAATACCCGTTGGTCGATGTGAGAACCTTGTTGGTGGGCGATTTGTAAATACCCCTATAACTGTTCTTTGAGTCTGGAGGCATGCCCGGCCTTGGTAGGATACCGGTGTCTACCCCTACCTAAACTCTTTATTATCAATATATATATATATATATATATATATGGTAATCTATTTAATATAGGAAAAATCCCATATAAAGTCATCTAAATTAATGGAATTCTAAATTAAGCTAGTAAATTCAATAAATCCTTCATCAAATCGAAGATCCAATTTAAAATTTCAAAATATAGGTAAAATGATTTTACTACCATCTTTTCTCTCCTCTTCTTATATTATTCCTTCGTATTAGACCTCCTACTACTTTATTTCTCCTCACCTCAATTATGATTGGTTACCGAAGCCCTTTCCCCTTTACATGAACAACAAAGATGGTAGGGTTTGCAGAGTATGTTATCCTAGTGCTCTGCTATGCTTTTAATTTTGTGTCTCTATTCTTGTTCGTACTGGCTAGAATTTATAATTGAATTTAGTGATAAATGAAGTAGAAAATTAATTAGTGGAAATCAGGGTATATAAAGACCCAATTGCAAACGACCCACATAAAAGAGAAGGATGGATACAAAGGAGGTCTCCTATAAGGATCATTTTCCATACTAATTGTAGGGATGCAAATTTTGATAATGGCTTATTATCACCTAGTTGTCCCAAATTTTTGACGTTTAGTTGTCTTATTTTTAGTTTTCTTTATTTGTATAGTAAGACTTTGTGATTTAGGGTATGTTTGGTTTGAAGGAGAGGAGGAGGGAAAGGAAAGGTATATTATCTTGTTTGATTTGTTAGAGAGAAGGAAAGAGAGAAAAGATCTTTTATCTAGTTTAAGAGGGGAGGGAAGGGAGGGTGGTGTAAGATTTTGGCCTCTCTCCCCTCCAAAATTTTATTCCAAATGAGGGGAGAGGATCATTTTGCCTTTCCTCCCATACTCTCAAATCAAACACACCTTTAAGTTTAATCAAATAGTTTTTTACAAGCATGAAGGTTTTAAGGTTTAATAAATCCACGATATAGAAGTAATTTGACCAAATTTCTAAATTTTACTTTGCTTCATTTAATCTAATTAATAATTAATTAAGTTTAGTAACCAAAATTAGAATTTAACTATTTCATCTAACTTTTAAAAGGATTTTCTCTTTAATATTAATCATCCGGTACATTTTTTTCTTCATCAACCCATACGAGGATATTTATTGTCGAAGGCCCAAAAAAAAATTATATTGAGTTTTGGTTCGCAATATATCCCTATATAATTAACAAGTACATTGGGCTTCATCATTTCCTCCTAGGCGATGTTATGGGAATAGAACATATCGAGGGGGATTGAGACATTAGCGCTTTTAGTTTTCACTTTGTTTTACATTGTTTCTATGTATTTTCCAATTCTTGGTATCAAAAAAAAAAAAAAAAAAAAAATTTAACAAGTACATTACACGTGGATACTTTTTATTGATATCAATAAAGCAGCTAGTAGTTGGGTTTTTATTTTAATTCCCTAACTACCTTATATTATATTATTATATTATATTGCTTAATTATATTGAAATGATATCGGAAATGGGCAACAAGTACGTAGATACCCGTACTGTAATGATTACTGATTTATTTATGGAAGAATTACACACAGATCCCAAGGAGAGAGATAGTTACATTTAGGTCCCTTCAAATGACAAAATTTAAGTCCTAGGGACTTACGTAATTATTTCATATGAGTAAAAGACCTTTTTACCCATTCTCCTTCTCCTCTCTCCCTTTTTCATCTCTCACTTCCAGAAGCTATTTACAACAACAAATGCATGTAATAACAACAGAAAATGCATATAATAACAACAACTTTTCAAAACCTGGATTTTTTTCACCTATCACTTCCAGAGGCTATTTGAAAAAATCCAAGTTTTGAAAAGTTGTTGTTATTATATGCATTTTCTGTTGTTATTACATGCATTTGTTATATAAATAGCCTTTAAAATGATAAGGAAAAAAAATCCAAGTTTTGAAAAGTTGTTATTATTATATGCATTTTTTGTTGTTATCACATGCATTTGTTGTTGTAAATAGCCTCGGAAGTGAGAAGTGAAAAAAAAATCCAGGTTTTGAAAAGTTGTTGTTAATATATGCATTTTTGTTGTTATTATAGGAAGAATGAGAATGGGCAATAAAATCTTTTATTCATATAAAATAATTACACAGAAGTTCCTTGGGACTTCTGTGTAATTTTGTCATTTAAAGGGACCTAATATCTCTGTTTCTTAGAACCCGTGTGTAATTTTCCCTTCATTTATACGAATGTAAAGTATTTATTGAAAAAAAAAAAAATGTAATTTCATATCGTTGATGAGGACCGGGATACACTTTGGCTGCACTTTAATAAATATGCGTTAATTGAGATTATTGGCCGCGATAATTTATTTATCTTGTGGATGATTAAAATATTTTAAACTCGAGAGCTTTTTTTGAATCCTTTATTTATATTTTGTAATTGTTATCTTACAAATGTTCTTACTTATTTTGTGAATTCACTTATTTATCCTGTGAATGACTAAAATATTCTTGTTAAAACCTTAATTTCTTTTAAATTCTTTTTATTTTTCTTGTAAATCTATTTATTTATTTTGTAGCTGTTATTATTTGTCTTATAAATACTCTTATAAATCTATACTCTTACTAATAGGGGCGGATTGAGAAAATTATTGAAGAAAAGGCACCATTGGCAAGGGATTCGGGGCAGCGCCCCATTTTTTTTTTTTTTTTTTTTTTAAGAAAAGTTTTAAATGCATTAAAAAAAACAAAAGAATATAAATAAGAAAATAAAAGAATATCAAAAAAATATTCATGAAATCAAGTAAACTCTGATGATGTAATAAGAGAGACAATTATTTTATAAACTTGTCATTTAGAAAAGCAAGGCTAAGTGCTGTTAGAAATGCAGTTACATAAATTACAATGAAGGGTGAGCACTCAATAAGTTCAAGTACATATATTTTAATAACAAAAGTATATTACAATAAAAATAAATACAATGTCATCATTCTATGCCTTATTTTTTAAAATTCCATCATAATTGCCTTTATTATCAATGCTATCAAATACATTCATTTTCAATATAAGGCACTAAACAATCATTCAACTATTCATCTCTCATCTGATTACGAAGTGCAATCATAATATATTAAGAGTGAGCAATCATTTGGGATAGCTTGTTGGATGTTGTGGACTTGGAGGAATAGGTGTATGTTTGAGGAAGGATTTGTGATGCCGGGGAACCGAGGAACTCTAGTGCTTCGGTATGCTAGAGATATAAAGTAGGCGTGGCAGCAAATTGGAACTGGTATGGGTACAAGGCAGGAAATCCATATCAGTTGGGTAGCGCCTTTTGAAGGGTGGGCCAAAATAAATGTTGACGGGGCATCTAAAGGGAATGAGAAGCTTGCAGGCTGTGGAGGAGTAATAAGGGGAAGCAATGGAGAGTGGATTAGAGGCTTTGTAAGGAAGTTGGGAACATGCACAGCCATAAAAGCAGAGCTAAGGGCAGTGCTAGATGGTTTAAAGTTAGCTATTATTCTCAATCTGAACAAGGTAATGGTTGAGTGTGACTCACTGGCTGTGATTCACCTGCTGGGAAAGCTGCAGGTGGGAGAAATTGCTGATATGAGCACACGACTGCTAGCTGATATAGGTGATGTTATGGGGAATTTCATAAATGTTAGTTTTGCTCATGTGTATAGAGAGAGCAATATGTGTGCTGATACTATGGCTAAATATAGCTATGTTCAGGAAGATAGGTATAAGGTGTTTGATGCACCTCCTCTGTTTGTAAGGAGCCAATTGGCCAGAGATTGTATGGGTACCTCTTACCCACGGTTCATTCTGATTAAGTAATAAAGTTGGGCTATTGACCCCGTATTGAAAAAAAAAAAAAAAAAAGAGCAATCATTTTAATATGTATTATTTTTTATTTCATTTTTTTAAAAGAAAATCTCAAATTCAAGGGAGGCACTTACCTCTCTTATATCTAATCTGGGTCCGCCTATACCTACTAATACTGGCAATTATTTGATATTAAAAAAGTCTAATAATATTAAAAAATGATCCAAAATTCATAAATTCATTACACCTTCCCTCCTTTTTATAATTTTTTTTAAGTAATTCTTTTAGTAAATATAAGACCAAGTGTACGCCGCATTTTCTCAAACATTCATGATCTTTTTGCCAAATATATCATTTGATTATTGGAAATAGGGATATTACATGGAACATGAATTCATGAAATAATTAAGGACAGTTTTAGAATATCATGAAATTTTCTTACATATATTATAAATTAACCATATTAACAAATTTTATTAATATTAATGAAACGATTAAAAAGCTCTTTTTAAAAAAACTAAAATGTGTAACAATTTTTTTGGAATAAAAAGCTGCGTAAATGCTCAAAGACTAGCTAGCCAGAAGCCCTAGGAAGCCTATTGGACATAATTTTTCTTTAAAAAAATGGCTATATATTCTATGGGAGGAAATATTCATAATAACAATTTCAGCGTTTTTATTCGGGACATCGAAAACTGTATAACCTTTTAAAAATCGTAACACAGTATTTTAAAACTGAAGGGAAAATGGATCAGGAGGCCCCTATAATTTACACACTTTTTTAAATCAAGTCTCTATACTTTAAAACACTAAGTGGTCGTTGTATTTTACTCTTGGAGTTTAGTGTGTGTTTATATTAGTTTTAGTAGAATAATTTTTTAAATTTATAATATAAATATGTGAGAGAAGTTTTGTCTCAATTGTTCAAAAATGATTTCTGAAATCATAGTTCCGGAATTACAGGACGGAGCTTGAGAAAATTTTTTTGGGGGAGCCAAATGAATACTCATTAACTAATTAAAAAAATATTTATGAAGGCCAAATATATAACTTTTTGGGGTAAATGTATAGATTTTTGGGCCAAATGTATAAAAAAATTGAAGATCCGTCCCTTGGAGTTAACACTAATCCTTCAAGTTACAAAGGACCAAAAATTGCTTTGAACAATGCGCTGTCAGTTACCCAAACGTGGATGCTTTTATCAGTGACGGGGGTGATAGAGGCGGAGGAGTGGGCTATTCTGGTGGGACTGAAAATGGTTTGGGATGAAGGATACAAGAAGGTGATTCTTGAGTCTGCTAGCATCTAAGGAGTTGGGAAGCATAAAATGGAACGCTTCATTATCTGAAAATACCTATCAAAATCCAGAGATTAACATAATGCATTCCTTTCTCTATTATAATATGAAGGCAATATAATAGTGTGTCGAAATCACTGAACTGTCAAATACAATATCATCCTGAAATTATTCCCAGCCGAACACAGAGCAAGTGGGAGAGAGAAAGACAGAGAATCAAAACCTTGGAACCCCTTGCCAATGGTGATGCCAGAGACATCAACAAGATCCCCCTCCTTAAAAATCTCATCCAACACAAGTCTCTGATTAGGCTCGAACCCTTCCACAGATTGATGACGAAACTCCTGAAGATGCCTCATAGGTATTGCACCCACCTTCTCAAGATGACCCATCTCTGGTTTCGTCAATTTTCGGTCCCTCAATCTTTCATATCCCAATTGGACCGCATTGTAGCCATCAGTAGCCTCAGTCTTAATCTGAGTCACAATATTCCCTTCTTTGAAACCCACCACAGTCACCGGAACGACCTTGCCGTCAGGTTCAAAATAACTCATCATCCCTAATTTTGTGCCCATTACTCCTACACCAGCCTCCATGCTCATAACCACCACACCTCTCACTGGTCTTTTGCCTCCTTTAGTCGCTGCATACAGTTTCGAATGGAGTGGTTCTTGCAATTTCAGCAATGGGTTCTTGATTTGGCAAGGAGAAATTTTGAGAGAGTAAGTTAAGTACGAAGTAGATGCAGCATTGTGGCGAGAAAATAAAGAAGGGGAAATCGGTGAAGAAATTGATAAGGTTGACATGATTGTTTGTATATGTGGAATCTTGAAATCTAGAGGCGAACCATCGATATTTTTCGCGCTCTGTAGAGAAGAGAAATGGAACCAGAAAGTGGAAATTTCACAAGTTAGAAGCTTTCTACCATATGGACTAGAGGAAGCTGAATTCTTATCCTCTGTTACGGATAAAGCCGTTCTAAATGATTTGGAAGATGACCCGTCCGGAACGGATCATTTGGGAGAAATGGACCATCCATAACCGCTAAGGGTAACTTGAGTCGGAAAATGGCCGGGTTTATAATTTATAGCCTTCAAAAGGAGGAGTAGGGTTTAAAAAGGGTCAGCCATGTTAAACCTGTCATTTTTTTTAATATTAAATTACTACAAGTTGAGTTTAGTTTGAGGCCAATGATTTTTAAAAATTAAAAACATTTTTCAAATCATATAATGTTGCTATTTGAACTTTTTTTTTTTTAAAAAAATTGATTATATTCTTATTAAAAAACTGAGAGAGAAGCTTTTAATGGCATAATAGTTAGTTAAAAGTCTTCTAATTGATTTTTTTTAAAAAAAAAAATTTACTCAATTTTTAAGAATATTTGATTTTGTTCATAATATTTCTAAAAAAAAAAAAAAAATCCTTATGAAATATTGAAAGAATCATTTTTCCCCTTATTGATGTAAGGTAAACAAAAGAACAATATATTAAGGGTTTATCGTTTGTATTACGTATCCGATATAAGGTTACGATCAGATCACCCAAAAATTATGTCGTTTTGAGGTTAAAGGAATTAATGAACTCTCAAAACGACGTAATTTTGCGGTCAGGGAAATTAATAAAGGATCTTTCGGTAAAATTCATATAATAAATACAAAAACCAAAATACAAAAATACCCTTTATTAATTCCTCTAACTCACAAAACGACGTAGTTTTGGGGTGACTTGACATAACCTTATGTCGCCATAATACATGTGACGACAAACAATAAACTCATATATTAATTGTATTTGATGAGATCCGGATATCATACAAAGTATATCAAAAAGAGAAACTAACAACACACATTGAAAAATGAGAAGCTAGAATCTTTATAAAAAAGGGAGGCACAACGTACAAGGTTCTTACCAAGTAGGGTCTCGTGAATGATAGATATATACAACCTTACCCTCACCAAAGGCAGAAGGTAGCTCATGAAAAATTTCGATTTAAGGCAAATGATCACTTATTCTATTTCTCAAGAAAGATAAACCATTTAATAATTTAAAAATATTTGTCTAAAATAAAAAAAATCTAGTGATTTAATTTAATTTCTTTAATAAAATAATAATAATAATAATAATTTTTTGTTAAATAGGTTTAAAGCCCACTACCCGACTCAAGCCCATGAGTTAATAGGACCGGCTTCATAATAGGGATATTTTATTCACAAAAAGGGGATATTTTATGTGAGTTAGGCCTAAACTAGCTAATGCTTTTAGACCCGAGCTCGTAACGGCTGCTTGCTTGTGAGTTAATAGGACCGGCTTCATAATAGGGATATTAATAAAATCATCTACCTCTTTCATGGAATAACAATTGGCAAAAAGAAAAAAAAAGGAAATTTTACAAAAACGTTTATGAACTTCTCAAAATGGGATAGAAATACCAATTTCGTTAACATGCTTACACTTTCCTTACTTTTCTGTATGTGGGCTCACATTATCATTTTTAAATGAATAATTTCTTAATAAAATGTGTTCCTACCCGGCTACCCGTCACTCTTTAGGCCACCTTCCTCCTCTGTCCTCTCTCTCTTTCTCTCAATTCCTCTGTCCTCCATTCCCCTCCCCCTCTCTCTCAAATCTCTCCCCCCTGACTTCAACTCCAACTCCATCTCACCAACTAAAGTTCATCTCTTCCACAAACGGGATCAGCTTTGGTCCATGCAGACTTATGTCCGATGCGGACACGTATGTCAGCCTGATCCCCTTTTTATTAAATTTTTTTTTAAAAAAAAAAAATTCTGGCTCTACTCGGTAGTAAAACGAAAATTCAGACACTGAAATTTTTTTCATGATCTTGAAAAAATTATTTTAGGATTTTGAAAAAATACTTCGTGAAGATCGATTAAGTACTAAAAAGATACTTGAGAATACTAAAAAACAATTCATGATCTTAAAAAAATTATTTTGGATCTTGAAAAACTAATTCGAATCTTGAATGCTACTAAAAATATGTTTTAGAATATTTTTTAAGATACTAAATAATTTTTTAAGATTGTGAATTATTTTTTTCGCACTGTCGATATCTGAAGTATCATTTTGGTACCAGTTAGTATCCTCAAATATATTTTTTAATATCCTGAAATATTTTTTCAAGATCCTAAAATAATTTTTTTAAAATCAAGAATAATTTTTTCAGTAACATTCGGTATCTTAAATGATCTTTTTACGGTGACGGTGTCGAATTTTTTTTTTTTTTTTTTAAATGAAAAAGGGGATTAGGCTGCATTAAACTGCATTTAAGATGCGAATGCTACTGAAAAAATTATTCATGATCTTGAAAAAATTATTTTAGGATCTTAAAAAAATATTTTAGGATACTAAAAAAAAATTTGAGGATACTAATTGGTAGCAAAATGATACTTCGGATCTTGGCAGTGCGAAAAATAATTCACAATCTTAAAAATTATTTAGTATCTTAAAAAATATTCTAAAGCATATTTTTAGTAGCATTGATCTTTTTGAATTAATTTTTCAAGTTCCAAAAATAATTTTTTTAAGATCATGAATTATTTTTTAGTATCCTGAAGTATCTTTTTAGTACCAATCAATATTCCAAAGTATTTTTTCAAAATCCTAAAATAATTTTTTCAAGATCATGAAAAAAAAGTTAGCATCCTAAATTTTCTTTTTACTACCGAAAGTGGAATTTTTTTTTTTTTAAAAAATAATAAAAAGGGTATCAGGCCGGCACAGTTTAATGCAGCGGTCCGCAGTGGACCAAAGCTGATCCCAAACAACAAGGTCTTCTTTTGATCTCTTGTCATATGAGCTATTGAGCTTGCATGTAAGGTTATGGAACCTCAAAGAAGAATCTTTGCCTCCTACAGTCTGGAACTGGGTGTGGGACCTTCGAAAATTTTCTTTTTGTGAGATGGATTTGCCTTTTCTAGATAAAAGACAATCTGGAGTGTAGATGGTTTTGTAAGATTTCCTTTTTTTTCTTTTGCCAATTGACGTTTTCACAATACCACATATGAGAGAGACTGAATAACTCGGCCATGTTTGGTTGTAGAAGTAAAAGTTGCAGTTATTGGATGACTGGACTTATTACATGCTCTTAGTTATTGCCCTTTTCATTTTTCATCGTTTCAATCTTGATGGAAATTGGTCCTCTAGAAAAATCTTGGTCGTAAAGGTTGAGCACAACTTTATCGTTTACGTCTATTTGTATTTTTATATATTATAAATGCTAAACTTCGAAGAGTCCAGTCAAGAAGTAGAATAAGACTAAACTAGGGTCACTTGTGTGTTATCAAACAGTGGAGAGAAAGAGAGAGATGATTGCTTGGAATTGAGAAAGAGAGAGGGAGGGAAGGAGGAGGAGGACAGAGGAGGAAGGTAGGGAAGGGAGAGAGGGAGGAACATTTTTTTTTTAAAAAATAATAAAATTTATTTAAAAATAACAATGTGGGGCCTACATACAAAAAAGTAATTGAAGTTTAACCATATTAACGAAGGGAAAAACACTTCCGTGTTATAAGAGAAGTGTATTCTCATGTCACATACACATGAAATAGTGGGACCCACACACACACACATATATATATAATATTAGCATTATATATGTGTGAGTCCCACCATTTTATGTGTGTAGAAATTTTCTTCTTTTCATGCAACATAAGAAGTTTAAACCCCATTAACGAAATTGGTATTTTTGCCTCCATTTTAAGAAGTTCATATACATTTTTTAAGCCAAGAAATATATATGGTGCTAGATGCATATTTGCAAAAGTTCATTTACATCTTTGCCCCTTAACCCTTGTATTTCTACCATTTCTCTCAAACTCTAAAACCAATGTACTACTCCATATTAATCAATACATAAATATGGATACAGATTTGCATTAGGAAGAAAACTACGTCTATAGAGACCTTACTTAAATTTTATAAGTTTTGTTCCAAAAACATCACTCTTATTTTTTAAGGTTCCATTTTTTAGCCTTCAAACATTTAACTCTAGGATAAATTATGCGTTTCAATCTAAAATATATTAGTATTTTAGATACTTATTATTTAAAAATGATTTTAGTCTACACAATTTATTAATACATATATGTTTGAGCTTGTTCTGGTGTAGAACACAGATGTCCAGCCAGGGGCTGGTAGATTGATCTTGGATGTATCGGCAGACCTGGGTATCTATGAAGGAGATAACCAGGAGAGCGTGGGATCACCGTACACGACAAAGGGGTGCTGTGTGTGCACAGTGAGACTGTAGGTAAATAGTCTAGGTTTTTAGTGTGTGCACCTTGTTACCCGCCTCCGTATTTATAGGGGCGTGCGGGTGCGATATCGGGGCACGTCATTAATGGTGTGCCATTAATGGGGCGGATATTGGATGATACCCCATTAATGGGACGTGCCATTAATGGGCGGATACCGAGATATGCCATTAAAGGGGACGTGCCATCAATGGGGCGGGTATCTCGGGGAGCCGATATGATAGAGGCGGATCCGCCGAGATCTTCGGATCTCCCGCCATGATTAGAAGATCATGCCTTCCGGGCTCGCTTGGGCCTCGCCCAGGCTTGGAGGCGTTTGGGCGGTCCGTAACAGTTGCCCCCAGCTCGGTTGTTCATCTTTGTTGGACGGCCGAGGTGTACGATTCTCGGGTCCGGTGTGTAACCGGGGCTTGCCCGGCCCGGCCCGGCTTCTCATGCCGCGGCTTACCTCGTAACGTCGTTTGGATGGTGCCCGGGGTCATGCCTGACCGGGGCTTATTGGGCGGCCTCGGATTATGTGGTAAGTCCCCTTTGTTCGCGGGTAAATCGTTTGGTCTTCTTTCCGTAGGCGCCATCATTGCGTCTTTACACTCCGGGCGTGCCTTGATTGGAAAGGGTGCACGGCCGTCGCGCCGCTCGGAGTGCCGATTCGTGTGCACATTTAATGCGCCTACGTCATTCCGTGCAGTTCCTATCGTGTCAACGTTCAAAGACCGAACGCCCCGGCGTTCCCTCTTCTTCTTTTTATATGAAGTGTTCACTTTGCGTTTGTCATTATTTCCCGCGTGCAATTTGGTAGTGACCTTGCTCCGAGTCTTTTCTGCGAGAACTTCATCGTCCCCCATTTCGCTTGTTCAAGTTATCCTCCTCACATTTACACAGGTATTTCTCGTCCTTGTCTTTGCTCATTTAGGCATATTTCATACCGTTTGGATATCCTCTCGGTTCCTCATTTGCTTTTCCCATTCTTTGGGTCTTCGAGTTTTTCCCTTTAAGATCGGTTTCGGGTTTGCCTTGTACGCTCTTTCCTTTTGACGTAAGACTGTAGCTCTTAGGTTCTAGTTCCTCTTCGATGGATAGACGTAGGCCTTTCCTTAGAACCAGGCCGGTGTTTAACCCCGAGGAAGAGGAGTTTCTCCGTCGTCGTTACCCGAGAGCCTCTTCTCGGGTTCTTGGAACTGAGCTCCCGGAAACTGAAAGGCTAGCGCCCCTACTTCGAGGTGGGAATGGTTCTTCTCGGCGGATTGGACCTCAGCCTATACCAGCTAGAGCTCTGTCACCTTCTTTGATTCGAACTTCTTTCCGATCAACTTTTCGGGCCGGAGTTGGTTCTTCTGCTGATTCCCGGGCTTTTGCCTCGATGGCCCAACCGCCTCATTTTTGTGAGGGTCCATCCCCGGGAGCTTGGACCCTTATCGATGATTATCTCGGTCCCTTGGGACCTGCTTGGCCGAGAGCTCATTCCACATTGCGCGTGGTGAGGACTCTAGAGCTACCTCGGTCCTTGGATCTTGCCGGCACGGCGCCTTCGGCCCACTTCGGCGAGCCGTTTCGTCCCCGTCGCCATCTGTTTTGTCTTCTAACCTTGTTTTACCAGGTATTTCCAACTCGCTAATTTCCTTTTATGTTGCGTATAGGTTAATGGCTCCGAAATCTTTGTCTTCAAAGAAAAAGGCCGAGGCCGAGACATCGGATTCTTCTAGTCCACCCGAGGCCCCGTGTCGTAGGTATCCTCGGGTGTCCCATGAGGTCTTGAAGACCCGGTCCAAGTATGTCGGACGAGGATATTGCCCGAATGGACCTACCCGTCATGGAGGGGTGCGTTCTACGCTGCCCGGAGGCCGATGAGCCTGTTTGTGCTGAGCGGGAAGTAGGCAGTCCAAATTACTTTTATTTTTACCGGGATTATCTTACGCGGGTTGGCGTCCGCTTTCCTTTTACCCATTTTCAAATGCTTGCCCGATGCACCCGAGACCGCCCCGTCTCAACTTCATCCGAACGGGTGGGCTTACCTTGTAGCGTTCGAGCAATTGTGTCGCTCCTACCCGGTTCCAATCCCCGCTCGACCAACCTTTTCTTTTATTATTTTGGCCCTTTTACCCCGGCTCTCCGAAGGAAGGTGACAAGTTGAAGGGGGCTGGTGTCTCTCCGCGTTAATCCCGATAGGAAGCTTATGAAGCCCTTCTCCGAGTCTTTTAAGCGGTTTAAGAGTGCGTTTTTCAAGGTTGTCGCCGTGCCGGTAAGCCGGCTTGGTTTTTAAAGGGGGTCGAGGCCGCCGACGTAGTATGGCGCTTCCCTTTATATTGGGTGGAGAATCATCATAAGGCCAGCCCCTCGTCCTTCCGGATCTCGCAAGATGACCTCCTACCCGAGATGGCCCCTCACGTCCCCGGGTTGGATGCTTTCGTGGAGCATTATGGCATTCGAGCGGCCTTTTTCATATCGGGGAGGGATCTAGGCCAATTCCCTCGACTTGTAGGAGTCCTTTTTTTTTTTTTTGACATGTTTCTTTATGTTCGTATATTGCAGCCGTACTTTTGTGCTCATTCGATTTCCCTTTACCTGTTCTTTTCACTCAAGATATGAAGGCCCTTCCCGGTTATTTGAAAAAAGTAAATCCGCCGCCGCATCTTCGAGTAGTCGGTCTCGGAAACGGGCCGCCGCTGTCAAGACTTCCGCGCCGAGGCCGATGCCCCTATTGTGGCTAAGAAGGCCAAGGTCTCCGGGCCGAGGAATCGACTCCATCTGCGCCCTCCGCATCCCTCGGGCGGGGGTTCCGGCAATTTCCAAGGGGAAGCGGGTTGTCGTCTCGGAGGGTGAAGCCGGCCTGCGGGGCCGCGACCGTTCCTTTCGCCTCGGTTCTTCCGGCGTCTTCGACCGCTCCGCCTCCTCCTCCTCCTTCAACCGTGCCCTTACGTCCTTCTTCCGTGCTTCCTCGGAGTTTTGTATTTGAAAAGGGGGTGACCAAGGAGCCGGATGTAGCGTTCCCCCCCCCGGAATTCATGGATAACCGAGCCCCGTCCCCTCCTAGTGCCGAGGAAGTACAAGCCGCGAACGGTACTTGTGTAAATCCATAGGTTTCCGCAGGCCTATATGATTGTAAGGGAAAAGTACATTCCGGGCCGATCGAGAAGAACAACGCCCGAAAGCGGCTAGGGCCGAGGTTGAGGCCAACCGTAAGACACCGGGCCGAGGCGGCATCCGTAAAAAGGGCTTTAGCCGATGCCAAGGCCAAGCTGCGCCTTATGGAGGAGGAGCGGGATGCTGCCCGGCTGGAACGGGATGCTGCCAAGGAGGCGTTCGTTAAGGTGGAGTCAGATCTGCAACAGGCGCGAGAAGGGGCGGAGAAGTCAGCCTCTGAGTGTGTCCGGGCTCAGAAAGCGCTGAGCGAAAGTATGGATGTGGTGAAAACCCTGCAGAAACAGCGTGATTCGTTGTTCGATAAGGTTAAAGCCGTCGAGGAGGCTCTGGCCGTATCGGAGCGGGAGCGCTTAGAGTCGGACGAACTTCTAAAGCAGACTGCCGCTGATTGCTTCGAGAATGCACTGGAGCAGATCCGTCTTTTGAATCCGAAGACGGAGCTTAACTTGGACGGCTACGACTTCCGTGCCTTTGTGGAAGACGGAACGTTAGTTTCGTATCACCCTCCTTCCACCATCGCGTCCGGGTCGGGAAGGGGAGAGTCGGATGCGGAGAGTGAGGCGACCAAGAGTGCTCCGAGGTCGGTCCTTCTAGTTAAGCTTTAATCTTTAGTGTTTAGTGGGCGTACGTGCCTTTGTACCTTATTGACTCCGGCGTTTGTGCCGTAACTTTGTATGACTTATGGGGAATTTATTTATCCGCCTTCTCGCGTTTCTTAAATTCCATTGTTTGAAATTTATTGACTGCATTATATACAAGTCGTGTACTCGACCAACACTGCGGTGTGGGAGATTGGGACAGGGTTGTATGTCGTACCCTCAGGGGGTGTTAACTTAACCGCACTGCCTCATCCTGGCTTAAATAGCCGGAAAGGATGGTAGGAACCGTTTTAAGGGCGAGGCTGTCACATGTCGACCGAGGTGTCTAGTACCTCAGATCGGACATTTTGACTTGATCGTGGTCGGGATGGCGCCCGCCTTCTTAAATCGGGCGAGCGTTGACGCGTCAATTTCACGAAGGCCACGTATGGCGTTTTCGCGAGCTCTTACCTATGCGCGTCGGAGTACAACGGCCGGTGTCATACATCTAGATGTTTTTCGTTTCGACCGGGTATAGGTACCTCGAGTCGGGTTTTTGCCGGGGCTTGGTGGCCTCGGCTTCAAGCTTAAGCAAATAATCGTGCACGTTGGCGCCTCCTCTTTGAGGTATTCCTTCATTAAATAAAGCAGCTCTAAAGAGCGTACAAATGGTCATAAATTATTCAAATGCAAAGCAAGGGAAAGTTGGAAAGCAATTGGAAAAAACATGAAAGAAAGTAAGAAATGACCGAGCCGTAGTCTTGGGCTAGCTGTAGTAGATTTTCAACTTATCGGCGTTCCATGTCCTTTTAACCGCTTTCTTGCCAAAGTTTCGAGAACATATGCCCTCGCGTCTAGCTTTTCTTTAACACGATACGGTCCCTCCCGGTTTTGCCGGTTTTCCGTCTCGGAGTTCTTATTACCTATATCGGCCCTCCGAAGTACCAAGTTACCCCGGTTGAAGGATCGTGGCCGAACCTTGCGATTATATTTGGCCGCGAGTAAATGCTTGGCGGCAAGTTCCCGGCAATGAGCTGTGACTCGGATCTCATCTATCAGGTCCAGATCTGTCCTTAAGGCGTCGTCATTTGATGCCGGTCCTCCCTGTCCGGCTCTGATCTTCCTCCACGATGGCTGCCCGATTTCCACCGGAATCATTGCTTCGCATCCATATGTCACCGGAAGGGAGTTTCGGGTGAGGTCCGGACACTCGTCCCGTAGCCCCATAGAACACGTGGAGTTGTTCGGTCCAACTAGAGTCGGCCTTTAACATGCGTTTCTTCAATCCATCGAGAATGATCTTATTGGCGGACTCGGCCTGGCCATTAGACTGCGGATGTTCGACGGAGGAGAAGTGTTGTTTGATGTCGAGATTGGACATTAAGGCCTGGAATCTTTGGTCCGTGAACTGGGTTCCATTGTTAGTGACGACTTCAGCAGGTATCCCGAATCGAGCGAAGATATTGTGACGAACGAATTTCATAATCCTGGACGACGTGATTGTAGTCAATGCTTCCGCTTCAATCCATTTGGTGAAGTAGTCAACGGCGACAATGAGCCATTTGAGTGTCCGGTGCCGATTTAAATGGTCCAAGAATATCCATTCCCCACTTATAGAAGGGCGGGAGCCGGCATCCCTTTTAACTACGGGCGGCGGCCATAAGATCCCGCCGTGTTTCGGCAACCGTCACACCGCTTGGCGGCCTCCATGGCGTCATGCATCATGGTGGGCCGGTAATAGCCGGCGCGCAATGCCTTCCCGGCCAAAGCCTTGCCGCCCATGTGTTGGCCGTTGCATCCCTCATGTATTTCGGTCAAGACATACCGGATTCGGACTCGCCGAGGCATCGCATCATTGGGCGGTGTAGTCCTTTCCGGTATAGCCGGTCATCGACCATAGTGTAGATGGCGGCTTCTCGATCGCTTTTTTGCTTCGGTAGAGTCTCGTGGGAATGATCCCTCTTTCCAGGTAATCTTCAATTGGTTTTCTCCGGTCCGATCCGGACGAGATAGTCATAATGCACGTGGGCTCGGCCAAATTCTGTTGGATGATCTGTTCTTTGACTCCCGGACCTTTGGTGCTTGCGAGTTTGGAGAGGATGTCGGCCGGGCATTCTCTTCTCTCGGGATGTGAGAGAGAACGACTTCTTCGAATTCCGTCATTACCTCTTTTGCTTTATTCAAGTACTTGGCCAACAAGGGGCCTTTCGCTTGATAGCCGCCTTCAAACGGGCGGCGACGAGTTGTGAGTCGGTGAACACCTTAATCCGCCTGGCTCCGCTTTCTTTTGCTTGAGCTAATCCTGCCAAGAGGGCCTCGTATTCGGCTTGATTGTTAGAGGTCGGGAATTCCAGTTGGAGAGAATGTTCAGTAGCGATTCCCTCGGGGCTTTCGACAATGACTCCTGCTCCGCTGCCTTTTGGGTTGGAAGATCCGTCAACAAATACCCTCCGAATTCGTTGTCGGTCATAACCGAGTCAATTCCCGATGAAGTCCGCCAATGCCCGTGATTTGATCGCGCGCCGTGCCTCAAAGGTGATGTCGAATTCAGATAATTCAATCGCCCACTCGTCATATGTCCAGCCAAATCCGGTTTGTGCAAAATCACGGATCGGGCCGATTCGTCCGACCACAATCCGATGTCCCCTGGAAGTATGGGCGAAGTCGCCTTGCCGTTGTCGAACGCGAATGCCATTTTCTCCGGCTTTTTGATATCTCGAGCTCGGCGTTTTGTAACGCCTTGCTCACAAAGTAGATGGGTGTCCGTCCGACCTCGGTTTCTCTTACCAAGGCGGCGCTTACCGCTTCATCCCCTACCGAGAGGTATAGGAACAAGGTCTCCCCCGCTCCGCCGTTAGTACCGGAGGGGTTGCCAAGCATTTCTTGATTTCTTCAAAGGCCGTCTCGCAGTCCGTATTCCATCCTCCCCGGGTTTCTTTCTTCAATAATTTAAAGAAAGGTAGAGCTTTCTCAGTGACCTCGGTAGGAATCTTGTCGTGGCCGCCAAGCGACTTGTCGGTTGCTTTGCACTTCCTTCTTGGAGTTGGGGGCCTCGCATATCTAACACGGCCTTGCATTTGTCCGGATTGGCCTCAATCCCTCGGTTGGTCAACATAAAACCCAAAAACTTGCCAAATGGGCACCCCGAACGCACATTTGGCCGGGTTCAACCTGATGCGGTATTTTCTTAATTTGTCAAACGTCTGCTCTAGATCCGGATATGCTGCTCCGGATGTTTTGACTTCACTATCATGTCGTCTATATATACCTCCACATTACGACCGATTTGATCGTCAAAGACTCGATTCATCATGCGTTGGTATGTAGCTCCGGCATTCTTCAATCCAAATGGCATGACGTTGTAGCAATAGTTCGCCTTATCAGTCATGAAGGCGGTTCTCTCTTGATCGTCGGGGTGCATAGCGATCGATTGTATCCGAGTAGGCATCCATAAAAGAAAGCAGTTGGTATCCGGCCGAGTTATCCACTAGCTGGTCAACGCTTTGGGCATGGGAAAGGAGTCTTTCGGGCATGCTTTATTCAGATTGGTGTAGTCGGTGCACACCCTCCATTTACCGGTTGGTTTTAACACCATGACCACGTTAGAGAGCCGGGTCGTGTATTGTATTTCTCTTATGAACCCGCAGCAAGGAGCTCTTCAATGTGACTCTCGAGGGCTTTCTCGTCGTCGCCCGAGATATTCCTCCTCTTCGTGCCCTTGGTTTCGACCCCGCCATATGGCTAACTTGTGACAAAGAAAAGTGTGGGTCGATCCCGGTATTTCGGCCGACGTCCGGGCGAAGACGTCCCGGTTTTGCCTTAAAAATTTGATCAGCCTTGCTTTGATCTCGCGTCCATCTCCCCGCCGATTTTAGTTGTCTTGGAGGGATCCGTCCGAGGATTAATTCCTCCAACTCTCCTTCCGGCTCGGGGCGTGGGTTTTTCGGTTCACGGAGGTCCGGTTCTACCATGTTGACCGATTGCGGGGTTGCCCCTCTTTTCGTCATTAGTCATTACCTCGTTGGTTTGGAGCCGTGGCGGGGATGACGTCTTTTCCTCCTCTACGCGGAGGGCTTCGGAAGTAACACCGCCGCGACGCTTTCCGGGTCACTAGGACACTTCAACCATCCGATTCTCGATCATTGATCATTTTCAATTTCTGGTGCTTGGTGGATGCCAAAGATATCCCAACCGTGTATAGTGGGTCGGCCGGTATAATGTTATAGGGGAGCGGAAATCGCCACTACAAACCTTACCCGTCCCGATTTGAAGGCTTCCTTAGTTCCCAAGGTCGGGCCTCGAGGTCAACATATCCTTTTGGGAAGGAACGCTCTCCATTGAACCCGATGAGGGTAGATTTGCATGGCTTTAGGTCTTCGACATCGAGGTGCATTCTCCGGTATGCATCCCACTTATTATGTCGGCCGAACTACCGCGTCGACAAATATCCGTTTGACCCTAGTTACGACGATCCGGTGATGACTAATCCGTCTTGGTGGCCGGAATAACCTCCTTGAGCTCCTCGTCGGTGAAGACCAAGGGTGGTTTCGGGTTCGACGACGTGCCCTTGAACCTCGGCACCTCTTTTACCGTTAACACTTCTCGCAGGTATTTCTTGCGCCGACTTATTGTATCTCCACCTCCTCCGGCCGCCACCGATCCCGGTGCATTGGAGATCGGCGTCCGGTAGCCCTCGGAGGGCCGGTTCTCCGCTTCTTTCGCAGTCCGAAGCGTTCGTGGCCGGACTCCGCTTCGGCGGCTACCATTCCGCTTGCCGATTTCCCTTGAGTTTTGATGACGTATTGGCGTAGTTTCCCTTCTCTTACAAATTTTTCAATAGCATCCCCGAGTTCGTAGCATTCGTCGGTGGTGTGACCAGGACGATCGTGGAAGCTGCAAAACTTCCCCGGCCCGTATTGGACCGGTTTCGAGAGGCTTTGGTTTGGTCACCTTCCTCATCTCGGTCGCGCGACCTCCTTCCATACCGGGATCGCGGGACATTCAAGGGGGTATAGTTTCCGTACTTCCCCTTATTGTCCGTTCGCTCTGTCCGGGCCGGCTCTCTACGCACGTCCGCGAGGTTCCGCCTTGTGTTTGTCGGTCAGTCTCTTCTTTCGTGTGATGAATTCCTTGCCTTCTCGGGCTCATCTCGCATTGGCGATTTCCATTTGCTCGACGTCTAGATATTTCTTCGCTTCAAGATAGAATTCCGTCAAGGAATATACTCGATTCTTACATAGATGTCGGGCCGGGCGCGTCATCGGGTCCAAATCCGTTGACGAGGCAAAGTGCACATGGACCTCTTCGGACAAGGATCGTACCGTATTGCCGTATCTCCTCGAACCGATCCAGATACTTCGCAATGTTTCGCCCTTCTTTTGCTTCACTTTACTCGCCGTGAATTGAGATTTCGGTTGTTTCTTCTGGTGGCAAAGTGTAATTCAAACTTACGACCAAGGTCTTCAAAATTCCGAATGGAATTATTGGGTAGCGAACTCAACCATTTGTGGGCCGGCCCGATTAGCGTGGCCGAGAAGAGTCTTAGTATCACCAGACCTTCTATTGATCTTACCCACATTAACTTTTCAAATAACTCGAGGTGATGACGTGGATCCCGGGTCCCATCATATTGGGGGAGGTCGGCTAGGTCAAAATTCTTCGGGTAAGGAGCCGTGGCCGTAGCTCGTGAGAATGGAGTCCCACCCGCGCCGGCCAAGTATTTCATCTTATACTGCCGCGGCGATCCTCGTGTCCGAGGCGTAGTGATCGCCTCGTGTAGTTCGTCCGAGTCCTGATCACGATCTCGGTTCTCCGGTTCCCTATCGTCATCATGGTGGTCCGCTCGCTCCGGCCTTCCCTATCCCGGATCCGCAAAGGTGCCTCTTGGTGCCTTTTAGGGGTTGGTTGGCGATCTCGCTCCCTCCTGCCGTCCCCCTCTTTCCTGCCACGGGGATGTTGATTCGTTTTGGCCGGTACGCGGACTATTGCTATCCGTGCGTACAACCTCCTTCCTCTTACGTGGGCTTTTCGGGATTCGCGTTGAAAAAGGTTTTCAAGCTTTTCCTCTATCATTTGTTCCAGAGCATGAAAATCCTCCCGCCTTTGGAGGTGATCGAACTTTTCCTTGTTTTCGAATCTCCGAATCATCGCTCTTGGGTTCTCCTTAGTATGCGGACGTCGGTGTCTAGTACCCGAGCGTCCGGAATGGGGTCTCGTCCGGGGGCGCTCTTTTGGGGATTCTTCATGCAGGGATTTGTCGAGGGAAGGCGAGGTGGTTTCTGAGTCAGTAACGTATCCTTCCGGAGTTTTTCCTCGGGATGGTCGATCATGGGTCTGTGGCCGATCTGGCCGGGTCTCAGGTCGACTCGGGCCGGCTCCGAGGTTGATTTGGGGGTACCATGCTTTCCTCGTTTGGCCGGTCCAATTGCCGGTTTTGCGTGTGGCTTCGGGGTGTGAGCCATTGATGGTCACGGGAATAGAAATTTATGGTCCCCACGGTCGGCGCCAATGTTCTCGTGTAGAACACGGATGTCAGCCTGTGGGCCGGTAGATTGATCTTGGATGTATCGGTAGACCGGGTATCTATGAAGGAGATAACCAGGAGAGCGTGGGATCACCGTACACGACAAAGGGGTGCTGTGTGTGCACAGTGAGACTGTAGGTAAATAGTCTAGGTTTTTAGTGTGTGCACCTTGTTACCTGCCCTCTGTATTTATAGGGGCGTCTGGTGCGATATCCGGGGCACGTCATTAATGGTGTGCCATTAATGGGGCGGATATTGGATGATACCCCATTAATGGGACGTGCCATTAATGGGGCGGATACCCGAGATATGCCATTAAAGGGGACGTGCCATCAATGGGGCGGGTATCTCGGGGAGCCGATATGATAGAGGCGGATCCGGCCGAGATCTTCGGATCTCCTGCCATGATTAGAAGATCATGCCTTTCGGCTCTTCGCTTGGGCCTCGCCCGGGCTTGGAGGCGTTTGGGCCGGTCCGTAACAGAGCTATTTTTTATCATCTTATAAAATTGACTAATGTTAAAGTTTTGATTTTGTAGACAAATTTATTCAAATGTTGGTATTTATTATGAAATTTAATGTTAAAAATCTTTGAAATGGAATCTTATCCTTTATATGTAATTATCACAAAAACTAATGTTCATTTTAGTATTTTGAATATCAAAAAAGTGATTATGATAACAATTATCCAAATAATATCATTTTACCAAAATCACTTCTTTCAAAAAATATATTTTACTCCGAATCTATTCTTTAAAATCATTGTTATCACTTTTTCTATAGAATTAATGATCTAAAAGCTAATCCAAAAGCATAGTATATAACAACTTCAAAAATATAACAATAAATTTTTTTATAAGTGACTAATCATTTATCTTATGATAGAAAACCTAACTTTTCGATATCGTAAATATCATGAGTAACAGTTTTTGTTATCGTTTCATATAATTAAAGTTGTTACTTCTGCTAATAAAGAATGATTTGTTGATAAAGAAGTTGGCTCATATCATAAAAATTTTGAGTTCAAATATCTCTTCAAACACTATTTGGATCAGCATGTATGCTTTAGTCCTCGTGAATTGTGAAAACCAGCCCACCTAAACTTTTTATCATTAAAAAAGTTGTTATTTTTTAAAATAAAGTAATCATTGATATGTAGTAATTAACACAACTACAATTTTTGTTATCATCAATGACACTCAAAAAACTAAAATAATTATTATTTTTTGAATAAACTAGAATAATTATTTAAAGATAATACTTGTCACCAAAAAGGTTTTGTTATATTATTTTATTAAAATTGTTAGGTGAACTAATCACTTCATATACCTTGAAATTGGCAGTTATTTTTATTTATTATTTAAAAAAAACTTATTTTTTATGGAAAAATTATTTTTAATTCTCTTTTGAAAAACTAAAAAAGGCATGATTTGCTTGAACTGCGCAATCCACTATACAGCTCTGGGCTCTTCTTTTTTTTTTTTTTTTTTTTTTTTTTTTTTCAACGGGCCACCGCAAAGCACGGTGCAAAGTGCAGATGGTGTTACCTGATCAACACATTGATATTGACAATTAAAATGTCTCTCCATACCTCTCAACATTTTAGAAGCACAATCTAAGCTGTCATTTTCAAAGAAAACTAGCACTTCGACCCTAAAACTCCTAGCCTTAATTATAAGAAGCACTTTTTTATACATTTTGCACTAAAAAAGTGTTCCTATAATTAGGATCGGAGATAGTAATACATTAGGCCACCGAATATAATTTATTCCAGACAAAAATGAAAGGAAAAATCCATTGACAGACTGCAAGTACGAATCTTTTTCCTCAATTTTTAATTTGATACATGTATGCTTTCTCTTCTAATTAAATGCTTCAATTTTGCTCTACTGTTACTATTATCTCCTGTACTGGGATTAACAGTCCTAATGAAGCAAAGTTCCAGGAGCTAACTATGTCAATAAAGCAAAATTATTGATTTAATTAAAGAAAAAAACATATAGGTATCAAATTAAAAATTGATGAAGGTATAGGACTATAGGTACCTACAAATATGTTTTACAAAAATAAAAACAAAATTTACAAGCACATTAAAACAAAAAACTCATTGCAACTACTTTCTACTTTCAAGTTTCAACATCTCTGAATCATCACTCAGATGATTTTTTAAAACAGAAACATATACTCATCATGTGCTCAACAATTTTTGAAGGCAAAAGTTAAAAGCACCAAACTTATTCTATACAGGAACCAAGTCATAAATTAATTGACTTCTTGATAGGAAGACTCTCAAACAGAGCCCTCAGGTTTCGGGGGAGGAGGATTGCCTTCTGGTGGGGCAGATGCTCTTTTGGAAATGGCAGCCATTTGGAGTTCTCCAGAGGAAGAGGCATCATTAGAGCTTCCCTCTCCCTTGGTAGAATGATCATTTTTGTGTTCTTTCTTCTTCATCACTCTATGTGCCCAACCAATAAGTCCCACTCGCACATGGTCATCAAATATTGCTTTCTTGTAGTGAGTTCCCATCTGCAACATAGTTTTTTCAAGCAGAGAGGTGTTAATCCAATGATGCCTGAATTTAGAACATGGGACCCAGGTGTTCCTCTTGTGAATATTTTGTTACATAAACAGTCATTTTGAATCTGCATTCTGTCAATTTCAGAGGGAATTTGAAGTAAAATCACACTGTTCATGGTTTATGACGAAGAATGCATGAATTAGTACATTAATATTAGAGCATATCATACAGCTATCCATAAATTCTATACTCTATTACTGATTACTTATTTTTAATTGAAGAAAAAATTTCAAACTTCTAGATCAACTGGATAGCTAGAATTTCCTCCAAAAAAAAAAAAAAAAAAAAAAAAAAAAAAAAAAAAAAAAATCCATTTCCATGCCTCTAATTGACAGTCCTAACTCGCTAGAAAGATGCCTACCTTAGGTAACAAATAAAATCCGGTGAGGTGAAGATTTAAAAAGTTGACCAACTAAAATGGTGCATATTAGTGATTGTATTTCTTATTTTGTGGTTGCTTGGTAATAAACTGTAAGACGCAACTAATATGAAGTGCTGAGTAATGTCTTGCCATGAGAGGATCCAATTCAATCCGAACAGCAATTCAAACAAACACACCTGTGTAACGAGTGCATACAGGGGTAGCGTGCTGTAACTGCAAAGGACCAGAATGAATACCCTGAAACCCCAGCACAAAGGAGAAAGAAAATAGGGAGAGAGACAGAGGATTAAACTTTATAATGCATAAAAAAAGGAGTTAAGGAGCAAATTTGCCCCGGTAGTTTTCGTTGAGGAGCAATGATCTGAAAGTTCTTTTAAGTCTAATGTTGCATTAGAAGTATTAAAATGGAGAAGTGTTGTCCTTTACCGTTAAAAAATTAACGGTCAACGTCAATTTCTTAATAGTAAACATTAGTTTTTTAACAGTATGAGGTAAGATTGCTACGTTTTAAAACTTTCAGGATGACATTGAACCTAAAAAAACTTATGGGCAACATTGGTTCTCAACAAATACTTCTGGAGGAAATTTGCACCTTAACCATAAAATAAGTAAACAAAGAAACAATATTAAACTACAAAAGATCCCCAAAGTTTCATTTACTTTCAAATTTGATCTCTACAGTTTACAAGTTTGAGTCCCTACAGTCCTTAAAATAATTTAACTTGATCCATTTTGTTGAACATTCATCTAAAGGCTGTTGAGTTTTGCTAATATAGCTAGACATGAACAACTTTTAATTACAATACTCTATATATACATGTTTAAACTAACTCAAGCTAAACAATTTATCTAGAAATTATCAAATACACCTGAATAAATTTCATGATTTCATCTCAATCTATTTTCACATTTTTCCTTTGGCATGAACCATTTATATTACAGTCGCAGATTGGCCGGGGTGACTTTACAGCCAGCAAATTAGAAAGAGAAGAGAGTAGTAGTTACCCAATGACGAGCCTGGGGACGATGTAACGGACTTGTCCCATTATGCAGGAGTCAAAGCCATAAGTAACCTGAGATAGTTAAGCTGATAACGTTATGTACACTAAAACTATGAGATTATATATAATGTCAACCTATAAAGGTAAATGAAAGTACAAAGACCAAAAACAGGTCTACTATGCTCCAAAAGAATTTGCTCACCCATATCCAGAAAAAGAATGCTATCTCAAAAGAATTCTTGAAAAGGATGAAGTGAATCAAGAAGAGAACAACGTCAGGCCGATGAAACCAAAAATGATCATCTGATGGCCGAACAGCCAATTCACCTTTTTCAGCTACTTCATCAGCTAATTGTATTATTACATGCTCCATCTTAGTGCCCACAGCTAGTAGAAGCTGAAAGAATGCAAATTGATACAATGGGATAAATAGAGGGATAAAAAGTGGGTACCAAAGAATCTAAAAGAAAAATCAGAAGCACGATCATGAAGTCCCTAAATGTATGGAGTTACATGGCAAGAGTACAACACTATCTTAATATGTTGACAAGAAACTGAAGCTGAAACAAGGGGGCCACTTAAAAGACATGCAATACAGTTCTAAGAAACTGGAAAGAAAAAATACCGAGATAATATTAGACAAGATGTCACTCTTAATCAAATCTAGCAGAGGTACTGAATGTACCAAAATACTTTTAAAAATCAAGCTGACATGTTATCTGTTTACCACTTCTGCGTTCCCATTGTCCATTGATATATTCTTTGTAAAGGGATTACCCGTGGATGATGGTAAAATTTAATTTGCATGGCTGCACATACTATTGAAGCCAAAATTGAAGGGAACGAATAATCGAGGAGGATGTACATAATCAACTTTTGGCAAATTTTTAATTTCGAAGGCCCAAACAAAAAGAAAAAAGATACAATTACAATTTACGAGAGTAGATGTATCAGCAGCATTTTCTCATATTAAATCACTTCTAAAATTTGTGGGTTGATGTGAGCCTATCCAGCTAGCTATAAAGTCATCAAAACCCCAACAGAGTTACCAACTCTTACTAGAAGATGATTCAGTTAAGTTACATAGCCATACTATGAACTATTACATTCATTATTTAAAGGCTGCTTTTAGATCAATTCACTAGAAGCCATGTTGATAGAAGAAAGCAATCAGAAAATTATGACATAGCATTGAAATAAGAGTTTAACCCCCATCTGAGTGCGCTTCAATGGATTAGTAAATAAAAGTACGAGTAACTGTTTTCCTTTTTTATAGTATTATTTATGCATAATTGAGACATGATGAATCTGTAGACTGAACAAATTACATTCACATCACAGTGCACATGTCCGCAGAAAGTGAAAAAAAAAAAGAAAAAAAAAAGAGAAATCTTATCAAGATACTTACAAGTAAAGGAATAAACGCTATCCAAAAATATGTATGCCAGCCTGTAAGATCAAAGAAAAATTCAGAATTCGGAGACAGAAAGTAATGCTTTTTGACAACTAACAACCAAAAGAAACATTAGTCACAGAAGAATGATCATGCGTACATACCATTAACATTAAGTAACAAAAAGATGACCACAAATATCCAAAGATACCAACTGCAACCAAAAATAGTATGATCATGAGTACAGAATCAGTTCCCTCACATAATAAGACAGACAAGAAAGATAGCTCAGTCTAAGTGATCAATATGTATGATATGCACAACAGCATGATTAGTTATTACAGATTACAAATTGAATCCAGAGAAGCACTCACCTTATACCAACAACTTGTTTAAAATCATCTTCAAGGGCCCGTATCATGTATTTGTGGAAGTTAAACTTCGGATTTGACTTGCAGTGAGTCTAAAACAGAGAAACGCGCAAAAGAATGATCTTGATATCCCTACTTGAAAGCTGCTTGCAAATAGCCAGATGAAGGATAAATTGGCAGCAAACATTAAATTGCATCCTAAAAACTTACCTGGATAAAACCATGCCGTAAGGTCACATAATCCAATTTAGTGACAGAGCCAAAAAATTGCTTGAAAAAAGAGTGCTGCAAGAAACTTACAAGTTATATATACACACACATATACATATGAAGTAGGCGTTTAGCACGACTTTCAGGAATTAATTTGTCAAGTGGTCCAACCTATCAACAATTTTAGAAAAGCTCAAGGACTTCATGAATCTGAGCTCCAGAATATTAGGAAAAGAATAGAGATAATCAAACTAACAAGGAAGGAGTTATATGGAAAAGAGAACTCTTCCGAATTTTGAAAAACAACTGGAAACAAGTAAGACTCAACAAAACCAATATAGGCAATGTAGGCAAAATTACTCCTATCCATATAGTATTGTAAGTCACATTCTGATTCCACACCCTTAGAAGGTCACAGTCCCTTGTGATATCAACTAAGGTGCACTCAAGCATGATACAGACTCAGCCAAAATGGCTCTATTAAGCTTTATTAGAAAATAAATGCCTATCTCCAGATGCATTATATGTCAGGCTGCATTATGTAGGACTAGAGGAGGAGACAGAATTCAATAGAAAATCTTCAAATAAGGGGTTCAGAAGAGGTTTTAGCATGAGCGATGTGAATATACCATGATAAATTCTAATTTCAGATCCTAATAAACTTATGAACAACTTACCAACCAACCCATAAAAGCAGTGTCTTTACCAAAGCCCAGAAAATGACCCTTGATAAAAGCATGCTGTTGAACCTGAGTGATCCTCGGTTCCAGAACTGCAGTAATCCAATTTGCTCATAAGGAGCAATGGAGAAGAAGAATACTAAAAAAGATGCCTTTCAAAGGAATTAAATATATCATTTAATATGTTAATATTTGTAAAGTAACGTTACGATGACTTGGAAAACGTCTATCATAGAATCTACAGATTAATTAAATAATTGAGCACAGAGAACACACTGTAGTAGCTGATCAAATCACTTTACCTTTCTGTGCCTCATAGTTGTTGTCTTTAGCGATTGAGTCCTCCCAGTGCTTCCACTGACGTATCTATACAACAATGAAGCACTATTAATAAAGAAAGAAAATTGTGGACATAAATGGTTTAAAATGGATGTGTCTAAGATACTCACTTTCAATCCTCCGAAGAAAACAGTCAGAACACAATAGGTTACATGGACCACAGCTAGAACAAATATAAAGATATGCAGGTGGTGAATGGCTCCCACAGATAATAACGGAACCTTGTGCTGAAAAGAAAAGAATTGATGTTAAGTGATCAAAGTTCAAGAAATTAAGAAGGAAAATCCAAGGAATAAATAATCTACAAGGTTTGATCCTAAATGCGAGAACCTCAATAACTAATGTGATAATTACAGTGCAGTGTTTTAAATATTTATCCTTCTCTTTTTGGAAGTTTCCTTTCCTTCCCAAATTACAAGACTCGGAAGTCAGACTCAGAACATAATACATTCTCATCTTGTCCGAAGTGCATAGTCACCGCCATCAAGGAAATTTAAAAATCTCAGCACTTCCACTAACGGAGAGAAGAGAGAGAGAATTATAAAAGATAAATCATATTTTTTCATATTTTATTTATAAAAAAAAAAAAAAAAAAAAAAAAAAAAAAAAGACTAGAGAAGAGAGGAGTCCGGTTTCTCTCATTTTCCTCTCTCGCCCATCCCTCATCATTTATAAATCCTGGCCGTTGAAATCTTAATCCAAGGATTCATAACAATTTTGAAAAAACGCGCATGCGGTGAAAATTATTCCGGACGGTTTTTTCAAAAATTGTTCGACTCTTGGATCAAGATTTTAACGGCCAAGATTTAAAGATGATAAGGGATAGGCGAGAGAGGAAAATGAGAGAAACCGGAATCCTCTCTTCTCGGGAGAGAATTTTCTCATCAACAATTTTCTGTCCATCTCTCACAGTCTGATCCTAGCCGTTGAAATCTTGATCCAATGGTCTAAAACAATTTTTGAAAAAACCGCGAATCAAGATTTCAACGGCTAAGATCAGACTGTGAGGGATAAAGAAAATTACTAATGAGAAAATCCTCTCCCAGAATAGAGTCAGATGTTAGAGAACCTTCTTTGATTTTCTCAAGGGCTTCACTGAGTGGTTTCTGACCCCTCTTCTTGAGGAACTTGCCGCTGAAATGAAGAAAACGTTCGGCAGCGATTGAAATGGTGACGATAACAGTGCAAACGATAGCAACAATCCATGTGGGAGTGTACTCTAAGTTCGTCTCTCCTTCCCCACCTCCACTCATTGTGATCTCTCTCTCTCCCTCTCCCTGTTTCAATGTCTCTAACTTCAACTTTCTATCGGCTTATTAGCTTCTTGCTAAGGTACTCTGTGCACCGTTCAACTTCATTGTTGTCCATATATTGATGTATACCTCCACTCTTTTTGGTCAAGAATGTATACCTCCACCCGAGCAAAAAAGAATGTATACCTCCACTCTGCTTCCTCTTGAAAAAGTGGCTCTCTTGTTTTGATTTGATTTCTTCACAGACCAACCCATTTCCGACAAACTTCCTCTCATGTGGTTCTTTCTATTTTTATTTTTTTCCTTTTGGGTTGAAAGACCCAAAAATAATTGAAAAATTGAAAAATTTTAAATAAGATATTTGTTTTAAAAAAAATTAAGTTATGAATTGCTTATCAAATTTCATTTTAATCAATTTTTTTTATCAACTTTGTAAGTTCAAAGTTTGTTTTTTCTATCTTTTTCCCACGTGAAAGGGTATTCTTATTTTCATTTTTCTTGGTGATTCCATGGATTTTCTTAATTATTGTTGAACTCTTTAGAATGATATCCTTCTCGATTTTAAATATAAGACATAATTTATTTTTTTGAGAGATTAAGAAAGTTAAATAAATTAGTTAATTATATCATATATTATATATTATTATATTATATATCAGTTTATAAATTTAAAAAAATAGTTTGGAGAAAAAACAATAAATATGAATATTTTAAAATAATTTAATCTGTTTTCTTACTGTCTCTTAAAAAAAATCAATTTTTTCTTATATTTAGAACCGGATAGAATACTACATTGTTTTTTCCCCTAATATGCCCTTGATTGGCAGTTTGGAACTGTACCCTTACTAGGCTAATACAACTTTATTTATTTTCAACTTGTTTGTTAAATCTTTTGTCCATAAATAAAAAGTAAATAACATGATAATAGTTAAAATATTTTTTTATCCGATAATAGTTAAGCTATCAATCAAATATCAAATATATCAATCATCAAATATATAGTTTTGATTTGATTTATTCTCCATTATTCTAGGAAGATTATTTTAATTGATGAGCCACAAATAAGGATAGTTTTAATTTAATTTGATTTATTCTACATGATTTTAGGAATATTGGGGGCTATATTTTTTAAAATTGTAAAATTTATCTAATCTAATACCCTTAATTTACTTAACTTTTCATATCACAACTTTTGACATGCACCATTTTGAGTGTTTACTTCCTAAGAACCTCTCACTCTCCATGCCTTCCCTCTATTCATTCTCTAGATTTTGATTTCAAATTCAAATCCTTTATATCTTTTATGGAATAATTTGTTTGATTTGTTCTTGATTTAAATGAAATGGAACTCTTGATAAATTGGGAAGATTAGTCATGATTATATTAGTTTATGGAATATTATTTAACAATGATTGGTCCATCTCAAATGATGTGTATCAATCTTGATTAGTAGTATTTTCAAATTTTAAATGTGGCATTAATGAGGTTTTGTTTCCCAAGGTACCGCAGACTTTTAATATTTCAATTTCAAATTTTTAATTTCCAAATATTACATATAAAGAGTTGCTTATGGGGAAAAAAATCTTAAATTTAATATTTCTGATTTACTAATTACTACTTAATTTACTTACTTTGCATATCACAACTTTCAATATACATCATAATAAGCTTGACTTTCCAAAAAACTTTTGCTCCTCACGCTTTCCCTCCATTTATCCTCCAGATTTTGATTTCAAAATCAAATCCCTCACTTTTTTTTTTAATAGAAGATTTTTTTTCCTAGTATTACGAAAGTTTTTACGTTGCCTACAACAATATATATAGAGATTGACCATGTTTTTTATAGATACAAAGGTTAATAACAAAATGGGAAGCTTAACAAACTAAGATACAAATTTAATGATAGAACTTAGAGAAGGGGGAAAATGTAACGACATGATTTAATTCTAAACGTTAAAAATACAATGATGTTAAACTTTGATAGGGGTAACCATTTTTACGGTTAGGATTTGGGAATGAAGTGCAGCCTCACTTATTAAATAGGAAGTTTTATATGATAGACTGATAGTCTAATATTATTTACTCAATGTGTATCCTTCACGACAATGAGCAACAATATTTAAAGTTTTAGAGTGGACGAATTAATAAATTGATGATGACATGAAGAGATATTTAAACTCTATTTAAATATATTACTTTTTAGATAATATTTGTATCAATGAAATATATACTACTAAACCTTCTAGCTAATCAGTTATTGGTCCATGTAATTAAACATCCCAAATGACGATTTTATCAATAGCTAATGGTGATTATATGCAAGGTTGTCAAACTTATGAGTTTAAGTAAACTCGTGATGCTGATGTGAACTCGTATTGTGAACTCGTATCGTAAACTCGTAAGAGTTTACTTTTATTATTAAATAGGTATTACTAGTGTATAATTAAATAATTAAAATATAAAAATGACAATAATTTGATTTAAATATATTTTAAATCCAAATAATTGAAATTAAATCCATCAACATTCGTCATTTTTCATATTTAATAAAGAAATTTCTATAAAATTTCTATATAAAGCCATGAGCATGATCAAATTAAAAAAGTTAACAGGAGTTTAAGAGTAAGTTAACACAATTTTGTAAGCTAGAAACGTAAAAACGATAAACTTGATGTATAAACTCGTGAGTTTAAGGAGTTTACAACTAGCACGAGTTTATCATCGACTCGACTCGTTTTTGTAAGCTAGAAGCGTAAAACGGTAAAATCGGAGAGTCAACTCGCGAGTTTGACAACAATGATTATATGTAATGCGATGAATGGAATGTCAATCTTTCTCAACTATAAATGATCCTCACTTCATAGTCATTTATTAGGAGTAATGAAGGTCAAACGTTTTTAATACACTATAGGTTAAAAAAAAAAAAAATACTCAATCAACATTTCATCATTTAAAATTTGTATATTTCCAAAGTTGTTAGTGTATTCCCCATGAATTTCTCCTTTTTTCCCCAACAGTTTATATGTAGATAAAGGCCCTTATTGCCTGAACTATTAAAGCCATGTCTTTTTTTAAAAAAGAACCTTTGAAGACATCTAGCCTTCAGTTGCTGAAAGGCAATTGAGTACCACTCCTTTTTCATATTCTACTATTAATTGCTTATGGAAATTTCCCACGTCTTCAACATGTTCCCCATGCATATTCATTCAAATCTTTCGAAAAAAAAAAAAAAAAAGCATACTTCGACATGTGGTGTGGGAGCCAGCATTTTCTATTGGTCATTAACGTGGATGACCTGCATTGCTGATATTGACCCCAAAAAAGAAACGGTGGGTACCGCTCGTCCGTGAACAGCCAACCATCGTACTATAAAAATGGGATAGCTAGGTTCTATTTATGGTCATTGGGGCCTCCTAAAAAGATCTACTAAATTCATCGAGTTGTTCCAAAAGATCAAAACAACCAGTTATTAATGGAATTCCTTGTCGGCTATCTGTAAAATACTCGTTGGGACGAGGGCTTCCAAATACATCGTAAGCTAAATCCGTGCTGACAATGGAGGTATACATCTATATATGGACAACAGTGAAGTTGAACGGTGCATAGAGTACCTTAGCAAGAAGCTAATAAGCCGAAGAAAGTTGAAGTTAGAGAGATTGAAACGAGGGGAGAGGGAAAGAGAAAGAGAGAGAGAGAGAGAGAGAGAGAGAGAGAGAGAGAGATCATAATGTATACCTCCACTCGCTTCCTCTTGAAAAGTGGCTCTCTTGTTTTGATTTGATTACTTCACGGCCAACCCATTTCCGACAAGCTTCCTCTCATGTCGCTCTTTCTATTTTTATTTTTTCCTTTTGGGTTGAAAGACCCAAAAATAATTTTAAAATTGTAAAATTTTAAATAAAGTATTTGTTAAAAAAAAATTAAGTTATGAATTGCTTATCAAATTTCATTTTAATCAATTTTTTTTTATCAACTTTGTAAGTTCAAAGTTTGTTTTTTCTATCTTTTTCCCAACATAAAAGGGTATTCCTATTTTCATTTTTCTTCAGTGATTCCATGGATTTTCTTAATTATTGCTGAACTCTTTAGAATGATACCCTTCTCGATTTTAAATATAAGACATAATTTATTTTTTGAGAGATTAAGGAAGTTAAATAAATTAGTTAATCATATCATATATTATATATTGTTATATTATATATCGGTTTATAAATTTGAAAAAAATAGTTTGGAGAAAAAACAATAAATATAAATATTTTAAAATATTTTAATCTGTTTTCTTACCATCTCTTAAAAAAATCAATTTTTTCTTATATTTAGAACCGATAGAATACTACATTGCTTTTTCTTCCCCCTAATATGCCCTTGATTGGCAGTTTGGAACTGTACCCTTACTGGGCTAATACTACGTTATTTATTTTCAAACTTGTTTGTTGAATCTTTTGTCCATAAATAAAAAGTAAATAACATGATAATAGTTCAATCGTGCGAAACTTGAACCATCGCATTTATAGTGGGAATTTTTTCAACCAACTATGTGTATTCCCCATGCATGAGCATGATGATTTTTGATATTATTTAATGCAGTTCTAACTGATGCTAACGTGTCCCATATACAAGGAGCCCTCACCAGATCACTTACAATGCCATTCTAGCCGATGCTAAGGTTGAAATATTTTGTTCGTTTTCATTATATGTTTTTCATTGTATACATTATTACTACGTTGTGTCCCTAGTATAACCTCACCTTCTTTTGACTTTATATGTAGGGTTAGTATGTTTTGTCCGTCGTCTGTCTCCATGATATAATTAAAAAGTTCTGTGGAGTGTGTTGTAGAGGAAGAAGGAGGGGTCCTTACAGAATAAGGATTGAGATGGAAGAAAGTAAAAGGAAGAGAAAGAGAGGCTGGTCAAAAAAAGGAAGAGAAAGAGAAGGTTCTAGGATATTTTGGATTTGGTGTTCAATGGTTGGTCTGATCTACATCCGGATTCCAAAATGCTGTCAAAAGTTGTTAGGTTGATGGACCAATACTTGGAAGTGAAGTTGCATTGCTGTTGTCGGGAGGGAAACGGGATTGCATATTGCCTAGCAAGTGAAGCTCATTCAGCGATGCGGGTCTCCAAGTTTTTAATACTGTTCTTCATTTTTTGGCGGATCTTGAGTTATGATATACGCACGTTGTAGTTCGGGTTTTTATTTGATTAAAAAAAAACAAGAGAAGGTGCTTTGAGATGGGTATTACCGTAGAGAGTAGAGAATGGAATAGAGATACGGTCCCCCGGTAGGGAGTTGAATGGAAAGAATATTTAGGACCCGTTTGTTACAAAGAAAGTTTGGGGAAGGAAAGGAAAGGAATGGAAGATTAGGAGGGAACTTTAAAAATGTGAGCCGTTTGGTACACTAGGGAAAGGAAGTTAGTTGAGGGAAAATGATATGTTTGGTATGAAGAATTGGGTGTTTGTTAAGTAGGAAGATTAGGTGAATTTCCGCAAATGCCCTTTTTTTTTTTAAAAAAAGTTTTCCCATGGTTTGAACAAGGCGACCACATATCGAACCGAACCCTAACCCCAAATCGCGAATACGGTGAGATGAAAGATGAAGTTGAAGTGTATGGGATATGAAATTGCAATCATGACTGGCATCCAGAGGCCACAAGTTCGACAAATAATAAAAGCTCGAACAAGGTGTGAATTGATTAGAGGATGGCGAAGGAGTTTTTGCGTAAGGTGAGACACAGGATGGAAAAAACTGATCGCTTCATGTAATAAAGTAACGACAACAAACTAGCAGCGATTTGATTAAAATGAAAGTTAGCTCAGTTAAAATGGCGAGACCAACTGGAAAAAAGTGTCATTGTGAGGTTGAAGAAGAAGAGTAACAGGTTTACAATATGTCTAACAGTATATTAAAATTTTCAATGAAAGAGCAGTACAAAACATACGAATATCGAGCACGTAAGAAGCAATTGTTATTTGTTTTCATTGAATGTAAGTTGTGGGAAAGCAATAAAAGAGAAGCAAAAGGAAATTTGCGCAGTAAGGTGGACATGAGAGCAGCAGAATGCAGAGGCACATAACTGATGTATCTGTTTTGTTACAAAGAAAAAACCAGAAGCAATTTTGCCCAATAAAATGCTGCATAAAATGAAATAGAAGGCTAGACATGAAAGTAGCATAAGGCACAGTGACATAAATGAATATATAGATGATACCAAAATCACAGTAGGGTGAAAGGAAATAAATTGAAGCAATTTGGCCTTCTCAAATGCTGCTGAAACATGTAAAGCAACAACAGGAAAAAGAACACCATAATGGGGCATAAAAGAATGTCCAAATAGCCTTGAAGACACAAGCGTTTAGGTCACATATGAAAGAAATTTTTCAACATCATTTAAATTGGGTGGGTTACAAGTCAAAATGAGCCAAAACCTACGTCCATAATGGCAACATCATTTAAAATCAGTTCATAAGAGGATAATACTGAAATAGCAAACAAACAACTAAATATTACGTTCGAACCAAATGTCCCAGTTCGAACGGAAGTCACAGCAACAAAATCAGTATAGCAATGGTTTAGCAGGTGTCAAAACAACAATATAACCTACAAAAAGACAGCTCAGCCATGCATACAACTAAAAAAATAGATAAAAATAAAGTGTCCCTAATTCTTCTTCCTCCTCTTAGCTGGGGACCTGCGAGCAGTGGAGCGTTTAGGCGAAGCTCTGGTTGAACCAAGGAGGTCCACATGGACGTACATGGGGGAAGCAGACGTTGGTTGTGGATCAGCCAAGCTTGGGTCAGATGAAAATATATGTGGCAAATTTTTTGCTGCAAGGACAGGCCTGAAAGCGGATGGTGGAATGAACCTCAAAGGCACTACGTCTAATATTGGCCTGGAAGGTGCAGCAGGAGGCTTAACAGGTTCAGGCATAGGCACAAGTGACAGAGGTGTGACTGGATCAAGATCATCATCGGTAGCTTCTGTTGTGGGTTGAGGCACATGTTGTTCCTCAGGGGATTGAAGGCTTGGGGATTGATGTGGGGAGGCTGCACGTGTCTCTTCGGTTGATGGCCGCCAGTATATGTTGATCATGGGGGCCGGCGGACTCGGGACTTGTGACTCCTCACCATCGATGATTAGGGGTGAGGGTGGGAAGATTGTGGTGAAGCCTGTGTTGTCTGAGGCACATGCTCCTCATCACCTCTATTATGTGTCTCATGTGGTTCATTAGTTGCAATGGTGGGGGACTGCTCGGAGCCGAGAGGTGATTCATGAAGGTCCCTGTGGCTATCAACAGTATGGTCCTCTTCATCAGCCTCAGCAGTGTTGGATGGGGGAATCTCTTGTTGTTGGGACTAAACTTGATTTCCACCATGAGAAGAAGGACCTGGCTTGTCTTTAAAGTCATCAGTAGGGGCCCTTTCATAGCCCTTGTAAGCAGCATACTCCTTCAACTCCGTGGCATATAGGTGGATAAAATCCCTCAAACATGTGAAGTCAATAGCAATACTCCTTATTCTGCTGTCCATCTCACCAAGCTATGACTGAAGCTTTGAGTCCATTATGTGAAGCTGTGACTTAAGCTTTGATTCCATTATGTCAAGCTCCTCCTTCACAATTCTTCGAACTACTACACCCATATCTGCTGAATTGTGATGAACATCAGTAGGTTGTGAATGGGATGGGTCAGTTGGAGCTGATGGCTCATCAGGGGATGCCTTCTTGGTATCATTTTCCCTCTCATTGTCGATAATGAAGGCTTCTTTCTTTGGAAGATAAATTCGCATTCGCCGCAAACACCGGTCATCAAATTAGGGGTCAGATTGGTGCTTCACCCTCATGCAAATACCACACTTTGTTCTTGTCCAATATAAGAGACACAATGGACGGGTATGGTAGTTCTGTGTTTTTGACCCCAAACCTCGCACCTTTAAGCATAGTGTTCACAATCCTCTTCCCCATATGAAACGGCTTCCCCTTGATCAAACATGTCATGATGGTCTGGTCCTCAGTGCTCAAAGTAGTGTAGTGTCTGCCCTTATTTACAAAGTTCCTACTATATGGATAATGTAGCACCCTAAAGCTAACAGACATTTGCACAGGTTTGAAGAGACCTACATCATCCTCTGTACCCTCACTCTTAAGGAGGATTGTATCCATCTCTTCTCCTGTGAAGGTTGTGTCTTTGGACTGTAGTTTTTTAATGTTTAACCACTTCAGTATCTGTTTCTCATTAACCTCTATGGTTTGCCCCCTCACGCACGTTGACACAACTCCACTTCTAGACATTTTTAGATTAGAGTAAAACACTTTCACTACACTATCATAGTATGGCAACGATAGCTCAAGCAGTCCCCTATAAGGCCTAAAAATGTCACTTATACCAAAACCATGCTCAAACTCGAACGTCTCAAAGTTGATCCTACTCATTCTACATAAACTTTTCCCAACTAACCTGATGTCATACTCTTCCAGTTTTGAGGTGTTGAAATCATGCTTTGCCTTAGGAAGCTTTGTCCTCTGTTGTCTCTTTAGGTCCTTGTACAATTTAGCCCGAACATGATCAACATCTTCATTATCCTCGTCTTGATCTTCTTCCCCATTGGATGGCTTATCTGACACGCTATCATCCCCTGCATCTTCTTCTTCATCAGAGTTCTCAACCTCGTCACTGTCATCTTGTTCATCTTCTTTCTCATTGGACGAGTTATCTGACACATGTTCATCCTCTGCATCTTCTTCTTGGTCAGACGACTTATCTGAGACATTTGCATCCTTTTCATCTTATTCTTCATCGGATGAGTTGCGTGACACATTGTCATCCTCGTCATCTTCTTCCCCATCAGATGAGTGCTCAACTCATTTTCCTCCTCTTCACTAGCCACCACTGTTTGCTTCCCCCTTTTTATCTCTTCCCGCCTCTGTTTTTTTCGTTTGGGGGAAGATTGTTTGGAAGAATGAGGGGATGCACCGGAGTTACTATCAGCAGCGGAGGTTACCCCGACGGAAGCACTAGCGGTTTGCTTCCTTTTTGATGCTCTACGTTTTTTCTTCGCTTCCTTTGCGTCAAGGTCGTGTTTCCACTTGGCCGCTGGCTCCAATTCGTCTGCTTCTTCTTCAGACTTGTACTTCGAAGTAGCTGCTCTTCCGCAACAACGAAGCTTCGCCTTTTGGATATCCATTGATTCTTAACTTTCCACGTTCTGTTACAATTCATAAATATCAATCTAGTATATTATATTATATAATATAATATTATGTCCTGGACATTAATATCACCCATTATAGGTATTAAGATTGTCTACTATGTTTATGGTGGGAGTGGATAGGTCGCCCACTACGTTTATGATGGGAATGGGTAGAAGCTACATAAAACTTCTGAACTCTCCAACTATTATAAATTCTCTCCCCCATACAAATGTACACCGAACAGATCAATAAGAATGACTACCCCTCCCTTTCTCTCTGTGTTCTTTGCTCTTCTTTCTTCATATTTTATTTTAGTTTTATAACACGTTATCAGCACGAAGCTCTAATCAAGCCTTCTTCCTGCTTCATTCATCATCTCCGTGGTTTACCTTCCATGGCAGAAGAAGATTTGGAAGATCCAGAGCTCTCGTCCGTACTCATCCTAACCAGTTCCATCTGCAGCCATGTTTCTTCCATTTAAATTTTAAGGAATAGCTGTTGCCGTGACACCAATTGGGTATATCAAATTGTTTGTGGGTCCCACATATTTTATATCATATTATTTAAATAAATTACTATTTGCACAGGAAGAAAACGTGTAAGATAATAGGGGTGTTGAAATTAATATGTATGTGGGCCCCCATGTGTTTTATATTAAATTATATAACGAAGGTATGATCGTTTCTTTAACGATTTAAATTGTTTTATACATCGGGTTTCATGACTAAGATTGAAGATTATTACTGTTTTATATCTAATTTTGATCTCCTTTGCAAGTTATTTTATATTGTTGATATTGTTATTTTAGTATGACGAGAAGCCATAAACCTCTGATTTCATATTCTAAAAATTATATGACCGAAGTCATATTGCTCGATTTCCTATTACATGGCCAAAAGTCATAGTCCTTTTATTCCTACTTTGAGATTATATGACCAAAAGTCATATTCCTTTCATTTCTATTTTCATATTATATGGCCGGAAGTCACACACACACACACACATACACACATTTTATATCTTTCAAAATGGCTAGAAGCCATATTCATTTGATTCCTTATTATGTGACCTGAAGTCATATACTTTTTATCTTTTATTTTATTGGATGACTAGAAACGTATATTTAATTTTTATCTATCATACAATGCTAAATGTTAAAGAAGCCATGAGACTAATTAGCCTAAAGCCATGAAATTAATTAGCTTTAAAACCATAAATTTTTAATTTCGTTGTAATATCATAATTTATGGATTATTTATTGTCTTTATGAATTTATTATTATTTATGTTATTATATTGTGTTTTATATCTCATAAATTTCTTTTTATTGTATGATGAAATTTAAATTTGTAGTTCATGAAGCATCAAAATTGTATATTTGGCCTTATAAAACCCTCTTGTTCTTTAGAACAAATTAAAAGAATTGTATTACCACCAGAAAATTGTTATTTTTCCACAAGCTCATTATAAATGAGTATATTCAATTTGCTCATGTAGTAGCAAAATTGTGAAAAGAGGTTTTAAGAAATATGTTGAATTATTTTCTTGCCCTCATATGGCTAAACAAAACAATGTGTTTTTGTTGCAAATATCACGAATCTCGTCCAACAGGCTTGACTCCATTCTGAGAAGTGAATGAAGTAACAAAAGAAGTGAATGAAGTAACAAATGAATCTAATTATGGCTGTGGATATGAGTGTGAACATGTCTATAGTCTTGGGCATGATCACAATTGTAATTGTGATTGTTTAAATTTTCACCTGAAGTAAAGAGAGATAATTGATGAGAACCATAAAAGAGAAACTAGTGGGCGTAATAAATATGCTAAAAATCCATATTATCACTATAGTAATAATGATCATTAGTCTTATACTTGTCATACGCTAAGACATATTGGTAAAAGGGTCAAATATTGAAATAAATTATGTTGATAAGATCAAAATTATGAGAAAATCAGCCTTAAAATCAATTTCAGTTTGTGGAAGGCGGTGTTTTTTGGGAAATATGGACTAAAATGTCATTTATGAATTTAGGGGTATAATTATGTAATTTTCTCTAATATTTCACTTTTCTAAAAGTGATGAAAATTTAACAGAACGGTGCCCTTCTTTTTGTCAAAATTTCTATATAGCCATATGTAGAATTTGTTTTCCTAATATTTTTGATTTTATCATTTAAAGTTTTAGTTTTACATATGTTTATGATTTAGATATCTACTGATATTTTCATTTCATTGAATAGCCATTATTCATTAATACTTTTAATTTATGATTTGATGGCAAGAAGTTTTATCAATTTTACAATGATTCTTTTGTAAAAGAATATTATTGGTTCAAAGAAATGACATGACAAGAAAAATTTTGTGGCACTGGATTGTTATAAATATTAAGACCCTAAAGGCTTATGTATCAAATATTGAATGATACAAAGTATTTTTAGTTATTGTCCTGAAGAAAAATAACTTGCACATAATTAATGCACTAAAAAGTAATAAATCTAAAGGCTAATAGTCTAGAGGACTAGTTAGCATATTTTGCCCAACTTATAATGCAAGTGGCCAATGTTTAGACTATATTTGCTCCCAATGGTTGTTGGTAAGATGTTTCCCTTTGATTATGAACATACTTTACCTTATCTGGCCTTGGGCTCTGCCATGACCATACTTTATCTTATTTTGTCTTGGGCTCTTAGGCAAATTATGGGAATTGGGCGAGGCTTTCGTGGTGGTCTCCCTTCATTGGTTGCCATTCTTAGTATCCTCACGCTAGAGGTGAGCAACGGGCGAGCGGGGCTATCCTGGGGGTAACCTGTGTCTCGCTCATTTTAGTTTACACGGGTACGGGCAGCCCCGTACCTGTGGGCAACCCCGTTTAACCCGTATAAAACGAGTACGGGTTAAATGGGTATAGGGAACCCGTTTAAGGAATCTGAGCTTTTTTTATTAAAAAAAATAGTTTTTTTGGGCCCAAAAAAGTTTTTTTTGTCAAGAACAGTTTTTGCTTGCAAGACAAGAGTTGGCCTTTCTTCCTCTCACTCTCATGTCTCACTAACAGTGTGTTATATATGAATTTAGTGATGTATTTGAATGATGATTTGCAGGTAACAGTGAATGGCACTTCCCATCATAAAGGGTGCTTCAAGTGCAGCAGAGGAGGATGTACCATAACCTCAGCCAACTTCATAACTCACAAGGGAAAGCTATACTGCAAGCACCATCACATCAACTCTTCAAAGAAAAAGGCAATTACAGCCAGCTTGATGGCGACCACGCCGCCAGCCCTTCTCTCAGAGTTGGTTCTTAAACCCTAATTCATCGGAATATTACTATTGTCAATGGATCATTTGTTCTATCAACGTTGTAATTGTCTCATATGCTTGTTCGATTCAATACTTCTACCCCTTCTTTTACTACCTCTTGCCTTTCCCTCTCCCTGTTTCCATTGTCAATGAGCTTATATATTTATACATATAGCTCACACATGACATTGATTTTGAGGGTTTTAAGATTTAGAGTTTTACTTAAACGGGTAGCGGGCGGGTACGGGTGCCTCGTGCCTCAACCCGTGACCAACCCGTATAATGAAAAACAGGTACGGGGTGATGAGCCCAATCTGGGCGAGTTTAATCTGGCGAAAATTCTACGGGGTATGGGCAGTTGGGCGAGTTGCGGGTCACTTGCTCACCACTACTCATGTGTATTATCATATATATGGTCATCTGTCAATAGGATTGACACAATTGGCTAAGGCGTCAGCTTTCATCCCAAAAAGGAGGAGTTTCAATACCCGTTGGTCGATGTGAGAACCTTGTTAATGGGCGATTGGTAAATACCTCTGTAACCGCTCTTTGAGTCTGGACTCTGGAGGCATGCCCTGACTTTGGTGGGGTACCGGTGTCTACCCCTACCTAAACTCTTTATTATTATTATATAATATATATATATGGTAATCTATTTAATATAGGAAACATCCCATATAAAGTCATCTAAATTAATGGAATTCTAAATTAGGCTAGTAAATTCAACAAATCCTTCATCAAATCGAAGATCCAATTTAAAATTTCAAAATATAGGTGAAATGATTTTACTACCATCTTTTCTCTCCTCTTCTTATATTATTCCCGCCTTCGTATTAGACCTCCTACTACTTTATTTCTCTTCACCTCAATTATAATTGGTTATCGAAGCCCTTTCCCCTTTACATGAACAACAAAGATGGTAGGGTTTGCAGAGTATGTTATCCTAGTGCTCTGCTATGCTATTAATTTTGTGTCTCTATTCTTGTTCGTACATATAATAGAGAAGGATGGATACAAAGGAGGTCTCCTATAAGGATCATTTTCCATCCTAATTGTACGGATGCAAATTTTGATAATGGCTTATTATCACCTAGTTGTTACAAATTTTTGAAGTTTAGTTGTCTTATTTTTAGTTTTCTTTATTTGTATAGTAAGACTTTGTGATTTAGGGTATGCCTGGTTTGAGGGAGGGGAGAGAGGGAAAGGAAGGGTATATTATCTTGTTTGGTTTGTTAGAGAGAAGGAAAGAGAGAAAAGATCTTTTATCTGGTTTAAGAGGGGAGAGGAGGGTGGTGTAAGATTTTGGCCTCTCTCCCCTCCAAAATTTTATTCCAAATGAGGGGAGGGGATCATTTTCCCTTTCCTCCCATCCTCTCAAATCAAACACACCCTTAAGATTTAATCAAATAGTTTTTTACAAGCATGAAGATTTTAAGGTTTAATTAGTTTGTAACATAGAAGTAATTTTACCTAATTTCTAAATTTTATTTGCTCCATTTAACCTAATTAATAATTACCAAGTGCACTATCAGGTGCACCATTATATCAAAAAATACAGGAGGAAAATGCATCTCTAGTTGGGACAAAATAATATAACCCTCATTTTCCAATTCATCCAACTTTTCAATGTCAATGACTTTGTTATAGATAGCATTAAAGAAAATACTCAATTTTGTTATAGTGGTCCACACTTCATTTTCCATAATGCCTCTAATAACTACTGGTAATAATTGTTGCATCAACACATGATAATCATGGGACTTCATTCCCACTAACTTCAAATCGTCCATTGAAACACACCTTCTCAAATTTGAACAATATTCTTGTGGAACCTTAATGTCATATAGACACCCGCACAAACTTTTTTCTCCGCTTTTGACAAGTGTATGAGTTCTTTGCGGCTCCATGTATGCCCTCTTACCATCTTCCATTACTCATGGATGTAACCGTTCTCTTATTCCCATATCAACCATGTCTAGTCTCCTACTAATTTCATCCTTAGTCTTCCTTGGTATGTGCAAAACAGTACTAACAAGGCCATCGCAAACATTTTTCTCCACATGCATCACATCAAGACTGTGTCTCACATCAAGATTACGCCAATATGGAAGATCAAAGAAAATTGATCTCTTCTTCCATATATTCTTCTCACCCACAATCCTTTGCTACTTACCCAATATGACATTGATGTGTTCCACCCGACTATAAACTTCCTCTCCGGTTAATGCCTTTGGAGCTGTTCTATGCTTCGATAAGCCGTTAAAACGCTTTCTTAACTTACGATATGGGTGGAATCGATGAAGAAACCTCATGTGGCCGAGGTAGACCTTTTTTTTTGCCGTGCTTTAGTTGATGGAAGTTTGTGTCTGCTTCACATATTGGACATGCTTTATGCCCCTTCACACTGTACCCAGACAAATTTTTGTATGCAGGAAAGTCGTTGATCGTGGTAAAAATCATTGCACGCAACTTGAAGGACTCCTTCTTATATGCATCAAACACATCTACGCCTTCCTCCCACAACTTCTTCAAATCCTCAACCAAAGGCGCCAAGTACACATCGATATTGTTCCCAAGCTGTTTTGGTCCATAAATCATCATAGAAAGCATCACATACTTGTGTTTCATACATAACCAGGGAGGTAAGTTGTATATTACAAGGAGAACCGGCCATGCACTATGGGTGCTGCTAAGAGTTCGATACGGATTGAAGCCATCTCGTACAAAGCCCCTACCGAAGGTTTCTTGGCTCACTACCAAATTGAGGGAACATTTCATCTATTTTCTTCCATTGCAGAGAGTCAGCTGGGTGCCGTAGATATTTTCCATCGGATATTCTCTCATCAGAATGCCATCTCAACTTCTTCACCATTGCTTCACTAGTAAACAGACGCTTAAACCGAGGAATTATGGGAAGATACCACAATGCCTTCAAAGGTTGCCTTTTTTTTTTTGTGATCTCTAGAACCACCACCTTTCTTCACTTTGTATCGTGAAGTTTTACACTTTGGACAATTACTAAGGCCTTCATACTCATTTCGTACAATATGCGTCATTAGGGCAACCGTGTATCTTTTTATACTCCATACCCATCGTAGACAAGATTTTCTTCACCTCATACATACGATTTGGAAGTACATTATTATCGGCAACATATCACACAACAATTCAAGCAAACGACGTGAAACTACTATCAGTCCACCCACAAGTTGCCTTTAAGTTGACCAAATGTAAGGTCCTAGTCAACCGTGTATACTTAGTACAACCAGGGAACAAAGGTGTCTCTACATCACTTCGCACGCTATCATATTCATGCAGTTGTGCAAAAGATTCGACCTCAACATCATGAATCATTCTCTCCATTCCATCATCATCTACCTCAACTTCATTTTTGTGGGACGCACTGGTAGTTACCTCCTCACCATGTCATATCCACGTTGTGTACCGAAGGTTTATTCCATCACAAATTAGGTGATCTCTTATATCAGCAATATCCCTTCGAATCCCATTTAAACAATTAACACATGGACAATAATACATCCCATTTTTTGTAGTCACATTCCTTCTAGCAAATTCAATAAACTCTTCCACCTCATTCTCATATTCTTTACTAGTTCTCAAAGCATTCATCCAACTATGACCCATTTTATTATCACCTAAGACATTTCCAAAAACAATCAAGTTCATAACAATTTCAAGAATGACATGCTTTTTTCTCAATCTTGTAAAAAAAAAATTCAACAACATTTCCCCTCAACAGTAAGACATCCCAAAATTCCAACAACAAACCATTTCAACTGAATTCAACAAAACTTACTAACTAAGGCAATTTAGAAAATATCAACTATTAAATCCAATAATTTCATCAATACAAAAAACTAAATAAACTATAAATTATGGACATCTAAGCATCATTATCCATACTACAAAGTTTACCTAGTTTAATGCACATCAACAAAAAAACAATATTTAACTATAATTACCTCAACTTTAAATTCATCTCCTTGAAATTTATTTGCTCTATTCAACCTAAAGACAACAACAATAAAGACAACATTAGAATTATTCAAACTAACATATGAGAGGGAATAATTGTATGACAAAAGGAACATGATTAAAAATACCTACCCTAGGACCCCTCAAACTCTTGTGGGTTGTTGTCGTGGCCAAGTCACTAACAAGTAGTCGGTATAAGATCAATATTTATCAACTAAATCCCCCAACACTAATCTGTTCCAATTCCAACTTGATTAATAGCAAGTCCCTATCAATCATTGATGGCATGAATAACTAAATGCAAGTTCATTACTGGATACTATAAAGTGTGCTAAGAACATATAAAAATAATTTTATATTCTCACCTTAAAGAACCTCCGGATGCTATCAAAATGATTCTCCTAAGTGCACCATCTGGCAAGCCCTGGATACACTGTAGAGAAAAATACTTTTGACTTCAGTACTAAGGAGCTCTAAGAAACGCGGAAAGAAGATCAATTGCTAAAGTGCAATAAAATGCACACAACAATACAGGTAATAAATGACAAGACAAGGTAATTCAATTCACTGTGGAGTTGCAGTTTAAAGACAGGGTAACTTAATTGTGTTCAATTAAGTTAAAAACTCTCTTAGTCAATCTCAATATGGTCTCTCTATCAGTCCCATGACGTTTCAACAAACTCGTTAATCAGATAGACCCACAAAAAATGGACCTATTTGTGGACTTGTTTGGCGTGTTCAAGTGTTCCAACAAACACAAAGACTTCCGTACAATAATTATATCACCTTAATTGATTGTAGGGGATCTTTAATTACTGTCCATGGAAATTTGGTTCTGGGTCGGCTACCATTAACCCTATGGTTTGATCAGAGTTAGGGAAAAGTTGTACGTGTTTGTGGAAATGTGGGATCTCAGGAGGTAGGTCAATTAATAATTAATTCTAGAACCTGATCAATCATAATTTGAGAAGTTTATATATGCATGTTGAAAAATAATTAGGACCGAAGGGAGTATAAAAAAGGTCAATCAAAATTTCAGAAATTTACCGAGTGAAAAGTCTTTCAATGCAAAATTTATAACTCAAAATCACCACATCTTTGAGCCGTACAATCTATTTTAAATGGGTGTAACAATTCTATTACTATGTTCAACATGTATTCTAGTATATATCTAATTTTAATTTTACTGTGTTGGATTTTCGTATTATTATTATTATTATTATTATTATTATTATTATTATTTTTGAATTGGAACTGAAATCAACCCACAATTCGCAGACAATTGGGTACTCAGCTCATTACAACCTAACAACCTCCATCAACCACCACCTCTTGAACAAAAGGTGGAGTATTATTAAATTTAAAAAGAATATTCACTATTTTTTTTACCTGAAATATTCACTATATTCTTTTTCTGGTCAGAAAATATTCACTATATTCAAGCCTCTAATTTTGACGAGTGGATCAAGTGATATAACCAATTATCAAGACAAAATTTGTCACATAAAGTTTCAAATGGAAGAGACCAATATTGTACTTATCTACAACTAATAAACCAAATTTTAGTTTCTTTTTCTGATGAATGCAGTACGAAGAAATAAAAAGAATACCGAGTGAAAAGTTATTGCAGACTAGTAGAAATAATAAGTGACATATATTTAATAAAGATAAAAATAAAAAAGAGTAGATTACAATGTCTGACAAAAAGATTTATCTCTTATATTAAGAACGCTTAAAGAGAAGTTGGCCCTGTAAAAAAAGATCAGGGGGAGTAGTAGACAATCATAAGATGGAATTATGATATATACACAACACAATGAAGAACAAAGCAGGATAATGCACATCGATTTAATGATCGGCAAGATAATTAAGGAAGGAGTACCCAAATGCTCCAATCCATGTTTCTTATGTTTCGTGTACTCCATTCCAGTTGATTCTTAAGGAAGGAGGGAAACATACCGAAGGAAGAAGGCTTGATGACGAGGTGACGTGGGGGCGCACGCACACAAAGGCGCCGCAGGAGAGGCGATTATGGAGATGGAGTGGAGGTCGCAACTGGAAGAGAGAATCTGAGGTGGAGTACGTGGCCTGGAGTTGGAAGCACACAGTCAATTTGCGCGGCGCGATGGAGGTGGAGAGGGAGGAGACGCCTGCGAAAACGGAGATGGCAAGGCCGGATTTGGGGAAGGAGGCGGAGATGTGAATTGTGCCGCGAGAGAGAAATGATGAAGGGTTTCTATCGCGCGAGTGAGGAGTTTGGTGGATCCGAGTGGTCATTTGGGTTTTATTTTGAATATTGGCGACTTGAAATTAGATTCAGGTCGCCACTTTGCGAAAATGAGCGACTTGAAATATAATCGTCGCCAATTTTTCGAAAATAGGCGACCTGAACTACATTCAGGTCGCCACTTTTCAAAAATAAGAAACCTAAAATTTAATCAGGTCGCCACTTTTTGAAAACAGGCGACGTGAAATGCAATCAGGTCGCCACTTTTCAAAAATTAGGCGACCTGAATGTATTTCAGGTCACCTATTTTTGAAATTTTCCCATATTTTTCCTTGGCGCCAGACAAATATTTCCCATATTTTTCCTTGGTACCAGGTAATTCGTCAGATTTCAAGCGTCTTGAAATATATTCAGGACGACAAAAATAAATTTTATTTCAAAAAAAATTAAATATCATGGCGCAAATAAAAAATTCTCCCATATTAGCCTGGAGTCAAATTATTTGGCAGATTTTAGGCGTCTTAAAACAATATCAGGACGCCAAAAATGAATTTTATTCCTAAAGAAATTAAATATCATGGCGCCAAACAAAAAATTCTCATATTTCTTATGGCGGGAAGCAATTAAAGCGTCCTTAAAAAATGTTAGAATGCAAAAAATCAATTTTAGAAGTCCTAAACTTATATTCGGGACGTTGAAAGCTCATTTTCCTTATATATAATTACAAGAATGCCAACGCCTTCATTTTTTACTACCTCTTTTTTAATTAGGACGTTTTTAGGGATAGTAATATCCAATTTTTGTAGTAGTGTCAATTCCTCTGTCTTCCCTTCCCCTCCCCCTCTCTCAAATCTCTCCCCACTGACTTCAACTCCAACTCCATCTCACCAACTAAAGTTCATCTCTTCCACAAACAACAAGGTCTTCTTTTGATCTCTTGCCATATGAGCTTGCATGTAAGGTTATGGAACTTCAAAGAAGAATCTTTGCCTCCTAAAGTCTGGAACTGGGTGTGGGACCTCCGAAAATTTTCTTTTTGTGAGATGGATTTGCCTTTTCTAGATAAAAGACATTCTATAGTGTAGATGATTTTGTAAGATTTCCTTTTTTTTTTTTTTTTCTTTTGCCAATTGACGTTTTCACAATACCACATATGAGAGAGACTGAACAACTGGGCCATGTTTGGTTGTAGAAGTAAAAGTTGCAGTTACTGGATGAATGGACTTATTACATGCTCTTAGTTATTGCCCTTTTCGTTTTTCTTCGTTTCAATCTTGGTGGAAATTGGTCCTGTAAAAAAATCTTGGTCGTAAAGCTTGACCGCGACTTTATTGTTTACGTCTATTTTTATTTTTTATATACTGTAAATGCTAAACTTCGAAGGGTCCAGTCAAGAAGTAGAATAACGCTAAACTATGGTCACTTGTGCCTTATCAAATATTGAAGAGAGAGAGAGAGAGAGTTGATAACTGAGAATTGAGAAAGAGTGGGAGGGAGGGAAGATGGAGGAATTGAGAGAGGGGGAAGGAGGGAGGGAGGACAGAAGAGGAAGGTGGGGAAGAGAGAGGGAGAAACATTTTTTTAAAAATAATATTCATTTAAAAATAATAATGAGTGGGGCCTATACACTAAAAAGTAATGAAAGTTTGGGTTGGGTTTCTCTCCCCATCTTTTTCTCATTATCCCTCATTATCTTTAAATCATATCCATCCAATCAATCACAATACTATTTTAACCCCTCTCTCTTCTTTCCAATCAACGTCTCGGATGGGGTCAATGAGGAAAAAAGAAAAATAAGATTATGAGAAAATCTTCTCCCAAAAAGTTTAGACATGTTAATGGAATTGGTATTTCTACCCCATTTTAAAAAATTTATTGGCATTTTTTCAACCAAAAAATTTATAGGGTATTAGACACACATTTGACAAAAAATCATTTACATTTTTGCCCCTTAACCCTTGTATTTCTACCATTTCTCTTCCATCTATCTATTTCTCTATTTCTCTCAAACTCTCAAACCAATGTACTACTATTTTTTTCTATATCCCATTAATCAATACATAAATGATTTGGATACAGATTTGCATTAGGAAAAAAAACTATGTCTATAAATACCTTAGTTAAATTTTATAAGTTTTGTCACAAAAATATCCCTCTTTTTTTTTTTAAGGTTCCATTTTTTAGCCTTCAAATATTTAACTATAGGATAAATTAAGTATTTCAATCTAAAATATATTATTTTAGATAATTACTATTTAAAAATTATTTTAGTCTACACAATTTATTAATACATATATGTTTGAGCTATTTTTTATCATCTTATAAAATTGACTAATGTTAAAGTTTTGATTTTGTAGACAAATTTATTCAAATGTTGGTATTTGTTATGAAATTTAATGTTAAAAATCTTTGAAATGAAATCTTATCCTTTATATGCAATTATTACAAAAACTAATGTTCATTTTAGTAATTTGAATATCAAAAAAGTGATTATGATAACAATTATCTAAACAATATCATTTTATCAAAATCATTTTTCATAAAATCTATTTTACTCGAATCTATTCTTTAATATCATTGTTATCACTTTTTCTCTAGAATTTATTCTCTAAAAGCTAATCCAAACACATAGTAAATAACAACTTCAAAAATATAACAATAAATTTTTTTATAAGTGACTAATCATTTATCTTACGATAGAAAACCACGACTTTTCGATATCGTAATTATCATGAGTAAAAGTTTTTGTTATCTTTTCATATAATTAAAGTTGTTTCTTTTGCTAATAAAGATTGATTTGTTGATACAGAAGTTGGCTTATATCATAAAATTTTAAGTTCAAATACCTCTGCAAAGACTATTTGGATCAGCATGTATGCTTTAGCCCTCGTGAATTGTGAAAACCAGCCCACCTAAACTTTTTATCATTAAAAAATTTATTATTTTTTAAAATAAAGTAATCATTGATATGTAAGTAATTAACACAAATAAAAGTTTGGTTACTACCTCGTCCTAATTATAAGACATATTTGATTTTATTTGGAAAGATTAAGGAAGCTAAATAAGTTACTTAATCATTTTATATGTTGTGTATCTTTATATTTTATATTAGTTTATTAGTCAAACTAATTACTTTGAAGAAAAAAATAAAAATACTCTAAAGTAATTTAATTAACTTCCTTAATTCCTCTAAAAAAGTCAACTGTCTTATAATTATGACTGGAGGGAGTATCATCAATGACACTCAAAAAACTAAAATAATTATTTTTTTGAATAAACTGGAATAATTATTTTAAGATAATACTTGTCACCAAAAAGATATTGTTATTATTATAAAATTAAAATTGTTAGGTGAACTAATCATTTCATATATCTTGTTATTGGAAGTTATTTTTATTTAATATTTTGCAAGAAAAAAAAAAAGAAACATTTTTTATAGAAAAATTATTTTTAATTCTCGTTTGAAAAACTAAAAAAGGCATGATTTGCTTGAACTGCGCAATCTACTATACAGCTCTGGGCTCTTCTTTTATCTTTTTTTTCCCCCAACAGGCCACCGCAAAGCACGGTGCAAAGTGCAGATGGTGTTACCTGATCAACACATTGATATTGACAATCAAAATGTCTCTCCATACCCCTTATCTTTGGGTTCAACAAGACGGGTCGGACTTTCTTACCCAGGAGGGGTCGGACTTTCTCACCCAAAAGGAGGGGATTCGATCCTGGAGTTGGTCAAGACGCTGGGGAGGCATCTTAGAGGTTTATAAAGCAGTGGAAACGCTGGGTGGAGGTAGAAGCATGTGTACTCTCCGACCCAATATGACCTGTGGATTAAGCTCCAAAGACTAAATTGCCCGACTTGGGATGTGGGTGGGTGGCCCGGCCCCTTTCCTAAAATTTTTATAGCCAAAAAAAAAAAAAAAAAAAGTCTCTCCGTACATCTGCACCTTTTAGAAGCACAATCTAAGTTATGTCATTTTCAAAGGAAACTAGCACTTCGATCCCTAAACTGTAATAAATTAGGCCACTGTATATAATTTAGAGTTAAGGAGCAAATTTACCAATAAACTATCGCCCCAGAAGCACCCAACACAATAAACTCTTATAGGGACCTTAAATACCAACCAACTTTTTAAAATATTAATTGAGCACAATGAAACTAACGTCGGTCTCTCTTCCATCTTCTTCATGCATGGAGTTTGGCCACCCTCTCTTTTTCTCCCCCTTTCACCCTCTGGCTGCTTCCAAACGTCACATAACAGCTCGCGGGAGATTCCGATTGGGTTATGCTTGCACGAAGGTATATTGTTTTGTTTCTCTCTTTCTCTTTGAATAAGAGTTTTCCTATCATATGAATCTTCGCCCCAAATTTGAAATTTCAGAGACAAGGCAAGCTGTTGAATCCTTGACGTTTGCGCTTGGGTTTCCTTTCTCTTCAAGTTGTTTCCTTCATTGAAACAAAGAAGTGCACGATTCTATTATTTTCTGTGTGAGCTAAGATTTTTTGTGGGTGATGATGAGCTGGGAAAATTTTCCTACTCCTATGCCTAGTCCTATCTGGTTGCTCTTGGGACAATAGTTTATTGACAAATTTGCTCCACTGTATATAATTTATTCCAGACAAAAATTAAAGGAAAACCCATTGGCAGACTGCAAGTGCGAATATTTTCCTCAATTTTTAATTTGATACATGTGTTCTTTTCTCTTCTAATTAAAAGTTCCAATTTTGCTCTCTTGGTACTATTATCTCCTTTACTGGGGTTAACAATGCTAATGAAGCAAAGTTTCACGAGCTAACTATGTTAACAGAGCAAAATTATTGATTTAATTAAAGAAAAAAACATATAGGTACCAAATTAAAAATTGAATGAAGTATAGGTACCTGCAAATAGGTTTTCCAAAAAAAAAAAAAAACTCATTGCAACTACTTTCTACTTTCAAGTTTCAACATCTCTGAATCATCACTCAGCTGATTTTTTAAAACAGAAACATATACTCATCATGTGCTCAACAATTTTTGAAGGCAAAAGTTAAAAGCACCAAACTTCTTCTATACAGGAACCAAGTAATAAATTAATTTACTTTTTGATAGGAAGACTCTCAAACAGAGCCCTCAGGTTTTGGGGGAGGAGGATTGGCTTCTGGTGGGGCAGATGCTCTTTTGAAAATGGAAGCCATTTGGAGTCCTCCAGAGGAAGAGGCATCATGAGAGCTTCCCTGTCCCTCGCTAGAATGATCATTTTTTTGTTCTTTCTTCTTCTTCACTCTTTGTGCCCAACCAACAAGTCCCACTTGCACGTGCTCATCAAATATTGCCTTCTTGAAGTGAGTTCCCATCTGCAACATTGTTTTTTCAAGCAGAAACGTGTTAATCCAATGATGCCTGAATTTATAACACGGGACCCAGGTGTTCCTCTTGTGAATATTTTATTATATAAACAGTCATTTTGAATCTGCATTCTGTCAATTTCAGAGGGAATTTGAAGTAAAATCACACTGTTCATGGTTTATGACGAAGAATGCATGAATTAGTATATTAATATTAGAACATATCATACAGCTATCAATAAATTCTATAATTGAAGGAAAATTTTCAAACATCTAGATCAACTGGATAGCTAGAATTTCCTCCAAAAAAAAAAACGCATTTTCATGCCTAAAATTTACAGTCCTAACTCGCTAGAAAGACGCCAACCTTCGATAACAAATAAAATCCGGGGAGGTGAAGATTTAAAAAGTTGACCAACCAAAATGGTGCATATTAGTGATTGTATAATTTGTATATCTTATTTTGTGGTTGCTTGGTAATAAACTGTAAGACGCAACTAAAATGAAGTGCTGAGTAATGTCTTGCCATGAGAGGATCCAATTCAATCTGAACAGCAATTCAAACAAACATACCTGTGTAACGAGTGCATACAGGGGTAGCGTGCTGTAACTGCAAAGGACCAGGATGAATACCCTGAAACCCCAGCACAAAGGAGAAAGAAAATAGGGGGAGAGAGAGAGAGAGGATTAAACTTCAGAATGCATAAAAAAAGGGGTTAAGGAGCAAATTTGCCCTGAAAGTTTTCATTGAAGAGCAATGTTGCTCTGAAAGTTTTTTTAGGCTTAATGTTGCATCAGAAGTATTAAAATGGAGCAATGTTGTCCTTTATTGTTAAAAAGTTAACGGTTAACATTAGTTTTTTAACGGTATGGGCCAAGATTGCTGTGTTTTAAAACTTTTGGAATGACATTGAACCTAAAAAATCTTCCGAGCAACATTGATCCTCAACAAATATTTCCGAAGCAAATTTGCACCTTAACCCTAAAATAAGTAAACAAAGAAACAATATTAAACTACAAAAGGTCCCCAAAGTTTCATTTACTTTCAAATTTGATCTCTACATTTTACAAGTTTGAGTCCCTGCAGTCCTTAAAATAATTTAAATTAATCCATTTTGTTGAACATTCATCTAAAGGCTGTTGAAATTTTGCTAATATAGCTAGACATGAACAACTGTTAATCACAATACTCTATATATTCATGTTTAAACTAACTCAAGCTAAACTCTTAATCTAGAAATTATCAAATACACTTGAATGAATTTCATGATTTCATCTCATCATCTATTTTCACATTTTTCCTTTGGCATGAACCATTTATATTACAGTCGCAGATTGGCCACGGTGACTTCACAGCCAGCAAATTAGAAAGAGAAGAGAGTAGTAGTTACCCAATGACAAGCCTGGGGACGATGTAACGGACTTGTCCCATTATGCAGGAGTCAAAGCCATAAGTAACCTGAGATAGTTAAGCTGATAAGGTTATGTACAATAAAACTATGAGATTATATATAATGTCAACCTATAAAGGTAAATGAAAGTACAAAGACCATAAACAGGTCTATTATGCCCCAAAAGAATTTGCTCACCCATATCCAGAAAAAGAATGCTATCTCAAAAGAATTCTGGAAAAGGATGAAGTGAATCAAGAAGAGAACAAAGTGAGGCCGATGAAACCAAAAGTGATCATCTGATGGCTGAACAACCAATTCACCTTCTATGGCAGCATGTTTTTCAGCTACTTCATGAGCTAATTGTATTATTACATGCTCCAACTTAGTGCCCACAGCTAGTAGAAGCTGAAAGAATGCAAATCGATACAATGGGATAAATAGAGAGATAAAAAGTGGGTACCAAAGAATCTAACAGAAAAATTATAAAAGCAAGATTATGAAGTCCCTAAATGTATGAAGTTACATGGCAAGAGTAGATGACTATCTTAATATGTTGACAAGAAACTGAAGCTGAAACAAGGGGGGGCACTTAAAAGACATGCAATACAGTTCTCAGAAACAGGAAAGAAAAAATACTGAGATAATATTAGACAAGATGTCGCACTTAATCAAATCTAGCAGAGGTACTGAATGTAACGAAGTACTTTTAAAAATCAAGCTGACATGTTATCTGTTTACTGAAGCTTAAACCAAAGCCTCTGACCAATACAGAAATAAGCTGACCACTTCCGCGTTCCCATTGTCCATTGATATATTATTTGTAAAGGGATTACCCGTGGATGATGATAAAATTTAATTTGCATGGCTGCACATACTATTGAAGCCAAAATTGGAAGGAGCGAATAATCGAGGAGGATGTACATAATTAACTTTTGGCAAATTTTTAATTTCCAAGGCCTAAACAAAAAGAAAAAGATACAATTACAATTTACAAGAGGAGATGTATCAGCAGCATTTTCTCATATTAAATCACTTCTAAAATTTGTGGGTTCATGTGAAAGCCTATCCAGCTAGCTATAAAGTCATTCAAAACCAGAACAGATTTACCAACTCTTACTAGAAGTTGATTCAGTTAAGTTACATAGCCATACTATCAGCTACTACATTCATTATTTAAAGGCTGCTTTGAGATCAATTCACTAGAAGCCATGCTGATAGAATAAAGCAATCAGAAAATTATGACATAGCATTGAAATAAGAGTTTGACCCCATTTGAGTGCGCTTAAATGGATAAATAAATAAAAGTACGAGTAACTGTTTTCCTTTTTTATAGTATTATTTATGCATAATTGTGACATGATGAATCAGTAGACTGAACAAATTACATTCACATCACAGTGCGCATGTCTGTAGAAAGTTGGGGGAAAAAAATCTTATCAAGATACTTACAAATAAAGGAATAAATGCTATCCAAAAATATGTATGCCAGCCTGTAAGATCAAAGGAAATATCAGAATTTGGAGACAGAAAGTAATGTTTTTTGATAATTAACAAAAACAAAATAAACATTAGTAACAGAAGAATGATCATGAGTACATACCATTAACATTAAGTAACAAAAAGATGACCACAAATATCCAAAGATACCAACTGCAACCAAAAATAGTATGATCATGAGTACAGAATCAGTTCCCTCACATAATAAGACAAACAAGAAAGATAGGGCAGTCTAATTGATCGATACGCATGATATGCACAACAGCATTATTAGTTATTACAGATTACAAATTGAATCCAGAGAAGCACTAACCTTATACCAACAACTTGTTTAAAATCATCTTCAAGGGCCCGTATCATGTATTTGTAGAAGTTAAACTTTGGATTTGACTTGCAGTGAGTCTAAAACAGAGAAACACACAAAAGAATGATCTTGATATCCCTACTTGAAAGCTGCTTGCAAATAGCGAGATCAAGGATAAATTGGCAGCAAACATTAAATTGCATCCTAAAAACTTACCTGGATAAAGCCATGCCGTAAGGTCATGTAATCCAATTTAGTCACAGAACCAAAAAATTGCTTGAAAAAAGAGTGCTGCAAGAAACTTACAAGGTTAAGGTGAATAACTAATATATATATATATATATATATATATATATAGTAGGCATTTAGCACGACTTTCAGGAATTAATTTGTCATGTGGTCCAACCTATCAACAATTTTGGAAAAGCTCAAGGACTTCATTTATCTGAGCTCCAGAATATTAGGAAAAGAATAGAGATAATCAAACTAACAAGGAAGGAGTTATATGGAAAAGAGAACTTTTACGAGTTTTGAAAAACAACTGGAAACAAGTAAGACTCAACAAAACCAATATATAGGCTCAAAGATCAGCCACTCGCTGACCAATGTAGCAAAATTACTCCTACCCCTACAGTATTGTAAGCCACATTCTGATTCCACACCCATAGAAGGTCATAGTCCCTTGTGATATCAACTAAGGTGCACTCAAGCATGACACAGACTCAGCCGAAATGGCTCTATTAAGCTTTATTCGAAAATAAATGCCTATCTCTGTATGCATTATATGTTAGGCTGCATTATCTAGGACTAGAGGAGGAGACAGGATTTAATAGAAAATCTTCAAATAAGGGGTTCAGAAGAGGTTTTAGCATGAGCGATGTGAATATGCCATGATAAATTCCAATTTCAGATCCTAATAAACTTATGAAGTATGAACAACTTACCAACCAACCCATCAGAGCAGAGTCTTTACCAAAGCCCAGAAAATGGCCCTTGATAAAAGCATGCTGGTGAACCTGAGTGATCTTTGGTTCCAGAACTGCAGTAATCCAATTTGCACATAAGGAGCAATGGAGAAGAAGAATACTCAAAAAGATGCCTTTCAAAGGAATTACATATATCATCTAATTTGTTATTATTTATAAAGTAACGTTAGGATGACTTGGAAAACATCTACTCCCATAGAATCTACAGATTAATTAAATAATTGAGCACAGAGAAAACACTGTAATGGGTGATCAAATCACTTTACCTTTCTGTGCCTCAGTTGTCTTTAGCAATTGAGTCCTCCCAGTGCTTCCACAGACGTATCTATACAACAATGAAGAACTATTAATAAATAAAGAAAATTGTGGGCATGAATAGTTTAAAATGGATGTGTCTAAGATACTCACTTTTAATCCTCCGAAGAAAACAGTCAGAACACAATAGGTTACATGGACCACAGCTAGAACAAATATAAAGATATGCAGGTGGTGAATGGCTTCCAGAGATAATAACGGAACCTTGTGCTGAAAAGAAAAGAATTGAGGTTAAGTGATCAAAGTTCAAGAAATTAAGAAGGAAAATCCAAGGCATAAATAATTTACAAGGTTAGATCCTAAATGCGAGAACCTCAATAACTAATGTGATAATTACAGTGTAGTGTTTTAAATATTTATTCTTCTATTTTTGGATGTTTCCTTGCCTTCCCAAATTATAAGACTCAGAAGTCAGACTCAGAACATAATAGATACTCATCTGGTCCGAAGTGCATAGTCACCGCCATCAAGGATATCTCAGTGCTCAATTTTAAATGAAGGTTATAAACTGAACGGAGACCCAAAAGAAGAATAGAAGTGTCAAATTCTATACAGGCAATGACACTGAGAGATTGATGAACTTTGTGTTCTGCAATGACTGATTTAATTCTTATAGCAACAAGCTATCCTCTTTCATCTTATCTTCATCCAAAAATTAAATGCCATCAAATGCTATATGCTTTCTTGGCACCAGGGAACCATAACTGAGATTCCATGTGCAAGTAAGTAAAAATAGAATGGTAAAACTGAGTAACTGACATCAACTGTTGAAAACAGATGGAATAAAATGACGCGATCCCAAGAATGTTAGCAATTGATGGACAATTAAAAGAGAGATCTATCACAGAACAAATTGAAAGCTCACCAATCTCAACTCATGAATGTGTTAGTTTTACCTTACGACCACAATAGCTACTAGATGACGACGACCCCTCAGCAAGAAGACGACGAACAGTTCCAGAAATGTCAGGGGAAGAGAAGAAACTCCGAAAATGGGATGTAGTAGCTGTCTCTGATTTTTCGCCTTCTTTGCAAGGAAGCATATGGCGAGTTAAATCCGGCCGAACACAAATTTTGGTAATCCCATTCTGTGTAACCGTCAGAAGCAGCGATATAAAACCCAACAGCATCAACTCTGAAAAACAAACAGAAAACCATGCCCAAAATTTAAAAATCTCAGCACATCCGTTAACGGAGAGAGAGAGAGAGAATTATAAAAGTTAAATCATATTTTATTATTAAAAAAAGGAGTAGAGAAGAGAATCAGATGTTAGAGAACCTTCTTTGATTTTCTGAAGGGCTTCATTGAGTGCTTTCTGACCCCTCTTCTTGAGGAACTTGCCGCCGTAATGAAGAAAACGTTCGGCGGCGAGTGAAACGGCGACGATAACAGTGCAAACGAGAGCAACAATCCACGTGGGAGTGTTCTCTAAGGTCGTCTCTTCTTCCCCACCTCCACTCATTCTGCTCTCTCTCTCTCTCCCCTAGTCTCCCTGTTTCAATCTCCCTAACTCTCTATCGGCTTATTAGCTTCTCGCTAAGGTACTCTGTGGACTCTGTGCACCGTCCAACTTCATTGTTGTCCATATATATGTATACCTCCACTCTGCTTCCTCTTAAAAAAGTGGCTCTCTTGCGTTGATTTGATTTCTTCACGGCCAACCCATTTCCTACAAGCTTCCTCTCGTGTCGCTCTTTTTATTTTTTCTTTTTATTTTTTGGGTTAAAAGACCCAAAAATAATTTTGAAATTGCGAAATTTCAAATAAGATATTTGCTAAAAAAATTAAATTGTGAATTGCTTATTAAATCATTTTCTAATCTTTTTTTGCTCCATAAATCATTTTCTTATCAACTCTTAGTAACAAACATGATTTAAGATTTTGTAATTTGAAAGTTTTTTTTTTCTATCTTTTTCCCAAAGTGAAAGGGTATTCCTATTTTTCATTTTTCTTCAGTGATTCAATGGTTTTTTTTTTTTTTAATTATTCCTGAACTCTTTATAATGATGCTCCTCTCTAGTTCTACGTATAAGACATAATTGATTTATTTTTAGAGATTTAATAAATTAAATAAATTATTTAATCATATCAGTTATATATTATTATATTATATATCATTTTACAAATTTGGAAAAAGAGTTTGGAGAAAAAAATAAATATAAATATTTTAAAATAATTTAATTAGTTTTCTTATTACCTCTAAAAAAATCAACTTTATCTTATATTTAGGACTAGGGAGAGTACTACATTTTTTTCCCTTTTAAATCTGCCCTTGATTGGTAGTTTGGAACTGTACCCTTACTGGGCTAATACTAAGTTAGTTAATTTCAACTTTTTTGTTAAATCTTTTGTCCATAAATAAAAAGTAAATAACATGATAATAGTTAAAATATTTTTTTATCCCTTAATAGTTAAGCTATTAAATGTGAAAATATGACGTGAATGCTTTTAAAATTAAAAATAATGAATTAAGGTACTTTCATTGAGAGACCCCATCAGTTTACATTGATTTTTCCAAGTGATGTCCCACCATCTTTTCATCTCCTTATTTTTATAATAAACGTTATTATTAAAAATTATATAGTATAAATTTTATTGCTAAATACTAGTAGTTTATTTTAGATAAACAAAAATACAAAAGAAAAGCAACTTGGATTAAGAATTGAATAATAAACACTTGTTATTTCGGTCAAAAATAATGATAAAAATGTGAGCTTTTGCATATTGTGTTTAAATATAATTCATATTTAAGTATAAGAATTGAATAATTGGATTAAACTATATATTTATTTTGAAATTATTATTAATTCATTATGTCGAAATAAAGATAAAATTGTTATTTAAATATCAATATTGAAAAGTGCCATTAGTTTTTTTAGATTTCGATCGATTTAGGAAACCCAATATATTTAATTTTAACTTTAAAACCCAATATGGTAGGCATTTTTATTTCTTACATTTATTTTATGACTGAATATTTCTTACCTTTCTTCTGGTCCACAATCCACTGTTTGTTTTGTCGTATTCTATCAAGGGAGCTTTTTCTTTTCTTTTGGTGTTTCGCTTTTGTTGGTAAGAAAGTTGTCTGAATTCACACTATGGTATTCTGATCAAAAAAAAAAATCCACACTATGGTCTTTGTCCTTCGGTCATTTATTCTCGTTCCCAATCATTCATTATTACTCTATAACAAATTAGTTAGATTAATTTTTTTAAAAAAATTGAAAAATTAGAATGATGGACCTAAAGAAAAAAATATTTAATGAGAATGACTATAAAAATATTAATTACTTAGATCAAATATCGTAATATAAATTTAAAATTTCTACATTATCCCTAATCAAATTTCGTACAATATCTCTTGCATTCATAATATATAAAAAAAAAAATAACTAAAATTAAAGGTAAAACCGCTTACCATTCACATATAATATTATCCTAACTTCTTTTTTCCATGTTTCAGACTCATGTGAAAATCAATATAATTTTTAATCAACTACGATTCGAACCCTTTTTATTTTTTATTTTTCAACAAGTTCTATATTTATGTAATCAATAGATCATTTAATTAATAATTATATAATCAAGTTTTCAAATTTATATTATTGAGTATCAACATTAACATCCATTAAGATCTTTTTGTAAAAATAAAAACTAAACTCATTTTAATTTTTTTTATGATATAATATATTTTTTTAGATTTTTTTCATTTTATTAACATTAAATGAATTTTTTAACCCACATAAATTTCTTCTAAAATAAAAATAAACCATATAAATTTCTTTGGTTTAACATATGTAATAAATTATAAAACACCTTGAGTTTTATTAAAATCATATAATTATATTTTAAATTAAAAATTTTGTTTATTTTAGCAAATTATAATTTTGAAAAATTTGAAGAATGTGCAATTTTTTTCTCAAAAATGAAAATTGAGAAAAAAAAATTATTTAATTTAGTGAAAATTAAATTTGTGTTAGTTTTCAAAATAAAATGTGGAAGAGCATGTAGGATGGAATGAAGAATATTTCCTTAAGGGTAGTTTAGTATTATTAGTTTTATTTTTTTGTTAGTTCCTTCTAAATAATTACAATTTTTATAATCATTCTTAATAAATACATTTTCCTTCAAGTCCTTCATTCTAATTTTTTTTTTGTAAAAGGAATGCATGTATATAATAATTAATTACTCCAATCGTTTTCATGTTTTACGCGTTTTAACCTAGAAGTTCAATATTCAACCGCGTCTACATTTTTTATGCTTTCTTGCTAGAGAGGTTCTTTGACAAATTAGATTTATTAAGGAGATTTTTTTTTTTTTTTTTTGGCCAAAGATTTATGAAGGAGATAATGACAGAAAATTACTATTTAAATTTTAAAATCTAATTAACAACAACAGTAATGAGATTGACAACTCATTTTATTATAAAATCACCTATTTAGCATTTTAAATTTCAAGTGGTATTTTTAAAAAAATCTTCTTTTATTAAGAGTGTATACGTGGCACTTTGTAAAAGAGACATCTATGGCAAACTGGTTTTTGTCAAACCAACCAATTTCTATTTATTTTCTTCATTTTTCCAATCTTCAAACAAGCAACCCAAACAGAGACGGAGCTACGTTAGTGCCTATGGGGCCAAGTGCAGACATACACAATTTGAAAAATATATATATTGTTCGGGACTTTTAATATCACATATTTAATTGGGTTGGATGGTTAAGACTTTCTATCATTACCTACAGGTCGGGGTTCGACTCCTCCCTTGTGTTTTTTTTCCTAATTCCCAAATCTTTCACCCACTCCTCCTCCCTTTTTTTTTTTTTTTTTTTTTGGTCGAACACTCCTCCTCCCCTTTTTTTTTTTTTCCTAATCCTCAAATCTCTCACCCATTCCTCCTCCTTTTTTTTTTTTTTTTTTTTTTTGATCGAACACTCCTCCTCTCTTTTTTTTTTTTTTTTTTTTTTTTCTAATCCCCAAATCTCTCACCCACTCCTCCTCCCCCCCTTTTTTTTTTTGGTCGAACACTCCTCCTCCTTTGGAGAAGGCTGTTAGAGACAAGTTCAAAAAACATTTAAAGCTTTTCACTTGTTCTCCTTGGCTTTTTAGCGAAATCTTTGTTTGAGTAGGGGAGTTATCCAAGATATTACTACCAAGTAAGGAGCTCTTTACTCCCTAAATTTTGTATTATATTACGAGATGTTGATCAAAGCAAATGATCGATTGACTTTTATTCAACATAAAAACATGTAATTATTGATTTCATAAAAAAAGTATGTTATTGTATGCATTTAAAACTTTCTTTTAAAAAATTTTTGGGCGCGCCCCCGAACCTCCGAACCTCACAACTAATTGTGCACCCACAAACCTCAAAACCGGCTCCATCCACGAACCCAAACCTGCTTTGTTGTAATTTTAATAGACGTGCCAAAGTTAAGATAATAATAATCTCTCTCTATAATACTCATAAAAGAGCTATAGTTGGAGTCGCGTTGGTTGTCGATATAAGACCTTAATCTATTTTTACTCTCATTTTTATGTAAATTATTCATTTTCATACTCCCTCAACTTTAACACATCAAATTTAAAGGTTTAATAGTTTTAATTTTTTGCTACAAAAAATGTTTTTCTCGCAAAAAATGTTTTTTCGACATTAAAAGTGAATGAATCTTACTAATACTTTCTCTCTCTTCTTTTTATAATGGGGCCTACTTACTTTTATGTAAGTGTGACATAAAAATATTTTCTACAACAAAAGCAGAAATATTAAACCTTTTTTTTATAATTAACTAATTTTATCTAACTTTCTTAATCTACCCAACTAATTTTATCAGAATCTCAATGGTAAAGAGAAATGATAAAGCTAAATGAGATTCTGATCTAATAATGAAAAAGTGATAGTGACATTGTAGTGACCAAAATTGGTAGTGACAATATCCTATCCCAAATTTTACTGCTAAATACTAGTAGTTTATTTTAGATAAATAAAAATACAAAAGAAAAGTGTTACGGACCTGCATAAAGCCCATATCCAATATGCGGCCCAAGCTAAGGATATATCTTATATCAAATCTCACCGATAATATAGGGATATCCTACCTTATAGGAAGATTATATCAGCCAACAATGTAGGAGCATCAAGCAGGTAGCTCCACGATATCCGCACCTAGGATCTCGGCATAACGAGATATCCAATCCATGGTAACCTCTATAAATATAGAGACCAATTACTAAGGTGCACATATTCTAACTCATGCCCTATTTACTTTCTGCAACACAGAGCACACACCCCACCCCTCTGGCTAACGCCTACCTTGTGTCTCGAACTACATGGACTTTGATCCCACTCATTGGGTACGTAGGCCCTAGGCTTGGCTCCTAGTCAAGTCTAATCAATCATGTTCCCAGAACAGAACATTGGCGCCGACCGTGGGGACGTTAAATTATGATTCCCGTGACTACCGATGGCTAATACAAGTAGCAACAGTCGGAATATCCAGCCTAATCAATCAACCGGGATGAGGCAAGTAAACATGAAGATCAAAGTTCACCACGTCGGGGGGAAACTCCGGAAGGCAACGTTTCAAACGCGTCCTCTCCTCCCAACGTCAACAAAACTCAAGGTGAACCAACGAAGGAGACCGCGGGCCCAAGTACAAATGTCCTCATCCTGCGCAAAACACAGGAATCGATGCTTAGGAGGATGGAAGACAAGGAAAAGCGGGATGACCTTCAGCGTCAGGAAGATCTCAGAGAGATTCGGCAAACGTTGGACGACCGGCTTAGGAGTCTCAAAGCCTTGGTTCAGAAAGGAGGCCGAGGAAGCTCGCGGAAGGGCAAGAAAAAAGTCAGGCCGAGTTTGGGGCGAGATCGTCCATCAGCCTCGAATCTCAAGAAACTGTGATTGGCTCGGATCCCGGATAAGGATGACCGAGATGTCAAAGAAGACCGAGATTTCGAGGAGGACCGAGATGTCGAGGAGGACCGAGATTTCGAGGGGCACCGAGACGTCGAGGAAGACCGAGATGTGAAGAAGGTATCCCGGCCATGAGGCTCCCCTAGAGAATATAGAATGAAATACTTGACAAGCTTCGACGGAAGCCCATTCTTGAAGGAAACCGCCACAGCGCCCTACCCAAAAAACTTTGATTTGGCCGACCTCCCAAAGTACAAAGGGACCCAGGATCCGCGCAGTCACCTCGAAACATTCGAGCTGGTCATGTGGGTTCGTTCAATCAAGGGACTGGTCATCCTACGTCTTTTCGCGGCAGCACTGATCAGACCAGCACAGAAATGGCTCCATTCCCTGCCGAATAATTCCGTGCGTAACTTCGAAGACCTCAAACGAAAGTTTGAGTTGAACTTTGCAAGCAGTAAGAAACAGCCAAAGTTCTAGTTCACGTTAAGCCGAATAAAGCAGAAAAAGGGAGAGACACTGCAAAAGTATCTGGACCGGTTCAAGGATGTGGCTCTGTTGGTGCGCTTGCTCCCGGAGGAGGTACATGTACACTGCCTTGTCGATGGCATGGATCCTTCGTCGCGTCTGGCCAAAAGTGTGTGTAAGAACCGAGTCTACACTCTGATCGAGTTCTACACCCGAGCAAAGCAGTATCTGGACGTAGAACAAATGGAGATAACCAATGCCATTGAACCCGAGAAACGGAGGAATGCGTCACCAGATGAGAAAGATCCCGCCAACAAACGAAGAGAAGATTCTCGGAAAAGCAACCGAGATAGCCGGCCTCGGGGGGAAAGGCTAGAAGCGAAAACGAAGTATGACAGCTATACCCCTCTAAATGTGTCTCGTGCACAGCTTTGGAAGGAGGTCTCTCAAACCGAGATGAAGAGGGTCGGCAAGCCGAGGCCTCTCAAAAACCGACCCAATACCGACCAATCCAAATTCTGCAACTTTCATGACGGACCGAGACACACAACAGAGCAGTGTTATGAACTTCGTGACGCCATAGAGATGCTCATAAGAGAAGGAAAGTTGCGCCAGTACGTGATCAGAACTCAAGGAAGGAAAAATGGCAAACGCAATCAAAGTGGCCGAAGTAGTAGCCCGGCCACGGACCCGAGGAAAGATGAGAAAAGAAGAAAGTCAAACTCGAAGACGAATTCCCAGAAATTGACTTCCGTTGCAACGGAGTCAGCGGGGGATTCGGAGGTGGTGGCGACACAATTAGCTAGCGTAAGAAGTACCTGAGGAAGTCCATTTGGTGAGAGACCTCCCAAAGTTCAAGGACGACCCAAAAAAGCCGGCACCACCGTCCTTAACATTCACAAGGGAAGAGTTGAACGACGTAGTACCAGGACATCAGGACGGATTGGTTATCACTGGAACCCTGGTAAATTGCTTGGTCAAAAGGATCTTCGTGGATGCAGGGAGCTCGGCCGACATAATTAGCTGAGATGCTTATAAAAGGATGCATATGGATGTGGAGGATCTGAAGCCATGCAAAACGAACCTCGTAGGGTTCAACGGAGAGCGTTCATTTCCCAAAGGTTACATCGACCTCAGATTGACGCTAGGTACGAGAGAGGCGTTTAAATCAGAACGTGTAAGGTTCATAATCGCCGACTTTCCTTCTTCTTACAATGTTATACTAGGTACACTGACTATCCACAAGTGGGACATGATGGTATCCACGAAACATCAGAAACTCAAGGTGGTCAACAATAAGAACCAGGCAGTAGTGGTGTCCGGGGACCAGAAAGAATCCCGCAAGTGTTATTTCGAGACTCTCCAGATAGTGAAGGAGGACCCTCATCTCCACCTCAGCTCAGTAAAGGGGAAATCTCGGCTGTAACCGAAAAGCACAATAGGCACCGACGATCAGTAAACATGGTAGAGCTTGACCTCAGGGATAAGCCCGAGGTCCCACGCCCAGAACCAGAACCAGAAGGAAATTGGAGGAGTTGGTCCTGGGAAAGGATCCTTCAAAGACCACCAAAATTGGTGGGGCAATGGATGCTGATCTAAAAGCCCGACTGATTGAATTCCTGAAGCAGAATCAAGACATTTTTGCCTGGGCATCTTCTGAGATACCAGGGATCGACCCACGTTTTTGCTGCTATAAACTGGCCGTGCGTTCGGGGTCGACGCCGGTGGCACAGAAGAAGAGGAACATTGCAGCCGACAGATAGAAGGCTCTGCAGAGTCATGTCGAGGAGCTCTTGGCGGTAGGGTTCATCAGAGAAATACAGTATACCACTTGGCTTTCTAACGTTGTGATGGTTCTGAATCCGAATGGCAAATGGAGGGTGTGCACGGATTATACCAACTTGAACAAAGCCTGCCCGAAAGATTCCTACCCAATGCCAAATATTGATCAGTTGGTCGACAACTCGGCCGGCTTTCAGCTGTTATCTTTCATGGATGCCTACTCCGGCTACAATCAAATAGCTATGCATCCCGACAATCAGGAGAAGACTGCCTTCATGACCAACAAGGCTAATTACTGCTACAATGTTATGCCTTTCGGGTTAAAAAACGTCGGAGCCACTTATCAACGGATGATAAACAGAGTTTTCAAAGACCAGTTTGGACGAAATATAGAAGTGTACATTGATGACATGATTGTGAAGTCAAAACATCCAGAAGACCACATTCGAGACCAAATGTGCTTTAAACCCGGCCAAATGTGCGTTCGGAGTCTCTACGGAAATTCCTAGGCTTCATGTTGACCAACCGTGGGATCGAGGAAAATCTTGGTAAGTGCAAGGCCGTGCTAGATATGCAGGGCCCAAGGATTAAGAAAGAAGTTCAGCAGTTAACAGGCCGACTGGCTGCCCTGACCCGATTTTTGCCGAAATCGGCCGAGAAAGCATTGCCTTTCTTCAGACTGTTGAAAAAGGAAACACAGGGAGGCTGGAACTTGGACTACGAAGCCGCATTCGAAGAGATCAAACAATGCTTGGCAACCCCTCCGGTTCTAACAAAGTCAAAACCTGGTGAAACTTTATTCCTATACCTATCGGTGGGAAAAGAAGCTGTAAGCGCCGCCCTGGTAAGAGAAACTGAGGCCGGACAAGCAGCAATTTATTTCGTAAGTAAAGCACACAGAGCTCGGAACTTCGGTACCAAAAGCTCGAGAAAGTGGCGTTCGCTTTACTAACAACAGCAAGAAGACTGCGGCCATATTTCCAAGGACATCGGATAGTTGTCCGAACCAATCAACCAATTCGCCAAGTGTTACACAAACCAGACCTCGCCGGGAGAATGACCAGCTGGTCAATGGATAGCGGGCACGCAAGGCCTCTTCCTCCTCTGGGGTTAAATTTTGACTGGAAGGAGGCAAAAGCCTAGACCTATCCATCACAACGGGACCTATAAAGGTACAGAATGTTGGATAAGGGAAGGAGAGCCAAAATAGGAAGTGGACAGGGGGTACTCGCCCGCACAGGACGACGCTATGACGAACAAGGGTCTGAGGCTAAAACAATACCCAATATCGAGAACCTACCCAGAAATACGTACAACCGGAAATGTGAAATCACAGAACTTCCAAGAAGAGAAATATAACCATAAAAATGTAATAGGAAGACGATAAGCATACCTAAGTTTGTGAAAGATGAAAAGACGATGAAGTAAAACCCACGAGGATGATCGCAACAAGGAAAAGAGTATGTCCAACGAGAGAAGCAGAGAAAAGATAAAGTGAGAGCAACAGAGCAGATGGAGGGAAATGCGAGCGAAGAGTGAATATGTTTTTTCAAACGTTGTAATAGGTAAGGGCAAAAGAGGTAATGTACTTGCAAAGTGGGATGGCGCACGTCACGCACTAGAAGCATTAAATGCGCACGAAAACCTCTGACGGCTTCCGAATGAGCCATGTGTCATGAGGTAATGATGATAGAGGCGTAGAACCCCAGACCTGGAAAATCAGGTGAAACGGTTGACATTCACCCGGATATAGAGCTAGTCTGCATTCCTTCGGGCCCGGGGGCAGCAATGGAGCTCCTCGGCATCGAAGACCTCGGAGAGAACGCACGTTTTCCCCATTCCAAGCCTATGCCACATGACATGGTGACGTCATGACCTCGGCTTGTCTGCTCAGAATGACCGACCCGACACAGCTCAATGACGAGGCCGAATGAGGGATAAAATACATCTCGGCAGCTCAGAACGCTTGACCAACCGAGCTGGGGGCAACTGTTACGGACCTGCATAAGGCCCATATCCAATATGCGGCCCAAGCTAAGGATATATCTTATATCGAATCTCACCGATAATACAGGGATATCCTACCTTATAGGAAGATTATATCAGCCAACAATGTAGGAGCATCAAGCACGTAGCTCCACGATATTCGCACCTAGGATCTCGGCATAAAAAGATATCCAATCCATGGTAACCTCTATAAATATAGAGACCAATTACTAAAGTGCACACGTTCTAACTCATGCTTGCAACACAGAGCATACACCCCACCCCTCTGGCTAACGTCACCTTGTGTTTCAAACTACATGGACTTTGATCCCACTCATTGGGTACATAGGCCCTAGCTTGGCTCCTAGTCAAATCCAATCAATCATGTTCCCAGAACAGAACAAAAAGCAACTTGGATTAAAAATTGAATAATTGGATTAAAAGATAAAACTGTTATTTAAACATCAATATTGAAAAGTGCCATTAATTTTTTTAGATTTCAATCGATTTAGGAAACCCAATATATTCTATTTTAACTTTTTAAAACCCAATATATCAATATGGAAGGCATTTTTATTTCTTACATTTCTTTTTTGACTGAATATTTCTTACCTTTCTTCTGGGCCACAATCCATTGTTTGTTTTGTTGTATTTTTTTTTTTTTTTTTTTTGTGTGTTCCATGCGGTTTATTGTAACCTTTAATTCTGACTAATTCAGATTTCACCCTGCGTCGGGCCTACGGTTGTGGGAAAAGAGCTCTCAACACCATTTTCTTCATTCCCACGCCTCTGACCAGGACGTGGTTAAGGGAGAGCAAATCTATTTCCACTTACCCCCTAAGGGTGTGTTTGGTATGAGGGGAGGGAGTGGAGACTAATGTTTGGGCTAATATTATATTAGCCCAAAACATTAGTCTCCACTCCCTCCCCTCTACTCCTTCCACCTCAAACCAAACATACCTATTGGTTGTTTGTCGTATTCTATCAAGAGCTTTTTCTTTTTCTTTTTGGTGCTTTGCTTTTCTAGGTAAGAAAGTACTTCCTCCGATACTTATTATAAGCGCACTAACTAACAATTCTCATAAAACAAAAAGAACAGTTAAAGTCAATAAAGTTGTTCTAAAATTTAAGTAACTTCCAATATTACCCCTACTAAATATTATATTAATTATTACTCTCACATGCTACTATCATTAATTAGGGGTATATATGGAAACAAATAATTAATGCTCCTTAGAAACAAGCAAGTTCCTTATAAAAAGAACTAAATATACTTGTTAGTTGGTGTCTTATAAAAAAGATTAGAGGGAGTAGTCTGAATCCGCATTATGGTCCTTGTTCTTCACTCATTTGTTGTTGTTCCCCAGCATTCACTATTACTCTATTACAAATTAGTTAGGTTAAATTTACAAAAAAATAAAAATAAATTAGAATGATGGACCTGGAGGAAAAAATAAATGAGAATGACCATAAAAATATTAATTACTTAGAAGAATCAAACATCATAATATAAATTTAAAATTACTAAATTATTCCTAATCAAACCTTGTATGATATCTCTATTGCATTCATAATTAAAAAAAAATAACTAAAATTAAAAGTAAAACCGCTCATCATTCATGTATAATATCATCCTAACTTCTATTTTCTAGGTTTTAGACTCATGTAAAATCAATATATTTTTTAATCGACTACGGTTTGAACTCATTATTTTCTTAATTTTTTTTTCAACAAGTTGCATATTTATATGATCAATAGATCATTTAATTGACAAATATATAATCAAGTATTTGGATTTATATTATTGAGTATCAACATTGATATCCATTAAAATCTTTTTATAAAAATAAAAACTAAACTCATTTCAATTTTTTTCATGATATAATATATTTTTTATTTTTTTTTTATTTTATTAACATTAAATGAATTTTTTAACCCACATAAAAGTTCTTCTAAAATAAAAATAAATCATATAATTTTTTTCAGTTTAACATATATAATAAATTATAAAACACCTTGAGTTTTATTAAAATCATATAATTATATTTTGAGTTAACATTTTTGTTTATTTTAGAAAATTACAATTTAAAAAAAAAAAAAAAATCAAAGAGTGTTTAATTTTTTCCTGAGGAATGAAAATTGAGAAAATTTTTATTTAATTTAGTTAAATTTAAAATTGTGTTAGTTTTCAAAATAGGATGTGGAAGAGAATGTAGGAGGGAATGAAGAAAATTTCCTTAAAGGTAGTTTAGTATTATTAATTTTAGAGTAAAATACATCAACCTCCCTCTATTTACTCTAAATTACAAAGACCTCCCTTCTATTTTGAAAACCTATATGAACCTCCTTTCTATTTTGAAAACCTATATGAACCTCCCTCAAAATCAAAATATATGTTACATAAACCTCCTTTCTAGTTTTGAGAATCAACTTCCATCCATCTAACCGTTAGTTGATTGTTAAATCATAACATTGACTCATTATTTTGACAAAAATGCCCCTCCTTAAAATAAATATTACTACTTATCATGTAATATTTGGCAAAAAAATAATCACTTAATTACATATCTTTATTCAATTTTTTTTAACAAAACTAGTATATATTTTTATATTTTTGTCATACTTTTAAAATTATCATATTATAAATTTTATTAATTTTATCATTCTAAATTTAAATTTTTTATCTTTTTTATTTATTAAACTTATCAAGTGATTTTTAAATACGCACGATGATATTTTGCAATAATATACATACATATATTCAATTAAGTTATATAATTATAAAATGATATTATTATGGGATTCACATATTAATTATCTTATAATTTAAAATTTTTAAGAATATTTCATTCAACATATATTCTTAAAAATAATTACTCAAATTTTGAACAAGTTATTAATATTTAGCACATACATAGATTACTAAAACTTATTCTAAATTAAATTTATTAAAAATATTAAATCGATCATTAATGAACATTAATATTAAAAGATAAATTAGGGAATTGGTATAATGAGAGGTAAATTAGTAAACAACATTTATTTTAATATGGTTTTTAATTTAAAAATATACTTGAAGAATCTTTTAGAATATTCTTTAACGGTGTTAATGATTTGGACTAAAATGTATGTTTTAAAATAAATGGGAGGTTAGTGTAATTAAGACAAAACATAAGGGTGGTTAGAGTATTTTACTCTTCATTTTATATTCTTGTATTTATTCCTTCTAAATAATTACAATTTTTATGATCATTCTCAATAAATATATTTTTCTTCAAGTCCTTCATTTTCCTTTTTTTAAAAAGGGAATGCATGTATATAATAATTAATTACTCCAATCGTTTTCATGTTTTAGGCGTTTTAGCCTATAAATTCAATGTTCAACCGAGTCTAAATTTTTTTTCTTCCTTGGTAGAGAGTTGCTTTGACAAATTAGATTTGTTAAGGAGATAATTTCAGCAAATTACCATTTAATAAATTTTGAAATCCAGTTAACAATAATAGTAATAAGTTTAACAATTCATTTTATTGTAAAATCAGCTATTTAACATTTTGAATTTTAAGTGACATTTTTTTTGGAATATTAAGATTTTATACGTGGCACTCACTAAAAGAGACATCTATTGAACCTGCTTTTGTCAAACCACCCAATTACTATTTATTTTCTTCCTTTTTTAAGGGAAAATGCTTTCAAAACCTAAAAGATTAAGAAAATATCAAAAAGTCTCAAGGAAAATTTAGATATCAGAAAAGTTTTAAAGAATTGTTAATCTTACATATGGAAATGTTAATCCCACATATGGAGTTGTTAGTCTCACAATGGAAACTTTTTTTATATCTGAATTTTTCTTATAACTTTTTTGATATTTTCTTGATATTTTAAGATCCAAAAGGAATTTTCCTTTTTTTTCAACGTCCTGACACACCAAGCCAAACCTGCTTGAACCTTTGCCCACTCATGACGAAGCTTCTGGCTTTCTAGTTCATCTGCCTTTGCCAAAATAGACGTGCAGAAGTAAAGATAACCTCTTTCTCTATCATGCTCATACAAAAGCTATAGTTGAAGTCAAGTTGGTTGTCGATATAAGAACTTAATATATTTTTATTTTTTGTTTATCTAAATTATTCATATTCATACTCCCTCAACTTTAACAAATCAAATTTAAATAGTTACAAGATATTTGTTACACATGGATAATTTAAAAAGATCATGTCACATTTTTTATAATTAACTAATTTTATTTAACTTTCTTAATTTACCTAAGTTAGTTAAATAGTTCTTACAATAAGAAATCATAAAAGTATCTAATACTCCTCTAGTCCTTTTTATGAGGCAAAGGTAAGATTTTTTCCTTATTTTTAAGTCATTTCATTAACTTTTCACATGAATATACAAATTTTATCCTTCATGTATTATTGTGTAAAATTTGTTCTTGTGAGATATTGTGTACTTTCTTTATCTGTAATATAAAGCACTTCAACTAATTCATCATAATCAATAAATTGTAGTTAACTCATTAAATACGTTTTTTAAATTTACCCATATTAAATTAGGTTTCAAATGAGAGAAAACATACAAAAAGTTATATTTATACATTAACTACTTGAGTAAAATTGACAAAGAAATATTAACTATTCTCTAAGTAACTTATATATATTACAAATTAATGTATTTTTTTTCATAAGTGACTTATATTGTGGACTAAATGCATTAAGTAGGGGGTGAAGTTTGCAGCATGTTGACTAAATAAGTATACCGTTTGAACTCACTTGTGCTCATTTTTATGGGAAGGAAATTCACACAATCGTGCATTATGCATAACAAGTTCTACTACTTTTTTTTTTTTTGTTTTTTTTTTTTTTTTTTTTTTGGGGTTTTAAAAAAAAACTATTTTTTAAAGTAGGAGACAAAAGATGCCATATACGCTCTATCTTCTCATGGGAAGTTAAGAAGAAAGCCATCGGTTTAGAATAAATCATTTAATGCGACACAAATTATTATAAAGTGTTTTACCACTCTGATCTTATTTATAAGTCTCTTTATATTAAATCACACATAATAAAGAGAGGTAATTAACTTAATTACTGTGGAGTAAATATTTAAATTTGCCATTATTTATGAAGGGTTATTTTTCAAGTCTTATTCTCTCTCTATTTTTATTGATACAATTAATATGGATAAAATTATCACAATCTCATTTATTACAGTAAAAATAAACTTATAACTAAGACCAAATTTTTGAGTCAAAATAGATTTATAAAAGAAATAGAGTGTTTAGTGTGGTTCATTTAGGAATAAAAGATTCTTCTAGAAAGTGGTTTATCTTATTAAAAAAAAAAGAGTATCTTGATTTGACTAGCTTTCCAGGTCATTCGCCTAGAGTGCCTAAACTTGCATTGAATTTAAAAGCATCGTCCATGGGTAAACTCCACCTTGATGAGCGTGACGGTGAGGATTTTATTGCTTTTGGCCATAAAATTGTAAATTCACTATGTACTTCTTCTGGTTCAAAATTGTGTCATTTTCAACCTTCTCAGTGAAAATAAAGAGTAATTAACAAATTAAATCTGTTTAAATTGAAAAAAAAAAAGAAAAAAAATATCCAGCTTTGCATCTATTGCCCAAAAACACTTGAATACATACTTGTTTGAGCAGGCTTAACCTTTTTTTTTTTTCCTCAAGTTGTGTGCAACATATGTATTTTCAGCTACATGTTTTGCATATAGTGAAATATAGAGTATACATGACTGGACAAGATGTTGGAAATTATGTCCTAGGGCAAGTCATTGTACTTTAGACATTTGTGTTTTAAAATATTCTCTTTTAGTTATCATTTAATTCGCATGTTTACATTGATAACTGTATCCCTGGATATATCTTGTAGATTATTCTAAATGTCTACGGTCGGTCATCGCGCGGGAGCGAAAATGAGTTAAGACCGGTATGACCTTGATGAGGTATGGAGATACGAATCAAAGTCATGGGCACTTGTAAGAGTACAAGGTCTTTGGACCAACCCACTTATGAGAAAGCTGCATGGATCTAGTCATAAGCTTATCTCATGTATAACCGCGTCACGACGCCCTATGACCTGAGATAATCATGGATTCCTACATGATGAGTCACTGGTCTTTGACCTAATCAAAAATCACCTTTGACTGGGTGATGATAAAGGCTTAGATCGGGATCAGTGGTTTTCATGCGGAGGAATGTGAGTGGTCAAGATGGAATTTGTCCCTCACAGTTGTAGAGAGATAATACTGGGCCCCTCGATGAGTGATTCTGAGAAATGTATAGCCATACTGTGATGGAAAGGAGTTTCCACTTCACTTATTAGATTACTCGAGAATCGAGAAAGTAATGGTCAAGAAAAGGAAGTTGACATTATCCATGCCTCATCCTTGACCAAATTATCACGTGACAAAAGGGACGTGACATGGTTGTACGATAGGTTGTATCGTGTCATCGATCTCCATGTGAATTGGGTAGTCGCAGTGTCTTGTTAGAGGCCGCTTGCGACTTGTGGGATGGTATAGTATTGGCCCACTGCCAATCTCATATGGGCCTGTAGGGTCGACCACAAGAATAACCCAACACGAGCAAAAGTGTCCAGGTTCATTGAATTTTAGATTAATCGAGATTTAATGAATACTTAATTTAATCGAGGTGAATATATATATATTCGAAATTAATATATATTAATATTATTAATGGAGATTATAATATTATTATATATTATTTTTTTATATTTAATTTATTTGATAAATTAAATATCTAAAACAAATAGAGATATTGTATCTCATTTAATTTTTGAATAAAGATATCATATATCTATTTAATTTAAATTGAGATATAGTATCTCGATTTAATTAAATTGGTAGATATCATTTCTCAGATTTAATTTATAGAGATAAATTAAATCGAAGGCTTTTGATTTGGATTAAATAAATATATCGATTAGATATATTAGATAGATTTAATTAATATATTTTAATCAGATTCAAAATTTGAATTTGAGATCTGTCTTTTAATGCGGATTAAATACGTTACATTAGATCTAACGAGATAGATTTTATTAATGTATTTTTTAATCCATATTTGAAATTCAAAATTCAAAATTAATGAGGATTAATTTTGAATATAATACGCCAAATAGGGTTTAGAAAAACCTACGGGACTTTTTGTCGAGCGTATTATTGAGAGCCGCAAGAAACCCTAGAGCAAGAGAGAGAGAGACGCACGGTTCGGCGCTAGCACGCTGCCGCAATTGTGTTCGGGATTGTTCGTGTGGATACCAATAGAGGAAGCCGATTCGTGGAGTCAACTTCTGCTGATCGAGAAGGTAGCCCACCAGTTCATAGAGAACGAGACGCGGACGAGTTCACTATAGGTAATATTCGGTTCTCAAACTTTGATTTAGACGATGGTTGAGCGATCCTCCAGATGAGATTCGTAGAATATTTTAATCCATTTGCATGTATGGATTCCAACACAAGATTTAGGTTAAACATGAGTTTTGAAACAAATTTCATGTACCTTATATACAGGTAACAAATTTTGTAATGGCGAGGATTAATTAGCAATTTTCCCTTTTTTTTTAATCCGCTTTCCTCTTTTCTTTTCTTTTTATTTTAAAGTTTGGTATGAAAGTAAATAGAAATAGGAGGCACAGAATCAAAATGACTAATGAATGATATTAATAACTGTCATTAAAATATATAAGTCTTCAAAAATCATGGACATTATTTCAATGTATAGCGGGGTAATCTTTTTTAAGAGAAGTAATATTTAATTAAAATAATACTGTTTTAAAATCAACCATTTTTAAAATAAGAAGAGGCAAAACGTTTTGCAATTTTAGAAATATACTGCTTATTTTATGGTGGAAAACTGGAAAACACAGTTCCTTGTAGTAAAGTAAACCTTTGGTAAAAAAAAAAGGTAAACCTATCTTTTTTACCTTTACAAAAGGATATAATTTAAATAATGTGTAACACCTTTTATAGGAAAATACATTTTATCGGTAACTGAGCAGCTTGCAAATAGCAATCTTGATACTACCTGACAAATTTGATTTTGCATTACACTTTGAAAATTTTGGGAAGTTAGGTAGGAATTGACACATTTTTGCTCGTGAAACTCTTACTATTGATGACATATTAATACATATTAGATCTATAATAAGTCACACTATTAAAATTTTTTTCTTGTGAATGCGAGAAAAAGCCCGTTGGAATACTCATCCACTATAGCGGGGTGTGCGGATCACGGATAGGGGGAAGTCGGATTTAGATTAGTCGTGATTGGCGAAGTTCGGATTTGGAACGGATAGATAAAAAAAAAAAAACTCATCTTTCTTAATGTAAATCATTGCGTGTTTCTTTCTCATTGGCTTTGTATATATTTTTATATTTTTGGAAGTAATGAAATTTCCCTTCATTAAAATAATAATAATAATAGCTAACAACCAACTTTATATGTCATGACAATCAACACAAATAGTGATTTTTTGTACCTTTACTTGTCTTGTCATTGCTACGGACCACTTTTCATTAAAAAAATAATAATTCTACTATATACTAAATATATCAAGATAATAATCTTCATCTTTTCTTTATTTGACTGGCAACCACGTAGGTCTATTCCATATAAAAATTTAAATAAGTTAGTGTTTGGATAATTTTAAAAATATGGTTTTAAAAACTTTTTTAGAAGTTGAGATATAACTCCTTTCACATACTTATCTTATAAATCGTAAAAACTATTCTCTAAAAACTATGACTAAAAAGACATTAGCTTCTTAAGAGGGTAGGGTATTTGCCTTTTCAATTAAATTGGCATGAATGCTTAAATGAAAGAATAATGAATAATATCTAAATATATTGTCTCCTTGAAAAATCTAAAAGAGATTGTAATAGTCTCTATTAAAAAGGGAGAACTAAGTCTAAATATTATGAAAATTAAGAATTAGAAGGATTTCACTCTTACATAATTGAATAAAGGGTGAAGGAGTAAAAATACACATAACCTTTTCTCCCGGAGCGTCAAAGACCACGACCTTTCAACCTGGAGCAAAAATACACAATGTTACGTTTTTGGGGGAGCGCCCAAAGACATTTGTTAGTCACCGTTAGTTGGCCGTCGGATTGGATGGAACATAATTGAATAACGTGGAATATGACATGTGATAAAAAAAAATTCAAAAAATTAGGGAAATTTTTTTTAAAAAATTTAAAAAAAATTAAAAAATTCGAAAAAAATTTAAATAAAATAAAATAAAATAGAAAAAAATGAGGAAAATGAGGAAAATATTTTTAAAAAAGAGGAAAAAATTAAAATAATTAGAAAAAAAAAATAAAGTAGAAAAAAATTCAAAAAATGAGGAAATAATTAAAATAATTAGGAAAAAATTCAAATAATTAGAAAAGTTTTTAAAAAAATTAGGAAAAAATTCAAAAAATTAAAATAATTAGAAAGAAATTAAAATACCCCAAGTGGGCCCCACCACCGCCACCCTAAGCCGTGGCGGCGACGATCGATTCGGCCGGTGGCCACCACTCGGCGGCGGTCGAATTAGTTGATTTTACTTATTTTTCGAAAATGCCCTTATATAAATTTTGTACCTTAACTACCTTAATGATTTCACATAATCCCTCATTTATATCAATAGGCATCTTTTAGGAAGAAATTGATAAAAATTAGAATATTGTATTATAATTAGGACCAAAACAAACTCTCAAATGTTGTCTTATAATTAGGGAATGGGAGGGAGTATATAATAAATTGTAAAGGTATTTAAAAGTGTCTTAAAATTTTGTTAGTTTCTTATTTTGGTCATTGTCATTTTAATTTTGTTAGTATATAATAACAATAGATTCTTTCTTGGGCGCCCGTGGTAGGGTGGCGGTGGTGGGGCCCATTGACGGGAGTATTTTAATTTCTTTCTAATTATTTTAATTTTTTCCTAATTTTTTGAATTTTTTTCCTAATTATTTTAATTTTTTCCTAATTTTTCTAATTTTTTTAAAAAAATTTCGAATTATTTAATTTTTTTTGAATTTTTTTATTTTTTTCCCTAATTTTTTGAATTTTTATTTCACGTCATCGTCCATGTCAGCGTCCACGTCATCGTGTCAGTCTGCGTCAGCGCCACGTCAGCGTTCCATCCAATCGATGGTCAATTAACGGTTGATTAACGGGCGTGGTCTTCGGGGCGCTCCCAAAACGTAACGTCGTGTGTATTTTCTTCGAGTTGAAAGGTCGTGGTCCGGGCGCTCCGAGGGAAAAGGTTATGTGTATTTTGCTCCTTCACCCTTGAATAAAAATATGGAATTTGAGTATTGAACCAACTCATCAGTCTAGAAGAAACCACGAACAATTTAATATGTATAAAATCATAGGCCTTATTCATAAGAGAAAGCACCAAATTATTAAGAAATTCATTACAAGAGCAAGAGATCAAAAGCGACTGAAAATAAAAAAAAAAAAAACAACTTAGGTTTCAAAAAATATTTTTTATAAGTTGAAATAAAACTCTTCTTACAGACTTACCTTGTAAATCGTAAAAACTATTCTCCAAAAATTAATCCAAATAGTCTGAGTTAGAATAATATTATTTGGGTTGGTATAACTAACACGCGCAACTAAGAAGTTCACTTCCATTAAAAAGCGGAGGCCAATACTTAATTATAACTTGCCGAAGTTCAAGAAGATAGTCAAATTACATGTCTGCTTTTTTCAAAAAAAAAAAATATAAGATAAACTTTTCAAATCTTATTTGTAAGGTAAAGACAAAGAATATTTATCTTATTTATAAGTCATATATTTATTTTTTTATATGAATATCTAATTTTATCATTTATTTATTATTGTATTGACTTTATTTTCATAAAATTTAATGTATAATGAGGGGCAATATATATAATAAATAGTCACCCTTTTAAATTATCACATCCATATCGCACAATTATAAAGTGCAAATACTTTATGAATGAAAATTGATTAGGTCATTCACTGTAGTAAAATTTTTATGGGAATTTTCCCACTTCTAATTATTTTATAGATATTTTGTATCAAAAATTTATTTTATAGAGTTTTGCAAAGTAATTTATACTCTCTTTGGTCTTTATTATAAGTGACTGTCTAACAATTATCACAAACTAATAAAACAGTTAAAATCAATAATAAAGTTGTCCTACAATTTAAGTAATTTACAATTTACTCCTACTAATTGTACTAAACTTTAATATCATATTAATTATTACTCTAACCTACTACCCTTATTAATTAGGGGCAAATATGAAAAAATATAATTAATGCTCCTTAGGAACAAGTAAGTCTTTATAAAAAAGATCAAATATATTTATTAGTTAGCACCTTATAATAAAAACCAGAGGGAATAATTGTAAAAGACGGCACCAAAAGCTTTATAAAAATTTGATATATAAATAGGAGGGGAGAAAGTAGTAATTTTACCTATGAATGAGAGGCCAATGTTTTGATCGTCAATCGCGCCTTAGAAATTGGATTAGGTGGGACAAGATGAGAAGCAGACATCATATAGATTTTATTTTTTTATTTTTTTAAATGGAATAATTGGTGATAATTTTATTTGATGTTAATTGGGTTCGCGTGCTGGATCTCACTCACCTTTATCCTTTAGCAAAGATGGAGAGAAAAGTTAAATATTTCATGTGGTAAGTTGGGCATAACAGACTTGTCACTAATTCTCTCAGAGCTAAGAGGGGCCTTACTAACGCGAACCTTTGTCCGTTCCGATATAATAGTGAGGAGAGTGTGATTCACATCCTCAGAGATTGCGAGAGAGCAAGAAATTTGTGGAGAGAAATTTTAAAACCTAATTACTTTTCCCAGTTTTTTACAGGTAATTTGCAGGTCTGGCTCAGTTGAAACTCCAATCATAAGCCTGGGAAGGGGAGATTTCAAAACTTCCCCTGGCCTAAGATCTTCAGCTTGAGATGTTGGATCCTGTGGACATCCAGATGCAGATACTTATTCCAAGGCGAAAACAAAAACACCAGGGAGTTGATACATTTGTGCAATTATTTTCTTATGGAAGACGCTGTCAACAATAAGTATTCTCACAAAATCTTTCAATTTGACAGGGATGAGGAAAAATCTTGGACCCCCCCTCCGGAAAATGTGATGCGAATTGATGTTGACGGATTTGTTCGGCACCAATTCTAAGCAGCTTGGGGAGGAGTGATCAGAGACTCCCAAGGGCATTGGTTGATGAGATTCCACAAATCCTTGGGTCTTGGCTGTTATCGAGGTGAGCTTTCCGCCATCTTCTTGGGTCTAAAACGGCGGAGCGGCCTACGGCTCAGCAGATTCTTCTCTATTCGATTCACTTGATGCCATCAACACCCTCATGCGAGACAGATGCCATGCCGACCACCCTTTGCGAGACATCATTGGCGAGATTAGAGATCTTCTTTTCGCGATTGGAGTGTCAAGCACGTACACGCCAAGAGACAATATAGCTTGGCCGATTACTTAGCCAAGGAAGGGCATCTTTGCCATAGCCAACGACAATGTAACTCGCTTTCTACGATTCCAAGGGGAAATTTGTCTCGAAATGGCCCGAAAGATCGGTTGGTGCGTCGCTATTATTCTAGCACTTAGGTTGTTGTTTTGTGGGGCTAGATCTTCATAGTCTGGCTCTTATCTATTTCCTTCAAGCCTCGGCTTGCCTGTATCTTTCAAAAAAAAAAGATGGAGAGAAAAGTTAGATGGAAAAAATGGGTGGAAAGAAAATAAGGAGAAGAGAAAAATAGAGAGAAAATATTATCACTCTATATGAGCTTCGATGAGTGAGATAAAATTGGGAGGGAAGAAAATGAACAAATATTTGATGACTAAAATACCTTTACCTTTATATTTAAATAAGCATATTTAAAATTAAAATGACAAAATCATTTTAATATTAACATAATCCAATAATTGAAAATGATAGATATATATTTAAAAACCAAATAGTTTAGAAAAAAGAATTTATTTTTAAGGTAAAATTAAAAAGTGGATAATTTTTTAAAATATTATAAAATAAAAGGAATGTTAAATTATAAATTATCCAACTTTGTTAATAGCTAATAAAAATTTAATATAAAAATGAAGGGGTTAAAGTGTAATATAAAAAGTTTAACACATTTTTTAAAAAAAAGTAATTAAATATACAAAAATTAATAATACAGCTTTTTCCCCCTCGATTAATTGCTGTGACTGTATGGAAATGGCACCGCAGGCCGCAGGGTTCGATTGGCATTTAACAACTTTTTTTTTTTTTTTTTTTCGTCTACAGCGTTTAACAACTTTTTAAAATATTATTTATTTGCTTTTAGAAAAAGTATGCGTGGTTTCCTGTAGTATGTAGGTAAGGTGTTGGTGGCTAAACATGTAAAGGGCAGTTTGGGGCAACAAATTTTTCTTCGAATCTCTCTACCTGTGAGGAGAAATTTAGGAGGAAAAAGGGCCGGAGACCCACCCCATTTTTCTTTTCACTTTTCCTCTCTCTTCCATTTTCTTTCCTATTTAAGTAAGGAAAACTTACCCGTTGTCATTTGGTTCATTTGGTAAAGGGTTTAAACACTTTTACAAAAGGGAAGGAATTTGATCCTGAAGTTAGTCAAAACGATGGGAGGAGACATTCTAACTCTTAGGTACTTAGGTAAACACCTGAGGACAATAAACAGATCGCTTTATCCAACATTGATACAACCTAGGAGGAAGGGAGACTTCGCCCTACCTTTGCTTGGATCGTAGGTGAGCCCAACTTTTTTCCTAAAAATTTAATACCCAAAAAAAAAAAAAAAAGTAGGGAAAACTTCCTCTCTTCCCTCTTTTCACTCCACTTTTCTTTTCTCCCCCATTTTCTCAAGCAAAGCATTAAGGCTGGAATTGGTGAATACTCCCTATGGTCTTATTATAAGCACCAACTAACAAGTTTATTTGGTCGCTTTTTATAAAGCACTTGCTTATTCTCAATAAACATTAATTATTTTTTTTTTTTCCATACGCCCATAATTAATAAGGGTAGTGGGTGAGAGTAATAATTAATATGATACTAAAGTTTAGAGCAATTAGTAGAGTAATATTAGAAATTACTTAGATCTAAGGACAATTTTATTGACTTTAACTACTTTTATTGGTTTGTAGAAAAAGTTAATTGGTCTTTATAATAAAAATTTAAATGAATCATATAATAAAAAGAGACAAAAGTGAAAGACATGGTGAGTTGCAATCGCCTGTATTTATGGGGACGTGCCTTGTCTGTCAATTACTCAATTCTCCATCAGTGAAACATATATTTTAAAATATGCATGGTTCCCACCTCACACTTACTTTTCATCCCCTAACAACCCCTTCACATGAACTCATAAGTCCTTGGCCTCCCCACAAATAACGTGGCTTCCATGTCATACGCATTTAGCCATGCACGCCATTTATTAATGTTGACATAGACGTGGACCATGAAACCTAAAAAGGGGAATTCTTAATGTTACATGTTTCTTTATAAGGGGAGCTCATTTCATCTAAACAAAAAAGGAAAAAAGAAAAAAAGTTTAAGGTGAATATATTTTTTTACACGTGCATGTGTCTTCTTATTGAAGCAATCATATTTGAGGCAGTGTCAAACACTAATTAAATACTTCTTCTAGCTATATTTAACCACAATTGTTCACCACATTTTGGGTGATTAACCAATTCCGCTATATTTAACTCTATTGGTAGGATAAATTTAAAAACGTGAGGAGAAGTTATACTCCCTCAAATCCATTTTATAATATATTTTTAATTAATTACATATCGAAGTATAACAATTAAAAGCATTAAAATTGTCTTAAAATTTAAGTGATTTTCAATATTAACTTATTTTCACTTTTTTTATATGATAATTACACTAACACTATATTAACTTTTACTTTCTCTCACTACTCTAATTAAATATGAGCATACATAAAAAATAATTTTTTAATACTCATTAAATCTAATTGCTACTTTGTCTCACTACTCCAATTAAATATGAGAATATATAAAAATATTTTTTTATACTTATTAAATCTAAAACTATCAAAACGTCTTAAAAAAAGAATAAAAATATCTTCTAGAAGACATTTTATAAAATGGACTGAAGAGAGTTTAAATGTAATGAATGATACTCCCGCAGTTTTTTTTTTTTAAGAGTCCAATAACTGAATTAAATTATTTAAGAAACTAGTTAGAAGTAATAAATATGTTAGAAATAAATTTTATTTTTAAATATACCCTTATTTATAAGGAACAAGTAAGAAAGATTAGAGTAGTAATGATAATAAGTATAAAAGAGAATTGAGAATTAAGAAAAACGATGAGAGATAATATAATTAAATGGGGTAAAAATTATAAAAGTACGTTAAATACTCAAATTGAGATCTTATAAAAAAGATTAAAGTAATTTAAAGGTTCATATTCTTGTAAAAAGGCTGAGAGGGAGCACATATCTTGAGTGGAATGGGCTATAGATATGATTATGTAATAATTATTGGGCCAAGATTGAGGTCAAAGCTTTTGGGATGAGAAAAACTGAAAAAGAGACGTGGAAGAATTCTCTCTTATTTCTCTGGTTTTATATATAAGACACTTCTAATATATTTCATACAGATATAAAAAAAAAAAAAAAAAAAAAATCTTAAACTGTATTAACTCTTTCATAAAATTCAACAACTTTTGAACTTTATATCTACTACCCCATGAGAACAAAATCAATACTATAATAAATGAATGGTAAATTTATATATTCATATGAAATTTTTCGCTCTCCCATATTTATGACAAAAGATTTTTCTCTCTCTCTACCCTATATATAGGACCAAAGAGTAACTCTATGCCCATGATTCTAACTCCTCATCTTTGAGTTTCTTCACTTTCCGGTTTGCTTTCTTCTTTTTTGTGTTTGGAGTGATCGATGTTTTGTAGCTAATTTGATGTGTGATGCTAAGCTTCAGCTATGTTTTTTAGTGAATATGTTGGAAGTGAAACCCTAGAAATGTGAAAGACCAACAAGAAACCTGCCCCCTTTTTTATTGAAGTAAAACAATAATGAATCCTACAAAATTGGATCATAGAGTGATCCCAGTATGTATTCATATAAACCAATGTACTAATCATACCAAGTAACCTACTGGACCTCAGGCCCGTTAACTCATACACACAAGCCCAAACAAAAAATGCCCAATTATTACATAACTTATTTCATCACTAGGAACCAGCATACATTGGGAACATGTGGTATGTGATTTGCACTCCTTTAACCACGTATGCGGTTCAAGGCATGGGAATATAGAAAATGGTGTTCAAGACAGCTCTCCTCCCAGAAAATATGGAAGCCTGACAACTGAAGGCCCAATTCGAGGCGAACTCAGATTAGTTGGAACTGAAGGTTCCAATGAACTAGGTGGGAAAAAAAGAAAAAGAAATCATCACTAGGAGTAATTCAAATCAAAGCCTTGCAACCAAAAAGATGTCTGAAGGAAAGAACCGCTTGATCATTCCTTTCTCCCAGGAGGAAGATGATCTCTCATGTGTAGCTCTAAGAAAATTAAGAATGGGGGTAAGGGCAATGGTAATAACATTCTATAGGGTACATGGCCGAAGCTTGGAACCAAAGGAGCAGAATATAGCAAGGGCGGCCTGTCCTTTGCTGAAAACTGAAAAAAAAAAATAGAGATAAAGATAGCTTGGATGAAGAGAATGGAAAGGAGACAGATGACTTGTCAGATGATAATATGTCGGAGGATGAATAAGACAATGAAGATAGTAAACCATTATAAAAAATGGAGGAAGACCAAACCCGAAACTTCCCTATATTCACCTTCTCAAGGAAAATTAAGAAATGTCTATACCAATCATGGCGTAAGGTTGTGATTTTTAAACTCCTTGACAGGAGTATAGGCTATAAGGCTCTTTGTCACGTCTCCAAACCTTATGGACAAAAAGAGGAGTGGTGAGTCTTATTAATATTGGTTATGGTATTATGAGGTGAAGATGTCAAACAGAGAGGACTATCTCAATGCTTTAATTAGTGGTCTGTGGATGATTTATGATCTTTATCTTACTATGACACCATGGCAGCCAAACTTTCTTCCAATAAGGGCAAAAATTGACAAGGTGGCGGTATGGGTCAGAATGTCAAATGTGTTCCTTGAATATTATGATCACGAGACTTTTACAATCATAGGTAATAAGATTGGAGAGACCATTAAGGTAGATATGAATACATCTTGTCAATTGAGAGGTCATTATTCCTGAATTTGTGTTCTTGTGGATCTAGGGAAACAACTTATGTCAGGTTTCCGATTAGAAGAAGACTATTTTTTGGAGTATAAAGGACTTCATATGCTTTGTTCTACCTATGAGGTCTATGGGCATACAAGAGAAACATGTCCCAATCAAAACAAAGAGCAATGTAAAAGTGAGGAGAAGAGAGAATAAGGTTCTAAAGATCCCTTGACTTTGATATAGCAGCAAAATGAAAGGGATTCAAATTCTCATCAAGATCAATGACGAATAGTATAAAGAAATCGCCAGCAACGAAGAACGAAGGAGGGCCAGGGAGGGACCACTGAGATAGGATGCCAGGGGTTCACGCTTTGGTATTCTTGTTGATGTGGAGGAAATGCATCGTAATGAGGTCGATAATGAGGAGGCACATGGTGTCTCGGTTCAGAATGTGGAGGCTCAACATCCTCAACATCAGAGCACTACTATTGTATGATTTCAGAAACAGACAAAAAATGGGGCTAAAAGCTAGGATGCAGGAAATCGATCTAACAAAGAGGAGCACAACTAGACAGATGAAATGCAGACCTACGAGCTAGGGAAATGAGTTGAGAAACGGGCTAGAAGAAAGAAAGAGTGGCAAAATCCTTATGATCTCCCTGAATGGAAGTAACGAGAGAGGGAACGAAGGTAGGGTCAAGGCTGAACCAGTATAAACTCCGGTATATACTTCGGTGAAATTTTTCCAACTCTTATCTTTTGATTAAGCTTTAATTGCAAATTTTTTTTAATTTTTAGTATCACCCAATTCACTCTCCTCTTGGGTGAAGCCATTGACATTAACATTTAGTATCAAAGTCTTGTCTTCTTATCTCAGGCTTGACATCCTAAGAATGATCCTATAGAAGGAATACTACCAGATCAGATGATGCCTCCATCACCAGACCCTTTAGGTTTAATGGAGAACATTTGTCCTTTTGGAAGGCAAAATTTAGAGTATTCGTAATCGCCACAGAACATGGCCTTTGACAAGTGATTCAAGATGGAAACGATGTGCCAATGAAAATTGTGGACAATGTCACAGTTCCAAAAACACCCAGTTCAATGATAATGATAAGAAGCTCGTAACTCTAAACAACAAGGCAATTCTGATAATCCAAAGTGCTTTGAGTCAAAAAGAATATTTCAAGATTTGCACACTTCCTTCTGCCAAGGAAATGTGGGAAGCTTTGGAAGTAGCCCATGAAAGAACTTATGAAATGAAAGAAAATAGAGTCAACACTCTCATTATAGAATAGGATCTGCTTAGAATGAAGAATGGAGAAACAATTGTTGAGTTTGAACTTGAGATACACCCACCTTGTAAATCGTGTGCTCTCATAAAATCCTATGATCAAAGGTACCAAGTGAGGAAGATACTGAACATTCTCTCAAAAGAATGAGAAACTAAAGTCATGATAATAGAAGAGGCCAATGGAGAATCTATAATCTCAGTAGCTTCATTATTCGGAAGTCTTTCTAAATATGAAAGCAAGCAAAAGTTCAAACACGAATTAGAGAATATTTATGATAAAAAGATGAAAGGCGTGGCCCTGAATACAATCAGGGAAGAAAAAGAGTAGAATGACGAAGAAGAAATTAATGATGAGAAAATGAGCCTTATGGTAAAACGATTAAAGAAATGTTATAGAACGGGTCAGCCCTTCAAAAATTTTCACAAACTCGCTGTAACTACTTTCTACTTTCAAGTTTCAACATCTTTAAATCATCACTGAGATGAATTTTTAAAACATAAACATATACTCATCATGCGCTCAACAATTTTTGAAGGCAAGAGTTAAAAGCACCAAACTTCTTCTATACAGGAACGAAGTGATAAATTAATTTACTTTTTGTTAGGAAGACTCTCAAACAGAGCCCTCAGGTTTTGGGGGAGGAGGATTGGCTTCTGGTGGGGCAGATGCTCTTTTGAAAACGGAAGCCATTTGGAGTCCTACAGAGGAAGAGGCATCATGAGAGCTTCCCTGTCCCTGGCTAGAATGATCATTTTTGTGTTCGTTCTTCTTCTTCACTCTTTGAGCCCAATCAACAAGTCCCACTTGCACATGCTCATCAAATATTGCCTTCTTGAAGTGAGTTCCCATCTGCAACATTGTTTTTTCAAGCAGAAACGTGTTAATCCAATGACGCCTGAATCTATAACATGGGACCCAAGTGTTCCTCTTGTAAAGATTTTATTATACAAACAGTCATTTCGAATCTGCATTCTGTCAATTTCAGAGGGAATGGATGACAATTTTATTGAACAAACTTATATATTCAGTCGCTTTGGATTGTCTGAATTTCCTCTTTAAGGTGAGTAATTATTATTATTAGATACAGGTTGTCTAGATCGACTGAACTGCCAAAACTTGCTCAAAATGGTCCATATTTCTCAGTTCAAATGTGTTGAAAAAAACTAAACTGTGAGCTATGTGCTTGCATGGAATTTGAAGTAAAATCGCACTGTTCATGGTTTATGAAGAAGAATGCATGAATTAGTGTATTAATACTAGAGCGTATCATACAGCTTTGTATAAACTTTATAATATATTACTGCTTACTTATTTTTAATTGAAGGAAAATTTTCAACCATCTGGATCAACTGGATAGCTAGAATTTCCTCCAAAAAAAAATAAAAATAAATCATTTTCATGCCTAAAATTGACAGTCCTAACTCCCGAGAAAGATGCCAACCTGAGGTAACAAATGAAATCGGTGAGGTGAAGATTTAAAAAGTTGACCAACCAAAATGGTGCATATTAGTGATTGTATTTCTTATTTTATGGTCGCATGGTAATAAAAAGTAAGACGCAACTAAAAGGAAGTGCTGAGTAATGTCTTGCCATGAGAGGATCCAATTCAATTTGAACAGCAATTCAAAGAAACATACCTGTGTAACGAGTGCATACAGGGGTAGCGTGCTGTAACTGCAAAGGACCTGAATGAATACCCTGAAACCCCAACACAAAGGAGAAAGAAAATAGAGAGAGTGAGAGAGGATTAAACTTCAGCATGTATAAAACAAGGGGTTAAGGTGCAAATTTGCCCCAAAAGTTTTGGCTGAGAAGCAATATTGCTCTAAAAGTTTTTTAAGGTTTAATGTTGCACCAGAAGTATTAAAATAGAGCAATGTTGCCCTTTACCATTAAAAAGTTAACAGTCAACATCCATTTTTTAACAGTCAACTTTAGTTTATGGGGCAACATTGCTACATTTTAAGACTTCTAAGACCTGAAAAAACTTTAGGGTAACATTGCTCTTCAGCAAATACTTCCGAGGCAAATTTGCACCTTAACCCTTAAATAAGTAAACAAAGAAACAATATTAAACTACAAAAGGTCCCCAAAGTTTCATTTACTTTCAAATTTGATCTCTACAGTTTACACATTTGATTCTCTAGAGTCCTCAAAATAATTTAACTTAATCCATTTTGTTGAACATTCATCTGAAGGCTGTTGAGTTTTGCTAATATACATGTTCATGCCAACTCAAGCTATACACTTTATCTAGAAAGTATCAAATACACTTGAATGAATTTCATGATTTCATCTCATCATCTATTTTCACATTTTTCCTTTGGCACGAACCATTTATATTACAGTCATAGATTGGCTGCGGTGACTTTACAGCCAGCAAATTAGAAAGAGAAGAGAGTAATAGTTACCCAATGACGAGCCTGGGGACGATGTAACAGACTTGTCCCATTATGCAGGAGTCAAAGCCATAAGTAACCTGAGATAGCTAAGCTGATAAGGTTATGTGCACTAAAACTATGAGATTATATATAATGTCAACCTATAAGGGTAAATGAAAGCACAAAGACCACAAACAGGTCTATTATGCTCCAAAAGAATTTGCTCACCCATATCCAGAAAAAGAATGCTATCTCAAAAGAATTTTGGAAAAGGATGAAGTGAATCAAGAAGAGAACGATGTGAGGCCGATGCAACCAAAAGTGATAATCTGATGGCTGAACAACTAATTCACCTTCTATGGCACCATGCTTTTCAGCTACTTCATCAGCTAATTGTATTATTACATGCCCCAACTTAGTGCCCACAGCTAGTAGAAGCTGAAAGAATGCAAATCGATACAATGGGATAAATAGAGAGATAAAAAGTGGGTACCAAAGAATCTAAAAGAAAAATTAAGAAGCAAGAATATTAAGTCCCTAAATGTATGAAGTTACATGGCAAGAGTACATGACTATCTTAATATGTTGACAAGAAACTGAAGCTGAAACAAAGGGGGACACTTAAAAGACATGCAATACAGTTCCCAGAAGCTGGAAACAAAAAATTCCGAGATTATATTATACAGGATGTCACTCTTAATCAAATCTAGCAGAGGTACTGAATGTAACAAAATACTTTTAAAAATCAAGCTGACATGTTATCTGCTTACTGAAGTTTAAACAAAAGCCTGTGACCAATATAGAAATGAGTTGACCACTTCCACCTTCCCATTGTCCATTGATATATTCTTTATAAAGATATTACCCGTGGATGATGATAAAATTTAATTTGCATGGCTGCACATACTGTTGAAGCCAAAATTGAAAGGAATGACTAATTGAGGAGGATGTACAAAATCAACTGTTGCAAAATTTTAATTTCTAAGGCTTAAACGAAAAGAAAAAAGATACAATTACAATTTACAAGAGTAGATGTATCAGCAGCATTTTCTCATATTATATCACTTCTAAAATTTGTGGGTTCATGTGAAAGCCTATCCAGCTAGCTATAAAGTCATTCAAAACCCCAACAGATTTACCAACTCTTACTAGAAGTTGATTCAGTAAGTCATATAGCCATACTATCAGCTATTACATTCAGAATTTAAAGGCTGCTTTGAGATCAATTCACTAGAAGCCATGCCGATAGAAGAAAGCAATCAGAAAATTATGACATAGCATTGAAATAATAGTTTGACCCCATTTGAGTGTGCTTAAATGGATCAATAAATAAAAGTACGAGTAAATGTTTTCCTTTTTTATATTATTTATACATAATTGAGACATGATGAATCTGTAGACAGAACAAATTACATTCACATCACAGTGGGCATGTCCGCAGAAAGTGAGGAAAAAAAATCTTATCAAGATACTTACAAAAAAAGGAATAAACGCTATCCAAAAATATGTATGCCAGCCTGTAAGATCAAAGGAAATATCAGAATGGAGATAGAAAGTAATGTTTTTTGACAACCAACAAAACCAAAAGAAACAATTAGTTACGGAAGAAGGATCATGAGTAATACCATTAACATTAAGCAACAAAAAGATGACCACAAACATCCAAAGATACCAACTGCAACCAAAAATAGTATGATCATGAGTACAGAATCAGTTCCCTCACATAATAAGACAAACAAGAAAGATAGGGCAGTCTAAGCGATCAATATGTATATATGCACAACAGCAGTATTAGTTATTACAGATTACATATTGAATCCAGAGAAGCACTAACCTTATACCAACAACTTGTTTAAAATCATCTTCAAGGGCCCGTATCATGTATTTGTAGAAGTTAAACTTCGGATTTGACTTGCAGTGAGTCTAAAACAGAGAAACACAAAAGAAAGATCTTGATATCCCTACTTGGAGGCTGCTTGCAAACAGCCAGATCAAGGATAAATAGGCAGCAAACATTAAATTGCATCCTAAAAACTTACCTGGATAAAACCATGCCGTAAGGTCACATAATCCAATTTGGTCACAGAGCCAAAAAATTGCTTGAAAAAAGAGTGCTGCAAGAAACTTACAAGGTTAAGGTCTGTATATCTATGTTTGTATGTATCTATATATATGTGTGTGTGTAAATGAAGTAGGTATTTAGCATGACTTTTCAGGAATTAATTTGTCATGTGGTCCAACTTATCAACAATTTTGGAAAAGCTCAAGGACTTCATTAATCTGAGCTCCAGAATATTAGGAAAAGAATAGAGATAATCAAACTAATAAGGAAGGAGTTATATGGAAAAGAGAACTTTGAGAGTTTTGAAAAACAACTGGAAACAAGTAAGACTCAACAAAACCAATATATAGGCTCAAAGATCAGCCACTCGCTGACCAATGTAGGTAAAATTACTCCTATGCCTACAGTAGTGTATGCCACATTCTGATTCCACTCCCTTAGAAGGTCACGGTCCCTTGTGATATCAACTAAGGTGCACTCAAGCACGACACAGACTCAGCCGAAATGGCTCTATTAAGCTTTATTAGAAAATCAATGCCTATCTCCGTATGCATTATTTGTCAGGCTGCATTATATAGGACTAGAGGAGGAGACAGAATTTAATAGAAAATCTTCAAATAAGGGGTTCAGAAGTGGTTGTAGCATGAGCATGTGAATATACCATGATCAATTCTAATTTCAGATTCTAATAAACTTATGAACAACTTACCAACCAACCCATTAGAGCAGAGTCTTTACCAAAGCCCAGAAAATGACCCTTGATAAAAGCATGCTGGTGAACCTGAGTGATCTTTGGTTCCAGAACTGCAGTAATCCAATTTGCACATAAGGAGCAATGGAGAAGAAGAATACTCAAAAAGATGCCTTTCAGAGGAATTAAATATATAATCTAATTTGTTAATATTTATAAAGTAAAGTTAGGATGTTGGAAAACCTCTATTATAGGATCTACAGATTAATTAAATAATTGAGCACAGAGAATACACTGTAATAGCTGATCAAATCACTTTACCTTTCTGTGCATCATAGTTGTCTTTAGCAATTGAGTTCTCCCAGTGCTTCCACAGACGTATCTATACAACAATGAAGAACTATTAATAAAGAAAGAAAATTGTGGACATGAATAGTTTATAATGGATGTGTCTAAGATACCCACTTTCAATCCTCCGAAGAAAACAGTCAGAACACAAAAGGTTACATGGACCACAGCTAGAACAAATATAAAGATATGCAGGTGGTGAATGGCTTCCAAAGATAATAACGGAACCTTGTGCTGAAAAGAAAAGAATTCAGGTTAAGTGATCAAAGTTCAAGAAATTAAAAAGGAAAATCTAAGGCATAAATAATTGACAAGGTTAGATCCTAAATGCGAGAGCCTCAATAACTAATGTGATAATTACCGTGTAGTGTTTTAAATATTAATCCTTCTATTTATGGAAGTTTCCTTGCCTTCCCAAATTACAAGACTGGGAAGTCAGACTCAGAACATAATACATCCTAATCTTGTCCGAAGTGCGTAGTCACCGCCATCAAGGATATCTCAGAGCTCGATTTTAAATGAAGGTTATAAACTGAACGGAGACCCAAAAGAAAGATAGAAGTGTCAAATTCTATACAGGCAATGACAGTAACAGATCGGTGAACTGCCTTCCAAAGTTCCACGCACGACTGCTTTAATTCTTGTAGCAACAAGCTATCCTCTTTCATCTTATCTTAATCCAAAAATTAAATGCCATCAAATGCTATATGCTTTCTTGGCACCAGGGAACCATAACTGAGATTCCACGTGCAATAAGTAAAAATAGAATGGTAAAACTGAGTAACTGACATCAACTGTTGAAAACAGATGGGATAAAATGACGCGATCCCAAGCATACTAGCAATTGATGGACAATTTTTAAAAGAGAGATCTATCAAAGAACAAATTGAAAGCTCACCAATCTCAATTCCTGAATGTGTTAGTTTTACCTTACGACCACAATAGCTACTAGATGACGACGACCCCTCAGCAAGAAGACGACGAACAGTTCCAGAAATGTCAGGGGACGAGAAGAAACTCTGAAAATGGGATGGAGTAGCTGTCTCTGATTTTTCGCCTTCTTTACAAGGAAGCATATGGCGAGTTAATCCCGGAGGAACGCAAATTTTGGTAATCCCATTCTGTGTAACCGTCAGAAGCAGCGATATAAAACCCAACAGCATCAACTCTGAAAAACAAACACAAAAAACATGCCCAAAATTTAAAACTCTCAGCACATCCACTAACGGAGAGTAGAGAGAGAGAGTTATAAAAGATAAATAATATTTTATTATAAAAAAGGCAAAAAAAAAAAACAAAAAAAGTAGAGAGGAGAGTCAGATGTTAGAGAACCTTCTTTGATTTTCTGAAGGGCTTCATAGAGTGGTTTCTGATCCCTCTTCTTGAGGAACTTGCCACCGTAATGAAGCAAACGTTCGGCGGCGAGTGAAATGGCGACGATAACAGTGCAAACGAGTGCCACAACCCATGTGGGAGTGTTTTCTAAGGTCGTCTCTTCTTCCCCACCTCCACTCATTCTGCTCTCTCTCTCTCTCCCTCTCTCTGTTTCAATCTCTCCACCTTTATCGGCTTATTAGCTTCTTGCTAAGGGACTCTGTGGTCTCTGCACGGTTCAACTTCGTTGTTGTCCATATGTATACCTCCACTCTGCTTCCTCTTGAAACAGTGACTTTCTTGTTTTGATTTGATTTCTTCACAGCCAATCCATTTCCTACAAGCTTCCTCTCTCGTCTCTTTAATTTTTTTTTTTTTTTTTCCTTTTAGGGTATGTTTTTTATATATATATATTTATATATATATTTTTTTTCCTTTTTTCCTTTTAAGGGAAGTGAAAGGGAAAAAGACGAAAAAATAACTTTTGAAATTACAAAATTTTAAATAAGGTATTCCTTAAGAAAAATGATTTTTTTTTTCCTGTATTTTTCCCACGGTGAAAGGGTAGTCCTATTTTCGTTTTTCTTCAGCGATTCAAAGGTTTTTTTTTTTTTTTTTTTTTTTTCCCAATTATTCCTGAACCCTTTAGAATGATACTCTTTCGATCTTAACTATAATTTTAACTATAAGATATATTTAATTTTTTTTAAGACTAAAAAGTTAAATAAGTTATTTAATAATTTAAGAAAAAGCGATAAATATAAATGTTTTAAAATAATTTAATTATTTTTCTTAATATCTATAAAAAATTTAACTTTATTTTATATTTAGAATTGGATCAAATACTACGTTGGCTTTTTTGTGTGTGGCTAATTTGTCCATGATGGGGTCGTTTGAAACTTGAAAATATGCCCTTGCTTGCTGAGCTAATACTACGTTTTTTAATTGGGAAAATTTTTAATTTCAACTTTTCTGTTAAATCCTTTATCCATAAATAAAAAGTAAATAGCATGATAATAGTCAAAATATTTTCCCTTTTTAATTTTTTTTTATCTTTATCCATAATAGTTGATAATAGTCAAAATATTTTTTTATCCCATAATAGTTAAGTTATTAAGTATGAAAATATGACATGAGTGCCTTTAAAATTAAAAAGAATGAATTAAAGTTATTTCATTGAGAGACCTCATCAATTTACATTGATTGTCCAAGTGATGTCACACCATCTTTTTATCTGCTTGTTTTTATATTATACGTTATTACTAAAAACTAAATATGTATAAATTTTAAAATAATTTATTATAGATAAACCAAAATACAAAAGAAAAGCAACTTGGATTAAGAATTGATTAATAAACACTTTTTATAGTGAGCTTTTGCATATTATACTTAAATATAATTCATATTTAAGTATAAGAATTGAATAATTTGATTAAAAAATTATATATTTATTTTAAAATTTTATTAATTCATTATGTCGAAATAAAAGATAAACTTGTTATTTAAATTTCAAAATTGAAAAGTGCCATTAATTTTTTTTTTTAGATTTTGGTCCATTTAGGAAACCCAATATATTTAATTTTCTTACATTTCTTTTTTGACTGAATATTTCTTACCTTTCTTTTGGTCCACAATCCAAGTGTTTGTTTTGTCGTATTCTATCAAGAGAGCTTTTTCTTCTTCTATTTGGTGTTTGGCTTTTGTCGGTAAGAAAAAGTAGTCTGAATCCGTACTATGGTCGTCCGTGTTCTTCAGTCACTGTTCTCGTTCACCTATCATTTATTATTAGTCTATAAAAAACTAGTTACGTTAATTTTACAAAAAAAAAAAAAAAAAGAATATATGTATATAATAATTAATGAGAAAATTATAATGAAAGATTTGGAGGAAAATATATTTATTGAGAAGAACCATAAAAATTTTAATTACTTAGAAACACCAAACATCATAATATAAATTTAAAATTATTAAATTGTTCATAGTCAAACCTCATACATTATCTCTTATATTCATAATTAAAAAAAAAAAACTAAAATTAAAACCACCCATTATTAACATGTAATATAATATCTCTTTTTTAAAATTTTTTTATTTTTCATCATGTTTCATACTCATGTAAAATCAATATATTATTTAATTAACTATACAGTTCAAACTTATATTTTTTTAAAAAAAATTATTTTTCAATATGTTCCGTATTCATATAATCAATAAATAATTTAATTAACAAATATATCATCAAGTTACCATATTTATATTAACAAGTATCAATATCAATATTAATTAAGATCTTTTTATAAAAATAAAAACTAAACTCAATTAAGTTCCTAAAGTGCCTATACTTGCATTGAATTTGAAAGCATTGCCCGTGGGTAAACTCCACTTTGAGCATGACGGTGAGGAGTTTGTTGCTTTCCTTGCTCCAACCCAACATTTAGATTGAGAAAAAAAATTAAGGGAAAAAGAAAATTAAGAGAGAAAAGTCTCAAAAATACCAATTTTTTTATTAAAAAACTTAGTATCCCATCCCCCTATTTTCCTCTCACTTTTCTCTCTATCCAAATAAATAGGAATAGGATTAATATCTATATATGCTCAAAGTTTCTTCACAACCTGCCTTCCAAATGTGTCAACACAATTAATAAGCCACGAGAGCTTCAATAAATTCATTATATACTTATTGTGGCTCAAAATTATGTCATTTTTAACCTTTTCACTGAAAATAAAGAGTAATTAACTAATTAAATCTGTTTAAATTGAAAAAAAAAAATCCACCTTTGCATATATTGCCCAAAAGTACTTGAATACATACTTCTTTGAGCAGGCACAACTTTTTTTTTTTTTTTTTTTTTTTTTTTTTTTTTTTTTTTTTTTTTGCGTAGTGCATTCATGGTGTTCTAGGGACAATTAAATCTTTCGAGCATATCAATGATTTTGAGGACTAATTCGGACCAAGACTAGGTTGGCCCCTTTTGGGGAGAAGCCTCTACCACTCATGCACTGTATTTGCATTCGCACGTCTCGAACTTAAGACTGTAGTTAAACCAGGGAGCCCTTCTCTTTGACCTAAACATTTCGATGGTAGACACAACTTTTTTTAAGTTATGTGTAACATATATAGATTTTCAACTATATGTTTTACATATAGTGAAAGATAGAGTATATATATACATGTCCTAAAAAGAGTTGCACATACCAAATTTAGGTTAAACTTGGATTTTTAAACAAATTTCATGTACCTTACATACGGGTAACAAATTCTGTAATAGGGAGGATTTATCAGCAATTTTCCCTTTGTTTTTTCGCTTTCCTCTTATTTTATTTTTTTTTTTTAAAAAAATTTTGGTATGAAAGTAACTAGAAATAGGAGGGAAAGAATCAAAAGGACAAATGAATGATATTAATTCCTTTCATTAAAATATACAAGTCTTCAAAAATCGTGGACATTATTTCAATGTATAGAATGGTAATCTTTTTTAAGAGAAATAATATTTAATTAAAATAAACTTTTTTTAAATCAACAATTTTAAATTAAGAAGAGGAAAAATGTTTTACAATTTTAAAAATATACTTCTTATTTTATGGTAGAAAACTGGGAAGCACAGTTCCTTACAGTAAAGTAAACCTTTGGTAAAAAAAAAAAAAAAGGGTTACCTATCTTTTTGACATTTGACAAAAGGATATAATTTTAATAATATGTAACATCTAACTTTATATGTCATGACAATCAACATGAATAGTGATTTTTTTGTACCTTTACTTGTTTTGTCATTGCTACGGACCACTTTTCATTAAGAAAATAATCCTACTATATACTAAATATATCAAGATAATAATCACTCTTTTCTTAATTTCACTCACAACCACATAGGTCTATTCAATATAAAAAATCTAAACTTGTTAGTCTATTTGAGTTAGCATTGGGGAAAATTTAAAAAACTATCACTTAAATTTTAAAATCTTAAATAGATGATTTTTAACAAATTAAGTTATCAATTATTTTACTTTCTTGTTAAACATTATTTTATTATTAATAGGATTTTGAAATTGTATTTTCTATCATTTTCCATTAATATAATGTTATTTGGGTACCTACAACTAATGTATTTACAACGCACAATTCAAAAGTCCATTTCCATTAGAACGGGGAGGCCAATACTTAATTATAACTTGCCTAAGCTCAAGAAGATAGTCAAATTATATGTCTGTTTTTTTTTTAAAAAAAAATGATATAAAATCTTCTAATCCTATTTATAGGGAAGAAATAATGAATTTTTATCCTATTTATAAGCCGTATATTTAAATTTCTTATATGAATATCTAATTTTATCCTTTATTTATTATTATATTGACTTTATCTAAAAATTTTAATGTATAGTGAGGGGCAATATACACAACAAATAGTCATCCCTTTTAAATTATCACATCCTATCCCACAATTATAAAGTACAAATGCTTTTTATGTATAAGAATTTATGAGGCCATGCTCAATAGTAAAATCTTTATTGGGAATTTTCCCCTAAATTTTCCCACTTCTAATTATTTTATAGATATTTTGTCTCAAAAAATTATTTTATAGATTTTTTTCAAAGTAATTTATACTCGTGAAAGACGACCACCAAAAGCTTTATAAAAATTTGATATTCCCTCCGGTCCTAATTATAAGAACAAATTACCAAAATTTGGAGGGATTAAGGAAAGAATTTAAATTAGTTAATTATGTGTGTTTTCCTAAAATATCCATGACATACAACGCCATGACCCAATGCATGCTAGACACGCCCTGTTATTTTTTCGCGGAAGTTTTTTCTTGGCAGGACTTGGTCATCAATTACAATGCCCGTGCACAACCGCTTTTATGAAAAGGAAGGGGAATACGCATTTTCAGTACGTGAATTTTCTATCAATTTTAATTTTAATTAACGTACTAGAAGAGTCGGACTAAATACAACTACAATAAGGTATCATAAATAATAAATATATTTTGATATTTTCTATATTCAGTACAGTATATCGCATTAAAAATTGTTCAAAATTATTTTATATAAAAAAGTATAATTTAGGTGTATATGACATTAATGAGTTGCAAATATGATTTATTTTATAAAATATATAGATGTATTATTAAATTATTATTGTCTTTAATTATTATTGAGAAAGTATAAATAGGGATATTGTAGGAAAAAAATTGACAAAATTTAAAACTTGCTCTTATAATTAGGACCAAAACCAACTTCAAAATTTACTCCTATAATTAAGACGGGGGAGTATATAAATAGGAGGGGAGAAAGTAGTAATTTTACGTATGAATGGGAGACCAATGTTTTGATCGTCAATCGCGCCTTAGAATTGGATTAGGTGGGACAAGATGATTATTTTTTAATTTTTTAAATGGAATAATGGGTGATCATTTTATTTGATGTTAATTTAATTAGGTCGGTGTGCTGGATTTCACTCACCGTTAAGGCTGGAATTGGTGAATATACAATAAAAAGAGACAAAAGTGAAAGACATGGTGAGTTGCAATCGCCTGTGTTTATGAGGACGTGCCTTGTCTGATCTGTCAAATCTCCATCTGTGAAACATATATTCTTACTTACTTTTCATCCTCAAGTAAACCCCCACGTGAACTCATAAGTCTTTGGCCTCCCCGCAAATAACGGGGCTTCGATGTTTTACGCATTTAGCCATGCACACTATTTATTAATGTCGACGGACATTTTACCCAAAAAAAAAAAAAAAAAAAAAAAAAAAAAAAATGTCGACGGACACGTGTACCATGAAACCAAAAGGGGGAATTGTTAGCGTTACATGTCTCTTCCTAAGTGAGCTTATTTCATTAAGGAAAAAAAAAAAAAAAGTTTAAGGTGAACCATCAATAAAACTTTTCTTGTCCTAAAACCGAATATAAAATGATTTCTGCAAGTTAAAAACACATCTCTCCAATTAATAAATGATCACAAATAGAGATAATAAATAATAAATAAATATATAACTTTAGGGCCAAATTGGATTAATCTAAAGGGTCTTAGCCCTTGGACTAAGGTCAATCCAACCCGATCAGATCGGTCTGGTGTGGTCCGTGTAATATTGTCTCGGACCATCTTTTTTCTTAGAGGACCTAGTTGGGCCATCCGGATTACTGGGTTTTTTTGGACATCATATGTATTTTCTTATTGAAGCAATCATGTTTGAGCCAATATCAGAGACTAATTAAATATGAGTACTTCTCCAAGTGGAGATTCAAATATTGGTTCACTATATATTATAAGCGATTAGCGAATTCAGCTAGATTCAAAACATTGACTAAAAGTTATACTCCCTCAAATCCATTTTATAATATATTTCTAATTAATTTACACATATCAAATATGATAGTTAAAAACATTAAAATTGTATTAAATTTAATTGATTTTTAATATTACCTTTATTTTCACTTTTTTTGACCTGATAATCACACTAACACGGACATTATATTAACTTCTACTCTCATTTTGCTCTAATTAAATATGAGCATATATAAAAATAATTTTTTAATACTCATTAAATCTAACTTCTACTTTCTCTCACAACTCTGATTAAATATGAGCATATATAAAAATAATTTTAATACTCATTAAATCTAAAACTATCAAAACCTCTAATAAAAAGAATTAAAATATCTTCTAAAAGGCATTTTATAAAATGGACTTAAGAGAGTTTAAATGTAATGAATGATACTCCCACCTATAACATAAAAACTATATCTCTAAAGAGTTTTACATGGATAAAAAAATTTGTATAACATAAAAACTGATTTTTCATAACAATCATAAAGAGTTTTACATAGAAAAAACAAAATATAAATAGTATTGCAAAGAACCATTGAGCACAATTACCTATGTTATACAACATTTAGCTTATTTTTATTTTATTTAATTAAATATGCCAGGGTATTTATTTGAAAACAAATTTAATAAAGCTTATTTTTCAAAAAAGTAATTTATTTTTAATCTATATCTCTAAATTAAATCAGAAAAAACTAAGTTGCACATTTTCTTCAGGTTTTAAAAAATCTAACCTAACGAAATAGGTGGAAAAAATCTTGACACAAAAAACTTTGAACTATATGTGAGACCAGGTGGCGGAACCCAGAAATTTTTTTAGCCCGGACCAAAAAATAAACATATTGAACTTCTCTATTTAATTTTTATTATAAGATACCAACTAACAAGTATATTTGGTTCTTTTTATAAAACACTTGCTTGTTTCCAAATAGCATTAAATATTTTTTTCATATATACCCATAATTAAAAAGCGTTGAGTGAGAGTAATAATTAATAAAAATTAATTATTACTCTTTTTTCAAGGAAAAAAAGGAGTAATAATTAATATGATATTAGAGTTTAGAGTAATTAATAGGGATAATATTGAAAATTACTTAAATTTTAGGACAAATTTAATTACTTTAATTGTTTATTGACTTGTGAGAATTGTTAGTTGGTTCCTTAAATAAAGACTAGAGGGAGTATTTACTAAATAGTATCAAATAACATGAAAAATAAAAACAAATAATAACAGATAATTATAAATTAAAACAATATATAAGATGATACTAATCATTTCAGTATCTCAAACAAGAATTTTATTTCTCTCTCACAGTCTAATGAGTAATGAAACAAACATCATGCTTACTGAGAGAAGATAAAAAATTAGTTAGGGCCAAATTTGTGGCCAAATAAAATATCATATAATAAATACATATATATCTAATAAATTTTATAAGATCAGTCCTTGGCCCCAACTGGCCATAAAGATCTTCCGCCATTGTGTGAGAGTATGTTCATTAATAAAAAGTAAGATGTATTTTTGTGAAAAAATTGACAACTAATAATTGTTGGGTTGAGTGGAAGATCCCCCCTTATAGGTTGATGATTCGAATAATTATCAGTACTAGATATTTCATAATTGTATAAAAAGTCATAAATTAAATAATATAGGCTTACAAATTACAAATTGGGTATGAACTTAAATGACTTTTCTCAGAAATTGGAAAAAATATATTATAATGACCCTAATATTAACAATAGAAAAATTAAAAAGCAAAGTTAAGATAATTCCTACCAAGTGTGAGTTGAAAATTAGGAAGGAACATGAAGAAAAGCTTTCCTTACACAGATAGTTCCAAATAGTTTTAAAAAAAATACTTCAAACAAATTTTGAAAACGGCAGTGGCGGTGACCAGAAGGGGGAGACAACCAGAAGTCTTTGGCCTCCCCGCAAATAACGGGGCTTCGATGTTTTACGCATTTAGCCATGCACACTATTTATTAATGTCGACGGACATTTTACCCAAAAAAAAAAATGTCGACGGACACGTGTACCATGAAGCCAAAAAGGGGGAATTGTTAGCGTTACATGTCTCTTCCTAAGTGAGCTTATTTCATTAAAAAAAAAAAAAAAAAAAAAAAAAGTTTAAGGTGAACCATCAATAAAACTTTTCTTGTCCTAAAACCGAATACAAAATGATTTCTGCAAGTTAAAAAGCACATCTCTCCAATTAATAAATGATCACAAATAGAGATAATAAATAAGTAAATAAATATATAACTTTCAGGCCAAATTGGATTAGTCTAAAGGGTCTTAGCCCCTCGACCAAGGTCCAGTCCAACCCGATCAGACCAATCTGGTCTGGTCCGTGTAATATTGTCTCGGACCATCTTTTTTCTCAGAGGACCTAGTTGGGCCATCTGGATTACTGGGTTTTTTTGGACATCTTTATGTATTTTCTTATTGAAGCAATCATGTTCGAGCCAATATCGGACACTAATTAAATATGAGTACTTCTCCAAGTGGAGATTCGAATATTGGTTCACCATATTATAAGCGATTAGCCAATTCAGCTAGATTCAACCCTGTGCTACAAAAGTGTTCCTATAATTAAGACCGGAAGAAGTAACTTACTAGACCTCAGGCCCGTTGATGATATTCCTCTTGGTGCGCATTCCCGTTCTTTGTAAGATCTTGTGGTCAAGGTGCATAGTCAGCCTGGTTTTGAAGGCATGCCAATAGGCTAGGGCCATATACCTAGCCTTCGAACATGCCGTCCCAGGATTTTTGAAGGGATACCAAAGACTGTTTCTTCATTTTCCAGTGAACCAATGAACCTCCTACCTTGAGTAAATAGGCGTCACAGACCTTCTTGTCATGCTGCAAGACCCCCAATCAGATCACAATAGCAGCTCATGGTAGTATCTCCTCGTGAATTAATCAGAATCCCCATGCCAGGACTTTGTTTGAGATATCTCACTATGCTTAGTGCTGCCACCATGAGTACCTTCATAGGTTGCAGCATGAACTGATTTAAAACTTGCACCAAAAATACAAGTCAAGACGGGTCATTGTCAAGTAAATCAGTCTTCCAATCAATCGTCTTTATCTATCTGGCTCTCTCAACAAGTCTGCAAGTTTATCTTTACCCTCTTGGTAACCTATGAACTTTAAATTTTGTGCCATTGGCATCCCAAGAAGTTTACATACAAGCACTCATTCCCAAATCAGCTAGCAAGTCTAAAATGTATATCACTCTGGTCCTATTTATAAGTCCTATTTTGACCAAATCACATATACCAAGAAGAGGTAGGTAGGTCAATAATTATAGGGTAAAATTTCAATTTTACCCTTATTTATGAATGGGCACCTCTTAACTTTTTCTTCTCTCTTTATTTTCATTGGTACAATAATATGGGTAAAATTGTCACAATCTCATTTATTTGGTCAAAAGGGACTTATAAATAAGACCAAATTTTTTTGGTCAAAAGGGACTTATAAATAGGACCAGAGTGATATCTTTGAAACGTGACAATTCCTTTATCGAGACCTACCCATTTCAATTCCAAGATTAAGCCTAGGTCTTTAATCTTGAAATTAATTTGTAGGAAATCCTTTACTTCACTTGTTGTCTTCTCGAGTTTCTAGCGATGAGCAAATCATCTACATAAATCAAAAGCATACTACCATCACTATACCTTCTAAAGAATAGTGAGTAGTCATACCTACTTTGAATAAAAACTCCTGCTATTAATGTCATAGTCAACTTACAGTTCCATTGAAGAGATGTAACATCCCGAATCTTGGACCTTGAAAATTGAGAATAAGCCTAAGTTAGGCAGACTACTAAGCCCGGTACAGGATAGTGGACCCCGAAAAGGCCCAAAAATTGCCCACGTTGATCAGAGGAAAAAGAGGCTTTAGAGGGCCCAAGTTTGAAAAGGTGCGGGCCCAGGGCAAGATACCGGTGAGGCATAAAGCCGGTATGACGAAGTAAGGGCAAAATGGTCAATTCCTTGACCTTTGGGCATTCAATTTCGTTTAATATGAGAAGAGAGAGAAAACTGATGATTTTACCCATATTCTGGTCCAAACACAAGACACAGGACCCGCAGGCGATAAACCGATAAAAAGGGATCGATAGCGATCAGTTAGGGGATTATTTTTGGATAGAATGAGACAGATGTGGGGCTACCTTGGAAAGAGGGAAGGCGCCACATGAATATGCTTTGACAGCAGAGGAGAATATCGGGAAAGACGGAGAAAAGTACAAAAAGACGCATTTTTGGACTGGCCGGACCGACCGATAATTTGGTAGACCCGAATTTGACCGATAAAAGTGGGAAATTGGAATTAATTATTGGGGATCAATTTGGTGGGACCCCATAGGCGTATAACACTCTTTTTAGGCAGCAAAATCTGATTCCAAGACCAAAAACAAGCTTGATTAGTTCATTGATTAAAGCGTGGGGCTCGCCGGTAAGTCAAATGGAGTTTTGAGTCTAAATGGATAATTCTTGTCAAATTCAAAGATGGAATCTGATTATTTGGGCAGAAAATCACACCACATATTCCTCCTAGAAGCTCCTCAAAGTTGCACATGGGATAAAGATGAAACTAAGCCTATCAATTACCAACCAAATGGAAGAATTATCCAATTACTTTGTAACTAGTTGGTTACCTTTCTTATTATTAAATACACATGTGTTCTCTCTCCTTGACCAAGGGGGAGCACGAAATTTTCAGAGAAAGGAGAGAGTATTCAGCCAACCTCCATAGCCAAGCTCAAGCTCCAAGCACCTATGATCATCAACCCAACTTCCGATTCAGGTAAACACCGACAACTCGAATCTTTAAAGCTTAAACTTTAGATTTTCGTGCTTCTGGTTGGGGCTTGGTTTTAGGGTTTGATTTTGAAGTTTTTGATGGTCCCAAAGTGTCTAAAACGTGATTTTGTGTGGGGTTAAGCCATGGTTTAAGTTTTCTAACTCAAAAACCCCAAAAACTCAAAAGAAGAGGCTTGCTGCCAGTGTTCTGGATTCTGGGCAGCGAAGCTTCAAAGATGTTTTTAGAACATTGGAGATGTTGGTTTGAGCTGACATTTTACAGGAACAAAGTAGACATCTGGGGCATCATTTTGATAGGTAATGCGATATATTTTTTGTGTACCAATTGAGAGATACAGATTTTATAAGTTAGCTCTGTCTGCAACAGGGCGAAATCTGACCCAGGTGTGAAAAGTGAGAACCACGCCAAAATAAAAGTACTTTAAGGGTCTGAGAATATTTTTCATGAAAAATAGACATTTCAATGGTTCAAAGGGCGCTGGTTTCATGTAAATATGATTTTTTTGGAATTTATTAAAAATCTTACAAGTTGGGTCAGAAACACTGGATTTCTGAAAAATTGGTTTGGGCTCGGTTTGGAAAAGAAAAACGTAGTGGCATTTCTGTAAATACTGAATAGGTTATTTTAATGATGTTTAGGTCAAGAAATCCTTGGAAAATCAGTGGGCCCAATAATAGAGTAAGGACAGTACTCACCAGGGTAAGGTAGTAACCGTTTTACTCATATATCTTTATGTGTTTTGTTGTATGTTTGTGTTTGCCATGTGTGTTTTTGCTTTCTGTATATGTTGTGCCAAATATGCATATAGTGTCGTGTGATTCCTAGCGCTGAGGACGTTCAGTCCGAGGCCGGCCTTGATTGGCGGCTGTACGGGTTGAGTTTCAGTCCGGGGTTGGCCTAGTGAGGGCGGCTTTACGGGTTCATGGATTGTGTTATGTGTTGTACTATGGTATGATCTGGATGCATATATGGTATGTGTTTGAAATATATATATATATATATATATATATGAAAAAAAAATTATGCATTCTTCAATTTGTAAAAATTATATATTTTCTTAAACCAACAAAAATTTTAATTAAAAATGGAATTATATAATTTTAATAAAAGTCAAGGCCTTTTATAATTTATCATATATGTTACAACTAGAAAGTTTGTATGATTTATTTTTGTTTTAGAAGCAATTTATACGGGTTAAAAAATTCGTGTAATGTTAATAAAACTAAAAAAATATGATTAACCTATTATATCTTGAAAAATATGAAATAAATTTATTTTTTATTTTTGTAAAAGGAGCTTAATTAATATCAGCGTTGATAATATAAATCGGGCAAATTGATTATATAAATTGGTGAAAATTAAAAATTAAAAAAATTTGAGTTTAACCGTTGTTAATTAAATAATATATTGAAAAAAAGATATAATCATATCATGATGGTTATTTTTAGTTTTAATTTTAGTTATTTTTTTAATTATGAATATAAGAAATAATATAGGAGGTTTGATTAAGAGAAATTTAGTAATTTTAAACTTATATTATGACTTCAATCCTTCTAAGTAATTAAAATTTTTATGTTTAATAAATATTATTTACTTTAAGTTCTTTATTTTAATTTCCCCTATTTTATATACCCATTTACATGGGTTTCTTGCCGGTAGAGGCACAAGATCCCAAGTCTTGAATGTTTTCAGGTATGTGCTCTATAATTATAAATAATATGTTGATCATTGCGGCCATGTCCTCTGCCACGTGCGGTCATTGCCACGCCCTCAATGGAGCTATTCTGATCAGAGGAGGCGAGAGCTCATTAATAATATTTGGCTTCGAGCTCCACTAAATGAGTCGTTCAGGCCTAGAAGAAATTGCAGTAGTTTCTGGCGCTGAATCATATCAGCATACACCCTTGAGGTCTCGCATTGACATGAAGGAATGGGAAACAAGGTTGATTGCTCTTCCCATAGCGCTCTTTCATCTTCGTATAATATTGAGAAAACGAAGAAGAATCCTGTCACAGAAACTCAATTCATGGTGTAAAGAAAAGTCAAACCTTTCTTGGAGATCCTTCGAGACAAGATGTGCTTGTGGGTAGAATATCACGCTATTAGCGAGATATTTTGAAAGGGAATTGAGAATCCAAGAGAGAACAATGGCATTAAACCGTTCCCATTGCTCACGAAGTCCTCCTTCCTGGGATTCTTAGGTGCACGATCCGTCTATATAACCTTGGTTGTGTTTGCCTCACAAAGCTATTCACATCGCCTGACTCCACATGAGGTAATTTTCACTTCCGACGAGCACATGTTTTACGATTGTGATCCCCTGCGTCATCGATGGATGTAGGTAGAGGGGATGGTTGAAGCTTAAGTCATGGATGTCAGAAGACGAAGAAGAAGAGGACTTGGCGTCGGCCATCGGAATCAAAGACAAGGGTGAAGAGAGAACGCGAGGTCAAGCAAAAACCATAAGTTGTGGTAGAAGAATCAAAGCCGTTTGGATTTAGCTTTTGGATTTGGAGAATAGCTTTTCGGATTTACAAAATAAAAGTAGTTTTTGAAAAATAGCTTTTAGAAAATAACTTTTGGATAGAAATGATAGTGTTTGGATATTGTTCTCAGAATAGCTTTTTCAAAATCAATTTTACCAGAAAATACATTAGCTTTTGGTATAATTGCATATAAAAGATAAGGTTGTATTTTAAATATTATAAACGTCATATTTCATAATAAAAATAAAAAAATTACATAAATTTCTGTACAAAATTAAAATACTTAAGGGTATTGATTTGATACTAAAAAAATACTTCATGATCTTAAAAATTTATTTTAGGATATTGAAAAAATATTTGAGTAAGAACTGATCTTGAAAAAATATTTCATGATCTTGGGTACTAAAAAGATACTTAATATTGATTGGTACTGAAAAAATTCTTCTCATGGTCTTAAAAATTTATTTTAGGATTAAGAAAAAATATTTCAGAATAGTGCCTAATCTTGAAAAAAAACTTGAGTACTAAGCTTTACTAAAAAGATACTTAAAGATACTTCATGATCTTGAAAATTTATTTTAGGATATTGAAAAATATTTTAAGGTAATGACTAATCTTAAAAAATATTTTAGGTCTTGAAGGGTACTAAAAAATTCTTGAGGATCTTTTGGTATTGAAAAAATACTAATGATGGTAGAGGAGAGAGAAAAATTTGAAAAAACAACTTTTTTCCAAAACCTAGGTTTTGATGCAGAATAGCTTCTGGACAATTTTGGAGTGTTTGGCAAACTTTTATTAAAACCTAAGTTTTGAAGTTATCGAAACAGGCCCTTAGAGCAAACTGTCGTTGGGAGAATCCGGGCAGGTTTTTGTGGTGCTTCTTGGATCGGTGTGGAGAGGATCCATGTGGGTTGTGGTGTTTCTTGGGCCTTCTTGGGTTGGAGCTTTTGGAAAATGGTAGGATTCTTGAAAAATAGCCTTTGCAATGTGAATCTTGTGGACTTCATTATTTATTGTGTATCTTCAGTATCATACAATGTGTTATGGAATGGTTCAGACACTGAATATTTTAGCCCTAGGAGGGGTCTTAGACAAGGGGACCCTCTCTCTCCTTTGTTGCTTGTCTTATGTATGGATAAGCTATCCCATTTGATTTGTGATGTGGTAGAAGATGGTAAATGAAAACCTATTTATGTTTCCAAAGTGGGTCTTAGTGTCTCCCATTTGATGTTTACGAATGATTTATTATTGTTTGGTGTTGCTTCAGAAAATCAAACTGCTTGTATGATGAAGTGTATCCAAGATTTTATGAGGGCTTCTAGAGGTAGGTTTAATACTTCAAAATCCTCTATCTTCTTTTCCCCCGGTGTGCCACTTCATATTAAATTGAGGATTAAAGATATGACTCAGATGCAAATTTCTAGTGAGATTGGAAGATATTTGGGATTCCCGTTGATGCGGTGTAGAAGTTTGAAAGAGAAATTTCAGTATGTCATTGATAGAGTTGGAGCGAAACTGAGCGCTTGGAGGGCTAATAGTTTATCAATGGCTGGGAGGATTACTCTAGCTAAATCTGTGGTGAGTACAATTCCTTTGTATCCTATGCTTGCGGCTAAGATTCCGGTTAGCGTTTGCCGTGAAATTGAAAGGCTGCAGAGGAATTTCATTTGGGGTCATGTTGGAGACACTAGGGGTTTTCATCCTATTGGTTGGGATCAAATTACTCGACCTAAGGAGTATAGGGGTCTTGGCTTTCGAAGACTATGTTCTGTGAATCGAGCATGCGGGGCGAAATTAGCATGGAGACTAATTAGTGGTACCGAGAGTCTTTGGGCCAATATCCTAACTTAGAGGTATATGCTTAGAGATGATGAGTCTTTGCTATCCTATAAGCAGAGTGATTCCTGTTTATGGCGTTTTATCTGTTCCCAGGAAGAGGTTGTTGAGAAAGGTACTAAGTGGCAAATTAGAAATGGAAGTGTAGTGAGCTTTTTCAATGATTGCTGGATTGGGGAAGGTTTTAAAATTAAAGACTTTTGTTTGAGATCCTTAGTGGAGGAGGAAGAGTCCACAGTTGTAGCGGATTGGGTAGTTGAGGGGTGTAGGAATGTGGAAAAACTCTCATCTATTATTAGTGCTGATGGTTTAGGCCGAATTGCGGCCATTCTCCCCCTCGATCTGATGTTTTTGGTGATTATATGGTGTGGGGTGCGGCTGGTAATGGGAGGTTCTCTCTTAGGAGTGCTTATTTCCTTATTGAACCTAACCCTTCATCTTTTAGGGATACGATTTTCAATGATGTTTGGAAATGGAAAGGTGCGGAGAGAATTCGGGTCTTTATGTGGAAAGCTTTGTTGAACAAGCTCCCTACTAACCTATGGCGGAGTACATGGGGCGCAATCGTTAGCTTTATGTGATTACTGTATCACTAAGCTTGAAGACATGTTGCATATTTTGAGAGATTGTAAGTATGCTAGAGATATGTGGTCTTCTCTAATCCAACGAAGGTACGCTTCTAGATTTTTTTCTTGCAATTTCTGTGACTGGATGGTGTTTAATTTTAAATATCAGGTTGGTAAATTGTGGGATGGGTGTTGGGAATTATTTTTTGGTACAGCTTTATGGAAGCTTTGAGATTGGAGGAGTCGTGTATTTTTTATTGTAATTTTATCAAACCTTCACTACTAGAAAATTGTAAAATAGCGACGAAATTTGCGACGGAAAAAAATCCGTCGCAAATTGCTGACGAATTTGCGACGGACAAAATTCCGTCGCGCAAATCTTGCGATGGAAAAGGAATTCCGTCGCAATTTGCGACAGATTTTGAATTCCGTCGCAAAAGTTTGTGACGGAAAACGAAATCCGTCGGAATTTGCGACGGTTTTTTTTCCGTCGCAAAACTAAAAAAAAATCGGTTTCTTGGTGGGAATAAGCCCGCTGTTTGCGACGGAAAATTAATTGCCAAAATTTTGCGACGGAAAACGAAATCCGTCGCAATTTGCGGCCATTTTTTCCATCGCAAAACTAAAAAAAAATCGGTTTCTTGGTGGGAATAAGCCGCTGTTTGCGACGGAAAATGAATTCCGTCGCAAAATTTTGCGACGGAAAATGAAATCCGTCGCAATTTGCGACGGTTTTTTTCCGTCACAAAACTAAAAAAAAATCAGTTTCTTGGTGGGAATAAGCCTTTGTTTGCGACGGAAAATGAATTCCGTCGCAAAATTTTGCGACGGAAAACGAAATCCGTCGCAATTTGCGACGGTTTTTTTCCGTCGCAAAACTACAAAAAAAATTAGTTTTTTGGTGGGAAAAAGCCGCCGGTTTGCGACGGAAAATGGAATCCGTCGCAATTTGCGACGGAGTTGTTTTTCCGTCGCAAAACTAAAAAAACAAAAATTGTTTTTTGGTGGGAATAAGCCCGCCGGTTTGTGTTAAAAAAAAAGAGAAGAGAATGAGAACTTCATATTTTCTTGCGGTGCACGACTTCGTCCGTCTCGTGAGAGAGAACCTTCAAGATTCTTCGGAGACCCAAAAACCCCAAAGCGATCGTGCGACTGTTCCTTCGTCCTTCTTCCCTTCATTGTTGCCGTTAGTTGTTCGTTAGCCGCCGTCGGTTGGCGTCGGCATCTCGTTTAATTTCGTGCTCCAAATCGCGAAGTTGTTCTTCCACCTTGTCGATGGTGCGTACGTGATTTCTGCAATATCAATCTATTTACTTTTCTCTCGTTTGGTGATTTGGGAGTGAGCCGAGCTTCATCTCTTCTAATTTCTTTTTGGTTCTGAACATTTTCCCTTGTTGTTTTTATGGTTGTTGTATCGGCCGTCCCCTTTCGTTTGTCTTGTCATCGGTGTGTTTGGAAATAAGGAGATTGCCTAGGGTCGCTCGGCTGCAACCTCCTCCTTGCTCGACACTGTTGATTCTTACCCTTTGTTGCTGGTGTGTGCGCGTCAATCTTGTTGATTATTCATTCTTGAATCAGTCCTGTATGTCATTCTTCCAATGTCTTTTCGTGTGGTAAGCTTGAATACGTTAAATTTAAGTAGAGAAGAGTTGTAGAATATTTAAATTGGAGGAAGTAATTGGATTTGGTTATTAATTTAATATGATTCTGAGCTAAACCTTATTTAGCAACCGAAATTAGGAGAAACTATGATTTAATACTGATTGTTTTTTTAGGATTTATATAGTGCACATGAAGTGTTTGCTTAAATGCTTTAGAAAGGTATTTTGTGGAATTTTAGAAGTATGGTAAATTTATACAATGATATTGGAAAGGAACTTGATTTTGTAATAATATGAGGATGTTCAGACATAAAGAATTATATATAAGGTTTTAATGGATATAGACTTGTATGCATAAAGAAGCTAAATAATTCTTTCTTTCTTCTAAACTTGTTACGGAAAATAGAATTGTGAATATATAAACTTGTGTGTAGGTGGGTTTATATGTGTGGGTGTGTTGGCTATTAGAAAGATGACGTTCGAATGCTAGAAGAAGATAGGCATGGTCCTTAAAGAGGAAAGGATAATTTAAAGCGAAATAGTGGTATTGAGTGAAATATTGAGATTTTATGTGAAACTAATTTGATGCCTTAGTGTTATCTGGTTGTTAAATGGTGAAGTATGATGATTGTTTATTTTTAAATTTGTGTATAATGTATAATCTTGGTAGTTAGAGATATTTTAGGATCTAATCGGAGTATGGAATTCAAATTTTGTAATTGCTTTTTTGTTTTATAATTCCTAGATATTAGAATCTTCCTTTTATAATTCTTAGATATTAGGATTTACCTTTTATAATTTTTAAATATTAGAATATGCCTTTTATAATCCTAGATATTAGGATCGGCCTAAATCAATCAATAGATTATAGAATTTGAATTTTGTAATTGCTTTTATGTTTTATAATTCCTAGATATTAGGATATGTCTTTTATAATTCCTAGATATTAGGATTTGTGATGGGAATAAACATTTTTAAAAAAATTATTTTTTTTAAAAAATGAAAATTAGCGACGGAATTAAAAATCCGTCGCTAATATAAAAAAACCGAAAATATAAAAATAAAATAAAAAATAATGATTTTTGACGGAAAGTTATCCGTCGCAAATTTCAAAATTTGCGACGGAATATTTTTCCGTCGTAAGCAAATCGATATTGATATTTGCGACGGAATATTATTCGTCGCAAATTGTGACGGAAAAATATCCGTCGCAAATTTGCGACGGAATGTTATTTCCATCGCAATTTGCGACGGAAAGTTATTTCCGTCGCAATTTGCGACGAATTTCGTTTCCGTCGCAATTGTGCGACCTTTTTTGCGACGGACCAATTGTCGTTAATTCCGTCGCAAATACGTTTTTGCGACGGAAATACCCTTTTTGCGACGGATTTTTTCCGTCGTAAAAACTGATTTTTTTGTAGTGCTTGTTATCTTCTTCTTTGTGTTATCTATGCTCTAGTCTAGATTGTTGGTTTCTCTACGATGATCGAGTTATGTCGTCAAAGGTAAATCAAGAATGGGTCATTGCTGAGGGTCTCCAGTTGGCTTGAGATTTGGGCCTTAAAAAGATTATATTGGAGTTGGATTCTGATAAGGTCATCAATCAGATTTTAGATGATGCTTGTAGCATTGGAAGCAACTTGATAATGAAAGCTAAGGAATTGTTGAGTAGGGATTGGGAGGTAGATGTTTGTGTCATCCCACGGGATTTTAATAGAGTTGCGGATGCCTTAACCGAAATGGGCATTTCGCTTATTCTGCTATATTAGATGTGTGTCCTCTTTATTTGAGGAATTGGTTAGACCAAGATTGCTTAGGATTAAATTCCTCATTTGTGTAATTTCCTTGTTGTAATGTAGGCATTCAGCCATCATATATGTCAAAAAAAAAAAAAAAAATGTGAATCTTGTGGCCCTGGTACCATGTTGAAAGGGTAACCCCAGAAACGTGAAAGAGCAGCAAGAAACCTGCCACTTTTTCTTATTGAAGAGTAAACAAAAATGTTAAACGCTACGCTTTTTTCCATTTCAAATATCAGAACCAAATTGGCCACTAGTTTTCGCCACAATTCCACAAGCTTTTTCCACATTGTAGAGTCATTATTCTTTGCAAAGACAGAACAACGTCAATCTTAAAAAGTCAAAGAAAGATTAGTTGATCAAACAATGTTTAATTGATTTCATTTCTTGTTAAGTATACCAAGAAACTAAAGAATCATAATTCTAAGCCTTTTATTACCTCTCAATTCAATCTAACATTTCTAATTACTTCACTAATTTTTTTAAATATTATTGATATAATTTTTATTTTCTTTTTCTTTTTGCCAGAAAGACGAAAGAGGAAGGGATCTCACACTACATTATCTGTAAAAGAAAGCAACAAATAGAACAATATAATCATTTATGTACAACCATGTATATAAACTAATTTTGTTTCTAAAATGAAATGTGTCTACGTGTGTTTGGCCAAAATAGTCAAGTTTATTGGAGTAATATTCAAAACAAAATTGATGTACGCTAAAAGCCGAAGCCAAGAAAAGAAAAGCCAAAAAAAAAAAAAAAAAACACTCATAGTCCTATACGATTCAACAAAACAAAAAAGAAACCAGATTAATGGAGAGCAGCCAGATCACACTCATTAGCCAATTCAACATCTGTCAACATTTTCCACATCAGAGCTCATACTCTCGGCCATATCAATGGAGAACTACCTATTAGTCTGCCCGTTCTACTGAGTTTTTTTAACAACACCAGAACAAATCTGAGTAGTAAACCTCTATCACTGCCTCAACAACTTTCAATATACACATTGCTTTCTTCACTTAAAGTACTCCACAGCAATGAAAGCTGAATTAGCTTTCACTTTCTCACCAAATCCCCACAACAAAAGAAAAACTTCATAGAAAGTGTTGCCGCAAAAAAGGGAAGTAAGTTTCCAAATTTCAAATCTTGATTACCTTTCTAGGTTTGATAAATTGATGTGCCTCCTCCTCCTCCTCACATTTGCGTTTGGTGCCAATTAAATTTGCAGCTTCAGAGGGAGAAGGCTCCATGTGCTCATCATCATCAAATGACTCATTATATATTAAGTAGACAATTGTTTTCTTCAAAGTGAATGCCTTCCCAAACACTGCTATTATCACCTCCACTTGGTCACCGGGTTCAAGATTTGATATTATTTCCTTCCTCTCTTCTTCTTCTAAGGAATTTAGTTTTTCTTGTGTGTAGAGCAAAGTGATTGTCTTGGTATAATTTATGATCATTAAGCTATATATACAAGATTTACATGCCTTATTACCCAAATCACTTGAGGGGCAATATACACAACAAATAGTCATCCCTTTTAAATCATCACCTCCATTAACCAGAGGCATTTTAAATTTTATAGAAGCTCCTTCACCCTTGAATGTTCGCCAATAGGGGTAATTGTCACCAGGGAGAATATAATCTTCACTGTGCTTTATAAGATTCAATCCCTGCAGAATAACATAAACACATCCTCTAAATTAACTATATAATATGAATGCCAAAATATTTTTCAAAAATTAAAAGGAAAAAGAATCCAATTAGACAGAACCTGTGCAAGCTGCTCTAAAAGATTACAAAAGACTTGGGAATTCTTTCCAATTTGAATTAAAACATGTCCTAAGATGTTTTCAAGCCCCGAGATGTCTATACAATTTGTTGCGACACACAGACTCAGGAGTCTCCAATCCATCTTCCAACAAAAGACTTTGTTGCTTTATTCCACTGCTAGGGATTGTTGAAGGATGACCACAAATATTGTTTAGCTTATACAGCAAAATTGATGATGGCATGCCTGCATGTGTTGGAATAAGCGGTAGTGGATTATTTGTTGGGGAAATCCAAGATTGGTAGAGAGAAGGAATCACATGATGTGACAATCCTTCATGACCACAAACAGATAGATATAAAATGCTCTTTAATCTCACTAAAGAAAATGGCGCTTGTTTTATTGTAGGAGCAATTAGAGTTGTTAAAGATTTCATTTGCTCTATGTCCTCCTCTAGCTTTCTGATATTCATACAACCAGAAAGAATGAGAGTTTTTAAGCATTTTAATCTATAAATGGTTCTTGGGAGACTCTGAAGGCCAATACAATCCTCCAAATTTAGTAATAGAAGTTTATCAAGAAGCCCGATAGAATGATGTATCAATGATAAACTTGGACAATCTTTGAGGATTAACTTTTCAAGATTTGGTAGTTTGGAAAAATTGGGAGTTTGCACCAGGCAATGAGAGTGGCTGAGATTGAGAATTTTTAGCTTCTTCAATAGCTGCAATGAAAACATTTAATTTCAAAATGAAAATATTGTTTTCGATCAATTGAAACTAGCTATTGAAGGAAAAACTGGCTATCATATATACTTAATCTTCAATATGATAATGCATACTTCAATATGATGTTGTAATGTCTAGATGTATAGCAATTTTATTCTTCAACGGCAGCATGAGAAAATTCATTCAGAAGCTATAAAAGAATCTACAATAAAGATATATCAAATTTGAAGCTAAAAAATATTTACCACATCCATCAACATGAATTGAAGCTAATACCAACAAATTAGTTAAGCTTTTTGAGTCATATACTGTTAAAAAAAAAAAAAATTAATATAATGCTGTATCACATGAACTATTTACCATAATGCTACAAATTTGAAGTATTTTGTAAATTTTAGGGCAACTAGGCTTTCGGTCATATATCAGTTTGGCATTTTTCTTTTGATTTAATTTTGTTGTTGTTGTTTTTATGGTCCAATAAAGCCGACAAACTAATCATTAGCTTAATTCCTGGGTTTCCTTCCACACTTGTATCAAGCTGCTCCATTCTAAGTCAAGAGAAACTAGCTTTCGTTGATAAAAGTTGCTAGGAATGTATTTTTCGGGAAAGCCATGCCAACAAAGCCATATGAGATCTTCACTGATGAATTTGTAATCACCTCTAAGTTGTATATTGTCAAGATGAAGTAATCTGAGTCTCTTCATCTTCTTAAATGCTTTTGTCCCAATTTGCATTTTTTCACTTTGTGACAACTTCAAAGACAGTCCTTCAAGAGCCTCTGTTCCCTGGAAAAATAAAAGCATATTGAATCAAAGTGTGCATGTAAAGTTGTGTTATTTGTTTGGGATTCTTACATTACATGTTAACAAGAAACAATAAATATTGGATGTAAAAGTTCCTACCATGTCTTTTAATAAAACAACTTGAGTGTCCTTATGGAACCATATCCTACTTCTCTCCCCAAGCTTATTTTGAGATTGTTTGTGGATTATTTCTCTTCCCATGTCCCGCAACAAGTCATGCATACCAAGCTTGTTCTTGTCAATGGTTACAAGGCTTCACTCCACAAAGGTATTGATTCCAATATCAGCAAAAAATTTACAACCATTTAATATCTGCGTCACATCATTTCCATCCATCCCAATAAAAAAGCAAGATATGTCAAGGAATAGTTCCTTTTCAAAATCATCTAAACCGTCAAAACTTATTTTTAGCTTCTTTTGTATCTTTTTATTGGGCATTTTCTTAAATTTCTTCAATACCTTCTCCCATTCCTCCACTTTTCTATGAAATAAATAGGAGCCAGGGACTTCAAGAGCTAATGGAAGTCCCCCACAATACAAAACTATAATTCTTGAAAGTTCATTGAAACCTTCTTTAGGACTTCCTTGTTTAAATGCATGCCAACTAAAAAGCTCAATAGATTCCCTTTCATCCAAATTCTTTATTATGTAAATACAACAACCCTTTTGAAGGAGTAGACATTTATTTCTAGTTGTGATGATTATTACACTTCTGGTTTAAACTTGATCGGGACTTCCAACTAAAGCATTCGGTTGGGCCAACTTATCCACCTCATCAAGCACAACCAATGCCTTTTTATGGCGAAGTCTATCTCTCAATGTGATTTTTCCTGATTCAATGCTACTTATCTTCATTTTTGTTGTCTTACATATTTCAGAAAGAAGTTGGTTTTGTAAGTGCACTTGGCCCCCTTTTTGACCCCAAACTTTTCTGATCCTTGACAGGTAACTTCTACTATCAAAAGTGTGGCCAATTTCATTATAAATGGCTTTGGCAATAGTTGTTTTGCCTATGCCACCTATTCCCCATAAACCTACCATGACAACATCTTCAGATTGATGGTTTTGGAGCATTGTGACCACTTCTTGCAAGCGATTACCCACTCCTATTGGATGCTCAGCAACAAACAAGTCTTTCTTGTCCAATATATCACAAACATTCTCGACAACAGTTTTCACATTTTCGCTCTCGTCCCTGTGGATTATATATATATATATATATAAATAAAGGGCAAATCATTTCTGCATTTACTGTTGAAAAATAATTCTGCAGCGATTCAAAACTACACCGTTTCTTCTCTTTTTTTAATTAATGCTGAGTTAGTCTGTTATGCAAAACTGGACATTATTTTATGAGGCCCCACAAACTTTTGACCAAAAAAAAAAAAAAAAAAAAGAAGCTATTTTATGAGGCCCCACCAACTTTTGACCGAAAAGAAAAAAGAAGCTTTGGCCTTTGATTGATCAAGAAACGAGGTTGTTGATGGAAGGTCGAGCAGCTTCATTTCTGGTTTTTGGAAGGACGTTTCCGGTGACAATGAACAGAAAATTTGTCACCACGGATATTTGCCAAAGCTTGAGTTGCATGCTCCTGCAGATCCTAGCCATTTCCTTGCATACACTCTTTAGAAGAGCAACGATAGCCCCAATGAGAATTGGAACACCATCTCGCACCGACAATGGCTTTCTTTGCCTCGTTGACTTTGATGAAAGGGCCTTTAAAGCATCAAAGACTTGCTCGCACGAAATATCATTTTTCCGACCAACAAGCCGAAGTAAAGCATTTTTACGCCAAGGCTCGTTTTTCGCTCTCCAATGGAGATACATCTACAAGATATGATGGTGCAGCTTTCTCTCAAAGAATAGAGGGAAGGACGAAATAATTGGTACCAGAGAAGCAATGAAAATGCCGGTGGATGAAGTAGGGAGAGCTATTTATGTAGTTGATTTACAAGGAAGTTCAGAACAGAAGACTATTGGCCGCTTAAATTTTCCTGCCGCACCTGAGAATCAAAAGGAGAGGTCTTTGCCTGGTTTGTGTTCGCTGGCCAGTTCAGAAACTCACTGGCATCCGAGGTCTGATTCTCTCCTTTCCACGATGCAGCTTCTCTGGTTCCCTCCATTCGCGTCTCTGCCTAGTTTGTGTTCTCGGATCTGTCTTCTTTCATATACTCTCCTGTTCATGAGGATCCTCCTTCAATTCCGCGGCGGTGACAAAAACCACCTAAAAAGTGGTATAAATTGATCGTTGATGGCGCAATGGTCCTCGGATCCTCCAAGGCTAGATGGGGGGTACTTGCAAGGAAGGTTAAAGATAGAAAGAGGCAAAAAAAAAAAAAAAAAAAAAAAATGGAACGACCTCGTTTTGGCTTTGCTGTAGAAAAGTTCTTCTGCAGCAAATGCAGAAATGATTTTCCCATAAATAAAAGCATCATAGGAAAATAGCGTTGGATATATAATGACGTACGATTACAAGTAATAACATTGAGTATTTTACATTGTGTAACTTTCAAAACTGTGCGTGATAGGGAACAAGCAAAAGTGGCTCTTGTTCCAAATAATGTGGCTGGTGATATTCCAGGTATTCCAGATAATAAACAGATAACACACATAAAATGTTTCAATCAAAAGCAAATAAAGAGTAAAAAGACACCGAGAACAAAGTGCAACGATCCCTGCAATGCTCCCTGCATCATTAAGGCTTGTCTTCCACCCGGATACTTGATATTCTGGTGGTGAAATTCGTTGTATAAGATTTCTAAATGCTTCTCCAAAACTAGAAGTTTGATTACGAATCTCTGATGGATCCACATTGTAAAAAACTGGTAAAACCACATGATCATTTGATTTATGAAGCTCCATGATTATTGACAGCTCCTCCAAACACCATTTAGATCCAGCGTATTTCTTAGAGAAGATGATAATTGAGATTTTTGAACCTCCAATTGCTTTTAATAATTCTGTTTTGATATGTTTTCCTCTAGGAAGCCCAACATCATCTTTAAAAACAAAATTCCAGCATTACATAAAGCCGAATAGAGATGTGAAACAAAAAGTTGCCCGAGTGTCGTCACCTCAAAAACTCAAAAAGACATCATACTTATGACCTGAATATTATATTTAAAAAACACAATATCAATGAATTAAATTCCTATTTAAATTAATATAATTAAAATATTATTATCATATAAACATTTTTATAATTTAAGATTGTAAAATTTCATATGCATTATGGATAATAATATTAATTATCATTGTCACAATTAATTATAATATGTGAAGGACCTGCATCCTCACAAAAACATAACCCACCTTGATTTTGAAGCTCTTTCTGTGAAGTTTCACGTAATATATGTCTTCCCAAGCGCTGCAACAGATCATGCATTCTGATTTTGTTGTTTTTGTCGATGGTTACAAGGCTTTTATACACTAGGCCTCTCATCCCAATGCTAGCATGACATCCACGATCATCCAACTTTTGTATGACATCATTCATGTCCTCTCCAATATAAAATAAGACTATATTTAGAAATATTTCTTCTTCATTATCATCTAAAGAATCAAAGCTAAGCTCTAGTGTGTTGGATATATCAGAAGGAGGATATTTCCTTAGTTTCTCCAATGTTGACTTCCATTCTATCGGTGACCGCCCATTCAAAAAAGTGCCAAGGACTTGAAGTGTTATTGGCAGTCCCTGAGAATAAGAAACCATTCTATTGCAAAGTTCGATGTATTCCCCTTTAGGACTTGCTTGTTTAAAAGCTTCTCTACAGAAATGTTCAAGAGACTCTTGCATGCTCAATGCTTTGACCTCATACATAATGTCCACTGGAAAGGCCTTAAGCAGTCCAGAATCTATTGTTGCAATGATTATTACACTCCCTTGGCCAAACCATTTACAAAATTTCCACATAAAGCTTCTAGTTGCTCCAAGTCATTGACATCATCAAGCACAAGAAGTAACTTCTTATGGTAAGGTCTTACTTTCATGTCGAGGCTTGCTAATTCAGTGCTATCTAATATTCCCATATCAGAAAGAAGTTGCTTTTGTAAATAAACTTTGCCTTTTCCCTTCCAAGTCTCACTGACATTTTGCAGAAAACATATAGTCTCGAATTCGTAGCAAATGTGCATAAAAATGCCTTTAGCAAGAGTTGTTTTGCCTATACCCTCCATTCCCCATATCCCTATGGAGACAACATCTTTGGATCTACACTTTTCAAGTTCTGTAATCACATCTTGCGCTCGAGAACTCACTCCAACTAGGTCCTTTGTGGCAAATGGGCTTCTCCTGGTCAATATATGACGAACATGATTGACAATATTCTGAATAACTTCACTATCATCTTTATGGATTCTAAAGAAAGAACAGCAGAAAATGGAGTATCAATTAATTGAGCATCACTACAAACAAAGCAGAATAATGGTATCAAGAGCAACATAGTACATATATTCCATGTTAACTATGTCCTGTATCCTAAAATTGTCAACTATTAAAAGTTCCAATGATGACAAAAACGTGACAAATAAGTCATAATGTGATACTAGACTACGTGTTCATTTGATTGCTATAAGTTTCAAGTTCAAAACATTTAGAGTAAAAATCATTTTTATATCTTTTTTTTTTTTTTACCTTGAAAATTTTTATGACTTGGGTGTATAGATTGTCATAGCCTAAAATAAACACATTTTAATATTACACCCAACATGAGCGAACAGTCCACCAGCACATCAATCGTAACAAGCAATTGTTCACACATTTTTACCTTGAAAATTTTTATGACCTGGGTGTATAGATTGTCATAGCCTAAAATAAACACATTTTAATATTACACCCAACATGAGCGAATAGTCTACCCAGCACATCACTGGTAACAAGAAATTGTTCACACATTTTTACCTTGAAAATTTTTATGACTTGGGTGTATAGATTGTCATAGCCTAAAATAAACACATTTTAATATTACACCCAACATGAGTGAACAGTCCACCCTGCACATCAATCGTAACAAGAAATTGTTCACACACACAACACAAAATATTAGCAAAATTAAAAATAAATAAAATGCAAAAAGAAAAAGAAAAAGAAATTACTTGGACTCAAAATTAGGCACAACAAACCCACGATAACGTCCAGCTTCCTTGAGAGCTGTCCTCCACCTTGACACTTCATCTTTAGAGGGTGAAATTCTTTGTATTAGACCTCCAAATACTTCTCCAAAACTAGATTCTTGATTACAAACTTCAGACTGATCCACGCCATAGAATATGGGAAGAACTACTTGATAATATGGCCTGTGAAACTCCATGATTTTTGTGAGTTCCTTAAGGCACCTGCTGGAACTAGCATAATGTTTAGAGAAGATGATGATTGAAATTTCAGAACCTTCAATAATGCTTTGCAATAGTTCAATTGATGTAACATCTTTGAGAATGGAGATTCCATCTTCCCTTAGAGATGAATAGAGACAGGAAGAGAAAGATTCTTGAGTGCCTTCGCCTCTATTATAACGCAAGAACACTTCATATTTATTGCCTGCATTTTAAATAACACAAACACATTAAGGGATTTGTAGAGGTTAATACTAGTTGTGAATTGTCACCATAAAAATTGTAAATATATTCAATAACCAAAAGATAATTCATTGGAGAAGCAATTGTGCATTCATTGAAAAACATAATATACATTTATTTATCGGTAATTTTATATTTTTAATATTTTGTAATATAAGATAATAAATTATTTATAATTATTTAACATTTTAAAAAATTCAAAAGCTTTTCAATTTAATAAATAAATCTAATTTTGCAGTCGGGGTTAGCATGAAGCTTTGATTTTGGCTTCAAAATGGGTTTGAATGGCGGGTAGGAATAAGAATAGGAGAAAATAAGAGAGTTTAATTCTTGGTGGGAATTAATTTCTAATTTTGAGTACGGCATATAAAATATATATCTTCCCACTGATAGATGAAAGGATTAAATGGTTACCCTGCTGGCTCAGAGGCTGATTCACCAGATCCATGGAATGTTCCATGAGCATAGGCTTCGAAGATATTGGAGTGTTGGAACGATAAATCTTTTCTTTCTGAAGATGAAGAAGAAGAAGAATACGTTAAAACTGAAGCAAATACAAACATCATCATCATCAATCAAACCAAAAACAAACAAAAAAGGTTGAGATGGAGAGGAAAGTTACCAGTGAATTGCTGGGTTGCTGAAATTAAACAGAGGGGAGGCGAGGACAGATATACAGAGAGGGATTGGAGGATCCTCATTCTATGTTTTTCTTTTACCATAAGAAGCATATAAAGAAATATTTATGAGATTTTTTTATATATATATTTTATTAATATTTTTTACACTTAATATCTTAAATTAATAAATTTTCAGAATATTAGTATTATAGAAAAAATATTTCTGATGGTAGGATTAATATCATTATAAAAAAATACTTATAGAGGTAGTTACCCGGTAAATTTGTAACATAGAGAAAGGCAGCTGCGAAAGATGGAAAGAAAGATCAAAAGTTAAAAATAATAGGCGTTAATGATAGCATCAGCCTGCACAATGTGGGACAGACTATTTCGTCATTTTTCTTTATTTTTTACAATTTGAGTCTTTTACCGGAACAAGTACATAAAGAAATATTGATGAGAATATTTTTAATTTTCGTAACAATTGCCTCATTCCATGTTTTCCTTTTTTCACACCGAGTTGACACGACGGTCATTTTATTTTGGGAAAATTACGCACGGGTTCTAAGAAAGAGAATTTATCACAATAAAGTCCCTTCAAATCATGAAATTACTAGGGACTTCTATGCAATTAATTTATATTAGTAAAAGACCTTATTATCCATTCAACGTAAAAAAGAAAGGAAACAAATAGAGCAAATGAACGCACGGGAGATAGCTTTTGTCAAAAAGGGAAAAACGCAGAAATCAAGTAAGCTTGATAAGTCGCACTACTAGAAAATGTACGAGATAGCGACGGAATTTGCTACGGAATTTATTCCGTAGCAAATTCATGAAACTTTGCGACGGAATTGTTTTCCGTCGCAAAGTAAAAAAATTTGCGACGGATAATGAAATCCGTCGCAAAGGTTCGGCAGTTTAGTGATCCGTCGCAAAGTTTGCGACGGATTTGATATCGTCGCAAATGGCGACAAAATGGCCGCCCATACTCGAGAGTTATTGCGACGGATTCTATATACGTCGCAATTTTTGCGACGGATACGGAATCCGTCGCAAAAGAGCGCAAAATAGCCGCCCTTTTTTAACTTTTTGCGACGGACAAGAAGTCCGTCGCAAACACCTATTCCGTCGCAAAAGGGCGGCATTCTTTTGTTGCTTTTTGAAGCATTTTGCGACGGACTCATGGTCCGTCGCAAAAAGCATTTTTGCGACGGACCAGAGTCCGTCGCAAAAGACGAGGTCATTAATGACCTCGTCTTCCCCCTTCCCCGCGCTGTTTCCCTCGGCTCCCCACCCCCGCGCCGCCCCTCGGCTCCCCCACCCCGCCGCCCTCGGCTCCCCGGCCGCCCTCGGCTCCTCCCCCCTCGGCTCGCGACCCGGCCGCGCCCCGGCTCCTCCTCCTTCGGCCTCGACCTTCGGCTCTCTCGCCCCTCGGCTCCCCCTCCCAGACGCCCTCGGCTCCTCCCCCCTCGGCTCGCGACCATCTCGCGCCCCCGGCTCCTCCCCCCCCCCCGGAACCTTCGGCTCCTCCGCGGTTTTTTTTTTTTTTTTTTTTTTAAACACTTCTAAATAATTTTATTGCGAGATAAAAAATTATTGTAGGTACTTCCGGACTTAGTATTAAGATCTTCACAAGGGAATTATCAAACAAATCCTAACACTTATAATTTTACGAGGTTAGCTTGAAGTATATTTTTTGCTTATAGTTATGTGATATCTATGTTAGATTTGCTTTGTTACATAGTGGAAATATGTATGTTGGCAGAAGATTATCAATTATATGAGTTTAGATTTTTTGTTTTTGTTTTAGTATCTTCTTTGGCTGAATCTATTAATTACATAAAGATCTCTATACTCAATGTGTTTATTAATTTGGATTATAGTTATAGTGTGTAGAAGATTTCATGATTTTTTTAATTATTGAGTTTTAATAATTTTGATTTTTTTAATCTTGCATTGTTTTTTGGGACGAAAATAAATTACAAAAGTAATCAAAGCCTTATACCGCTAAACCAACCCTATGTTGGTAATAATATTTTATTTTAATTAGTTTACTTTGTGTACATGTTATTTGTTTTTTTTGTTCTCTTTAAAATAAAATATTCCCAAATGTATAGGATATTAATTTATCTAGCACTTTTTATGTTAGGTGAAAGTATTTTTTTAATATTTTTATAGAAAGTTTGTACTTTCAAGGCATTTTTAGTATTTTCAATATTAAAAATTTATTAATTTTTGTTTAGAATTTTAAGTTTGCAACATAAACTCACGCTTAAATGAAAAAAGGAGCAAAAAATTGCAATAAACATTAGAAGTCGTAAAAACGAAAATTGGAAAAAAATTTATTCGGCTAAATATTCTTTTTAAAAATATCTTATAAATATTTCTAAAAAAGTATACATGGAAAAAAAAATACCAATTGCACTTTAAAATTTCAAATCAATGGTTTATTTATTAAAATAATTTGTAAATTGATAAATTTTATACTAAATACTTATTCCGTTGAATTGACCACTTTTATATATTTGTTGCATGTTGAGATGTTAATTAATTTAGTAAGCTGAACTAGCTAGGAAATATGGAAGGCAACCATGATAGAAGTTGGATGTACAATCGTCTAGCGAGAGAAGACAACTAACTCTAGCATTCTTGGCGGGTTTGAAAGAGTTCATCGAATTTGCTTTCGCACATTCACCTAATTCAAGTAGGGAGATCGGTGTATAGTGTGTCAAATGTAGGTGTTTAAGATTTCAAGATTTTGAGGAGGTTAAAATCCATTTGTGTAAAAAGGGCTTCATGAAAGATTATGAGTGTTGGGAATGTCATGGCGAAGTCGGAGACACCGACACCAAGTGGTTATTACGGGGACGGTAGTCATCAAGACAACCTTAATCAATATGAGCAGTTGGTTATGGACGGGACCGTCGATCGGCCGATATTTCGATCTCGTTACTCATGATGAACCGTCATACATGGGAGAGGAGACCAATACACATAGTCAACCATCATACATGGGAGAGGATCCTCATCCGGAAGCCGATAGGTTCTATAAAATGCTCCAAGAAGCGCAACGTCCGTTATGGGAAGGTTGCGAACACTTTGAAAATAGTGAATATTCATCGCTATCGGCTACCCTAGCAACACTAAGCTTGAAGACTGATCACCATATGAGTGAGAGGAACTACAACGAAATGATGCAGATCATAAGCAAGGTTGTTCCCAAAGACAATAATTTGCCGAAGGATTTTTACCAAGCAAAAAAAAAAGGTGAAAGAGCTTGGGCTTGGATGTGAAAAAATCCATTGCTCCTAGAGGATGTATGTTGTATTACAAGGATGATCTTGGTGACCAGTTGTAAATTCTGTGGACATGATAGATATAAAGTTGTGGGGAAAGGAAGGAAAATGACCCGTCAAGCATTAAGCAAGATGTGGTACTTTCCTCTGGTTACCAGACTTCAGAGATTGTATGCATCAGAACAAACGACTACTCACATGAGATGGCATCGGGAGCATCACGGGGATGAAAACTTTGTGACGCATCCATCCGAGGCGAAGCATGGCGTAAATTTGACGAGGTGAATCCTTCCTTTGCTATGGATCCCGGTAATGTCCGTCTTGGTCTATGTTCGGATGGGTTCGCTCCTTTTGACAATACGGGCGGGAATTATTCTGTTGGCCCGTCATTGTGACACCGTACAACCTCCCACCTTCTATGTGCATGAGAAGAGAGTTTTTGTTCCTTAACGCGTTAATCCCTAGGCCATCCAACCCAAAAAGAAGATAGATGTGTACCTCGGGCCTTTGATAGACGAGTTGAAGATGTTGTGGAGTGAAGGGGTTCGACGTATGATATATCATTGAGCGGAATTTCACAATGCGTCTTTGCCTTAATGTGGACAATAAATGACTTCCCTGCATATGGTATGTTGAGTGGGCGGCAAACGTCCGGAAAGGTGGCATGCCCGGTATGTCTTGAACAGAGAACATGGGTTTTAGCTTGCAACACGGTCACAAAGTCTTGTTGGTTTGACAGGCATCGGCGATTCCTACCCCCGATCATCCGTTCAGGAGAAATAGAAAAGACTTTACGCGAAATGTTGTCGAACAAGCAGATCAACCTCGTCGTTTAAGTGGCCAAGAAATATGGGACAGGGTCAATTACATTCAAAGTGTCGAAGAGGGGCTGCTTCCGTTAACCCGAGGGATATGGCGTTGATCATCATTGGAACAAACGCAGCATCTTCCGGGAACTACCATATTGGAAAGATCAATTGTTAAGACACAACCTCGATGTCATGCATATAGAGAGGAATGTGTTTTGCAATATTCTGTGCACCTTTGTGATGGACACCAAGGGCAAGACGAAGGACACGGTCAACGCAAGACTAGACATAGAAGCGATTTGCAAAGGCCTGCTTTGCATTTTTTGCGAGAATGGCACGGGATGGATTTCCAAACCTAGAGCGCCTTACACATTCAACAAAGAGCAGAATTTAGAATTGTTGCAATAGGTTAAAGATCTGAAACTCCCGAACGGTTATGCGTCAAACTTGAAAAGATGTGTCAACATGCACGAGGGGAAGTTATTCGGGATGAAGAGTCATGATTGTCATGTTTTTTTCCGAGAGATTGTTGCCGTGGGCCTTCAAAGCACTACCGAATCATATATGGTCTATTCGATTGAATTTTCCATGTTCTTTAGAGAAATATGTGCTTCCGAGCTTAATGTTGAAAAGTTATGACACACGGAGACGAGCATGCCCATAATGCTATGCAAGTTAGAGATGGTGTTTCCTCCTAGCATGTTTGACTCAATGGAACACTTGCACTGTTCACTTGGCCTACGAAGCAAGGGTAGGAGGGCCACAACAATATAGGTGGATGTATCCGTTTGAGAAGTAATACATATATTTCTTTCGCTGTTATTAATTGACCGACATGGTGCTTTAATTTATAAATACCCTACGATATTCCATTGTAGGTTTTTACGCACACTTAAACACAAGATCAAAAATCCAAGGTACGTTGAAGGATCTATCGTGAAGCATATCTAGTCGAAGAGGCCGCAAAATTTGCGTCATACTATTATCCCCCGAAATGATGACAAGATGGAGAGGGTACCTCGCAACGATCACGCGGTGATACGAGTGATCAAATATCAATATTTAATTATCCGGGCGAGTCGTGGGAAAACATTGGAGGTCAACTCTTGACGGAAGAGATAAGCAAGTAGCGAGAGTGGTACATTCTAAACAAACTGTGAAGAGGCCGCCCAAGTACTTAAAGTAAGATTTTTTTTTTTTTACTATTACGGTAAGTATTAAAGTATTAACTTCAGTTCTTTGTTACGGTTTCTACTCTAATTGGGTCCGATCGGACAATCCTTCAATGTCGGTGTCACAAGTTGATCAATACACGAACTCGAGTTTCCAAAATGGTTTCGTCAATATTTCATGAAAAATCGACCAGATCCCAATAAAGTTGCGTAGAGTTTATCTTATGGAGCTGCAATTAGTGTTACCCGATGCAACAAATATATAATCAATGGGTATTGATTTTCAACTGTTGACGCGGACGCAGGTACACTATGTTGCAATTACGGTGTATGTTGTCGAGGTGACCAAGTTGGCGGGGTGGAGACTAACTACTACGGGAAGTTAGTTGACATAATTCATTTGAGTTACCCGTGGGACAAGGTGGTGACTCTTTTTAAATGTGAGTGGTTTGATAACAGTCCGCGTGGGACAAAAGTGGACAAACATGGAAATATTGAGATCCATTTGGACAAGGAGATATACCGTTAGTTATGACCCATTCATCCTTGCTCAACAGGCAGAACAAATTTACTATACACATACCCCACATCCCGCCAAGGGTGGGTGGGAGTTATCAAAACCAAAGCTCGGAATATTATACCTAAGTCGAAAGAGTCGGAAGCAAATGACGGCATGAAGGAACCGTTCCAAGCTGATGTGGAACATGTATTGCCCATAAACATCTTCGACGACGATGTACCAAGGAATCTCTTTGATTCTATTGCGGATTTAGAATTGATTCCTATACAAATTGACGATCAGGAATCAGACGATGAGGCAAAAGTGATGTACTCTGATAGTGAATCTAAGTTCGATGACTATGAGACTTCAGAGGAAGCCGTGCAAGCAGATGTCGATGAACAGGAATCGTCCGGTTGATTTGTGTTAGTTCTTTGTTTCTGACGATCTGTTATACTACATACATTGTTACTTCTCTACTATAATATTAACCAAATATCTTTTTTATTTATATTTTTTGACATTATGTCTATAAGTGTTCGAGAAATGGAGCATCCGGGAGGACGTTCAAGTAGTGGGACGTGGTCGTGGTCGAGCCCGACCCCTTCCTATAAGAGGGGGTAGGGCGACACCATCTGCTCCCTACGGAGGTAGAGGGTCAGCACTTCCCCAGGTGCCATTTGATATGTCATCTTCACCGTCGGGTTATATTGCATCTTCACCGTCGACGCTTCATATGTCGTCATCACCGTCTACCCACACCGATCCACGGCAAGGAGACAACGGGTTTACTTTACCATTTCGATTGATTTACGTATTTTTAGTTTCTGAAATCATCTATGTACAAATATCTTCAATATTTCACATTCCTTCCTTAGCACATTTGGGTCGCCTCATAGCCACGTCGGGGAAGAATGTAGTTCCTCCGATACACCAATATGGGGCACAACAGATCCTTCGATAGGGAAGCTTTGGATCTATCCTGACGGCGATGAGTAAGTCATGCCAAGTTACCAATAATGTTACAAATTTCTTCTCTAATTGATTTATATGCTAATATTTGCATGATGTCCTCTGTCTTCAGCATTGTGCCTCATAATCAGGTGGGGGATTTCATCTCGGCCCAATTATGCCGTAATTACAATCATCCTTGGACCAAGTGGAAAGAGATTCCTAAGGACAATCGAAATGCTTGGTTCAATGAGTTCTTGGTAAGTTATTTGTTTTATGGTTATTAATTAAGTACTTTTAAAATTTGGAGCACTAATTGTTCGTTATTGATTTTCGGGATAAGCATATGTCGTTGCACGAACATCGTGAAGATCTGAAAAAAGCTTATAACCACGGGGCAGGGTTTGGTTGTCTCAAAAGCTTTATTCATTGAGACGGGCAAGAGGCAAGAAAGATTGGATTCTACGGACGATGCCAGACGAATTATTTGAGAGTTGGGCCACCGATGCGAAGTTTCATAACACAAGTGCAAAAAATAAGGAAAATAGGGCTAAAATGGAAGGACCGTCATATGTTGGCGGCTCCATTCCAATTAGTGAGCATCGACGAAAAGTTGTAAGTACACGTTATTTTCTATTTAGGTATCCAATATTTTGTACTTTGAAGTGATTAATTAATGTCATCATTTGCGTTTGTAGTTAGAGTGCGGGGGAAGTTCTGTAGGATCGATTGAGTGGGTTACCTTTGAGCGCACCCATTCCGGTCTGAAGGGAGTGAGAGGCGGTGGATTAACCCAAAGGCGCGGCAAGTAGCGGTTAGACATTTATTGCCTTTATTACTTATTTTATGCACCACCATATTTATTTCATTTTACATGTCTTATTTGTTATGTATTTTTGTACTTGTAGGAAACCTTTCGAAGTTGTCATAGGAGAGAGACCCCACATCCTCTCGGTCAGATACTTGAGAGTCTGTTCTTTGAGGCTACGGGAGGATTAAACAAGAAAGGGAGAGTCTTTGGATACGGTGCCTCTGCCCCATTGATTGAAGCAAACAAAGCGCTCCTTATGCGACATTGAAGGTGTTTCTTCGGGTAAATGTAATACATTTAATATTGATAATTTCTATTCTCTTTGTCCATTCAAATGAAGTTCAACTAATAAATGTACTTCATAATGTTTTTGCAGATGAAATTTGAAGAAGATGAAGGCTTTGGTGCGGGAGCAAGCAACACGAGATGACTCGGGGAAAAGGAGATGATGAGGCGGTGACTCGGGAAAAAGGAGATAATGAGGCAACAGATGATTCGAGAACGAGAGATGATGCGAAGCGAGATGACCTAACAAGCGGAGATGATGCAGCGGCGGCTGATTCGAACGAGAGATGATGCAAAGCAACGGATGACTCGAAGCGGAGATGATGATACGATGCGTTTCAACTCAAGTCTCTAATGAAAGACAAGGGTTCGGGGTCGGCTCCTGGTGATGATGACCATCTTTGGTGATGATGATGATCACAATCTTTTGTTTAGGATACTTTTTACTATTTGCTATTTGCAACATTATTATATATATTTTGTTTTCTCTATGTAAACTATTTGTAATTGTTATTATATCCATGGTACACTACTTTTTGTACTCACTTTTCTGAAAAAAAATTAAAAAAAATATATTTTTTTAATTTATTAGTTTTGCTACGGAATTTTTTCCGTAGCAAATTTTCGCAAATTTGGGAATTTGCTACGGAATTTTTCCGTAAATTCCGTAGCAACTTTGCTACGAAAAAAAAAATTCCGTAGCAAAATTTTGAATTTGCTACGGAAAGGATTCCGTAGCAAAAATTTCGAATTTGCTACGGAATTTTTTTCGTAGCAATTTGCTACGGAATTTTTCCGTAATTTCCGTCGCAAATTGCGACGGATTTTCATTTTCCGTCGCAATTGCTACACCGGTTTTTGCTACGGAATTTCGTTTTTGCTGAGAAAAAGCTTGTTTTGCTACGGAATTTTTCCGTAGCAAAACTTGATTTTTCTTGTAGTGTCGATTGAATCTCAAAGTAGAATGCAAGTAAGTGACATTTTCATGTCCTAGGCAAAGCTTAGATTTTGCAGTTTGTCATCTTTTCTATGTTCGTTGAATAATTTATTTTGTCATTGTATGTTCTTTGCATTCGAGAGAGTGAAGGGTTGGTAAAGGGTTGAAGTTTGAGCTCATTAGTGGACTATAAGCTAGTACCTAGGTAAGCAATGCTAAGATTTTCTTGAAGATATCATCTTTACCATTGAAGTTGGGGTTTCATGTTATTGGGTAAGGTTAATAACATTGTGCTCTATTTTTGGGAAGGTAATCTATTTTTGAGAGGACTTTCTGTTTTCATTGATTTCTGGTTGATGTGATGATGGAACGTTCAGTAAAAAGTTCTGATAGGAGATAATAAAGTTGTTGTTAATATGGTTTTTTTAGTTGTTAATACAATCTTGTTGTTGCAGATTGTCCTGAAATATGGTAGGTTCTTCTAGAAAAAATCTATTCTGTTTCTTTCATTTTGGGGGGGGGGGGGAGTTTTTAAATCTTTGGGGAGATGAAAGTCAATATGTTGGAGGTTTGGTAACAAGACATTCTTGGAGCCTCCCATTACCGAGAAGGCCGCAGAGAGACCAAAAAGAAAACAAATTGAATCTCAATTTTAAAACAAGAAGCTTTATCATTGTGGGAGATGCTATGAGGCTGGACACACGGTGAAGACATGCAAAAATCCAAATCCCAATTGAAAACACGATGCACATGCTTTTGATTGTTAATTGCTTAGTCATTTTGTCTATGCACACCTTGTATTAGTGACTTCTTGTAACACCTTTTTGTATTTTGATGGGTGGACAAGAACTTGTAATTACAACTTACACATGGACGTGAAACTATATATGATATTAAATTCAATGAGTAGGTGCAAATACCCACTTACTCATACAATTTAATATTTTAAAATGATATTCACTTCTTAAGCTAGCCTTATATAACTGTCAAAATTCTTTATTTTAAAATTCTTAAGCACAGTGTGGGACAGACTATTTCGTCATTTTTCTTTATTTTTCATAGCTGAGTCTTTTACCGTAACAAGTACATAAAAGAAATATTGATGAGAATATTTTTAATTTTCGTAACAATTGCCTCATTCCATGTTTTCCTTTTTTCACACCTGGTGACATTGATGACTAGGGTCCACATTAGGTGTTTTTTTTTTAAAGGTGTTTTTTAGTGCTTTTTCCTCTAATTAAAAGGATTAGACTTTTTTTTATTGTTTTAAAATTTTTTATATATTCTATTTATTCAAGATTAGATTATATCTTTGGATCCGAAATTTTTTTTTTTTTTTTTTTACCCAATATCTCAAAGTAATTAATTTTTAGTCATGCATTAAGAAATATTTTTCCGTAACCTCAATATTTTAGAAATTAATTAATCGAGATACTAGGTGCAAAAAATATTTCAGGATGCAAAAGATATAATCTAATCTCAATAAATAGAATATATAAAAAATTTAAAAAAAAATGAATAATCCCTCTAATTAAAGAGAAAAACACCTAAAAAAAAAAGCACCCAATCAATGTGAATTCGTCATTTTATTTCCGTATGCAAAGCCATCAATCTAAAGTGAATTTATTTATTTAATAAAAAATACACAGATAAAATACCCAGATGAAGCCATCAATGGTCTCACTTTGGGAAAATATGGTTCCAAAGTGATTCTGACGCATCCGGTTTTTAGAAGTCTCCCTAAAAAATATTTTTTCAAAAAAGCTATAAGGCAATTGTTACGAAAATTAATGAAGATAAAGTATACAGGGTAGAGCCGGCAAAACGGGCTAAGCCCATCGGGCCGGCCCGTTTAAGCCCTGGCCCTTTAAGGGCCGGGATTGAAAAATGGACGAGATATTTGAAATTAGCTACGGAGGGTCATCCCACCCTGGAGGGTCGACCCTGACGGGCCTCGGGCTTAAACGGGCCGGCTCTAGAGGGCCTCAGGCTAACCCTGCAGGCCCTTTTCATTCGTAGCTTTTTTCTTTTTTTCCTTTTTAAATTTATTAATTTTTATATATATATATATTGTATTTGTTATAGAGTTATTTATCCATTTAACTACAAATACATAATAACTATACTCTAATTTTATGATTTGATTTATTATTTGTTGCAAATAAAGATTATGGATGTGTTCATGATGCGGGAGAAGAATTTCATGATATTCTTACTCATGAGCTAGAGGCTACTACTCAAAGTGAAGAACAATCAAATGTCGTTAAAATTGATGATAGTGACGAAGATGACGACAATAATAGTCATCGTACTAATGTTGCTTAGTGATATGCTTTTTATGTTTTATGTGAGTTATTTGTGAACATAGTTTGCTTTTAATTATGAATTAGTGACTATTAATTATTGGATAATTCATGTCGTAATTTACTAATTATATTTATATAAAAAAATGGAGGAAAAATAGTTAAAATTTGGAATGATAATTTCGGGCCCGGGTGGTTTGGCCTTAGCCCTAGTTCTCTCGAGCGAGCTTTAATAAACATGTGTTTTTCTTACTCCGGGCCCTGGAGGGCCGGCCCTATTAGGCCCTAGCCTTCACGGGCCGACCCTGATTGCCAGCTATATACAGGGGCCATTCTAATACTTTCGGCGAAGTTGCACATCGATCATCAACTAAATAAATAAAATTGAGAGAATCCTAATCAAATATAAAATCTAAATTCAAACCTACCTAATTAAGAATTTCTAATTGTTTATTGACCAAAATATCCCTATGAATATACACATTTGTTTCCTTTACTTTCAAGCTTTTATGAGGTTCCCTATTTATTCTATCATAAGATTGTTCTTTTCAAAATAACTCTTTCTAAAATTTTCTCTCCTCCCGTGAGAGCCTCTCCTCTCCGATAGTGTGAACCCCTTCTCTCTGATAGTGAGAACCTTTCCCTGAGATATTCTCAGCCCCCTGTTTGTGTTACGGGTAGTCACTTTCTTTGTGATTATCTTCCCTCGCATATCCGGTATAACCCCGGATCCCCTTACCAATGGAAAAAGGTGCGCGGTAGTGGAAACGCAACTCCAAGGAAGTGCAAGCTGAATCTTTGCTCTCCTATCAACGCTAACAAAGGACGAACGCTGGTTGGACGTCTAGAAACTGATAAGAATCTGAATCGAGGAATTGCCATCTCAATGATCAAAAAAGGCTGGGGACTCGATAAAGACATAGAGGTCCACGAATTTCCAGATAACAATGCATTCCTCTTCAGGTTTTCAACGCAAGCAGACTACAATAGGATACTAAAGGGGCGTCCGTGGTCGATCTTAGGAGCTCTACTGAACTTGCAGCACTGGGATGAGTTTACGGTGTTTCACGAATTCAACTTTGGATGGTGCCCTTTCTGGATCCAATTCCATGGACTCCCTCATATACAGTGGCGGAGCCACTTATGGCAGGCCCAGCTGACTATTTCTTATCTTATGTATTTATATATATGCATTATATAATACTTTATTTTGGCCACTAATTTGGCCCCAGCTAATTTCTTATCTTTTCTATAATTATACTCTTTTTTTAGGATGTGAGAGGAAAGTAAAATTTTTAATTGAGATACCTATTGAAAATATTAGTATCATCTTATATCTCGGTGTTGTTCATCTTCATTTTAAGGACTAAATAGGTACTCAAAATCACTTCTTTTCACCTCACTCCTTTTATGAAAGTTATTCTACGTATTTTTATCTTTCTAATGAGGGTAATATTGTGTTGATTTTTGGGATTATGATTTCAGGAAAGTCTTGAGTTTTGACAATAGATGACTATATATATATAGAGGATGAATAATGACTAATTTTAATTGGTTTGGATTTATTATTTGGTTGTCTTATGATTTTATGATGAATTTCTCTTTAAAAAATAGATTATAATAGGTTATTTACTTAGCTGAAATTGAATCAGATTTGTATTTTTTTTAAAATATTTTTTAAGTCTTAGTTTTGTAGATTGAGTACTATAAGAATTAATGTTTAGTGACACAAGATACTAAATAACACCGACATCAATATATATTCGAGTCACCAAATTTTTTGTAGGTTAAAAAAATGAGTAAGGATAAACAGAAAAGCATAGATGTCTTTTTGAAGAAGAAAATAACTTCGAGAAAGTGATATTTCTATGAAAATAATTTGAAAGTGATGCACCTTCTAATGAGTCTCATTCTAAACATCATAGAATTTTTATTTACTAGGTTATCTTTTGATTTTTAATTTTCGATTATTATTTATTTGTATTTTTAATGTTATACGATTTTATTAGTAATAGTTTAATATGTTTATTTTTTGGCCTGGACTAAAATAATTTCCTAGTTCCGCCACTTGCTCATATAGCCTTTGACAATGAAAATGCCATCACACTGGGGACCTGACAATGAAAATGCCATCACACCGGGCGATGGGTAAGGTTATGATGTATGAAACTCCTAAGGTGAATGGTAAACTCTCAAGAACTTTCATAAGAGTTCGAACTCTCATCAACATCCAAGAACCACTCGTCTCTAGCTTCTGGGTCCCTAGACCCAAGCGAGAACCAATATGGGTGACGGTCAAGTATGAACGGCTACAAAACTATCGCTACGATTATGGCTAGATCGGACACAAAGCGAGAAATTGCAAATACCCATCGCAAGCAAGGAAGAGGACAATAGATGGTAGAGTTGGTTTGGTTTAGGAGCACCTCACGTGGTTTAGGGGCACCTCACATCAAAACGAAGGAAGAAACACTGGTGGCCTATGATGAAGACTAGGATGAGGAGGTAACGGTGAACGTGAAACCACCAGCAGCGGCTACTGAGACTCCCAATACCTGAAGACCGCACGACGCTACCCCCCCCACAATGGAAACAACACCAAATCAGGCGAAGTATCCGCGACTCATTTATGGAAATGTAATAATAGTGGTAATGGACAAAACATTCGAATGACCTGGGCAACGTACACAATGGCATTAATGAGCTGGTCAATGTCCACACGCAAAAGGAAATAAAGATTGTTGAAATCCCCACGAATATGGAGTTAGTTTTAACCCCCTTCTTTTCACGCCTAAATCTACGCCTTTCCATAAAGCACCTTTGATTGAGCCCACACCGACGGACCTCCACATCCCGGGCCGACCCGGACCCAACCACCTGCCTCTACCCCGAGCCTGTGACCCAGCTAGGGATCCCTAGCTATCATGTTGAATTCCCAAAGAATGATGCTGACCCTCAAACAATGCTTATCCTTATTGCTTGCCTATCTCCCATCTCAACTGTTACCACAAGCTCGAACCGTATCCATCTGAAACGCCAACAAGACCCTTTGGAGGAGGACCAGGCCCTAAACCCCACCAAGAAGTGTCTTCTATTTTTGGAGCCAGCCAGTGACACTACACCCATCATCCCTATCCAGACCACCATCCCAAAGGCTAGAAGTGTGAGTTGCCGCAAAGTAAAAAACAACATCCGTGGATCCAAGGGTAAAAATCGTCTCACAGCCACAGGATTGCCTTCCACAAATGAATCTCCTCAGCCACCACCACCAAATACAATGCCATCCCATGACAATATTACCCTCTACCTCTCGTGATACCTCAAAAACCGCCGATGGTTGCCACCAAGCGAGCCACGGGTTCGCCATGAGTCTTCTAGCCAGGCGCCGGGGTTAGGGGTTCCCCTGACAGTGAAACACCTTAAAGAGGTATGCAAAAATTTAAAAAAAAAAAACCCCAGCTAGTCTTCTTGATGGAAACAAAAAAGAAGGGTCCCTATGTAAGCAAAATCAGGAAACGATGCGGCTTCGAAGAGGAGTGGATTGTTGACCCTCAAGGAATGAGCGGTGGCCTCGCCTTGTTTTGGGATAAAAATACTATTGTAAACATTATCTCTTTATCCCGAAATGTCATCCATACACTTGTATCCGGCCCAATCTCGAGTTCCCCCACTATATTTCTTTTGTATATGGCCCCCCAACAGAATCTGATAGGCTATTGGTATATGAAAATATCTCCAGACTTGCTCTATGCAGGACAGAAAGCTGGATCTGTTTGGGTGATTTTAATGACATCACATCCCACCAGGAAAAGCAGGGAGGAAATCCAAGAGCCATCAGGAAAATAACGAATCTCCAAAAATTTATATCTGATTGCTCTCTCATTGATTTGGGGGTACAATGGATCCTAGTTCACCTGGTGCAACAAAAGAGAAGAAGGTGCAACAATCAAAGAAACGATTGATCGAGCTATGGGAAATGAAACTTTCTGTCATAATTTTCCATTTGCTCAAATTTTTCATGTGGAACCCCTTGGGTCAGACCATCATCTCCTGTTTGTTAATTTCAATCAAGTCCCTACTAATAAAATTAAACCTTTCAGGTTTGAGGATTATTGGACTTTCATTAATGATTTTTTGCAGGTTGTGCATGATAGCTGGGATGTGGAATACCCCCAGCAAAGCAATATAATTGAAAAATTTGCCCTCACTCTTAATAATTGTAGAAATTTTTTAATTGAGTGGAGTAAGGGAAATTTCTCGAATTGAAAGAAAGCAATTGAACAATTGGAATCCTACCTAATTTCTATTCCACAGGGATCCCAGAATATGGAGAGCAAAAAGGAAGAAGCAGTCCTCCTGCAACGCATTAAGGAACTCATGGACCAAGAAGAGAATTGCGGTGGCGCGATCACGTATCCAATGGCTACAATCAGGAGACAAAGACTCAAAATTCTTTCATCTCTCCACCCTTATCAGAAGGAGGCGAAATAACATCCTGAGCATCAAAGATGGAAATGGCATATGGACCAGTGAAAAATGAATCATCAATAATTTATTTACTAATTTTTTCACTAATTTGTTCCTCTCTTCAGGGCCAAGACAACTCTTGGATATAGTGAACTCTGTGGACCCTAAAATTGATGACGTCTCCAATGAGTTCCTTCTACGCCCTATAACTCGAGAGGAAGTCCGCATAGCAACATTTGAGTTAGGGGGCTCTAAAGCCCCTGGCCCAGATGGCTTCTCAGGTAAATTCTACCAGTTTTCACGGGAGGAGGTTGGTGACACATTGGTTAGTATGGTCAAAAAAATTTGAGAATGATCTTGCCCTTGAAAATATCAATGGCACTAATATCACTCTAATTCCAAAGGTAGATAAGCCTAAATCTGTCTCACACTTCTGTCCGATTGGTCTTTGTAATTTTTCATATAAAATCATTTCCAAAGTTTTGGCCAATCGAATGAAAGGGTGTCTTGACAAATGCATTTCCCCCAATCAGAGGGCCTTTGTCCCTGGTCGATTAATACAAGATAACATTATCATAGCCCATGAAGTATTCCATTATTTAAGGTGTAAGAATACAGGTAATAAATATAAATTTGCCTTGAAAATGGATATGACCAAGGCCTATGATAGGGTTGAATGGAATTTTTTAAGAAATGTATTGTTACAATTTGGATTTTCTCAAAAATGGGTTAACCTTGTTATGAAATGTGTGGAATCTGTGCATCTTAATCTTTGCATCGCAGGAGAAAAGATAGCATCCATTAACCCAAGTAGAGGACTCCGCTAAGGGGACCCCCTTTCACCGTATTTGTTCATCTTGTCCCTAGAAGCCCTCTCTTGCATGATTACCAAAGCCGTTACACAAGGGTGCTTAACAAGGATAAAGCTAAGACACAACTGCCCTATTTTAACACATAGCTTCTTCGCAAATTACGCCTTGTTTTCATGAATGTTGATATCCAGAATTGTCAAGTATTGTAAGGATTCTTCAAAGATACTACCTAGCGTTTGGTCAACAGACAAACTTGGAAAAATCAAGCATAGTTTCCTCTAAAAATGCACTAGACCCTTTACTGTGAATCATATGTGATACCTTAGGCATTAGTGAGAGCGTGGATCAAGGCAAAATTTGGGTATCCCAAGTGTCTGGGGAAAAACCAAGCATCAGGCGCTCGCATATGTTCGGGAAAAAATGAGCAAGAAAGTTCTAGGATGGAGTGGCAAACATCTATCCTTTGCAGGGAGGGAAGTAATGATTAAGACTGTCATTAATGCCATCCCGATTTTCACCATGACATGCTTCAAATTTCTAGTCAAGACTTGTAAAGAGCTCAACAATCTTGTGGCAAATTTCTGGTGGGGTGGCCAAAACACTACGCACTGGGTTGCATGGAACAAGCTTACATGTCCCAAAGTGGAAGGGGGCATGGGTTTTAGAGACTTCATTAAATTCAATGGCGCCCTTCTTGCAAAAACAGCTTGGCGATTAACCCAAAGTTCAAATGACTTATGGGTGCAAGTTATTAAGGGGCTCTATTTTCCCAATAATACTTTCCTTACAGTTAAAAAAGGGCACCGAGCCTCATGGTGCTGGTCTAGTATACTTGAAGGAAGAAACCTTATTGGGACTTGTGTTGGCAAATAGGCAATGAGAGGTCTGTATGCATATGGCAAGATAAGTGGATACCATCCCTACCCTCCTGCAAATTAATTACAGAGGACGAGATATTAAAAAAATCCCAGCTAAAAGTGGAGTCCTGACTCACCAATGCAAGTGGAGGCTGGGATTTATCTTCATTAAGGAATGTGATCGACAATGAGGTGGCAGAGGCCATAAGAACCATCCCAATTCCTATGACGCCTACTGATGACAGGTTGCGGTGGATATTATCAAAATATGACACCTATTCGGTCAAATTGGGGTACTACTTTTCAACCTCTTCCCCCACTGGTATATCCCTCACTGCAAGAACATCCACCCCACTATCAGACGAAATCTCGAAAGCCACTTGGAAAATCAAGACTATTCTGAAAGTGGTCAACTTCCTTTGGCGTGTTCTATCAAATGCCGTTGCCACCAACTACGCCCTAGTCAAACAAAAGAGGGGGAATACTGAGCTATGCCCTGTGTGCCAAGCAGCAAATGAGACAATAGAGCACTTATTCTTCCATCGTGACTGGGTAAGGTGCGTGTGGTTTGGTTGTAAATTATCCCTCAGATATGATATGGGGAACATTTAGAGCCTCAGGAAATGGTGGCTAGAGCTCATGCAACCACAAAGTCAGTTCACCGAGTATGAAAAAGCGCACATCTGCTGGATCCTCTGGTATATCTGGAAGATCAGAAATGAGAAAATCTTTAACCAATCAGAGCCAGACCCCACCATGGTGATAGAAAGGGCATCACAATCCCTAATTGATTCCTGGAAAGTGTGCCATCCTATAAGCACCGAAGATAAGGCTATCGTCTCCAAGAGCATTGTTTCCTGGGTGCCGCCGCTTGAAAATACACTCAAAGTGAATCTGGATGGAGCCTTTAACGGGCACACAAGAGTTGTAGCCATTGGCATCATCTGTCGCGACCACCGTGGTGATATGAAGTGGGCTTTCGTCGACAAAGTCAAATCTCTCTCCGCCTTTATGACAGAGGCCCTGGCACTCAAAAGAGCTCTGATGCTAGTTCAAGATCAAGGAAATAAGAATGTGCTCCTGGAAACCGACTGCCTAAGTCTTGTGCGTTGCCTGGAAAAAAACCAGCCTGAACTCAACGAATGGCAATCTCGCAGTATTCTCGAAGACGTCCTTGGAGTTCTTCAGTTCGAGCCTTCCTACGTGATCCAATTCATCCCTCGCTAGGGAAATCAAGCAACAGATTTGTTGGCTGCAACCACTTGTAAGGGGGTGTGCCCAATTGGGTGGGTGGAAAGACCCTTACCCCCTTGTCTCTGATTCTGAAGGATGACGCGAAGAGTTCCAGGATTCCGACAAGCCATGTTGTGATGCACCCCAGACCATTTGACCCTGGTTGACAGGCGTTAGTCTGTTATGGATAAGGGAGCTTACCTTTGCTTAGTTTTGGCCCTGTTAGATTATCTGTCTTTTCCTTCTGAGTACTTTAGTTGCCTAGTTTTTGCTTCACCGCTCTGGTTGCGAGTCTCCTGTAGCTTGTAATTCTACTTCAGTAATGAATATTATAGAATGGTTCAAAAAAAAAAAAAAAAGAGGTTGCCTATTTAAGTTAGATTTTAATAATTCGTTATGTATCAGTTTGGATTATTGGTCTCCTCTTTTAACCTAGATTATCGTTGATCGTTTTACAAGAAAAAGTTGTAAATTGTAATGTTTTATATCATTCAATACATTTGTTATGGGAATGACAATATTTATAAAGATATTTACCTTTTAATAAAATCATTTACTATTATTTTTAACAAGATTTACATTTGGGGAAATTCAAATAATTGGGTGAGAGGGTAAGAAATTGATTAAACTTGTCAATTTTTACAAGTAAGGGTGTAATGTTTTAAATTACTAATGGTATTTATCATTTCAATAACGACATTTACTAACATTTTTAACAAGTTTCACATTTGAGGTAATTCTCAACTATAGGTGAGAGTGTGGGAAATTAACTAAAAATTAAAAATAATTAAGTTGAATTTTAATCTATTTTTCGATAAATTTTATTATTATAATTTAAATTTTATAATTATAAAGTAAATAAATACTATGATATAATAAACATTAAAAATAATATGTGTGTGTGTATGGGGTTAAATATCTTTATAATATACCATCTTAATTATAAATAATAAATAATAAGATTCAAATACATTATGAATTATAATGTATTATAACATAATTTATTATAATAATTTGATTTTAATCATATTTTAAAATTTTCAATTTAACATATTTAGCTAAACATATATTTTTCTTGGTAAAGTAATTAAAGATATATTTATTGAAAGGGTTAACATCTTCGTTGTTTTTCACATTACAAATGCAATTAGTGATTTTTTGTTATATAAAAATTTTAGGAGAGGGGTTGGGCTCACCCATAGTCCAATGGCAAAACGCTTGAGCCCACTTCGTAAGGAATTCAGGATTAAGAGTACACATGCCTCCACCTTAGCCTGGGTTACCGTTGCTTCGTAGACCCCTAGGATGCCTCCCCCAATGCCTTGACCAACTCCAGGATCGAACCCCCTCCCTTTTGATGAGAGTGTCCAGGCCCCTTTGCCAGGTTGAACCCAAGAACGAGAGGTGTAATTAGTGATTTAAAAATGAAAAACATTACACTCTTGTATTATATATGATTTTGCATTGGCCACCCAACTTTTAGGACCAAAGTATGGATGAAACACGGGTACAAAAAAGGATTTTAAGACAGGACGAAAGAGGCATCGTAAGACTGGATCTGTGACCGATCTTGTTACAGGCGGTCTTAAAAGCCTGAACTGTTAAGAACGGATGCACAACCGATCTTAAAAAAATACTTTTTAGATCGGACCTTTAAAATATGAGGTCTTAAATGTTGGACTTTTAAGACTGGACTTTTAAAACATTAGGTCTTAAAACTCTATCTCTATCACCAAAAAGGAAAATAAACTTTTAAGATCGGATGTAAAAACACATCTAGTCTTAAAAGTACTTTTAAGACCGGATATGAAAAACATCCGGTCTTAAAAGTCCCTCCCTAAAAAAAAGAAGGAGGGACTTTTAAGACCGGATCTTAGGATATAAAAATGCATCCGGTCTTAAAAGTCCTTTCCTTAATAAAGAAAAAAAAACTGGAAATCAAAAATTTATCGGGATGAGCAAGCATATCGGGTCATATCCAAGGGCATCAATGTGAGTAGTTATAGCCTTGTTCATGGGTGGTGCGCCACACCTCAGTATCTGCAAATTTCACAAACAATTCTCTTAATCAATAACCTTCCTTTTATGATAACACAAAGAAGCTATCTAAAGAGATTAGCTTAGAGGATTATTGTCTACCACGATATCATGTGTAGAGGAGAATAGTGCGCTTGAATCATCTCATTTGATACAAATCCAACACCACCGTCCCATCCTTCTAGAAGCTTGCAGATCATATCATTTCATCATTCAAGGTAGGCTATCCTAGATTCAATGAAGGATGAAAACTTGAGTTCTCTTTGAAATGATATTCCAAGTTAGAAACTAACTTGATTCAGGACATAGTATACTTTGAAACGACTGAATAATTAGCAAGCAAGACGGTCAGCTTTTTCCCGCATATATCTAAATATGCATATTACTATCAATAAAAGCGTCAAGATTTATTCATTGGCTGAAAAAAAAAAGAGGATTGCTTGTCACCTTCACTAGAATTACGAACTTGGAGAAGCTAGAACCAAAACAAGAGACCATAAGAGAAAAGGAGGTGAGAGCAATTTTCCCGGCGTTAGAAAATTTGTAAGCGAGGTCCTTGAGATGGGTTGAGATGAGGTTGAAGAGAGTGTGAGGCGAGATCTACAAAGTTGAAGAGAGGTTCAAAGAGCGAAATTCAATTTTCGGCGGGGGAAAATAGAAGCTTCATCTTTTAGACTTTTTAGACTGGACTTTTAAACATCCGATTTAAAAGTAAGACTTTTCTTATAGTTACAAAAATGTCACTGTCATACTTTTTAGACCGGACTTGTGAAATATGAGGTCTTAAACTTTTAAGACCTTATATTTCACAAGTCCGGTCTAAAAAATTCTTTATATATTTACAAAACGCACCTAGGAGACTTTTAAAACCTCATATTTTACAAGTTCGGTCTAAGATTTTTTTATATATTTACGGCATTACATAGGTCATATTTTTTAGACCTCATCGTTTATAATCCGATTTAAAAGGTTCTTTATATATTTACGGAATTGCCACCGGTCATACTTTTTAGACCTAATTCTCTATAATCCGGTCTAAAAATTTCTTTATATTTCTGAAAAGCCACCGATCATACTTTTAAGACCAGGAGCCTCAATAATCCGATCTAAACAAGGCGATCTTAGAGGTCTTTTTTGTACTAGTGAAACTCACCATCATCACCACAATAGCTCCAAATAATTTTGGGGGGGGGGGGGGGGGATGCTAGGCCCTTAAAAAGAGCCACTAGGGCCTTTATCAGTTCTAGCAAGGGGGACTTTATCTTTTTATCAAAAAATTTAAGGGATAATTTTGTAAAAGCATCATCAACTTGAAACCCCTATTTAGTCATAAGGTATGTATTTAGGATTTTGCACATCCGTATCACCTTTTTTTTTTTAAAAAAAAAAAATTTGAGAATTCATGTGGTATTTTAAAGGGAAAATCTTAAGAAAATATCACTTAAATTTTAAAGTCTTAAATAGGTAATTTCTTAATAAAATAATTTTTTTATTGCTTTTCTTGTTCTTGTTAATCCCATTATTTTTTATTATCAATAGGATTTTAAAGTTTAAGTGATATTTTTTATATATCATTTTTCCTGTTTTAAAAGGGATATTCCCTTTTTATTTCTTACATTTCTGGTCCACAATCAACTCTGTCATGTTGTATTTTGTCAGAAGAGCTTTTTCTTTTTCTTTTTATTTTTATTTTTCGTGTCTGGCCTTTGTAGGTAAGAAAGTAGTGTGAAACCTTCCACTAGAGAGAGAAACAGAAAGAGAGAGAGAGAGAGTAGTGTGAACCCATACATAGAGATGTTTGTTCTTCTTCACCTATAATTCATTATTATAACAAATTAATTTGGTTAATTTTACAGAAAAATGCAAAAGAAAAGGAACACATACACGGTATAATAATTAATTACTTAGCTTCCAATATGCGTCCGCTTTCCTTTTTTCTTTTCCCCCCTGGGTATAGAGATGCTATGTGAATTGCATTAAGACCGTTGATGAGGATTATATTTACGAGAGTATAGTTAGAAGAAAAATATATTACTTACATATTTATTGCTTTTCTTTAAATTACTTTACTAAAGAACAAAAATCAATTATTTACATATTTATTGCTTTTCTTTAAATTACTTTACTAAAGAACAAAAATCAATTATTTAAAATTTATATTTAGAAATGAATGAAGTTTTTTCTTAAAAAAAAAAAAGAAAGGGAGGCTGAATTATGTTTTTTCTTTTATACTAAAATCTTAGGAAAGGGGTTAGGCTCACCCACGATCTAAGGGCAGGGCGAAATCTCATTTCGTCCTAGGTGGTACCAATGTTGGGTAGGGCGAGCCGTCTACTACCTTCAGGCGTTTATCTAGACACCTAGGAGCTAGGATGTCTTCCCCGTCATGACTTGACCAACTCCATGATTGAATCCCCTCCCTTTGGTGAGAGTATCGAGCCCCTTTACCATTTGAACCCAAGACGAGGGGTAGGCTAAATCATGTTAAGAAGATAAGTGCGGCCTCAAAGCTCAAGTCCATCAGAAGTTCGGAAGGAGATTCTCTCCATATCCCTTTTCTCATATTTTCTCATTGGCTCAATCGGTGCATTGGTGACTGAAAAAATGAGAGAGAAATAAAAGTAGTATTGTATTGATTGACGAGATGTGATTTAGAGATTATGATGGATAATAAAAAAGAGATGATGAGAGAAACTCAACCTTATAAGTTCTTATGAGTCTGAGAGACAAAACGATTGCGAGAACCCAGAAATTTTTTTTTAGCCCGGGCCAAAAAATAAACATATTGAACTACTCTCTTTAGTTCTTATTATAAGGCACTAATTAACAAGTATATTTGATCCTTTTTATAAGGCACTTGCTTGTTTCTAAATAGCATTAAATATTTTTATGTATACCCATAATTAAAAAGGTAGTGAGTGAGAGTAATAATTAATAACAATTAATTATTACTCTTTTTTTAAGTAAAAAAAGAGTAATAATTAATATGATATTAGATTTTAATATAATTAATAGGGATAATATTGAAAATTACTTAAATTTTAGGACAAATTTAATGACTTTAACCTGATTTTTTATTGACTTGTGAGAATTGTTAGTTGGTTCCTTAAATAAGGACCAGGAGGAGTATTTACTAAATAGTATCAAATAACCTTGAAAATACAAATAAATAATAACGATAATTATAAATCAAAACAATATGTAAGATGATACTAAATTTTTCGGTATCTCAAACAAGAATTTTACTTTCTTCTCACAACCCAATGAGTAATAAAACAAACATTATCTTTACGAGAGAAGATAAAAAAATTAGTGGGGCCAAATTTGTGGTCAAATAAAATATCATACAATAAATACATATATATTCTCACAAATTTTATAAGATCAATGGGACCAAAGAGCTAAAGCACCAACTGACCATTGAATGGTTCCGCCACTAAAGACAAAGCCCAAGGCTATTAGAACATCATAGTTATAGGCTACTGTTACTCATTTGTGATATTCTCCCCTTCCATTTTACAAGATAAGATTAGCTGGATTACGCTTAGAAGTTGGTAAAATTAATTAGTTGGAGTAAGTAGGTGAACGATTAATTTTATTTTTTTAAAAATACCCTCATTTAATTCATAGTAGGGAGACAAAATCAACTTGCAAAATGAGGAATTAGATAAGTAACTTTTATGATTACATGAGGATAAAATAACGAGTTAAAAAAAACTTTTGAGACAACTATGAAATTTATCTTATAAAAAGGAACAAGGCATATCTAACAATTCTATCTTATTTAAAAGTAATAAAGGCAGAAATAAGCTAATTAATGTTCCGGCAAAAAGAGAAATAAGTTAATTAAGGTGTAGATGGAATGTGACAATTATCATGTCTATTTGGATTAACGTGTGAAGCTCGCTTTTTTAACGTGATTTATGGTATACGAGTAAATTTGTGAGATGAATTTTGTTTCAACTCACATGAATGTTCTTGTCTATTGCCAACCCAAACAGGCTCAAATACCATTAGTAGGTGATATTGGAAATTTAATTTAAAATTTTGGGGGAAAGCAGGAAAAAATTGAAATTCTAAATCAAAAACTGTCATGAGCATAAAGCGATAGAAACGCCGCTTAAACACCTAAAAATGGTAATTTTTACAGTTTTTATAATTTTTACTTCAACAAAAAAAAAAAAACATGATTTTTTTTTTTGTACGAAAAAGGATGAAAAGTTGAAAACCCTATTTCCATCGTACGGGTTGTTTCAACCACTGCTAAATTATGGAGACTCACCCACTTCTTCCCTCCATCTCTGATTTTTTTCTAAGATCACCCAACCGCGGCAGCGAGGAATCCTCCCCCAATAATGGCTGCAGAATCTCTGAAAGGTTCATGCTTTTGCCATCAAGCTTCAATATGAGAGGTTAGTCGCTGAGGAAATGCTTGAGGTGTCTTTTAAACACCCAAAACAAAGCAGAACCCAGCAATCAACTTGTATAATTTTCAGAATTAGTGTTTCCTAAGAATTCTCCCCAAATTCCTGAAACATCAGGTGTGGGTTTGATTGGGGATCCCTTATGTTTAGAATTAAATTTATTTTTAAAAAATGAAGCTTGTGCTTATTTATAAGTTTGAAAAAAAAAAAAAAAAAAATTGCGCATGCGTTTACTTTAATGCCTTGTGAAGTTGCCCAAAAAAAAATGCCTTGTAAAGATAGACCCTTTTAATAAGAGGTTTTGATTCTTATATGCATGAAATATTTTGATATTTTTGGACTTAGGTTTTATATAATTATATGACTTATATCTTTTAAATTTGAAGTTGTTCATTGAATTTTGATTAGTGATTTATGATTTTTTTCATGCATATATATATATATATATATATATATAATTTTTAGCTCTTACATAAAGTAGTAGAAAGTATAATTTTACGTTTCGTGTCGTTTCTATGATTTACGTTTCATGTCATTTTTCTATGATTTACGTTTCCACCCCTTCCGTGTCTACGTAGAAACCCCTTCCGTGTCTACGTAGAAACTCGATTTTAATAACATTGGGGTGGGAAACTAGGGATAGAGTTTGAAGGGATAGTTCATGGTTTTGTTGTTTTAGTGTTTTGTTTTGTCTTTTTATTGTTGGCTTTTATGTTTTTTTTTAATAAATAAAAAAACCCGGAGAGTAAGCTTCTCACAGAATAAGCTCGATAATCTAAACAGGTAAAAAGAAAGAAGGGAAAATTTCATATAACTCGAGAGAAGAGGCTTAATTTAACCCAATCTCTAAAAGATTATGAAACTTCACTATACTTTATTGAGTCAAAATCAAAATAAAGTTTTGTAGGTGAAAAGATAATGGTATCGTTACTTTATTTTTTTGAATAGGATCGGAGAAGGTACAAAAATACAACATCAGATTTTCCTAAAAGTGTGTCCAACAATAAATAATTTTTTGAGGGAAAAATAACTATGAAATTTTAAAATAAGTGTAAAAATACATATTGATCGCTAGTTGATTGTTTATTTGAATTTTTTAAGGGTTAAGGTGCAAAAATATACATAAGATTTTTTAAAAGTGTGTTCAACATAAATGTTTTTTATGAAAAAAAGCAATTATAAACTTTCAAAATACGTCTGTTTTAATTTCTTGACTGAAAAATGGTAGTATAGAGATGACGTGGATGATTAAAAACAACTTGAAATAATAATTTAATGACTATGTAATAAAAATTAATTTTTATCTAACTTTTTATTTTCATCTCATCATTTTATCTCCACCTAACCCTTCCTCCCCTCTCCCTCTCTCTCGAAAGAAGTGATGAGGTGGAGAAAAAGGGTTAGGTGAAAATTAATTTCCTTACTCAGTCAACAAATCATTGTTTCAAGTTGGAGAAATACTTATATACTTTAGGAGTACCACGTTATTTGAACTCTTTTCAATGAAAATATAACAACTTATATTATCTTAATCCTAGTTGTCTAATGACCCATCGGAAAAAATTCAAATCTTATCTTGCTTTTAAGAAAATCATCTTAATTTGAAAGCTAAAACAAAATTATCAACTAATATTTTTCTTTAAAATAAGATAAAATATAAATTTCTTCTAATAAGTCATCGACCAACTAAGATTAAAATGATCTAAGTTGTTATGTTTTCATTGGACAAAATTTTAGATAACATGACACTCCTAGAATATATAAGTATTTCTCTCAAAGTAGTTTCTTAATCATGCACGTCATCCTTCATGTCATTATTTTCAATCAAAGAATTCAAACAAACGATCAACTAACTAATGATCAATGTGTATTTTTACATCTATTTTTTAAGTTCATAGTTATTTTTCCTCTAAAAAAAAAAATTTGTGTTGGGCACACTTTTCATAAAATCTTATGTTATTTTTGCACCTTAACCAAAAAAAATTAAAAATAAACAAATCAAATGAGGGTGTGTATTTTAACACATATTTTAGAAGTTTATAGTTACTTTTGACCCTAAAAAGGATGGTGTTGAACACACTTTTGGAAAAATCTTATGTATATTTTTTTCACCTTAACATTTTTTAAATCTCTTTATTTATCTTGTGAATGACTTTAATTATTTGTCTTGCAAATGCCCTTATTTGTTTTGTGAATGACCAAAATATTTTTGTTAACTCTCGATTTTTTTTAAAATCAATTTATTTGTCTTATAAATCTCTTTATTTGGCTTGTAAATGTTATTATGAAAAAAATAAAGTAAGGGCATTATTATCTTTTCACCCGCAGTTAATTTCATAAAGTTTCTAACGTGAACACTCCATCGTCAAGTGAGGCAAATGATCTTCTTCGTCGTAGCTCAAAAAAGAGTAAAAATGGAAAAGAATGTTGGCTGAGGAGGAGTGGCCTAAACTTAGAGCCATAGGAAAGAAACCCTGGTCTGATGGTCAGTCCTTTGCTGAGAAGTTGCAAGGGATTAACCAAAATGGAAAAAGCGACGTGAGTCTTAAGAGTAAGAATGATATGGAAGATGATTCTCTGTCGGAAGATGGTTCGGATAAAGAAGACAGTGGCCCTTTATGCGTTATTAAAGAGGATCCTAACCGAAACTTTCCCACCTTTTGTTTCTCTGGGAAAATGAAGAAGCGATTGTACAAAGCTTGGAACAACGCAGTCATAGTAAAACTATTGGGCAAAAGCATTGGGTATAAAATGTTCTTATCCATTTTACAACAACTATGGGCCAAGAGAGGAATTATTACCTTGATCAATATTGGGAATGGATTCTTCGTTGTGAGACTCTCTAACAAAGAAGACTTCCTCAATGCCTTAACGGGAGGGCCATGGATAATCTTTGATCATTATCTAACTGTTCGGCCTTGGAAACCTCAGTTTCACCTTAAGAGAGCTACCATTGATAGAGTTGCAGTTTGGGTTAGACTTCCAAATATTGTTTTAGAGTATTATGACAGGGAAGCCTTATCTTGGATTGGAGACAGAATCGGGGAGACCATTAAAATCGACATTAATACCTCTGGCCATTTGAGGGGTCATTATGCAAGAATATGTGTCCTTATCGATTTAAGTAAGCAACTAATGTCTGGGTTTTCGCTGGATGAGGAATAGTATCTGCTGGAATATGAAGGTCTCCACTCTCTATGTATAAATTGCGGCATCTATGGGCATAAGCAAGAGGAATGCAAAGCAGGGGTAAGTTCCTCCAAAACAGAGGATCAAAAGGATGGGAAAGCTCAGTCCGTTTCAGGTGAAGCTATGGAGATGGAGAAGGCTCCCATGACTACCGGTGATCTCGAGTGCAACCTTCGGACGTCCGGAAAGTAGTCCAAAAGCCTCGCCGGCAAAAGAAAGTGGAGAAGGACAAATCTAATGGAGTTTTTCGGCAGCAGGACAGTGGCTCTCAGTTTGGTGCATTGGCTGACGAGGGAGAGGATGGTAAGGAGACAGAATAGTGCCCAAGCCCCCAATGGTTCATAGCAGCGTGGCAGGTCAGGAGGTTTTGCAGAAAACTTTTTCGGCGAGTGGCTTTAGGGAGAAAAAGGGTGGAACAAAGAAGAAGCAAGGTAAAGGGCAGAATTTGACTATTGTTGGTGGCAGTAAGGGATCTGACGGGCGTGAACAAAGAAAGGAGAAAAGGACGCGTGAGATTGTATGCGAGGAGGCAAAAAACGTGGATATCCCGAGGCTAACATACGGAGATACAAAAGTGGCAGGGTATCATCTGAAAGAGACGCAAGCTGAGGTTGATGGTGGTGGGTCCGGAAGTTGAGTGTCACCTGGCTTTGGAGGAGCCCCAATTTCTCTCACACGAGTTGGATGAAAAAGGAAGGCTAGTGGGCTTGGAAGGGAAATTTTGGAATGGGCCAGCTAATGGGGAACCAGATCCACCTTCATGTGATGATGGGCCAATGTAAGGATGTTGATGTGTCCATGGTACTGGAGACCCAATAATTTTGGTATCTTTTAGGCCTTTGTTTTTTTGTTGTTGTTATTTTTTGTGCTAGTCCTTCTGTTTCCTTTATCTGTCTTATTAGGTATTCTAATGGCTGAGATATTTTACTGGAATGCACGTGACACTTGTGGGAGGCGTCTTATTCAGAATCTAAAGTCGATGTGGAGGGGTGTTTTTCCAGACCTCATCGTCCTTGCCGAGACCAAAAGCGAGAGTGATGCACACTTCGACGGTCTTGTAAAAATTGGATTTGACGGTCTGGCTATAATCCCCAATGTTGGGCGTTCAGGTGGTTTGGTTGCGGCTTGGCATTTGGATCGTATTGCTGTCTCGGTTATCCACTCGTGCAGACAATATTTCCATCTGAGTTGTTCCTTCGACGGTCAACCTGGCTTTCTTTTATCTGCTGTTTATGTAGTCCCTTCTCCGCAACTCAAACATGATCTCTGGAACGATCTAAAGGATTTGGCCGTTCTATCCACTTTTCGTGGGTGGTTGTGGGTGACTTCAACGATATCTTATCATCGAGGAGAGAATTGGTGGCTCTAGGTGTCGTCCTCTAAAATGTGGCAGTTCAAAGACAGAATTAAGTCATGTATGTTGAGTGATATGGGGTCCCACGACCCTAAATTTACTTGGAGGGGCCCTAGGCTAGCGAATTGTCCCCATTTGTATGAAAGGTTAGACAGGGCGCTAGCTAATTCTTCCTTCCTCTCTGTTTTCCCTAGTTGTTATGTGCAAGTCCTTACTCATACCAAGTTCTCAGATCACAATCCTCTCTGTTTGTGTCTCGGTGATGGGAAGGATTTACGGTGGGGGGCTCGTCCCTTTAGGTTCGAGGCTATGTGGATGAACCATGCTAGCTTTGAGTCCTACCTTGCTGACCAATGGGAGTCTGATATGAATATTGATTTATCATTGAATAAATTTCAAGAGGCGTTAGGGCCTTGGAACAAAAACGTTTTTGGTTTTTTGGAGAAAAAGAAGCGTATGACTCTCGCTAGATTAGATGGGATCCAGCGGTTTGTGCATTACCCACATTCCCACTTTCTCTATCAGTTGGAACTGGAGCTCCAAGAGGATCTTGACAAGCTCTTATGTCTGGAGGAAATAAAATGGTTCCAAAAATCCAGAGCACAGTGGATCTCGAAGGGTGACCACAATACACATTTTTATCACCTGAAGACAAAAATTAGATGCAGAAGGAATAGAATTATTGCTCTGAAAAATGATGAAGTCAGATGGGTCGATGATGAAGGCGAACTACGTTCTATGGTTATCAGGTACTTCAAACACCTCTTTGATGATGATAGTGTAGCCCCCTCCTTAGTAGCCACTAAGTCTACTTTTCCTATTGTGGAGGATTCTAGATTGTGTGATCTTCTTTATATTCCCGAGGAATGATGAAATAAAAAAGGTTGTATTCTCAATGGGAAATTTTAAAGCCCGGTGTAGATGGTTTCCCTCTTGTATTTTACAAAAGAAATTGGAGTAAGGTGGGCTCCTCTCCTCGCTTTGCACTTTTATTAAAGGTGTATTTCAGGGTTCAATTAGTTTCAAAGAGGCGAACAAGACTCTAATTGCCCTGATTTCGAAAAGGGATTGCCCGAAAATGGTATCTCATTTCAGACCTATATCTCTCTGTTCGGTCCATTATAAGTGTATAACAAAATTGGTAACTCAAAGGTTGAAAGAAGTAATGAACGATGTTATTTCCCCCTTTCAAGCTAGTTTTATCAAAGGAAGACATATCCAAGACAATATTGTGATTGGTTAGGAAATTTTGCACATTATGAGCAAAAACAGAAATAAAAAGGGTCTCATGGCTATGAAAATTGATCTTGAGAAGGCGTACGATAGGGCCAGGTGGGATTTCCTGAAAAAAGTTCTCATTGAGGTTGGCTTTGAAATGGACTTTACTAATCTCATTGTTTCATGTGTTTCCTCCATTTCGTATAATGTGCTTTGGAATGGTTCTCAGACCGAATTTTTCTTTCCTCGGAGGGGTCTACGGCAAGGGGACCCTATTTCGCCTCTTCTCTTTGTGTTATGTATGGACAAGCTTTCCCACGTAATTTGTGATGATGTGGAAGATGGGAATTGGATCCCAATTGCTACTTCCAGGACGAGACCGAAAATATCACATCTGATGTTTGCTGATGATCTTCTTTTATTTAGTGTGGCTTCTGTTTCCCAAGCTGAAACCATGTTGAAGTGCCTGGACACTTTCTGTCGAGCTTCGGGAGGAAAGGTTAATCATGCTAAGTCCTCCATCTTCTTCTCTCCCAGGGTCTCTTCTCAGGTTAGAAACACGATTAAAGAGTTATCTTAGATGCATATCTCCTGTGAGATTGGTAGATACCTAGGCTTCCCCCTATCCCGTAATCGGAGAAGCAAAGAGACTTTTAATTATATTATTGAGCGAGTCCAGTCTAAACTTTCTGCTTGGAAAGCTAAGTCACTATCTACTGCGGGTCGCATCACTCTTGCTAAATCTGTCCTAAGTACTATTCCGTTGTACTCGATGCAAGTGGCTAGGCTTCCAAGAGGTGTATGCCAAGAGGTTGAAAAGCTTCAGAGAAATTTTATATGGGAACATAAGGATTCCTTGAAACATTTTCACCCAGGAGGTGGGAGCGTATTACCCTCCCTAAGGAATTTAGGGGTCTTGGGTTTCGACGCCTTTCCTCTTTCAACAAAGCCTATGGTGCTAAATTGACTTGGAAACTAATTTTAGGGTCTAATGGTTTATGCACTGATGTTCTCCATAGTAGATATATGTTGCATGATGAAAACTCCCTTTTATCTTATCGCCCTGGTGATTCAAAATTGTGGAGATTTATCACTTCTCAAAAAGACATCATTGAGATGGGCTCTAAGTGGCAAGTGAGGGATGGCAAGTCTGTTCATTTTTTTAATGATCATTGGTTGTTCGAAGGTATAATCATTGACTTCTGTTTAAGATCCTTATCTGCCAATGAGAAGCTCTCCGTTGTGGCTGATTGGGTGTTGGATGGCTTCTGGAACCTTCCTTGGCTTACTGGTATTGTACAACCAGCCATGTTACAGCGTTTGCGCTCTCATCTTCCTCCCCGTTCTGATGCTGGCCAGGATTTCCTAATGTGGGGTGTTGCGAGGATGGTAACTTTTCAATTAGAAGTGCTTATTTTCTTATTGAGAAGAACCCCCCCCCCCCATCCCTGAAATGTAGTCTGTTTAAATGTATTTGGAATTGGCGTGGTGCGGAACGTATTAGAGTCTTTATGTGGCAGGTTGTTTTGAATAAATTACCTACCAATGAGTGGTGTAGTTCTTGGTCCTCTGTCTCTGCGGTTTGTAGCTGCTGTAATGGTGGAGCTGAGGATACTTTGCACATTTTGAGGGACTTCTTATATGCTAAACGGATGTGGCTGAAGCTGGTAAATTCGAGGCACGCACATACCTCAGTTCTTTTCTTCATGGCTCAAAGACTGGATGGCTATGAATTTATCGGGCAAATTTGGTTCAGGTATGGGCCCTTTCTGGAATCTTATTTTTGGTATCTCCATTTGGAAATTATGGAGTTGGAGAAACTCAGCTATCTTTGAATCGGGCTTTTCGAGACCTTCGAATCCTGAAATTATTGTTTTGCAAATTTGGAGGAAATTTACTTGTTTTCGGGATATTTCTTTGGGAAGCCAAGGGTCTAGCTGTGACCCTCCCTCTTTTTGGTCTTGGCTTCCTCCTAATGAGGGATGGGTGAAATTGAATGTGGATGGTGCTATGACCCAAGGCTCCTCAAAGGCCGGTTGTGGTGGTGTCTTAAGAGACTCGAAAGGGGTATGGATTGCTGGATTCTCTAAATCCATTGGGATTTGTACTGCAAATGTTGCAGAGGAATGGGCCCTTTATGAGGGCTTAAATTTAGTCTGGGATTTAGGCTTTAGGAAAGCTGTGGTGGAGTCGGATGCTTTGGACCTTGTTAGTTGCTTGCTTGATGTTAATTACCTTGCTAGTAGTCTTCTTGTTCATCAAACAAAGAGTTGTTAGCTAGGAGCCGGATGGTCTCAATCCACTTCATCCCAAGGGAATCTGAACAAAGCTCTTTGGCTTTGAGGGCTTTATGCAATGGCCAAGTGGGGAATTTCAAAGTCATTGATCCTTAGTGATTGCCCTTTGGCTTTATTTAGGGCTTTTGGTTGATCAAGAATGTTTGGGATTTATTCCCCTTGCTATGTAATTTGTCCTGTTTTCCTCAGCTTCAATTTCTCCGCTATCCATCTCGCCATATTAAAGTCTCCCCGACCTACCTCCTCTCCTCTTCAATTAATCCGCGAGCTACCTCCTGTTCTTCGCTTCAATATATATGACCTGTTATTGCATTCCGTAAATCGCCGTTGAAACCATAATTCATCAGATTTGTTCTTCTTTTCCTTTGTGTCACCGTTGATTTCGCTGGATATTGATCGTGATACTCGTCAGGTCTGTTCCTCTTTTCATTTGCCTCTGGTGATTTCTTCATCCGATATGTTCTTTTTTTTATTATTGCTGAAACTTGTTTTTTCTTTTTTTGCTGAAATTGCCGTGATACTGTTCTTCATTTTGTTTTCTTTCTTCATTTGTTGTATTGTGAATTTCTGGGATTTATGCTCTGTTCTTGGCCTTCAAATCTGGGATTTACACTCATTTCTTCAAATCTGTTCTTCATTTCTTCATCCGAGTTTGTTTCCTTTCCTTTCGGTCTGCGATTTATGCTCTACTCTTGGCCTTCAAATCTGGGATTTACGTTGGGGATTCTATTTTGCTGAGTTTTTTTTCTTCATTCATTTTCTAGTTTTTTTCTTCATCCGATCTATGCTCTGCTATTGGCCTTCTTTCATTTTTTTCTTCAAATTTGGGATTTACGTTGGCCTTCAAATCTGGGATTTATGCGGGTTTACCATAAATTTTTTTTTTCGGTACTCGCTTTTTTTTGTTCATCCATTTACTCTGTAACCATTTACTAAGCGATTGACGAAATTAGAAAAATGAATGTCGAATTTATGCTATGCTCTTGGAAAAATGAATGTCCATTTTTTCAGGGCGCATGCCCAATGCTTAAAGCATGAAACCTCTATCTCATTCTTGATCCCTGCTGAGTTTTCATCCCTTTATTTGTTTCTCCATACCCAGCCATAAACTTGTTTGTGTTCCTCAAATTTGTTTTTTTCACCCTTTTCGTTTCCTCGTAACATCTTTCAATTTTTATTGTAGATTTGAGGTGGGTTTTCTTTTATGATTCTTATTCGTGCTTCCTAATATACTTGCTCTGTATCAGGAAGATTTTTGCCTTCGGAATTTTCTGACTGTATGAGTTAGATTGAGATCCTTGATCTGAAGTCTCATTTTATATATATGGCTTCCATCAACATTTTACTTCCAATTGTGTCTCTCGTGAGTCAGGAAGGATTTCCGTTGATGCCTTCTCACCGGCTGATATTCTCAAATCAATTAGAATTCTCTGTTATGTTTATCTTTTGTTTCTTCTCAATGAAGTTAGAAATATGTAATCATGATAGCTTCTTTGCAGGTCCGTCCTCTGTGCCCCTCCCACAAATTGATTTGGCGATAGAGGTAGAGACAATCATGGATTATGAAGGTAACAGTTGGATTTGGGACGGGGTGTACAGCCCGCATCCTTCTCCCTCAATGTCAGGAAGAAGGCAGAAACCATAGTGGCCCTTCTGAATAATAGAGAAAAGATACAAGAAGTCAGAAATAAGGCTGCTGCAAACCGTGACAAGTAAATGAAATTTGTCATTGGTTTAATCCCATAGATAATGAGGTTATCTATGCCAGTATGCTATTTTAAGTTTGATTGTCAGTAAAGTAAATTGTTTATATTGCTTAATTAGGTACTTTGGAGTTTCTTCTACTGGAATTACATATAAGTCTGGATCAGCCTCGTCTAGCTCTGCTAGCTATCAAAGCCATCAACAACAAACATGGAGGTTTTGGTTCAAATGACAATGACAGGTATAGGGATAGTTATAGAGACAAGGATTACAATGAAGAAGAAAAGACTGAGAAATACTACCCTGCAAAATCAAGCCATGGGTTCTCAAGTGATAAACAAGAAAGCTCCTTCAAGAAGGGTATGCACTCTGTCAGGTGGGGCATAACCTGCAAATATTATGCTTTATAAATAATTAACGTACCCTAGCGTTTATCCCTTGCCAGACCTTGTATCCTGTCATCTAGGTAATTTTAGTTTCTGAGCAAGTGGTGTTTAACTTGTTCTTTCTAGGTATTCAAAGAATTTTTTAAACTTGAGTAGTGCAGATTATCATTTGTTTTAATAGCTTATGAGTGACATGGTTTATGTGAATGGTTATTTCAAATTACAATTACGCACACTCACGTGAGTATGCGTGTGTGTGTATTTTTCTTATCTTCTGGGAGCTTAAATACTATTGGGACTTCTATAGACCTTCTTAGAGAGAACTTGGAGTCTAAATCATAAAGGATCTCTGCAGATGTTAATTCTTGTTAAGAGGAAAAATGTTGGTTTAAAATGAGAAATATTTAGAGGACAGAATCACTCTGAATAAATATGAAATAGTGAGCTAGTTTTCATTTTTATTTTTCTTTGACCAAAGCTTTTCAGTGTCCATTTTATCAAGCGTATGTTTTGATTTTTTGAAATTTTTGAAGGAGTATAGTTAATAGAGAAATCAAATTGGGAAAACGAATATAACTTAAAAGGTAGTGTTCTAAAGTAATCTATAAAGGGATGCTGCTGATGCATAGTACAATAAACCTCATACTCACTGACAGGACATACATCCCCTCTAAAGCCTTTGATCACTACACTTTTCTTGCCTTTATGAATGAGTTGCATTTTACTTTCTCAAAACTCATTCTTTCAGAATGCTTGCCTTGCAGCCAAAATAAGGATAGTGTGTCATCAAGATTATCAAAGTCATGTACTAAGGTAACCAACAATGATAAGTACAGTTCAGGTCACTCTCAGAGTTCAAGTGCAGCTGTGAACGATGACGACGATTTTGATTATGATCCCAGAGGAACATCTACTGCTAGTAAGTATTCTGAAGCGATGTCTTCTATGTTGTTGTTTATGATTTCTTTTAATTACTTCATATACAAATGTTTCTTGCAATTAAAATGTTGTTGGAATTCACTGAAGTTCACATTTTTGTTATTATTTCTGGTGCATCTTGATCACATTTCTTTGAACATTTTATCCAGGCAGACATGACTGCATGTGCTGTAATCGCAGTGTTTGTATATCTGTTTGCAGGATTGATTTACCTTTTCTTGAGGTTGTATATTGATGTATTATTTTATTTCATTTTCCCTAACAGAGGCTTCAGCTGGAAGCTCTAAACAGGTAGATCTATTTGGACAAGATTTGATTGGTGACCTTATGGATGCACCAACTTCTGTTCCCACTGAAAAGCCTCCGACAAACAGTATGTCAGAAGTTGATCTCTTTGCAGATGCAGCATTTGTATCAGCAGAGCCTCATGCGGCCCAAGGAGCTAGCTGTCAATCCAAGGTTAGATGTTATTCCACTAATTTCAGTGTTGCAGTTCAATATCTTTGTCCAATGGCCTACTCTTTTAGTAGCACATGTATCTACTGTAGAGGTAGGTCCTGAGCTCTATACCCTTCCATAATCATTGATGGACCAAAAGGGGGAAGTGTTGCCATTTGCTCTGGTATGTTGCTCAACTAGACTGATTACCCAACTTCCTTGTATTTCTGTCATGTTAGTTTCTTGGTATAAATAATTATGTCAGTTTCATTTTACATATTATGACATGCTGAAGGGTATCATTTTGGCAAAAACATGCAAAAGTTTGCTAGAATGTGCAATTTATCACAAGCAGAGTGCAATTTCGTTGTTAAAATTGATTATTGCAATTGGTAGTCTAGTTTTAAAATTGTTTACTCATGGGATTGCTTTTCTTCATGTTTGTTCCTTCGGTGTTAAGTTTTTAGCCATTTGATATTATCTTCACCATAAGCTGAATAACTAAGTGACTATTTTTTTGTTCTTAATAGGATTTGGATCCAGTAACTTCAACCATTGAGTATTGTTACAGTACATATGCAAATCTTGTTTGTTTCATGTTTAGATCATGTATGCATCCAAGTTGTGCATGTTTATCTATAATCATGTTGCTATTTTCCTTTTAATACTGAAAACTGCTTCACTTGTGATTTGCGGTAGTGGATTCATTTTTTCCTTGCTTGTGATGCCCAGCCAGTTTGTGTGCTTGAATCATAAGGAGCATAAGTGTGCAAAATCTAGTTTAGGACTAAAATCAATTTTCCAAACATGTCTTATATTTAGGACTAAAAGAAACATATTTGTGATTAATACAATATCAAACAGAGCATAACAAAAGGAGGGTATAATAAGACAACATCACATTATCCCACAATATCATCATCATATAACAAATAAAATGTTCACCAAGAACACAACTTACTGTTGCAAATAATACATCATAGCAGGTTTTAAGACTTAGGTGCTTATTTGGAATAGTGTTTGAGGAGCACTTAGGTGCTTATTTGGAATAGTGTTTGAGGAGCACTTTCCTACAATATCATCATCACATCGATAAATATAATGTTTTGATTAAAGTCTAAACTGGTGGCCGGTTGGTTTCTGCGAAATTGTCGTTTTGGGTTATCCACCATGGCCTATACAAACTTGAGACTCGGCTCATCTACGGGCCAGATATATATGGAATCATATTTCCACCTATTCTTGCTATTTTGTCATGGTTAAGGTATATGGACACAACCATGAACCAGCCAATAAAGACAAGTAATTCGAGAAAGCGAGGAAGCAACAATGATATTAGTGCAGCATATGCCAGACTTCCTGAGGCAAACGTTAGCTTAGCACAGAGGTTCAATAAAGTAGTAGAAGTTGGGGAGTGACTCTGAAGTCTCCCATGCTATTCAAATGCACAGCGACAGACAAGTAAGGCAATAATGCAAATCCATACGCTTTCAGGGTGTTCATCCTAAGGTGATGAATTGGGGAACTGCATTTGAACAATCCCCACTGTCATCGTAAATAGACCTCTCGAACATGGTAGCCCAAGGAATTGACTCGCACAATTCATGGTCTTTGTCCATCTTCACAATTTCGATTCCAAATGACGGTGATTGTTCAAATGCACTTCAACAATTGATCATCCTTGGATGAACATCCTGAAAGGGTATGGATTTGCATTATTGCCTTACTTGTCTGTTGCAGTGCATTCGAATATCACGGGAGACTTCAGAGGCACTCCCCAACTGCTACTACTTTCTTGAAGCTATGTGCTAAGCTAACGTTTGCCTCAGGAAGTTTGGCATATGCTGCACTGGTATTATTGTTGCTTCGTCGCCCTCTCGTATTACTTGTTCTCATTGGAATCACTTGTTCATGGTGTTCATGGTGCATATACTTTAGCCATGAGATAGCAAGAATAGGTGAAAATATGATTTCATATGTATCTCGGGCTGTGGAGGAGCATAGTCTCAAGTTTGTATAAGCTATGGTGGATAACCCAAAACGGCAATGTAGTAGCAATCAACCGGCCACCAGTTTAGACTTTAATCAAAACATTATATTTATCTATATGATGATGATATTGTGAGATAAAGTGATGTTGTCTTATTATACTCACCTTTCGCGATGCTCTGTTTTTCAGACAACATTGTTCTGGTAAAAGTTTTTGCCGCCGTGGCACGTTATCCTTGTTGTCATTTCTCTTTCGGTAATAGGGTAAAGGTTTCTCTTTCAGTGGAGGAAGTTTTTAGGTTTAGTCGTTTATTGACATCAACTGAAACGAAAGAACAATGGTAAAAACATAAGAAAAAAAAGAAAAAACTGAAATGAAAGAATAATTTAAAGAAAAAAACTGTAACCTCTGTTTTTAGGTGCGAGCTGGGACCTCTATTTTTGGTTGCATCGCACATTAATATTCAGAGAATCATTTGAAAGTTGAGAGTTTTAAGGATGTAGATCTTGGTGATGATTCAAACAAAGGTTTTGTAAAAAGCAATACAATTAATGAAGAGATCTGAACAAATAAGAACACCTTTGGTGATTTAAATTGGAAATGGTAAAAAAAAAAATAGAATCGAAATGGTAAAAAAATAATTTAAAAAAATTAATTTACTAATTTACCTCGACCCAAGTCTTCATCTTCCCAAGTCTTCATCTTTGTCCATTGCTTAATACTCTAAACCCCGACCTAGTCAACCTCTTCCTGCTCCTCCTTCGTCTTTGTCTTCCTCTTCCGTCTAGGATGAGGGCAACAAACCCAGTGGTGGTCAATGCTCATTGTTGCTTAATCATGGATTTTTCTACATCTGGAAACTTCTTAATGTTCTTTGCGATTGTCGGAGCAGTATTGTTAACTGTTTGGGCTCGACAACTTGATACTCACTCGGAACTCAGAAGCGGATGAGGAGAAAGAAGATAGTGGCGGCAGTGATGGTCATGCTTCACCTGCAGCGAGCTAGCGGCGGCGGCTGAATACAAAGCCATGGTCGATGCTTCATTGCCAAAATGTTTTTTTATGCCCAGTTTACCGCTTAACCTTGTCTGACACGGTCAAAGACGCGTGTCGGACTGGTCAACATGTCGGTGACCGTTGTCCACGTCCGACATGTGTGTCCTCAATCGATACTTGTCTTACACGCATATTTTTGAAAAATATGTGTGTCTGTGCTTCATAGGTCCCAAGAACCCAGTATCATATCCATATGTAAGCAGAATAGAAGCATATAAAGGGCTTAAAGCTTTTAAACCAAAACTCAGATGTACAAATCTGAATTTTTAGAAAACAAGCCAAAGCATTGAGTAATATATACACATGTATATGAATGCGTAAAACTTTACATACGTGTGGAAAGAAAAACAAAAAACGCATTACAGAATGACAGCAGCAACATATATGCATGCATCGACATATGGGAGAGAGAACGCCACATACATACAAGATCAAGATGCTCATTCATCAAATTCATATGTGTATATATGCGCGGATAAAGAGATGAGATGATAATGACATAGCCAAAATGCAATCACTTTCTTTGATTTCAAAAAGCATGAGAAACTTGCATATAAAAACATGCTTATGACATAAAAATTGCAGCGGAAAAAATGGAGATATAAACAAATTGTATAACATGCTTATTCACATAGAATAATCATAGTCTCATGATCATCCGGCTTTGATGCCAATGAAAGAAAACTTGGAGAGAAGAGACTTGTGTACCGGGATTAACCCACGTTTAGATCCAGGTTAAAGCTACAATGCTCCATAACTTGAATAAAATAATGTTCACGCAATTATTGGACTATTAGAGCTTTAATAGGATTTGCATAGCAGATCACAAGAACAAGAAAAGATGGTAGGAGAGAAGAGATTGACAAATAGCTTAATGGCAAGGGGGGGTTCAACTCAAGGAGGCACATCCTATTTATAGAAGTATACGGATACAATTAATCAATTAATTAGGAAGTTTTGTGCATTCCTCCTTGTCCTTACCCTCTAAGTAATAATTAGGAAATTAATTCTTGATTAATTTCCTAATATACGATTATTTATTTTTCAATTAACAAATCCATAATTAATGTTGAATTGTTTCTTATTGATAAGATTACTTATTTCCTAATCAAAAGTCCAGCCCATCAAGGACAGACCTTGACCCAAAGTCCAACACTATGGTTCTCTTCTTTTTCCTGTGTTTTCTTTTAGTGACTTTATTTTTATCTTTTCATTTTTTCAGGTTTCAATTGAAATTCCCTCTTTTCTCATGTATATCTTTAGAAAAATCTCATTTAAATGTTCAAATTCAGATTCAGGCGTGCATTTTTCTCAAATTCTTAATTAGTATTCATAATTAGTCCAAGAGGCCTCATTATCGATTTCTGAATTAATTGGTTTCACCCATATGTCCCCACTATTTTTTCTGCTTTTTCTCTGTTTGTCTCGTTCTTTTTCTAATGGTAAAATCTCCATCTCAATTAGACTCCTTCCCCATCGTGAGATTTATTCGTCCAATTCACCAATCCTGTGCTTATCCTATATGAAATTAAGAATTCTATACTCTTTTGACAGAGCAACAAACTTCAAAATTCAAATATTGTGTCCGAGTAAAAAAATCATCTTAATAACTCTTCGTCTTCATTTTTTTTTCAATCACATTATAGTGGAAGTATAAAATTTTATAATTTTCATTATTTATTATTGTAATAAAATCAATTTCTCTGATGCTTTTTTGAATGATTTTCTCATATCTGTAGATTTATTGTTGTGTTTGATACTTTCAATCATTCCATCAGCACTAATTAGATTCTATTTAATAGGGTTAAAGAGAAATTCTTATAACTTACCCCTTAATTTTCATTGTTGACTCTATTTATTTATTTATTTATTTATTTTGATTTTGTCACTCAAAAGCTCTAGTTTGTCTTACTCTCTTTGTTCTCCAAATGATTCATGATATGATGGGAGGGGCATTATGATCTTTCAATAATATTCAATAATCCTTAATGAGGCCTTAATGAGGCTTGATTAGGAATTTGTTAAAAGTGTATGTCTGAATTTGGATTTGGGTATTTCAAATGAATTTAAATGGTATTCTCCCAATATCTTTCTTTACTTTTTTCTTAAGAAATTGTTTACTATATATATTGTTTAGAAATATATTTAAATTTAAACAAACATACTTTAATTGATTTCAATAAATACAACTAAAACTTTTCATATTTTAATATTTTTATTAGCTTTTCTTAATATTTTTTTTTTAAAAGAATAAATAATATTGTTCTTATTTATTTTTATATCTAAAATATGTGAAGCCTACAACATAAAATTTCAATTGTTAGTACAATTCATTATATATTGGTCTGATTTATTTTTTTGTTTAGATATTTGCGTCTGAGTTGTGAGACGGTGTAGCGCATGAGCATCTGCTTTTAGATTTTAAAATAGATAGATACTAGATTATATTATACGTTGGTCTTTTAGATTTTAAAATAGATAAATACTAGATTATATTATACTACATTTGTTCGTAATTATAGGAACACTTTTGTAGTGTTCCTATAATTAGGACTAGAGGGAATACTATTTAAGATCTCTTCTCTTTAGTATTCCCTAGTCGATTCTAAACTACATAAAAACAAGTTCAAAACCCCTATTTGCATCCACTATTAGCTTTACCTTACTCCTCTTTCTTCTTCCACGGCACATACACTAATCTGAAGCAAGCACCATGCATGGACCTTTCTTTAGACGCCTCGATGTTATTGAAGACAAGTTCATTGATTTCGTTGTGGAGGTAATCGCTTTTTGCATTACGTGTGTATTCGCTTCATTCCTATTGCTAGCCACTCATGGGCCCTTTTTTGGATTCGACCGCGTTCTAGGTCTCTCTCTCCCTCCCTCTCTCTCACATTCTGTCCCCCAACAACGAATCCACATTAGGTACCCCTTATGTGCTCATACCTTTATTAGAGGGATGAACACACATATACATATATATATTTTTAATATATTTTATTTATTTAGATTTAAATTTATATTTTTTTTGAAATGTTTTTAATTTGTATCCAGTATCTCAAATTAATTTCCAGTCGTGCATTCAGAAATATTTGTCTCTAACACCAAGTAGACTAGAAACTAATTAATTCCTTGGTCAAAAAAAAAAAAAAACATTTCAAAAAGCAACATATAATTTAAATATAAATAAATACAATATATAAAAAAATAAAAAAAAATGCTCATCCCTCTTATTATAAAAGTATGAGCACATAAGGGGCACCTAATTATTGGGCACCTAATGTGGATTCCCAACAATCCTTTCTTTTTCACTATCTACCCTTTCATTCCTTCTAGGGAAAATCGTCGTTAGGGCTCAAGTAACTAAAATCATGTCAAAAAAGGCTAAAAAAAAAGTTACATGTTAAAGATGGTCCTAGGGCATTTTAGTATAATTTTAGAAACGACAACTATATCGATCAAAATATTAACAGCTAAATTAGTACAACATTAACAATTAAATTAGTATATGTTAACAACTATATCAGGACCGTTTCTGCAATTGACACTTTTCTTTGAGCATTTTTTAACAATATTTTGATTGCTTGGACCATGAGGGGATTTTCCCTTCCTTCTAATGCTAATAATAATTGTTTTTGTGGATTTTAATGCTAATAATTGTTTTGGCGGAATGAATGGATCAGGGCTGACTTCGGTGCTGGTCTGCGTCACCGGCGTCGTGACCCTGACTTTATTCTGCCCTCTCAGAAATTTGGGACGGAAGCTGACTGAGACCGTGGGAATCATGTTGATCGCCTTCCTCCTCTCACTCTTTAGTCCGATTGAATACCACCGCCTTCCTCGCAACTTCTGAATATAATCATTAGTATTTAATGTTTTTATAAGTCTTTGTTCTAGTATTATCTTCATATATTTTCCTTTTACAATTTCTTTTCTTTCCAAATAAGGCCTGTGTGCCAGACTATTCAGGCCAATTAGGTAGAGTTTATTTATTTTTCAGCATGCGTATTTCAGGTTCTTAAAAACGATTTAATTATTTTAATTGATACAAATTTTAAAATAATGATGATTTTATAATTCACATATATAAACTGTTGACACATGTGAGGTCACAAATTATTTTTTCCTACCCCTATTATTTAACACTGAATATACAAAATTTCATTTTGGTTCCTAATTTTTCTCTTTGCGTTTGGTCCCTTTAAGAAAGTGGTCAGAATTAGTTTAAAATAATAAATATATTTTGAAATAAAATTTTTTTTTTCCCAAGTATACCCTTATTTATAAGGGGAAGTAAGCTAAAGAGAGAAATTGAGTAAATATAAATATAATCAACTCTTTAATTAATGCAATATATATAATTAATAAGGGTTACAAATAGAAGTAACTTGAGGTTGAAATTTATCTTTATCCACTCGCAAATACTTCATAATAATTTTAGTACATAATGGATATGATTTATTCATATAAAATCGATCTAAGACCTTCTTTGTATAAACAAAAGATCTCATTCTTTATGTATTAAATCAGAAGTTGTGAGGCAATTTCGTTACGCCCAAGTCTTTCATATCAAATTCTTTTTTTTCAAACAATTAATTACCTTTTGGAGCTCTTCAGGAGTTCCAATGATATTGCTATCATCAACATAGACCGCAATTATAACAAATTCATTTTTAAATCTTTTCATAATAATGCATGGGCATATTGGGTCATTTTTGTACCATTCTTTCAACAAATATTCCTTGAGATAATTATACCACATGCGCCTTAATTGCTTCAAGCCATACATGGACTTATTTAACTTAATCAAGTATTGTTCTCGAGAATTTGAATTAGATGCTTCTAACGTCTTGAGTCCTTAAGGGGGCTTCGGCACATTAAGTCCTTTGGGGATTTGTGCTTCTGGCACTTCGAGTCCTTCAGTGAACATGTGCTGCTGGCACTTTAAGTCCTTCTGGGACATATGCTTTTAACACTTGTAGATCCTTGGAAGATTCTTATGCAATCTTCATAATTTCATTAGCCATAGGCTATATATAATAATATCGAACAAATGCAGAACTGCTAGATTAATCAAATAATGAGAAAATAGTTGCATCCACTATTGGTGAATATGTTTCTTTAAAATCAATAACAGGTCTTTGTGTAAAAACTTTTGGGGTACAAGGCTTGCCTTATATCTTATAATTTCACCCTTTTCATTTCTCTTTCATACGAAAGCCCATTTGTATCCAACTGGCTTTACATCTTCATGTGTATGGACAACAGGTCCAAAACTTTTTGTTTTGCCAGTAATTTTAATTCAGCATTAATAGCATTTTTCCATAGGGACCAATTCTTTCATTATTGGCACTCACTGATGGATTTTGGCTCGTGATCCTCATATCATTTATTACATCATATGCTATATTATAAGCAAAGATGTCGTCAACGTTGACTTCATTTCGGTCCCATCGGATTCTTTTCATAACATAATTTATTGAAATCTCATAATTTTCACATATTTCAGGTACCTGGGTCTCTTTTAGGACTACAACATTCTCTTCTGGAGATATCTTTACTGGAGATAATAACTCTTTAGGAGACAGCTCTTCTAGAGCCACAAACTTTTCTTAATTATTCTCAACTCGATCATCTATATTTTTAGCTCCTTTTCTCTTTTGAGGATTTTTCTTTGGAATCGATGGACCTACCACGCTTCGGGCGTGCTTTCAATTCATTTATAATAGGTTGTCCTTCCGGGACATCATTTTTTATAGGAGCATTAGCAGTTGGGACATGTGACATTGTCACTTTCTTTGGGTCAGTAAATGTTTCAGGCATTCGATTAGCTAAATTCTGCAAATGAATTATCTTTTGAACTTCCAGTTCACATTATTTTGTACGAGGATTAGAATGAGCCAATGATAATTCATTCCAGCTAATCTCTTTACCCAACTGCTTATTTTCTCCCCCTCATGTTGGGAAAACAATGTCAAATCACAATTGACTAATCATACAGTATAAGTCTTGTTAGTTCTCTATGTGTTTTGATGATAATTAACAATTGTAAACATTCATTGAAGTTGGTCTTTGGCAAGTTGGAAAACTTACCGTCAAAGCCACACTCGAGTATCGGTTTCGAAACTTCGAGTATTGACTTGAGAGAGTTGCTCAAAAACCATTACACAAAGCAATACTCAAGTATTGGACAAAACACTCGAATATTGGACTTACAGAGAGCACTCCAAGTTTTTCAACCACGAGCCAAACTCGAGTATTGATATGCATACTCAAGTATTGAACACACAGAGACAATTTCAATGATGACTTTAACTTTCAATACTCAAGTATTCCATTGAATACTCAAGTATTGGCCATACAGAGAGATATCAAGTTGTTCATCTTATGGACACTCGAGTTTTGGTTTTGCATACTCGAGTATTGGTCTTTCACAAAGCTTTCATATTTAACATGTGTTTATGAATACTCAAGTATTCTTTTGAAAAATCAAGTATTGTATTGTCATCAATTTATCAAAGTTTTCAAGCACCTAGAATACTCGAGTATTGGTATCCACACTCGAGTATTGGTGACATAAAGACTACAAGTTTTATACATATATTGAATACTCAAGTATTCACTTCAATACTCAAGTGTTGACTTGGCAAAAATTTCACAAAGTTTTTCTAAAACAAATGCACACTCGAGTATTGAGTTGGAAACTTGAGTATTGGGCATCAGAGCTTTCATCTTTGACAACAATTTGAACACTCAAGTATTCATTTCAAAACTCAAGTATTGACTTGGGAAAGACTTCACAAAGTTTTTCAAAATGAATGAATACTCGAGTATTGAGTTGGAAACTCGAGTATTGGGCATACGAGAGAGCTTTGCTCTTTGTCAATGATTTGAACACTCAAGTATTGAAGTCAATACTCAAGTATTGAGGTTTTGAACTTAAACTTATTTTCATATCAAAAGTTCAAAACTCCGTATTGATTTGGACACTCGAGTATTGACCTTATTTCAATGATAAGGTCCAAAGTCAAAACTCGATGATTCCTACGAAAGAAGAATACTCAAGTATTGACTTAAGTGCACGCAGTGACACACTCGAGTATTGATGAACACACTCGAGTATTGAACGCTAAGTTTGAAAATCAAATTAGGCAATTTGTAAATCCTTAATCCTTGATCATAATATCTTCCAGGATTATTCTCTACCATTCCGCTATGTTTAACCATCTGTTTAGTGAGTTTGTTGCTTAAAGAATGATTATTGAAGGTTAAAAGCAAAAGCAAAAGGTGATGTCAGAACATTAAATGCTGAACCCAGAAACTTGCATACTTTTGCTTAATCCACCTGCACACGGTTGCAAAGCATTAAAGAATAATTTCTACAACAAACAACTACTATTCCAACGGACAAATTCAGAGAGTCAACTCGATCATCTAGCCGGTAGGTTAAGTGAAGATTGGAGAGAGAAGATGCCTAAACCATCGCTAATCTTGGTGAACTTCTCCAACGGATTTATTGGGATAACGGTCATTTAATGATCTCGAGTATAAATAGGACTGCATTCAAGTCTCTTCAACAACTAGAACATCGAAAACGCACAAGCATTCAAGTTTCTCAACTACCTTTACGCTTTCACTTGTATTACGTCTTTTGACATTATAAGCTTGAGTGTTTATCATCACTCACTCTTAGAGAGAGTTTTTATCTGCAAATCATTTATTGTAAAGAATCACAAGTCAAGGGACTTGGTGATTGGGTTCATTGATTGAGCTTGTAAGGGGGAGTAAATTCTAGAGAGAGAATTTCTCTTGAGTACGAGTGTGTAATCAAATTGACATAGTGGAAATCCCAGTGTCAGGGATTTGGACGTTGGTCAAGGAGTTAGACAGAACGGTATAAATCTTTGTGTCTAGCTATTCTTCTCTGCATCATCTGTTCACCTCTGTTTTGTTGTATAAAAACAGAGCAAAACGAAAAAGTTTCAAAATCCCCAATTCACCCCCCTCTTGGTGATTTAGCTCCACCTTCAAGTCTCCTAAATCCATTTGTTACCATTAGAAACATCATTCTGTTTCATTTAGAGACAAACAAGAAGAAGGAGGTCCTTACACAACATTTATCCCAACTTTCTTTCTATATCTATCTATGTGCATTGTGGTGGATTTATAAGCATTGCACATTCAAAAACCTTCCAAATGGAATTGTCTAGTTTCGACCAAAAACCAACTTGCGGGGAGAATTTTGTTGACTTATATAAATCTTTTGCAATAATCAAATATACCAACATAGAAACCTTTGTTCTCATAAGCATTGAATACATGATTTCTGGATCGTATAATCTGGAAATAGTGCGCTTAATTTATTCAAACATTACTGCAAACTTCAAGTTGCATTCTTACAAACTTTTGGTATTGCAAACTTCAAGTTGCATTCTTACAAACTTCTACGGTTGTAAGCTAATAATCTCACATGTAACCATCTTATAGATGCATCTTTCAAATTTGTATGGTTTACATGTCATTTCAATGGGCCCATATAATAATGTTTGATATATTTCCAAAGATTCATTACCAATCATGAGCAATGATATTCTCATAGTCAAATCCATTTGAGAACAAACAGTACATAATACATAAACAATATGTTGGTTATTCATGAAGAATCTTCGGTTCTTCAATGGATGTCAAAGCATAATGTTATTTGCATTATATATATGACTCGAGATGATCAAACAAGTCATGCCAATGATAAATTTATTTAAATCGATAAACTTACGGTTTCTTTGTAACATATATCCCAATCAATAGTAAACTTTTGAACCATAATCGACATCTATTTTAGGAGATCTATTAAACTTTGCGTGAGAATTTTGTAACTTTTCAAAAACAAGCTCACACTTGTATTCTAACTCACCTTGTTTTCTAACAATCTCTCCCTCAAGTGTGAGTCATATAAACATACTTTCTTTATATCTATATTTCAAAACCACTTTCAAATCTTTTAAAGCTCAAAAGGAAAATCTATGTTAATTCTTCAGGAACAAACATATAATATTACATCACTAGATAATCTCATTACTCATTTATAATATACTTCAATTTACTTATATATGCAAAATATATACAGTTCACCACATATGAAAATATTCATAATTTCATAATTAAAATATCTTAGAATCAAACACTAAGATTTTCATGCCAACAGATTTATGATATGTGATCATAATAAATTTAAATAACAATAATAACAAAAAGTAAGCTTTATATTACCTATTGGGCATATTTATTGCTCTTGAGCCTTAGCTTCAAAATGAATATGGACATATTTCTCTGCAGCTCATTGCCTTTTTAATATCTCATTAGCTGCATTTAGCAAACATTTAATTTGCTATATTTGTAAACTTCTGGTTTACAATAGTATGATATCCATTTCTATATGATATCTTTCAAACTCAATAAGTTTCTTTTATAAAGTAAAAATTTGTTACTTCGGTAACAATATTAGCTTTCCGAGCCTTCAATCAATTTTATACTACCATATATATAGTTTGAACATTAGCCTCTCATATAAAGCGAGAAAAATATACTAATTAGTCTCCAAGACTATTAGCTTTTTGACTATTACAACATAAATCGTTGCAAGTTATTGTCTTGGACAATACTTTTCCAAGGCTACTAAAATCATTGTATCATACGGTATTTGATACATATACCTTCAAGGTCTTAATAATTTATAATAATCATTAAAATTTTCTTATCATGCCATTTCTTTAAACCAATACTTGTTCTTTCACAAGAACAATTATAAAATTGATATACTTCTTAACATCAATACATTTATGGCAATAATAAAAATAATAAAACTTATTGCCATCAAATTAGAATATTATGGCAATTTTAATTTTTTTTTTTGAACTTTTGCCATAAAGTCATGATATTATGACTACATGCCATTCAATTGTATTAAAATATCAACAAAAATATTTTGTTTTACATCATAATATTATATTATTTTGTGAATAGTAAATAGGGTTAAATGCCTAATTTGCCATGGAAGTTTTGATAAGGGGGCACTCAGCACTCGGAAGTTTTTTTGGTATCAAATTTTCCCCGAAAGTATGGAAAAGGTAGCAAATTTGCCCTTCCGTTAATTTTGACCATTAAGTTTGACTGAGTGTACACGTGGCATGCCACCTCATGACACGTGGCATGCCAACTCATCAACCCGAATAAGAGTTAAGTATCATTTTTGCCCTGTAAGTTTTCACTGAAGAGCTATTTTGCCCCAGAAGTTTTCACTAAGGAGCAATTTTGCCCTGGAAGTTTACAAAAGTAGCAATTTTGCACTTCTTTCTCCCAATATTAAATTTGATTATTAAATCAGTCAAAGACCACACATGTCATGCCTTGAAAACGTCGAACTTGAAGTTCGAGAAGGAGATCCTTGAGATGTTGAGCTCAAGGCGGCCAGAATTTGTGAAGCCAAACTGGTCATAGGGACTAAAAGGTCTGTCGCAAAACCCAGAGGAAGCATCACTTATGATCTAAGCAAATGAAACGCATAAAAACGAGAAATGAATTGTTCCAAAAATTGGTTCAAGTAAAACAAATCAATAGTGATAATATTTACGTTTATATAAACGATCATTTGCTTAGATCATAAGTGATGCTTCCGTGACAGTTCCATTTTTACAAATTCTGACTGCCTTGAGCTTAACGTCTCAAGGATCTCCTTCTCTGACTCCAAGTTCGACCTTTTCAAGGCATGACATGTGTGGTCTTTGACTGATTTAATTGTCAAATTTAATATGTGGGAAAGAAGGGCAAAATTGATACGTTTTGTAAACTTCCGGGGTAAAATTGCTCCTTAGTGAAAACTTCTGAGGCAAACTTGCTCTCAGTGAAAACTTTCGGGGCAAAAATGATACTTAACTCTTATTGGGTTGATGACGTGACATGCCACGTGTGCACTCAGTTAAACTTAACGGTCAAAATTAATGGAGGGGCAAATTTGCTACATTTTCATACTTCCGAGACAAATTTGCTACCTTTTTCATACTTCTAGGGTAAATTTGGTACAAAAAAAACTTTCGGGTGCTGAGTGCCCCCTATCAGTACTTCCGTGGCAAATTAGGTATTTAACCCTAGTAAATACTATGTACATAGTTAAATAATATAATATAAAATACGTGGGACCCGTTACTAAAATTTTCTCCTACCTTCACGTGGAAGGTTTGAAAAATTTGTTTGGGGAAAATTACATAAATTGCCACAAAATAAGTAACATTTTAGTACCACGTAAAATTACGAATAATACCCTAAAATGTTAAAACTCCAAATTGGTCCCATTTTAGAAAATCACCGCCTCCAACTATTGAAATTGATTTTGAGGCTGATTTACAAATAATACTTATCTTATCGGATAGTTTATATCAATATTCGAGCTTTAACAAATATATCATGGCATACGATAGGTACAAAACCAATGACCCTTGCCATTATAACAATAACATGAAATTTTTATCTGTTTATTATACCCACTAATTTCCTCTTTTTTGTGTGTGATTCTTATCAATAATCTTTCTTCACTTCCGGTGAGAATTTGAACCACCATAAATACAACCATGTCCGTATGTAAACATATTTACACATATGTCCATAACCACAATTGAATTCATTCATTACTACATTCACTTCTGGGAATGTAGTTGATTCTGTTGGAGGAAATTCAAAATATTTCTTGATTCCTTCACAATATTGCTACTACAGAAGCAAATTGGATATTCCCATTTATAATAAACTTTTAGAAGAACAACCATCTTGGTGTTCATACAATCCCACTAATTTGTTCTAAAGAACAAAAGAATCTTTTAATGACAAATATTCAATTTTGAGATATTTATACAATAGATGACATACAAAAATCATAGATCAGACCTTGTCTTATAACCAGGCAAATTTATCTCTTAACATCAGGCCAAATTATTATCGGCTTGACCAAATTGTGCCTTACGCCAACTTTATGCTCTCTCTTGGCATCTGGGCAATTTATGTCTTCTCTTGGCTTTCTGGCCAACTTTTGTCATATATCTTCATGCCATTTTTCTCTTCAAGAGAAATTAAATCAAGATGGCTTTCAACTGTTTATCTTCAGGATAAACAAAGGTTTCTCGGCCATTATATATGACATCGATCATATAATAAAAAAAATATTAATATTAATAATGAAAATAATAAATAAAACATAAACAATAAATGTTATGTTAGGAAGAATAACATAAATGTTATGTTAGTAACATAAAAGTAAATACTTAATTTAAATGTTATGTTAGTAACAATAATATAAATGTTATGTTAGTAACATAAAAGTAAATGCTTAATTTAAATGTTATGTTAGTAACATAAAAGTAAATGCTTAATTTAAATTTATGTTAGTAACAATAATATAAATATTATGTTAGTAACATAAAAGTAAATGCTTAATTTAAATGTTATGTTAGTAAAATAATAATAAAATTAAATCTAGACTTCGGTTAGGAGGTAAAACCCCAGGTAGGAATCGAATTCAAAATATTTCTTAAATCAACAATTAAAAATTAAAAGAAAACATTCTTGAGTGAAGAGATCACACCACCACCGATTCAAAATCAATTTCTCAACTAAAAATACCTCCTTTTGAACGATTTGGGTAAACTCCTTCCGCCATGAAAGATAAACCACGGTGATGATGAACAACGCAAGAATGAGGCTTAGTTGATTAGAACTTCGTGTTGATAACGTGTTATAAAATTGAAGAATATGTAAAGAAAAGTAGAGAGAAGTCAGAGAGAAATTCTAGAGAGATGAAGGAATTCTTATTTCAAGTATATTCAGAATGTTTACACAAGACCTCTATTTATAGACTTTCAAGGGTTACTATGCAATGGACATTCACATTATAAATGTATTCATGACATATTTTTATTTAGGGATAGGATATTGTTACTACCAATGTTACTACCACTTTTCCATCGTTAGATCAGAATCTTAATAGGAGAGAGAAATTATAAAGGTAGATGAGATTCTGATCTAAAGGTGAAAAAATGATAGGAATATTGGTAGTAACAAAAAATGGTAGTAAGAATATCCTATCCTTTTTATTTATTACAATTTAACTCTCTTAATATTATTAATAGACAATGCTGATGAAGCAATGTTAAATGGTGACGGTAGAATGTTGGCGAAACAAGTTTAAATTATTTAAATGAAAAATATATACAAACCAATCAAAGAATAACACGTAATTTAATTTTAAGCCCTAACCTAACCCACCATCAAGCACAACCCACGGGCCACTTCCTTCCCCCTCCTTGTCTCGCCCCTCCTCCCCGATAACATTAGTTCCGTTCATGACGGGCCATCTGTATATAACAAACGCGAGGCTCTAATTGCAAAATGAATTTTATCTTCTCCGATGATGAGTTCCGAGATTGCAGTCCTAAGTTATATAGGATGATATTAAGCATTAATTATGCTTTTTGGTTTTTCAAAGGAGAAGAAGATGGAACTGATAATAGCCGAGATCGCTAGGTGGAGAAAGTACTAGCCTGTTTGGGATGACAGGTGCAGCGTATCTTTTCAAGTTGAAGACGAGACCCAACGTTATCTTGTGATGAAGATGAGATTGAGCTCGCCATTAATAAGTACATTGGGGAGAGGAGGAAGGAAGGGGGCGGTGGGCTTGACGGTGGGTTTGGTTTAGGCTTTTTGTTCCCTTTTCTAACAAAAATAAAGGGTAAGAATTAGGATTAAATTTATATTAGGTTTTATTGTCATGTATATATTTCTCATTTAAAAAAAAAAAAAAAAAAACTGGCTTCATCAATATGTTGTGCAGTCGCCATTTAACCTTACTTCGTCAGCAGTAACATTAACATTGTTAAATTTTAAGGACTAAAATATACTTTGTAAACTTAAAGTACTAAAAAGAAGCCTTAGTAATATCCCAAAATGTATATTTTAGCTTTTACTTTTTTATATTCCTAGTTTGATTTTAATTTGTTTGGATTGATTTATGCATTGTGATTCATTATAGGCTTTTGAAGTTTGAACTGGTGCAAGAATATTAATATAAATTTAAAGATTTTCAAAGTCTTTATGAAATTCATTTTCTGTATTAATGTTGTACGCTCTTGGAAAAATATGAATGAGCAATTTTTATTTATTATTATTATTTTTTTTTAAAAAAAGGCAAACACAAGTGCCTACACCTATAAGGCTATAACTGACTTCATATAACCTAATTGAAGCATAACAAACATATGAACTTCGTGTACGGACGCTAATTCTTGTTATATAAATCAGCAAATAGCATATTTAAATTATACTAATTTAATATAATATTTTTATTAATTAAAAAATAATTAACAAACTAGAAATCCTTTTCGGCAACACGTAAGATATGAAAACTATAACAGGATTTGAAGATTTCTCTGCACACTCCGGCTTCGATATTACTCCATTCTTTATTCAAAAGACTTGTAGAAAATTAAGTAATTATATATTCCCTCCGATCTTAATTATAGGAACACATTTTGGAGTTGGTTTTGGTCCTAATTATAAGAGCAAGTTTTAACTTTTGTCAATTTTTTTCTTATAATACCCCTATTTATGCTTTCTCAATAATAATTAAAGACAATAATAATTTAATAATACACCTATATATTTTGTAAAGTAAATAATGTTTGCAACTCATTAATGTTATATACACCTCAATTATACTTTTTTTATAAAATAATTTTGAGCAAATTTTATCATATTTTTCCCATATCACCCCTACTAATACTTCTTCCACAATAATTAATTTAACAACACACTTATATTCTATCAAGTGAGAGATTCTACTTTATTTTTTATTTTTAAATCTCAATATTGCTACCTGATAGGATAGCTAGTGCGCGGTGGCTGCCGATATATATAATATCAAGAAAATTTAGCTAATATTTATCGTATTATAATATTAATGTTTTATTGTTGACCTGTGAATATTTGATCAATTACTTAAGCAATTTGTTCTCTATTAAAAATAAGTAACAACAGATATTTTCTTTTTATTTGTTTCTATACAATTAAGCTATCACATATTTTTTAAAGTTACAAACCGTTTTATATTGAGTTTTGGTTATATTCTTTTGCTAAAAAAAGTATTACGGACCTGTATAAAGCCCATATCCAATATGCGGCCCAATTAAGGATTTGCTATCCATCGGATCTCACCTATAATATAGGGATATCCTACATTACAGGAAGATTCCACCAGGCAACAATATAGGGGTATCTATCAGATATATACGCGATACTCGCACCTAGGATCTCGGCATAATAAGATATCCTATCCACAGTAACCTCTATAAATATAGAGACCAAATACTAAGGTGCACACGTTCTAACTCATGCCCTATTTACTTTTTGCAACACAGAGCACACACCCCACCCCTTTGGCTAAGGCCACCATGTGTCTCGAACTACGTGGACTTTGATCCCACTCATTGGGTACGTAGGCCCTAGGCTTGGCTCCTAGTCAAGTCCAATCAGTCCTGTTCCCAGAACAGAACATTGGCGTCGACCGTGGGGACGTTAAATTACAATTCCCGTGACTACCTATGGCTAATACAAGAAGCAACAGTCAGAATATCCAGCCTAATCAACCACAGGCTAAGGCAAGTAAACATCACGATCAAAGTTCACCACGTCAGGAGAGAACTCCAGAGGGCAACGTTTCCGACATGGCGTCCTCTCCTTCCGACATCAACAAGACTCATGACAAACCAACGGAGGAGACTGCGGTTCCAAGTATAGATGTTCTCATCTTGAGCAAAACACAGGAGTCGATGCTCAAGAGGATGGAGGACAAGGAAAAGCGGGATGACCTCCACCGCCAGAAAGATCTTAGTGTGATTCAGCGAATGTTGGACAACCGGCTTGGGAATCTCGAAGCATTGGTTTAGAAAGGAGGCCGAGGAAGCTCGCGGAAGGCCAAGAAAAAAGTGAGGCTGAGTTCGGGGCGAGATCGTCCGTCAGCCTCGAATCTGAAGAAATTGCGACTAGCTCGGATCCCGGACGAGGTTGACCGAGACCTGGATGAGGACCGAGATGTCCAGGAGGACCGAGATGTGGAGGAAGACCGAGATGTCGAGGAGGACCGAGAGGTGAAGAAGGTATCCCGATCACGAGGCTTCCCTAGAGAGTATAGAATGAAGTACTTGACAAGATTCGACACAAGCCCGTTCTCGAAGGAAACCACCACTACGCCCTATCCAAAGGACTTTGATTTGGCCGACCTCCTGAAGTACGACGGGACCCAGGATCCGCGTAGTCACCTCGAAACATTTGAGCTGCTCATGTAGGTTCGTTCAATCAAGGGCCTGATCATCCTACGTCTTTTTGTGGCGACACTGACCGGACCGGCTCAGAAGTGGCTCCATCCCTGCCGAATAATTCCGTGCGTAACTTTGAAGACCTCGGACGAAAGTTTGAGTTGAACTTTGAAGACCTCAGATGAAAGTTCGAGTTGAACTTCACGACCAGTAAGAAATAGTTGAAGTCCCAGTTCAGGTTGAGCCGGATAAAGTAGAAAAAGGGAGAGACAATGCAAAAGTATCTAGACCGATTCAAGGATGTGGCTCTGCAAGTGCGCTCGCTCCCGGAAGAGGTACATGTGCACTGCCTTGTCGATGGCCTGGATCCTTCCTCGCTTTTGGCCAAAAGTGTGTGTAAGAACCGAGTCTACACTCTGACCGAGTTCTACACCCGAGCGAAGCAGTATCTGGACGTGGAATAGATGAAGATAGCCAATGTCGTCGAGCGCGAGAGGCGGAGGAACGCGTCACCGGATGAGAAAGGTCCTGCCAACAGACGGAGAGAAGATTCTCAGAAACGCAACCGAGATAACCGGCCATGGGGGGAAAGCCCTGAAGCAAAGATGAAATACGTCAGCTACACCCTTCTGAATGTGTCTCGGGTGCAGCTTTGGAAGGAGGTGGCTCATACAGAGATGAAGAGGGTCGGCAAGCCGAGGTCTCTCCGAAGCCGACCCAATACCGACCAATCCAAATTTTGTGCGTTTCATGACGGACCGGGGCACACAACGGAGCAGTGTTATGAACTCCGTGACGCCATAGAAAGGTTCATAAGAGAAGGCAAATTGCGCCAGTACGTGATCAGAACTCAAGGAGGAAAAACGACAAACGCAATCAAGGTGGCCGAAGTAGCAGCCCGACCACAGACCCGATGAAAGAGGAAAAAAGAAGAAAGTCCAACTCTGAGGATGAGTTCCCAGAAGCCAAATTCCATTGCAACGGAATCAGCGGAGGATTCGGAGGCGGTGGAGACACGAGCCAGCGTAAGAAGTACCTCAGAGAAGTCCTTTTGGTGAGAGACCTCCCAAAATTCAAGGACGACCCAACAAAGCCGGCACCACCGCTCTTAATATTCACAAGGGAAGAGCTGAATGACGTAGTACCAGGGCATCAGGATGGATTGGTTATCACAGGAACCCTGGTAAACTGCCTCGTCAAAAGGATATTCGTGGATGCTGGGTGCTCGGCCGACATTATCAGCTGGGATGCTTATAAAAGGATGCATATGGACGGAGAAGATCTGAAGCCGTGCAGAACAACCCTCGTAGGGTTCAACGGAGAGCGGTCACTTCCCAAAGGATACATCAACCTCAGATTGACGCTAGGGACTAAAGCTGTAACACCCCATTTTACAAAAAGCAGAATAAATTTTTTCATCAGAGTAGAGCATCGGAGCAACAGAGTAACTGATAACCATTAGTTGTGGTGTGTCTATTTGTTCGTAAAGAACATTACATTTAATTGCGTATTACAACGGTATAAATCTACAAATGGCAAACTTCGGTCGGGACTCGCGCGTGCTGCTTGCTCTTGTCTTTGGTCCTTGGATCTCCGGACCCTGAAGCTACAAGAGCTGAGGTCTAATGCCCATTGGACCTCAGGTAACGGTTAACCTCATGCTTATGTAAACAATATATGATAGATATTCATGACATTACAACATTAATCACTACAAAAGTGATATGTCACAATAACAGTACGTCGTTATCTTAGTCTGCACCCGACCCATGCCACGATGGCCTATCGTGTCCTCAACGCTAGGAAAACTCATGGCATTAACAAGACTATAACCCGTGTAAGCTGAATGTATAATTAGTGATCTAAGTCCCATACCTTAGTCACAGTGCATGACCCAAGACCTAGTCTTGTCCATCACTTTATGAAATTATCTATCACATACAAGCATACAATAAACATCAGAGTTAGTGTTACAGTACGTCGCGAACATACCTTCGTCTGTTTGGATAGCAGTACACTTGCTGGTCGGCCTCCTGATTTTTTCCCGGATATCCTACAATAGTATTTTCACATTATTACCTCGTAAATAATATCCTAGGAGATATTTTACCCACCACTGACCTTTTTACCCCTAGTAAATTTGTTATTTCAATTATATCCCTTTATTTTCTCAAAAACGTGGTTTTCAGCATTGCTGGCAGATTTTCGCCTAACTTTGATAATTCATAATTAATTCTACAAAAATCGAAACAAGGATCTGTAAAATTCCTCGGAATCCTTAGGATGTCTATTTTCGAATAAAAATATTTTTTTCACCCAGAATTAGTGAATCATTCTCAGTTTAATATTCTTTAGCCTCTGCCCAGAATTTTCCAGAAAAACGTAGCCTAACTTTGGGAATTTTTATCTCACTGTACAGAGCTTATTTTAACATGTTCTTGGTATATTTGAAAAGCCCTATATGTCTACTTTAACCATGAATATTTCCAGAATCTTGTTACTTCATTATCAACATAAAGTATTGGCATTTTTATCACTGACTTTAGAAATTTCTACCCGATGAATTTTCGCGGAGCTTCGCTACTTTGCTTCTCAACTCCCAAAAATTTTGCTATACCTCATGGCTCATCTAATTTTTGAAATATTAACATTTCTAACTATAAAAACATGATACTAACATTATTCTAAGATATCTAAGATCAAAGCTACTTCTATCTAAGAAATTAAGAACTAGAACTGAAAGAACTTACTTGCAAATGCTAGACTCCTTCAAGAAGCTCCTCACTCTTGCTCCCTTCCCTCTATATTCAGATTGCTATTGCTTTTTTTGGTGTGAAAATTTATGAAGGCCAATGCCCCTATTTATAGTAATTTGTTATGGCATCATGGTAAATTTTCCAACCTATCCACATGTGTGAAAAACTCTTGGCTCCAAGAATGGCATTGGTGGCTTCTCCCCTTCATGCATTCTCAAGCAAGACTTGGTGACCTCTCCACCTTCATGCATTCTCAAGCAAGCCTTGGTGGCCTCTCCACCTTCATGCATTTCCAACTTGGTGCTTTAATTCCCTAGTTACTCTAAGTATATTTGTAACTAGATGACTTTGGTGGTTGGTTAGCAAATAAGCAAAATGTTCTTAGGGTTTAGTTTGGAGTCTAATCCAATTCCCTAATTAGTTTTGTGATTATTGAACATTATGGCTTAATTAGAAGTATTTAATTACCCCTTCATCATTTTAGAATTTATTGTATTTGTTAGGTAACCTTTAAGATGATAATTCATCCTAAGCCAAATTTGTGTTCTTGTCTTGGATTAATGCTTATATTTAATCTAGGATTAAAATCCATTAATTGTCTTTTTGATAATAATTGATTGATTCAATTGATTTATGAATTTATGATGAGAATTAGTGTTTAATTAGGCAAATATCACCTATGGAACCCTTGATCCACAACGTGCCAACAAGGCCAATTAACTCTAATCACTCCAACCCTTGATCCTCATTGTGCCAACAAGACCATTTGGATTTAATTACTCCATTGGTTAACTTTACAATTATTGCATTTAAATAAATTCCTCACTCCTCCACTAGACACACATCACTCACAACACACACACACACACACACACACACGACATGTCTCCCTCTCCCTCTCATACACTCTCAACTTTATTTTCATGGTCCAAAATCACCCACACCCAAGCCCTTGTTGCCTCTTGCTTGTTCACTTAGGTTTAGTCTTTAATTAGCTTAATCTTTGGTCATTAATCCTAAAAATGGTATTTTAGGTGTTATTGAATTTATTTGATTGGCTACTATATTAATCATGATCATTAGTAATCATCTTTATGCTAATCTTGGCCCTTCATTAGCCATTGGTCTTTAATTAGGGTCACACATCTCAATTTAAAACATGTTGTTAAATTAATTATGAAAGTTTATGAAATTAATCTAATTAATGTAGATTTAATTATCTACTAATTGTTGGCAATTTTCTTTAATTGGATTAATTATTTTCTCACAACTTTTGGGTTTACTTTGGTCATTTATGCATCATGCATTAATTTAATAATCATAGGGCAACTTAGGTCCCTAATATAATATTGAATTTTTGCCCCCTTAATTTCCAAGGAAAATAATCAAATAAATTACTAAAATTAGAGACAACATACTTTCCTATTTTAAATAGGTATTAATTGCCACAATATAATTTTTGGGTATCACATTAGAAGATTTAACCCTTGGCTTATTTAATTTCAAGGGAAAATTTCTTAAAATAATAATTAGTAAGCTTTCAAGGTTTGAGACCACATATTCACCCATTTTCAATGGGTATTATTTACCAAAATATAATGTTTATAATGAATATGAATTTTAGGGTATTACAAAAGAAGCGTTTAAATCGGAACGGGTAAGGTTCATTGTCGCTGATTTTCCTTTCTCTTATAATATTATATTAGGTAGACTGACCATCCACAAGTGGGATATGCTGGTATCTACAAAGCATCAGAAACTCAAGATGGTTAACAATAAGAACCAAGTAGTAGTGATGTCCGGAGACCAGAAAGAATCCTGGCAGTGTTACTTCGAGACTCTCCGAGATGGGGAAGGAGGACCTTCATCTCCACCTCGGCTCAATAGAGGGGAAATTTCGGCTGACGCCGAAAAGCACAGGAAGCCCTGACGACTAGTAAACATGGTAGAGCTTGACCTCAGGGATATGCCCGAGGTCCCACGCCCAGAGCGAAGGGGAATTAGAGGAGTTGATCCTGGAAAAGGATTCTTCGAAGACTACCAAAATTGGCGGGGCAATGAACACTGACTTAAAAGCCCGGTTGTTTGAATTCTTGAGGCAGAACCAAGATGTTTTCGCATGGGCCTCAGGGGTCAACCCACGTTTCTGCTGCCATAAACTGGCCGTGCGGCCGGGGTCGACGCCGGTGGCCCAGAAGAAGAGGAACATTGCAGCTGACAGACAGAAGGCTCTGCAGAGTCATATGGAGGAGCTCTTGGTGGCAGGTTTCATCAGAGATATACAGTATACCACTTGGCTGTCTAACGTGGTTATGGTTCTGAAGCCGAATGGCAAATGGAGGGTGTGCACGGATTACACCAACTTGAACAAGGCCTGCCCGAAAGATTCCTACCCAATGCCAAATACTGATCAGTTGGTCGACAACTCGGCCGGCTTTTAGCTGCTATCTTTCATGGACGCTTACTCCGGCTACAACCAAATAGCCATGCATCCCAACGACCAAGAGAAGACTGCCTTCATGACCGACAAGGCTAATTGTCGTTACAACGTTATGCCTTTTGGGTTGAAGAACGCCGGAGCCATATATCAGCGGATGATGAACATAGTTTTTGAAGACCAGATCGGACGAAACATAGAAGTGTATATTGACGACATGATTGTGAAGTCAAAATACCCAGAAGACCATATCCGAGACTTGGAGCAAACGTTTGAGAAGTTGAGACGGTACCAAATTAGGTTAAATCCGGCCAAATGCGCGTTTGGAGTTTCGGCCGGGAAGTTCGTAGGTTTCATGTTGACCAACCACGGAATCGAGGCCAATCCAGATAAGTGCAAGGCCTTGCTAGATATGTAGGCCCCGATGATCAAGAAAGATGTTCAACAGTTAACGGGCCGACTTGCCGCCCTGACCAGATTCTTACCAAAATCAGCAGAGAAAGCACTGCCTTTCTTCAGACATTTGAAAAAGGAGACGCAGGGAGTTTGGAACTCAGATTGCGAAGCCGCATTCGAGAAGATCAAGCAATGCTTGGCAACCCCCTGGTTCTGACAAAACCAAAACCTGGTGAGACTTTATTCCTGTACCTATCGGTAGGAGAAGAGGCTGTAAGCGCCGCCTTGGTGAGAGAAACTGAGGCTGGGAAAGCACCGATTTACTTCATAAGCAAGGCACTGCAAAGCTCAGAACTTCATTACCAAAAGCTGAAAAGGTGGCTTTCGCTTTGCTAACAATAGCAAGAAGACTACAGCGGTACTTTCAAGGACATCGGATAGTCGTCCGAACTAGTCAACAGATCCGCCAAGTGTTGCACAAACCAGACCTTGCCGGGAGAATGACCAGCTGGGCGATCGAGTTGTCCGAGTTCGACATCACCTTCGAAGTCCGGCATGCCATCAAGTAACAAGGGTTGGCAGACTTCATCATGGAACTCACCCCGTTGGAGGCAACCGATGTGGGTCACAGAGGAATATGGAAGGTATACGTCGATGGCTCATCCAATGCAAAGGGAAGCGGAGCAGGGATCATAGTTGAGATCCCAGAGGGGGTGGCCATGGAGCATTCCCTCCAGTTGAAGTTCCCGACCTTAAACAACCAGGCCGAATATGAAGCTTTCCATGCCGGATTACTACAAGCCAAGGAAAATGGGGTACTAGGGGTCAAGGCTTTCACTGACTCGCGGCTTGTCGCGGCGCAGATTGAGGGCACATACCAAACGAAAGGCCCACTCTTGGTTAAGTATCTCAACAAGGTGAAGGAAGTCATGGCGGATTTCGACGAAGTAACCGTTACCCATATTCCAAGAGAGGAAAACACCAGGGCGGACATCCTCTCCAAATTGGCAAGTACAAAGGGTTCGAGCAGCCACGGATCGTGATCCAAGTAAAACCTCTCCGAACCGAGCTGCATTATGGCGATTTCGGCGAATGATGGAGGAAACCAATTGAAGATTACTTAGAAAGAGGTATCATCCCTACTTATCCAACTGAGGCAAAGAAACTAATCCGAGAAGCCGCCATCTACACCATGGTTGATGATCAATTGTATCGGAAAGGGCTACACTCTCAAATGATGCGATGCCTAGACGCAGTAGAAGCCAAATACGTGCTGGCTGAGATACATGAAGGCATCAACGGCCATCACATGGGGGGCAAAGCACTTGCCAGGAAGGCACTGCGTGCGGGCTACTACTGGCCGACCATGGCGACGGACACGAAAGAGTCCGTCGGGAGATGTGACAGTTGTCAGAAGCACGCCAAGATTATTTGGCCCCCGCCAACATAATTGAAAGGAATCTCAGTCCCCTGGCCCTTCTACAAGTGGGGGATGGACATCCTCGGACCATTCAAGCCAGCCCCTGGACAGTTCCGGTGGCTCATTGTGGCGGTGGATTATTTTACTAAGTGGATTGAAGCCGAGCCGTTAACGACAATAACCTCAACACGCATACGGAGGTTTTTCCGCCACAACATTGTCTCTCATTTTGGAATACCAGCCGAGGTGGTGACAGACAACGGGACGCAGTTTATGGACCAGAGATTCCAGACTATGATGTCGGACCTCGACGTTAAGCAGCACATCGCCTCGGTCGAGCATCCGCAATCTAACGGTCAGGCCGAGGCTGCCAACAAAATCGTCTTGGATGGTTTGAAGAAACGGATGCAAGATACTGAGTCCAATTGGGTAGAACAGCTTCACAGTGTCTTGTGGGGCTACAGGACCAGCGTTCAGACTTCAACCCAGGAAACTCCTTTCCGGTTGACCTATGGGTGCGAAGCAATGATTCCGGTTGAGATAGGACAGCCGTCATGGAGAAAAGTCACAGCCGACCTGGAGGGAGAAGTGTCAAATGACAACGCGTTGAGGACTGAGTTGGACCTGATCGACGAGGTCCAAGTCGCGGCACACTGCCGAGAATTAGCCGCCAAGCAGCTTCTCGCGATAAAGTATAATCGGAAGGTCCGACCTCGGTCTTTTAACCGGGGCAACCTCGTACTCCAACGAGCTGACATCGGCAATAAGAACGCCAGAGATGACAAGCTGGCGGCAAATTGGGAAGGTCCCTACCGGGTCAAAGAGAAGCTGGACAACGGAGCCTATGTACTCGAAACCCTGGCTAGGAGACCTATGAAGAGAACTTGGAACGCCAACAAACTAAGGATCTACCACAGTTAGATCTCGGCCCGAAATGCATAACGGCCCCGGACATAGCCTTTGTTTGAAGCTCGGTTATTTCTTAATTTCAGTATTTTAATTGATTTATGTTTTTAAGATTTTATTGAACTATTTGTTAGCTCTTTGGAGCAGTTTATTTTAATGAAGGATTCCTCAGTGAAGATTCGCAAACGTGCACTATTGATCGCTTAAGCATTACACCGAGGTCTATACACCCGGTCACAAATATTACACCGAGGTTTCTAAACCCGATTACAAATACAACACATCTAGATGATTTAACACCAGGGCTAACCAGGCCAGGTCTAGAGCTCGGCGAAATTGCCATTTCGGCCTTCGCGGAATTGACGCGTCAAAGCTCGCCTAATTTAAGCATTCAAATTGTCATTCCGACCCTGATCAGGTCAAAATGTTTAAGTTTTGCATTTCTACACCATCGCTAAACATGTGGCAATTTGCCCTTATCTCGGTTACGATCCCGGCCAATGGCTCCAGAACACGGTAGCGCGGTTAAGTTAACACCCTATGCGGTTAAAATAGACAACCCTGCCATTCATTCACAGACTTAAAATCTAGTAGAATGCTCAGACTTGCACATTTCACGGTCGATGAATTTCTAACTATGGTTAGAATTCTAAAAATGATACGATGATTAATTGATGAAATTAAAAGTTGTCATCAGAGTATGTACAACCGGCACACACGCGGGAATATTCCAAGTTAAAAGGAACGTGCGACCCGGATAAAAAAAATAATAGCACAAAGAAAGCCGTAGGCTCAGGTGGCGGACGGAGGCGGCTTCGAGGGACCCGGACCACCGTCCTCAGGGGCATTGAGCGAGATCTCCTATTCCCCCTCCTCTCCTTGTTCAAAACTGCCAAGTTCTGACACTGAGGCATTATCTGGGGATGGGGGAGGAGGGACATACTTACCTTGGTGCAAATACGCCCGGTAGTCAACTTTATCAAGCTCCAAAGCCACCGAGGGGTTAAAGTGTCGGACCAGGGCTAGAGCCATGTTGAAGGCATCCTTGGCGGTCGCCTTCACCGTATCCGAACACGCAGAAAGAGCTTTGTTAGTATCTGCAAGTACGACCTTGGTGGACCCAGCTCATTCGCCAATTTTCCTCGCTGTAGCTAAACCGCCTTCAGAGCTTCCAGGCTTTCGGAATTAGAAGCCTTCAAAGAAACAGTCTCGGCATTCAGTTTGGCCAAACTATCCTTCGGGGACTTCAACTCATCCTGGGTGGATTTCAGCTCCTCGGACGTCTTGGTGGCATCAGCCTTAACGGCGTCCAGCTCATCCACTGCCGTTTCTTGGCTGCCACAGCCAAATCCCTAGCTGACTCCAATTGGCGTTTTTTGGCAGAAAACCCGACGAACTTCTTCTTCAAGAGAAGCAGGGATTGCATCAAACCCACCCCTTTCACCAAATGATCTTACACAGAGTGGATTACGCGTTCGTCGGCCTCGTTCAAAGCAAGGGAGAGATCCTGGTAGCGGTGAGGAGGAAGGAAGGCCACACTGAGCTCCTCGGTTGAGCACCCCTTCTCCTAGGCAAAGCCGCGTGGGAGCTTGTAAGAAGGAGGTGGAGGAGGAGAAGGTAGCGCCAGCCAGTCTTCGGGCTGAGTTTGGGCATCTCCCGCCATAGCAGCATTATCCTGTTCTAATGAGGCGGTTCGGTGGAAGGTGATGAAGAGGGACCGCTCGAGGTCGAGGTCCTAGTCCTCTTGGATGATGGGGCTTGTGGGACGGCCCGCCCTCTTCCCCTGCTAGGCTTGGCGGCAGCACGTTTCCGCGTCTCCCTCCTCGGCTGAGCACCCTCGCCGGGGTTCACATGGGCCACGTATGGGGGCAACGGATCCACAGCTTGAGTTGCAAAATAAAAGACGGATCAGTGGCGACCAAAACCGAGTTACGACATCATAAAAATGAAACCAAACACATAAGAAATACATGGCCTAGCGCCAGCAGTGGGAAGAGGTTGAGAGAGTATAGAGGCAACGCTCTGAACTCCATGCTCCTTGATGAAAGAGCCCAGGCAAGAAACTAATGTTGCGTCCTCGGGCAGAAGGTCATCCCCATCAACTTGATAACTTGTTGAGTCCTTGTTATGATGGTCATGGGTCCAGTACAACGGGAATCTCCATTCCACATCTTTGGACTCGGGGCCAAGAAGAAACCAGGGTTGTTGCCCGGATATAGCCATGACCTTAAAGAAGCTGGTCTTGAATCGTTTGAAAGAATCAGAATAGGCCCGGAAAAGTTTACGGCCGGTTACCCCTCGAAGGGAGGTTAAGCCTTTCAAGGTCTCGTCGTTTTTTTCAGATTGAGGTGTAAATGGACAGAAGAAGTAAAAGAAGATGGAGCGTTTACAGGGGATAGGCTCCGGCAACAATTTACAGAAACGCTCAAAAGCAAGTATGAAGCCCCAAGCGTTGGGATGGAGCTGAGAGGGGGCGAGTAGAAGATATGTTAAAATATCTATTTGGAACTCGGTGAATGGAAAGCGAACACCAAGACGAGTCGAATAATCCTTAAACCAAAAGAAGAAAGAGTTGTCGGTTCCCTCCCTAACAGCGCACATCGGCTCCCCATCTGTAGGAGGGTGCAAGGTGCAGGAAGAAACGTCTCCTAAGGCAAGACAGGAAATATCTTTCGATGACATCAACGACCGGGTTGACAACACCCCATGCGCAACCCAGGGGTACTTGGCTAGAAGGACTTGAGGGGGGCTGGCAGACTCGGACTCCCCAGTAACAGACGGAGTCCTATCAGGTGACTGAGACGTCTCCATTTAGACCTAAAACCAGCAAAAAAGGATAAAAAATCAATGAATGAAGGGTATACCTGAGGGATGCATGTTAATAATAGAAGGACGAGGATGGCTGGGTCTCACTGCCGAGGTAGGGATAGGAGGAGACCTATGTTGGCAGGAACCTAAAATTTGATTGGCGAGAGAGTCCTGGCCGAGTGAAATATAGTGTGAACTGGAAGCAATGCAATCCCAGCAGGGGTTGAGATACCCCTCAGGATGGATGTTTGACCTTTCCCGAGAAGGAGTTCGGTAAATATTAATGGGAATAGCCGAGATGGCTTACGAACCATCTCGGTCCCCAGGACGTATATGACGGCCACGGGGTCTTGGCTGGGAAAGCGAAACGACAGCGGGTAAGGAGCCCCCGACTCCCCTGCCACTAGACCCACCACGGAGAAGGTGGCAAGCCTTTGCTCTTCGGTGAGGGAAGAGCCAAACAACCAGAAGCTGGTCAATGGATAGCGGGCGCGTAAGGCCTCCTCCTCTTCTAGGGTTAAATTTTGACTGGAAGAAGGCAAATGCCTAGACCTATCCATTACAACGGAACCTAGAAAGGCACAGAACGTCGGGTAAGGAAAGGAGAGCTAAAATAGGGAGTGGACAAGGGATGCTCCCCACATAGGGCTACGCTACGGGGAACAAGGGACTAAGGTTAACACGATACCCATAAGCAAGAACCTACCCAAAACTGGAAATGCTTAAACAACAGAACTCCCAAAAAGAGAAATAAAACCATAGAAATGTAAGAGGGAGGCGATAAGCATACCTGAGTTTGCGAAAGATGGAAAGACGGCGAAGCAAAGTCCACGGAAATGATTGCAACAAGTAAGAAAGTATGTACGATAGGAGAAGCAGGAAAACAGTAAACTGAGAGCAACGAAACAAGTGGAGGGAAATACGAGCAAAGGATGAATATGTTTTTTCAAACGTGGTAATAGTCAGGGGTAAAAATGGCAATTCACTAGCAAAGTGGGATGGTGCAAGTCACGCAACAGGAGCATTAAATGCGCACGAAAACCGCTGACTGCTGGACGCGGCTGTTATGACCCCTCGCCATCCCGAAGGCGCCAGATGTCAAAAGGTAATGATGATAGGGGCGTAAAACCCCAAACCTAGGAAATGGGGAGAAACGGTTGATATTAACCCCGATGTGGAGCCAGTTCACATTCCCACTGATCAGGGGGCAGCAATGGAGCTCCTCGCATCGAAGACCTTAGAAAGAACGCGCAACTCTCCCAGTCCGAGCCTATATCACATGGGAGAGTGACGTCATTACCTCAGCAAGTCAGCTCAGGACGGCCGACCCGACACAGCTCGGATAATAAAGCCAGATGGGGACAAGATACATCTCGGCAGCACAGAACGCCTGAACTACCGAGCTGGGGGGCAACTGTTACGGACCTACATAAGGCCCATATCCAATATGCGGCCCAACTAAGGATCTGCTATACATTGGATCTCACCTATAATATAGGGATATCCTACATTATAGGAAGATTCCACTAGGCAACAATATAGGGGCATCTATAAGATATATACGCGATACTCGCACATAGGATCTCGGCATAATAAGATATCCTATCCACAGTAACCTCTATAAATATAGAGACCAAATACTAAGGTGCACACGTTCTAACTCATGCCCTATTTACTTTCTGCAACACAGAGCACACACCCCACCCTTCTGGCTAACGCTACCGTGTGTCTCGAACTACGTGGACTTTGATCCCACTCATTGGGTACGTAGGCCCTAGGCTTGGCTCCTAGTCAAGTCTAATCAGTCCTGTTCCCAGAACAGAACAAAAAGAATATTGAATATTATTATTTACCATACAAAATTTTTTGTATGAACATAAATAGATGCTCAAGGCTCCACGGTGCCCCTGATTTAACCGTAGGTTTCAGTGTTTCACAAAAAGCCCATAGTTCCATAGTAGTGTTTGTTTGTATATAAATACCATGATAAGACATGTAACCCAAAATTAAGCAAGGGTAATTTTGGAAAATAATTACAATTACCTAATTTAGCTTCTCTCCTTAATCTTTCTAAATTCTGGTAAATAGTTCTTATAATTAGGACCGGAGGGAGTATTATCTTACAAATTATTAGTATTCTATTGCAACACCTGAAGTAGACAAAAATTTGATTGCAATTAATGCACCTTATGAACTTCATTCCAATCGCGAAATCTGATCAAGGGCTCACTACTTGAACCACTAACACAGAAATACGAGGGTTTTAAAATATTTCCGATAAATAATAGCAAAAATAAAAATAAAAAGAAGCAAAGTTGCATAGCTCAAGGTTATCAAATCAGGATACTCATAATCAATTTTAAGGATAATATTAATGTAATTTTTATATAAGAGAACATTAAAGGTTTGTACATATTAGCATTTTAAAGACAAATAACACTTCAGAAAACAAAAAATGAAAAATAGGGTTTTGATTGGCAATCGAATCGTGATATTCGACTAAAGATTCATGAGATTCTGTCATGGCGTAGCTTAACAATGCTTAAATCCTCCACCTCAGTCGAATCCTTTTCAGAAGAAAAGGATTTCCATTGGGTTATTTTAATTTTATTTTAAAAAAAAAAAGTGTTTATGCTACACATCTTAAATTCGCTAAGTTAGTATTTTTCATTAAATCAAACACAATAAAATGAAATATATTGACTTCATAAAAAGCGTTGCAGCCAACAAAAAAATTTATAGAAAGTGTTGGAGTAAAAACTGGAACTAAAATTCCAAATTCCAAATCTTCATTGCCTTTATCTTGATATTATTTCCTTCCAATCTAGCCTCTGCTATGAGTATTTCCAAATTTCAAATCTTTATTGCCTTTATCTTGATATTATTTCCTTCCTCTCTGCTTCTTTCAAGGAACTGAATCCACATTCCATGCTCATCCCTTACATGCTCCTTACATGCTCATTCCCAAATAAAAGAGTTTTTTTTTTTTTTTTTTTTTTTTTTTTTTTTTTGGAAAAATAATCCATACACTAAAAATTAATTATTTTAAGATATTGGGTGTTGCAAAAAGATTTCATAGATGAGTTGCTACTGGAAAAATATTTCAGGATATTAGTATTACAGGAAAAATATTTCTAAATGCGGGACTCAAAAAAATTAATTAAATAATTTGAGATCTTGGATACTGAAAAAATATTTCAGGAAGCATATAATGTAATCTAAATAAATAAAATACATTAAAAAATTAAAAAAATTGCCCCCTCCCAAAAATTAAAGGGATGAGTATGTAAGGAGCATGTAAAGATGAGCATGGAATGTGAACCCCTTCACCTGTAGGGTCATTGTCATACGGGAGAGTGCAATCATCATTGTAGTTTGCAAGATTTTTGAAAAGAAAATCCAATTAGAGAGTGAACTTATGAAATCTTAGAAAGTGTAAGAAAGACTTGATAATTATTTCCAATTTGAATTAAAAGATGTCCCATTTAATTTTCAAACCTTAAGATGTCCCAATTAATTTTCAAACCTTAATATGTCCACACAATTCGTGGCACACAAGGAATCTGGAACCTCCACACCATCTTCTAACAAAAGACTTTGTTGCTTTGGTTCACTACAGCTACAAAGGATTATTGAAGAACCATGGATACTGTTTAGCATATCCCACAAAAATCAATTATACAAAACCTCTGAACTTTGTATTAGTTGTATATAACCCCTTGACATTTCAAAATTTAAAGTTTAGGGGTTTTATTAAATTAGTAATTTACAAAGGATGCCATTTGTCATCTATTAATATTATGTGGCAATTTCCATTAAAAAGATAACAGTCAACTGCAAGTATTAATTTAAACTTCATTATTTTACCTAAACCTATTATTTCCATTTTTATTTAAAACTATGATATTTACATCAAAATCCCCAGTAATGCACAAGATTGATATCTTATCAAAATCTCAAGTAAATCCATTTTATTTAGCATTGAGGACTCTCAACATATATCTCGAATTTTTATAAAAAATGGGGATGATGCACGTAGAAAAAATAATAATGGAAAGGAGACGTAGAAAAAATAATATTTATTTAGAGGAATATTAAAAATCATAATTATTTAAAAGGATCAAATGTTAAAATATAAATTTTAGAACACTAAATTACCCCTAACTAAATCCTACCTCTATCGTCTTATCAAAACTCCATTGAAAATATAATTTCTGTTAAATAAGTTATTTAATCATAACATATATTTTGTATAATTTGATTATATATAAGTTTATAAGTTAGAAAAATTAGTATGATATGAAAAAGATAGATACAACTAATCTAAAATAATTTATTTAGCTTCATTATTCTTTTAAAAAAGTTAACCAGGTCTTATCTTAAGCCTGGAGGTTGTATTCACTGTCAACCCAAAAATCCGTACCTTTAGCTCATACACATTTTCCTATCATTTGTATTACCAAATATGTATAGGTTCACAAGAAGCCTAAGAAACTATAGGAAAATATGCTGAAATGACATGAATTTCATAAGATTAACACTCCTCTATCTAAAGAGAGATCTAAGTTAGCCTCTCTCTTAACTTGTGTCAAGGATTTCACTATCCTACATACTCTCAACACATCACATTAGGCCCCTTTATATAGAAACTATCTCAACTAGATAACAACACTTTTAACCATACTAACAATCACCTTCTAGTAGTTCGTGCCTAGCAAATACTTGCATGCAATGGCTAGCGATCTCGGCATTCACTATTGTGCTTCCATCTAACCCTATCCTCTTCACCATCTAATCCAAAGGATATGATTTTTCTCATCACTTGAATGGGTAGCAGGTTGTCAATAGTCGCAACCAGAAGCGACATGCCTATGATTGTAATTCTCTCTCTGAGTTTTATCTTCTTCTATTTCCTGTGTTTTGCTCTCTCTCTCTCTCTCTCTCTCTCTCTCTCTCTCTCTCTTTTGTGTTCGGAGTGATTGATGCTTTATAGATAATTTGATATGTGATTTTGAGCTTCAGCTATGAGTTTTAGTGAAGAATGGATGAGTTATTCCAGTGACTTTATTGTGGTCGTAATGGTACACACGTAAAAATCATTTTTCTATACTAAAAATGGGGGCAACAATGAAAAAGAAAAAAATGTAATGGAGTGGCCATAAAAAGAAAGATAAGATTTTTAATAAATTTATATGAGGAAAGGTAGGAGTGGCACCTATTGAAAAGAAAATCGTCTAAGGTGGTTTAGACATACAAAGAAGAATATTGGATATACCAATGAGAAGGGTAGATCAAGTTGTTTAGAACAGAGTTAAAAGGGGTAGAGTAAGACCGAAGAAAATGCTCAATGATATTATTGAGCAAGATCTCTTACTTAACCATTTATCCCAATAATTAGTTTTTGATAGAGCTCATGGTGTGTTTGTTCTATATAGCTAACCTCACCTAATGAGATTAAGACTCTGTTATTGTTTGACTATTGCTTTTACTTCAACTATCCTCCATCCAAAGCACTGTGCTTTCTCCATTTCTCCATTTTGGCCATAATTCCAAGGTTTTTCCGTATTGTAACGTCATTATTCTTCCCAATAGTTGAATAATATACACCTTTAATAACAAGTAAAACAAAGATTAGTTGTTGATTAAAGAAAGATTAGTTGATTTCCTTTCTTGTTGTTGGAGAAATAAAATCACTAGTTAGTTGAGATCTTCATTAGTTTGTTAATATCTAATGAGATAGTTAATCTTTGTAAGGATGAATAAATAGAGGTCTAATTAAAATGTTGGGAAATTACGCTCGGGATCTTCACTGATTTTGCAAAGAGGCTCGCTATCTTCCATTGCCGAATCCTGCTGGTCCTCATTGGACATTGTATCATTAGACAAACCGTTGTCAGAGTTAGCCTTCTCATCATCATTCTCCTTGTGGTTGATTCCTTGAAGTTCTCAGCAAAAGATGGACCATCCACCCAATGTTTCTTGTCAACCTTTCTCAGCATAGGCCACTCAGTGTCATTTATAATACTCCCTGTGTTCTTTATTTTCTTTGAGCTTCTGTTGAGCATGTCTTCCTCTTCCCAAGATGATGGAACCTTTGCATCACATTTCTTAGAGAGAACCAGTGCCATTTTTTGACTTATTCAATTTTTATTTATAGGGGAGACGAGCAATTTACTAGCATAATTTTTTATTTATGTAATTTTTAATGTGTTTATATCAATGTTTTAATATCCGATCCGAACATTGAGCTGGAAATGTTAAGTAGTCATGGTTGAAACAGTTCAGCGGTTCGGTCAAACCGGTGACATAATAATTAAATTAAAGGTAATATTATATGCATATATAATGTTGTACTTGCCTCAAATAATTGAAAGTAGTAAGTGATTTTTTAAGAGATTAAGGAAGTTAAATAACTTAGTTAATTATATCATATATTGTGTATCACCTAAGCAACCATCATACAATACCCACTTGTGTCTATAAAACAGTTTTTTTAATGTTAATCGGGCTTTTTTTCAAATGACCCAAAACATGATCCATTAACCCAAATCCTTACCTGTCCAGTTAAACTGACCCATCTCACATTTCTTTTGATTTCTAAGTTGACGGGTATGAATGGGCGTTTTTTGAAAAATTGAGAGTTAAATAATTATCTCTGGAGTTTGAGTAATTTTTAAGGTGTTTATAACAATGTTTTAACAGTTGGACCGGATATCGAACCGAAAATGTTAGCAAGTCATGATTAAACAATTGAAACAATTGAGCCGTTCGGTCCAACCGTTAACATAATAATTAAATTAAAGATAATATTATATGCATATATAATGATGTACTTGCCTCAAATAATTGAAAGTAATAAGTTATTCTTTTGGTGACTAGGGAAGATATCATGATGTAATTGCCTCAAATAATTGACAATAATGAGTGATTTTTTTAGAGATTAAACCTGTTTGGTTCTTTTTTGTTAAGCTAAAAGCTAAGAAAAAAAGAGTTTTTTTTTAAAAAAAAAAAAAGCTGAAAACTGTTTGATTATTATATAAATTTTTTTAGCTTAAAAGTTACTTAAAAGCTCAAATTAAAAATAAGTTGTTTAATAAAATTTTTTCATAAGCACTTTTTTTGGGCTTCTCCAATAGTAAAGAGCGTGCCCCCCTTTCCTGATTTTCCTTTCCATTGCTACTTCCTTAGCACTCTTGCCGATCGTTCCTACTCCAACGGTGTCGACAACGATTCTCCACTAGTGATGGCAACGATTCTCATCTCTCTCTGTGTTTCTCTAATCTTGATTGGTTTTTCTTCTGTGATTTTATTGGTTTGAAGGTCCTTGGTTTTGTGTTCCATTGCAAGTTCATTTTTTCTCTATTTTGACTGCAAGCAACTCTAGAACTTCTCTATTGTTTTTTTTGTTTTTTTGTTTTTTGTTTTTAAAAAAATCTTGGGCGTATCAGATTTGCTTGTATAATCAAAGTTTTGAATTTGGACACAGGTCAATTGTTTGAGATTACGGTATAATAGATGATAAGGATTAGGGTTCTATATGGTTGGAGAGCTAGTAAGAGCTTTTGGCTAATAAGAGCTTTAAAAAAAAAGCTCCTCTATGGCAGATTTGGCTTATGGCTTTTTTGTTCTTTGTAAAAAAAACTCTTTTTATTATAAGAATTTTTGTAAAAATCTGTTTGGCCCAACTTCTGCTTATAAAGAGAAGGTAGGCTAAAAATAAGATAATCCAAACCGACACTAAGAAAGTTAAATAAGTTACTTAATTATATTATATATTGGGTATGATTAAAATAAATATCAGTTTATAAGTCAAACATAGTTTAAAATAAAAATAAAAATTTTAAAATAATTTAATTAGTTTCCTTAATCTTTTTAAAAAAAGTCAATTAAATCTTATATTTACGATCGGAGAAAATAGATTATAAAATTCATTTATATATGCAAACAGAAAAAAATAAAATTTTAATTATTAATAATGACCTTATAAGAAATTATTTTTTATAGATTAAGAATTAAAAATTTTATGTGATATTAGAATGAGAATTAATTTGAATATATTAGCATTCCAATTTTTTAAAGATAGAGAAGTATTTTAACTCGTACTAGTGATACCTAGCATGGCCTATAACTTCCTAGTCTTCATTAGTGTTCATGGTAGTATTGAAATGTGTGTGGGCTGAAATAGTGGGAAGAAACAGGATTGAAATTTATTGACGGTGGAGATAAGGCAAACTAAAAGATTGACGGTGGAGATGAGTAAAAATTTGGCAGTTTTTATTTTTAAAAATATAAATTATGATATGTTAGCTTGCCGAAAGACCACATCATTACCTTTTATTTTGCAGTGTTTTACCCAATGGATCTTCAAACTCCTTCCGCTCTTTTGTTCTCCGGTATTTTTTTATATGTAATTCTTTGTTTCTCCACCATTTCATATCAGACTGGAGGGTTGTAGACCGTTCTTTATTTTTTAGGCTCCTTGATCACTAATGTAAGTAATTATTTTCGTTGTTGATTCTCTGCTAAGTTTGGATCTTCTCAATGTTTCGAGCAAAAAAAAAATAAAAAAAAATAAAAAAAATAAAAATGATATTCTCAATGTTAATCTAGTAAGATATTCTTCTTCTTCCTTATACTTCGTCTCCCTTCTCTTCTTTCCACTCTTCTTCTTCTCTTTTCCTTTATAGCCGTGAAGCAGGAAAGGATGAGTATTAGGGACATCTGATTAAGGTTCTTAAAGCAGTTTTGAGGTGTTAAATTTGCCCCAGTCAAAGTTGCAAGTGTATTCCAGAGATGGAAGGTTCGACTGACTCTGGCCCAGATGGGTTTTTGATACCCTCTCTCGGTTTTGATGACGGTTGACGGCTCAACAACGACTTAATGATGAGCCAATCTGCCCAAACTTCAAAGCGAGTTTTTCATCGAATCCGAGCTTAGTTCTGGCTGATGGCCAGACCGGTATGTAGACATTGGTTTATATTTTAAATATGTACAATAGTAAGACATTATTAAAAATAGTAAGTTGTTATTACAATAACATTTCATAAAATTGACATACGAGTAATAAATTTTAGGAAGAAAGACGGAAAACTACAATTCATATTAACAACAATAGTAATGAGATTAATAAGAACTGTTACGGATTCATATGAGGCCCATTTAATGAATGGCCCAGAAAGAGGCAATCTACGTGACCTAGATATAGCGACATAATACTTGGGTTTGGAGGCACAAAGGCCCATAATTCCAAACCCTAACCCTACAGGTAAACTCTATAAATAAGAGGTAAACCTAGAGGTATGATCATTCTCTCTCGATTACTATTCTGCCATTATTGTGCCCACACACTACCCCATTGGCTAGACCCGTTTTCTTCTCACTCGTGCATAGTGATCTGCTATACTCATAGGTATCTAACTCATAGATACCTAGGAGAGAGTCATTCGATCCAAGATTAACATATTAGTCCAACGGATTAAACATCTCTATCCATCTAGACAGAACAATTGGTGCTAACCGTGGGGAATCGATAAATTTTGATTCCTGCGATCAAAGATGGTTAATATCAGAAGCAGCAATCAGATGCCCTTGCACAGGCAGTTGCTTGAAAATCCTGTTAGCTCTTGTATTTTGATGATCACAATTTCTAAGTTAATGAATTAAAGTAATCCAGTCATTTCATACCCAAGCTCAGATCATCTGTCTGCTAAAACTGTTTCAGAGTTGGTTGCTCGAGTATAGCTTTTTGTATGCTCAAGCAATATCGAATGCAAGGTAGAATCAAATACTTCAGGGAAGCCTTGCTCGAGCAGACTATATAGTCTTGCTTGAGCAACATCGCGTTCATGGCTTACTCTGGCGCTTTGCTTAAGCACACCTTGCATAAGACTGCCCGAGCATCACTGTATCTAAGAAGAAAGAGGTTCATCAGACCTTGCTCGAGCAGGACATGTTGCATGCTCGAGCAACATCGAGTTTAGTGAGAAAATAACAAGTCTAATGAGTCTTGCTCGAGCATAGCAGAAAAGTTTGCTCGAGCACCTTGCTCGAGCAGAAGAGTAAGGCTGCTCGAGCAACATCGTTGCTTCCCCCATCTAATAGGCACTGAACGAGCTTTGCTCGAGAATGATCATATCATGCTCGAGAAAGGGCAAAAGCCTGCTCGAGCAGCATCACTGATATCATCAGTTCTCGCCTCTGTCTATGCCTTGCTCGAGCAAGCATGATGGCATGCTCGAGAATCAGCAAATCAGATCTGTTTTAATGAAGCTTGCTCGAGCAGACAAAGATCCTTGTTCGAGCATTAGCGATACTGATATACTTTTATTTGATTCAAAAGAAGCCTTGCCCGAGCATGATAAGATCATGCTTGAGCACTATGCTCGAGCAAAGACATTTCCTTGCTAGAGCATCAGCGACAGAGAGCATTTTTTTTCAAAATGATCAAGAGAAGCTTGCTCGAGCAAGCTTGGATTGTTGCTCGAGCAAAGTCATCTCTGTTTTTAAAATATCCGACTCCGAAATCATAAATCTTGTCATATCATTCTGTTACTTCAGATTATCATTCATCACAATTACCAAATGCTATTAACATGTTTGCTTGTGAGTTTCAGATTATTTAAACATGGATTAACAACATATTTGAATAAAGCAACTTGTGTGTCAGAAGCATTAAATGCAACCACCTAAACCGGTGATAATCTTGGAAACCAATACTCTGAACGAAGTAAGGCTACCACTGCTATTCCAACTACGCATTCAATGCTATTTCATAACGGGCAAAACAAAAAGAACGAAGAGAATGTCGTCACTGCCATACCAGCACTAAGATTATTCAAACGACAAAAGCCTTGACAGAAATTCCATCTGTCTAACGGACACATTTAAGTCTCTCAACGGCTATTCCACGAGCTTCATCAACAGTCATTAATTACAACATCTATAAATAGCTGAAGCATTGAATTCGCCACCTACCGAAACGCTGTGCATTCATTCGAGTTTATTACTATTCAATGTTTCAACTGTTTTATTAACTTGTACTTCAGTGTTCAATATCTTATCTACTCGTGAGGAGTTCTTAAACACTTATTTCATTTTCAGTTGTATCTTAAGGTTGAGGAACCTTAAGAGAGGGTGTATCAATTACAACTTGTAAGGGGGAGTGGAGTCTGAGAGTGAGAGGATCATCCTTCGTTTACAGAGTGTGTAATTGTCCTTGAAAGATAGTGAAATCCCAGGTGTTCTGGGGATTGGACGTAGGTCAAAGTATTGGACCGAACCAGTATAAATTGCCTTGTGTTCATTTCTCTTATCTGTCTCTGTCTTGTCTATTTTTGTGAAAGATTTGAGAAATTTTTTTTAAAATCACTTATTCACACCCCCTCTAGGTGATATTCCATCTTCATTTGGTATCAGAGCGCTGGTTTCTCAGTTGGGCTTAACATCCCGAGAAAGATCATAGACCGAATATTACCAGACGGTGCTTCAATCAATCGACCTCCCGGCTTCAATGGCGAGCACTACTCATTTTGGAAAGCAAAATTCAAAGTGTTTGTGCTGGCTACTGAGTATGGTCTCTGGAGAGTAATAGAGATTGGAGATTATGTTCCAACAAGGATGGTGGAAGGAGGATTTGCCTTTCCAAAGACAGAAGATGAGTTTGATGAAAATGATAAGAAAAACATCACTCTCAACAGTAAAGCCATCCTAATGCTACAGAGTGCCCTCAGCCAAAAGGAATACTTTCAGATATGCAACCTGTCAACCGCAAAGGAGATGTGGAAAGCTTTGGAGATTGCATATGAAGGCACTTCCGGCATCAAGGAGAACCGTATCAATACTTTGACCACCGAGTATGACTTACTCTGGATGAAGTTAGGAGAAACCATTGCTGAATTCCAACTCAGATACACTCATTTGACAAATCAATTGGCGGCTTTGGGGAAGACCTATGATCAAGGTCCTCAGGTCAGAAAGATTCTCAATGTTCTGAAAAAAGACTGGCAAGCTAAAGTCACAGCAATAGAGGAGGCCCGTGGAGAATCAATGGCTTCAGTTGCTGAGAATCAATGGCTTCAATTGCTGCTTTATTTGGAAGCTTGTCTGAATATGAAAGCAAACTGAAATTCAAGAAGGACTTGGACGATGTCAACAGTAGTCGGAACAATGGCACTGACGAGACTACGAATGCTCCTTACCCGAAGGATTTTGATTCGGCCTTTTTACCAAAGTACGATGGAAGTTAGTATCCAAAAGTCCATATTGATACTTTTGATACGGACATGTACGTGAGGGGAATTAATGAGCCCATCATTTCCTGAATATTTTCTACAACATTGACAGGAGCTGCGTTAACCTAGTTTCACACTTTATCCATAAATTCAATCCGGAATTTTGAAGATTTGGGAGACAAGTTCTTGCTGAATTTTGCAACAAGCAAAAAACAGCCAAAGTTCAAGTTTGCTCTTGGCAATATTAAACAACAACCTGGGGAAATGCTCTAAAAGTACTTGGATCGTTTTAAAGATGCCGCTTTACTGGTGCATGGATTGGAAGAAAATGTGCATGTGCACTTAATCATAGCTGGCTTGGATGGTTCACTCAACTAGCGAAGTCAATTTATAAGGATCCCATCAAGACCCTGGTGGAGTTTAGAACTTGATCAAAGAAATATCTAGAGCTAGAGCAAATGGAGATAGCTAATGTTGCGGGAAAGGAGAGGAGGAGGAGTCCACCTCCAAAAGGAAAAGAACAACCAGGAGGTCAAAAGCAAGATTTCTGCGAAAGAAACCCTGATAATAAATTTTGGGGTGGAAAGTATGAAGTGAAATATGAAAAATATACTCCTTTAAATGCTCCACGATCTCAAATTTGGAGGGAAGTAGTAATTGAAAGTGGAGCTTAATCACCAAGAGGGGGTGAATTGGGGATTTTAAAACTTTTTCGAAATACTCTATTTTGAACTATAAAAACAGAGATGAATAGAGAATAGAGAATAAGAGCAAGACGCAAGGATTTATACTGGTTTGGTCCAACTCCTTGATGTACGTCCAGTCCCCAGACTCTCTGGGATTTTCATTATCACAGTTGATTACACACTCTGTACTCAAGAGTAATTCTCTCACTAGAACTTACTCCCCCTTACAAGTTGTAATCAATGAATCCAATAACCAAGTCCCCTGACTTGTGATTCCTTACAATAAATGATTTACAATCAAGAAACTCTCTCTAAGAGTGGATAATGATAAACACTGAAGCTTTCTGTATCAAAAGATACAATCAGTTGAAAACTGAGGAAATAAATGTAAGACTTGAATGCAATTCATTTTTAGCAAATATGTTAGGTGAGAAGACTTGAATGCTGCTCTATTTATACCAAGAGAGCATTAAATGACCGTTGTAATCTTCAATATAACCGTTGCCTTCATTAGACAAGAATTAGCTTAAGCTTTAGTCTTCTTCTCTCTCTAATCTTCACTTAATCCAGCTGTGCAGAAGTTCAGAGTTGACTTCATGTAAAAAAATTCGTTGGAGGAGCAGCTGCTGGATATGGAAAACATTCTTTAATTCTTTGTGGACGTGTGTAGAAGGATTACCAAAAAGTATGCAACTTTTTGGGTTGTGCATTAAATGTGCTGACGTCAGTTTTTGCTTTTTGCTTTAAACCTTCAATAAACATTCTCTAAATCATCTGAAACTCACTAACAAAATGGTTAAACATAGCTAGGAATATAGAAGAATGATAATAGGAAGTATTAAGATCAAACAAGAAGGTTTTACAAATTCATCAGATTTGAATTTCAGACTCTGCGATGCAAACTCGAGTTTGTTCATCTAAACTTGAGTTTTCAACTGTACACTTAAGGAAAAACTCGAGTTTCCATATCAAGACTCAAGTTTTCTCCATCTAGAGAGCAAAGTTGTGATTTAAGCTTTGGAACACATTTTTGACTGAAACTCAAAACTCGAGTTTCCAAAACAAAACTCTGTTAGCTTGTGTGTTTTTGATGATTACAATCTCCAAGTTGTTGAATTAAAATAAGCAAAGAACATTTGATAAGATAATTTGATAAAAGTGTCTTTCAGAGTGTAACTCGAGCAAAGTGTCAAGATTGCTCGAGCAACATCTAATACAAGGCAAAAGCAAGTGCTTCACAGAAGGCTTGCTCGAGCAGACTATATAGTCTTGCTCGAGCAATATCGAGCTCTTAACTTCTCTACAGTTCTACTCGAGCATATCTCATTAAGTTGCCCGAGCATCATCGAGTGAAAGCACTCTGAAGAGTTTGGAGCCTTGCTCAAGCAGAAGCCTCAACGTGCTCGAGCAATGTCGAACAAAGAATCACTGAGGTAAAGCACTGTCATACTCGAGCAAGAGGTAAAAGCATGCTCGAGCAGGCTTAAAAGGTTGTTCGAGCAAAGTCGAGCAACCTGTGTATTCTCGTCGACATAGTCCCTGCTCGAGCAAGGAACAAAAGGTTGCTCGAGTAGCATGCTCGAGCAAGCACAAAGAAGTTGCTCGAGCAAGGTCAAGCAACATGTGATTTCATCGATTAAATGGAGCTTGCCCGGGCATGATCTAATTCATGCTCGAGCAAGCAGAAAAGCATGCTTGAGCATCAGCAAGTTTCAAGTGTTTTGAACTAATTCATTAAGGACTTGCCCGAGCATGATAAAATCATGCTCGAGCAACATGCTTGAGTAAAAGCTTTTTGTTGCTCGAGCATCAGCGATCAAAAGCATTTTCCTGAGTAATCAAAAGGAGCTTGCTCGAGCAATCTTGGATTTGTTGCTCGAGCAATATCATCCCCGTTTTTCAAATCACTGTCTACTTAGATTCATGAATCATTGAATGGATTAATATCTCTTCGATTATTACTTATTGTGATTACCAAATGCTTTTAATCAATTTGTTCATGAGTTTCAGATTATTCAAACATAGATTACCGGCAGATTTGAATAAAGCAATCTACTGTCGAGAGACATTAAATCGCTACCTAAACCATGATACTCTCGGAGACCGATATTCAATTAAGTAAAGCCAACTCGATATTCTCTCGACTTCACATTAAATGCCATTTAACAACGGGCATAACAAAAAGAATGAAAGAGAATATCCACTCTGCACATTCCACCTTAGTACTCAGACGGTGAAATCCTCAATGAATGCATCATCAGTCTAACGGACATATTCAAGAGACTCAATGACTACTTCATGAACTTCAACAACTGTCATTAATGGAAACAACTATAAATACAAGAAGCATTCAATTTGCCAACTACCGAAACACTGCGCAATCAATTCGAGTTTAATATCATTCGTTGTTTCATCTGTATCATTAACTGTACTTCAGTGTTCATCTTTTATCAACTCGTGAGGAGTATTTAAACACTTATTTCATTGTCAAATTTGTATCTTAAGGTTGAGGAACCTTAAGAGAGGGTGTATCTATTACAACTTGTAAGGGGGAGTGGAGTCTGTGAGTGTGAAGACCATCCTTCGTTTACAGAGTGTGTAATTGTTCTTGAGAAATAGTGAAATCCCAGGTGTTCTGGGGACTGGACGTAGGTCAGTGTATTGGACCGAACCATTATAAATTGTCTTGTGTTCTTTTATCTTTGATAAATCCCAGATTTAATATATTTTATCCCGCCTTATTCATTTATTTTGGGGATTATTTTAGGCTAATTTGGATATATTAGATAATATTTGGATTGTTAGCCAATTTTAGGAAATAATATAAATATGAATTAATTATGAGATTACTGTGCTTAAATTATTAATATCCTAATTGTTATCTTGTGATTGAATAATATTTCTTAATATATGATAGATCATGATTTTATCATATTAGAAGATCCTATGGTGCAGAACTTTTCAGGAAAGCTAAAAGGAAATCCAATGGTGAAATTTTATTGGGCTACTTGAATTTTATTGGGCCAGGTTGATACCTAAAAATCCCTCTTTTCCTCCCATAAAATTAACCTAGCTGGCTATTGATTATTCATGCTCTCATTGAGAGCCGATTCACGCCGGATGCGGCCGGAAACACACATTTGAAGAAGACGCTGATTCATTCCTCCATTCTTCCATCCATTAATTCAATTGTTACTTGTTCCGTGGGTGCGCAGAGATTTAATCATCAATCCTCATCCATCTACCAAGTACGCGGGGCCCACCTTCATTTATCCATCAAATACCTTCATTCACAATTCTCTCCAGTGAATACGTGGTGACCGAGGAGATTGATTTAATCAATTATTCTCAAGATTTGCTCATGGCTTTGAAGAATAACTTAACACGTGAGGGAGGAATGATTTCCATGGTAGCTTGAGATCTTTAGGAGGCAACTTGGGAGGAGCATGGAGAAAGCTAGAGCCTAGGGTTTTACACTTGAAGACCACAAGGGAGTGTCTTTCTTTTTATCTTTTTAATTCAAACTTGAGATTATTTAGTTTTAAAGGATTTCGAGTTGTATTAATTGAGAACAATCTAGTTTTAGATTGTAAACTTATTTCTTTTGGATTAGATTGATAATTCGAAGTTTTTATGCTTATTGTTGGATTCTTGTTTGCAACCTTTAGATTGTCAATTGAATTAATAATTGAGTTTTCGTTATTAATTTAATTGTCAATTGGGTTTATCGATTTAATTGTTTAATTGAGTTGATAAATTGTCTAGTTGTTTAATTAGGCAATTGTGAACATAATTCCCATAACTATCTTGGAATTATTTTTGGTTTTTAATGGGTTTAATTAACTAGCGCTCATTCCATTATGAGTTTTCTAGTGGAATTAGTGTTATTGGACTTGAGGGTTTCCCATGTTCAATTAGTTAGTTAAATTTATTAATTCCAATATTCCATTAATCTCCTTTTGGTCTAATTAATTGATTTAGGCTAAGAAAGTCAACTCCATGCGATTCCTAAGTTGTCCCCTTCATCATCATAACTTGGTTGATTTGCTTTTTATTTAATATTCTTCTTAGGATTTTGATTATTTTTCTCACAATCAAAAACCCCCAAAAAATTGCATTTAAATTCATATAGATTAGTTTCATTCTCATTTAGGTTTTAGACTAAATTTTCATCTTGCATTTAGTTAGTTTAGTTTTGTTTGCATTTTTTTTATCACCTAAATTTAACCTAAAGAAAAACCCACAACTTGCTCCTTGGGAGAATGACCTAGGTTGACCCTATATTACATAATTAATTAGGACTTAGTTTAATTGACTGCTTTAGCGACAAAAAGCAGGCTCATCAATTTTGGCGCCGTTGCCGGGGAGCAATGGTTAGGCTTTAGGTTTGAGTTCTAGGTGATTTGTTAGGTAGTTGATTGTTGAATTCAATCCACTCTTGAAAAATTGAAATTGATCCCTCCTATTATGGCTTGGCATGCTCAGTTTATGGAAATAACTATTATACTTCTATGCCTTATCATTATGACTATGGTGTTGAGAGGTATATGAGGTGGGATTACCTTCTTCTAATTATGAGTCTCGCCTGGAGAGCAAAATTGATAGGATTGCATCTGCTATGGAAAAAATGGCTATGTCCTTTATGCCAAATTCTTCTGATATGGTCAATCCTATGGAGCCCTCTACTTCTTATACCCCATGACCTACATCTTCTCGCTTTAATAGGGTCACTTTGTCCTATTTGCTCTCTAGCCACTCATGCTACCGACTCTTGCCCCTACCTGAATGATGGAGCTGAATCTTGCAATGCAATATATCTTTCTAGACCCATGACTCAAGGTGGCCCAAACTATGATCCATATTCGAGTGCATATGACCTTGCATGGCATGATCAATCAAATGTTGGATATGTCAACCCAACTGTTCCAACTGATGACCAGTACTCAAGGTTAGAAAATATGATGGATGTTATGATGACAATCATTCAAGAAGGGGAAGTGCAAGGTAGACAGATTCGAGCTTTAGACACTAAAATGAAGGAGTTGTTAAATGCAACAAACAATCTGCAGAGTGAAGATTTAGAAGTTCAAAGTGAATTTCCATGTGGTAATATACTTTCATCCTCTAATGATTCATCCCTTTTCTCTTCTACCATTTCAAATGATGGGATGCTTGGTACATTAGGCGAGTATGCATGCACCGATCTTGTTTTGAATTGACTAGTTCTATTGACTTAAATTCTCTGAATCTTATAGTGCATGCATTGATACTTCTTCTCATACCTCGATCCTATAAATTCTATTGATTCGATGAGGAAGTTGATGAAGAAATTGTTGTTGACTCCCTGACACTATTGATTTCAAAGACACCCAACTTAACACTAATCATGATTATGCTTTGAATGATGAAAGTAATATCTCTATTGATTTTATTGATACTACTCATGATATTGACATGACTATTGTTAGTGGGGATACTATTAAAGATAAGTGTGGGGGAGCCTGTGATTTAGATATGCATTTAGAGGGTAAAACCATATTGAATCATGATGTTTCACAGGTAGAATTTGTCTTGAGTGATGATTTGAGCAAGCATGGTGAGACCATTTTGAGTGATCACTTGATTCATTCTTTAGAGAATTTGACTCTTGCGAGGAGAGTCATATTGACTTTGTGGGTTGTTCAAAATATTTGGAAGTTCCAATACTTTCGTTGGTCAATTTCTTTTGAGATCTTCCTTTATTCTTGATCAATCGAGTTTTATTGATTATATTTATGTGGGACGAGATACTGCTTGGAGCTATGATTTTGTGCAGGTACATGGATTGATTCCTCTCATCCAAACACCTTCTATACTTGAGCTGAAATGTTATCTGCGGAGCTTAAAATATGGTATGTTTGCTGAACATCAAAAGAAGACAACACTTGTGCTTTCATGTGACTTACAACCAGACAAGGGAGAGAAGCCAATTATGCCACTTCATTTGAGTCTCCAAGTTTTTAATAGTCCGGTCATATTCCTTCGTTACTCTTTCACTTGCATTGCTTGTTGTTATTGGCTAGACCTATATTTTGCATTGAGGACAGTGCATGATTTAAGTGTGGGGGAGGGATTTTATTCTTACTTTTGGTTTTTGTTTTTTGTTTTCAAAATGAGAAAAATAAAAATATTTTGGTTTTTACTTTGGTTTTTGTTCCTTGTTTTCAAGAAAAGAAAGAAAAAATTTAATGTGAAAAAGCGCAAGTTTTTAGTGACTTTAGTATGATGCATTCTTGATTTGAAAAGTGATTGATCATGTTTTGAGTTGGTGAACCTAGTGGCAATGGATTTGATTTTGGTGAATTTAGGCTAGTGATCATATTCCTAGTGAGATTTTGAGCCTAATACATATATTTTTTTTAGTGTGTACCCCTATCTCTTTACTTGATCTAGAACTTGACTTGAATCTTATTTGAGGCTGCATTTTATGCATGAGTATTCATAAAAATGATAAAGGCATTCATTTGATTTTCCAGATAAGCCAAAAATCCTACCATTTTCATGCATATATCCTTTGTTTAGCCCTTTGAGCCTATTTATTTATTTATTTTTATTTTTTTCCATTTTGTCTACACCCATCGCCATAAAAAAAAAAAAAAAAAAAAAAACCTTTTTGAATGTCTTGGGAGTTGAAGAGCATTGTATTATCTCTTTTGGATGGAAGAATATGCATAAAGTTAGGAATTGGGTCATTGTGAAAAATATGGTAGATTATCTTGAAAAAAAAAAAAAATGGAAAAGAAAAAGATGGAAAAAAGAAGAGAAAAAACTGAAAAAAAATGAAAAAAAAAAAATGAAAAAAAAAAAAGGAAAAAAGAAAAAAGAAAGAAAGAAAAGAATGATGACTCGTTTGATTTAGTTTGGTTTTTTGTATCCCATATTCTCTATTGTCTCATTCTCTTCATCTTTTAAGATATTCAACTTTGTTTTTCCAAACACCGTACCCTTTCTTTCTTAACCTTAGCCCCATTACAACCTAATAAAAGTCCTTTGGATTTATGAATGTACTTGCTTTATTAGCGGTGGAGAATTTAGATTCTTGTCAAGCCTATGGAAAGAGTGTTGGATAAGGATGATTTTGAGCGTAAACACAAACCTATACACTTTTGAGTGATGAGTGACGTACATTTTATCCTTGGTAAGGGATTTCTAGCTTAGGTTCCCCTTTGTCAAGTAAATTGCCATAATGTTTGCTTTCTTAATTTATGAGAAGATCACTTGGACATGAGAGGTGTTGAAATGCTTTTTGTTTACTTATTGCTTGTGGTTAGAACATTCATTTTTGAAGTTTTAGTTTAGTTTTCTTTTGTTTTTGTTTTTGTTTTTGTTATACTCCCTTGGTCTTGAGTTGTTTTGCCCAGGAGTGCAAATGATAAGTGTGGGGGAATTGATAAATCCCAGATTTAATATATTTTATCCCGCCTTATTCATTTATTTTGGGGATTATTTTAGGCTAATTTGGATATATTAGATAATATTTGGATTGTTAGCCAATTTTAGGAAATAATATAAATATGAATTAATTATGAGATTACTGTGCTTAAATTATTAATATCCTAATTGTTATCTTGTGATTGAATAATATTTCTTAATATATGATAGATCATGATTTTATCATATTAGAAGATCCTATGGTGCGAGAACTTTTTCGGGGAAAGCTAAAAGGAAATCCAATGGTGAAATTTTATTGGGCTACTTGAATTTTATTGGGCCAGGTTGATACCTAAAAATCCCTCTTTTCCTCCCATAAAATTAACCTAGCTGGCTATTGATTATTCATGCTCTCATTGAGAGCCGATTCACGCCGGAGGCCGCATGAGACACTTATTTGCCGAAGAAGACGCCGATTCATTCCTCCATTCTTCCATCCATTAATTCAATTGTTACTTGTTCCAATTGGGTGCGAGAGATTTAATCATCAATCCTCATCCATCTACCAAGTACGCGGGGCCCACCTTCATTTATCCATCAAATACCTTCATTCACAATTCTCTCCGGTGAATACGTGGTGACCGAGGAGATTGATTTAATCAATTACCTTCTCATATAATTCTTGGTGATACGCGTCAACCGAGGCAATTGAATTGATTAATTCTCCTCATTCTTGTCTTCATGAGGGAGGAATGATTTAAAGCTTGGTGAGGAGGATATTTTTGAGCATCTTTAGGAGGTAACTTGGGAGGAGCATGGAGAAAGCTAGAGCCTAGGGTTTTATGCTTGAAGACTACAAGGAGTGTTTTTCCTTTTATCAAATTGTTTGAAGACTTTGAAATTATTTAGTTTTAGATAATTTTGAATTGCTTTCTTGAGAACAATCTAGTTTTAGATTGTAAAACATAATTTATTTGGATTATTTTGATAATTTGGATTTGAACCTTGCTAAGATATTTTTGGATTTTTGTTTGCAAACCGTTTGATTGTCAATTGTATTAATAATTGAGTTCTCATTATTGATTTAATTTTCAATTGGGTTTATCGATTTAATTGTTTAATTGAGTTGATAAATTATCTAGTTGTTTAATTAGGTAATTGTGAACAAGATGCCAAAATTATTTAGAAATTAATTGTGTTTGGTTTTTAATGAATTTAATTAGCCACCGCTTATTTCACTATGAGTTTTCTAGTGGAATAAGTGTTATTGAACTTGAGGGTTTCCCATGTTTCAATTAGGTAATTAAATTAATTAATTCCAATATTTCATTAATCCCTTTGGTCTAATTAATTGATTTAGGCTAAGAAAGTGAACTCCATGTAAATCCTGAGTTGTCCCCTTCACCGTACCTTTTGTGTCTTTTCTTATTTGATTTTCTTAATAGTTAGTTAATTTCTATTCTTAGGATTTTAATTATTCTCTCATATCAAAACCCCCAAATTTGCATCCGCATCTAGATTAGTTTCATTCTCATATAGGTTTTAGAATCATTTTCATCTTGCATTTAGTTAGTTTAGTTTCATTGCATTTTTCATCACCCGAATTCACCTAAAGAAAAACCCACGATTGCTCCTTGGGAGAATGACCTAGGTTGACCTTATATTGCATAATCAATTAGGACCTAGTTTAATTGATTTGCTTTAGCGACAAAAAGCGAGGAACATCGGTTTTGATTCATCAATCCATTCCTCAATTTAATTTCCTTTCTCCAATCACGGGCCCACCTCCTTTTATCCATTAAATACCACATTTCTTTCCGGTGAATACGTGGTGGTGACCGAGGAGATTGATTTAATCAATTACCTCAACTCTCATATAATTCTCCAGTGGGTGATACGCGTCAACCGAGGCAATTGAATTGATTAATTCTCCTCATTCTTGTCTTCATGGTGTGAGGAATTACATAAAGCTTGGTGAGGAGGATATTTTCATGGCAGCTTAAGCACTTTTAGGAGGTAACTTGGGAGGAGCATGGAGAAAGCTAGAGCCTAGGGTTTTATGCTTGAAGACTACAAGGGAGTGTTTTTCCTTTTATCGAATTGTTTGAAGACTTTGAAATTATTTAGTTTTAGATAATTTTGAATTGCTTTCTTGAGAACAATCTAGTTTTAGATTGTAAACACATAATTTATTTCAGATTATTTTGATAATTTGGATTTGAACCTTGCTAAGATATTTTTCGGGATTTTTGCTTGCAAACCGTTTGATTGTCAATTGTATTAATAATTGAGTTCTCATTATTGATTTAATTTTCAATTGGGTTTATCGATTTAATTGTTTAATTGAGTTGATAAATTATCTCGGTTGTTTAATTAGGTAATTGTGAACAAGATGCCAAAATTATTTAGAAATTAATTGTGTTTGGTTTTTAATGAATTTAATTAGCCACCGCTTATTTCACTATGAGTTTTCTAGTGGAATAAGTGTTATTGAACTTGAGGGTTTCCCATGTTTCAATTAGGTAATTAAATTAATTATCACAATATTTCATTAATCCCTTTGGTCTAATTAATTGATTTAGGCTAAGAAAGTGAACTCCATGTAAATCCTGAGTTGTCCCCTTCACCGTACCTTTTGTGTCTTTTCTTATTTGATTTTCTTAATAGTTAGTTAATTTCTATTCTTAGGATTTTAATTATTCTCTCATATCAAAACCCCCAAATTTGCATCCGCATCTAGATTAGTTTCATTCTCATATAGGTTTTAGAATCATTTTCATCTTGCATTTAGTTAGTTTAGTTTCATTGCATTTTTCATCACTCGAATTCAACCTAAAGAAAAACCCACAGATTGCTCCTTGGGAGAATGACCTAGGTTGACCTTATATTGCATAATCAATTAGGACCTAGTTTAATTGACTGCTTTAGCGACAAAAAGCAGGAACATCAGTTTTGATTCATCAATCCATTCCTCAATTTAATTTCCTTTCTCCAATCACGGGCCCACCTCCTTTTATCCATTAAATACCACATTTCTTTCCGGTGAATACGTGGTGGTGATCGAGGAGATTGATTTAATCAATTACCTCAACTCTCATATAATTCTCCAGTGGGTGATACGCGTCAACCGAGGCAATTGAATTGATTAATTCTCCTCATTCTTGTCTTCATGGCTGTGAGGAATTACATAAAGCTTGGTGAGGAGGATATTTTCATGGCAGCTTAAGCACTTTTAGGAGGTAACTTGGGAGGAGCATGGAGAAAGCTAGAGCCTAGGGTTTTATGCTTGAAGACTACAAGGGAGTGTTTTTCCTTTTATCGAATTGTTTGAAGACTTTGAAATTATTTAGTTTTAGATAATTTTGAATTGCTTTCTTGAGAACAATCTAGTTTTAGATTGTAAACACATAATTTATTTCAGATTATTTTGATAATTTGGATTTGAACCTTGCTAAGATATTTTTCGGGATTTTTGCTTGCAAACCGTTTGATTGTCAATTGTATTAATAATTGAGTTCTCATTATTGATTTAATTTTCAATTTAGGTTTATCCTCTTAGTTGTTTAATTGAGTTGGTTAATTGTCTAGTTGTTTAATTAGGCAATTGTGAACATAATTCCCATAACTATCTTGGAATTATTTTAACTGATTTTAATGGGTTTAATTAACTAGCGCTCATTCCATTATGAGTTTTCTAGTGGATTAGGCGTTATTGGACGTGAGGGTTTCCCATGTTCAATTAGTTAGTTAAATTTATTAATTCCAATATTCCATTAATCTCCTTTTGGTCTAATTAATTGATTTAGGCTAAGAAAGTCAACTCCATGCGATTCCTAAGTTGTCCCCTTCATCATCATAACTTGGTTGATTTGCTTTTATTTAATATTCTTCTTAGGATTTTGATTATTTTTCTCACAACAGAAAACCCCCAAAAAATTGCATTTAAATTCATATAGATTAGTTTCATTCTCATTTAGGTTTTAGGTAATTGTGAACAAGATGCCAAAATTATTTAGAAATTAATTGTGTTTGGTTTTTAATGAATTTAATTAGCCACCGCTTATTTCACTATGAGTTTTCTAGTGGAATAAGTGTTATTGAACTTGAGGGTTTCCCATGTTTCAATTAGGTAATTAAATTAATTACTGCCAAGATATTTCATTAATCCCTTTGGTCTAATTAATTGATTTAGGCTAAGAAAGTGAACTCCATGTAAATCCCGAGTTGTCCCCTTCACCGTACCTTTTGTGTCTTTTCTTATTTGATTTTCTTAATAGTTAGTTAATTTCTATTCTTAGGATTTTAATTATTCTCTCATATCAAAACCCCCAAATTTGCATCCGCATCTAGATTAGTTTCATTCTCATATAGGTTTTAGAATCATTTTCATCTTGCATTTAGTTAGTTTAGTTTCATTGCATTTTTCATCACCTGAATTCAACCTAAAGAAAAACCCACAGATTGCTCCTTGGGAGAATGACCTAGGTTGACCTTATATTGCATAATCAATTAGGACCTAGTTTAATTGACTGCTTTAGCGACAAAAAGCAGGAACATCAGTTTTGATTCATCAATCCATTCCTCAATTTAATTTCCTTTCTCCAATCACGGGCCCACCTCCTTTTATCCATTAAATACCACATTTCTTTCCAGTGAATACGTGGTGGTGGTGAGGAGATTGATTTAATCAATTACCTCAACTCTCATATAATTCTCCAGTGGGTGATACGCGTCAACCGAGGCAATTGAATTGATTAATTCTCCTCATTCTTGTCTTCATGGTGTGAGGAATTACATAAAGCTTGGTGAGGAGGATATTTTCATGGCAGCTTAAGCACTTTTAGGAGGTAACTTGGGAGGAGCATGGAGAAAGCTAGAGCCTAGGGTTTTATGCTTGAAGACTACAAGGGAGTGTTTTTCCTTTTATCGAATTGTTTGAAGACTTTGAAATTATTTAGTTTTAGATAATTTTGAATTGCTTTCTTGAGAACAATCTAGTTTTAGATTGTAAACACATAATTTATTTCAGATTATTTTGATAATTTGGATTTGAACCTTGCTAAGATATTTTCGGGATTTTTGCTTGCAAACCGTTTGATTGTCAATTGTATTAATAATTGAGTTCTCATTATTGATTTAATTTTCAATTTAGGTTTATCCTCTTAGTTGTTTAATTGAGTTGGTTAATTGTCTAGTTGTTTAATTAGGCAATTGTGAACATAATTCCCATAACTATCTTGGAATTATTTTAACCGATTTTAATGGGTTTAATTAACTAGCGCTCATTCCATTATGAGTTTTCTAGTGGATTAGGCGTTATTGGACGTGAGGGTTTCCCATGTTCAATTAGTTAGTTAAATTTATTAATTCCAATATTCCATTAATCTCCTTTTGGTCTAATTAATTGATTTAGGCTAAGAAAGTCAACTCCATGCGATTCCTAAGTTGTCCCCTTCATCATCATAACTTGGTTGATTTGCTTTTATTTAATATTCTTCTTAGGATTTTGATTATTTTTCTCACAACAGAAAACCCCCAAAAAATTGCATTTAAATTCATATAGATTAGTTTCATTCTCATTTAGGTTTTAGGTAATTGTGAACAAGATGCCAAAATTATTTAGAAATTAATTGTGTTTGGTTTTTAATGAATTTAATTAGCCACCGCTTATTTCACTATGAGTTTTCTAGTGGAATAAGTGTTATTGAACTTGAGGGTTTCCCATGTTTCAATTAGGTAATTAAATTAATTACTGCCAGTATTTCATTAATCCCTTTGGTCTAATTAATTGATTTAGGCTAAGAAAGTGAACTCCATGTAAATCCTGAGTTGTCCCCTTCACCGTACCTTTTGTGTCTTTTCTTATTTGATTTTCTTAATAGTTAGTTAATTTCTATTCTTAGGATTTTAATTATTCTCTCATATCAAAACCCCCAAATTTGCATCCGCATCTAGATTAGTTTCATTCTCATATAGGTTTTAGAATCATTTTCATCTTGCATTTAGTTAGTTTAGTTTCATTGCATTTTTCATCACCCGAATTCAACCTAAAGAAAAACCCACAGATTGCTCCTTGGGAGAATGACCTAGGTTGACCTTATATTGCATAATCAATTAGGACCTAGTTTAATTGTGCTTTAGCGACAAAAAGGAACATCGGTTTTGATTCATCAATCCATTCCTCAATTTAATTTCCTTTCTCCAATCACGGGCCCACCTCCTTTTATCCATTAAATACCACATTTCTTTCCAGTGAATACGTGGTGGTGACTGAGGAGATTGATTTAATCAATTACCTCAACTCTCATATAATTCTCCAGTGGGTGATACGCGTCAACCGAGGCAATTGAATTGATTAATTCTCCTCATTCTTGTCTTCATGGCTGTGAGGAATTACATAAAGCTTGGTGAGGAGGATATTTTCATGGCAGCTTAAGCACTTTTAGGAGGTAACTTGGGAGGAGCATGGAGAAAGCTAGAGCCTAGGGTTTTATGCTTGAAGACTACAAGGGAGTGTTTTTCCTTTTATCGAATTGTTTGAAGACTTTGAAATTATTTAGTTTTAGATAATTTTGAATTGCTTTCTTGAGAACAATCTAGTTTTAGATTGTAAACACATAATTTATTTCAGATTATTTTGATAATTTGGATTTGAACCTTGCTAAGATATTTTCTGGGATTTTTGCTTGCAAACCGTTTGATTGTCAATTGTATTAATAATTGAGTTCTCATTATTGATTTAATTTTCAATTTAGGTTTATCCTCTTAGTTGTTTAATTGAGTTGGTTAATTGTCTAGTTGTTTAATTAGGCAATTGTGAACATAATTCCCATAACTATCTTGGAATTATTTTAACGATTTTAATGGGTTTAATTAACTAGCGCTCATTCCATTATGAGTTTTCTAGTGGATTAGGCGTTATTGGACGTGAGGGTTTCCCATGTTCAATTAGTTAGTTAAATTTATTAATTCCAATATTCCATTAATCTCCTTTTGGTCTAATTAATTGATTTAGGCTAAGAAAGTCAACTCCATGCGATTCCTAAGTTGTCCCCTTCATCATCATAACTTGGTTGATTTGCTTTTATTTAATATTCTTCTTAGGATTTTGATTATTTTTCTCACAACAGAAAACCCCCAAAAAATTGCATTTAAATTCATATAGATTAGTTTCATTCTCATTTAGGTTTTAGACTAAATTTTCATTCTGCATTTAGTTAGTTTAGTTTTGTTTGCATTTTTTTTATCACCTAAATTTAACCTAAAGAAAACCCACAACTTGCTCCTTGGGAGAATGACCTAGGTTGACCCTATATTACATAATTAATTAGGACCTAGTTTAATTGACTGCTTTAGCGACAAAAGCAGGCTCATCAATCTTATTGGTCTCTATTTCATTCATACACAAGAAAATATTTTAATTTTCAAAGATCACCTATTCACCCCCCTCTAGGTGATATTCCATCTTCAAACTCGAGTTTTGAACTTTTAATGATAACTGCGTGTTTAAGTCCAAAACATCAAAACTGAGTTTTCATCCAAAACTGGAGTTTTCAAAACATTGAAAATGCTCAAAGCTCTCGGCTTGGCCAAAACTTGAGTTTTCATTTAAGTATGAAAACATTGAGAAATCTGAGCTAAGTCAAAACTTGAGTTTTCTGACAAATCTGGAGTTTTCAAAACATTGTAAAAGTACATTGCTCTCGGCCCCGGCCAAAACTCGAGTTTCTAAATCAAAACTCAAGTTTCCATTTAATTATGAAAACTTTGAGGAAACTGTGCTAAGTCAAAAATTGAGTTTTACGTGAAGACTAGAGTTTTCAAAGACCGAGTAAAAACTTGAAAACTCTCTCGCTAAGTCAAAACTCGAGTTTTGAAATCAAAACTTGAGTTTTCTCATAACTTAGAGAAAACTTAGAAAACTCATAACAAAGTAAAGTCCTGGATTTTTAAGTCGAAACTGAGTTTGCATATGTTCAAAATGTTGGAGACTCTCTATTTGGCCAAAACTCGAGTTTCCAAATCAAGACTCGAGTTTTGTCTTTAACTGAAAACAATGAAAAGTCTCTGTGTAATGAAAAACTCGAGTTTTTTGGTCAAAACTCGAGTTTTGTCTTTAAGTGAAAAAGCGAGTGCTCTTTGTAAGTCCAAAACTCGAGTTTTCAAATAAAAACTTGAGTTTTGCTTTGATCATTGAAATTGAGCAGCTCTCTGTCAAAGCAAAAAATCGAGTTTTGAAATCAAAACTCAAGTTTGTCTTTGACAGTAAGTTTTTCAACTTACCAAAGACAAACTACAACTTGTGTTTACAATTGTCAGTTATCATCAAAACACATAGAGAACTAACAGTAATGACTGAGATGAAAAAGGCGGAACGACCTCGACCACTTTACAATAAAGCAGGTATAGATCAATCTTGGTTTTGTGCATTTCATAATGGACCAGGACATATTACTGATGAATGCTGGGATCTCAGAGATGATGTGGAGAAATTTATCGAGAGGGTAAATTACGACATGACGCAATAAAAACCCAAGGATGAAAGAATAATAAGCGTAAGCAAGGAGGTGTGAGAAGAGCCCGGTTCCTAAAAAGAAAAAGAAAGATGAAAAGCAGAAGAAACCATATGATAATGATGATGAATTTCAATAAGCCGAGTTTAATTACAACGTTATCAGTAGAGTTCTTGGAGGAGGGGGAGATATGGTAAGCCAGAGGAGAAAGTACTTAAGGGAGGTCCTTTCAGTAAGGGATCATTCGAAGTTTAAAGAAGATTCTAGCAAACCGAAACCTCCTTATTGTATTTCACTAAAGAAGATTTGAAAGATGGAGTCCCAGGTCATGAAGATGGTTTGGTGATTACAGGAACCTGGTAAATTGCCGGGTTAAGAAGATTTTCATAGATGTTGGAAGCTGTGCAGACATTATCCTGTAGGATGCTTTCAAAAGAATGAATCTCGATCAAGAAGATTTCAAGCCATGTAAGACAACCCTCATAGGTTTTAATGGAGAACATACTCCTCCTAAAGGGTATATTGATCTCAGGTTAACACTGGGAACAAAGGAAACACTCAAGTTAGAACAAGTAAGGTTCGTTGTTGCGGATTTTCCATCTCCATATATATAATCTTTGGGGAGGCCAACTATCCACAACTGGGATATGTTGGTTTCCACCAAGCTTCAGAAGTTGAAGATTGTGAGTAACAAGAATAAAATTGTTACTATTAATGGAGATTAGAAAGAATCTCGGCAATGTTATTTTGAAATAGTCAAAGAAGGTGAAGGACCTTCCTCCCCACCTCGGATTCACAAAGGAGATAGGAGTGCGAGCAAGGGTAAAGAAAGTCAGTGAAGTAAGCCAGTAAATATAATGGAGTTAGAAATGCGAGAAGAAAATGAGATTCTGAAACTAGAGCTAGAAGGTGAGCTAGAGAATCTTGTGTTGGGAGATGAGTCTGGGCAAGTCACGAGAGTGGGCAAAGTAATGAACTGGAGGTTTGAATCGGGTTGGAAGATTTCTTGGAAAAGAACCAGGATGTTTTTCTTGGAAATCATCGAAGATACCCGGAATTGATCCTAAATTTTACTGTCACAAATTTGGCAATTTATTTAGGATCAGTTCCAGTGGCACAAAAGAAAAGGAAACTTGACCCAGAAAGGAGACAGGCTTTGGAAGAGCATGTTAAAGAATTGCTGGATGCCAAATTCATACGGGAGATACAGTACACCACTTGGTTATCCAATGTGGTTGTGGTGAAGAAACCATTTTGTTGTAAATACAGTGATGGGTTAACAATTCCTATTAAATTATTAACTTATAATATGCACTGCACATATGAGAACAAATTTCAGTATCAAGCGGAGTGATGAGTACTAAGAAGTATTTACTACTACACATTGTTTAGATTTCAATTGAGTGGTTTACATTATATTTCTTTTTTCTACTTTCATTTTTTTAAAAAAATTATTTTAATGTGTACAAAATATAGAATAAAGATAATATCTTAATTATTAATTTTTCAAAAAATGAATTTTCTTACTTTAAAAATTTCAAATATAGAATAAAGATAATATCTTAATTATCAATTGATAATTTCATGAGACTTGATTGTGATAATTTATCATTGTTAAGACCTTGGTGTAATTTCTCTATTATTTCTCTTTTCACTCTGACTCATCACCGAATACGCGACATATGTGTTCTACTGATTGAACATATTTTTATATTTTTTCTTTATGATTTACTTGGGGAATTGAATTTATTTCATAGGTCATTATTATATATATAAGAACTAATTTTGGTTAGGGATATTTGTCTTGAATTAAATATAATTAGGAACAAAATGATCATAATTTGTTAATCATTTGTGCAAATGATTTCATGGATTTTTGATGCTATTTTGTGGTTAATATTGTATTGTAGTTGTTTAAGAAGAAAATTGGAGATTTCAGAAAATGTCAATTAGGGTCGAATTAATATTTTTAAGGACTAGGAGAAATTACAAAAAATTCCCAAAATTTCTAGGAATTGCAAATTAATGAAGAAAAGGGACAAGGGATAATTACTTAAAATGGCCCCATATTGTTTGGAAATTACATTTTAACCCCAGAACGTTTCAAAATTGTTCACTTTAATTCCACAGATTGGTCCCTGGTCAAACTCGCATTTTGACTAGGCTTATTTAGGTCAGAGGCCCTCTTCTTCTTCTAAACACACGAAAAGTTTCATTACAAAAAGTGCCGAGGACAAGCTGGGAGGACTAGACCTTTATCTCGCTTTCTATCATCATGTCTACCTTCCTCATTGTTGCCGACAATAATCACCTTCATCTTCATCGTCACCGACGACCACCACTATGCCATCATCATCGCATAGGGAGGGCACCACGAGAGAGATTTTGAAGCTCAGTGAATTGCAGAGCCTAGCTTCACACAAAGACACAATGGGGGGATCAAGAGAGCATTCAAAACCAAAGATTGAAGAGAGAGAGGTGATCGGAAAGGATAGGACTTCACCACCATTGTTGCTCCTCCTTGGGCCTCCACACCATCATCGCCGGCCAACCTCAGGGCGCCTCTTTGAGAGCTCATATTTGGGATTCGATTTGGGAAAAGGAAGGAGGAGACGAGCTTCAAACACTACTATCTCTGTCGAGTCACTAGAGCAGGCTATTTCCTTTGTTTCCTGTTGTTCCTTCACCGCTCCCTGGAAACCAATGTCGGATCTTTGTGTCTCACAACTGACGTTCTTCTTCCTCTTCTTTTTTACCAAACTCATATTCATTCTTCTGCTCAGCTTCTAGCAATTTCACCCATACTCCTTCTACTCTATTAGAGTTCTTCAGCAGTTTAATCACCATCTACTTCATTATCCTTTTGTTTTCTACACTCTCCTTGTCAAAATCCAAATCTGTAACTCAACTTTTTTGGTTACCTTTGGTTCTGGATATGTTTTGGTTGTAGTTGATGTGATGAGTGGCTAAATTCCCTTGAGTTTTTGTGGTGAAGAAAGTGGCTAGAGCTTCAATGTGCTACAAAGGGGAGTTCATTAATTTTTCATTAGCTCAATTAGTGTATTATTATGTTCTATTTGGATTAATTATTGTATTGGTACATGGTTTTGAATCTTGGATGAGTGCTCTTTTTTCTTTGTTAGTTAACAGTTGTGTTGAATTTTGATTTGATGATCTTTGAGTATGTATTGAATTTATTTTCTTATGTTTTAATGAGATTATACATTGTATATTATTACTATGATGTGTAGTTGAGTTAATTCATATTGAGTATCGTGATTTTTCTCTTATTTAAGAGGAAGTATGTACATTAAAATGATTTCCAAACACACATCGAGTAACTTTTAACAATTTATCTAAGCGATGATTATGAATGTGATCGTAGAATTAGCTACTAATTAGATAAATTGGACTCAATGTGATTACTTGATGCTTTCAATTTGATGTGATTATAAATTAACTTCAAATCATTTTAAGAAGTTAGGAAAGCCATTAAATTTGCTACAAAGACTCATTTCCTCATTCCATCCCATTTTTATAAAAAAATATCAAAAATAATAGTTTAGCATTTAATTAAATTGCAGCACTCTTTTAGCCATTAATTTGAAAAAAACCCAAAATCATTTTCTCCTTGTTTTCATTACTTTTGCATGACATTGAGATTACTTAGGAATCAATAAAAAGTTCATCGTGAAAAGAGAACGATGCTAAGTTTGTTTAAACATAATCCTTGGTTAATTTTTTATTGTGGATCTAAAATTAATGTACAAAAAGGTTCCTATCAAATGGCGCCTTTCTTTGGGGAGCTAAGTAGTAGGCTTCCTAGGTAATCTAATTGTCAAATTCATTTTTGATAAAGGGTTTCTTGTGTGAAGCTTGTTAGTTTTGCATTTTTGATTTTTCATTTCATATAGTTTATGATTTATACATTTAGGTAGCTTCCATTACATTCATTATAGTTTTGCATTGTTTTGCCTTGGTAGCTTCGTATGTGATGTTTGCATTAAATTTGATACGATTTTGAGCTCATTTGTCTAAATTCACCATGTCTCCAAGTTAATTTATAGCATTCTTGCATCTTTGGTCATTTTGAAACTTCTCTTTCTCTTTCTTTTTCATTTGCATTTTTATTTTCTTATATTCTTTTTATTAGTTTTATAGTTTATAGTTAGATAGTTATCTTATGATTCATTGGGGATTTATTGTATTGAATTCTTTTGGCTAGATTTATAGGTGATCACAATTTAGCACTCAATTCTCAATCTTTTGTAGATAATTACACCAGGAGGAATGAAAATGTCTGTCAAGGATCTCAATCAGTGCAACAACAACTAGATCTCACTTTAGCCCGGATGGAGAATCCAAAAAAGGGTTCAGATTGTCAAGAAAATTCACTCTTTCAATGTCACTCTTTTGTAGATACCTCCACAAAGGAAAGATGCTATCTCCCAATCTCTTCATTCCATGGCACATGCATTACAACTTCTTCAAGCTAATTTGGAAAGTCAAGAAAGAAGTCCATTTGCTCAAGAATGACATGGTCCATTCCACCATCCATACCATACACCTTACCAACAATCTTCATTACAAGCCAACCACCACTACAAAAAAAACCATCATTTGTAGTGGTCAAATGTAATGCTACAAATACCTATATTTGTCACAGTTAAAGACAAAACCGCAATAAATTCATAGCGGCCGTGATGGCGCCAAAGTGCAGGCTTGTTTGCGACGAACTTTGTAGCGGCCACAACAAAGTAAACTTCTACAAATGTGGCGCCAACTTGGCGCGAAGATTTGTGGCTTTTCTTTTGTAGCGGTTATGAGAAAATAAACACTACAAAGTTGGCGCCAGATTTGGCGCGTAATGACGCGAACGTTTTCGCTGTGAAGTTTGTCGCGGTAATGTGAAAATAAATGCTAGAAAATGTGAAACGACACCATATTTGTTGCGGTCAGGGAAAAGCATGCGTTGACCACGACAAATACTAAAAGTTTTTAAGGGTTATTACGATAATTGCTACAAAGATTCACCCTTTATATAGGGTGACTTAATCCGTACATCGGTTATAAATATTTAAAAAAACTAGATCTGCTTTGTCACTGAATGAACTATCTCGGCTTGGTAGTTGAAGACATGCAGATATCTGCAGCTCTCATCCTTAAAGCCAAGATGAGAACTGTAGATATTTGCATCTCTCATCGTTGAAGCTGAGATAGTTCCTTTAGTTATAATCTGGTTTTAATTATTTCTTTGATGTGAAGACTTCTACTCTTCTAAAGATAGTCCAACATGCAACTGAAGATTAGGTTCCAATATAGCTGCCTTTCTCTCATGAAAATATCTTTGATAAAAATGAGTTTGTGATTTTTTTGTAGGAGATCAACATTTATATTGAATCTGAATCATCATTGTGGCATGCTGGATTTTTTTTTTTTTTGGTAAAAAATGATATTTGTAGCGGTTATAAGAGAACCCACTACAAATGGAAGATGTCAGTCACTTTGTAGCGGTTGGTCCCAATAACCGCTACAGAATCTCAAAGGTCAATAAATTTGTAGTGGTTTTATAACCGCTATAAAATATCACGACGAATGAGGTAGATTTGTAGCGGTTTATGCAGCGGTTCATGCATAACCGCAACATAGTGCTGAACTTTGTAGCGGTTATACTTGAGAACCACTATAAAATGATACGATTCTTAAACAACGCCTGCCCTCATTTTGAATCACGCAAGCTTTGATTTATCACCATTGTAACTTTTGATTTTATTACTTGTAGTGGTAAAAATTAGACATTATGGTTAAGGGAGATGGAGGGAAAGGGAAAGAGGTTGTATGGGATAGAGTACCTTTAAGGGGTAGTAGTAGTAGAGGGGGCCGTACGAGAGGGCGTGGGGCTCAAAATATCCCTCTGCCTCCTTAGGTAGGGAGCAAGTTTGATCAGCTCTTTGCTGATGAGCAATTCCTAACGCTAGAAGCCGTAAGGGGAGAATGGGGCGCAAGTCTGTCGGTCAGGACCTCGATGAAAATGCTGAGATAAAGATTAACTTACTCATCGGCGAGGTGGAACGGTTTATCGACCGGGGAACGAGCGGGACCAAGGGAACCCCGGGTCGTCGTCTTCGCGTTCTACCAAATTTGTGGTGGATGTCGAACGTAAATGTGATTAATTTTTTGAAAAAAATTAAATTTAAATTCCTTACGCTTAATTAAAGTATATTTAAACGCAATATAGACATGTTTTTATAATTGTGCATATACATAGGGAAACATTAGTAGGAGGACGCTGGATGTTGCTGGGGTCACTCTGTTGGAGGGGCCTCGCGTCATAGCCCTCTCAAATGAGGACACGAACCACCCGATCGGTAACGGTGGTCACCTATTCAACCGACTCTTGTCGAATTTGGGGGAATTGGGCGTGGTCCCCCTCGACTTCAAGGATTGGAAGCATGTTCGAAGGGGAGCAAGGACAAAGTGTTTGCCGACGTTGGGAAGGTAACTTATGTTGTTTAATTAAATTTTAGATGGAAATAGTTATAATTTGTGGTTTATATATTTATATATTACTTAATTAATTAATAATTAAATTACGATACGGGCTAAGTTTAAAGTGAGAAGCAACGCGAAGAGGTACACATAAGGGACTATTTGGAAGAGCGGGAGGGGTCGTCTCGAACCAACGGGAATGGAGATGGGATGATTCCTCTGCAAAGTAGCTAATCAAGAACATCCCGAGATGGCTTTGACCCAAATGAATGGGCGGTTTTGTCTAATATAGGAGGAGTGTAGAGGGACAGTAGGTTTTTTAGATAATTATAGTTTACATTTTGTTTAAATATAGTTTAAATTATAAATTTAGTTTGAAAAAAGTTTAAATTAATTTATAGTTTAGATATAGTTTAACTTAATTTATAGTTTAAATTTTCTTTAAATTAATTTTGTTTAAATGTAGTTTAAAAATATAAATGTAGTATAAATTAATTTGTAGGTTACATTTGGTTTAAATTAATTAATTTTTTAAATTTGGTTTAAAAATAGTTTAAATTAATTTTTTGTTTAAATATAGTTTAACTTAGTTTATAGTTTAGATATAGTTTAAATATTAGTTAATTTATAGTTTAGATATGGTATAAACCTTAAATATAGTTTTCAAGATATCAAAATAATAATTAATTTCACTTAACATTTTGTTTGCTCCTCCTTGTAAGCTCGTCCCGGAGGAACATTGGAAGCCTGGCATAACAGAGGATCCATCACACGAGGATCCAAGACATTTCTTTGTGACCTACGGTGAGTTGGTATGTTGAAAGTTAAATTAATTTTAGGTTGAAATGATTGATTGTTTTATTTTTGAAATAACAAAATTTATATTCTTTTAATTCTTTAAACAAGCGAAGGCTCGGGAGGAGAACCGTTAGACAGACTATGAGGAGTTGTTCACATACACCCATAGACGCCGTGATGGGATGCCGACCTCTGAAGAGGCAGAGGAAATGATAGTAAGTTACAAAAACTTATTTATATAATTAATATAATATATTTAAATTAAATTAAATTGTTTCATTAAAATTTTATGAAATGTGCGCGCTAGGCGAGATTGAGCGGGCCCAACAAGAGCTACGTCGGAGCCCTCGGAGTCATAAGGGTTTGTGGATCCTACAGCCCCATTGAAAGCTGCCATGGGCCTAATCGAGTATCCTAGCCGCGTTAGTGGTATAAGGCTAGACGCCAGGCCTAGCATGGTATACGACACGACCTTCGCCTCTAAGGCTGGAACCTTCGACTCGATAAGGCTACCACTGGAGGCGGTTGAGGAGATGATTGCCGAGCAGGTTACTGTGCAGGTTAACACTAGGACTCAGGAGATGACTAGGCGCATGCGGGACAAGGCCGACCATTGGTACGCTAGTCAGATGTAGAGCTAGGATGCTGTTACTGGTGCCTTAACAGAGCTGGGATGCAGGACGAGGCTCCTTCTCCTGCTGCTGATGGTGATGACAAGGGAGTTGTTCCTCTGCTCATGCACACGCTGATCCTTCCCCCTGAGGCAGCCCCCTTGAAACAAGACCTGATCATTAGTGTAACATCTCGAATTTTGGGCTCTGAGAATTGAGATAAGCCTAAATTAGGCGGATGGCTAAGCCCAATTTGGGAAGAGTCCTAAGAATGTTGAGAGATAGGAAGTCTATCGGGGACTAGGTAACTCTGCTATACGGCTCAGTCGACTTAATATGTATAAGCCGTGGAATTACAGTTTCAGTGAAAAGGGGCACCGAGTACTTATACGGTGTACATCCGGTTTGAAAAGATGCCACCCAACTATGTCCTAAAGTTCAGGACGATTAGTTGAGCGTAAATTTGCCGGTATAAGTGAGTATATGACATTTTTCAGGGTATGTGGGATCGTTTGTCGGGTCTCGGTATTTGTGTTGCAATCTTGAGTAAAACCCGAGCAAGAATCTTGAATACTTCGTCAAAAACCGTGCACCACCCACAACAAAACCCAAACACATAAACTGAGACAACAACACCAAAACCCAAACATGTAAACCGAGACGACAACCCTAGACCCCCAAACATGTAAACCGAGACGACAACCCCTGAACCCAAACACGTAAACCGAGACAAACACACACTTATGACGTCATACCCCAAGCAAGGACAACACACACACACACACATGCAAGTTTTTGACACATGGCAACTTCACATAAAGACAGCACACAACATGCAAAATTTATGACACATGGCAAAGCTTTATTAAATCAGATTTTTTATGCCTATTTCTTCTCTTGCCATAGACACATTCACACACACAGACAATTACTAACCCAATTCAATCTCTCATTCTCTCTTTGCCGTGGCCACCATCACACACACACATAATCACTAATTCCATTCAATCGCTCGTTCTCATTTATCCTTCCTTGCCGTGAACCCTCTCTCAACACAAAACAAAAATCAATCTCACATCCTCTCAACTGCTCTCCTCCCATGGTCTCCTATCCTCCTCCACGGCCTCCCTCAAACAACAATTCATTCAACTTAAACTCTCCCTCATTCTCCATGGTTCACTTCTCCAACACCAACAATCATCCTTTCCTCAAACTTCAATCATCCTCCTCCCCTCCCTTTCCCAAAACCATTAACATCATCAACCTCAAACTCCTCTTGAAGCCACGGTTGAATTAGGAGGAAGAAGATCAAGAAGTTCAAGGTAAGGTACTTGAACTCTATCTTGGTATTTTGGATGACTCTTTCATGCATGTCATTGTGGAAGGTTAAAAACTTACATGTATGTGATTTTTCAACGCTTGGTTAAAGGATAAGTGTGGTGAAGTTGATCACAATTTCAATAGCAAGCTATAACGGTAAGAACATCCTTCATCTTCTTCAAGTTTTTGCATTTTGGTTAAAACCCAGATTTTGTAATTTGCGGTAAAATCATAGAAATAAGTGGAATTTGAGATATCTGAGACCACCAACGTGTTCCTCATATAACATGGTGTGGGAATATGTTAGTGAATGAATTTTTAAAGAGATTTTCGTACATAAAATAATAAGCTCATTAAGGAAGTCAAAATTGCCAGTTTTGGAAATCCTGAGTTCAATCGCTTGTTTGTGTTGTTTGAACAAGTAAAGGTCCTCTAACAATTATTAAAATATTCTAGAAGATAGAGGACATGCATATATTTAACATGGTGGGTATTTTGTATTTTTCTAAGCTCTAGTCAGAGAGAAATAAATTGTACAAAATGACCCTGAGTTCTAGAAAACTCATTGGACAATCTTTATGTTTTTGGGAACTAAGAATGAATGGAGAATTATTAAATTCTGGAATTGATTTTCCCAAAAACTAGACTTAATAAAGAGTTTGTAGGTTTTTGAACCACCTTAATTGGACACCTAGAACTCCAAATATGAATTTTTAAAGATAAGTTACGAATTCTGGAAGTTTAACAGACAGTCGGTAGAAATGTAAAAAACTGGGAATTATTTGACAAGTCTTGACCTTTAAAGGTATTTTTCTATGAAAGTGGACTTCACTAGGAACATGTGAGAGTTGATGGCACATTGATTTTTTTTTTTTTGCAATTAATTAAAAATAATTGAAGTTGCTGGACTTTTAAGGGCAGTGAAAGACAAAGGTTGAAAGTAACAAGTTTAAGTTAATTAATTAAACCCTAATGAAATAAGGGTTAAAAAGGTAAGTAAACATTCATTTTCCCTGGTTCTAAAAGTATGGTTATATCATTAGGGCCATAGGGAGAATGAAGGAAAGAACTTCAAGCAACCCTGACAGTCAGCGAAAAGAGGAACCTGTGTAAGGACAGTATTCCTTAAAAGGTAGTGGGCTTACCTTACTTGTGTGTATTTGATATTATTGCTTGTATGTATATGTTTGATTGCTATACTTGCTTGCTATGTTTAACATACTTGAAGGATTGAAGCTTTGTTTATGATTATGCTATGGCCATGAGTATGATGCATGAAGCATTTAGCATGCAGATATGTCATTATGTTAACATGAGCTTGTGCAAGGCATGTATATCATACATTAATATTTATCTTGCATGCACTGTATTGGTATTGTCTGCTATTGGGATTCCTCAGAATCTCACCCTCCACTACCAACCAATAAATATGTGTGCACAGGAAAAGAAGTGCTGCACGAGGCTCAAGGAGGGAGTGTTGCTTGAAGACAGCCCAGCAGAGGGACATCTTGAAGAACCGAGGGGCGAAAGTGATTAGTGTTTAGTTGGTTTTAATTTTCACTGTCTATGAATGAATGTAAAGGGGCATAAACCCTGGCTGTACCCTTGTTATGTAATGAAAATTTAATTTCTACTCTATCAGTATAACAAACTATTTCTAATTTTGCCACACTACTGTGTAAGAATAAGGTAAAGTATGTCAGCACCACCGATAGGTGTTACAATCAGGCTCCTAATAGTTAGTTTTTATTCTTGTACACATTTTTAATTTGGACAATTGTTATCTTTTTATTTTATTTGGTTTGTAAACAACTTTATTTCTTTACATTTTTTTAATCTTTAATTTTAGTTGGTTTTTGAGATTGGAGTACTATTTTAATACTTATATTCATTTATATTAGTTTATTAATGTTACTTATAGCACATAACGATTGTTATTGAAAAATATATTCAGTCAAACAAATTTATTATGGTTAAATAATACAGATATTGTTAGAAATGTTAGTTCTCTATGTGTTTTGCTGATAACTTACATTTGTAAACACAAGTTGAAGTTTGTCTTTGGTAAGTTGGAAGACTTACTATCAAAGGCAAACTCGAGTTGTGGTTACAAAACTCGAGTTTTGACTTGACAAAGAGTATCTCAATTCTAATGAACTAAGCAAAACTCCAATTTTCATAGGAAAACTCGAGTTTTGGTCTTACAAAGAGCACTCCAAGTTTTTCACATTTAAACAAACTCTAGTTTTCGGGGAAAACTCCAGTTTTTCACCACGAGATACTCTTCAATATTTTCTGAAAAAGACAAAACTCCGGTTTCCAATTAGAAACTCGAGTTTTGGTCATACAGAGTCTCCAACATTTTGAGCTTATGCAAACTCCAATTTTGATATGGAAACTCCAGTTCTCAGTTTGCCATGAGTTTTCTAAGTTTTTCAAAGTTTTAAGAAAACTCGAGTTTGCGATTGACAGAGTTTCATGTTTTACTCGTTTTTGAAAACTCCAGTTTTCATAGAAAACTCCAGTTTTCATAGAAAACTCCAGTTTTGACTTGGCATAAATCTCTCAAAGTTTTCATACTTAAATGAAAACTCGAGTTTAGTTTGGGAAACTCGAGTTTTGGCCAAATAGAGAGCTTTGCACTTTTTCTATGATTTGAAAACTCCAGTTTTAAAGTTTTGGACTAAAATTCATTTTATGTGTTTTGAAATGGAAACTCGAGTTTGGAGTTCCATTCAAATATATGTTCCAAAGCTCAAATCGCGACATTCCTCTCTAGATGAAGGAAACTCGAGTTACGATTTGGAAACTCGAGTTTTGCTATAAGTGCACAGTGACAAACTCCAGTTAAATGCAAAGTCCAAAAAACTTGCATCCTTTTGGTCAATCATTCTACACATGTTGCAAAGGGATTAATGTTTCCTTTCCACATCCAGTAGCTGCTCTTCCAACGGATTGATATTCAAGAAGTCAACCATAAACTTTTGTGCAACTGGATTAACCAAAGAGTAGAGAGAGAAGAAGACCTAAGCTCATCCTAATCCTTCCTGAATGTCTCCAACGGTTACATTAGGGATTTTAACGGTCATTTAATGCTCTCTTAGTATAAATAGAGTAGCATTCAAGTCTTCTCAACAACCAATTTGCTGAAAATGAATTGCATTCAAGTTTACCAACTACTCTTTCAGTTTTCACTTGTAAAGTATCTTTTGATACATTGATCTTCAGTGTTCATATTTATTCACTCTTAGAGAGAGTTCATTTATTGTGAGTATCTCAAGTCTAGGGACTTGGAGATTGGCTTATTGATTGCAACTTGTAAGGGGAAGTAAGTGTTGGTTATGATTAGTTTTGATGATGTCTTATATAGATGCCATTAAGAGCAAAAAGATTTTATATTATACAATTCTTCTACATTGACTAACTATGATATATTTGATGTAGATTAGTCCAAGATTAATGATGGAGATTAATCAAGATGAGATATTGATGAAGGAAGAACTTGCTCAATGGAATGAGAAAATCATCATACAAGTTCCTAGATTGATTCTAGAAGTTCCCATGATGATATGGAAGTTGGAACGGTTCAAATCGGAGTGAAAATAAGCAAATTCAATGAGCTAACTCGAGCCAGGTAGCTTACCTCGAGTTAGGACGTCTAGCTACAGTGTTTTGGGCATCTAGGATGATTAACTCGAGTCACACAAGTCACTACCTCGAGTCAGGATGATTTCCAAGTGAGTTTTGCTCCCTGGAACACTTTACCTCGAGTCAGGACTCATCTACCTCGAGCAGGGACAAAAACTCGAGTCAGCTTCAGTGTACCTCGAGTTAAAGCAACTTACAGTAACTCTGGTGCACTCTGTTCCACATTTAGCTCAGGCGACCTCTGGTAATTTGATGATATCTCTCAAACCCGGAATTGGATTGACACAAAACTAGTTGCATAGGAAACTAGACTCCCAATGCGTCATTGTGATATATAATTTAAGCCAAAAGGAGTTCAGATCAAGGAGCTATGGATTTTACAAGTTGACACAAACATCAGCATCACAGTCCAGACCAAGCTTCAATGTTTTGGGTGTATCTCTCAAACTACAAATCCAATTGAGCTAAAATTAGTTCCATTGGAAAGTAGACATACAGAGCTTTCCAGAAAGACTTAAACAAACAAAACCGAAGCTAAGACCAGGGAGATATGGCCCTCTAAATTTGACACTTGAATTTCTGGAATCAATTCAGCATGGCCTCGGGTTCTTGTCTATATCACACTTTGAGAAAACTTTTTGCCTCGAGTTAAAAAGTGTAACTCGAGTCAAATGGCCAACCCGAGAGATTGAACAATGGAGAGTAGTTTTTAAACTCGAGTCAACGTTGCAGCCTCGAGTCTGTCTCTTCCAAATTCACACTTCACCTCGAGTCATGGTCTCTGCACCTCGAGTCTATGTCCTTTGAATTTCAAATCAATATTCATTCTTCACCTCGAGTCTGCCCATTCGTCACCTCGAGTTATCTTTGCCTCGAGTCACAACCCATTACCTCGAGTCTCTGTCACTTACATCATACTTCAACTTATTTCCTCTTCACAGGCACCTCGAGTTATAATATCTACCTCGAGTTAAGACTTTGCCTCGAGTCAAGGATACTTCTACCTCGAGTTAAAAAAACTTCTCAAATCAATACTTTGAATCCAATTAATCGATTAACTCGAGTCAGCTGTTTCTTCAACTCGAGTCAAGCAAAGATCAACTTGGGTTTTGTGGTTTTTTTTTAATTCACCGTGTGCGAAATCTTGAATTATCTTCAACAACATCCAAATGAATCCCAAAAGATCTTATACTACTTCTAAACATCATTCAACATTTATTGTGATATCATTAATCATAATGTTGAGTGATTTTCAGATGATTTAGCAACGGTCAGCAATAGTTCCGTAAAACAGAGATGACCAGAGACAACGGGTTGAATCCAATTAAGGCGAGATTGGCGCGAATGGTTAAATGCTAACAACGCTCATAATCAAACGGACGAATTCAAATCCTACCAACAGCTATTTCTCCAACTATTATAAATTCACGAAGAATAGAGTTCATCTACACGAACAACGCATACACAGTCAAAGCATACATCGAGTTCAAATTCTGAATATATCTCGGATATTACTAAGCTTCAGTGTTTATTATTCATCTGCTCTATGAGAGAGTTTTATCATTTGTATTTAGATTTGTTCAAATCTCAAGGTAGTGGTATCTTGAGTATGGGTGTACGATTACAACTTGTAAGGGGGAGTGAGTCCTAGAGAGAAAGGATCATTCTAAGTTGCAGAGTGTGTAATTGTATTTGTGAGATAGTGAAAATCCCGAGTGTCTGGTAGTGCGGACGTAGGTCAAGAGTTGGACCGAACCAAGTATAATTCCTTTGTGTCATTTCTCTTTTCCTTCTTCTTACCGCTTTTATCGTTTATCCATCATACGTCAAAAGAATTTTTGAGATCACCTATTCACCCCCCTCTAGGTGATAGTCCACCTTCAGTAAGGTCTAGTGAGAGAATTACTCTTGAGTTACAGAGTGTGTAATCAATTGAGATAGTGAAATCCCAGAGTGTCTGGGGACTGGACGTAGGTCAAGAGATTCGACCGAACTAGTATAAATTTCTTGTGTCTTGCTTTCCTCTCTTATACTCTGTTCAGCTCTTTTTTAATATTTGAAAATAGAGTAACTCGAAAAGAATTTTAAAATCCCCAATTCACCCCCTCTTGGTGATTTGCTCCACTTTCATTTGGTATCAGAGTAAGGTCTTCTCTAAAGAGCTTAACATCTCGAGAAGGATCATTATGGAAGGTATTCTACTTGATGGAGCTTCGATTAACCGACTACCAGGATTCAATGGAGAGCATTATTCCTTCTGAAAAGCCAAGTTCAAAGTCTTTGTGATGGCTACAAAATATGGTCTCTGGAGAGTGTTCGAGAGAGGAGACTACAATCCAACTATTCTCGAAAATGATCTCAGAATTCCAAAGCCTAAAGAAAACTATGATAAGAATGACAGAAGGAACATCATACTCAATAGTAAAGCTGTCCTTTTGCTACAAAGTGCTCTGAGTCAACAAGAGTACTTTCGTGTAATCTGCACCTTATCTTCTACTAAGGCTATGTGGGATGTACTGGAAATAGCTCATGAAGGAACAATTAGAGTCAAGCAGAATAGAGTCAATACTCTCATGACTAAGTATGATCTTCTTCATATGAAGCCTGGTGAAACCATTAGCGAATTCCAGTTAAGGTTCACCCATCTGTTCAACCAGCTTGCTGCATTGGGCAAAGAGTATGAGCAACCTATCCAAGTGGGCAAAATTCTCAATATCCTCAACAAGGAATGGGAAGCCAAGGTTACTGCTATTGAAGAAGCTCATGGAGAATCAATGGCATCTGTAGCAGCCCTCTTTGGCAGTCTTTCTGAATATGAGGCAAAGCTGAAGTTCAAAAAGGGACTTGATGAAGCACATGGGAAGAACAAGGAAATTGCCCTCAAAGCTATCAAAGAAGCTAAGGAATCAGATGAAGAAGAAGAAGAAGATGAAGATTAAGAGTTAGGCATGATGGTCCGGAGATTCGAGAAATTCTACAAGAAGGACCAAGGTTACAAGAAGTATCACAAGGGTAGCTCCAGCTATAAGGCAAAGAAGCCAATCATCTGCTACGAGTGTGAAAAGCCTGGCCACATCAAGTCGAAGCCCAAATCAAGAACAAGTACAAAGAAAAGAAGAAGTTCAATAAATTCAAAATGAAAGCCTATGTTTCAGCCATATGGGGAGATAGCTCATCAGATGAAGATGAAGCTGATGAGGAAGAAAAAGCCAATATTTGTTTAGTTGCTGAAGAAGAAGAGCAACATGACAACAATGATGAGGCATATGATTCGAAACCATCTTATGATGAATTGTTTGTTGAATACATTGTTGTTCAATCTGAATTTGAGAAACTTGCTGAAAAAGATGTATCTTTGAAAAAGAAGAATGTGACTCTTGAACTTCAAATTAAAAATCTTTCTTCCGAAAACATTGCTTGTGAAGATTGCATTGATTTAGAGAAAAAAAATTTACACCTCACAAAGGCAATTGGGAAATTCGCTAGAGGTAGTGAAATGCTCAATGTCATTTTGAAACAGCAAAGATTGACAAATCATAGATCGGAATCATTCATGACCTGATTTTGATAAAAAGAAAGACAAAAAGAAGTTTGGAGAAAAATCTTATATGACCTACTTTAGAAAATGTGTTCATTTTTCAAGTCCTTTTGCTCATTGCAATTATTGCAATCGTAAAGGTCATACTACTTCTTCCTGTTTTCATAAAAAGGAAAGAAAGATTAAACCTATAGGAAATTATCAATGGGTGCTTAAGGGATCTTACAAGGTTCCTAAGACACAAACTAACCCCAAAGGACCCAAGAAAAGATGGGTAACTAAGACCCGATTTGTTGTGTCTTGCGGTTTGTCTAAGAGCATCAAAATCCAACAAGTGGTATATTGATAGTGGATGCTCTAGACACATGATGGGAGATCAATCCAAATTTGCCTCAATCAAGCCCAAGGATGGTGGCAAGGTGACCTTTGGTGGAAATCAATTTGGAAAGATTGTTGGTATTGGTGAAATTGGAAACAATGAGGGACCATAAATCAAAAATGTCTACCTAGTAGAGGGACTTTGTCACAATCTCCTCAATGTAAGCTAAAGCACCGATAAAGGTAACTTAGTTATCTTTGATTCGAGGAGTGTTTGATTGTAAGTAAGGATATTCTCCCTTTGGAAAACATAAAATCAAAAGCTTTATTCGAGACCCTAGAGAAGGAAATTGCTATACACTTAATCTCTCTAGGAATGGTTCTATTTCTGAAAAATGTTTTATTAGTAATTTGGATGATAGTTGGCTATAGCACAAGCGATTAGCTCATGTCAATATGATTCAACTTGACAGATTACTTAAAAAGGATTTGGTGATTGGTGTTCCAAAACTTCCTTTTAAAAATGACATGATTTGTGATGCTTGTCAAAAAGGGAAACAAACCAAATCATCTTTCAATTTTAAAAATGAAATTTCAACTAATGGATCTCTACAACTAGTTCGTATGGATCTAGTTGGACCAGCTAGAGTAAAAAGCCTTGGTGTCAATCTTTATACCTTGGTCATAGTTGATGATTTTTCTAGATTTGCTTGGGCTATATTTTTATCCTCTAAAGATGAAACATTTGATCGATTTGTTGTTTTTGCCAAGAAGGTCCAAAACGAGAAAGATTTCTCTATTTCAGGAATTTGAACTGATCATGGAGGAAAATTCAAAAATCATGCATTTGCAGAGTTTTGTGATAACATGGGAATTGACCACAACTTCGTAGCCCCGAGGACTCCTCAACAAAATGGTGTTGTGGAGAGAAAGAATCAAGTCCTCACCGAAATGGCAAGAGCTATGCTGAATGAGAACAACACTCTCAGGTGTTCTTGGCTGATGCAATGAGTACGGCTTGCTACATCTCAAATCGGCATACCTCCGGAAGAAGTTGAACAAAACTCCCTATGAGCTGTACAAAGAAAGAAAGCCAAACTTGGCTCATCTGCATGTTTTCGGCTGTAAGTGTTTCATCCACAACAATGGTAAGGATAACTTGGGTAAGTTTGATCCCAAGGGGGATGAAGGTATATTTTTGGGTTATTCAAATAGGAGTAAAGATAGAGTCTTTAATACTTGTACTCGTATTGTTGAAGAGTCTATGCGTGTTGTTTTCTGTGAATCTAAATCTGATAAACCCTTGGATGATGATGAGGAAAATGTTTTCAAAAATCAATTCTTTTTGAAAACTACTCCTGCCTCTAATGAAAATCCTGAAGATGGTTTTGAAGCCGATCCTCAAAACAACTTAGAAAACCTTGATCAATCTCAGCCTAGAGCTTGGAAGTTCATTAGAAATCATCCCTTGGACCAAGTAATAGGTGATGTAAATCAAGGAGTGAGGATAAGAAATAGTGCTTTAAATGAAGTAACTTTTTCTACTTTTATATCACACATTGAACCCTCTAAGATTGATGAAGCCCTTTCAGACAATGATTGGGTGATAGCAATGCAAGAGGAGTTACATCAATTTGATGAAAATCAAGTTTGGGATTTGGTACCTAGGCCTAAAGACCATCCGGTCATTGGCACTAAATGGGTATTCAAGAACAAATGAGATGAATCAGCAATCATTGTTTGTAAAGAGGCAAGATTGGTTGCTAAAGTCTATAATCAAGAAGAAGGAATTGATTATGAAGAAACTTATTCTCCAGTGGCAAGATTGGAAGCCATAAGAGTTCTTCTAGCGTTTGCTTGTGTCAAAGGATTCAAGCTTTATCAAATGGATGTGAAAAGTGCTTTCTTAAATGGTTTTATTCAAGAGGAAGTTTATGTTGAACAACCTCCTAGTTTTCAAGATGATCATCATCCAAATTATGTTTATCGCCTCAAGAAAGCCTTTTATGGCCTTAAGCAAGCTCCTAGAGCTTGGTATGAGCGATTAAGCAAATTCCTTCTAGATCAAGGGTTTATTATAGGAAAAGCAGACACAACTCTCTTCATAAAGAGTAATAAGCTTAGTGAAATTTTAATTGTTCGAATATATGTTGATGACATTATATTTGGTGCTTCTAATGATACTTTATGTGAAGAGTTTGCTAAGAATATGCAGGGAGAGTTTGAGATGTCCATGATGGGAGAACTCAACTATTTCCTTGGTTTGCAAATCAAGCATAAGAAGGATGAAATCTTCATATCTCAGACCAAGTATCTCAATGATCTGCTGAAGAAGTTTGGGATGAATCAATGCAATAGAGCTGACACTCCAATGAGTTCAACCACTTCATTGGATGCTGATGCTAAGGGTAAGGACTTCAACATTACAAGATATAGAGGAATGATTGGATCATTGCTCTACCTCATTGCAAGTCGTCCTGACGTCCGATTCAGTGTGGGGATGTGTGCAAGGTTCCAGTCTGCTCCCAAGGAGTCTCATGCTGAGAATGTGAAGAGAATCTTTAGATACCTTGTTGACACAAAAACCCTTGGGTTGTGGTTTCCCAAGGTCAACCTGAACATCTAATGGCATATTCAGATTTAGATCATGCCGAATACAAAACGTATAGGAAGAGCACAACTGGCCAATGTCAATTTCTTGGTGGGTCACTTGTGTCCTGGTTTAGCAAGAAGCAAACCAGTGCGGCTGTGTCCTCTACTGAAGCTGAATATGTAGCTGCCTTAAGTTGTTGTGCTCAAGTCCGATGGCTCAAGCAACAAATATCTGACTTAGAAAACAACCTGAAATACTGATATTTGCTATCGAAGGAAGTAAACTCGAGTTTTGGAAACAAAACTCAAGTTTTGTCGGGTCGAGAAGAGCAAACCATGTTTTGATGAATGGTGAAAACTCGAGTTGGTAAGTGGAAACTCGAGTTTTGGTCGCGGAAGTTCAAAGGTTCACCTTACACCTTTGAAGTCTAGGTTAGTAACCATTCATCAAAACTCGAGTTTTGTAGTGAAAACTCGATTTTTATCGCATCTATATATATGTGTAACTATTCAAGTTCTTCAAAACTCGTCTCAAAACTCAAGTTTTGCCCTAGCCTCTCTCTCTTCCTTCTTTGATTCTCACAACACTCGGCCAAAACCCCTTCTCAGAAACCCTAAATGGCCTCAAAATCGATTCCTCAAGAGATTCACGACACGGATTCTGACCAGGAAGGGTGAAAATCACGGTCCCCTCCTCCACCTCCACCTCCTCCTCCTCAGCGACCAAGGAGGATGAAATAGACTCCCAGACGATTTCACTATGGGGTCGATAGGTCAATCAGAGGTGTCAGCGACAAAATTCCTGAATCTCCCTCTCCTAATCCTAAATTGAAGGGGATTTCATTCAAGGAACCTATTGCAACGCCTTCAAAGAAGAAGAGGACTGAAACAGAACTAGTTGAGGGAAAGGGAAAGAAGAAGGTGTCAGAAGCCTTTAAGCCTGCTAGGAAGGAGAAGGCTACTGTTTCTAAGTCGCACGACATGAGAGAGGACAAGCTTCCTCCAAGGCTACTTCCTCCACACACACTCAGCCAGACAATGAGCCTTCTATTATGGCAAATGCTATAGAGGACATTTACCGTCATCCCTCTCCTCCTCAAGGTTTTACCATTTCTTCCGCCACTCTTACTACTGAACAAAATGCTAAGTTTAAAGAATCCTTCATTAAGAAAGAATTATGTCCTGTAGTTGTAGTAGATTTAGCTCAACTCCAACAAGAATGTAGTGTAAACTTGTCCCCTTGGCTCACACCTTATGAATCATTCTTATCTATCTCTGCTCCTTACACTCCAAATCTTGTTTGGCTATTCTATTTCAATACGGAGTGTAATAACATTTTGAATTCGGATGGTGAGCTAGTTAAGGAACGAGTCACTACCTCTGTCAAGGGTGTCAAATTTACCCTATCTGCTTCAATCCTAAACTCTATTTTGAAAATTGACAACCTTCCTCCTGTTCCCACTATCAAATTTAGTAATCAGGAAGTCTTTTCAATTCCCAGACCAAATGAGCCAATTCCCAAAGATCAATTGCATTCTCTCTCTTTTAATCCTTTGTCAATGCCTCCCATAAACCGAGTCTTCTGGTATATTTATTCGAGGAATTTTATTCAAAAAGGTGGCAACTTCACCCATTTTGCTCAGAAAGACTATCCTCTGTTTACCCCTCTAGTTAAGCAGATTCCTCTCAATATTGGCCACTGGATTTTCCAGGGGATGGTCAAATTCAAATTCTCATCTAGGAGGCCTTCTCACATACCATTTCCATCACTGATTTCAGTCACCGTCTTTTACCATAAGATCCGGTATGTTGGTACTGTTGAGTCCTTGAAGTATCCTCCATTCTTTGGCAAGGCTCAGTTGAACCTTATGAGGATAAGTTTTGAAGGTGAAGGTTCTGGCCAATCACGGGCTCCCTCTAGATCTCAAGCCAGAGCTTCTCAGGCACAAGCTCAAAGGCCCAATCTGTTCCTCCACCTCCTCGACATCATCTCGCCATCGATTTTGATGCAAGGGTGAAAGGCATTGTGGACGCCGCCATTACCGCCATGTCAATCGAATCGAGTTTGAAGTTGGGAAGTTGGTAGCTGAACTCACCAGAGGCAACAATGAAATGATTGATGCTCAGGATGCTATGAAAGAGCAAATTGGGGGTGTCTCTGCACAAGGAAGTGAGCTCAAGGAAAAGGTCGAGGATCTCACTGGCCATATGATGGATCACGATGCCAAATTGACTACATTGATGGTTTCCAATGTGAGTCTGAGTGATAGACTGGATAAAGTCTTGAAGCATCTCAACGTTGGTTCATCTCCTAGTTTTGGTATTTCTCCTGGTCCAAGCACTTCAGGCCCTGCTTTTGGTTCATCTGCTGATCATCTGAAATCTAACCCTGAACCATCCACTCCCATTTTCTCCTCTCTTATACCTACTTCCGCTCCTACCACAGAGATTTTATACTCCTCATCTCCACTTACCCCATCCACTAAGGTTCTCACTCCCTCTCTCACTCCAACCACTGAAATTCTCCCTCACCGTGACTCACCTCCTCCTACTCCTCTGATCAACCCTTGTTCTGACTCCTCTATCTCAGCTCCATCCCCATTTGAAGATGACAAAGGGGAGAAAAAGGCAATGAATGGCAATGAATAGAATTTGACCTTGAGAAGTGTAGAACGTTTTGAGTCTTGAATCTTCGTACTTAGTTTTTGCAATTTCTCGTTTCTATAATTATGCATTTAAATTTCTTATATTATGAAATGCATTTTGTGGATTTTCAGTTGCTTATCTATGATATTCGAAGTTGTTTGAATAATGTTATGTGCAAAATCATGTTTTTCAAAATGCCTAAGTTTTTCAAAATGCCATTTCTATGAACACTTTTGAGGTTTCTAAAACAATGTCAAATGCAAAACATCTTTTCAAATGCAAACTCTCTCAAATTCTTGGAATTTTGGTTTACAAGTGTTGTCATCATCAAAAAGGGGGAGAATGTTAGTTCTCTATGTGTTTTGATGATAACGACATTTGTAAACACAAGTTGAAGTTTGTCTTTGGTAAGTTGGAAGACTTATCAAGTCAAAGGCAAACTCGAGTTTTGTTACAAAACTCGAGTTTTGACTTGATAGAGAGTAGCTCAATTTTAATGAACTAAGCAAAACTCCAATTTTCATAGGAAAACTCAAGTTTTGGTATTTAGAGAGCACTCCAAGTTTTTCACATTTAGACAAACTCTAGCTTTCACCACATAGAGATTCTTCAATATTTTTTGAAGAAGACAAAACTCCAGTTTCCAATTAGAAACTCGAGTTTTGGTCATACAAAGAGTCTCCAACATTTTGAGCTTATGCAAACTCCAGTTTTGATATGGAAACTCTAGTTTTCAGTTTGCCATGAGTTTTCTAAGTTTTTCAAAGTTATGATAGAACTCGAGTTTTACTTTGAAAACTCGAGTTTGCAATTGATAGAGAGTTTTCATGTTTTACTCAGTTTTTGAAAACTCCATTTTCATAGAAAACTCCAGTTTTGACTTGGCATAAATCTCTCAAAGTTTTCATACTTAAATGAAAACTCGAGTTTAGATTGGGAAACTCGAGTTTTGGCCAAGCAGAGCTTTGCTCTTTTTCTATGATTTGAAAATTCCAGTTAAGGATTGGAAACTCCAATTTTAAAGTTTTGGACTAAAATTCATTTTACATGTCAAGAGTCCAAAACTCGAGTTTGGAGTTCCATTCAAAGATATGTTTCAAAGCTCAAATCGTGACATTCCTCTCTAGGTAAAGGAAACTCGAGTTACGATTTGGAAACTCAAGTTTTACTATAAGTGCACAGTGACAAACTCCAGTTTTGGTGAACAAACTCGAGTTTGTGTCGCAGAGTTTGAAATTCAAATCTGACGAATTTATGAAACCTTCTTGTTTGATCTTAATACTTCCTATCATCATTCACTAAAGTTCCTAGCTATGTTTAACCACTTTGTTAGTGAGTTTCAAATGTTTTAGAGAATATTAATTGAAGGTTAAAAGCAAAAGCAAAAAGTGACGTCAGCACATTAAATGCAAAGTCCAAAAAACTTGCATCCTTTTGGACAATCATTCTACACACGTTGCAATGTCGATATTGCTAGAATTACTACGAGATGCTTTCACTGACTTCGACATTCCCACAACCTTTTATGAGGCCAAGAAGATAATTGACATATTAGGCTTGAACTACAAAAAAATGGATGCGTGCCCCAATGACTGTATGCTTTATTGGGGAGAGGATGCTTGCAGGGGTACTTGTAAGAAGTGTCACACTTCGAAGTTCAGGATAGTTCAGAAAGGGAAAAAACAATAGAAGAAACCCACAAAGATTCTCAGGTACTTTCCTTTAAAACCTTGCTTACAAATATTGTTTATGTCGTCTAAGATAGCTGAGCATATGAGGTGGCATGAAGCTGATAAGAATGAAGATGGTAAACTTAGACATCTATGGGATGTTGAAGCATTGAAAGCATTCGACTCAAACTTTCCTGAATTCATGGCGAACCCTAGAAATATTTGTCTTGCTTTGGTTACCGACGATTTTAATCCGTTTGGGAATCTTAGCACAAGCTATAGTATATGGCCAGTTGTGTTGATACCCTACAATTTGCCCCCTTGGATGTGTATGAAACAAAGCTCCTTCATCATATCCATGATCATTCCAGGCAAAAAGGCACCGAGAAACGACATCGATGTCTATCTTCAACCGCTTATCGTGAAGTTGGTGGAGTTGTGGAATGTAGGTGTCGAGACATATGATGTGCACGAGAAGACACTGTTCAACTTGTGTGCGGCCTTGATGTGGGTTATAAGTGACTTTCCTGGCCTAGGAACATTATCTGGGTGGAATGTACATACCAGCCTTGCGTGTCCAGCTTGCAATTTTGACTTTGGCTCAGTGCGCCTTCCTCATAGTCGTAAGTGGTGCTTCATGGGTCATCGAAGGTTTCTCGATGGTATGCACAGGTTTAGGTTGCAATGTAATCGTTTCAATGGCAACAGGAAAAAAGAGGACCTCCTCAGAATATATCCGGTGTAGAAATCATAGAGCAGGTTTTGTAACACCCCTACTATTGTAAATGATGTATTTGTACCAACTCATGAAGTAATGAGAAATTTTGACTGTTATTTGAATTATTACCATCTTCTGTTATATTTTGTAATAATTATTATTAATGGATCTGGAAGACTTTTAGGGGATAGGATAGTAAACCTTAAAAAGGGCCAAAATGTCACCTAATATGATCAAGGAAAAAGAAGTGATGATTGTGTCCTAATTTGGAAAGAAAGTGACCTAAATAGAAAATATCGGAGCAGTATAAGTCGGTGCATAAAGAGGGGACATAAAATATTAGCAAAGTACAAATTCCTACCCCTGCACAGTGTGTATGCGCCACCTACAAATAGGGAGAGGAAAAGACACTGCAAAAAGACACATGTCAAAAAGGAAAAGTCAGTGTAATCATTACATAGGGATATGCATCACTGCAGGGTTAAAAAGGGAAAAGTAAGGGTAGAAAATTCAAATCCTTACCCATTAAGGATGAATTTTTGTCCACATGAGAAATGAGAGAGAAAATTGGATGACTTTATTGTACTTAAGCGCAAACATAAAGTACAAGCCCAAAGGAGGTTTGGTAAAAAGGAGACCGATAAGGATCAATTAGGGACTTCTTTTTGGATTAAATGGAACAAATATTGGACTGTCCCAGGATGCATAATGGCGCCACATATGAAGCCTAAATCTGGGAAAAAGATTTGAAAATTTAAAGAAAAGTGAAAAAGGGATCACCCTTTTAACCAGCGGTGCACTACAAGGACCAGTGGATAAAAGAGTGAATTGGATAAATTAAATTAAAGTACAATGGATCAGATTTTTCAGACCCAAATGGTACCACATATACTCCTGGAAATATCTAGAATTTCTTGAAGAAAAAGAAAAGAGAAAACAAACTAAGAACTGGGTACATGCTTTTAACCACTAGACAAAAGGGTGTTTTGGATAAAATAGGTATTTTACACATGATGAAAAATAAAAATCTGAAGTACATGGACAGAAATGGTGCCACCTCGGTGCTTCTAGAATACTGGAATTGCTTGGGAAACAAGTCAGAAAACCTTGATTCATGCTATTAACTAGTGGACAAAAGCTTGAACTAGATAATTCAATGTACCTTGAGTATTTTAAAAAGACATAAACTCTAATATTTTTGCTGCAAGGGGAAAATCTAGCAGAGGAAGAGGAGAGTCTAGCCAAGTTCCAACATCCAAAGGAAGAAGCCGGATTATCGATCAATGCTCCGATTTCAAGTAAACACCGACAAACTAAACCTTTGAAGTTTGAAGTTAGGGTTTTTATCCACTTGACTAGGGCATTGATTTTGAAAGTGGAGCTTAATCACCAAGAGGGGGTGAATTGGGGATTTTAAATCTTTTTTTTCAAATGCTGTTTTGAACAATAAAAAGAGGTGAATAGAGAGTAGAGAAGAAGAGCAAGACACAAGGATTTATCTTGGTTCGGTCCAACCTCTTGACCTACGTCCAGTCCCGGACTCTCGGGTTTTGCACTATCACAATTGATTACACACTCGTACTCAAGAGTAATTCTCTCACTAGAACTTACTCCCCCTTACAAGTTGCAATCAATAACTCAATCACCAAGTCCCCTGACTTGTGATTCTTTTCAATCAAGAAACTCTCTCTAAGAGTGGATAAGAATAAACACTGAAGCTCTGTGTATCAAAAGATACTTTACAAGTGAAAACTGAAAGAATAAGTGTAAGACTTGAATGCAATTCATTTTCAGTAGATTAGTTGTTTTAGAAGAATTGAATGCAGCTCTATTTATACTAAGAGAGCATTAAATGAACGTTGTAATCTTCAATATAACCGTTGCTTTCGTTAGACAAGGATTAGCTTAAGCTTAGGTCTTCTTCTCTCACTACACTTTGCTTAATCCAGTTGCACAGATGTTTGTGCCTAACTTCTTGACTTTTAATCCGTTGGGAGAGCAGCTACTGGATGTGGAAAGGGAACATTAATTCCTTTTCTGCTGTATAGAATGATTGTCCAAAAGGATGCAAGTTTTCTCGAACTTTGCATTTAATGTCCGACATCACTTTTTGCTTTTGCTCAAAACTTCATTTAATATCCTTTAAATGATCTAAAACTCACTAACAAAGTGGTTAAACATAGCTAGGAATATTAATGAATGATGATAGGAAGTATTAAGATCAAACAAGAAGGTTTTGCAAATTTGTCAGATTTGAATTTCAGATTCTGCGATGCAAACTCGAGTTTGTTCTTCGAACTCGAAGTTTTCAACTGTACACTTAAGCAAAACTCAAGTTCCCATAACCAAACTCGAGTTTCCTCCTTCCGAGAGGAAAGTCGTGATTTGAGCTTTGGAACACATTTTTGAATCAAACTTAAAACTCGAGTTTTCAAAACCAAACTCGAGTTTTGGACTTTTAATGAGAAGTATGTGTTTTAGTCTAAAACATCAAAACTGGAGTTTTCATTCAAAACTGGAGTTTTCAAAACATTGAAAAGGCTCAAAGCTCTCGGCTTGGCCAAAACTCAAGTTTCCAAACAAAACTCGAGTTTTCATTTAAGTATGAAAACATTGAGAAATCGAGCCAAGTCAAAACCGGAGTTTTCAATGAAACCGGAGTTTTCAAAAACCGAGTAAAACTTGAAAACTCTCTCAAGTGAAAACTCAAGTTTTCTCACAACTTAGAGAAAACTTAGAAAACTCATAGCAAAGTGAAATCCTGGAGTCTTAAGTCGAAACTGAGTTTGCATATGTTCAAAATGTTGGAGACTCTCTGTCTGGCCAAAACTTGAGTTTCCAAACCAAGACTCGAGTTTTGTCTTCATCAGAAAATAATGAGAAGTCTCTGTGTAATGCAAAACTCGATTTTACCGGTCAAAACTCGGGTTTGTCTTGAGATGAAAAAACTGGTTGCTCTTTGTAAGACTAAAACTCGAGTTTTCCAATGAAAACTGGAGTTTTGCTTTATTCATTGAAAATGAGCTACTCTCTGTCAAAGTCAAAACTCGAGTTTTGAATCCAAAACTCGAGTTTGCCTTTGACAGTAAGTTTTTCAACTTACTAAAGACAAACCTCAACATATGTTTACAATTGTCAGTTATCATCAAAACACATAGAGAACTAACAGATTTGAGATTTGATTTTGGTATTTTTAAGGGTTCCAATGAGTTTAAAATCTGATTTTGTATGGGTTTAGGTTAGAGTTAAAGCTTACAAACCCGAAAACACCAAAAACCCTTAGCTTGCTACCAGCTTCAAGTTGTTTCTAGTATATGTTTATTTGAATATCTAACTGTTGATTTAGAAGACGTGAAAAGATTTTTAAAGTTCCTAAGTTTTTAATCTTCACCCAATTCACCTCCTTTTGGGTTCAGCCAGGTCTTACATGACCACGCCTAAAGATTTACAAAAGATACAATGTCAATGGTTTCAAGTTTTGCACTGTTCATGAGATCAGGGATTGCTGACCAAAAACTCAGGTGTTTATGGCATGTTTGGGATGAGGAGTTATGCGAGCACCAGTGCGGGAACATGCAGTTTGGTGACGTCCCATATTATGGAAAGCTTCTTGATGTGGTCATGATAAATTACCAAGGCCGTTTCACCATGACACTGTTCAAGTGTTTGTGGGTGAATACGACAACATCTCGGGGACTTACGACTGACGACTTAGGCATCACATAAGTGAATTTCTCTCGGCCTATTCACACTGGTCAGTTTGAAGATGATGAGATGTATATTCTTGCCACAGAGGCACATCAGGTTTATTATGTTGCCGATGAGAGGCACATGGATTAGAATATTGTGGTTTACTTAAAGCCTCGAGACCTTTACGACATGGGCGATGGTGATAATGTCGCCTATGAGAGTGAGCTGTTCCAACCCGTTTCGAAAGCTTCTTCTCGACGGTGATGAAAATTTACCTATAGTTTGGTACGTTTTTTAATATACGCTTTATGAAATAATAACATTTAACTAAAGTTTCATTTGTGTTCAAACATATTCAACTCACAAGTAACATTTTCTCCATAGTTTTTTTTGTAGGGATGGTGATGAAGATTGAGAGAAAAAATTATGCTTGCGATTTAATCTATAATCTTCTATTTTTTTTATAAAAAAAAAACCATAATAGGATTTGTAGCGGTTATTAAACCGCCACAAAACAAAATAAACCACTACAAAAACTATATCCTTAACTACCACTAAATTAAACCACTATAAAAAGAATCATCTCAACCACTACAAAGTGGTACGCAAATATCAATATAAATACCCCCACCAAACCTCATTTAATATGATTCAGTTTTGTTTTCTACACACATTTTCTCAAAGAGATTAAGTGTTTGAAGAGGGTAAGTGCTGTTCAACTGAATCAAATATGATGATTATCGGAATATTTCTTTTTTCTTCTACGTTTGTAATACTATTTTTTTTAAAAAAAATTACAATCGTATGAATAGTTTGCTAGTTCTCTATGTGTTTTGATGATAATTAACAATTGTAAACATTCATTGAAGTTGGTCTTTGGCAAGTTGGAAAACTTACTGTCAAAGCCACACTCGAGTATCGGTTTTGAAACTCGAGTATTGACTTGACAGAGAGTTGCTCAAAAATCATTACACAAAGCAATACTCAAGTGTTGGACAAAACACTCGAGTATTGGACTTACGCAGAGAGCACTCCAAGTTTTTCAACCTCGAGTCAAACTCGAGTATTGATATGCATACTCAAGTATTGAACACAGAGACAATTTCAATGATGACTTTAGTTTTCAATACTCGAGTATTCCATTGAATACTCAAGTATTGGCCATACAGAGAGATATCAAGTTGTTCATCTTATGGACACTCGAGTTTTGGTTTTACACACTCGAGTATTGGTCTTTCACAAAGCTTTCATATTTGACATGTGTTTATGAATACTCAAGTATTCATTTGAAAACTCAAGTATTATATTGTCATCAATTTATCAAAGTTTTCAAGCACCTAGAATACTCGAGTATTGGTATCCACACTCGAGTATTGACTCGATAGAAAGACTACAATTTTTATACATATAATGAATACTCAAGTATTCACTTCAATACTCAAGTATTGACTTGGGAAAGACTTCACAAAGTTTTTCAAGATGAATGAATACTCGAGTATTGAGTTGGAAACTCGAGTGTTGGGCATACCGAGAGCTTTGCTCTCTCGTCAATGATCTGAACACTCAAGTATTGGAGTCAATACTCAAGTATTGAGGTTTTTGAACTTAAACTTATTTTCATATCAAAAGTTCAAAACTCGAGTATTGACTTGGACACTCGAGTATTGACCTTACTTCAATGCTAAGGTCCAAAGTCAAAACTCAATGATTCTTCTCTCGGAAGAAGAATATTCAAGTATCGAATGAATACTCAAGTATTGACATAAGTGCACAGTGACACACTCGAGTATTGATGAACACACACTCGAGTATTGAACGCTAAGTTTGAAAATCAAATCAGATGAATTTGTGAATCCTTAATCTTTGATCATAATGTCTTCTAGGATTATTCTCTACTATTCCTTGCTATGTTTAACCATCTGTTTAGTAAGTTTCAGATCGCTTAAAGAATGATTATTGAAGGTTAAAAGCAAAAGCAAAAGGTGATGTCGAACATTTAATCCGAAACCGTAAACTTGCATACTTTTGCTTAATCCACCCGCACACGGTTGCAAAGCATTAAAGAATGATTTCTACAACAAGCAACTGCTATTCCAACGGACAAATCCACAGAGAGTCAACTCGATCATCTAGCCAGTGGGTTAAGTGAAGATTGGAGAGAGAAGATGCCTAAACCATCTCGCTAATCTTGGTGAACTTCTCCAACGGATTTATTGGGATAGCAACGGTCATTTAATGATCTCTCGAGTATAAATAGGACTGCATTCAAGTCTCTTCAACAACTAGCACATCCGAAAACGCACAAGCATTCAAGTCTCTCAACTACCTTTCGGTTTTCACTTGTAATCTGTCTTTTGACATTATAAGCTTCGTGTTTATCATCACTCACTCTTAGAGAGAGTTTTATCTGCAAATCATTTATTGTAAAGAATCACAAGTCAAGGGGACTTGGTGATTGGGTTCATTGATTATAGCTTGTAAGGGAGAGTAAATTCTAGAGAGAGAATTTCTCTTGAGTACGAGTATGTAATCGAATTGACATAGTGGAAATCCCAGAGTGTCTGGGGACTGGACGTAGGTCAAGGAGTTAGACCGAACCAGTATAAATCTTTGTGTCTAGCTATTCTTCTCTTCCTCTTCTACTCACCTCTGTTTTGCTATACAAAAACAGAGCAAAACGAAAAAGTTTCAAAATCCCCAATTCAGCCCCCTCTTGGTGATTTAGCTCCACCTTCATAGTTTTCAACTTTCTTTACACTTTCACATACATTATTCCATCTATTTTCACACACATTATTTTTAGAATTAAATATCATTTAAATCTACTCATAATTAGTTGTTTTATACCTACACATTCTCATTGTTTTACACCTATATAATAACCATATATAATCAAATATCATATTTCAATATCATTTAGTTTTACTAAATATATAAATTATTGATAATACAATGTTTAGTTAATTAATATAATGATTAATTTTTTTTAATTTCATTCATTTGTAGCGGTTAATAAACCGCTACAAATATGAAAGGAAATTTAAAAAAGCGGCAAAACTTTTTTCCAAAAAAATGACAAGAAAAGTTTGGAGAATTTTTTTTTTTTAAATGGTGGCAAAAACTTTTTTTCAAAAAAATGGCGGGAATTGTTTGTAGCGGTATAAAATGGCTACAAACATGAAAAAGAATTAAAATGGCGGAAAAACTTTTTTCCAAAAAAATGGCGGTTACATAACGCTGCTACACAATAATTTCAAAGTTTGGAACAATTTGTTGATATAATTAGTAGCGGTTGGGTAACCGTGAGAACATTGGTCAATTTCACAGTGTAGCGGTTTGTTAACTGCTACTAATGTCTCACACACGACATCAGCACAACCTCATATAGTGGCAAATCAGAACCGCTACAAATACTATAGCGGTTAAGGCATATGTAGTAGTGGGTTTTTTTATCCACTACAAATCTGCTTGCAATAGTGTATTTTGTAGCGGTTTTTGTAACTGCTACTAACTCCATTTGTACCATCTTAAACCGCTACAAAAACACCATTTTAACCGCTACAAAAGGTCCTTTTTTTGGGGTAGTGCACCCACCCTATAGTCCATATCATGAGCCTTCTCTTCCACCATGTGGAACCCATATTGAATAACCCAATGTATCTTCCTTCCAACAATATCCTCACATTTAAATCATACTTCTTCACCATATGAACTTACCATATGCTACCTACCTCACCTTACTTAGAACCTCTTTCCCCGCCACATAGATTTCCATAAGGGCCACCCGCTTCACCATACCACAAACCTTTACCCAAACCTTTTACTCCTCAACCTTTCAAAATTGATGTCTTCCTCACATTGCCATATATAGATAACCAAACCCTTACCCTACAAAGAAGGTATGGCCAACTAAAGGTTTGGCATCAACAATTATTTTTGCTCAAGGAAGATCTTGGACTCACTAAGGAAATGGAAGAAGAATTTGAGGATATTCAAAACTTCATCAAGGCATTTGTTGAACATGTGATATGGATAAAAACCAAAAAAGAAGAAGGACCTTAATGCCCCTATAACTAGAGCCGAGAAAAGGGGTAGAGCCTGTCAAGCCGGCTCGTTTAAGCCCTGACCCTTTAAGGGCAGGCTTATAAAACAGAGCCCCCAAATAAACTTGGCCTAAAGTGGCCAACCCTGTAGGGCTGGGGGCTTAAAAAGGTCGGCCCTGTTAGGCTCGTTAATATCTTTTTTGACTTGCTTGGTTGGAAGTTGCCTACTTAACTTGCTGACTAAGTCTAACCGTGAAGGAAGCTACTTGTTTGTCATGTTCCCAATACTCATTCAATCAGTCACTGTCATGTTCTCACTCATTTCTGTCAGTCACTTCACATCTCTACCTAAAGATTTTATTATTTAGTTTATTATTTGTTGCAGATAAAGATTATGGATATATTCATGATGCGGGAGAAGAAATTCTTGATAATGTTACCCATGAAGTAGAGCCTACTACTTGAAGTAAAACATGATCAAATGTCTTTAAAATTGATGATAGTGGCAAAGGAGATGAAAATGATAGTTATCATACTCATGTTGTTTAGTGGTAAGCTTTTTATGCTTTGTGTGAGTTATCGATGGACAATAGTTTACTTTTAATTATCAAATTAGTGACTTGTTTTTCTTTTTTTGTTGCAAGATGCGTGTTGTTTAGACCTTAATGTTGACAAAATTTATTTGATAAATTAGAACTTTAATTGTTGTAGTTTAGCTAATTATATTTAAAAAAACGAATAAAAAATAGTTAAAATTTAGAAAACTAGCTTCCACTGGCCCGGCCCACATGCTCTCGGGCCGGGCCTTGAAAAATATATGTTTTTTTTACCTTGGACTTTAAAGGGTTGGCCCTACTTTTGGGCTGGGTTGGCTATGTATAACTCCAATGATGATGGGGAAACCGAAGAGCAAAAGCCAAATGCCACTTCACAAGTGGAAGATTGCAAACCTCCAATGCCTACTCTCAAACAAGAGGTACGGAAGAAGAAAGTACATTTTCAGTTACTAGAGGAGTCGTTTCCAAACAATTGTAATTTTCCTCCTCTTCTTAAAGAGGTTGACCTTCCTCATACGACAATTCTTGATAATATAAGTGATGATGAGGTGGATGAAGAAATCATTGTTGAATCTTCTCAAATGTTTGAACATAAAAAATGTTTCACCTTTTTGTTCTAGTAGTAGTTTACTTGAGAATGTTGCTTGCATTGTCACTACTTCTTTGTGTGGTGAACATGCTTCTTTCCTTAGTGCTAGCAATGATGATGATATTGTTATGATTGAGCTCTTATCTTTTTTATGTGATGATGATCCCTTACATTGATGAAAAGCATGATAAACTTGTTGCTCTTGTTTAAAATAATTTTGTGAAGATGTTTATGCTAGTATTAGGAGTTTTGTCATTGACAAGATGATATTGTTGAGAATGATATTGTCCCAGGCTTAAAGAGTCCAATTCACATTGATTCCATTTGATCACATGATTCTTGTAATTCACAAAGGAAAGGTTCCAACCTTTTGATTAGTAACATTGAAAATTCTAATGAACCTTTCCAACAAGTTTCATCTTGTGATTTGCCACTCGATTTAGAAAAGCAACATAATTGTTTTGACTTTTTAGAATCTTCTGGTGGTGATGATTTGAAAATTCTCTTATTTCTTCCACTCTTTTTCCTTCCACCTCTTGTGATTGCAAGGATGATATGGTGTATCCCAACACTAAGTTAGATTCCACACTTTCCACTTTGCAAAAACAAGAGGATTTTCCAAAATTAACTGATTTCTTGACTCCTACTTATGGGAATGTAATAGATTTCCTTGGATGTGATAGTTACTTGGATAGTTTAGTTCCTGAAATTTCTTTAATTTACTTGAAATCTCTCCATGTCTCTATTTTTGGATGGGATACTGCTGGTTGTGTAACCCATTACTGAAATTTTGAAAATTACCAAAGTAATATTGTAGAGCTTAGTGGGCAATAATTAGAGGCAACAAAAAATAGCATGACATACTGACATAATGTACCAGATTGCAACCAAGAACTTTCGTAAAGTTGTACAAATTCTTTGCAGCTTCTAAAAAATTCTATTACAGACAACCAATAGTTGCCCTTACCTTGTTCTGAAATCTTCAATTGCTGATGCCACCACCTTGTGTTGGTCGATTTCCTTGATGGCAAGTTAACCAGTCGAACAAGTAATAAGAAGTAAGTAGAGTATCATCATACAGAGACTGAGATATCGAATGATGACGCCGAATTACAGAACTAGTTGTGTGAAACAAGAAAATAAAATCTGATTGGTTTGGGAGTTTTTATAATTATACTAATAAACAAGAAAATAACCAAATGATTGTAGTCGTAAGAAGATATTAGTAAAAAGATAGGATGAGCTTAGAATCCTTCCTAAGCATATCAATCCCCCAGTTGCCTATACGCATTACTGTAGCATTTATGCTGCATAGCTCTCGCAATTCTATAGCATAAACTCCCTTTACAATGTTATTCAGTTAACCCACCACTCTAGTCTATCGAAGCTCTCGCGTCCAATACATACAATTCTAACTTACTTCTCCCATATGCCTATGGCGATTTTCTAGTTAGATTATCATTACAAATCACTGTGTTATGGTTATGAGCGGTAGACCCATTCCCGAAGTCTACAATAATATGTCAAGTCTTGCACCACCGCCTAGCAATCATCAAGTTTCTCGGATGTCTAACCCCGACTCCTCTCGCAAGCCGAGGCCACTGATCTCACCCTTAGCTCTTACTAATCGACAAGAAATTAAATTACTGATAAGCAAACTGAATGTATTGAACTAAGAACTAGCAACTGGGTTCATTCCAAACTTAGGAAATCATCCTCGCTCAGCCAAAGGAGGTTTAGTTCATGACTGAAGAGGGAATCACTAAACAGATCACAACAGAATAGCCCATGATAAAGATTAACTAGAATTAAATAAAGAAAAACAAAAAGCTTGATGAAGGTTCCGATGGCATGGAAGAAGCCTTGTCACATCACCACTCCACGTCTTCTTGTCTCCGTCTCACTGCAAGGAGGGATCTTTGGGTTCTCTTGGAGTTCTCATGCCTTGTAACTTCTCTCACTCTTCTTTTCGAGTCTGGTCGTATGGGAATTGTCCTTGAGTCTTGATGACTTCGACTCTCTTTAGGGTTGGCTATTGTTTCCTTATATATTCAGGTCTACTTGCGGCGTATATCCAGTAAACTGGGCCTTTCAAATCATTTTTCTTAACTACACAAGAAGAATTGGAATTGTTTACCACATGTGCATTTTGAGCTCCAGATAATGATTCATCATAATCGTCCATGAGCTCTTAATGGGAATCTTCTTCCTCTTGATCTTTTGTGTTGACTGGATTTTGGAAGTATTCAATGATTTCTCCTTCTTCAATCTCCAGTTGTTCATCAGTCGTAGATGTGCAGTTTATAATTTCTGATGAACTATCAACAGTACCAACTTCCGCACAATTGTCAGAAGCATATATTAAATCAAGAGTATCCCAGATTTCTTTAGCACTAGAGCAAAACTTGATTTTCTCAAAATCATTTTCGGTTAAAGCATCGTGAAGAATTTTCATTCCTCTAATGTTCAAAGAAAACATTTTCTTTTCCTTTTCAGTCCAATCCTTTCTTGGTTTGAAATCAAAGACATTTATAAAAACATTCCACATATCAAAATCAAAACATTTTATAAACGATGTCATTCTAGTTTTCCAAAACCAAAAATCAATATCTAAAATGGTGGAACGGTATAATCAAAAGCTTCTGAAAACAAATAATACTCAAAATCAGCAATTGATTACTCTTGAGACTGTTAAGTCCTTTAAATAAGAGACTAGCTCTGATACTAAATGTTTGACCTGGCTATCACCCAAGAGGGGTGAATTAGGTGTCTGATAAAAACGTTGGAACTTTGAAAATCTTTTCGTAACTTACATAAAGTAGTTTGTATTGAAAGTGGAGAAAATCACCAAGAGGGGGGTGAATTGGGGATTTTAAAATTCTTTTCAAAGTGCTATATTATTTGACTGGAAAATAGAGCGAAGCAGAGTATGAGAAGAAGAAGCAAGACACAACAAATTTATACTGGTTCAATCCAACCTCTTGGCCTACGTCCAGTCTCCAGATACTCTGGGATTTCACTAATTTAGATGATTACTCACTCTGTAACTCTCAGAGAAATTCTCTCACTAGAACTTACTCCCCCTTACAAGTTGTAATCAAATAACCCAATCTCCAAGTCCCACGACTTGAGATTCTTACGATGAATGATTTCAATAATGAAACTCTCTCTAAGAGTGGATAATAATAATAATCACTAAAGTACAGATGTATCAAAAGATACTTTATAGTAAAAAACTGAAAGAGTAGTTGGAAGACTTGAATGCAATTCGTTTCTATGTGTTGGTTGTTGAGAAGACTTGAATGCAACTCCTTATATATGAAGAGAGCATTAAATGATCATTGGATTGATCAATGTAGCTGTTGGACACATTGCAGAGTTGATTAGAAATACTTTGGTCTTCTTCTCTCTCTACTCTTCAGTTAATCCAGCTGGTCAGAAGATTAAGGTTGACTTCCCTTTAAATTAATCCATTGGAAGAGCAGTTATTGGATAGGGAAAGGAAACATTAATCCCTTTGCAACATGTGTTGAATGATTGTCCAAAAAGGTGTAAGCTTTCTGGACATTGCAATAAATGTGCTGACATCACTTTTTGCTTTAAGCTATTTCTTCATTTAATATTCTCTAAACTATCTGAAACTCACTAACAAACACATTAAACATAGTTAGGAATAGTAATGAGTGATGATAAGAAGTATTAAGATCAAACATGAAGATTTCACATATTCGAGCAATTTGATTTTCAAACTCTGCGACACAAACTCGAGTTTGTTCATCCAAACTGCAGTTTATAACTTTCATTCGAAGCCTAAACTAGAGTTTCCACATGAAACTCGAGTTTACCTCATCCAGAGAGGAACGTCACGATTTCATCTTTGAAGCACACTTTTGAATATGAACAAAACTCGAATCCATTAGTGATTAACTCGAGTTTTGAACTTTTATATGGAAAAATATAGTTAAGTCCAAAAGTTCAAAATTTGAGTTTTCAAATGTAAACTGGAGTTTTCAAAATTACAAAATAGGCCAAAGCTCTCGGCTTGATATAAACTCGAGTTTGCAATACTAAACTTGAGTTTTCAAAAACACTTAGAAAACTTGAAAACTCTGTCAAATGAAAACTAGAGTTTTCTATGAGAAACTGGAGTTTCCTTGTAAGGGAAACTTAGAGATTTCTCGGCGGATGTAAATTGGTTTACAAATATAAACTCGAGTTTTCTTTGAATTTGAAAAACCTTGAGGGATACTTGGCCAAGAGTAAACAGGAGTCTGCATATCAAAAATGGAGTTTTCTTATGCTCAAAACATTGGAGGCTCTCTGTATGACCAAAACTCAAGTTTGTCTCGAGTTTGTCTTAGAAAACTGGAGTTTTGCTTACTTTGGAAAATATGGAAGAGTCTCTGTTTGATACAAACTCGAGTTTGTAAAGCTAAACTCGAGTTTATCTTAATGTGAAAAATTTAGAGTGCTCTCGTATCTTACAAACTCGAGTTTGCCTCCGCAAATTGGAGTTTTGCTTAGTTCATAAAAATTGAGCTACTCTCTGTCAAGTCCAAACTCGAGTTTTACATCGAAAACTTCAGTTTGTCTTTGATAGTAAGTTTTCAACTTACCAAAGACAAACTTCATCTTGAGTTTACAATTGTTGGTTATCATCAAAACTCATAGAGAACTAACATGTATGACAATAATGATTTATAAAACAATAAACAGTCATTCAAACATATATCGGGAATATAAGAGATAAGGGAAGCAAATATGCAACCGAGATTTATCTTGGTTCAGCCCAATCCTTAACCTATGTCCAGTCCCTAAGCTCCACTTGAGATTTTCAATCCATTCTCCTTTTGTTTAATCTAAGCACAAGAGAAGCCTTTACAATCACACAAGTTCACTCAGGCACTTATGAAGCCAAATCTCTCACCGAGATACTCCTCCTTACACATTTTGTAAGGATACACTTGATTTCCCACTCGAGATCACCCAATCTTGAGTAACTCTTAGATAAAATGATTAGAATGAATCTTCTCTCTCAAAAGTGAATGAATAATCACTGAAGTACAATACAAATCATTTCACTCTCTATGATGAACTATATAAGCATTAAGAACATAGTGTGTATGAGATAAACGTTGGATTCAGAATTTTGGCATTTTGACAGTGCAAGCTCTTGTCATCATTTTTCTTCATCTTGAATGTGTCTCTACTTATGGATGAACATCATTTGACCGTTGAGAATATGACCGTTATGAATAGTAGCCATTGGAGATCAATTGGAACTAGCCGTTAGAGCTTGCGAAAGTGCATTTAATGTTCTGACATCACTTTTTACTTTATACTTAAACCTTAGTTTATTTGATTATCTAAAAATCACTAGTAAATTGATTAAACATAGTTAGGAATAGTAGTAACAGATGATATGAAGTATATAGATCATTCATGAAGATTTCGCATATTCGAGAAACCAAATTTCAAAATAGCGCGCTTCAAACTGGAGTTTGCAACATTTTCTCAAAAGCAAAACTGGATTTTAGTTCTTTTTGAAATGAACATCACGATTGAGCTTTGAAGAATACTTCGAAATAGGAGTAAACTTGAGTCATTAAGTGACAAACTCGAGTTTGACATTATTCATGCGAAAAAGAGTTTACGTTCATAAAAGCTCAAACTGGAGTTTTCTTAAGTTCGAAAAAGAGTAAAGCTTTCAGCCTACCACAAACCGGAGTTTGCTAAATCAAACTCGAGTTTTCTTAAAGATTTAAACTTTGAAAACTCTCGGCCAAACACAAACGGGAGTTTGACATATCGAACTCGAGTTTGGTTAAGTTCAAAAAAGATTGAAGGTTCTCTATCTAACAAAAACTCAAATTTGAAAATACAAACTCGACTTTACTTAATTTGTAAACTCTTTGAAAGTTCTCTGCCTTTTAGAACGCAAGAATATTATCAGCACGAGGTCAATTTCCAATGAGTATAGCATTTTTGATATAGCTCCGAATTTGACAAACCTCCTATCCCACAAAGCTCTTTAAGTCTTCTTTAAATGCAAAAAGAATCAGCTCCAAACTCATTTTATTATGTTCGTTATCATCGGATGAATGAAGGTTGTTCTTGACCAATGATTTTGCAACATGTTGCAATGTTGTCAAATTCAAAACATCATATCTCCTTCAATTGATCTTTGTTTTCAGTGATCTTGATTTTTTGAAAAGGTAATTGAGTCTAGTTTCAAATGGAACTGGTTTCATCTCATTTGAATTTGTTGTTTGTGAGATACACTCAAAATACTGAAGCTTGGTCTGCTTTGTGTGGCGTGAATTTCACTTTGTCAACTTTCAAAATTCACAGCTCCTTGACATGAACTCCTTTGGGCTTGAATTTTATGTCAAAATGATGCATTAGGAGTCTAGTTTTATACAAAATTTGTTTCACCTCAATCTGATTCCTAATTTAAGAGATATCATCGAATTGCCAGACCTTGCCTAAGTGAAACATGAAATAGAGTAGAACAGAGGTGCCGAAGAGCGGTGTAAACTCGAGTTTATAATGGAAAACTTGAGTCTAACTAGTCCAAAGATGCTAGAGATGCTGAAGACATTGCAAACTCGAGTTAGTTAGTGACAAACTCGAGTTTTGAGTCTCAAACTCAAGTTTTGTGTCCTTAACTCGAGTTTGCTTGTATCCAAGAAGCAAATCATTGCAGCAAGGTAATAAACTCGAGTTTGCTCATCCCGAACCTTATATGTGCTTATTTTAACTTCAAATTGAGTCATTCCAACTTTCATTTGATCGTGGAGACTTCTAACAATTTAAGAACTTGTATAATGATATAATCATTCCATTCAGCAAGTTTTTCCTTCTTCAGTCTCTCTTCTTGATCATTCTACATAATTCAAATCATTCTTTCTTTTTTCTCTTCTCTTGATCAATCCCAAAATACTTTGATAACTTCTTGCTTCCTTGACATTCTCTCCTTCTTGATTAATCTCTATAATTCAACTTGAACTAATCTACATTAAATATAGTTGTTAGTCAATATAGGAGATAAATATATTATACAAGCTTTTTGCTCTTAATAATGACATCTACATAAGACATAAGACATCATCAAAACTAATCATATCCAACAGTTAGCTCTGGCGAGAGGTAACTACTTTCCACTTGTTATTTATATTGATATGTTGTTTGTGAGTACGTTGTGAAATAATTATAAATCTTAATAGAAATTTTCTTATAGAACCTTAAGATTTGAATTGTGAAATATTTGCATATATTTATATATGGATAAGGAATTAGGAATTGAGCTATTATGACATGAATATGAGAATTATTTGATATGAACATGAAAATTTTGGAAAATTCTTGTTGGGCTATTTATTGTGATAATTATGATAATGGTTGAATTTGGAATAAACGGAGTAGTTTATTTTACCACGTGGTATAACCTCCATTGGTGCATGATGGTTGGCTCTTTATCCTCCCACTAGTTCAATGAGGCACTGCCCCATTGTTTCAATGAGCGTTTGTGACACCCCACTAGTTCAATGAGGGGAAAGGCCCACAGTCTGGGACATGTGCTTTGGGGATTTAGGCCGGTCCTTATCACATGACCAGTGAGCTTTTGAGTAGTTAGTAATATGGATGTAACTTAGTCCATGGGTCTAGTTGGTGAAAATAAGGTGGTTCGGTTGGATTAAAGAGAGGCATCTTGGGAATTGTGTTAGAAAAATTTTAATACAGCATTCATGATATGAAATTTGTGATGTGGATATTGGTGAATTATATTTTTAATACTTTGTTATATAAATTGTTCCACTTACCACCTTACTAGCACAAATTAGTATTTGTAATGAGTTGGATTGATGGTTACAACATTTTTTAGGTGATAGTTCTTGTGTGGGTCTACAGGGAAGACTCTGAAAGCTTAGGCTACTTCTTCTAATAGTAATGCCTCCATCTTTTGGTATATGTTGGATGATTGTATATTGCCATGTTAGGGCTCATTTTACATACTTTGGTTTATTTTGGATATTTTGATAAATGATGAAGCATTATTAAGTTATTGATCTAACTATTATATAGTTATTATATTAAGTAAAATGGAAGACGTTATAACTATAACTTAAAACCTTTTGCGGTGTATCCGATCAAGGGAATATCAGTACAGTTATCCAAATATAGAGATACAAAGTATCTAACAGTATAAATATAACTCAAAATATCAAAACTCTAACTTAGTCCTTACACGTGCCGCTTACCCTTTTCACCACCTCCCGATCCTCTAGATCCTGAAGCTAAGGTCAATTCTAAGATTCAATACCCATTGAATCTTAGGGAACAATTAACCTCATGCTCAAGTATAAACAATATATATGATAGATATTCGTTACATTTCAGCATCAACCATACATAGCACAGTAGATGTAAGGTTACAACAATATATAGCACACAGCAGATGTAATGTTAACAGCACAACAATAGATAGCACATAACAAATGTAATGTTTGCATTGTTTGCACTCACCCTGTGCCACAAATCCATGTGTCCTCAGCACTAGAAAAACATCCACACTACTACAAAAATTGGATATTACTACCCTCAAAGATGTCCTTATTTAGAAATAGGAAGTAAAAAATGAAGGCAGTGGCATTCTTGTAATTATATGGAAGGAAAATGAGCCTTCAGCGTCCTGAATAATAGTTTAGGACTTGTAAAATTGATTTTTGGCGTTCTAACATTATTTCAAGACGCTTTAAGTAGTTTCGCGCAAGAATTTTTTGTTTGGCGCCATGGTATCTAATGTTCTATGGAATAAAAATCATTTTTGGCGTCCTGAATTATAGTTTATGACTCATAAAATTGGTTTTTATCGTCCTAAATTTTTTTCAAGGCGCCTAATATGTTTCCCACCATGGGAAATATGAGAATTTTGTGTTTGGCGCCATGGGATTTTTTTTGGAATAAATTTATTTGTGGCGTCCAAAACTATTTTGAACAACTAACATCCATGTAAAATATGGGAATATATTGTTTGGCGTTGTGGGTGGTTTTGTTTTTTAATTTTTTTTAACATTGGCGACCTGAATGAAATACAGGTCGCCAATATTTGAATTTTGGCGACTGAATCACATTCGGGTTGCTAATATTCAAATATTGGATTTCAGGTCGCCTAAATTCAAAAAGGGGCGTTCTGATAGTGTTTTAGGTCGCCTTAATTAGTTTTTTTGTGTGTTCTGAATAGTGGTTCAGGTTGCCAAAAATCCCATTTACCCTTTATTTTGCTAAATAGCCCGCACGCGTCCGAGCCTATTTGAGGAAGAAGCTGAACAAGACCCCATATGAACTCTACAAGGAAAGGAAGCCAAATCTCAGCCACCTACATGTCTTTGGATGCAAGTGCTATGTGCACAATAATGGTAAAGAGAATCTTGGTAAATTCGTGTAAATGGAGCTATATACCCAAGAGGGGGGTGAATTGGGTATTTTAAAAACTTTTAGAAATATGCTGTTTTGAAGAAATGAAAACGAGAGATAGACGAGAGGAGGAAGGGAAGGAAAGCTTGCACAATAGAAATTATCTGGTTCGAGTCTTATCTTTGACCTACATCCGGTCCCAAGCCCACTTGGGATTTTCAATCCACTATACTCACTGGCGATTACACACTCTTGTACTCAAGAGTAGTTCTCTCTCTAGAACTCACTCCCCTTACAAGTTGTAATCAATACACCCAACCACTAAGTCCCACGACTTATGGTTATCTCAATCAATAAATGATTTACTGAGATAGAACTCTCTCTCGGAAGCGAGATAAAATGATCTTTGAAGTGCAAGTATCGATTGATACAATATAGATGTAAAGCTGAACACAATAAATGGCAATCAATGAATTTTCGCTCTTAGTAAGTGTGTCGGCTTGAGAAGAAGTTAATGCACTCTATTTATAGGTAGAGAACATTAAATGACCGTTGAATGGTGAATCCAACCGTTGTAGGTGATTAGCATTAAATGCGGTCATCTTCTCTCTCTAACCTCCAACTAATCCAGTGCTAATATGGTCGAGGTGGAACTCGAGGATTTGTCCGTTGGAGAAGATTTTACTTGATGAAGAAAGCATTCTTGACCGTTGAGAATGCGTGCTCGGTGGGTTAACCAAAAGAAGGTGGATTTGCGAAGTGCATTTAATGCTCTGCACACTTTTTGCTTTATGGCTTTGACCTTCAATAATCTTCATCTGTGCTAAGCTGAAATTCACTCAATAAACTTGTTAAACATATCGGGAACATAAGTGAGTGATTCATGAAAGCAATTAGATCAAACAAGAGTGATATGCAAATTCGTGAAATTCAAAAATTGGTTTCAGCGTTGTTTACTCGAGTATGTTCTTGGTTACTCGAGTAAGTCCTTTGTGTGAAAAAGTCTTTCTTGCGGTATCCAAAAGGATACTCGAGTAAGTGACTTCCGAAGCAAACCATCGAGACTTGAGCTTTTGAAACCAAGGTCTTTACTCGAGTAAGTTAATAGTGTACTCGAGTAAGCAACTATTTGCTTGAAATCTCTAAGTGAAAAATGCTCTTTACTCGAGTAAGCAAATTCATCTTGGAGTAAGCACGAGCATGAGTTAAGTTGAAAATCATTTTAAAAGTTCTTTACTCGAGTATGGAAACTCTTACTCGAGTAAGCACGAGTTTATAAAACTTTGGGAACTTTACGTAAGACCCTTTACTCGAGTAAGCCAATTGTTTACTCGAGTATACACTCAAGTTCAAAAGTTCATTTGCTCTCGGTAAGACCAATACTCGAGTATGTATTTCTATACTCCGAGTATTGATTTATCTTTAAAAGGTTGATTGCTCTCTGGATGGCCTTTACTCGAGTATACAAACCTTTACTCGAGTAAGCCTTAATTTGAAAAACACATTTGCTCTCGGGTTGACATTTACTCGAGTATGTGATCCTTTACTCGAGTAAATACCTTGAAAAATGCATTAGCTTTACGGACGACCTTTACTCGAGTATATTTTCTCCTTACTCGAGTAAGTGCGTGTAAAACTCAATTGGGCAATCCTTTAACGAGTCCTTTACTCGAGTAAGCTTTCCTTTACTCGAGTAAGCAAGCTGATAAATGGTTTTTCACGAGATGTTGCGAAGCTTCAACATATGTTTACAATTGTTGTTAATCATCAAAACACATTGAGAACTAACATTCTCCCCTTTTTGATGATGACAACACTTGTAAATGATCTTTTTAGATAATTTGAAAGATGAAGTTCCTTTGAGTTGAAGTTTCTCAAATATTGGTGCAAAGTGTTCAAAAATCATTTGAATGTGCATGTTAAGCTGTAATACTCAGAGAATGGCAGCAAATATTCAATTGAACACATAACCAGCGAGAATATAATCATTAAGCAAGCTTCATACAATATTTTGCGATATCGAAATGACAAATACACGATAACAACGATATCGAGAGAATGAAAAAGAAAAAAAAGAAAAAAAATGCAGAATCAACAAGGTATCATGCATGTTAGACACTACAACCTAGACCTCTAGATCCTATACATCTTTCTCTTCTTCTCCCCCTTTGTCATCATCGGCATACTCGGGATCAAGGACAACAATAGGAGGGGTCAGGAGGACCATGGCGGTGAATGGATCAAAGGTAGGGTCTGGTGAGCTGCATAAGGAGAAGGTGTGGGGAATTTCTCGGTAGATGGAGTGGATGGAGATGGAAGTCGGTCGGGTAGGATCTGTGGTGGGAGTGATAGGAGAAGATGGAATTACGGGGGTAGGAGTGGAAGCGGAGGCTGGGGAAGTGGTGTGAGGTGGGTGGGAAATGAGAAGGGAGGTGATGAAGGTGGGGACATGTGAATCTCGGGTGGTGGGTCTCTGGAACGGGAGAGGATGAGGATGGACCGGTTGTGAACCCAAATGGAGCGGAGGATGAAGAACCAAGATCAAAGTCTTTGGATCAACTTGTTGACCTTGTCCGGGCCTACGAAGCAATATCCATGATAGAACCAATCGAGAATCCAAGTCGATGCAGCGATCAAAAATCTCATCTGCCTCTTTTCGGTGTCATTCTTGAGTTGTCCAATTTGGTAATAACCTCATTCGACCAGCCATCACCTCATTTAGACCAAGCTTGAGATCAGCTCCTAGCTTGCCAAATTCAAATTGCATTCGACAAAGTGAGAAGCAATGGAGGAGTCCACGATGGCCTTAACTCTAGCTTCAAAATCCGGTGGAGGAGGAGGAGCGGGGCCCGAGCCTCGTGCGCAGGCGGGCGAGATGCACGGGTCGAGATCTCGGAGGAGCCCTTGGTGCCGGATCCTTCCGGTTCAAGGTTTATCTGCATAAACTTGAGTTGTGTACGGCCAAAGGAGGGGATAAACTTCATTGATGCGGGAGGGCCCACATACCATATCCTATGGTAAAATAAAATCGAGAGACACCAAAGAGGCGAAGGGCATATACGATCCTTTCGGGAGGTGAACTTAAAGTTGCTTATTTCCTTGAAGACCCTTGCCCTTGATATTGAAGGGATGTTGCTTGACAAAAGCGGTGAAGAAGCGGTAATCCTTCTTCGTGAAGTGAGTGTAACTACCTCCCTTGGACAAAATTCCTTGTATACACAAACCAGTACCGGTGCAAGTTAGGCATGTCGAGACGGTTTGAAGGATAGATGAGCTCTCGATCATCGAGTACGTCTTCGGTGCGCAAAAGTGTCCTATACACTTCTTCATTGCCATATCGGGGTGTAGAAGCCTCGGCGGATCAACAACCTTCGATTATGTATCCGGTTGAGGATTGCAGCGAGATGGTGAAAGTGACTCCCGCGAGATGTGGTGATCCTCTCTTCAATGGCTCGGTCCTCGAGTCTAAAATATGGTCGGCCTTCATGTTGAAGTAGAACATTCTCACCAACTCGGAAAGTAGGCTGCCTCGATTGAAATGAAGGAATCATAGGGTCGAGCCACGGCGATAGATCAATGTTGCATTCTTGGTGAACTTGTTCAAGATTGGCGAGACAACGAGGACAAAATCCTCGGGTTGAGTATTGCTCTCGAACATGGCATTGTGGCCGGGAGGAAGAGAAGGCAGAGGTGACTTTGAAACCGGAGGTGGATCCTTGTGAAGTTTAATCTCTTCATTTGCATTTTCAATGATAGATGGAACATCCTCGTGCTCATCTTCTTCGATCGCGATTGTGTCGAGGAGGAACTGTAACTTCAACCGTAGAGATAGACCCGAAGCGGGGATGGCCCTCTTGGTCGCGTCTTTACGTGAACAACGGTTCTTGGTCTTTTGGCTTGGCTTGACTCGGCCGTCTGCTTTCTCTTTGTGGTTGAAGAAGGAACCGGGTCCTTTGACGTCGAATCCCCTCTTTTGGGGTTCGAAGATGGATTATCTTCAATCACAATACCCACTCAGGGATCCTTGTATCAATGCCGCTCTTCAACTTCCTTGGAATCGTTTTGGTCCTTGGAGCTCGTGGAGGAATCGGTTGAGAGGATTGAGAAGTTTCTTTAGACATTTGATCGGTTAGGGTTCGAGGAAAATGAGACTAGGAAGGATTAGACGAGGTTTGGTAAAGTTTTAAGAAGATTTATGAGGGTTTGTGATGGTTACGAGAGGAAGAGGAAGAGAGAAAGTCGCGTTTCCTAGGACTTTCTTGGAGTAAAGATGCGAGTATGTAAGAACACGTCGTTTCGGTATATATAGACGAACGCCCATACTCGAGTAAGTTCTTGCTTACTCGAGTAAACAATACTTTCATTTACATACTCGAGTAAAGATGGAAGTAAAGCCCGGACTGGACTTCAAAAATGTCGCGTGAATTTTTGAAGAGCCGATCCCATACTCGAGTAAGCCACCAACATACTCGAGTAGGTTTTTACGCCATGTCTTCGGGTTTGGCTTAATGCGGTCTATACTCGAGTAAGTTTCAACATACTCGAGTAAACCTTTCGTTGTTCTCGGCAATGCGCTCTCTTGCCTCTTGTATACTCGAGTAAACTCGACATACTCGAGTAAAGCATTTCGAACCTCGAATTTGCTTTACGCATCGTGCATACTCGAGTACAATATATTTTACTCGAGTAAGAAACCTCTGAAACATCAGAAAACCCTGCAAAAACAATTTCTATACGCTCCGATGCTTAAGTTAGTAAGGATTAATCATCAAACACACAACTAACATTAAATTGGATAAGAAATGCTTACAACTCATTGGGGTTTACCATTCCCAATTCTCTTCTTATGAAATTGAAAGGTTCTTTGGCTAGAGGCTTTGTGAAGATGTCGGCAAGTTGGAGATGAGTTGGGATGAACATCACTTTGACATCTCTTTTACGGACATGATCCGAATGAAGTGATGCCTCACATCAATATGCTTGGTTCTTGTATGTTGCACCGGATTCTTGGCCAAGCTTATTGTGCTTGTGTTGTCACACAAAATTGGGATTTCCTTCAAGTGAACTCCCAAGTCGGCAAGTTGTTGCTTCAACCATAGCACTTGAGCACAACAACTTGAAGCGGCCACATATTCGGCTTCGGTAGAGGACACGGCCACGGATATGCGCTTCTTGCTGAACCAAGAGACAAGTGAGTTGCCAAAGAATTCGCATTGGCCACTTGTGCTCTTTCTATCTGTCTTGTAGCCGGCATGATCCGAATCGAGTATGCCACCAAGTGTTCGGTTGACCTTTGGGAAACCACGGTCCAAGTCTTTGTGTCAGAGATATCGAATATCCTCTTTACTTGTTCGGCATGGGACTCTTTTGGAGCGGATTGGAACCTTGCACACATCCCAACACCTTGAATTGGATGTCGGGCGACTGTTGTAAGATAGAGAAGTGATCCAATCATTCCTCTATACTTTGTGATGTTGAAATCTTTGCCCTCCTCATCGGCATCTAGTGAAGCGGTTGAGCTCATAGGAGTGTCGGCACCATTTGCTTTGGTCCATCCCAAATTTCTTGACAAATCATTCGAGATATTTGGTTTGGGAAATGAATATCCCATCTTTTCTTTGCTTGATTTGCAGTCCAAGAAAATAGTTGAGCTCTCCCATCATGGACATCTCAAATTCTCCCTGCATAGTCTTTGAAAATTCTTCACACAAAGCATCATTAGAAGCACCAAATATAATATCATCCACATATATTTGAACCATTAAGATTTCATTTAGCTTATTACTCTTTATGAAAAGAGTTGTGTGCCTTTTCCTCTAACAAAGCCTTGATCTAGAAGAAATTTGCTTAATCGCTCATACCAAGCTCTAGGAGCTTGTTTGAACCATATAGAGCCTTCTTGAGGCGATACACATGATCTGGACAATGTTCATTTTCAAAACCAGGAGGTTGTTCTACATAAACTTCCTCTTGTATAAAACCATTCGAGAAAAGCACTTTTCACATCCATTTGATATAGTTTAAAACCTTTTACACATGCAAAGGCTAGAAGTACTCTTATGGCTTCCAATCTTGCCCTTTGGAGCATAAGTTTCTTCATAATCAATTCCTTCTTCTTGATTATAGCCTTTGGCAACCAATCTTGCCTTGTTGCGGACAATGATTGCGAGACTCATCACGTTTGTTCTTGAATACCCATTTGGTGCCAATAATAGGATGATCTTTGGGCCTAGGTACCAAATCCCAAACATGATTTTGTCAAATTGATGTAACTCCTCTTGCATTGCTATCACCCAATCATTATCCGAGAGGGCTTCATCAATCTTAGAGGGTTCTATATGAGATATAAATGCAGAAAAAGTTACTTCATTCAAGGTACTATTTACTGGTTCTTACTCACGATTAATATTGCCTATAACTTGGTCTAAAGGATGATTTCTAATAAATTTCCAAGCTCTAGGTTGAGTCGATCTGGATTTTCAATAGAGTTTTGGGGATCAGCCTCAAAAACATTTTCGGGATTTTCAATAGAAGCGGGAGTAGTTTTCGAAAAGAATTGATTTTTGAAAACATTTTCTTCTTCATTGTCCAAGGCTTTATCGAGTTTTGGATTCACGAGAAAACAACATGTATTGATTCTTCAACAATACGAGTGCGAGTATTAAAAACTCTAAAAGCTCTACTCCTATTTGAATAACCAATGAAGATACCTATATCGGCTTTGGAATCGAATTTACCAAGATTCTCTTTACCATTGTTGTGCACATAGCACTTGCATCCAAAGACATGTAGGTGGCTGAGATTTGGCTTCCTTTCCTTGTAGAGTTCATATGGGGTCTTGTTCGGCTTCTTCCTCAAATAGGCTCGGTTGGAGATGTAGCAAGCCGTACTCATCGCATCAGCCCAAAACACTTGAGAAGTGTTGTTTTCATTTAACATTGCCCTTGCCATCTCGGTGAGGACTCTATTCTTCCTCTCAACCACACCGTTTTGTTGAGGAGTCCTTGGAGCGAGAAGTTGTGATCAATTCCCACATTGTCACGGTACTCGTGAAAGCGTTGTTTTCAAATTCGCCACCATGATCGGTCCTTATACACGAAATTGCAAAGCCTTTCTCGTTCGGACCTTTTTGGCAAAGGTAACAAAGCTGATCAAACGTTTCATCTTTAGATGATAAAAATATTGTCCAAGCAAATCTAGAGTAATCATCAACTATGACCAAAGTGTAAAGGTTTCCACCAAGACTTTTTACTCTATTTGGTCCAACTAGATCCATATGAAGTAATTGAAGAGGTCTATTAGTTGAGATCTCATTTTTTGCTTTAAAAGAGGATTTAGTTTGTTTTCCTTTTTGACAAGCATCACAAACTATGTCATTTTTGAAATTCAATTTAGGAATACCAATGACCAAATCCTTTTTCAGCAACTTGTCAAGTTGAGACATATTAACATGGGCTAATCGTTTATGCCATAGCCAACTCTCATTCAAGTTACTAACAAAACAGTTTTGAACACGAAGCATTGCTAGAGAGGTTAAGAGTATAACAATTTCCATCTCTAGGTGCTCTAAATAAAGCTTTAGTTTTCAAATCGTCAATGGGGACTAAATCCTTTCTAACAATCAAACATTCATTTGAATCAAAGATAACTAAGTTACCCTTGTCGGTGCTTTGGCTCACACTTAGGAGGTTGTGACACAATCCTTCTACAAGGTAGACATCTTTGATGAGAGGACCTTCATTGTTTCCTATCTCACCAATTCCAGCAATTTTACCCGATTGGTCTCCTCCAAATGTGACTCTACCACCATCCTTTGATTTGATTGAGAGAAACTTTGATTCATCTCCGGTCATGTGTCTTGAGCACCCACTATCAATGTACCGCTTGTTGGGTCTTGATGCTCTAAGACAAACCTGCAATTTTCAAGGGATCAAGCCTTAGGTACCCATCTTTTCTTGGGTCCTTTGGAGTTAGTTTTGACCTTAGGAACATAAGTTCCTTTTGGTACCCATTGATAATTTCCCATTTGGTTTAATTTTTCTTTCCTTTTTATGAAAGCAAGATGAAGTAGAATGACCCTTCTTATTACGGTAATTGCAATGTGCAAAGGGATTTGAAGAGTGAACTGATTTTGTAAAATAGTTCATGTATGTTTTCGACCACTCTTCTTCTTGCCTTTCTTTCTATCAAAAAGTCCGTAACCAATGCACGATCTATCATTTATAAAGCGTTCTTTGTTTTAAAATGACATTGAGCATTTCACTTCCTCTAGTGAATTTCTCAAGTGCCTTTGTAAGATATGAATTCTTTTTCTTGAGATCGGGACAATCTTTACAAATAGTATTTTACGAAGAAGACAATTCTTCAACTTGAGATTCAAGAGAAAGATTTGTTTTTCAGTTTGAAATATTTTTCAGCAAGTTTTTCAAATTCAAATTGCACGGTCATATATTCATCAAACGAGATCATCATAAGGAGGTTTGCAATCATATACCTCTTCAAGTTTAGCACGTTGCTCTTCTTCTTCAGCAACTAGGCATATATTGGCTTTCTCTTCCTCATCCTCATCATCTTCATCGGATGAGCTATCACCCCAGATCTTTGGAGACATAAGCTTTCTTCTTGTATTTCTTGAACTTCTTCTTTTCTTTATCTTTGTCGTTCGGTGAGGACATTCGGACTTGATGTGGCCGGGCTTCGACATTCGTAGCGAGATGATTGGCTTCTTTGCCTCATGCTGGAGCTACCCTTGTGAAACTTCTTAAAGCCTTGGTCCTTCTTGTAGAACTTCTTGAATCTTCGGACCGGCATGCCAATTTCTTCATCTTCGTCTTCATTCTCATTTTCCCCATCGAGTCTCTAACTTCTCTTGCAGCCTTGAGGGCAATTCCTTTGTTCTTGCCATGAGCTTCATCAAGTCCCTTCTTGAACTTGAGTTTAGCCTCATATTCGAGAGAGACTTCCGAATAGAGCGCTCTACGCGTCATTGACTCTCCTCGAGCCTCTTGATATTTGTGACCTTTGCTTCCCATTCCTTGTTAAGGATATTCAAGATCTTCCTTACTTGGGTGGTTGGTCATATTCTTTTCCCAAGGCAGCAAGTTGATTGATGAGATGGGTGAACCTTAATTTGGAACTCACCAATGGATTCACCATGCTTCATTCGTAGAAGGTCATATTCGATCATAAGAGTATTGACTCTGTTTTGCTTTACTCATTTGTTCCTTCATGAGCTATCTCGAGCATCCCACATTTGTTTTGCAGAAGATAGATTGCAAATACGAAAGTACTCTTGTTGGCTAAGAGCACTTTGAAGAAGTAGGATGACCTTCTTTGTTGAGTGTGACACTTCTTGTCATTCTCATCATATTCTTCTTCAAGCTTAGGAACTCTAACTCCATCTTCAACGGTTGATGGCTCATAATTTCCTCTTTCAAATACTCTCCATGACCCATACTCGTAGCATTCACAAAGACTTTGAATTTTGCTTTCGAAGGAGTAATGCTCTCCATTGAAACCGGGTGGCTTTGTTGATAGAAGCTCCATCGGGTAAGATACCTTCCATAATGATCCTTCTCGAGTTGTTAAGCTCTTAGAGAAGACCTTGCTCGATACCAAATGTAAATGGAGCTATATACCCAAGAGGGGGGTGAATTGGGTATTTTAAAAACTTTTAGAAATATGCTCTGTTTTGAAGAAATGAAAACGAGAGATAGACGGAAGGAGGAAGGGAAGGAAAGCTTGCACAATAGAAATTATCCTGGTTCGAGTCTTATCTTTGACCTACATCCAGGTCCCAAGCCCACTTGGGATTTTCAATCCACTATACTCATGGCCCGATTACACACTCGTACTCAAGAGTAGTTCTCTCTCTAGAACTCACTCCCCCTTACAAGTTGTAATCAATACACCCAACACTAAGTCCCGACTTATGGTTATCTCAATCAATAAATGATTTACAAATAGAACTCTCTCTCGAGAGCGAGATAAAATGATCTTTGAAGTGCAAGTATCGATTGATACAATATAGATGTAAAGCTGAACACAATAAATGGCAATCAATGAATTTTCGCTCTTAGTAAGTGTGTCAGCTTGAGAAGAAGTTAATGCACTCTATTTATAGGTAGAGAACATTAAATGACCGTTGAATGGTGAATCCAACCGTTGTAGGTGATTAGCATTAAGTCGGTCATCTTCTCTCTCTAACCTCCAACTAATCCGGTACTAATATGGTCGAGGTGGAACTCGAGGATTTGTCCGTTGGAGAAGATTTTACTTGATGAAGAAAGCATTCTTGGCCGTTGAGAATGCGTGCTCAGGTGGGTTAACCAAAAGAAGGTGGATTTGCAGAAGTGCATTTAATGCTCTGCACACTTTTTGCTTTATGGCTTTGACCTTCAATAATCTTCATCTGTGCTAACTGAAATTCACTCAATAAACTTGTTAAACATATCGGGAACATAAGTGAGTGATTCATGAAAGCAATTAGATCAAACAAGAGTGATATGCAAATTCGTGAAATTCAAAAATTGGTTTCAGCGTTGTTTACTCGAGTATGTTCTTGGTTACTCGAGTAAGTCTTTGTGTGAAAAGGTCTTTCTTGCGGTATCAAAAGGATACTCGAGTAAGTGACTTCCAGAAGCAAACCATCGAGACTTGAGCTTTTGAAACCAAGGTCTTTACTCGAGTAAGTTAATAGTGTACTCGAGTAAGCAACTATTTGCTTGAAATCTCTAAGTGAAAAATGCTTCTTTACTCGAGTAAGCAAATTCATCTTTGGAGTAAGCACGAGCATGAGTTAAGTTGAAAATCATTTTAAAAGTTCTTTACTCGAGTATGGAAACTCTTACTCGAGTAAGCACGAGTTTATAAAACTTTGGGAACTTTTGTAAGACCCTTTACTCGAGTAAGCCAATTGTTTACTCGAGTATACACTCAAGTTCAAAAGTTCATTTGCTCTCGGTAAGACCAATACTCGAGTATGTATTTCTATACTCCAGTATTGATTTATCTTTAAAAGGTTGATAGCTCTCTGGATGGCCTTTACTCGAGTATATAAACCTTTACTCGAGTAAGCCTTAATTTGAAAAACACATTTGCTCTCGGGTTGACATTTACTCGAGTATGTGATCCTTTACTCGAGTAAATACCTTCGAAAAATGCATTAGCTTTACTCGGACGACCTTTACTCGAGTATATTTTCTCCTTACTCGAGTAAGTGCGTGTAAAACTCAATTGGGCAATCCTTTAACAGTCCTTTACTCGAGTAAGCTTTCCTTTACTCGAGTAAGCAAGCTGATAAATGGTTTTTCACGAGATGTTGCGAAGCTTCAACATATGTTTACAATTGTTGTTAATCATCAAAACACATTGAGAACTAACATAGAGCTTATAGAGTCTTTAATACTCGCACTCGCATTGTTGAAGAGTCAATACATGTTGTTTTCTGTGAATCCAAATCTGATAAAGCCTTGGACAATGAAGAAGAAAATGTCTTCAAAAATCAATTCTTTTCGAAAACTACTCCGCTTCTATTGAAAATCCGAAAATGTTTTTGAGGCTGATCCCCAAAACAATATTGAAAATCCCGATCGAGACTCAACCTAGAGCTTGGAAATTTATTAGAAATCATCCTTTAGACCAAGTTATAGGTGATATTAATCGGGAGTAAGAACCGTAAACAAGTACTTTGAATGAAGTAACCTTCTCGCATTTATATCTCATATAGAACCCTCTAAGATTGATGAAGCCCTTTCGGATAATGATTGGGTGTTAGCAATGCAAGAGGAGTTACATCAATTTGATAGAAATCAAGTTTGGGATTTGGTACCTAGGCCCAAAGACCATCCGGTCATTGGAACCAAATGGGTATTCAAGAACAAACCGATGAGTCCGCAATCATTGTCCGCAACAAGGCAAGATTGGTTGCCAAAGGCTATAATCAAGAAGAAGGAATTGATTATGAAGAAACTTATGCTCCGGTGGCAAGATTGGAAGCCATAAGAGTACTTCTAGCCTTTGCATGTGTAAAAGGTTTTAAACTATATCAAATGGATGTGAAAAGTGCTTTTCCGAATGGTTTTATACAAGAGGAAGTTTATGTAGAACAACCTCCGGTTTTGAAAATGAACATTGTCCAGATCATGTGTATCGTCTCAAGAAGGCTCTATATGGCCTGAAACAAGCTCCTAGAGCTTGGTATGAGCGATTAAGCAAATTCCTTCTTGATCAAGGTTTTGTTAGAGGAAAAGCAGACTCAACTCTCTTCATAAAGAGTAATAAGCTTAATGAAATTCTAATGGTTCAAATATATGTGGATGATATTATATTTGGTGCTTCTAATGATGCTTTGTGTGAAGAGTTTTCAAAGACTATGCGGGGAGAGTTTGAGATGTCCATGATGGGAGAGCTCAACTACTTTCTTGGACTGCAAATCAAGCAAAGAAAAGATGGGATATTTATTTCCCAAACCAAATATCTGAATGATTTGCTGAAGAAATTTGGAATGGACCAATGCAATGGAGCTGACACTCCTATGAGCTCAACTGCTTCATTGGATGCTGATGAGAAGGGCAAAGATTTCAACATCACAAAGTATAGAGGAATGATTGGATCACTACTCTATCTCACAGCAAGTCACCCGGACATCCAATTCAGTGTTGGGATGTTTGCAAGGTTCCAATCCGCTCCAAAAGAGTCCCATGCTGAACATGTGAAGAGGATATTCAGATATCTTTCAGACACGAAGACTCTTGGACTATGGTTTCCCAAAGGTCAACCGGAACACTTGGTGGCATACTCAGATTCGGATCATGCCGACTACAAGACAGATAGAAAGAGCACAAGTGGCCAATGCGAATTCTTTGGCAACTCACTTGTCTCTTGGTTCAGCAAGAAGCAAACATCAGTGGCCGTGTCCTCTACCGAAGCTGAATATGTGGCTGCTTCAAGTTGTTGTGCTCAAGTGCTATGGTTGAAGCAACAACTTGCTGCGACTTGGGGGTTCACTTGAAGGAAATCCCAATTTTGTGTGACAACACAAGCACAATAAGCTTGGCCAAGAATCCGGTGCAACATACAAGGACCAAGCATATTGATGTGAGGCATCACTTCATTCGGGATCATGTCCGGAAAAGAGATGTCAAAGTAATGTTCATCCCAACTCATCTTTAACTTGCCGACATCTTCACAAAGCCTCTAGCCAAAGAACCTTTCAACTTCATAAGAAGAGAATTGGGAATGGTAAATCCCAATGAATTGTAAGCATTTCTCATCCAATTTAATGTTATTTGTGTGTTTGATGATTAATCCTTACTAACTTAAGCATCGGAGTGTATAGAAATTGTTTTTGCAGAGCTTTCTGATGTTTCAGAGATTTCTTACTCGAGTAAAGTACATGGTACTCGAGTAAACACGATACAGAAAGCAAATTCAGAGGTTCAGAAATTCTTTACTCGAGTATGGAAGTGGATACTCGAGTATCCCAGAGGCAGAGAGCACATTGCTGAGAACAAAGGAATGTTTACTCGAGTATGTAGCTACTTACTCGAGTATAGACTTACAGAGGCCAAACACGAAGGTATGCCGGAGACCTACTCGAGTATGTTAGTGGCTTACTCGAGTATGGCATCGGGTTTTTCAAAATTCACGCGACATTTTTTGAAGTCCAGGTCGATATACTTCCTTCTTTACTCGAGTATGTAAATGAAAGTATGCTATACTCGAGTAAGCAAGAACTTTACTCGAGTATAGGGGTTTGTCTATATATCTTTGAAACGACGTGTTCTTACATACTCGCACCTTTACTCCGCAAAGCCTTAGGAGACGCGACTTTCTATCTTCTTTTCCTTCTGTAACCGTCACAATCCCTCATATATCCCCTTAAAGCTTCACCAAACCTCTCAACCACTGAAACCCTAATCACTCAAATGTCTAAAGAAGTCTCTCAATCCTCTCAACCGGTTCCTCCACGAGCTCCAAGAACCAAAGCGATTCCAAAGAAATTGCAGAGAGGCATTGATACAAGGATTCCTGGAGTAGGCTTTACAATTCCGGAAGCTCAATCTCAAAACCCCAAGAAAAGGGGTTCGTCCTCTCAAGGCCCAAAACCATCTTCGGAAACGCAGAAGAAAAAGAAGGCCTCTCCAAGCAAAGAAAAGGGAAAGAAGAAGGCCGTAGAGAAGGTGAAGAGAAGGTCCAAGCGAGCCTCCACCACCATTGTCTCATCCTCTACCGATGAAGCTACTCTTTCGGCTTCCAAACTAAGAGGTAATCAAGAGGAAGAGCAAGAGGAGGTATCTCCCTTCATCGAAAATATTGTTGAAGAGATAAAGCTCCACAAGGATCTACCACCGGGTTTCAAAATTGCCCCGGTCGCACTTCCTCCTGGCCACAATGCCATGTTCAGAGAGCAATTTTCAACCCAAGGATTTTGTGCCGTTGTCTCAGTCAATCTAGAACAAGTATACCAGGAATGCAATGTTGATCTATCGCCATGGCTCAGACCTTATGACTCGTTTATTTCCATCCAGGCAGCCTACTTTCCGGAGTTGGTGAGAATGTTCTATTTCAACATGAAGATTGATCATATTTTGGACTCGAGAGACAGAGCAATTGAAGAAAGGCTAACCACACGTGCGGGAGTCACTTTCACCATCTCGCTGCAATCCTCAACCGGATACTGAAGGTTGTTGATCCCCCAGAGGCTTCTACACCCCGATATAGTAATGAAGAAGTGTATAGGACACTTTTGCTCACTCAAGACGTACCGGATGATCAGAAAGCTCACTTATCCTTTAAACCGTATGACATGCCTGACTTGCACCGTGTACTTTGGTTTGTGTATTCGAGGAATTTTGTTGAAGGGAGGTAGCTATACACATTTCACGAAGAAGGACTACCGCTTCTTCACCTTTGCCTTTATCAAACAACATCCTTTCAACATTGGGCAGTGGGTCTTCAAGGAAATGAGCTACTTCAAGTTCACCTCCCGAAAAGGATCTTATATGCCCTTCGCTTCTCTGGTGTCCCTGATCTTATTTTACCATAAGATATGGTATGTGGGCCCTCCTGAGTCAATGAAGTATATCCCATCCTTTGGAAAGACTCAACTTAAGTTTATGCGAGATAAACCTTGGACCGGAAGGATCCGGTCGATCAAGGGCTCCTCGAGATCTCGGCCCGTGCATCTCAATCGGTTGCGCACGAGGCTCGATCCGCTCCTCCTCCTCCACCTGGATTTTGAGGCTAGAGTTAAAGCCATTGTGGACACTTCCATTGCTTCTCACTTTGTCAGAATGCAATTTGAATTTGGCAAGCTAAGAGCTGATCTCAAGATTGGTCTTAATGAGGTGATTACTGGTCAGAATGAGGTTATAACACGGTTGAACAAACTCCAGGATGACACTGAAAAGAAGCAGGATGAGATTTTTGATCAGTGCATCGACTTGGATTCTCGGATTGGTTCTATTTGGATATTGCTTCAGAGGCCCGGGACAAGGTCAACAAGTTGATCCAAAGCACTTTGACCTTGGTTCATCATCCTCGCCACATTTGGGTTCACAACCGGTCCATCCTCATCCTCTCCTCGTTCCAGAGACCCAGCCACCAGAGACTCACCTTTCCCCACCTTCCTCACCTACCTTCTCTTTTCCCAATCCACTTCACACCACTTCATCCCCACCCACCACTTCCACTCCTATCCCTGTAATTCCATCTTCTCCTATCACTCCCACCACGAGATTCTACCGACACATTTCCATCTCCATCTACCCCGTCTACTGAGAAATTCCCAACGCCTTCTCCTTATGCAGCTCTCCAAGACCCTACCTTTGATCCATCCACTGCCATGGTCCTCTATTCCCCTCCTTTTGTTGTTCTTGATCCCGAGTATGTTGATAATGACAAAGGGGGAGAAGAAGAGAAAGATGAATAGGGTCTAGGTTGTAGTGTCTAACATGCATTATATCTTGTTGATTCTACAAATTTTGTTTCATTCTCTGATATCAGTGTTATCAGAGTATTTGTCATTTCTGATATCAGTAAAACATTGTTTGAAGTTTGCCTAATGCCTATATTATCAGTTGTTTATGTGTTCAAATGCATCTTTGCTGCCATTCTCTGAGTATTACAGTTTAATATGCATATTCAAATTGTTTTTGAACACTTTGCACTAATATTTGAAAAACTTCAATTCAAAGGAACTTCATCTTTCAAATTATTTAACAAGATCATTTACAAGTGTTGTCATCATCAAAAAGGGGGAGAATGTTAGTTCTCAATGTGTTTTGATGATTAACAACAATTGTAAACATATGTTGAAGTTTTTGCAGAATGTGTAAAACCATTTATCAGTTGTTTACTCGAGTAAAGGAATGCTTACTCGAGTATAGGATCTGTTAAAGGATTGCTCAATTGGTTTTTACACGTCAATACTGGAGTATGGATAGCCATACTCGAGTAAAGACGTCTCAGAGAGCAATCAAGTTTTTGACAAAAGGTACTTACTCGAGTAAAGGGATGATATACTCGAGTATAGGTCATCCAGAGAGCAAATGCGTTTTTCAAATTGTGACTTACTCGAGTAAAGGTTTACATACTCGAGTAAAGGCTATCTAGAGAGCAACCAATCTTTTAAAGTTAAAACAATACTGGAGTATAGATCTCTATACTCGAGTATTGGACTTACCGAGAGCAAATGAACTTTTGAACTTGAGTGTATACTCGAGTAGAAACTTGCATACTCGAGTAAAGGGACTTACAGAGAGCTCCCAAGTTTCTCTAACTCATGCATACTCGAGTAAGGGTTTACATACTCGAGTAAAGAGCTCTTAAACTGATTTTCAACTTTGACTCATGCTCGTGCTTACTCCCGGTATGAATTTGTTTACTCCAAGATAGAGGCATTTTACACTTAAAATTTTCAAGCAAATAGTTGCTTACTCGAGTACACCACTAACTTACTCGAGTAAAGACTTTGGTTTCAAAGGTTCAAGTCTCGAAGGTTTATGGAAGTTGCTTACTCGAGTATCCTTTTTGATACCGCAAGTAAAGACTCTCTCATGACTTGACTTACTCGAGTAACGATGAACTTACTCGAGTAACCAACGCTGAAACCAATTTTTGAATTATACGAATTTGCATATCACTCTTGTTTGTTCTAATTGCTTTCATGAATCTTTCACCTATGAACCCAACTATGTTTAACAAGTTTGTTGAGTGAATTTCAGTTAGCACATATGAAGATTATTGAAGGTCAAAGCCATAAAGCAAAAAGTGTACAGTGCATTTAATGCACTTTCGCAAATCAACCTTCTTTTGGATAATCCACGAGCACGCATTCTCAACGGTCAAGAATGCTTTCTTCATCAAGTAAACTCTTCTCCAACGGCAAATCCTCGAGTTCCACATCGATCATATTAACACTGGATTAGTTGGGTTTTAGAGAGAGAATATGACCGAGACTTAATGCTAATCACCTACAACGGTTGGATTCATCATTCAACGGTCATTTAATGTTCTCTACCTATAAATAGAGTTCATTAACTTCTTCTCAAGCCGATACACCTACCGAGAGCGAAAATTTACTAAGTGTCATTTATTGTGTTCGGCTTTCACTTGTATTGTATCAATCCGATACTTGTACTTCGTTGTTCATTTTATCTCGCTTTCGTGAGAGAGTTCTATCTCGTAAATCATTTATTGATTGAGATAACCACAAGTCGGGGGACTTGGTGGTTGGGTGTATTGATTACAACTTGTAAGGGGAGTGAGTTCTAGAGAGAGAACTACCCTTGAGTACAGAGTTTGTAATCAGTTTGTGAGTATAGTGGATTGAAAATCCCAAGTGTGGCTTGGGGACTGGATGTAGGTCAAGGATAAGACCGAACCAGGATAATTTCTCTTGTGCAAGCTTTCCTTCCCTTCCTCCTCTGCTATCATCTGTTTTACTTGGTCAAAACGGGAGGACTTTGAGAAAAGTTTTTAAAATACCCAATTCACCCCCTCTTGGGTATATAGCTCCATTTACAATGAAGTCCCATGATTATCATGTGTTGATGTAACAACTATTACTAGTAGCTATTAAAGGCATTATGAAGGATGAAGTGCGAACCACTATAACAAAATTGAGTATTTTCTTTAATGCTATATGTAACAAAGTCATTGACATTGAAAAGTTGGATGAATTGGAAAATGAGGGTTATATTAGTTTGTCCTAACTAGAGATGCGTTTTCCTCCTGCATTTTTTGATATAATGGTGCACCTGAGAGTGCACTTGGTAAGGGAGGTAAGGCTCTGCGGTCTAGTTTACCTATGGTGGATGTACCCTTTCGAGTGATACATGAAGATTTTAAAAGGGTATTCTAAAAATCCTTATCGACCGGAAGCCTCAATAGTTGAGAGATATGTAGTTGAAGAGGCTTTGGACTTCTGCAAAGATTATCTATCAGGGGCGACGAGACAATCTCAGCATGACGAGGGGATAAGCGAGGGAACTCGAGGAATCAAACTGAAGAATATGCCTTGTGAAGAGGTCTTGCAATCACACTTGTACATCTTGAATAATATGGAGAAATTCAACCATACATTGATGAACACAGAAAGAGTTTGAAGAATATGAATCCAAGGAAGAATGACATGCAGATAGCTAATGAGCAAAAGAAGACATTCATAAAGTGGTTCGAGGAGACGGTATTGCACTAGACCGGTGTGTCGGATACAATCGAGTGGTTAGCCTGGGGCCTTCTTTTCAAGTCATCACTTGGAGCGGTTATGATATAAACGGGTATACTTTCTACACAAAAGCCCAAGATGACAGAAGTTTTGTGCAAAATAGTGGGGTGATGGTTGAAGCTGAATCCATGCACTTTTCGAGTTCAAAAGACAAAAACCCGATGTTAGCATCAATGGCCTATTATGGAATTATTGAAGAAATATGGGAGATGAGCTACAACAAGTTCAAAGTTGCTTTATTGAAATGTAAGTGGGTTAGCAATAATGTTGTTGTAATAGATCCTAAATTTGGATTTGTCTCAGTTGATCTTCAAAGACTTGGTCATAGAGATAAGCCATTCATTCTAGCAAGCCAGGCGAAACAAGTGTTTTATGTTACAGACCTTGCAAATAACAAAATGTCTATTGTACTTCAAAGTAAAAAACACAAGTATGGTGAAGAATCCTTGAACCTGGATGATACACTCCCTTTCACAACAAATCCACCTACAACACGTGAAGTAGAATTGGTAGATGATGAAGAATATGCTCCAAGAAAGAATCATTTTGAAGGAATATGGGAAACCATATAAAGTAAGATCTTAAGTTATGAAATAGTTAACATCTTAAGTTATGAAATAGTCCTATGTTATGCCAATATGAATCTAATTGGTACAGAGGGAGACAATTTCATTAGCTATTTAGGCTATCTGGCAAAGTTTGGATTGTATACTCCAGTTGGAAGTTGGTTCCTGATAAAACGAAGCAGTTGATCTGGGCACAAATTTTGGTATCTCACTTTCGATATATCTGCATTTGTATCTTTAGTTTTATTACTTGATTTCTTTCATATCTTCTCTTTTACCTTGCAAAGCAAACGTACGATGTGGCTAACAATACGGCCATGTACAAGCATTGGATGGGCGAGGTTGGTCTATGTTGGAAAGATTTTAAGAACAAGCTCACCAAAAAGTATATTTGAGGGTTAAAGAGGAACAAGGACCTATGTCCGAAATATGATTACATTTCTCCAGAGGACTGGAGGGAGTTTGTGGCATCATACCAAAATCCTGAATTTCTTGTAAATTTTCTTTCATATCTTATCTTTTAGTTGAATCTACTTAACATCGTAGGCTTAGTTTTATTTGTTTTCGTGTCATAGGAAAAAAGTCAAGCCAATAGAGAGAAGCAAACGAGAAATAAGTATCCACATTGCATGTCTAGAGGTGGCTATAAAAAGCTTGAACGGAAGATGATGGAATAAGAGTTGGAGAGAATGAAGGAAGCTACCCAATCCAATCCTTCCATTGTTATCCAGGCCCTGAGCATCCTCCTCGTCACAAAAAAAGGAAAGCTGCGAGAATGAAGGGTGACAAATACATAAATGAAGATGTGGCTGAGGTTGCCTCAAAGATTGTAAGTAGTTAAATTAGAAGTATTAAATAGCCTCGTTGTTTCATATTCTAAGAGTTTAGTTACTATTTATGAAAAAGCCTATGATACAGGATGCACTTGAGCAGCAGAGCAGCCACGGTTCATTCACGCCAGGTACACGGATGGACATTTTGTCCACGGTGATTGGGAAGCCAGATTACCTTCATGATGTTCGAGGGGAGACAAGGGGAGTTAGCGCCGTAAAATATTTTGGACGGCATTCACGTTGTTCGCATGACGATGACAACCCTAGTCCTCAGCTTATAGCCAAAATTTGAGCGTCCTCGTAGATGAGGTTATGGAACAACTACGGGGTGAAATGAGGGCTATGATACAAGAGAAGGAAAATACGCAACATACAACCCACGAATCCTTAGCCTTCCCCAGCAGCAAAGAAAGTTTTCACACTCCAGATGTACTTATTGGTGAACCTTCTCACACTCCACTGGGAGGACAACCTTGCACTCTCTATTTGGATGTCCCACACCGGCGTATTGTTCCCGATGCTCTTATTTACACAGATCACACCACCTACCATAATATTGAAATTCTAGAAAACCTACGTAAGGTGGCTGTCAAATGTGTTCGAGAGGGGGAAGAAAAAAAAACATCCCAATTGATGATGACGAGGTTCCCAATTTAGTAGGGCCATATGATCGTTCATCCTTTGGCCGAATCACCTTATTCGGATGGCGGCGACGACACCTCCAATGGTAGGAAATACATTATTGATTATTGATGAGGAAGTTCCCGATTGATTTTCATTGCTAACCCAATCATAATCTGTTTTTTATGTTTTCATAGGAAGAACAAGCTAGGAGTACATTTCCCTACTTAGCACAGTTACGAGAGCTGTACAAGGACATCGGTACGATATCCCTGCAGATGCGTCCAGGCATTGTCGGCTCAGAAAAAACATATCCCATCACAATTGACAAGAAAGATTTGGGAAAGTTTATGCATATGGAGTGTTTAGATATAGGATTTCTTCAAGTTGCAATCATGTAAGTTTTTTTCCCCTTTACTTATTGCATTGATTTTTTTGTTTTATATATTCAACAACATTGATCATTTTATTTCGATCATAGTGTCTGTCACGCCATATGCTCCCTTAAAGGCAGAATGAGTTCATATGGATTCTTATGTCCCGCAAACACGACTTCGTCTCGCATTACGTTAGCTGGAAGGGCGCTTTATGTTGGTTTTACAATGGAGGATGAAGACTTGCCTTGTTATCTAGCGCCAGTACTTGAAAAATACGTATTTTGGTTTTGTCTATATAAGATTTTAAAGAATAACTTGCTTTCTTGTCTTAATTTATGGATTCTTATGTCCTGCAAACACGACTTCGTCTCGCATTAAGTTAGCTGGAAGGGCGCTTTATGTTGGTTTTACAATGGAGGATGAAGACTTGCCTTGTTATCTAGCGCCAGTACTTGAAAAATACGTATTTTGGTTTTGTCTATATAAGATTTTAAAGAATAACTTGCTTTCTTGTCTTAATTTAATATTAATATGTATATGTTGTAGTGGGCATTGGACCCTCTATGTTGTTTGTCTCACCAAGAATGTATGTTATTGGTTGGATTCCTTATCTGGAAGGCCAAACGATGACATCGAACTATGTTTACCGGTAAGTAAATTTTTGTCTAAATCATCGATTCTTCTTTTGAATGAACTGTTTTCATGTTTGTTAATTTCCATTTTAATGATAGTGGTCTCAAGATGTATAGACGACTTTACGGAGCATGAGAGAGGGGGGGACCGAAGTGGTTTTATGCGAAGGTAAGTAGTTTCAATTCAAGTTATTTCATTATGCCTTTATTCTTTTTAACAATTTGCTTTTGATTTATAGTGCCCCGACAACCAAGGAGCTCCGAGTGCGGATACTATGTTATGCATTTTATGCACTCCATCATTTCCAGCGGACATATTACAGGTTTTCAAAATGTACGTAATTGCTCCGTGATTCTCAAATGATGATATTTTTGTTGTTGTATGTGAGTTGTTAATTAATTATTTCATTCACTTCATTGGTTTATCTTATACCTTGTTTTCCAATTAACAGTTTTTTGATAGTATGGATCCATACTCGGAGTAAGAGATTAATACAATTCGAGATGTTTTGGCTGGATATCTTCTGCAACACATGTAGATATATAAGGTTCACTTCGCATTTTTTGGCTGGATCAAGTGATCATCTATTTTATGTAAATCTTTTGTTGACAAATGCTTCTTGAGATTCTTCTGGAACTGTGATGGTGGCATTTACATTGCATGAGATTCTTTGGAATTGTGATGGTGACATTTATGTTCCATGTCGCTTTTTGATGATGATGGAATCCTTAAAATTGCAGAATTTTGGACCGCGACTTTGTATGATCCCGAGCACAAGGAGCCCTTGACAAGTACAGTTGTCACACTTTGGTATCGTGCTCCCAAGCTTCTTCTTGGGGCTACACATTATTGTGTCGACATTGATCTCTGGAGTGCTGGATGCATCTTGGTAGAGCTGCTTACTAGGAAGCCAATCATGCTTAGTCGAATAGAGGTATTGCTTGTTGTGTTGATCCTCATGTGGCCGTTTGCATAATGAATTGCCCTTAAAATGTATAGTGTGAGTTTGATGCTCATCTTGTTGACTTGTAGTGGACATTTCTTTGCTTTTTTTGGATTGATGACGTTCCTTAGTTGGTGGTTCGCATTGGGCTCATCTTAGGCTATTTAATTGGCCTAATTAGTTTATGAATGTTTTCATTTTGATCACTATCTAGGCTTGTATATGGCTGAAATCTATGACTCTTGAATGTAAAGTTTGATATTTTAGTTTTGCAGCAAATTGGCCAATTATTACAGTAGGCATATTTTTTTAAAAAAAAAACTCATATAAGGCATCTTGAAACTAAGATCAGGATGCCCAAAATGTGATTTAAGGCCTTCTGACTGGTTACTCTAGGGTTCAACTTTGAGCTCCATAAAGGATTCAAAAGATACAGGTGTAAGGCAGTATTAGATGGAGGACTTGAAGAAGGTAGGGCTTGATGCGAGAAGATGAAGAAGTAGAGGATGCCCTATAGCTTGTTGTACTTTTATACTTGGGATGATTTGTATGAGTTATACTCATTGTTTAGTATTTGTTTTTGGACGATTGTATCCTTAACCCTACGAGGATTACTTAATGTTATTGTATGAACCTTTACCAATACATTGTAAGTTGTCCAAACTGATCATATGCTCTTCTGCGCACAGTCTGATATATGATTAAAGTGACTAATTAACAAAGGAAAGGTAATAAGCAAAAAGGATCCCTCTAACTTGCCACCTGAAAGGGCAAGGCCGATAGAGGTGTAACAATATTTGCACTTAAGACCTACCCAACTGACCAACAAGTGTTTTTACGGTTACTTTTGTTGTCTGCAACTTGATGACGTTTGTGGTGAAGAAATCCTCAGCAATACCATTTGAATTTATTTGGTACAGGTGAGTCCAAAAGACATTCATGCTATGCATGTATTGTCCTCATCATGCATTTATTTTGCTTCTTGGATTCACCGTGATACATTGAGCATATGCATTTGGAATTGGCTTAGTTTAAGAAATCTGATAATGTATGTTAAATCTTGTTAGTTCTCAATTTTTCATGATAACAAACACTAAGGTTTTGATTCAGAAATTGTTGCCCAAGTAAGAAGTATTCTCAAGCAAGAGTCTGCCTCTACTTGAGCATACTTCATTTAATAGTGTATTAAGTAGTTTACAGAAGTGTACTCAAGCATCAAATAAGTAACTCTTGAGCAGCCTTCTTGAGCAAGGCATTCTTTGTGCCTAAGCATGGATGAGGTAGAATGAAGAATAGTCTCTATCAAGCTACTGCTCAAGCAGTAGGTAAGTAACGCTCGAGCATGGTGCCTGAGCAGAGGTAAGTCTGTTCTCGAGCACTATCACAAAAAGTATCATTCTTTCTCTTTGTTTGCCTAATTCTCGAGCAAGGTTTCTATGTTGCCCGAGCATGGTGCTCAAGCATAACTATCAACTTGCTCGAGCAATCACAAATCTCCATCTTAAATGCTCTTGTCTAAGGTATTCTTTAGCAAAGTCTAAGGGTTGCTCGAGCATGCTTCTCAAGAAAAGTAAATTTGGTGCTCGAGCATACATATTTCTTTTCACCGTTTATTCTCTGTTTGACTAATGCTCAAGCAAGTTCTCATGTCTACTCAAGCAGTCTACTCAAGCATAACATAAATGTTGCTCAGCACCAGCAACAAACTCTTCTATTAAACCTGTATCAGTAAGGATTTTGATATTGCCCGAGCAATAGAAATCCAGTGCCAGAGCATGCTGCTCGAACATGGACTCGCTTTTGCTCGAGCATAAATGTTTTTCACTTCTGTAAAGGCAATTTTCTCATGTCTTGTCAAGCAACCAAGACCATCTACTCAAGCATGGTTCTTCATCTATCAGAATGCACAATAATCTTGAAATCGTGAATTTGAATTATCTTTCGTATCTTATTTAAATCTCATTAATATAATCTCTAATCATCTCTATGAGTGATTTACAGTGGATTAATCTTGTTCAAATTGAGATTAGCCAAAAAGCCGTTCATCGTGTTAGTAGCATTAAATGTGTCTCAGAAACAGAGCCAACAAACGGAACTAATCCTCATGGCAGACGAAAAGATTCCTTTGAGGCATACTTATTCTGGTTATTATTCTAAGTCACCCTTTGCACCGAGTACAATCGACGGCAAATGCATTTAATGAAGCAACGGTCGACTGTAGCTAATGGAATGGATCTTCTAACAGAAGTTTTGAAGAGACTCAACGGCTACATTCAAAGCTTCACAACGGTATTAATGGTAGATGCTATAAAAGCTCACAACATTCAATTCTGCCACCTACCAAAACTCTGTGCATTCAATTAGAACTTATTGTAATCTTGTTTCATATGTTTCATTAATATCTTCGGATATCTTGTACTTCAGTGATTATCATTTACTTACTCAGTGAGGAGTTAAACACTATTTGATTATTTGCTTAGTTGTTTAAATCTTAAGGTTGTGGAACCTTAATTGTGGGTGTACGATTACAACTTGTAAGGGGAGTGAGTCTTAGTGAGAGGATCGTCCAAGTATAGTGTGTAATTGTAATTGTCTTTGAAAGATTGTGGAAATCCCAGGTGTTCTAGGGACTGGATGTAGGTGGAAGAGTTAGATCGAACCAAGATAATCTCTTGTGTCTTTCTGTTCTTCTCTCTTTCTCCATCTTTGGTGTTCTTGATTACTTAGAGAAAGAATTTTTGTAATCACTTATTCACCCTTGAAGATGGAATATCACCTAGAGGGGGTGAATAGGTGATTAAAAATTCTTTTGCGAGTTAAACACAAAATAGAGACAGAGGAGAGACAAACACAGAGTGATTTATACTGGTTTGGTCTAGCACTTTGACCTACGTCCAGTCCCTAAGAACACCTTGGGATTTCCACTAACTCTTTAAACACAATATCAATTACACACTTTGTAACTCAAGATGATCCTTTCACACTCGGACTCACTCCCCCTTGCAAGTTGTAATTGTACACCCTCACTTAAGGTTCCACAACCTTAAGATTTCCAAAAACAATAAAAAAAAAGTGTTTAGAAACTCCTCACGAGTAGATAATGTTAAACACTGAAGTACAGGAAATATCCGAAGATAATAAGTGAAGTTAATGAAACAACAAGATGCAATAGGTTCGAATTGAATGCACAGCATTTCGGTAGGTGAAGATTTGAATGCTTCTGGCTTTTATAGATGATAGCAATTTAATGACCGTTGAAGAGAATTTAATGAGCCGTTGAGAGTGATAAATATATCTGTTGCTCTGTCTCTTCATAATCTATTGATGTGGGTCAATATACTCCGTTGACATTCTTTGTTCGATTTGTCCATTGAGACTCAGATAAAATGTTGACTGGAAATGGCGAGAATGCTTTACAATTGTTTAGAAGCTTAATTTCCTCTTTCGTGCTTTGTCTCTACTTCGTCATTTAATGCGTCAGACACATTTTTGCTTTATGGAAATTTGATGATTAAAACGTGTTAATCATATCTTAAAAGCACTAGCAAACTGATTAAACTTGGTTAGGAGAAGTATAAATCAATAACATGAGTCACCCAAGTCGTAATTAATGACTTACAGTTTACGAGATCAAAGATTCAAAAAACTAATAGGAATTCTCGAGAATTGTTCATTTGGTTCTTGAGAATCATAGAGTAAAGTACCTTTCCAGAAGGCATGTTTCAAGGATACTCGAGAGCTACATTTTGAGTACTCGAGAATGATACAATAAACGTTTTTCGCAAACATCAGTAGGTTGAGCATTCTCGAGAGTCTCTATGTTCATACTCAAGAATTGCGTTTGATTTTAAACATAGAAGAAAAATATCAGGACATTTACCGTCCATTCTCGAGAGTCTCCTTAATGATTCTCGAGAGCCATTCTCAAGAATTGATTTCCAATTCTCATGAATCACATCAGAGAAATTTTCTGCTATGTGATTCTGACTAGGAATTCTCGAGAACTCTTCACCTATTCTCAAGAATTGTTCTCGAGAATTACTTGTATATTCTCAAGAGCCATAAGCTTGCGATGGCCAACTTGTCATACAATTCTCAAGAATCCCTGATCCATTCTCGAGAATTGCTTCTTGAACACTTAGGCGTAGAGATATTAGAACAATGGTAATTCTCGAGAATCACTTGCATGTTCTCGAGAATCAATTTCAAGAACAGGTAAACCTGATTCAAAATCTTTCAATCCTTAAATCTTTGTTATCATCAAAACATTAGGAGCTAACAACCCCCCTCTAGGTAATATTCCATCTTCAAATCTTTTCGTCTATAAGAATTCTACTATGGATCATAGTTGGACAAATACTTTACGGACGAGTGTTGAATATAAGAATGAGAAGAGGGAATTTATAGAATTTGCTGAACGAAATGCCCATGATGATAGTGGGAAGTTTTATTGTCCTTGTGTAGAATGTTTGAATGAGAGGCGACTAAGTCCGAAGTTATATACACACATTTAATTTGTGAAGGATTACGTAAGACTTATACGGTATGGGTATGGCATGGTGAAAAAATGCCAAGTGCATCTCAACATGGGGAAGTAGCCTTTGATGATAATGACACAGATATGGATGATCGCATAGAGGACATTATTTGTGATGGGAGAAGAGGCTTTTGAGCAATCACATGCATATGGTAACATGTGCAGTAATGTAGAGACGCCGCTATACCCTGGGTATAAAAAATACCACTTGTTTAACTATGTATTGAAATTGGTAAGCTCGAAAGCACGGCATGGAAGGAGCGACAAGAGTTTTTCAAAAATGCTTGAGGCTTTTAAGGACATGCTTCCAGATGATAATATGTTGCCGCATTGATACAATGATGCTAAGAAAATACTTTATCCACTGAGGATGGAGCACAAAAATCCATGCATGCCCGAATGATTGCATATTGTATAGAAAAGAGTTTGAAGAGAAGCAAAAGTGTGCAGTATGAGAAACCCTAAGGTACAAATCAAATAAGGGGCCTTCAAAAGCGTTGTGGTATCTTCCAATCATACTGTTACACCCCTACCGGCCTCACCCTTTCGGGTGGAGGGTTAGAGGGATTCCCTTTATTTATTCACCTTTCCTTATTACTTAGTCCATTTAACTTATAACAGAGTGAATGCAGCAAAGCACGGTACCTGGTTTGGACAAGTCTAGTGTACTGATAAGCATTTATAATTCAAATAGTAAGTAAATCTCTGAAGGGTTAGATACAGTCAGACAGAGTACTGATAATAAACAACAGTCATCCAAAATATAGAGTACAAAAATGAGATATGGCATCCCCTATTTCTTCAATTCACCGCGTCACGCCCTACCTTCTTCACGCCTCCAACTACTACTGCCTCACCCCTATATCTCCAAAATGATCTGCAGTTCAAAATTGAACCCCAGAGTAACTGTTAAACTCATATACAATATGTATGCAATGCAAATCACAATTAGCAAAATAAACCTGGCATGTAGTATGCAAGTTTATAGTTACTACCTGGCACTCCTCGAAAGCAGTAAACTCTTCCCTTAGTGTCGAAGATGCGTATCACACGTTTTAATACCCTAGATATAGAAAAATATCATGCCTTCAATCACATATTCAAGCTTTACTTCAGGTTTCAGAAAATTTGCCTAGTCACAAGAACTTTCTAGAATCTCTGACCTAAATTTGTTGATTTTTAATAAATTCTAGAAAAATTGTATTGACATGAAATCAGTGGCCATGGAACCCTTATGATGTCTAGTTTATAGGAAAAATAATTCCCAGGGTAGCCACTGGTCTGAGATAAAGTTCCTAGTTTTAGGTCATTTTCAACCTTAAAGAACTCTCAGTTGGAAAATCACAATGACATGAAATCTTATATCAACATCATCCTCAGAATGTCTAATTTTACCATGTAAAATTTCAAAGCATTTGAACTTCATTTACTACTTCAAAACCATTGATTTCCATTTGCTGCCCAAAAACCATAAGAATCGGCAGATTTTCGTGTTTTAAAGACTCAAGCTTTTCGGCTTTGGAAAAAGGTGATCCCACTTGTCCCCACACAACAACATGTTTTGGACTCAATGTGAACCTTAAAAATATATAAATACCACTGCAACTCCACAAAAACACCATAGGACAGAAATAAGATTTACTAGGTGGTTGGTTAAGGGCTTACCTTAGAATTTTGATTGCGTATAACCTCCTTCACCTCTTGAACCAAAGTCTTTAGTTGAGCACCCTCCTTCTTCACCTTGAAATCATCCTAGGCAGGTGGCAAATGGGAGGGGAAGTGTCCTTATATAGGCTTCAAGGGTTAAGGCTTTTGTCCAATTTTGGTTATTACCTAATGGTCGGAAGAATGTCTCAAATTTAAGTATAATTTTCTTGACTTATTTCTCAAGAACTCTAGAGAATTCTTGCCAAATGGGTGGTGCCACTTTTAGTCCTAAAATCAGATTCCCAAATTGCCCCCGATGTTAGTTTTGGAGTTACTACGGGTTAGTTTTTGTCCGGTAATTAAAATATCACTTCGGGGGTAAAACGGCTCGCTCGCTTTTCCTCCAAGCCAGTGGGGCCCAAAAAATCTGATCAAAATCCGCCATTAATGATCCCCATGAGGTCATAACTACTTGTCAATCTCTAGTCATGTTAGACTCAAATTGTGTGGTCCAGATTAATTCTGATTATTTTATTTTCTCTCTCCTCATTATTACTTGATGAGACCTTTTTCTTGCCCTCCAAGTTAGCTTTCTCTCTCCTATGGCACACCAAATTTCACCCTCTTTCTATGTCCAGGGGTCTGGGCCCGACTCCAGAAAACCCTAACCGTCCCGCTTAGCTCCTTTTTGCCGATTACACTTTTCCTCCTAACTCGTGCCCCTCAGTTGAACTTATGTGGGCCCGGATTAACACGCTTTTCCCCTAACCATAGGTGATCGAAATATAGTGCCTTGGGGAGCAAGAAATCCATATTTCAGTATCTCGAACCACCTCGTACTATGTGCTACCCAATAATCCAACTTCTGACCCTAAAACACCACGTGTCCGATGAATCACCACTATTACTGACTTTTTCTCCTACACTTGGTCCAGATACTCCTTTTCTCTCTCTTCCCTGGTTGGACACGCATACCATGTCCCACTGGGTTAGAGTTCAAGTCCCATTAATGACCTTTCTCCCTTATACATTATACCGACTTATACTTCCTCGAGCTTACTTCATGGACAAATTACTACATAATTGGTCATGGTTTCTTCTTATTTTCACTTAGTAAATTTTCTTCCATACAATTATAACCAATGGTTTTTCATCTTAGGGTCCTTAAATAATTTATACCATAATTTTTGGAAGATAAATGCTTCGAATATGAATCAAAATTCCTCATTACTATACTTACTCATGCTTGTACACATATTACAAAAGTTGGGTGTTTACACATACCAAGGTTCAATCGAGTGATTGCTAATGAAAATGATACAAAAAATTTAAGCTGGCATGCAAATGAGAGGATTTCTAATGGAAAGCTTCAACATCTGACTGATTCTTCTCAATGGAAGAAAATCGATCAATTATTTCCAAACTTTGGTGAAGAACCTAGGAACTTTAGGCTTGCCCTTAGTAGGATGGCATGAATCCCTATGGTTTACATAGTTCACGGCCTGTACTCCTGATTATTTACAACTTATCTCCTATGTTATGCATAAAATGAAAGTACATTGTGTTGTCTATGTTGATTTCGGAACAAAACAACACAAAAATGACATGATGTTTACCTTAAGCCCTTGATCGAAGACTTGAAGGAGTTGTGGGAAGAAGGTGTCAATGTTTTTTACTCTTTCAAGAAGGAGGTGTTTAAAATGCGAGCCATTATATTTTGTACTATAAATAACTTCCCAGCATATAGTAACTTGTCAGGATATAGTGTAAAATGCCATAAAGCATGTCCGATTTGTGAAGAAGGCACATGCTACCATCAACTTCAACATAGAAGAAAGACAATTTATCTTGGACGTAGGAGATTTCTTAGACCTGGCCACCCATATCGCCGATTAAAAAAAGCTTTTTTTGGTGGCCAAAAGTATGAAGATGCTCTAGTGACATTGACTGGGGAGCAAGTTTATGAAAATGTGAAAAATATTAGTGTCATTTTCAGTAAGACTGCAAAGAGTAGAAAAGAAACAAAAATATGGAAAAAGAGATTTGTATTCTTCGATCTTCCATATTGGTGCAATCTTGATTTGAGACACTGTATTGATGTCATGCATGTGGAGAAAAATGTATGTGATAGTATTGTTGACACGCTTCTCAACATACAAGGTAGTTCCAAGGATGGTGTGAAGCAAGATTGGATTTGCAAGCAATGGAAATACGCGAAGACTTACATCCAAGGCCGTATGGTAAGAGAACTTATTGTCCCCCGGCTACTCATACTTTGTCTAAGGATGAGAAAAGAAGTTTTTGTGAGTGTTTACATGGCACAAAAGTTCCCTCGAGGTATTCTTCAATGTAAGTTCTGGCTGAACCCAAGAGGGGGGTGAATTGGGTGAAGTATAAAAATTTAGGAACTTTGAAAATCTTTTCCAAGTCAGTAACATGAGTTTGTATGACAGTAAAGAGTTATAAAACAATAGATAGTCATTCAAACATATATGCTGGAAATATAAGAGATAAGGAAGAAAATATGCAACCGAGATTTATCCGGTTCGGTCCAATCCTTGGCCTACGTCCAGTCCTCAAGCTCCACTTGAGATTTTCAATCCACTATCCTCTTGTTTAATCCGGCACAAGAGAAGCCTTTACAACCCACAAGTTCACCCAGGCACTTGTGAAGCCAAATCTCTCACCGAGATACTCCCCTTACACAATGTAAGGTTACAATCTATTTCCTTCTCAAGATCACCCAATCTTGAGTAACTCTCAGATAAATAGATGGAATGTTTGTAATAAATCTTCTCTCTCAGAAGTGAATAAGATAAACACTGAAGTGCATTACAAATTATCTCACTCTCTATGATAAACTATGCAAACATTGGAAAACAGAGTGTGAGTAGTATGAAAATCAGAGTATGAGCATTTTTAAGATGTAGGCTTGTGTCTCTGCGTTTTTCTACTTGAATCTGTCCTCTTTTATAGGTAGAGAACACTATATGACCGTTTATAGCCGTTGCCCATTCCAGACAAGGCTTTGGTTCAGCTTTGGTTTTCTTCTCTCTCTAGTTTTTGCTTAATCCAGCTATGCAAGATGTTCAGAGTTGACTTCTACCAAATTGATCCGTTGGTATAGCAGTTCTTTGGATGTGGAAAGCAGCCTTAATCTCTTTGTAGACGTGTGCGAAGGTTTACCCAAAAGTATACAACTTTTCTCGGGTTCGACTTTAAAGTGCCGACGTCACTTTTCGCTTTTGCTTTAAGCCTTCACTAAACATCTTCTAATTCATCCGAAACTCACTAACAAAGTGATTAAACATTTCTAGGAACATAGAAGAATGATAATGGAAAGCATTAAGATCAATCATGAAGGTTTTCAGAATTTGTCATATTTGAATTTCAAACTTAGCGTTCAATACTTGAGTATTGTTCATCAATACTCGAGTGTGTCACTCGTGCACTTAAGTCAATACTTGAGTGTGTTCATCAATACTCGAGTGTGTCTTTGTGCACTTAACTCAATACTTGAGTATTCATTATGATACTTGAGTATTCTTCTTCCAGAGAGGAATCATCACGTTTTGACTTTGGACCTTATCATTGAAGTAAGGTCAATACTCAAGTGTCCAAATCAATACTCGAGTTTTGAACTTTTGATATGAAAATAAGTTTAAGTTCAAAACCTCAATACTTGAGTATTGTCTTCAATACTTGAGTGTTCAAATCATTGACAAAAGGGAAAGCTTTCGTATGCCCAATACTCGAGTTTTCAACTCAATACTCGAGTATTCATTCATCTTGAAAAACTTTGTGAAGTCTTTCCCAAGTCAATACTTGAGTATTGAAATGAATACTTGAGTGTTCAAATTGTTGTCAAAGATGAAAGCTCTGTGAGTCCAATACTCGAGTTTCCAACTCAATACTCGAGTATGCACTCATTTTGAAAACTTTGTGAAAACTCAATACTTGAGTATTGGAATGAATACTTGAGTATTCAACTCATTGGTAGATGTCAAAGCTCTCTGTAAGTCCAATACTCGAGTATTGTGACCAATACTTGAGTATTGCTTTGTGTAATGGATTTGAGCAACTCTCTATCAAGTCAACTTTCGAGGGCCATATCTCCCTGGTCTGAACTCCTTTTTGGTCCGTTCAACTCTTGTTGGAAAGCTCTATGAGTCTACTTTCATATGCCACCAATTTCAGCTCAATACGATTTGTAGATTGTGAGTTACACTCAAAATACCGAAGGTGGGTATGGACTGTGACGTTGATTCTTATGGCAACTTGTAAAAAATCATAGCTCCTTGATCTTGACACCTTTGGACTTGATTTATATATCAAAATGACGCTTTGGATGTCTAGTTTCAAATGCCATTGGTTTCATGTCAATCCGATTCCTGGTTTGAGAGATATCATCGAATCACCAAAGGTCGCCCGTGCTGAATGTGAGACAGTGTGGAGCTGAAGTGCTAATAACAGTTGCATACTCGAGTTTTCACTTGCATACTCGAGTATTCACTTGCATACTCGAGTTTTACTTGTCAGAGATGCCGAAGTGCTGAAGACACTACAAACTCGAGTTTTGAGTTGTATACTCGAAGTTTTGAGTCTCAAACTCGAGTTTTGTGTTTCAAACTCGAGTTTTCTCATCCTGAAGTTGATTTTTGCTGACTTTATCTTCAAATTGACCCATTCCAACTTCCATATGACCTTGGAGACTTCTAGCATCAATCTTAGAACTTGAATAATGATATCTTCACTTCATTCAACAAGTTCTTCTTTCTTTCTTCTTCTCTTGATCATTCTCCATAACTCTAACTCTTTCTTTCTTCTCTTCTCTTAATCATTCTTTATCATTTGACTTCACATCTTCTTTCTCTAATTCAATACTTCTTTATTGATTTTCTTGTTGATCGTTCTCTGTCATTCAACTTGGACTTATCATTCTCTGCAAGTCCTACCTTCTTCAATATTTCCTCTTCCTCTTGACTATTCCTAAAATCCTTTGATAACTTCTTGCTTCATTGACATTCTGATATTCCCATTATATTGCATGCAAGAACTTCTTTCTTACTTTCTTGATCAATCTCTATAATTCATCTTGGATTAATCTACATTAAATACGGTAGTTAGTCAATGTAGGAGATAACTATATTACTCAATCTTTTTGCTTTTAATAATAACATCTATATAAGACATCATCAAAACTAATCATAACTAACATTCAAATTATAAGAAGCTTGTATCGATGAAGGACTTGAAATTAGTAGGCCAAAAGTCTCATAATTGTCATATCTTAATGCAATAGCTACTCCCAGTAGCTATTCGAGGCATCGCCGAATATGATCTTCAACACATTTTGACCGGAGTTTGTTTCTTCTTCAATATGGTTTGTAGTAAAGTTTTCAAGACTAAAAAGTTGGATGAATTGGAAAATGAAGGATATCTTGTCTTGTGCCAGACTTGAGAAGCTTTTTCTTCCTACATTTTTTGACATCATGGTTCATCTAATTATTCATCTAGTAAGGGAGATAAAGTTGTGTGGCTCTATCCATTTACGATAGATGTACCCAATTGAAAGACCTATGAAATTCCTAAAAGGGTATGTGAAGAACGCATACCGGCCAGAAGCATCAATTGCTCAGAAATATGTTCCTAAAGAAGCCATGGAATTTTGTCAACATTATTTGGCCGAAGTAAGACATATTGGGCTTCCTAAACGTCACTATCTTTGAAGGGGGTAGACAAGGGGCTTAGTAAAGAGTATGGATCCCGATGAATTGTCACAAGTCCACTTATACATCTTGAATAATGTTGATGAAGTTCAAGCCAGTATAAGTACACATAAAGAAGCTGTAAGGAAAGAAAATCATCAAATGACTAAACAAAGGTTAATTAGGGAGCATAACACAACTTTTGCAAACTAGATCAAACAAAAGGTCGAGGGAGAGGAATGTGTTTCTAATACAATCAAATGGTTAGCACGTGGTCCTAAGGTTGATGTCATAAGTTGGAATTCATATATGATCAATGGTTATATATTTTACACGAAGTCCCTAAATGATAGGGGCACCGTCCAAAACAGTGGTGTTATGTTAGAGGCTGAATCTATGCACTTCTCCAGTTCGAAAGACAAGAGGCATAAATTGTCAGTCACGCCTTATTATGGGGTTATTGATGAGATTTAGGAGGTGGACTATGTTAAAATTAAATTTCCCATTTTCAAATGCAAGTGGATTAATGTCAATAATGGTGTTTAGATCGATCAGCTAGGATTTACATTAGTCGATATTAATAGTAGAAGTCTTGGAGATGAACCTTCTATTATGGCAGACCAGGCGAAACAAGTGTTCTATGTCACCGATCAGGAAAATAAAATGTGGTCTGTAGCTCTCCAAGGAAAAAGGGTCATCTATATTGATAAGGAAATTCATTCAAATTATGGTCTTTCTGAGAGTACTCCTTTTTCAAGGGGTCTCCTCAACATGATCAAAGAAGATGAAGCGGATAATGAACCCGACATAAGAAATGATCATCATGAAGGGATATGGGAGGATATCCCTTTATAAAAGAGACAATTCATAAGGTAATATTCATATGCAGAATTCTTTAAAAACTTTAAGGTTTTAACTATATTCTTTCTTATGTTCTTAAAAATGTCACTGATTGAAGTTTTTGTTTTTGTTTTATTTTTGTGGCAGGATCCAATCGAAAGGGCATGTTATAAAAGAGGATGTTACGAGGCCACATAACTCATGGTGAATGATATTTGTACCTATTTCCAATTTAGTTTGTAATTCATAATGGATTGTTCGCAGCTTGTAGTTTAAAGTACTGTCTTTTAGATGCTAGATTGGGTGGTGGATGTGTATGATCAGGAAGAAATAGAACAGGGGATAATTCGACATTTAAGAACGGTATATTTAATAGTCCGATCTTAAATGCCCCTTTTGTGAGACCAGTGTATTTATTCATCCGGTCTTAAAAGTCAATTTTTTAGACCGGACTTTTTACAGTCTTAAAAGTTATAACTTTTAAGACCGCATGTATTCACAAGTCCGGTCTTAAGGATTGGTATTTTTAAACTGGTGTGTGATAAATTACAGTTTTTTAAGACCAGTATATTTATTTGTCCAAACTTATAAATCGGACTTTTATTGACCAGACTTTTATTTGATGGGTCTTAAAAGTCATATTGTTTAGACCGGTTTTTTTATTTGTCCAGTCTTAAAAGTTTGGTTTTAAGACCGAACAAACACGATATCAGGTCTATATAGTTCAATTTTTAAGACCTAATATTTTTAATGTCCGGTCTAAAAGAAGTTATTTAAGACCGGTTCATGTCCGGTCTAAAAAGTTATAGACTTTTAAGACCACCTGGAACGAGACCGATCTCAGATCCGGTCTTACGATACCTCTTTCGTCTGGTCTTAAAAGCGTTTTTTGTACCCGTGTTAGAAATTAAGTGTGATGATTGGCATAAAAACAATTATTTGGATTTGAGCTTTTTATCTAACAACTAAATTGAAATTAAACTAAAATGCTTTAAAGATTAATATTTTTTGGATTTTTGGAATAAAAGTAGAATGGAATAGAAATTAGTTTTGAAAAGTATGATAAATCCTCCTAGATCAATGGATTTCAACTATCATTTGTTTCAAAATATTTTAGGAGTGTGTTAGTTTGACAAATATGCTCAAAAGACCCTTTGAGCTAGCTTGAGATCTCCCACACTGGGCAAGACTTAATGCTTCTAACTGAAACCCAATTTAAACTTTAGAAATTTGAATCAATGAGATGCAATAACACAATAACTAAGAATCGGTGGCGGAACTTGGAGGAAAAGTTTGGGGGGCCAAATAGTGATGGGGTGCCCCGAAATTTTTTTTTTTTTTCAGGAAAGTTTTAAATGCATTAAAAATGAAAAGAATAAAAAAAAAAAACTATTCATGAAATCAAGTCAATTAACTTCATCTACAAGGGTAGTGTAGAATTGATAAAAGCATAGTAAGGGATACACCACAAGTAAATTTCATTGATAAGCTAAAAATTTCAGGTAATTAGAATGAAATATAGAAAAGAATGACAAGATTAACATAAATCATACAAGACCTCACATAGAACAAAGATTGAATTATAAGCCCAAAGATATAAAAAGAGGGAAAAATGTTTTTTTTTTTTTTAAAAGAAGTTGAGGGGCCAAAATTTAATTTTACTTTGGAGGGGCCAAAGTTGTATTATTCACTAAAAAATAAAAAGTTTCATTAAAAAATTTTAAAGAATTTTTTTTTTGGGGGACCATGGCCCCCTGGCCCCTATTAAGTTCCGCATTTTGCTAAGAACCATTGCATTACAATCACAGTTATATATTCATAACAAAAAAGTTATACCAAGTCAATTACATGAAATTGCTATTAATAAAGCACAATGTGTCAAATACATAACATTAAAATCCAAATAAATACAAGCTTCCAAATTGTATGAAACGTCAATAAAAAATATCAAGCCATCTTGATAATCAACCATAAACCTACAATTCAATTATTAAAATGAAAAGAGTAAGAAATTACGTTAACAACATTCCTTTTTAAACTCCCAGCGTCAAGACTCAATCCATTACTTTAGGAGAAGAGAATTGACCACTGACAGCTATCAAAACAACTTCACCAAACACTTCCAAAATTTCAAACTGTAGAACACCAATTAAAGTGACCAATTAATACAGAATAAAGAAAGGTTGATGCTGAATATGAACCAAGAGGTAAAGGTGCCAAGGCCTGTGGTGGTGGAAGACTAGAGAATCTCGCTATGATACAGGAACGTGGGGGATGACCAGCAGTAGCGTGGAAGAGGAAGGTCGATCAACCTGTAGCTCTGCTTCCCTTTCCGATCTACTTCTCCGTTCTGAAACTCCAAAAACTCACGGCAGTCAAGGTTGAAGAAGGTGAAAAGACGATGAAAAATGTGAGGATGGGGGGAAGGCTGATAATGGTGATGATATGTGATTCCTACTACCTCCCTCTCACTACTACAAATAAATTAGCCTTTTAACGTCCGTTCTTTAGCTCATTTAACATCCTTTTTCATTAGGATGACATTGTGAGAGATGCAGTAAGGTTGGGACTTTTGGCAAAAACAATTAGGACGTCTTTTAGGTTTTTCTTGGCATCCCAAACACAATTAGGATGTCTTTTAGTTTGTTTTTAAAAAATAAAAAAAAAATCCCTCCCCAATGTGCCTGCCCATGACCGGTGCTCTTCCGGCAATAGAGCATCGAGCAATGCCAGAATGGACACTACTCCTCATCATCGGTCTTCCCAAATCCTAAATCTACAGTCACCAAAAAGAAAGGCCAGAACAACATATATGTTTTTAGATCTGAAGAAGGGGAAAGAAGACATCAAATACATCAAGCATTGGAGCATCTGAGCAAAGGGGAATAGCCGATTTGTCATCAACAATCAGACCCTGGAAGGCATGGATCAATCAAGACACAAAATCACAGATCATCCCAAAACAAAGAAATCACATTCAGTCTCACTCACAAGTACTGTTGAAATCGCAGATCAAAGAAAGTTTCAGCAGACTAACGGGCGACCTTGAGCGAATGATGGGAGCGAGTAACTGCAGGTGAGGCGACGGAGGGCTGGGGGCGGGTGACGCAGGCGAGCCGGTGAGCGACACTGGGTGAGGTGTTGAGATGCACGAAGAGAATGGTGAGATATGTGGCTATCCATTTAGATTTTACCATAGGAGGATTGTTTTGGCACTGCTTTACATCTTTTGCGCTGAGCTTGGCTCCCAAATTCCATTTGAGACGTCTTACAAATCTTTTTTGGCATCCTAAATCCTGTTTAGAATGCCAAAAATCATATTTAAGGCATCCCAAATATGTTTTGGGACGACAAAAGTTCAACATTAAGTATATAGAAACGCCAAAAGTCATGATTTTTGCCATCCCAAATAGGTTTTAGGACTCCTTAAATATGATTTTTGGCATCCTAAAGATATTTTGGGACACCAAAAATCATATTTAAGGCATCCTAAATATTTTTTAGGATACTAAAAAATTCCATGGCGCTAAAAAATTTCCTAAAATGTGCCAAATAATTAATTTTAGGCATCCTAAATATATTTTAGGAATATTTTAGGACGGCTAAATTAATTTAGTCTCAAAGTTCAAGAAAATAATTACGAAAATGCCACCGCCTACAATTTTTACTTCCCTTTTAAAAATAAGTATGTCCTTTGGGGAAGTAGTATTCATATTTTGTATTAGTGTCTTCTTCCTAGCTACTCTTGGGTTTGAGCTCCAAAGCTTCCTCTTCTTCCCGTCACAAGTCGACGCCTTCTCAATCTTGTCTCCTTTTATGCAATGTAAGACCTAATTGTTTAGAGAAAAATGCTTGAGTTTCGACACGACCATTCTGTCATTATAAAATTCTTAGGATGAAACTGTCATTTTTTAAAATTTGAGCCCCAAACAACCAATTTATAGTTTTAATCCAATTTTTCAAGCACCTAAAAGTAAAAATAGTTAAACCAACATCAAATATTCTCAGAAATCAATGATTAAGAGTATGTCAAATATTTTGACATTTTTGCCCCTTTTAGTCCTAATTTAATTTACTTACTCTTGATATCAATTATCATAAAGAAAGCATTGTAAGCTCAACTATTATGACAAAAAACCCAAATAAAATATGAAAATATATATCAAAAATATGGATTTGTCAAATACATGCGCGTGTGTGTGTTACTTTCTGAGATTATACTATTAAGAACTAGTTAGTATGATATGATGCTCATGCTTTTGCTCATTCTAGTATTAGTGCTTCTGTATAAATTAGAATTATTCCTTTTGGTTACTAGGATTTTATATCTCACATTTTATTTTAACATTTTTTAGGTTAAAGCTCTTCCCTGTTGGGATAGTATCGGAGTAGTGGTGTTTCATGTACAAAAGTCAAGATTGGGCTAATCTTGGTATTTGATCTCGTTGGCTGCACATCTTTAACTGTGTATTCAGCCAAGTTTATTGGTTGTTATTAATTAAAAAAAAAATTATTGGTTTGTTGGGTTCGAATACTAGAAATGTAAAACCCCATAGTAATTGTAATTGTATTACAGAATGGTTGAGATCTGTAATTTGTTTTCTTGTCGTCCATGGCTTGATCTCTCTTGATCTCTCGTTATGGGCTCTATTTGATTGTGGGTTGTTCCATATATCATTGTTGGATAGTTAATTAAGGATATATAATAAACATGAGTAACCAATATCTATTGGGATCTCTCGTTAAAGGAAAACCTTGTGGTCAGATAAACATGAGTAACCAATATCTATTGGGATCTCTCGTTAAAGGAAAACCTTGTGGTCAGTATTGGAGGGGTCTTGAAGGGTGTCTAAGGTCTAGTGTTCGAATCTTATCTCTCTCAAAAGAATATTTTTACCCCTTATCCTTAGGTTCAACTAGCAAAGGAGTCAGACACTCTCATCAAAGGGAGGGGGTTCGATCTTGAAGTTGATCAAAGCGCTGGAGGAGGCATCCTAACTCTTGAGTGCCTGGATAGACATTTGAGGGTAATAGACAGCTCACCCTGCCCAACAATGGTATCACTTAGGAGGAAGGGAGACTTCGTCCTGTCCTTGGATCGTGGGTGAGCCGAACTCCTTTCCTAAATTTTTTTATCAAAAAAAAAAAAAAAAAAAAAAAAAAAAAACATCCATTGGGATCAAGTGGTAAGCAACTTATTTAAGCACAAGTTGGATGGTTTACCAAAAAAGGGTTTGGAAGCTCTTCCATTAATTGGAACCATTGGTTCCAGTTATTGGATGGTTTACCAAAAACAATAACAAACCTTTTGTAGAGTCGATAAATAAAATATGAACAACCTTTGACAACAAGTCAAAGAATATTAATTAGTTAATGTATTGTCTTATTAAGTATACCAAAAATATAGGACATAGTTTGTAGTGCAAAATACACTGTAAACTATGACCTATATTTATATTAGACCTTTTACTTCTCAATTCAGTCTAATTTTTCATTTTTATTACTTTATTCTTTTCTTTTTTTTTTTTTTTTTTTTGCTACTATTTCATTTTCATTTTTTGGCAAACAGTGACCAATGGAAGAGGAAGGAAGAAGTAAAATAGAAATCAAACCACAATATCTATGACAAAGAGTCAATAATGGGACAATATAATTATTTATGTATAGCCACATGCATATAGATCAATGTTAGTTCTGAAATGAAATAAATATTGACTACATAAAAATTGTTGCCACAAAAAATGGAAGAAAGTTTCTAAATTTTGACTTTTTGTTGCCTTTCTAGGCAAGATAGATTGATGTTCTTCCTACACATCCTCACATTTGTGTTTGGTGCCAATTACTTTTGTTGCTTCAAATGCTGAAGGCTATATCTTTTCATCAAATGATTCATTATATATCAAGTAAACAGCTATTTTCACCACAGTGTATCGACTACCAAAAATTGCTATCACCTCCACTTGGTCATCAGATTCTAGATTTGATATTATTTCCTTCCTCTCAGCTTCTTCAAATGAAGTAAGTGAATCTTGCTTGTAGCGCATAGTAGATGACTTTGTATAATTTATGATTATCAAGCTAATTATACACGATTCACATGCCTTGATGCCCAAATCACTTGAGGGGGAATATACGCAACAAATAGTCATCCCTTTTAAATAATCATGCCCATTAACTAGAGGCATTTTAAATTTTACAGAATCTCCTTTGCCCTTGAATGTTAGCCAATAGGGATAATTTTCATCTGGGAGGATACAATCATCATTATACATTGTGAGATTTAGTCCCTACACAATGACAAACACACAACCTATGATTTAATGATATAATATGCATGCAAAAAAAATTCAAAATTAAAAAAAGAATCCAATTAGAGAGAGAACCTGTGAAACACTCTCTAAGAGTGTGTCAAAGACTGGAGAATTCTTTCCAATTTGAATTAAAAGATGTTCCAAGCAATTTTTCGGCCTTGAAATGTCCTCACAATTTTTTGTGGCACCACACATGGAATTAGGAGCCTCCAATCTATCTTCCAGCAAAAGACTTTGTCGCTTTGGTACACTACTAGGAATTGTTGAAGGACCATGCATATCACACAAATTTGATGGTGGCACGCCCGCATGTGTTAGAATAAGAGGTTGTGGATTTTTTGTTGGGTACATCCAAGACCGGTAGAGAGAAGGAATCACATGATGTGATAACCCTTCATAACCACAAACAGATAAGTATAAAAGGCCTTTTAATTTGACTATAGAAAAGGGCACTTGTTTTATTGTAGGAGCCATTAGAGTTGTCAAAAATTTCATTTGCTCTATATCTTCCTCTAGCTTTTCAATCATTACACAACCAGAAAGATTGAGAGTTTTTAAGCATTTTAATCTATAAATGCTTTTTGGGAGACTACAAAGGCCAACACAATCCTCCAAATCTAGTAGAAGAAGTTGATCAAGAAGCCCAATAGAATGATGTATCAGGGACAAATTTGGACAATCTTTGAGGATCAACTTTTCAAGGTTTGGAAGTTTTGAAAAATCAGGAGTTTGCTCCAAGTATGCAGAGTGGCTGAGATTGAGGATTTTCAACATCTCCAATAACTACAATGAAAACATTTAATTTCAAAGGGGAATTCGATGAGCATCTTGAAAATAAATAAAAAAACAAAAAACATGGAAACAATTATATGTAAAATTCTTCTTCCAAACCAAAAACTCTAATGATATTCTTAGATAGAGAGAAAATGAGAGAGGAAAGAAAAGTGGGGTGGAAAATGTGGGAGGAACGGAAGTTTTCCCCTACTTGAATATGAGGGAAAATGTGGGAGAAAGAAAAAGTGGGAGGAAATGGGGTGGGTCTCACACCCATTTTCCTCCCAAACTCTCTCCACAAGTGGAGAAACTTGGGGAAAACAATGTGCTGTCTTCCTACAATATGTTTCAAGGTCTTTTTCCCTACATACATGATTATATTTTTGGTCATACGAGTTGTGTTTTATTTTTTATTCTATGAAACGTAATGCATGATTTTATAAGTAGGAGGGGTTTTATTTTGGCAACATATTTGGGAAGTAAGCTTTTAAAAACAAATAATATTTAAAACATTTGTTTTATTAATTTGTCTATATTTACTTTTAAGAAATCTGTTTAATTTTCTTTTTTTTTTCATATTATACTTTAATCATTCCACTTTTAATTATATTTTTTATTAGTTATTAATAATCTTGGATAATGTATAATCTAAGGAAGCTAATACCTGATTTAATATGATGTTGCAAATTTGAATGGTATAGTTCTAAAGACATAAATCAAATGTGAGCTAAAGAAAATATAGTACCTTTATTCTTTAATGGTAGAAAAAGGTAGATTCCTTTTGAAGCTATGGGGAAAAAAATCTAAAATAAGATCTATCTTGTTTGGATTTTCTTTTTCAACTTTTTTTAAGCTATGGCACAAAAAGCCAACAAACTAAATATTAATTTACATACCAGGGGTTCCTTCCAAATTTGTCTGAGGCTACTGCATTTTAAGTCGATAGCAACTAATTTCTGTTGATAAAAGTTGCTAGGGATGTATTTTTTGGGAAAGCCATGCCAGCAAAGCCATATGAGATCTCTACTAAAGTATTGGTAGTCTCCTCTAAGTTGTACATCTTCAAGATGAAGTAATCTGAGTCTCTTTATCATCTTGAATGCTTCGGTCTGAAAATGTTTTTTTCATTTTGTGACAACTTCAAAGACAGTCCTTCAATAGCTTCTGTTCCCTGCAAAAATAAAAGCATATTGAAATGGACTGAAGGATGCACTTGTTTTATTTGTTTGTTAAAAATCATTAGAGAAACATACATGTCATGGTCAAGCTTGTAGAGCATGTGGGTACATAATGAATTTTAAAATGTATGCAATAAGAGGCGAAACCAAATGGTTTATATGACCAATTAAAGATGCTATTTTGCACTTCTTGCAATACATGTTAACAGGAAATAATAAATATTAAAGTACATACCATGTGTTCTAATAATACTGCAAGTGCATCCTCATGATACCACAACCTACTTCTCTTCCCAAGCTCTTTTTGAGATTGTTCACGAATTATTTCTCTTCCCATATCCCGAAGCAAATCATGCATACCAAGCATGTTCTTCTCATCAATGGTTACAAGGCTTCGCTCCACAAGGGTTTTGATTCCAATGTCAGCAAAAAATCCACAACCATTTAATATATGTGATACATCATTTTTGTCCATCCCAATAAAGAAGCAAGATATATCAAGGAATATTTCTTTCTCCAAATTATCTAAACCATCAAAACTTATTTTTAGCTTCTTTTGTATCCTATCATTGGGGATTTTTTTAAGTTTATCCAATACACTCTTCCATTCGTGCATTTCTCTACCAAATAAATAGGAGCCAAGGACTTCAAGAGCTAATGGAAGGCCCCCAGAGTATGCAACTATATCTCTTGAAAGTTTAGTAAAATCTTCTTCAGGACTTTCTTGTTTAAATGCATGCCAACTTAAAAGCTCAATAGATTCCCTTTCATTCAAAACTTTCATTAGATAAACTCCACAATCCACTTCAAGAAGTAGGCGTTGATCTCTAGTTGTGATTATTATTATACTTCCTGGTTTGAACCAATCACGTCTTCCAACTAAAGCATTTAGTTGGGCCGACTCATCCACATCATCAAGTAAAACCAGTGCCTTTTTATGGCGAAGTCTATCTCCCAATGTGATTTTTCCGGATTCAATGCTATTTATCTTCATTTTTGTAGTCTTACATATTTCATAAAGAAGTTGGTTTTGTAAGCTCACTTGGTCCTTTTCTTTATCCCAAACTTCTCTAATCTTTGGAAGGTAACTTCTGCTTTCGAACATGGGACCAATTTCATTATAAATGGCTTTGGCAATAGTTGTTTTGCCTACACCCCCCATTCCCCATATCCCTACCATGAGAACATCTTTGGATTGATGGTTTTGGAGGATTGTGATCACTTCTTGCACTCGATCATCTACTCCTACTGGGTGCTCTGCAACAAACAAGTCTTTCTTGTCTAGTATATCACAAACATTCTCGACAATCACTTTCACATTTTCACTCTCATCTCTGTGAATCATATAAGCATAATAGGAAATGAGAATTAGACATGTGAACATTCTCAACAATAGCTTACATTTTGAAAGCTACATGTGTTTAGAGAGGAGATATCATGAATAAGGTATAGATCAAAGAGAAAGGACCAAGTTTGTAACAGCGATAACAAGAGAAAATATATTTTTAAAAAATTATTATTTAACTACAAAACAAATACAGAAAATTACAATATAATAAGATACCGAGGAGGAAGGGATTTAATTATGAAGAAGTCTTAATGACAACTGAGGAGCATAAACGTATTGTTGTTTCCTACATTAACTCCTATGGTTGCATACTCGTCAGCTGTTAATGGTTTGGGTAATTAAATCTCTTCATATGAACAATTAATTGTAGGTTTGATAATATATTTATGGAAACCAGGAGCGGAACAATGCATATGCCATATTAGACTTGAGAATTTCATAACATGCAACTTTCAAAATTGTGCCTTGTAGGAAACAAGCAAAAGTGCATTGTGTTCAAAATAATATGGTGAGGGATATTCGAAGTAATCCAAATAATATAAACACAAATTAGGTGTCTACAATAACAAGAGTAAGAAATTACCTGGAACCTAGTACGACGATCCCTGCAATGCCCCGACCTCGGTAAGAAGGGCTGTCTTCCACTTGGAAATTTGAACTTCGATGGTGAAATTTTTTGTATAAGATTTTTAAATGCTTCTCCAAAACTAGAAGTTTGATTACGAATCTCTGATGGAACTACGTCATAAAAAACGGGCAGAAGAACCTGATCATTTGATTTATGAAGCTCCATGATTATTGACAATTCCTCCAAACACCATTTAGATCCAGCGTACTCCTTAGAGAAGATAATGATTGCAATTTTTGAACTTCCCATTGCCTGCAGTAGTTCCATTTTGATATGTTTTCCTCTAGGAAGCTCAACATCATCTTTGAAAACAATAATGCCAACATTACATAGAGCTGAATAAAGATGTGAAGTAAACGTCGCCCGAGTGTCACCTCTAAAACTCAAGAACACCTCGTACCTATGACCTGAATGTTATATTTCAAAAATACATAATATCAATAAAGTAAATTCCTATTAAACTAATAAGATATAGACATTATTATTCTTGCAAATGAACATTATAAACTATTAGAAATATTATGAATGAGAGTACTACATCTAGTCCTAAATATATGACAAAGTTTATAGTTTTGCACTATAAATTTTGTCCTATATTTAGGACCGGAGGAGTATTAGTTATCATTGGTGCATGCATGTTTGATATATAAAACATGAAGCATATATATGCAAGCATCGTCACAAAACTATAACCTACCTCGATTCGGAAGCTCATTTTGTGAACTTTCACGCATTATTTGTCTTCCCATGAGTTGCAACAAATTATGCATTCCAAGTTTGTTGTTCTTATCAATGGTCACAAGGCTTCGATCCACTAAGGCTCTTATCCCAATACTAGAATTACATCCACGACCATCCAACTTTTGGATCACATCATTCGTGTCCTCCCCAACATAAAATAAAACTATATTTAGAAATATTTCTTTTTTGTTATCATCTAAAGAATCAAAGCTAAGTTTTAGCGTGTTGTATATTTGAGGAGGGAGAAATGTGCTTAGTTTCATCAATGCTGACTCCCATCCTTCCAGTGACTTCCCAGCCAAAAAAGAGCCATTGACTTCAAGAGCTAGTGGTAGTCCCTCAGCATAAGCAACTATTGTTCTGCTAAGTTGGATGAAGTCTCCGTCAGGACTTGCTTGTTTAAATGCTTTTTTACTAAAAAGTTGAAGAGACTCATGGTCGCTCAAAAGTTTCATGCTATATAGCAGGTCCACTTTAAAGGCGTTAAGAAGATGTAAATCTCTAGCTGTAATTATTATTCTACTCCCTTTACCATAACGGTTTCCACATAAGTCATTTAGTTGATCCAAGCCATTCACATCATCAACCACAATAAGTACCTTGGTTTGGGAAGCTCTTTTCTTGACTTCTGTTGCTTCAATCTCATCTACTATTATATCACCTGGTGATATTGCTGAACGAAGTTCCATTTGTAAAACAAATTTGCCTTTACTCTTCCAAGTTTCCCTAACATTTGAAAGAAAACATGTATGTTCGAATTCGTACTGAATGCGTTCAAAAATGAATTTGGCAGTTGTTGTTTTGCCAATACCCCCATTCCCCAGATCCCTATGGAGATAAAATCTTTAGATTCAAGCTGTTGAAGCATTGTAATAACTTCTTTCACTTGAGAACTAACTCCAACTAGGTCTTCTGCGGCAAACTGGCTTTTCCAGCGTAATATACGACGAACAAGTTTGACAATAAAATTCTCAATAGGCATTCCATTCCTGTGAATTATAAAGAAAGATAACAGAAAAAGGGAGGATTGATTAATTAAGCACCACTACAGATAAAACAGAATCATGGTATGAAGAGAAACACATATTTTCCATCAAGAGATTAAACACAATAGCGTTTATTGATTTTTTTTATCATCTTTACTACACCTTTAGAATTAAAATAATATAAGTCAATTCTCAACATCATAGAGCCATGTTAATTAACCGTCTTACATAAATTAAGCTTTTATTGCATAACATGAATAAAAGGGAAATATGCGTGTCTTTTATGCGATCATAAGTTGTTAATTGCCTGTTAAGACTTTCAATGATGGCAAGCATGTAATAAATAAGTCACATTGTAAATATAGACTATGTGCTTAGTTGATTGCTATATAAGTTTTGACTTAAAAACATTTACGAAAAACAATTTTATATGACTATAGCCTTAAAAAACATACTTTATACTACTACTACTTAACTATAAAACATTTAGTTCCTAGTGAGTGAACAGTCCACCCAACACAAAATTTTATGAATCAACATATCACTTATCTTAATAACTAACTGTTATAGATTGCAACAAGAGATTGTACTCTCTGACAAACACACAAAAGCACACCCAATATTAGAAAAATAAAAAAATGGAAAACAAAAAGAAAAATAAATTACTTGGACTCCAAATACGATCGGCGGTCAAACCCCAAATTGCCTCCAGCTTCGCTAAGAGCTCTCCTCCACCTTGAGACTTCATATTCAGTGGGTGAAATTCTTTGTATAAGATTTTTAAATGCTTGTCCAAAGCTAGATTCTTGATTACGAACATCAGATCGATCCACATCATAGAATATGGGAAGAACTTCCTGATCATATGCTCTACTAAACTCCATGATTCTTCTGAGTTCCTCAAGGCACCTTTTGGAACTAGCATAGCGTTCAGAGAAGATGATGACTGAAATTTTAGAACTTTCAATAATGCTTCGCAGTAGTTCATTCGAGATATCATCTTTGAGAACGGAAATTTTAGCTTTCCTTAGAGCCGAACAGAGAAGTGAAGCAAAAGTCCATTGACCTCTATCATAACTCAAAAGCACTTCATATTCATTGCCTGCACTTTAAATTACAAGGACACATAAAAGGATCTATACAGCATAATATTTATTGTGACTGACCACAAAGATTGTGAAAAACCAAAATATAATTCATTGGCTCTCGTACCCTGAAAAATAAAAATGTCATTTTTTTTTTTAATTTCCTTTTCTTAAATTTTTCTTTCTTCCCCTGCCGAACTCTTGTGGAGAAGCAATTTCCAGTTCATTGAAAGAACATTCAGATAGCATTTTTTCCCTACGAGAAAAATCAAAATTTAGCCCCTTTTAGTTAGCCAAATCCTGCGTTTTTACTTTTCTCGGTGGGCAGAATTTAAAAACGAAAAACAAAATAATTTATATTTATTTATCGGTACTTTTGCTTTGCAATATTTTGTAATTTCGAAAAATTAATTTTGCAATATAAAAGTTATAAGATATTAAAAAATTATTAATAAATAAATTCATAAGCTTTTCAGTTGAATAACAAAAACTAGTATTTTGCAGTTGGAGACGCGGGAATGTTCGATCCTGGCTTCAAAATCGGTTTTGAATTACATTTAAATTCTGCAGATTCAAAAAATTTCTAATAAAACCAAAGGTTTTTTTTTTTTTTTTGGGGGGGGGGGGGGGGGGTCAATTTATTTTGCGGTGATCAGGATGTCCCTATTTGATTTCTTTTTAATAAACATCTTTTATCTTTTGAGTTTGGCATATAAATTATCAACCCACTGAAAGTGAAAGGATCGATGGCAAAAGAAAAGGAGAAAAAGAGAGAGAGAGAGAGAGAGAGAGAATGAAAGGATTAATAGTTACCCTTCTGCTTCATCGGTTTATTCACCTGACCCATGGAATCCTGCTGGCTCAAAGGCTTATTCACCTGCCCCATGGAATCCTGCTGGCTCATCAGCTGATTCACCTGACCCATGCAATCCTGCTGGCTCATCGGCTGATCCACTTGACCCATGGAATCCTGCTGGCTCATAGGCTTATTCACCTGACCCATGGAATCTTCCTTCCGTATCGGCTTGAAAGATATTGGAATGTTAAGAAGAACAAGAACAGGAAGATGAAGCAAATAGTATAATCATCAATTAAACCAAAAAGATCAAGCGAAAAGTTACCTGTGAATTGCTGGTCTGGTGAAAGAGACGAAGAATTTAGTATATGATGAAGAACGTGTCAGAGAAAAGAGAGAGACTTATGAGGACTTTGCAGCTTGTGCAGGAGAGTCACCGGAGAAAATGTGAAATGAAACAAAGGCATACAGAAAGCGCGGATCTCGTGTGATTGTGTCGGCTACTGGCTCCATACTCCGTTGAAAGAATTATTAACAAGCATTTTTATTAGGTAAAATGACAAATAAATACCATATGAATTTGCAAAACTCCAGAAGTCCACCAAATTTGGAAAAAAAACCTGAGAAGTATGAAGGAGCAATGAGGGATATATAAATTCAGATGAAATTACTCTTTTGCCCTTAGATTTAAATAAAAATTGAAAGTGTGAGGTGGAGTTTTTTTGGGGGGTGGGGGGTTTTTTTTTTTAATAAAAAAAAACATATATATATATATATATATATATATATATTCATTGAAAGTATGGGAGATGGGGTTCAAACCCTCACCCCCACATATCTATGGGGCAAAGTGGCCCAACCGGTTGGACCCGGTTCCTTTAAGATATATATATACACATTAATAAATATATATATATTCTTTTTAATATTTTTTTCGACGGTAATTACAAATCTTTCAACGGTATTTACAAATATTGGAATGCTATTTACAAAATTTTCATCAGTATGTACAACTTTTTTTAGGTTTTTTTTTTTTTTTTTTTTTTTTTTTTGTTCACTCGAGAGGCATTAAAGAGGCAAAAAAGGTAAAATTAAAAAAAAAAAACATTGTAAATGCTATTGCTAAATTTGTAAATGGCGTTGCGGGATTTTTAAATACCGTTGCAAGTTTTGTGGTAGTGCTTTTTTTTTTTTTTTTTTTTTTTTTCACTCAGAGGCATTAAAGAGGCAAAAAATGTACAATTTAAAAAAACTTTGTAAATGCCGTTGCTAAATTTATAAATGGCATTGCAGGATTTGTAAATGCCGTTGTAAGTTTTGTGATAGTGCATATTTTTTTACTTTTCACTCGAGAGGCATTAAAGAGGTAAAAAAGGTAAAATTAAAAAAAAAAAAAAAAACTTGTAAATGCCATTGCTAAATTTGTAAATGGCATTACAAGATTTGTAAATACCGTTGCAAGTTTTGTGGTAGTGCTTTTTTTTTTCACTCGGAGGCATTAAAGAGGCAAAAAATGTACAATTTAAAAAAACTTTGTAAATCTTTGTTGCTAAAGTTGTAAATAGCGTTATAGGATTTGTAAATGTCATTGCAAGTTTTGTGATAATGCAATTTTTTTTTTTTTTTAAATGTTTTTCCCTCAAAGCAAGAAAGGAAAACCTCCAAAAAAACATTGTAAATGGCAATGAAAATTTTGTAAATCTTGTTGAAAGATTTGTAACTACCGTTGAAAAAAATATTAAGAAGAATATATATATATATTAAAGGAGTCACTTGGCCCCATGGATATGTAGGGGGTTGGGGGTTTGAACCCCACCTCCCACACTTTCAATGAATATTTTTTTAAAAAGAAAAAAGGAAAAAAAATCCCACCTCCCTCACCGCTAGCCGGCGCCGGCCGTCGGCGGCCCTGCAGTGGCCGAACGGCCGGCGCCCTCCGGCGATGGTATTTTTATTTTATTTATTTATTTAAAACTAAGAGTAAAAAGGGTAATTTCACTCCAAATTTGCATATCCTTCATAGGTCCTTGATACCTTTCGGTCTTTTTACAAATTTGGGGGACTTCTGGGGGTATTGAAAATTCATATGGTGTTTATTTGTCATTTTCCCTTTTTATTATTAAATAACCAATTTCAAATAATAATAATAAAACTTAACTAAGATGCAGATGGAATATCACAATATTAGGTGGTATTAGAAAATTAATAATACGACCTTTTGAGAATGAGAAAGAGGCAGAGGTGGGAAAACTCCTCTTATTCAAACTCTAATAAAAGGCTTTTTATTCATCTCTCCAGCTGATGTAGGACATCACTAATAATATTTATCTTATCAATCAATTGTAAATATTTATGTGGTACTTTTCATTTATAACATTTATACTTCAACATCAATCAATTAAATACTTAACAATAAAATCAAGCTAGCATTCACGATTTACTATTTATACCATTCTCTGTGTGTGTAAAATTTTACAGATTATATTGCTGCATACGGACAACAACAATAGCTAATTACTTATACTACCTCCGATCCTAATTATAGGAGCACTTTATAGTACAAATTGCACTACAAAAATATTCATATAATTAGAACCGGAGATAGTAACATGCAAAGTAACATGGGCGAGTTCAACAGGATTCCCCTCATTGAATCAAATTTGTAACGGCAAACATCAACATACAAACAAGGAAGGCAGAGATATAGTGAAGCACCAAGTGGTAGTTGAAGGCAAAAGCATGCCCATTATTCCCAAGTCCCAACGATCCAAACGTACCAAACAAAAACACAGCCTTTAGCATCTTCTTCACAGTCTGAGGCCTTTTCTTTTGTAACACAACCTAAGAGCAATTGTAGAAATAGAGAACGCAACGTAAATCTGCTAGTCAGACATACATATTATAGGAATGAGTTTGGGTACTCAACAAAAGTGATGACTAATTCCTCAGTCATGTCTTCCTGAGTTTATCTACTTGGTCCTGTGGGTGTTGTGTGTTCCACAGCACACACATCGTTAAGTTGAATACACCCCATCTGCTAAACTTCAACAATTTACACTAGTTCACTCAGTGCTTATTATCAAGTCAGTTTGATTTCAATTGCAATTAATCATATATGAGAACCTAGCAAAAACATATATACCTATTAAGACAATTGTTTTGAGAAATTTAAAAATAAAAAATAAAAAAATAAAAAAAATCTCAATGGTCCAGATTTGATGAGTGTGGATGTTCATCACTCTTGATAAGTACCAAACTCATTCCAAAGACAATGACGTTTCAGTCCTTATTTACAACAAGGCATTCCTCTACTCTTCACTTGTCCCAAATTTCTCCATACTGGTTTCATCCTTGGGTGGTCAAACATTCAAAACCCATGATGTCATAAACAAAACAAAAGCATATATATATATATATATATATATATTGGCATCGTCATAAAAATCTAAATAAAATAATGTTCTAGTGTAGAACACAAATCTCTAGCTTCGACAGACTAGTAGGTAGTTTGTATAGTATCAAAGGATTTCCCAAGGTATCTATGAAGAAGAGCCAAATATCTATATAGAAAACACCAAAGAGAACGACGGATCACTGTGCAACACGGGTATGACGTTTAATCAAAAAGGGGTGGGGTGTGTGTACAATCAGGCTGAATAGTAAATAGGGTGAATAGAGAATGTGTACTTTTTATGTTAACCTCCTATTTATAGAGGTTACCTTTAGGGTTTCAGTCCTTGGGCTTTGTGTGCCTCCAGCCCGTGTTTCATTCGCACTGCCTGCACACTCCGTGATTATAGCCTTGATTATAGGCCAATTAGTATATTACCTGATTATGGAGGGATTCTGGTACAAATTGTCTTTGCTGGACCACATAACTAATAGGCCTCATAAATGAGTCCATAATAAATATCAAAATAATCACCTTCATGAGAAGAACTCTGGTGTTCGGAAATCACATAATAACTGAACATGGAAGACGCATCCAGACTTGCATTTTATTCTTCAAAAATCTTCATCTCTTCTTATGTTTTATGCATTGTTGAAAGACACATGTCCTCTTCCTTGTTTTACTTAGACTATGTAAGAGTGATTAATTAAAAAGACCCATAGAAAAGACAAGATGAAGTATCATTTTGAAATTTTGATAGATTAAAATGTAACTTTCTTTAGATCAAAATCATTAAGTTCCTTAAATGACATCGAATGTGTCCCAAACGCTACTTGAAGATTCAAAGAGGAAATTAAGTTCCTTAAATGAGATCAATATATGGGAGGCCCCCCCAGAACACAAACTCAAAATTACCCCTTTTTCTTCGTTGCTATCTGACAATGCACAGAACATGAGACAGCGACCTACCTGATCATGGACACCCACAGACTTCGACTTTGGACACTGGTTGATTTCATAGCCTTGTTAGGAATTTGAATTCTCGTATTTTCTGATTCAATTTTTGTTTTCTTTTGGATTTTTCCCTGGATTTGTTTGTTAGCTCTGTTTTATTGTTCCTTTTGCTTTGATCTTGCCGAGACTGGCTCCTTGTTTTAGCTCGTGTTTGGTTTTTGGAGTAATGAAATATATCCAGAATTGAAAATTAATTAATGCAATGGATTTGTTTTTTTTTTTTTTTAAATACTATGGTTCACTGTATAAATTATTTCTAGAATATCTTTATTTTTCAATAGATAAAAAGGATTTATTCCTTATATTAAGGATCATCCTTATAAGAGAGAATGTTTCATATAAAAAGAATTAGAGAATGTTCCTAATATAAGAGCTAGTTGGGGTTTGAAGTTTCTCCTATATATAAAACCTCAATCCACTTCGTCCCTCATGTTTATCATTTTTCCTAAACTTTTCCTGATGATTAGACATGTTAAGGAAGTTTGCATTTGAGAGGTACTATAATTCAAATTATTTAAGAGTAATTTTGAAGAAATTAGTATACATTTTTACAAATAACTAATTTATCTAATTTTCTTAATCTACATAAATTAATCAAGTAATTTTTATATTAAGGATTAGAGGTAATTGTTACCTTGATCCTAAATATAAGATATAAATAAGATGTTTACTTTTGTTCTAAATATAACACCATAATTCACTTTGTCACTCAAATTTATCATTTTATTTTCCAAGTATGACTATTAATTACTCATATGAAGGGAATATCAATACATTTGATTAAAAAGAGTATTTTAAAAAGGATAGGATATTGTCACTACCAATTTTGTTCACTATTACTTTTCAATCAGTTGAAATTAGGAATCTCAATAGAAGAGATAAATGATAAAGGTATATGAGATTTGATTTAATGGTGGAAATGATAATAACTAAAATTGGTAGTGACAATATCTATCCTTTTTTAAAAAAAAAATATACATCTCTTACATAACTAATTTAAATAATAGTTAAAATTACTTATCAAACTTTTATATTAAAAAAAGAGGTGGTGGTAGTAGTAATAATGCGTATGGGATTGAATAAAAGAATCATGGGAAAATGATATTATCAAAAAGGTCTTAAAATTTAGAATTCACATTATATTTAGAAGTAAAGGAGGTAAGAGCAATATGATATACCTGAAAGCTTTCTATAGTGATGAATGATTTGCATTATGATATACTTTTCATGTGGATTGAAGTAATATCATTCTCTTCCTTCAAATACTTCCTTAATAAAGGCTAATGCTTTTTTCTCACAACAGAATGCTACACAAAAGAGCCAGAAAGTTTTTGTTCACGTGCCTTCAGACATTGCTGCTCATGAGGTTGAGGAAATTGGTATGCTAAGGGATAAAAAATTGCAGTTCACTAATAGCATTTAGCACATGTTTGCCAATCAGCCTCTGTAGATGGATGTTGAGTTCTTGTTAGTTTTTATCCTTATTCAATATGAGTACTAATATATTAATGCTCTTGTGCAGGAGTGGAACACTTGCTGAGGGATGTTAAAGATACGACCATCAGTACACTTGCCACTGAGGTACTAATCTTGCATTTCCCTCTCCATTGTCATTTAAGCAGTTTATTTTGTTTTCAATCATATTTTTTCAGTAGCAACTAGAGAGTTAGGGTGTCTTAGGACTGAGGAGGAGAATGATTGAGGAGAAATGGAAAATTAAAAGGAAGGGGAGGTTTGTTTTAGATCTAAACCAAGAGGAAGGTCAAAATTCAACCTCCCATCCTCCTCAATCCAATCACATTCCCAAACTTTGGTTTGTACATTTTTATCTGGTTAGTATAGAACTAGAACTGACAAACTACCTACTCTGTTCAGGTTTCTGGTAAGCTTACTGCGCTGAAAGGATTAGACGCTAGACTAAAAGAGATACGGGGTTACCTTGATCTGGTTATTGATGGAAAGCTTCCATTGAACCATGAGATACTTTACCATCTGCAGGTACAAGTGAATCACTTAAATTTGTAATTAAGACTACATTTTTGTCCAGTGATGTGACTTGGTTGTTCTGGTTTTAAATCGGTGCTGCCCATGTGGACAACATTTTTGCAATTAAATGTTTTCTTATTTAAGTCACATTGATTGTTCCACTTATAAGCTGGTTGGTCGTAGGAAGTTTTTTTTATTCATGATAGCTTCCGGCATGAAACAATCATATCTCATAGAGTTCACTTGTGCACTTGACAAATTGCAGGATGTGTTCAACCTCATTCCTAATCTCAACGTGTCAGAGTTAATCAAAGCCTCTGCAGGTAATACATGCTTAATATTGAAGGATCAAACTTAATTGTAGTTTAAATGGTTTTTCATTACAGCACAACGGGTGGATGCTTTTTTTTTAGCTCAACAGCACATTGTTGGGTCCTTGAATAGAAATCATCCACTATTGAAGAATCTGCTAGGAATGATCCAACGAACTTCACTTAAGTCTGGTCTAACACCTTTTTCTGTGTTTAAAAAATAAAAAAGAAGGTGCATCTTTTTGGAGGTTAAGATTCCTTCCTCGTTTCCTTGGCCAAAAGATTTCTTCCAAGTTAAATCTAATAGAAATTGCTTTAAACCCATTGCACTAAGTCCCTAATAAACTTAGTTGAGATCTTTCCGGGCTCTTTAGATATATAAGACATAGTGGTTAACTTAAAACCCAATGCTCAGCGCATTGGAGAGAAGTTATATTCTCAATTCTAACATATAGTAGATTGAAAGGAAAAGATGTATGCCCTTGAATTGCTAGTTACTTTTAACCTTAGAGCTATCAATGAGATTGCAATAATAATGCATGTTCGTTTGGACTTATGCAGTGAAAACAAATGACATGATGCTGGTCATATATCTTTCTTCTCTGATCCGAAGCGTCATTGCACTTCACAACTTGATTAATAATAAGGTGAGTTTTCGACTCTTACGAAAGACTTTAGTGGTTGATCTGATATTCATATGAATGATATCTGTTCTGTGTTCTAACTGAGCCATTTGATTTCCAGATGCTGAACAAAGAGCATGAGAAAGCTGAAGATGCAAAGCCAGTCGCAATCCCTTCCGTCAGTGGAAGCTGATTTTGGGGTTTCTCTAACCTTGCCAATCAAGGCGCTCCCTCTGCCAATGCAACGGAAGACACTGAGAATGAGCATTAACAATTTTCATTGTTTATAATACTTGTGACTGAGAACATATATTTTCTCTTTTTTAAGTCTTTTAGTACTTCGAACTTGTATGGCATTTATCTTGTTTAATATATTAGTTATTTGAAATTTGTTAATTTCTCTAGCTATATATGTATAGGCTAATTTTCTAATTTAAGTGCTGCAAAATTGTAAATAAAAATGGTTAAAATCGAAGGGTGAACGAGAAAGAAGAAAGATGAATTTGTGGAAATTACCACAGAACTTTCCCACGGAAAATCCGTGGGAAATTTCACATGGAAAATTCCATGGGAAAACTTGCCACGGACATTTCCGTGGGAAATTTTTCCACGGAAAAAATTCCGTGGGTAATTGGCTTTGTCACGGTTTTTTTGGGGACGGATTATATTCCTGGGAATTCCGTCGCAAATTTCATTGGTCACGGAATTCCGTGGGAAATTTCCGTGGCAAACTAAATTACCCACGGAATTCGCGTGGCAAAATTCGTGGGTAATGCGTTTTTTTTTTTTTTTTTTTTTTTAGTGTGGGGAGAATAATGTACTCTTGGGTGTAACTCGAATACATGAGTATCGATGGACATGCTGAGAGGACTCATAGTCTCCTACAAGGGATTAGTCATTCACAAGACCGGTAGAGGTTCGATAGCTTTTAATTAAGTCGAGAGACTGTGTGCACAACAAGTGATCATGGAGAGTCATGATCCATTATAGAGTTAATATAAGAAGATTCCTAGTTCTGTGAAATAGCTACATTTAGTCAATTAAGAGAGATGATACTCTATCTTTGCTCTCGACTAAAAGCGAATGACGATGTGAGGGAAGATGCCTGCATGGTATCCAAATATGAAAGGTAGATCACTTGATCAACTCAATTAGTTTTGGGGCCACATAGCATTTCTAGTGTCTTATGAGGTCATTAAATAAATTGGGCCCATTAAAGGGGTTTTTAATTGATCCTAGTTTATTTATGTCGGTGACTAGTTGGGCCTAATGGGTCACACCCAAAAGGTTATTCTCGATTGTTTGAATTTAGCAAACTTGGGCCAATAATTATTATTGGGCTTTACCAAGAGTAAAGGTGTACTTGGGTTGGAGTGAGACTCCAAACCTAATGAGGAGAAAATGGCGTCATATATGGTATCCCCAGTGGGAAATCGGTGTCTCCATAAAATGACCCAAATGTGTTGAAAGACCAATGAGGTCTTAGGCTAAGTTGAATTTGGATTTCAAATTTCAAATTTAAGTTTGAATTTGAAATTCAAGAGGTTAGGTTATAAAAGATAATTTTGAATTATCTAATATATATATATATATATATATATATTAAAATCCAATAATGATTGGATGAAGATAGGAGAAATAATAAATGAGGATTGATTGAAATGATTTTGAATTTTAGTTTAAGGGATGAATGTGATTCATCATCTTAAATTATTATTCAATCAACATATGAATTTAATTCATTATGATTTGGATTTTCCAAATCAAGTTGGGATTGAGTCTTTCTTGTGAGCACTTAAATTAGGGTTAGACTCTTATAAAGTGCTAATTTTTTATGTGCCCTTTTTATTGGCGTTTTTGAAGGAAAAAAGAAATAAATATAATCCATCATTTTAAATGATTGATTCAATCAATCAATCAAGATATGAATGTGACTCATCATCTTAAATTCGATCAATCAATCAAGATATGAATTCAATTAATTGTGCTTTGGATTTTCCAATTCAAGCATGGATTGGGCCTTTCTTGTAAGAACTTAAATTAGGGTTAGACTCTTATAAAGTGTTGATTTTTGGTGTGCCTTTTTCCTCACGTTTTTCTGAGAGAAAAACAAGATCCTTATGCTCTCTAAATTTCGGTCTTTACCAAAGGTTTAAAGAGGAAAAGGCACCATTCATACAAAGGCAAGGTTCCAATGATATGATCTTGCTCCATCTTTAACCTAATCCTAAGAAACCATCATCTTCTTGAAAAGATAAAAACCCAAGGAAACCAAAACTAAACCTTGTCTTTGCCTAGCAAGCATCCAAGGAGTGGGAGGTTTCAAGAGGAGTTCTCATTGCAATCGAGGGATAGCCGTGTGGATCAATGTTAGATGACATCAAGAACCTTGAAGTCTTCGAGTGATCTTCGGTAATTCTAATCTCTAATAATTATTTTACCAAATTATCCTAAACCCCAATAGTTGTTTTAACGAGTAATCCTGAAACTCATTAGTATTATAAATTATTATGAATTCTCATGAGTACCGTAATAATTAATAACTAATTAGCATAATAAGTTAACGTTAATAATTCATGAGGACCGTAAGGAGTTATGGGTTTCCGCAACGATTAAACAAATTTTTTGTTTTCAACCTCATGAAACTTTGCATGAAAGTCATGTAATAGGCAAAATTAACCATCACATACATGCACCCCCTTCTTTTCCAAGATTTTCCAAAATATATCTCTTGACACATGGTCATACACTTTTTCCAAATCAATGAAAACCATATACAGATCCCGTCCTTTGCCCTGATACTCCTCTTAGTAAATAAATTGCTTCAGTTGTGGACCTTTTCGACATGATGTAACATCCCAATTTTCGAAAGCGTTTTCACAGTATCTTGATAAGAGTAGAGCATCGGAAGTAAATAATATTTGAAAAGTAACTGATAAATATCCACTGCAATGCATGTGCTTTTAACAGCGTTACAATTTTTTTTCAAATGTCGATATCGTAAAGTACATGTCAATAGGACTTTCTCCAGCCGGTTCCTACCTTTGCTGCTTACCCTTGTCTTTGATCCCGTTTACTCCGGATCCTGAAGCTATGGTAAGAGCTGAGGTTCAATGCCCATTGAACCTCAGGTAACGATTAACCTCATGTTCATGTAACAAGTATGTATGACAGTTTATTCATGATATCAGAGCAATATTCACATATGAAAGATAATAACCGAACACAGCTACTGCATATGAACGTTATTATAGTCTGCACTATTCACCAGTGCCACGATGTACAATCGTGTCCTCAGTGCTAGGAAAACTCAACGGCGTTATCAATACCATAACCCGTGTACAGCTATATATGTATGCTCAATAACTTTTTAAAAACAGAATCTCAGTCTATGAATACAACTATCACATATAGGTATACGATAAACATCGAGTTAGTGTTACGAAGACGCGTCCGTACCTTCGTCGGCGATATCGGTATGTCGTTGGTCGGACGGTGGTCACGTTTATCCTATAACGGTAATATCGCATTTATTAATTCGCAAACAATATTCTAGAAGATATCCTAGTCACTAATGACCTTTTTACCCTTGGTACATTTATTTCTCACTTAGTTCTTCAAAATTCGTAGAACAACGCTGGTACAAATTTGGCAGATTTTCGTCTAACTTTGAAAAATCATAATTAATTCTACAAATATCGAAACGAGGATCTGTAAAATTCCTTAGAATCCTTAGGATGTATATTTTCAATTAAAAATAATACATTTTGCCCAGAACTCACGAATCACTCCTAGGTTTTAAGTTTTGAACCTCTGCCCAGAATTTCTCCATAAATTCGTAGCCCAACTTTGAGGATTTTTATCTCACTGTACATAACTCATTTTAACATGTTATTGGAATATTTAAAAATACCTATATGTCTAATTTAACTATGAATTTTCCCATAATTTTTTGACCATAATTTCAATATGAAATTCTGGCGTTTTCATCCGACTCTAGAAATTCAAACCGATGAAATTTCCCTAGAATTTCGTTACTTTGATGATTTTCTTCCAGAAATTTTGCTATATAACCTCCCTCATCATTTTTTCAAAATAAAACCAATTTTGACCATAAAAACATGTAAATAAAATTATTCTAGCATTTTTAAGATCTAAGCTACTTCTATTCTAAGAATTTAAGACTAGAACTTAAGAACTTAAGGCTAGAGCTAGAGAACTTACCAAGAACTTTACTCCTTCTTCTCCAAGACTCTCACTCTCACTTTCTCTCTATATTTCAGATGTTGTTGCTTTGTGAATTGGTGAGAAAATATGAAGGCATCACCTCCCTATTTATAGCAAATTTTGGGGTTAACTTTCTAACAACTCTTATGCAATGTTACCCTTTGGATCTAGGTTATTTTAGAGCACAAATCCTAGCCCTATAATGCCTCAAATCTGATCCCCCTTTCTCTCTCCCTATCCTCTTCCATTTTCTATCCAAAGTACAATATCCTCTTCCAATTTTACTTTTTGCAAATTATCCCATGTGTTCTAACTTAGTGCACAAGCCAAGTTGCTTCTTCTATTTTTTTGTGTTGCACTCTACTAGATAAAAATTCATTTGATGATCCTAATGAAGTTTGATCCAAATTTTCTTTTTGGTTTTGAAATCTTGGGATTTATAGCTTCATTTAGAGACCTTAATCTCTTATTTTCTCAATTGGATACAATCCTCAAAAGTTGAGGAAATACCTTTGGTTATAGTCAATTTCAAGCTTGAATTATGCTTGTCAATAATCTCTTTTTATATTTGATTTATGGTTAATGGATTTCAAGATACAATTTAGTTTGTATAGGTTTCCATTGATTTATGTCTAGAATTAGTTCCATGAACTACTTTATGCTTTATTCTCTCATTGGCTAATGAATTGACATACACCACACTCTCTCTCTTTCTCTCATACACACATACACGACACACACATACACCTCCCTTCTTGCTTTTTCTCTCACCTTTTTATCCTCTTCCATTTCACTTTATATCCTCTTCCACCTCTTTCCTCTTTTGTTGACTTAGAATTTCCCCCATGTGGTTAGTTTTATTAATATCTAGATATTATGAATTTAATCTCTTCCCATTGGTTCTTTTATCTTTTACAAGGATTAAGCTTCTTATTTATTTAAGCCCTTAGATTAACTTTATGAGGTTAAATCTTGACCCTTAGATTTTAGTTGCAATTGTTGATTTTTCAAAGCTTGATTAGAGTTTAATTAACATCTTAATCTAGAACTTAATTGCCTCTTGATTATTGCATTAGTGGTTCTTAGAGTAGTTGATGATTGTTAATAACTCATTTAGTGCTAATCCTAACCTCTTATTGGTTTTTGTCTCTTAATTATCCCAATATAACTTTAATTAGTCTAATACACCTCTAATTAATGACTATTAATATTAATTATAAAGAATTATCTAGATATCCCATTAGTGTATTTTTAATTGCTCATTAATTATTAGTAATTGCCCCTTAATTGTCCCAAGTGTTTTGATAATTCTTTATGGCCTTTTGTGAATCTAAATATGAACTAAATATTAATTATAGAGTATTAGTAAATTTAGTCTCTTAATAACTCATTGGTTGTTCTAATCCTAAGGGAAAATTACCTAGAAAATAGAATAAACACATCTCAAAATTTGAGACCGCATATTCACCTATTTTAAATAGGCTTTATTTATCAAAATATTGTATTTAAGATAAATACAAATTTTGGGTATTACACATGAATCCAAATTAGTTCTCATAAATATCATTCTCCAACTTCAACCTATGTTCAATCACATTTTCCCACAACTTCTTTTTATGATTTATAAGCTTAATTCCACTTTAGTTTGCACAATTCTAAATATCCTTTTATTTTTATAAATAGGGATCAAAGTCCTTTTTCTCTAATTATAATACAATTTCTTGTATCATAAAATCTCATTAAATAACTTAGTAAATAACAACATACCCTTTTCACCCAAATATTTTTAAACTTCAATAATAGGATTGTTATTAGCTCCAACAACTTTACCATTTTCTATTCATTTACTATTTTGTTAAGAGTTTCTTTGTGCTCGTCAACTCAAATCCTACGCTGTGAGGAGATCACCTTTAATTTTTTTTTTTTAATAAAAAAAAGTAAGTTAATCCAAAAATAAAGAGAGTCAAAAGGTGGGCTTGAGATCATAATGATTTCGGCTTTTGCTGTTTGCTTTTTGAGGTTGGAGGAGTCAAAAGCTAAAAGCAAAATTTGTTCCCTTCTTTCGATGTATTCTGATGACTCAGGGCCGATGAAATTTCAGCCTGAAATATCCGGCCAGTTTAAAGTAGCAAGGCTCCATTTTAAATATTAGTGACCAACAACTATTAAAATCAACGTGATTTAAAATATTAATCAAAAGTAATAAATATATAATATATGTATTGTTTTTTTTCATTTATACCCTTCTTTATAAATAGAGTACACTAGAGAGAATACATGAAAGTGACATATATTTAATAAGGGTAAAATAGAAAGATCGGTTTAAATTTAAAGATAAAAAAGATTTGTTCCTTATATTAAGGATCCTCTTTAAAAAGAGAGTGGTTCATGTAAAAAGGATTAGAGAGTATTCCTAATATAAGAGCTAGTTGGGATTTGAAGTTTCTCATACATATAAAACCTCAATTCACTTAGTCCCATATTTATCATTTTCCATAAACGTTGTCTAATGATTATACATGTTGCAAGTTTGCATCAATAGGTACTTTAATGCAAATGATTTAAGAGGTATTTTGAAGAAACTAGCACGTATTTCTTACAAATAACTAATTTATCTAATTATTTTAATATATCTAAATTAGTTAAGTAGATTTTATATGAAGGATTAGAGGTGGTAGTAGTAACTCTGGTTCTAAATATAAGATTTATATAAGATGTTTGCTTTTTTGTCCTAAATATAATAACATAATTCACTTTGTCACTCAAATTTATCATTTTATTTTCCAAGTATGACTAATAATTGCTCATATGAAGGGACTAACCAATACATTTGATTAAAAAGAGTATATTTTAAAAAGCTAATATATATCTCTTACATATAACTAATTTAAATAATTTTATTAATAGGTTAAAGTTACTTATCAAATTTTAGAAAGGATGAGGTAGTAGTAATGATAATGCGTATGGGATTGAATGAAAGAATCATGGAGAAAATGACATTAGAGACTTAATTAAGAAAAATAATATTAGAAAAGTGCCAAATTTTATGAATGATAGCTCCTTCATTTATCAATAATTACTCTTTCACTTGTCATTGAGAATGAGATTTTTTAAATATTATTTTATAAGTAGGATTTTTATAAGAATTATTGATTTGTGATTTGGTTCTTTTTCTTTTTCACTGAACTGCTCAGTCACGGGTTCAAAAGCTTGTGGCCTAAAATGAATTATGGTGCGATCCGTTGAATGTATTAGAATTTGGTCGGCCTTGTCACTAGAAATCTAGAATATATGTCTCCTCTTTTTCTTGTCATTGTGCCTGCAAAAGCAAATGCTCATTGACGCGGAAAGAGGAAAGAAATTTCACGCTTCATTCTAGTCTCTAAATTCGAAGGTTAATTTAGTTGGAATTTCAAGGAAATTGCGCAGATAGTAGCAACCCTTTTGAAAAAGTGATCGACACTAAAATCTACTAGTCAGATCTAATATCAACTATTCAAATATAATTTATTATTTTTATAAAAACTTATTTTAATTTATACGAAATTAAAAATAAACGCAATATCTGTCAGTTTTTAAGAAATAATTTTTATTTAAACATTTTCTGTGCACAATTTTACTCTGTAAAAAAAAAAAGAAAGAATCAAAGGATGATCGGTTGTCAGGTCAAAAAGGAAAAAAATGAAACAGTGGATCTACCCAAAAAAACAAAGAATGACACAGTGGCCCATGGAAAATTTTTCGCCGTATTTCGTGTGTAAATTGCTTTGTCAATTGTTCCCACTCTGGTTTGTCAAAAAGTGAATTCACCGACTTCCAAGGAAATTGCGAAATAATCAATAATTCAAATTGTTATGCTTTAAATCTGTATCTGTATGAGGTTTGATTTAAGGGGTTTAAATTTCATGTTGCATGAGAAGAAGAAGATTCCTACACACATATGAAATGGTGGGACCCACATATATATATAATGACATTATATATATATGTGGGTCCCACCATTTTATGTGTGTGTATTGTGTAACATGAGAATACACTTCTCCTACAACATGAGAAGTGTTTTTCCCTTGATTTAATCACCTCATAATATCAAATGTACTTTTTTTAAAAGTTTTAGTAAATACACTATGTAATCCAAATCACGTCTAAAAACACTGTCTTTAAGAGCTATTCCGCAACTATAGACTGATTTGAAGCAGCACTCCCCAACATAAAACGGACCCTTCTTGAAAATACAGGGCGAACCGAATAGCAAATTATAAAAAAAATGAAAACAAGAGAATATGAGATGAAGAGAAAAGCCAAAAAAGGAAGAGAGTGCTCAACATTTTTGAGTGAGGTGTCTAAACCTCTTGCAAGCAATGCCTTTTATAGGCCTCTCATGCACTCGAGCATTAGACACAAATCAATGTCAATAAATACGATTAAATTAACGGTTACAAATATTTTATTCATCACTTTCAGAATTTGGAGATAATGGCTATGTTATTTGCTATGTTTCACATTTTGGCTGAATCTGTTGCCAGCAATGCCTTTTGCTATGTTTTTGAACACTCATCAAGTACTTTTGGATTTCATCAAAAAAAAAAAATTTGTGTTTGGTCCATCTTGAGTAAAACTTTATGAGAATTTTTGCCTGTTATTGCCCTATTTTAATTATAAAACGAAAAAGAAACTAATAAAGTTTGTAAGGCTTCTTAGGCGGAAGGTGATCGTGTAATTACGAAAACAGCCTTGACAAAATTGAGATAGATTTGCATTAAGAAATTTTAAATTTTATCAAGTCCAAATTAGAAAACGCACTCTGTGATCTTTGTGGAAGGTGATCGTGTGGTTGAGAAAATACAAAATAGCATTGACTAAATTAAGAATGCAGTAGAAAGACATGTCGAGTTTCTCAAACTTCATGACAAATCGTGTTACACACCTACTAACCTTGTCTTTCTGGGTGGCGGGCAGTGTGATCCTTTACTTCTATTCAATTAAAAATTATTTTTCTAGGTTAATTTACGTCATTCATCGAGTATTAACAGCAGAGCATGCGTTGGTTTGGACAATAATATATTGATAAGATAAAAATACAGAAAGATAAATTTTTCCTAGAGGGATCAAAATATACAATCATTCGGATAATGGTGCCCAAACAGGCCAAAATAATATACTACAATCATCCGGAAACCAAAATAAATGTCCAACATAGCAACCACCAACTTCCATCTCCACATTAGTCCGGCTATGGTGCCTTACCTCTGTCTCCCTACTCCGATCTAAATGAACTACCAGTGGGCTTAAAAGGGGCTAGAATTCAAAATTGATTCCTAAAGTAACCATTAATCTCATATAAAATGTATAAACAATGCATGTAAGAAAAACCATAAACAAATACAAACCACATATAGCAGTCCCAATGGCACACGACATAGACTACAGCAGTTCTAATAGCACACAGCACAGACTGTTGGGCATAGCACACAGCATGGCCCTTAATTCACACAGCATGTTCCGGTTCCATAGCATTTGGAAAATAAATGATAACCATATGTATGCAATATAATGGTAAAACATACATATACAAGTCACACAAAGTATATGAGGATTAATGTTACTACTGGCAGTTGACTACGAGATAAAAATAACTTCCCGGCACAATATATCACAATTAGACCTAAAATAATAATAAAAAGTAAATATAATTAAATCCACCTCAATAAATATTTTCTTGGCCATTTCAAATGTCCATATTTACTAAATCCCTTTTCTTATTAAAGAATTTAATATGGGCTTAAATTACTCTTATTTTCGTCCAAATTCTGAAATGTCCAGAAATAAAGGCCCAATTTTGGAAATTCAAAACTAATTCTAGAAAAATCTTTTTGGGGTGGTTCAAAATCTCAATTAACCCTTATTATATCTACTTTCAACCAAAAATACTCATTTGGGCTAGACCAAGTCGAAAATCCAACCATGGGCCAAAACATCACTGCTGATCCGAAATATTCACTAGTTTTGGGGTCAGTTTTGAAACATTTATTTCTCCCAATCCAGAACTCCAAAAATTACAAATTATATATCAAACTAATACTTGAGATGTGTAATTTCGACTTGTAAAATTTCATAATTTTCTAAATTCATTTACTATGTCAAAAATCGAGTTTAACCCAAATGACTTCACAGAATTTTTACTAAACTTTCAACCAACATTTTTCAAGCTTTCATTTAGGGTTCCAAAATTTTAATTCAAGTTCACCTTTTTACAAAATCTCTTTTTAAACACTTTAAACCCATCAAAAACACCAAAATCAACTCATATCCTCAAGAAAAACCAGCTGCACGAAAATCATTATTTAATCAACAAAGTATCAAACTTTCATTGTAGCTTCATACCTTTCATATACTAGGTTTGTTCTACCATTTTAGGCCATGAACCTTAACTTTAAATCTTTATTCCTTCTTTTCATTAGCCATCCAAACCCAAGAAAATATATATATATATATATATATATATATGCGCTCATGGGAAAATATCATTTCCAAGCTTAACAACCAAGAGAATACAAGAGGGTTCATAGATGACTCACTTGTCTTAGGAACTAAGTTTCTTTGGATTTTTGCTTCCTTTGACCACCCAACAGGCTTGACCTTCACTTCAATCACCAAGAAAATTATTCTCAAGACCTTAGCTCTCATAAGGACAGGTAGATGAGAGTAGAAGAGAGAATATAGTATAAGTTCAATGCCTTACCTTAGCTTCAACACTCTTCTAGCTATGCCTTCTTGTGTGAGAACTCTTGAACTCTCTCCTCTTCTCGTTCAAAACCGTCCATCACTCAAAATGGGCAAGGGAATGGGTTTTTAAAATTGCTTCTCCCTTGTGCTTTGGTTAATTACCCTTATGCCCTTGTTTTCTCTATATATTTCCATATGCTTCATGAAAAATCTTCCTCTTTCCTCTCTTATTGTAACACCCCAAATTCCATACTACTTACTGTGCCTGTGGACATGTAGTATTTAGGAATACGGTGCTATAGGTCAGAGTAATACGGAACGGAGAGCATGCACTAACGTTTGGACAATGAGTAACTGATATAAAATGCCTAGCCATAAGACGGCTAGGTGTTTTACTCGGTTGTTCTTGTTATACACCTACCGGCCTCGCCCTTTCGGGTGGCGGATAGTGTGGTCCTGCTCTTATATTCCATTTTAAATTATTTCCCAGGTTAATTTATGACACTTATCATAGTATTAGCAGTAGAGCATGCACCGATTTGGACATTAATATATTGATAAAATAAAAATATGGAAAGATATGGAAAGAAAAATTTTCCTTGGAGGGATTAATATACAGTAATCCTGATAATGGTGCCTGATAAGCCAAAATAAAATACTACAATCATCCGGAAATAGATATCCAAAAAGAAATCATCAACATCCACCATTATATTAGCCTTGCTTCAGAGCCTTACCCTGTATCCCCGCTTCCGCTCTAGATGAACCGCGCTAGAGGACTTAAAAGGGGCTGGGATTCAAAATTGAACGCCAGAGTAACTGTTAATCTCATATAAAATGTATAACAAAGTATGTAAGCAAACCGCGAATAAAAGATTCAAACCACATCTCATTCAATATCATGCACACATCAAGGCACACAGCCAATCTGGAACTAGCAGTCCTAATAGCACACAGCACAAACTGTAGCAGTCCTAATAGCACACAACACAGATGCCGGGCACGAAACATAGCAAGACCCATTTATGCACACAGCATATTCCGGTTACATAGTGCTTGGAAAATGAATGATAACCGAATGTATGTAATATACATGGAAAAACATACATACACAAGTCACACATACCATATGAAGATCAAGGTTATTACTTGGATCGACTATAGCTAAAAATAATTTCCCAAGGGCAAAAAATTACAATTAAACCTAAAATAATAATAAAATATAAATATAATTAATTCCACCTCATTAGATATCTTCTTTGATAATTTAAAATAAGTCTAATTCATGTGTCCATTTTTCTAAATTCCTTTTCTTATTAAGGAATTTAATATGGGCCTAAAATCCTTTTATTTTCGTTGAATTCTGAAATTTCTAGAAATAAAGGCCCAACTTCAAAAATTTATAATTAAATCTAGAAAAATCCTTTTGGGTTGATTCCACAGCCCAAATGACCCTTAATATGTTTATTTTCAACCACAAATACTTATTTGGGCCAGACCAAGTGGAAAATTCATCCATGGCCCAAAACACCACTGCTGGTCTAGAATATCTCCAGGTTTTAGGGTCAGCTTTCAAACATTTATTTCTTTTAGCACAAAATTCATAAAAATACTTCTTACCTATCAAATTAATCCTTGGAATGTTTGATTTCTCCTTGTAAAATTTCATAATTTTATAAGTTCATTTACTAGGTCAAAAATCATAAAAACCCCGACTGACTCCACAAAAATTTCACAAATTAGCCTCCCAACGTTTTTTACACTTTCATCTAAGGTTCCAAAAGTTTTGATCCAAGTTCATCCTTATACAAAATATCATTTTAAACACTTTAGAACCCTCAAAAACACCAAAAGCAACTCATCTCCTCAAGAAAAACCAGCTGCACGAAAATTTTTATTTAATCAACAAAATACCAAATTTCATTCTAGCTTCATATCTTCCACATACTATGTTTGATCTACCATTTTAGGCCATAAACTTGAACTTTAAACCTTTGTTCCTTGTTTTCATAAACCATACAAACCCAAAATGCATATATGCCCAAGTCATTAACCATTTGCAACTCAAACAACCCAAAAGAAAACATAAGAAAGTTCAACGGTGGCTTATTTGTCTTAGGAACCAAGTTTCTTTGGATTTTGCTTCCTTTGACCACCCAACACACTTGACCTTAACCTCAATCACCAAGAAAATTATTCTCAAGACCTTAGCTCTCATAAGGAAAAGTAGAGGAGAGTAGAAGAGAGAATATAGTGTAAGTTCATTGCCTTACCTTAGCTTCAACACTCTTCTCTTACTTGAGCTCTCTATGCCTTCTTGTGTGAGAACTCTTAAACTCTCTCTTCTTCTCTTTCAAAACCGTCCATCACTCAAAATGGGCGAGGGAATGGGTTTTAAAATTGCTCCTCCCTTGTGCTTTGGTTATTTACCCTCATAACCTTGTTTTCTCTAAATATTTCCATGTAATTCATGAAAAAATCTTCCTCTTTCCTCTCTTCTTATTTTTGGACGAAAATGGGCTGATGGAGGAGAGAAATTTGTCTTGAATTTTGGCTTGAATTAGGTGTCTAAAAGTCCCTAATTAATGGCTAGGTACTTGCCCTTACTTAGCCATAATTTCTTCTATGTCTTCTAGGTACTTGTGGGTACTTGTCATCCTTTTTTTCCCCCTTTCTCTTTCTTTCCTCAAAAACTGAAATGGGGGGAGGATTTGGAAAGATTTTGTGTTTTCCTAGTCCAATCCAAATGTCTCTTGCATTTATGAAGATGATGATGTAAGCTAGATGATGTCACTAAGCTTGCATAAGCATAATGTCATCAATTTCACTCTTCAAAGTTGGGCTTCTTGATGGCCCATTTTCCATGAGTACATTTTTGTTTCCCTCTTCTTCTTCTTATGCGAATTGGGCCCTCTTCTTGGGTTTCAAGAATTGTTTTTCCTACTTAACCCAATAGCCCTAAGCTCTTGGCTAATTACGTGACACTTTCTAGGGCATTTTTGGAATTTTATGCACCTTTTCCCTATTTCTTCCTTTATGCATTTTGTCCAAGGATAAAAAGGAAAAATAAAATATGTTTTGACTTCCATTGTTATTTCCTCTTTACGGTTGTCCCTAACCATAAGCATTTAATTACACTAAATATATGATTTCACATCCTCATCTTATTCTGATTATTTCAGGCAAATAAATATTTATTATTAACACATGATTTCATGAAAATTCATGTATGCACATAACTCCACATTAATGCATATAAAAATTGGGGATGTTACAGTTCTTGCAAGCCTTGATGAAGAAGTTGATTAGCCTGCTTTAACCTTACTGCTTTATTGGAATGACATTAGTTTAACCAGTTACCATTCTGACCAGTGACCAATCTGTTCAAGCTAAATTTTAGTCATTGGCATAGCCATACTGCCATACTTCTTAATATGGTTTTCTTTTAAAAAAATTGATTTACTGGCTGATTCGTATCAGTTTCCTTAGTCCAATGTTTTTGTTTGTGATTTACAAAGCCTTTTTGAATCATCCTGATACAGTTTTAATAATTTATATTTTACTTTTCAGAACAGTTTTTAGCATTCTCTTGCAACACAATTGGTATCGTTTGCATATATGTATCAACAACCAGAATATTTTCATAGCTACATTCCACATAGACAAATTCAGGCAGAGAGATATCAATGTGGTTGACTGTCTTACTTTCCTTACAATTGACTTGATTAGAGTCGGCATCGGAGCCATTTGAGTAGTGATAATATTTTCAAGACTAAACTTGTTGGAACAACCGTGAATCAGGAAAAGTGTTGGCTGAGAGTATATGATTTTGATTTGATTGATTTATTGAAATAACTTCGTTCCTGTTGTTCTCTATTATAGGGCCAAAGTTACTTGGAGTACGTTGTATTTTACATACAAGGTTAGTTAACATTTTTATACAAGTTTTACAGATTAGATCAAGGTTAGTTAACATTTGTATACAAGTTTTCAAGATTATATCAAGTTTATACAAGCCATTGCTTCGGTTTTGTGGATAAATTTTATTGTTTTAAGGTTTCATATTTATGGCTAATAGTTTTGATCATTGCTTTAAAAGTGTCAGCATTATGGGATTTAGTCGCCGGTGAAATGGTGTGTTGCCTATTAAAGAAATTGAAGCTTAACAATAGGCATGTGAATTGATGAGTCAATTGGGTGGAACTGTTTATTTGAAACTCAAATTTAGACTTGATTGTGTTTGCTTTAATATAAAAGCAATAAAAGGGGTTAAAGTCAGTGTCATCTGTGGCTGAATGTTGGATGTTGTATGTTGGCACTTGGTTGAATGTTGTAAACTTGTATGTTTCCATATTCAGTATGTTATATTTCTCCATGTTGTTAATGGTCTAAATACTACAGTTGTTTTTACTTTCATTGAATATGGTACTATTTTTACTTCCTTATTCATTATTATCTGATTTTCTTTAAGAATAATTTATGTAAGGCCTGTTTAAACTAGGCCTATTTTCGACCTGTTTACAGTTGGCCTGTTTTTCGTTGAGGCCTGTGTGGCCTGTTAGTCTAAGTACAAGATTTTAAAAAATACAAGCCTCTTAACAGGCCACAAGCCAAGCTCAGGCCAAAAAATAAGCCTGTAACAGGCCACAGGCCAAGCTCAGACCACTTCCTTACACAACAGGTTAGGCCCATTAAGGGTGAAGCCTGGCCTGGCCTGTTTCCACCCTTGCTTGCAGGTAGTAGTATAAAAGAGAAGTTATATGAGGAATCAATTATTCACACAAAAGTCTTCATATCTTAGCTATACTGCAATCAATGTCCATGTCTTCCTTGGCCTCTCCATCATCCTCTGAACCCATACTGACTTTCGAATCCGATGTCTTATTGGCTTTTTTCAATGATCTTGACGTAGATCGTCCAAGAACCTTTCTTGAGAATCGCTTAAGGGAAGCTGGATTGAAAACTTTTGTTGCTGACATCGTCAATGATTCTACATGGGAGATGATAGGAAGCTGTAGAATTGTGATGGTGCTAATCACACCAGAGTTGGCACCAGAGTTGGTTAGGTCGCAGATTGATAGACTGATGGATATATTGTCGCATCCCAAAACAGTGTTGCCTTTCTTCTATGGAGTGAACCAGAATCATGTGCGTGAGCGGTTGGCGAGTTGGTTTTTCCAAAAAAGCGACCCTGTGTGGTCCTTGCCGTTTGGCTTCACACAGTCAGATTATTTTTATGCTCGAAGACAGTCAGATGATTTCGGGTAACAACTAATCCTGTTTTGGCTCTTTCACTTTATATGATTTTTGATTACCTGCCTGCTACAATTCATAACTTCATGCTTCAACCAAAAAAATAAGTAGTCGAAAGAGATATGATATACCCGTCTTTTTTCCCCCTCTCCGGGGGACCTTTGTTTCATCAAGAGAAAAATGACGAACACCACCACTACATAATGCACTATAATTGCAGCAGTATCGTAATTCAATTTTCTCTCTTTTTCTTTTATAACTTTTGATGCCAGTTCGCATTTGCGAAGATCTAATGAGCGGATCATCAATTGGGCCGGGCAACTAAGCAGCGACGCTATGTGTTCCTTGCTGTTTGGCTTCACACTGTCAGATGATTTTGGGTAACAACTAATCCTTTTTGGCTCTCTCACTTTATATGATTTGTAATTACCTGCCTGCTACAATATTTCATGAAATTCATAACTTCATGCTCCAACCAAAAAATAAATAAATAAATAATAGTAGAAATATGGTAAATCTCTGTCTTTTATCCCCCCCCCCCCCCCCCCCCCGGGCACCCCCAACAGGCGCCGGGGGCACGCGCCCTTCGTTTCATCAGGAGAAAAATGAGAAACACCAGCACTGCATAATGCACTATAGTTGCAGCAGTATCGTAATTTTCTCTCTTTTTCTTCTATAACTCCTGATACGGGTTATATCACACAAATAAGCTATATTTAGTTTGAAAGGAGCCGAAAGGAGGAGAGGGAAAGGGAGAAGGTTACGTTAAAATTTAGGGAAAATCATAATGAGGTCCCAAGGTATAGAAATAATCATAAAAAGGTCTCGTACCAAATTTTCCTTACAAAATAGTTTCTAAGGACTTTTTTGTGAAAAGTTGTGAATAAGATACTAAATTCCACTCACAAAAAGTCCTATATCAAAATGCCTTTTCATGTTGTCAAAATGGTTTTTTTAGTTGTTAAAATGTCCTTTATGAAAATCTCATTGTCAAAATGGTTTTCATATTGTTAAAATGGTTTTGCATGTTGTCAAAAATTCTCCAAGTTCTTCATACATGTAGAATTTTAGAAACTTTTTGGTAACATGAAAAGTCATTTTGACAATAATAGAAGCCATTTTGACAATGAGATTTTCATAGGGACATTTTAACAACTAAAAAGCCATTTTGATAATAAGAAAAGTCATTTTGACGTAGGGATTTTTTTGTGAGTAGAATTTGGTATCTTATTCCCAACTATTAAGAAAAAAGTCCCTAGGGATTATTTTGTGAGGGGAATTTGATATGAGACTTTTTTATGATTATTTCCATTTCTTGGGACCTTACTTGATTTCCTAAAATTTAACATTAAGAAAGTTAAATGACCCGAGAAAAAGCAAAAAGATTCAGGGACCTAATCTAAAATCAAAATAAATTATAAGGACCTTCAAATTAAAATTTTCACATATTTTTATTTATAAATTATGTAAATATGTAAATTAATTTATATCTCATAATTTATACTTTTTATATATTTGGTGAAATCTTTGGTCTGATTGGTTTGACGGGAGGGGAGAGAAATATAAGGAAGAGGAGGGATTTTGCTCCCCTAAAAAAATTGGAGGAGGAGAGAGAATATAAGGAAGAGGAGGGGAGGGAAATATATATATATATATATATATATGTGTGTGTGTGTGTGTATTTTGCCTTCCTTTCACCCACGGTCATCCCCACCCACAGACCTGCGACTTCATTGGTGTGGATTAGTTAATAAAAAATGCGCCTTTTGATTTATACATCATTGAATATAATTACCCTATCATCGAACATCCAAGGCTAATTTGAAAAAGTTTCAGGTCACTAGCTCTTGTTTTCGCAATCAGTTCGTGGTTGGGTGGCTGCAGTGGAATTATATTTATAATTTTCACACACACACACACACATATATATATATATATATATATATTATGATTATAATATTCATAATTTTTATATGTTATAAGTTAAATTATTATATCATTATAATTATAGTATTTATAATTCTTATATATAGATTTTAAGTATAATTACAAAATATAATTTTCGAATAATGGCCCGATTGGATATATATTATTATATTTTATACATTAGCTATAAAAATATTTTCCTTCTTCTTCCTTCTTAAACTAAACAAAATTCCCTCTTACCAATTCAAACAAGGTACTGGGCAATTGTTTGATATACCGGTAGATAAAAAGACGTATAGAAAAGTCCGATTGGGTAAAAGTCGATTATAAATTGTGATTTATATTTGGATTGATGGTTGCATAAGTAGCTTTTATGAATTAAAACTTGTTTGAAATGACTTATGGATAAGTGACTTTTGAGATAATTATGAGAGAAAAATTAAAATTAAAATTACCAAAAATATTGAAAATGCTAAATTACAAAAGTTGGTAATGCTAAAATACATAATTTGATCAAATAATATTTTATAAGTAACTAGGAACTTATGCCTCGTACAATTTGGTATCTAATTGTGTCACGAACTGATTCATTTAAATTGAAGATGGATAATTTATTTGGGTTGAAGATTCTTTAGCAAAATTAGTCAATGAAAGACTCTTCATCTACACTAATATTCTCATTTTCAGCTTCCATGAAAGTAGCATCTGATTGAAATAGTAAATAAGGAGCTTAAAGCTTTTCAAATGTCAGAAAACCAAGCTTTTCAAATAAGCTCCTTTTTCGCCCATAAGTCTGATTGCCCACAGTTTTCATCCAAACAAAGAAAAAAGAAGAAAAACCCATAAGCTCGATTGAAATAAGCCATAAGCCCCAAAAGCTCCTCCTATGAGCTATATCAAACATGCACTATAACATTAAAATCCTTGTCACCCCTTCCCATCCCCTCCCTACATTAAAAATCCCTTCCCTCCCTTCTCCTTCGTTCAATCAAACAAACCAGTACTTGAAGTGAAATTCCAAGCCAACGTCTGAAATTTTTCTGACCAAAATACCCTCTCCCTTTTCAGTCTCTATATGGAAATCCAAGCCGTGACTTCTCCCTCCTCCGTCAGTGTTTGTTGTTACCTTAACATCCATCACTACATACGCCATTGTATTATCACTCCTCCATGTCCAGCCACTACCTTCTCCTCTATCTCCATTTAGTGATATATAATTCCGTCACTAATCAAGAAAAAACCCATCGAAATTATTTTAGTGGTGAATTTTGCAATTGATTTGCAATGAATTATGCAACCACAAAAACTCTTTTTTTTTCTTTTTTTTTTCTTTTTTTTTTTTTTTAAAGAAACTGTTTATATGCTTCTATGGGTTCTAAGTTCTAACAAAAGATATGAGCGAAACTGTTTCTTAGTTAGAATGTGTTTTGGTAAATCAAATTATATAGAAATTGGACATTTCTTATATATGTCAATATATTTTAATATGTCTTTTTTCGTAACATGTTCCTCCATTAATTTTAATCTAATTCTAACTTGCCCCCAGTGACCAAGAAGCCGTCAAGGAATTCATTGAAAAATCCATATCACATTCACAAGTAGGGGTACAACTTCGTGTGAAAAAACTGCTTCTCCAATTGGGCTGGAAAATTCATCATAATAGAGATACAATTATAGTCGGAATTTTTGGGGTTGGAGGTATTGGTAAAACTTCTATCGTTAGAGCTCTTTATGATAAAATTGGTGGCCTTTTTGATTGCAGAAGTTTTCTTGCTAATATCAAGGATGTATGGGAGAATAATAATGGTCAATTTCTTCTACAAAAGCAACTTCTTTCTGATATTCAAATAATTCTAAGAAGGACCGACTTTATAGAAGATCCTTAATTGTACTCGATGATGTAAATCAAAGAGGCCAACTCACTCAACTCGTGTGGAAATAGTGAACAGTTTGGTAAAGGGAGTTTGATTTTCGTAACAACAACAAATATCGGTTTAATCAATTGATTTGTTGACATATCATATGAAGTGGAAAAGTTGGATGACAACGAGTCTCTTAAGCTTTTTAGTTGGCATGCATTTAAAAACTTTTGTCCAACAAATGACTTTGTGGATCTTTCTAGGAAAGTAATAACTTTTTGTGAAGGGCTACCATTGATTCTTGAAGTTATAGGCTCCCTTTTGCAGAATAAGACGAAATCGAGTGGAAAAAAGTTTTGAATAAATTGAAAAAAGTTCCACGTTCCCAAATACAACAAATGCTTAAAGTAAGTCTTGACTTTTTAGCTGATTTAGAAAAAAAATATATATATATATATTTTGTGACATTGCACGCTTTCATGTGGGGCAGAGGAAAAGTTATGTTACACATTTGTTTAAGGGCTCAAGATTCCCCATAGAAATGGGAATGGAAGTACTTATTGAGCATAGCCTTGTAAAGGTTGTCAATGAAAAAAATTCATGTGCATGATTTGCTACAAGAAATAGGGAGGGAAGTCTCTACATATAAGCAAAAGTTCACATATATCTATGATGTATTCTTAAGCTTTAGAGGTGAGGAAACACGTAAGTCATTTGCTACTCATCCTTATACCACTCTAAAGAAAGCAGGAATCAACATCTTCATGGACGAAGAAGGGATTGCGAGGGGAGAACACATTTCAGGTTCATTACTACAGGCAATTGAAAGTTCTAGAATTTCAATCATCATATTCTCACAAAATTATGCAGGCTCTAGTTGGTGCTTGCAAGAATTAGAGAAAATCATGGAGTGTTACAGAAAAACTTATCAAGAGGTTTTTCCTATATTTTATGATGTGCAACCATTTGAGGTTCGTAAACAACAAAATGCCTTTGGAAAAGCATGGGAAAAGCTTACAACCACATTCCCAATAAGCCGGGCAGGAAAGTGGCAAACAATTTGAAGAAAGCCCTTATTGAAGCTGCCAACTTATCGGGTGGGATATGCAAAATTATAGGTATTTTTATTTTCTTTTACTTGAAATGGTCAGATTAATTAATTTTGTTTTTCTGTATGTGTTGAATTTCTTAATTTTGTTATTAAAATGGGTATATTCATGATTAAACTACTTTTACATGCTTACCTACCTATAATTAATGACCAAAGGAACATTAAGAAAACTAGAGAGAACTACCTTGGACAATTATATTACATTAAGCTTTTTCGTTTTGAGATTTTCTTTGTGAATATGGTAGCAAAGGGGGGAGCATGAAATAGACGGAAATATATCCTAGCATTCAGACAATAATTGGCTATCTAGAATATATGAAAGTAAAAATGTTATCTTGATATGTTTCATAAACAGAATATCATAGTATCCTATATACGTGTTGTTCGAATTACTAAAGAATATTTGAAAAACAAATAGATAGGAATAAAATGTATATAACTAAGCCACCAAAAACAAGTTTAGGTGATAAGAATGATGCAAGGTGAGTTTTCAATTAACAAAGCTATCTGAAGGTAGTTCACATAATAAAAGCAAGGTAATTAAGGTGTAAGTAAAGGTTGAGGATCACTCAAAACCCCCTAGTGTAAAATTGTAATTAACAAAGATAGGATATGATGGCCAAAAGTAAACTCAGGTAGCATATTATGTGGACACCAGTTGAGTGCTTAGTAAATGCATAAAATCGTGGTAGTTGGTAAAACGTCACTTTTTCCCCTTTTTTCCTGTCGATAAAGAAAGACACAGGCACACAGCCTACTATTATATACATGTATATATAATCAATGGGTGTTGATAACATTGTTTAGAAATAAATGGAAAAAACTACTTGTATAACTTTTGTTTAATAAATATAAAGCATTTAACGTTGTTGATTTTCTTATATATAAAATGTGTCTATATCTTAATTACACTGAAAATTAAGATGTTGTGTATAGATGCATAGATAAGTCAAAAGTAAATTCCATGTATGCATAGGGATCTATGGTATATAGCCAAGCATATAATGTACCATACGCATCTCACGTGCTCAAGTTTTCAATAGCTAGGTCATAGTTGCAAAGATGATACTCTGGTTACCTTGAAAGGAAAAATAAATGATGTTCTAATCAATGATACTCACTAAACAAGGAAAGAGAGATGAAGCTAGCAGCAAAAATTGGTCCCTATTCTACCATGATATTCAATTACTTGTTTTGGCTAATTCCACACTTATATTATGTCATTGTGTTGCTTTTATAGTTGTCTTAATAGAATTATAGTTAACTAATTTCTTCTTGTCTCCAGAACTGAGGCTGAGTTACTTGACCATGTTGTTCAAACTATCACAATGAGGCTAGACAACTACAAATATATGTTTGTTGCTCACCATCCAGTGTGTTTGGAATCTCGCGTGCATGATAACATCCAATTGCTAAGTAGTGAATCAAATGAGATCATCATAATAGGCATTTGGGGGATGGGAGGGATGGGTAAAACAACAATGGCTAAAGCTATTTACAATGAAATAGGCCAAAGTTTTGTGGGAAAGGGTTTCCTTGCAAATATTAGGGAAGTGTGGAAGCAAGATATTGGTCAAGTTTATTTGCAAGAACATCTTATTTCTAGCATCTTAACGACAAGAACGATCAAGCTACCAAATGCAGGAATGGGAACATCTCTAATCAAGGAAACTCTTTGTCAAAAAGAGTATTTTTTTGTATTAGATGATGTGAATAATGAAGACCAACTCAAAGTTTTATGTGGGGATCGTGAGTGGTTTGGGTAAGGAAGTAGAATAATTATCACTACTAGAGACGAACGTCTACTTCAAATCCTTCAAGTGGATCAAGTATTTAATGCAAGGGAAATGGATGATAATGAATCTCTTGAGCTTTTTATTTGGCATGCATTTAAACAAGCACTTCCTGAAAGAAATTTCATTGAACTTTCGAGAAAGGTAGTATCATACTGTAGAGGGCTGCCACTAGCTCTTGAAATCCTTGGTTCATATTTGTTTGATAGGGGAATAACTTATTGGGAAAGTACTTTGAATAAATTGAAACAAATTCCCAATGGTAAAATATGTGAAATTCTACAAATAAGTTATAATGGTTTGAGTGACAAAACAGAGCAAGAGCTATTCCTAGACATATGTTGTTTTTTTATTGGGAAGGATAGAAGCTACGCTACACAAATATTAGATGGTTGTGGACTTCATGCAGAAAATGGAATTCCTCATCTGATTGAGCGAAGCCTTGTAAAAGTTGTAAAATTTGGAAACAAAAATATACTTTATATGCATGACTTACTCTGTCATATGGGAAGAGAAATCATTCGAGAGCAATCACCAGAGGAACCAGAGAAGCGTACAAGATTTTGGCTTAATGATGACATATTGAATGTGTTAGAAAACAACATTGTAAGAATGCTTTTAATTAGCTTCATTAAGCAATTCTCTCATTTACTAACTTTCTTGAATTTAAATCTTAATACTTGTTTATTCATTATGCATTACACACTCCTTGAGTTTTCTTCATTATGCATTATGTACTCCTTGAATTACTGATTGTCTATTATATTTTTTTCCTCCTCTTTTCCTATTTCATAGGGGACAATAGCTATCAAGGGATTGTCTTTACACATGCCAAGAAACAATTCAGTAACCTTGAGTACCAATGCATTTAAGAAGATAAAGAGGCTTCATTTACTCAACTTTAATCATGTGCAACTTAATGGAGACTATGCTTATATATCAAAAGAATTGAGATGGCTTTGTTGCCATGGATTTCTCTTAGAAAACTTGCCAACAAACTTCAATCTCGAAAAAAGACAGTTGTCATTGACTTAAAGTGGGGTAATCTCATAAAAGTATGGGAGAAAAAGTCAGGTATTTGCAAACTTTTGGAAATTAATATTAGTAACAAGATTTGTATTATTTTTTTCCAGTTATTTTGTTGTTTTATTTGTTATGATGTTTATTTTGAGATAATCTCTTTGTATAGGTTTTGAAATCGTTGAAGATTCTCAATTTGAGTCATTCTCATTGCCTAACGAGACACCCGACTTTTCAAAATTACCATATCTTGAGAAGTTGATACTTAAAGATTGTCCATGTTTGTCTATGATTCACTCTTCCATTGGAAATCTTAGACATCTTATTTTGTTAAATTTAAGAAATTGCAAAGGCCTCGAACATCTCCCAAGAAGTATATATGACTTGATATCTTTGAGAACACTTAATCTTTTTGGTTGTTCCAAGATTGAAAGGTTGGATGAAGACATTGAGAAAATGGAGTCCTTAACGATTTTGGAGGCAAGTCAAACTGCTATAACACGAGCACCCGTCTCATTAGTGAGAATGAAGAACATTACATCTGTTTCTTTATGTGATTATGAAGGATTGTCACATGATGTTTTTCAATCTATTATTTTGTCAAGGATGCCCCCAACAAATCCTTCAAGGTCATTATTTCAAGCATTTGGAATCATGCCATCAGTAATCAATTGTCTTTCACATCCTTTGTTTGCCAAAAGTTGTGAAATGTTTAGAGAAATACCAAGAACATCTCAAGCTTCATGTAAAAAGGCTCTAGCACTGACTGAGTTTCATGAGGAAGTTCACAAGGAATGGTCAAAAACATTCATGAGTTCTATTATTATCCCTGTAGGTGAGTTCAACCAAGTTATTGATATACTTTTAAAGAGTATTTCACAGGTTATTCTCTTTATCTCTCTACTACCAAAAACGCATATAGTTTATTTGGGTTTTGGAAGAATTCCTTGTTCATACATAGCTAACTTACCCTATGTTTGGATTGAGAAAAAAAAATTAGGGGGAAAGAATACAAAGTGGAAAAACTCCCACACAGAGTAACAATTACCATTTTTAAAAGTTGTCCTTCTTAATATTCCGTCCCTCAATTTTTCTCTAAATTTTCTCTTCATCTAAATATAGTGTAATGATTAGTTCGTGCTTTTATTAATATTACAATGTGTGCATGCGCGCATGCACTTATAATAATGCAAATGACTAAGTGCTTGTATCAATGCTTAATAATGTATATTAATTATGCTTTTAAGTTTCTAAAATCATTTAGAAAGTGTCAATTATACTTAGAATAGTGCCATATGTGTAATATGTAAACAACACAAGGATACATGGAATTTTTGGATAGCTTATGCAAGCTTCATAAGGCTTTAAATCATACTACATTAATATTCAAATATTGGCTTGTAATGTATTTGACTTCATCTGAAAATGTTTTCCTCCTATTATTTTGGAAATAAATCTACCCTAATCATTTAATATCCAAATCTCACTCTCAATTATTTTGAGTTAATCAATTACGGCATTTAATAAGATTTTAACTAGCTGTTAAAATATACATATTTGAGAATGAGTACTAATAACATTTGTATTTAGATGTCTATTTATGTAAATATTTGTCGATATGGTTAATTAGGTTCTTCTTTGTTGTGTATATAATTTAGGGATGTAGGGAAAGAGGGTTTGGACTTAATTCTCTTCCTGGAGCCAATTATCCTCATTGGCACAATTTCAAAGGAGAAGGATCTTCAATAGTTTTTGAAGTTCCTGAAATTATGGGCAAAAGCTTGAAAAGATTGATTGTGTGCATAATCTATTTGTCTTCTCAAGACAACACGACATCTATTTATCCAGTTAGTGTCTTGGTATCGAACCATACAAAGGCTACCATTAAATTCTACCATAAAGATGCAACAACTGCTTTAAATGATGAAGATAATTGGCAAGACATGATTTCTAATTTGGAGCCTGGTAACAGAGTGGAGCTTATAGTCACTTTTGCGTGTGAATTGAGAGTGAAAAACACACTTGTCTATTTGGTATATGATGAGGATGTTAGCAACAGAATCATGTACTGAATGTGTCCAAGAACATATTTGTATGGATAATGTTATTCAAGTAGTCTTGGAGTGAAACAACCTCCACTGCAATGCATGGTCAAATATATATTTGTCAATTGAGTTTGTTTTTCAGTCAATATTTTTTTATTTATGTGTGTGTGAGACTTATAATGTCAAATGATTTGTGTGAGCGTGAGATAGAGCTATTATCTCTGTTTCTTTATAATAAAAAACATAGGTAATTAAACAAAGTATTATTTGACTTTGTAGAAAGAGCAATTATCTTAACTCGCTTCACTTGCTGTATTCTTATATATTCAATGTATATGCTTGAGCCATTGGTTCTATTATAAGATGCATTATAGAGTCTAAAATGCACTCTTACCAAAAAAAAAAAAAAAAAAAAAAAAAAAAAAAAAAAATTATCCAACCTAAACTATGCAATTATTAGGAAGATCAAGTGTTACCCTCGAAAACCATACTAAGACAAGAACCAAGAAAACAAATAGACAAAGGGAAACGATAGTAGTCACTTATAATTTGCAAAGTGACATGTGAGAGTTCAACTAGATTCCTCTCACTTCAACAAATTTGCAATGGTAAAAATCAAAGTGCAGATAAGGAAGGCAGAGATAGTGAAGCACCAAGTCATAGTTCAAGGCCAAATCATTCACATTATTCCCATGAATCCAAACGTCCCAATAATGAAGCTTTTTGCCTCTTCTTGGCAATCATAGTGTCACACCCCAAAATATAAAAGTGTGACCGGCATGAAGTATAGCATTCTTACTTTGTAAGCCTATTTAATTTGATATATTTTTTTCCCTAAAGAATATTACGACTTTCTCTCAATAAATACACACACATATAGTAAGGTAGTGAACATCATGTCTACAAGATTTTTGGAACAACCTTTGTAATACCCGGATAATTATCTATCTGGAATATTATATTTTAGCAAATAATACATATTTGGAAATAGGTGAAAATGTGGTTTTAAAACCTTGTAGGATACTTATTCTATTGTCTAGGAAATTTCTAATGAAATTAGAGGGATTAAAGTGTCAAAATCCCTAAATGCAATTATGGGCCATGAAATGCCCCTGAAAATATTATGATAAATCCCAAGAGGCAATAAAATATTTATTGAAAATTAGAAAGTATGTTGTCTCTAATTTTTGGGATTATTTCCCTTGGAAAATAATGAGGCAAAATTAAATATAATTTTGGGGAGCATAAGTTGCCTCATAATTTTTAATATGATATGTGGGACATAAAATACCAATGTCAATGAAATAGTTGTGAGAAAATGATTAATCCTAATTAAGAAAATTATCAACAATTAGAAAGTGATTAGTTAAATAATTAATGGCTAATTGTTTAAGCTCGAACAAGAGAATATTTAAGGTAGATTATGGAAAATCCTTTAATTAAGTGTTTATGGCTAATATTAGCATAAAGTGTGCTTGCTAATCAATTAGAAAAGATTAAGAAAAATTGGTGAGATTAAGAACAATGAAAACCCTAAATCCTAAAAGAATGCTAATCATGGGATTAAGGCTCTAATTAAACTTCTAGCTAATTTAGATAAATTAAAAAATAATAATAATAATAATAAAGGGAAGAGAAAACCGAAATTTGAGTGTGAAAAGGGTTGTGGGTTTTTCAAAAATAATATCATGATATTTTATTAATTAAATAATAATATAATTAAGATATTTGTGGAAGAACCAGTTGGATAAATGAGAACCGATAGAAATTAAATCCTATCTAGAAAACCATGAACGAAGTTTCTTAGGTCGACATATTACAAACAAGTGAATTTTTGTCCGAGAAGTTGGTATTAGCGGAAGTCATTTAAAGAAGCCGTGGGCGAATAAGGGATCGATGAAAAGATATTTTGTAAACAAAGGCAGATAAGAAAAGTGAGAACCAATGGAAAATAAATCATAACTTGAAATCCTTGAACTATGTAGAAAACAATGGACATATTATGAATCGGTGGATTTTTGTCCCGAAATTAGCATTACCCGAAGTAATTTCTCAGACGGCGATGTCTTCTCGAAAATGTTCACGGTACAACGGAATACCCTTAATGGGATCAAAAATTTAGTTAACTCGATATTTCCAAAGAGGAACAATAGAACTTCAAGAAATTTTGTGTTCCCGCATTTTTGAGATTTTCTAAGATTACGCTATTAGAACACCGATCAGGGGATTTTATCCGGTAAATGCATAAAGTAAGGGAGTAACATCATCTTGATGACATCATGGTCTTGAAGAATGAGGTAAGGAGGTGGATTGGATGGTGGAGATGAAGCCATGTGTAAAGTCAAGATCCGACGGCCGAAATCCGATCTGAAAAAGTATGAATAGTGTCATACTTTTTGCCTATAAATAGGCCTTCCTTTCACTTCATCCTTCACAATTCCTAGAGCCACTTAGAGAGAGGTTTTAGAGAGAAGAAGGAGTCTGGAGAAAATAGCAAGTTCCGGGATATCTGTAATCACGTACCGTTGTCGTACCGCTGTCAAAAAGTACCGTTTTCCGTCAACGAAGGTACGTTCGCGTACTGTAACACTAACTCTGATGTTTATTGTATGCGTACATGTGCTATGTGTATGGTATGTTTATGTGAGGTAGTTGATAGCTCGTGGTATGTTCAATGTACTGTTATTATGCTTGCTGGGTGTTGGGATACGTTTGCTAGGTACGAAATGCTTGGTGCGAAACGATTGCTAGGTGCGAAACGTATGCTAAGTGTGACATATCTGCCAGGGGGCGTGTGTGCTGTTGGGATAAGCTTGTTTGTATGCTCATATACTGTCTATGTTGTATATATAAACATGAGGTTAACCATTACCTAAGGTTTAATGGGCATTGAACCTCAGCTCTTAACATAGCGTCAGGGTCAGGAGGACCGAGAATTGAGGAAAAAGGCAAGCGGCACGCATAGGGACTCAGCTGAAGACTTTCTTCTTTTGTTATTTACTTTTGAAAACACTTGGTATAACGTACCGCTACTGTAATCAGCCAGACTTACGGCATTTTGAATATTAATATCAGTTACTCAATCGCTCCTATGCTCTACTCTGATGAAAAAAAAAATATATACTGCTTTTGAAAATGGGATGTTACAACCTTTCTCTACAACAACAAATGAATGAGAGCCAACTTCAAATTAACTTTACAATTTCAATTAATGCAAACACTTCATAAGTGATCCATTCCATGATCGGATGAAGGGGTAGGCTTATTTATGCTCTCTGGAACACAAATAACTTAACAAGTGAATACAGTCTCAATACAAAAATTGTTACCAAAATACTTTAAATAAATTTGTACGGATGCAAACAGGTTTATAAAATTTCATGCTATAAATGAGATAAAAGTTATCATTTAAATACGTATAAAAACTAGTTGTCAAATTTAGCATAATATATGCTTGTATTTTAAAAAAGAAATTTAAGAAAATAATCATAAGTTCGACACAAATAAAAATTCGATAAAGTGGTTTCTTTTCCTAAATATATAATGATGAAAACATTTTCTTTTCCCAACAACCTATTTCATCAGAGGAACCATCACAAAGCGAATAACAAGTGTGGCTTGAAGGCCACGAGTAACAAGCACAGCTCCAAGGCTACGAAACAAGCGCAGCTTGAAGCCACGAAGACAAGCGTGGACACACAGTCCGCGAGGGTAAATAACCAAGCGTAGCACGGAGCTACAAAACAAGCGCAGCACAAAGCTACAAAGACAAGTGTGGACACACAGTCCACGAGGGTAAATAACCAAGCGCAGCACGGAGCTACGAAACAAGCGTAGCACAAAGCTATGAATAACAAGCGTGAACACGAAGTGCACGAGAATAAATAATCAAGCGCAGCTCAAGGCCACGAAAACAAGTGTGGACACACAATCCACGAGGGTAACTAACCATTCAAGCGCTTTGTGCCAGGTTCCTCCAATAAAAGTTTTCCTTTCAACTTACGAAAACTAGCACTTGTACATTATGAAAATTCAATCTCATATAAGATTTAACAACATGTTCATAATCCATATCTTGCAACGGGCTTTATAAGCACTTTATTTAAAAACGTATCTAAAATAAGTTCGGTTGCTACACAACGAAAAACAATGATCAAATCAAGTTTTCAATTAGAATGCTTTGTTATAAACTTCTATTATAACTCTATGTACCACAACATTTTCATCCGCAAAATAGAAATCCATTTCAAGCACGTACATCAATTAGTCAAAATACTTGCAACAATCAAGATCAAGTAGTCATGCACTCAAGTTTCAAGACCAAGATTCTTTATACATTCCATGAGTCTGACCAAATCCATTTCACTTTTCAATCTCACAAAATTGCTTTCTCAATGATTCCATTGAACACTTCATAAACATTCAAAAGTCTAGCACGAAGTAAGCAAATTCAAACCTTGAAATTTATAATCAACTTCTTTAAAAATAACATATCATTGATCATCATGGAGTTATAAGGCTTCCAAATTTTATGTTTGAACAAGATTTAATTCAAAACAATTCAAAACAGTTTCTAAATTATTTTTCAGCAAAGAGATAATATATGAACACTTATCCAAATAAACTTTTCGTTCAAACATATCATATTTCGTTTAGACACACTCCTAGAGTATTCATTTCTCCTTAGACAGCCTCAAAATTCATGTGTTCCAACCATAAGTAAAATTCTACTTCAACACGACTTTCCAAACCAGATCATATACAAGAAGGGAAAAGAGCATAACAGTAAATATTCAACAAAGTTCTTTTCTTTTCTTTTCATAGTAACCTTTCTTAGACTCACATCCTCTTTTCATAGTAACATAAAAATACAAATTTGAATCAGCTTCCTTCCCAATTTCACTTCTTCACCAAATTTGAGCAAATAAGAAATAACAAACTCTTGTATTATAGTTCCCATCAAGTTTCTTTCTTAACTGTATCATAAAACCTTATAACATCCAAATTTCCTATATAGCAGAGAGAATGATTCTTGTTTCCTTCAAGCATCTCATGGAAACCTAAGCATGAATCACAATCAATTGAAAATAGTGTCTAAATTATTCTCCATCATCAAAATATTATACCACCACATAACTGAATAAACCTTTTCTCTATAGAGCATTTCATCAAACATCTTAAGGGCACTCAAAATAACCCAACAAGCATGCATCTTAATTATCGAATTACAAATCATAGACATTCAAGCTCCACATTCAAATAAATTCACCAAGCTTAGCAGAGTAATTTTTTTCTTTTTTTTTAGTTTTATTTTTTGAAACCACCACACCCACCCACATATATAGAGTATAGGAAGAAGCTTGCACACATATCACCACAACGACAACAAGAAGCAAAACCGATGAAGGATGAAAAGATATCCAGCCAACACATAGACCTCAATCGAACACTCGAATATGCCTAGATGGAAGAAGAAACTCGATTAGTTGCTCCCTCACACGAAGAAGAAAATCACAGCCAGCACTTTGGAAACGTTGACGGCGATGGCCAAGAAGAAGGGAGGATGGCGGAGGAAGAAGAGAAGGAAACTAGGGATTTTACCATCAAGATTCAAGGCAATCCGATTCCCCCTCCCTCTTCGTGCGTGAAGTCCCCCCCCCCCCCCCAAAAAAAAAAAAAAAAAAAAAAAAAAAAAATAATGGATGGAGAAAAAATATCTTATCCATAATTTTATTTTTTAACAAAAGGGCAATTTAGTAAATTCAATTGCTGAAATAAAATAAAATTCCTGGAGATTGAAATCCATTTCCCAAATTCACCGATCACCATGATACCAAGCTACTAACCTAACTTTGTTCCTAAATTGTGAAAATATATATATATATATATATATATATATAGAGAATGTTATTATTGATAAATCTACATATAATCTTTAAGACTATTACCATATCTGTAACAAATAAATGAAATATTAGTTAAAAATGAAACAACTATCTTATTTATTTATTTTTTTTATATAATTTTATTTTTTTGGGGCCATCACACATATGCCTTTGCTTATGTCACACAACAACAGTTGATGACATAGCCAAATTTGTGAGAGCACCTACTAGCTCAACAGCAAAAATTGTGAAGCCTAGTTTGTTATCTTCATGTGGTGGTGATGCAAAAGAAGTCATAGGCATATTAATGGTATAATTTCACTTTCCATGGAGGGAGCATTATTAGGCCTTGTAGGATTAACTTCTTGGACTGAGATTTCGTGAGAAACAGAGGAATTTGGAGGAGTAACTGTTTAGCTGGAATTCTTAGTGACAGATGTGGCTGAGGAGAAATTATGGGAGTGATTAGAATTGGTTATGGCAGAAACATTAAGATCTTGAGTTTGCTCTACATGTACGTCAATACACTCAAACTCCTCTAACTTAGATTCTGTACTTACAAATGCTTCCAAGAATAACTAAATAGACGTGCAGAATATTGATGACAATATATACTTTCAAATTGATAGGTAAAAATAGTACTATCTCATATAAAAATAACTAGTCTAACACACACACAAAAGGATAAAGAATGAATACTACCTCGATTTGACAGGAGCTAATAAAAGACTAATGCTATATTTGGATAGGGAGAAAAGTAGGGGAAGAAAATATGAGATTTGAAAACTTCTATAAATAGTAAAAAAAAAAAAATTACTATTTTTGAGAGTTTTATCTCTTAGTTTTCTTTTCCCCCTAATTTTCTCTCCATCCTAACATAGGGTAAAAGTTAAATGGCAATGTGTGACCATTTCTTACCAAGATAGATGAACATGCATGTAAAAACTTTACCTTGGATTCCGTGGAAGCAGCTAGAGTATATGAATGAAATGGTTTAGGGAGAGTGAATGATTAGAACGAATGTTTGGTTGAAGAGAGATGGCGGTGGTAGCAAATCTCTGAAAGGATCATATTTGATCATGAGACATGAGAGTTTGAATCTCCATTGGAGACTTTTGACCCTTCTCCTTCTATAGGCGTTTGTTTCAAAGTCCTTTGCTTTATACCATAGCTGATAGAAATGAAAATGGAGAGAAATCCAAACTGTGACATACCTCTCTTTTTTCTCTCATCACTTTTTAACAAATATACTTCAAGGAATCCTAGCTGTAGCATTGATAATTATTAGTATCTTAATTTATTAATTAAATTAAAATAATAATTTGTAAATATATAAAAAGACGTACAAAATTAGTAGCTATGGTAAAATAGATAATAATAAAAAATTCCAATGTGTACGTAAATGCATATATGGATGATGATTGATTAAGTTGCATGTAGTTTATAGTAAGGATGAATATATTTGTTGGTCTTTGTTTTAAGTCTTGACCTGATTTAGGATTTATGAGCCACCTAAGATGGCCGCAAATGACTAAATTCAACAAATTTTTATTATCCTTATCTATATTTAAGGTTAGGGATTGAACTGCCTAATTTTATATGATCCCTTGTATGCATCACAAGCTGTAAAAGCATCACAAATAATTAGCCAAATTATGAAAATACAGAAAAATGAAAGGAAAAAAAGACAAACTAAATAAAGTATGTATACCTATCTCTTCCACAGCAAAGATCAAAGGCTTTACTTTATATCTTCAAATTAGAAAGATGTCAAATGAAGAAAACATTCGCATTATGGGTTTATAGTGTGCTAGTCTTAGAACAGAGATGAGAAAAAATAAACTTAGTAGCACATCGATCCCCACGCCTCTCTGAGGTGAGTCGATTTCTGTGGCTTCAATATTCACCCATTCAATCATATTACGCTTGATCGGTCATGGATAACATATGCAACTTTGGGTTGGCTGGTAATGTATAAATCAAATCGAGATTAGAGTTTGTTTATATAAGAAGAATCTATATATATATGTATGTATGTATGTATGTATATACATATACTGTCATACCCTAATTTTCATAATTCATGTAAACATTGTATTTTAGCAAATAATTAGCAAAATACAAAGGTGATTATGTGTTTCAAAGAATTATTGTGATACCCTAATTTTCATAACTCTTATAAATATTGTATTTTAGCAAATAATTAGCAAAATACAAAGGTGAATATGTGTCTCAAAGAATTATAATCTATTGATGATATTTTTATCCAAATTTCACTTTGGAATTAATTAACTCATGGTTAATTATGAGACTACATATTAGGGGCTATAAAATGTGACATTAAATCACATGAAATAATAGCTATTTTAAATGATCATAAACCAAGAAAATATGATGAAAACACTTAAATTAATTAAAGGAAATTAACAACAATTAATGGGCTAATTATATTTGGAGGTAATTAAGCCAAAGAGAATGAAATAATGTCTCAATAAATTAAGTCTAAATCCTCATGAAATTGAGTTAGCTAATGGCAAAATATAATTAAGGAGTATGTAAACACTTGATTAACATGGTAATAAAGGATTACTAATTAGTGATGAAAAGTCAACAAGGGCAACTAGCCAATGAGAAATCAAGAAAAAATAAGCTTAATCCTTGTGAAAATAAGTGGAAGGTTAAGATTAAATCTAATAAAGTTAAATCCAATGGGTCTTAATAAATCACACAATTAAGCTAAGCCATGTGAAAATGGATGAACCAATAAGGAGGCTTAAGTCACTTGTTGTAGACACAAAGAAAACACATTGCTTGAGCCATGAAGAGGGGGGAATACGGATTGCACATGTAAGGAAGAGGGAGTTTAATTGATTTAATTCAAGAGGCACATGGGATAATAAATACATGAGATAAGGTAATTAAGAATGGAAGAGGATAAGGTATTAATGAAATGGAAGAGGATAAGAGAGAGAGAGAGAGAGAGAGAGAGAGAGAGAGAGAGTTTATTATATTTAATAAATAAGAGCACATGTTTTATTTAAATAAATGGGCTTAATCCTATGTAATTAAATTAGCCAATGGGCATCCTTGAACCACAAAATTGTGTCTTCAAGAAAACCAAACAACATGGACCATTGATGGAGAAAATCAATCCAAAGGATGAGGTTCATGGATATTCACTATAAATAGAAGCCTCACATCACTTCATTCTTCACCCCAAATCAGCTCCAAGAGGTGGTTTCTAAAGAGTAGAGAGTGAAATAGGAGTACCTTGAAGGATAGGAGCAAGAGCAAGGTGAGTTCTTGAAGTTCTAGTCTTTAAATTCATAGTTAATTTATGCTTTGATCTTAAATCTTCAAGAGTAGTTTTGTTTACATGTTTTTATGGTTAAAAATGAGTTTATTTCGAAAATTTTATGGAAAATATGCTGGAGCAAAATTCTTGAAAGTTGAAGATCAAAGTAGCGAAATTCTGGTAAAGTTTACAGTTGGGAGTTTTTCGGGAGTCAGTCACGTTGGGGCCATGATGTTATGTAAAACATCGAGTTATAAAATTCCACAATTTTTCATGGTTAAAATAGACATCTAGGGCTTTCCAAATATACCCAGAGTGTATCATTTTGAGTTTTGTGCAAGGAGATAAAAATTCCTAAAGTTAGGCTACGTGTTTTGGAAAAATTCTGGGCAAGGGTTGAAAGACGTTAAACTGGGAATTATTCACATGTTTTCTGTAAAAACCATTATTTTTCCTCACAAATAGACATGCTAAGAATTCCGGGAATGTTGTAAAAACTCATTTTGATATTTCTAGAATTAATTATGATTTTTCAAAGTTGCAGCAAAAACTGCCCAGAAAATTCAGTATTGCATTTTTAAAAGAAATGTAAGGGAAAAATTGTAACAATAAATCCACCAAGGGTAAAAATGTCAAGAAAGGTGAGAATATCCTTTTTGATATTGTTCTAGAAAATATGTTATTAATTAAAATATCATATAATAATCCAACAATAATGTATAGGATATCAGGGAAGTCAGTCGGATTCAAAGGTCAACCATGTTGGCCATGACACGGTGAAAGGTGTTGGTTATGATTATTTTTGATGATGTCTTACATAGATGTCATTATTAAAAGCAAAAAGATTGAGTAATATAGTTATCTCCTACATTGACTAACTATTGTATTTAATGTAGATTAATCCAAGTTGAATTATAGAGATTGATCAAGAAAGTAGATCGAAGAAAGAAGTTCTTGCACGCAATATAATGGGAATATCGAATGTTAAGGAAGCAAGAAGTTATCAAAGGATTTTGAGAATAGTCAAGAGGAAGAGGAAATATTGAAGAAGGTAGGACTTGCAGAGATGATGAGTTCAAGTTGAATGACGAAGAGAACGATCAACAAGAAGATCAATAAAGAAGTATTGAATTAGAGAAAGAAGATGTGAAGTCAAATGATAAAGAATGATCAAGAGAAAAGAAAAAGAAAGAATTGAATTGTGGAAAATGATCAAGGGAAGAAGAAAGAAAGGAGAACTTGTTGAATGGAATGAAGATATTATTATTCAAGTTCTAGAAGTCTCCACGATCAAATGGAAGTTGGAATGTCTCAATTCTGGAGTTAAAGTCAGCAAAAATCAGCTTCGGGATGAGAAAACTCGAGTTCACAACTCAAAACTCGAGTTTCCTACTTCGCTACAATGATTTGCTCCTCACGGGTACAAGAAAACTCGAGTTTTGAACTCAAAGCTCGAGTTTGTAGTGTCCTCAGCACCTCGGCGTCTCGGACTAGGAAAACTTGAGTTTACAAGTGAAAACTCGAGTTTCCAAGTCAAAACTCGAGTTTACAGCTGTCTTCAGCAACTCTGTTTCACGTTCAGCTCGGGCGAGGTATGGTAATTCGATGATATCTCCCAAACCAGAGATCGGATTGAGGTGAAACTAGTGACATATGAAACTAGACTCCCAATGCGTCATATTGGTATAAAATTCAAGCCCAAAGGATTTCAAATCAAGGAGCTATAAATTGTTGAAGTTGACAATGAAATCCACGCCACACAGCAAACCAAGCTTTAATGTTTTGAGTGTATCTCCCAATTACTACTTCCTTATAATTTAAAATATGCTTTATTGTGATACATACAATATATATATATATATAACAACAAGTTTTTCTTTTGATTTCACATATATATATATAACCTCAAGGCTTTGGGGTTCATGTGCAGTGATTTACATATAGAACAGTCACTCTGGGGTTTTATAATACTAACCACCATGTGAATAGAACTTACCGATATATATACTAATACACATAAAGCAGCATGTTTTCACGCCACATACATATGCCTTGTGTGTGTGTATAGATCATGAGCTTCGGTTTTAAGAACGACAACTTACACACACACACACACATGGATCAGTTTTAAAAACAACAACAACAACACACACACACACACACACACATACATACATACATCGTTTTAAGAATAACAACTTATATATATATATATATATATATCTTTCATTATGTGCAGCGACATATCGAACAACAAGGTTTCCTTTTTGGTTTTCCATGACAACAACTTATATATATATATATATATATATATATAGCTAGGCTTCCTTTCTCTTCTATGTGCGTGACATATATCCATATATACAAGATAACAATGTTTTCCTCTTGGTTTTCCAAACTAGTGATATATATATAGCAATGTTTTCCTATCTCTTTTTTTATATATAGAGTGTTATATATATATATATAGATAGATATGCATTCGATCAACAAAATCTTTCCCTTCTCTTTTTGTATATATGTAGCGCGTCTCATATATATATATATATATATATGTCAATAAAGTTTTAGTTTCAATCACATCAGTAAAGCTTTGGTTATATGGATCAGCAACTTGTATACACATCAAGTTCTCTTATATTTTCCCAAACGCATCGGTACACACACACACAGATATATGACAACAAAGTTTTATTCTATTTCCACCCAAGTACGGTGACGTATAAATATATATATATATATATCACACAGCAACACTTTGGGTTCTATAACTACCCTTCTCCATGTGACCCACGTGTATATATATATACGTATTTATACATACTACTCAAGTTTTCCTTCTCTTTTCAAATATATACAACGCTGATATATGTATTTTGGAACCAAAACATATATATACATCGCTGATATATACAATGCTTTGACATATATATGGAACCAAAGTCTATATGTATTCAACTCTGCCCCTGTTTCAAGGTTCATTTAGTAGAGAATTCTCATGGCTTGTTTCTACAGTTCCATACTGTTAGGTTTGCGTTGCGGAGTGACGAAAATCCATATCAAAAGGAAAAGAGACCCAAAGACTCACTTTCAACCTTTGGCTTGCACAATGCGATCTTTGCTGAAACCGAACTCCCCTATTTCTGATGCATTACGTAGAGGGAGATTGAGGAAGGAATATTCACAGCTGACTCTCTTCCTTCCCTTCCTCGACCCTCTTTTCTCACTCTCGGCTAGTTGAGGCAACGTAAATGATAAAGAAACAAAGAGCAATGCATTTATATAATACACGAATGGTTCGGTCTAAGAAGGAAATGCACAAGGGCTGTTTGGCATTGAGACCAAGAAGCACGGCGCTACTGGTTTGTCATGTACAGTTCAGGGCGAAGGGCGATATACACTGACAAGAAAGAGTATGGTGCCGCCGTGATCTCTTCGGCTCTTACATGTTTCAGTCTGTAATGTGCGTGCATCATGTTGTGACCTCTTTGCGCATTGATAAGCACAATCATACCATATTTTCCCTATCCTTTACTACTAAATTGAATGGTAAATACGAGCTTAACCGAAGATAATCTAAGCAAAAAGGCATACATTCATGATATAGGGATTGAAGAATATAAATCATTTGCATGTGCTAAAAACGGAACAATTTACAGGGTTTTTAAAGAAGAATGTATAGCAGAGCTGATACGATGCTATAGCATTCTAACAGCAACTCAAAGTGCAATACAAGGCATCACGAAGGCTATAGCAAAGTAGAGGACGCAATGCTATGCGGCATGTTTTCTGACCTTTTTACCCAGATTATTTCAGGAATAAAAGAAAAGGACAATACTGAGAGATAGATTGCTGACATAACGGAATAGAAGATGTGGAGGATCGAAACTAAAAGATTTGAAGAATCCTACAGGATCAGCAGAAGCAATCTCCTCAGATTGAGAGATACGATAGATCCCGACGGATTAGGAAAGGCCCAGCTCGCTGTAACTTACGCCGCAAGAAAAGACTGATTATAAAAGGAAACAGCGGAGCCAACCCTAAGAGAGTCGGAGAGCCCTAGAACGAGATTCTACTTTCGGCAGACTCAAGAGAAGAGTGAGAGATTTCACAAGAGCACGAGACTTCCACGATAACCCAGCATCCTTCCCTGCAATACGACGGAACGAAGAAGACCTGGAGTGGTGACGTGACGGGCCGCATCCACGCTATTGGAACTTCGTCAAAGCTTTCTGTTTTCCCTTTTTGTTTTCATCTTTCGATCATGGGTCATTCTTTTAGTGTCTGTTTTGTGTGTCCCTCGTCAGTCATGAACTGATTTTCATATGGCTAGATGAGGATGATTTCTTAAGTTGTTGAATGAACCCAGTTGCAAGTTCTTAATTTAATAAATTTGGTTTGCTTATCAGTGTTTTAATTACTAATCAATTAACAGAAGTTAAGGGCTAGACTTGTGGCCTCAGCTTACTGGCAAGGAGTTGAGGCTAGACCTCTGAGAAACAGTGTTTGCTAGGCAGCCCGTGCACGGCTTGACCTATTATTGTAGGCTTCAGGAATGGGTCTACCTCTCATAACCATAACACCCAGAGCGTAAAGCAGATCTATCTAGAAAGTTTCCATAGGAATATGGAAGGAGTATAGTAGCATCATATGTATCGAACGCGGAAGCTTTGATAGACTATAGAGGTGGGTTAACCAAATAGCTTTGTAATTAGTCGCTATGCTGTAGCAATTGCGGAAGCTGTGCAGTATAGATGCTATAGCATTGGGTAGAGCAACTAGGGGATTGATGCACCTAAAGGTGATTCTGAGTCCAGCCTAACTTCTTACTGATATCTTCTCACGTTTAAAGTCATTCTGTTTACTTTTGCTAGTAGCATAATCACAACAAACTCTTAACCCAATATATTTACTTTCTGCTTGTACAACTATCATAGCAATCGAGAGTCACTCTTTAGTATCTCAGTCTCTATGGGACGATACTCTACTTACACTTTATTACTTGTTCGACTGGTTCACTTACCATCAAGGAAATCGACCAACACGCATCTGATCTATTTCTCTTGTTGTGTCTACGTGAGGGATAAGTGGCTGAAGTAATCTTAATGGGTTAGGTTGAATAAATAGGGTAATGGGTTGGGTTGTTTTGTTGCTGGGGTCAGAATATAAGGAAACTGAGGGAGTATGGTTGATGTGAGAGCATAAGTGTTGGGCCAAATAATTAATGAATTAAGGTATAAAGAATTGTTCTTGGGTTGCTTGGGTTCTATTCCAAAATTATCTCTTGCAATTATTTCCATGATCTTATTTCTAAATATTACAAGGAAAATAAATCCCTAATTTTCCAAATAATTATTTTTAATCATTTGGCCAATTTTCACAATTTAATTCCCATATATTATTTCTAATTTCTAAATCTTGGAACTTGGGATGTTACATTTTCTCCCCCTGTTAATTTAAAATTTCGTCCTCGAAATTTGTTCTACATTTAATACACTCGAGCCATAAACTCGAATACTTCTTCTTCATGTCTTTATCTGTTTCCTAGGTTGCCTCCCGAGGAGTGAGCCCCTTCTAGACCACTTTAATGAACAAAATACTTTTGTGTCTGAGTCATTTCTCTTGATGATCAATGATTCGTACGAGCTCGACAACATAGGTGTAATCATCACGAACGTCCACATCCTCATACTTGATAATATGCTCACAGTCTAGTTGGTACTTCTTTAACTGAGAAACATGAAATACATTGTGGAGTCTGCTTAAGCTTGGGGGTAAAGCCATTTGATAGGCTACTGGTCCACATTTCACCAAAACTTCAAATGCACCAATGTAACGAGGACTAAGTTTCTTTCTCTTAATTGTTCTGCCAATTCCTATAACTGGAGATATTTTCAAGAAAACATGATGTCCAACTTCAAATTCCAGAGGTCTCTTTCTTTTATTAACTTTTTTGTCGACTCTATGTTGCTAGGACCCTCTTTCTTATCAATTAGACTTGCTCTAAGGTTTGTTTAACGAGATCCGGCTCGTATAACTTCCTTTCAGACAACTCTGTCTCCTCCCATATAAGGCTTTATACGAAGCCATTTGAATGCTCACATGATAGCTATTGTTGTAGGCAAATTCCACAAGTGGAAAATAACAGTCCCAATTTCCTTTGAAGTCTAGTACATATGCTCTTAGCATATCTTCTAATGTCTGTATAGTTCTTTTTGTTTGCCCATCCGTGTGGGGATGATAGGCTGTACTAAACCTCAACTTTGTACCCAAAGCTTCATGCAGAGCTTGTTGAAAGTGAGAAGTGAATCACGGATCTCTATCTGAGATAATACTTTTAGGTATACCATGGAGTCTCACTATCTCTTTTATGTATATTTATGCAAGCTTCTCAGGAGAACAGTTAATACTGATGGGAATGAAATGTGCGACTTATTAAGATGGTCGACAATCACTCAGATCGCATCATAGTTCATAATCTTGGGCAATCCCACTAATAGATTGATGACAACGCTTTCCCATTTCCAATCAGAAATCTCTAAACCCTTTAGATATCCTACTGGCTGTTGATGCTCAATTTTCCACCTTTTGATAAATAAGGCATCTGGTCACAATTTGGTCACATCACTCTTGTGTGCCTCATCCAATACCTTTTGCCTCTCATTGGCCTTTGGCGGTATATGTCTATACCCTTTGTATTTAACTAGCCTGCTTGGTGAAAGATCTTCATCCTGAGTTTCACCATGCGAATTCATTCCTCGAATAGAGCTTAATTACTTATCCTGTATATGAGTTTCTTTAATTTCTGCTCTCAAATCATTCTCTTCCTGACTAACATCAAGGTTAGCAAGAAGTACTTCATCAAGTGTATTCACGTTCAAGAAAAATTTATTTGACATATTCAAATCCCGACATTCTTTTAACAATTTTCATTCTTATAGCATGCTACCTGCATTGCCTTTCCTATGCATGTTCATTAAACATGCAAAATCATCATCATATGACAATCTCATTCAGTCTGTAACCAGGGTGTAGTATTCACACACAGGACCCATTTGTCCACTTCCCAAGCTCTTGGTTACATAGGCCTCTCTGCCTGATACATTCTGCCTTTCGGCTACTTTAATTTCCACAGCACTGGATATTCAAGCCTCACTTATTAGGGAATTATCCTATGCCACAAGCATCTCGACTACAACCTGGTGCAGTTTGAGTATTTTGTCGGCCTCAAGATATACTTTAGACACCCTAGTCCAATGTCACCATGTTAGGCAACAAACACAGTGCTAGGCACACAGTTCGTACGACTTAGGGACACTGTCCCATGCAAACTTGCACATCGGGTCTTACAGCTTCAAGCCTCTACTTGTTTATGCAATCTGAGCTTCTTTGATTCAAGCTATCAAACTACTTACTCTTACTTAGCATCGTAGCTTACAAGTGCTATTTGACTTATCTGGTTCAGATTTATAGACCATTCTATCAGTTTCTGTTATGGTATCATTACAATCACCAATTGCACCGCTTTTCATTTCAACACGTCATCGACGTCAATTACATCACTATTTTTTATTCTCCTATGTTGTCACATTTTCAAATTTCCATACATTGAAAATTTCTGTGGTCACAGTATGTTTCATAATTCGCACTATACAAAAGTAGTAGTGCTTTCTCATTTTCAAACTTAATCACTGCCAGTTCAAATTTTGTGAAAACAATTCACTACTGGATCAGTTTCAGAAAACATTTACTATTGGCACGTATTTTTGAGCGGGATAAATCATTTTACAATTTAATATTTGAGAGCACACGCCACCACTTCAACTTTTCAAGTCTGCAACATATCTCAATCCTTACATCCGGCCACCGTATCCTACTAGCCTCAAGGACTTCTTGGTCTGTCGGACAAAAGCCGAGTGACCAGGCATCAACAGTGCTGTTAGCTGATGTGGGAGAGTTTTTATCCCCCATAAGGGACCTAGTGTCCGCACTGGCACATACAGTAGCAGCCCTATCTACTGAGAACTATGGTGTATTATCAGGAACCACCAAACTCCATCTGGGCCTAACCGCTACTAGACCGGCCCAGCCATAGACAGTCCAATCCTATAAGGCAAAAATACCGCCCCTACAAGGTGAAATGTTTCAGATTGGTACATTCATTGTTCGTGCGAGGTTCAGTCTCTCAAAAATTAATCCCCTCAAAGAGAGCTTTTTTCAATGGCCAGCAATTTAAAACATTCTAAAACACTTGGAAAGATCCAGCAAACTGAGTACGTCTACAATAGTCTCTGACCTCTTCCAGTTTTGTATTGCTTTTACACCACATAGTTTAAAATTCAGTACCAATTCTGGGTTCTACAAGGATCCCTTTTAAGACAACATAGTTAAAAAGTGACAACTTCACTGGTCTCAACTTCTATTGAAAATCATTTCATTATTCACAAATACAATAGGTGCATCGGTAAGTTCAAAATTCCATTTTCAAACATACCAAGGAACCAGACAACTATTCTAAAAGGTCATTATTGCTAAAATTGTTTCAAGCTCTGTCCTTGGCTACTCAAGTCATTCATAGGACTCTCAATTCATTCTATTCTAGCCTTCCAGTCATTTCAGGACATTGCCCATGATTAGTAGGCTTTACAATCTCTTCAGGACACTGCCCAGTATTCATGGTCTAGTAACCATGGGATTCTACCAGCCTATGGACACACTAGTCTCACAAGACTTAGGGCTTCTCATTGAACACGAATCAGGTTTGACTACCTAAGGACATATTTCCCTAATAGGTCTTACTACCCACCGTATATTCATATCATAATTATACTCAATAGTAAACTCACAGTGTTGGAATACACCATAGCAATACACAAAATCATATAAACTTCCTTTCTAGGACACCCAGCTGATGTAGGACTCATTACAATGCATTAGCCTTGAAAGCTGAAGCACTGGTAGTAGTTCTACTTTATGGTTCGTCATCACGACGGCTTCACTCTACGGTTCTTCACTTGGTGTTTTACTTAGTCTACTTTGACTAGTCAGCCCCTTAGGTCAGAACCTTCTGTAGGTAGCCATTTGCAATCCAAACTCTTCGTAAGTAGTTGTATCTCCTGTTGGCTGTCTCAGGAAGGAAACCTAGATCTTATAAGGTCCCTCTTCTTTAGTAGTTCCGTATTCTACTTTCTTAATTCTACCATCTCATATAGGGGCATTCTATTTGGACTTTCGACATTAGTCCATCTCCAGGCATAGTCATAATTCAACTTCCCTATTGGAGTACTTGTCCCACATTTCTAGGAGTCTATAAGCTACTAATATATCTATTGTTATCTGTCTCGATCATGAGATCATAACCCATGGTTACTGAGGCTCTAGCCACCATTTGGTTCCATCGAGGAACAAACTCTCAATTAGTCTTTCTAAGGGAATATTCTGGGATTAAGATCTTTCCCTATGCTAGATCAGTAGCTAGCAACCTCCAAATACCTGATATATGTTGGTACCACATTCTACTACCTTAAGTCATTCAATTTACTTGGTACCATGTCCTAGTACCTCAATTATTTGAGTCGATTCACATGCCTAAAAAAATCACTCAATTATCAAGTTGGATCCTTAGATCATAATTTAGTTAGTAGCAATCCCTCTGGATGCCAAAAAAAAAAAATTCTTAGGTTCATCAACCTAATCCTAAAACCTTGACCATACTCAAATAACATGCTATAATCATGATTCATAGCTTCTAACATTCAAACACTATCCTTTATTAATAGCAAAATGATGACGTTTAGAACCTCAACATCAACTAAGTTGAGAAATCATATTTCCTCAACAACATCCATAATACATACTAGGATCATGATTCACAATTCCTAGTCTAATCCTCAAAACATCGAATAATATCTTCACCACATAATTCCTAGTCTAATCCTCAAAACATCGAATGATATCTTCACCAATCAGCATTATTCACAAGGTTCTAATTCTACCTCAATCCTCAATATTACAGGGGAATATTCTAAACATCATTTGTTCATCCCCAAGGTAACCATCAATCATACCTAAAGCATTGTTGACAACGCAACATCAATCACATTAATGGGGTTCATACTCTTAGGTGTTAGGACATTAATGCAACCATAATTACATTTCGACCTAAACTCTAATTCAACTTAGTTCAAATTCAAGCCTATCCATAATCATTTCAACATTCCCATGGCATCCCTAAGAATCACAAATAACTCAAGCTATTCAGTCTTTAAATCAAATACTTACAAATTTCTCTGACACTTTCCAGGAGGTCACCCATCCCGAGATTTCTCTTACCTATGCACGCTGGTTCTGATAGGATCTGGGCCAAACTATACCAGCTTCTTGGTACAACTACCCTATAAATTCCCATAACATAGTGGGGATTTAATCATATCCTATCTCCATATCATAAGCCCTAGAATTAGCATTATGCCACTTTATCCATCTCTAAAGCCTTAGCTTGCAGAGCTCAAACCCTCTACCTGAAGGTAAAAGCATCACTATAACTCTGATCCTAGGTATTTTGTAATGAAGTATCAATATGCTATTTTGTTGCCACTAGAACCTTTGTTGTGATACCAAAAATGTAACACCCTACTAATATACCGATAATAATCAGAGCAACAGTGCGCATAATAGGCAAACAGAAATAGCATAACATACTGATATAATATTACTTGATTACAACAGAAATTTTCAAAGGGTTAAATAAATTATTTGCAACTTCTAAAAGTAACTATTACCATGTTACAAAATTTGATCAAAGATGGCTAATGGTTGACCTTGCCTTGATCTAAAATCTCCAGTTGTCGATATCCGCTACTTTGCCCTTGGAGCCGTGTCAAATACACTGTCCTTTTCACAAGTAGTAATAAGGGTTGGAATCCGAAGGATCCTAGAGTAACAGGTTAATCTCACAAATAGAATATAAGCAGTATATGAAAGTCAACCAACATAACATAGCAGTCCACACAACATAAAACATTCAAAATCCATAATGCAGATCACATATAGCCAAAACAAAATATACATATCTCATAACCATAGGCTAGGTATACCATGTGGCATGTACCGAGAGTCCTTCTGTACACCGGAGTTCTCAATAAGAATGCCCAACTAGGAATAGTAGACTAGGACCTACTGAGAGTCCCCTGGAACTGCCAGGGTTCTCAATTGGAAGCATCTAACTCATCTGAATGCAACTAGGTTAGCCACCTAAGGACTTTCGTCCAACAGGACCTACCCTAATTCTATCCACTGGGAAGGTACACTACTACAAAAAATAGATATTACTTCCCTAAAAGATTTCCTATTTTCAAAAAAGGAAGTAAAATGTGAAGGGGTGGCATTTTTGTAATTATTTGGACGAAATTTGACATATTAGGTGTCCCTTTAATTTTTAGGACACAAAAAGTGTAGTTAAGACGTCCTAAAAATATTTTAGGATGCCAAATGTAATAAAAAAAGAAGGGGAAATGCGGAAAATGAAAAGTGTGGCGCCAAATTTCAATGCTTTTGGCATCCTGAAAAAGTACTACTTTTGGCTTCCTAAAAATATTCTAGGACGCTAAAAGCGGTTTGAAATTTCACGTACTCTCTCTCTCATGCCCCAACAGATCCAGTTTCTCTCTCTCTCTCTCTCGTGTAAAATTTTGTATACATGCTATCTTAGATCCAGTTTCCCTCTTCTCTCTCGCCTTGCTCTTTCAGACCACTCTTCTCTCTTGCCCTTTCAAATCTCATTCTCTTCTCTCTCACCCTTTCAAATCTAGTTCTCTTCCCTTGCCCCATAGTGGAATCCTCCAAGCTCGAAGGTCGAAGTTACCCGTCACGTCTTCGTCAGTCATGCAGATCTACCGCTGGAAGCTCGGTGCTCGGTGCTCGCTTACTCCATCATTCCAAGCTCGAAGCTCGGTACTCAGTTCACTTGTTCGATGGTGAGATCTATTTTTGCGATTTTCCTTTGTAAACTTCCTGATCTACGCCTTTTCATTTTCCGATTCTTGGGACTTGTAGCCTGTGACGGTCTACCTTTTTCGATGGTTGGTTGCTACGATAGTAACCCCTTTGACGAAGAAGAGGTTAATCCATTCTCTGTAAGTTCTTCTCTCCCTTCCTCATCTATTTTTGGTTTGGTAGTGGAGTTGCTTTTTAACAGTGGATATATAGTTTTAGCGATTTAGGCTGTTGGTCTTCCTCTATTTAGGTAATGATTGACTTGTTTGATGACTTAATTTTGGGCTTTGTATGTTAATATCAGTCAAGTTATGTCTCGCTTTTGTTTAATCTGATATTTGATTTAGGATTTAATGTTTTCAGCTAAAGTTTGTGCTCGAGAGATGGTGCCTTTAGGATTAAGTTCATAACTTGGCCTCGGCTTTTACTTGACGGGGCATTTAGTTTTCATTGTCGTCAAAGTTTAATATGCAATGTAGAAATTTCTTCATCTGTAATGGCACTCAGATCTGGTTGCATTTATTTTTTTTAAAGAAAAAAGGACTTACGGCATCCTAAATTTTATCTTAGGACACTGTAAGCTCTGGGTTTTTGTTTTTTCAACCAAAAAATGGACTTACGGCATCCTAAATAAATTTTAGGACGCCATAAGTTGCCCTTACGACGTCTTTTTTTTTTTTGGGGACGTCGTAACCTTTACTTACTACGCCCTCCAGATAGGCATCCCCTGTAAAAGGATGTTAAAAGTGCCAAAAAAAAAAAAGACATCATAACCCCTTTTTGTAGTAGTGGTACTCCATGGTTAGCCCTTCCACTCAATTGACCCACGAGTGGTGCTGGCCCATACGGGTCGGACATTCACATATATGATTCAAACGGACATATACAGCCATACCAATTACGTGAGATTAGAGTTACTACCTGATTGCTTTACAATCTTCAACTAGCTCCAAGTCCGTTTAATTGTCTCGGTAACTATCACATCCAATTAATATACATTTACAGACAACGGGTAATTATTTGTCCAAACTCTTCACAATCTCCAATGTAAGGCTATTCGGCCTGTATTAACTCTCCAAGGTCCATTTTAATTTTGAAGGCTAAAATATATATTTTGGGCCTTATTTTTCATTTTTTTAATCTTAGGCCCAATTTTTGCCAATTTACTATGAAATTTTTGGAAAATCATAATTAGTCCATAGAACTCCGATTGAGATGAAACAAATCTCTATTCGAAACTCTAGAAATCTATTTTTATTTTTTTATTACTATTATATTATTAGGTTTAATCTTTCGCTTTTTGTTGCATTTTTTTTCTGCCATACTCACACAAAAGCGAGTGAGTCCCATTATAAAGAGAAGAGAGAGAATATGTTAGTGGGTCCCACTCACTTTTATGTGAGTGTGACATAAAAAATATTTTTGTAGTAAAAGTAGAAACATTAAACCTTATATTATTAATTGTTATTATTATTATGATTATCATTATTATTATTATTTTACAATTAGTTTAAACTCCCAAAGGCTATTCTAATATTAAGCATGACATTAACGCTTTAAATTAGGAGTTTTATAAATATTAACTCCATGTAAAATATGCTTTATTGAGATACATACAATATATATATATATATATATATATAAAACCTCAAGGCTTTGGGGTTCATGTGCAGTGATTTATATATAGAACAGTCACTCTGGGGTTTTATAGTACTAACCACCACTTCAATAGACCTTACGATATATATATTCATACACATATAACAGCAAGTTTTCAAGCCACGTACATATGCCTTGTGTGTGTGTGTCTATATATATATAGATGTATATACAGATCAGAAGGCTTCGATTTTAAGAACGGCAACTTATACATATATGTACACACACACATGTATATGTGGAGCAATTTTAAGAAAAACAACTTATATATATATATATTTTTTTTTTTTTTTTTTTTACTCATATATATGACAACAACCATATATCAGCAAAGTTTTATGTAGCATTATATATATGGGATAGGTTATTCTGCCTACCCTTATTTTACCTCCTTTGCTTATCTCTCTCAATACCGTTAAATTATAATCTCATTCAACGACGGAGATTTTAAGATAAAATAAACCTTTTCACTCCTTCCTCTCTCCCACCGCCTCCCACCCTCTCTCTCCCCTCCGCTGGCATGTACGAACTCATCCTTTGCAATAAGTATAGAAGTACAAAACTGAACTTCCTTGGTTAATTCATTTGTATGCAGATAAGAAATCAAATCAAAATAATATGAGATTGACAATGAAAATATCTCAACAATGGGAAGACAACTTGGGGGCATAGGGGAAAATCCGATGATTTACTTTACTTCTTCTGTTCTTCATATATTGTACTGTCGAGAAATGCTCATCATGGAGCACAAAGAAAGCGAAATAGGTCTCTAAAGCTCCGCCAAAATTTGAAGGTCTGTCATTTCGAATACACCTTATCAATGATTGTGGACAAACTTAATTTTCTTAAATTTTGGTTCTTTTTCCTTCTGGATCATAGTTTAATTATTGGGTATGGTGGGTTTTGATTGAAATCTTGAGGCTTCCTCTCCGATTTAAAAGTTTCAACTTTTAGGTTGTTTTGGGTTCTTTGTGAGTGTTCTTTGTTCCAGTTAATAGATACCGTCGTTAGCAAGAGAAGACAATTAACATTTTGAGTATTATGCTCTGAGTCTTTTGTTGCTTCGTAGACTCAGGACGCAACAAAGATCCTCGAACACTGATTTAGTAACGTAGATGGATAACAAAACGTTCTCATAAGCTTGTTCTGAGGTTTGTTTAAGGGGTAGATGCTTGTTGATTTTGGCTATGTAGAGGCTAAAGGCATGATGGAGGAGAGAGAGAGGGTGGGATGCAGTGGGGGAGAGGAAGGGGTAAAAATGTTTATTTTATCCCTCAAATAAATCTCTGTCATTGAATGAGATTATAATCTAACGGTATTGAAATTAGGCAAATGTAAGCAAAATAAAGGTAGGCAGAATAACCTATATATATATATATAACAATGTTTTCCTATCTCCCCCCCCCTTTATATAAAGAATCGGGCTTGGTTACTTGGGTCCTATTCCAAAATTGTCTCTTGCAATTATTTCCATGATCTTATTTTTAAATATTACAAGGAAAATAAATTCCTAATTTTTCAAATAATTATTTTTTAATCATTTGGCCAATTTTTACAATTTAATTCTCATATATTATTTCTAATTTCTAAATCCCAGAATTTGGGATGTTACAAATTCACTGTAGGGTGATATCGCCTCATGAAAGATAATGGAATAAGGGAGAAAGATATCATCACTTTCAATAATATCTACGAGAATTAAGCTGCTTTTTGTGTACATCTTGATCGGCAAAATAAGGACACTATCACAAGCCTATATCCGAGTCGTATAAACCTTGCTCTGTTGCCACTTTTGAGCACATTGGCGAAAATAATAGTGGTATAAACCTTGCTCTATTACCACTTTTGAGCACTCTAGCGGATAGGTTGTACCATAATGAGGCCATATTTTGTGCACATCTTGACCTGCGAAAGATTGCTATCGTAACAACCCAAAATTTGAGTCGTATAGACCTGACATGTAAGCTCCTCTACAATATTAAGACTAAATTAAGAATCCGAAAGAGTACAGCTCTTAAGCATGATAGATTAAAAAAATTCCGATACTGAGGAACTTCTTTACCATCTGAAGTATTGTAATGGAGTTTCATTCCAATATGTTGTAGAGAATGATAGACAGATTCTAGAATTTTTGAGATCGTTAGGCCTGAAATCAATCTAACGGAGGAAGAGGTGTCAAACTCATGGCTACTTTGATGTTGTTCATATGCATATTGGTTCCATGTCTTTTTACAATTCTTGTTTTTATTCCTTCCTTTTCAATTCCTGTGCTTTAAGACTAAAGTGCTATCCATTGGAAAAACGACTACAATCGATTTTTAACATATAGTCTTTTTATAAAAAAAATATAAATACTTTGAAAGGTCTACTTGAGTCTTGAGATTTGTTATAATTCGGATGAGCTTTTAAAAGTTAACTTATTATTTTTTTTTTTTATAAAAAAAATCCTTGGATAATTGGCTGGTAGATTTAATTTAATTTTTTTTAATGAAAAACATATAATTTTACTTTGTTGGGAGATGAATTGATGCTCCACTGATTTAGCCCAAAAGCTCTCGACATTACAGCTAAACAGACTAATCCATCTTAATGTGATGAAGATCACAAAAATGTGTTTTACCTTTTCTGCTGAAGTCTTTTTAATACACATTGACATAGGAATCGTACCAACTACTAGTAACATATTTAAGAGACGCATAAAACTTATCAGCAAAAATTAAAATAACATTGATTGGGAACGAACGACTGAAGCCAACAAGAAATATAAACCATAACATATAATCTTTCAATAAGAGTTAGAAAGATAAAGCATCAGGTTCTTTGTTTATGAAAAACAAACTCTGAACATAAGATCCAACATAAGCTTCACAAAATTCCTGATGTTCCATAGGCTCCACCAAGTCCTTGATTGAAACGACTAAAACTATATCTTCACATTTAACTCCCAAGACCACTTTTCCAAGGCTAGTTAGAGCTAATTTGTCTGATATTTCCCCATAACATTCTGAATCACAGCGGAACACTTCAGTCCATTACTTGGTATTACCATACTCTTTCATCACCCAAATACTAAACACCCGGTTATCTATTCTAAAGATGATTCACCACGGAAAGCGAATGACCTCCTTCTACAGCAAGTAATCTTGATACAAAACATTCCCTCTTAAGCGACTGTCGTGGTAACGTTAATTCTCTAAATGTTTTTTCAATTACATTAAATGATAAAATAAAATCGTAACGTGAACCAGTACATCTACGTAGGCAAAGCGCAATGTATTGACCCATTCACAAACACGGGAGTCAACCAATAGTTTATGTGACAAAAGAAAAACGGAGGAACTTTAGCATCAATAATTCTCCAAGAATGAGAAACAAGAGAGTAAACCTCAATGTGAGGAGTATCTTCAGCGACAGGAATCATGAGTCTAACGACCTTGTAATCTTTTTTCCCGGAATCGAAACCAAACCCAATATGTAGCTCAAACTTGGCATCATTCTAATGGTTGCGTTTTCTGCAAGTCTTGATTGGGAAGCACCACATATTTTCGAAGCAAGGGATTCCAAATAAGGATAAGTGTGGAATCTAATGCAGCAGAACATACGACGCCATTGCATGTGCCAGCAAACAGTACTTGACGATCCGGCCAAAATAGATGAGAGAGTGGGAATCTCTCAACAGTGAAGTGATCGGTTTTCTGATTGAGTGAGTAAAATGAGTAAATATCCTCTTGATGAAGATGGCGCTGCCCTCTTGTATTCTTTAAGACAGAATTGAAAAAAGAGGTTGCCATTAGAAGCTTAAATTGTATGGTTGAGATCATCAGATAAGAAATTTTGGTCTGTGATGAATTTCCTCCACAATTTCTAAGGGTAAATGATCAGACATAACCTATGGACTCTATCCTTGATGACTCCACCCTTTAGAATTAAAGAAAGAAAGGGCATAGTTTTCCGGGGTAAAAGACAGATGGGTTATTTATAGAAAAAGAACGACCCTAACGGCAAATATTCTGGGAACCTAATCCTAAAGCTATTAACAACAATATATCATATAGCATCAACATATCAACATCCCTCTTTTTTATTCCTTATCCACTCATTCGGTCTACCCAGAATAATTTTCCTGAAACTTCTCAACTCTTATACCATTGTTTTAATAACTTGAAGCATAGATCAGATTAGTCAGACAACTAATTATTCTGGCTAGACATCAAACAACAACTTAAATCAATAATTGCGACTTGGGTCATTATTCTCTTTTTTCTTCAGCTGTAATCGATGCCTTTCATACTAGACCAGCAACGTAGCAATAAAAAATCATCATTCCAGCACTTATGAAATGAATTTTTGACATCAGAAATAGTAAACAGCATTGTCCAAATCAGTTTTTAGCTTCGAATTCTTCAAACCTCAAGACTTTCAACCTCAAACATCTCAATAGCAGATATATATCATATACTCTTGTTTTTAAAACATTTTTAAACAAATAATGTTGAACAGCAACCCAAAACAATTTCCAGATTCGAATAACACATTAAAGAAAGTTAAGAGAGAAGAATAGAACGAATAGAAGGGAAACTAAAAAGAATTACCAAAATCAGCTCTACCTTAGGGTCTATTTGGTTTGAGGGGAATGGGAGGAAATGGAGGGATTTTGGCCCCTCCCCTTGTTTGACTAATTATATCATTTAGGATGAGAGGGAAATCCTCTCTCCCCTCAAAAGCCTCCCCCAAAATCAGACGGATTTGGAAGGATTACAAAAATTGCTGTGTAAGTGGACTAAGAAGCCCCTTGTCTTTTTCTGTTATTCTGAAAATACCCAAGGTCCCTTTCAACTGAAAAGGCATTCTTGATTTCTGGTCTCTCTCCCCCTACTCCGACTCTTCATCTCGGACAATAGGACCAACTCTTTGTCTTGCCTCTGAATCCACCGTCGTGAATTCGTTTTGCTCGTCCCTCGTGCTGTGTCCCACTACTTACCCCCGACGTAGAAGGCAGCACCAAGGTCCTCTACCCTCCCCTGAGCTATACTGATTATCATTTATTCCAGCCAAAATGAAAGCGAGCAATTATCACGGATGGGATGAATAAGCTGGGAGTCACAGAGTTAGACTGTAGACGCAACATAGAAGAGTGGAACCCAGTGGAGTGAGGAGTGTGGTGGAAGAAGGCGAACTAAGAAGCAGACACCAGAGTTGCGTTGCTGGTACTGTGTGTGAGGCCACTACTTTCTGAACTCTCTTCTTTTTATCTCCCTCACTCCTCTTTTCTATCATCCTTTTTCAGCTCCATACGATTTTCTACCTCCGTCCCTCTCTCTCCCCTCCTTCTCTCTCCGCATGCTACGGCGCTACACTCAGCGTCTTCAATAGCATGTCGTCTTCACAGGGTTTTGCTCCAACTCCAAGCAAGCCAGACGAAGAATCGAAGCCTTTACCTCTCGTAAAGCTTTTTAGCGTTACTTGACAAAGAACTTGTCCTCGGCCAAAGCTGTTCTTGACCTTTAGCATTGCTGTAAGCCTCTTGATATTATGCTACTTCTGATCCTAAACCACAGGTGAGTGTTCTGCTGATCTTTTTGCGGCTACCAGCTAAATGAGATTGTTTGTTCAAATTAGTTGATTTTTTAGATTAAATTAGTATTCATGCTTAAGTGGTTTGACGATCTAAATGCTCTCTTTGTTTAAAGAGGAAGTATGTCTCACAAAGAAGTTTAAGCATCAAAGACATACTTCCTATTTCAATATATAGATATCTATATCTATATCTATATCTATATATATGTGTGTGTATTAAACAACTAACATTAAAATCCTTCTTATAACTTAAGGGTAAAGTTGTCAATGTGGAAAAAATTTCGCTCTCTTTCTCTCCTAAACCAAACAAGGTAACATTAAAATCTCTCCCCTCCTCTCCTAAGCCAAACAAGGTAACATTAAAACCCTCCCCTTTTCTTCCTTCTAATCAATCCAAATAAGGTAATATTAAAATCTCTCATATGTCCTCCCCTCTATTAAATCCCTCCCTTCCCCTCCCCTCTGTCGAACCAAACAAATCCATAAAGGAAGAGATAAAGCCTTCGAGTGTTGTGAGCAGAAATTAGAGGGAGCTACAACTGTGGGGGGAGGAGGCGCCGATTGCGAAGAGGACAGAGTTATGGAAGTGTCGACCTTTTTTTTAAAAAAAAATATGATCAAGGTTTCCCTCGATCACAAAGGATTTCAAACTTGTGTTTTCTCCTTACCACCTCAACAAAGAAGTTTCCACTTTTGAGATTGGTTCCAATCAGGGTGTCTTGGTTTTGTTTGGGCTTGGGCCCAATTTTTTGGCCATCAACCATTAATTAGCCCACAAATTAGACCGATCCCTACTCAGTGAAGGGCTTGTTTGGTTATATACTTTCAGCGGCGATAATAGAGTCGCCACTGAAAGTATGTATGACAGTTTATTCATGATATCACAGCAATATTTACATATAAAAGATAATAACCGAACACAGCCACTGCATATGAACGTTATTATGGTCTACACTATTCACCAGTGTCACGGTGTACATCCGTGTCCTCGAGCTAGGAAAACTCAACGGTATTATCAGAACCATAACCGTGTATAGCTGTATATGTATGATCAATACTTTTAAAAATAGAGTTTCAGTCTAGGAATACAACTATCACACATATAGGTATACAATAAACATCAGAGTTAGTGTTACAGTACGCGTCTGTACCCTCGTCGGTCATTGTGGTACGTACGTCGGTCAGATTGTGATCACATATATCCTATAATGGTAATTTCGCATTTATTAATTCGCAAATAATATCCTAAGAGATATTTTGCCAACTAATGACTATTTTTCCCTTGGAACATTTATTTTTCACTTTATTCCCTCAAAATTCGTAGAACAACGCTGGTACAAATCTGGGCAGCATTTCATCTAACTTTGAAAAATCATAATTAATTCTAGAAAAATCGAAACGAGGATCCGTAAAATTCCTTGGAATCCTAAGGATGTCTATTTTCAAGTAAAAATAATCAAATTTTCCCAGATTACACGAATCACTTCCAGGTTTTAAGTTTTGAACCTCTGCCCAGAATTTTTCCAGAAATTCGTAGTCTAACTTTGAGGATTTTTATCTCTCTGTAACGAAATAATTTTGACATGTTATTGACATATTTAAAAATCCCTATATGTCTATTGTAACCATGAATTTTATCATAATTTTGTGACCATATTTTCAATATGAAATTCTGGCGTTTTTCATCACTGCCTCCAGAAATTCTGAAACCGATGAAATTTCGCAACGTTCTTTGATGATTTTCTTCCGGAAATTTTGCTATATGACCTCCCTCATCTTTTTTTTGAAATAAATCCAATTTTGACCATAAAAACATGTAAATAAAATTATCCTAGCATATTTAAGATCTACACTACTTCTATCTAAAAATTTAAGAACTAGAACTTAAAGAACTTGAAGCTAGAGCTAGAGAACTTACCAAGAACTTTGCTCCTTCTTCTCCAAGACTCTCACTCTCACTTTCTCTCTATATTTCAGATGTTGTTGCTTTGTGAATTGGTGAGGATTTATGAATGCACTACCTCCCTATTTATAGCAAATTTTGAGGTTAACTAGTTAGCAACTTTCATTCCTTTTCATCCTTTGGATTTAGGTGAGTTGAGAGCTCCAATCCTAGCCCTCCATTCTCTCAAATTCATTCCCCCCTTTCTCTCTCCCTATCCTCTTCCATTTTCATTAATCATGCTATCCAAAGTACCTCATCCTCTTCCAAAAACTTTTTGCAAAATATCCTACTACTTCTTGGCTTCCTCTTTAAGTTAGAATTTCCTACTTCTTCCATTTTGTATTCCACTAGATAGAAATTCATTTGGTGATCTTAATGAAGTTTGATTCAAATTTTCTTTTTGGTTTTGGAATCTTGAGGTTTATAGCTTCATTTATAGACCTTAATCTCTTATTTTCTCAATTGGACACAATCCTCAAAAGTTGAGGAAATGACTTTGGTTATAGTCAATCTCAAGCTTGAATTATGCTTGTCAATAATCTCTTTTTATATTTGATTTATGGTTAATGGATTTCAAGATACAATTTAGTTTGTATAGGTTTCCATTGGTTTATGTCTAAATTAGTTCCATGAATTACTTTATGCTTAATTCTCTCATTGGCTAATGAATTGACATACACCACACTCTCTCTCTTTGTCCCATACACACATACACGACACACACATACACCCACCTCCTCTTGCTTTTTCTCTTCCACCTTTTTTGACTTAAAATTCCCCCATGTGGTTAATTTTATTAATATCTAGATATTATGAATTTAATCTCCTCCTATTGGTTCTTTTATTTTCACATGGATTAAGCCTCTTAATTATTCAAACCCTTAGATTAACTTTATGAGATCAAACCTTGGCCTTCAGATCATAGTTGAAATTGTTGACTTTTCAAATCTTGATTAGAGTTTAATTAACATCTTAATCTAGAGCTTAATTCCCTCTTGATTATTGCATTAGTGGTTCTTAGAGTAGTTGATGATTGTTAATAATTCATTTAGTGCTAATCCTAATCCTTTATTGGTTCTTGACTTTTAGTTATGCTCATACAACTTTAATTGGTGACTATTAACATTAATTATAAAGAATTACCTAGATATTCCATTAGTGTAATTTTAATTGCTCATTAATTATTAGTAATTGCCCCTTAATTGCCCCAAGTGTTTTGATAATTCTTTATGGCCTTTTATGAATCAATTATGAACTAGGTATTAATTATAGGGTATTAGAGAATTTAATCTCTTTAATAAATCATTGGTTATTCTAATTCTAAGGAAATATTACCTAGATAATAGGATAAACTCATCTCAAAATTTGAGACCACATATTCACCTATTTTAAATAGGCTTTATCTATTAAAATATTGCATTCAAGATAAATGAGAATTTTGGGTATTACATGGCTAATTTCTCTTTGCAACCTAGAGGAACTTTGAACTTATAGGTGTGGATTGGACTTTGTTTTTATTAATTAGTTATAATTAATATTAATTTTGGTTACTTAATCTTGTTTGGCTTTATCTATTTAGCGATTGGCCATCATTAAATATGAATTTGAGAATTAGGATTTACCTTGACGAAGGGGATTTTAATTAGGCTCGAGATTAAGTAATATGGGATTAGATTACGATTTAATTTGCAATTAGGATAGACATATACCTAATGGCCCCATATAATTGTTGATGAGTGTGTTTAAGTTTTGTTGCCTCTTGAGTAATTATGTTAGACATAACAAAATATACTCAAGAGATGGTTGTAAGTGGACCGACAGGCACTTATAGCTATTTATACTCGAGATTAACAAAATTGATATTAAGGCTAATTAAATTAGTAAAATCAAGGTTTATGAAGCTAATAAGGGATTAGTGACTCTGGGTTGCTCATTTTATTATTGTGGTAGTTTGTTTATTTTGATTTTATTTTATTTAATTTAATTTAATTCAATTTGGTTTACTCAACTTAAATGAAATTGTAAAATTAATGATTAACTGAAGTTGTGGGTACAAAGTCCTCGTGGGAACGATACTTTTCTTATCACTTTATTACTTGGTATGACCTGTATTATCACATCCCAATTTTCGAAAGCGTTTTCGGTATCTTGATCGAGTTGAGCATCGAAGTAAATAGTATTGAAAAGTAGCTGATAAATATCCATTTGTAATGTATGTGCTTATAACGGCGTTACATTTTTTCCAAATGTCGATATCGTAAAGTACATGTCAATAGGACTTTCTCTAGGTTCCTACATCTCGTGCTTACCCTTGTCTTCGATCTGTTTACTCCGGATCGAAGCTATGGTAAGAGGCGAGGTTCAATACCCATTGAACCTCGGGTAGCAGTTAACCTCATATTCATGTACGGTTATGTATGACAGTTATCTCATGACATCACAGCTATATTCACATATAAAAAGCAATAACAACACGGCCACCGCATATGAATGTTATTACGATACCGCACTATTCACCAGTGCCACGGTGTACATCCGTGTCCTCAGCGCTAGGAAAACTCAACGGCGTTATCATGACTATAACCCGTATAAAGCTGTATGTGTATGAACAATTCTTTTAAAAACAGAGTCACAGTCTATGAACATATCTATCACATATAGGTATACAGTAAACATCAGAGTTAGTGTTACAAGACGCGTCGTACCTTCGTCGGTGTTGTCGGTACGTTGACGGTCGGACGGTGATCACGAGTATCCTATAATGGTAATATCGTATTTATTAATTTACAAATAATATCCTAAGAGATATTTTGGCCACTAATGACTATTTTGCCCTTACAACATTTATTTTTCACTTTATTCCTTCAAAATTCGTAGAACAACGCTGGTACTAATCTGGGCAGCATTTCGTCTAACTTTGAAAACTCATAATTAATTCTAGAAAAATCGAAACAAGGATCGGTAAAATTCCTTGGAATACTTAGGATGTCTATCTTCAAGTAAAAATAATCAATTCTGCCCAGATTTCATGAATCACTCCCATGTTTTAAGTTTTGAGCCTCTGCCCAGAATTTTTCCAGAAATTCGTAGCCTAACTTTGAGGATTTTTATCTCTCTGTACAGAAATCATTTTGACATGTTCTTGACATATTTAAAAATCCCTATATGTCTATTTTAACCATGAATTTTCCCAGAATTTTTTTATCACATTTTTAATATGAAATTCTGGCGTTTTCATGGCTGACTCCAGAATTTCCGAAACCGATGAAATTTCACAACTTCGTTACTTTGATGATTTTCTTCCAGAAATTTGTCCATAACTTCTTCTTCATCAATTTTTCGAATTAAATCCAATTTTGACTATAAAAACATGTAAATAAAATTATTCTAACATATTTAAGATCTAAGCTACTTCTATTCTAAGAATTTAAGACTAGAACTTAAAGAACTTAAAGCTAGAAAAACTTACCAAGAACTTTGCTCCTTCTTTCTTCAAGGCTCTCACTCTCACTTTCTCTCTAGATTTCAGATGTGTTGCTTTGTGAATTGGTGAGGATTTATGAAGACCCCAACCCCTATTTATAGTAAAATTCCATGACACTATTCACACCTTTTCATCTTGGATATACACCCTTGGATTTAAGTTAATTGGAAGCACAAATCCTAGCCCTCCAAGCTCTCAAATCTGACCCCCCCCCCTCTCTCTCTCCTTAATCCTCTTCCATTTCCATTAATTGCTCTATCCCAAGTACCATATCCTCTTCCAAAGATTTATCCCATGTGTTCTAACTTAGTGCACAAGCCAACAAGTTGCTTCTTCTATTTTTTTGTGTTGCACTCCACTAGATAAAATTTCATTTGAGGATCTTAATGAAGTTTGATTCAAATTTCCTTTTTGGTTTTGAAATCTTGGGATTTATAGCTTCATTTAGAGACCATAATCATCCATTTTCTTAATTGATATCAATCTCTAGGAGTTGAGGAAATGAATTTGGTTATAACCATTCTCAAGCTTGAATTATGCTTGTTCATAATCTCTTTTTATATCTGATTCATGATTAAGGGATTTCAAGATACAATTTAATTTGTATAGGTTTTCATTTGCTTATGTCTTAAATTATTTCCATGGATTAATCTAATTACTTTATGCCTAATTTCCCTATTGGCTAATACCTTGACTTTCCTTCTCTCTCTCTCTTCATACTAAACACACACACAAATGCACAACAATTGTACATACACATGCACAACCCTTCATCTTTCTCTTTCATTATCCTCTTCCAATATTTTTAGGAGGCTTTATGACAAAGGACTCTTATCCTCTTCCATTTGCTTTCTTCTTTTGTTGACTTAATTTCCCCCATGTGTTTGCTAAATAAGATCTAGATATTATGAGCTTAAATTCCTCCATTGGTTCTTTTATTTTCACATGGATTAAGCTTCCTAATTATTTAAGCCCTTAGATTAGCTTTATGAGGTTAATTCTTGGCCCTTAGATCATAGTTGAAATTGTTGACTTTTCAAAGCTTGATTAAAATTTAATTAACATCTTAATTAGAAGCTTAATTGTCTCTTGATTATTGCATTATTGGTGTTTAGAGTAGTTTATGACCATTGGTAATCCATCTTATGCTAATCTCAATCCCTTATTGGTCTTTGATTTCTTATTTAGCTTAATTCACCTCTAATTGATGACTATTAATATTAATTGTAAATAATTATCCAAATGTTCTATAGTTAAATTTAATTACTCATTAATTGTTATTGATTTCTCCAAATTTGTTTAAGTATTTTCATGACACTTTCTTGCTCTTTTTGATTCTACATGAACCATAGTTTAATATGGTATTTATTGTATTTTATGATATTTTATGATGCCTAATAAAATTCAGAAAGTTAAATCATTGGTCACCTTAATTCTAAAGAAAATTTACCTAGAAAATAGAATAAACACATCTCAAAATTTGAGACCACATATTCACCTATTTTAATAGGTTTTATTTATCAAAATATAGTGGTTATGCTAAATGTGATTTTTAGGGTATTACATGTATACTTGCGGAGTTTTATAGGCATTATAAAGTTTTGCCCTATCAAGTTTTTGTCACATGGGCAGTTGTCAGATTCTTTTCATATTTATGAGGAAATCAAGGAATCTGGAAACAATCTAGAGCCAAAAGCTGTTATAAGTCTTATCGTAAGATTGATATATTTCATATTTGCAACTTGTGTAGTTTCTCCCTTGCAAAGTAGTTATAATCAACTTATTGGATATTTATAGGAGGGACACATCAAATCTGGTGAGGAGTTGGATAGATTGTTTCGCTACTTAAAGAATTGACCAATCCGAGACTATTGGATAGATTGTTGCTTTAGAATTATTATGTTTTGTGTAGAGAACAAGCATTTAAGGTTTGATATCTGTTCTCCTACAAAATTTTGTTCAGACATGAAATGTATTCTCGCAAATTATGCAATTAAATTTATGATGATAATCAAAACCATAAACTGGATAATTAAAGAAGTAAAGATTCTTGTGTTTGGATTTAATTTATAAAGTGATATAACTTCTGATTCTCTCTCTCTTGTTCATGTTGTATGATGATGCTTGATGTCTCTCAAAACTTGTAAAAATATGAGCTATGAAAATATCATATAATGTTTTGGTCATTCATTTGCTTTCATAGGTGAAAACCATGTTCTCATTTAAAACTTAATGTTGCATATTAATGCGAGGTAATTATCAAAATCTTGATTTGAGCGTTGGAATTTCTCCACCTTGTAATGAATCCAAGAAGAATGATCTTGCAAGAGGCTTTTCTTTTCGTTACTGACTTGTGAGCCACCCAACAAAGAAGGGCCAATGGTATCATTCTTGGCTTTAATTTGTTAAAGTTGCATCGGATCATTTGGTGAACTGTGAGCAATATTTGTTTTCCTTTATCATAGTTTAATAGATTTTTTTTTTCACATCATTGTCAAAGTATATAAAAAAATTGCCATTTAATTTTTTAAAAAAAAATTGTGACTTTCGGCAGCGACTTTGTCGCCACTGAAAGATTTTTAAAAAAAAATTGTGACTTTTAGTGGTGACATAGATTTTTAAAAAACAAATTGTGACTTTCAGTGGTGACTTTTGTCGCCACTGATTGTCAACTTTTTAATATTGCCACCAAAAGTATCGGTGACAGGCCGTTTCAACAACAAAGTCGCCAATGAAACACTTGGCGGTGACTTGGACTTTCAACGGCTACTTTTGGACTTTCGGCGACTTTTGTCGACGCCAAAAAGTCAATTTTTTTTGTAGTGTATGTGTCCTCTTAAATGTCCATTTCCTTAATTATGTGGTTGATGAAGATGTCCAAGTGTCCCTTCTAGTGAATCTTTAATTAATAAGAGAACATGTGGACTTTTTCTAGATATCTCCTTAATAATCATATGATAAAGCTTTGTCTTCCCATTTCCTTTCCTTTTATGCGTCATGTTTCAAGAAAACAAGGAGTATAATATTCTCTTCTTCATATCCTAAAGTTATGCCATGTGTCAATTGATAATAGCATCATCAATTAAGCCATTATCTTTAAAATCAAAGTTATTTTGCTAATAATCACTTTAATCTTGCCATGAATTTGTGTCATTTTTAAAGGCATAAATGTTTTTTGCTAATAATCTTCTTACTTGCCATGTGTACATGTTCTTGTATTTTCCATTTCCTTCACATGCCACCTCATAATAATAATCCCTTACTGACCAATTAGATGGGAACAAATACTATTTGCCTTATTTTAATAAAAATTCCCATATATTTCAATGATATAATATTAATTAGCTTCATAAAATAATTTACATGAAAATGGGGTTATTACAAAGTGTCCATAAGCAATTCCCAAATCTCAAGGTCCAAAATTTAGGATATTACACCAACTTTGGTGGGACGACGAAATCGGGCTATCATTGAAAGACTATGAGAATTGGGGCTTTCGGGGAGAGTGAGAAGAATTAGGGTTTTCAATTTGTCTGCCTTTTTCTAAAATTTACTAAGGGTATTTTGGTCTTTTCACAATCATATTACATTATCCAAATGTCCCACGGGACTTTACTGCAAATTAGAGATTTCAAGGGATCCTTGCATTGTATTTTGTCTAACTTGGGACCTCAGCACAAATTTCCCAAAAAATTTTTAGTTGGATTTACAAAAATTAGAGAAATAGTGTTAAAAAAATTATTATTTTTTTACTCTTTTATCTTAAATTTTTTGCTAAAATTTTGTAACCCGCCCCTCTAATTTTTTTTAAGTCCAACTCTAGAAAATTTTTCCTTCACGCTCCACACCTCCAAATCACTCCTACCAAACAAACCCTAAAAAGAGTCCTACCGCCTAAATCCAACCATTGGTCAACTAGACTTTTCTTTTCTAGCCCAACCAGATATGATAATTAGGTCCGGTTAATTTTACTTTTTATCTTTAAGTTACCATCCACCGTTAATTAATTACTCTATTATAATGATCGTATCAAAATCTGGGGAGTTAAAAACAAGGGCATATCTTTGATGTTTCAGCGTGGAGAGTTAGGATTCAATTTAATCATTTAATATTATCTTGTTTAATGTTAATATTTAATTAGTACTAGTAGTTGATAGGAAGATAAAGGGAAGATACCTTGGACTTGGAGCACTTTTTTGTGTGGAGGTGTTTTCTGGTCCCTTTGGAAGAAGCGAAATCTGCGTATCTGAGACTGAAAGCGGTGTATTCGCAGAAATTGGGACGTTAAGGTAAGGAAGCTTCATAAGGATTCAAATGGGTTTTGCTGAAATGAGTTTGAGGATGCCGGGGAAGATGCCACTATGGAGGGAGGCGTTGATCATTGATAAAGTGAAGGGGACAGAGTTGATGGTTATGAGGCTGTTGAAGAAAGTGTTCGCTTCCTTTTTTTTAGTCAGGTTTCTGGTTTTGTAGAGGATTTTCGTTTTACCCAACTAGCACAGCACACTTCCTGAGATTCGAATCACTTATTGTGCTTGTTAGGAGAAAGTGTTCGGTATTCATTAGCTTTTAAGTTTATTTGGTTAAGCCGAGTGGAGGGGGCTAGGGGACCAATTTTGAGGAGGGATAAGGGAGGGATTTTAATATTAATTCATTTAAGGAGTAGTGGAAGAAAACATTTTTATTTGGATAATTTTATCTCTATTTTATTTAAGTTGTTTTTTGAAACTATAAAAAATGTTTAATAAAATATAATTATAAAAGACATCTAATATATATAAGGGTGAAGGTGATGTGAACCTAGCACCATATATATTTCTTGGGTGCAAAAATAAGGGGGAATCAGACGAACCAAGGGAGAAAAGAGTATTAAGAGGGAAAATGAATTGTTTTATTAATCAATCAATCAAATCAAGATTACAATAGATAACCCTAGCTTTTTTTATAGAGCCTAGGAAATACTAAAATAATAACAAAACAACAATTCAAAATTCAAATTTAAATCCTAAATTTAAAATTAAAATTCAAATCTAAATCATAAATAAGATCATATGATACTAGATACCCTATTTTATTGATATACTGCAAAATGTTAGAATAATAAATCTAATAAATCATAATCTAACAAGTAAATATCATTATTTAATGGGGTTTAAACTTCTCATGTTGCATGAGAAGAAGAAGATTCATATACATACATGAAATGGTGGGACCCACATTTATTATTTATTTTTGTTAAAAAAAACTCTAACATGGAAATCAATATATCAAATATTAGAATAATAAATGTATTTCCCTTATTTGATAAATTCATAATCTAATTAAACTTTAGATAAAAATCATTATTTAACAAAATATCTACTAGAAAACAGAGTTGTTAATGCCATAGATGAAGCTGTTAATTAACAATCTCCTGAATTAAACTTGGGACTTTTCAGATATCAGATATTTTTTGCAATTTTGTTGGTCCCTTGAAACCTGAGAGGGATTTTCCCATATTTCTTTTGTCATGTCTCATCACATGGCCTTGCCGTCATCACGGCTTTCTCTTGGACGTTCAAGTCTCGAACATTATGCTCTGCCCACCCCCGCATTCCATTCCATTACAGAAAATTATTAATACAGTAAAGACAATAACTACGTCAGGAGTCAGGACCTAGTATTAAACATTCACATTAAGACTTGTTCAAAACCTAACCCCAAATCTATAACTGCAAAATCATAAGAATTTGTTCTAACCTTTACTAAAACTTTAGGGTTACAACTCTCGCTGGCTCCCAAGAGTAAGAGAGAGTAGGCGGCAAAAAGCAGTAGAAAGAGCAAGAAGAAGCATAGATACAAGCGGATGTTACTGGTGGAGCCTTGATCGGCGTCGTCATCATCATTTTCATTGTTGTCTTCGGAATGCTGGGACTAGTGAAGTTGCTTCCACGATGAGAGATTTCTGGGGTTTTTGAGGGAGATGGAGAAGCGTGAGGTGGAGGGTCCAGAGGAAGGTGAAGCAGCTACTAAGGAAGAAGGACAGGACGAATAAGGGAAACCGTGTCGGAGGGAGGGTCCGGAGGCATGGGGAGCGACAGGTGGACATGTGTGAGGCCAGCAAGCAAAAAAGTAAAAGCCAATTAAGATGGTTAACAGAAAGGAAACATGGAAAAAAATACAGATTGAAATTTAAAATCCTGAATTGGTATTTTTAACAATAAAATGAGTTGTTAATTACTTTTTTATTCTTGTTAATCTCATTTATGTGGTTGTCAACAAGATTTTGAAATTTAAGTGGTATTTTTATGTCATATTCCCTAACGGAAATAGTCCAAGAAATATATATGGTGCACATGTGAAATATGTAGATGTGTATTTTTGTACTTTTACCCTATATAAAATTATAATTTTACAATTTTTTAAATAAACAATGAAATTCATGGATAACTTCTAAGCTCCCATCCTCATGCTGGATGAAGTCAATATTTTCGACCTTCATGAGCACCCGTTTGTCTTGATTATAATTGTATTATGTTATAGCTGGGTGGATTATTTGTTGGCTGACCGTCAATTGCATTCTGATGTTTATTTTCTTTAATTTTTCAGGTCTTTGTCTTCCCCAGGAAACTAAACTGTTTGCGGTTAATTTTACAGTTGAGCATAATTTCTTATGTTAGTATTTCATTATTGTGTTGGCGTGGATATATATATATATGTGTGTGTGTGTGCTATATCTTTTAGAAATGTATTAGAAATACGTTTTTGTTTTTATTGTTAATCGTTTCTTTTGTTTGTTTGTAGAGTGATTTGTACCTGTTCGAAAATTTCATGTGTTTCTGCTCAACATCACACCGGACTGAGACAAAGGTGTACGCTATGCTATATAAGTTATAACACAATGTTTGGCTGTGTTAGATTCTAGAAATAGTGTAGAGAAAGAAGGAAGGGGAGAGAGAGGAGAAAATAGAAAGGAGAAAAAGGGAGATCGACTAGAACCCGAATTTAGTTCTAAGGAAGAGAGAGAGAGAGATAGGTAATTTACTGGATAATATTTTCATCCATAATAGTTTGCCATTAAGATAAACATGATAACTGAAAAGCAACTAAATTTTAACCAACTGCAACCTAAGATAATCCTGGAACTAAACTGAAAATAACTGCAACCACAAAAAACCACCCTTATATAAAATAACTAGCATATAAAATACAATAACTCTAATTAGCCTTCTTCTTCCTTGAATATACTAACAAGGGGTGATTATAACAGACTGTTTATTTGTTTATGTGGCTTCAAAGCCCATATTGCATGTATATATTCTTAAAGTGAATTCATGTTTATGGTATTTTTCCATATAAACATTCTGATTTTAACCATAGGATGAAGTATAAAATGCTTACTTACCTTATAAGTTTGCTGTATGCTAAAGGGGCGCTTTTCTTAATTTGTGGACAGAGAACTTAATTGTCATCTTCATGTTAGTCCTTCTGAATTCTGATATATCACTATCCATAAATGTCTAGAATGTGCATGTAAGCTTATGAATACGTAAATTTCCAAAGGATTATTTAGGTGCACAACCTAGTCAGGCAACCAAGTTCAACTGGCTTATACTTGGTTGTAATCACCGACAGAAAATTCCATAGGTAATTTCCGATGGAATTGAAATTCAGTTGCTAAACCAATTAGCGACATACTTTTGAGCGACAGAACAGATTCGTTGATAATTCTGTTTCCATCATTAATCCGTTGGAAAACTGAAATTCTGTAGATAATTCCGTTGGTAATTTAATTTTTTTTTTGTAGTGTCTTAAATGTTAATTATAAATTTACCACCACACATTTTAAAACTTGTCTGTTGGTAAATTTTCTGTTTTTTAAGGAGCAATTTAAAAAATACGAAAAAAAAGGGATCATGGGAAAATAGTTATAAAAATTTTTATCTGAAACATTTAATTTCTTAACTCAAAATAAAAAGGGATTAGTTACAAAATAAAAAACAAATATATAATTACAATATAATAGATTAATCTCAAATGTTAATTTTGACAAATAATGGATATATATATATATAATTACGGTTTTGCTTGTCAAAAGAATATAAATTGTTGTACATGCATGTTAGCACTGATTTCGACAACTAGAGTGAAGCATAGGATTATTAATATGCATTTCAATTAGTCACCCTAATGTCCTTCGGTCAACTAGGGTGAAGAATAAATTGTAACATAGTCTTACAATGAGCAAAATGATTTATTTTTATCTTAATTACACCAAACTAAAAGTCATCAACGCTTTTTTTTTTTTCACGGTCATAATTAGTCCCAGGATATTATGTCAAGATGAATTCAAATTATATGCATTTTGAAGGAAGTGGCTAAAAAAATAGTTGGAAAAAAACACTTGGAGACATATTAACCAGAATATATAAGTATATATTAAGTCATAAATTTAGTTTACAACACATTATTTGAGAATAGTTTAGTGGCGGACCCACGGTGGTGTCAATGTGGGCAAGTGCAGACATAAAATATATATAATTTGAAAGAAATTTTTTAACATTATGTATAGGTGGAACAGATAGTTAAAGCTCTGGTCTCTCCTCTTACTCACTGGTCGTTGGTTCGAGCTCTCAAACTTCCTTTTACCCTTTTTTTTTTTCCCATTTCCATTGCTCTCTGTGCCCGACGTTCCCCAAACCATTTCCCCCAAATTTCCATCGTTCCTCTCGCCCCGACGTTCCCCAACAGTTTTCCCCAAATTTCCATCGTTATCGCCTCGTCGTCCGTCATTTGCTCTGCCTCGTCTCCCGCGTCGCTCACGCTGCTCTTTTTCTCATCACCTACTCCCCCCCCCCCCCCAAAAAAAAATTTTCCATTGTTCTCTGCCCTAAGCCCGACGTTCCCCAAACATTTTTCCCCCAAATTTCCATCGTTCTCTGTCTCGTCCGCCGTCGCTCGGCCTCGCTCAACCGTCAAACAGCATAGAATCGGCTCAATCGGTCTGTCTCAACCCTCAAGGTAATTTTCCAGTCTCTATGTTGATCCTTTGAGTAATTTGTCAAGTATGGGAAAATTTGAGTATTAGTCATTAGTGTATTACATTTTCGTTATCTATAACTGACGGTGGAAATTTGTTGATCTTCTGTCCTCTGTGCTGGAATAATGCTTGGGGACGATGGAAATTTGTTGATCTTCTGTCCTCTGTGCTGGAATAATGCTCATTTTGTGTGTGTTAAATCCTCTTTGCTGGAATAAGCAAAATCTAAAATAAAGAAACTGAAAAAGTTGCGCAATAATCCTTTGTGAGTGTTAAAATCCTCTGTGCTGGAATAAGCAAAATCTAAAATAAAGAAACTGAAAAAGAGAATTCCTATATACCAAATATCGTAGAGTTCAATCCTTGTCAACAATCTCTATTAGGTCAGTAAACAATTAAAATGATCATATTGTTGGCATGATCTCCGCAAAATCTAAAATAAAGAAACGGAAAAAGAGAATTCCTATATACCAAATAGCGTAGAGTTCAATCCTTGTCAGCAATCTCTATTAGGTCAGTAAACAATTAAAATGATCATATTATCGGCATGATCTCCAATTCTTTAACTTGATATAAAAGATCATTTGGCTTGATGTTCATGAGACAAATTTTGCGGTAACTAACTAGTTAGCAGATCACCTACCACAATCACAAATTAGCAAACTAACTAGAATTGAAAGTCTGAGCAGGTTATATTGAGCACCATAGGCATAAAAAAAGGGAACTACAACCATTAATGAAAGTAAAGATATGGATTCAAGCATTTACAGGGAAGAAAACTCACCATTAATGAATGTATTTTGCAGCTTAGCAACTACAATTCTTTTGAGGGAGTTGTTTATTGCAAGCCACACTTTGACCAACTTTTCAAAAGAACTGGTAGTCTTAACAAAAGCTTCAAAGGTAACAAAGCTTTCATTGATTAGCTTTCTTTAAATTTCATTGCTTTACATTAGCTTCATTGATTAGCTTTATTTAAATTGCTTTGGAGTTGGAAATCATAGCTTCAGTTGCTTAGTGTCCTTGTATGAAAAAAAAATTCAATCTTATAGGTTTCGATAGAGGAAACATTGAGATGAGCTAGCTTATAGGTTGCAACATGTTCCCTAATCTTTTCAAACTTTTTTCTCCCAGAAAATGTCAACAAAAAATTAAAACTTCCCTAAAAAAAATTTTGGGGGCACCCCGAATCACACCACAAATTGTGCACCCATAAACCTAAAATCCTGGGTCCGCCACTGGACTTTGATCAAAAGCAAAGCCTTCAAACTCTTTCTACACTGTGTGTGTGTCTTTTTTTTTTTTTTTTGTTGGGGGGGGGGTGTTTTACAAACACAACTGTGTTTTTATTCCTTAACCATATATATAATACAACAAAAACTTGAGAAAACTGTTGTTACACATACTCCAAAACTTCAGATTCAGCTACATATTATCACTTTTTGCAGCTGAACTCTTGTACCAATTCATGAATTTCGTTATGAATTCTGAAGGTAAAAAGGAATTGGCTCAATAAGTAATAATACACACATAAAAACACTATTTGAGAAAATCCAAAATAACAATTTATTATTCAACAATAATGATATGTGGATTATGTTATAAATTTTCAAAATCTATACCATATATATAATAATTATTTAGATACAAAAAACACTATTTTATCAATTATATTACACTTATGAAATTAATCATAATTGTTTATTATATGATAAATAAAACCAATTTTATGACCAAAGTTTATTATATGCAAATAGAAAAAGTATTTACCTTCAACTTCTGACTAACTGCAAGCTTTCTTCTTTGGTGTTTCATTGTTCGTTTCATCAGATTCTCTTTCTTTGTTGTGACCATGAGCAGAATGCTTCCCTTTCCTCATCTTGATTCCATGTACATTCTGAAATTGGAATATTTTTTTTTTTTTTAAAATAATAATTTATCGCAAAAATGAATTTATAGATATATCACTTATTCTCAAAATTGAGAGTTTTCGTACTTCATTGTGCTCCTCGAGTTTTTCAAGCCCTGGTTTTAGTGATTCATCTACCAGAGATTTTAGCTCTGATATCAAATACTGTATCAACAAAAATATAATCCTCTATCAATATTATATATATAATATATTCAAAAGAGAAATTCATTTAAAATTCCATATGTGTAAACATAAATTGAACGTGTAATCAGGTGAAACCTTGTGAATCATGAGACTTTGAAGCTTCACATGAATCTTGTATAGCCTATTGAAAATAAATCATTACTAATATATATCATAAGTTGCAATATATATATATATATATATATATTATATCTCCAGGTAATAGAGGATTTTTATTATGCAATAACTAGATATTTTTCGTGCATGCGCATGATTCCGACATTACTGAAGCATATGAATAAATATTAAATGAAAAAATAAAGTTAAAGTTTTCTTCTTCTTTTCTGGCCAATAAATTAAATTTAAAGTTTTCTTAAATTATAAATAACAGAACTTGTATCAGACTACATGTATTACATGAAGAAATATGTTCAATTACACACACAAAAATGAATTACTTAATGTTTTGAACTTTGCTCTCTAAGTATAGTCCACTACAAAAAAAAGTTAGGATTTGCAATAGACAAAATCCGCCGCAAAATAGGGATTTTCCGTCACAAAAATGATTTGCGATGAAATTTCCCTTGCAAAAAAAATATCGCTGCAAAGCGTTTTTTTTGCAACGGAAAAAAAAATTAAAATTCTGTTGCAAAATTCGAGATTTGCGACGGAATAGTAATTCCATCGAGAAAATTTGACTATTGCGACTTTAAGTTGCAAACATGGAGTTTTGCAACGGAATTATATTTCCGTCACAAAACACACACTTTGTGACGGAACAATAATTCCGTCATAAATGAAGACTTTTGCAACGAAATTCTTTGTTGGTCGCTAAACTCAATTCCTCCAAAAAAAAAAATATATAAAAAAATTTATGAAATAAAAAGAAATGTATATCATGAAAAGATATAGTAGCCATCATAAGAGTTTGTATAGAGAAAAAGAAATATAAATAATAATGTTGCCAATAAAATGGACTAAAAAAGAAGTCTAAACAGCAATAGTATGGTCATCATCACTAAGAGCCGACTCCATACCCTTCTCTTTCAATAGGGACTAGAGTAGATCCAGTATCTGGTTCATCATCTCCACTTGCTGATTCATCTGCTGCTCTTGCCGGTTCAGCTTCTCTCCTTGCTAACTCAGCTGCTCTACTTGCTGATTCACCAGCTGTTCTAACGCCTTCACCCTCTTAAGCTCATCTGCAAAAACACATTAGGAAGTCAATTTATTTTTTGTACTTCATTTAAATGGGAAGAGGGAATGAAAATTTAACAATTAATATCAAAAGTATTATGTTTACCTGCACAAACACCTCCAACATGGCTGGATGAGCGCTTCATAGACTTTACTCAGTTGGCAGAGGCACCCATCCTGAAGAGTCTCCATTTCTTGTCAAATCCGCCTACAGCCTGAATGAAGAGATTCTCATTATCGGACTGAGAGGATACCGGGATCTTTCTCAATCTGCGAGCCTCTCTCATGTGAGAGCTTCTCCCAGGTTTCCTACAAGCACAACAATACATCATAAATAAGGCATGTAAAATGAAATAAATATGTTGGTGTCTGAAACAAATAATAAATGTCTCACCGCTAATTGTTGAGACTTGGCATTAATCTAGTGCTTCCCGCGATTTGCAGACTTCTAGGAATGGGTCCGTTAAAAGGTAGCCCGATCAACCAACTCTGAAGGTACCCCCAGAAGCTGCCTGCAAACACAAATGATTAATGTTAATTAATTACTTCAAAGTACAAAATATTGAATACCGAAATAGAAAATAACGTATACTGACAATTTTTCTTCGATGCTCACTTATTGGAATGGAGCCACCAGTATATGACGGTCCATCCATTCGATACCTATTTAACTTATTTTACACATATTTCTAGTGAAATTTCTCATCGACAGCCCATTTGTCATCTAACTGTGCTGTGGTCTTAGGTTGAATCTAAGTTGTCTTGCCTTTATTATTTCTCAATTTATAAAATCGATCGGACAACTACCGGCCTGCCTTGTAGTTATAAGCTTTTCTCAAATCTCCCTGATTGTAATAGCCCTGAATAATAATAATAATAATAAGTATTGATATTTGAACTATTTATTGTGGTTTGGTAGCAAAGAGAAGCTAGTGGTTTAGTGGTGCTGTGGTCTTCTATGTTCTTTGTATTTTTAGTGCGAATCTTAGAAGTGGTACCAAAATATTTCTTTTATGTGTTAACCCCAAAATTTCTGAATGTCCCTTTTGTACATATAATGTAATGGCTCAAGAAATGGAACAAATAAATAAATTATAATATAATAGCATAAGTCGATTATATATTTATTATTTGTTGTAATTGGTAGTCAAGATAAGGCTTGTAGCTTGATGGTATGAGAGTGGTCAGAGGTCCCTTCAGTGCCGAGTTCGAATCCTCCTTAAGTAAACGTGTGAATTTTATTTTTTGCCTCACCACAGCGGAATTTACCAAAATGCCCTTAGGTGTTAAAAAAAAATTATGAACATCAAATTTTGGTTTTTCAGCGCACGACTTCTTTGCTTGGCAAAAAAAGAAGTTTCGTGATTTCGAGATCAAAACCCCAGCCCCATCGCGCAACCCTTTGTTCCTTCGTCCTTCCGTCGCTTGACGCCACCGTCTATCGCCGTTCGTCTACCTTTGTCGACGCCGTCCGTCCATCGTCATCTATTCGTCGGTGCCTCTATTTGATGCTCCAAATCGCAGATTTGTTCTTCCCTCCGTGATTTCTCTATTTGCTCTTCATTTAGGTGGCTTGGGAAGGGGTTGAGTTTGTTTTTACTTTCTCTTTGCTGCTGGCCAATTCTGGTGGTTGGGGGGTCAAGGAGAGGATGTAAGTCATGGCTAATAGAAAGAAGTACGATATATATATATATATATATATTTGGCAGCCTTACAGGTGAGTGAATAACATCCCATTGATATCTTTAGTACTTGATAGTTATAATTTTCTTTCGGGCTTCACATTTTGTATTGTGAATTATTCAACGACAAACTATTTTTTTTATTGTGTTTGAAAGTGTTTGAGGCCTCCTTGTGAACTTTCATGCTGGGGTATTTTATTTCGCAATATCCTTCTCGAGTTTTGTTAAAGGTAGAGTTTAGTTTACACAAGGAAAATTTACCCCAACCATGCTTGAAAACATTTTTTTTTAAGGGACTGAATACAGAACGCTGGTTACTAACAGCAGTACTGTTAGTCCTTGGTGCACCATGGTTAACTTCGAGCTCGCTTGACTTTCGTGGGCATAGTATTCACGCTTGACTTTCGTGGGATTAGTTCTCACGCTTGTTATCCGTGGGTGTTGTACCCGCGCTTGTTTCGTGGCTTCGAGCCGCGCTTGGTTACTTACCCTCGTGGACTGTGTGTCCACGCTTGTTTTCGTGGCCTTTATGCCACGCTTGGTTATTTTCCCTCGTGGACTGTGTGTCCACGCTTGCTATTTCGTTCTGTTGAGGTCCTATAGAAAGATGAAGTTTGAGAATTATGGTTTAAATTGATTATGTTAAATCAAATGTTTTACTATGTACTTTGATTTACTTGATTAATGATATTTTATATGGTTTAACTTATGTTTGTGACTGTATACTACTGAAATTAAAGTTGATTGCCATATTGTTATGATTCAAAGTTAAATATGTTTAAAATTACTTTCATCAGTATTTCATTAAATTTCACAAATGGGATGTTATTCACCGGAAATTGTTTTTGGCTTCAGATAGCATTGCTGACCTTGTATCTTCAGTTGAACAGTGAAGACTGTCAGTGCAGACCAAGATGGTAGATATGTTTTGGAACAATTTCTAGTGCATGTACAGTTAAATTTTCATTTCTGTATTAACATTTGTAGTTTAGATGTACCACGTAATCTATAGGCAAGATCCATGTCTTCCCATGTAATTTGGAATATATGTATATGTGCAAGCTATAGTCGAGTAGAGCTTCGAATGTTGCATTGAAAATTTGGGTCATTGTAGGATTTTTAGAAAGTCTAATTTATAAGTTTAAGGCTTACAGAATATGAGTCTACTCATATTCTGTGCCGGTCACCCTTTAATTTTCAGGGCGTGACACTGATGGTCAGGCAACCACTTAAACTTTCCTTGAAAAATCAATAATGAACAATTAGTGCTCCAAATTATTAAAGTACTTAATGAGTTTGCATTTTGATGAGAAGAAATTAATAACTATGAAGCACATAACTTACCAAGAAGTCATTGAACCAAGCAAGGCCGAGTGAAGTGTTGTGTGTGGAGGGTTCTGACCGGCAAGGCCTAGTGAAGTGTCATACATTGGGGAGCCAAGCTCTTGGAGTGAGGTTTATAAGTCCATTGGGTTCTCTCTCCTCATATGCTAGCTTTTGGGGAGGGATCGGGCTCTCTCTTTGGGCTTGTGCTCGTCATAGACATATAAAACTTATCAGCAAAAATTAAACATTGATCACAATAGAAAAACACAAAAATTGATTGGAAACGAACCAAACTAAAAGATATAATCTTTCAACAAGTATTAGAAAGACAAAACATCAGCTTCTTTGTTTATGTAAAACAAACTCTCAGCATAAGATCCAACATAAGATTCACAAAATTCCTGATGTCCCATAGGCTCCACCAAGTCCATGATTGGATCAACTAAAACCATATCTTCACATTTAACTCCCAAGACCACGTTTCCATGGCTAGTTAGAGCTAATATGTCTGATATGCCCCTATAACATTCTAAATCACAACGGAATACTTCAGCCCATGACTTGGTATTACCATACTTTTTCATCATCCAAATACTGAACACCCGGTTATCTATTCTAAGATGATTCACCATGGAAAGCAAATGGCCTCCTTCTACAGCAAGTAATCTTGATACGAAACATTCCCTCTTTTGCGACTGTCGTGGTAACGTTAATTCTCCAAATGTTTCTTCAATCAAATCAAATGATAAAATAAAATCTTAACTTGAACCAGTATATCTATGGCGGCCTACAACCCCATGTGTTGCCCCATTCCCAAACACGGGAGTGAACCAATAGTTTATGTAAGAAAAGAAAAATGGAGGACCTTATCATCAATAATTCTCCAAGAATGAGAAACAAGAGAGTATACCACAACGTGAGGAGTCTCTTCAGCGACAGGAATCATGAGTCTAACAACCTTGTAATAGATATTCCAGGAATTGAAACCAAACCCAATATGTAGCTCAAACTTGACATCATTGTAACGGTTGCGTAGTCTGAGAGTCTTGATTCGTTTTTGGGAATCTCTCAATAGTTAAGTGATCGGTTTTTTGATTAAGTGAGTACAATGAATAATGTAACGCTCCCTTATAACTCCCGATCATTATCAGAGTTCATACACAGAGAGCGTGCGGATCTGGTTTGGACGAATGAGTAATTGATAAAAATGCGGAAAAAATTAAACTTAACTTGGTTTTGAAATAAACTTAATCCCTCAGGAATATTTAAATATATACATTCATCCCGAATTTAAAACTCCAAAATTAAACTTCAAAATAAATGAATATATACAAAACAAAAAGGAATTCCTCGAGTTCAACCTTCTTGTCCATTCTCATAGCACCGCCTTCTCTTTCCGACTTGATCCACAACTTGTACTTTTGTTCAAGTCTGAGGTTCACGAATGAATCTCAGAGTAACATGTTAACTTCTATGCATGGAGTATATGTAATAAACAAACCACCATAATCAGGAATACCACACAGCATACAGAAAATATAAAACACAATTTAAAATCTCAGTGCTAGGAAAACATGCGCAAGACCTACCCGGTTCAAAATTCCATAATGCTTGGAAAGACAAGTAGGGCCTACCCGATCCCGTGCCTATCTCTCGAGGCCCAACCCAGAACCTACCCAATCCTAAGTCCCTCAACACAAGGAAACCACGGCGCGGAACCTACCCGAATCCAAATTCCTTCACATAAATGTGAATGGCCAACACAAACATGCTGTATGCAATTAAATATTTTTATAAAACACATTTCGAAAATCATACTATTTAACTATACACAAGTACACTCACAAACATAGAAGGTTAGAGTTATTACTTGTGTGCATAGTAACCATAATTTCGTCCAAATAATTTCTCAGGGTGCGTACGCTCGAAAAATTGCCTATAATTTGGGATAACTGGTTATTAATTAATCCATATATTAAAACATGATAAAAGTAACTCTACTTATCATGTTTATTTCCCTTTTTAACCTTCATTATATTAGGGTTTAATTTAATAACCCAAACTTGTCAATTCCAATTCTTAACCTTAACTGTCCTGAACAATACAGTCCCTTTAACCATTTTTAATTAATTGTAAAAAAATAATTTTTGAGTGCTTCCAAATGTCACGTTCTCTTGACCTCTCTACTTTCAAGGAAAAATAAATCCAGAGGTCCAATCACACCATAATAAACCCAGTTTCCAATTTTGCCCCTACTATCCAGATTGGTCGAAACTTGATTAATCTTTAAGTATCCATATCAAAATGGTATAGAGCTTCAAAAATTCCAAATTTTATATCCAATTAAAGCTTGGCCAATCCTATATCAATTTGGAAATTTTCAGGATTTTTTAATGCTCCAATTTTTCCTATTTTTAAAACCATACAGACTGTTCAGTGAGCTTTCTAGAAACATGAGTCAACTTTAAAACTTAATAACTCATTGTTAAGAGCCTTAAAAATTACAAACTTTATATTTCATAAACGCTCAGTGAGTCCTATGTATGTCCGCAAAAGTTCACCATTTTCTAAGCACTTAAACCCAGTCAATTCCCATGTTCAAACTTTCTGCCTAGTTTTGATTTGCAAGATGCAGGGTCATTTTGTAACATTTATTACTAACTAACTAGAAAAAGAAGCAAATGACCCATAATTTTGAAGGTATGTGTGTCCTCTAACTTATGGAATATGTTCAGAATTTTTAAAGAATATTAACCTAGTTATACCACACTCACAAGCCTTTTGGGTTCAGTGGTTCAAAACTGGCAGATTCGCCTCTTTCTTTGAGCTCACTATTTTATGTGTAAAAAAACCTTCACAAATTCACTAAAAATATTTTTCCCACACAATTTTTCATAAGGAAAACGATGGTAGCCTCATATTTTGTAACACCCCATTTTTCTAAAGCGTTTTCAAAATAATTTGATCAGAGTAGAGCATCGAATAATTTAAAAGAGCGAGTATATCGATAAACCTTCACTTCTTTGGTGTGTCCGGGTTGCTATTACAACAAGCACGAACTCCCCCCGTGCGTTGCACGGATAAATCAATTACATAACATAAAAGTAAATCCTTACCTTCCCTCTTCCAAATTATAAAGAATTTTTTTAAAGAAAAAAATAGAAAGAAACAAAGAAAAGAATTGGATTTCAAATTAACCAATAAAAAATAGTCATGTCACTACCCAAAAACACAATATCAACCACAACTACATTAGTAGTTGTACTCTTATATATCTAAGAACTTCTACTACTCTTTATATGTTTAGTTTAAGAAACCGCTATAACTCAAGTCACAAAAATTACATCAAAATCTAGCCATCATATTACATAAACATTCTTTTATATAGCTACGATTAAGTATATCGTCACCCATAAATATGCACATCTTTATCTCAAGACGTCTGTCTTTTAATTTCAATCTTTAGAAAATATTGTCATTAAGTACTACAATACTCATTATTCACCTTTCTTTGTCATGACCTTTCTTATAGTATTTAGAGAAAATTTCAATTAAGTACCACATTCTATTATCTACCCCTCAAACAAATCAGTTTCAATGGCAATATAAATATAAAGAAATTGAAGAGGACGCTATTCCAACATATTATAATTTTTGTTAAATTTATAATTTTTCCATATATGAAATAATTGTATATATAAATTATATAAAAAGTTTAATATTGAATGTGGTAAACTATAAATTTTCATATATTTGTAATAGCTATTTAAATATTCATTTAAAGAACACTCTTTTCTAAAAGCTTAGAAGCATACTTGTCAAATAAGATAATTGAAGCAATTTCAGATTGATCACCAATAAGGTAATTCAACTTGAACCTATTTGAAAAAACATTTAGGTCAACTATACCTTTACAAAATATTAATCATAAATGACCGCAACTAAACCCATTCTTATCACCACAAGCACAAAACACCCTCAAGACGATGCGTGGGTGCAACAATTCCATGAAATGGATGCACACCCTCACCTTTTAATCATTCAAACTATTAAAAAGTTGAATAAAACACAAAGGAACATACAATCATAGAATTGGATTTGAAATCTAACAATCAAACATAGAAGATGTCGTACTATTCAAAAGTACATGTATCACCAACATCGGTAATTGTACTCTTATATTTTGAGTGACGTCTATAAACAAAATTTCTAAATATACATTTCTATATTTTCTAGCAATCATAGTACACAAATATTCCTATATATAAGGTGAGTAGACAAAATCTAATTTATGTTGCTATACGTTTCTAAAGATCTCTCCGTAAACAACCTCAAATGTAAACAACATTGGCGTTGTATGCTTTCCAATTCCAACATTTTTAGCACCAGGAGACATGTTAGGATAAAATCATTCATGGGCAAGTAAAGCTTTTAGAATAACTTGATCCTCAAAAACCATTGTCGATCAAATATTGAAAATTAAGACAAGTATTCCAATAAAATAAACTAAAATTGAGGAACTAATATAGTGATTGAAAGTAAAATACATAATGAATTTGTTGATCATAAAAAAAAATATTCGACATTGGGTATTGATGATGACCTTTTAAAAAACTAACTTAATAAGAAAACCCTTCATCCCATCCTTGATTCTAAAAGAAAAGTAATCTGCATTGGCTATTGATAATGAGGGGTTGGGTTTCTCTCATAATCTCTTTGTCATTATCCCTCATCATCTCTAAATCATATTCATTCAATCAATCACAATATCACTTTAAACTTTCTCTGATATTCCCAATCAATGGCCCAGATGATGCAAATGAGGGAAAATGAGAAAGAGGATTAGGAGATAATCCTCTTCCAATGATGAGAGTGGCTAGCGATGTTTACTTTTAGTGATATAGGATAGGTAGAAAAACATAATAGGAACAGAATAGAAGAATGCATGAAACCACCTTCTTCTTCATGCCTTCTCTTCATTCCCATCTCTCACCTCTTTCTTTCTCTCCCTCACTCCCTCCTATCCAATACTCAAATCTCCAATGCCTCTTTTGCGGCACCTCCAAATCCCCCTCACTTTACCATCGCATCCCGATCTACATCCAAGAAATGCAGTTTCTCTCTCAAACCATCAGGTTTCAAAGTTGGGCTTTTAATTTTCTCATCCTCTCTTCCCTCCCCATCTTTGGCTTTGCTCATATGGAATCTCACTGAATACAATATCACTATCTAATAAGAGTATCTCCTGCCTTCATTTTAATAATTATTCAATAAAATCAAGCCACCAAAAACAATCAGATTAAACGCTTTAACATCACAAATTTCATAAGACACAACAAAATAGTCCATTGGGGAGTTAAAGTAAAATTTTAGTTTTTTCCAACTATACACAAAAGCAAATCTTCAAATATATTGATGCAGCAAAAAAGGCATCAATAGAGCCTACCTACAACTTAAATCAGCCAACAAAAAATATAAGTTGTCTCTTTAACCGAAAACACAACATGCCCCACGGGAATATCGGTAGTTTGTAGCAAAGCAATGTATGTAGCAACTCAAAAGCAACAACAAAATAATATCAACATGGTAGCCATTAGATTACATAAACATTCATATACAAAAAATGAATATCCAATATCTCAATTATCTCTTTAAACATTTCTAAAGATTTCCTTGTAAACGAAATATTGTTAGTTGTACAGTTTCCCTGGTTTTTCTCATCTTGGTATAGAAATCTTCAAACCTGCAATATTGTTAACTCTTGAAAAAGTGACATATAATTGCACATGTGTGAACACTGGTTTCAATAAATGTTGTTCTCTGTAGAAAGATGTCAAGTTGGCTCTTATATATCCAAGTTGAGCAGTATAGCTTATTGTTTCTCTTAACATCTTCCTCTCAACCAACTATTCCACCTCTTTATGAAATGCAAAACATAAATCTTCCTAGATATAAGAAAGAAACACTATATAAGCAACCTCAAAGAGACCACAAATATAACTAAACTCAATATCCATACCTCAGGAATATCAACTTTCAATTAAGTAGCACTTTTCTTAAACTGCTCAGCTTCATTCTTATAAATAAAAAACGACTGATGTAATGCCAACAATCATATAATTCAACCTGAACCTGTTTGACAAAAAAATGTGACATTCACTAAACTTAAAGTATGAGAGGAGAGGAATTAGAGGGAGAGATCAATTCCAAGTAACCTACCCCAAGTTCTTCTCTCTCTTTCTGCATCATCCCTTCAAGTTCAGAAATCAGGTTCCTAAAATCAGATGCTTTATTTCCTGCCTCCTGCAGCACAACACCTGCAAATTTATCTGAAATTTGCTTTAGAGCTTTGCCAACTTCAGCAAAGAGCGTGTTAGCCCTGTTGTGCACCTGGTGGATAAGATTCACATTCACATAAATACTAAAGCACTCAAAACTGGACATTATATCTTGACTAAGATCAGTCATAAACCTCATCTTTCTGTAGCCAATCCTGATTATCATAGTTGAATTCAGGTTTCGGTGGTGGAAGATAAGCAGAATGAAGGTCAATTGAAGCATAGCAGAAACAGGCAATATTACCAAACTCACCACCCGTCTCGTCAATTTTCTTGTATCCATTCTCCCCCACTGATTGGCAGTATTATCTTGAAATTGACTACCTTCACGGAACTGAAGAACAAACAGCGCCAAACTGTGAATAGTAAGTAATATGAATCTGAGAAAGAAAAATGTCACGACATAGGAAGGGAAAACAATATGAAGAAAAAGGGCCAAGGGAGGAAGTTCCTAAATACTTACATACTTTTTCAAACAACCCAATACTGGAGTGTTCTCATCAATTACATTCTCTACATATATAATTGATGGTTTTTCTCTCAACTGTTGCAATCTCACCTTAAAAATGAGAAAACTGTCAGATTAGAACAAAAAATAATCATGAGGATTCAATCTTCACTTAAAAGCTTAAACATTAGAGTTGAGTTGGTCATGAAAAAATCCACACAACAATTTGCCAATTGATAGTACTCTGTGATTGAATAGTTCGTGGTTTAACCTTCAGAACAATGGGATAGTTTAAATTTTCAAAGTGAATGGAAGATACAATCTTGACATAAGTGGTTCTCAAATATGAAAGCCACAATTCATAATATCCAAATGTGCAGTGAACCAAATTGTGGCACACCAGGAGCATGTGCTGCCAGTACTGGCATAAGGTACAAGGCTTTGAAACTTAAGCATTTCTAAGCAACATAAAAAATTATTTGAGGAAATTAATAACTATATCAAGGGAAATATGTGAGAAAGAATCATATTTAAAATAATGCCAGTAATAAGATGACTGTCCATACAACTTTTCCCAGTGCAGTAGCTACTTAGAAATCAAATAAAAACTGGAACAGCCAACCTAGTAAACAACTGAATTGTTCAAAATCTGCAAATTACTGAATTGTTCATCAAAACATTGTCTCTCCTTCAACCATCTCTCAATCTCAACATTTTGTGATGTTTAGAAATTAGAAAGTTCAGAAACCACGCCAGATGCTACTGTGCTTCAATCAATAATCACTCTCCTGCGATAAACATGGAAGTATTTGTCCAAAAAAAATAAAAGAATATCACAATTTGTCAAACTGCTACAACCATGAAAATAACTGGACATAAATATGCAGAACACCTACTCAAATAGAAGTATTGGTCCTTGTCTTTGAAACGTTTACCATGGCATCTTTCCCTGGAATACCAAACTCTAATGAAAGGTACGAAACGCTTTGGATGGAAAAGACAAAAAATCAAGGAACCACAGCATCTCACACTTTGGCAATACAGATCCACTTTTGGTTAGTTGAAAAAATGACAAACATACTTTAAGAGCAAACTTGAATAACCCAAAGTATTTGAAACAAAAGCACCTTAGAGAGAGACTGAGAAAGTGCATGGAAGCATCGAAGAAGTGAATCAAACCTAAAGAAAATGGAAACATGGAGGGAGAAAAATTACATCTTCAAATCTCCCAAGCCGGCCTCTCTTGCGGCATCTCCAGAGCCCCACTCTCTTCCCATCGTGTTCGCATCTTTGTCCAAAACAGGGCTTCTAACGCAACCTGTCTTCCCTCCCGATGTTCGACCTCACTTAGATGGCTTGATGTTCGGCTTCGCTCAGATGGGAAAAAATGAAGGAAGCATAGATCATAGAAGAAGGTTTCAAAAATTTGAACATGTGCCAGTGGAAGGAGGGAAGCGAGTTTGAGGACTCGCAAATCTCGAAAGAGTAGGTGAGAAAGTTGAAATAAAAGGAGGAGCAATTTTTTGGTGCTGGGCTGAGGGTATAGTCGCGAGAGGTAAGTGGCAATTTTGTGAATGGAGGGTAAAAAGAATTCAAACACCTCAGTCAGCAATTAATGACTCTAAAATTTCGAATACAATTTTTTTCAACAAATATGATTTTCTATTAAGGTGAAACCTGCAGTGGGGTATATAATATATGGATAAATTCCTTCTACCACCACCTCCTCAAGCACGAGCCCCCAAAATCAAACAGCTTGGCATATGTAGCTGAAACTGTTGAATTCAATAGTGATTTGTGAGAAGAGCTACAGTGAACAGCTTGGAATGCTATTACTATTAAGTTTATACAAGAAATAACTCCCCCCCGCACTTTGCGCGGATGCAACACCTACGACAATTCCAAATAAGTGACTTACTTCAATTCATAAACCTATACAACTTCAATACCATGCAACATTTTCAGTAGTACGGTTTCTTCCATACCAATTTCATCCATTCTATCAAACATCAACTACAGTGAACTGTTGAATACAACCCATAATCTAGAGATGTAATGAAATAAATTTTTTTTGCCTCCTGCTTCTACATTGCACCTACTACACTATGAAATAAATGTCCTTATCTGTAGTAATATCAATATCACATCCAATAATTTTAATACCTACCGCATCAGAATCAATACATTTTGCCTTATGAAACCAGCGAAAACATCCCATGATCTAAGGATTTAATGGAACAAATATTTTGTGACTTTCCAAAATCCAAATCTCAAGACAGATTATATATACGTTGTTAATGGCACTCATATAGAAACACCAATTACCAAATACTGCTACAGAGTTTATTGCATTATTTACAGACACAAATAAAGTAGTTGGAGGATTTGTAGTATATCAGTAAGTAACATGAATCAAAAGCCTATTTTAACTACCTGTGTAACTTCAGTCATTCAAACATTTTTTTGTCTTGTTGCTTCATTAATTGAAGCCCACCTTTTTGTGGATATTCCTGGCTGGCTTCCTGAAACCAACAAATATATAATTTTCTCATTGTACACTTCCAAGACACTTACAATTACTTCAAAATGCACATCCAATTACTGAAAATAATTAATGTAGAGTAAGTTTAAATAAATCTTGAATGTCTAAAATAACTTTGAATGTCTAAAATACCTCAAACTTTCACTTCTGTCGACCACTCCATCCTGATATATTGAACTTTCTGAAGAAAATTCCTTAGTCTTGCAATAAATATTACACATTATACAACATGACATTGCATATTTTGATCTGACTCGAGCAGATAATTTAACCAAATATTAAAATTTCGATATTACATTACATGAAAGACTTGCATAGTTAGTCATATAATTTTTTTACTAAATCTTAGTTACTTTTCAGCCCTTTTCATGTAATAACTTTAAAAAGATATCTTTCATAACATATAATTAGCGCACTCAAAAATTCAGAAATAATCAGCAACAACAGGGGACAATGTGTTCAACTTGAAAGGAGAGTTTGCAAGGCCAAGAAAACAGAGTATAAAAAACAGTTTCTGGCAGCCGTGATGTCCAAATAAAAGTGCTGTCAATTATATTAGATTTCAGGTTTAAAAAGTTCACAAATATAAATTGAGACTCACAATACTAACACCCCAAAACCGCTGGCTGATGACCATTTTTGAGAAGCCCAAGCGTTTGTATCCCAAAGATAAAATGTTCCATCACTGTTAAGGAATAACAACACCGAGATATGAATCAAAACATGCCAATTGCACTCTCCACTAGAGCTTTCTCTGGAAATGGCATGGACAATTGTAAGGCATATCATAAATTACTTATTAGAAACGGTTAATGAAACCCTAACATTTAGATGAACTCCGATTATGCAGCCAAAAATTGCTGAGAATTGTAGAGTTGTTGAAGCTCCAACAGCTGCTGCTAACATACTCAATATGAATCAATGCCTAACCAATCTATAGAACGTGTGTATTGTCAGATGTATTTTTTTAAGAAAAATGTCAGAAGCGACAAATCTGGATTGTGAGCAAACAAAATAGAACAGTACATTTTTTTGAAACAAACTGGTTATAATCATAGTTACATGAGTACAGCTGAAAATGCACGCAAACAAATATGATCTATAATCCAAGGGCACAAATCACTTGTCGCCTATAAAACTCATGCTTTTCTTTAAAGTGACAAGTATGAAAGTACTTGGTCATTCAACGAATGACTTACAAGCAAAAGACATAATAATTAATCCATTCCCAGACCTCACAGACTCAGAGTCACACATTGCTTCTTTGTTTTAACCCTCCCCTTATCTGTTATGATGAAGGTAGGCAATCAAGTTGCCCTAATGACAGCAGGATTCAGTTTGAACATGTTAAAGGAATCTGCAAATGCAAAGGTTGGAAAAGAGAGTTCCACAAGGCAGGATAATGTGGCTGCAACACAAAGGGCATTTATAACACAATGACAAAATGTTAGTAGCAGATGTAAAACATAATCTTTGGACAATTTTCATGCTTTTAGGACCTGAACTATTGACTGATTCAGAAAACCCATGTAAGTGTATAAATAAATGTCATATGTACCTCTTCCATGTATGCCTCATTTTAACATTTCAGATAAGCTTATGAAATGAAACAGTATCTGCTGTGTGTATAAGGACGCACTTCTTTTAGAGATGGCTAGGTGCTAAATGGTCCCATACTTTCATTACAAATGCAGAAAACCCAAAGGGATACATGTTTGAAAGTCAAATTATCTCAGCAGGCATTAAAAACAAAATATGGACAATAAACAATGCAGCAACCAAAATATCATTTGTTCTGCCGAATTATGGCTAGTGGAGCTGTGTGGTTTTAAGTTCATTGTGCATAGATGAAACACATCTGGATCTACTGTTTGACTAAATTTATGGCAATTTAACTAAAGAATACAATCACATAAAAAAAATGCCTGCTGCATATGATAACTATTGTTAAGTCAGGGCATACAGAACTCCTTTAGATTAACATACTTATTTTAGAGCATCTTGGAAATCTTTTGCAGGGTTAATACTCCTTCCTTCAAAAGACTGGAGCCAAAAAAAAAAAGAAAAAAAAAACAACAACACAGGCATCAAAGATTACACCTAGACAGGCATCAAGATTACACCTACAGGCATCAGATATTGATAAACACTATTTAAGAGAAACAAAACAGGTAGAACCATGTCCCATGCTGAAAATAAGGTCTTATTTCTCCAACAACCCCTCTTCTTCATAGGTCAAAAATTGGGGAAACAAAGTACAAAACAAAGTAGGGAAGAAGGATCTGAATAGTGAAAATTACTAGCTTCTCTAGATGACAATTTCAATTTCAACAGTCCACAACAATAATCGCATTTCATTATTGTGACAACATAATTGTTAACCGAAAGTAGAGCAAAAAAATCACACCATTTTAATTATTTTTTCTTAGGAAAAGTCTATAAAAAGCCATTGATCCAACTATATAAATTATGCAGACATTTAAAAAAACTCTCATAAACTACCACTCCTGAGTTAATAAATTTGGAAGCAAAAAAAGAAAACCATGGAGACACAAAACAACAAAATGCAGGGTGCATACAGATAAAAAAAAGATGCACCTTCAGTTCTGAAATATGAAACACATGAACAAAAATGTGTTCAACGCTGCAAAAGCAATATGAATTAGAAGTACCCAAATGATGCCTTCGGCTTCTGTCCACATTAGTTTCAAAGCTTATAAAAGAAAGACATCACTCTTAGTGAAAAATAAGAGTTCTCTTTGGCAAAGGTTGTAAGAAGACTAAATAAAGGTGCCTCCTTTAGAAACAAATAGGTTCACCCACTCCAAGCAAATTTCAGAAATTGGAAAACTAAGTCAGAAATGACATTGACTAACTTTCTAGGTGGGAGATGAGATGCATCAAACCACTACTATTAGATTGAGGTACCAATTGAATTGCTGTAAAAATATTGAATTGCAAACACTTGTTTTATGTCCAATTGGTAGTGTTTTCTCACAGTTCATACAAAATGATTAAAAATAGAATTTGAAGGGAATGGTGCACATCGCTACCATATACATGCATGTAACTAATTCAAATGGGAGAAAAAATGGAGAAATAGGAGGAGCATTATTTAGTATGTAGCATAACATAAACATATAAAACTTTCTAGAATTTCCACGTGCAGGACATATGATACCCTTGCAGAATTAAGTTCACACTTTGTTCCTTGTTAACTGCACTAGGAAACTATCATGCTGTGGCAATTGTGAAATGGCTGCAAAAGTTCTATTTAAATCAAGAGCCAGATCGATGAGATAGATATATTTCCAGAATACAAATATTCTGGATCTTTATCATTATTTAGCTTCTGTAAATTAGTTTATAGCAGATAGTGAGACAATTAATTATTTTGGGAAGATATCATTACATTACATCAAACAGTAACTTAAATCAATAATTATATTACAACTTGGGTCATTATTCTATTTTTCCTTCGGCTATAATGGATACCTTTCAAACCAGACCAGCAAGATAAAACTCAAAAATCATCATTCCAGAACTCAAAAACGATACATTCAGAAGTGGTAAACAGCAAGTCCAAATCAATTTTTAGCTTCAAATTCATGAAACCTCAGACTTTCAACCTCAAACAACTCAATAGCAGGCATACATACTTGACTGATCGGGAAGCCAATTTATTGAAAAGCTGCATTAATTGAACAGGGCTATCCTTCTCATATCGCAAAGCATACAACATGACTGAACATAGCTGATCCTCATCTGATATGTTTTCATTGTTTAATAGATTTGTCACTGCATAGAAAAGAGTACAAAAGAAAGAGAAATCATAACATGGAAAGTAAGAAACAATTGTTAATTTAAAGCAGGTATCAGTACATATGATGCAGGGAACTGACACTTAGAATTGCTCTTATTTTTTCCTTCTTGCAACTAAGAGTTGTGTCCCATACCATATAATTTTTCCAGGTTGAAAATTAACCCATTAGTATGTTTATTTACTTGCCCAGAAAAGCTTAAGCAAAAGGAAGTAATAGAGTTTCAATTTAAAAACAAAAACATATACCTCAAAAGCAGCCCATTCAAAACTTATGCTAAAATCCTTAAGAAAATAAATTAATCTTATGTAATTTTTGGGCAACAGAAGCAGCCTCAGTAGTACGGCTCTCATCAGAAAATAGAGGAGAAAGCTTTATTAGGTCGCCTGGGCTGCTGTTGAACTCCATCAAGTACTGCAAAGAGCAGAAGTTATATCAATAAAACAATTGAATTCCCACTGTAAACATATATAAAACCAAATCACCCGACTGGTTATACCTTTAACAGATCAATTGTTTGACTGGCAGTGACCCTTTGAGAATCTGCACTCTACCAAGTCATAAGGGTATTAGCAGTGACTATATTTCATTAAAAAAAAGTGCGCTTGACAGAAGCAAAAAGCTTTGAGAAGCTCAACAAAGTCTACAGAAGTTGAGTAATTTTACCCGCAAGCCTTCCTCTCTAAAAATATGTTTGGCTTCTTGAAGCATTCCAGAAGATCGATCCTTTCATAGTAAACCCAATGATAACAGTTTTCTACTGAAAATGATAAATTGTGAACATCTGAACAGAATAGGCATTCAATTTTGCACAGCAAAACACCATACCTTTGAGCATTGAGCCTTTGGCAGATAAAGCTATCTTCTTTTTTTTTTTTTTTTTTTTTTTTTTGTGAAAGAGATAAAGCTATCGGGAAGAAGGGAAAAACTGATCTCTTGCTTACGAAAAACGCCATAATGATTCATTAGCTTTTTGAATTAAAGCAACTATTCAAAAAAAGCAAACCATATATGTTTTGGCAGATAAAGCAACTTTTTGACCATTTAAATTAAAAATAGTACCACTGTTTTTCTTTGCTCTATGTTTCGTTCCCTACTTTTATCAAGCTCTCACTTTATCATCGCTTAAAAGATGTTCAATTGAGAGTACTACAGAAAAGTAGGAAGAAGAAAAAACCTTTAGAGAGTACCACTGCAGTGGTAGATTTGGCCTTCTTGTACACAAAATCAAACATCTGATGAGATCAAAACTGCTAAATTTATACACAGTCGAAGAAAGGAATTCACAAGTTGGAAAGAAATAACCGGAATTGCAAAACGACGAGGAAACTCACCGGTTATCGTTGATCTTGAAGAGAAACGGCGGAAGACGACACGAGGATGAGTGGGAAGTAGATTTCGGAGGAGCGAACTTGAGACGTAGGGTTTCGGTCTCGGAAGGAAAAATTTGAAGATACGATTTGGCCTTTTCGTGTAAAACCAAACGGCACAGAGCCAGAGGAGGTGAACACGGCTTACAATTTAGCCGGCACTATTACATTCAATAGTGATTTGTGAGAGGTGCTACAGTGAACGGCTTGACTGCTATTACTATTAAGTTTATATTGATGGTACAATTATTCAAATATTTAATAATATGGTGATACTGATAATTCATATGCGGTCTTCTCCGCCCGTGTCCTCATGCGTGTTGTTTACCCTCGTCCTTGGTCTGGTTCCTCCGGACCACGAAGCTATAGTGGTGAGGTTCAATTACCATCAAGCACCGTGAATCTGATTAACCTCACGCTCATGTAAAACAATATATGTATGAGATATTCATGATATTACAGCGATAATCAATACATAAGCACACAGCAGATGCAAGATTAACATATCCACGGTTCATAGCACACAAGACATGTAAATGCATCCTGTTTGCACTAACCGGTGCCACGATAGCATGTCGTGTCCCGTGTAGGAAAACTCAACGGCATTATCAAGACTATAACCCGTGTAAAGCTGAATGTATAAACGGTGATCTAAGACCGAGTCTTAGTCTATGAAATCATCCATCACATATAAGCATACAATAAGCATCGAAAGTCAATGTTACAAGACGCGTGTCCGTACCTTAATCCATTTGGATGGCGGTACACTTGCACAGTCGTCAGACGTCTCCCGATTTTTCCCGGATATCCTATAATAGTATTATCGCATTATTACCTCGTAAATAATATCTTAGGGAAAATTTCAGCCACTACCGACCCTTTTTACCCTTGGTGGATTTGTTAATCCAATTATATCCCTTTATTTTCTCAAAAAACTGCTGTAATATTTCGGGCAGAATTTTCTGTTTAACTTTGAAAAATCATAATTAATTCCACAAAAATCGAAACGAGGTTCCGTAAAATTTTCCGGAAACCTTAGCATGTATATTTTTTATAAAAAATATTGGTTTTCACCCAGAATTCGTGAATCACTCCCAGTTTAATGATCTTCAACATCTGCCCAGAATTTTTCCAGAAAAACGTAGCCTTATTTCCAGAATTTTTATCTCCCTCTACAGACCTCTAATTGATTCATATTTTATATCAATGGAAAGCTATACATGTCTACTATGACCATGAATTATATCAGAATTTTTGAATATAAATTTACATATCAAACAGTGCCCTCTATCTGACTGATCCCAACAAGCCCAGCAAAACCCCACAATTCCCTATCTTACTCTAACTTGTTTTATTAATCCTGGAAGTCACACCCCAACATGTTTCCACCTTGTCAGGCATCTTTCGATACAATAAGGCTTGAAAAAAATTATGGGAAATTACCTTACCTATTTCCTAGATTAAAACTAACAATTCTATTAAAGCTACTAAGAACTACTAAGAACTTATAAGAACTAAAGACAAGCTTACCTCTTGAAGCCTCTTGCTTGCTACCTCCTTCTTGCTTCTACTCTATTAGAAATCAACTCTTGAAGTTTGATGTGGTGTGAAGAATTATGAAGGGCAAGGCCCCTATTTATAGTAAAAGCTTATGAATTTTATCCCTTGGATCAACTTTTCTTATCAAGGGCTAATATTAATTTGTGCTTCTATGGTGATACAATTTGTGAGCAAATGCTTCCCATTGGTTAAAAATAATTACATTGGATTTAGCTAATTATCTTAATTTCCAAAATTAAATCCCACATGTGCTCTAATAAAAATCATATTTTAATCATCTCTCTCTCTCTCTCTCTTCCATTTTTTTTCCTTGCTTTAACGAAATTCATTTTTGGTTGTCTGATCAATCACTAATACTTTTAAATTCTGAGTATGCTTTTTTGATTAGTAGTTGGATATCCGAGTTATGGTTTAATTAGATTCTCCTGGTTGTACTAAGCTTATTCTTCAATGTTTGCAAAAATAGCCTTTACTAGGCTTACTTTCGAGGTTAAATTACGTGGGTTTAAGATAAGTCCTTATATTTTCTCCAGGGTTCCTACTTCTTCACAACTATTTAAATTTGTATAAATTCTCACTTTATTTGTTGTTTTGAGTTTTTCTTGTGTACATGGATATTTATTGGATTTCAAACCATTATCCAATTTACTTTAGGATTTCAAACTTTATCAAATTTGCTTTAATTTTCTTTTTCTCTCTCTCATATACTAGACATACACTCACAACTCTTTTTCTTATTGGTGGATTTAATTTCACATGGATTATGCTTTATTAAATTAATTGTAGAACCATTAGATTAGCTTTATGAGGTTTAATCTTGACCTTTAATTTATGCTAATCTCTTATTGGTCCAATTAGTTTCATGAGGATTAAGAATATTTTCTTGATTTATCATTGGCCAATTTAATTTCACAAGGATTAATATTAATTATTGGTTTAATCACAATCATTGGATTTCATTGTGTTGTTTAGATTAAATCTTCTCCCTTGATTAATTGATTTAACTAATCATGAAAATTGGTGCTTAATTAGGAAAGTATTATTTCACTCTCATTTTATACTTTTATTTTGCCTCTTGATTATTTTGCAACTAATCCCAATTAGTGCAAGCTAACTTGTTCATTTCTTGTTGCTAATTCTCATTAATTAGCTTAAGTGTTTTCATAATATTTTCTTGCTCATTTGTTCATATGAGAACTATAGTTTAATATGGTATTTATATCATATTTTATTATCCTTAAATATAATTTCAAAATTGGCCCTTGATTCTTCATTAAGTTAAAATATTCCTAATTGATGACTTTTAATTGCCACTAAATTTATTATGGACATTTATAAAATTATTTTAATTAACGTAAATTTAATTGTCATTTATTTATTGGTAATTTCCTTTAATTGTTTTAGGTATTTTCATAACATTCTATGACTTTCTATAATTAAATAAAACTATATTGTAATATAATAATCTTAGGGTATTTTATGATATCTAAACCAAATTAGAAAATTTGGGTCTTTGGTTTATTTACTTCTAGAACAAAATTCCCTAAATTAAGCTACTAAATTTTGAGACCACATATTCACCTATTTCTAATAGGTATTATTTGCCCAAAAATAGTATTTATGAGAATTATAAATTCTTGGGTATTACATATTTTCCAAATTCCAATTATTTCTTTGTGTTTACCACAAAATTCTAGAGCTGGGTTTTAAAGCAAAACTCAAAAATTTTGGAGAATTAGATATACTTACCACTAGGCTTGCCTTTGGACTTGTGGTCTCTTTTACCACACTAATCCTTTATCAATATTCAGCCTAGGCTTGAGAAAATCACATGCATTTGAGTTTTGAACCATTAACATTAACATGCATGTAGGAAAATCCAAGATACCATGATAAAGTTCAAGTTTTCTTACCACTACTTGTGACTCTTCTTCTTTCTTAAAAATAAACTTGGAGATAAAAGGATAATTGAAGTTTAAGATGATAAGAATGAAAACCGTGGGATGAGGAGAAGGTTTGTGTGTTTGGTATCCGGTGTTGTTCTCTCGGTTTGCGTGTTTAGTTTACAGTGTTGTTGTCTCAGTTTGCGTGTTTGGGTTTCGGTGTTGTTGTCTTGATTTGCGTGTTTGAGTTTTGTGTTGGGTTTTCATTGTTGGTTTTGTTGCACGTTTTTTGAGGATGTATTGTTTAGGTTGTTTTTCAGTTTTTATTGTCTAATTTCTCCCAAATAATCAATATTCAATAATAAATTATATCACACAGGATATTCAACCTTGACAATTATTATTGAATATTCTCAAGCATACAAGGTCTTTGGTAAAGCAAAAGTCAGTACATTAGAAGTAAATATCCTCTTGATGAAGATGACGCTGCCCTTTTTTATAATCTTTAAGATAGAATTGAAAAAAGAGGGAGCCGTTGCCTTTCGAAGATTAAATTGTATGGTTGAGATGATCATATATAAAATTTTGGCCTGTGATGAGGGAATTCCAAACTTTGCAAACAGACATGAATTTAACAAGAGACTTAACGGGTAGTCTGTGAAGGATTTCCTCCACAATTTCTAGGGGTAAATGTTCAGACATATCGCTTTGGCTTGCAAACCTATGGGCTCTCCTTGATGATTCCACTCTTTAGCATTAAAAAAAAAAAAAAAAAGGAAGGGGGATAGTTTTCTGGGGTAAAAGACAGATAGGTTATTTATAGAAAAAGAACGACTCTAATGGCAAATATTCTCCGAACCTAATCCTAAAGCTATCAGCAACAATATATCAGATAGCATCAACATATCAACATCCCTTTTTTATTCCTTAAACCACTTACTCGGTCTACTCATAACAATTTTCCTGAAACTTTTCAACTCTGATACCATTGTTTTAACAGCTTAAAGCATAGACCAGATTATTTAGAGGACTACTTATTCTAGCGAGACATCAAACAATGACTTAAATCAATGATTGCAACTTGGGTCATTATTCTCTATTTTCTTCAGCTGTAATCGATGCCTTTCATACTAGACCAGCAAGATAAAAATAAAAAATCATCATTCCAGCACTAATAAAATGAATTTTTCACATCAGAAATAGTAAACAGCATGTGCAAATCAATTTTTAGCTTCAAATTCTTTAAACCTCAAGACTTTCAACCTCAAACATCTCAATAATACATATATATATATATATATATATGATATACCTTGGTTTTTAAAACATTTGTAAACAAATAATCAAGCGGAAGTCACCCAAAACAATTTCCAGATTCGAATAGCACTTTAAAGAAAGTTAAGAGAGAAGACTAGAACGAATAAAAGGGAAACTAAAAAGAATTACCCAAATAAGCTCTACCTTAAACGGAGAGATAAAGGCTTCGAGTGTTACTTATGGGATCAAATTTTTTAGTTGGTGAGCAGAAATTAGAGTTGTAATATTCCCATTTTTCAAGTGAATTTTTGTGTGAATGAATTATTGGAATATTTTTTCATCAAGTTATATGTTAATAATATACATTTGCTTGCATGAAATAATTAAAGTAAAAGATCGAAGGATGAGGAATTGTTTACGTATGCTTAATTAAATTAATTTGGGCATGGACAACCTTAAGGAATAGATGATAATGGAAGTCAAAACACATTTCATTTTTCATTTTTCCTTTTTACCTTTGGATATTTCGCACAAAAGGAAGGAATAGGGAGAAATGAATAAATTCCAAAAATACCCAAGAAGGTGTCATATAATTAGCCAAGAACTTAGGGTTATTGGGCTAAATAGGAAACATAATTCTTAAAGTCCAAGAAGGAGGCCCAACTTGAATAAGGAGGAGGAAGAAGGAAACAAAAATGTGCTCATGAAAAATGGGTCATTTAGAAGCCCAACTTTAAAAATCAAAATTAATGACATCTCTAGCTTACATCATCACCTTCATAAATGAAGAGACATTTGGATTGGACTTGGAAAATACAAAATCTACCCAAATCCTTCCTACCCCCACGGTTTTGAAGAAGAAAGAATGAAAAAGAATGATGTCAAGTACTCCCAAGTACCTATAAGACCTCTGAGCAACAAAAAAAAGTACCTATAAGACCTAGAGGCGGAATTATGGCTATTATATGGTGAGAACTTTTGGGCACCCTACCCAAGTCAAAAATTCAATTAAATCCCCCTCTCTCAACAGCCCTTATGCCACGTACAAGAGAGAAGGAAGAAAGGAAAATTTAGTTGATTTAAAAAGCAAGAGAAAAATCTAGAAAAACGAGTTAACTTTTTGGGTAAGCTATGTTCTTTCTTAATGAACAAGTAGGATTTGAATTTAAGAGCTCCTCTCTCCTCATTTTGGGCTGTTGGCACGGTTTGGAGAAAGGAAAGAGAGAAAACAAGAAATTTCACTCAAGAAAACACAAGAGAGCTCAAACAAAGGAAATCCAAAGAGTTCAAGAGTAAGGTAAGGACTTAAAATCTCAATCTATTTTCTTCTACTCTTTCTAATAAGGTTTAGGACCTAAAGAAAAGCCTCTCTTAGAATATTTTTGGATGGAAGGTCGAAAGGTGAAGAAAGGAAAGACAAGACTCAAGATCTCAAAGGTGTTGAAGATCTTAGGTCAAGTAAGTTACCTTTAACTTTCTTATAACTTCTAAGGTGTTAGCTTTGGAAATGGTTGATTCATGAACAATTATGCAACATGGTGGGTCTGATTTGGTTAAAGGAAAATATAAATACAAAGTTAAAGTTAAGATTTATGACTTCAAATGGTAGATCAAGCATGATAGAAGAAAGATATGAAGCTAAAATAAAAACCTGACGTATTGTTGATAAACGATGATTTTCGTCCAGCTAGTTATACATATGGATCTGAGTTGATTTTGGTATTTTTTATGGTTGTAAAGTGTTTAAATGATATTTTGTATAAAGATGAACTTGGATCACAATTTTGGAAACTTAGATAAAACCTTGAAAAATGTGGGTAAGCTGTTTTATAAAAATCTTGTGAAGTCAGCTGGGTTGAACTCGATTTTTGACCCTATAAAAGAATTTATAAAATTATTAAATTTTACAGTGAGAAAGTAGACATTTCAAGAATTATTTTGGTATATAATTTGTAATTTTTGGAGTTTTGGATTGAGAGAAACGTATTTTTGAAACTGACCTAGAAATTGGGCAATATTTTGGACCAGAGGTGTTGTTTTGGGGTTGGATTTTCGACTGGGCTTAGACCAAATGAGTATTTTTAGTCGAATATATACATATTAAAGGCCATTTGGGGTTTTGAACCACCCCAAAAAGATTTTTCTAGAATTAGTTATGAATTTTTAAAGTTGTGCCTTTATTTCTAGAAATTTTTGTTCAATGACGAAAATAAGAGGAATTTAAGCCCATAATAAATTCCTTAATAGAAAAAAAATTTAATGAATATGGACACTTGAAATGGGCTTATTTTAAATCGGAAAAAAGAAATATTTATTGAGGAGGATTTAATTATATTTATATTTTGTTATTTTAGGGCTAATTTTGATATTGTGTGCCGGAAAAATTATTTATAGTAGTGGTCGACTATCGGGTAGTAATTTTATTCCTCATATACTGTGTAACTTGTGTATGTATATTTTACCATGTATACTGCATACATTTGGTCATCATTTATTTTCCAAGTGTTATGGAATCGAAACATGCTATGTGCATTTAAGTGCCTTGTTGTATGCCATGCCCGACAGTTTGTGCTATGTGCTATTAGAATTGCTGTAGTATGTGCTATGTGCTATATATTAGGATTGCTTGTTCCGGATTTGGCTGTATGCCTTGATACTGAATACTATGTGGTTTGAATTTTATTTGTGGTTTTTCTTACATGCACTGTATATGCATTTTATATGATATTAACACTGGGATTGAATTTTGAATCCTAGCCCCTTCTAAGTCATCAAGAGTTAACTCTAGATCGGAGCCAGGTGATATAGGTAAGACAATGGAGACAAATTAGTGTATTGTCGGTGGAGTTTGTTGGCATCTCTTCGGGACATTTATTTTGGTTTCCCGGATGACTGTACTATGTTTTAATTATATTGGTGTTATGTTGTGGTATGATTGTATAATTAATCCCTCCTAGGAAATTTACCCTTCCGCATTTTAACTTATCAGTATTTTGCTGTCCAAATCGATGCATGCTCTGCTGCTTATACTCTGATAAATGACGTAAATTACCTTGGGAAAACAATCTAAAATTGATTAAAAGTAAAGGACCTCATTACCCGCCACCTGAAAGGACGAGGTAGGTAGGTGTGTAACAAGAGGGAGCTACGACTATGGGCGAAGGAGGCACGATTGGGAAGAGAACAAAGTATGATGGAAGTTTCGATTTTTTTTTTTTTTTTATATGATCAAGGTTTCGATATTACTTTTAAAGCGTAAATGATTTTTAATTCTTCCAATTTTTAAAAATTTGAATTTATGTTATTCTCCTTACAAAAAATTTCAACTTTGATATTAGTTTCAAGGATAGGATATTGTCACTACCAATGTCATTACCATTTTTTTCATAGTTAAATCGAGAATCTCAATATGAGAGAGAAATGAAATGAGATTTAATCGAACGGTGAAAAAATGGTAGTGGCATTGATAGTGGCCCAAAATTGACATGACAATATCTTATCCCTAGTTTCAATTAGGGTGTCTTAGTTTTGTTTGGGCTTGGGCGCCATTTTTCGGCCATAGCCATTAATTAACGCACAAAAGTGAAGGGCTTGTTTGGTTAGTATGAGGGGAGGGAAGGAAAATACTGAGAAAAATTTATACGAGGTCTCAAATTAGATAAAATACGACACAAAGATCCTTGAAATCTCTATTTTTCGAGGCAAGTACCATGAGACATTTGGGTAATATAATTTAGTTCTAAAGAGACTCAATTACCCTTTATTAAAACTAAAAAAAGGACAATTCAAAACGCCCAATTCTTCTTCTATCTCTAAAAGTTATCAACAATTTTCACTTATATTAGCTAAAATTTTCTTTTGATCAAAAAAAATATTAGCTAAAACTCTTCATTCACCTTGGCTTCGCAACTCCTCTATTCTATCATTAATAACCACGAACCGTGACAGCGACGGACCACGACAATGACAACAAGACTAGCTTCAGTGGGGCGACGAAATAGGGCTATGAGTGAGAGACAACAAGAATGGGGACTTTTGTAACATCCTCAATTTTCATGAAAATTAATTAATGGAATACAAGAATTTTTATCAACTAGTGATCAATGGTATATTATTTTTCTGACAAGATAAATTAATTATTGGGGGAAAAAAATTACTTGCTGCTCCTCCAAACCGCCAGAAGAGGGAAAGAATGAATTGATGGATTAGGATGAAGAAATATATATATATGTATGTATATATATATATATATATATATGCATATTCTTGGTCTCTAGCTTCTGACGTGAGAAAAGGAAGGGAGGGATATGACTTGGTCAATGAAGGAAGGACGTGGATTCTACTTTTCCTTTAGCATTGGACTTGAAAGGGAGCAATGCGATAGAGTTGATTGGTTATTCAACATTAATGAAGAGCAGTAGAATCACGTGGAGTAAGGTTAAAGGAAGTAATAAAATTTTCTCCAATATCATTCTTATGTATAATAATAATAATAAAAAAGTGGGATTGAAATTGTTACCCACTTCTCTGAACTGAACCGTCGGACAAGGAAGAGAAAAGAGGAATAATTATAACCTAGTATTGAGTCTAAGTTCATAAGGACCTAGGGAAGTAAATTGAGAAGACAAAAAAAAGAGAGAGAGAGAGAGAGAGAGAGAGAAAGAAAGAAAGAATTTGTCACCTTCTACCCTTTAAAACCACCGGCTGGGACATTGAGGAGTATAGCATTGAATGAGGAAAGAAGTAGTAACAATGGTGCACGTGGGACAAGGAAGCTTTAACACCAAATAATGAAATATTTTCTCTTATTCTCCATGCGTTGGATGTAGAGCCGTCAATTAGGGCCGGTCCGTGATGGGCTGGGCCCATCGGGGCCGGCCCTCGGCCGAGTAAGAAAAACACTTGTTTTTTCAAAGCCACTACCCGTAAAGCACAAGGGGGGTAAGTGCCCATTGCGCTAGAAATTATTATTCCAAATTTTAATTATTTTTTCTCCGTGTTTTTCACACAAATATAATTAGTAAATTACAACAATTAAAGCTCTAAATTACAACATAAATCATCTAATTTATCAAATAAATGTTGTCAACATTTATATCCAAAAAACACAATCATCCAACAAATAAGCATTCACGAATTTATAATCGAAAACAAATTATGTTCTAAAATAACTTACATAAAATATAAAAAGCATACCACTAATATACAGAAATTATGGTCAGTGAGATGCAAGAGCTGAGAAGAGTTGCGATCGAGGAGGAGACAAGGAGTGGAAGGGACATGAACATAGTTTATAGTGTAAGGATCATAAGAGTAGTCAATAATAATATTAATATATTAGTTTAAAATTTTTAAGACTCTACATTGTTATAAGACATAAACATTATATTCCAACTCGGTTCGGGATTTTGTTAGGAAAATATATCAAAGAAATTTTTTTAAAACTCAACATTTAAAAAGAAAAAAAAAAAAAAAAAAAATATGATGGGCTAAACGGGCGGCCGTAGCTTGGCCGGCCGTAAAAGCCGTGCCCTGCGGGCCGGCCCTACGGGGCCGACTTCATCTCTTTCTTCTATTTTTGAGGCCGGCCCGTAACGGTCAAGTCGGGGCTAAGCGGCCGGCCCGTTTTGACGGCTCTAGTTGGATGTGGGGAAAGAGAAAGAAAAATGTGATAATTTAATATTAATTAAAGAAGGATATTAAAGAAGGAAAGGGAGAGAGTGGGTGGAGGCATACTCGACAATTTTTTTCAAAGGATACCCATCGTACCTGACGAGAAATAGAAAGCCAAAAGGAAAAGAAAACACAATTTCCTCCAAAAGTTTGCTTGGCATCCGGACGGGAGGGTGAGAGAAAGTCAAATAAGAAACATTTTTTTCTCTCTTCCCAAGCTTCTTCATAGCGTCGGACATGAGGAACAAAGAGAAATCAGAAAATATTTTTTCTCAACCCTCGAAGCGTCGGCCAAACGAGATTTGTGAAAGTCGATTTTTTTATTTCTTCTAGAATGGTGAAGAGAAATCTAGACACCGGTTGGGGACTAGAACCGACCTTGGAACCGACTTTGGAGATCTATTTAAAGAGATCACCTTCACCCATTTTCTTGGCTGGACGAATTTGGAGAAGAAGAGAAGAAGGTGATCAAAGATTAAGAAGAAGATATAAGGAGAGCCAAACCACACGTCCCAGAGGAAGGTAAGGACTCTAAATATTTATTCCACCTTCTTCCACTCTCGTTTTGGAGGTTAAAATTTTGAAAGAAAACTCCTTCTTGGTTCTGTGAAGGTGAAGGACATAAAGGAGGAAGAAGAAACATCGGGAATCAAGTTTCTAGTTGGAGGTATGCGAGATCAAGTAAGTTATAGTTTAACTACCTATAAATTCATGCTTGCTAAGTTGGAAATGGTAGTATTTTGTGAAATGGGTTGATTAATGAATTAAAATGATTTAATGAAGAACCAACTTTTGAGGTAAGGTATAGGTAGAAAGACTAATACGATGTAAGGAAAAAGTGATTGAATGCAAATATTAACTTGTTGCATGAGTTTCTGCTACAAGGACGTGAGCAATCTGGTTTATTGTTGGAGAAATTAATGCCTTTCACGTATAGGGACTTGAAGAATTATGTATGTTTGAGGGAGGCTTACTTTTAGCCATCAAATAAATATTTTAGAAGAGTCACTTATAATTATATTTTGATTATTTTAGGGTCACTTTGATTTTTAGCATATCTGAGGGAAAATATACTGAAAAATTTTGGTCAACTACCAGGTAGTAACCTTAATCCTCATATGTCTTGTATTGCTTTGTATGTTTGTTTTTCCATGATTGTGGACCCGTGTCTCCTGAAAAGGGACATGCGTTTGTGTGCATTCAGTGTGGTCTAGGTTTAGAGCCCGACTACTTTGTTTTTCCTAGCGCTGTGGATCCGGGGCTTGCTTTGTTGAGCAGTCCTGCGTTTGTTTTTAGGACATGTAGTCCTTCCGGTTAACACGGTATACTTGGTATGTCGTATTTGTGTTGCGCGTTTGTTACCGAATGCTTTGTTTTGGTATTTTCCTAATTATGGTTACATACATACCTTGTTTATGCATTACATATGAGATTAATGGTTACTCGGGATTCATTTTTGAATCCCGCATTTTTGTAAAGCTTCGGGATGTACTATGAGGGTCTGTATCTGGAGAGAAGGGTAAAACCGCTGGGCAGGAGTAGTTGGAGTTGAAGGTGGCGGAGGAGATTTATTTTGTGATTTATTACGAGGTTGGATGACTGTATATTATTTTGGCCTTTTTGGCATTGATGGATATTTGTATATCTAACCCTTTGAGGATTTTATTTTGTTACTGACATTTAATCATACCAGTATTGTCTAAAATCCAATCGGGAAATATTCTGTTGCGATTAAACTCTGATACGTGGTAATAAATAGTAATTATATGATATATGGTAAATATTAAAAGGAATCCCTCTATCCGCCACCCGGAAGGTGAGACCGTAGGGGTGTTACAACTTTTGGGGAGAGATAGAAGAATTGAGGTTTTCAATTTGTTTGCCTTTTTCTAAAATTTAGTAAGCATATTTTGGTCTTTTCACAATCATATTGTATTACCCGAATATCCCACAGGACTTTCTGTAAATTGAAGATTTCTAAGGATCTTTATGTCTTATTTTGTCTAACTTAGGTCCTCAGAGCAAATTTCCCAAAACTTTTTGAGTTGAATTTAAAAAATTAGAGAAATAAGGTTAAATTTTTTCTTCTTATTGTTTTTTTTTTTTTTTTGTTTTATATTCTATCTTACATTTTTTTATTAAAATTTTGTAACCCCAATCATCTAATTATTTTTTTTTTCCAATTCTAAAAATTTTTTATTTCGCGTTCCACACCTCCAAATCATTCCTACCAAACTGACCCTAAAGCAGTCCTACCGCCTAAATCCAGCCATTGGTCAACCACACTTTTCTTTTCTCGCCCAACCTGATATGATAATTAGGTCCAGTTAATTTTAACTTTTTTTAAAAAAATCTATAAGTTACCATCCACCGTTAATTAATTACTCTATTATAATGATCGTATCAATTTTATTTCTGCGATTTAGTTCCTTAAATTTGGCTACTTCTGTTTTTTTTTTTTTTTTTCTCTATTTCAAAACTCATTTAACATGGATAAATTAATTAAAATGACTTATTATATCAATCAATTTTATATGATTTTAATTACCTGCCTCCTACAATTTATGAAATTCATAACTTCATGCTTCAACCAAAAAAATAAGTAGTCGAAAGAGTTTCATCAAGAGAAAACTGACAACCACCAGCGCTAGATAATGCAATATAATTGCAGCAGTATCGTAATTTAATTTTCTCTCCATTTCTTTTCCTTTTATAACTCTTGATACGGGTTAGATCACACAAATACAAACCCGTCTGTTATGCGGGAAGATTCGGAAGAGAATGGAAGATTCACCTGTCTTCTTTCGCGAGAGAACCATGTGGACGCACCATCTTCGAGAAGGCAAGTTCGGCGGCGTGGTATCTTCCCTCATCCATGGGAAATCTGCTTCCCTCCAGTTTCGGTAGGAACTGATCTTCTCAGATCTTCCCAGGTTCGAAATTCCTACATAACCCTCCTTTTCTTCTTCAATCGAGCTATGTCGTTGCTACAAATCTTCCGCCGCCGCAAATCTCGTCGATGTTGCAGATTGATATGTCTCATTCCTACAAATCAATCTAAGTCATTACTACAAATCTTTCGGTGGGAACCAATCTTCCCATATCTTTCACAGTAGTAGATCGGCTATTCTTTGCAAATCGATTGTGTTCCTCAATCTTCAACTTTTTTTTCCTTTAATTTCTTCAGTGTCGGGCCATGTGAAGGACAAAGGAGGAGGAATGTGGTTTTTTTATTTATTTTAATTTTAACTTTTTAAAAATTATCATCTTCCATTTTTATCTCCATACCTATCAAACAAAATACCCTTTTAAATTTACTTTCAATCTTCCTTTTCTTTCCTTCTTCAAACTTTCTCTATACCAAACAAGGCCTAAGCTTGATTTGAGGGGAGGGAAAGGGAGGAGCCGAGGAGGTTACCTTATATTGGAGGCAAGGGCAAAATGCGGGGGCCTAGGGGTGCCCCTACCCCTAAAATTATAAAATAGAACTCAAATGTTTAGAAAATTACATTTCTACCTCGTAAAAATTTTAAAATTTTTACCTTATATTGGAGGCAAGGCAGAATCTGGGGGCTAGGGGTGCCCCTACCCCTAAAATTATAAAATAGAACTCAAATGGTTAGAAAATTACATTTCTACCTCATAAGAATTTTAAAATTTTTACTTTAATACCCATTAAAATTTTGTTGACATGAATTATGAGTCTTGTGACAGTGCAACAACTCATCTACGAGCGTACGCCGAGTTTGTCTCTTCTCACCTTCTCTTCCTTTCTCAATCAATCAATTAATCAAGGAATATTATGACAGACACAGTCATACCCATGAGGCTTTGGGGGAGCTTCGGTCCATTGCAGTGGACCGTTCACTATCCCAGGCAGTGAACCTCTGCCTTTATTTTATTTTTTAATTTTTTTAAAAAAAATTAAAAAATAAAATAAAGCGAAGGTTCATCCCTTGTTGGGGGGTGGACGGTCCCCTTTGCGATGGACCGTAGCTGCCCCAAGGCTATAAGGTCTTCAAAAATCTCCTAATAAAATAAAATAAAAGGTTATAAAGTTAAGTATAAATGGGGTTATAAGGGCTCGAAGTTTGGAACACAAGAAAGTGGAGATTAGTTGTTTAATTAAGAGTAATGCTTTTTATTTTTTATAAAAAATGTAGTGCTTATTTTTTTTTTTTTTTTAAAAAAATCATCACTTTCATCCCATCTCCTTCTCAGCTTTGTTGTTTTGTGCGCGGGAGGATATTGGTGGACATTATTGGCTTGATTATTTATTTAATTTAGCTTTAAGGTGTAACCACCACCACTCTAAAGAAACTAAAATGGTGCAATTTGATTTAAACCTAACAGAATAGTTAATTTGTGAATAAATGGGCGATATAAAAGGACTACAAAAATGAATTACATATTTACATTTCATATGCAATATGCACAATCACTTTTACATTTTACTCGTATCAACTTTTAATTATACACAAATGGTGTCCTCGATCTCACCGTAAAAGATTCATTCAATTTTTCTCAGAATGTTAACTTCTGTAATAAAATAGTTGTTCCATGACGTGGAAGCATAAAAAATGAATCTAGTGAACTTATATTAATATATACTCTAAGGGTTAAGATTAAATTAACCCAACGAACTATTAAGTTAAGAATATTTGGCACAAAAAGGTTTTGAAGTTACCAATAATACCAACAAACAATTGAAAATTTTTAAAAACCATGATGCCGTCAGTTGCTCAACAAACGGCCGTTTAGGGTTTAAATGGAGACTGCCACGTGGCTGAAGAAGTCCAGCTGGCCTTATTTTACTTCAGAAGCTTGAAGTGGACAAGCCAAAACACAAAGAAAGAGACAAAACCAAAATTGAGAGTGACAGAGCTCGACAGAAACAAAGAAGCAGAGAAGTTTCAACAAATCGTTTTCCCACTTGGTCAGAAAAATAAGTTTAACTTATCTTAAATCCTTTGATCGTTTCAACCTAATCTTTTTGCATTTTTTAATTGAAGTAACAAATGGAGTCGATAGACCAAAAAGACAACAAAATAAAAATATTAACAGAAAAATGACATTGATTTCAGGAATTGACGAAGCATACGACTTGTCGAAGATTCGGAAAGCGTGGCAAGCGGAACCAGAGTGAAACGCGAAGCCTACGCCACAGTTCCCACAATTCTGCATTCTTTTGAATCCTATGTTTGTGGGGCAATTACATTGGCACAAAGCCTCCTTCAAATCGGAACCAAACGCGACCTTATCCTCCACATAGATAAATCTATCTCCGTTCCCAAACACCAGGCCCTGGCGGATGCGGGTTGGAAGATCAGAATCATCACCCGGATTTGGAATCCAAGAGCCGAGAATGGCACTTACAATGAGTACAACTATAGCAAGTTCCGCCTCTGGCAGCTCACCGACTATAACAAGGTCATCTTCATCGACTCCGATATCATCGTCCTCTTCAACCTCGACATCCTCTTCCACTTCCCCCAAATACACTCGCTTGCAACCCATGTCGGAGAATCGCTCACAATTTTTGCTTCCATTACTTCGATTTCGCCTTCTCCGTTGGGTTTCGCTGAATTTGTGTGATTCTTCATTTTTCGCCTTCTCTGTCGTTCTCAATAGCTTTTGGGTTTTTTTGTTCTCTGGTCCACTTCGAGCATCTAAGTAAAATAAGGCCAGTTGGACTTCTTCAGCTACTTGGCACTCTTCGTTAATAAATGACCGTTACATGAGCAATTGACAGTGCTGTGGTTTTTTAAAATTTTTAATTGTTTGTTAGTATTATTGATACCTCAAAACTTTTTTGTGTAAGATATTTTTAGTCTAATAATTCGTTGGCGAATTTATTCCTTAACCCTACTCCTAACAAGTTTCAATAATTGCCAATTTTAGCAGCTTGTGCCTCATCATTCATTCAGCCCAAAAAAAAACAAAACCTGAGTGAAGACTAATTCCAATTCCCAACGTGCATGCCAGTTTAGGATCACTTCATTGTAGCTCTCCCCGCCACGTGTTCCTAGGTGCACGTGGCATCCAAACAAAGGAGGTTTCCCCTAGATCCGGCTGATCCAAGGCCCGCCGCATCACTTCCTCCTCCTCATCATGTGATGTATAACCTGGACTGGGTGGTCTGACATTGCTGACCTGGCAATTGTCTCCTTGTGGCTGGTTAGGGCTTAGCCTAAGCCTGCTCAGCTAAGATCCTGGACTTACATCTCTCTGGGCCCACTTTCAGATCATCCTTCTCTGATGCTTGTCAGGCTGAAACCTCTTCATGGATCTTCCATCAAAAGTCCGGATGTCATCTCCTGAGCAGAAGACGCCAATAACATTCATTTTATAGATTTCCCCTCACACTCATTACGTTGTCCAGGAGAATTAAAATAAAGCGCAGAATAAGCAACCCAGAAAGAAGAGTTTGCGTTTAAAATTTGGATTGGAGTGGTAATTTAAATTAGACAAGAAGGAAGCAGGTGTATATAATAATATTAAAAATTTGTAACACAAATAGCTAGCGCGTATATGAAATAATTATGGTTTGAATTTCCTTTTATAAGAAAAAAGGATTGGAAGATTAATTTGAAATTTAATAATAGAAAGGATAAAGATCCACGTGACGTGGATCAGGCTATGTAGTTATCCTTTTGGCAGAAGAAAAGACAAAAAGAGAAGAATGAGATTGGTGACGTGTGAATATATAAGATGGAAGAAGAAAATAAGGAAGGGATAAGGAGAGAGAGGGCTTAGGGAGCGAACCAGCCATTGAAGTCGCTGGCTTTCTATTCCCTCCCTTGGGGCCTGGGGGTGTCGTTTAGAGGGCCAACCAATCCAAAGTAAATAAACGTGGCCATAAAAAAAGATGACCAATTAAATTAGCGAGATGACAGTGAATGCTAGATATATGAAAAGACCAAAATCACGGCATTAAAATAATGTGAGTGTTTATACCAAAATAATAATAATAATAATGTGAGAGGGCGACAAACGAGCCTGAATAATAAAATAAATAAATAAGGCAGAAGCAGGTCGCGTTGTGGGGGAAGAGGGAACGACCGCATGGGCCATAGGAAGAGATGTTGTTTGTTTGAGTTAATGAGAGTTGGGTGAGGGTCGTTTGCGGCATGCAGTGTCGGTAACTTGGAACCGGGCCCACCATATTTGAATCATCCTCATCCTCACGGGGAATTCCATATTTGTTGCTGCGTTGTACTCCTTCTTTATTATAAGGCGTTAACTAATAAGTTTATTTGATCTTTTTTATAAGTCTTATTAATTTTGAAGGCATTAATTATTCTTTTCCATATATGCCCTAATAAATAAAGATAGTGGGTGAAAGTAATAATTAATATGATATTAGAATTTAATACAATTAGTAGGGGTAATAGTGGAAGTTATTTAAATTGTGGATTTAATTTTATTGACTTTAACTTGTTTTTATGAGTTTGTGAGAATTGTTAGTTGATCTTATAATAAGGATCAGAAGAAGAATTAATTGACCCCCCCCCTCTTCTGTATTTTATTAATCTTAAAGATAAACTCGTTTTGAATTTTAGATCTCTATCCAGAGCTGGCAATATTACAATACAAGCCAACTCACGGATTATACACGCTGTGAATTACGAGCCATTTTATATCACTCCCTTTCCTTTCTTATATGTTTATTTTATTCTCCGCAGTTGGCGCCCCTCCATGTTAGTTGTTCTCAATTTGTAACATTATTTATTTATAGGAGTATTATTTACTTTTTTTTTTATTAACTATCCCTCGACTCCTATTAATTTTTCACGAAACGGCGATATTAAATAAAATTAGCAATATTATCAATAATCCCAGTTTTGTGTTCTGTGGATCGGAGAACCAAAAGTGAGGACTGAAAATGTGAAAAGTCAAGATAACCTTTTCAGTTTTCCCGAAATGACCAAGGGGTCCTCATCGTCCGACAGGCGTTGACTCAATTCATGTTGTTCATATCCAAAATATTGGACATTATTGGCCTGATTATTTATTTAATTTAGTTTTAAGGTTCAACCAGCATTCTAAAATATTTTCTTATGTGCCCTCAGTGTCTAAATGTTTTTACATGTGCAATTTTACCCCTAAAGAAATTAAAATGGTGCAATTTGATTTAAACCCAACAGAATAGTTAATTTGAGATGCTACTCAACTTTAACAAAAAATATCCTAGTTGGCACGTGACATAAGGAGATCAAACGGTGATGACGTGGACAGAAATTAAGACCTCATTCTGTTTACCTCCTAGCATTCCAATCTACTTCATCGTATTCTCTTCTGCGTTATCGCTCTTGATCTTCTTCCAGCTTTGAGCTTTATTTGTTTCCTTCTGCATTCTGCGACTTGATCAATTAAACAAAGTTTTTTTTTTTTTTTTTTTTTTTTTTTTTTTGGGGGGTTCGCGCACACGCAGCGAGGGGCACTAAAGGCGACTTCTCAGTTCTCATTGAGTTTTATTTTTTGTATATATTGTTTACACTTTATGTTGGGAAAATCCTATTTAAAATTATTTGAAATACCTTAAATCCATATTTAAACCTGCACATTTATGAAATCCTAATCAAACCAAGAGGTCTCATTATGGGGATTTCTGAATTTGTTGATTTTACCACTATGTCCATATGCTATTTTCTCTATGTCTTCTCTCAAATCTCAATCTTGTCCACTCCTCGCCTCCCTCTCCCCATCCTAAGATTTCTTGCTGAATCACCATGCTATATATCTAAAATCAATTAAGGAAAAGAAAAGAAAAATTTTAATTCGGAGAAGAATAGAAAAGAAATCTACCATCTCAACGCACGAATAATAATGATGAGTTCTTTTCTATTTTTATATTGTTTTCTTTGCCTTGTTCTTTTTTTGACTCCCATCTTCAGGTTTTCAGTAAGATTTCTCCAGGTGATTCAGTGCATTTTCCTTATTTCATTTTGACAGCTATATCATTTTTTTTTTTGGGGTACTAATCAGGTTCTTGTGGAATATAGAAATATAGATAATTTCCATGGTTAGGCATGAAATTTCTGAAAGGTTCAATAATTTGCAAAGCTAAGTCATCATTTTAATTAAAGAGGCATTATGATCTTTTAACAATATTAAAAAATCTCTAATGAGGACTCTTGGCCTGATTAGAGATTTGCTAAAAGTACATGCCTGAATTTGGATTTAAGTATTTCAAATATATTTAAAGGGGAATCTCCCTTTTATGTATTTGCATCACAAAATTTATATGAAAAAATAAATTTCTAATTTACAAATTAAAAGTTAAAAAATTAAATTTTAAACGAGGCAAGATGAGCACCTAATCCAACTAACTACCTCTTAGGTCTCAAAATAAAAAGGGAAAAGAAAAAAGAAAACAGCCCAAAAAAAAGTTTAATTTGTCAATAACGTGGAAATTACGTAGAAAGGCAAAGCTTTTTTCTATAAATTAAATTGGCATAACATTGACTTTACTCTAATTGTTGATGGAAAAAAGGAACATTACTCCAATCAACCAATCAATATATAATATAAAATTTGTAACAGCCACACTGAATTATTTCATCTATGATTAAACTAGTGGCTTATTATCTTATGTAGGGTCAAGGATGGAATGATAAAGGAGTTGGAGGCAATTCCCACTACTCTAGCTTGATCATGCATACTTTTCTCGCCAGCAATATGTAGATGCTTGAGTTTTTATACTTGAGTTGCTAATGCTATAATGTAGGTACAATCTAGATAGTGATATTTACCTACTGCCTTAAACTATACTCTCTCTCACATTCACACACACTGACACACAGGCGCACAGATATAGACATTAAGAAGTTATGGTATAATCCATATGGAACATATGGATTATGCCTATATCTGTGTGTCTACCTCAAATCGCAAATATGGCTCTGGTAAAGCAAAAGAAGACAATGATGGTACGTTTTTCTTAATCAGAAGAAAGTGATGAAGGCAAACCAAGATCATTGAGCAGGGATCAGTTATCTTCTTCTTAAGAATGATTATGAGTTTTATTTTGGACAAAAATGATTCTGAGTTGGATCACAATATTTTGAACATCTCATACTATCATAGTAGCTTTTACAGATCCGGAATTCACTTAGGTTTTGAATGTGTTCTTTTGTAGTGTTTAGATCGAACTTGTTCCTAATAGTTCTATAGATACACTTACATTGATTGATTTCATTGATTTGTGCTTTGATGTTTGGTTGTTATTATTTTTTTTTTTTTTTTAAAAAAAAAAAGAATGAAAAAGAACTTATCAAACACACATGGTTTAATGGTTTCCACGCGGTGAGCTAATCCTTGGGAGAATTAAAGACCTCTGAATTTATTAGAAAGGATATTTACATTTCTGAAATTATGCAGCAGGATCAACTGATCAAGATCCTTTTCATCAAGAAAGAAAGAAGGGACGTGAAGTATCATTAAGAAGTAACTTATTAGCACGAAAGAATCAAAAGATTTTGAAATTTAACTTCAAGGTTTAATGTCTCAATTGAAGTTAAAATTTCTGTTCAATTACCAAGGTACTCTTTATGTTAGGGAACATTTTATAACATCAAATGGACTTGTTAAAACCGTAAATGAATTTGTCATTTTGGAAGCTTTTACTTGTTAACTTGGAGATGTCAATTCTCAGCATATCGGATCATGCAGAAGTGGACTAGTTAAATAGTTTACTATTCATTTCAATACTTTTACTTATTAATAGATTAAAGAATACTTTTGGTCTTTTAAGTTTAGTTTCATTTCTATCTTTGAAGATTATAAAGTATATTTTTAGTCTTAAAAACTTAACACCATTATTGTTACAAATTGAACATGCTGACGAGGCAAAGTCAACTGGTAACTATACAATGCGGACGAAGCAAGCTAAGCCTGCTCATTTCTATTAATGTATTATTTTCAGAAAATCATATTGTCAGGATCTTGTAATTTTCATTACTACCCCTGTTCCCTCTTTCTCAATCCCTCCCCCCTTGTCTCTCCATCTCAAACTTGCCCCCTTCCTTCTTTCGTCTTCCTCGACCAGCCAAAAAATTATTCACATTCCAGCAAACAAATAAAATAATATGCAGCCTTCTTTTAATACAAGTTCAAGCTTTCAAAATGAGAATTATCATTTCTCTTTTGTTTCTCAACTTTTTCCTGAGGAAAGATCTTAAATTCTCCTCTTTCTATTAAGAACAGTAGACACCACATAAAAAATTGAAGCACAGGTAACCACCCAGAAATTTTGTAGCAAGAATAAAATAACAAAAGATTAAATACAAAACCATTTTTGAGCACATGGACATTGAAAAACCCAGAAAAATGAGCAAGCTAACATGTTGTTAACTAAATTGGAGAGATGAAAGGAGAGATTCGAGAGTGTTTGGGACAGATAAAAAGAGAGAGGGAAGAGGCGCAGTAATGCAGCTTAAGAAATCCTGACATTTTTATTTTTAGAAAATAATAAATTAAGAGAGATGAGTAAGCTAACATGTCGATTTGAGTTTGGAATTTTCTTATTGGGTAGAGGTTAAATGAGTTTATTCTTCAGCATTGCACTGTCATCAGTTAACTTTGCTTTGTCAGTATAACATTGACGGTATTAAATTTTAAGGACTAAAAATATACTTAATAAACTTAAAAGGCCTAAGAAATATCTTAAGTTAAAGGACTAAATTAAAAGTATACTTTATCGCTTATTAATATGTAAGATTGAGAGGTTCAAAAATGTATGTGAGAACATTTTTATAGCATCAAAAGAACTTGTTAAAACCTCAATTGAAATTGTCATTCCGATAGGTTTTGCTTTCAATTTGCAATTGTGACATGTCAGCTTATATAAACATACAAAACATATAAGCTTAATATTGTAACTTCATTTCTTTTAATTTCTTAGACACCTAGGATCTTTTGACCCAATAAAAAAAAAAAAAAAGACACCTAGGATCTGGCTGGATTGAAGGAACTCAATCTTTTGTTCCCCTAATTTGATCTATTTTTTAAGTTTCCTCTTTTTATAACATCAAGTCATCCCATGTAGACATGCGAATATTTAGCCAAAATGCTTCACATAGTTATGGCATGGTGATTACTTCTCAATTTTCTGGTTCGGTAATTCTCATAAGCAATTATCAAGCTTTAGCAATTATGTCATTATAAGTTCAAAAGGAAATGAACATATTATTATAAACAAATACATACAAAATGAGCAGACACAAAGCTATAAAACAATCTATACGAGATTGCTTTAATTTATTGACCTCTTTCCTCCTTCCCTCTCACAGGTTAGTGGAGTGCTAGTATTCAAGGATTTATGCCATATGATAAATAATTTTTGGTACCATATCTATTCTGCTTTTTTTTTTTTTTTTTTTTTTTTTGCCCAGACCATATCTATTCTGTTTACCTCTGTTTTTTTTGGACGGTGTGAAAATGGCACGTTGCACAAGTGTAACCATCTACGTCGGCTTGTTTCCATTATATATAAAGCCATTATTAAGCTCAAAAACTCCTCCATGAAAATAATGATGACTCAATTAACTCTTCTTCATTACTATAATCAAATACCTCACCATCTACGTCGGCTTCTTCATTCCATTTATGTCATGTTAGAGTTCCAATATACACCAAAAAAACAACCGGAAAAATTTAGAAGAAATAAAGAAAAATAAATAAATACTACCTCCGGTCCTAATTATAGAAACAATTTTATAGTATAAATTGCACTATAAAAATGCTCTTATAATTAGGACCGGAGGGAGTAGTATATGTGAAACCCAGAGTACCAGCAATGCTACAGTGAAATTCAAGAAAAACGAAGAACGAAAAACCAACAAGCGCAGAGTAAAGTTGAACAATTACACGCGCTTATGTTAATGCAGCATCACAAATCACAATTGCTAGACTAACAGATTTTCTCTTGCACAATTTGATGAGGCAGAGCCATTACCTCTCTCTTTATCTCTGGTACTCTGTGATGAAAAACAGAGTTAAACAGAGTATCATTTGATGTTGTACAAAGAACAAGTATCTTTGTCTGGCTTCACTTGCAGCATTTTAACATTTTCAATATCCAAGAGGAAGAAGTCGACCGTAGATGACTCTTGGGAAAAAAATTATTAGCCATTATTAAATATTTAAACTTGAGGGACTACATACGTAAGAAGTAAGAACAAACTTTTCAGATTAAATATTATGGACACACACTATCAAATGAACAAAAGGCAGAGATAATGAACCATGACGTGATACTTGCAGGCAAAAACATGGCTAATTGTTATTCGAAACGCATCATTATTTAAAAACGCTGCTTTCCTCATCTTCGCATTGGCAAGCCTTTTCTTATGTAATAGGAGAGCAGTAGAAGAAATAAGGAATTCAAGTGTAGCTAGCCACCACTGTATAACTTAACATGATCTACATTAATTACAACTGAGTAACTAGAAATAAAACCCAGTAGCTAATAATTACTGAAATGCTCTCAATTATAACACTAGAAATTATAAATAAATCTCTAGTCAAGAACTACGTAATGGGAGCAAGTTGTTGCTACCAATGAAAAGAAAAGGAAATCATAATAATGATAATAAATCTGATTTTTTTTTTTTTTTTTTTTTAAAGAAACTGCCCATTATTATTATTTATCATTGCTTCTTTCCTAAATTTAAAAACTTCTATTTTAATTAGAAATCCTACAAATGATATACTAAATTAATATCTCATAAAATCTCAATTAAATTATTTTATTTTAGTATCACAAATATATATATATATATATATATATATTAAAAATAGGAAGTCATTGGAGCGAATGTGAGTGCTCTCTCTAAGTATTTAATAATTGAATTCTAGGTTTAGGTTTGATTATTATAATGGTTTGATATTTTGTATCAAGGTTTCATACAATTTAGGATATTGGATTTATTTGGATTTTAATATTATGTATTTGACACCTTGTGCTTCGTTAATAGCAATTTCATGTAGTTGACTTGGTATAGCTTTTACTTGAAGTTGTTATGAATATTTAATTGTGATTGTAATGCAGTGTTCTTCGTTACTTGTGTTATTGCATATTGTTAATTCAAATTGCTAAAGTTTAAATTAGGTTTCGGTTAGAGGGATTAAGGCTGCATTTGGATAGGCTTTTTTTATATTAAAAAAGTCCTTTTTTTCTTAAAAAAAGTGCTTTTTTGCTATTTTATGTATTTGGATGGGGGCTTTAAAAAAAAAGCAAAAATCACAAAAAAGCCCAAACTTCTCCTTTTTTTTGAAGCTCCAATCTGAAGCTTAAAAAAAAAAAGAGATGCGCTAGATGAGAGAGAATACCCCTATTTGACCGGCTATTTGGATTTGGGGCACAAAATGACCACACATACCCCTCACAGATTTCGCACCGTATACCCCTCTCCTTCACCATCGCGTGCCCTTCGTCCTTTCTTTCACCATCGCATGTTCGCGCGGTGAATACTCCGTCTCCTTCGCGCCAGTTCCCGTCGTCTCCTTCTCCTTCTCCTCTGTTACAGGTTTAACATTTTATTTGTGTGCTCCTTGTTCAATCATCTATCTTAATAAGATTTATGGGTTTTGATCTCCAAAATTGTGTTTGATTTGTGGTTTCTAGGATAGTTTGATTTATCTTTTACATCATTTGAATAGGATTTATGTTTTTTTATTTGTGTTCTCTATTCTTTGATTTTCTCGCATCGCCGAGCTCCTCTCCTATTATCTTGGGTCGCCGCTCTTCTTGTCGTGGCTTGTGGGTGTGTACGGCTTCAAACCTATTCTCGGTGATCTCGATTTGAGTATATATGTTCGAATATCCCTTCTCCTTCTTCGCTCGTGTGTATATTCGTTAGGTACATTTGTTACTCGGGGATCAATTGGGGTATTTGTTTTCCTTTACACTGTGTCCTGGTGTCCTACATTGTCTCTATCTGGTATTTGTGTGTGCTGCTCCTTAGCCATATTTTTTGTTGCATATTTTCTTCTAATTTAACTGTTCGTTAAACTTCAATCTAGAGATCTTTTGAAGTTGTTTTAGAGATGCCTTATACAGACTTCAAAACACTCACATAAATCACGCAATAGTCAACGCCACACTTCAAAGTTTTAATATGTTCCGATATGTCATTGACTCATACCCTCTTGGAGATTGGAATCCGACAATCTCAGTTTGCTAATTAATAAGCTTTTGGTCCACATCAACAAGTCTCTACTTTGTTCAGATTGTAATAAATTGGCAAAAAACATGAGTTAATGCTAAAAGTAGCAAGGTCATGTGCCTTGCCCCTCTTTTATTAATGGGTCCAATATGTTCAAATTGGCCACCACGAGGGAGTTATGTGTAGAGATCGGGATTTAAAAATTTGTGGAATTTGATCTCAAATCTCAAACCACAGTTTTTTTTTTTTGCAAACTTTTTAAAAGTATCTCCATATGTTATAGTGCAAGGTTAATCTTATATGAGATACTAAAATGATACAATTTTTTTAATTTGAACATGAAACAAAGTCAATTCCGAGTACTAAAATTCAGAATATCATAATTTGGTTTCACCAAAATATGATTCTTTATTTGGTGCTCCATTCAATGTTGAGTATTGCCTCTAGTTGAAAAATTCTGTTTAAATTTCACTTACCCTATAATGTAAAGTATTCAGATTGGTTGAACTGAATGTGGAAAATGACCCTATCTGTTATGAAAAGTATTTAATTCATTTTCTATGGCCAAAACAAGAACTAGTTCGTTTTTGACACCGCTGAACTTTTGTTTTCTGTAGAGTTCTTTTAACCTACCTTTGATAGTACGATAAGCAACCTTTCATAAGCATCTTGTGAATTCTCACTTGTATCATCTTTTGACATCATGGTTCATCTAATCGTATTTTGATGAACAATGCGTCTCCTCATTAAAGTTTCCAGCGTTTCACATTGTTCGAATGGGTTCTCTATTTAAACTCGTTGTTCTTTGTACTTTCTTCACATTCTTCTCCCCCAGGTCCTCCGTTTCCTCCTCCTCCTCTTCAACCTCAGCCCCCACCGTAATGGCCGCTCCCCCAGTCCTCTCGTTTCGTCCTCCTCCTCTTCAACCTCAACCCCCTCCGCCACCGCCTCCTCCAAATCCGACTGTGAAGCAGTTGGTGCAGTCACTGGTGGCCCGCGTCGATCAAATCGATTGACACTTGGGCCAATTGGTTCAGCTTGCTCATACCATGAACAACAAGCTAAACATGGTACTCCACGCCAATGACGTGAAGTACGATGCCGATGAAGACGACTCCGACAACTCCGACGACTCGACGCCCCCTCCCTCTCCGACTATGAGAGGGATTAGTTTTTTTTGTGATCACGCCCTATAGGGCGGCGTAAAAAAATTAGTAAATAAAATATTTTTAAATTTTGTTCTCGTGCGAGTTTAGTACTTTATCCATTATCCGAACCTGGAAAGCAATAAACAAGGCAACTATGAAGGATGGATAATGGCGGACTAAAAAACCTAAAATAAAAGAACGAAGACTTTTAGTTAGTAAATCGACGGTCCTAAAAACATTGCCATTTTTTGTCAGCTTTGGTTTCCATATCCGATTGCCTCTTGTCCTTTTCATTATCGTCTTTCTTTTTCCCACAAAAAGGAAACAAACAAAAAATTGTCCTCATGTAAATCAACAACAGAAATTCACAGAATACGTTAAGAACATACAAAAAAAAGGATCATTTACCTTATTCGAATAAGAACAAACAAACTGACTATTCTTCTCAAGGTTGGACCTTCGTTATCGTCGGTTTTACCTCCCTATGTTGGAAACAAAGTGTCCTTTTCATTATCTTCCTTCTTTTTCCGACAAAAAGAAAAAAGACCAAATAAAAGGGACACCGATAATGCCGCTCCACATATGGAAAGGTAAAAATGACGATAATGAAGGACCTAGCTTGAGCGTAACGCGTAACCTCGGTTGTCTTCAACCCTATCCATTTAATTTGTCTCGAAAAGAGGTATTTAAAGGTGATCGACTTTTAAGATCGCACAAATAAAAATATACAGTCCTAAAAGTTAAGCGGACTTGTAAGCAAAGGACTTTTAAGACCGATTATTTATAATAATACGGTCCTAAAAGTTAAGCGGGCTTTTAAGAGTGACTTTTAAGACCGACCTTTTATAATACGTCCGGACCTAAAAGTTCATGCGGACTTTTAAGCTTTTAGGAGCGGACACTAAAGCAATATACGGTCCTAAAAGTCTCATACTTTTTACACCGAAGACTTTGCGGACCTTTAAGACCAGGACATCCGTTAATGAACGGTCCTAAAAGTCTCAAATTTCAAACACTAAATTAAAAAGCTATATCCACCATCCAATAATCATTCAGAAACCCAAAATGGACACAAGAAAATTGTTCAAAAAATTAACTAAATTTATTTATTGAATTTTACATTGCCTATGTATATTTACAAATGAATTGTTCAAAAAAATAAACAAATTTACGTAAGATTGATTATTGTTTGCGAGAATATACTTACAAATGAATTTAGGACATTAATTATTGTCCTTTTTGTGACTCTAAGATCGACCATACAGATATTCACAAAACACATTGCGTATGTGCTCCAGTTCATCATGAGAAAAGGGAGCGGTGCATTGAAACATCGTAACATCAAAGACAAAGAATCGAATTAACTTGCGTGCATATTTCATTTGTAACAAAAGCCGTAAACTGAATTAACTTGCATAATATGTAACATCAAATACATTTACCTTTGCGAGTTAATTTAGTATCCCATCGCGTGGCAATATCATACATGTGTTTCATGATGTACTGGCCACATAAGTTGGACGCCGGTGGTTGCCGACGGGTCTAAAAAGAACAAGAAATATATATAAGAGCATATATATATATATAGCTTAATGACCAAGTTCACAAGGCAGTGTGCTACAAATATTATACCAACCCTCAGTGCGTACCATATGGGGTCTTTGTCCCGAGTACCACGCCTTTTCTTTTCTACTCTTTGGAAGGTCCTCATGGCACTATCATCAAAATCACAAATTTATCAATGATTCACCGAAAATTCATAGTAGAGATTTCGAGACAAGAGAATCAAAATGACATGCTTACTCGTTGATGGTCTGCACCAACGTAGGCAATGGCTCACCGTGAGTGGAGCATAAGAAGATAACTTTATGCTCCTCCATGCACATGAGGACCAACTGCCAGTGGCGGCTGAAAATTCACAGCAGTAAACTATACTCGTGATATATGTAGCAGAATTAAGTGAATTGCGGACAAGATTTTTGATATGTACCTGTGGAAGAATGGAAAAAAGTACAACTTTCTTCTCACTTCACATAACCTCTTTGATATGTACGTCTGTCTCTCCTGCATGGATGTTTGACTTGAATAGACAGGGCACAAGAATCCAAAATCGTTGATCCGGCCCTTTTGAACCAATTCTTGATGCAAGAACCTACAATAATGAAATCGATCAGGGGATTAGTATATATGTATGTATGTCTAAACGATGCATTTAAATTATGTACTCATAGATAGAAGATACTTACTTCATAAAAATTTGAACAACCGCATCGTAAGCTCGTCGAGGAAGCAAGCGGGGACTCAACATCAACGGTGTCAACTTGAACGGCCGAGTATGAGGGACACCTACTACTTCATTGGCAAGGCCACGATTTATCCTTAAAATATCCACTCTTCATCATATCGGATATTTTTTTCCCGGGCCAGCGACCATCTTAACAAATAGGGGATAGAGCTTGAGGAGGGGATGGAGCTTGACGAGGGGATGGAACTTGAGGAGGAGGGGTTGAAGCTTCAGGAGCAGTAGAGACATGTACAAGCATCACTGGCCAAGGGATGAAGGTTTCCTTGACATCACTCACAAGCTTCAGCTCATCAGTTTGGAGAGGGAGCGGTGCATCAATGATCACCTTTTCAACTGACACTCTGACTTCATCATCAGGCATTTGTTGGCAGTGTACAGTTGATCCCAAGTTGTGAACAGTCCCTTTTGCAACCAATAATAGTCCATCATGATGATCAGGATCCTCCACATAAAGGTCACAAGGTTGCTCTGACTGTCCAACAATACAGCTCCCTCTAGTGCTCTGCTGCATAGTTACAGGTGAGTGTGGGAAGGGAACACTGGTCTCTGGACGATTGCTCAAAAGCAGCCTCATCTGACTCAGTTCCTCCCTCATCTGGCTCATCTGGGATTGAAATATTGCGTCATTGAAGCTTCTTTAGCAGCCACGTCCGGTCCATCTCCTCCCGGTAACCATACTTTGTCTATGGCGTTTGGATGTACCAAAGACTTGCTTTATGCCTACCCGTCCTCCAATCCCCCTTACACGCCCCGGGTGATCCGATTTTTCAGTCGCAACGGTCAGAACATCATTCCTCCTGTCCGACACAAAAGATCCCTCTACTTCTTTCTTTTTAAGATCTTCCTGTAAGATACAGATAACGAGAAGCTTAGTAATGAAACATGTTTAGTAACTAAAAAATAACAATAACAATACTTACAATTCTTTCAAGAACTAGACGAGTTTGTTCAATCGTGTAGGCGCCGCTTGGCTTTTGCCGAATATGCAACCACAACTCCTCACGACGTATTGGAGATGGAGGAGCATGTATCACAGAAAGATTGGATTCTGCTTCATCATCCAATCTCTTCCGCTTGGCCGCCATCAAATCTTTTTTGGCCTTTTGATATCCGCCACGAGAAGCCTTATGAGGGCAATCATTCTTTCTACCTATCTCCCGTGCTTGTTCCCTTCTTTTCGTGAATCGAATTGAAAACATCTATTAATTATGAATTCCAGCCATGCATGTCACTAACGTAAATTAGAGAACTTCGCTTCATATGAACGTCAATCAAACAAGTAGTCAAATTCTTCACTTCATCAAGTTTCAACATTTTATTTAAGGAAGATGTAGAATTGTAGAAGAAATTGGAGCTATGTTTTGTAGTGCTAGCTGGATAGATAGGTTAAGAAACAAAAGAGAATTATGCTTACAGAATAATACAAACTTGATCCTTTTTAAGGCATCCGGTGGGATCAAGCAGTCCCATTAGATAGTAACAATTGGGTATATAAAGTTTCCCCCTTTTAAGACTATTCATTTCCTCCTTTGCAAGACAAACCATTACACAATTAATACATTCTCATCGTAATTTACCTTTTCGGGTTTACATATCGACTTGCATAGACAAAGGTAGGAAATGTATACTTCTATTCACACACCGAACCATTATATAACTAACAGGATTAGATGAACACAATAACATTCACATATCCGCACAGGTTAATAAGCAAACAAAAGGGAAAACAAAACTAAATATAAACTCACCAGAGCTTCAGGAGTGGTCCACAGAAGAACAAATTGTCGCCAAATTCGTTCATCAATAAATGTGTAAACTTCCCAAGGATGTTTGGCAGGCGGAACCTCGGAGAAAATATACGTGTTAGCGAGAAAGGTCTTAAACTTCCTCCACCGATCAGCACAATAAGACAATGTCTTGTCTTTCAACTTTTGACAGTCAGGGACAGTGTATGTAACCCGGATAGTCTCCCAAATAGGATCCTTTACATTCTTAGAGTCCACACTTTTCCACTCATCCGTCAAGATGCTAACCTTCGCGTGCTAGCCAGCCGACAAAACTATTTTATTTGCTTTTATTAGGACCGACAGGTTCCAACCTTCCATCAAACCGAATCTCGAGCTTTGACCCAGAAGTCCGACTTAGGGTCACATCCATCATTCGTGTGCCTCTTCTACCATGGCGTGCGGGCGATTACGAGCCTCATTGTGAGATGAAGAGGGTTTGTTCTCACTCACACCCGTCACACCGAGAACGGCGTTGCCGGAACACGAATAGAATCATTTTCACTGTCCATTTTCGAGACGGGAAGAGAGGAATGCCCGAGCAAATGAGAGAGTAACAGGGCTGATGGTACATGGGCGAGGAAGAGAGGTAATGCAACAGGAAGGGTTTCGGAACGTGAACAGAGGTTCTCCATAGAGTAACAAAAGCTTTCGCGCGAAGAAATGTATAACTTGCGTGGATTTTTAAGACCGGATGCAAAAGAGACGGTCTTAATATTTACATTAATCCCGGTCATATTAAAAGTCCGATCTTAAAAGTTTAACCTTTAAGACCGTTTCTTGTAAAACGCCGTTCTTAATATTAATGAACTTTTTTCGTACCGGAAGTATCATATGTCCGGTCATAAAAGAAAACTTTTAAGACCGTCTTGTTAATAAGTTTGGTCTTAAAACTTTAGACTTTTTATATTTAAATTTTTCCTTATTATGTTTTACCGAGAAAATATAAGTACGGCTATATGAGATATATTTATAAAGTAATTGAAATTTCAATTCAATTTTTAAGACCGGTTGTTTTTTATTCAGTCTCAATAATGTTTTTAAGAGCGGTGAAAAATTGGTCCGGTGCAAGAAGTTCTTTATATTTACGGAACTGCCACCGATCATTCCTTTAAGACCAGGGTGTCGATTGTCCGCTCTAAATGAGGCGGTCTTAAAGCCCTTTTTTGCACTAGTGTTTTAATAATTTAATTATACACTCTTACTACCTATTTTATGATAAAAGTAAATTCTTACAAATTTATGATTCGAGTTCACGATACGAGTTTACGTCACTATCACGAGTTTACTTAAACTCGTGAGTTTGACAACCTTGGTAACAACCACATTTAACTATTTCATAGATGATGGAATGATAAAGGTGTTGGAGGTAATTCCAATCATGGAGCTTCGATTGGCTACGTTATTGAAAGACTTGACTATCACCCAAGAGGGAGGGTGAATTGGGTGTTTGATAAAACTTTAGGAACTTTCAAAATCTTTTCAGAATTTATTGAAAGCAGTTTGAATGACAATAATAAGTGATAAAGCAATAGGAAGTCATTCAAACATGTATGGACAATCAGATATATATGCTGAAAATATAAGAGATTAGGGAAGAGAATATGCAAATTGATTTATACTGGTTCGGCCCAATACTTAACTTACGTCCAGTCCCCAAGCTCCGCTTGAGATTTTCAATCCACTATCTTCTTTCAACTTGATTACACGTTCTGTACTTGAAGTAATCCTCTCACTAGGATTCACTCCCCCTTACAAATTGTAATCAATACATTTGCTTGATTACACACTCTGTACTCGAAGTAATCCTCTCCCTAGGATTCACTCTCCTTACAAGCTGTAATCAACACAATGTGTTTCCCACTCAAGATCACCCAATCTTGAGTAACTCACCGATAGAATGATAGAATGATTACAATGAATCTTCTCTCTCAGAAGTAAATGAATAAACACTGAAGCACAATACAAATCATTTCACTCTCTATGATGTAAACATTAAGAACAGAGAGTAAATGATATGAAAATTAGAGTATTAGCATCTTGAAGATGTAAACTTGTGTCTCTGCGTTTTTCTACTCTGTGTTCTGTATGGAGTCTTCAAATCTTCAGGTATTTATGCTAGTTGAAGCTTGTGAACGTTGCAGATCCGTTGAGACTTGAATTCATTCGAAAATCTAGCTGTTATGACCATAGCTATTGAATATAGCTGTTGGGAACATTTGCTGATTTGAATATTTGAATATTGGCTCTTCATCAAGAATGTCTACCATGTGGCCATGTTTGAAAAATGATGATGTTTAGCTTTAGTTGGTGGGAGCCTTGTTGTCTGCATTGAAGAATGGTTGGTCTTCTTTCCAGGCTGTCTTCCACTTGCTTTGTTTGAGAAGATATATTAAAATAATACAAGTGGCTCATGAAGTTGCTTTATTTGACTTTAAAGCAAATTCAAATCTTCTCAAATCTGTAGTTAAATCATATTAAGGACATTGAACGTTTGAATCCATTGAACAACATTACCGTTGAGCATTCAACTTTGTTTCTTCAAGTTTCTCGTTCAATTCTACCTTTCTTTGTCATTTCTGAAAATATGCAGCACATTCCATCTTCATGCTTGTGACAGATTCTGATTTCTGTCAAGTTTGATGTAATCTCAAACTTTAATCACCTGAATGATCTAAATGATGTTGAGAAGTAGTACAAGTCATTTGAGCAATTATCTGGATGTTCTTGATGAGAAACAATATTCAGCCATGGTGATTTTTCTGAAGCAAAGGTGTAAACTCGAGTTTGTAATTAATAGACTCGAGTTTCCTTATGTTGTTGAAAGCTGAATTTATCTCTGCCTGAGCCAAACTCGAGTTTGTAACTTATAGACTCGAGTTTGATATCCTTTTAGCTTAGAAGATGGTTTTGATCGAAGGAAAATTCGAATTGAGAACTTGGAAAATCTACAAACTCGAGTTTGCAACTTATAGACTCGAGTTTAGTTTTGTCTTGAATAGCTCGATGCTCTCTGTCTTATCTAAACTTGAGTTTCCAACTAATAGACTCGAGTTTGGTTCTCTTTAAAACCAATGTTTGCTCTCGTAACCCGCAACTGAAGTTTGTTACTTATAGGCTCGAGTTTGGATGTTCTTCGAGACCTAGTTGCTCTCTGTCTGAGCTAAACTCGAGTTTGTTCACTTATAGGCTCGAGTTTGGCTTTTTCCAAATGTTAATTTCTTCTCCGGCTCTCTCGAGCTTGAGTTTGTGACTAATAAACTCGAGTTTGCAAGTTGTCCGTGACTTGGTTGCTTCGACTTGGCCTCGGCTCAAGTTTGCAACTTTTCCAACTTTTGAAGGCCATATCTCCCAGGTCTAAACTATGTTTTGGTTCGTTCAAAGCTTGATGGAAAGGCCTTTGAGTATACTTTCATATGCCATTGATTTCAGATCGATTGGATTTGTATATTATGAGTTACACTCAAAACATTGAAGCTTGGTTTGCTGTATGGCGTGGATTTCTCTGTCAACTTTCACAATTCTTAGCTCCTTGATCTGAACTCCTTTGGGCTTGCATTTTATATCAAAATGATGCATTGAGAGTCTAGTTTCATTCAAAAGTGGTTTCACCTCAATCAGACTTCTAGTTGGAGAGATATCATTGAATTACCAGACGTCGCCTAAAACAGAGTTGAGCTGAAGTGCTGATGACCACTGTAAACTCGAGGTTGCACTTATAAACTCGAGTTTGCCTTGTCCAAAGACACCATAAATGCTGAAGATACTTATTGAGTCGAGTTTGTGATGGCTGTCTCGGGTTTGAAGTCCTAAACTCGAGTTTGATCATATCAGATAGGCAAATTACTACAGCAAGATAGTAAACTCGAGGTTAATACTTGGAGACTCGAGTTTGCTCATCCAGAAGCTGATTTTTGCTGACTTTAATTCTAAATTGAGCCATTCCAATTTCCATTTGATCGTGGAGACTTTTAGAATCAATCTTGGAACTTGAATAATGATATCTTCATTCCATTCAGCAAGTTCTTCCTTCTTCCATCTCCCATCTTGATCATTCTTCACCATTTAGCTTGGACTCATCATTCTATGCAAGTTCTACCTTCTTGACATTTTCTCCAATTTCTTCTTTCTGTAATCTCTTATCTCCTTCTTGATCTATAATTCAACTTGGACTAATCTACATTAAATATAGTAGTGAGTCAATGTAGGAGATAACTATATTACTCAATCTTTTTGCTTTTAATAATGGCATCTATATAAGACATCATCAAAACTAATTATATCCAACAGTTATATCTTGTCTTAATCTCAAATGACACAAAAGCTTCCATTTCCCCATCACATAACAAGTATTGTACTCATAATAACTATTGTGATCAATTTTGAAAGGATGTGATTTATATCCTATAAAAATATTGCTTTAATTAAATAATAAAAACAATGATATATTAAGTAAATTCAAATTATTAAAATTCAACATGAATAGTTTAAAACAGTAAACAATTAAAAATAGGGTTTAAACTTCTCATGTTGCATGAGAAGAAGAAGATTCCTACACACACATAAAATAGTGGGACCCATATATATATAATGCTAATTATATATATATGTGGGTCCCACCATTTTATGTGGGTGTGACATGAGAAAACACTTCTCTTACAACATGAGAAGTGTTTTTCCCATTAAAAATATAAGAAATATTTTGATAAAAGTATATAGTTATGAACCGTAAAGACCAAATTTTAATTATTCACTTATTTTTTATTGCTAAATAATTAATATTATAATAATATCACATTAAATTTAATTATTAAAAATTGTGAAAATAAGAATTTTAATTATTCATTTGATTTAGTAGTTTAAGATTACTAATTATTGTATTAAACTAAATATACTACTTATTGCACTAAAATTTAAAAAGAAAAACAAGGTATTCCCCCCAAAATTTGTACTCCTCCTATCCTTTTTTGCAAGGAACAATATCTTTCTCATAGGATATAAGGAACAAATCCTTATTATCTAAAATTTTAAACTGATTTTTCTATTTTTGCCCCATTAAAAATATATGTTACTTATTATCTCTAATGTACTCTTTTTATAAATAAGGATATAATTAAATATGTTTGTGTTACACATTTATTATTTTTAACTAATATTTTGATTTTTTTTTTTAATAAAAAGACAAGACGAAGTATCATTTAACGCGCCATGTGATTCGTGGAAGATTTCTTTTTTTTTTTTTTTTTTTTTTAAATAATCTACTCTCTTTACAATGCATCATATTAACATTAGCATCATCATATACTTTACGGGCTTGTTTGGTTTGAGGGGGATAGAGAAATTTTCTCTCTCCTCTTTACTAAATAGCCCATAGAAACTTTTCAATATTTCAAAAATATAATTTCAACAAAAAGGAATATTCTTCTCATTAATAACAATTTGGACAATGTAAGTGGAGCTATATACCCAAGAGGGGGTGAATTGGGTATTTTAAAACTTTTCGCAAAATGCTCTGTTTTGAAGCTATAAAAACGAGAGGTAAACAGAGTGAGGGAAGAAGAAGCTGGACACAAGGATTTATACTAGTTCGGTCCAACTCTTTGACCTACGTCCGATCCCTTAAACACTCGGGATTTTCCACTATCACTCAATTACAATTACACACTCGTACTCGGGATGATCCTCTCCCTAGGACTCACTCCCCCTTACAAGCAGTAATTGCTTACAAACAGATACACACTCGTAAACGAAGGATGCTCCTCAACCTAGGACACACTCCCCTTACAAGTCAGTACTCGTTTACAATCGATACCCATTTCACGTAAACGAAGGATGCTCCTCAACCTAGGACACACTCCCCTTACAAGTTGTTCTCTGATTTTCCCAATCTCCAAGTCACCTGACTTGAGATTATTACAATGAATGATATACACAGAAATAAACTCTCTCTAAGAGTAGATATGATAAGCACTAAAGCTCAATGTATTACAAGATACTATACAGATAAAACTGAAGAAATAAATATGAGACTTGAATGATTTTCGTCTTCAGCAGGTGTAGTTATTGGGATGACTTGAATGCAACTCTATTTATACTTAGAGATCATTAAATGACCGTTGCAATCCCAATAGATCCATTGGAGAAGTTGTGCCAAGGTTAGGAAGTGGTTTTGGCATCTTCTCTCTCTAATATTCTTTTAAACCAGCTGGCCAAGTAATCTATGTTGACCTTCTGCAAATCAATCCGTTGGAGATGCAGTTGCTTGTTGTAGAAAACATTCTTAAATGCTTTGCAGACGTGTGCAGGAGGATTAGCCAAAGTTGTGCAACTTTCTTATCAGTGCATTTAATGTTCTCAACCACTTTTTGCTTTTTGCTTTAACACTTCAAAATCATTCTCTAAACCATCCGAAACTCACTAATAAAGTCATTAAACATAGCTAAGAATAGTAGAGAATAATCCGGAAAGTATTAAGATTAAACAAGAATGATTTGAAAAATCGTGTAAATCAAATTTCAAAAACAGCGACGGAAACTCGAGTTTTGTTCCTCAAAACTCGAGTTTTCAACTGTGCACAAGACCAAACTCGAGTTTCATGATCCAAACTCGACTTTGCTTCTTCCGAGAGCAACATCGCGATTTATGCTTCAAAACAGGTTTTCTGATGAAAAACTCAAAACTCGAGTTTTGGACTATTGATATGAAAATGAAGTTTTAGTCCAAAACATCAAAACTGGAGGTTTTCATCCAAAACCGGAGGTTTTCAAATCAAGAAAATACCGATACTCTCGGGTTGCCTAAAACTCGAGTTTTGCTTCCAAAACTCGAGTTTTCACTTATAACATGAAAACTCAAAACCCGTGAACATATCAAACCGGCGGTTTTCATATGTTGTAAATCGTGCATGAGTAACATATCAAAACTTGAGTTTTGACCCCAAAACTCGAGTTTTGAACTATTTCACAAAATATGAGAAATTCTTTGAATAGTTCAAAACTCGGCAAAGGTGCTCTTTGAAAACGGGGGGTTTTTAAACTTGGGAACTTTAAAGGTTCTCGGCCAAACCAAAACTCGAGTTTTGCTCCCAAAACTCGAGTTTTCATGTTTTTCATGAAAACCGAAAAACTTGGTGGTTTTAACGAAAAACCGGCGGTTCGCTTTGTTCGGGATTTTCTCGTAAAACTCAAAACTGGAGTTTTACTTCAAAACCGGAGTTTTCCCTTGATAGCAAAGTTCTTCGCATTTGCAAGAGAAAACTTCTCATTTTGCTTACAATTGTTAAAACATCATCAAAATACATATAGAACTAACGAGACAATATCTTCTTTCCACTCCCTCCCCTCCCACTCCCTCCCCTCAAACCAAACAGCCCTAAAACCAAATTATTTGGTAAAATATATTTTCATGTTATTATATTTTAAAACCAAATATTTTTTATGGTAAGAAAAGTGGATAATTTTTAAAATTAAATATAATAATAGGAAATAAACAAACTATACATTATTTAACATTATTAATAAAAAGTGACAGGGTTAAAATGTAATATAATATGTGGAGAAATTGATTTCATAAAAAAATAACTTTTAAGGTAAAAAATAATAAATAGATTAATTTTTGATTTTTTAAAATTAAATAGAATAAGAATATTTAAATAAATAAGCGACAAAGTCGGTAAAAAAAATTATTAAATGTATGCATGCGTGTCATTTATTAATGAATTTTATTAATGCGTGTAAGGGGATATAATAGAAAAATGAGTTTTGTTCCTATTTTCTCTTCATATATGAAAATATATGTTGGAGAGAAAATGATGCGGGTCTTACACCCCAATGTCCTCCCAATTTTCTTCCTTAAAAGATTGTTTTTTTTTTTTTTTTTTGCTCGATTCCTTAACAGATTGACTCATTGACAAAATAGCATTGAAAAAAAAAAATTAATGAAGCATTCAATGAGGGGTAAAATATATTTTAGTTTAGTTCTTTATATTTATAAAGCATAGTTTTTATCCATTGAATTATATGATAGCTCTGTAATTAAATGCCAACAAAATAAGCTTAATTTTTAGATATAAAAATGATTTCTTTTTTAACTCAAAAAATTATTTGTTTTTAAAGCAGTTCTCTCGCATATGAAGGTAGTTAAAATTGAGATTTCACGTAAAATCGGAACAGGGATAAAAAATTGTAAAACGTAAAATCGTAACATAAAAAAGTTGTAAAAACATAAAAGCGTTTGGAAAATCAGTAAAATCATTTTAATGAATGTAAAATCACAGTTATAAATCGATATTTTAACTACCATACCATATCTTATTTGTAAGCAACATTCTCCCTCATTGGCTTGGTTCTATATATAAGCAATAATTTTGCTTTGCCTAACAATTTAATGCTTTTTTTTTTCATTTATACCCTAATTAATTGTATGTCTCTCTTCTGTGTTTTTCACACTCATTCTCTCTCATTCATCATCTCTATAAATTGGGTATGTTTGGGAAAAAATTACATCCCTTAGAATTTATTACATAATTTAGATAGTTGTTCTTCATTAAAAAAAAAACGTATAGAGAATATGTTACTTTAAAAATTTATTTCTTATTATCCTCATTGTTTTTCCCCATCAATACCTTGCTCAAGAATTTACTTTATCCAAAATTACAAGACACCGGTCAATCAGAATAGTTATCCCCCCAAAAACCAAAAGTATGAACAGACAAGGCAAAAAAGGCAAACCCCACCACGTGATAGTGGCAGGCAAAAGCATACGCATTATTCGCAAGAATCCAAACGTCTGTGATCTCCGCCTCCGCGGAAGGTGCTCGATAATGTGTTTTAGAAAATAGCAATGACCTGGAAGGAAAAAAAAGGAAGAAAGGCCAAGAAAAAAACAAGGAAGAAAGGCCAAAAAAAAAAAAAAAAAAAAAAAAAAAAAAAAAAAAAAAAAATAAAAAGGAAAAAGATTAGGAATTAATGTGGATGTGGGGAATTACTATGAGGACAAAAAAAACTTAATTACTCAAAAGTTTCAACTACAATTTAAGTGCAGGACAAGTGGGGTTGCGGCATTTAATGTGCCTCTTTCTAATGTTTTGTTCATGCCCCAACCTCTTAAATGTTTTTTCTTTCCTTGTAAGCATTAGATTCAATATAAAATGGGCGATACTTTGGTATCTTATGGGCAAAATATGATGAAGTTTTGATTTTTTTTTTTTTTTTTTTTAATGGTTTTTCAAAGGAGAAAATAATTAAAAATTATGCTTTTGAAAAATGGTAATAAAAAAAAAAAAAAAAATCAAAACTACACCATTTTTGTAACATCTCATTTTCAAAAGCGGAATAATTTTTTTTTCCATCGAGTAGAAGATCGGAGCGATTAAGTAATCGATATTTATATTTAAAATGCCGTAAGTCCATTGACATGAGCGGCAAGACGTTATACCGAGTGTTTTCAAAAGTGAATAACAAAAGAAGAAAGTCATCGGTGAGTCCCTATGCGTGCCGCTTGCCTTTCTCCTCGATCCTCGGTCCTCCCGACCGACGCTATGTTAAGAGCCGAGGTTCAATGCCCATTGAACCTCGGGTAACTGATTAACCTCATGCTCGGGTAATATAATATATGGATGACGAGATATTTATGACATTACAAAGAATAATCAATACATAAGCACACAGCAGATGCAAGATTAACATATCAACAATACATAGCACACAACACATGTAAAGTCAACCCTGTTTGCACTAGCCAGTGCCACGATGGCCCCTCGTGTCCTCGCTAAGAAAACTCAACGGCATTATCAAGACTATAACCCGTATAAAGTTTGAATGTATAAATAGGTGATCTAAGCCCCATAAACTTAGTCATCGTGCACGGCCCAAGACCTAGTCTTGTCCATCACTTCATAAATCATTCTATCACATATATGCATACAAGACACATCGAGTTAAAGTTACGACGCGGACGTACCTTAGTCATGATGTCGGTATGTTGACATTTGGACTGTGATCGTATTCAACCTATAACGGTAATGTCATATCTATTAATTCCCAATAACTTCCTAGCAGATATCCTAGTCACTAATGACCTTTTTACCCTTGGTAGGATTATCTCTCAACTTATCACATTTAATTCTTCAAAAATGCTGGTGCAGAATTCTGGACAGATTTTTATCTAACTTTGAAAAATCATAATTAATTCTAGAAAAATTAAAACGAGGATCTGTAAAATTCCTTGGAATCTTTAAGATGTCTATTTTCAAGTAAAAATAATCAATTTTTCCCAGATTACACGGACTACTCCCAGGTTTAAAGTTTTGAGCCTCCGCCCAGAGTTTTTCCAGAAATTCGTAGCCCAACTTTGAGAATTTTTATCTCCTTCTACAGAAATAATTTTAAATGTTCTTGGCATATTTAAAAAGCCCTATGAGTCTAATTTAACCATGAATTTTCCCAGAATTTTGTGACTATATTTTCAATATGAAATTTTGACATATTCATCACCGATTCGAATTTGCAAAACCGATGAAATTTCGCGTAACTTCGTTACTTTGATGATTTCCTTCCAAAAATTTTACTATATAACCTCTCTCATAATTTTTTCGAAACTAAGCCAATTTTGACCATAAAAAAATGTAAATAAAATTTATTCTAGAATATTTAAGATCTACACTACTTCTATCTAAGAATTCTAAAAACTAAAGACAAGCTTACCTCTTGAAGCTCTTGAACTCCTTCCTCCTTCTTAGAAATCACCACTTGATGGTTGATTTGGTGTGAAGAATGAGGAGAGGCAAGGCCTCTATTTATAGGGAAAATCTCAAGGTTAAAATGGTAATCTCAAGCCCAATGTGGGCCCCACCATTTGCCTCTTCCTTAATCTCAACCATTAGATCTAAACTTAATCAAGAAGTTTTAATCCTCACCCTTCATTATAAAGCATGTGCTCTTGTGATGTCATCCTTGTGATGTCATCTTGATGACATTATCAAAGTTTAGGTGTCATTGTTGATTAATTTACTTTAATGAAATCTATTTTTGGTTGTTTGATCAATTACCAATACTTTTGAATTTCGTGTATGTATGTTGATTAGTAGTTGGATATCAAGATTTATGGTCTAATTAGATTTCCCTGGTTATACTAAGCTTATTCTTCAACGTTTGCAAAAATAGCCTTTACTAGACTTACTTTCGAGGTCAAATTATGTGGGTTCAAGATAAGTCCTTATATTTTCTCCAAGGTTCCTACTTCTTCACAACTATTTAAATTTGTATAAATTCTCACTTTATTTGTTGTTTTGAGTTTTTTCTTGTGTACATCGATATTTACTCTGGATTTCAAACCATTATCCAATTTACTTTAATTTTCTTTTTTTTCTCTCTCTTTCTCTCTCTTGAATACTAGACACACACACACTCACAACTCTTCTTATTGGTGGATTAAATTTCACATGGATTATGCTTTATTAAACTAATTGTGAATGTTTATGAAAATAATTCAATTAACATAGATTGAATTATCCACTAATTGTTGGTAATTTTCTCTAATTAGTTTAATTATTTCCTCACAACTTTTTAGCTTTTCATGGCCATTTATGCACCATGTATTAATTCAATAATTATAGGGCAATTTATGATCCCTAAAATAAAATTGGATCTTTGCCTCTTTAAATTCCAAGGAAAATAAACAAATAAATTACTAAAATTAGAGACAACATACTTTCCTATTTTAAATAGGTATTTTTCAGCCAAATTATAATATTCAAGAGACATATGATTTTTGGGGTATTATACCATTATTAGTGCAAATTTAATTGCCTCCTAATTGTGGTTAATTCCCTTTAATTAATTCAAGTGGTTTCATAACACCACCTTGATTATTTTGGTTACATAAGAACCATGTTTTAACATGAAAATTTGATCATACTCTTAAAATTGGCCCTTCAACTTTAATTAATATCGCTTAATAAATTTTAGTATCTCTATAGCATTTTATTGCTCTTATGATTATATAAGACTAGGCTTTAATATGGTAATTTTGTGGTATTTTATGATCCCAAAATAAAATTAGAGAATTTGGTTTTTGATTATGTTAATTCTTAGAGAAAATTCCCTAAATTAACATAAATATGTTACTCAATTTTGAGACCACATATTCACCTATTTCTAATAGGTATTATTTACCAACATATAATGTTTATAATGAATATGAATTTTAAGGTTTTACAATTTTATACCTATAAGATATCAAAATGTCACACATTTTATATTGAATCTAATAATCATATAATTTTTTTTTTTTTTTTTTTTTTTTTTTTTTTAAAAAACATTTAAGAGTTGGGCACTACAAAAACATTATAGATCAGAGAGGCACAGTAGACACCCCAACCCCATTTAGGAGCAAGCCAAGTGGGGTTGGGGCGTCTAATGTGCCTCTCTGTAATATTTTTGTAATCCATCAACCTCTCAATTTTTTTTTTCTTTTTTTCTTGTGATAATTAGATTTAATATAAAATACGTGATGATTTGATATCTTATGGGCAAAGTAAGATAAAGTTTTGATATATATATATTTTTTTTTACGATTTTTTGAAGGGGAAAAAACTTAAAAATTATGCTTTATTTATTTATTTATTTTGAAAAATGGTAAAAATAAAAAATAAAAGCTATATCATTTTATTCCTATAAGATATCAAAATACGTTGCCATAAAAAAAAAAAATCAAAATACCACTATTTTTATATAGAATCTAATGATTATAAGAAACAAGAACGAAACATTTGACGAGTTGGAAAATTTTAAGGGGCATTTGAAAAGCACATTAGAGTCCATTAAAAAAAATTAACAAAAAATAATTGTGTTAGCAATTAAAATATGAACACTTTCATATATATATATATATATATATATATATATATATGTATATATAAGGTTTAATATTTGTTTTTGTTGTAGAAATATTTTTTTTCACACTCATATAAAAGTGAGTGAAGTCTCATTATAAAAAGAAGAAAGAGAAAATATTAGTGAGACCCACTCCTTTTATGTAAGGCAGAAAAAGCAAACCCCACCACGTGATATTTGCTGGCAAAAGCATGCCCATTGTTCGTAAGAATCGAAACGTGTGTGACCTTCGCGGAAGGTGCTAGATCACGTGATTGAGTGAATAGCATGGACCTGGAAGAAAAAATGAAAGATAGAAAGAATAATAAGATTAGGTAGAAATGTGGCGTTAATTGTACGTGCCTTTGCAGCTACCAGAATAAAAGGGACAAGTGATTTGAGGAATCGATCATTTAGCCAAATCTTTCATATCTTCCCCTCTCACCCCTGCAAAATCAATCCATGTCTTTTCGGGTCTCTTCATACTCTCATCAACCCAGATTGAAATTCGAATACGACGTGTTCTTAACTTCCTTCGATCCTGAAGAGCGTGTAAGCGCCTTTATCAAGAATAGTTTAAGGGATGCTGGATTCAAATTTTTCATTCATGACATCTTCATGGAGTATTGCGATTGGGAGAAGATAGCAAGTTGTAGGATTACGGTGGTGGTAATCACACCACAGTTCGTTAGCTTCGACATATGTCTTAAGAGACTGGTGGACATAATGTTGGATCGCAAAACAGTGTTACCTTTCTTCTATGGATTGAGCCACTATGAAGCGCGTGTGCAGGTCGAGAGTTTCATCTTGCGAACATATATGAATGAAGCGAATGGGCAGTTGGACAGTTCGCAGTTGGACAGTTTGCACCAAAGAGCCGACGCTATGTGTAATTCACTATATGGCTTCACACTGTCAGATGATTTTAGGTAACAACTAATCCTATTTGGCTTTTTCAGTTTATGCTTTTTGCCTGATATATGATTTGTTAGGTTAGTAAATAGAGTGTTATGATTTTAGGTATATTATGATGCTTCCTTTTCTCTCTCCACAAAAAAAAAAAAAGTACAAATACATAGTCAAACGTTGCCAAACTCACTCATTTAAGTAAATAATTATCCTAGACACAAAATGCTACATAACAATTACTTGCTAAGACACTTTTAAAAATTACTTGGTGTGTAATTTCAATTGAGTAGATAAAATTTGCTTCCTTAATGATGATTTCTCACGATGATTGGTGAGATGGTGGTTATGCGTGGTTTTGACTGGCGAAGATGGAGATGATCAAGACGGAAGGACATTGTCGACGACGGTGGTGTTCTCCTCTCCTTCCTTTCGTTTGAAAGTCTCGACCTTCCCACAACGCCTTCTTCGATCCCCTTATTTCTGAGTTGTACGACGCCTTTTGAATGATAAATCCTTTCCAAACCTGAATCATCCAGTCCTAAAATCAGATTCAGCAGTGAAAAACGGTGATTTTTGAGTTTTGGGCTTTTTTTAGATTTTCAGAAGTTCTGGGGTTTCTGTAATTTTCTCTGCCCCTGCTTCCCTTAAAGGAAACATGGAATATTTGCGTTTGGGTCCCTTAGAAAATTCTTTCCTTTCAAACTAGTCCTTCGAAAATTATATCTCTTCCTAATCCTTGCCCTGACTTTTCCTCAATTATTTTCGGCTCCAACTTTCCTAGAATGACCTATAATGCAAAATTAGGTAGCATCTTATATTCTAACGAAAATCAACCCAATCAATATCAATTGCAATATTTATGGAAATATTACTATTTTAAGCTTTCTTTTCACACAATCATTGTTCATTCAAATTAAAAATGTTATTTGGCCTAAAATTGATGATAAAATCCCTAATTAATATATTAAATACCATGATAAAGTAGGGATATGTCAAATATTTTCCTCATTACCACCTTTGAGCCTCAAATATCGTAACGCTATTTTACCCAACTCAGGTTTAACCCCAAACGTTTTATCCAGTGGTTTTTTTACTATTCATTTGGCCCATGATTAACCTTCATTCTCACATCTGGCCTTTAAGGCCGGATGCTACGAATCTGTTGTTATCAATGAGATATCCATCGCAAGATTGTTTCTTAGTGAAAGTGATTTGGTTAATCAAATTATATAGAAATTGGACATCTCTTTTATATATATATATATATATATATTATACCCTATATATATATAATATATATATTTTTCGTAACACTTACCTCCATTAACTTTAATTTAATTCTAATTCGATATATATATATATATATATATATAAACTACTTTGGTTCCGGATGCGAGATGTAAATTTAATAAGAATATTGGTAAAAAAGTTGAAATCAAAGATTAAATTATATAAGTCAAGATTAACAACTGAAAATTTTATTAATCATCCAATGTATTTTAATCAAAACTTGAGAAGACTAAATTCATGTAAAACTATAAAATTGCACTTAAAAGAAAAATTGGAATTACTATCTAGAATATGATTTATGAAGATATAGAAGTTGAATGGGATGAAAATAGAAATAAAGTGGTAATTTATTTAGATTTATATAACTTCCTAATTGCTTCATTAAATACATATTATTCCAATTTAATTGATTCATTGCATATTCTCCTTGACCTCCTAATATAAAAGGTGTAAAATTACAAGTTTCTACTTCTTTTTCTTGCAATAAATAAGAACTATCAGGTAACGTTTCATATTCTATTTCATACATTCTAGGTTCTAACTTTTTAATTATAGTCATAATTAAAATTAAATATTACAACTATAGCTTGTATAAATATTAAAGACACAATAAAACTTAAACTAAACAAACACTAAACACACAATTAGACTTCTATTGAACAAATTAAAAATAGATCTCCAAACAACAATTCAAAATGCAATAAACAAGCAGAATAAGGTAAACTTGAACAATAATCAACATAAAAGGGATCAAACTTCGGTTTCATATTATCATTAATCCATCAGCTCTGCTACCATATAAGCGAACAGCCAGGTTATATGCTCAAATATAGAGAAGATATGGGTATGACGATACTATAACCAACCATCAAGCTTCAGGGGTTGACCAAACATGATCCGGGTCATGGAAGGATACATGTCCTCTTTCATATAGGAATACTTTTACAGAGAGTAAAAAGTCTCTCCGACCTTCCTCCTTCAGACCACATTCAGCACAGCCTTCCTTCGTTTCCTACCGGGAGGCGTAATCTAAAACTTGATTTTTGGGCTTCCTCTTGCATTTGGGCTTTAATAATTTCATTAAAAGGGGTTATAGTTTGAAGTGTTTGGGTTGGTATTTGGGCTTCTTGGGCAGTAGGCCCACTAACTTTTTCTTGGGTTACATGGGTAGATGACCCGCTAACATTTCCTTGGGTTTGGGTAGATGACCCAATTTGAGTGTATGACTCGGTTAAAGAGCTTACTTGCATTTCGGTTTGTTTTTTCGCTTTGAGCGGAACTTACATTTCTTTTTCCATTTTCTATATATATATATATATATATATTTTTCGTAACACTTACCTCCATTAACTTTAATTTAATTCTAATTCGATATATATATATATATCGAATTAGAATTAAATTAAAGTTAATGGAGGTAAGTGTTACTTAAAAAATATATATATTATATATATAGGGTATAATATATATATATATATATATATATATAGGGTTATCGTTTGTCATGTCACTTGACATAAGCTTATGTCAAGTCACCCCAAAACTACGTCGTTTTGGGGTTAGAGGAATTAATGAACTCTCAAAACGACGTAGTTTTGGGGTTAGGGGAATTAATGAAGGATCTTTTGGTAAAATTCATATAATAAATACAAAAACAAAAATACAAAAATACCCTTCATTAATTCCCTTAACTCCCAAAACGACGTAGTTTTAGGGTGACTTGACATAATCTTATATCAAGTGACATGACAAACGATCAACCTATATATATATATGAAATAGATATTTTTTTCGTACCACTTACCTCCATTAATTTTAATTTAATTCTAATTTGCCACCAGTGACAAAGAAATAGTCAAAAACCTTGTTGCAAGAGCCATTTCACAAGTAGGATTGCAACCTCGTGTCGATGAAGTGCTTTACCAATCAGGCTGGAAATCCATTCATCGTAAGCAAAGTACAATCATAGTTGGAATTTGGGGGATTGGAGGTATAGGTAAAACTACGATCGTCAGAGCTATTTATGATGCTATTGGTAGCTATTTTAATTGCAGAAGTTTCCTTGCCAATATTAAGGAAGTATGGGAGAACAATAATGGTCAAGCTCTTCTACAAAGGCAACTTCTCTCAGATATTCAAGTGAATAATATGAAGCAAGGAGATTATAGAGGAGCCCTAATAGTACTTGATGATGTAAATCAGGTAGGCCAACTAATTGAACTGTGTGGAAATAGAGAGCAGTTTGGTGAAGGGAGTTTGATTCTCATTACCACAAGAAATAAGGATTTACTTGATCATTTTGTTGACAAATCATATGAAGTGGAAAAGTTGGGCCGTCGTGAATCTCTTCACCTTTTTTGTTGGTATGCATTTAAAAACGTTGGCCCAACAGGTGATTTTGTCAATCTTTCCATGAAAATAATTACTTTATGTGAAGGGCTACCATTGATTCTTGAAGTTATAGGTTCTCTTTTGCACAAGAAAACAACATCAGAGTGGAAAAAAGTATTGAACAAATTAGAAAACGTTCCAAGTGACCAAATACAAAATATGCTTAAAATAAGCCTTGACTTTTTAGTTGATTGTAAAAAAAATTATTTTGTGATGTAGCACGCTTTCATGTGGGTCGAGTAAGAATTTCATTATCGGGTTTGTTTAAGGGCTCAAGCATTTCCCATAGAAACAAGAATGCAAGTGCTTATTGAACGTAGCCTTGTAAAGATTGACCATGATAAGATCCATGTGCATGATTTGCTACAAGAGATCGGGAAGCAAATCACCACAAACAAGCCAAAGGTCACATATATCTATGACGTATTCTTAAGTTTTAGAGGTGAAGATACGCGTAAAACATTCGCTACTTATCTTTATACTTCTCTAAAACAAGCAGGAATTGAGGTCTTCATGGATGAAGATGGGATTTCTAGGGGAGAACATATCTCAGGTGCATTACTACGGGCAATTGAATTTTCAAGAATTTCAATCATTATATTCTCAAAGAATTATGCTGGCTCTAGTTGGTGCTTGCAAGAATTAGAAAAAATCATGGAGTGTTACAAAACAACTAATCAAGAGGTTTTTCCTATATTCTATGATGTGCAACCATCTGAAGTTCGTAAACAACAAAATGTCTTCGGAAAAGCATGGGAACGGCTTATGACAAGACCTTCAAGTAGTAAAGGCAAGAAATTGACATACAATTTCAAGAGAGTCCTTATTGAGGCTGCCAATTTATCGGGGTGGGATATGCAAAACTACGTGTATGCACTGTTTTTTGTTTTTTGTTTTTTTTTTCCAATTTTTCCTTGCAATGGTCAATCCCTTGATTTTCTTTGTAACATGGGTAGATGCATGATTGAGCTACTTTAACATTCTTACTTACCTCTAATTTAAGACCTAAGGAATATTAGATGAGCCTAGCAGAGAAAACTAGCTTGCAAAAGAAAATGTATTTAATTTACTAGCTTGTAAAATGATGTACGGGAGTTGGATAAAAGTCGCTTTTTCCCCGTTTTAATATAAGGAGAGTCGCAGCTTACCATTATTCATCATGTATATGTATAATCAATGGGTGTTAACAATACTTTGTTTAGAAATTAACCGAAAATATAACAGCTTTTGTTTGATTGATGAAAAGGATTAAATGTTACTTCTTTGTGGATTTTCTCAGGTGAAAATTGTTTTCTTATATTATGAGTAAAATACTCCAGACACCTCTATTTTTCGCCTTAATTATTACACAGGTTTTTCCTTTATTTTAATTTGAAAATCCATATAGACCTCTATTAAATCTAACATGTATGTTACATAAACCTCCTTTATATTTTGAGATTTAATGTCCATCCACCCAAACTATTAGTTGACTATTAGATTTGACCTTTAGATTTTTTGTTTTACCAAAATGCTCATCTTTAAGATTAGAATTATTTAAACACACACAGAGATATATATGAGCCAAAGAAATTTACACCACCAAATTTTAATTCTAATATATGTTTTAACTTTTAATATCTTAAAAATTTATTAATTTTGATATAATTTTTATTTTTCACCATATTTATTGAATTTTATTTATTTTTAATTTCTTAAATGGCTAAAAATATATATCAGACACATTTTTTCCCATCAACTATGATAAGCTATATAGGTTTGAGAGAGTGTATAAGTTATTTAAATTTATAATTTCAATTTTTTTCTTAAAACATTTTTAAAAACTTACTCAAATTTATAAGAGTTTGTGATATTTACAAGCGGTCAATTAAAATTTGCGATTTAGTAAATAAATTACTAAATAAATTTTTAATTAAAAAATATATGTTTAGAATATTATTAACGGAGTTAATGATTTGATCTTAAGAGTATATTTTCAAAATAGAGGAAATATTTGTATAATTAAGGTAAAATAGAAGGGTGATTAGAGTATTTTAATTACTCTTATATTATTTTTGTTGAAAATTACAAAATTATGTAAAGATACATAGATAAGTAAAAGTAATAAATTCCTTATATGCAGAGGGATCTATGGTGTATAGCCAAGCATACTGTACCAATTTAATCTCACGCGCTCAAGTTTTCCATTGTTTTATTCATATTTCTTGTTTTGGCTAACTCTACATGTCTATCATTTTGTAACCATAATAGTTTGGTGTCATGCATTTTCATGATTCTTGGTAGAATTCTCGTAATTTAATTTCTTGTTGTTGTCAGAAATGAGGCAGAGTTACTTGACGATGTTGTCAAAACCATCACAATGAGTCTAGACAACAAAAACATATTTGTTGCTGACCATCCAGTGGGTTTGGAGTCTCGCATGCAAGATATCGTCCAATTGCTAAGCAGTAAATCAAATGAGATTATCATAATAGGTATTTGGGGGATGGGGGGGATTGGTAAGACTACAATGGCTAAAGCTATTTACAATGAAATGGGCCAAAGTTTTGTGGGAAAGAGTTTCCTTGCAAATATTAGGGAAGTGTGGAAGCAAGATAATGGTCAAGTCTATTTGCAAGAACATCTTCTTTCTAGCATCTTAAACACAAGAAGGATCAAGCTACCAAATGCAGGAATGGGAACATCTCTAATCAAGGAAACTCTTTCTTGGAAAAGAGTATTTCTTGTATTAGATGATGTGAGTAATGAAGACCAACTCAAAGTTTTGTGTGGGAGTCGTGAATGGTTTGGTCAAGGCAGCAGAATAATTATCACTACTAGAGATAAACGTCTACTCCAAATCCTTCAAGTGGATGAAATATTTGGTGTGAGAGGAATGGACGATAATGAATCTATTGAGCTTTTCAGTTGGCATGCATTTAAGCAAGCGCTTCTTGAAAAAAACTTCATTGAACTTTCAAGAAGGGTAGTGTCATATTGTAGAGGGCTACCACTAGCTCTTGAAATTCTTGGCTCATATCTGTTTGATAGGGAAATACCTTATTGGGAAAGTGCATTGAATAGGTTGAAACAAATTCCAAATGGTAAAATCTATGAAATTCTAAAAATAAGTTATGATGGTTTGAGTGACAAAATAGAGCAAGAGCTATTCCTAGACATATGTTGTTTTTTTATTGGGAAGGACAGAACCTACGCTACACAAATATTAGATGGTTGTGGACTTCATGCGAAATTGGAATTACTCATCTAATTGAGCGAAGTCTTGTAAAAGTTGTAAAATTTGGAAACAAAAATATACTTGATATGCATGACTTACTACGTCATATGGGAAGAGAAATCATTCGAGAGCAATCACCAGAGGAGCCAGAGAAGCGTACAAGATTATGGCTTAATGATGACGTGTTGAATGTGTTAGAAAACAACATTGTAAGAATGCTTTTGATTACCTTCATTGCAAAATTCTCTCATTTACTAACTTTCTTGAATTCAAATCATAATACTTGTTTCTGTATTATCTATTATGCACTCCTTGAATTTTCTTCTTTATGCATTATGCACTCCTTGAGTTACTAATTGTCTATTATATTTTTTTCTCCTCTTTTCCTATTCCGCAGGGAACAATAACTATCAAGGGATTGTCTTTAAACATGAAAAGAAACAATTCAATAACCTTGAGTACCAATGCATTTAAGAAGATAAAGAGGCTTCGTTTACTCAACTTTAGTCATGTGCAACTTAATGGAGACTATGCTTACCTATCAAAAGAATTGAGATGGATTTGTTGGCACGGACTTCTCTTAGAAAACTTGCCAACAAACTTCAATCTAGAAAAGACAGTTGTCATTGACTTAAAATGGAGTAATCTCACAAAAGTATGGGAGCAAAGCCAGGTATTTGCAAACTTTTGGAAATAAGTATTAGTAACAAGATTTGTGTTATTTTTTGGTTAATTTATTGTTTTATTTATTATGATGTTTATTTTGAGATAATCTTTTTGTATAGGTTTTGGAATTGTTGAAGATTCTCAATTTGAGTCACGTAATACCCAGGATAATTATCTATCTAGAATATTATATTTTAGCAAATAATACCTATTTGGAAATAGGTGAATATGTGGTTTTAAAACCTTGTAGGATACTTATTCTATTGTCTAGGGAAATTTCTAATGAAATTAGAGGGATTAAAGTGTCAAAATCCCTAAATGCAATTATGGGCCATGAAATGCCCCTTTGAAAATATTATGGTAAATCCCAAGAGGCAATAAAATATTTATTGAAAATTAGAAAGTATGTTGTCTCTAATTTTAGGAATTTTTGGGATTATTTCCCTTTAAAAATAATGAGGCAAAATTAAATATAATTTTGGGGAGCATAAATTGCCCTATGATTTTTAATATTTTACATGGAGCATAAAATACCAATGTAAGTAAAATAGTTGTGAGATAATGATTAATCTTAATTAAGAAAATTATCAACAATTAGAAAGTGATTAGTTAGGTAATTAATGGCTAATTATCTAAGCTTGGACAAAAGAACCAATAGGGAGAATTTTTAAAGATAATTAAAGTAAAAAAAAAAAAGGGAGGAATGATATTTTCAAGAAAAAGAAAGGAAAAAAAGAGGAAAAAAAATAAAAAATAAAAAAGAGGAAGGAAAAAAATAAAAATAAAAAATAAAATAATAATAATAATAATAAAATAAATAATAAATATCATGATATTTGTATTATTATAATAATATAAAAGAGATATTTGTGGAAGAACCAGGTTGGATAAATGAGAACCGATAGAAATTAAATCCTATCTAGAAAACCATGAACTAAGTTTCTTAGGTCGGACAAATTACAAACAAGTGAATTTTTGTCGGAAGTCGGTGTTAGCGGAAGTCATTTCCGTAAACGCTGGGCGAATAAGGGATCGATGAGAAGATATTTTTGTAAATAAAGGGCAGATAAGAAAAGTGAGAACCGATGGAAAATAAATCATAACTCAAAATCCTTGAACTAAGTAGAAAACAACTGGACATATTATGAATCGTGAATTTTTGTCCCGAAGTTGATGTTACCCGAAGTAATTTTCAGAATCGACGATGTGTCTGCCTCGAAAATGTTCAACAGACAACGGAATACCCTTAATGGGATCAAAAATTTAGTTAACTCAAATATTTCGAAGAGGAAGAATAGAGCTTCGTGGTGGTGTTCCGGATTTTTGAGATTTTGCGGAATTACAAGCGGGGAACTTTATCGGTAGAAGTTCATAAAGCACACATGGGTGACATCACCTTGATGACATCATGATGAGGTAAGGAGATGTGTTGTATGGTGGAGATGATGCCTTGTGTCCAAGCTAGATCCAACGGTTGAGATTCGGTATGATAAAGCATGAATAGTGCACCAAAATCTTCTATAAATAGGTCTTCCCATTTCACTTCATTCCTCACCAATTCACAATTTCCTAGAGAGAGGTTAGAGAGAAGTGAGAGCAAGGAGGAGCTCGGAAAAGGAGTAGCGAAGTCTTTGGGTAAGTTCTTCGGCCCCTGGTCTTAAGCTTTGGTAGTTCCTTCGGTAGTTATAGTAGAAATGCTAGATTAATCTTTAATCTTCCAAGTTAGTTTAGATGTCATGTTTTAGGGATGAATATGATATTTATTATTGGAGATAGAGATATGTCAAAATTTTGGAAGATTAGAGTTAAAGTAACGAAGTTCCGGCAAAATTCCGCCGATTAGGGAGTCGGGGGTAAAATGGTAATTTGGGACTAGAATGTCCGGTATAATGTTGACCATTGATTAGAAACGTTATCATCCTTATAGGATATACGTAATCACTTACCGCGTTGTACCATTGTCGTCATTGTCATCCATGATCGTACAAAGTTCCGTCAACGAAGGTACGTTCGCATCATTGTAACACTAACTCGATGCTTATTGTATGCTTATATGTGATAGACTATTTCATAGAGTCATGGAGGACTTTGTCTTGGGTCATGCACCGTGTCTAAGACTTCTGTCTTAGTTCATCGTTTATACATTCAGCTTTGCTTATACGGGTTCGATCTTGGTAATGCCGTTGAGTTTTCCTAGCGCCGAGGACACGAGGAGTCGTGGCACCGGTTAGTGCAAACATGGTTGACTGTGCATGTGCTGTTTGCTATGTACTGTTGTTGTGATTGACATTACATCTGCTGTGTGCTATGTATTGGTTAATGCGGTAATGTTATGAATATCTGTCATACATATTTTGTCACACATAAGCATGAGGTTAACCGTTACACGAGGTTCATTGGGCATTAAACCTCGCCTCTTAACATAGCGTCGTGGTCGGGAGGACCGAGGATCGAGGAGAAAGGCAAGCGGCACGCATAGGGACTCACCAAGACTTTCTTTTGCTATTTACTTTGAAAACACTCGGTATAATGTACCGCTACGTAATCGCCGGACTTACGGCATTTTGAATATAAATATCAGTTACTCAATCGCTCCGATGCTCTACTCTGATGAAAAAAAAATTTATACTGCTTTTGAAAATGGGATGTTACAGTCACTCTCATTGCCTAACAGAAACACCTGACTTTTCAACATTACCATATCTTGAGAAATTGATACTTAAAGATTGCCCACGTCTGTCTATGATTCACCCTTCCATTGGAAATCTTAGACATCTTGTTTTGTTAAATTTAAAAAATTGCAATGGCCTAGAGCATCTCCCAAGAAGTATATATGACTTAAAATCTTTGAGAACACTTAATCTTTTTGGTTGTTCCAAGATTGAAAGGTTGGATGAAGACATTGAGAAAATGGAGTCCTTAACGATTTTGGAGGCAAGTCAAACTGCTATAGCAGATGCACCCATCTCATTAGTGAGAATGAAGAACATTAAATATGTTTCTTTATGTGGTTATGAAGGATTGTCACATGATGTGTTTCAATGTCTTATTTTTTCATGGATGCCCCCAGCAAATCCTTCAAGGTCATTATTTCAAGCATTCGGAATCATGCCATCGATAATAAAGTGTCTTTCACATCCTTTGTTTGCCAAAAGTCAAAAAATGTTTAGAAAAATACCAAGAACATCTCAAGCTTCATGTAAAAAGACTCCATACGACTCGATTTTCATGAGGAAGTTCATAAGGAATGGTCAGAAACATTCATGAGTTCTATAATTATTCCTGTAGGCGAGTTCAACCATGTTATTGATACACTTTTAAAGAGTATTTCAAAGGTTATTCTCTTTATCTCTCTACTACCACTATTGCATATAGTTTGTTTGGGTTTTGGAAGAATCCCTTGTTCATACATATTTAACTTACCCTATGTTTGGATTGAGGAAAAAAATAGGGGGAAAGAATACTAGGAGGAAAAACTCCCAAAAATTGTAAAATACAATTTTTGGAAGTTGTCCCTTCTAATATTCCCTCTCTTTATTTTTCTCTTAATTTTCTCTTTATCCAAGCATGGCTTAATTCTTATTTCCTGCTTCTGTTAATATCACATGCGTGCATGCGCGTGGAGCAACATGCACTTATAATAATGTAGGTGACTTAGTGCATGTATAAATACTTAATTATATAATATATATTAATTATGCTTTTAAGTTTTTAAAATCATTTAGAAAGTGTTGATTATACTTAAAATAGTGCCATATGTGAACAACATAAGGATGAATGTAATTTTGAATAGCTTATGCATGCTTCGTAAGGCTTTAAATCATAGTACACTACATATTCAAATATTGGCTTGTAATGTATTTGACTTCATCTGAAAATGTTTTCCTCTAATTCATTTGGAAATAAATCTACCCTAATAATTTAACATCCAAATCTCGCTCTCAATCATTTTGAGTTAATAAATTAAGGAATTCAAGAACATTTTAATTAGTTGTTAAAATATACATATTTAAGAGTGAGTACTAATAAAATGTGTATTTATATGTACATCTATGTAAATATTTGTCTCTATATGGTTAATTAGGTTCTTCTTTGTTATGTATATAATTTAGGGATGCAGGGAAAGAGGGTTTAGACTTAATTCTCTTCCTGGAGACAATTATCCTCATTGGCAAAATTTCAAAGGAGCAGGATCTTCAATATTTTTTGAGGTTCCTCAAATTATGGGCAAAAGCTTGAAAGGATTGATTGTGTGCATAATCTATCTGTCTTCTCAAGACAACATGACATCTGTATATCCTATTGGTGTCTTGGTATCGAACCATACAAAGGCTAACATTAAATTCTACCAGAAAGATGCAACAACTGCTTTTAATGAAGAAGATAATTGGCAAGACATGATTTCAAATTTGGAGCCCGATAACAAAGTGGAGCTTATAGTCACTTTTGCATGTGGATTGAGAGTGAAAAACACACTTGTCTATTTGGTTTATGATGATGATGTTAGCAATAGAATCATGTACTGAACGTGTAAAAGAGCATAGTTGTATGGATGATGTTATTCAAGTAGTCTCGGAGTGAAAACAACCTCTATTGTAGTGCATGTTCAAATCTATATTTGTCACTTGAGTTTGTTTTTTAATCAATATTTTTTATTTTTGTGTGTGTGTGAGACTTACAATATCAAATGATTTGTGTTTGCATGAGAGAGATGATGGTCTTCAATGTTTATGTCTAAGACAGAGCTATTATCTCTGTTTCTTTATAATAAAAACAGAGGTAATTAAACAAAGTATCATTTGAATTTGTAGAAAGAGCAATTATCTTTGTCTCGCTTCACTTGTTGTAGTTGTATATATTCAATGCATATGCCTGAGCCATTGGTTCTATTATAAGATGCATTATAGAGTTTAAAATGTCACTTTCAAAAAAATTCTCCGGCAACCTAAACCATGCAATTATTAGGAAGATCAAGTGTTGTCCACGAAAACCATACTAAGACAAGGACCAAGAAAAACAAATGGACAAGGGAAACAATAGTAGTTACTTATAATATGCAAAGTGACATGTGAGAGTTCAACTAGATTCCTCTCACTTCAACAGATTTGCAATGGTAAACTTCATTGTGCAAATAAGGAAGGTAGAGATAGTGAAGCACCAAGTTATAGTTGAAGGCCAAATCATTCACATTTTTCCCATGAATCCAAACGTCCCAATAAGAAATGAAGCCTTTTGCATCTTCTTGCCAATCGCAGGCCTTTTCTTATGTAACACTATAGCTGTTGAAGAAATGGAGAAGACATGTGTATAAAAAAAAGATCAAAACCTATTATGTTTTGGTTTTGATGACATAGCCAAATTAGTGAGAGTACCTAAAAGTTCAACAGCAAAAATTGTGAAGCCTAGTTAGTTATCTTCATGTGGTGGTGATGTAGAAGGAGTCACGGGCATATTAACGGTATAATATCACTTTCCATGGAGGGAACATTATTAGCCTTCGTAGGATTAACTTGTTGGACTGAGATTTCAAGAGAAACAGAGGAATTTGTAGGAGTAACTGTCTAGCCGGAATTCTTATTTGACGATGTGACTAAGGAGAAGTTATGGGAGTGATTAGCATTGATTATGGCAGAAACATTAAGATCTTGAGTTTGCTCTACGTGTATGCCAACACACTGAAACTCCTCCAACTTAGATCCTCTACTTACAAATGCTTCCAAGAATAAATAAACAGACATACAAAATAGTGATGACAATATATACTTTTAAATTGATAGATAAAAATAGTACTATTTCATAAAAAAAATAACTAGTCTAACATACATAGGAAGAAAAAGAACAAATACTACCTCAATTTAACAGAAGCTAATAAAAGACTAATGCTATGTTTGGATAGAGAGAAAAGTGAGGGGAAAATAGGGGGAAAGGAATACTAGATTTGAAAACTTTCAAAAATATTTTTTTAAAAAATTACTATTTTTTGGAGTTTTCTCTCTTAGTTTTCTTGCCCCTGTAATTTTCTCTCCATTCTAATATAGGGTAAGAGTTCAATGGCAATATGTGACCATTTCTTATCGAGATAGATAAACATGTGATAAGTCATATTCTAACATTGGGTAAGAGTTCAATGGCACTGTGTTTTTGAGCTTGAATATGCTTGATAAGATAAAATCTGAGTGAATTCATGCATATGTGGAAATAGGGATTAGAAAAGCGGATTTCATGCAATTTCAGAATCATCCGTATATAGACAGAGAAAATGACTTAAGATTGCTGTGGACTCTAAGCTGATATATCAATGTTGTAGTGATGCTATAGCATCGTATGGACGGCTATCTAAGACTTCATATTTTGTTATGCACTGATATTTTCTTGAGAATATGCAGAAGATAATTGCAAGAAATTGATCCGAACGTCAAGAAGGCAATTGACTAGATTGAAGCAGAAATCAAGATAGTGGAGAATTAGAAGGAATATTTAACAGAATCTCGCTGAATTAAAAGGAAATCAATTAATCAGATCTTCTAGCTGGGCCTGATAGAATATGAAAGCCCAAATCACTTGACGTATATCGCAAGGACCTTGCCCATAAAAGCAAAGATGGCTAGAACTAAAGAAAGAGTCCGTAGAGAATCGAAGATATGCAAAAAGATCAGAGTATGCTGAGAAGCTTTAGAAGGCCAATTGTCACAGAAGCTTGTTGATCTAGATAAGGCGCAGAGGCGTTACATGACTGACGCTACTCTGTGCCGTTGAAACCGTTCAACGATTCTTTTTCGTTTTAGTTTTCTTCTCTATACTTCATGAATATGTTATCAATTTCAATTGTCTATTGCTCGTCAGCTTGTTAGTTCTCTATGTGTTTTGATGATAACTGACAATTGTAAACATAAGTTGTAGTTTGTCTTTGGTAAGTTGAAAAAACTTACTGTCAAAGGCAAACTCGAGTTTTAGTTTCAAAACTCAAGTTTTGACTTGACAGAGAGTAGCTCAATTTTTATGAACTAAAGAAAACTCCAGTTTGCGTAGGAAAACTCGAGTTTTGGCCTTACAGAGAGCACTCCAAGATTTTCACATTTAGACAAACTCCAGTTTTCATTTAAAACTCCAGTTTTCACCATACGAGACTCTTCAATATTTTCTAAAGTAAACAAAACTCCAGTATGCATTTGGAAACTTGAGTTTTGGGCATACAGAGAGCCTCCAATGTTTTAAGCCAAAGAAAACTCTAGCTTTGATAAGAAAACTCCAGTTTGCACTTAGCCAAGAATTTTCAAGTTTTACAAAGTTTTAAGAAAACTCGAGTTTACATTTGGACACTTGAGTTTAGGCTTGACAAAGAGCTTTCATGTTTTACACACTTTGAGAAAACTCCAGTTTGTTTTGAAAATTCCAATTTTCACTTGGCATAGATTTTCAAAAGTTTTCAACTTTAAATGAAAACTCGAGTTTAGATTTGGAAACTCGAGTTTTGGCCAAGCCGAGAGCTTTGCTCATTTCAATGTTTTGAAAACTCCAGTTTTGAGCATTTGGACTTAAACATGTTTCTCACTATAAAAGTCCAAAACATGAGTTGGTCATTAATCAACTCGAGTTTTGCTCGTGCTCCAAAATGTGCTTCAAAGATAAAATCACGACGTTTGTCTCTGGAAGAAGAAAACTCGAGTTTCAATTGGAAAATTTAGTTTTGTCTTCTGAGCATACTTACAAACTCCAGTTTGGATAAACAAACTCGAGTTTGTGTCGCTGAGTTTGAAAATCAAATTGCTCGAATTTTTGAAATCTTCCCGTTTGATCTTAATACTTCTTATCATCACTCATTACTATTAGTAGCTATGTTTAATCACTTTGTTAGTGAGTTTCAGATGATATAGACAACTTTAAATGAAGATTTGAACAAAAGCAAAAAGTGATGTCAGCACATTAAATGTAAGGTTCAGAAAACTTGCATCCTTTTAGACAATCATTCTACACACGTTGCAAAGGGATTAATGTTCCCTTTCCACATCTAGTAGCTCCTCTTCCAATGGATTAAAAGTCAAGAAGTCAAGCATAAACATCTGTGCAGCTGGATTAACCAAAGAGTAGAGAGAGAAGATGTCACGCCCTGAAAACCTAAAGGGGTGACAGGCAAGGAATATGAGAGAATTCACATTCCTTAAGCCTTACACTTATATACTAATGCTAATTAATACTCATAATACCATAATCTAGAATATTCATGTGTTCCATAAAACAAAAGGGAGGTAAGGATCCTACCTATAGATTACGTGGAGCATCTAGTATTAATAATATTACAAAAAGTCTAAGTTTATAATTACATCAACTAGTAGCACTCCAAAATGAGACCGCAAGCTTTAAGTCGCTAGGAAGATTCTTCACCGCTTAGCAGGAGGTACAGGATCAGTGATATCATCTCAACCAGAACAAATTTTCTAGTGAATAACATCCCATTTTTATAATTTAATAAAATACAAGAGTAAATAATTTAAACATCTTTCTCTTTTGGATAATAGCAATAATAAATCTCAATTTCTAAACCATACGTTCAGGAATAAAAATACAAATAAAATTCTATATAAAATATCGTTAATAAGATAATTTCATGCATGAAATAAAACCTTTGATTTAACATAATCAATTTTAAACATAATTTTCAAGACCACATCTTTCTGTAGAACTTCTTATAGAACGAATGACAAGCGTGGCCACACAGTCACGAGGGTAACTAACCAAGCATGACACGAGGCCATGAAACAAGCATGGACACACAGTCCATGAGGGTAACTAACCAAGCATGACACGAGGCCATGAAACAAGCATGGACACACAGTCCATGAAACAAGCATGAGAATAAATCTCATGAATATCAAGCGAGCTCAAGGTTAACCATAGTGCACCAAGGACTAATAATCGCTTGTTAGTAACCAGGGTTCTGTAATCCGTCCTCAAAAACATTTTCAAACATGCTTCGGGTTAATTTATCAAAGTAATAGAAATACTTCCTTCAAGATAATACTCTATCTCATACTTTATAATCAAATCCCCCAAAACATGAAGTTTCACAAACAATATTTCAAGATTTACCTTCAAATTCAATGCCGATATAATCCTTTTAAAACATTAAAAACTCACGTAAAAACATTCCATTTCAAATAATAAATTCTAGCTTATAAACTTTCCAAAATCCAAGATCATTTCAACATAAAATTTATGAAAATATCTCAAAAATCACATTTCCATTTAATTGCAAAATCATAAATTATGCTTTGAAACAATTGGAAGAAAATATATAATAATGAATAAAATCATCATCTTTACTCATATACTATCAACAAATTTTCCTTCACAAAACCATACTTTTAAATATGAAAATAAACATAAAAGTACACAATAATAATAAAAAATAAAAATATCATTTGTAAAAATTTGGGACACTATTCACTCACCTATTGCTCATTTCGAAACTACACCTTAACCAAAATATCTTTTTGTTCGCCTTTTGCTTGAGCTCTGGTAATTGTCAATTCCTATAAATTTTTAAATTCATATATCAACCTCTAATGGAATTCACCTACTTAAACATAAAATCCTTAAGTACCAAAATATCCTTCAATCACACCTACCACACAATTATTCTAACTTCCAAAATAATTTTGAATTGGCCTTCATATTGAGTCTGAAAATTATTTTCCAGATTTTGGAAATACTACCTAAGTAACCCAAATAACACTTTCTATCAACTAAAGCATCCTAGAGAATCCTTCAATGGTCCGTGAGGCTAGAAGACAACATCTGAATTTTACACTTAAGAAACATGCTTTGTTTCAGCTCCCATTAAAACAGAGCACACATGCATGCAACTTTAACCTTTCAAAGTTTTCTATTTTGGTGCTGAGAATAAGAACATGCAGAAACGAAACTAACCCACTTAAACTTCAAACTCAGAAACCCGACATGCAGAAACCATGAAAGCTAGAAGGAAAAAACCTCACCTTAATTGAATCCAAGTGCATGCATCGTTCAGACCTTCTTTTTTTCCTTTACCGTCTCTTCCTTTATTTTCCTTCTCCAGTGCTCTCGATCTCACACTCTCTCTGTCTCACACTCTCAGCATTTTTCTCCGCCTCTGTTTTCTGTCTCACCCTCTCAGCGTTCCACGGAAAGGCCAATGAAGGAATGAGAATAAAGAAGAGAAATATGAGAGTGAAGTGGTTATGTCCGAATGAATATGTGCACATAAGACTTTCGGAGTTCTAGAGCAATGGTTAAGCATGGGTGCTGATGAAAACGTAGAGAATAGTGGGATATGGGCTGTCCTTGAACGCTGAGCTGTCCTAAAATGCATGTGACAGGGTGATCTCTCGCTGTATCTCATTCTCCATTTCTTTTCCTGGTGTTGGGCCGAAGAGGATTAAATAAAGATTGGCATAGTTGGGCTGGATGAAATAATGACGTGATGAGTTGAAGAGATGTATACGCTTTGCTGTCTGAATTGATTAAAGGAATTGGGCTGAATAGGATATGTCCAAATATGATTATTGTTGAAGTGAGAAAGTGGGTGTTCTGCATGCACTAAGCTCCAAGGCATAGTACCACTATTTCCTATATTCTACTTTTCTTTCTAATATTGAACCATTTGACTACAATAATTCTTTCCTCTAAAATTTTGATTTGGCATATCCTTGACCCTTCAAATTAAACTATGACTTCCCCCAAATTCATTTATGGGCTTGGGATGGTAAAATTACCATTTTACTAGATTTTCAAATAAATTCTAGAAATTATTCTAGGCCATAAATTATCTTTAACTAATTTTCCTTAAATTTATTCTCTTTCTGAAAATTTAAAGAAAATAGGCCTTAAATTCCAAATAATATATTTTTTTAAAAAATAAAAACTATTTAGGCCCAAACTTTTTGTAACTAATCCTTTCATAGAATTTATAGATCCTCAAAATAATATTTTATATTTTCTCCCTAAATTTTCAAGGTCCTAGTAATTATCTTAAGCTTTTTTTTTTTTTAATCAAGATAACCTTAAGATTTTTAGCTCTTACTAACTTAACAGTCTCCTTTTCTCAGTCTTACTACTAAACTTCTTATCCCAAAATTTGGGTTATTACGTAAGAAGACCAAAGCTTAACCTAATCCTTGCTTGATGAAGGCAACAATCATATTGAAGATTACAACGGTCATTTAATGCTCTGTTTGCATAAATAGAGCTGCATTCAATTCTTCTCAACAGCCAATCTGCTAAAAAACGAAAATCATTCAAGTTTCCAACTACCCTTTGAGTTTTCTGAGTAAAATATTCAGTGATTATATTTATCCACTCTTAGAGAGAGTTCATTTATTGTAAATCATTTCATTGTGAGAATCTCAAGTCGTGGGACTTGGAGATTGGGTTATTGATTGCAACTTGTAAGGGGGAGTAAGTTCTAGTGAGAGAATTACTCTAGAGTTACAGACTATGTAATCAATTGAAATAGTGAAATCCCGAGTGTCCGGGGACTGTACAAAGGCCAAGAGGTTGGACCAAACCAGTATGAATCCTTTGTGTCCTGCTTCTTCTTTCATACTCTGCTCTGCTCTGTTTTGGTGCTCATAAACAGAGTAATTAGAAAATATGTTTAAAATCCCCAATTCACCCCCTTCTTGGTGATTAGGCTCTACTTTCACATCTATGAACTAAATTTTGTTGGTTGAGCGAGGAAGGATCCTTAGTTTGTAATTCCAAACCAAATTGCGAGTTATCATATATATAATTCAATTTGTTTGACTATGTGCATAACGCCGTTTTTGTGCATTAGGTGCCCACTAACAAGCAAGAGTTGTGGCCTTAGCTTACTGGAAAAGAGTTAGGGTTAGACCTCTGTTAAGCACTGTGTGATAGTAGAGTGTGTAATCAATTGAAATAGTGAAATCCCAGAGTGTCTGGGGACTAGACGTAGGTCAAGAGGTTGGACTGAACCAGTATGAATCCTTCGTGTCCTGCTTCTTCTTTCATACTCTGCTCTTCTCTGTTTTGGTGTTCATAAACAGAGTGATTAGAAAAGATTTTTAAAATCCCCAATTCACCCCATCTTGGTGATTAGGCTCTACTTTCACATCTATGAAATAAATTCTGTTGGCTGAGCGAGGAAGGATCCTTAGTTTGTAATTCCGAACCAAATTGCAAGTTATCATATATATAATTCACTTTGTTTAACTATGTGCATAATGAAGGTGGAATATCACCTAGAGAGGGGTGAATAGGTGATTATGAAATTCTTTCACTAATTGCTCAAGAACACTTAAAACAGAGACAGAGAGAAGAGCAATGAACACAAGAGGTTATACTGGTTTGGTCCAACTCTTGACCTACGTCCAGTCCCCAGAAACACTCTGGGATTTCACTATCTTAATCCTTGATTACAAACTCTGTAACTCTCAAGTAATCCTCTCACTAGGACTTACCCCTATTTACAAGTTGTAACCAAATAACCCAGACACAATTACACACTTTGTAACCGAAGGATGATCCTTTCACTCTCGGACTCACTCTCCCTTACAAGTTGTAATTGTACACCCACACTCAAGATACCTCTATCATGAAATTTGAACGATTGTAAGACAAATGATAAGACTCTCTCACATTGAAGCTCAATAATATCCTAAGATATATACAAAATATCTGAGCAAAAAAAGATATATACAAAATAGAGATTCAATACTTTGAATGCTTTGTCTGTGTATGTGTTGGTTCTTCTTGATGAATTCAATCCTTCATGTATTTATACTTAGTTGAAGCTGGAGGACCGTTGGAAGGATTTGAAGAATTTGAATTTGTCCGTTGAGAATGTTTAAGCATCCGCGCCTAGCCATAATCGAATGTTTGCTTGGTTGAATCACTTTCCAGGTTGTCATTCATGTGGTCTTGGATGGAGGATAGATTATAATATTGATTTGGTGCTTTTGATGTTATGGGTCATCCTTCATCGTGTCGGCTTTGTCATTCTCGGTGCTTGAGCCTCGTTAGAATTAAACATCGAAAATCAATAGCAACCTTCGTTTGATTATCCGAAACTTGCTAACAAACATGATTAATAGCATTTAGAAGTGTAGCAAGTAGAAATCAATTGATAACAATCATTTTTGAATTCTCGAAGACGATGTGGGATTGAGCTCATTGTCGACTCGAGGTTGCATTAACCTTGGCTCGAGTCCGGAGTACTTTGAAGATGCATAAATGAAGTCTAATGATATAATGACTCGAGGCGTAGAGTTCCTTGACTCGAAGTCTAGGCTTAGACTCGAGGCACACATAAGCAAGGCTCGAGTTGAACTGGATAATTGAGTGAAGGATGATTGAAACTTTGACTCGAGGCACAGTATGGGGACTCGAGTTAGACTAGACACTCGAGGCAGGAATATCAACTTGAGTTGCTTTGTAACGAGAATCCATTTGGAGTTGGTTGTAAGTGATCGAGACTCGAGGTTGGAGAAATTTAGACTCGAGTTAATCCATCGTTGAAAACTAAGAAGATTGATTTCTACATTATCGACTCGAGGCAGCTCAAACCTTGGCTCGAGTCTGGAGTACGTTGAAGATGCAGAAATGAAGTCTGAGAAATTGACTCGAGGCGTGAAACACTTGGCTCAAGTTTGTGCATCATTAAAATCAGTATGATCGTTGGAAAATGCTATCTGACTCAAGGCATAAACTTCTTTGACTCGAGTGAATCAACTCGAGGTTGTATGTGAAGAGACTTGAGTGAATTCTGCATATTCATGGTGTATCAGGTTTCGCTGACTTGAGTTAACACTTCTGACTCGAGTTAAAAACTGCTTTCCATTCTTCAAACTCTCAGGAAGGCCATTTCACTCGAGGCACACACTTTGACTTGAGGTAAAAATTGATCTCCATTGTTCAAACTCTCGGGATGCCCATTTGACTCGAGGTACACTCTTTGACTCGAGTTAAAAAGCTCTCTCAAAGTGTGATATAGAAGGAAAACCGAAGCTATGCTGAATTGATTCTAGAATTTTGAGTGTCAAGTTTCGAGGGTCATATCTCCCTATTCTTAGCTCTGTTTTGGTTGGTTCAAGTCTTGATGGAAAGCTCTGTGTGTCTACTTTCCAATGGCACTGATTTCAGCTCAATTTGATTTTTAGTTTGTGAGATACACCCAAAACATTGAAGCTTGGTCTGCTGCATGGCGTGAATTGATGTGTCAACTTTAGAAATTCATAGCTCCTTGATATGAACTCCTTTTGGCTTGAATTATATATCAAAATGACACATTGGGAGTCTATTTTCATATGCCACTGGTTTCACTTCAATCCGATCTCTAGTTTGAGAGATATCATTGAATTACCAGAGGTCGCCCGAGCTGAATGTGGAACAGAGTGCACCAGAGTTGCTGTAAGTGGCTTTAACTCGAGGTACACTGAAGCCTGACTCGAGGTAGATGAGTCCTGACTAGAGTCAAAACGTTCCAGGGAGCGAAAATCACTTGGAAATCACCTAGGCTCAAGGTAGTGAAGTTCTTGACTCGAGTTTTGACCCAGGCTCGAGGTAAATGAAGCCTGACTCGAGTCAATTTGATCCAGAGAACGAAAATGACTTGGAAAACATCCTGACTCGAGGTAGTGAAGCTCTTACCTCAAGTTAATCATTCCAGATGCCCAAAAACACTGTAAAAAACATTCTAACTCGAGTCAAGACATCCTGGCTCGAGTTAGTTCATCCCAAAACATGATTTTGCTTATTTTAACTCCGATTTGAGCCGTTTCAACTTCCATATCATCGTGGGACTTCTAGAATCAATCTAAGAGCTTGTATAATGATTTTCTCATTCCATTGAGCAAGTTCTTCTTTCTTTAATCTCTTTTCTTGATCATTCTCCATCATTAAACTTCACATCTACATTAAATATAGGAATTAGTCAAAGTAAAACATGAATGTAGTATTCAAGCTTTTTGCTCTAGATAATGGCATCTATATAAGACATCATCAAAACTAATCATAACCAGCATTCTCCCCCTTTTTGATGATGGCAAATACATTAAGAAAAATATGTATGAATATGAAAATATATTAGATCACATGCTTTTCTTGCCCTTCTCTCCCCCTTATTTGTCATTAGCAAAAAGATTGAGGTAAAGAAGAAATACAGATGGAGTGGCAAATATAAAAACAAGTTAACATGACTTGTCTCTCTTTAACCATATGTCAAAACAATTTTCTCTCCCCTATTTGAAATTGTTTTGAGAAAAATATGTATAAATATGATGCAATTTGGAATGTTTTTATGAAAACACATTTGAGGGAATCTGGAAAGATTTTCAAGAAATCTTTCACAATTAAAGCATATAGACACCAAACATGTGCAAAGTTTCTACTAAATATAAAAAGGTAGAGTTTAGAAATGCTCATGTTGGTTCTCGCAAATTGTTGAATAATCGATGAAGTCCATTTTCTTTTTCGTAGTATAAGATCATTTCCATCCTTTTCCTCTTCTTCTTATTGCTCTTCTGCAAAACGTGTTGGCTTCAAGAGATTTCCCTCTTCCTTTTTGGAGCATAGCTTAGCTTCAATGTCATTGATCATCAAAGCATCTTTCCTTAATCTAATAATTTTTCCTTGTGGCACATTAAGGAAGATTTTTGCACGACCGAATTCTCCCGAGTCAATTGTAAAACTTTCTTGCAAAGGAGATTATTAGTGCAATCAAATATCAAAATGTTCCTTTCTATATGATATTTTCAAATTAAGATAATGAAAGGAAAATATGATATCAACTCATCATCAAAAATAATAGAAATATAGTGAATGCAGATGAGTATACTTAAAAGGATTTTCTTTAAATAAAGGAGATGAGCTTTTTAAGATATCAAACACATGTGAATGTGAAGCTCCCCTTAATGGATGCATGATTAAAGAATGAAGTTCCCTTTAATGATACCAAATAATTGTAAAACTTATGCTTTTTATGATGATAAAAGAAAGGTTTAGAGCATAAGATCATTTTAGAAATGGGTTTGCTCGGCTAAGATTCATGAGATAAAATTAAATGAATAAAATCAAATTAGTCTAGCATGATTGTGATATACAATACGCATATTGTTTCATAATACAATACCTCACTCAAATAATATCGTAATTACTTGAGTCATAATCCCTTGTTGTTCATTGATGCATTTTCCTGTCTCAGTTTGCAGGAGTGTTACTCGAGTATCATCCATGATATACTCGAGTATACTTATATCAGAATTTTTGCATCAGTAATTTTTCTTGAGCTTACTCGAGTATCCCAATTCAATTACTCGAGTACATTCTTCTGAAACACTCACCAAACAGATTAAACCCACTATTACTCGAGTACAAACATCACTACTCGAGTACGTTTCATAAGAATGCATTTATCAGAGATGAAATCGTTCAGTATTACTCTGCTAATCTTCTGATATAAGATGCAGCATCCTAATCAAATATGTTCAATCAAATAAAGTAACAACTGAATGGTTCCAAGAATGTTATTTTTCAATGACAATTTGGAAATATAATATATGTAGAAAAGATGTCATTGATAAGAATGCATGAAGTTTGTACATAGAAAATATTATCAATAAAGATAAGCATTTATCAATTCACAGTTCATGAATGAGATCAGATTTTTCAAGAATGATAATGAAATATGCAATGTGTTTCAAATCTTGAATGTTCTTTCACAAGGTGATATTGCATTATGAATTCAAAATTTTTCATGAATGAAAGATTTAGTTTTGAAACATATTTGAAATCAATGCTCATAAAAAAAAACATGGTGGAAGTCAATCGAGTCTAATGAATATGTCAAGATGCTTCAATTTTTAGAGAACATGTTGTACATCAAGCTCTCTGATACAAATTGCTTTATTGCAATTTGTTGTTAATCCATGATATAATTATCTAAAACTCATTAGCAAATAGGTTAAAAGCAATTAGGAATAGTAATGAGTGAAGATATGAAGTAAAGAAATCACAAGCATTGATTTTTAGTTTATGCATACGGTGATTTCAAAGAGTTAACTTGATATATGAAGTTAACTTGATATTCCATAAGTTTGAAGAGAAAGTTAACTTGATATTCTCTTGAGTAATTGAAATCTTTTCTTGAAAATAGACTTGAAACTCATATAGATAATCAACTTGTTAGATATAAGATCTAACTAGTTAGAGAATGAAACTAAAGAGTTCAAGCAAAACATTGAATTCCAAGGATCAATATGTGAAAGATAAGGAAATCTCAACTGGAGAAATTTGAAGCATATCCAACATTCAAGTATGCAATATTAACTTCCAGTTTTGAAACAATCATTTAAATGCAATCAAAGTTTGGATATGTTTTCAAAACATTTGTATGCATTTTCACAAATAGAGAAGAATTGAAATCCAAAACAGATTTTAGAATTGTGCATTTCAAAAACATAAACTTAGAAAGTTATGCACAAATTCAGTTATGGTCTATTTAGCAATTTGAGAACATTTTGAAACAACATAAATGATTGATTGCTAAAGGAATGCAATAATGGACAAGTATTCATTACCCACATATGTAATTCATTTAAGAGCAAAATAGGGTAAGGATTTGATATCACCGTAATTTTGCTTGTCCTTGTAGTAGCTTGCTTGGTTAAGATGGATTGATGTAGATGTCTCTCCTTTTTCGACTTTCACCATCAACATCAAGCATAGCTTGTTTAGAATCTCAAGACTTGAATGATTTCTCTATGTTGCATTCTTGAGAAGCTTTCTTTGATCCTACAGAGACATATAAACCTTTGTCTCCCATGGTATCCAACCTTTCTTGGATCCAACCATTGTTAGCTTGTAGGAATAAAAAATTCACATACTCTTATGAGTATAATCATTTCAGAACAATTGAACACAATGAATTAAACATGCCTTTATGCATAAAAGATATGCTTTCTTTTCAAATTATCATGCATGCATAAAGAATTAAGTCATTGAACATTGCAATCTCTTTGAAGAATAAATCAGGATGTGAAAACACAATTTTAAAAGTAGTTTGCAATGATTATTCCTAAGGTTACAAAATATAAAACCTCAATGAATATTTCAGATGATAGCAAAGGAGGTTTTACCATTGTCTACCTTATACCTTAGGCACTTGGAGGATTGGCTTTTCTTACCCACTGCCTCTTCTTCATATGTATTTCCATGGGTGTCTACAAAGCTTTCTCAGAAGATATAGACTTCAATAGTCTTCTATTTGATGGTTGAGAGATTCTCCTCTTCATGTTCTTCTCAAGATAATTGAATGGTACTCTATGGTAGTTCGTTCTTGAGATGGAACATACTCCTCTTGTTTGTGTCCATTGCTTCTTTTGCTTTGAGGATGAGGTTGTAGTAATGGCTTCTCCATGAGTTCTCTTAACTGATGTGAATCTCATTTTCGGTTCATGAGAAACTCTTTGACTCTTTTCTTCTCTATATGTCTAGGTTCATTCTTTTCTAATCAATCCGCACACATAAAGCACTAGATGGATATTTTGGTACCCATTTATACTTGGGTCCTTCGGGTTAGTTCAAGCCTTAGGGAAAACATAAGTTCCCTTTGGTACCCATTGATAATTACCAGAGGTTTGTTTATTCTATCTTTCTTGTGAAAGCATGATGAAGTATTATGACCCTTTCGGTTTACAATAATTACAATGAGCAAAGGGATTTGAAGTATGAACTGATTTCGAAAATAGTTCAAGTAAGATTTTCCACAGTTTTCTTTTTGCCTTTCCTTTTGTCAAAAATAGGATTATATCCTATGCCCGATCGATCATTTATAAATCTTTGAGCTTTCAAGATTACATTGAGTATTTCACTACCCTTAGTGAATTTCTCAAGTGTTTTCGTAAGATAAACATTTTTTGTTTCAAGATCAGGGCATGTTTTGTAAATCACGTTTTCGCAAGATGGAGAAATATCTTTAACTTGTTTTTCAAGAAATTTGATTTTCTTCTTTGAGATAATAAGTTCTTTCACAATTTTACTAAATTCAGAATGTAATTCATTATACTCGAGAAAGCAATTCATCATAGGTAGGTTCAAATTCATATACCTCATCGTTTTCACATTGCTCTTCTTCTTCAGCAATTAAGCACGTGTTCGTAACTTCTTCTTCCTCACTTTCTTTGTCTAAGGAGTTCTCTCCACATATAGCAGGCATGTATGCCATTTCCAAAGCTTTCCACATCTCCTTGGCAGTAGATAGATTGCAGATGCGACAATACTCCTTTTGACTAAGATCACTCTGGAGCATTAGAATGGCTCTGCTATTAAGAGTTATTTTCCATCTGTCATCCTCATTCAATTCATCTTCAGCCTTTGGAACATTAACTCGGCCTTCTACTCTTGTGGGAACATAATCCCCATTCTCTATGACTTGCCAAAGACCATACTCCGTGACTAAAACAAACACTTTGAACTTTGCTTTCCAGAATGCATAGTGTTCACCGTCGAAGCCAGGTTGTTGGTTGATTGAGGCACCGTCAGGTAATATTCCTTCCATGATCTATCTCGGGATGTTAAGCCCAACTGAGAAACCTATGCTTTGATACCAAATGAAGGTGGAATATCACCTAGAGGGGGGTGAATAGGTGATTATGAAATTCTTTCACTAATTGCTCAAGAACACTTAAAACAGAGACAGAGAGAAGAGCAATGAACACAAGAGGTTATACTGGTTCGGTCCAACTCTTGACTTACGTCAAGTCCCCAGAAACACTCTGGGATTTCACTATCTTAATCCTTGATTACAAACTCTGTAACTCTCAAGTAATCCTCTCACTAGGACTTACCCCTATTTACAAGTTGTAACCAAATAACCCAGACACAATTACACACTCTGTAAACGAAGGATGATCCTTTCACTCTCGGACTCACTCCCCCTTACAAGTTGTAATTGTACACCCACACTCAACCTCTCTATCTTGAGATTTGAACCATTGTAAGACAAATGATAAGACTCTCTCACAGAGTAGATAAATGATAAACACTGAAGCTTAATAATATCCTAAGATATATACAAAATAGAGATTGAATACTTTGAATGCTTTATCTGTGTATGTGTTGGTTCTTCTTGATGAATTCAATCCTTCTTGTATTTATACTTAGTTGAAGCTGGAGGACCGTTGGAAGGATTTGAAGAATTTGAATTTGTCCGTTGAGAATGTTTAAGCATCCGCGCCTAGCCATAATCGAATGTCTGCTTGGTTGAATCACATTCCAGGTTGTCATTCATGTGGTCTTGGATGGAGGATAGATTATAATATTGATTTGGTGCTTTTGACGCGTGTCGGCTTTGTCACTCTCGGTGCTTCACAGCCTGTCAGAATTAAACATTTGAAAATCAGCAGCAACCTTCGTTTGATTATCTGAAAATTGCTAACAAACATGATTAATAGCATTGAGAAGTGTAACAAGTAGAAATCAATTGATAACAATTAGTTTTGAATTCTCGAAGAGGATGTGGGATTGAGCTCTGCTGTCTGACTTGAGGTTGCGTTAACCTTGGCTCGAGTCTGGAGTACTTTGAAGATGCATAAATGAAGTCTGATGATATCATGACTCGAGGCGTAGAGTTCCTTAACCTTAGCTCAAAACATTTCGTTGGAGGGTTGGTGGGTCTTTTCATGTTTGTTCTTTGTATTGTAGAAGGAATATGTTGCTCAATATCAAATGGAATTGCAAGCAATTTGAAGGGACCAATGAAATCTTGTAAATTTTGTTTGCTTCAAGAATGGGAATAACTTGGTTAGTATATCTACTTCTGCATTAATTGTTTATATGAATAACTTGGAGCACCGATTAAGAAGTTCTAGAACTATAACGTGCATGGTTTTGGCTTTCTTTGTTAATTCAGATTATCTATTTAGTTTCTAATGTGAAATTAGTGCTTCTAGTTGTCACATGTATTTTCTTCTACTTTGACATGACATTAATGGATCGGTTGTTCATAAATGCATTTGAACTCATACATCTTTTCTCTCAATCTTTTGCATTTTAGGTGTTTTTTACTTGAAGGAAAAGGATGGGGTCTTCGTACCTTAGAGGAGCTGCCAAAAGGTGCATTTGTGTGTGAGTTTGTAGGAGAAATATTAACCGTCAAGGAGTTGCATGAGAGGAACATTCAGTGTGCCCAAAATGGAACATACACATACCCAATTCTATTAGATGCAGATTGGTGTTGTATTCTATTTCTGTACAAGGTTAGTTGAGCTAACCTTTTAGCACATAACTAGGTGTTGTATGCAATTATCACATTCTGGTGGTGCATGTATTCTGTTTCTGTACAAGGTTAGCTGAGCTAACCTTTTAGCACATAGCTAGGTGTTGTATGCAATTATCACATTCTGGTGGTGCATGTATTCTGTTTATGTAAGGATGTTTTTTGCAAGGAATTCTGGTGGTGCATGTATTCTGTTTCTGTACAAGGTTAGCTGAGCTAACCTTTTAGCACATAGCTAGGTGTTGTATGCAATTATCACATTCTGGTGGTGCATGTATTATGTTTATGTAAGGATGTTTTTTGCAAGGAATTGTGGGCTAGTGAATATACGAAGCAATTGTTTAAAAAAAAAAAAAAAAAAAAAAGAGAGAGCGCTTAAGGAGTCTAAATACATGAATTGGACTCCTAAAGTGAGACTTACGGAGTCTAACTACTGGAATTAGACTCCTAAAGTGAGACTTAAGGAGTCTAAATAATGGAATTGGACTCCTAAAGTGAGACTTAAGGAGTCTAACTACTGGAATTAGACTCCTTGAGTGACATCAAAGAGAGTACGTAAATGTCATGACTTAAGTCTAGTCTAAGTTCTAGAATTGGACTCCTTAAGTCATGACTTAAGGAGTCCAATTCAAGAACTTAGACGCCTTATATTAGGCGTCTAATTTTAAAATAGGACTCCTTAAGTTTTCCCTATTGCGCCCCCAAATAGACGTCCCCCCAAATTGGACGCCAAAAGTACAAAAAATAGGACATCCATATCCCTATTTTGTAGTAGTGTAATTCAACAAATTTTTATCATCCTTATCTAAATTTAAGGTCCGGCATTGAAGTGCCTAAGTTTATCATCCGTTGTATGCATCACAAGCAATAAAAGCATCACAAATAATTAGCCAAATTATGAAAATACAGAAAATAAAAAAATTAAAAAAAAGAAGACAAACTAAAGAAAGTATGTATACCTCTTCCACAACAAAGATCAAAGGCTTTACTTTAGATCTTCTAATTAGAAAGATTTCAAATGAAGAAAACATTGGCATTATGTGTTTAGTAGTGTGCTAGTCTCAAAACAGAGATGAGAAATAATAAACGTAGTAGCACATCGATACCCATGCCTCTCTAAGGTGAGTCGATCTCTGTTGCTTCAATATTCACCCATTCAATCATATTACGTTTGAACGGTCATGAATAAAATATGCAAATTTGGCCTAGCTGTTTATGTATAAATCAAACCAAGATTAGAGTTTGTTTACATAGGAAGAACCACACACACACACACACAGAGACGTATCAGTAGAGAACACATTCAAGAAAAGTAAAATGTGAATAGAAACCATACCAAGTGATTCTTCTAATGCAGGCTCCACAGTAAGTGGAGAATCAGAACATCAGTTTTGATAAGATGTTGCCAAAGTTGAGGCAAGCTCTGCTTAGAACCACCACGACCAGAAGCCAAGTAAGCGATGGTTTGGTTGAGTAACTGAAATGATGATACTGAGGATGAAAGGGCTAAATCTTCCATGACATAAATTCCCAGGTCTTTCTGAATCAGTGCTAGTATCTAAGGGACAGAGTATCTGAACTTGTGAGGATCGATGGGATCATTGGCATCAAGAAGATTGATATAGTGGTTTTGGTGAGCCATGGAGGGTGGAATCAGAGAAGAAGAGAGAGCTTGCAAGTTAGGAGTGAGCAATATGAAGCAGATGATGCGAGGCTTTTGTAGTAAGTGTGCTACGTATGTATGTTCCAAAAATAAGGCAAAAACAATAGATAATATTGGATATTAAAGAAGGCGATCCCACATGAATGGGCATGTGAATCTTTTTTTTTTTTGTTATGGCAATAATCAATTCAACAAATCCATTTTCAGAGTTATTTGTCACTGGAAGAGGAGTTAGAAAATTGGGATAAAATAAGGGATCTAGAAAGAAAGATCTAACAAATGTTTTATGTTCCAAAATTTGTTGGCACTTTTGTCTTAATGCACTTATTTCCCACTTCTGGAAGCCGGGACGAGATAGAAAAACCAAACCATATAATAGAGACGTTGTTATGATTGTGGCAACCAGCTTGATCTGGGGTTCATGAGATTTTGAGCCTGATTTGGGCCTTTACAATTCTAGTCCAGTTAAGTAAACAAAGGAATAATTTTATGTAAGTGGTCTTAGGGACTCAAGGTATCTAATGAGCCTACTTTTACTTGGTTCCACAACCCATCTGCTTGTACCTGTTTAAGCCCGCCCTAGCCCCGTAGTAGGGCTTGAAAAAAGGCCGTAAATTTGAAATAAGCCGTCGCGGGGGCTGGTCCTGTAAGGCCTCCGGCTTAATCGGGCCAACCCCGTAGGGCCTCAAGCCGGTCCTTTAGGCCCGTTTAACTGTAGCTTTTAAAAAAAAAAAAAATTTAATTACTTAAACTTCCACTTAATGAATGTGTTTATTTGTAATTATTTAGATTTTTTTAGTTTAAACTATAACCATATTTTTATGTTTATTATTATTCTATATTAAAACACATAATTAGTTATTCTAAATTTTAAAGAAGGGATGTTTTCATATTAAATAAACACATACTTTGGTATTACAACATTATATAAGTAATAAATTATAAATATATGTTGTATAAAATAAGTATAATTATTTTTACCCGTCGGTAAAATCATGCATGAACCGAAGGAATCTGCGGACACACACAAAATTACGAGAGGGAAAGGCATTTTGTCGTAAGCATACATAAAGCAATTCCTTTGTTTAATATTTTTTGAAAAAAAAAAGCAAAAAACATATTCTTTTTGTTTATTTGTTTTTTATTACGAATTAATGAATGTGTTTATTTATTGAATGATTTATATTGTTTAGATATTAATGTTGATAACATTTATTTGATAGATTAGAACTTTAATAATTGCAATTTACTAATTATATTTCTTTGAAAAAAATTGAAGAAAAAATAGTTAAAATTTGGAATAGTAATTTTGAGGCCACGCCCCGGTACTATCTTATCGGGCCGCTTTAAAAAAGATGTTTTCCTTACCCTAAGCCTTGAGGGTCGTGTTAGACCTCGGCCTTGTAGGGCCAGGCCCCGATTCCCGCCTCTATCCGCTTGTGACCTTAGGAGAATAGTTAAACCATTTTGTACCCATCACATACATACTATTTATCCTCAATTCGAACATAAGGTTGGCCTCTGATTGAAATGGCTGAGAATTATATCCTATATAAAAAATAATTAATTAATTAAAAAAAATCTTATATTACTATTTTGGCATGTCTATTTTACTTTTATTTTTTTCCTAAAAATTATGACCAAGAATTTTCTCCTTAAAATTTAATCATTTTGCGAAAATTCTTTTTCTCAAATAATTACCTGGTAAAACACAAGTTCTCCTTAAAAGTTAATTGTCATCTTCATGTTAGTCCTAATCAATTCTGATATATCACTATCCATAAATGTCTAGAATGTGCATGTAAGCTTATGAATACGTAAATTTCCAGAGGATTATTCAGGTGCACAGCCTAGCCAGGGATCGGAACCAAGTTCAACTGGCTTACTTGGTTGTAATCACCGACAGTAAAATTCCGTCAGTAATTTCCGATGGAATTGAAATTCCGTGGCCAAACCCATTAACCACGTACTTTTAGGCGATGGATCGGTAATTCCACTTCCGCCGCTAATCCGTCAGAAAACTGAAATTATGTAGTTAATTTCATCTGTAAATTGATTTTTTTTTTTTTTTTTTTTTTTTTTTTTTTGTAATGTCTTAAATGTTAATTATCTGCTGGTAAATTTTCTGTTTGTTTCAAAACTAAAAAGGGATGATGGGAAAATAGATACAAAATATCTGAAACATTTAATTTTTTTAGAAAAAACAAATATATAATTACAATATAATATATCAATCTCAAATGTTAATTTTGACAAATAATGGATATATATAAATTACGGTTTTGCAGGTCAAAAGAATATAAAATGTGGTTTATGCATGTTAGCACTGATTTCGACAACTAGAGTGAAGCATAGGATTATTAATATGCATTTTAATTAGTCACCGTAATTTCCTTGGGTCAACTAGGATCAAGAACAAATTGTAACACAGTCTTACAATGAGTAAAATGATTTATTTTTATCTTAATTACACCAAACTAAAAGTCATCAAAGCTTTTTCTTTTTTACAGTCATAATTAGTCCCAAGATATGATGGCAACATGAATTCAAATTATATGCATTTTGAAGGAAGTGGCTAAACAAATAGTTAAAAAAAAAAAAAAAAAAACACTTAGACACATATTAACCAGAATATATAATTATATATTAAGTCATAAATTTAGTTTACAACACATTATTTGAGAATAGTTTGATCACAAGCAAAGCCTTCAAACTCTTTCTACACTGTGTGTGTGTGTGTGTGGGGATACAAACACAAAAGTGTTTTTATTCCTTAACCATATATATAATACAACAAATTAACCTGCTGTTACACATACTCCAAAACTTCAAATTCAGTTACATATTATCACTTTTTGCAGCTGAACTCTTGTACCAATTCATGAATTTTGCTATGAATTCTGAAGGAAAAAAGGAATTGGCTCAATAAGTAATAATACACACACATAAACACTTGTACCGAATATTTGAGAAAATCCAAAAGAACAATTTATTATTCAAGAATAATGATATGTGGATATAATTTTTCGTAATCTATACCATATAAATTTTTTTCATAATCTATACCATATGATAAATCAAACCAATTTTATGACCAAAGTTTATTATATGCTAAAAGAAAAAGTATTTACCTTCAACTTCTGAGTAACTGCAAGCTTTCTTGTTCGGTGTTTCATTGTTCGTTTCATCAGATTCTCTTTCCTTGTTGTGACCATGACCAGAAGGCTTCCCCCTCCTCATCTTGATTCCATGTACATTCTGAAATTCGATTTTTTCAACCAAAAAATAATAATAATAATTAATTTATCTCAAAAATGAATTCATATATATCACTTATTATCAAAATTGAGAGTTTTCGTACCTGAGAGTTTTTCAAGCCCTGGTTTTAGTGATTCATCTACCAGAGATTTTAGCTCTGATATCAAATACTGTATCAACAAAAACATAATCCTCGATCAATATTATAAATGGAATATATTCAAAAGATAAATTCATTTAAAATTCCATGTGTAAACATAAATTGAACGTGAGCTTACCTTGTAAACAAAATCAGGTGAAACCTTGTGAATCATGAGACTTTGAAGCTTCAGATGAATCTTGTATAGCCTATATATTAAAAATAAATCATTGATAATATCAAAAGTTGATATGTGTGTGTGTGTGTGCGTGTGTGTATGGTGTGTGTTCAGGTGATAGAGGATTTTTGTTATGCAATAGTTATATATTTTTTCGTTCATGCGCATGATTCCGACCTTACGGAAGCGTATGAATAAATATTAAATGAGAAAATAAGGTTAAGGTTTTCTTCTTCTTTTTTTGCCAATAAATTAAAGTTAAAGTATTCTTAAATTATAAATAATAGAACTTGTATCAGATTACATGTAGTACATGAAGAAATATGTTCAATTACACACACACAAAAATGAATTACTTACTGTTTTGAACTTTGCTCTTTAAGTACAGTCTTAGCAATATTTGAGAGGTCATCTTCCCATCCTGTTAAAATTAACACATCTTTGATTGAATCGCTGCAAACGAAATATATAATTATTATTCGAGGAGAAGATAAAGTACAATATTGAAATATTATCACATCAATACATGTAAAAAACCAAGGTAAAATAAATAAATAAATAAATATATATATATATATGTATATAATATTAAATCTCATAAATTGTCATAAGTTTGCCTATTATATATATTATGTAAATCTCACAAAAAACGTTGCTTAAGATCACGTTAATTACCATAAATTTCCAACGAATTAATAAATACCTCATCACTAAATTATGTCTAGCCTATAGATACTTCAATCACATATATTATTATAAATATTATATTCCATTACATATATAAAAGGAATGGTGAATTAATTAATTAAAATGAAGAATATTTTAGGGGAATTTATATGAATAAATCAATCTATCTTACTTGTTCAGGCAAGTCGCCTCCAAAGAACGAATGGCTGATGAAGATTGTTCTTTGACTTGTCAACAACCTTAGTAAGGAATTCTGAGGACAAATCTTTTCCTTCTTCTTTCCCTATGTATTTCAAAACCTCAACAATCTGTTTATTGGTAGTAGAAAAATATTATCAACTTCGTCAAACGCTCAATTGTAGGAAGCCAATAAAAAATATTGTAAAATTAATTAATACATCAACAACAACAACAATCAACCAGAAAGAATGCTAATGCATTATTTTTGCTTTCTTGAGATGGGATATCTTTTTGATGACCAAAAAAAAAAGATGGGATAAATCTCTTAGAAAATCAAAGATTTCTCCAAACATCTATCTTCTTACCATTTAATTTAACAAATATTTGTTAAAATGTGATATTCAATATGATTTTACTGAGAATACAACAACAACAACAAAAAAGAGAAAATCAGACCTCTTGAGTGGTAGGAGGAGAAAGACGAAATGTTTTGCAGAGAGGTTTGACAATTTGGAGCTTGGATTCATCGCGTAGCAAAAGAAGACTTTACTGCAACCAAGGACTACGTAATGGGAGCATGTTGTTCCTATCAATTGAAAAAAGAAAAGAAAAGAATAATAATGATGATAATAAATCTAAATCTTTTTTATTTTTTTTATTTGAGTAAACTTCCCATTATTATTATTTATCATTGGTTTTTCCCTAAGTTTAAAAACATCTAATAATTTGAAATCTTACAAATGATATACCAAATTAATATCTCATAAAATCTCAATTAAATCCTTTTAATTTAGTATTGATGACTTCTCGAATACATCAAATCTATTAAAAATGAAAAGTCATCATAGCGACAGTGAGAGCTCTCTCTAAGTATTTAATAATTGAGTTCTAGGTTTAGGTTTGATTATTATTATGGTTTGATGTTTTGTATTGAGGTTTCATATAATTTGGGAGATTGAATTTATTTGGATTTTAATGTTATGCATTTGACACCTTATGCTTTATTAAGTGTATTTTTCAACTTTTTTAAGTTATGGCTCCAAAAACCAGCTAAGTATTAATTACATACCAAGGGTTCCTTCCACACCTGTTTGAGAGGCTGCTATATTTTAAGTTTATAGCAACTAATTTCTGTTGATAAAAGTTGCTAGGAATGTATTTTATGAAAAAGCCATGCTAGCAAAGCCATCTAAGATTTCTACTGATGTATTTGTGGTCTCCTCTAAGTTGTACACCTTAAGATTAAATAATTTGAGTATTTTCATCATCTTGAATGCTTCGGTCTGAAAATGCAATTTTTATTTTGTCACAACTTCAAAAACAGTCCTTTAATGGCCTCTGTTTCCTGCAAAAATAAAAGCATATTGAAATAGATCGAAGGGTGCACTTGTTTTTTTATTTTTGTTAGAAAGCAATAGAGAAACATACATGTCATGGTCAAGCTTATTGAGCAAGTGGGTACAGAATGAATTCTAAAATGCATACAATAAGAGGCGAAACCAAATGGTTTATATCACCAAGTAATTGATGCTCATTTGCACATCGTTCAATACATGTTAACATGAAACAATAAATATTAGATATAAAAGTACCTACCATTTGTTCTAATAAGACTGCAAGTGCATCCTCATGATTTCACAACCTACTTCTCTTCCCAAGCTCTTTTTGAGATTTTTCACAAATTATTTCTCTTCCCATATCCCGGACCAAATCATACATACCAAGTATGTTCTTCTCATCAATGGTTACAAGGCTTTGCTCCACAAAGGTTTTGATTCCAATGCCTGCAAAAAAATCCACAACTATTTAATATACCTGACACGTCATTTTTGTCCATCCCAAAAAAAGAAGCTAGATATATCAAGGAATATTCACTTCTTCAAATTATCTAAACCATCAAAACTTTTTTTAGCTTCTTTTGTATCCAGTCATTGAGGATTTTTTTTAAGTGTTTCCAATACACTCTTCCATTCGTGCACTTCTCTACCAAATAAATAGGAGCCAATAAGGACTTCAAGAGCTATTGGAAGTCCCCCAAAAGTGTGCAACTATATCTCTTGAAAGTTTAGTGAAATCTTCTTTTGGATTTTCTTGTTTAAATGCATGCCAACTTAAAATCTCAAAAGATTCCCTTCAATTCAAATTCCTCATTAGATAAACACCACAGTCCACTTCACAAAGTAGACGTTGATTTCTAGTTGTGATTATTATTATACTTCCTGGTTTGAACCAATCACGACTTCCAACCAATCATACACATCATCAAGTATAACTAGTGCTTTTTTATGGTGAAGTCTATCCCTCAATATGATTTTTCTTGATTCAATGCTATTTATCTTCATTTGTGTAGTCTTACATATTTCAGAAAGAAGTTGGTTTTGTAAGCTCACTTAGTCCTTTTCTTTATCCCAAACTTCTCTGATCTTTGGAATGTAACTTCAACTTTCAAATGTGCGACCAATTTCATTATAAATGGCTTTAGCAATAGTTGATTTGTCTATGCCTCCCCAGTACTTAACCTCTCCAAAAAATGCTAACGGGTGAGAAAACCGAGAGAAAAGTTGGGGAGGAAGAAATGAAAGAGTGTGTTAAATGAGATGTAGTGGTCATATTTATAGGGGTTTATATGACGCGTTTTATTGGAGTTTTTATTTGTAGCGGTTTGTGACGGTGTTTGTAGTTTTTTTTTTTTTTTTTTTTTTTTGTAGCGTTTTTAAAATTATTACAAACAATCTATTGGCTTTTTTTTTAAAAAAAAAAAAAAGTTGAATATAGAGGATTGTAGTAATATTGTAACACCCCGTTTTTAAAAGCGGATTTAAAATTTTCATCAGAGTAGAGCATCAAAATAATTTAAAAGAGCGAGTATCTAATAAACATTCACTGTTGGTGTATCTAGTTGCTTATACATCGGTACAATTATCCGAATATTAAAAATACGGTAATATAAATCCAAAAAAAATTCTCCGCCCGTGTCTTCACATGTGCTGCTTACCCTTGTCCCGGCTCCCGGCTCCTCCGATTTCGAGGCTATAGCGGGAGCTGAGATCCAATGCCCATTGGACCTCAGGTAACGGTTAACCTCATGCTTAAATATGACAGTATATGTATGACAAATATTCATGGCGTTTCAGCAACAATCAATACATAAGCACACAGCAGATATATCCAAAACTATACATAAGCACACAGTAGATGTATCTCATAAGCACACAGCAGATGTAAAGTTATCTATCACATATAAGCATATAATAAGCATCAGAGTTAATATTACAGTACACGAACGTACCTTAGTCGGTGATCGCGGTACGTACGTCGGTCAATATGCGTTCACGGATCGCCTATAATAGTAATATCGCATTACTTTCGTACAAATCACATCCTAAGAGATATTTTTGGCCACTAATGACTATTTTACCCCTGGTGGACTTATTTCTCTATTTATTTCTTAATTTTCGTGAAAAATGTTGTTTCAGCATTTCTAGCAGATTTTCGCTCAACTTCGATAAATCATAATTAATTCTACAGAAGTCGAAACAAGGTTCCGTAAAATTCTTTGGAAACCTTAACATGTATATTTTCAAGTAAAAATACTTATTCTCACTCAGAATTAGTGAATCATTCCCAGTTTAACATTCTTTAACCTCTACTTAGAATTTCTCCAAAAACGTAGTCTAACTTTGAGAATTTCTATCTCCATCCACAAAATTTGAAATAATATGTTCTTGGCATATTTGAAAATTCCTATATGTCTATTTTAACCATGAATATTTTCAGAATTTTATCATCTCATCTTCAATTTAAAAGTATGACGTTTTTGCTACTGATTTCAGAAATTCTTAACCGGTGAATTTTCGCCAGAGCTTCGCTACTTTGCTTTTCAACTCCCAAAATGTTTGCTATACCTCATGGCTCATCTAATTTTCAAAATATTAACATTTATAACTATAAAAACATGATACTAACATATCTAAGATCAAAGCTACTTCTATCTAAGAAATTAAGAACTAGAACTCAAAGAACTTACTTGCAAATGCCAGACTCCTTCAAGCTACTTCCTACTCAACCTCACTTCTCTCTAATTACAGATTGCTCTGGCTTGTTTTGGTGTGAAGAACGAATGAATACAAGGTGCCTATTTATAGGAAAAGGCCATGGCACTCTTGGTAATTATCTCTAACCTAATACATCTTGCATTTTGGCCAGAGGTTTATTTTTAAACAAATCTGAATTCTTCTTCTTTCAAGGCCAAAAACGTGGCCTCCCCCCCTTCCTCTCTTCATCCTTTGCTTTTTCCACAGATACCTCTTGCCTTGGTGGTTCAATTAGCGCCATGTGTGTTTAGATTTTTCCCCAACTCTCCTTCTTTTAATTCATTGTTGGCTAAATAGATGCCAAGTGCAAGAAGACTTTTATATCAACATGTGTGCTTTTTGTTTATAGTAAATAATCTTTGGCTCTAAGTATGCATTGGTGGCCTCTCCACCTTCACCCATTTCCCAACTTTGTGCTTTAATTCCTAGTTACTCTAAGTGTGTTTGTAACTAGATGACTTTGGTAGTTGGTTAGCAATTAAGCAAAAATGCTCTTAGGATTTAGTTTGTAGTTTAACCAAATTCCCTCATTAGTCTTATGATTGTTGAATATTATGGTTTAATTAGAAGTATTTAATTACCCCTTTATCATTTTAGAATTTATTGTATTTGTTAGGTAACAATTAATATGATAATTCATCCTAAGCCAAATTTGTGTTCTTGTCTTGGATTAATGCTTGTACTTAATCTAGGATTAAAATCTCTTAATTGTCTTTTTGATAACAATTGATTGATTCAATTGATTTATGAATTTATGATGAGAATTAGTGTTTAATTAGGCAAATATCACCTATGGAACCCTTGATCTACAATGTGCCAACAAGGATGGAACCCTTGATCTACAATGTGCCAACAAGGCCAATTAACTCTAATCACTCCATTGGTTAACTTTACAATTATTGCATTTAAATAAATTCCTTACTCCTCCACTAGACACACATCACTCACAACACACACACACACACACACTACATGTCTCCCTCTCCCTCTCATACACTCTCAACTTTATTTTCATGGTCCAAAATCATCCACACACAAGCCTTGGTTGCCTCTTGAATTTTCACTTAGGTTTAGTCTTTAATTTTTGGTCATTAATCCTAAAATGGTGTTTTAGGTGTTATTGAATTTATTTGATTGGCTACTATATTAATCATGATTATTAGTAATCATCTTTATGTTAATCTTGACCCTTAATTAGCCATTGGTTTTACATCCCAATTTAAAACATGTTGTTAAATTAATTATGAAAGTTTATGAAATTAATCTAATTAATGTAGATTTAATTATCTACTAATTGTTGGCAATTTTATTTAATTGGATTAATTATTTTCTCACAACTTTTGGGTTTACCTTGGTCATTTATGTATCATGCATTAATTTAATAATCATAGGGCAACTTAGGGTCCCTAATATAATATTGAATTTTTGCCCCTTTAATTTCCAAGGAAAATAATCAAATAAATTACTAAAATTAGAGACAACATACTTTCCTATTTTAAATAGGTACTATATTACCAAAATATAACATTCAAGAGAAATATGAATTTTGGGGTATCACATTTGAAGGTTTAACTCTTGGCTTATTTAATTTCAAGGGAATATTTCTTAAAATAATAGTTAGTAAGCTTCCAAGGTTTGAGACCACATATTCACCTATCTGTAATAGGTATTATTTACCAACATATAATGTTTATAATGAATATGAATTTTAGGGTATTACAAATATGAACATATTTTTTAAAATAATCTTCGTTGCCATCACTACAATCACTTTCAAACACGCAATCATCCACTATAAATCAAAGAGAAAGGACCTAGTTTGTATTTTTAAATCTGTTGGTTTTGGAGCATTGTGATCACTCCTTGCATGGGATCATCCACTCCTACCGGGTGCTTTGCAACAAACAAGTCTTTCTTGTCTAGTATATCACAAACATTCTCGACAATCAATTTCACATTTTTGCTCTCGTCTCTGTGAATCATATAAGCATAATAGGAAGTGATAATTAGATATATGGACACTCTCAGCAATAGCTTACATTTTGAAAGCTACATGTGTTTGGAGAGGAGATATGAATAAACTAAAGATCAAAGAGAAAGGACCAAGTTTGTGGTAGCGATAAGAAGAGAAAATATATTTTAAAAAATCATTATTTAACTACCAAAAAAATATGGGGAATTACAATAAGGTACTAAGAAAGGGACTTAATTATCAAGAAGTCCCAATGACAACTGAGGAACATAAACCTATTGCCATTTTTTGTACTGACACCTATGGTTGCATACACCTCAGTTGTTAATGGATTTTTGGATAATTAAATCTCTTCATATGACACTTAATTGTAGGTTTGATAATATATTTATGGAAACTAGGAGCGGAACAATAGATACGCTATATTAGACTTGAGAATTTCATAATATGCAACTTTCGAAACTAAGCCTAGTAGGGAACAAGCAAAAGTGCGTTGTGAATAATATGGGGAGGGATATTCTAAGTATTCCAAATAATATACATATACATAGATACATATAAACAAAAATTAGGTGTCTATAACAAAAAGAGCAAGCAATTACCGGAACCCAGATCTGACGGTCCCTGCAATGCCCCCAGCCTCAGCAAGGGCTATCTTCCAGTTGGAAATTTGAACTTCTGATGGTGAAATTTTTTGTATAAGATTTTTAAATGCTTCTCCAAAACTAGAAGTTTGATTACGAATTTCTGATGGATCCACGCCATAAAACACGGGTAAAAGCACCTGATCATTTGATTTATGAAGCTCCATAATTATTGACAATTCCTCCAAACACCATCTAGATCCAGCGTATTCCTTAGAGAAGATGATGATTGCAATTTTTGAACTTCCCATTGCTTGCAGTAGTTCCATTTTGATATGTTTTCCTCTGGGAAGCTCAACGTCATCTTTGAAAACCATAATGCCAGCTTTATATAAAGCTGAATAGAGATGTGAAGTAAAAGTTTTTTGAGTGTCACCTTTAAAACTCAAGAACACCTCATACCTATGACCTAAATGTTATATTTCAAAAATACATAATATCAATAAAGTAAATTCTAATTAAACTAATATGATATACACATTATTATTCTTACAAATGAATATTATAAAATATTAGAAATATGATTAATGATAGTATTAATTATCATTGCTACATGCATGTTTGGTATATAATACGTGAAGAAAATATATGCATGCATCCTCACAAAACCGTAACCTACCTTGATTCGGAAGCTCATTTTGTGAACTTTCACGTATTATTTGCCTTCCCATGAGCTGCAATAGATTATGCATTCCAAGTTTGCTATTCTTGTCAATGGTCACAAGGCTTCGGTCCACTAGGGCTCTTATCCCAATGCTAGCATTACATCCATGACCATCCAACTTTTGGATCACATCATTTGTGTCCTCCCCAATATAAAATAAAACTATATTTAGAAATATTTCTTTGTTGTTATCAGCTAAAGAGTCAAAGCTAAGCTTTAGTTTGTTATATATTTGAGGAGGGAGAAGTGTGCTTAGTTTCATCAATGCTGACTCCCATCCTTCCAGTGACTTCCCAGCCAAAAAAGAGCCATGGACTTCAAGAGCTAGTGGCAATCCCTCAGCATAACCAACTATTGTTCTGCTAAGTTGGATGAGGTTTGCTTCAGGACTTGCTTGTTTCAATGCTTTTTCACTAAAAAGTTGAAGAGACTCATGATCGCTCAAAAGTTTCATGCTATATACCAAGTCCACTTTAAAGGCCTTAAGCAGATGTAAATCTCTAGTTGTAATTATTATTCTACTCCCTTTACCATAACGGTTTCCACATAAATCATATAGTTGATCCAAGCCATTCACATCATCAACCACAATAAGTACCCTAGTAGGGGGACCTCTTTCCTCGACTTCTGCTGCTTCAACATCATCTACTATTATACCTGGTGATATTGCTGAACGAAGTTCCCTTTGTAAACCAACTTTGCCTTTCCTTTCCCAAGTTTCCCTGACATTTGAAAGAAAGTGTGCACGTTCGAATTCGTACTGAATGCGCTCAAAAATGAATTTGGCAGCTGTTGTTTTGCCAATACCCCCCATTCCCCATATCCCTATGGGGACAAAATCTTTAGATTGATGCTGTTGAAGCATTGTAATAACTTCTTTCACTTGAGAACTAACCCTAACTCGGTCTTCTGTGGCAAAGTCGTCTTTCCAGTGTAATATACGACAAACAAGCTCGACAATATTCCGAATAGACCTTCCATTGCTGTGAATTATGAAGAAAGAATAACAGAAAAAGGGAGAATTGATTTATTAAGCATTACTACAAAGAAAACAGAATCATGGTATCATGAGGAACACATATTTTCCATCAAGAAATTAAACACAATAGAGTTTATTAATTTTTTTGTCATCTTCACTACACTTTTAGAATTAAAATAATATAAGTCAATTCTCAACATCATAGACCCATGTTAATTAACTGTCTTACATAAATTAAGCTTTTTTTGCATAGCATGAATAAAAGGGAAATACTCGTGTCCTTTATGCGATCCTAAGTTGTTAATTGCGTGTTAAGACTTTCACTGATGACAAGCACGTAATAAATAAGTCACATTGTAAATATAGACTATGTGCTTAGTTGATTGCTATATAAGTTTTGACTTATAAACAGTTATAAAAAACAATTTCATATGACTATAGCCTTAAAAACACACTTTATAGTATTACTATTTAACTATAAAACATTTAGTTCCGAGTGAGCGAACAGTCCTCCCAACACATAAATTTTATGAATCAACATATCACTTATCTTAATAACTAATTGTTATAGATTGCAACAAGAAATAGTACTCTCTCAAAAACCCACACATGCACACCCAATATTAGCAAAATTAAAAAGCGGAAAAGGAAAAGAAAAATAAATTACTTGGACTTCAAATAAGGCACGTCAAACCCAAAATTGCCTCCAGCTTCACTAAGAGCTCTCCTCCACCTTGAGGCTTCATTTTCAGTGGGTGAAATTCTTTGTACAAGATTTTGAAATGCTTGTCCAAAGTTAGATTCTTGATTACGAACATCAGACCGATCCAAACCATAGAATACGGGAAGAACTACCTGATCATATGCTCCACGAAACTCCATGATTTTTGTGAGTTCCTCAAGGCACTTTTTGGAACTAGCATATCGTTCAGAGAAGATGATGATTGAAATTTTAGAACCTTCAATAATGCCTCGTAATAGTTCATTCGAGATATTATCTTTGAGAACGGAAATTTCAGCTTTGCTTAGAGTTGAATAGAGACGTGAAGGGAAAGAATTTCGAGTGTCTTTTTGTCTATTATAACTCAAGAACACTTCATATTTGTTGCCTTCATATCTATTGCCTGCACTTTAAATTACATGGACACATTAAAGGATGGATTTGTATAACGTAACATTTATTGTGAATGGCCACAAAAGTTGTAAATATATTCAAAAACCAAAATATAATCCAGTAGCTCTAATACCCTAAAAAATAATAATGTCAATTATTTTTATTTCCTTTTCTTAAATTTTTCTTTCTTCCCTCACGGAACTCTTGTGGAGAAGCAATTTTACAGTTCATTGAAAGAAAATTCGCATAGCATTTTGTCTCTACGAGCAAAATCAAAACTTTAGCCCCTTTTAAGTAGCCAAATCCTGCGTTTTTCCTTTTCTCGATAGGCAGAATTTGTTTTTTTTTTAAATTATATTTATTTATTGGAACTTTTACTTTTCAATATTTTGTAATTTTGAAAATTAATTTTGCAATATAAAAACTATAAGATATTAATAAATTATTTATAATTATTTGAAATTTTAAAAGAATCATAAGCTTTCCAATTTAATAACAAAATCTAGTATTTTTTGCAATTGGAGACTGCAGGAAACTTCGACCCTGGCTTCAAAATCGGTTTTGAATTACATTTAAATTCTGTAAATTCAAAAAATTTCAAATGAAAACAAAGGTTATTTCTTTCTCTTTTTTTTTTTTTTTTGGGGAGCAGTTTCTTTTGCGGTGATCAGAATGTCCCTCTTTGATTTTTAATACACATCTTTTTATCTTTTGAGTATGACATATAAATTATCTACCCACTGAGAGTGAAAGGATTGGTGGCAAAAGAAATGAAAGGATTAATAGTTACCCTGCTGGCTCATCGGCTTATTCACCTGCCCCATGGAATCCTGCTGGCTCATCGGCTGACTCACCTGACCCATGGAATCCTGCTGGCTCATCGGCTTATTCACCTGATCCCGTAGAATCCTGCTGGCTCATCGCCTGATTCACCTGACCCATGGAATCCTGCGACCTCATTGGCTTATTCACCTGAGCCATAGAATCTTCCTTCCGTATCGGCTTCAAAGATATTGAACTGTTAAGAAGAACAAGAACAGGAAGATGGAGCAAATAGCATAATCATCAATCAAACCAAAAAGATTGAGCGAAAGGTTACAAGTGAATTGCTGGGCTGGTGGAAGAGACGAAGAATTTAGTGTATGATAAAGAACATATCAGAGAAAGAGAGAGAGATTTATGAGGATTTTGCAGCTTGAATAGGAGAGTCAACGCAGAGAATGTGAAATGAAACAAAGGCATACAGAAAGTGACGACTTAGTGGATGAAGGAGCGCGGATCTTGGGTGATAGTGTCGGCTACTGGCTACCTACTCCGTTAAAAGGATTATTAACAAGCATTTTCATTATTGAATAACCAATTCCAAATAATAATAATAATAATAATAAGAGTTAACTAAGATGCAGATGGAATATCACAATATTAGGTGGTATTACAAATTTAAAACTTAACAGAGCCGTCGGACCTGACCTTCTCCTTCATTTCTCCAATTTTTTTTTTTTTTTTTTTTTGGTGGTCTTCAACGTCCAGCCTCTGTTCATGGCTTTCTACTGGTTTTCCATGGCTGGGCGATCGATTCTGAAGGTGGTTGTGCTTCTTGATGCTGTTTTTATGAGTAGCAGTGGCTGAATCCATTAATCCTTTGTAGCAAGAGGCAATGGCATGATTTTGAGGCTTCAATAGGGAGTTTTTCTCTTCCATTTCTCTACTTCTAAATTCTATTTGTGATTCCTAGGTCTTAGAGTGAATTTTATAATGTTGGACTGATTTACTTTGATACACTTGGTGATTGCATATAGCTTGAACCTTTATTAGATACTTGACATTGTGCTTAATTAGCTTAATTATTATTTCTTTGTGCTGGTTAGTCATTGAATTGATGATTTTACTAACATTTTGTGCTAATTTCAAGGTGGCTTGATTAGTAGATCAATGGTGTAATGTGTTTTGTATTGGTTTATTGAATATGAATTTATTAATTGTGTTTAGCATTGGACTTTAGCATCATTAATCTTGATTTCTCTTATGGGTGGCTATTGTTAAATTAAAATTGATGAGAAAAACAAGTGCTAATGAGAGGTGGCTTGATTATTGGTTTAAAAACTAAATACTGGGTCTTCATTACATGCTTTTCTTTTATGTGCTTCTTAGGTGCTTTTCCTCCTAAGAAGCACATAAAGAACTATTGATAATTTTTTTTTAAATTTTTTTTTTTTTATATATTTAAATTAAATTATCTATTGCATCTTGAAATATTTTCTTACACTCAATATCTCAAATTAATTAATTTCCAATCTTGCATTTAGAAATATTTTTTCTGTAACACCAATATCCTATAAATTAATTAATTTGAGATATTGGGTGTAAAAAAATATTTCATGATGTAGTATATAATTTAATCTAAATATATAAAATATAATTTTAAAAAAATTATCAATATTTCTTTTGGTACTTCTTAGAAGGAGAAGCACCTAAAAAGCACATAAAAGAGAAGCATATAACGAGCATTCATACATCTTTTGGTTCATTATTGTTAGTGTTTAATCAATTTAATTTAGAGAGATTAATATGAAGGTGGTCTGGTAGTAATCAATTTAAGTTAGACCTGGTCTAAGGGTGGCTCTTAGAGTCTTTTAAAGCTAGTATAATTAATCTCCCATAATTGTTTGAAGTGAGGATTACTTGCAGTATTGCTATGAAGAATTGCTGTATGTCTGGATCAACGTTTCCGAGCCCAAATCGTACAACGAAGGACTAAAAGCTATATTGGATATTTTTTTTATATGTTTGGGATGTCCTTTCTAGATAATTGCTTCTTCTCAAAAAGTCATCAAAAGCCACAATGCGAGGGAAGCCACTTTTTTTTTATGACTTTTCAAAGCCACGATTGCATTTACTCCCTCCCTATTCTTTCCTCCTTATAATTTTGTCCTTATTTGCTTATTTATCAATAGAGTTAAGAATCAAGGTCGGTCCAACCCTACAAGATCGACCCTTTTAGCCCAGGTAAGAATCCATATGTTTTCTAAGGCCCGCCCGTGAGTGTATGCAAGTTGTATCGGAAGTTATTTTTCTAAATTTTAACTATTTTTTCTACGTTTTTTTCAAAGAAATATAATTAGTAAATTACAATAATTAAAATTCTAATTTAACAATTAAGTATTGTCAACATTAAGGTCTAAACAACACACATCATACAACAAACAAGCATAGTCACTAAGTCATAATTAAAGGTAAATTATTGTTCACATACCACAATTACAAATAATTAATGAGAAAGCTTAACAAAATTTAAAGTACTTATTGAAAAATATAAGTAATCAACAAAATAAACTACACAAGATATGAATAGAACAATCACTAGAAAGTAAGTTAAAAAAATACAAAATTAGTAAGAATACTTATGAAATAAGAAATATCTTTTATAAGTTTTTAATTTTTAGGATTATTAATATAAGGTGCTCTTATGAAACTTAATTCGATAATAGCAACTAAATATTTATAATATCGTTAATAGGGTATAAAAAATGAATAATAATATTATTATATAAATAATTTTAATTTTTTTTAAAAAAAACATACATGCCTAAAAGGATTGGCCCTTTTAAGCCCTCGGCCCTATAGGGATGACCTTTTAGGCCCGCTTTCATTTTTGAGGCACAAATTTTAAGCCCAGCCCTTATAAATTGGGGCCTAAATGAGCCTTTTGACGGACTCGACTCGTTTTCCTTCCTCTATCTATCAACACCTCATTATGTTCCCTTCTTCAACTCCTCCTTATGCTTCACTTACATTTCTTTAGTTTTCACTGCAGTTATTTATTCTTAATGCTCTGTTGGGTGAAAATAATTTTCATCATATTTTTTATCATTATTTAATTTTTAATATCATTTTTTCTGGCCAACAATTTTTATATTATTTTTTTCATTTTATACTTACATATATTTATATTTATCGAATACATTTAATTAAAAACTTTTTAGCATTTACATATTTTTATAATACACCAACTTTTATTTTTATAATTTTATTATTTATCTTAAATTAATAAATTATATAACTTATACAATTCATGCCCTTTTAGTCATTTTACATTTAAACTTGCGTTTCAAAATAATCACCAAAATAAATTTTAGTTTTAAAAAAGCCACTTATGCTACCACAAATTCAAACATAAATTACATAACATAATCTAACTTTTACCTAATCTTAAATTTGTAAAAGTCATACTGCAAAAAAAATCACTTTTCTCACCGCTATTTCAAACGCTCACATTGATCTTTTTTCTCTCTCTCATTTCATTAATTCCTTGTTCATTCCATTTCCATCTTTATAACTTAAAATCCCAGAAAAAAGTAACTTAGGACCATTTTAATTCCATTTGCAAAAGTAGTATTTCATAGATAAAAGACCAAAAAATTTTCTCCATTTTTTAAGTCAATTTTGAGACTTAGTTTACTTAGGAATCATTTTCATTTTCGGCTCCATAAAGTGAACACGACCTAGATCGTACTGCTATATTACACTGTAATTCGGTATTTGAACCCCCAAGGCGATTAAAGAGAGTTTTTAAATTGGGCGTCGTTCGGGAGCCAAGAAATTGCTTCCCTGGTAAGCTAAGTGTCAAGTTACATTGATTGGGGTGTGTTTGCTAGTTATTAATGTCTAGGTAGTTTGCTTAGAGTTGAGTCTTAGTATATACTAGCTCGCATACCATTTTGATTTCTTTCTTAAAGAAATCTAAAAAAAAGAATTTGTCTCCCTCTGTCTAGGATGTTAGTTTGATAAGGTGTCAAATTTTGTTTTCCTCTTTAGACTGTTTTGCAGTTTTTAGGTGCCTTAGCTTGGTTGATAGCTACTGGATTTTACTGTTTGATTGCCTATTAAAAGTACTTTGCAGCTGATCAATGACTCATTCCTCTCATGTATCTCCTTTATTGTCTCCACAATGCTCGCCCTCCCGGCTCTTGAATCGCCTTCTTCAACAATCTCTAGCTTTCACCTTCACAAATCATCATTTTCATTACTAATGCTTCAAGCACCTACTCTTCATTTGATATCTTTATTTTATTATTTAATATTCTAAGCTGATTATTGATTATCATGTGAGATTTATGCTTTTTACATTTTTTCCTTGTTCATCATACTAGTAGAAAAAGGCTTTTAAAACCGGATAAAAAAATGCCCTATAAGATCGGATATGGGACGAAATCTCGATATAGACAGTCTTAAAAGTTGATTACTTTTAAGACCGGATCTGAAGCGGGTCTTTAAAAAAATTATATCTATATGGTGCTAAATGGTTTTTATTTTAATACTAAATTGAAGTATAACTATAAATAATTATGAGTAAAATACTCTAATTACCCTTCCGTTGTACCTTAATTATACTGAGACTTCCCCTCAATTTTGAAAACATACACTTAAATCCAAACCGTTAACTACGTTAAAAGTATTCTAAAAACATATTTTTAATTGAAATTTATATAAAAATAAAATTTATTTACTAATTTACCCTTAATTCTAAATCCTAAATTTTAATTGACAACTTGTAAATATCACAAACTTTAAAAATTTGAGTAATTTTTTTAAATGTTTGTACAAAAGAATATTAAAATTTAAATTTAAATGACTTAATACAATCTCTAAAACATATATAGTTTATTATATTTGATAAAAAAATGTGTTTGATATAATTTTTAGTCATTTACTGAAACTAAAAATAAATAAATTTCGATAACTATTGTAAAAAATTAAAATTATAAATTTCATAATCTCAAAATTCATAAATTGTTAACATATTAGAAGGTTAAAAAATCTATTAGGATAAAAATTTGCTGGTATAATTTTTTTTTTTGTGTGTGTGTGCCCACATACACATATATTTGCTTAAGTAATTCTAATGTTAAAGAAGAGCATTTTAGTAAAACAAAAGTTCAAAAGTCAAATTTAACGGTCAACTAACTTGTTTAGGTTGTTGGAAATAAAATATCAAAATATAAGGGAGGTTTGTGTAACATACATTTTAATTTTAAGGAAAATCTATATTTGTTTTTAAAATAGAGGGGGAGGTTTGTGTAACTAAAGTAAAATAGATGGGTTGTTAGAATATTTTACTCAATAATTAAATGTGCTCCAGTGTATATTTTGTTCTAAAAAACTGATTATTTAAAAATACAACATCATATTTCAATAAATTTTTCTTAAGAAATCTTACTATTATTCGAAATAAAAAAATAAAATTTTGAAATAGTTTCATAACATATAGTTATGAACAAATTTATAATTAGCTTTTGTAATGATTTTTTAATATATTATTTTTATATTTTAGAATTATAATTATAAATATTAAAATAAATAATAAAATAGCTTCAATAAATACAAATACAAATAAAATAAAAAAAAAAGATAAGATTGTATTAATTTTCTTACAAAAAGAAAAATATAATTAAACATTTTTACAAAATAGGAAAAAAATTAAATAGATATTTTTATTAATAGTAGTAATATTTTATAATATTCAATTAAGGTGCTAAAAACTCAATATTAGACACAGAAAACCATCTAACTATAGGGTCACATCAATGGAACTCAAAAGCGCTGGGTTCAAGGTACAAACTTTGGAGGAGTGAGTGGAAAATATTGGTGTGTGCACATGATGACTCGTGTCTAACAGTAGCGGGTGATAGGGTGCCATGTGGTAGGTCGTTGGTAGCAGTATGGTGTGAGCAGTTGCTAGCTTTTTGTGGCAACAATTTTTTTCTTTTCTTTTCAACGGTGGCTATTGTTGCCGCGGAATGTTTACTTTTAACGGCGCCCTATTTTGTCGTCTCCTTGAAAGCATTAGTGATAATCGTTGCGGTGATAATGTGAGTATAATTTTTTGATATGTAAGTAGGACCACATACAACATAATTATTAATTAGAACAAGCCAACTAGAAATGGAACTCAGGCAATGCAGAAAAAGACTGGTAACAGACATCAGCGTGGATCTTTACTTGCCTCCTTAGAACTTGAGCAGCATATAGATCCTATTCAAACAAGCTCATACCATGAATCTTTTTAGACTATTGGCTTCATGGAACTGAAGAAAAATAGAGAGACATAAAAGTAAGTCCCATTCAAAAGGTGAGGATAAGTACCCCTCTCTCCGTACATAATAATAGATTATATTTCTACATATATGGTGTGAGAAAAAAGTCCTTTAGTACCACTATATGTTATCATGACTGTTTACTTAGATATATGTGTGTGTGATTAATTTTTTTGCTCAAATATATATAAAATTAATGATCCTTCCCCCATGAACTTGTTTCAGAAATTCTTAATATAACAGCTCATTGATACATCTCTGCCTGAGCCCAACTATCTGTTAGCAACGACGTCCAATCCAAGATTATTAGAATTACAGGAAAATGAAGTACTCTCCGCAAAAACCACAAAACGATTAGAACCAAGAAAACAAAATAGACAACTAGATAAGGACAAAAAAAGTTACTCATAAAATGCAAAGTAACACATGTGAGTTAAACTAGATTCCTCTCACCTAATTAAACCTGCAACGACAAACATCAACATGCAAACAAATAAGGCAGAGACAGTGAAGCACCAAGTGATAGTTAAAGGCATAAGAATGCCTATTATTCCCATGAATCCGAACGTAAATCACAAATGTAGCTTTTTGCATATTCTTGGCAATCATAGGCCATTTCTTATGTAACTCAAGAGCAGTTGAAGTAATAGAGAAGGCAAGTGTAGAACAAACCACCACAACATAAATCAGAGCAAGGCAAGTGTAATGTTAATCGTGTCTGCACTCATCAGCGCTACGTGTCTCAGACACGTATCCTTAGCACTAGGAAAACAATCATGCTTCATTATTAAATACCAATTGGTTAGCCAAAATCCATATATAACAACCATTGTTCAGATTAACTTTCAGAAATGTGGGTTAACTTCAAAAATTTGTAACTCATAGTACGAGCTCTAAAGATCACGTATTTTATATGAAAAGAAAACCCTGGATGTCTACTTTACTCTTGTAAGCTGTCATGATTTTTAAAGATCACTTTTTACATAAACTGCCGTCGACAAGGTTACTAACTTCAGAAAACTAAAATCTGGAAATTTTCTCAACTTTCACTATAATGATCTTTGGTTCCCAAAAATTATTTCCCACAATGATTTCACTCTATATTGCATTGTAAACTCATTGGTTACCTTAAAAACATGAAAATAATTTTACTTTATATTTAAACCAAATTTTTGCCAAGAACAAAGGCTTATATTTCACATGAACACACAAATCTTCAAACATGAGTTTACTTCAAGACCTTGATGATCTTGAATCATGTTTTTAGGACCTTGGACAACATGTCCACATAGGGTCCCATGCCTCCAAACCCCAAGACACAAAATGACCCAACAACTATACTAAAATCACAAAGCTTGAGCTAAGAACTTTACCTTATGCTTTTGAACTTGTCTCCTTCCTCCTCTTGCTCCTAAAATTTTCGCCTCTCTCACTCTCACTACTATATTTTCAGACGTGTTTTGCTTGATGAAGACATGAAGAGGAGACCATTCCTATTTATAGGCAACCGGCAAGCTCATGTGGACCCGAGAAATGCCAAATTACCTTTTAACCCTTGTATAATATCCTCCCTCATATGGCCTAGTCATCATTTTAAACTTTTAATCCTCCCCCTTAATGCCATGGTTGACATCCTTGGCCATTTCAAGCCCTTGGAACGATTTCCATGTGGCATCTCCCTATTGCTTCATTATCCTTATGGGCTCATGCAATTATATGAGGATTAAGGCTTTAATTATTGAGATAATATCTTGAAATACTTGGCTCACAATGCTCCACCAAGGCTAGACGAAATAGTGGACCTTTGGGGCAGAAGCCAATTAGCATCCTAAACAAGAGCTTACATGTCCTTTGATTACAAGTGCTATTGTAGGATCTGTTTGTTAGCTATTCATGGTCATTTGTGCTTTATTAATCAAGCTTTATCCTCTCTTATCCAACTGATTTTTTTTTGAAAATAACAGCCCCTTTAGAGAAGATTTTATTGCCCTTTTCAACTTGTAAATATATGCATAGGTTGGACAAAAATCAAGTAGGTGTTTATCCCTAGCTAGACATGTGTAATCATGGCATAAATTGCCTTAAATTGTTTAAATACCCTTTATTCCCTTTCTATGCCTCATTTGATTTGAAATAACTATTATTTTATGTGATTTTTATGTCACATATTATAGCTCCTAATTGTAATCTCATTAATTAACCATTTTTTAATTAATTCCAAAGTAAAATTTGGATGAAAATATAATCAATAGATAATAATTCTTTAAGACACATATTCATCTTTGTATTTTGCCAAATATTTACCAAATACAAGGTTTATGAGAATTGGGAAACCTAGGTATTACAATGATCGCTCAAAAGTTTCATGCTATATACCAGGTCCACTTTAAAGGCCTTAAGAAGATGTAAATCTCTAGTTGTAATTATTATTCTACTCCCTTTACCATAACGGTTTCCACATAAACTATATAGTTGATCTAAGCCATTAACATCATCAACCACAATAAGGACCTTAGTATGGGAAACTCTTTCCTTGACGTCTGCTGCTTCAGACTCATCTACTATTATACCTGGTGATATTACTGAACGAAGTTTCCTTTGTAAACCAATTTTGCCGTTCCTTTCCCAAGTTTCCCTGACATTTGAAAGAAAACATGTACATTCGAATTCGTACTGAATGCGCTCAAAAATGAATTTGGCAGTTGTTGTTTTGCCACTACCCCCAATTCCCCATATCCCTATGGTGACAAAATCTTCATATTGATGCTGTTGAAGCATTGTAATAACTTCTTTCACTTGAGAACTAACTCCGACTAGGCGTTTTGTGGCAAACTGGCCTTTCCAGTCTAATATATCACGAACAAGTTTGACAATTTTCTGAATAGACATTCCATTGCTGTGAATTATAAAGAAATAATAGCAGAAAAAAGGATAATTCATTAATTAAGCATCACTCCAAATAAAGCAGAATCATGCTATCAAGAGAAACACATAAACTTCCATCAAGAAATTAAACACAACAGTTTTTTTTTTTTTTTTTTTTTTAATCATCTTCACTACACCTTTAGAACTAAAATAATATAAGTCAATTCTCAAGATCATAGACCCATGTTAATTAACCGTCTTATATAAATTAAGCTTTTATTGCATATCATGAATAAAAAGGGAACTATGCATGTCCTTTATGCGATCCTAAGTTGTTTATTACCTGTTAAGACTTTCAGTGATGGCAAGCAAGTAATAAATAAGTCACAATGTAAATATAAACTATGTGCTTAGTTGATTGCTGTATATGTTTTGACTTAAAAACATTAAAAAAAAAACAATTTTATATGACTATAGCCTTGAAAACAAACTTTATACTACTACTAGTTAACTATAAAACATTTAGTTCCTAGTGAACGAACAGTCCACCCAACACATAAATTTTATGAATCAACATATGACTTGTCTTAATAACTTATTGTATTCTCTCACAAACCCACACACATGCACACATAATATTAGCAACAACAAAAAAAAAAAAAAACGGAAAAAAAAAAACGAAAACAAATTACTTGGACTCCAAATACGATCGGCAGTCAACTCCGAAATTGGCTCCAGCTTCACTAAGAGCTCTCCTCCATTTGGAGACTTCATCTTCAGTGGGTGAAATTCTTTGTATAAGATTTTGAAATGATTGTCCAAATCTAGATTCTTGATTATGAACATCAAACCGATCCACACCATAGAATATGGGAAGAACTTCCTGATCATATGCTTTGCTAAACTCCATGATTTTTGTGAGTTCCACTAGGCACCTTTTGGAACTAGCATAGTGTTCAGAGAAGATGATGATTGAAATTTTTGAACCTTCAATAATGTTTTGCAATAGTTCATTCGAGATAACATCTTTGGGAATGGAAATTTTAGCTTTCCTCAGAGTTGAATAGAGATGCGAAGGAAAAGACATTTTTTCAAGTCTATCATAACTCAAGAACACTTCATATTTATTACCTGCACTTTAAATGACAAGGACACATAAAAGGATCTGTATGACATAATATTTATTGTAAACGACCAAAAAATTGTAAATATATTCAAAAACTAAAATATAATTCATTGGCGCTCATACCCTAAAAATAATAATGTCAATTCTTTTATTTCCTTTTCTTAATTTTTTTCTTTCTTCAACCACCGAACTCTTGTGGAGAAGCAATTTTGCAGTTCAAGGAAGGAACATTCACATAGCATTTTGTCTCTAAGAACAAAATCAAAATTTTAGCCCCTTTTTATTAGCCAAATCCAGCGTTTTTCCTTTTCTCGTTGGCAGAATTAAAAAAATATATATATAGTTATTGGTACTTTTACTTTTCAATATTTTGTAATTTTGCAATATAAGAATGATATGATATTAATAAATTATTTAAAATTTTAAAAAATTCATAGGCTTTTCAAATTAATAACAAAAACTAGTACTCTGTATTTTGCAGTTGGAGACCGCAGGAATCTTCGATCTTGGCTTCAAAATTGGTTTTGAATTACATTTTAATTCTGCAAATTCAAAAGATTTCAAATAAAAACAAAGGTGTCTTTTTTGTTTTTTGGGGATCAATTTCTTTTGCGGTGATCAGGATGTCCCTCTTTGATTTCTTTTTAATACACATCTTTTATATTTTGAGTATGGCATATACATTATAAATTATCTACCCACTGAAAGAGAAAGGAATGGTGGCAAAAGAAAAAAGAAAGAAAATGAAAGGATTAATAGTTACCCCGCTGGCTCATCGGCTTATTGACCTGACCCATGGAATCTTCCTTCCGTATCGGCTTCAAAGATATTGGGCTGTTAAGTAGAACAAGAACAGGAAGATGGAGCAAATAGCATAGTCATCAATCAATCCAAAAAGATCGAGGGAAAAGTTACCTGTGAATTGCTGGGCTGGTGAAAGAGACGAAGAATTTAGTGGATGATGAAGATCAGAGAAAAGAGAAGGAGAGATTTATAAGGCTTTTTCGGCTTCTGCAGTGAACCAAGAAAATGTGAAATGAAACAAAGGCATTATGCAAATTAAATGTGGGAATGTGGGATCTTTTAATTTAGGCAACAGAATATGGGAATTGTTCAACCAATTAATTAAATTTAATGGACGATGAGAAATTAAATGTGATTGATTGATTGATTAATTATTCCAATTATGTCAAAGATAACTCATTTGGTAACGTGCCTATTATTCTCCCAATCTCCCTTCCCTTGACAACTCATTTGTGATTTTTCGGCTCTTATTTGCTATAGGTAAATTCTCCCATCTTATTTCTTTGCTTTGATTCAACTCCATATTTACTTTGTTTGGTCTTGATTCCATGATTTTTTTCTATTTATATTTAGTATGATAATAGTTAATTATATTGTTTAAATTGTTTATAGGTTATTTGGAAAGTGATAAAATCTAAGAATAGCTCAAATTGATGAAGAATAAAACAATTGATTCATTTTTCAAGAGGAAAGCTAGTGATCACATAGAGGAAGGTAACATAGCTTCTACATCTTTACCCAGTTGAAAAGACTTGCCATGATGCTCTAAGGTTTGAATGTGAAAAGACAACTCATTTGTGATTTTTCGGCTCTTGCTTGCCATAACGCTCGTTTTTAGCAATGAAAAGAATTAAGACAAGGTTGTGTAACAAGATGGAAGATGATTTTATTGTAGATAGTATGGTAACTCATATTGAAAGACAAATAGCTGATACTTTCACTACTGATTCAATTATTGAAGATTTCAAGTCATTAAAAGAGCGAAAAGCATTATTTTAAGTGAAGGTAATTTTTAATTGTTTCATTTAGTGTAGTGTTTTATTAATTTTGTATTATAAATTACATTGTTAAATTTTAATATTTTGATATATTATATAAAGTGCAATCTTCTCAAATTCCATGATATCTTCTCATTTTGTAATTGATATGACATCTATCCTAGAGAAAGGTATGTTATCTTATACATTAGAATTGTTAAAATACTTTTATTATAACTTTGAATATTTTAAACATGTTATAAAATCATAAAAAAATTTAATTAGTTAATGAGTATACATTTGCCCCCCCACCCTCCCCAAAATATTTATCTCAAGATCCGCCACCATCGACTGGATCAACCATCACCGGAGCTCCTAGGTGACTTGGCCGGGTGACCAATAACCGAAGCTTTGAATTAATGTTAAAATAAAGAATTAGGATTTTAGTATGAAATTGGAATTTTTAAATAATTCATTCAAAATTTAAAATTATAGAATTAAGTTAATCATTATAATAACTCAGAGTAATTAATGTGTAGTGAATTGATTGTTGGTGATACTTGACATACTCTGCATTTAATTTATCAAAGTTGATGGTTAAAAAATTTAATTTATGAATATACTATGTGGTTTTGTTAAAAAAACTTACAATGATTCGTTGGTTTTGGAGTAAATTTACCAACTTACATAGATGAAGATGATCAAAGTCTAAGCATATGTAATGCAAGAATAAGGAAGCAAATTTGACTGCAATTTTATTTATTTTTGTTTTATTGAATAATTGATTGACTGTATAAAAAAATTGGAAAAGATTAGGTCAACTATTCCAGTAATAATATATTTCGTCAAAAATATTTAGTTTTTGACTTTTGTAATTCTAATCTAATAGTTTAGGTTATTGGATATTTAATGAAAGAGTCCATGAGGTTATTTTAGTCTTTTCACAATCAGATTATATTACCCAAATGTCTCACGGGATTTTCCTACAAATTGAAAATTTCAAGTGACTTTTGGACCGTTCCTCTAACTTGGAAACTAAGTGCAATTTTCCCATATCTTTTTCCACCCTTGATTGATCTATACTTTCTGCATTATAAATACGTGAATCATAAGATTTTGGTTGTAAGCATATAATCAAATTTTGGTTTATACAGAGATATTTGCAACTTTTAAGTGTTGATTCCCACTACCATTGTGATTATGTTGTGTTAATTTCTTCATTAAAAAATGACGTATTTATGGTGTTTATTTGCAAGGAATCAATTTGTAGTGGTATTTTTTAGGATGAGGTGATTCCTTTTTTTTTATTAAAAAAAAGCCTTTTTTTTCCTTTAAAAAAAAGCCTTTTTTCTTAAAAAAGCCTTAAATGGATTTTAAAAGTACTCCATCCAAGCCTAATTATAGGATAATATATGGGAGTTCGTTTTAGTCCTAATTATAGGACAAAATTATAATTTTTGTCAATTTCTTCTTAAAATACCTCTATTTTATTCTCTTAAGTGTGTTTGGTTTTTGGTGAGTTATATACATGTGGGTGCATAGACTCTTCAAGTCAGTGAAATTTTTAAATTGTTGGATTTTAATTTATTTATAGACCAGCTAATGTTAATTTGCTAATATATATATATGTGTGTGTGTGTGTGTGTGCACATATATGTGTGTAGATATATGTATACACACACATAGATATATATATATATATATATATATATAATTTTAAGTCAAAGAGATATATAGCAATGTTAATTCCTTTTATTTATGTCATTTTAAATTTATATAAGGGCATTTTAGGAAAATGAGTCAAATTAACTAATTTAACTCCTCTCCTTAATCTCCCTAAAATCAATTAAATATGTCATATAGTTAAGACCGTAGGGAGAATGATTTACGGTGTATGACTTTGTAGTAGAAAGTGATTTTCGACGTCGGTACAAAAGTGGACATTAAAAGTATAACTTAAAATGTCACTTACAAAGACATCCCTTGAAAATGAACGTGAAAATGTGAAGAAAAAAAAAAAATACGCTAAAATATATTTTGTTGTATTGACATGATAATGCATGTGTAAGAAGGAAGCCGGGCTTGTCTTCAAAGGAAAACGAAAGTGAAGAATGACGGGTAGTGTCTCGCCGCTCCTTTACTTTCATTTGACCGTTTATTTGTTGGGGAAAGCAGAAAAAAGGGAAAAAAAGTATCTTAAAATTGTGAGTATGTCCCCGTACTATAATCCACATCATCCTTGGTAATTTGGTATTAATTAAATTTATTTGACACTTAATTATTTTGTTTATGACATAAACAACTTGTCATACACACAGTATCCACTTGTATAGAAAACAACATTTTAATGTTAATTGGGCTTCGTTTAAAAATAAACCAAAAACTTGACCCATAAACCCAAATCCTTACCCACCCAGTTAAACCATTTAAATTTTTGAATCAACTTGGGTTGTCATGTCATTTGTAGTCTGACCAATTAAAATACAACTCATGAGCTTATTTGACATCTCCTAAATATAAGCTAGCTTATTAATAATATTAGAAGATTTCACAAGTTCATCTTTTCATTACTTTTGAAATCTTAATTAACGGATTCATTATTTAAAAGAATAAAAATATGAAATACATGACTATCCAACTAGAACTAATATTAGCTGAGTTGTTGTATTTTAACTAGTTAGACTACAAATAGCTTGGCAAACCATGTTTACACAAAAATTTCTCATTAGTTCCATCTCACATTTCATTACATTTCGACAAACCCTTGAAAGTCTTTCATGGCATTTGAAAATATTTTATGGACAACTTGTCATTTTTATTGGTTTGCTTCATCCTCTTCCCATCCTCTTCTTTATTTTTAATAGTTGGATCGAAATTTCAACCGTTCATATTTAATCTTTTATAAAAATATTATTTTAAATATTTTATTAATATTTTATTAATAATTTAATTTTTTATTAATATTTTTATAAGAGATTAAATCTGAACCATTGATATTTCAATCTAATGGTTAAGATGAAGAAGAGAATAGGAAGAGGATGGGAGCCAACTCCATTTTATTCGCTGGCACTACTTAGCATTTGGTGTGTGTGTCTATATATTATAATTTTCATACGGGCAACTTTGTGTTTACATACATATTAAATAATTTTACATAAAAAAAAAAAAATTTAATTTTATCAAAGTCCATGTAGTCCCTCTAGTAATACTGAAGTTTCCTCTCCCTTCCCATTCGTTGAACCCAAATGATCATAAATCTAATAGAAGAAATTTTTGAATTAAATTACAACTCATTTAGAGAGTTATTAATTACCATTTTCCAATTTCATCTATATTTATTGATGGTATACATGTTACATCAAGAAATAAAAGATGATGGATTAGACAAAATTTAAAGATGGACAACTTAAAATAGATTTAAAGAATTAGTCAATATTGGAGGTGACGTATAGGATGAAGAAGTTAATAACTTAATAAGTATATACATTAATTACAATTTTTCTTCATCTTAATAGACCTTTAGTGGACGTTGTGAGGAATCAGTCTCCCTGGATAGATTGACTTGCTAATTTTTTGGTTTTGTCGGCCTGCTGATTATATTTTATTTTCAAATTAAATCATATTAAATAGTTTTACATAAAAAAATAATTAATTTCATCAAAGTCTGTATTAACGAACACGCTCGGTGACCTTCTGAAAGGTGCTCATGTGAATAAGAAAATATCACAGACCAACCAAAAAAAAAAAAAGGATAAAATTAATGGAGCATTGAATCTAGGGTTAAATGACTTAAATGTCCTAGAAGTTTTTGTGCATGAACATTGGCCATCTGAAAGTTTTCAAGGGGGTAAATGTGTCTTGAAAGTTTCAGAATTTTGCCCCTCGTTAATTAGCACTAACGGTGGCATGCCTATGTGGCATCCACCTCACCATTTTTTGTCCACGTTAGTCGCTAGCTTTTTTTAGTAGTATTTTGTTTTTTTAAGAAAAACAACTTAGAGCCGCTCCTCTTAGATCCGCTCCTGCAATGTTTTGGTCCTTGATACAAGACTCAGTTGAGTTATTTGTAGAAATTAAAAAAAAAAACTAAATAAATTACTTCCTTATATAATCTTTTCTAAAAAGATACTAGTCTCGGAAGTTGATTAATTTGAGCGATTAAGGAAACTAAATGAATTATTTTAATGTACTTGTATTTATATTTTTTTCAAATTAATTTGCTTGACTTATAAATTGTTATATAATTATCTTATACCTGATGGTGAAGACCTCCACACAGAGAGAAAAGAGAGATTAAATAAAATTTTAAAAAAAAAAACAAATGCACAAAATGACACTGTTCATTGTACTATTCATTTGAATGGTAAAACTAAGGAGGAGCCATAATGTTTGTGCTACTGAATCGGCTTTAACAGAAATTTTGATTTAGTACTATTTTATATAGTTATATAGATATCAAAGAGGAGGGAGTGAGAGAGATTTATAAAAGCTTTTGCTGCTTCTGCAGGAGGGTGGATCGTGAAAATGAAACAAAAGGATCCCTTATGGGAGGAACAAACGTGAGAAAGGCTCCATTAAGCGACCTTGACTTAACATCGTTAAAAGAATTAACAATATCAAACTAAAATTAAAGTTGAGAAAGTAAATAACTCCAAATAATAAAACTTGAACTACTGAATCCTGATGAGTCTCTTCAATCCAAAAAAACAAAGAGTCCTGAGTCTCATGTCATGACAGTGTGAAAGCAACAACCCATGTGGGAGGCGTATTCATACTAAACGTCATAGATAAAGATCAATTATTTTTCAAATTACTTATAGTTGTTGACCAATCCAAACAAATGGACATTACCAAAATAAATTAAGATATAGGATAAGCCTGGCGATGCTGTTTGTTAGCACCTGTTATATGACTTTTTCTATAGCATAAAAAAATCCTGAGGCTCGTGTCATGACGGTGTGAACGCAACAACCCGCACGGGCGGCCTACTCAGAGGTCGACCTTTTCTCATTCTTCTCTCTCGCAATCAATGGATTCTGTCATTTACCGAAGTCTTCCTCCAAAACTTCAGGGAAAAAAACTTTCTTTTACAATTGTAAATCATTTTAACTAATTCATAAGAATTAAAAAATCTATTAATTAATTTATTAAATTGTTCTTAAATTAAAATTGATAGATAAAGATTTTTTTTTTTTTTAAAATGATTCATACTTGTGGACCAAACAAATGGCCATTACCAAAATAAATAAAGGCATAGGATAAGCAGGGCGATGCTAGTTGTTAGCACCTGTTATATGACTTTTGTTTTATCATAAAGCCATAAATCAAAGGATTGTAGGGACAGAAACGAGTTGTTGGCTAAGGTGGTATATGGCGCTTTGCTCTTATAAGGAAGAGAATACAAGTTTGAATTTCAGAAAACGTATTTATTGGAGAAATGAGAACCCTTTGTCCTCTAAACTTTAAGGGAATCTTGTTATTATTAAAAAGGGGGAAAAACAAGAGGATTGTAGGGTTTGCGATTTGGGGTAACATCACCGAAATAAGCATCTCGATCAGTTGAAGAAAATCAGAGTATTTTTGAAGAACATCTAGGATGAAATTCACCAGAAATAATAATATTGGTTCATTTGTTTGTATAGATAACTGTTATTTTCCAATATATAAATAAACAGAACCCACCCGCACACAATTATTATTTAACCATAAAAAATTTCTCCCAACATTATTATCCTTTTCTTTCGTAAAGAAAAAAAATTGAACTTTGCTTTGTTGGCACATTGTTAGATGTGAGCCCACTCTTCTTCTTGGTCTATTGACTAACCCAAATTCACAAGGTGTAATATATACCATTTTTTCTATGTTTTTGAACACTCATAAGTATTTTTGGATTTCCAAAAAAAAAAAAAAAAAAAAAAAATACGGTGTTTGAGTACAAGTTTGTGGGGATTTTGCACCTTTACCTTATTTTAATTAAAAACGAAAAAAAGAGACTAACAAAGTTTGTAAGGCTTCCTGGGCGGCGGAAGGTGATCATGTAATTGAGAAAATAGCCTTGAATTAAGAAAATTTAAATTTTATCAAAGTCCAAATTAGGAAACGCGCTGTGTGATCTTCGTGGAAGGACCGATCATGTAATTGAGAAAATACAAATAGCATTGACCAAATTAAGAATGTAGTAGAAAAACATGTCGATTTTCTACAACTTCATAACAAATCAGAGATGGGAATAAAAAGTGAACGTGGAGAGGCATCTTTTAAGTTAGTTTATTTTATAATAAGATTTAATTAATATGAAATTCTTTAGTCATGACTAAATTTTAATTGATATGAGAACGCGTTTGCAGTTAGCTGTATAAAAGAGAGTTATTTGAGGAAGCAATTATTCACAAAAAAAGTCTTCATATCTTAGCGATACTGGCAATCAATATCCATGTCTTCCTTGGCCTCTTCATCATCCTCTGAACCCATATTGACTTTCGAATACGATGTCTTATTGATTTTCTTCAATGATCTTGACGAAGAACGTCCAAGAACCTTTCTTGAGAAACGCTTAACGGATGCTGGATTGAAAACTTTGGTTGCTGACATCGTCAATGATTCCACATGGGAGATGATAGAAAGGTGTAGAATTGCGATGGTGCTAATCACACGAGCGTTGGTTAGGTCCCAAATTGAGAGACTGATGAATATATTGTCGCATCCCAAAACAGTGTTGCCTTTCTTCTATCGAATGGACCAGGTTACGCTTGTGCTGTGGGCAATTGATTTTCAGTCGCATGAGGGGATTATTGATCGGGATTGGGCACGCGACGGTGTGTGGTCCTTGCTGTATGGCTTCATACAGTATGATTTTGGGTAACAACTAATCCTTTTTGGCTCTTCCACTTTATATGATTTCTAATTAGCTGCCTGCTACAATTCATGACTTCATGCTTCAACCAAAAAGATAAGTAGCCGAAAGAGATATGATATATTCCCCCCCAAAAACACAACAAAAAAAGAAAAGAAAAACAGGGGGCCTTCTTTGTTTCATCAAGAGAAAAATGACAAACAGCACCACTAGCTATAATTGCAGCAGTATCTTAATTCAATTTTCTCTCTTTTTCTTTTATAACTCTTGATGCGAGTTTGCATTTTGCAAAGATCTAGTGAGCGCATTATGGATTGGGAATGGCAACGAAGAGGCGACGCTGTGTGTTCCTTGCTGTTGGGCTTCAAACTGTCGGCTGATTTTGGGTAACAACTAATCCTTTTTGGCTCTTTCACTTTATATGATATTTAATTACCTGCCTGCTACAATTCATGAAATTCATAACTTCATGCTTCAACCAAAAGAATAAGTAGCCGAAAGAGATATGATATATATCTGTCTTTTTTTTTTCCCTCCTAATGTCAAACACCAACACTAGATAATGCACCAGAATTTTAGCAGTATCATAATTTAATTCTCTCTCTCTCTATGTTTGGTTTGAGGGAAAGAAAGGGAGGAGTGAAATAGGGAGGAGGAGGATGTTACCTTGTTTTGGAGGGGAGACGAGGGATCCTTATATAGTTCAAGAGGGGAGGGGAGAGTTGATGATAACTAATTTATCATTCTACCTCTTATATACCTTCGAAAATTAATTTGGAGGTCCTTATAGTTTTATTTGATTTTGAAGCAGGTCCTTGACCTTTTTTACTCCTTTTTACTAGGTCCGTTAGTCCCTTCTATTGAATAATTGGAAACACCGTTAAAATTTCTGTTAGTCCCCAGTCAGCTGAACCTTTTCCTGATATAATAGCTCTGCTTGCCGTATTCTCCCACCCCCACTCTCCACAACCTATCCATAGGGTATAGGGTGTTCAAGATTTTCCCATCACAATCATCATGTCCGGATCCTAGGTAAATTTGGACATAAAAAATCGGGTTGGTAGTGTACAAATTATATTCAGGATTGGGAACGAGACTTCTCAGTCACGTCCTGTCCTGAATATATATAGTATATTTTTAAAATTTTCTAATATTAATCTGATCTTATTTATAAATCTACTTTGATCAAAAAATTTAATCCTATTTATAAGTCTATTTTGACTAAATAAATGAGATTCGATAATTTTATATATGAGGATGAGAGAGATTGGTTAGCCATGTTGGAAAAAGAAAAAGATGATAGAGATTTGACAATAAATTTTAAAAAATACTCATTCATAAATAAGGGTAAAGTTGAAAATTTGCTTCATAATTATTAAGATACCTACCTCTCCTTAGTATGTGAGATTTGTCCAAAATAAACTTATAAATCGAACCAAAGTAGTATATAAAACTATCCTAAATCCCCATTATAAAAATCTCAGATGAGGACAAAAAATTTTAGGATCGGGATTAGGAGTGATTTTCCTTCCTTTACCCTTTTTAGAGACAGGACCGGAACACGATTTCTCAGTCCGTCCGTTCCAGAGAACATCCCTACCGTCCGTATTCCAATCTCATCATTTCTCTCTTAACAATCGGGAAGTTTGAGAGTAGATCATCCAATGACATTGGTTGGCTTGGAGACGTGGGATTCCTCGATTGTTATTTAAATTCTCCATTTGATAGATTGCCTGCAGATATCGTACCTCAAATAGCTCTGATTTTTTATTACTAAAATAGGGAGGCCATCCTAGTATGCATATCGGCTAGTATAATCATCATTTATATTAGGGAAAAATATTTCTCATGTTGTAGGAGAAGTGTATTCTCATGTAACCACACATGAAATGGTGGGACCCACATATATATATAATGAGCATTATATATATATATGGGTCCCACCATTTCATGTGTGTGTGTAGGAATTTTCTTCTTCTCATGCAACATGAGAAGTTTAAGCCCCTTTATATAATGATTATAATATTCATAATTATTATATGTTATAAGTTAAATTATAATTTTTATAATTCTTACATATTGATTTCGGGTATAATTATAAAATATAATTTTAAAATAATTACAGGATTTTATATATATTATTGTATATTATATATTAGCTATCAACATTAAAAATATTTTCCTTCCTCCCCATTAAATTAAAAAAGATAATATTAAAATCTCTTCCCAACCCCATCTCCTCTTATCTATCCAAGCGAAGTACTATAACATTAAAGTCTTTGACGTCCTTTCCCCTAGATTAAAAATCCCTCCCTCCCCCAACCTTAGTACTTGGAGTGACAAAATCTCACGCGCAAGGGAATGGTTGAAACCCAACCGGGGGAGCGGAAGGAGGGATTGAAATTCTAAGCGTACGTCTGAAATTTTTTTGAAGCCGTGATTTCTCCCTCCTCCATCGGTGTTTGTCGCTACCTTAACCTCCATCTCTACATCAGCCATTCTATTCTCACTCCTCTTTCTCTGGCCAGTACCTTCTCCTCTATCTCCATTTAGTGATACATAATTCCGTTACTTATAAAAAAGAAAATCCATCGAAACTACTTTAGTAATGAATTTTGCAATTGATTTGCAATAAATTATGCAACCACAAAAACTCCTTTTTTAAGAAACTGTTTATATGCTTGTATGGGTTCTAAGTTCTAACAAAATATATGAGCGAAATTGTTTCTTAGTGAGAATATGAGTTTTGGTAAATCAAATTATATAGAAATTGGACATTTCTTGTAACGCCCCAAATTCCATATTATTTATTGTGTCCGGTGACACGTAGTATTAGGAATATCAACAGAGTTGACAGTGTTAATAGGTCAGAGTAAAGCGGAATGGACAACATACATTTATGTTTGGACAATGAGTAATTAATATAAAATGTCCAGGTATAAGCTGGTAAATTAAATATTTCCCAAATGAATATTCATGTGATACAATCATCCGAAACTTGTATAATTAAAACTCTTGACATAATAATTATACAATCTTAAACCAAGCCTTAACTATACTTGTGGCTTGGAACCCAATACAATTGATCAAATCTATTGGCCAGGTCAGTGTTTTTGTCAAGTGGGAGTCTCCCCATCTTTCACAGTGACTAATTATTGAAACCACATTGACCAACCCTACCTTAGTTTAAACACCAAACAGTTTGAAACAACTATATTAGATTCATGCCGAAACTACGCTCGATGAACCTCTTAGGCATTCGCTCGACTAGTGCCTCTTCACATGCTCGTCCATCAATATTGCCTGGCCTCTTCACGGTTTTGTCCATCGATGCCTCTTCATGAATCTATTTACGTCGCCTTCTCAGATCCAGGTTCCTTTCCTGAACCTTTAGTCAAGGCTGAGATTCAATCGAATTGAATATCAGGTAATAGTTAACCTCTATATCAGATATAAACAATATATAATAGATATTCATAACAATTAAGCATCCACAATACATATCACGCGGCAAATGTAATGTTAACAGTGTTTGCACTCACCAGTGCCACGAATCCATGTGTCCTCAGCACTAGGAAAACATACTTGCAGCATTATCATAACTATAACCCACACAAAGCTGAATGTAAACAAACACATGACCTCGGACCAATTCATGACCCAAGACCTCGTTGTTTTGTTCATGACTCTAATGAATCAAACAATCATATATAGACATACAAGATATAGACGATTATAGTCACTAGTTCGCGAACGTACCTTCCTTCCACGTAGTTAGCAATACGCCCGACCTTTGAATCCGACCCCACACTTCTCGGGTATCCTATAACGTTACCGTCGGATTATTTCATTTTCCGTACATTATATGATATTGTGATAAATATCATATTGCTTAGAATAATATCCTAAAGGGTTATTTTCACCTCCTTTAACCTTTCTTGTAATACCCCAAAATTCTTATTTATCATAAAAACTATATTTTGATAAATAATACATGATAAATAAAGGAGAGTATGTTGTCTCAAACTTTGTAATTTATTTATTATAATTTTAGGGCAATTTTCCCTTGAAATTAAATTAATGAAGGGCCAATTTTAATATTTTAATTAGGGATCATAAAATACAACAAGATTATCAAAGTAAAACCTAATTCTTGTTTGGATCAAATAAGCAGGAAAATATGGTGAAAACACTTAAATTAATTAAGGAAATTAGCACGAATTTTCCCAAAAATTCGTAGCCTAACTTTGAGGATTTTTATCTCTGTACAGAAATCATTTTGACATGTTCTTGACATATTTAAAAAGCCCTATATGTCTATTTTAACCATGAATTTTCCCAGAATTTTGTGACTATATTTTCAATATGAAATTTTGGCATGTTCATCACTGATTCCAGAATTTCGAAACCGATGAAATTTCGCTGAACTTCATTACTTTAATGATTTTCTTCAGAAATTTTGCTATATGACCTCCCTCATCGTTTTTTTCGAGATAAAGCCAATTCTGACTATAAAAACATGTAAATAAAATTATCCTAGCATATTTAAGATCTACACTACTCCTATCTAAAAATTTAAGAACTAGAACTTAAAGAACTTAAAGCTAGAGCTAGAGAACTTACCAAGAACCTTGCTCCTTCTTCTCCAAGACTCTCACTCTTTAGAACCAGATGTTATAGCTTTCTTTGGTGTGAGAATTTATGAAGGGGTTGATGGCTTATTTATAGGAAAAATTTAAGGACACCATGGGCAATTAAATATGACCAACTTTCACCCCAACCCTTGGATTAAAAGAGCTTTATGAAACCTCATCTTGGCCCCTCATGCCTTTGGTCGACATACCCAACCAATTGGCTAATTAGTGAATGTTTCAATTTAATATATAGTCAAATTCTCAAATTGGAGAGTTTGAAATAATTGATTTCTCACTCCTACTTTATGCTTTATGCTTTATTCAATTTCTTCCAATATGTGTGTGTGTGTGTACCGACATCCCACTCCCCCTGTAACATCCCAATTTTCGGAAGCGTTTTTAGAATTATTTGATCAGAGTAGAGCATCGGAAGTAAATAGTATTTAGAAGAGTAACTGATAAACATCCACTGTAGTGTAAGAGTTAGCTGTTAACAGCGATACAAAATTTTCCAAATGTTATCATTGTTCAGTATAAATCAAAAAAAGGCTTCCCCTGGCCGTCTCCTACATCGTTTGCTTACCTGTCCTCGATCCTGTTCACTCCGAACCCGAAGCTAAGGTGAGAGCCGAGGTTCAATACCCATTGAACCTCGGGTAACGGTTAACCTCATGTTCATGTATGGTTATGTATGACAGTTATCTCATGACATCACAGCTATATTCACATATAAAAAGCAATAACAACACAGCCACCGCATATGAATGTTATTACGATAGCCGCACTATTCACCGGTGCCACGATGGCCTATCGTGTCCTCGCCGCTAGGAAAACTCAACGGCGTTATCATGACTATAACCCGTATAAAGCTGTACGTGTATGAACAATTCTTTTAAAAAGAGTCACGGTTTATGAACATATCTATCACATATAGGTATACGGTAAACATCGAGTTAGTGTTACGACGCGTCCGTACCTTCGTCGGTGTTGTCGGTACGTCGACGGTCGGACGGTGATCACGAGTATCCTATAATGGTAATATCGTATTTATTAATTTACAAATAATATCCTAAGAGATATTTTGGCCACTAATGACTATTTTGCCCTTGCAACATTTATTTTTCACTTTATTCCTTCAAAATTCGTAGAACAACGCTGGTACTAATCTGGGCAGCATTTCGTCTAACTTTGAAAAATCATAATTAATTCTAGAAAAATCGAAACGAGGATCCGTAAAATTCCTTGGAATCCTTAGGATGTATATTTTCAAGTAAAAATTATCACTTCTGCCCAGATTACACGAATCACTCCCAGGTTTTAAGTTTTGAGCCTCTGCCCAGAATTTTTCCAGAAATTCGTAGCCTAACTTTGAGGATTTTTATCTCACTCTACAAAAATCATTTTGACATGTTCTTGACATAGTTAAAAATCCCTATATGTTTACTTTAACCATGAATTTTCTCAGAATTTTGTAACTTCATTTCCAACATAAAATATGGGCATTTCTATCACTGATTTCAGAGATTTTTACCCGATGAATTTTCGCGAGCTTCGGTACTTTGCTCATAGCTTTCCAGAAATTTTGCTATATAATCTCCCTCATCATTTTTTCGAAGTAAAGCTAATTTTGACTATAAAAACATGTAAACAAAATTATCCTAGCATATTTAAGATCTAAGCTACTTCTATTCTAAGAATTTAAAACTAAAACTTCAAGAACTTAAAGCTAGAGCTAGAGAACTTACCAAGAACTTTGCTCCTTCTTTCTTCAAGGCTCTCACTCACTCTCTTACTATTAGAATCATATTTCTTTGTGAATTGGTGAGAAAAATATGAAGAGGTTGGGGGTCTATTTATAGGAGAAAATTGAGGACACAAATGGCAATTTAATTTGCCCAAAACTCACCCCATCCATTGGATCATTTTGCACTTTATGAAGCAAAATCCCAGCCTTACAAGTTTTGGTCGACATGCATGAGCCAATTGGCTAATTAATGAATGCTTCCATTTAATATATAGTCCAATTCTCAAATTGGAGTGTTTGAAATAATTGATTTCTCTTTCATACTTTATGCTTTATGCTTTATTGAGACTTCAACTCTTTCAAAGTGTGTGTGTGTCGACATCCCACTCCCCACATAGCCATTTATGTATATTTCAACAATTAAAATGAATTGATCCCATTACTTTATGACAAAAGCAACTTTTATCCATTGCTTTTATGCCTTTCACTCTGCAACAATAACGTGTGTGTGTGTTCTTTTTGTTGTTTTTTTTTTTTATTTTATTACATATATCATTCATAATAAATCTTAATTATTTAATAAATCCCACCCCAAACTAAATTACCTCTTGATTATTGTATTAGGGGTTTTTAGAGTAGTTGATGATTGCTAATAATTCATTTAGTGCTAAACTTAACCCCTTATTGGTTCTTGGTTTTTAATTAGCTTAACACACCTTTAATTGATGACAATTAGTATTAATTGCAAAGAATTACCTAAATATTCCATTAGTGTAATTTTAGTTGCTCATTAATTGTTGGTAATTGTCCCTTAATTGTTTCAAGTGTTTTGATAATTCTTTATGGCCTTTTGTGACTTAAATATGATCTAAATATTAATTATAAGGTATTAGAAAATTTAGTCTCCTAATAAATTATGAACATGGGTGTTTAAGACCCTTTGATTAATTATGAAGATTTGCACAATTTATTTAATTTAGTGAAGGTTTGGTTGGTCTTTAATTGTCATTAATTTCTCTTAAATATACTTAAGTATTTTCATCTCCATATGAACCATAATTTAAATATGGTGTTTGTTGCATTTATGGTATTTTATGATGCCTAATAAAATTCCTTAAATTATTGGCTACTCTAATTCTAGGGAAAAATTGCCTAGAGAATAAAATAAACATGTCTCAAAATTTGAGACCACATATTCACCTATTTTAAATAGGCTTTAATTATCAAAAATATTGTATTTAAGATACATGAAAATTTTGGGTATTACACCCCCATAGCTATTTATTGTAGTTTTTTTATTTATTAACTAATTACTTTATTTATTCACTTGAAATCTCATAATCGATTCACATGCGCCACTTCTTCTTCTTTTTCTTTTCTTTTGACTTTTCAACTCCATAATACAATGCTTTATTAATCTCTTCACTTTTGTGTTTTGTTGCTTTTACAATTCTCATGTGGGAGATATATTATTGGTGGTTCCCTTATTCACAAGGATTAAGTTTTATTATAATTAATTAGGGCCTTTGGATAAGTTTGTATGAGATTAATTCTTGGCCTTTAGATCATAGTTGAAATTGTTGACTTCCCAAAGCTTTGATTAAAATTTAATTAACAACTTAATCAAAAGCTTAATTATCTCTTGATTATTGTATTATTGGTTCTTAGAGTGATTTAGGATTGTTAGTAATTCATTTAATGCTAATCCTAACCTCTTATTGGTCTTTGGTTTTTATTTAGCCTAATTCATCCTTAATTGGTGACTATTAATATTAATTGTAAAGAATTACCTCAATATTCCATTAGTGTAATTTTAATTGCTCATTAATTGTTAGTAATTGCCCTTTAATTGTTCAAGTGTTTTGATAATTCTTTATGGCCCTTTATGATTTAAATATGCACTAGATGTTAATTATAGGGTATTAGAAACTTTAGTCTCTTAATAAATTATAACAATTGGTGTATAAGGTCCTTTGATTAATTATGAAGCCTTGTGCAATTTATTTACTTTAATGAAGACTTAGTTGATCATTAATTATCATTTATTTCTCTAAATTTACTTAGGTATTGTCATAACACTTTCTTGCTCTTTTTAATTCTACATGAACCATAGCTTAATATGGTATTTATTGTATTTTATGGTATTTTATGATGCCTAACAAAATTTATTAAACCTTTGATTATCCTAATCCTAAGGAAAAATTTCCTAGAAATTAGAATAAACACATCTCCAAATTTGAGAGCACATATTTACCTATTTTCAATAGGTATTATTTGTCAAAATATGACATTTATAATAAGTGAGATTTTTAGGGTATTACATTTCTCCCTCCGTTGAATAAAATTTCACCCTCGCAATTTGCTCTATACTAACTAGACTTTGAACCATAAATTCTAGAAATGTACCCTATTAGAATGTTTTCACATCTAAGCCGCTTCTCTCGGTGATCGAGAATTCGTGACTTAATTACAAAGGTATTTGTCATGTCGTACTTTGACACAACAAAAATGTTTCCGTGGCGCTCTACATACGGTGGCCACTTAAAACACCTCATACTCTATGTCACGATTGCTGTCTGATTGGTATAATTGAGAAACATAGAAAATGTTATGGAGATTAATCAGGTCCGGGGGGTAAGGTTATCTCGGTAAACGATTGTTTCACGTTTAGCTAAAATTTCGAATGGTCTTACGTAATGCGGACTAAATTTTCGCCTTTAGGCGTTCTTACGGTTACATTAGGGATACGTTTAGTGTAATACCCGGATAATTATCTATCTGGAATACTATATTTTAGCAAATAATACCTATTTGAAAATTGGTGAATATGTGGTTTTAAAACCTTGTAGGATACTTATTCTATTGTCTAGGGAAATTTATAATGAAATTAGAGGGATTAAAGTGTCAAAATCCCTAAATGCAATTATGGGCCATGAAATGCCCTAAAAATATTATGATAAATCCCAAGAGGCAATAAAATATTTATTGAAAATTAGAAAGTATGTTGTCTTTAATTTTAGGAATTTTTGGGATTATTTCCGCGAAAAATAATGAGGCAAAATTAAATATAATTTTGGGAGCATAAATTGCCCTATGATTTTTAATATTTTACATGGAGCATAAAATACCAATATCAGTAAAATAGTTGTGAGAAAATGATTAATCCTAATTAAGAAAATTATCAACAATTAGAAAGTGATTAGTTAAGTAATTAATGGCCAATTGTTTAAGCCTGAACAAGAGAATATTTAAGGTAGATTATGGAAAATCCTTTAATTAAGTATTTATGGCTAATATTAGCATAAAGTGTACTTGCTAATCAATTAGAAAAGATTAAGAAAAATTGGTGAGATTAAGAACATGAAAACCCTAAATCCTAAAAAAGATTGCTAATCATGGGATTAAGGCTCTAATTAAGCTTCTAGCTAATTTAGATAAATTAAAGAAAAAATAATAATAATAAAGGGAAGAGAAAACCCAAAATTTGAGTGTGAAAAGGGTTGTGGGTTTTTCAAAAATAATATCATGATATTTTGTTAATTAAATAATAATATAATTAAGATATTTGTGGAAGAACCATTTGGATAAATGAACCGATAGAAATTAAATCCTATCTAGAAAACCATGAACTAAGTTTTCTTAGTCGGACAAATTACAAACAAGTGAATTTTTGTCCAGAAGTCGGTGTTAGCGGAAGTCATTTCCGTAGCCGTGGGCGAATAAGGGATCAGATGAAAAGATATTTTGTAAACAAAGCGGATAAGAAAAGTGAGAACTAATGGAAAATAAATCATAACTTGAAATCCTTGAACTAAGTAGAAAACAACTGGACATATTATGAACCGGTGAATTTTTGTCTCGAAGTTAGTGTCACCGAAGTAATTTCTCGTGCTTAGATAAGCGTGGCATGCGAAAATGTTCAACGGAACAACGGAATACCCTTAATGGGATCAAAAATTTAGTTAACTCAAATATTTTCGAAGAGGAAGAATAGAGCTTCGTGGTGTGTTCCGGATTTTTGAGATTTTGCGGAATTACACCGAACAGGAACTTTATCGGTAGAAGTTCATAAAGCACATGGGTGACATCACCTTGATGACATCATGATGAGGTAAGGAGATGTGTTGTATGGTGGAGATGATGCCTTGTGTCCAAGCTAGATCCAACGGTTGAGATTCGGTATGATAAAGCATGAATAGTGCACCAAAATCTTCTATAAATAGGTCTTCCCATTTCACTTCATTCCTCACCAATTCACAATTCCTAGAGAGAGGTTAGAGAGAAGTGAGAGCAAGGAGGAGCTCGGAAAAGGAGTAGCGAAGTCTTTGGGATATACGTAATCACGTACCGCCGTATTGTCAAAAGTACCGAAGTTCCGTCAACGAAGGTACGTTCGCGTACTGTAACACTAACTGTGATGCTTATTGTATGCTTATATGTGATAGACTATTTCATAGAGTCATGGACAGGACTTTGTCTTGGGTCATGCACCGTGTCTAAGACTCTGTCTTAGTTCACTGTTTATGTAAATGGAGCTATATACCCAAGAGGGGGTGAATTGGGTATTTTAAAAACTTTTAGAAATATGCCCTGTTTTGAAGTAATGAAACCGAGAGATAGACAGAGGAGGAAGGGAAGGAAAGCTTGCACAATAGAAATTATCCTGGTTCGGTCTTATCGTTGACCTACATCCAGGTCCCCAAGCCACACTTGGGATTTTCAATCCACTATACTCACAAACCGATTACACACTGTACTTTCAAGAGTAGTTTCTCTCTAGAACTCACTCCCCCTTACAAGTTGTAATCAATACACCCAACCACCAAGTCCCCCGACTTGTGGTTATCTCAATCAATAAATGATTTACGAGATATAACTCTCTTACGGAGCGAGATAAAATGAACATCGAAGTGCAAGTATCGATTGATACAATACAAGTGAAAGCCGAACACAATAAATGACACTTAGTAAATTTTCGCTCTCGAGTAGGTGTATCACTTGAGAAGAAGTTAATGAACTCTATTTATAGGTAGAGAACATTAAATGACCGTTGAATGATGAATCCAACCGTTGTAGGTGATTAGCATTAAGTCGGTCATCTTCTCTCTCTAAGCTCCAACTAATCCAGATGCCGATATGGTCGATGTGGAACTCGAGGATTTGCCGTTGGAGAAGAGTTTGCTTGATGAAGAAAGTGTTTTTGAACGTTGAGAGTTCGTGCTCGGATGGATTAACCAAAAGGATGTTAATTTCGAAGTGCAATAAATGCTCGACCACTTTATGCTTTTTCCCTTGATCTTCATTAATTTTCATCTCGTGCTAACCGAAATCCACTAAATAAACTTGTTAAACATATCGGGATCATAAGTGAATGATTCATGAAAGCATTTGGAACAAACAAGAGTGATTCACGAATTCGTATAATTCAAAAACTTAGTTTTTACGTTGCATACTGCGGTTTGTTCTTGTAAACTCGAGTATGGCACATTGTTCACAAGTGACCAAAGCTAGAGATATCAATTGGATACTCGAGTTTCCATTTTTGAGAGGCAAGCCATCGTCTCTTGTATTTGAAAGACAAGACCTATACTCGAGTTTGCCTATGCAAACCGCGGTATGGGTTTAACTTGAAAAATCCATTTGCTCTCTGCGGAAGTCCAATACTCGAGTTTGGCAACGCAAACCGCAATGGTATTGACCATTCAATACTCGAGTTTGCCAATGCAAACTGCAGTATTGATTTATCTTGAAAAATCCTTTGCTCTCTCGGGAAGGTCAATACTCGAGTTTGGTTTTGGAAACCGCAGTTTTGACTTTGTTTGAAAAACTTGTTTTGCTTCGGAAGTCCAATACTCGAGTTTGCCAAGCAACCTGCAGATTGGTCGTCCAATACTCGAGTTTGCAAATGCAACCGCAGTATTGACTAAGTTGAAAAAATCCTTTGATTCACAAGAAGTTCGATACTCGAGTTTACCCGTAAACCTGCGGTATTGACCATTCAATACTCGAGTTTGCCTATGCAAACCGCAGATCGACTTTGGCTGAAAACTTGGTTTCTTTCGTATGGCCTATACTCGAGTTTGCCAAGAAAGCGCAGTATTGGCGTCCAATACTCGAGTTTGCAAATGCAACTGCGGTATTGACTTTGGTGAAAACTTGGTTTCTTTACGTATGGCCTATACTCGAGTTTTCCAAGCAACCGCAGATTGGCCGTCCAATACTCGAGTTTGCAAATGCAAACCGCGATTGGCGTCCAATACTCGAGTTTGCAGATGCAAAACTGCGGTTTGCAACTTTCGAGTGTTTTTAAAACAACTTTGCAAACTTCAAAACATGTTTTACATTTGTTGTTAATCATCAAAACATATTGAGAACTAACATTCTCCCCCTTTTTGATGATGACAACACTTGTAAATTATTTTGCAAAGAATTTGAAAGATGTAGTTTGTTTTGAGATGAAGTTTTCAAAGTTCGAGGTTTGAGTTATCAGAAAACCATCTAATTTGTCATTGCAACATTTGAGGTTCAGAGGATAGCAGCGAAGTGGAATTCAAAAACGTAAACAAGCTGAACTATATTCAATTAAGCAAACAATGAACAATATCGACAAGATAGATATTTCGATAACTATCGATATCATTCGATAATCATAACAAGTTCGTAAATAGCAAAGTACGAGATGACAAAAACCAAACATCTAGAATGACAGACTACCTAGAACCAATAGACCCTATACATCTACATCTTTCTCTCCTTCTCCCCCTTTGTCTTCATCAACATACTCGGGATCAAGGATAACAAAAGGAGGGGACCGAGAGGACCATGGCAGTGGATGGATCAAAGGTAGGGTCAAGGTGAGGAGAGGGTGAGGGAATTTCTCGTGAGACGGGGTAGATGGAGATGGAGGGCGATCGGGTAGAATCTACGTGGAAGGGGTAATAGGAGATGAGGGAATCACGGGGGTAGGAGTGGAAGTGGAGGTGGGGAAGTGGTGTGAGGTGGACTAGGAAATGAGAAGGGAGGTGAGGAAGGTGGGGAAATGTGTGTCTACGGTGGCCGGGTCTCGGGTATAGGAGAGGATGAGGATGGACCGGTCGTGAACCCAAACGTGGAGGACGAAGAAGCACCAAGACCAAAATGGTCAATCGACGATCAATCTTATTCGGGCTTCTGAAGCAAGCTCATATGTCATGGATAACGGGAGTCTAGATCAATCCCCCGATCAAAAATCTCGCTACGCACGGTCGGTGGCATCCTTCGGCTTCTCCCAAGTCGGTCTTCACATCCATGAGACCCATCTTGAACTCGGCTCGCAAAGATGTCCAACTCGGCTTTCATAATCGGTCTATGAGATGAGAGGGCAGCATCGATCATCTCTCTCAACCGTTCTTCGAGGTCCAATGATGGAGGAGGATGCGGCCCGAGCCTCGTGCGCATAAGGCGTGATCCACGGGCTTGTGACCTCGGAGGAGCCCTTCGATCGGCTCGATCCTTCCGGCTCGAATGAGATCTTCATAAAGTTCAAGCGAGTCTTGCCGAAGGATGGGATGAACTTCATCCGCTCGGGTGGCCCCACATACCATATCTTGTAGTAGAACATAATGAGGGACACCGGTGAGGCAAAGGGCATGTATGATCCCTTTCGGGATGTAAACTTGAAGGCGCTGATTTCTTTGAAGATCCATTGCCCAATGTTGAGAGGATTCTTGGATGAAGGCCGTGAAGAAACGATAATCCTTAGAGCAAAGTGAGTATAGCTCCCTCCTTTCTGCACAAAATTCTGAGTGTAGATGTACCATATCACTCGGTGCGGTGGTGGCATATCTCGAGGCTTGATAGACGGATGAGCAAGCGATCATTCGGCACGTCCGGGTGCGCAGGGTCCTATACACCTCAAAGCATTGGTGTATTGTGGTGTGGACGCCGGTGGAGGATGAGCAACCTTTAGGATCTTGTTGATAATAGCGGCGAGACAAGGTGAATTGGACCCCCGACACACGTGGTGATCCTCTCCTCGGCCCGTATAGCCTTCGAGTCCAATAGGTTGTTGGTTGCCATATTGAAATAAAACATCTTGACCAACTCCGGGTAGTAAGCGGCTTCGATGGAGATGAATGAGCGATAGGCCCCAAACCAAGGTGAGAGATCCACATTGCATTCGCGATAAAGTTGCTCCAAGTCAAGCGAGACAACCGCATTTAAGCCACGAGATGAATACCGGTCCTTGAACTTGGCATTGAGACCAGGAGGAAGAGGAACGGGGTGACTTTGAATCCAGGAGGCGAGTCTTGTGAAGCTTAATCTTCTCTACCGCATTGTCGATAAATGGGGAGGCTCCTTCGTGCTCATCTTCTTCAGTCTCATAATCGACGAAGAGCCGGTAACCTCGACGGTGGAGCGAGAGCCGAAGCGAGGGTGGCATTCTTGGACCTTGTCTTTCGGTGAACGACGGTTCTTTTCCCTTTGCTTTGCTCGACTCGGCCGCCCTCTTCCTTTTTGTGGGCGATGAAGGTTCGGACCCTTTGAAGACGAATCCCCTCTCTTGGGATTCGAGGATGGATTATCCTTAATCACAATACCCACTCCGGGGATGCTTGTATCAATGCCTCTCTGCAACATGTGGGATCGATTTGCTCCTTGGAGCTCGTGGAGGAATCGGTCGAGAGGATTGAGAGACTTCTTTAGACATTTGAGTGCTTAGGGTTTCGGAAGGAGTGAAGATAAGAAGAATTAGATGAAATTTGGTGAGGATTTGAAGGGGTTGATGAGGGATTGTGACGGATTCGGGAAGGAGAAGAAGAGAGAAAGTTGAAACTCTAGGGTTTACTGGAGTGAAGACGCGAGTTTGGAAGAACACCACTGTTCACATATATATATAGACAGACCTCCTTACTCGAGTTTATCTATTTCTTACTTGAGTCTAGCAAACTGTCACTAACAAACTCGAGTACAAATGGAAGTTTAGGAAAGCTGTCACTAACAAACTCGAGTACAAATGGAAGTTTAGTAAACCGTCACTAATAAACTCGAGTACAAATGGAAGTATGCCACATCGTTGATTTAAAATAGTGTAACGTTTGGAATTCACGGTGACATACTCGAGTTTAGCTTCTCCTTACTTGAGTTTAGCAAACTTTCATTTACATATGCGGTAAAGGTGAAAGTATACTAACCCGGACTTCAAAAATGTAGCGTGAATTTTTGAACCCACGATGAACATACTCGAGTTTAGCTTTTCCTTACTCGAGTTTAGCATACTTGCACTTACAAACTGCAGTTTGTCTGGTCCTAAACTCGAGTAAGCCATCCTATACTGCAGTATGGAGCTTCTGAAGCATTGAGATATCCTGCAAGAGACATATCTAAACACTCCGATGCTCAAGTTAGTAAAGATTAATCATAAAAAATATAACTAACATTAGATTGAATGAGAAATTCTTACAATTCATTGGGATTTACCATTCCCAATTCTCTTCTTATGAAGTTGAAAGGTTCTTTGGCTAGAGGCTTTGTGAAGATGTCGGCAAGTTGAAGATGAGTTGGGATGAACATCACTTTGACATCTCTTTTGGACATGATCCCGAATGAAGTGATGCCTTACATCAATATGCTTGGTTCTTGTATGTTGCAATCGGATTCTTGGCCAAGCTTATTGTGCTTGTGTTGTCACACAAAATTGGGATTTCCTTCAAGTGAACTCCCAAGTCAGCAAGTTGTTGCTTCAACCATAGCACTTGAGCACAACAACTTGAAGTAGCTACATATTCAGCTTCGGTAGAGGACACGGCCCTGAGATGTTTGCTTCTTCTTGAACCAAGAGACAAGTGAGTTGCCAAAGAATTCGCATTGGCCACTTGTGCTCTTTCTATCGTCTTGTAGCCGGCATGATCCGAATACGAGTATGCCACCAAGTGTTCCGGTTGACCTTTGGGAAACCACGGTCCAAGAGTCTTTGTGTCCGAGAGATATCTCGAATATCCTCTTTACTTGTTCAGACATGGGACTCTTTTGGAGCGGATTGGAACCTTGCACACATCCCAACACCGAATTGGATGTCCGGGCGACTCGCTGTAAGATAGAGAAGTGATCCAATCATTCCTCTATACTTTGTGATGTTGAAATCTTTGCCCTCCTCATCAGCATCTAGTGGAGTTGAGCTCATAGGAGTGTCGCACACCATTGCCGGTCCATCCCAAATTTCTTCAACAAATCATTGAGATATTTGGTTTGGGAAATAAATATCCCATCTTTTCTTTGCTTGATTTGCAGTCCAAGAAAGTAGTTGAGCTCTCCCATCATGGACATCTCAAACTCTCCCTGCATAGTCTTTGAAAACTCTTCACACAAAGCATCATTAGAAGCACCAAATATAATATCATCCACATATATTTGAACCATTAAAATTTCATTTAGCTTATTACTCTTTATGAAAAGAGTTGTGTCCGCTTTTCCTCTAACAAAGCCTTGATTTAGAAGGAATTTGCTTAATCGCTCATACCAAGCTCTAGGAGCTTGTTTTAGGCCATATAGAGCCTTCTTGAGACGATACACATGATCGGACAATGTTCATTTTCAAAACCAGGAGGTTGTTCTACATAAACTTCCTCTTGTATAAAACCATTCGAAAAGCACTTTTCACATCCATTTGATATAGTTTAAAACCTTTTACACATGCAAAGGCTAGAAGTACTCTTATGGCTTCCAATCTTGCCGGCTGGAGCATAAGTTTCTTCATAATCAATTCCTTCTTCTTGATTATAGCCTTTGGCAACCAATCTTGCCTTGTTGCGGACAATGATTGCGAGACTCATCACGTTTGTTCTTGAATACCCATTTGGTGCCAATGACCTGGGATGGTCTTTGGGCCAGGTACCAAATCCCAAACTTGATTTCTATCAAATTGATGTAACTCCTCTTGCATTGCTAACACCCAATCATTATCAGAAAGGGCTTCATCAATCTTAGAGGGTTCTATATGAGATATAAATGAGAGAATGTTACTTCATTCAAAGTACTATTTCTGGTTCTTACTCCCGATTAATATCACCTATAACTTGGTCTAAAGGATGATTTCTAATAAATTTCCAAGCTCTAGGTTGAGTCGATCAGGATTTTCAATATTATTTTGGGGATCGGCCTCAAAAACATTTTCAGAATTTTCGTAGAAGTAGGAGTAGTTTTCGAAAAGAATTGATTCTTGAAAACATTTTCTTCTTCATTGTCCAAGGCTTTATCGATTTGGATTCACGAGAAAACAACATGTATTGACTCTTCAACAATACGTGTGCGAGTATTAAAGACTCTATAGGCTCTACTCCTATTTGAATAACCAATGAAGATACCTATATCGCTTTGGAATCGAATTTACCAAGATTTTCTTTACCATTGTTGTGCACATAGCACTTGCATCCAAAGACATGTAGGTGGCTGAGATTTGGCTTCCTTTCCTTGTAGAGTTCATATGGGGTCTTGTTCAGTTTCTTCCTCAAATAGGCTCGGTTGGAGATGTAGCAAGCCGTACTCATCGCATCAGCCCAAAACACTTGAGAAGTGTTGTTTTCATTTAACATTGCCCTTGCCATCTCAGTGAGGACTCTATTCTTCCTCTCAACCACACCGTTTTGTTGAGAGTCCTTGGAGCTGAGAAGTTGTGATCAATCCCCACATTGTCACAGAACTCAGCGAAGGCGTTGTTTTCAAATTCGCCACCATGATCAGTCCTTATACCTGAAATTGCAAAGCCTTTCTCGTTCTGGACCTTTTTGGCAAAGGTAACAAACTGATCAAATGTTTCATCTTTAGATGACAAAAATATCGTCCAAGCAAATCTAGAGTAATCATCAACTATGACCAAGGTGTAAAGATTTCCACCAAGACTTTTTACTCTAGTGGTCCAACTAGATCCATATGAAGTAATTGAAGAGGTCTACTAGTTGAAATCTCATTTTTTGCTTTAAAAGAAGATTTGGTTTGTTTTCCTTTTTGACAAGCATCACGAGACTATGTCATTTTTGAAATTCAATTTAGGAATACCAATGACCAAATCCTTTTTCAGCAACTTGTCAAGTTGAAACATATTAACATGAGCTAATCGCTTATGCCATAGCCAACTCTCATTCAAGTTACTAACAAAACAATTTTCAGAACGAAGCATTGCTAGAGAGGTTAAGAGTATAACAATTTCCATCTCTAGGTGCTCTAAATAAGGCTTTAGTTTTCAAATCATCAATGGGGACTAAATCTTTTCTAACAATCAAGCATTCATTTGAATCAAAGATAACTAGGTTACCCTTGTCGGTGCTTTGGCTCACACTTAGGAGGTTGTGACACAATCCTTCTACTAGGTAGACATCTTTGATGAGAGGACCTTCATTGTTTCCTATCTCACCAATTCCAGCAATTTTTCCGATTGGTCTCCTCCAAATGTGACTCTACCACCATCCTTTGGTTTGATTGAAAGAAATTTGGATTCATCTCCAGTCATGTGTCTTGAGCACCCACTATCAATGTACCACTTGTTGGGTCTTGATGCTCTAAGACAAACCGCAATTTTCAAGGGATCAAGCCTTAGGTACCCATCTTTTCTTGGGTCCTTTGGAGTTAGTTTTGACCTTAGGAACATAAGTTCCTTTTCGGTACCCATTGATAATTTCCTCTTTGGTTTAATTTTTCTTTCCTTTTTATGAAAGCAAGATGAAGTAGAATGACCCTTCTTATTACAGTAATTGCAATGTGCAAAGGATTTGAAGAGTGAACTGATTTTGTAAAATAGTTCATGTATGTTTTCTCGACCACTCTTCTTCTTGCCTTTCTTCTTATCAATGTCCGGTCTCCGTAACCAATGCCGATCTATCATTTATAAAATGTTGTTGTTTCAAAATGACATTGAGCATTTCACTTCCTCTAGTGAATTTCTCAAGTGCCTTTGTAAGATATGAATTCTTTTTCTTGAGATCAGGACAATCTTTACAAATAGTATTTTCGAAGAAGACAACATTTCAACTTGAGATTCAAGAGTAAGATTTCGGTTTTTCAGTTTGAAATATTTTTCAGCAAGTTTTTCAAATTCAAATTGCAGTCATATATTCATCAAACAGATCATCATAAGGAGGTTTGCAATCATATACCTCTTCAAGTTTAGCACGTTGCTCTTCTTCTTCAAGAACTAGGCATATATTTGCTTTTTCTTCCTCATCCTCATCATCTTCATCGGATGAGTTGTCACCCCAAATGCCTGGGAGACATAAGCTTTCTTCTTGTATTTGTTGAACTTCTTCTTTTCTTTGTCTTTGTTGTTGTTGTGGGCATTCGGACTTGATGTGACCAGGCTTTTGACATTCGTAGCGAGATGAGTGGCTTCTTTGCCTCATAGTTGGAGCTACCCTTGTGAAATTTCTTGAAGCCTTGGTCCTTCTTGTAGAATTTCTTGAATCTACGAACCATCATGCCTATTTCCTCATCTTCGTCTACATTTTCATTTTCCTCATCTCAATCTTTAACTTCTCTTGTAGACTTGAGGGCAATTCCCTTGTTTTTGCCATGAACTTCATCAAGTCCCTTCTTGAATTTGAGTTTAGCCTCATACTCGGAGAGATCGCCGAATAGAGCTACGCGTCATTGACTCTCCCCGAGCCTCTTCAATATTTTGTGACCTTTGCTTCCCATTCCTTGTTAAGGATATTCAAGATCTTCCTTACTTGGATTTGGTTGGTCATATTCTTTTCCCAAGGCAGCAAGTTGATTGATGAGATGAGTGAACCTCAGTGGAACTCACCAATGGATTCGCCATGCTTCATTCGCGAGAAGATCATACTCGGTCATAAGAGTATTGACTCTGTTTTGCTTTACTCATTTGTTCCTTCATGAGCTATCTCGAGCATCCCACATGGCCTTAGCGGATGATAAGGTGCAAATACGAAAGTATTCTTGTTGACTCGGTGCACTTTGGAGAAGCAGAACCGCCTTCTTGTTGAGGGTGACGTTTCTTTCGTGTTCTCATCATATTCCTCTTCTAGCTTGGGAACTCGACTCCATCTTCCACGGTTGATGGCTCATAATCTCCTCTTTCAAATACTCTCCAAAGACCATACTCGGTTGCCATAACAAACACTTTGAATTTGGCCTTCGAAGGAGTAGTGCTCTCCATTGAAACCGGTGGTCTGTTGATAGATGCTCCATCGGGTAAGATACCTTCCATAATGATCCTTCTCGAGTTGTTAAGCTCTTAAGAGAAGACCTTGCTCGATACCAAATGTAAATGGAGCTATATACCCAAGAGGGGGGTGAATTGGGTATTTTAAAAACTTTTAGAAATATGCCCTGTTTTGAAGTAATGAAACCGAGAGATAGACAGAGGAGGAAGGGAAGGAAAGCTTGCACAATAGAAATTATCCTGGTTCAGTCTTATCGTTGACCTACATCCGGTCCCAAAGCCACACTTGGGATTTTCAATCCACTATACTCACAAACCGATTACACACTCGTACTCAAGAGTAGTTCTCTCTAGAACTCACTCCCCCTTACAAGTTGTAATCAATACACCCAACCACCAAGTCCCCGACTTGTGGTTATCTCAATCAATAAATGATTTACAGATATAACTCTCTTACAAAGCGAGATAAAATGAACACTTTGAAGTGCAAGTATCGATTGATACAATACAAGTGAAAGCTGAACACAATAAATGACACTTAGTAAATTTTCGCTCTCGGTAGGTGTATCGGCTTGAGAAGAAGTTAATGAACTCTATTTATAGGTAGAGAACATTAAATGACCGTTGAATGATGAATCCAACCGTTGTAGGTGATTAGCATTAAGTCGGGTCATCTTCTCTCTCTAAGCTCCAACTAATCCGAGATCCGATATGGTACGATGTGGAACTCGAGGATTTGCCCGTTGGAGAAGAGTTTGCTTGATGAAGAAAGTGTTTTTGAACGTTGAGAGTTCGTGCTCGAGATGGATTAACCAAAAGGATGTTAATTTGCGAAGTGCAATAAATGCTCGACCACTTTATGCTTTTTCCCTTGATCTTCATTAATTTTCATCGTGCTAACCGAAATCCACTAAATAAACTTGTTAAACATATCCGGGATCATAAGTGAATGATTCATGAAAGCATTTGGAACAAACAAGAGTGATTCACGAATTCGTATAATTCAAAAACTTAGTTTTTACGTTGCATATGCGGTTTGTTCTTGTAAACTCGAGTATGGCACTTGTTCACAAGTGACCAAACTGCGTATCCAATTGGATACTCGAGTTTCCATTTTTCGAGGCAAGCCATCGTCTCTTGTATTTGAAAGACAAGACCTATACTCGAGTTTGCCTATGCAAACCTGCGGTATGGGTTTAACTTGAAAAATCCATTTGCTCTCTCGGAAGTCCAATACTCGAGTTTGGCAACGCAAGCTGAGTATTGACCATTCAATACTCGAGTTTGCCAATGCAACCGCGTATTGATTTATCTTGAAAAATCCTTTGCTCTACGGAAGGTCAATACTCGAGTTTGGTTTGGAAACCGCAGGTTTTGACTTTGTTTGAAAAACTTGTTTTGCTTCGAAGTCCAATACTCGAGTTTGCCAAGCAAACTGCAGATTGGCTGTCCAATACTCGAGTTTGCAAATGCAAACCGCAAAGTATTGACTAAGTTGAAAAAATCCTTTGATTCACAAGAAGTTCGATACTCGAGTTTACCCATGTAAACTGCGGTATTGACCATTCAATACTCGAGTTTGCCTATGCAAACCTGCAAAGATCGACTTTGGTGAAAACTTGGTTTCTTTTCGTATGGCCTATACTCGAGTTTGCCAAGAAAGCTGCAAAGTATTGGTCTGTCCAATACTCGAGTTTGCAAATGCAAACTGCGGTATTGACTTTGGCCGAAAACTTGGTTTCTTTACGTATGGCCTATACTCGAGTTTTCCAAGCAACCGGCTAACGGTATTGGCATCCAATACTCGAGTTTGCAAATGCAAACTGCGGTATTGGTCTGTCCAATACTCGAGTTTGCGGATGCAAACCGCTCCAGTTTGCAACTTTGAGTGTTTTTAAAACAACTTTGCAAATTTCAAAACATGTTTTACATTTGTTGTTAATCATCAAAACATATTGAGAACTAACAGTTTATACATTCAGCTTTGTTTATACGGGTTACGATCTTGGTAATGCCGTTGAGTTTTCCTAGCCGAGGACACGAGGAGCGTCGTAGCTGCACTTGGTTAGTGCAAACATGGTTGATTTGTGCATGTCTTGTGTGCTATGTCTTGTTGTTGTGATTGACATTACATCTCATGTGTGCTTATGTATTGTTGTAACCTTACATCTGCGTGTGCTATGTATTGGTTAATCGTAATGTTATGAATATCCTGTCATACATATTTTGTCACACATAAGCATGAGGTTAACGTTACTCCGAGGTTCAATGGGCATTGAACCTCGGCTCTTAACATAGCGTCGGGTCGGGAGGACCGAGGATCGAGGAGAAAGGCAAGCGGCACGCATAGGGACTCGTAGAAGACTTTCCACTTTTGTTATTTACTTTTGAAAACACTCGGTATAACTTACCGCTACCGTAATCGCCGGACTTACGGCATTTTGAATACAAATATCGTTACTCAATCGCTCCGATGCTCTACTCTGATGAAAAAAAAATTTATACTGCTTTTGAAAATAGGATGTTACATTTAGAAACATGTGATCGTCGACTTCGAACTCTAGAGGTCTTGTCCCTTTTGTCATCGTAGCTCTTCTGTCTGCTTTGTGCTGTTAGGAGTCGTCTTTTGAACAAAACGATTTGTTCAGAGGTCTAATGTAATACCCTAAAAATCACATTTAGCATAACCACTATATTTTGATAAATAAAACCTATTAAAATAGGTGAATATGTGGTCTCAAATTTTGAGATGTGTTTATTCTTTTTTCTAGGTAAATTTTCTTTAGAATTAAGGTGACCAATGATTTAACTTTCTGAATTTTATTAGGCATCATAAAATATCATAAAATACAATAAATACCATATTAAACTATGGTTCATGTAGAATCAAAAAGAGCAAGAAAGTGTCATGAAAATACTTAAACAAATTTGGAGAAATCAATAACAATTAATGAGTAATTAAATTTACACTATAGAACATTTGGATAATTATTTACAATTAATATTAATAGTCATCAATTAGAGGTGAATTAAGCTAAATAAGAAATCAAAGACCAATAAGGGATTGAGATTAGCATAAGATGGATTACCAATGGTCATAAACTACTCTAAACACCAATAATGCAATAATCAAGAAACAATTAAGCTTCTAGTTAAGATGTTAATTAAATTTTAATCAAGCTTTGAAAAGTCAACAATTTCAACTATGATCTAAGGGCCAAGAATTAACCTCATAAAGCTAATCTAAGGGCTTAAATAATTAGGAAGCTTAATCCATGTGAAAATAAAAGAGCCAATAGGAGGAACTTAAGCTCATAATATCTGGATATTATTTAGCAAACACATGGGGGAAATTAAGTCAACAAAAGAAGAAAGCAAATGGAAGAGGATAAGAGTCCTTTGTCATAAATCCTCTTAAAAATATTGGAAGAGGATAATGAAAGAGAAAGATGAAGGGTTGTGCATGTGTGTGTGTGTAGTATGAAGAGAGAGAGGAAAGTCAAGGTATTAGCCAATAGGGAAATTAGGCATAAAGTAATTAGATTAATCCATGGAAATAATTTAAGACATAAGCAAATGAAAACCTATACAAATTAAATTGTATCTTGAAATCCCTTAATCATGAATCAAATATAAAAAGAGATTATGAACAAGCATAATTCAAGCTTGAGAATGGTTATAACCAAAGCCACTTCCTCAACTCCTAGAGGTTGATATCAATTAAGAAAATGGATGATTATGGTCTCTAAATGAAGCTATAAATCCCAAGATTTCAAAACCAAAAAGGAAATTTGAATCAGACTTCATTAAGATCCTCAAATGAATTTTTATCTAGTGGAGTGCAACACAAAAAAATAGAAGAAGCAACTTGTTGGCTTGTGCACTAAGTTAGAACACATGGGATAAATCTTTGGAAGAGGATATGGTACTTGGGATAGAGCAATTAATGGAAATGGAAGAGGATTAAGGGAGAGAGAGAGGGGGTCAGATTTGAGAGCTTGGAGGGCTAGGATTTGTGCTTCCAATTAACTTAAATCCAAGGGTGTATATCCAAGATGAAAAGGTGTGAATAGTGTCATGGAATTTTACTATAAATAGGGGTTGGGGTCTTCATAATTCCTCACCAATTCACAAAGAAACATCTGAAATATAGAGAGAAATTGAGAGTGAGAGCCTTGAAGAAAGGAGGAGCAAAGTTCTTGGTAAGTTCTCTAGCTCTAGCTTTAAGTTCTTTGAGTTTTAGTTCTTAAATTCTTAGATAGAAGTAGCTTAGATCCTAAATATGCTAGGATAATTTTATTTACATGTTTTTATGGTCAAAATTGGCTTTATTTCAAAAAATGATGAGGAAGGTCATATAGCAAATTTTCTGGAAGAAAATCATCAAAGTAACAAAGTTCTGGTGAAATTTCATCGGTTTCGGAATTTCTGGAGGCAGTGATGAAAACGCCAGAATTTCATATTGAAAATATGGTCAAAATATTCTGAGAAAATGCATGGTTAAAATAGACATATAGGGCTTTTTAAATATGTCAAGAACATGTCAAAATGAGTTCTGTACAAGGAGATAAAATTTCTCAAAGTTGGGCTACGAATTTCTGGAAAATTGCTGGGCAGAGGCTCAAAACTTTACAACTGGGAGTGATTCGTGTAATCTGGGAAAGAGTGATTATTTTTAATTGAAAATAGACATCCTAAGGATTCCAAGGAATTTTACGGATCGTCGTTTCGATTTTTGTAGAATTAATTATGATTTTTCAAAGTTAGACAAAATGCTGCCCAGATTTGTACCAACGTTGTTCTACGAATTTTGAGGAAACAAAGTGGAAAATAAATGTTGCAAGGGCAAAATAGTCATTAGTGGCCAGGATATCCCGTAGGATATTATTTGTAAATTAATAAATACGATATTACCATTATAGGATACGCGTGATCACCTCCCGACCGTCAACGTACCGACAACACCGACGAAGGTACAGACGCGTCTTCGTAACACTAACTCGATGTTTCTTGTATACCTATATGTGATAGATATGTTCATAGACTGTGACTCTATTTTTTAAAAGAATTGTTCATACACATACAGCTTTATACGGGTTATAGTCATGATAACGCCGTTTAGTTTTCCTAGCGCCCGAGGACACGGATGTACACCGTGGCACCGGTGAATAGTGCGAACCGTAATAACATTCATATGCGGTGGCTATGTTGTTATTGCTTTTTATATGTGAATATAGCTGTGATGTCATGAGATAACTGTCATACATAACTCGTACATGAATATGAGAGGTTAAGATTACCGAGGTTCAATGGGCATTGAACCTTAGCTCTTACCATAGCTTCAGGATCCGGAGTAAACAGGATCAAAGACAAGGGTAAGCATAATGACGAGATGTAGGAACCGGCTGGAGAAAGTCCTATTGACATATACTTTACGATATCGACATTTGAAAAAAAAATTGTAACGCTGTTAAAAGAACATACATTACGGTGGATATTTATCGTTACTTTTCAAATATTATTTACTTCGATGCTCTACTCGATCAAGATACTGTGAAAACGCTTTCAAAAATTGGGATGTTACATCTAGTCAACCAGATCTGACCCAAGCAATTTCTGCTCAGGTAAGGGTGACTGACACGTACGCCCTTGTCGTATAAACTCGGAAAACTCTAGACATCTAGTCTATTCCCGTACTATGCTTACTTAGCACGCACTCTAAGGTGCCTATTTATAATGAAAGTTCAAGATTCTCACCCATTAGATTATTTTTCTTCATCAAGGGCTCATGTTGTTTGGTTTTCATGAAGACTCATTCTATGGTTTAAAAGCTTCCCATTGGTTAATCTAATTTACATAGGATTAAGCCATTTTTCCTTGATTTTTCTCATTGGTTGATTTAATTAATATTGAATTAATTCAAATAATATCTCACTACACACACACACACACCCTCCTTCTCTCTCTCCTTATCCTCTTCCATTCTTTCCTCTTCCATTTCATTAATGCTCTCATGTGCCTTGTTTATCCCATGTGTGTGTTTAGCTAAGATTTTGATTAAATTATTACACTTCCTTCTTCTTATGCAAGCCAAGTAGCCGTGCCTTCCATAGCCATTTAATGTTCTCTTTTTATTATACCATGATAATTAAATAATAAACTTCATCTAGCTCTTCCATGTGATGCGCCACTTATGTGGACCTTAGGGAAATTGATTGATTCATTTAATTACCATGCTAACCAAAAGCCTAATTGTTCTTTTATTGCAAATGTCAAAGGTTGATTGATTTTCCACTTAATCAAGACCATAAGTGTTTTCTAATGTGTCACACAAACAAGAACTCTAGCTTCCTATTGGTTCCTTAAATTTCACATGGATTAAGATTAATTGAGTAATTAATTGGAACCTTTGGATTAACTTTATTAGATTAAATCTTGGCCTTCTATTTATGTAGAAAAATCCTACAACTTTTTGAAGATCTTTATTTATCTAACCTCATCCTATCTTATCTTCTTCCATGTGCTTTCATTAATGACAATTTAATGCAAATCTTATCTGTCCTTATCCCATGTGCTTAGTTGCCTTTTTGGACTTTTTCAAAGATGACCAATAAAGCTTAATTAGCAACTTAATTAAGGGTTTATATTCTTCCATATGGGCTACACGGTTTTTAGGAATTTTGGGACAAGTTATGATGCCTTTTTAATGACATAATTAGGGGTTTAAGTATCTTTTGATGCCAAATGCCAATGTTCAATTGGTTGCTTATTTAATCAAGTATATTGATGTATTATTAACCAATTATTATTTCATCTTTATTGGCTTAATTATGTTCAAGTATAATTAGCCCTCTTTTGATTATCTTAATTTTCCTTTAATCATCTTGGAGCATTTTGCAACTAATCTCAATTACTGCAAGCTAAATTGTTCATTTATTGTTACTAATTTCCTTTAATTAATTTAAGTGTTTTCACAATATTTTCTTGCTTATTTGATCCAAACAAGAATTAGGTTTTACTATGATAATCTTGTTGTATTTTATGATCCCTAATTAAAATCTTAAAATTGGCCCTTGATTAATTTAACTTCAAGGGAAAATTGCCCAAAAATTATAATAAATAAATTACAAAGTTTGAGACAACATACTCTCTTTTATTTATCATGTATTATTTATCAAAATATAGTTTTTATGATAAATAAGAATTTTGGGGTATTACATTTCTACCCTTACATTTTCTCAAAATGCAATTCCAGCATTTTATTGGCAGATTTTGCAGCAAGTTTGGAAAATCAAAATTAATTCTACAAAAATCCTTTTTGAGTGCCTCCAAAATCCTCGTGACCCTTGACATGTCTATTTTCAAGGAAAAATATTCCCAGAAGCTAGAACATCAAGAATCATTCCCACTTTTTAAGTTTTCCAACGCTGTTCAGTTTAAAATTCTAGAAATAAGGCCTAACTTCAAAAATATATAACTCTTTGTGTAGGACTCAAAATGTTACATATTTTATATATTTAGAATTTCAACGCTGTTCAGTTTAAAATTCCAGAAATAGGGCCTAACTTTATTCATGAAAAATTTCATAATTTTTAAAGCTCATTTGATTCATAAAATAATAGCCACAACATTTACCGACAAGTAAAAACTCAAAAACTGGAAATTCTCTAACTTTCACAATTTTGCTCCATTAATTTCAAAAATTATTTCCCAACATGTTTTTACCCCCATTTTGCGTTTTAAATGCAATGAAGCCTTAAAAACATGAAAAGGAATTTATTCTCTAATTTTATGAATTAAACTACAATTTTACAAAAACTAAAAGCTAAAGCTAGAGAACTTACTCTTGAAGCTCAACTCCTTCTTCCTTCTTGCTCCTCAATTTTGCCACTCTCACTCTCGCTACTAAGGATTAGCTATGTTAGCTTGTGTTGGTGTGAAAAATATGAAGAGGAGAGCCCTCTATATATAGGGAAAATTCCAAGGTCAAAGTGGTAATTACACAAGATGATCCAAAACCTCTTCTTTCCTTACAACCGTAGGATCTTATTTGCACTTTTCAAACTCCAATCTCCTCCTTCCATTAGTTGGTCGACATGCAGCCCCTTCTCTAGCCTTTAGATGAGTCTTTCATGTGTCATTGATCTAATGGTTTAATTCTCTAATTGGTCCATTTAATTTCACAAGGATTTAGCTTAATTAGGTGATTAATTGGGACCATTGGATTTGGAAGACATGTGTCAACATCTCATGGTTGGCTAGTTGCCATTGTTGACTTTTCAAAGTTGATTAACAAAGCTAATTAACTCTTAATCCAATGCTTATAAGCCTTTCATTTATGTGTTATTATCTAATTGGTTTGTTAGCTAATCATGGTTATTAGCACTTTAATCTTTACTTATTTCCATTGTCTTTGATTTCCCTTAATCAAGTTGAAATCGTAAGCCACTAACCTCAATTAGCACAAGCTAATTTGCTAATTATTAATTGCTAATTTATGTTAATTTGGCTAAGGGTCTTCAAAACCATTTCTTTATCTCCTTTGATTATAAACTAGCTACTATTTATGTGCTATTTATATCATATTTTATAGCCCCTGAATAATGTCTCATAATTAACCATTGGTTAATTAATTCCAAAGTGAAATTTGGATAAAAATATATTTCTTTGAGACACATATTCACCTTTGTATTTTGATAATTATTTATCCAAAATACAATATTTTATTATAAGAGAGAAATTAGGGTATTACATTTCTTATATATGTGAATATATTTTAATATATCTTATTTCGTAACATGTTCATACATTAATTTTAATCTAATTCTAACTTGCTTCCAGTGACCAAGAAGCTGTCAATGGTTTCATTGAAAAATACATATCACATTCACAAGTAGGGGTACAACTTCGTGTGAAAAAACTACTTCACCAATTGGGCCAGATATCTCATCATCATAAGAGAAATACAATTGTAGTCGGAATTTTCGGGGTTGGAGGTATTGGTAAAACTACTTTTGTTAGAACTCTTTATGATAAACTTGGTGGCCATTTTTCTTGCAGAAGTTTTCTTGCTAATATCAAGGATGTATGGGAGAATAATAATGGTCAACTTCTTCTACAACAACAACTTCTTTCTGATATTCAAATGAATTGTACGACAGAAGGACCTTATAGAACAGCCTTAATTGTACTCGATGATGTAAATCAAAGAGGCCATTTCACTGGACTGTGTGGAAATACAGAGTACTTTGGTAAAAGGAGCTTGATTGTCGTAACATCAACAAATAAGGGTTTACTCAATCAGTTTGTTGACATTTTATATGAAGGGGAAAAGTTGGACGATAGTGAGTCTCTTGAGCTTTTTAGTTGGCATGCATTTACAAACTTTGGTCCAACAAATGACTTTGTAAATCTTTCTAGGAAAGTAATTACTTTTTGTGAAGGGCTACCATTGGTTCTTGAAGTTATAGGCTCCCTTTTGTACAATAAGACAAAATTAGAGTGGAAAAAAGTTCTGGATAAATTAAAAAAAGCTCCACGTTTCCAAGTACAACAAAAGCTTAAAATAAGTCTTGGCTTTTTAGCTGATTCAGAACAAAAATTATTTTGTGACATAGCACGCTTTCATGTGGGCCAGAGAAAAAGTTATCTTACACATTTGTTTAAGGGCTCAAGATTCCCCATAGAAATGGGAATGCAAGTACTTATTGAGCATAACCTAGTAAAGGTTGTCAATGACAAAATTCATGTGCATGATTTGCTACAAGAAATAGGGAGGGAAATCATTACAGATAAGCAAAACTTCACATATATCTATGATGTATTCTTATGCCTTAGAGGTGAGGATACGGGTAAGTCATTTGCTACGCATCTTTATACTACTCTAAAGAAAGCAGGAATCAAGGTCTTCATGGATGAAGAAGGGATTGCAAGGGGAGAACACGGTTCATTGCTACAGGCGATTGAAAGTTCTAGAATTTCAATCATCATATTCTCACAAAACCATGCAGGCTCTAGTTGGTGCTTGCAACAATTAGAGAAGATCATGGAGTGTTACAGAATAACTTATCAAGAGGTTTTCTCTATATTCTATGATGTGAAACCATCTGAGGTTCGTAAACAACAAAATGTCTTTGAAAAATCATGGGAAAAGCTTATAATGACATTCCCATTCTGCAAGGACAAGAAAGTGGCAAACAATTTGAAGAAAGCCATTATTGAAGCAGCCAACTTATCAGGGTGGCATATGCAAAATTATAGGTATTGTTATTTTCTTTTACTTATTATTTGAAATGATCAAATTAATTAATTTTGTTTTTAACATGGGTAGATTCAAGATTAAGATACTCTTACATGCTTACCTACCTATACTTAATGACCAAAGGAACATTAAAAAAACTAGAGAGAACTACCTTGCACAATTATATTACATTAAGCTTTTTCGTTTTGAGATTTTCTGAGTGAATATGGTAGAAAAAGGGGGAGCATGAAATAGGTGGAAATATATCCCTCGCATTCAGACTACAAATGGCTATCTAGAATACATGAAAGTAAAAAAGTTATCTTGATATTTTTCATAAACAAAATATCTTAGTATCCTATACACGTGTTGCTTGAGATTACTAAAGAATAGTTGAAAAACAAACAGATAGGAATAAAATGTATATAACCAGGCCACCAAAAACAAGTTTAGGTGTTAAGAATGTTACAAGGTGAGTTTTCAATTAACAAAGCTATCTGATGGTAGTTCAGATAATAAAGACAAGGAAATTAAGGTGTAAGTAACGGTCGAGGATCACAACAAAGAATTATATTTAACAAAGATAGTATATGACGACCAAAAGTAAACTAAGGTAGCATATTATGTGGACACTAGTTGATCGCTTATTAAGTGCATAAAATTGTGGTACTTAGTAAAAAGTCACTTTTTCCCCATTTTTCCTGTCAATCTTAGTGTGGCATAAAGCTTGGCTCCTCTCCCCATAGAAAGCCCCCTCCCCCTACTATGTGTATCAAAAAAAAAAAAAAAAGAAAGACACAGGTACACAGCTTACTATTATATATCATGTCTATATAATCAATGGGTGTTGATAACATTGTTTAGAAATAAGTGGAAAAAACTATAACTTTCGTTTAATTAATATAAAGCATTTAACACTGTTGATTTGCTCATATATAAAATGTGTCTATATCTTATTTACACTGAAAATTAAGAAGTTGTGTACAGATGCATAGATAAGTGAAAGTAAATTCCATTTATGCATATGAATCTATGGTATATAGCCAAGCATATGATGTACCATATGTATCTCACGTCAAGTTTTCTATAGCTAGGACATAGTTGCTGAGCTGATACTCTTGGTTACCTCGAAAGAAAAAATAAATGATGTTCTAATCAATTATACTCACCAAACAAGGGAAAAAAATATGAAACTAGTAGCAAAAATTGGTCCCTATGCTACCGTGATATTCAATTACTTGTTTTTGGCTAATTCCACGCTTCTATTCTGTCGTTGTGTTGCTTTTATGGTTGTCTTAACTAGTTAACGAATTTCTTGTTGTCTCTAGATCTGAGGTTGAGTTACTTGACGATATTGTTCAAACTATCACAATGAGGCTAGACAACGAAAAATATGTTTGTAGCTCACCATCCAGTGGATTTGGAGTCTCGCGTGCATGAAACAATTAGTAACCTTGAGTACCAACGCATTTGAGAAGATAAAGAAGCCTCGTTTACTCAACTTTAATCATGTACAACTTAATGGAGACTATGCTTATCTATCAAAAGAATTGAGATGGCTTTGTTAGCATAGATTTCTCTAAGAAAACTTGCTAACAAACTTCAATCTAAAAAAGATAGTTGTCATTGATTTAAAGTGGAGTAAGCTCACAAAAGTATGGGAGAAAAGCCAGGCATTTGCAAAGTTTTGGAAATAAATATTAGTAACAAGATTTGTGTAATTGTTTTCAATTATTTTGTTGCCTTATTTATTATGATTTTTATTTTGAGATAGTATCTTTGTATAGGTTTTCGAAATGTTGACGATTCTCAATTTGAGTCATTCTCATTGCCTAACAAAAAACCCGACTTTACCCGACTTTTCAAAGTTACCATATCTTGAGAAGTTGATATACTTAAAGATTGTCCACGTTTGTCTATGATTCACCCTTCCATTGGAAATCTTAGACATCTTATTTTGTTAAATTTTAAAAATTGCAATGGCCTGGAGCATCTCCCAAGAAGTATATATGACTTGAAATTTTTGAGAACATTTAATCTTTTTGGTTGTTCCATGATTGAAAGGTTTGATGAAGACATTGAGAAAATGGAATCTTTAACGATTTTGGTGGCAAGTCAAACGGTTATAACACAAGTACCCAAAATTAGTGAGAATGAAGAACATTAAATATGTTTCTTTATGTGGTCATTAAGGATTGTCAAGTGATGTATTTCCATCTGTATTTTGTCATTGATGCCCGCAACAAATCAAAGTCCTTGTTTCAAGCATTTGGAATCATGCCATCGATAATCAAGTGCCTTTCACATCCTTTGTTTGCAAAAGTTGTGAAATGTTCAGAGAAATACCAAGAACATCTTAAGCTTCATGTAAAAAGACTCCAACACTAACTAATTTTCATGAGGAAGTTCATAAAGAATGGTCAAAAACATTAATAAGTTCTATTATTATTCCTGTAAACGAATTCAACCAAGTTATTGATACTGTGACACCCTTTTGATAACCCCGATAAGTATCAGAGTCACAACATGCAGCACAAATGGGTTATCAAAGTACTAACAAAAATGGCGTTAATTTACTTATACAAACTTAAATTTGATTACATAACATAGGTGTTTACATGGTTTTTACCCATTACAGACTGTGAAATTAAAAACAACACTAGCGCTCTTCTCTTTGGTGTCATCCTTCAATTCTTTAGCATTTCCTCTAAGTCTTTATTCAAGCAATACTCCCTTCCCGAGTCTTGTGTAGCACTTCTCTCCAGTGTCCACTTGTCTATTGGATGGTAGTGAAGGGTGAGATTATGAGAAATCTCAGTAGCTGACAATACCAAACAGTGCAAGCAAGCTAAATGCTAATGTATGAAATGCTTGCATTGCATAGTGCTCATGCCAACATAATGACATCATTGCATGTTCAGTGCTTTATGCATCATACTCATGGTCATAACATAATCATAAACAAAGCTTCAATCATTCAAGTACGTTAAACATAACAAGCAAGCATAGCAATCATACATATACATATAAGCAATAATATCAAATTAATACATGCAAGTAAGGTAAGCCCACTACCTTAAGACTAATGTTCTTCATCGCTTTCCTCTTTAATCAACCATCGGAGTTGCTTGAAACATCTTTTATTCTTCCCCCATGACCCTAAATACAGAATTATATTTTTAGAGCCATGGAAAATGATTTCCTAATGGAAGAAATACTATTTCAACCATTTAACCTTCGAACTTTTTCAAAATATTATCACTTTATAGATTAATCATAATTATCTACTTATGTGACTATTCTCATACATATCAAAAATTAAGCTTTTAATGTCTCTAGGAACTTGGAAAAATCATATCTTGGTATATACAACTGCAAATGGAGTGGTTCTAGTTCCTACTTGAAGCTTGATAAGACTATTTACAATATTAATAATCACTAAGATAATTTATGGCTAAGATAATCGCATAATTTTGAAAATTAAACACATCTTGAATCTGGAGTTCTAGGTGTCTAATTTAGGTGCTTGAAAAACCTATGAACTCTATATTAATTCTACTTTCTAGGAAAATTGGTTCCAGAATTTTATCATATGCCAATCATTCCCAGATTTAAAAAATGTGAGCACTTTCAAGATAACTTTGCAAAACTGTAACCCATTTTCAAAAATTCATAACTCCTTGCATACTTATCCAAATTCAACAAATGACATATTATTAAAGCTTAGCATGTTAACTACATGCTCAAAAAATATTAAGGCCAAATGATGTTTTTTACTCAGGTCTTTGCTCACTCAAAATTAATGTATCAGAAGCGAAGTCCAATTTTTTTAGATTCATAACCTGACTTCCAAAAATGATATATTGAGCTATAGACCTCCACTTAAGGTGATCAAAGCTCATTTAAAGCTTAAAGAGTGAACTTTCATCTGACAAAATCTCATGGCTAAAATCGACCTCTAACCCACGAAAATGACATGCACAACATGCTCTATTTTCAAACTCAAGAACAGAGTTAAAAAACAACACATGCAAGCTCATTTAATTTTCTGTCTCAAGTCTTCCGGAAATCAAACATTATGTGCATATAACAGACATGCATGACCTTAAAGCTTGATTACAGATCCAAAGGAGTCCAACAATCAACTAGAAATTGACATGCAAGTACCAAAACACTGACTTGAGCTCTTTCTCTCTCTAAACCACCAGTTTCACCATCAAAAGCTCTCAAAACTTCAGCAAATCTCAGTAAATCAGATGGGAAACGTTTTAATAGGCTCACCTAGATCAAAATAGTATTGCATGCGAGTTTGGATGATCTCTTTCTCTGCTAATCTCGAACTCTCTCTCTCTTGGGCTGGAGGATGAATGGAGGAGGTTGCGTGGGTTGTAAGTGTGTGATGGAGGAGAGGATTGTGTGTGTTCAGATGATGAAGTGAGAGAGGGTGTGTAGTGTGTGGTTTGGCCGAACTAGAGCAAAGAAATTAGAGGGTGAAATGGAAGGAAGGAGCGTTGTATGTGTGTGTGTGTGTTTTTACGGTGAGAGGGAATGAGAGTATTGGAAGAAGGGAAATCGAAAGGAGGAGTGTATTTGTGTGTGTGTGTGTGCAGAAGAGTGTTTACGGAAGAAGGGAGAGGAAGTGTATTGGAGAATTAGGGAAAAGATGAGAGTGTGGTGTGTGTGTGTGTTGTATACGGTTTGTTTTGGGAGAGGAGAGAGGGAGGAGTGTTGTGTTGTCAATCAATGGGTGTGTGTGTGCATGTGGCACACATTCAAAAAGGAGGAGAGGTGTTTGACCAATTAAGAAAAAAGAAGTAGTGCATGTGACGTGAAAAATGAGAGGAAAATGTGGTGGTGTCTCGCATGTAATAAATGTGGGGCACACTTACTAATAAAAATACCAATTTGATTTCTCATAAGGTTTTTGTCTCCAATCTAGTGATTTTCCTAATTTAATTGCAAACATTAAATAATTGATAGAAATTAATCCTTATTTCCATTTAAAGATTTTTCTTCCTCAATTAAATTCTTTAGACCATAAAATATTGTCTCTAAAATATTTAGGCCAAAAATTATTCCCTAACCAATTGCCTTTAATTTACAGGAAATTGTGCCTTAAATTTCAAACATTAGCTTTATAATAATTAAGGCCAAATTTTTAATAATTAATCCCATATCATATTTTAATTCCTAAAATCCAAAATTTGGGATGTTACGAGATACACTTTTGAAGAGTATATCACAGGTTGTTCTCTTGATCTCTCTACTACCACAAATGCATATAGTTTGTTTGGGTTTTAGAAGAATTCCTTATTCATACATATTTAACTTACCCTATTTTTGGATTGAGAAAAATTATTAGGGGGAAAGAATACTAGGAGGAAAAACTCCCAAAAATGGTAAAAATTACCATTTTTGGAAGTTGTCCCTTCATAATATTTCCTCTCTCTATTTTTCTCTTAATTTTCTCTTCATCTAAGCATAGTGTAATGCCTAGTTCGTGCTTTTATTAATATATCACGATGTGTGCATGCACGTGGAGCAGCGTGCACTTATAATAATATAAGTGACTAAGTGCATGTATAAATGCTTGATAATGTATATTAATTATGCTTTCAAGTTTTTAAAATCATTTAGAAAGTGTCGATTATACTTAAATAGTGTCATATGTGCAATATGTAAACAACATAAGGAGACGTTGAATTTTGAATAGCTTATGCATGCTTCGTAAGGCTTTAAATCATACTACACTACATATTCAAATATTGTCTTGTAATGTATTTGACTTCATCTGAAAAAAATTTCCTCCAATTAATTTTGAAATAAATCTACCCTAATCATTGAATATCCAAATCACACTCTCAATCATTTTGAGTTAATCAATTAAGGCATTCAAGAACATTTTAATGAGCAGTTAAAATATACATATTTAAGAGTGGGTTCTAATAACATTTGTATTTAAATGTCCATCTATGTAAATATTTTTCTATATGGCTAATTAGGTTCTTCTTTGTTATGTATATAATTTAGGGATGCAGGGAAAGAGGGTTTGGACTTAATTCTCTTCCTGGAGACAATTATTCTCACTGGCAAAATTTCAAAGGAGAAGGATCTTTAATATTTTTTGAAGTTCCTCAAACTGTAGACAAAAGCTTGAAAGGATTGATTATGTGCATAATCTATCTGTCTTATAAAGACAACACGACATCTGTATATCCTGTCGGTTTCTTGATATCAAACCATACAAAGGCTACCATTAAACTCTACCAGAAAGATGCAACAATTGATTCAAATGATGAAGATTGTAATAGCCCTGAAAATATTTATAGGCTATTGAGATAATAGAATATTAAAAAAAAAAACTTACTTATGTTATTTTAGATTTTTTGCTATTTATGAAATTCCTATGATTTATTGATTGTTTCTTAAGTTGAGGATGAATAAATTTAGATAGTAGAAACATTTAAATTAATATTAGTTGTAGTGTGGTAACAAGGAAAACCTTGTGGTTTGGTGGTATTGGAGGCCTTGGTGGTGTCTAAGGTCCAGAGTTCAAATCTTTTCTTTCTTAGAATAATATTTTTTATTTAATTCAAGCATAGAAAATTACTTAAATAACTTTTGATCATTTTTTTAAAAAAAAAAAACAGATCAGTTGATTTTTGGGGGGGGGGGGGGGGGCTCTGCGACTTCAAATATGAACAGAGAGGTAGAAGCTTCACCAAAAAAAAATTCCCCAAAATCCCTAGTCTCGTTCACTCCTCTTCGATCTCACCTCTCTCCTACCGCCATCGCCTGTGACCTTTATCAGTCTAACCACCGCCGGCGTCTCTTCCTCTCCACCAATGTCACCATCAATTCCTTTCCCTTCTCAATGCCGTGGGAGAGAATAGAAGTTTTGTGCAAAAAAAGAAAAAGAAAAGCTGCAACCTTGTTCACTCATCTCTATCATTCCTTGTTGTCGTCGGTTGCTCACCAAGACCCACCGTCTCAGATTTCCTCCTCCCCACAAGGTTCCTCTGCTACTTTTTTTCTTCTCTGTTTTGTGCCGTATTATATGGGTGATGGGGAATTATCATTTTGTTTGTATCTCTTTGCTTTCAGATTTGTTTTTAGGGTAGGATTGATGCCTTGATTGTTGTTGGAATGAACAAACTCTTCTCCATTCTCTGTGATTTCTGTCATTTTGTGTGGTGTTCATGGAATTGATTTTTTTTATTGCTTTCTTTTTTTCCTGTGATAGTGCGTCTGAAGCAGGGAGTGTCAAGGGTATGGGTTAAATTGAATATAGAAGGAAAAGAAACTAGTGGAAGTAGGCATTATGAGCATTTTTCGTTAATGCAATAAAATGAAGTGGGCTTTTGTCTTATTGTGATTACGATTTAAAAATCTATTTAAATTTGGAGTTTAGAAATTCATTTTAGAATTCTTGTGCTGTATATGTTAGTGGTGAAAGATATTTGGTTTGTATTTTGAAAACTATAGATTAGTTTACAATTGGGATTTTCTTAATGAACTTGACTTAGATAATATGGTGATACTAGTTGGAAAGTTGAAAATCATTAGCTAGTTATTGCTTATATGCTGCTATAATTCAATTTTGAGATTGAAACCAAGATCTTTCTTGTTTGTGTGTGTGTGTATTTATACAATTATATAATTTTGGCAGGTAAATCAGAATATAGAGATGGTTAAAGTGGATGTTTTTTCATTAATGGATCGCTATGGTTTTACAAAGCTTGTTCTATGAATATAAACTTGAATTCGTCTTATAGGTATTTCGATAAAATGTTTAAGAGAGTAAATTAATTGGAACATTGTTAAAATTGCTAGATAGCTAAAGCTTATGTTATAAGAAGAAAATGTTAGAATGGTACTTTATTTTAAGAATAGTCTTGTGGAGAAATAGATTAAAGTTGATCTTAGAAATCATTTGGGTTAACATTATGTAGTAGTGGTGTTGCTTTGCAAGTTGATATGAAGAATTTGGATTGAATGTGAAAATAGAAAATTTTATGTAAAGCTAGAATTGATGGATTTGTTTGGGTGTTAGGAGGAGAAGTAGTGAATAATTTGGAAATTGATAAGTTGTAGAAAGAGGTATAGCATAAGCCTTACAGGTGCGTAAATAGCGTCCCATATGAACTTTTACAGATGATATTCTTGCTATAAGCCATTTTTTTTTATAGCTAAACTACAATTACTTATTTCATCAAGGAAAGTGTGTCGAAAGTATATTATTTTCCTGTGATTCTTAAACATCTAAAAGAAATGAGGATTTTATATAAAGTTGTTCATTTTTTCTCTTTCGGTTTGTAATGGACTACTCATGCATTGAATATAGAGCAAAACTTCGAGATACAATATTTGTAAATTTTTATGTAAGAGTATGTTGAGAAATATTTTGTGATCTGGGATCCCTTATTAAAACTATTATGTACAAGCCTTTACTATTAAAAGTTATATTTCATTTGTGAATTGTAAATTGATCCCCACGCATGCTTGAAATAGTTTTTAAGGACTTGTTTTCATGCTTGTTATGTTAGTTTTCTAAGGGTTTTGATGATAAGCGACAATTGTAAACAAGATTAAATATAGTTGAAACTTGTTGATTTCAATCCAAAGTACTCGGCATCGCCAAACTCGAGAACTGCATTTTCAAACCGAAGGTTTGCTTCTAACCAAGGGCCAAACTTGCAAATTGGCACTTTGAACTTTACACCAAACCGAGAGGTTTGTTTTTTAGTGTGGCTCTAAGTTTTTGCATGCTTTGTGTAAACTCGAGCCTACACATTGAAACCTCGGGTTTGCAAGAGGCCGAGAGCATTCTAATCTTAAAATACTTTTACGCTCGAGCCTATTAGTTCTAAACCTCGGGTTTGGACCTCCGAGAGGAAATATTGGTTGATATACATAACCATTAAACTCGAGTGTCAAACTCGAGTTTACCTCGGCGGGAAGATTTTTTTCAAAATTCTAAGGCTTTTAGATACTCTTCTTGTTTCATTGCAAGCAAAGGTTTTCAAATTTGAAAAGTTCTTAAAGACTCTCAATCAAACTAAACTCGAGCTGTCTTTCCTCGAACCTCGGGTTTACCTCGAGCGAGAGAACTCTTAAAAGTTTTTAACCAAGTAAACTCGAGTCTAGTTCCTTAAACCTCGGGTTTATTTGAGTAGAGAGCACTTAGAGTTTTTCAAAGTCAAACGAACTCGAGCCTAAGTCCGTGGACTCGAGTCTAAACCTTTCGAGAGCAGAGAGCAATGACTTCTTAACTTGAGAGAAACTCTAAGGTTTGCATTGAGAACCTCAGGTTTTCCCTTGAAAACAAAGTCCAAGTTTTAGTTTAAACAGTGTCAAACTCGAGCCTACCTACTAATAGACTCGAGTTCGTGCTTTAGCTCAAAGTATTTCAAAAAGCTAAAATCGTGACTTCCTCTGGATGGATGAGGAAACTCGAGTTCATATGTGACCAAACTCGAGTTTAAACCAACCCGAGAGCAAAGAAGTTTTAATGACTCGAAAACCTCGGAGTTGTTTTGCAAACCTCCAGTTTAGAAGTTTTGAACTTAAAACGTTTACACTTTGAAGCCTCAAACTCGAGTCCGCATGGCGAACTCGAGTTCGCGCCGATCCGAAATTCAAATCTGACAAATTTGGAAAACATTCTTGTTTGATCTTAATACTCTGAAATATTAATCTCTGATATTCCTGACTATGTTTAATGACTTTATTAGTGAATCTCAGATGGTTTAGAGAATGTTTTTGAAGGGTTAAAGGAAAAGGCAAAAAGTGGTTCAGCTCATTAAATGCTATGTCTAGAAAGTTGCATGCTTTTAGGTAATCCATCTGTACACGATTGCAGAGCATTAATGAATGATTACTACATCAAGAAACTGCTTCCAACGGATTAATTCGGAGGAAGTCAACTCGAACACTTGGACAGCTGGATTAAGCTGAGATTAGAGAGAGAAGATGCCTAAACCACTTCCTAACCTTGGCTGAATTTCTCCAACGGATCTATTGGGTTAGCAACGGTCATTTGATGATCTGTGAGTATAAATAGAACTGCATTCAAGTCTTCCCAACTACTACATCTGCTGAAAACGAAAATCATTCAAGTCTCACATTTATTTCTTTTTCATGTGTAGTATCTTTGATACAAGAGCTTCGGTGTTTATCTTTATCTACTCTTTGTGAGAGTTTCTTTCTTGTAAATCATTTATTGTAAAGAACCACAGTCGGGGACTTGGTGGTTGGGTTCATTGATTACAACTTGTAAGGGGGAGTGAGTTCTAGAGAGAGAACTGCTTCTTAAGTGCGAGTGTGTAATCTTGAGATAGTGAAAAATCCCTAGAGAGACCGGGGATTTGGATGTAGGTCAAGTTGTTAGGACCGAACCAGTATAAATCATTGTGTCCAGCTGCTCTTCCCTTTGCTCTACTCACCTCTGTTTTTATCACTTGAAAACAGAGTGTTTTTCGAAAATTTGTAGAATACCCAATTCACCCCCTCTTGGGTATTAAGTTCTACTTTCATTTGGTATCAGAGCAAGGTCTTCTCAAAAGAGCTTAACATCTCGAGAAGGATCAATATGGAAGGTATCTTACCGATGGAGCTTCTATCAACAAAGGCCCCTGGTTTCAATGGGGAGCACTACTCATTCTGGAAAGCAAAATTCAAAGTTTTCGTGAATGCTACAGAATATGGGCTATGGAGAGTATTTGAAAGAGGAGATTATATGCCCACAGTTCTTGAAGATGGTGTGAGAGTTTTGAAGCTAGAAGAAGATTATGATGACAATGAGAAGAAATGTCACACTTAATAGCAAAGCGGTTCTTCTACTTCAAAGTGCTCTGAGTCAACAAGAATACTTTCGTGTTTGCACTCTACCATCTGCAAAGCATATGTGGGATGCTCTGGAGATAGCTCATGAGGGAACGGCTGGAGTCAGCAAAATCAGGTCAATATTCTTATGACCGAATATGATCTTATGCGCATGAAGCTTGGTGAATCTATTGGCGAATTTCAGTTGAGATTCACTCATCTGATTAATCAACTTGCTGTCTTGGGAAAAGAGTATGATCAATCGGTTCAAGTAAGAAAAATCTTGAACATCCTCAACAAAGAATGGGAAGCAAAGGTCACGCCATTGAGGAAGCTAGAGGAGACTCAATGGCATCCGTGGCTTGCTCTCTTCGGTAGTCTTTTAAGTATGAGGCCAAGCTCAAGTTCAAAAAGGGACTTGACGAAGTTCAAAGCAAAAATAAGGGAATTGCCCTCAAAGCGCGGAGAAGCAAAAGAATTAGATAATGAAGATGAGAACAAAGACGAAGATGAGGAAATAGGCATGTTGGTCCGAAGATTCAAGAAATTTTACAAGAAGGACCAAAGTTACAAGAAACTATACAAGGGCAGCTCCGGCTATGAGGCAAAGAAGCCAATCATCTGCTACGAATGTCAAAAGCCTGGCCACATCAAGTCGAATGCCCTCGATTTGAACAACAAAGACAAAGAAAAGAAGAAGTTCAAAGCAAATACAAGAAGAAAGCCTATGTCTCGAGCATACGGGGTGATAGTTCATCGATGAAGATGATGAGGATGAGGAAGAGAAAGCAAATATATGCCTAGTTCTTTGAAGAAGAAGAGCAACGTACTAACCTTGAAGAGGTATATGATTGCAAACCTCCTTATGATGATTTATTTTCTGAGTATATGGCTGTGCAATCTGAATTTGAAAAACTTGCTGAAAAATATTTCAAGTTGAAAAACAGGAATATTACTCTTGAATTTCAAGTTGAAAAACTTTCTTCCACTTTGAACATCTTTCTGTGAAAATTGTGTCGATCTTGAGAAAAAGAACTTACATCTTACAAAAGCACTTGAGAAATTCACTAGAGGAAGTGAGATGCTCAATGTCATTTTGAAACAACAAAGATTTATAAATGACAAATCGGGAATTGGTTACAAACCTAATTTTGATAAAAAGAAAGGAAGAAAGAAGTCATGGTGAAAAATCCTATATGAACTATTTTACAAAATCTGTCCATTCTTCAAATCCTTTTGCACACCGCAATTATTACAATAGAAAGGGTCATACTACTTCTTCCTGCTTTCATAAGAAGGAAAGAAAGAGTAAACCCATAGGGAACTATCAATGGGTGCCAAAGGGATCTTACAAGATTCCCAAGACACAAACTAACCCCAAAGGACCCAAGAAAAGATGGGTACCTAAGCCCTGATCTGTTGTGTCTTGCGGGTTGTCTAAGAGCATCAAGACCCAACAAATGGTACATTGACAGCGGATGCTCTAGACACATGACGGGAGATCAATCCAAATTCATTTCAATCAAGCCCAAGGATGGTGGCAAGGTGACCTTTGGTGGAGATCAATCTGGAAAGATTGCTGGGATTGGTGAAATTGGCAACAATGAAGGACCACTCATCAAAGATGTCTACCTTGTGGAAGGACTTTGCCACAATCTTCTCAGTGTGAGTCAAAACACTAATAAGGGTAATTTAGTTATCTTTGATTCTGAAGAATGCTTGATTGTGAAAAAGGATTTTCTCCCTTTGGAAAACTTAAAACCAAAAGCTTTATTTAGAGCACCTAGAGATGGCAATTGTTATACTCTTAACCTCTCTAGCAATGCTTCGGTTTGAGAAAAATGCTTTGTGAGTAAATTGAATGAGAGTTGGTTGTGGCACAAGCGATTAGCTCATGTCAACATGACTCAACTTGACAAGTTACTCAAAAAGGATTTGGTGATTGGCATTCCTAAACTGAATTTCAAAAATGATTTAATCTGTGATGCATGTCAAAAAGGAAAACAAACCAAATCTTCTTTTAAACCAAAAATTGAGATTTCGACTAATAGACCACTACAACTACTACATATGGATCTTGTGGGTCCAGCAAGGGTGAGGAGCCTTGGTGGTAATCTATACACATTGGTTATTGTTGATGATTTCTCAAGATTTTGTTGGACCATATTTTTATCATCAAAAGACGAAACATTTGATCAATTTGTTGTGTTTGCCAAAAAGGTCCGAACGAGAAAGGTGTATCTATTTCGGGTATAAGAAGCGATCACGGTGGAGAATTTGAGAACCACGCGTTTGAAGAATTCTCGTGACACTCATGGGATAGATCACAACTTCTCTGCACCTAGAACCCCACAACAAAATGGAGTTGTTGAAAGAAAGAATCGTGTCTTAACCGAAATGGCCAGAGCAATGTTGAATGAGAATCAAACCTCTCAAGTCTTCTGGGCTGATGCAATGAGCACGGCATGCTATATTTCAAATCGTGCATACCTCCGGAAGAAGATGAACAAGACACCGTATGAGTTGTACAAAGGAAGGAAACCAAATCTTGCCCACCTACATGTCTTTGGATGTAAGTGCTTTGTGCACAATAATGGTAAGGAAAATTTGGGTAAATTCGATTCCAAAGCGATATAGGTATATTTCTTGGATATTCCAATAGAAGTAAAGCCTATAGAATTTTCAACACTAGAACTCGAGTTGTTGAAGAATCTATTCATGTTGTGTTTAGTGAAAATACGCACGATAAACCTTTAGATGATGAAGAAGAAAATGTTTTCAAAAACCAATTCTTTTCAAAAACCACTCCTTCTTCCATTCGAAGATTCGAGAAAACATTTTTGAGGCCGATCCCCAAAATCCTATTGAAAATCCAGATCAAGTCTCGGCCTAAAGCTTGGAAATTTATAAGAAATCATCCTTTAGACCAAGTTATAGGTGATTTGAATCAAGGAGTAAGAACTAGAAATAGCACTTTAAATGAAGTTACATTTTCTCTGCATTCATTTCTCATATAGAACCCTCTAAAATAGATGAAGCCCTCTCAGACAATGATTGGGTGATAGCTATGCAAGAGGAGTTACATCAATTCGACAGAAATCAAGTTTGGGACTTAGTGCCTAGACCCAAAGACCATCCGGTTTTGGGACAAAATGGGTATTTAAGAACAAACGAGATGAGTCTGCAATCATTGTTCGAAATAAAGCAAGATTGGTTGCAAAAGGATATAACCAAGAAGAAGGTATAGACTATGAAGAAACTTATGCTTTAGTAGCAAGATTGGAAGCCATAAGAGTTCTTCTAGCCTTTGCATGTGTCAAGGGTTTTAAACTATTTCAAATGGATGTTAAAAGTGCATTTTTGAATGGTTTTATACAAGAGGAGGTTTATGTTGAACAACCTCCTGGTTTTGAAAATGAGCATTATTCTGATCATGTTTATCGTCTTAAAAAGGCCTTATATGGTCTCAAACAAGCTCCAAGAGCTTGGTATGAGAGATTAAGTCAATTTCTTCTTGATCAGGGGTTTATCAGAGGCAAAGCTGACACAACATTATTCATTAAAAGAAATAAGTTGAATGAAATTTTGATTGTACAAATTTATGTTGATGACATAATCTTTGGTGCTACTAATGATGCCTTGTGTGAGGAATTTGCAAAGATTATGCGGGGAGAATTTGAGATGTCTATGATGGGAGAGCTCAACTACTTTCTTGGACTGCAAATCAAGCAGAGGAAAGACGGAATTTTCATCTCCCAAACAAAGTATCTCAATGATCTGTTGAAGAAATTTGGAATGGATAATTGCAATGGAGCTGACACTCCAATGAGCACAACCACATCATTGGATGCTGATGAAAAGGGCAAAGACTTCAACATCACCAAGTATAGAGGAATGATTGGATCAACGCTCTATCTAAGCGCAAGTCGGCCAGACATCCAATTCAGTGTGGGGATGTGTGCAAGGTTCCAGTCTGCTCCAAAGGAGTCTCATGCTGAGCATGTGAAGAGAATCTTCAGATATCTTGCTGACACAAAGACACTTGGTTTGTGGTTTCCCAAAGGTCAACCAGAACATTTGGTAGCATATTCAGACTCAGACCATGCCGGCTACAAAACTGATAGGAAAAGCACAAGTGGCCAATGTGAATTCTTTGGCAATTCACTTGTGTCTTGGTTCAGCAAAAAGCAAACTAGTGTAGCCGTATCTTCAACGAAGCTGAATATGTAGCGCCTCAAGTTGTTGCGCTCAAGTGCTATGGCTTAAGCAACAACTTGCGACTTGGGGGTTAATCGAAGGAGATTCCAATTTTGTGTGACAACACAAGCACAATAAGCTTGGCCAAGAATCCAGTTCAACATACTCGAACCAAGCATATTGATGTGAGACATCATTTTATAAGGGATCATGTTCGAAACAAGATGTCAAGGTCATGTTCATTCCCACACACCTTCAACTCGCTGATATCTTCACAAAGCCATTAGCCAAGGAGCAGTTCAATTTCATAAGGAGGGAATTGGGAATGGTAAATCCCAATGAATTGTAAGCCTTTCTAACTTACCTTAATGATAGTTATGGTTTTGATGATTACACGTCTACTGACTTAAGCATCGGAGTATCTAGATATGTTTTATGCGGGATGTTTATTTCGAAGGTTTTGAAAAGGGGAGCAAACTCGAGCCTATCATTTACGAACTCGAGCTCGAGAAAGGCAGAGAAGCAATGAGGATCTAACTATACACGAACTCGAGCCCATAAGTGAGCAACCTCGAGTTCATTTGAGTCAAGAAGGAATCCTAAATCCAACAACATAGTGAGACTCGAGCCTAGAACTAGCAACCTCGAGCTCACGGGATACAGAGAGCAACCAAGGTCTCAGATTGACACGAACTCGAGCCTGTAAGTTTTGAACTCGAGTTCATCAATGATTTTTAAGAGTTCACATATACACTCTTAAAGTCCAGGTTAGTACAAGTTCATGCGAACTCGAGCCTATTTTTTCACACTCGAGCTCGTCGCGGACTTTATATTTCGAAAACTTGAATTCTCTCTTCATTTTCTCTCTTCCCTCGATCCTAACCCTAATTCCCAAAAATCCTCTCGTCTTCTTCGACCTATCCCTGCGAAAATGGCCTCCAAAACCACTGCTTCTGCAAACACTCAAGATTCCAACCGAGGAAACACACAATCCACCCCTCAGCCTCAACGAGAACGTTCAGCAAGGTTGAAAACTCGCTCGACCCGCCTTCGCTATGGAATTGATAAATCTATTAAAGGAGTCCAAGGGGAAATTCCAGATGACAAGTCGCCCAGACCTAAAGGGGTTCCAATCCGTGAAGAACGAACAAAAAGGCGCCATGATCCCGAACAAGTTTCAGGCAAAGGGAGAAGAAAAGTCACTGAACCCACCGAGTCTTTCAGAGCGAAATTGCAACCCCAAAGGAAGTCAAAACAACATTATGTTCCTACCTTTGGACAAGCTAGCTCTCGACAACCACGGGAGCAAGAACAATCGGGCCCTCGGGTATCTCCGGAAAATCCCGCTATTATTGAAATTTACAATCATTCTCGAATACCTAGAGGTTTTCGTGAAGAACCTTGTCGTATGACTGCGAAGAGGGTGCCAAATTTAAGGAGAAGTTTGATGAGAAATCCTTCGTCCCATTGTCTATGTTGATCGGCCAAAGCGAAAGAGGATTGTAACTTAGACCTTTACCCCGGCTCCAACAATTTGAACCTCTAATTTCAATTCAAATCCCATATAGCCCAAAATTGGTGAAAGTTTTCTATTTTCATATGCAATCGACAATCTCTTAGATGAAAATGGAAACTTGAAAGAGGAAAGGATTACAACCAAAGTAAGGGGTCGAGAAAATCACCATTTCCCCTTCTTATTTGAACTCCATTCTGCAAATTCAAATCCTCCATCTCCCGGAGACTATAGATATAATCCACAGGCTATCTATAGGCTACTTCGACCCAATGAACCTGTTCCCAGAAAGATTAAATATTCGGATTTCACACCGCCTCAATGCCCCCTCGAAACCGTGCCATTTGGTACATTTACACTAGGGATCTTTTACAAAAGGGAGGAAATTTCACTCATTTTGCCAAGAAAGACTTCCCTATCTTTGCCTCCATCTTGGACAAGCAGCCCCACAATGTTGGTCATTGGCTCTTCCATGAGATGTCCAAGTTTGCATTCCAATCTAGGCGAGACATCTCGATTCCCTTTCCCGCCTCGTCTCGTGATTCTGTTTCATGAGAAGATTTGGTACTTGGCTGCAAATGATCCTCCAATCAAGCCTCAAGAATTTGCGAGACACATCGAACTTGATGGGGATCAACCCCGAGGAAAGGTCAGATCAGTTCAGGGCTCCGCCTAGATCAAGAGTTGCAAGATCAAGAGGCACATATTCTCGTGCACAGGAAGCCCAAAGTGCTCCACCTCCTCCTATGCCCTCTGATTTCGGTGCCAAAGTCCAAGAAATTGTAGAAAAGGCAGTATCTGATCTCACCGAGCGAGTAGAAGCGAGAAATTGGGAAGTTAGTGTCGAGGTCAATCGGGGTCATAGCAATCGGTCGATACACAAGAGGGTTTCGAGAATTGAGCAAGAAGGCCTAAAGAATCGGCTTGGTGATCATTCTACAAGTATTTCTACCCTCTTGGTCACCATGATGGGTCTCAGTGACAAGATGGACCAAATATTGCAGAATCAGTCTATGGAAGCCTCCACCTCAGCTTCTAGACCAGTCTCTGAACCTCATATTCCAGCCTCCTCTTCTGATCTTGAGCCTAAACTTGCTCCCGAACCCGAGCCTACCAAAGACCCTACCCCATCCTTGTTTGATGATGCCAAAGGGGGAGAAGGATGAAGAGGGATATGTCTTTATTTTCTTAGTTTATTTCTTTGCATTGTATATTTGCTTTTGAAACTCTTTTGCATAGTGACATGTTTTTTAGTTTATTTCTTTGCAATATTTGCTTTTGAAACTCTTTTTCTTGGTGTCATACTTTCTCTTGTACATCTGCTTCTGGGAATATTTAAAGTATGATTCCTACTGATGAACTCTGCTGATTAAACTCTGATAAGTAATCTTGACTGCATTGTCTCAATGTAAGAGATTTCTCAGTTAATCAATTCCTTGACAAATGCTAAATTTTTTTTCAAGGCAAAATCTCAAAAAGTGCAAATGTCTTGTTCAATTTCGTTCTCTCAATACTCAAAGTTTACAAGTGTTGTCATCATCAAAAAGGGGGAGAATGTTAGTTCTCTAAGGGTTTTGATGATAGCGACAATTGTAAACAAGATTAAATATAGTTGGAACTTGTTGATTTCAATCCAAAGTACTCGGCATCGCCAAACTCGAGCTGCATTTTCAAACCGGAGGTTTGCTTCTAACCAAGGGCCAAACTTGCCAATTGGCACTTTGAACTTTACACCAAACCAGAGGTTTGTTTTTGAGTGTGGCTCTAAGTTTTTGCATGCTTTGTGTAAACTCGAGCCTACACATTGAAACCTCAGGTTTGCAAGAGGCCGAGAGCATTCTAATCTTAAAATACTTTTACGCTCGAGCCTATTAGTTCTAAACCTCAGGTTTGGACCTCCAGAGGAAATATTGGTTGATATACATAACCATTAAACTCGAGCTGTTATGTCAAACTCGAGTTTACCTCGGCGGGAAGATTTTTTCAAAATTCTAAGGCTTTTGGATACTCTTCTTTGTTTCATTGCAAGCAAAGATTTTCAAATTTGAAAAGTTCTTAAAGACTCTCAATCAAACTAAACTCGAACTGTCTTTCTCGAACCTCGGGTTTACCTCGAGAGAACTCTTAAAAAGTTTTTAACCAAGTAAACTCGAGTCTAGTTCCTTAAACCTCGGGTTTATTTCAGGCCGAGAGCACTCGAGTTTTTCAAGTCGAACGAACTCGAGCCTAAGTCGTATGAACTCGAGTCTAAACCTTACGAGAGCAATGACTTCTTATCTTGAAAAACTCTAAGGTTTGCATTGAGAACCTCAGGTTTGCCCTTGAAAACAAAATCCAAGTTTTAGTTTAAACAGTGTCAAACTCGAGCCTACCTACTAATAGACTCGAGTTCGTGCTTTTGCTCAAAGTATTTCAAAAAGCTAAAATCGCGACTTCTCTCTGGATGGAGGAAACTCGAGTTCTTTACGTGACCAAACTCGAGTTTAAACCAACCCGAGAGCAAAGAAGTTTTAATGACTCGAAAACCTCGGTTTATTTTGCAAACCTCCAGTTTAGAAGTTTTGAACTTAAAACGCCTTTACACTTTGAAGCTTCAAACTCGAGTCTGCATGAACTGAACTCGAGTTCGTGGCCGATCGAGAAATTCAAATCGACAAATTTGGAAAACATTCTTGTTTGATCTTAATACTACGAAATATTGATCTCGATATTCCTAACTATGTTTAATGACTTTATTAGTGAATCTCGAGATGGTTTAGAGAATGTTTTTGAAGGGTTAAAGGAAAAGGCAAAAAGTGGTTCAGCTCATTAAATGCTATGTCGAGAAAGTTGCATGCTTTTGGGTAATCCATCCCACATCAAGGGGTTCACATTAGGTGCACACACGATGAGCATTAATGAATGATTACTACATCAAGAAACTGCTTCTACAACGGATTAATTCGAGAGAAGTCAACTCGAACACTTAAATCTAAATAAATATAATGGATTAAGATGAGATTAGAGAGAAGATGCCTAAACCACTTCCTAACCTTGCCTAAGTTTCTCCAACGGATCTATTGGGTTAGCAACGGTCATTTGATGATCTGTGAGTATAAATAGAACTGCATTCAAGTCTTCCCAACTACTACATCTGCTGAAAACGAAAATCATTCAAGTCTCACATTTATTCAGTTTTTCATCTGTGTAGTATCACTTGATACAAGAGCTTCAGTGTTTATCTTTAACTACTCTGTGTGAGAGTTTCTTTCTTGTAAATCATTTATTGTAAAGAACCACAGGTCAGGGGACTTGGTGGTTGGGTTCATTGATTACAACTTGTAAGGGGGAGTGAGTTCTAGAGAGAGAACTGCTTCTTAAGTGCAGAGTGTGTAATCTTTGAGATAGTGAAAAATCCCAGAGAGACTCGGGGATTTGTAGAATACCCAATTCACCTCTTGGGTATTAAGTTCTACTTTTGGATGTAGGTCAAGTTGTTAGGACCGAACCGGTATAAATCATTGTGTCTAGCTGCTCTTCCCTTTGCTCTACTCACCTCTGTTTTTATCACTTGAAAAAAGCTTATGAGTGTTTTTGAAAATTTGTAGAATACCCAATTCACCCCCTCTTGGGTATTAAGTTCTACTTTCACCCCTTCCTCTCTCTACGAACCGAGAACCACTCGCGCCGCACATTCGTTCGCCGCCGTCTACCTCCGGGCCGACGCACCCTCCACCTTGGACGCCACACCGCCCGCCGCACCGATGAAAAAGAAAACGAAAAATTGAAACATGAAAACGCGAGAAAACAAGAAACAAGTAAATTTTTTTTTATCGGTCGATCCATCTGGAAGAAACTTCAAGAAGAAGACGTGAAGGAAGGAAAGAAGGAAAGGAAGGAAGGAAGGAAGGAAGTAGGAAGAAGGAAGAAGGAAAAAAGAGAAAGGAAAAAAAAAAGAGACAAGATTCTCTGAAGAATGCCCAGGGCATTCTCGAGAATGCCTTAAGGCATTAAATGCCTTACATTAAGGCATTAAATTTTAATGCCTTAAGGCATTCTCCAGATATATATATATATTTTACTTCTTCCTTCTTCTTCTTCTTCTTCTTCTTCCATTTTTCTTCTTCCGTCACCCTATAAATCATCATTTTCTTCTTCCATTTACAACCGAGTTCTTGCCTTTTCCATTCTTGCCTCAATTACAAAACATAAACAACCATCACCATTTACAAGTAAACCATTGCCATTTACAACTTATTTCTTGCCTTTTCCATTCTTGCCTCAATTACAAAACATAAACTTCATCACCATTTACAAGTAAACCATCGCCATTTACAAGTAAACCATCGCCATTTACAACTTATTTCTTGCCTTTTCCGTTTCGCCTCAATTACAAAACATAAACTTCATCACCATTTACAAGTAAACCATCGCCATTTACAAGTAAACCATCACCATTTACAACTTATTTCTTGCCTTTTCCATTCTTGCCTCAATTACAAAACATAAACAACTATTGCCATTTACAAGTAAACCATCGCCATTTACAAGTAAACTATCGCCATTTACAACTTATTTTTCTTGCCTGAATAATAATAACATATCATTCATAAAGTGGAAGAAGAAGATGTGAAGGAAGGAAGGAAGAAGATAATGATTTACGGGGTGACGAAAGAAGAAAAATGGAAGAAGAAGAAGAAGAAGAAGAAGGAAGAAGTAAAAAAAAAAATATGCGGAGAAAGCCTTAAGGCATTCTCGGGAATGCCTTAAGGCATTCTCGAGAATGCCCTGGGCATTCTCCAGAGAATGCCGTCTCTATTTTTTTCCCCTTTCTCTTCTTCCTTCTTCCTTCTTCCTTCTTCCTTCTTCCTACTTCCTTCCTTCCTTTCCTTCTTTCCTTCCTTCCTTCCTTCCTTCCTTCACGTCTTCTTCTTCAAGTTTCTTCCAGATGGATCGACCGATAAAAAAAATTTACTGTTTCTCGTTTTCTTGCGTTTTCGTGTTTCAGTTTTTCGTTTTCTTTTTCATCGATGCCGGCGGGCGGGTGCGGCGTCCGAGGTGGAGGGTACGTCGACGGCGGAGGTAGACGGCGGCGAACGAATGTGCGGCGGCGAGTGGTTCTGGTTCAGAGAGAGAGGAAGGGGGAAGAGGAAGAGAGGAAGGAAGAGCATTAGGGTCATTTCCCACGAAATTGCATATCCCTGATAAGTCTGTGTCACCTGTGAGTCATTTTACAAATTCAAGGGACTTATATGGGCTTTACAAATTCATTTGGTATTTTATTGGAATTCTCCCTAGAATATTTTACTCAATAATTAAATGTGCTCCATGTATATTTTGTTCTAAAAAATTGATTATTTAAAAATAAGATAAAATTTAAAAATACAACATCATATTTCAATAAATTTTTCTTAAGAAATCTTACTATTATTCGGGATAAAAAATAAAATTTTGAAATAGTTTCATAACATATAGTTATGAACAAATTTATAATTAGCTTTTGTAATGATTTTTTAATATACTATTTTTATATTTTAGAATTATAATTATAAATATTAAAATAAATAATATAATAGCTTCAATAAATACAAATACAAATAAAAAAAATAAGATTGTATTAATTTTTTACAAAAAGAACAATGTAATTAAATATTTTTACAAAATAGGGAAAAAATTAAACAGGTATATTTATTAATAGTAGTAATATTTTATAATATTCAATTAAGGTGCCAAAAACTCAATATTAGACCAGAAAACCATCTAACTATAGGATCATCACATCAATGGAACTCAAAAGCATTGGGTTGAAGGTACAAACTTTGGAGGAGTGTGTGGAAAATATTGGTGTTTGCACATGATGACTCGTGTCTAACAGCAACTGCTAGCTTTTAGTGGCGACAATTTTTTTTCTTTTCTTTACAAGGGTGGCTATTGTTGTCGCGGAATGTTTACTTTTAACGGTGCCCTATTTTGTCATCCTTGCAAGAATTAGTGATAATCGTTGCGGTGATAATGTAAGTATAATTTGTTTTTTTCCTTAGTCATCTTCTTTTGTTGATTTTGATTCCCTTCTCATAGTTTCATCAAAATACAACAACCCTAACCAACACCAATAAAAGAATTTATCCAAAACTACGAAATTTATATTTAGGAGGAAGAAGTCAAGCTAGATGAGTACTCTTGGAGGATTGAAGCAGAATCTGTCCAGTTTGTGCCACGTTAGATGATTCAAGGGAGTTAATATGTAAGTAGGGACCACATACAGCATAAATTAATAATTAGAACAAGCCAACTAGAAATGGAACTCAGGCAATGCAGAAAAGGACTGGTAACAGACATCAGCATGGATCTTTACTTGCCTCCTTAGAACTTGAGCACCATACAAATCCTATTCAAACAAGCTCATGCCATGAATCTTTTTTAGACTATTCACTTCATGCAAGCGAAGAAAAATAAAGAGACATATAAGTAAGTCTCATTCAAAAGGTGAGGAAAAGTACCCGTCTCTCTCGTACATACATAATAGATTATAGGAAAAATTACGCACGAGGTCTCAAAGAAGAGAATTTATCACAATAGAGTCCCTTGAAATCATGAAATTACTCTGAAGTCCCAAGGGACTTCTGTATAATTATTTGTGAATGTTAAATTACCATTTTGACCTTCCCTCTCATGTCTTCCAATTCCCCTCTCTCTTCGTTCTCATTCTTCCTTCTCCTCTCTCTCTCCTCTCTCCCTTTTTCTTCAACCTCTGACACCACCACCCTTGCCTTGTTCGAATGAAGATGGAGAGACGATGGAGAAGTACGCAGATCTGCAACATCGAGTTCGAACCTCCATCTTCCCGGATCTATAACGACCACCAAGTAACAACAAGAAGTTCAATCTTCCTTCCAATTATTTTTCTTTGATTATGATTTCTCCCTGGTTCTTGCTCATCTAAGAGCAAGAGGCGGCTTCAAAGATGAGAAGCATTGGTGCCTCATCTTCATCTCCCTCTCTTTCCCTCACGGAGCTTCGGTCTTGATTATTTTTCCTTCGATCGTGATTTTTCTCTCGCTTTTTTGTGTTGATGGACGACAGGTTGTTGTAAATTGTAACGAACAAGTAATATAGCATTTTAGAAATGATATTCATTTCTTAAGCTAGCCTTATATAGCTGTCAAAATTCTCAGAAGATGTTGTGAATATATGATTTTTCTGTTGTAAATATACCATTTGTTGTTGTAAATAGCCTTTGGACGTGAGAAATGAAAAAAATCCAGGTTTTTGAAGGTTGTTTTTAATATATGCTTTTTCTATTGTAAATATACCATTTGTTGTTGTAAATAGCCTCTCGACGTGAGAAATGAAAAAAAATCCAGGTTTTCGAAGGTTGTTGTTGTAACATCCCATTTTCAAAAGCAAGATATATTTTTTTCATCGAGTAGAGCATCGGAGCGATTGAGTAAGCGATATCAATATTCAAAATGCCGTAAGTCCGTTTCGATTACGGTAGCGGTACGATATACCGAGTGTTTTCAAAGTAAATAACAAAAGAAGAAAGTCTTCACTGAGTCCCTATGCGTGCCGCTTGCCTTTCTCCTCGATCCTCGGTCCTCCCGACCCGACGCTATGTTAAGAGCGAGGTTCAATGCCCAATGAACCTCGGGTAACGTTAACCTCATGCTCAAGTAATACAGTATATGGATGACAGATATTCATGACATTACAGCAGTAATCAATACATAAGCACACAGCAGATGCAAGATTAACATATCAATAGTACATAGCACACAGCACATGTAAAGTTACCCACGTTTGCACTAACCAGTGCCACGACAGCTCCTCGTGCCCTCAGCGCTAGGAAAACTCAACGGCATTACCAAGACTATAACCCGTATAAACAAAGCTGAATGTATAAACAGTGAACTAAGACAGAGTCTTAGACATGGTGCATGACCCAAGACAAAATCTTGTCCATGACTCTATGAAATAGTCTATCACATATAAGCATACAATAAGCATCAGAGTTAGTGTTACAGTACGCGAACATACCTTTCACCGTGTAATGGTCAACATGTTTGACTCTTTGATCTGACCCCGGACTTCCCGGATATCCTAACATATCACCATAGTACTTAGAATAATATCCTAAGGGATATTTTCACCTCTATTTACCTCTCTACCCTTGGTGGGTTTTTATTTACAATTTTGCCCTTACATTTATTTAAAAACGCAGTGCAGTATTTTCTGGGCAGATTTTTCGGTAACTTTGAAAAATCATAATTAATTCTAGAAATATCGAAACGAGGATCCGTAAAATTCCCCGGAATCCTTAAGATGTCTATTTTCAAGGAAAAATAATTTTATATACCCAGAATTTATGAACAATTCCCAGTTTTCATTTTTCACAACGTTGCCCAGAATTTCGCCCAGAAAAATAGCCCAACTTCAACCGGTTGTATCTCTTTGTACAGGAATCAAAACGCTACATACTATATATATTCAGAAAGCCCTACATATCTAATTTATTTCTGGAAATTTTTGTGATTTATAGGCTTCATTTTCAACATAAAATATTATCATTTCTTTTGCTGTTTGCCCAGAAATTTTGCCGAAAATTTCGCGAATTTCGCTACTTTGATCTTCAACTTCCAAGAATTTTGCTTTATCATATTCTCTATCATATTTTCGAAATAAAGACATATTTAACCATAAAAACATGAAATCAAAACTACTTGGAAGATTTAAAGATCAAACATAAACTAACTATGAATTTAAAACTTAGAACTCAAGAACAAAAAGACTTACCCTGAAGAACTTCCTCCTCCTTCTTGCTCCCCACTATGATTTTCTCTCTACTCTTGCTTCTCTAAAACTCACCTATTTGGTTGAGTTTGGTGTGAAGAATGAAGTGAACCCAAGCCTCCTATTTATAGGTGGAGATTTAGGATACAAATGGAATTTAATTTGCCCATCTCTCACCCTAGCCATTGGATGCAACTTACTTTACAAGAGTTGATCTCATCCCTTCATGTGATTAGAAAATCCTAACTTAACCAATAAGTTTAGAAAACTTAACCTATAAGTTTTGCTTCATGAAGACTTTGGGGATGACTCATTAGTGATTCTAGTTAGCTCCTAAATGTCCTTTTGTAACTAGATGCAAATTGATTTAGTTCCTCTAGGAGCTTTAGTTTACTTTAATGAAATCTATTTTTGGTTGCTTGATCAATCACTAACCCTTTTAAATTCTATGTATGTATCTTGATTAGCAGTTGAATATCAAGATTTATGGTCTAATTAGATTTGCCTGGTTGTCTTAGCTTATTCTTCAACGTTTGCAAAAATAGCCTTTACCAGGACTTACTTTCGAGGTTAAATTATGTGGGTTCAAGATAAGTCCTTATATTTTCTCCAAGGTTCCTACTTCTTCACAACTATTTAAATTTGTATAAATTCTCACTTTCTTTGTTGTTTTGAGTTTTTTTCGTGTACATCGATATTTATTGGATTTCAAACCATTATCCAATTTACTCTAGGATTTCAAATTTTATCAAATTTGCTTTAATTAATTTTTCTCTCTCTTTCTTATACTAGACACACACATGCACAACAACTCTCCCTCTCTCCTTCATAAATTTCCAATTAATGAACCCATGTGAACCCATGTGCATCCATTAATGCTTGAATTTGCATTGTGCTAACAAATCATGATATTTCCATACACACACCCACATACACGTATACACACACATTCACCACCTCCCCTTCATCTTCTTTTTTAATGTTCAATATGTGTTTTATTTATCTCAAAATCAAGAAGAAAGTCCTCTCATTGGTTGATAAATTTTCACAAGGATTTCACTTTATGAAATTAAATTAAAGCCTTAGGATTTAACTTTACTAGATTTAATCCAACCCTTTAATTTGTGTTAATCTCTTATTGGTCCAATTAATTTCACGAGGATTAAGAATAGTTTCTTGATTTATCATTGGCCAATTCAATTTCACAAGGATTTGGCTTTATGAGGCTTAAACAATTAGCCATTAATTACTTAACTAATCACTTTCTAATTGTTGATAATTTTCTTAATTAGGATTAATCATTTTCTCACAACTATTTCATTGACATTGGTATTTTATGTCCCACATATCATATTAAAAATCACGGGGCAACTTATGGTCCCCAAAATTATATTTAATTTTGCCTCATTATTTTTCAAGGAAATAATCCCAAAAATTCCTAAAATTAGAGACAACATTACTTTCTAATTTTCAATAAATATTTTATTGCCTCTTGGGATTTACCATAATATTTTCGGGCTTTTCATGGCCCATAATTGCATTTAGGGATTTTGACACTTTAATCCCTCTAATTTCATTAGAAATTTTCCTAGACAATAGAATAAGTATCCTACAAGGTTTTAAAACCACATATTCACCTATTTACAAATAGGTATTATTTGCTAAAATATAGCATTCGAGATAGATAATTATCCGGGTATTACAGTTGTTAATATATGCTTTTTCTGTTGTAAATATACCATTTGTTGTTGTAAATAGTCTCTAGACTTGAGAAAAAAAAATCTAGGTTTTTGAAGGTTGTTGTGAATATATATTTTTTCTATTGTAGCCTCTGAATGTGAGAAATGAAAAAAATCCAGGTTTTCAAAGGTTGTTGTAAATATATGCTTTTTCCGTTAAAAATATAGCATTTTGTTGTAAATAGCCTCCGTACGTGAGAAATGAAAAAAAAATCCAGGTTTTCAAAAGTTGTTGTAAATATATGCTTTTTCTGTTGTAAATATAGTATTTGTTGTTGTAAATAGCCTCTGGACGTGAGAAATGAAAAAACTCCAGGTTTTCAAAGGTTGTATAAGTTCGAACGGGTAATTTAAGTTCGAACGGGTAGGACGATGCAATCGAGAAAAAGGTAAAATTACCATTTTGGATTTTTTTTTTTCATTTCTCACGTTCGTGAGGCTATTTACAACAACAAATGCTATATTTACAACAGAAAAATCATATATTTACAACAACATTTGAAAACCTAGATTTTTTTTTTCATTTCTCACATCCAGAGGCTATTTACAACAACAAATGATATATTTACAACAGAAAAAGGATATATTTACAACAACCTTTGAAAACCTTGATTTTTTCATTTCTCACATCTAGAGGTTATTTACAACAAAGCAAATGCTATATTTACAACAAAAAAAGAATATATTAACAACAACCTTCGAAAACCTGGATTTTTTTTTTCATTTCTCACTTCCGAGGCTATTTACAACAACAAATGGTATATTTACAATAGAAAAAGCATATATTAACAACAACCTTAGAAAACCTGGATTTTTTTCATTTCTCGATCCGTGAGGCTAATTATGAGAATTTATGTGAGTTTATGAGAATTTAATCTTCTCCTTTGAGAGTGTTTCCTCAATGTTAGATATCCTTAAACAAGATTTTGGTTTCACATTCTTGGAGGGGATTATGAGAATGTGGGTCAAGACTAAGCAAAACTTGATTCCACTTTAGTTTTGCAAAAGCCCTTTAGTTTGACGTCATTAAATGGTGAAATTTTTTAAAACAAAACTTAGGGATTTAATGTAGATATGGAGGATTAGACCAAACTTGGATAAGATTTTGTGTCTAGCTTCTTATTTGAATATTTTAATGATTAAATTTGGCTCTCATCCTACTCTACTTCTCACAAGTGAAATTGTTTTATTAAACCAACAGATGTTGGGTCTAGTGGAAGGAGCTAATCCCTCATAACGTGACGAACTAATGTTCGAATCCCTGTTGGGAGAGGTGCCTATATTTAGTGCTTGAAAGTGCCTCAACTTAATTTCCTTTAATAAAAGGATACTTGTGCCTAGCAAAAAAAGAAAAAGAAATTGTTTTATTAAAATCTTTCATCGCAAAACGTTAAAATTTCTAAGACGTCCAATTTATTTCTTAGTTTTAGGTGGTGAGTCATCCTAACTAAACTCTGTTACATATTAAATATGTGTTTGTATGAATTTGTCAATGTGTGTGTAACAAAGCCGATGGTCTCTTGGTCTCGTGGCATATTACGTGAACTCCCTTGATAATGGGATGTTGTGGGTTCAACTTCACTTGTAACTTTAAGTTATTAGTGTTTGCCCCTAATTTTTTTGTGTTTGTTTTTGTGTATGTGATGTTGTGGGTTCAACTTCACTTGTAACTTTAAGTTATTAATGCTTGCCCAACTTCACTTGTAACCTTAAGTTATTAATGCTTGCCCAACTTCACTTGTAACCTTAAGTTATTAGTGCTTGCCCAACTTCACTTGTAACTTTAATAAATGAAGGGTTTGAATGAATCATAATAGAAGTATTTTATACACAATACCCAATGAGAACTGTTACACCCTATCGGCCTCGCCCTCTCGGGTGGCGGGTTAGAGGGATCTCATTTATTTATTACCGTTCCTTAGTCAATTTTCTCATATTATCATACATCAGAGCGTTACGCAATAGAGCATTTGATCGGTTTGGACAAAGTACGTAATACTGGTGAAAGTGCGGAAAGTAAACAGCAAATATTCCCCGTAGGGTTAGGGTACGATAATCCAAGTAAATACCGGACAAAAAGTAAAATATACAGTCATCCCAAACTATAAAATACACAAGACGATAGGGCATTCCCTATTTCGTCAACCCTCGGCTCAACTCATGCCCTTACTTCAAATCTCCAGTCAACTCAGCCAGAAACACCTGTATCTTTAGCACAGTCTAGAGTTCAAAATTGAACCCCAGAGTAACTGTTAAACTCATATACAATATGTATGCAATGCATGTATGCAATCCACAATTAGGAAAATCACAACAACAATGGTAAACATACCACGTGCATTCAGAACACAATCAACACAACGTTGGGCTGCCTTACCAAGGCAAGCCCCCGAAAATCCTTAGCGCTTGGAAAACAACTGTAGCCAGGGACTCAAACCCTAACTACACTGAATGCATCAACGGCTCGATAGCGACCCAAGGACACACGGTCCACTAGGCCCTACAGTAGCGACCCAAGGACACACAGTCCACTAGGCCCTATAGCCCAAATCCTCAATCATGGCATCACAAATATACAAAGTAACATAGAGTATATAAGTAAACAGTTACTACCTGGCAATTTATCGGTAGTTAATAAATTTTCCTCGGCGTCCGAAAATAACTCCAGGTATGTATTTTCCCTATACAAAGCAAATACACTCCTTTTTATTTACTAATACAAACTCTCCTTTCATCTTCATAAAATTCGCCCATTTTCCAAAAATTCCAGAAAATATGCCTTAACTTCCAAAATTCACCATTAATTCTAGAAAAATCATTTTTGTATGATTCCAGTGACCATTGAACCGTTGACATGTCTAGTTTTTAGTAAAATTAATCCAAAAGGCCAAAAACAAACGCTTCATTTTTCTGTGTAAGAATATCACTCGCTGGTCAGAGGCAACATTCCAGATTCTGGGCTATTTAACAAAATTTATTTCTCCTAGTAGAAATCTTGAAAAGTTACAAAATTATATACCAAAATGAAGGTTGGGATGTCTACTTTAACTATGTAAAATTTCATAACCATTAGACTTCTTTTACTATTTTGAAATCATTAAACAAGCACTGCTGCCCAGAATTTTCCAGAACTGGCGATTTTCACTTCTTTAAAGAGCTTCTTATTTTATGTTTGAAAATCCTTTTAGAAATTCATTCCACCAACATATTCCCACTCCATTTCCCATGAGGAACACGTTGGTAAGCTCAGATTTACCTAAATCCATTCATTTATTTAAGTTTACCACAGATTACGAAATCTGGATTTCAAGCTTGAGATTTCAAAAAGTTGAAAAAGAAATGGATGTTCTTACCACTAGGCTTGATCTTGGACCTTGGCAACTCCTTCTTCGACCTCCCTCTAAAATACCACATACAATTGCCTTTTCAATCCTTAAAGCTTTCATAAATAATAGAGGAAAGAAGTTGATACCTAAACCATGACTACTTACCTTGAGCTTCAATTGTGTGCCTTCTTCTTCATCTTTGTGTATGAATTTCAATCTTCACTCTCTCCTCTCTCTCTCTTGGACGAAATGGACAGCCAAAATAAGGGCAAAGAAGTCCTTAAATAATGACTTATTACCATGCAAAATATGTCCCCAAGTTAAATTCTATTGGTTCATAGTTTGACTTGGGTTTTTGGCTTGCTTTTCTTCCTTTTTCTCCAAGTTTTCCTTGATTTTTCCTTGGGTCATTATGGCTGCACGAAATCTGATCCCTTTGGCATGATCTTGGCTTGTTCCATAGGCCTCTTTTAGCTTAGGTGGAGGTTTTAATCTTGGTAAAATTTTATTGGCTTCAACTATAAGCTTTTTGACTTCTCCTCCTATCATTATGGCTTGACTTTGCTTCATTTCTCTTGCCCTCCTAGCTGGACGAAATTAAAGAGCTGCAGGGAGGTCATATTTTTGTCCCCTTTTACTTGAAAATCAAGCCATTACTTGGTTCCATTTGGTTCCCCCTCATTGGCTAATATTTCCCTAAGGTTTTGTTTGGGAGTTCTAATGGCTAATGGAGAGTCACATTTTATCTGACGCATTTAATGGCTAATGGAGAGTCACATTTTTATTCAAATTGCTTCAAAAAGAAGCCTCTTAGAAGATACTTGTTGGATTCTTCTCATTGGCTATTTTTCCTTTTTTTTTCCCAAGTCTTTAACTTTGCTCATTTGGCCTTTTCATTGATTTAAATCAGCTTTTTTTCTTCCCTTTTTCCTTATGGCTGATCGACATTCTAAGGCTTGGAGGAGAAGAAATTTTGTCTTCCATTTGCCTGAAATTGCTCTTGTACTAAGTTGGCACTTGTCCTCTTAGGTTTAATGGCCTTGACTTCGTATATTAACATGTGACTTTGCACTTGGTTTCCCCTCTTTCCCTTTTGTCTCTATTTCACCTTGCTTGTCCGAAATCAATGCTTACTCAAGAAGCATATTATGGCTTTTTAATGCTCTTGGACTTATATACATTAGGCCAAGTTAATGTCATCCTATAATGTAGGCATTTCACCTCTTGGTTACCTAAAGTCAAAGATCTTTACCTCAAGAATTTATTAACTTACCATGTGTCTTCCATCACAAACATTCTTCTTGTCCTCTACTTAACTTGTTTTGGCCGAAAATCTTAGGCCTCTTTTAACCTCAAAATTTGTCTTCAAACATGACCAATCGTCTTGCATTACTATTTTGAGATTTAGCACAAACAAATGTCTATTTTACATATTTGAGAACATTCCTTCTTCCTTTTATTTTCCCTTGGCCGAAATACTTATAAATGAAAGGGAAAGAATATATTTATTTATTTATTACTTCCATTGTCATCCACTCTTTTGAATTGTCCATGACCCAATTTATTTAACCAAACTTTTATGAACAATTCCTCATCCTTCTCTTACATTAATTATTAATGTTAGAGAATAAATATCATCTACTAATGACTTAATGAAAATTCCATATAATATTTCATAAGTTTAATATCACACTTCCTGGTCTAGTCGTTTGCTTAATATAAGCTTATTTTCAAGTTTCTTAGCCCAAAATTCAGGATATTACAAGAACAAATCTATACTTAATAAATGAAGGGTAAAAAAGATCATTGGAGCCAAATGAGCACATAATTTGCCTCGACTTTAATAAGAGACACCTACATTTAATAGGAGTTAAATGAATATATTTTTTCAAAAAAGGGTTAAAGTCTAATTTTATCTCGAAAGTTTTTATGTAGGAGTTTTTAAGTATCCGAAAATTGTTGTTGGATCAATTTCAACATAAAAGTATTGAAAAAGGAGTAGAGTCGCCCTAATCGTCAAGAAACTAACTTTGATTTTTTGACATTTTTAATGGTCAGGGGAGATATTGCTACTTTTTTAATACTTTTGAGAAAAAATTGATCTAACAAAATTTTTTGGATTAACAAAACTGCAATGCAAAAACTTTCAGGGCAATGTTGGTTAAAAAAATATCTTAACCATGAAACATCTCGATAAATTTTATCGTTCAAGAGATTAGCACATTTTCTAAATTTCTAGAATAGAATGAAACTGAAATAATTTTTTTGGCATGAAAATTTGAATAGTTTAGTTAAGAGAATATTTTAAGTCAATAATATTATACTGGTATAATACTATCAAATTTTATTATAATGTAAATTACTAAATACTAATTTTCTGAATTTTTGTCAAAAGCTTTACAGTGACAATTTCTGTGAATACCATTTGAACGTCAATTAATGGTAAAGTGAATGAAGCTGACTTGTAACGAAAAAGGGAAATCCTCTGTCATCTCTTTTTATTTGTTCAATTACTTTATCTAAATGGAAAAAACATTCTTTCATGTATTTATATGCGAGTGTGTACGGCAATTAGCGTGTACTATACACTATACAAGAAACTCAAAAAAGGAGTCAAATAAATTCAGAATAATTATTTCCATTTGATTACTTTGGAAGTCCTTCATCAATTTGTTGGGTCTTTAAACTCAACCCATCAATAATAATTAAGATAATAAATTGCGACAATAAAACAGAAGTTATGCTAAATATCATTTTTTAAATTACATGCAAGTCACTTTAAAGTGGGCCACATGCATCCAAACCCGACCAATATTTTCATAATAAATGAGTTTAAACTTTAAAGTCCTTGGAAAACATTCGCCTAGATTTTGCTATTGGTTGATAACTAGATTTAAGGAAAACATTCCTTAAATTCACGAAAAACACCGCGCGAACTGTGTTTTTTATTTTTGGTCAAAACGACCCTCCTTCCATTTAAATACCCTCCTTCCTTCTTTCTCTTTCCATACTCAGGTACTCTTTTTTACTCCGATTTCTCTCTCTCGCGTTCAGCAGCCATGGCTTCTCCACCACCTTACACCCTAAACGTAGTGGGATCAGAACCTCAATCCTTCACCGGAACGACTTCTACCTCTGATTATCAAGCTTCTTCGCAACATTCCTCTCCGGATTTTCATCACAATATGAACACCAGCGTGCTCATTATTCTTATCGTCCTCGCCGTAACCTTCACTGTGTGGCTCTCTCTCTACCTGTTCCTTCGTCTCCTCAATCTCCAGTGCCTCCGACGGCCATCTCCGTCATCCAGGAGGAATGCAACGCCTGCGACTGCGACAGCGAATGCCACGGCGACTGCCTTGCCTGTTTTCTCTACCAGCCGTCGCGTCTCGCCGGAGATTCCCTCGACTTCTATTATTGACTCGGTTCCGGAGATTCCCTCGACTTCCATTATTGATTCGGTTCCGGAGATCCCCTCGACTTCCATTATTGACTCGCTTCCGATGTTCGAATTTTCTTCTATTACTCGTTCCTCTTCTGCCTCTGATATTACCGGTGGCGACTGTGTGGTCTGCCTCTCGAAATTTGAGCAGCGAGACCTCCTCCGTCTTCTGCCGCTGTGCTGTCACGCCTTCCACGTTGAATGCATTGACCCATGGCTTCAGTCCAACTTGACTTGTCCGCTGTGCCGATCTGCGATTTCTGCCTCTGATTCGGAGCTAATGAAGGTTCTCCAATCGTCGCTCGACGATAGTGGTGGCAGCACCTTGGATTCAGTGGAAGCAGTTAGAGCATATGAATGCAATGGTGTGAGTATTTGACTAAAGAGAGATTGTGGTGGTAGAAAATATCTAAAAAGATCAGATCTGATGGTGAGATTTGAGAGTTTTTATCTCCATTTGGAGGCTTTGGAGTCTTCTCCTTTGGCAGGTCTTTGATTCAAAGTCCTCTGCTTTATCTGAGGATAGGTGTGTTTTGCAGTACTGATATACACTGAAGTTATGTGGATCCTTTGAAGTAAAAACATATTGAGAGAGATGACAATAGAGGGGAATCCAAACTGTGGAATGCCTCTCTTTTTCTCTCATCACTCGGAAGCAAAAGTACTCCAAAGAATCCTAGCTGTGACAGTATCCTAAAATTAATAATTGTTAAATATATAGAAAGACAAAATTAGTAGCTATATATGGTAAAATACACAACAAACTTTTTAAAGGGAAAATCCTAATAAAATACTACTTGAATTTTAAAATTATAAATAGATGATTTTTCATCAAAAAATATTGTCAATTACTTTATTGTTATTTTTAACCACATTGTTGTCAACAACATTTTGATGTAAGTGGTATGTTTTTGTTGTTTTCCCATTTTTCTATAAGTGAATGCATGTATATTAACTTTTTTTCCGATGAAAGCAAACGCATATATGAATGATGATTGATTGATATATATATATATATATATATAGGATTTATTGTTTGTCATGTCACTTGATATAAGGTTATGTCAAGTTACCTCAAAATTACGTCGTTTTGAGAGTTAAGAGAATTAATAAAGGGTGTTTTTGTATTTTGTTTTTATATTTATTATATGAATTTTACCCAAAGATCTTTCATTAATTCCCCTAACCCGAAAAACTACATTATTTTGAAAGTTCATTAATTCCTTTAATCCCAAAACGATGTAGTTTTGGAGTATGACATAACCTTATATCAAGTGGCATGACAAACGATAAACCCATATATATATGTGCGTGAATTTTTTGGTTTTCATTTGTAAGTTTTGATCTGATTTATGAGCACCTAAGTTAGCCCCAAATGACATATTTTGTTAAACTAAAAGATTTATTAGTAAATGCATACATTATTTTCGACCGACATATTCTGTATGAGGGGCTAGAATAACAAATTAAAGCACGGATTTATAGTATAAATAAATCCATTGTATGCATCTAAAGCCGTAAAAGCATCACAAAAAATAATCCAAATTAGGAAAACATGACCCAAAAAAAAGACAAACTAAAGGAGGCATGTAAACCGTTTCCACGATAAAGATCAAAAGGTTTTACTTTGGATCTTGAAATTAGAAAGATTTCAAATAAAGAAATGCGTTGACATTATGCATTTACTGTGGTAGTCCGAGAACTGAGATGAGAAATAACAAATGTGGCAGCATCGATCCTAATGCCTCTGAGGTGAGTGTCTGTGGCTTCAATATTCGCGCATTTTATCATATTATGCTTGAATAATATCATGCATAATATATGCAAATTTGGGCTTGCTGGTTATGTTGACATCAACCCAAGATTAGAGTTTTTTAGATAGGAAGAACCATATATATATATATATATGAACGAGAGATGTATCAGTAGAGAACACGAGAAAAGTAAAATGTGTAAAGAAACCATACCAAGTGATTCCTCTACTGCAGGCTCCTCCGTGACAGTTGGAGAATCAGAAATAACAATTTTGACAAGATCTTTCCAAAGTTGAGGCATGCTCTGCTCAGAATCACCAAGACGAGTAGCCAAGTGAGTGATGTTTCGGTAGAGTAACTGAAACGAAGATGCTGAGGAAGAAAGCGCTAAATCTTCCATGAGAGAAATTCCAAGGTCTTTGTGAAACAGTGCTCGTATCTGAGGGACAGAATATTTCAGATCAAACTCGACCCTTTTGTTCTCCTCGCGTGATGCTTGAATGAAGCTCTCTTTGAACTCTTGAGGATCCATGGGTTCATCAGCATCACGAAGATTGATCTGGTAGTTTTGGGGAGCCATGGAGGGTGGAATCGAAACGGAGATAGAGATAAGAGAGGTTTCTAAGTGAGGAGCGAGCAGTATGAAGCTAGGCCTTTTGTAGTGAGCAGGCGTTGATTGGTAGGTAGGTATGAGTGTGCAAGCAAATTCCAAGAATAAAGTAATAATATTGAATTGGAAATTAAAGAAGACGATCCCACATGAATGGGAGTGTGCATGCATGCATCTGAATCTTTCTTTTTCTTTTTTTGGTTATTGCAATAATGGGATCTAGAAAGATCTAACTAATGTTTTCCATCCAGAAATTTACGGCAGTTTTGTCTCCATGCAATTATTTCCCACTTAGAGCTACCTGGAAGGCTGGTAGCCTGGATGTGATGATCTTTTATTCCTTTTTTACCGTTAGGAGAAGGAGTAGATGACGGAGTGTTTGGTAGTGGTAAGATTTGTCGTTTTGGAGAGCCACTTTTTGATATAAAAAGCCCCGAACAGGCGCATAACTGAGATGTTGGTTATGATTGTGGCGGACAGCCAATTAATGTCGCATGCGTCTTCTCGCTTCCAAGGACAGACCTCCATTAAAGACTGTGGGGGCACTTGGATTGCCCTCATCAAGATGGAGAAAACTTGCCTATGATTTTACAACCAACGGCATAAAAATTCTTCCGTAAGTAGAACATCACGGGTTACATTCTATTTATGCATGCAACTCTAATTCAAAAAACAAATTGGAGAAAACTTCACAGACCGTAGCAAATAAAGGGGTCAGAAGTAGTATTAGTTATACGAGCTATTTTCAGCGTACAATACTTGCGTATTCATCTTCGGGTTTCGTCCACATATGCCTTAGTTTTGTTTTTCCCCCCTTGGCTTTTGAGTAAAATGCAAAATGAAATTAATAAGATAAATAATTACAGATATTCTCAATACATATAGCAGCTAATTGGCAAATTAAGTCTTCCCATGAAAACCATACTAAAACAACAACCAAGAAAACCAAATGGACAACGGAAACGACAATAGTTACTCATAACAAGCAAAGAAACACATGTGAGTTCCTCTCACTCAATCAAACTTGCAACGACAACCATCAACATGCAAACAAGGAAGGTAGAGACAGTGAAGCACCAAGTAATAGTTGAAGGCAAAAGCATTCCCATTATTCCTATGAACCCAAACGTGCCAATCAGAAATGCAGCTATTTGCATCTTCTTCGCAATCTTAGGCCTTTTCTTATGCAACACAAGAGCAGTTGAGGAAACAGAGAAGGCAAGTGTAGAACAAGCCACGACAACATATATCAGAACCTGGTTATGTTTTGGTCTTGATGAAACAACAAGATTAGTGAGAGCACCAAGAAGTTCAACAGCAAAAATTGTGAAGCCGAGTTTGTTGTCTTCCTAAGGCGGTGATGCAGAAGGGGTCATAGGACTATCGATAGTAGTGTAACTATCACTTGCCATGGACGTAATAGTATTAGGGCTCATCGGATTAACTTGTGGGACAAAGATTTCGGGAGAAACAGAGGAATTTGGAGTAATTGTATTGCCAAAACCGTTAGTGACAAACGTGGCTGAGGACAAATTTTGGGAGTGATTAGAATTGATTGTGGCAGGAACATTAAGATCTTGAGTTTGATCTTCATGTAGACCATCTCTTCAACTCCTTCAACGTAGATCCTGTACATACAAATGCTTCCAAGAATAACTAAACAGACGTACTGAATAGTGATGACAATATATACTTCTAAACTGCTAGATAAAAATAGTACTATCTCATATTAAAAAAAATCAGGAGTACAGGTCCGGAAATCAACATAGACAGCATAATGTACTTTCGTTTCATGCATAACACAGGAGATAAGTTGTAAATAATCAGGAGTACAGGCCATGAACTATGTATGCTGCTAAGGCTTCCATATGAATTCATGCCATCCGTGGTAAGGGCAAGCCTAAGGTTCCTAGGTTCTTCGCCGAAGTTCGGAAATAATTGATTGATTTTCTTCTATTGAGAAGAATCGGCCGGATGACGAAGCTTTCCATTAGAAATCATCTCATCTGTATGCCACCGCAAATTTTTTGCATCACTTTCATTCGCAAACAACTGCTTGAACCTTGGTATGATTGGAAGATACCACAACACTTTTGCAGCCCCTTATCTGACTTGTAGCTTGGGGTTTCACGTATCAGACAATTCTTCTTCTCTTCAAACTCTTTTCTATACAATACGTAATCATTCGGGCATGCATGGATATTTTTGTACTCCATCCCCAGTGGACAAAGTATTTTCTTAGCATCATAGTATCGATGCGGCAACACATTATCATCCGGAAGCATGTCCTTAAAAGCCTCAAACATTTCAGAAAAACTCTTGTCACTCCATCCATGACGTGCCTTCAAGCTTACCGATTTCAATACAGCATTCAACAATTGGTATTTTTTTACACCCGGGGTAGGGGTCTCGCATCACTGCACATATTACCATATGCATGTGATTGATGAAAAGCCTCTTCTCCTACATCATGAAATCCTTCACAAATTAAATGTGTGTGTATAACTTCAGGACTTAGTCGCCTCTCATTCAAACATTTTACACAAGGGCAATAAAACTTCCCACTATCATCATGGGCATTTTGTTTGGCAAATTCTATAAAGTCCCTCACCCCATTTTGATATTCATCACTCGTCCGTAAAGCATTTATCCAACCGTGATCCATAGTAGAATTCCTATAGACGGAAAGATTTAACATACGTAATCCAAAAAATTGACACTTGCATATCAAATAAGGCAACACCAAATGCATATTTGTGCTCAATGTCAGTTATGTCCTTTTTTTTTTAAACGCAGAAACTTGCCCATTAAATGCATAACGAAGAACCACTTTTGGTCATAAATGTATCACAGTGAATCCAAGAAGCAAAATAAATGCATGACGAGGAAATTGAATGCATCGCATGAAGGTCTTTTGGACTCTTTGTAACATATAAATTCAAATGCGTTTCCGAGTCTTTCTTCTCCCGCCACGAACGCCGATGTTGCGCAGAAAGCAAGAGTACCCTAAAAACATTTGTTGGTCAGTTAGGTAGGTCTAAAGTGCAAATATAATCTCCAAAATACAATATTCATTAACAACAGAGAAACCCACAAGAACATTTCATCGATTTCGTTTAACCCATGAAAAACCCAGAACGATAGGCAGGAAAATCATAAAGTTATATAACCAAAACACCTCTTACAGCTTGGTCTATAGACGTTTAGCTAACTCTTACAACTTGGTCTATAGACGTTTAGCTAAGGAACCAGAAAGTGATTGTCGAGAGAGCAACGTGAAGCAGCGACGAAGCAACACACAAACACTGGAGACAGAACCTGAGGAATCACTTTTGGCATGACAAGAGAAGTTCATAGAGGGAAATTTCATATTCCGCGCGACAGAGACATGTTTTAGTATTTTGGATTTTATTAAGACCGGTATTTATAAAGTAGCCGGTCCTAAATATATAATTAAATTTTAAGACCGGAGTTTTAGAAGACTCGGACCTAACTCGTTTATTATATTTAATATTTCATGCGTATTTTGGATTTTATTAAGACCGGTTATTTATAAAGTAGCCGGTCCTAAATATACATTTGAATTTTTAAGACCGAGTTTTAGAAGACTCAGTCCTAAATTTTTATAAGACCGAAGTTTTATAAAACATCGGTCCTAAAGATCCTCATTTTTTTTAAAAAAAAATAAGGATTGGCTTTGATGAGCGCAACAATCGAATGAACAAAAATTAAAGGAAAACTAAAGTTTCTTTAATTACTTGGAGAATATGAACAAAAAAAAGACACAAGCTCAATTCTACATATATTATTTGAATATGCACGTACACAAGGAAAAATATAAAAGAAAAACAAGCAGAAAATTATCAAAAACAAGAATCTGACTAAACATCCTAAAGCTTATTATCCTCCAAAGCCTTGGCGATATCGGCGTGAGCAGCATTAACTTCCCGCCAGAGATCAGCAAGTTCCTGTCTTATTCGCATCAGCGCATCATTAGAGGAAAGAGAAGAGGGGTCAGCGGTAGGCACGTTGGGGCCAACTGGTTGGAGAGGGGGAGCAAGAACCTCTTCATGGTCTGAAGGCTAAAGGGGGCTGACAATCTCTTCACCATCAAGAATACGGAGTAACTCAGCATAGACAGGGTCAATAGAAGGATGGAGGGGGTGCGGCAATCTTTTCATCATCCGAAATAACAATGGGTCCAACGACTCGAGACTCTTTCGTCACGATAGAACGCACTCTCGCTGGAGGAGGTGCATCGTATAACGATCTACGAAAGGTGCGAGCATCACCACTAAGTCTACCCCTACGAGCGGTTCTCTTGTATCTAACCATGGTTTGAGCAGTTGGGGAAGAGAGCCACGTAGTGTAGAGTTACAAGGTAGTGAGGAGTTAATAAGGACAGAGAGGTATAAGGAGTTAATAAAGGCAGAGAGCATGAGAGACGCAATCGATAAATGTGAATCTACCTTAAGAGTAGATTTTATAAATATGCGGTCTAAAATTCTATTATTTAATTTTTTTCAATTCAATTGATTTTAAGACCGACCTTTTATAATATATCTGGTCCTAAAAGTCTATTATTTATTTTTTTAATCAATTCAATTACTTTTAAGACCAACCTTTTATATTTTATCCGGTCCTAAAATTCATTTATTTTTTCAATTCAATTGTTTCTTTTAAGTAAGAGTTTTTTCTTAAAAAATATTAGTTTTAAGAATGGATCTTTTACAATATCCGGTATTAAAAGTCATTCTTTTCAAATTCAGATAGCAAAGTCGTATCCTTACACTTTGTTCAAATGAATGATTCAGAGTCTCTTCGGCTTCCAGATAAACTTCCCAACTAGACGTCTCTTCGTATTTTGATAAACTATGTGTCTCCTCATTAAAGTTTCCGGCATTTCACATTGTTCGGGAAGGGTTCTCTATTTAAACTAGATGTTACTTTACTTCCTTCACATTCTTCTCCATCACTTCTACAACCTCCACTATAATGGCTGCTCCATCACCACCACGAGGTCCTCAACCACCACCAAGTCCTCATTTTCCTATAAATCCTTTTCCACCTCCGTACCCTCCGCCGCTTCCAAACTCATCCTTCACCCAAATGATGAAGCACCTTCTAGCCCGCGTCGATCATATAGACCGACGCTTTGGCCAGTTGTATCAAGTCTATCACGCCGTCAACAACAAGTTGACTGCGGTACTCAACGCCCAAGACGTTGAGTACTATCCTTCAGAACACGACGTCTCCGACCTCTCCGACGACTCCCCTCCCCCTCGACAACGATGAGGAGGAGTAAATTTTTATGTTTTTTTTTTCGTAGGGTAGCATAAAAAAATATAATAAATTTTTTTCTTTCCTATTTCAATCACCTTGTCCTTTTTATTATATTCTTTCTTTTTCCGACAAAAAGGAAACAAACAAAATATTGTCCTCGTGTGTGATCAACATTAAAAATTCGCAGAATATAGTTAAGACCATACAAAACATAAAACATCGTTTACCTTATTCGAATAAAAACAAACATAGTAACAATTGTTCTCAAGGTTGACCATCGTTGTTGTCGGTTTTATCTCGCCCCGATTTGAAACAAAGTGTCATTTTCATTATCTTCCTTCTTTTTCGACAAAAAGAAAAAGGACAAAAGAAAAGGGACACCGATAATGCCGCTCAAAACCGGGGAGAGGTAAAAACGACAACAACGAAGGACCTAGCTTGAGCGTAACGCCGTAACCTCGGTTGTCTTGAACCCTAATGATTTGTCTCGAAAAGAGGCTCAACATTTCTATTTAAAGGAAGACTATTAAGATTGGACATTTAATAAATACACGGTCCTAAAGGTTAAGCAATATTTTGAAAATAGACTTTTAGGAGTAAACATAAAAAATATAAATTCCTAAGAAGACTTTTAAGACCTAGGTCATTTATAAAACATACGGTCCTAAAAGTCTAGCCATAATTTTAGAATTAAAAGAAGACTTTTAGGACCGAGGTATAATAACTATACGGTCTTAAAATTCACGCCATATTTTTTAAATAAACGAACACTTTTAAGATCAGACTTTAATCAAACATACGGTCCTAAAAGTCTAGCCATATTTTCTAGAAATGAACGTAGACTTTAGGACTGGACTTTCAACAAATATACGGTCCTTAAAGTCTAGCCAAATTTTTATAGGACTTTTAGGACGGGATCTTTAAAAAATATGCAGTCCTAAATGTCACGAATACTTTTCGTAGTCTCTTATTGCTCATTTACAACATCCTGTACCTCAAATTTCAAGCACTAAATAGCTAGAATGAATGAATTTCTTCGAAAAAATAAACAAATTTATTATTGAATTACACATTGCATATGTATATTTACAAATGAATGAATTGTTCGAAAAAATAAACAAATTTACAGAAAATTATTTGTTGCTATAGCATATATTTACGACATTAATTATTGTTTGGACTTTATGATCGGGTCATACAGATATTCACAAAACACATTGCGTATGTGCTCCACTTCATCATCAGGAAAGGGATCAGGACAAGCAAACCTCTGTAACATCAAAGATAGAAACTGAATTAACTTGCGTGCATATTTCATATGTAACATTAAGCCGTAAACCGAATTCGGTCATAATATGTAATATCAAATAAATTTACCTTTGCAATTAATTTAGTCTTTCCTTACGTGATAATATCATATATGTGTTTCATGACGTACGGGCCACATAAGTTGGCATCCTTTGGTTGCCGACGGGTCTAACAAGAACAAGAAATATAGATTAGAGCATATATAGCTTACTGACCAAGTTCACAAGGCAATGTGCCAGTGTCCAAATATGTACCAACCTTTGGTGTGTGCATTTAGGATAAGTGGCCTGATACCCACGCTTTTTTGTTTACCTCGATTTGGAAGGTCCTCATGGCACTATCATCAAAATCACAAATTTATCAATAATGTTCACTGAAAATTCACAGCAGAGATTTCAGACAAGAGAATCAAAATGACATGCTTACTCGTTGATGGTTTGCACCAATGTAGGCCCCGGATCGCTGTGAGTGGAGCATAAGAAGATAACTGTATGCACGTCCATGCATATCAGTACCAACTGCCAGTGGTGGCTGAAAATTCACAGCAGTAAAGTACTCAGTGATATATGTAGTAGAATTAAGTGACTTGCAGATAAGAATTGTGATATGTACCCGTGGTAGTATGGAAACAAGTACACCTTTCTTCTCACTTCACACAACCTCTTTGATATATACTCCTATCTCTCCTCCTTGGATGTTGTACTTGCATAGACTGGGCACAAGAATCCAAAATCATCGATTCTGCCCTGTTGAACCAATTCTTGATGCATGAACCTACAATAATGACATCGATTAGGGAATTAGTATATATGTATGTGTGTCTAAACGATGCATTTAAATTATGTACTCATAGAAGAAGATACTTACTTCATAAACATTTGAATAATTGCATTAATAAGCTCCTGTCCAGGAAGCAACAGGGACGTTACATCATGGTGTCAACGTAAACCGGTTGAGGATGAGCGAGGCCTACTACTTCATTGACAGGCCACGATTTATCTTTAAAATATCCACTCTTCACCATATCGGATATTTTTTCCTTGGCAAGCAGTAGGGGATAGAGCTTGAGGAGGGGATGGAGCTTGATAAGGTGATGGAACTTGAGGAGGAGGGGATGAAGCTTCAAGAGGAGTAGAGACATGTACAAGCTTCACTGGCCAAGAGATGAAGGTTCCCTTGACATCACTCACAAGCTTCAACTGATCAGTTGGGAGAGGAAGAGGTGCATCAATGATTACCTTTTCACCCGACACTCGACTTCATCATCAGCCATTTGTTGGTGGTGTACGGTTGATCCCAAGTTGTGGACGGTCCCATTTGGGATTGAAACATTGCTTCTTTAGCCACTGCTTCCTCACTAAATTTGGCCAGCGTTAGTTCCATCTCCTCTCGGGTAACCATACTTTGTTTATGGCGTTTGGATTTACCAAAGTATTGCTTTAGGCCTACCCGTCCTCCGATCCCCCTTACACGCCCCGAGTGATCCAATTTTCGGTCGCAACGGTTAGAACATCATTCCTCCCGTCCGACACAAAAGATCCCTCTGCTTCTTTCTTTTTAAGATCTTTCTGTAAGATACAGATAACGAGAAGCTTAGTAATGAAACATGTTTAGTAACCAAAAAAATAACAATAACGATACTTACAATTCTTTCAAAGAACTAGATGAGTTTGTTCACTCGTGTAGGCGCGCTTGGCTTTTGCTGAATATGCAACCACAACTCCTCGTGACGTATTGGAGATGGATGATCAACTATCACAGAAGGATTGGATTCAGCTTCATCTTCCAATCTCTTCCGCTTGGCCGACATCAATTCTTATTCGACCTTTTCATATCCGCCGCGAGAAGCCCTATGCGGGCAATCATTCTTTCTCCCTATCTCCTGTGCTTGTTCCCTTCTTTTCGTGAATCGAATTGAAAACAACTATCAATTATGAATTCCGACCATGTCACTAACAGAAATTAGAGAACTTCGCTTCATATGAACATCAAACATTAGTCAAATTCACTTCATCAAATTTCAACATTTTATTTAAGGAAGATGTAGAATTGTAGAAGAAATTGAGAGAAAAGAGGAAATGGAGTTGCGGAATTGCGCCAACTCGCTTAATTCGATCATTCATCATAACTAGTTCCTACACATATTAGACTAACCTCTTATGTATAGTTAGAGGTTTGACTCTTAAGGCCCAATAACAGCTTGCACCGAAACCATTACACGGTTAACATACCGACTAACAAAGCAATGTCTAACCACTACCTACTATAACAGAACTAAGACTATAATAATGGCTTGACTCTTATGCTATTATTATTTTCCTAATTACTTTCTTAGTATTTTACCTTTTCAGGGTTTACATATCAGACTTGCATAGACAAAGGCAGAAAATGTATACTTCTATTCACACACCAAACCATTTAGCTAACAAGATTAAATGAATACAATAACATTCATGTATTCGCACAGGTTAATAAGCAAACAAAAGGGCAAACAAAACTAAATATAAACTCACCAGAGCTTCAGGAGTGGTCCGCAACTGAACAAATTGTTGCCAAGTTTGTTCATCAATAAATGTGTACTTGTCCCAAGGATTTTAGTTAGCCTGAACCTCGACAAAAATATACTTGTTAGCTAGAAAGGTCTTAAACTTCCTCCACCGATCAGCACAATAAGACAATGTCTTGTCTTTCAACTTTTGACAGTCAGGGACAAGTGTATGTAAGCTGGATAGTGTCCCAAATAGGATCCTTTCGTGCCAAAGTCCACATTTTTCCACTCATCTGTCAAGATGCTAACCTTGCTGCGTGCTAGAGAGCCGACAAAACTAGTATTTTGCTTTTATTAGAACCGAAAGGTTCCAACTTTTCATCAAACTCAATCTCGAGCCTTGACCCGGAAGTTCGACTTAGGGTTACATCCATCATTCGTGTGCCTCTTACGAGGCTCATTGTGAGATGAAGAGGGTTCGTTCTGACTCACACCAATCACACCAGTAACTGACGTTCCCGGAACACGAACAGAACTGTTTTCACCGTTCATTTTCGAGACAGGAAGAGAGGAATGCCTGAGCAAATAAGAGAGTAATAGAGGCTATGGTACGTGGGCGAGGAAGAAAGGTAATGTATATTTAGCTTATTTTTAAGACCAGATTAAAAAAGTGACGGTCTTAATAGTTAACATTCAAGACCGGTCATATTAAAGTCCGGTCTTAAAAGTAATTCAATATTGAAAAACTGGCCACAATTTAAGTCTGGTCTTAAAATATTTAACTTTACTATTGAACAAATTATAAGACAGTCTTATAAATTAACCTTTAAGACCGGTCCTTATAAACCTCTGGTCTTAAAATTAATTAATTTTTTGTGTACCGGTCGTATTACATGTTCGGTCTTAAAAGAATAACTTTTGAGACCGGCTATTAAATATATGCGATCTTAAAAATTTCGACTTTTATATTTAAATTTTTCCTTATTATGTTGGACCGTTAAAATATAAGTATGGCTATATGAGATTTTTCTATAAAATAATTGAAATTTTTATTTTCTTAATAACATTTTTAAGACCAGTTTTTTATTTTATTTCAGTCCGAATAATATATTTAAGACCTGTGAAAAAATTATCCGGTCCAAGAAGTTCTTTATATTTACGTAAGCGCCACTACGGTCATTCCTTTAAGACCGGGGCATCGATTCTTCGGTCTAAATGAGGCGGTCTTAAAACCCTTTTTGCACTAGTGTTTTTGAGTTGAATATGAAATTCTTGAAAACAAGATTAACGCATTCTCTAAGACACAATCACATACCTCCAACGACGCGTTCCACTCCAAGGACAAGAAAGCTCTAATCTCTTACACCACAAATGCTAGATCAAGATGATTCAGTTCCTTGAATTTGGCTACTTGTATTTTTTGTTTTTTCCTTTACTTCAAAACTCATTTAATATGGATAAATTAATGCAAATGACTTATTATAAACGTTTAAGTAGTAGGTGGCAAAGTGGGTCTACAAAGAGAGGTTCCTCTCCCCTAATATATTTTAGGAAGAAACGTGTTGCCCTTACTTGTGTCATGTCCGCAACTAGTCTACTTTTTGTGGTATTGACTTGACACCATTAAAAATTAAATCAACAAAAAATAATTGTGTTGGCAATTAAAATATAGGGAAAATTCCATTTAAATACCAGATGAATTTGCAAAACCCTCAGAAGTCCTCTGAATTTGTAAAAAGACTTAGAGGTGATATGGACCTTTCAGGGTTATGCAATTTCGTGACAAAAGACCATACTGACCTTAGATTAGAATGACAGGATGGTTTTTGCAAATTCTTCATTCTCACTTTATTTGCCCTGTTTATCGGAAAAACCAAAAATGGTTCATTTGCCCTGAGTGCCGCAGCGCCGTCGTGACCCTCCAACGTCGACGCCGGACCCTCTACCTGAGACGTCGCATCGGCCGTCGTGGACGACGCCGGCGCCGGCGCCGTTAGCTTCCTGGAGATCAAGCAAAATCGAGAGGTACGAACATATACATCGGTTGCACGATCCTAATTTTTAACGGAGCTCCAATATCTTCATCAAATTATTAACTTCCCTTTCAATATTCTACCCATATAAAGTCCTTTTGTTTGCTTAGACTAATTTTTGATTATATTGCTCTATGTCTGCATTCATTGTAATTATTCTCTCGTTCTGGAACCATTTATCTGCAATTTGTGTTTCTGCATTCAGTGGGTTCTGCATTCATTGTTTTCTGCATTGAATATGTGAAGAAATTAATGCCATTAAATGGATAGGGGGTTAAGGGTACGGTGGTAGATGAGTTGATGACTGTGAAAAGCAGCAGACCAAATCTCATTTAGGCGTTGGAGCATGAGCTATGCGACAAGCCTGTGCTCCTATTCCAGCCTCCCACATGTAGTCATTACTCCTAATTTGTAAATATAAATAGAGTGAATTGTCATGAAGTTTGAAATAAGGGACATATTACTGAGGGAAGTATAAACTATGAAAATATTGTGTTTGTTTTGGGAGGATTTGAATAATCAACTTCTACCCAGACTCAATTATGTCAGCTAACTTACCGGTGCCTACTATTAATAATACACATGTTCATATGTAAACCTCATAACAGCCTCCTAATATACCACCTAGAAAGATCAGTATTTATAACAACGTACTCTTAGACACACATATCATTATATATTGGAGTCATTTGCTTTCTCCCTCTGTTTTTATGCTTCGGTTTGTGTTCCCAAAATTTTTTTCTAAATAATTGATTAATGGTCATGAATTGTATGAGCCCCACCTTTGTCTCTTAGGTATGAAATAAAGCTTTGAGAGGCATTTGTTTGATTTGTATTTTAGAAAAAAACAGAAATGAAGCTTTTTTTTTTTTGTACAATGCATCATAAAGGCTGCTGTAACCATCCAGCATTCAACGCACCAACTAAAATTAATTAAACTCGCATTCATTGTAATTATTTGATCCTATTTGGAACACATTTATCGCATTTCTCTCGCATTTAGGTTTTTGCTTTAACCGTTGGAACCTTTTTTATCATTGTCTCCATATGCATAATTGTTGCATAACTTGTCTCCATATGCATAATTGCTGCATAACTTTTTAAACTCGTTTTGTGAAAGTTCATTTTTTGTGGGTTTTACAAAACATGCTTGAAGAAGTGAAAAAGGGAACCCTGAAGAAACAATGGTAATTTTCACTTCTGAAATGGTAATTCTCACTTCTGAAATGGTAATTCTCACTTCAGGTCTTGTAAAAGTCCATTTTTTTGGTTGTTTTTACAAAACATGCTTCATGTAAAAAAAAGTGAACCCTGGACTTCACAATGGTAATTTTCACTTCTGAAATGGTAATTCTCACTTCAGGTTTTGTAAAAGTCAAATTTTTTTGTGTTTTTACAAAACATGCTTCATGTAAAAAAAAGTGAACCCTAGACTTCACAATGGTAATTTTCACTTCTGAAATGGTAATTCTCACTTCATATGTGTAATGGTAATGGAAATGACTTAAAATCCCTGAAGCACTTGTAAACGCACTTAAAGGCACTTGTAAAATCCCTTGAAGCACTTGTAAATGCCAATACAAAGTATGTTATAAATAATATATTTTGTGTTAATCCCATATCCTTCATTCAACTTTACTTCCTTATCTTTGTTCTTTGTTGCAGGTTGGAATGCAAGATGACAACAAATATGGCGGCAACACCTTCTTCAGAGTCACTAATTTGTTTTTTCCATGTTGAGGGGGAGTTCGTAGCCAATGGTGAAGGTGAAGTTAAATATAATGGTGGGAGTGTGAGGGTAAAATCGATAAAGGAGGGGATGAAAGTTGAAGAATTAAGGGTAATGATAGGACAATGGTTTGGTTTAGATGGTAATGGGTGTGACATTAAATACACTTTAAGCTTTGATGAAAAGATTTTAGTAGACATGGTTGATGATTATGAAATGGATAATCTGTTTAGTTATAATGAAAGAAGTGCACATGTGTATGTAGGATGTAAAGGTAGTGACACCGCAAAGAAGGGAGATGGATGATCAAGAAAGGTATGTCATAGTTAGTTTAGTTAGAACAAGTAATAATCTCATATAGGGTTGTTTGTAATATCTTGATAAAAGTTGTCATTATCTATGCAGGGTTCATCAATTTGTGGATCTTATAGAGCAAATGGCTTACATTGAGGAGCCAATGTCATACAGAGCGAGTGATGATTATGCAAACAATGAGTGTAGTGGAATACCTCTTTTGAGCCTTCCATGTGCAAGTCAGAGTGCACCAACACCGATGCCAAAGATGAACTCTAAGAAGTGGAAGGACATGGTCATAGGAGTGAATCAAACATTTGCAAATTATGATGAGTTCAAGAAGGTGCTGCACAAGTTCAGTATTGCCAACAAATTTGAGTACACATATGTGAAGAATGCAAGGGACTGTATGTATGTTTAATGCAAGGTTGAAGATTGTCCGTGGAGAATAACTGCAAGGGCAATTGGGAAGAGCAATAATTTCTTACGTGTGAGAAGATACACCGAAGACCATGATCATACAGCACAAGACAATCTTCAGGTGACACATGCTCGAAGTCTTTGCCTTGACAAGTACAGCTTATTATTGAAGAGGTTAGAAATCACATGACAAGCGTCCGAATGATATAAAGAACAGTTTGGCAAGAGAGTTCGGTATGCACTTGACATATAAGCAAGCATATCGGGAAAAGGAGAAGGTCATGGAGGAAATTCACGGTAGACCTGAACAGACATACATGTTGATACCATGGATATGTGATAGATTGAAGGAAATTGATGACAAGACGTGGCTGAATGGGTGGCTAGTGGGAGCAACACCTTTGAGCGTGTATTTATAGCATATGGTTGTTGTATAGAGGGGTTCATTGCTGGTGCCAGACCTGTTTTGTACATCGATGGAAGCCACTTAAGTGGACCATATAGGGGGACTCTCCTGTCAGCTTCTGCCTTCGATGCAGACAATGAGTTGTTGCCGTTTGCCCTTGCTATTGTCTATGGAGAAACAATTGAAGACTGGACATGGTTCCTCGAAATGGCGAGGAGGACACTTGGAGGGTTGCAGATTACAATTGTGTCCGACCGACACAATGCAATCATCGCCGTTCGTTCACGGAGTTTTCGGGTCTGAGAGACATGCATACTGTTATAGGCACATTAAGGAGAACTTTAGCGCCCAAATGATTAAATTGAATAAAGGAAAGAGGAAGATATATGGGCAACAAAGGCAAACCGCACTTCAGTTACTTGATGCAATTGCATATGCGAGGCTTGATTGTGATTTCGAATCTGCGATGGAACAAATGAGGCTTTTCAATAAGGAAGCATTTGAGTGGCTGATACATCATGGTGATATTGACAGATGGGCCATGAGCAAGGTCCCATTTCAACCGTGGGATAGAATTACGACAAACCCGGGCCGAGTCCTTCAATGCTTGGATGGTGAAGGAGAGACATCATAATGTTGCCCACTCATACATGAGCACCGTGACAAAGTTGCAAAGAAGATGTATGCGACAAGCATGGCAATGAGTAAGTGGAAAAATGGTGTTGGCCTGAACATCGAACAACAAGTGCTAGAAAATGTGGCACGGGCTAAATACATGAATGTTCAGGTTTATGAAGGAGGAAGGGTGCAGGTCCGTACAGCAAGTGGGGCGCTAAAGGTTGAGTTGAACCTGCGCGAGTGCACATGTAAAGCATGGCAAATGTCAGGTATTCCTTGTCCTCATACGTGTGTAGCCATAAAGGGTGTGCATGGTAATGTGTACAATTATGTTTATGAATGCCTTACGTTAACAGCCTAAAAAAAGATTTATAACCGAACCATGACTCCTGTTGTCACAATAGACATGCCAAACCCAAATGACTTCCGCCTATATGACTTAGGAAGTCAAGTGTTCCTGGCACCTCCCAAGACTACCCGTCCACCTGGAAGGCCAAGAATTGAAAGGATAGACTCACAATTTCACAACAAGAAGATTTACCATTGCAGCTCATGCCACAAAGAAGGACACACAAGAAGAACCTGCAAAAATCCTAACCCAGCTTAACTTGCTGATCAGTTGGGGTCGTGGGGTAAATATTGTACAAGTCATCTTTTGGTATATATACATTGACTTGGATCCCTTTACATCTTTTTGGGTAGAAGGGCTATAATACTTATAGGATCACTCAATATGTAATTAGTGTAAATGGCAATGAGAATATGTTCTTTCGTGGGAATGACACTAAAACATTACGTCAATGTGGATTGTAATGTTCTCTTGTCATTTTACTTTATTTTGTAAATGTTGTCATCCCATTATAACTTTTTGTAATTGTGTACCTATCAACACCAAAATGACTATCTGTTGGTGGAGACTATGTAATGGTAGTTACTGTTGGTTATGATTAGTTTTGATGATGTCTTATATAAATGCCATTGTTATAAGCAAAAAGATTGAGTAATATAGTTATCTCCTACTTTGACTAACTATTGTATTTAATGTAGATCAATCCAAGTTAAATTAAGGAGGATGATCAAGAAGGAGATAAGGAATTAAAGAAAGAAGAACTTGCAGAGATTGATCAAGAAAGGAGAACTGGAAGTCTCTATAATCAAATAGAAGTTGGAATGAAGATTTAATTATCTAAGTTCTTATATTGATGCTAGAAGCCTCCAAGATTATATGGAAGTTGGAATGACTCAATTCAGAGTTAAAACAAGCAAAAATAAGGTTTTGGATGAGCAAACTTGAGTCTCCAAGTATTAGACTTGAGTTTCCTACCTTGCTACTGTAATTTACTCATCGATAGGAGAAAACTCGAGTTTTGAGGGAAAACTCGAGTTATCAAGTGTTTACGTCTGGGGGTCTGGACAAGCAAAACTCGAGTTTTGGGGGAAAACTCGAGTTTTGGAACACTGGACCAGCAAAACTTGACTCTTGAGGCAAAACACGAGTTTTGGGTCTCTGGACTAGCAAAACTCGAGTTTTGAAGGGAAAACTCGAGTTTTGAACTGTTATCAGCACTTCAGCTCCACACTGTCTCACGTTCAGCACGGGCAACCTCTGGTATTTCGATGATATCTCACAAACCAGAAATCGGATTGAGACGAAACCAGTGGCATATGAAACTAGACATCCAAAGCGTCATTTAGATATATAATTGAAGTCTAAAGGTGTTCAGATGAAGGAGCTATGTATTTTACAAGTTGGCACATCAGTTCACGCCATGTTTCAGACCAAGCTTCAATGTTTTGCGTATATCTCACAAACTATAAATCCAATTGAGCTAAAATTGGTGGCATTGGAAAGTAGACACATAGAGATTTCCATCAAGAGTTGAATGGATCAAAACGGAGCACATACCAGGGAGATATGGTCTTCGAAAGTTGACAGTTATTTCAAGAAAACTCAACAAAGTTCAGGAGAAAGCAAAACTCGAGTTTTGCAAGTGAAAACTCGAGTTTTCATCAGACAGAGAGCAACGAACTTCAGAGGAACTCCAAAACTCAAGTTTCAGTTTTGAAACCGCCAGTTTTGGTGACGCACAGTTCAAAACTCCAGTTTTGATTGTCAAAACTCGAGTTTTGGAGCATCAGACAGAAAACGCAGTTTTTGCAGAAAATGTTCAGTATTGATTTATATATTGGCTTAAATCTGCGAATTGGTTAAATATGTTTTATATGATTCTTATCATTATTTCTAACCAATCTTAACAAGTTTGCTTATGAGTTTTCAGAGGATTTGAATGTTTAACATTTGAATCATTTTAACTTATCCTCAAAGACAAAATAGCAAATGGAAGACAGCTGGAGTTGTGGGCAGATTTCTCACCTAATACAAACAACTAAAGTCTCCACCAGCTAAAGCAGATCTTCAGCAACATGGGACGAATTTGAAGAGCCAAATACCTGAACACTTTATTCCCAACTGAAGAATTCAAATCTGCAAAAGTCTCCAACAGCTATATTTCAAACAGCAACTTGTATAACAGCTAGATTCATGAAGCAACACCCATAACAGCTATATTTTCGAATGGGTTGAAGCCTCAACGGATCTATAACGTTCACAAGCTTCAAATCACTATAAATACATGAAGATTTGAAGTTGGACAGCAGAGAAGACATACACAGAAAACTTACACGAAAATATCAGTCTTTTCTGCTTATTCATTTGATTGTATCTTTGATACATTGAGCTTCAGTGTTTATCAATATCTACTCTTAGAGAGAGTTTGTTTCCCGTATATCATTCATTGTAATAATCTCAAGTCGGGTGACTTGGAGATTGGGAAAATCGAGTACAACTTGTAAGGGGAGTGTGTCCTAGGTTGAGGAACATCCTTCGTTTCTGAGTGGGTATCTGATTATAGAGTACAACTTGTAAGGGGGAGTGTGTCCTAGGTTGAGGAGCATCCTTCGTTTACAGAGTGTGTATCTGTTTTAAGCAATTACACCTTGTAAGGGGGAGTGAGTTCTAGAGTGAGGAGCATCCTTCGTTTACAGATTGTAATTGTTCTAGAGTGATAGTGGAATATCCCAGTGATCGGGGACTGGACGTAGGTCAAGGAGTTAGACCAAACCAAAAGATAAATCTTCTCGTGTCAAGCTCTTCTTCTCTATCTCCACTTTGCCTTAATATTATCTGTTGTTTGGGTGATCCGAAAAGAATTTTAAAATCCCCAATTCACCCCCTCTTGGTGATTTCCTTCACTTTCATTTGGTATCGAGCATTGGTTATCTATTTGAAGGATTAACATCCTAGATCAAAGATCCAATGGAAGGAATTCTACCCGAAGGAGCTGCAATCACAGACCACCGAGGTTTCAATGGAGAATATTACTCCTACTCGGAAGGCAAAGTTCGAGTCTATATAATGGCATCTCGAATATGGTTTGTGGAGAGTATTCGAAAGAGGAAATTATGTTCCATCCTCGTTGAAGATGGAGTTAGAACTCTAAGCTAGAAGAAGAGTTTAATGAGAATGAGATGGCAAGTCACTCTCAACATGAAAGTCATCCACATGCTGCAAAGTGCTCTAAGCCAACAAGAGTATTTTCGAATTTGCTCTTTGTCATCTGCTAAAGCTATGTGGGAAGCTCTTGAAATAGCCTATGAAAGAACAGCTGGAGTCAAGGAAAATCGAGTAAACACTCTCATGACTGAATATGATTTATTTCGTATGAAGTCCGGAGAATCCATTGGCGAATTCCAAGGTTTACTCATTTGGTCAACCAACTTGCCTTGGGCAAAGTTTATGATCAATCTGTCCAAGTGAGGAAAATTCTGAATATCCTCACTAAAGATTGGGAAGCCAAAGTCACAAAGAATCGAAGAAGCCCGTGGAGAATCAATGCAATCGTAGCTGCTCTATTCGAAAGCTTATCCGAATATGAAGGCAAGCTCAAATTCAAGAAGGGCCCGAATGAAATTCATGACAATAGAAACAAAGGTATTGTTTTGAATCTTGTGAAAGAGAAACCCGAAGATGATGAAGAGATGGCCATGTTTGTACGTAAATTCAAGAAATTCTATAAGAGAGATCAAGGCTTTAAAGACAGATTTCAGAGAAGAACTTCAAGCAACGAACAAGATCAAATCTTTTGCTACGAGTGTGGAAAGCCGGGTCATATTAAGCCTGAATGTCCTCACTGAAAGTCAAGATAAGGAGAAAAAGGCAAGATTCAACCACCTCAAGAAGAAAGCTTATATATCTGCCTTATGGGAGATGATTCTTCGATGAAGAAAGTGATGAGGAAGAAGTAGCAAATTTTTGCCTAGTTGCCGAAGAACAACCCGAAAATAAGAATGAGGTAAATGTTTCGAACCTTCCTATGATGAATTATTTTCCGAATACAATGAACTATATTCTCGATTATGAAAAACTTGCAAAAGAGTTCATTGCATCAAAGAAGAAAATTAAATTGTTGGAAGAAAAAGTTCAGAATGTTTCTTCTTCTCGTTTTCGTTTCGAAAATACTTCCGAAAATATTTCGAAAACATTCCCGAAAATGATTGCGAAAAGATTTCAGAAAAAATTTGTGACAATTGCCGTGTTTTAGAGAAAAGAAATTTATATCTTACAAAAACTCTTGAGAAATTCACTAGAGGTAGTGAAATGCTCAAAGTGATTCTAAAACAAAGAAAGGTTTACAAATGACAAATCAAGGATTGGTTATAAACCCGATTTTGATAAGAAGAAAGGGAAGAAGAAACATGGACAAAAATCTTATTTGAATTATTTTTTAAACTGTTCATACTTCAAATCCCTTTGCACATTGTAACTATTGTAACCGTAAAGGTCACAATACTTCATCATGCTTTCATAGGAAAGATAGGAGAGATAAACCGTCGGCAATTATCAATGGGTACCAAAGGGAACATATGTTTTCCCTAAGGTTCAAACTAACCTGAAGGACCCAAGCATAAATGGGTACCAAAATGTCCATCTGTTGCTTTGTATGTGCAAGTTGATTCTAAAAGGAATGGACATAAAGGGATTAAGAATCGAGAATCCCTTATGCACCAAAAGGAAGAACCTCCGGAGAAACCATTGCGAAACAACAAAGTCAAATCATAAGAAGCAATGGACACAAGCTAGAGGAGTATGTTCCACCTCAAGAACAAACTACCAGAGAGTACCACTCAATTATCTTGAGGAAAACAAGAAGAGAAGAGTCTCTCAAGTATCAAATGGGAGATACTTGAAGCCTGTATCCTTTGTGAAGACTTTGCAGACACCTAAGAAACAATGGATATGCAAAGCCAATCCTCCAAGTACCTAAGGTAAAAGGTACGCAATGGTAAAACCTCCTATGCTATAATCTGAAATAATCATTGAGGTTTTATATTTTGTAACCTTAGGAATTAGCATTGCAAGCTATCTGTTTTAAATTTTTTTTATATCCTGATATATATTTCTAAACAGATTGCAATGTTTAATAGGTTCAACTTTTTATGCATACATAATGATTTGAAAAGAAAGTATTTCTTTTATGCAAAAGAGTCATGTTTTATTCACTATGTTCGTTGTTCAATTATTTATATTCATAAGAGCATGTGAATTCTAGTTCCTACAAGCTAAAGATGAATGGATCCAAGTTAAGTTGGATACCAAGAAAGAAAAAGATTTATATGGTTTTCGTAGGATCAAAGAAAATTTCTCAAGAATGTAACACAGAGAAATGATCCAAGTCTAAAGGAAGCTAAACAAGCTATGTTTAATGTTGATGGTGAATGTTGGAAAAGGATTTATCTACATCAATCCATTTCAACCAAGCAAGCTTCTATGAGGACAAGAGGAATTACGGTGATATCTAATCCTTGCCTCATACTATGATTATATGAAATTCATTGTTGGTTTATCTTTGGTTAAGCTAAAAGGTTTTGAAAATTATTCAATTTCAATCAACAATTTTACTGTCAAAGCAAAACTCCAGTTTTGAAACGAAAACTCCAGTTTTGCTTGTACAAGTGCAAAACCGCCGGTTTGAAGCAAAACCTTGATTTTTGAGTTTTCGAGAAAATCATGAACGATTGCAAAACCGTTTTGAAGCAAAACCGGTTTTGATATGTTCACAAGTTTTCGTAGTTTTCATGTTTTATGTGAAAACTCAAGTTTTGGGAGCAAAACTTCGAGTTTTGGGCAACCCGAGAGCATTCACGTTTTACCCAATTTCAAAACCACCAGTTTTCATGAAAACCTCCGGTTTTGCTTTTAGGGAATAGTTGAAAACTCCAGCTTTGTTTCAAAACCCAGTTTTCAATACTCGCTTTGAAAATCAGATTTTCTGAATTTGCAAAATCTTCTTGTTTGATCTTAATACTTCCCTTCATCATTCACTCATATTTCTAACTATGTTTAATCAATTTGTTAGTGAATTTTTGATAATCAAACAAGTGAATTTGTGCATAACTTTGTTGATTTCATATTTTTGAAATGCACAAATATAAAATCTGTTTGGATTTCAACTCACATTGTTTTGAGAAAGTACATACAAATGTTTTGAAACATATCCATACTTTGATTGCATTCAAATGATGTTTCAGATTGGAAGTTAATATTGTTACTGAATGTTGAATATACTCCAAATTTCTCTAATTGAGTTTTCATTATCTCTCACATATTGATCTTTGGAATTCAATGTTTTGCTTGAACTCTTTAGTTTCATTCTCTAACTAGTTGGACCTCATGTCTAACAAGTTAATCATATATGAGCTTCAAGCTTATCTCCTGAAAAGGATTCAATTTGTGAAAACTTATGCTTATTGCATAAAGCTTTATTGGCCAAGTTACTCCAAGCATTATGAATGTTCATTAATGCATTATATGCATTAACCATTATATGGAATAACTTACTAGGATAATATTTTGGAACTTTAGTCATTTGGACTAAAGAATTTGTGCTTCATCATCCATCAATCCTAGAACTCATGTATGTTACTCAAATTTATCAGCATTTGTCATCATCCATATTTTGAGTAACTATCTATATATATATTCATAATCTTGCCTTGATTGTTGATATACTTTCAAAACTTTCATCTAAGAAGCAAGATTATCTCTTGGCCATAACAAAGTTATTATGCATATATATGTTGTGCTAAGCATATCTTGATAATGCTTTACCTTCATGACTCTTGCTTTTCAGAAAATTCTTCAACTTGTTAACTTTAAATGTTTAACATGTTCTCTAAAATCAAGCATTTTGATACATTCCCGATATATTGACTTCCACCATGGTTAAAATGAGCATTGTTTTAAAAGCCCATCTCCTTTATTTGAAGGAAACTCTTTTAAGCATACTCGGATTCACTATCTTTTATTAGTTTTGATGATGAGTTAATATCATATTTTCCCTTCATAATTATTTGAAAATATCTTTTCGAAAGGAATATTGTGATATCTAGATGTTCTAACAAATCTCCTTTGGAAAGACAGCTTTTAATTTATAGCGGGAGATTTGGTTGTGTTACAACTTTCCTTAATACACAACAAGGAGAAACCATTAAATTAAGGAAAGGTGCTTTGGCGATCGATCATTGAAGCTGAGATGTGCTCTACATAGATGATCTAAGAAGAAAGAGCAAGGGATGGAAGCTGAGTACTGATCATATTCAGATGCGATAACCTTCAAGAAGCCAGTACTTTCATCCTATTTACATTATACAGGATATTCATGATCCTGCTATTGATCCTCTTCAAAGAATCTCACACAACAAGGAAGAGAGCCTTCAACCGCTTCATCTCGGACCATGGCGACATAATCAAACTTCATGCAGCAAGCAAATGGATTTCATTGACCATTCATCAATTTGCAAAACCAACATGAGCATTTCGAAACTCTATCTTTTTATATTCAAGTAGAAAGTTTACACATGTTTGGTATCTATATACTTTAATTGTGAAAGATGTCTTGCACACCTCTCCAAATTCTTTCAACTTTGTTTTCATAAAACATTCCAAATTGCTTCATATTTAGAATGAAAACAATTTCAATCGGGAGAGAAAATCAGTTTCTTTGATTCTTTCTAATTTGGTTTCATATATATCTCTCTAAGAATTTCTTCTTTACTTCAACTTTTTGCTAATGACAAATAAGGGGGAGAGAATGGCAAGAAAAATATGTTGCATTGTCATATTTTCATATTCATACATATTTTTCATAAGGTATTTGCCATCATCAAAAAGGGGGAGAATGTTGGTTATGATTAGTTTTGATGATGTCTTATATAAATGCCATTGTTATAAGCAAAAAGATTGAGTAATATAGTTATCTCCTACTTTGACTAACTATTGTATTTAATATAGATCAATCCAAGTTAAATTAAGGAGGATGATCAAGAAGGAGATAAGGAATTAAAGAAAGAAGAACTTGCGAGAGATTGATCAAGAAAGGAGAACTCGGAAGTCTCTATAATCAAATAGAAGTTGGAATGAAGATTTAATTATCTAAGTTCTTATATTGATGCTAGAAGCCTCCAAGATTATATGGAAGTTGAAATGACTCAATTCAGAGTTAAAACAAGCAAAAATAAGGTTTTGGATGAGCAAACTTGAGTCTCCAAGTATTAGACTTGAGTTTCCTACCTTGCTGCTGTAATTTACTCATCGATAGGAGAAAACTCGAGTTTTGAGGAAAACTCGAGTTATCAAGTGTTTACGTCTCAGGGTCGGACAAGCAAAACTCGAGTTTTGGGGGAAAACTCGAGTTTTGGAACACTGGACCAGCAAAACTTGACTCTTGAGGCAAAACGCGAGTTTTGGGTCTCTGGACTAGCAAAACTCGAGTTTTGAAGGGAAAACTCGAGTTTTGAACTGTTATCAGCACTTCAGCTCCACACTGTCTCACGTTCAGCACGGGCAACCTCTGGTATTGCGATGATATCTCACAAACCAGAAATTGGATTGAGACAAAACCAGTGGCATATGAAACTAGACATCCAAAGCGTCATTTAGATATATAATTGAAGTCTAAAGGTGTTCAGATGAAGGAGCTATGTATTTTACAAGTTGGCACATCAGTTCACGCCATGTTTCAGACCAAGCTTCAATGTTTTGCATATATCTCACAAACTATAAATCCAATTGAGCTAAAATCGGTGGCATTGGAAATTAGACACATAGAGCTTTCCATCAAGAGTTGAATGGATCAAAACGGAGCACATACCAGGGAGATATGGTCTTCGAAAGTTGACAGTTATTTCAAGAAAACTCAACAAAGTTCAGGAGAAAGAAAAACTCGAGTTTTGCAAGTGAAAACTCGAGTTTTCATCAGACAGAGAGCAACGAACTTCAGAGGAACTCCAAAACTCAAGTTTCAGTTTTGAAACCGCCAGTTTGGTGACGCACTGATTCAAAACTCCAGTTTTGGTTGTCAAAACTCGAGTTTTGGAGCATCGATTTAAAACGCAGTTTTGCAGAAAATATTCGTATTGATTTATATATTGGCTTAAATCTGCGAATTGGTTAAATATGTTTTATATGATTCTTATCATTATTTCTAACCAATCTTAACAAGTTTGCTTATGAGTTTTCGAGGATTTGAATGTTTAACATTTGAATCATTTTAACTTATCCTCAAAGACAAAATAGCAAATGGAAGACAAAATTTGGAGTTGTGGGCGATTTCTCACCTAATACAAACAACTAAAGTCTCCACCAGCTAAAGCAGATCTTGAGTAACATGGGACGAATTTGAAGAGCCAAATACCTGAACACTTTATTCCCAACCGAAGAATTCAAATCTGCAAAAAGTCTCCAACTTGACTATATTTCAAACAACAACTTGTATAACAAACTAGATTCATGAAGCAACACCCATAACAGCCTATATTTTCGAATGGGTTGAAGCCTCAACGGATCTATAACGTTCACATGCTTCAAATCACTATAAATACATGAAGATTTGAAGTTGGACAGCAGAGAAGACATACACAGAAAACTTACACGAAAATATCAGTCTTTTGCTGCTTATTCATTTGATTGTATCTTTGATACATTGAGCTTCAGTGTTTATCAATATCTACTCTTAGAGAGAGTTTGTTTCCCTATATATCATTCATTGTAATAATCTCAAGTCAGGTGACTTGGAGATTGGGAAAATCAGAGTACAACTTGTAAGGGGGAGTGTGTCCTAGGTTGAGGAACATCCTTCGTTTATAGAGTGGGTATCTGATTATAGAGTACAACTTGTAAGGGGGAGTGTGTCCTAGGTTGAGGATCATCCTTCGTTTACAGAGTGTGTATCTGTTGTAAGCGATTACACCTTGTAAGGGGGAGTGAGTTCTAGAGTGAGGAGCATCCTTCGTTTACAGATTGTAATTGTTCTAGAGTGATAGTGGAAAATCCTGAGAGTGGACCGGGACTGGATGTAGGTCAAGGAGTTAGACCGAACCAAAAGTATAAATCTTCGTGTCAAGCTCTTCTTCTCTATCTCCACTTTGCCTTAATATTATCTGTTGTTTGGGTGATCCGAAAGAATTTTAAAATCCCCAATTCACCCCCTCTTGGTGATTTCCTTCACTTTTAGTTACATTTATGGGAAGCATCATTATCAAATGTTGTGTCAGGATTTGTAAATGACTATCTGTTGTCATTCAGGAATGGTAATTGTCACTTCTGAAATGGTAATTCTCACTTTACGAATGATAATTCTCACTTCCGGGTTTTGTAAAAGTCCATTTTTTTTAGTTTTTACAAAACATGCTTCATGTAAAAAAAGTGAACCCTGGACTTCACAATGGTAATTTTCACTTCGAAATGATAATTCTCACTTCATGAATGGTAATTCTCACTTCAGGTTTTGTAAAAGTCAATTTTTTTTTTTTTGTTTTTACAAAACATGCTTCATGTAAAAAAAGTGAACCCGGATTCACAATGGTAATTGTCACTTCGAAATGGTAATTCTTACTTCACGTTTGTAAAAGTCCATTTTTTTAAGTTTTTACAAAACATGCTTCATGTAAAAAAAGTGAACCCTGGAGAAACAATGGTAATTGTCACTTCACTAATGGTAATTCTCACTTCACGAATGGTAATTCTCACTTCGGGTTTTGTAAAAGTCCAATTTTTTTCGTTTTTACAAAACATGCTTCATGTAAAAAAGTGAACCCTGGAGAAACAATGGTAATTGTCACTTCAAATGGTAATTCTCACCAGGTTTTGTAAAAGTCCATTTTTTTAAGTTTTGCCAAAACATGCTTCATGTAAAAAAAGTGAACCCTGGAGAAACAATGGTAATTGTCACTCGGAAATGGTAATTCTCACTTCACGAATGATAATTCTCACTTCAGGTTTTGTAAAAGTTCATTTTTTTTAAGTTTTTACAAAACATGCTTCATGTAAAAAAAGTGAACCCTGGAGAAACAATGGTAATTGTCACTTCTGAAATGGTAATTCTCACTTCACGAATGGTAATTCTCACTTCAGGTTTTGTAAAAGTCCATTTTTTTAACTTTTTACAAAACATGCTTCATGTAAAAAAAGTGAATCCTAGAGAAACAATGGTAATTGTCACTTCTGAAATGGTAATTCTCACTTCACAAATGGTAATTTTCACTTGGTTTTGTAAAAGTCCAATTTTTTCAGTTTTACAAAACATGCTTCATGTAAAAAAAGTGAACCCTGGAGAAACAATGGTAATTGTCACTTACGAAAATGGTAATTCTCACTTCCTGGTTTTGTGAAAGTTCCTTTTTTGGTTTTTTTAAAAAAATGATTGAAGTAAAAAAAGTGAACCCTGGACTTCACAATGGTAATTGTCACTTCTGAAATGGTAATTCTCACTTAGGAATGGTAATTCTCACTTCTGGTTTTGTGAAAGTTCCTTTTTTTGGTTTTTTTACAAAACATGCTTCATGTGAAAAAAGTGAACCCCGCACTTGAAATGGTAATTGTCACTTCGAAATGGTAATTCTCACTTAGGAAATGGTAATTTTCACACGGGGTTTTGTGAAAGTTCCTTTTTTTGGTTTTTTTACAAAACATGCTTCATGTAAAAAAAGTGAACCCTGGTAATGGAAATGACTTAAAATCCCTGAAGCACTTGTAAATGCACTTAAAGGCACTGTCAAATCCCTTCAAGCACTTGTAAATGGCCATACAAAGTATGTTATACATAATATCTTTACTTCCATTATTTACAAGTTATTTACAAACATACTGACACATCAAAAAAATTGAATTGAATCCTAAGTAACAAAAGTGTCAAAATAATTGAACAAATCAGCATCTAACAATAATGCTCATGTCTTCGTTCTCTTCCTTTGGGTTGCTGGAGTAAGGAGTCCCAAAGCAACATCTTTGGCGATATTCAATTAATGGTTGACTAGCCACCACATGAGGTTGCACCTATACTCGTTCAGCTGGTCATCACCATACTGCATAATGGTGTTGGGTTTCCAATTGTGCAACCAGATCAAGATATGCACGCCACAGTCTTGCCTACAGAACACATGAACACACCAGTTAACAAATTTACAATAGCCTAGTAGTTTTGACTTTCTGTCACAGAATGACACTCACAAATTTGGTTGTTGTGGAACGGGTGGCCAACTAATTTCTGTTCTTTACATCTTGGCTTTGTCATTCAGTTTCACAAGTTGGATAATCTCTTCAAAACGATCCCTCTGTAAACAAAACACATGCATTAAATAAGTGTTTACTCCACTCAATCGTAAATGAAACTTGGATACATGTAACATACAATTTGTTTAATCGCCGTTGCCTGGGGATTAACACATGTAGTTTTCTTCGTGGCTGGATCAATGGCAGTGCAAAACCAGTGCTGATCAACCAATACTTCGGTCCCATTATCAATTCACAATCGCCAATGTTGTAATCTATATATTCGGGCAATAGTTGTTCCTTCCACTCGAGAAACTTTCCATCCCTGCGGTTTTTCGCCAATAAATTCTGCATAAACGACAAATATTGAAGTCAAACATACGTATGTCAATGGGAAATAAATTATGAAGATCCATAAATGCTTACCATTTGATCGGCACTAAAAATGTGCCTCTTCACTTCGCCCTGTTTTTGCATATCTCTCATCAATGTTTTACATACAATAGACATAACCGTATGTGCGAACAGTTTGATAAGTGGGGGTCAAAATGTCAAAATTTTAGCTTTTTTAGTACCTACCCGGTTACTTAATCTATTCCTTCGGCCTAGTGTTTGCAGCTGCTCCTAGGGTTATGTCTTCGTCTGCGTCTATTTGTATGAGAATCTGTAAAGATAAACAATGTCATCATGTCATCGTACACATGCCAAATCCACACAAAACGGCTTTTCATATTGAATAGTCATTGAAATTAACTTTTTTATGACTTACTCATCACACTCATCCTTGGTGCAGGATCCGGAGATAAGGTTGAAGAATAATTCCCTCTGTTCTTTTGCCTTCCCTCTAGGCCGCTTTATTGGCTTCGTCAAAGTCCAAGGCGACATGTTTTTGGGCTTCTTCGGCCTCTGTGACCTCCGTGGTGCATCTTCTTGTTGTGCATCTTCTTGTTCAATGCGGTATGGAACAATTGATTGTTCTCCTTCGTCATCATCAATGTTGATTGGCGTTCCGAAGGATGTGTGATCCTCATAACCACCTTCGCCATCATCTTCGCCATCATGATGACCATCACCATCACCTTCTTGGCCATCATCATCACCATGAGCATCTTGGCCCTCATCATCGTTATCATCCTCAGCTTCACCATCCTCGGCTTCACCATCTTCCTCCTGCTTCCGCTGCCTTCCAATGTTAACTTGTGCCTTTCGCAACTCATCTTGGACAACAGCAACAATCCTTTTGTGGTTCTCGTTGATTACACCCATCAACTTGTCATGCAACTCCTTTAAAACCTAAAATTAACACAATTTATCACAGGTCATTAACATAATAGCCAATAACATAATAGCCAAGCATGAATTAAACATCATATGTGGAAGCACTTACTGGGTCTAAAGAGGCCACAAAATTCATTTCCGAATTATCCTTCTTAGCCTCTTTATCGGCCTTCGCGGTATACAACATCCCGTTGTCACTCTTCTTCTCTTTGTCAATCATCTCATTGACCTTCTCTTTGGTCCAAAACTCAATTGGACTCTTTCCTTTGTGATCAACTACCTTCCCCAATGGGAACCGCTCCCCAAATATAACTACAACAAGGTTAAACATATAAATGTTATGTCAAAAATATGTTAACACAAATGACAATCATAATACTTACCAATAACATATATATGCACCCTCCGACATAGGAGTTGCAATCTTTGTTTTCTATTGTTGCGTTGACATTATAAGAGAGCGCGTTTCGGAGGTCATTGGCAACATATGTGGCCCATTCGAAGTGGGCCAATCCTTTACTGGTCGAGGCTAATACCTTCAGCAACTGCAAACTGGGAGTTGTGCTAGATGTTGGAGCGAGAAAAGTCCCCAACATGTGCATCATAAATAACGTTTCAAACTGCTCACCCGACTCCCCTGAAGTTATGACTTTTAATACGTCGTCATACTTCATTTTACCGTAGTCATTTCTCAGTCGTAGATATTCTGGATCTGTATCAGTCACTTCCATTGTTACCTCTTTCCCACCATGTCGCACCCCAAGCAACTGAGCCACATCTTTTGCTTCTAGTTCATGTGTCTTCCCCCTTATTCAAAATTGATTGGTTGGGGGATCATAAGCTCTCATTATGGGGACTAACATTTCCCGTGGCAGTCTCATACTTTGAATTTGAAGCAACTGCCCAAACCCTAACTTCTAGACCTTTTTTTTTAATGTTTCATCGGAGTTCACAAATGCTACAAGCTTGGAAATTTGTTCAACGAGCATCGTGATGGAAAAGGGGTGGTGGAGGAGGAGGTGGAGGTGCCCTTCTTGCTCTGGAGCCTTCCTTCTTTGGCTCTATCAAAGTATACTTTCCTCTCATCGACACTCAAAGCCCTCCACGCTTTTGCGCCCTCCCTACTCATGTCAGTAAAGTCAGCAACTTTATTCTCTTTTTTAAACTCCTTGCTAAACATAAAGTACGCATTATTAGTGGACATTTTGCTACACTTTTGCTTTGGTAAACCTGAAAAAATGAAATGGCAATACACAAAATTAGGAGAGTTCATGAACCACATATAACAGCAAAAATATCTGTATAAATCAGCATCTTGAAGGCTATAAGTTTATTGTGAGCAAAAAAAGAAATAAAATATACTTTGGGGTTGAGAAAGTTATGATGATATAATAATGAAAAATCATAATGATGGAGCAAGTAACAGATCCAATATGAAAATTCTAGGATGGAGCAAGTAACATGTACGTCGCTCTAACTAATATCTATCTGCCTATGTACAATGTAAAATGGGTTACCACGGAGTTGTCATATCCGACAACCTACTATAATTTTTATTTTAATAAATATAAAATTTGAAATAAAACGATATTTTCACAGGTTCTACATAAAAAAATTTACAAGTTGAAATACGTCATCTTCTTTCTCCCTTTCATCTTTCCTATTTGTGACGAAACCTCTCCCCTCAAAGCTAAAAGATTGCACTGTAACGACTTAGACAATAGTTTATTAAAAACTACTCATTAAAGATGGTTTATATATATATATATATATATTTAAAAAATAGTTAAAGCTTAGTTTAAGTATTAAAATATCATAAAATTAAAGTAATTTTATATTATTATCGTTATAAATTATACTATATACTTTGAGATGGAGTTTCCCTACCTATTTCATTCACTATAGACCATCTAGATCAGATCTATACGGTCCAGATTTAGTTTTTTATTCAATGATTTTTAAATAAAAAATCATTTTTAAAAAAAAATATTAGTTGAGAGATTATATTTATTTTAAATGTTCTACCTATTGAATTTTTTTTTTTTTTTTTTTTTTTGAGAAAACAAAAAACAAAAATATTAAATATGAATCATCCAAATTTTAATTTAAATAGCCCACAAAAGCCGAGCTCCCCTCTCCTATCTATCGGCTGCGAAAGTGGATCCGTCTATCGTCTCAATCATAAGTGAAAGCTACCTAATTTTATCAGCTAAAATTGTTAATTATATTTACTAAACAAACAGTGCTATCATACGAGTGGTGAATCTCTTTCCGCCTACACATCTCATTCCATTGTACTCGTATTACACATCTCACTCCACTTGTAATCTGCGCCTCACAATTATAACAGAAATAATAACAACCTAGAACCCTTAAAATTATCAAATTGTAATGAATTCCATGCGATATGAGTGATAATCATTCCAAATATAAAATAACTAGTCAAAAAGGAAAAAAATTCATTAACATTAATATCTATTTAATAATTGAAAGAAAAACAAGAGACCAAATTTCTTGCCTTACGAAGAGGTGAAAGAAAGTAACCAGCTGCATCATTCCTTCCTCCCCCCCCGCGCGGGGCGCGGGGGTGATTGCTTCATTTCGTATTGACTTGCCTCCATAGCAATTTAATGTTCATTTGACCCTTCAACATTATGAAATTTCGGCTACACCCGTCTGAACTAAAATGATCTATATATCGGCCCTAATTATAAGAACATTTTTATAGTACAATTTGTATTAGAAAAGTGTTCCTATAATTGGATTTGAAGAGTAATATTAATTTTTGTGCATAAAAAGACATTGGTGTATTTGACTTTTTCTTTTTTCTTTTTCGTATTTAAAAAAAAAAAAAAACGGTCAACATCTCTAATTGCCGGAGCTATGGCCACTAGCTAGAGAATAAATTTTCAAGAATGGGAGCGGGAGTCATGACCCCTTGACACCCTAAAAGGTTGATGGCCAACAGGCAAAATTTGTTAATTGTAGTTATAAATTGAGAAACATGAGTATGTATTGTTATAAATTTCCTTATATTTTAATTGTTGTAAATTTAGTAATTGTAGCTGTACATGATCAGGTTGTAAATATGGGAAATGGGAGCTACCTGGCCAAACGCTTTTTTTTTTTTTTTTTTTTTCCTCACAATCTATCTTTTATAAGGAAACCATAATTTTTTATAAGCCAATTTTTTTTTATACTTTTGAAAATCTATTACAAAAAAATATATTCCCCAAGATCAATTTTACAAATCTACTGTAATCAAAATCATCGGACAACGGTCAAATAAGGAAGGCAGACAAAGCAAACCCCACCACGTGATATTTGCTGGAAAAAGCATGCCCATTGTTCGAAAGAATCCAAACGTGTGTGACCTTCACGGAAGGTGCTAGATCACGTGATTGATTTAATAGCATTGACCTGGAAGAAAAATGAAAGCAAGAAAAAAATAATAATAATAAGAATAGGTATTTATGTGGCATTCATTGTACGTGCCTAACAACCAAAGAATGTGGTTGCAGCTACCAGAATAAAAGAGAAAAGTGATTTAAGGAATCGATCATTTAGCCAAATCTTTCATATCTTCCCCTCTCACCCCTGCAAAATCAATCCATGTCTTCTCTGGCCTCTTCATACTCTCATACACCCGAATCGAAATTCCAATACGACGTGTGCTTAACTTTCTTCAATCTTAAAAAGGGTGTAAGCGACTTTATCAAGAATAGTTTAAGGGATGCTGGATTCAAATTTTTCATTCATGACTTCATGGATTATCTCGATTGGGAGATCAACATGTTCAGAATTATGGTGATGGTAATCACACCACAGTTCCTCAGCTACGACGTATGTCTTAAGAGACTGGTGGACACACTAGTGGAAAAAATGGCTTTAAGACCGCCTCATTTAGACCGGAGTAATGACGCACCGGTCTTAATAGTATGACCGTGGCAGTTTTGTAAATATAAAGAACTTCTTGGACCGCATCCTAATGAGCATCGGTCTTAATAATATGACCGGTGGCAGTTTTGTAAATATAAAGAACTTCTTGGACCGCATCCTTTATCAATGAGTCTTAAATATATTATTTAGACCGCTTAACAAAACAAACGGTCTTAAAAATGTTATTGAAAAAAACTAAAAGTTCAAATTTCTTTATAGAGAAATCTCAACAAGGTGACTTATATTTTTACGCGGTCCAAAATAATGAGGAAAAAATTAAATAAACGTTTAAGACCGGATATATATAACAGGCGGTCTTAAATATTATACTTTTTAGACCGGAAATAAGTTGTGACCGGTGCTAAATAGTTTATTACTTTTAAGTTCAGAGTTTAATAAACGACGGTCTTAAAACTTAACATTTAAGAACTTCTTTTTAGTTCATCCGGTCTTAAAAATAAAGCGCCAAATATATTCTTCTTCGCACGAAACGTTCCTTACGACTTACGTTATCCCTCTGAACTCTGAAACCCCTTTTCTTGTTGTGAAACCACTCTTCCTTATGCATTACCTCTTCCTCGCCCACGCGAAACGTTACCTTACGACTTACGTTGTCCTCCGAACTCGAAACCCTCTTCTTGTTGTGAAACCACTCTTCCCGTTGCATTCCCCGTCTTCCTCGCCCACGTACCATTAGCCTCGTTACGCTCTCATTTGCTCAGCATTCCTCTCTTCCCGTCTCGAAAATGAACGGTGAAAACGATTCCATTCGTGTTCCGGAACGCCAAGCATCGGTGTGAGTCGAACGAACCTCTTCATTCGACAATGTGCCTCGTGAACCGCCAAAGACGCCGTGGTAGAAGAGGCACAAGAATGATGGATGTAACCCTAAGTCGACGGGTCAAAGCCGGAGATTCAGTTTTGATGAAAAGTTGCGACCTTTCTGGTCCTAATAAAAGCAAATATACTAGTTTTGTCGGCTATCTTGCACGCAAGGTTAGCATCTTGACCGATGAGTGAAAAAATGTGGACTTCAAAGAAAGTAAAGCAACCTATTTGGGACACTATCCGGCTTACATATAATGTCCCCGACTCGAGAAGTTGAAAGACAAGACATTGTCTTATTGTGCCGATCGGTGGAGGAAGTTTAAGACCTCTCTCGCTAACAAGTATATTTTTGCCGAGGTTCAAATTTCGACCAAAATCCTTGGGACAAGTACACATTTATTGATGAACAAACTTGGCAACAATTTGTTCAGCGGACCACTCCTAAAGCTCGGTGAGTTTATATTTAGTTTTTTTGCCCTTTTGTTTGCTTATTAACCGTGGCCGATATGTGAATGTTATTGTGTTCATCTAATCCCGTTAGTTAAATTGTTTGGTGTGTGAATAGAAGTATACATTTCCCGCCTTTGTCTATGCAAGTCCGATATGTAAACCCTTAAAAGGTAAAATACTAAGAAGGTAATTAGGGAAATAATAATGGCATAAGAGTCAAGCCATTATTATAGTCTTAGTTCGTTATAGTAGGTGGTGGTTAGACATTATTGCCGTTAGTTCCGTTACTATCTAATGAGGACGCCGATCCCACCGGATGCCTAAAAAGGATCAAGTTTGTATTATTCTATAAGCATAATTCTCTTTTGTTTCTTAACCTATCTATCTAGCAAGACAAGACATAGCTCCAATTTCTTCTACAATTCTACATCTTCCTTACATAAAATGTTGAAACTTGATGAATTGAATTTGACTAGTGTTTGAGGTTCATATCAAGCGTAAGTTCTCTAATTTCTGTTAGTGAGATGGCTGAAATTCATAATTAATAGTTGTTTTCAATGCTGATTCACAGGAAAGAAGGGAACGAGCACAGGAGATAGGGAGGAAGAATGATTGCCCGCATAGGGCTTCTCGCGGTGGATATGAAAAGTCGAAGAAGAATTGATGGCGCAAGCGGAAGAGATTGGATGATGAAGCGTAATCCAATCCTTTCGCGCAGACATGATCTACCATCTCCAATACGTCGCAAGGAGTTGTGGTTGCACATTCGGAAAAAGTTAGTGCGCCTACACGAGTGAACAAACTCGTGTAGTTGCCGAAAGAATTGTAAGTATCGTTATTGTTATTTTTTAGTTACTAAACATGTTTCATTACTAAGCTTCTCGCATATCCGTATCTTACAGAAGATCTTAAAAAGAAAGAAGCAGAGGGATCTTTGTGTCGGACGGGAGGAGTGATGTTCGACCGTTAGAACGGAAAACCGGATCATGGTGGGCGTGTAAGGGGATTGGAGGACGGGTAGGCCTAAAGGAATACTTTGGTAAATCCAAACGGCATAGACAAAGTATGGTTACCCGGAGGAGATGGAACAGACGGTGGCCAAATTAAGTGAGGATGCAGCGGCTCAAGAAGCAAGGTATCAATCCGAGATGAGCCGATGAGGGAGGAATTGAATCGATGAGCGATGAGGGGGAATTGAATCGATGAAGCTCCTTTTGAGCAATCGTCCGATACCAGGTGTTCCCTTCACACATTCACCCGCACTGCATGCATAGCACTAGAGGGAGCCGCATTGTTGGACAGTCGAGCAACCTTGTGACCTATATGTGGAGGATCGTGATAGTCCCGCACGATTAGTTGCAAAAGGGACTCGCCCACAACTTATTGGGATCAACCGTACACCACCAACAATTGGCCGATGATGAAGTCGAGTGTCGCTTGAAAAGGTGATCATTGATGCACCTCTCCCTCTCCCAACTGATCAGCTGAAGCTTGTGAGTGATGTCAAGGGAACCTTCATCTCTTGGCCAGTGAAGCTTATATATGTCTCTACTCCTCCTGAAGCTTCATCCCCTCCTCCTCAAGTTCCAACCCCTCCTCTTCAAGTTTCATCCCCTCCTCCTTAAGTTCCACCCCCTCCTCTTCAAGTTTCATCCCCTCCTCCTCAAGTTCCACCTCCACCCCCTCCTCCTCAAGTTCCACCCCGTCAAGCTCCATCCCCTCCTCAAGCTCTATCCCCATCGCTAAGTTGATCGGCACGGAAAAAATATCCGATCTGGTGAAGATTGGATATTTTAAAGATAAATCGTCGCTTGTCAATGAAGTATTAGACATCCCTCATCCTCTTCCCGTTCAAGTTGACACCGTTGATGTTGAGTCCCTGCTGCTTCCTCGACAGAAGCTTACTGATGCAATTGTTCAAATTTTTATGAAGTCAGCATCTTCTGTTTATGAGTATATAATTTAAATGCATCGTTTAGACACACATACATATATACTAATTCCCCGATCGATGTCATTATTGTAGGTTACCGCATCAAGAATTGGTTCAAAAGGGCAGAGCAACGATTTTGGATTCTTGTGCCCCGTCTATTCAAGTCAAACATCCATGCCGGAGAGACAGGTGTACATATCAAAGAGGGTGTGTGAAGTGAGAAGAAAGGTGTACTTGTTGCCATTCTTCCACAGTACATATCACAAATCTTGTCTCGCAATTCACTTAATTTCGCTACATATATCACTGAGTATACTTTACTGCTGTGAATTTTCAGCCGCCACTAGCAATTGGTCCTCATGTGCATGGAGGAGCATAAAGTTATCTTCTTATGCTCCACTCACAGAGAGCCATTGCCTTTGTTGATGCAGACCATCAACGAGTAAGCATGTCATTTTGATTCTCTTGTCTCGAAATCTCTCGTGAATTTTCAATGAACATTATTGATAAATTTGTGATTTTGATGATAGTGCCATGAAGACCTTCCAAACCGAGGTAAAGAAAAGGCGTCGGGTCAAAGACCCCATCTGGGACACACCATAGGTTGGTACAATATTTGTACACTGGCACACTGCCTTGTGAAGTTGGTCATTAAGCTATATATGCTCTTATATATATTTCTTGTTCTTTTTAGACCCGTCGGCAACCACCGGGGTCCAACTTATGTGGCCAGTACGTCATGAAACACATGTATGATATTATCACAGGAGGAAGGACTAAATTAACTGTAAAGGTAAATGTATTTGATGTTACATATTATGCACGCAAGTTAATTCAGTTTCTGTCTTTGATGTTACAGATGTTTGACTGCCCTGATCCCTTTTCTGATGATGAACTGGAGCACATACGCAATTTGTTTTGTGAATATCTGTATGACCTGATCTTAAAGTTAGGACAATAATTAATGCCCTAAATTCATTTGTAAATATATCCTGAACAACAATAATATTCTGTAAATTTGTTTATTTTTCCGAACAATATTCATTTGTAAATATACATAGGCAATGTAAAATTCAATAAATAAATTTGTTTGATTTTTCGAACAATTTTCTTGTGTCCATTTTGGGTTTCTGAATGTATTGGATGGTGGATAAAGATATTTAGTGCTTGAAATTTGAGAAAGATCTTGAGTTTAGGACCGTATATTAATTAAAAGTCCGGTCTTAAAAGTCCGCATAATAAACATCCGGTCCTAAAAGTATTCGTTTTAAAAAAATATGACATTTTTAGGACCGTATATTAATTAAAAGTGCGATCTTAAAAGTCCACATAATAAACATCCGGTCCTAAAAGTGTTCGTTTAAAAAAAATGAGACTTTTAGAACCGTATATTGTGAACATCCGGTCCTAAAAGTATTATGAGACCGTATATTATTTTACTGTCCGCTCCTAAAAGTCCTCTTATTTTAATTTTAGAAGTTGGTTAACCTTTAGGACCATGTAATTGTTAAATGTCCGGTCTTAATAGTCTACATTTAAATAGATATGTTCACTCGCTTTTCGGACAAATCATTATGGTTCGAGAAAACGTATGTGATAGTATTGTCGACACGCTTCTCAACATACAAGGTAGTTCCAAGGATGGTGTGAAGGCAAGATTGATCCGATAGCAATGGGAATATGCGAAGAGTTACATCCAAGGCCGATGGGAGGAGAACTTATTGTCCCCCTCGCTTCTCATACTTTCTCTAAGGATGAGAAACGAAGTTTTTGTGAGTGTTTACATGGCACAAAAGTTCCCACGGGGGTATTCTTCAAATTTGAAGAGGCTTGTATCGATGAAGGCTTGAAATTAGTAGGCCAAAAGTCTCATGATTGTCATGTCTTGATGCAACAGCTACTCCCAATAGCTATTCGAGGCATCGCCGAATATGATCTTCGGGTCTTTTTGACTATACTTTGTGTCTTCTTCAATGTGCTTTGTAATAAAGTTTTCGAGATTGAAAAGTTGGATGAATTGGACAATGAAGGATATCTTATCTTGTGCCACCTTAAGAAGCTTTTTGTTCCTACATTTTTTGACATCATGGTTCAACTAATTGTTCATCTAGTGAGGGAGATAAAGATGTGCGGCCCTATCCATTTACGGTGGATGTACCCTATTGAAAGATCTATGAAATTCCTAAAAGGGTACGTGAAGAACGCATACCGACAGGAAGCATCGATTGTTCGTAAATATGTTTCGAAGAAGCCATGGAATTTTGTCAAAATTATTTGGCCAAAGTAAGACATATTGGGCTTCCAAAACGTCAAGATGTCAAGGGGGTAGACGAGGGCTTCCGTAAAGAGTGTGGATCCCGATGAATTGTCACAAGTCCACTTATACATATTGAATAATGTTGATGAAGTTCAAGCAGCATAGCTGAACATAAAGAAGCTGTAAGGAAAGAAAATCATCGAATGATCGAACAAAGGTTGATTAGGGAGCATATGAGAACTTTTGCAAACCGGTTCAAACAAAAGGTCGAGGGAGAGGAATGTGTTTCGATACAATCAAATGGTTAGCACGTGGTCCCGAGGTCGATGTCATAAGTTGGAATTCGTATGTGATCAATGGTTATACATTTTACACGAAGTCCCTAGATGATAGGAGCACAGTCGCAACAAAGTGGTGTTATGTTAGAGGTGAATCTATGCACTTCTCCGTTCGAAAGACAAGAGCCCTTTATTGGCAGTCATGCCATATTATGGGGTTATTGAAGAGATTTGGGAGGTGGACTATGTGAAAATTAAATTTCCCATTTTCAAATGCAAGTGGGTCAATGTCAATAATGGTGTTCGGATCGATCAGCTAGGATTTACATTAGTCGATGTCCATGGTAGAAGTTTTGGAGATGAACTTTTTATTATGGCAGACGAGGCAAAACAAGTGTTCTATATCACCGATCAAGAAAATAAAATGTGGTCTCGTAGCTCTCCAATGAAAGAGGGTCATTGATATTGATGAGGAAATGAATTCGAATTATGGTATTCCCCGAGAGTACTCCTTTTTCAAGGGGTCTACCGGACATAAACGAAGAAGATGAAGTGGATAATGAACCTGGCATAACAAGTGATCATCAAGAAGGGATATGGGAAGATATCACTTTATAAAAGAGTCAATTCATAAGATAATATTCATATGCAGATTTCTTTGAAAACTTTAAGGTTTTAACTATATTATATTCCTTCTATGTTTATAAACAATGTCACCGACTATGAAGTTTGTTCTTGTTTTATTTTTTTGGCAGGATCCGATCCAAAGGGGCATGTTATAAAAGAGGATGTTACTTTGTCGGGTGGGAATCGATGAAGGCATGGTGAATATTATTTTGGGCATGTGTGTTGTATTTATAACTTATTGTATTTGTAAGTAAGTTATCTTATTGTATGAATTAATTTGGGTGTTGTAGTCATAGTATAATCATTAATTAAGAGGCCAAATAACTCATGGTGAATAATATTTGTATTCTTTTTCTAATTCCATTTATTCAAATAATTGTTCATAGCTTTATTTTAAAGTATCGACTTTTATGTGCTGGATTGGGTGGTGGATTTGTGTGTATAATACAATCAGGAAGAACAGAACAGGGAAAAATTCAGGAAAATTTACACCGTAAATAAATGCGCGGGTCCTAAATGGTGAGTTTTTAAGACCGGATGTATTTATATGTCCGGTCTTAAAGGTCAGAAAGCGCCCGATCTTAAAAGTTCTTCTTTTTAAGACCGGTAAATTTATACATGCGGTCTAAAATAAAATTTTTAAGACCGCATTTATTTATCATCCAGTCTTGAAAGTCAATCTTTTAAGACCGCGTATAATTAGTCAGTTCTTAGAAGCCGCTAAGTTTAAGACCGTATTTATTTTTGTCCGGTCTTAAATTCTATCTTTTAAGAGCGGCCTAATTATTAGCCGATCTTAAAAGTTGAGTTTTAGGACAAAAAAAGTATTTCAGTTTATTTTAGTACGACTTTTAAGACCCAATGTTTTAAATGTCCGGTCTAAAATATTTTCTTTAAGACCGGTCGTAGTCCGGTCTTAAATGTAGACTTTTAATACCGGCCGGAACAAGACCGGTCATGGTCCGGTCCTACGATGCCTCTTTTGTCCGGTCTTAAAAGTCTTTTTTGCACTAGTGACATAATGTTGAATCACAAAACACTGTTACCTTTCTTCTATGGAGTGAGCCACTATGAAGCGCGTGTGCAGGTCGAGAATTTCATCTTGCAAACATATACGAATGAAGCGAATGGGCAGTTGGACAGCTTTGCACCAAAGAGCCGACGTGTGTAATTCACTATATGGCTTTGATCGTCGATTATTTTGGGTAACAAACTAATCCTATTTGGCTTTTTCAGTTTATGCTTTTTACCAGGTATATGATTTGTTAGGTTAGTAAATTGAGCGTTATGATTTTAGGTATATTCTGATGCTTCTTTTTCTCTCTCCACAAAAAGAAAAGTACATAAACATAATCAAACGTGCCAAACTCACTAGTTGAAGGAAACCTGTAATAAAAATGTAAAGTCAGATTGTGAACACGAACCATATATAAGAGATTACTTTTTATTATAAATTGGTGTTTAAAGTATAAACTTAAAATTAAATCCATCATTGTTTATAAACTTGTTTAAATAAGTAGAGACAAAACTCTTTTCATATATTTATTACCACGTACATTAAATCACGATTAAAAGCTTAATTGCCATTATGTAGAAACATAAAAATAGTAAATTTAGTTTGTGAACTTGCAAATCCAGTTGAGTTTACAATTAACACAAGTGTAAAAGCGAGTTGACACAATTTTATAATTCAGAAGAATAAAAATAATAAACTTAGAGAGCCAATTAGCAAGTTTGACAACAATGCACATAGTTATAAGATCACTTATCTTTAGATTTTTTGTTGTGACTAATGTCGTGTCTAAATAAAGAGTAAATAAAGAAAACATTTATAAGTTTGGAAAAAGTTTCAAAAAAATCATGAAGCTTTTCTCATTTAAATGAGCCATTTTATTTTTTCAACTCTAAAGATGCTGAAGATGGAAAGACATTGTCGACGATGGTGGTGTTCTCCGTCTCCATCCCTCCGTTTGAAAATCTAGGCCTCCACCTAACAACTTCTCCCCTTATTTTTGAGTTGTCGATGCCTTTTGAATGATAAATCCTTTCCAAATCTGAATAATCCAAACCTAAAATCAGATTCAGTAATGAAAAACGGTATTTTTGGGCTTTTTCTGACGTTTTCAGAAGTTATGGAATAATCCAGCGCCCTACTTCCCTTATAGAAAACACTGGAATATTTGCGTTTTGATCCTTTAGTGGATCCAGATTAGTCACAACAAAGTACTAGATACCGGATGGGCAAAAAAAAAAATCTATCCCTTTAATTTACTTTGATTTTTTTTGTTTTTTTTTTTTGGGTGTAATCCTTTCCTCACTTTTCCTCAATTATTTTTGGCTCCAACTTTCCAAAAATAATCTATAATCAAAATCAAAATTAGGTAGCATCTTACATTCTAAGAAAAATCAACCCAATAAATATCAATTGCAATATTTATGAAAATATTTATATTTTAAGCTCTCTTCACACAATCATCATTCATTCAAATTAATCATAATAAATGCTATATTTAGCCTGCAATTTATGATAAAATCCCTAATTAAGATATTAAATACCATGATAAAATATGGATAGATGAAATATTTTCCTCATTACCACCTTTGAGCCTCAAATATCAGCCAAGACATTTTTTCTATCTTTCATGAATTTATGGAAATTTTATTAAATTTTTAAATTACCCTTTCAACTTGAAATATTTTAAAATTACACTATTCACCCAAATCAAGTTTAACCCAAAACGTTTTCTCCAAAGAGTTTTTTTTACTATTCATTTGGCCCACGATTAACCTTCATTCTCACATCAAGCCTTTAAGGCCTTATGTCACACCCCTTAGTGTTAGTTCTCTATGTGTTTTGATGATAACTGACAATTGTAAACACAAGTTATAGTTTGTCTTTGGTAAGTTGAAAAACTTATCAAAAAACAAACTCGAGTTTTGGTTTCAAAACTCGAGTTTATCCTTTGACAGAGAGTTGCTCATTTTCAATGATCAAAGCAAAAACTCAAGTTTTCATTTGAAAACTCGAGTTTTGGACTTACGTAGAGCACTTAGTTTTTCACTTAAAGACAAACTCGAGTTTTGACCAGAAAACTCGAGTTTTGCATTACATAGAGACTTCCCACTATTTTCAAATAAAGACAAAACTCGAGTCTTGGTTTGAAAACTCGAGTTTTGGGCAAACAGAGAGTCTCCAACATTTTTAACATATGCAAACTCGTTTCGACTTAAAACTGTGGATTTTACTTTGCTATGAGTTCTCTAATTTTTCTCTAAGTTATGAGAAAACTCGAGTTTTGATTTCAAAACTCGAGTTGAGTTAGCAGAGAGTTTTCAAGTTTTACTAGTTTTTGAAAACTCGAGTCTTCAAAGAAAACTCAAGTTTTGATTTGGCTCGATTTCTTAATGTTTTCATACTTAAATGAAAACTCGAGTTTTGATTTGGAAACTCGAGTTTTGGCTAAGCCGAGAGCAATACATTTTTCAATGTATTGAAAACTCCGCTTTCTCTCAAGAAACTCGAGTTTTGATTTGGCTCACATTTCTCAATGTTTTCATACTCAAATGAAAACTCGAGTTTTGTATTGAAAACTCGAGTTTTGGGCAACCCGAGAGCTTTGAACATTTTCATTGTTTTGAAAACTCCAGTTTTTTGGATGAAAACTCGAGTTTTGATGTTTTGGACTTAAACACACGTTTTTCATTAAAAGTCCAAAACTCGAGTTTTGTTTTGGGAAACTCGAGTTTTGAGTTTCTCTCAAAAATGTGGTCCAGAGCTCAAATCGCGACTTTCCTCTCTGGATGGAGAAAACTCTAGTCTTGATGATGAAACTCGAGTTTTGACTTAAGTGCACAGCAGTTGAAAACTCGAGTTTAGAAGAACAAACTCGAGTTTGCATCACTAAGTTTGAAATTCAAATCGATGAATTTGCAAAACCTTCATGTTTGATTTTAATACTTTCTATGATTATTCTTTAATGTTCCTAGATATGTTTAACCACTTTATTAGTGAGTTTCAGATGAATTAGAGAATGGTTTTTGAAGGTTTAAAGCAAAAGCAAAAGTGATGTTAAAACATTAAATGCAAAACCCAGAAAGTTGCATACTTTTGGGTAATCCGTCTGCACACGCCTGCAAAATAGATAACAACAAAATGACCTATGATCAAAAGATTAAAATAAAAGAAAATAGAAAGCTTGACGAAGTTCCGAGGCGTGGAAGAAGCCATGTCACATCACCACTCCACGTCTTCTTCTCTTCGTCTTACTGCAAGGAAGGATGCTGGGTTCTCTTGGAGTTCTCATGCCTTGTGAAATCTTTCTCTCTTCTTTCGAGTCTAGCCGAATGTGAAATCTCGTTTAGGCTCTGCCCGACTCCCCTCTAGGGTTGGCTTGTTGTTTCCTTATATAATCAGGTTTTCTTGCGGCGCAAGTTCCAGCGAGCTGAGCTTTCTAAATCTGTCGAGATCCATTGTATCTTTTGATCGCAGTAGATTGATTCTGCTGATTCTGCGGGATTCTTCAAATCTTTTAGTTTCAATCCTCTGCATCTTCTATTCCATTACGTCAGCAATCTACCTATCTTTTCTCAACCTTCGCAATATTTCTTGAAACAATCTTGACAAAAGATTAGAACATATGCAGCATAGCATCGCGTCCTTTACCTTGCTATAGCTTCAGAGAGAAAAATAAGAGGTATGCCACAATTTGGATTTCTCTCCATTTTTGTTTCTATCAATTTTGGGGTAAAGCAAAGGACTTTAAAAAAAAAAAAAAAAAAAAAAAAAGACCCGCAAAAGGAGAAGAATCAAAAGCCTCCAAATGGAGATTCAAACTCTCAAGCTTCATAATTAAATATGATCCTTTCATATATTTGCTACCACCACCATCTCTCTTCAGCTAAATATTCCTTCGGTCATTCACTCTCCTTAAACCATTCCATTCATATACTCTAGCTGCTTCCATGGAATTCAAGGTAAAGTTTTGACATGCATGTTTATCTATCTTGATAAGAGATGGTCACACATTGCCATTGAAATTTTACCTTTTGTTAGGATGGAGAGAAAATCAAGGGGCAAGAAAACTAAGAGAGTAAACTCCCAAAAATAGTAATTTTTTTTTCACTATTTATGGAAGTTTTCAAATCTAATATACCCTTCCCCCTATTTTTTCCTCACTTTTCTCAATATCCAAACATAGCATTAGTCTCTTATTAACTACTGTAAAATTGAGGTAGTATTTTTTGAGATAGTACTATATTTATCTATCAATTTAGAAGTATATATTGTTATCACTATTCAGTACGTCTGTTTAGTTATTCTTGGAAGCATTTGTAAGTATAGGTTCTAAGTTAGAGGAGTTGAAGTGTGTTGGCGTACATGTCAAGCAAACTCAAGATCTTAATGTTTCTGCCATAATCAATTCTAATCACTCCCATAATTTCTCCTCAGCCACATCTATCACTAAGAAATTCAGCTATGCAAATACTCCTCCAAATTCCTCTGTTTCTCTCGAAATCTCAGTCCAACAAATTAATCCTATGAAGCCTCCTCCATGGAAAGTGATAATTATGCCATTAGTAAGCCCCATGACTCCTTCTGCATTACCACCACACAAAGATAACAAACTAGGCTTCACAATTTTTGCTGTTGACCTTCTAGGTGCTCTCACTAATTTGACTATGTCATCAAAACCAAAACATAACCAAGTTTTAATTTATTTTGTGGTGGCTTGTTCTACACTTGCATTCTCCATTTCTTCAACTGTTGTTGTGTTAGATAAGAAAAGGCTACAATTGCCAAAAAGATGCACAAAACTTCATTTCTTATTGGGAAGTGATACAAGCCCCAAAAATGTTCCCTCCATGGAAAGTGATAATTATACCATTAATATGCCTATGACTCCTTCTGCATCACCAGCCACCACCACATGAAGATAACATACTAGGCTTCACAATTTTTGCTGTTGAACTTCTTGGTGCTTCACACTAATTTGGCTATGTCATCAAAACCAAAACATAACCAAGTTTTGATTTATTTTGTGGTGGCTTGTTCTACACTTACCTTCTCCATTTATTCCACTGCTTTTGTGTTACATAAGAAAAGGTTTACGATTGCCAAGAAGATGCAAAAAAGCTTCATTTCTTATTTGGACGTTTGGATTCATGGGAATAATGTGAATGATTTAGCCTTCAACTATGACTTGGTGCTTCACTATCTCTGCCTTCGTTATTTGCACATTGATGTTTACCATTGCAAATTCTTTGAAGTGAGAGGAATCCAGTTGAACTCTCACATGTCACTTTGCATATTATAAGTAACTACTATTGTTTCACTTGTCCATTTGTTTATCTTGTTTTCTTGTCTTCGTATGGTTTTCGTAGACAACACTTGATCTTCCTAATAATTGCATAGTTTAGGTTGCTAGAGAAAAAAAAAAAAAAAAAATTGTAAGGTGGCATTTTAGTCTCTATAATGCATCTTATAATAGAACCAATGGCACAAGTATATAAATTGAATATGTAAGAATACAGCAAGTGAAGCGAGACAACGAGAATTTCTCTTTCTACAAAGTCAAATTAAACTTTGTTTAGCTATCTCTTCTTTTTATTATAAAGAAACAGAGACAATAGCTTTGTCTCAGACATAAACATTGAAGACGGTCTTCTCTCTCACGCACACACAAATCATTTGACATTGTAAGTCTCACACACACAAATAAAAAATATTGATTAAAAAACAAACTCAATTGACAAATATGGATTTGAACATGCACTGCAGAGGTTGTTTTCACTTTGAGACTACTTGAATAACATTGTCCAAACAAATATGCTCTTGGACACATTTAGTACATAATTCTATTGCTAACATCTTCATCATATACCAAATAGACAAGTGTGTTTTCTACTCTCAATTCACATGCCAAAGTGACTATAAGCTCCACTCTGTTACTAGGCTCCAAATTAGAAATCATGTCTTGCCAATTATCTACATCATTTGAAGCAGTTGATGCATCTATCTGGCACAGTTTAATGGTAGCCTTTGTATGGTTTGATACCAAGACACCAACAGGATATACAGATGTCAAGTTTTCTTGAGAAGACAAATAGATAATGCACAAAATCAATCCTTTCAAGCTTTTGCCCAGAATTTGAGGAACTTCAAAAAATATTGAAGATCCTTCTCCTTTAAAATTTTGCCAATGAGGACAATTGTCTCCAGGAAGAGAATTAAGTCCAAACCCTCTTTCCTTACATCCCTAAGTTATATACATAACAAAGAAGAAACTAATTAATTAACCATATAGACAATATTTACATAAATGGACATCTAACTGCAAATGTTATTAATACTTACTCTTAAATATGTATATTTTGACGGCTAATTAAAATGTTCTTGAATGCCTTAATTGATTAACTCAAAATGATTGAGACTGAGATTTGGATATTAAATGATTAGGGTAGATTTATTTTCAAATTAATTGGAGGAAAACATTTTCAGATGAAGTCAAATACATTACAAGCCAATATTTGAATATGTAGTGCAGTACGATTTCAAGCGTTATGAACGATGCATAAGCTATTCAAAATTCCATGTATCCTTATGTTGTTTACATATTGCACATATGACACTATTTTAAGTATAATCCACACTTTCTAAATGATTTTAAAAACTTAAAAGAATAATTAATATACATTATATTAAGCATTTATACATGCACTTAGTCACTTACATTATCATAAGTGGTCTCTGCTCCACGGACACATCATGATATTAATAAAAGCACAAACTAAGCATTACAATATGTTTGGATGAAGGGAAAATTAAGGGAAAAAATAGAGGGAAAATTAGGAGGGAAATTTTCAAAAAATGGTAATTTTTATCATTTTTGGGAGTTTTTCCTCCTAATATTCTTTCCCCCTGATTTTTTTTCCTCAATCCAAATATAGGGTAAGTTAGATATGCATGAACAAGGAATTCTTCCAAAACCCAAACAAACTATATGCATTTGTGGTAGTAGATAGATAAAGAGAATAACCTGTGAAATACGCTTTAAAAGTGTATCAATAACTTGGTTGAACTCGCCTATAGGAATAATGATAGAACTCATGAATGTTTCTGACCATTCCTTATGAGCTTCCTCATGAAAATCAGTTAGTGCTGGAGTCTTTTTACGTGAAGCTTGAGATGTTCTTGGTATTTTTTTGAACATTCTACAACTTTTGGCTAACAAAGGCTGTGAAAGAACCTTGATTATCGATGGCATGATTCCAAATGCTTGAAACAAGGACTTTGGATGATTTGTTGGGGGCATCAATGACAAAATAAGAGAAGGAAATACATCATGTGACAATCCTTCATGACCACATAAAGAAACATATTTAATGTTCTTCATTCTCATTAGTGAGATGGGTACATCTGTTATAGCAGTTTGACTTGCCACCAACGTCGTTAAAGATTCCATTTTCTCAATGTCTTCATCCAACTTTTCAATCTTGGAACAACCAAAAAGATTAAGGGTTCTTAAAGATTTCAAGTCATATATACTTCTTGGAAGATGCTCTAGACCCTTGCAATTTTTTAAATTTAACAAAATAAGATGTCTCGAGATTTCCAATGGAAGGGTGAACCATAGACAAACGTGGACAATCTTTAAGTATCAACTTCTCAAGATATGGTAATTTTGAAAAGTTGGGTGTTTCTGTTAGGTAATGAGAATGACTCAAATTGAGAATCTTCAAAAATTCCAAAACCTATACAAAGAGTATATCTCAAAATAAACATCATAAAAAATCAAACAATAAAACAATAAAATAACCGAAAAAAATAACACAAATCTTGTTACTAATATTTATTTCCAAAAGTTTGCAAATACCTGGCTTTTCTCCCATACTTTTGTGAGATTACTCCACTTTAAGTCAATGACAACTGTCTTTTCAGATTGAAGTTTGTTGGCAAGGTTTCTAAGAGAAATCCATGCCAACAAAGCCATCTCAATTCTTTTGACAGATAAGCATAGTCTCCATTAAGTTGTACATCATTAAAGTTGAGTAAACGAAGCCTCTTTAGCTTCTTAAATGCAATGGTATTCAAGGTTACTGAATTGTTTCCTGGCATGTTTAAAGACAATCCCTTGATAGCTATTGTTCCCTATGAAATAGGAAAAGAGGAGGAAAAAAATATAACAGACAAGCAGTACGTAATTCAAGGAGTGCATAATGCATAATGAAGAAACAAGTATTAAGATTTAAATTCAAGAAAGTAAGTAAATGAGAGAATTGCGCAATGAAGTTAATCAAAAGCAATCTTACAATGTTGTTTTCTAACACATTCAACACGTCATCATTAAACCATAATCTTGTGCGCTTTCTCTCGGCTCCTCGGGTGATTGCTCTCGAACGATTTCTCTTCCCATATCACGTAGTAAGTCATGCATATCAAGTATATTTTTGTATCCAAATTTTACAACTTTTACAAGACTTCGCTCAATTAGATGAGTAATTCCAATTTCTGCATAAAGTCCACAAGCATCTAATATTTGTGTAGCATAGCTTCGTCCTTCCCAATAAAAAAACAACATATGTCTAGGAATAACTCTTGCTCTATTTTGTCACTCAAACCATCATAACTTATTTTTAGAATTTCATAGATTTTATCATTTGGAATTTGTTTCAACCTATGCAAAACACTTTCCCAATAAGGTATTTCCCTATCAAACAAATATGAGCCAAGAATTTCAAGAGCTAGAGGTAGCCCTCTACAAGATGACGCTACCCTTCTTGAAAGTTCAATGAAGTTTTTTTGAGGAAGTGCTTGCTTAAACGCATGCCAACTGAAAAGCTCAATGGATTCATTGTCATCCATTCCACTCACACTAATTATTTCATCCACTTGAAGGATTTGGAGTAGACGTTTATCTCTAGTAGTGATAATTATTCGGCTGCCTTGGCCAAACCACTCACGACTCCCACACAACACTTTAAGCTGGTCTTCATTACTCACATCATCTAATACAAGAAATACTCTTTTTTGACAAAGATTTTCCTTGATTAGAGATTTTCTCATTCCTTCATTTGGCAGTTTGATCATTCTTTTTTCCAATAATATGCTAGAAAGAAGTAGTTCTTGCAAATATACTTGACTTTTGTCTTGCTTCCATACTTCCCTGATATTTGCAAGAAAACTCTTTCCCACAAAACTTTGGCCCATTTCATTGTAAATAGCTTTAGCCATTGTTGTTTTACCCATCCCTCCCATTCCCCAAATGCCTATTATGATTATCTCATTTGATTCACTTCTTAGCAATTGGATGATATCATGAACGCGAGACTCCAAACCCACAGGATGGGGAGCAACAAACATATATTTTTTGTTGTCTAGCCTCATTGAGATAGTTTTAACAATATCGTCGAGTAACTCAGCCTCAGTTCTAGAGAGAACAAGAAATTAGTTAACTAGAATTGTATTAAGACAATCATAAAAGCAACACAATGACATAATAGAAGCGTGGAATTAGCCAAAACAAGTAATTGAATATCACGATAGAATAGGGACCAATTTTTTCTGCTAGTTTCATCTTTCTTTCCCTGTTTGGTGAGTATCATTGATTATAATATCATTTATTTTTTCTTCATGGTAACCAAGAGTATCAGCTCAACAACTATGACCTAGCTATATAGAAAACTTGAGCACGTGAGATGCATATGGTACATTATATGCTTGGCTATATAAGATAGATCCTTATGCATGCATGGAATTTACTTTCACTTATCTATGCATCTATACACAACTTGTTTATTTTCAGAGTAAATAAGATATAGACACATTTTATGTTTGAGAAAATCAACAACGTTAAATGCTTTATATTTATTAAACAAAAGTTATAGCTTTTTTTCCATTTATTTATAAATAATGTTATCAACACCCATTGATTATATATACATGATATATAATAGTAAGCTGTGTGCCTGTGTCTTTCTTTATCGACAGGAAAAAAGGGGAAAAAAGTGACTTTTTGCCAACTACCACGATTTTATACATTTAATAAGCACTCAACTAGTGTTTACATATTATGCTACCTTAGTTTACTTTTGACCGTCATATGCTATCTTTGGTAAATACAATTCTTTGTTACACTGGGGGTTTTGAGTGATCATCAACCTTTACTTACACCTTAATTACCTTGTTTTTATTATCTGAACTACCTTCAGATAGCTTTGCTAATTGAAAACTCACCTTGCATCATCCTTATCACCTAAACTTGTTTTCGGTGGCTTACTTATATACATTTTATTCCTATCTATTTGTTTTTCAACTATTCTTTAGTAGTCTCGAGCTACAAGTGTACAGGATAGCAAGATATTTTGTTTACAAAACATATCAAGATAACTTTTTTACTTTCCATGTCTTCTAGATAGCCAATTGTAGTCTAAATGCTAGGATATATTTCCAGCTATTTCATCCTCCCCTTTTTCTACCATATTCACTAAGAAAATCTCAAAACGAAAAAGCTTATTGTAATATAATTGTGCAGGTAGTTCTCTCAAATTTTTCTAATGTTCCTTTGGTTATTAATTATAGGTAGGTAAGCATGTAAAAGTAGCTTAATCATGGATCTACCCATGTTAAAAACAAAATTAAGAAATTCAACATATATACAAAAAAACAAAATTAATTAATTTGAGCATTTCACATAATAAATAAAAGAAAATAACAATACCTATAATTTTGCATATCCCACCCTGATAAGTTGGCAGCTTCAATAAGGGCTTTCTTCAAATTGTTTTCCACTTTCTTGTCCCTGTTGATTGGGAATGTTGTTATTAGCTTTTCCCATGCTTTTCCAAAGGAATTTTGTTGTTTACGAACCTCGATGGTTGAACATCATAGAATATAGGGAAAACCTCTTGATAGGTTATTATGTAACACTCCATAATTTTCTCTAATTCTTGCAAGCACCAACTGGAGCCTCCGCATAATTTTGTGAGAATATGATGATTGAAATTCTAGAACTTTCAATTGCCACGTAGTAGTGAACTTGAAATGTGTTCTCCCTTGCAATCCCTTCTTCATCCATGAACACCTTGATTCCTGCTTTCTTTAGAGTAGTATAAAGATGAGTGGCAAATGACTTACGTGTATCCTCACCTCTAAAGCTTAAGAATACATCATAGATATATGTGAACTTTTGCTCATCTGCAGTGATTTCCCTCCCTATTTCTTTTAGCAAATCATGCACATGAATTTTGTCATTGACAACCTTTACAAGGCTATGCTCAATAAGTACTTGCATTCCTATTTCTATGGGGAATCTTGAGCCCTCAAACAAATGTGTAACATAACTTTTGCTTTGGCCCACATGAAAGCGTGCAATGTCACAAAATAATTTTTGTTCTGAATCAGCTAGAAAGTCAAGGCTTATTTTAAGCATTTGTTGTATTTGGGAACGTGGAACATTTTGTAATTTATTCAGAACTGTTTTCCACTCTGATATCGTCTTATTACGCAAAAGGGAGCCTATAACTTCAAGAATCAATGGTAGCCCTTCACACAAAGCAATTACCTTCATAGAAAGATCTGCAAAGTCATTTGTTGGACCAAAGTTTCTAAATGCATGCCAACTAAAAAGCTCAAGAGACTCATTGCCGTCCAACTTTTCGACTTCATATGATATGTCAACAAACCGATTGATTAAACCCTTATTTGTTGCTGTTACGAAAATCAAACTCCCTTTATCAAACTGCTCTCTATTTCCACACAGTTCAGTGAGTTGGCCTCCTTGATTTACATCATCGAGTACAATTAAGGCTCTTCTATAAGGTCCTTCCTTCGTACAATCCATTTGAATATCAGAAAGAAGTTGCTTTTGTAGAAGAAATTGACCATTATTATTCTCCCATACATCCTTGATATTAGCAAGAAAACTTCTGCAATCAAAAAGGCTACCAATTTTATCATAAAGAGCTCTAACGATAGTAGTTTTACCAATACCTCCAACCCCGAAAATTCCGACTATAATTGTATTTCTCTTAAAATTAGGTATCCAGCCCAATTTGAGAAGCAAGTTTTTCACACGAAGTTGTACCCCTACTTGTGAATGTGATGTGGATTTTTCAATGAAATCATTGACGGCTTCTTGGTCACTGGGGGCAAGTTAGAATTAGATTAAAATTAATGGTGGAACACGTAACGAAAAAAGATATATTAAAATATATAAGAAATGTCCAATTTCTATATAATTTGATGTACCGAAACTCATATTCTCACTAAGAAACAGTTTCGCTCATATCTTTTGTTAGAACTTAGAACCCATACAAGCATGTAAACAGTTTCTAAAAAAATGAGTTAGAAGAACATCAGGCTGCAAGATTTGATATCACAGTGACCTTAATGATCTCAGAGGCCCTGTGTCATTGTATATATAGAAGAAGTGTTCCAATCAGAATTGTACACGTATACAATCATAACAGATTTCCTATAATAGAATGGATAGGAAAGAATCTTCACGAAAAACAATTCTAGACTATTCTACAAAGAATAATTAATACTAGTCTTTCCTAATTAGTCTTAACATTCCCTCTCAAGCGAGAAGGGGTGACAACCATTCCAAGCTTGTTTTGAAAATCAGAAAATTGAGGATGAGCTAGAGCCTTAGTAAAACCATCAGCTATTGAACATCTAATTGTCCAGCCAGAACTTTATCACGTACAAAATGAGTATCAAGTTCTATATGTTTAGACCAAGCATGTTGTACAGATTAGAAGCTAAAGCCTTTGCACTCAGGTTATCACACCAAATAACATGTGATTTTCTGCACTTGATACCTAGTTCAAGGTGCAAAGAACATAACCATATAATCTCAGCAGATGAATTAGCAAAAGATTGATACTCAGACTTCGCACTTGAACATGATACATCACGTTATTTCAGAGAAGACCATGAAACCAAAGTGCCTCGTAGATAGATACCAATACCAGACATAGATTTCTTATCATCAACATTTGTTGCCCAATCAGCATCAGAAAAACCAATTAGATTCACACCAGGAGAGGGTTTGATATGTAAACTATACTGAAAAGTCCCTTTGAGATATCGTAAAATCATTTTAACAGCTTTGAAATGAATATCAGTTGGTTTAGACAAAAAACGACTCAACTTATTCACTGGGAAAGCTATATCAGGCTTGGTAGTGGTAAGCTACTCTAATGCTCCTATGGCTTGCCAAAATACAGTAGGATTAGGTAAGGGGTTACCATCATAAATAGAAATCTGTTTTCAGTAGCCATTAGTGTAGGCATTGGAGCAGCATCAAGCATCCCAAATTGAGTTGATTTAAATACAGACCAAAAGAATCTCTATGGACTTCAATACCCAAGAATAATGAATAGTACCAAGATCCTTCAGAGAAAACAAATTGTTTAATTTATTATCAAAGGAACTCAAGTAAGCTTTGCTATTACCAGTTACCAGTTACCAGTATATCATTCACATAAACGAGAACATATACAAGCAAATTATTCTTCTTCAGCGCAAATAGTGAACTATCACTTTTGGTGTTTCGAAAACCCCATTGAATTAGAGTAAGGCATAAGCCATCATACTAGGCATGTGGTGCTTGCTTAAGATCATAGATTGCTTTGTCAAGCTTGCAGACGTGATTTGGTGGAGATCGATCTACAAAGCCCTCAGGTTGATGCATAAAGACATTTTCACGAAGAAGGCCGTTCAAAAACACATTATTTATGTCAAGTTGTTGACGCTCCCAATCGAAAGTAGTCACAATGGTAAGAACAGTACGCATTATAAATTCATCAAAATTCTAATATGTATGTATGTATGAGATGGGACGGATCGTGAAGTCTCATTCCTGATCCTGAATTTTCCCATCCCAATATGCCCAGCATCAAGATGAGATGGTTGGGACGGAAAAATCTTGAACAACCGTATGGCCAAGTTGTGGAGAGCATACGGCAAGTAGAACTATTATTTTAGGAAAAGCTTCATTTGATAGGGGGACTAAGGGAAATTATAACGGTGTTTAGTACTTATTTAACAGGAGGGACTAACGAGCCTAATAATAAGAAGAAGAAAAAAAGTTAAGGACCTGCTTCAAAATCAAGTAAAATTATAAGGACCTCCAAATTAAATTTTCATTTATTTATTTATTTATTTATTAAATGTGAGAGATAGAATGATACATTAGCTATTATCAACCCTCCCCTCCCCGGATCCGGCTACGGTCCACTGCAGTGGACCGTCCGCTGCCTTTTTGCCTTTAGTAATTATTAAAAAAAATCTACACTGTCCAGATTTTCATCCGACAGACTAGATGAGGAAGAGGATGGGAAGGGAAGAGGACTGAAGCCAGATCCCCCTCCCCTCTTGAACTAAACTGGGATCCCTCTTCCACCCTCCAACATAAGGTAGCCTCCTGCCTTTCTCTGTCCTCCATCTCCTCCGTTCTCCTCCTCTCAAACCAAACATAACTTATTTGTGTGATCCAACCCATATCAAGAGTTATAAAAGCTTTAAAGCAAAAGAAAAGAAGAGAAAATTAAATTACGATACTACTACAATTATATCATATATATCTCTTTTGACTACTGTTTTTGGTTGAAGCATGAAGTTATGAATTTCATGAATTGTAGCAGGTGGGTAATTAAAAATCATATAAAGTGAAAGAGCCAAAAAGGATTAGTTGTTACCCAAAATCATCTGACAGTGTGAAGCCAAACAACAAGGAACACACAGCGTTGCTTCTTCGTTGCCAATCCCAAGGGAAAAGCCACTCATGAGATGTTGGCAAATGAAAACTCGCCAACTGCCCACGCATATGATTCTGGTTCACTCCATAGAAGAAAGGTAACACTGTTTTGGGATGCGACAATATATTCATCAGTCCCTCAATTTGGAACCTAACCAACTCTGGTGTGATTAGCACCATAACAATTCTACAGCTTTCTATCATCTCCCATGTGGAATCATTGACGATGTCAGCAACCAAAGTTTTTAGTCCAGCTTCCCTTGAGCGATTCTCAAGAAAGGTTCTTGGACAATCTTCGTCAAGACTATTGAAGAAAATCAACAAGACATCATATTCTAAAGTCAATATGGGTTCAGAGGACAATGAAGAGGCCAAGGAAGACATGGATATTTTCATTGCAGTATAGCTAAGATATGAAGACTTTTGAGTTTATAATTGATTCCTCAAATAACTTCACTTTTATACTGCTACCTGCAAGCGTGTTCTCATATCAATTTATTTTGGTAATTAATGTCCATTTGTTTGGTCCAAAAGCATAAGCCATTTGAAAAATAATTAATTTTTATCTATCCATTTTAATTTAAGACAAATTTAATAAATCAACTAATTTTTTTTTAATTCTAATGAATTAGTTAAAATGATTTATAATTGTAGAAGAATTTTTTAAAAATAAATAAATAAATAAAAAATAAAATTGGAGGAAGACTTCGGAACCCCAATTAGGTAAATTCCCCAATCCATTGATTGAGAGAGAGAAGAATGAGGGGAGGTGGGTGGGTGGGACAAGATTGAGAAAAGACGACCTCTGAGTACGCCGCCCACATGGCTTGTTGCTTTCACACTGTCATGACATGAGACTCAGGCCCGTTAGTTACAAAGAAAGTTTGGGAAATGAAAGGAAAGGAAAGGAATGGAAAGGAAAGGAAAGGAAAATTTGAAAGATGAGGGAATATGGTTTGAGTTGTTTGGTAGGAAGAAAGTGAAGAGGTGGTAGTTGGTAAAGAATTAGGAAATGTTTATTTTACCCTCAAAAGAAATTAATTCAAAATAAAAAAGAAAAATATTTTTTTAAAAAAAATATTCTTGTTAAATTCGAACCCATGAAAAAAAAGTTCGCCAAATTCAAACTTTCCCGCCAAATTTGAACTTTCCGCCAAGTTCGAACTTCCCGCCAAATTTAAATTTCGAGGGGTAAATCATTAAAAAGACATTTTCTGGGAAGATTGCTTTCCTTCCATTTTTGGATGGAAAGCATCTTCCCTCAAATAAAGGAAGATGAGTACTCATTTGGAAGATCTTGACTGCACTTTCTCTGTAACAAACACCCCAAATCCATGGGAAGATTGTGATCTTCCCTTTCCTTCCCCCTCCATTCTTTGTAACAAACAGGTCCTCGGGATTCTCTTAGTCCAGTTTTATTATTATTTGGAATTAGTTACTCACAAATCTTTATTTTCATATATTTTATTTTTTCATATTTATTTATTTTGGGGGTGTTTTAGGTTAATTTACAATTATTAGATAATATTTTGATTGTTAATTAATTTTAAGAAATAATATTGATAAATATATATTTTATAATTAAATAGGTGTATATTTTATGATATAATAAGGTTGATTTATTAGTAGTTTATACTTATTTAATTATTTTTTATATATTTATCTATCTTTTAACTAAATGTAGGATAAAAAAATATTATAACGAGAAAATCTATTGATATCCTATTTTATTACGCAAGAGATATTATGTGATTTAAGAGAGATAACAAATTAAATTAAAAAAGATATAATATATTATTATATTATGTTAGATTGACCAAGACGTGAGGTCCACAGCTAACAATGAAGCAGAGTACGTACAGTAAGCTAAGATCATGAAAAGGATATGATATCTGATATCTGATATATCCTTTAGAAAAAGAAAAGTAAAAAGCAGCCGTGGGACCCGCAACAAAAAGAAAGCTAAACCATATCTATTAAAGGGCGATCACGCAGAGATCAAAGGGGACGTGAAATGAGACGCACATCAGAGGCAGCTGGACGTGGAAAACGAGCACGGAACGCATATTCGGACACGCAAGGAGCAGTGATAGAAGCAAGAAGCATTGAGTTCTTTGAGTCTTGATTTCTCTTTCCTCTTCTTTTCCTGTCTTACTTGTATCGAATTTTATTTATTTTGTGGATTTTAGTATAGCCAATGGCTATATGTGACTAATTTTTTTTTTTTCAACCTAGAGAAGTTAAGAACTTGTTTGGGTTTTAGAGATTATTTTCACTATTAGTTTTGATTAATTTTATTTAGTTTATTTAATTTTGTTTTTATTGCTATTGTTTAATAATTGGCCATTATTAAGCATGTTTTGGGGATTTATAGTTGAACTTGAAAGATGGAACTTTAAATTGACTTTAGGATTAAATGATGTAGAATTAGATTTTAATCTAATTTGTGTCTAGGATGGGCATATACATAGAAGCACCGTATAATCAAATTAGAGCGAGCCGGAAGGCATTTATAAATATTAGTACTCTAGATTAGTTGAGTCAAATTTAATTTAGTGAGATAAAATCTAAGAAACGAACAAGGGATTAGTGACTCTAGGTTGTACTTTTGCTATTGGAATTTGTTCTTTGTACAAAGTTTTGATATTATTAGTTTCTTATTAAATTTATTTTATTATTGAAAACAATTTTGACTCGCTCAACTTAAACTGAATAAGGGAATTAATATCTAATCACTAGTTTGATTAAGTCCTCGTTGGAGCGATAATTTTCTTATAGGCTATAAATTTTGCCCTATCGATATAAATCTGAATTAATTATGAGATTATTGGATTTAAATTATTAATATTCTAATGAATACCTTGATATTGAATAATATGTTTAAATATATGGTAGATCACGATTTTATATATTAGAAGATCCAATAGTGCACAAATTTTTAGGGAAACTAAAAAATATCTAATAGTATAATTTTATTGAACTTCTTAAATTTTAATAGACTTAAATCGGCACCCAAAATCCTCTCTTCCTTCCGATTAATTAACCTAGCTGGATATATCGAGCGACCACACACTCGCGCTCAGGAGATTGAGACGCAGCCGCAGATTGAGACGGATGCTCAGGAAACGTGAATTTGGGATGAGAGCTCGGCTTGTTTCCAATTCCATTCAATAAAGCCGGCTGCCACGCGCCCACCTTGTGGAAGAATCGATTCCAATTCAATCTTTATTTTTCCCCTTTTGACAAATGGTTCCAGTGGTGGTAATTTAGGAGAAGATTGAGGTGTAGAATTTCATGGCAGCGTAAGCATTTGAGAGACAACTCAGGAGGAGTATGGAATAAGCTAAGACTTAGAAATTTATATTTGAAGACTGCAAGGAAATGCTGTTATTTTTATCGATTTATTTCACAACATGGAAATTATTTAGTTTTAGATAATTTTAAGTTATTTTCTAGAAAACAATCTAGTTCTAGATTATAGATATATTATTTAATTTGGATTGAATTGATAATTTGAATTGTACTTGAGACAATTGCTGAATTCTTTCTTACCATTATCCAATTAAACCAAATTGACAATTGAATTAATAATGAAAACTCAATTAATAATTTAATTGACAATTCAAAGGTTGTAAAAAAATCCAGTAATTGTCTCAAGCATAATTCAAATAATCTCATAATTAATTTAAATTTATTTAAAAATATTTTATGAACGCCTTGGCAATATTTTATGAACGCCTTGGCATTTTATTCGCTGGGCCTGGCAGGACAACTCAGCATTTGGCATTTAATTATGTACCAGTACTTATATTAATCGTCTTTGATTTCATTTGAAAATATTTTATGGACAACTTGGCATTTTATAATAAAGCTAAAATTAAAGTTTAGAAAGTAACTAATTCCAAATAGTGATAAAACTCGAACTACTGAATCCTGAGTCTCTCTTTGACCAAAAAAAAAAAATCCTGAGCCTCTCCAGTCCAAAAACAAAAAAAACAGAAAAGAATCCTGAGTCTCATGTCATGACAGTGCAATAACAACCCATGGCAGCGGTGTACAAAGCGGTTGCCTTTTCTCAGTCTTCTATCTCACCTACACAACTCCCCTTATTCTTCTCTCTCTCAATGGATTCTGTCATTTAGCTAGCCGGCCTTTCGAAGTCTTCCTCCATTTTTTTTTTTAAAAAAAAACTTTCTTCTACAGTTATAAATCATTTTAACTAATTCATAAGAATTAAATAAATATTAATTTATTTATTAAATCTTTCTTAAATTAAAATTGATAGATAAAGATTAATTGCCTTTCAAATGATTTATGCTTGTGGACCAAACAAATGGACATTACAATTTTTGCTATGTTTTTGAACACTCATGAGTATTTTTGGATTTCCAAATTAATATACGGCGTTTGAGTAAAAGTTTACGAGAATTTCGCATCTTTACCTTATTTAATTAAAAAACGAAAAAAGAAACTAACAAAGTTTGTAAGGCTTTCTAGGCGAAAATTGATCATGTAAATGATAACCTTTCTAAATTATTAAATTGAGACAGGTTTGCATTAAGAAAAATCAAATTTTATCAAAGTCCAAATTAGGAAACGTGCTCCGTGATATTCTAGAAGGTGATCATGTGATTGAGAAAGTACAAATAGAATTGACCAAATTAAGAATGTAGTAGAAAAACATACCAATTTTCTCAAACTTCATGACCAATCAGAGATGGGAATAAAAAATGAAAGTGGAGGCATCTTTTAAGTTAGTTTATTTTATAATAAGATTTAATTAATATGGAATTCTTTAGTCAGGACTAAATTTTAATTGATATGAGAACGCGCTTGCAGGTAGCAGTATAAAAGAGAAGTCATTTGAAGAATCAATTATTTACACAAAAGCCTTCATATCTTAGCTAACTGCAATCAATATCCATGTCTTACTTAGCCTCTTCATCATCCTCCAAACCCATATTGACTTTCGAATACGATGTCTTATTGATTTTCTTCAATGGTCTTGAGGAAGATCGTCCAATAACCTTTCTTGAGAAACGCTTAAGGGAAGCTGGATTGAAAATTTTGGTTGCTAACATCGTCAATGATTCCACATGGATGAAGATAGAAAGATGTAGAATTGTGATGGTGCTAATCACACGAGCGTTGGTTAGGTCCGAAATTAAGAGACTGACGAATATATTGTCGCATCCCAATACAGTGTTGCCTTTCTTCTATCGAGTGAGCCAGACTGCGCTTGTGCTGTGGGCGATTGGTTTGTATAGATCTAGTATGGAGACTATTCATTGGGATTGGCAACGCGACGGTGTGTGGTGCTTGCTGAATGACTTCATACAGTCAGATGATTTTGGGTAACAACTAATCCTTTTTGGCTCTTCCACTTTAAATGATTTTTAATTACCTGTCTGCTACAATTCATGAAATTCATAACTTCAACCAAAAAAAAATTAGTCGTAAGAGAGATATGAATATACCCCCACCCCCACCCGGCGCGGGGGCGAAAGAAAAAAAAAAAAAAAAAAAAAAAACACAAAAGCAGGGGACCTTCTTTGTTTCATCAGGAGAAAAATGACAAACACCACCACTACATAATGCACTACAATTGCAGCAGTATCGTAATTCAATTTTCTCTCTTTTTCTTCTTCTTTTATAACTCTTGATGCGAGTTTGCATTTGCAAAGATCTAATGAGCGGATTATGGATCGGGAATGGCAACGAAGAGGCGACGCTGTGTGTTCCTTGCTGTTTGGCTTCACACTGTCAGATGATTTTGGGTAATAACTAATCCTTTTTGGCTCTTTCACTTTATATGATTTTTAATTACCTGCCTGCTACAATTCAGAAATCCATAAATTCGTGCTTCAACAAACAAAATATGTAGTCGAAAGAGATAAGATATATCTCTGTCTTTTTTTTCCTCCTAATGGCAAATACCACTACATAATGCACCATAATTTTAGCAGTATCGTAATTTCATGTTCTCTCTTTTTCTTTTATAACTCTTGATACGGGTTAGATCTATAGCTATGTTTGGTTTGAGGAGAGGAAAAGGAGGAGGTTACCTTGTGTTGGAGGGGAGACGAGGGATTCCAGTATAGTGCAAGAGGGGAGGGGAGAGTTGATAATAAGTAATTTACCATTCTACCTCTTGTTGTTGAAAATACTTTCAATGTAGAAATTTCACTAAGATAAAAATGTGTATAACTAAGATGACATAATCGGTAAACATACAATAATTTTGTATACTATGAAAACACGAAAAAAAACTCACAAGACTGTTGAAATATGATAATAATATTGATGAAATCTGAGCCCAACGTACGTTGTCTCCTTAAGACAATTTGTTTCCTCTATATGGATACCCAAGGATCACGAATAATTATCTCTCAGGATAGAACATATTGCGTCTTCAGAATGATGGCACTATCAATCAAAAGCCCAAATGAATACAACGAGAATGCTTCTAGAATCACACAAAATATGAGATGACTGCAAAATGCAGTATGCAATATAGGAGAGCGAAGTATTGGAGATTGAGATAGATTTTCTGTCACTAGCACGTCTTATTTATAGATGACAAAAATTGATCAGATAGACTCAACTCTTGTAGGCGAACTATTGCGTCGTATGAATAGACCTCTAGAACAGAGTGAACGACAACTCTTGCTGGCGAACTGGTACGTCATATGAATCGACACACCGGAATGAAGCGAACAGGTGCACAAGACCGGATTGGTGTGTACTGGTTCAATCACATCATTTTGATTATGATCCGATATTACGGCCCGCTTACAGCCGCTGGTTGGGAGAATCATGGAGGGACATAAAAGGAATTAACAAAAGTTTAGGGACTATTTGGACAATACTAAAAAATTATTTTTTAATTTTGACACAAGTGCTAATCGAGCCGGTCAGGCAGGCTGGCACGCGCAGGTGTGGTGGACCAAGACCCACCTACGTCCTCTCTCCTCCACAAAAGTGGGTTTACCTAAGGGCCCAATTTAGAGGTTTGAAATTGAGTCTTATATGCACTCTCACTTATCTTGATTTGTCCAATGTTGGACTTCTATCCACACACCCATTTCACCTTCTTTTTTGCCCTTCTTCTCCAACCTACTTCTTATTCATAACTAGAGCTGGGAATCAGGATTGGCCCTGTAGGGCCTAGGGTAAGAAAAATATATGTTTTTCAAAGCTCAGCCCGAGAGCAACAACATTGGTCGGTCGGCCTACAGGGCCCGAAAATTACTATTCCAAATTTTAACTATTTGGCCTCCGCTTTTTCCAAAGAAATATAATTAGTAAATTACAACAATTAAAGTTCTAATTTATCAAATAAATGTTGTCAACATTAATGTCTACACAACATACTTAATGCAATAAACAAATGCAGTCACTAATTCGTAATCAGAGTAAACTATTGTCCACAAGTAACTCACATAAACGTATAACAAACTTACCACTAAACAATATGAGTACGATAACTATCACTATCATTTTCATCTTCTCAATACTATCATCAATTTCAAATACATTTGATTGTACTTCATTTCAAGTAGTAGACTTTGGTTCATGGGTAAAAATATCAAGAATATCTTCTCTAACATCATGAATACATCCATAATCTTTAGTTGCAACAAACATTAAACCAAATCATAAAATTAAAGTATAATTATTATGTATTTGTAATTAAATGAATAAATAACTATATATATATAAAGGGCCAAGCGGGTCGGCCCTTTTAGGCCCCCATTTTACAAGGCGGCCCCGTAGGGCCAATTTCATTTAGAAGCTCCGGGCGACCTTAGGGGCTCGGTCCAATTTTTCGATCCCTCTAATTCATCATAACCAATAGGATTTAGATCCAAAATTCCAATACCTCTTACATAGGAAAATTAATTTGGAGATCCTTATAGTTTTACTTGATTTTGAAGCAGGTCATTGACCTTTTTGTTAAAAAATTTATTAGGTCCCTTAGTCCTTCCTGTTGAATAAGTACAAACACTGTTAAAATTCTTGTTAGACAAATCTCAGGTGAAGCTTTTCTTGAAGTAATAGCTCTACTTGCCGTATTCTAAGGTTTTGAAACCCGGACGTAAACCGTGAACCGGGTCGGAAAACGGTCGAATTAAGAGGTGACCGGGTTTCGAGTTGACCGGTCAACTCGGCCAACTCGGCTACCGAGTCACTGAGTTTTTTTTTTTAAATAAAAAAAGTCGACTGAAACCCATGGTTCTCCTAAAAAGTCACCATAGAAAAAAGTGAGACATAGAAGGAGAAGTAGAAGGAAAAGAGCGAGTGGAGTAATGGATGATGGAGAAAGAAGGTCTTCGTTTGATTCTCACATTTTTTTCACAACAAGAAGCTCCGCAGCGCCTCTCTGCTCTCAATGTTGAGGCTCTCCACCAGTGGAGAAGATGCTTGCAACGAAGGTTGTAGGAGGAGTAGCGATCTGGAGGCTGAAGGCTCTCCACCTGCTGAGATAGAACGAGAAGGAGAAGAGAGAGATCTAAACTCATAGAACTAGAAGGAGAAGAGAGAGAGATAGAGAGATATATATATATATATCTGAACGAAAAATAGTGCTTCGAGGGGAGTAAGACTACTGAAACTCGATGTAAATGGCCAAAAAAGCAAAATAGATGGAGGAAAGAGCCATGGAGTATGCAATATGTGCCCATGATGTTGAGCACCGAACCAATCGACGGGAAGAAAAATGCCACGTGCCCCTACTATATAAACAAATATATAATAAACTATTACCACACACTAATAATCCCTTCCCCACATATATATCACATGCTCACTTATGACTTAACACTGAAAGGTTATATCACAACTTTCACACTTCCCCAACCATTACTTTATGGGAAATATAAAACCTTTTTTTTTAAAAAAATTATAATTTCATATTAATAATCCTAAATTTTCACTTTCTCACGGTTTACCCTCGGTTTAACTCCGATTTGACTCGGTCGACTCATTAACCCTTAACCCAAGATTCGACCGGTTCAATGATCGGTCCGTTTTTAATAACCTTGCTGTATTCTCCAACTCTCTCCACAACTTGTACTAGGTCCTAGGGAGTTCAAGATTTCCCGTCACAATCATCATGTCCGTCTTGATCCAAATTTGGATAGGAAAAATCAGGGTTGGAAAAAATTGTATTCAAGATTGGGAGTGAGACTTCCCGATCCCATCATCATGTCCCGAATATATATATTATATTTTTAAAATTCCCTAATATCTAAAACTACCCCAAATCCCAATCCTAGAAATCCCGGATTTGATCGGGACAGAAATTGTAAGATCGGGATTAGGACCGATATTCCATCCTAAGCCCTCTTTTGGGACGGGACCGCAACACGATTTCGTGGTCCGTCCGTCCGGAGAACATCCCTACCTGTCCGTATTCCATTCTCATCATTTCTTTACATGAACCAACTGGAATAAAGTCTCTTAACAAAATCACAAGCCGACTCGACTGACCTCGTAGCTTCTTTCTTGGGCAAATTCCGGAGGATTCTTCAACACCAAAAAAAGGAATCTCAAAAGCCGATGAGTGACACGGCTTCCATGGCCATTTAAGATAATCAGGAACTGTGGGAGTTGTTCATCCAATGGCATTGGTTGGCTTGGCGATGTGGGAATCCTCGCTTGTTATTTAAAATCTTCATTTGTTAGATTGCCTGCAGATATCGTGCCTCAAATAGATCTGTTTTCTTATTACTAAAACAGGGGAGGCCATCCTAGGAGACATATTCTAGTATTGTCATCATATATATTATGATTATAATACTCATAAATATAATTTTAGAATAATTACGGGATTTGGTATATATTATTGTATATTATATATTAGCTATCAACATCAAAGTTATCCATATAAAAATATTTTCCTTCCTCTCCCTTAAACTAAATAAGTAATACTAAAATTCCTCCCCTCTCCTCTTCTCTATCCAAGCGAAGCACGATAATATTAAGGGTTAAATATCATTTTTACCATAGAAATATTGGTAAGGGGACACTTAGCACTCAGAAGTTTTTTTGGTATCATTTTTGTCCGGAAACTTACAAAAAAGAGCAAATATGCTCGAAGTTTTTTTTTTAGGAGCAAATTTGCTCCGGAAGTTTACAAAGAGAGCAACGATTTAACAATCATGATCAACCGATCGGCAAGATTACAATTTTTTAAACTTTCGGGGCAAAAATGATACCAAAAAAACTTTCGGGTGCTAAGTACCCCCTTACCAATACTTCCATGACAAAATTGGTATTTAACCCTAATATATATTAAAGGCTTTCACATCACCTCTCCTAAATTAAAATCCCCTCCCCTTGTCAAATCAAACAGACCCTATTACTTGGAGTGACAAAATCCCATGCGCAAGGGAATGGTTGAAACCCAACTGGGGGAGCGAGGGGTGGGATTGAAATTCCAAGCGTACGTACGAAATTTTTCGACCAAAATACCCTCTCCCTTTTTAGTCTCCATATGGAAATTCAAGCCGTGACTTCTCCCTCCTCCATCTCGTGTTTGTTGCTACCTTAACCTCCATCTCCTCTACATCCGCCATTCTATTCTCACTCCTCCATCTCCAACCACTACCTTCTCCTCTATCTCCATTTAGTGATACGTAATTCCGTTACTAATCAAGAAAAAAATCATCTAAACTATTTTAGTAATGAATTTTGTAATTGATTTGCAATAAATTATGCAACCACAAAAACTCATTTTTTTAGAAACTGTTTTTATGCTTGCATGGGTTGTAAGTTCTAATAAAAGATATGAGCGAAACTGTTTCTTAGTGAGAATATGAGCTTTGGTAAATCAAATTATATAGAAATTGGACATTTCTTATATATGTGAATATATTTTAATATATCTTTTTTAGTAACATGTTCCTCCATTAATTTTAATCTAATTCCAACTTGCTTCCAGTGACCAAGAAGCCGTCGATGATTTCATTGAAAAATACATATCACATTCACAAGTAGGGGTACAACTTCGTGTGAAAAAACTACTTCACCAATTGGGCGGATATCTCATCATTATACGAGAAATACAATTGTTGTCGGAATTTTTGGAGTTGGAGGTATTGGTAAAACTACTATTGTTAGAACTCTTTATGATCAACTTGGTGCCCATTTTGATTGCAGAAGTTTTCTTGCTAATATCAAGGATGTATGGGAGAATAATAATGGTCAATTGGTTCTACAAAAGCAACTTCTTTCGATATTCAAATGAATTGTACGGAGGAAGAACCTTATATAAGAGCTTTAATTGTACTTGACAATGTAAATCTTTTTTTTTTGCTCAGAAATGCGTACTTGTATTAATAAGATAGAGCCAGCACAACTAGTACATGGAACTAGCGTAAATGTAAATCAACAAACTACAATCCAAATAACCCAACAAAGAAAAAGCACCGAAACATAATAACAACGCTAGGCAATACATGTCCATAACCATATAGAGTAATCTAAATCTACGAAAACGAATCGAGTCACCGATCGGGACAGATCAGATGAGCGAGTATCATCCCGAATAGTATTAGCCTCCTGGATGTCCAAGGTTAGTAGGGAGAGTAAAGCAGGTGACGGTTGTGAAACCCACCCTATCAGGTACACCTCTTTATAAGCCTCAGCTGCAAGACAGTCAGCCACACGGTTACCCCTTCTAGGAGTAAAAGAAACAGAAAACCCAACCTCAGTCGAAAAGAGATTAATAATATCCTGTACAACACTTCTACTCATCCAGTCAAATAAATCAGATGACCTTGCAACAACACAGGTATGAAGTAGAAGACAATCGAGTCTCAAAAATCACTTTGTTATGTCCCAAATCCACACCCAAGCATCAAAGCTCTTTTCAAGGCCAATGCCTCGATCATGAATGCGTAAACAGATTTTAATTTACAAACAAACCCCCAATCAAAATCTCCATATCTATCTCTCGCTACCACACCAACGAATCATGCGAACTCCTGGCCAGGGAAGAATGACCCATCACAATTAATTTTCAAATAATCAGCTCTAGGGGGTTTCCACCTTACTGGTGCATCATGCGTGTTGCCTTCTACAATAGGTCGTGAGCTATTCTTCTCCAAGGATCTCCAGTACTCATCATTATTCACTCTAGCCATTTCTATAACTGTGCATGGATTAGGAGTCAAATGATTGAATATCTTACTGTTTCTATGCTTCCAGACAAACCAAAGCAGCCAACAAAGAAGAGAAATATCATGAGAGGTCATATTAGTCATACCTGTCACCTGGATCCACCATGATTTAATATTGGAGACATTGTGAATATCCAACCGGGCACAAAAAGGGCTGCCAAACCATATACAACGCGTCCAAGGGCATTGGAAAAATAGGTGTTCAATTGTTTCAGCCGCCTCCTCACAAATTGGGCACATCCACGTTGGGGCTCTTTTCCTGCGAAATAATAGCTCATTGGTGGCTATGGCATTGTTAAGTACTCTCCATATAAATTGCTTCACCCTGGGAATCGTGTTTAGTTTCCATATAGATTTCCAATTGGCATTAGAAATGCCAATAGAGGGACCTGCTCTCAGTGCACAATCAGACTCCCTGCCCTTCCCAGCTTGATAGCCTAACTTAACTGTATAAGCACCATCCTTTGCCTTTAGCCAGATAAATTTGTCCTCCAATCCATTGTTTGGAATTGGAATCTTGTAAATAGCATGTTTAACTTCAGCTGATAGATGATGCGCAATAGGTGACAGATCCCAAGTGCCTTCCACAATCAAATCGCTGACCATACATTGTGATCCACTTGGATTATCCCTTTCATCGGGTTTTTTCGAAAAACTACATCAGTACCCAGCAATCTCCCCAAATCTGAATACTTCTACCATTTCCCACATCCCATTTGGCATCTGGCTTAAGAAAATTCCTACCATCAACAATACTTGACCAACACCACGAAGCATGGTGACCTTTTTTCGCATCCATGAAGACCGTTTTTGGATAATAGACACTTTTTAGCACTTTAACCCACTGACTCCTCGGGCCTCATCATCATTCTCCAAGCCGTTTTTCCCAACAAAGCTTCATTCATCACTAGGAGGTCACGAAACCCCATACCCCCTGATCCTTACCAACGGTTAGAGTACTCCAAGCCTTCCAATGGGTTCGACTTCCAAACGCACTTCCATCCCACCAAAAGTTAGCAATCATACTATGTAATTCCCTGCAAGTTTTAACTGGAAATCTAAAACAAGCCATTGGATAAAGGGGTATAGCTTGAATCACCGCCTTAATCATCGTTTCTCGCCTAGCAAAGGAGAGGTAGGCAGATCCCCAGCCTTGGATTTTGTTCATTACCCTCTCCCTTATATATGCCAATGCTTGACACTTGGTTTTCCCCCAAATACTAGGGATACCTAGATATCTCCCTGGGTCTTCAAACGTCAAAATCCCCAAGGTCTGACATACTCTATCCCTCGTTGCCTCTGGTGTATTACTTGAAAAGAAGAGGCTGGACTTGTCCAAGTTGACAATTTGGCCAGAAGCCTCACAGTACTGCTCAAGAGTATTAGCCAAGAAATTACAGGTCTGCTGCTCTGCACTCATATAAAGTAGGGAATCATCTGCAAAGAAGCTATGGGTTAGCATCGGACAGCTGTTACTTAATTTGATTCCCTTAAGCTCTTTGGCATCCTGGCCTTTCTTGATCATCAGCGACAGCACCTCCGCCACTAATATAAACAGGTAAGGTGATAGGGGATCACCTTGCCTTAAACCTCGGGATGGTTGGAATGAGCTTACTTTTTCTCCATCCAGGCATATATTTAAGCTTGTAGACCTCACACACTTCATCACAAGTGCCACCCAATTATCACAAAAGCCAAATCTTATCGAGTACTTTCCAGGAAATTCCACTCCACTCTATCATAAGCCTTGCTCATATCCAACTTAAGGGCAAATTCAAACTTACCTCCTGTCTTCTTCCTCCGAAGATAATGATAGACTTCGTGCGCAATGATAATGTTATCCTGTATGCATCGACCTGGAACAAAGGCACCTTGACTTGAAGAAACACATTTATCCAGTAGAGGTCTCATTCTATTGGATATAATCTTTGAGATTATCTTGTAAGAGAAGTTGCATAATCCAAGAGGCCTAAATTGTGTTACATGGTCCGGCCTGCTAACCTTAGGGATTAAGGTAATATTAGTCTCATTTATGTCGTGAAGAGTAGATTTGCCCTCAAAAAATTCCAGAACTAAAGAGCAAATCGTATCCCCCACTTCCATCCATGCATTCTGATAAAATATCCCCGAAAATCCATCCGGACCCGGTGCCTTTGACCCCCAAGCCGAAAGTCCGCCGCCTTGACTTTCGCTCTTGAAACCGGGAGGAGGAGGCTTTGGTTCATCTCATCTCGAGACTTTTTTATAAATAAAATCCAGAACTCTTCCCCTATCACGGGCCGGTGATGCAGCAAAGAGATTTTGGAAGAACTGAGTTATATTCTGGGCTATCGCCCCCCTATCTATCAGCCAGTTCCCTTGGTCATCCTTGATTGTTACGATGCTGTTACGTCTTCTTCTCTTGACAGTGGTCATGTGGAAAAAATGGGAATTCCGATCCCCTGCTTGAAGCCAGTTTACCCGAGCCTTCTGCCACCAATACTTCTCTTCCTGTTCAAATAATCTGTCAAGCTGAACCTTAAATTCTGCAATAGTATCTGCACTCTCAATAGTAAGATCCCCGGCATCCAGAGAAAGAATCTTGCTTTTAATCTTCACAATTTCCTTTGCAAAATTAGGGAATCCTATTCGGCTCCATCTGACTAGATCACTTCTACATCTATTTAATTTGCTAGTAAACACTGCGCTGGCAGATCTGGAATCTTCTACTCGTCTCGCCCAACTCTCCCTAACAGTCTGATGAAAATTAGTGTGTTCCACCCAAGGAGCTTCAAATCGAAATGCCTTCTTCATACGTGGACCATTAATATGGCACTTAACTAATAACAGATGATGGTCTGAGCCCATAGGAGTAATGTTGAAAACCTGCAAGTTTGGAAAGACTTCCCTGAGCTGAATGTTGCCAAATGCTCTATCAAGTCTCTCTCGAACCGTATCCGGCTCAGGTCTTTTATTGCATCAAGTTAACATAGGCCCATTGAATCCTAGGTCAGCTAATTCACAATTCTCTGCGAACCTTTGAAAATTAATTATCCTTCTCCACCCTCTCGGTCTTCCTCCTTTCTTCTCTTCTTGTGCTAGGATCTCATTGAAATCTCCCAGGCATAACCATGGTTCGCGAATGGAGCGATCGATTCTCTCTACCTCCCGCCAACATGATTTTCGCTCTTGTTCCTCCGGAGGACCATAGATGAAGGATATGTACCTCGGGCAATCAAAATCCTCAGATTCCACCAAAGTATGTAAGATGTTAGAAGAAGAGTTTAAAATATTTACCTTGACTGAGTCCTTCCACCATAGAGCAAGTCCACCACTCAGCCCAACTGGATCAACTAGCCATTCCTCGTCCAATCCACATCGCTGTCGGATCTTCCTTACCACTCTCGCTTTCTGTTTTGTTTCCATCAAGAACACAATTTGGGGCTTTATACGGAAGCATTCTTCCTTTAGATTCCTGGCTGTCAAGGCAGCCCCAAGGCCTTAACAGTTCCATGCTAAAATATTCATTGGGAACCGGTGGCAGGTTCCACCCGGCCACCGGCGTTGTGACAATTAGCTTCATCACGTGCTGCTTCCTGTTCTTGTCTTGCTATCAGCCAAGTTGCAGGGAAATCAATTTCCCCTAACAAAACCGCATCCCATCCTTCCCTCTACCATCAGCCGTTCAAACATAGCTGTTTCTCCCACTGAGTCCCCCAGAATGCGTGCATTGTTATTGTTAAATGCGGACGAGGAGCCCATGAAATTGAACCCGTAAAGGTTCATCCTCAAATCTCGGGTGTCATCTAGTACCATATCATCTTCCCATACCTGTAAATTCAGTAAGAAACCCTGAATCAACCAGGGGCGGCCTTTTAGAATCCTAGCGTAATCTGCCTCATTGTTGAATCGAAACAGAAAGATTAGTTGATTACGGTTGAGCTCATGAATCTCCACCTTCTCTCCTAGCTGCCAGCCCTTTCTGATCATTGTCACCACCGTCGGAAGGTGAAGAGTTTTTTTGGTTATAATCTTCCCCACAAGCGAGCCCCCATGTTCTTCCACCTTTCGATCAAACTCTAGAACAACCTCTTTCATCTTACTAGAATCATTACCTTGTCCCTCCTCCGTAATTCCTTCACCCGAAATCAAAGCAATTACCCTTGCCTCCAGATGTCCAGACCTCAAATAACCCAACTCCCCAACAACGCAGATGTAGTAGAAAAGACAAAAAGAGTGGTGGTGGAGAAAATAACGAAGATCGCCGTTCAATCCTGGTCGGTCCGAATGGTTCTCAAGAAAACCTGAGTCGCGCTCACAGGGGAGAGAAAGTCGCACTCACAGGGGAGAGTAAAACCTCCTTGACGATGTAAATCAAGGAGGCCAATTCATTGACTCTGTGGAAATAAAGTACTTTGGTAAAAGGAGCTTGATTGTCGTAACATCAACAAATAAGGGTTTACTCAATCAGTTTGTTGACATTTTATATGAAGTGGAAAAGTTGGACGATAGAGAGTCTCTTGAGCTTTTTAGTTGGCATGCATTTAAAAACTTTGGTCCACCAAATGACTTTGTAAATCTTTCTAGGAAAGTAATTACTTTTTGTGAAGGGCTACCATTGATTCTTGAAGTTATAGGCTCCCTTTTGTATAATAAGACAAAATCAGAGTGGAAAAAAGTTCTGAATAAATTAAAAGAATTTCAACGTTCCCAAATACAACAAATGCTTAAAATAAGCCTTGACTTTTTAGCTTATTCAGAACAAAAATTATTTTGTGACATAGCACGCTTTCATGTGGGTCAGAGAAAGAGTTATGTTACACATTTGTTTAAGGCCTCAAGATTCCCCATAGAAATGGGAATGCATGTACTTATTGATCGTAGCCTTGTAAAGTTTATCAATGACAAAATTCATGTGCATGATTTGCTACAAGAAATAGGGAGGGAAATCACTACAGATAAGCAAAAGTTCACATATATCTATGATGTATTCTTAAGCTTTAGAGGCGAGGATACGCGTAAGTCATTTGCTACTCATCTTTACACTACTCTAAAGAAAGCAGGAATCAAGGTCTTCATGGATGAAGAAGGGATTGCAAGGGGAGAGCACATTTCAAGTTCATTACTACAGGCAATTGAAAGTTCTCAAATTTCAATCATCATATTCTCACAAAATTATGCAGGCTCTAGTTGGTGCTTGCAAGAATTAGAGAAAATCATGGAGTGTTACAAAACAACTTATCAAGAGGTTTTCCCTATATTCTATGATGTGCAACCATCTGAGGTTCGTAAACAACAAAATGCCTTTGGAAAAGCATGGGAAAAGCTTATAACAACATTCCCAATCACCAAGGGCTCGAAAGTGGCAAACAATTTGAAGAAAGCCCTTCTTGAAGCTGCCAACTTATCAGGGTGGGATATGCAAAACTATAGGTACTGTTATTTTCTTTTACTTATTATTTGACATGGTCAAATTAATTAATTTTGGTTTTTTGTATATGTGTTGAATTTTTTTTTTTTTTTTAACATGGGTAGATTCATGATTAAAGAAACTAATTCTGTATATGTGTTGAATTTCTTTATGATTAATGACCAAAGGAACATTAAAAAAATAGAGAGAACTAACTTGCACAATTATATTACATTAAGCTTTTTCGTTTTGAGATTTTCTTGGTAAATATGGTAGAAAAAGAGGGAGCAGGAAATAGGTGGAAATATATCCTAGCATTCAAACTACAATTGGCTATCTAGAATACATGAAAGTAAAAAAGTTATCGGGATATGTTTCATGAACAAAATATCTTAGTATCCTATACAGGTGTGGCTCGAGATTACTAAAAAAAAGTTGATAAACAAATAGATAGGAATAAAATGTATATAACTAAGCCACCGAAAACAAGTTTAGGTGATAAGAATGATGCAAGGTGAGTTTTCAATTAACAAAGCTATCTGAAGATAGATCAGATAATAAAAACAAGGTAATTAAGGTGTGAATAAAGGTTGAGGATCACTCAAAACCCCGCAGTGTAACAAGAATTGTATTTAACAAGGATAGGATATGACGACCAAAAGTAAACTAAGGTAGCATATTACATGGACACCGGTTGAATGCTTATTAAATGCATAAAATCGTGGTAGTTGGTAGAAAGACACAGGAACACAGCTTACTTTAGAAATAAATGCAAAGAACTCTAACTTTTGTTTAATAAATATAAAGCATTTAACGTTGTTGATTTTCTCATATATAAAATGTGTCTATATATATCTTATTTACACTGAAAATTAAGAAGTTGTGTATGGATGCATAGATAAGTGAAAGTAAATTCCATTTATGCATAGGGATCTATGGTATATAGCCAATCATATAATGTACCATATGCATCTCACGTGCTCAAGTTTTCTATAGCTAGGTCATAGTTGCTAAGATGATACTCTAGTTAGCTTGAAAGGAAAAATAAATGATGTTCTAATCTATGATACTCACCAAACAGGAAAAGAATAATGAAACTAGCAGCAAAAATTGGTCCCTATTCTACCATGATATTCAATTACTTGTTTTTGGCTAATTTCACACTTCTGTTCTGTCATTGTGTTACTTTTATGGTTGTCTTAATTGAATTCTAGTTAACTAATTTCTTGTTGTCTCCAGAAGTGAGGTTGAATTGCTTGACGATATTGTTAAAACTATCACAATGAGGGTAGACAACCAAAAATATATGTTTCTTGCTCACCATCCCGTGGGTTTGGAGTCTCGCGTGCATGAAATCATCCAATTTCTAAGTAGTGAATCAAATGAGATCATCATAATAGGCATTTGGGGGATGGGAGGGATGGGTAAAACAACGATGGCTAAAGTCATTTACAATGAAATGGGCCAAAGTTTTGTGGGAAAGGGTTTCCTTGCAAATATTAGGGAAGTGTGGAAGCAAGATAATGGTCAAGTTTATTTGCAAGAACATCTTATTTCTAGCATCTTAACGACAAGAACGATCAAGCTACCAAATGCAGGAAAGGGAACATCTCTAATGAAACTCTTTGTCAAAAAAGAGTATTTTTTGTACTAGATGATGTGAATAATGAAGACCAACTCAAAGTTTTATGTGGGGATTGTAAGTGGTTTGGACAAGGAAGTAAAATAATTATCACTACTAGAGATGAACGTCTACTTCAGATCCTTCAAGTGGATAAAGTATTTAATGCAAGGGAAATGGATGATAATGAATCTCTTGAGCTTTTTAGTTGGCATGCATTTAAACAAGCACTTCCCGAAGGAGATTTCATTGAACTTTTGAGAAATGTAGTATCATACCGTAAAGGGCTGCCACTAGCTCTTAAAATCCTTGGTTCATATTTGTTTAACAGGGGAATACCTTATTGGGAAGCCACTTTGAATAAATTGAAACAAATTCCCAATGGTAAAATATGTGAAATTCTAAAAATAAGTTATGATGGTTTGAGTGACGAAACAGAGCAAGAGCTATTCCTAGACATATGTTGTTTTTTTATTAGGAAGGACGAAGCTATGCTACACAAATATTAGATGGTTGTGGACTTCATGCGTAAACCGGAATTACTCATTTGATTGAGTGAAGCCTTGTAAAAGTTGTAAAATTTGGAAACAAAAATATACTTGATATGCATGACTTACTACGTGATATGGGAAGAGAAATCATTCAAAGTAATTAAAGGAGCCGAGGAGCGTACAAGATTATGGCTTAATGATGACATGTTGAATGTGTTAGAAAACAACATTGTAAGAATTCTTTTGATTAACTTCATTGTGCAATTCTCTCGTTTACTAAATTACTTGAATTTAAATCTTAATACTTGTTTCTTCATGATGCATTTTGCACTCCTTGAGTTTTCTTCATTATGCATTTTGCACTCCTTGAATTACTGATTGTCTGTTAAATTTTTTTCTCCTCTTTTCCTATCTCACAGGGAACAATAGCTATCAAGGGATTGTCTTTAAACATGCCAAGAAACAATTCAGTAACCTTGAGTACCAATGCATTTGAGAAGATAAAGAAGCTTCGTTTACTCAACTTTTGTCATGTACAACTTAATGGAGACTATGGTTATCTATCAAAAGAATTGAGGTGGCTTTGTTGGCATGGATTTCTCTTAGAAAACTTGTCAACAAGCTTGAATCTAAGAAAGACAGTTGTCATTGACTTAAAGTGGAGTAATCTCACAAAACTATGGGAGAAAAGCCAGGTATTTGCAAACTTTTGGAAATAAATATTAGTGACAAGATTTGTGTTATTTTTTTCAGTTTTTTTATTGTTTTATTTATTATGATGTTTATTTTGAGATAATCCCTTTGTATAGGTTTTGGAATCGTTGAAGATTCTCAATTTGAGTCATTCTCATTGCCTAATAGAGACACCCGACTTTTCAAAATTACCATATCTTGAGAAGTTGATACTTAAAGATTGTCCACGTTTGTCTATGATCCACCCTTCCATTGGAAATCTTAGACATCTTGTTTTGTTAAATTTAAAAAATTGCAAAGGCCTGGATCATCTCCCAAGAAAATATATGACTTGATATCTTTGAGAACACTTAATCTTTTTGGTTGTTCCAAGATTGAAAGGTTAGATGAAGACATAGAGAAAATGGAATCTTTAACGGTTTTGGAGGCAAGTCAAACTGCTATAACACAAGCACCCATCTCATTAGTGAGAATGAAGAACATTAAATATATTTCTTTATGTGGTCATGAAGGATGGTCAAGTGATGCTTTTCAATCTATTATTTCGTCAAGGATGCCCCCAACAAATCCTTCAAGGTCATTATTTCAAGCATTTGGAATCATGCCATCGATAATCAAGTGTCTTTCAAATCTTTTGTTTGCCAAAAGTTGTGAAATGGTAGAGAAATGCCAAGAACATCTCAAGCTTCATGTAAAAAGACTCCGAACGATCGAGTTTCAAGTGGAAGTTCCAAAGAATTGGTCGAAACATTTATGAGTTCTATTATTATCCCCGTAGGCGAGTTCGACCAAATTATTGACACACTTTTAAAGAGTATTTCACAGGTTATTCTCTTTATATCTCTACTACCACAAATGCATATAGTTTGTTTGGGTTTGGAAGAATTCCTTGTTCATACATATTTAACTTACCCTATGTTTGGATTGAGAAAAAAATTAGAGGAAAAGAATACAAAGAGAAAAAAACTCCCATAAATAGAAATAATTACCATTTTTGGAAGTTGTCTTTCTTAATATTCCTTCCCTCAATATTTCTCTAAACTTTCTCTCCATCTAAGTATAGTGTAATGATTAGTTCGTGCTTTCATTAATATCACAATGTGTGCATGCCCGTGTGCACTTATAATAATGCAAGTGACTAAGTGCATGTATAAATGCCTAATAATGTATATTAATTATCCTTTCAAGTTTTTAAAATCATTTAGAAAGTGCCGATTATACTTAAAATAGTGTCATATGTACAATATGTAAACAGCATAAGGATACATGGAATTTTGAATAGCTTATTCAAGCTTCGTGAGGCTTTAAATCATACCACACTAGATATTCAAATAGTGGCTTGTAATGTATTTGACTTCATCTGAAAATGTTTTCCTCCTACTAAATTGGAAATAAATCTACCCTAATCATTTGATATGCAAATCTCACTCTCAATCATTTTGAGTTAATCAAGGCATTCAAGAACATTTTAATTAGCTGCTAAAATATACATGTTTAAGAATGAGTACTAATAACATTTGTATTTAGATGTCCATCTATGTAAATATTTATCTATATGGTTAATTAAGTTCTTCTTTGTTGTGTGTATAATTTAGGGGTGCAGGGAAAGAGGGTTTGGACTTAATTCTCTTCCTGGAGACAATTATCCTCATTGGCAAAATTTCAAAGGAGAAGGATCTTCAATATTTTTGAAGTTCCTGAAATTAGGGGCAAAAGCTTGAAAGGATTGATTGTGTGCATAATCTATTTGTCTTCTCAAGACAACATGACATCTGTTTATCCTATTAGTGTCTTGGTATCGAACCACACAAAGGCTACCATTAAATTTTACCTTAAAGATACAACAACTACTTTAAATGATGAAGATAATTGGCAAGACATTATTTCTAGTTTGGAGTCTGGTAACAGAGTGGAGCTTAAAGTCACTTTTGCATGTGAATTGAGAGTGAAAAACACACTTATCTATTTGGTATATGATGAAGATGTTAGCAAGAGAATCATGTACTGAATATGTCCAAGAGCATATTTGTATGGATAATGTTATTCAAGTAGTCTCAGAGTGAAACAACCTCTACTGCAATGCATGCTCAAATATATATTTGTCAATTGAGTTTGTTTTTTTAGTCAATATTTATTATTTGTGTGTGAGACTTACAATATCAAATGATTTGTGTGCGCATGAGATAGAGCTACTATCTCTATTTCTTTATAATAAAAAACAAAGGCAATTAAACAAAGTATCATTTGACTTTGTAGAAAGCAGTTATCTTTGTCTCGCTTCACTACTTGTATTCTTATATATTCAATGTATATGCCTGAGCCATTGGTTCTATTATAAGATGCATTATAGAGACTAAAATACACTCTTACAAAAAAAGAAGGGGGGGGGGGAAGAAAGAAAGAAATTTGCAACCTAAACTATGCAAATATTAGGAAGATCAAGTGTTATCCACAAAAACCATACTAAGACGAGAACCAACAAAAACAAATAGACAAAGGGAAACGATAGTAGTTACTTATAATATGCAAAGTGACATGTGAGAGTTCAACTGGATTCCTCTCACTTCAATAAATTTGCAATGGTAAACATCAATGTAAAAATAAGGTAGATAGATAGTGAAGCACCAAGTCACAATTGAAGGCCAAATCATTCACATTATTCCCATGAATCCAAATGTCCCACTAAGAAACGAAGCTTTTTGCATCTTCTTGGCAATTGTAGGCCTTTTGTTATGTAACACAACAGCAGTTGAAGAAATGGAGAAGGCAAGTGTAGACCAAGCCACCACAAAATAAATCAAAACCTGGTTATGTTTTGGTTTTGATGACATAGCCAAATTAGTGAGAACACCTACAAGTTCCTACAAGTTCAACAGCAAAAATTGTGTAGCCTAGTTTGTTATCTTCATGTGGTGGTAATGCAGGAGTCGTAGGCATATTAATGGTATAGTAACCACTTTCCATGGAGGGAACATTGTTAGGCCTTGTAGGACTAACTTGTTGTACTGATATTTCGGGAGAAACAGAGAATTTGAAGGAGTACTAACTGTATAGCCAGAATTCTTCATGACAGATGTGGCTGAGTATAAATTATGGGAGTGATTAGAATTGATTATGGCAGAAACATTAACATCTTGAGTTTGCCTACATGTACGCCAATACACTCCAACTCCTCCAAATAAGATCCTGTACTTACAAATGCTTCCAAGAATAACTAAACAAACGTACAAAATAATGATGACAATATATACTTCTAAATTGATAGATAAAAATAGTACTATCTCATAAAAATAACTAGTCTAACATACAAAAGAAGGATAAAGAACAAATACTACCTCGATTTTACAGGAGCTAAAAAAAGACTAATGCTACGTTTGGATAGAGAGAAAAGTGAGGGGAAAGGAATACAAGATTCGAAAACTTCCATAAATAGGAAAAAAAAATTAATATCTTTGGGAGTTTTCTCTCTTAGTTTTCTTTCCCCCCTAGTTTTCTCTCCATCCTAATATAGGGTACAAGTTCAATGCCAATGTGTGACCATTTCTTATCAAGATAGATAAACATGCATGTAAAAACTTTACCTTGGATTCCGTGGAAGCAGCTAGAGTACATGAATGAAATGGTTTAGGGAGAGTGAATGATCAGAAGGAATATTTGGCTGAAGAGAAATGGTGGTGGTAGAAAATATCTGGAAGGATCAGATTTGATGATGAGACTTGAGAGTTTGAATCTCCATTGGAGGCTTTTGATTCTTCTCCTGTTGCAGGCCTTTGTTTCAAAGTCCTTTGCTTTATCCCAGACCTGATAGAAACGAAAATGGAGAGAAATCCAAACTGTGGCATACCTCTCTTTTCTTTGTCATCATTTTATAACAAATGTACTTCAAAGAATCCTAGCTGTAGCATTGTTAAGTATCAGTATCTTAATTTATTAAATAAATTAAAATAATAATTGGTAAATATACAGAAAGACAAAATTAGTAGCTATGGTAAAATAGACCCCCCAAAAAAAATGACAATGTGTACGTAAATGCATAAATGGATGATAATTGATAAAGTTGCAAGTAGTATAAAGTTAGGATGAATATATTTGTTGGTCTTTGTTTTTAAGTCTTGACCTGATTTTTGATTTATAAGCCACTAAAGTCAACAATTTTTATTATCCTTGTCTAAATTTAAGGTGAGGGATTGAACTGCCTAATTTTATCATCCGTTGTATGCATCACAAGCAGTAAAAGCATCATAAATAATTAGCCAAATTATGAAAATACAGAAACTAAAGAAAGTATGTATACCTCTTCCACATAATAAAGATCAAAGGCTTTACTTTAGATCTTCAAATTAGAAAGATTTCAAATGAAGAAAACGTTGGCATTATGCGTTTAGTAGTGTGCTAGTCTCAGAACAGAGATGAGAAATAATAAATGTAGTAACACATCAATCCCAATGCCTCTCGAAGGTGAGTCGATCTCTATGGCTTCAATATTCACCCATTCAATCATATTACGCTTGAATGGTCATGGATAACATATGCAAATTTGGGCTGGCTGGTTATGTATAAATCAAACCAAGATTAGAGTTTATTTATATAGGAAGAACCATATACATACAAACATACACACACACACACACACACACACACACACACACATAAAATAAGGGGTTAAGGTGCAAATTTGCCCCAGAAGTTTTTTGTTTTGGAGCAATATTGATAGGATACCAAGTCGTTGAGACAAATTAAGGGTAGTTAGGAAGTTATATTCTGTATGTATTTGGATAAGGCAAATTAGGGGTAGTTGAGAAGTTATGTAGGTTTTATTATAAGTTAGTTATTTAGGGAAGTTTGTATCAGTTTGGTTTGTCAGTAATGTATCCTTATATATATCCCTTTAGGTTGTAAACAGAGGATATGCAAAAATATATATTGAAAGTATTGTCTTATTTGGTCAAGAATTCCAGATTCTGGTTCTTGAATTGTTCTACTAGATCCTAATTCTCAGGATCTATCAAATATTGCCTTGAAAAAATTTAGGTTTAAAGTTGCACCTGAAGTATTAGAAGCAAAGTTGCTCTTTACCGTTAAAAAGTTAACGGTTGGTCAACGTTAGGTTTTTAATGATATGGGACAAGATTGCTATGTTTTAAAACTTTTGGGGAGACATTGAACCTAAAAAAATTTCCAGAACAACATTACTCTTTAGCAAATACCTCTGAGGCAAATTTGCATCTTAGCCCTAAACTAAGTAAACAAAGAAACAATATTAAACTACAAAAGGTCCCCAAAGTTTCATTAAAATTCAAATTTGAACCCTACAATTTACAAGTTTGAGTCCCTACAGTCCTTAAAATAATTTAACTTAATCCATTTTGTTGAACATTCATCTGAAGACTGTTGAGTTTTGCTAATATAGCTAGACATGAACAACTTTTAGTTACAATACTTTATATACAAGTTCATACTAACTAAACCTAAACACTTTATCTAGAATGTATCAAATACACTTGAATGAATTTCATGATTTTTTCTCATCATCTATTTTCACATTTTTCCTTTGGCATGAACCATTTATATTACAGTCGCAGATTGGCCGCGGTGACTTTACAGCCAGCAAATTAGAAAGAGACGAGAGTAGTAGTTACCCAATGACGAGCCTGGGGACGATGCAACAGACTTGTCCCATTATGCAGGAGTCAAAGCCATAAGTAACCTGAGATAGTTAAGCTGATAAGGTTATGTACACTAAAACTATGAGATTATATATAATGTCACCTATGAGGGTAAATTAAAGTACGAAGACCACAAACAGGTCTATTATGCTCCAAAAGAATTTGCTCACCCATATCCAGAAAAAGAATGCTATCTCGAAAGAATTCTGGAAAAGGATCAAGTGAATCAAGAAGAGAATGAAGAGAGGCCGACGAAACCAAAAGTGATCATCTGATGGCTTAACAACCAATTCACCTTCGGCATGTTTTTCAGCTACTTCATTAGCTAATTGTATTATTACATGCTCCGACTTAGTGCCCACAGCTAGTAGAAGCTGAAAGAATGCAGATCGATTCAATGGGATGAATAGAGAGATAGAAAGAGGGTAACAAAGAATCTAAAGAGAAAAATTAGGAGCAATATTATGAAGTCCCTAAAAGTGAAGTTACAAGGCAAGAGAACATGAGTATCTTAATATGATGACAAGAAACTGAAGCTGAAACAAGGGGGGGAACTTAAAAGACATTCAATACAGTTCTCAGAAACTGGAAACAAAAAATTCCGAGATAATATCATACAAGATGTCACTCTTGATCAAATCTAGCAGAGGTACTGAATGTACCAAAATACTTTTAAAAATCAAGCTGGCATGTTATCTGTTTACTGAAGCTTAAACAAAAGCCTGTGACCATGAGTTAACCACTTCCACATTCCCATTGTCCATTGATATATTCTTTGTAAAGGGCTTACCCGTGGATGATGATAAAATTTAATTTGCATGGCCGCACATACTATTGAAGCCAAGATTGAAAGGAACGACAAATCGAGGAGGATGTACAAAATCAACTTTTGGAAAAATTTTAATTTCTAAGGCTTAAACGAAAAGAAAAACGATACAATTACAATTTACAAGAGTAGATGAATCAGCAGCATTTTCTCATATTAAATCACTTCTAAAATTTGTGGGTTCACGTGGAAGCCTGTCCAGCTAGCTAAGTCATTCAAAACCCCAACAGATTTACCAACTCTTACTAGAAGTTGATTCAGTAAGTTACATAGCCACACTATCAGCTATTACACATTGAATTTAAAGGCTGCTTTGAGATCAATTCACTAGAAGCCATGCTGATAGAAGAAAGCAATTAGAAAATTATGACATAGCATTCAAATAAGAGTTTGACCCAATTTGAGTGCGCTTAAATGGATTAATAAATAAAAGTACGAATAACTGTTTTCCTTTTTTATATTATTTATACATAATTGAGACATGATGAATCTGTAGACAGAACAAATTACATTTTCATCACAGCGCACATGTCCGCAGAAACTGAAAAAAAAAAAAAAAAAAAAAAAAAAAAAAAAAAAAAAAAAAAAAAAAAGAGTCTTATCAAGGTACTTACAAAAAAAAGGAATAAACGGTATCCAAAAATATGTATGCCAGCCTGTAAGATCAAAGGAAATATCAGAATATGGAGATAGAAAGTAATGTTTTTTGACAACCAACAAAACCAAAAGAAACAATTAGTTATGGAAGAATGATTATGAATACATACCATTAAAATTAAGCAACAAAAAGATGACCACAAATATCCCAAGATACCAATTGCAACCAAAAATAATATGATCAAAGAGTACAGAATCACTTCCCTCACATAATAAGACAAACAAGAAAGATAGGGCAGTCTAAGTGATCAATATGTATGATATGCACAACAGCATTATTAGTTATTACAGATTAAAAATTGAATCCAGAGAAGCACTCACCTTATACCAACAACTTGTTTAAAATCATCTTCAAGTGCCCGTATCATGTATTTGTAGAAGTTAAACTTCGGATTCGACTTGCAGTGAGTCTAAAACAGAGGAACACAAAAGAATGATCTTGACATCCCTACTTGGAGGCTGCTTGCAAATAGCCAGATCAAGGATAAATAGGCTGCAAACATTAAATTGCATCCTAAAAACTTAACTGGATAAAACCATGCCGTAAGGTCACATAATCCAATTTACTCACAGAGCCAAAAAATTGCTTGAAAAAAGAGTGCTGCAAGAAACTTACAAGGTTAAGGTTGAAGAATATAGAGTCAAATAATCTGAATTTCATAAGTATTCATGTACACAAGATAGCTATATATACAAGAGAGGGGCCTTAGAGTTAATAGGCCCATTATGACTAATCATGACTAATTATGAGTATTTCCTAATATGAATATTTCCTAACATATGAGTATTTCCTAATATGAATATTTCCTAACACTCCCCCTCAAGTTGGAGCATAGATGTTAATCAAGCCCAACTTGTTACAAAGATAGTCAACCCGAGTCCCATTTAAGGCCTTAGTCAGAAGGTCACCCAATTGGTCACTGGAACGCACATGCCATGTAGAAATAAAGTTCTCCTTGATTTTATCGCGTACGAAGTGACAATCAATCTCAATGTGTTTCGTACGTTCATGAAACACAGAGTTGGAGGCTATGTGTAGATAGCTTTATTATCACACCACAACTTTGCGGGTAATGACGTGGCAAGACCAACGTCCTTCATTAAGCGGTGAATCCACACAATTTCTGTCGACCGAGACATGGCTCTATACTCGGCTTCTCCGCACTTGACTTAGAAACCACATCTTGCTTCTTACTCCTCCATGATACTAAATTTCCACCCACAAACACACAATATCCTGTGGTGGATCTTCGGTAGCATTTGACCCCGCATGATCTGCATCACAAAAACATTCAATCTTGTTGTGGCCATGATTCGTATAGAGTACACCACGACCAGGTGAGCCCTTCAAATAATGTAAGACATGCACCAATGCTTCCCATTGAGCAACGGATGGTGCAGTCATGAATTGACTAAGCACACTAACTGGAAAGGTCACATCGGGGCGAGTTACTGTGAGATAGTTCAATTTCCCAATTAATCTACGGTATCTCTCAGGGTAGGCAAACGGCTTGATCTTCTCCGGATCAACTTTCTTTCTTACATCCTCAGGTAGCTCATCAAACGGTATGCGGTCATCCATGTCCAATAAGGGATTAGGAATCATGGGAAAGCTACTCGGTCTTGCTCCGAGTTTTTCGGTTTCTTTTAACGAGATCAAGAACATATTTCCCTCCGTGTCAAAAGGATGCCTTTCTTACTTCTCATAACCTCTATCCCAAGAAAGTACTTTAACGGACCCAAATCTTTTGTTTGAAAATGAGAATTAAGAAAGACCTTAAGTGATGAGATTCCCGAAGCATTGCTACCCGTAATAACAATATCATCAACATATACCACTAACGAGAATCATGCCGACATCGTATCCGATAAAACACAGAATGATCACACTTACTCTGGATCAGACCAAACTTCTTAACCACAGAGCTAAACCTGTCAAACCAAGCACGAGGGCTCTGCTTCAAGCCATATAAAGACTTCTGAAGATGGCATACCTTCCCACGCTCCCCCTGAGCAACAAAACCAGGTGGTTGCTCCATGTATACTTCCTCAAGAAGATCACCATTCAAGAACGCATTCTTAACATCCAACTGATTAAGATCCCAACCATAATTGGCTGCCATAGAAATGAAGAGGCGAACAGAAGACAATTTTGCCACAGGAGAGAAGGTTTCTGAATAGTCAACACCATAGGTCTGAGCATAACCCTTGGCAACCAGTCGAGCTTTCAAACGTTCCAAGGTGCCATCAGCTTTCGTTTTGATTGTGAACACCCATTTACACCCCATAGCCTTCTTACCAAGAGGCAAATCAACAAGATTCCAGGTACCAGCCTTATCAATGGCCACCATTTCGTCTTCCATCGCAGCACGCCAACCAGGATGGGTTAAGGCTTGTTGGAGAGTAGTGGGAACGGTGAGAGAGTCTAAAGATGTTATGAAGGAACAGGATGGAGGAGACAAATGGTTATAGGAAACAAAGGAAGAAATAGGATAAGTGCAAGTACGCTTACCTTTGCGTAAGGCAATAAGTAAGTCATCAGGAGGATCAGACACGATGTCTGGGTCAGATGTAGAAGCGGAAGGATCAGGAGTGTCAAGAATATCAGGCACTGGTGCTGGTTCAGAAGCAGGAGCGGAAGGAACGGATACCGGATCAGACATCGAAGCAGTCATTGGTGGGTCATGAGCCTGGTCAACAATAGTACTCGCCCTAGGGCGTTTCCGATAAACGTGATAGATAGGTGGTTTAGCAGGTGCCGAGTCAGATGCTTGCACTGGTGGTAACTGAACTTTATAGACCAAGAGATCATCAAGACTATTGGAAGTGTCATCGGTAGAGACAGGAGATGGGGGTGGACTAGAGACAGGAAAAAAATGAAGTTGACTCATGGAATGTGACATCTATAGACACAAGATAACGCCGAAGAGTGGGAGAATAGCACCGATAACCCTTTTGAACCCTAGAATACCCAAGGAAGACACACTTAAGAGATTTGGGATCAAGTTTGGTAACAGTGGGACGAACATCGCGAACAAAACAAACACAACCAAAGATTTTAGGGTCAACAGGAAACAGGGGTTTTGAAGGAAACAAGGTGGTGTATGGAGTGGCACCATGGAGGATAGGAGAGGACATACGATTAATAAGGAAGCACGCAGTAGACACGGCGTCAGCCCAAAAAGGCTTAGGAACATTCATTTGAAACATGAGAGCTCGAGCAACTTCTAATAAGTGTCGGTTCTTACGTTCGCAACACCATTTTGAGCCGGTGTATCCGGACGGGAGGACCGATGAAGCATGCCATCTTTGGAGCATATAGGTTTGAAATTGAGCAGAAAAGTATTCTTTAGCGTTGTCACTCCGTAAGGTTTTGACTGACACACCAAACTGAGTTTGGATTTCAGCACAGAAATTACAAAAATGAGAAAACAACTCAGAACGAGTTTTCATTAAATAGAGCCAGGTGGTACGAGAGAAATCATCAACAAAAGTAACAAAGTACCGAAAACCAAGCTTGGACTCGACATGACATGGACCCCAAACATCATAATGGACTAAATCAAAATGAATACGATGATGTTTAGCAAACTGACATGAATCACATTCTAAAGACGACAAATGATGGAATTGAGGATACATCCTCTTCAAAAAAGACAAAGACACATGACCTAGACGACAATGAATGTCAAAAGGGGACGAATCACCAGAGCAAGCAACTGAACGTGGTACCTGATCCTCAAGGAAGTAATGGCCGCCTGATTCATAACCCCTACCAATAACTCGCTTCGTCGTGAGATCCTGAATCAAACAATGGTCAAGAAAGAGAGTGATAAAACAGTTGGATTGTCGAGTGAGTTTGCTAGGAGACAAAAGATTAAATGCAAGGTCAGGAACATTAAGAACATGTGATAGGGAAACAAATGAGGTAGGTTGGGCAATGCCAGAGCCAAGAACACGAGAATAAGAACCATTGGCAATTGTTATACTAGAAGGAGTAGCATAAGGCGCATACGAGGAAAACAAATGGTGGTTACCTGTCATATGGTCAGTAGCACCGGAATCGATGATCCACTTCGAGGAAGAAGTAGCAAAACTAGAGGCAATGTTACCTGTACCAAGAGCAATTGAAGACCTAGATGTAGATGCAGCCATCGAGTCTCACAAAGAAGATAATACCGAGAAACCGAAGAGAACAGCAACCCAACAATTCTCCAAACGTCTCACAAGAGATCAACACCAAACGATACAATTTTCCAAATGTCTCACAAGAGACCAAATGCCAACCGAAGCACCTCACCGGAGGCAAAGAACCCAAGGGACCACCAAACAAGAGACCAATTGTCAAACACCTCACACCAGAGGCAAAAGGAAGTGAACTCAACCCAAAAAAGGCTGAAAAAAAAGAACGCACAAACCCAGACCTGAACACAGACCAGCGATGAGAAAAAAGAGGAACCCAGATCTGCAAACCTCGTCAAATGAACCTAAAAACACCCCAAAGGGACCGGGTTCAGTGATGCGACGCGAATGGTGGAGGTCGCCGTCAAAAAGGATGTTACACGCACTCCCACGCGCCGGCGCGTGGAAATCCGGCGAATCTGGCGGTGGCGCGTGAGGGACATGCGCTGGTCGGATGACGGCGGTTCTCCAGGAACAGGCCGAACTGACGACGATGAATCCAACTGCACAGCACGTGTGGGAAAAAATCGAGCCACCACCGAAGCCCTAACTGAACGCCCAAACGCCCTAAACCAGCAGAAACAGAGTGGACAAGAACAGACCTCTGTTTGACAGATGAACGATGGACAAGAAGCAAATAATTTCAGAGAGCCCTAGGCTCTGATACCATGAAGCATATAGAGTCAAATAATCTGAATTTCATAAGTATTCATGTACACAAGATAGCTATATATACACAAGAGAGGGGCCTTAGAGTTAATAGGCCTATTATGACAAATCATGACTAATTATGAGTATTTCCTAATATGAATATTTCCTAACATATGAGTATTTCCTAATATGAATATTTCCTAACAAAGGTGAATAACTAAAATTAAAATATAGCTATGTATGCATATGTATACATACATATGTATCTGTTTGTATGTAGAAGTAGGCATTTAGCATGACTTTTCAGGAACTAATGTCATGTGGTCCAACTTATCAATAATTTTGGAAAAGCTCAAGGACTTCATTAATCTGAGCTCCAGAATGTTAGGAAAGGAATAGAGATAATCAAACTAATAAGGAAGGAGTTATATGGAAAAGAAAACCTTAAGAGTTTTGAAAAACAACTGGAAACAAGTAAGACTCAACAAAACCAATATATAGGCTCAAAGATTAGCCACTCGCTGACCAATGTAGGCAAAATTACTCCTATCCCTACAGTATTGTATGCCACATTCTCATTCCACTCCCTTAGAAGGTCACGGTCCGTTGTGATATCAACTAAGGTGCACTCAAGCACGACACAGACTCAGCCGAAATGGCTCTATTAAGCTTTATTGGAAAATAAATGCCTATCTCCGTATGCATTATTTGTCAGGCTGCATTATATAGGACTAGAGGAGGAGACAGAATTTAATAGAAAATCTTCAAATTTTAGCATGAGCGATGTGAATATACCATGATAAATTCTAACTTCAGATCCTAATAAACTTATGAACAACTTATCAACCAACCCATCAGAGCAGAGCCTTTACCAAGGCCCAGAAAATGACCCTTGATAAAAGCATGCTGGAGAACCTGAGTGATCTTTGGTTCCAGAACTGCAGTGATCCAATTTGCACATAAGGAGCAATGGAGAAGAAGAATACTAAAAAAGATGCCTTTCAAAGGAATTAAATATATCATCTAATTTGTTAATATCTATAAAGTAACGTTAGGATGACTTGGAAAATATCTATCATAGAATCTACAGATGAATTAAATAACTGAGCACAGAGAATACACTGTAATAGCTGATCAAATCACTTTACCTTTCTGTGCCTCATAGTTGTCTTTAGCAATTGAGTCCTCCCAGTGCTTCCACTGACGTATCTATACAACAATGAAGAACTATTAAGAAAGAAAGAAAATTGTGGACATGAAGAGTTTATAATGGATGTGTCAAAGATATTCACTTTCAAATTCTCCGAAGAAAACAGTCAGAACACAAAAGGTTACATAAATAACTGAGCACAGAGAATACACTGTAATAGCTGATCAAATCACTTTACCTTTCTGTGCCTCATAGTTGTCTTTAGCAATTGAGTCCTCCCAGTGCTTCCACTGACGTATCTATACAACAATGAAGAACTATTGAGAAAGAAAGAAAATTGTGGACATGAAGAGTTTATAATGGATGTGTCAAAGATATTCACTTTCAAATCCTCCGAAGAAAACAGTCAGAACACAAAAGGTTACATGGACTAAAGCTAGAACAAATATAAAGATATGCAGGTGGTGAATGGCTTCCACAGATAATAACGGAACCTTGTGCTGAAAAGAAAATAATTGAGGTTACGTGATCAAAGTTTAAGAAATTAAAAAGGAAAATCCAAGGCATAAATAATTGACAAGCTTAGATCCTAAATGCGAGAACCTCAATAACTGATGTGATAATTACAGTGTAGAGTTTTAAATATTTATCCTTCTATTTTTGAAGTTTCCTTGCCTTCCCAAATTATAAAACTTGGAAGTCAGACTCAGAACATAATACACACTCATCTTGAAGTGCATTGTCACCGGCATCAAGGATATCTCAGTGCTCAATTTTAAATGAAGGTTATAAACTGAACGGAGACCCAAAAGAAAAATAGAAGTGTCAAATTCTATACAGGCAATGACAGTGACAGATTGATGAACTGTATCTTCTGCACATTACTGATTTAATTCTTGTAGCAACAAGCTATCCTCTTTCATCTAATCTTCATCCAAAAATTAAATGCCATCAAATGCTATATGCTTTCTTCGCACCAGGGAACCATGACTGCGATTCCACGTGAAAGTAAGTAAAATTAGAATGGTAAAACTGAGTAACTGACATCAACTGTTGAAAACAGATGGGATAAAATGACGCAATCCCAAGCATATTAGCAATTGATGGACAAACTTTAAAAGAAAGAGATCTATCAAAGAACAAATTGAAAGCTCACCAATCTCAACTCATGAATGTGTTAGTGTTACCTTACGACCACAATAGCTACTAGATGACGACGACCCGTCAACAAGAAGACGACGAACAGTTCCAGAAATGTCAGGGGAAGAGAAGAAACTCTGAAGATGGGATGGGGTAGCTGTCTCTGATTTTTCGCCTTCTTTACAAGGAAGCATATGGCTAGTTAAACCCGGCGGAACGCAAATTTTGGTAATCCCATTCTGGAAAACCGTCAGAAGCAGCGATATAAAACCCAACAGCATCAACTCTGAAAAACAAACAAAAAAAACATGCCCAAAATTTAAAAATCTCAGCATATCCACTAACGGAGAGGGGGAGAGAGAGAGAGAGAGTTACAAAAGATAAATCATATTTTATTATAAAATATGGAGAAGAAAGTCAGATGTTAGAGAATCTTCTTTGATTTTCTGAAGGGCTTCATAGAGTGGTTGCTGATCCCTCTTCTTGAGGAACTTGCCGCCGAAATGAAGAAAACGTTCGGCGGTGAGGGAAATGGCGACGATAACAGTGCAAACGAGAGCAACAACCCATGTAGGAGTGTCCTCTAAGGTCGTCTCTTTTTCCCCAACTACCACCTCTTCATTTTCTTCCTACCAAATAACTTAAACCATCTTCCCTCATCTTTAAAATCTTCCTTTCCATTCCTTTCCTTTCCTTTCCTTTCCTCCTCCAAATTTTCTTTGTAACAAACGAGCCTTAGCTTCTTGCTCAAGTACTCTGTGGACTCTGTGCCCGGTTCAGCTTCATTGTTGTCCATATATGTACCTCCCTTCTGCTCCTTCTTTTGAAAAAGTGACTTTCTTGTTTTGGTTTTGTTTAATTCACAGCGAATGCATTTCCTACCAGCTTCCTCTCATCTCTACATATATATATATTTTATCTTTTGGGAAAAGGTGAGAGGAAAAGCACGAAAAAATAACTTTTGAAATTACAGAATTTTAAATAAGGTATTTCTTTTTTTTTTAAAAAAAAAAAAGAAAATTTCATTTAAATATCAAATAAAATTGCAGACCGTTGCATATCTATTAAACTTGTTAAAAGACTTAAAGATATTAAAGGCCAAATTGGAATTTTAAATTTGAGTGAATTTACCTTTTCGTCCTTAGGTTTTAAATAAATTAAAAAAAATTGACCCTCTTCGGAGGGTCACCGTAGCCAAGGGCTTTTTAATTTTCTTGGGTGGGGCTGCATCTTTTTTGAAAAAATAAAAGATTGAATGAAAGTGAGGAGGTGGGGTTAACCCACCCCACTTTCATGGAGCCAATGGCTCAGTAGTTCTTTTGATATATATATATATATACACATCAACAAATATATATATTTGTCTTAACATTTTTTTCATAAAAAAACACTCTTGTAAATCTCATTACTAAAATTTTAAATATAATTAAAGAATTAGTAATTCTCATTACAAGATTTATTATAATTGACCCTTATTTATTGTTTTATCAGAGACACTTGTAAAAAATCTAACGAAAGCACGGGTAAGTACCATTAGGAAACTTGTAAATATTATTAACGAATTGGTAATTTCTATTGAAAGACTTGTTATAAATCATTTACTTTTTGTTAATATTATACCCATCATTGACAATAATATTTCGATTTACAAACATCATTTATATACACACACATTGTTCAGATTTATGAATCCTATTATATATAAATATATATTTATATATTATATATTATATAATACACACACATTGTTCCGTCTTGTGAATCTCATTATATAAATATCATATAATAAATATATATTTACATATTATATTATGTATGTATGTATGTAAGTATATATACTTACATACATACATACATAATATAATATGTAAATATATATTTATTATATAATACTTATATAATAGAATTCACAAGACTAAACAGTGTGTGTGTGTGTAATGGGATTCATAAAACTGAACAATGTATGTGTACATGATGTTTGTAAATCAGGAATGTTATTGTTAATGATGGGTATGGTATTAACGAAAAGTAAATGATTTATAACAAATCTTGCAATGAGAATTACCAATTCGTTAATAGTATTTACAAGTTCCGTAATGGTAATTACCGGTGATTTCGTCAAGTTTTTCACAAGTGTCTCTTATAAAATAACAAATAAGGTTCAATTATAACAAATCTTGTAATAAGAATTACCAATTCGTTAATGGTATTTACAAGTTTCGTAATGGTAATTACCAGTGCTTTCGTCAGGTTTTTCACAAGTGTCTCTCATGAAACAACAAATAAAAGTCGATTATAACAAATCTTGTAATGAGAATTACCAATTAACTCGTATTCACATGTTCCGTAAATAGAATTTTCCCTTAAAAAAAAATGTGTGAATGACTTTATAAATTTTTAGTAACAACCTTAATTTAAGATTTTATAATTTCAAAATTTGAAAGCGTACTCCTGTTTTTGTTTTTCTTCAGGGATTCAATGACTTTTTTAATTATTCATGAACTCTTTATAATAATACTCTCTTCGTTCTTAAATATAATATATATTTGATTTTTTTAAGAGATTAAGGAAGTTAAATAAACTACTTAATCATATCATATGTTTGTATTATTATATTATATATCAGTTTATAAGTTTGATAAAATATATTGGGAAAAAAAGGATAACTATAAATAATTTAATTAACTTTCTTAATATCTTTAAAAAATTTAAATTTGTTTTATATTTAGAATTAGAGAAATATTACTCTCTCTGTTTTTTTTTTTTTTTTTTTTTTTTTTTTGGGTAATTTGCCCATGATGGGCAGTTTGAAACTGTGCCTTGCTGAGCCAATACTACGTTTTTTAATTTCAAATTTTTTGTTAAATCCTTTTTATCCATAAATAAAAAGTAAATCACATGATAATAATCAAAATATTTTTTTTATCCCATAATAGTTAAGCTATTAAATATGAAAATATGACATGAGTGCTTTTAAAATTAAAAAGAATGAATTAAGGTTATTTCATTGAGAGAAACCGTCGTACGTTGACTTGTCCTAATGATGTCACACCATCTTTTTATCTGCCTGTTTTTATATTATACGTTATTATTAAAAATTATACATGTATAAATTTTACTGGTAAATAATTTATTTTAGATAAACCAAAATACATAAGAAAAGCAACTTGGATTAAGAATTGAATAATAAACACTTTGTTTAGTGAGCTTTTGCATATTATACTTGAATATAATTCATATTTAAATATAAGAATTGAATAATTTGATTAACAAATTATATATTTATTTTAGAATTATTATTAATTCATTATGTCGAAATAAAAGATAAACTTGTTTTTTAAATATCAATATTGAAAAGTGACATTAAGTTTTTTTATATTTCGGTTGACTTAGGAAACCCAATATATTTAATTTTAACTTTTTAGAAACCCATATGGAAGGCATTTTTATTTCTTACATTTGTTTTTTGGGAAAATTATAATAAAGGACCTAAGAAAAATAATATTTATTAAGACCATAAAAATGGTAATTATAATGAAGAACCCTAAATTAAAATATTAAAGTAGAAAGACTAAATTGTCCTTAGCTATTTTTTATGTGCATTATTTAATTAACTTACCACCAAATTTTGAAATCATACGATAAACAACTGGGCACAATACGATAATTGAAACCCTCCTGTTGCACATTAAAGGTGGAGTTTGGTCAAAAAAGTGTTCTAATTTTACTTGATGTTACCTATTGGGGCTGAAAAAAATTGTTATTTGAAGACCTACAATTATTTTATTTGCGAACAAACTTGGACTATTGTGGATAATAGGCAGCTATTGAATCCTGAACTTGTTCTCAGCTCGTAATCCCCTCTATGACCCGATCGACTTTTAATTTCTGCCATTACAGTATTATTTGGAGGTAAAGGAGGAGGAGGTAGAGATGAAGATGACCAGAAATCTGACACAGGACACTAGCCTTTACCTTTTATGGCGAAGTTCAAATTGGATAAAAGCATTTATATTGGGAAATCATTGAAAGCACCGAACCAACCATCCGAATTCGTGGGCTCTTTGAAACAAAAAGGAACATTAATTAGAGATGTGTCTGGTCCAAGGTGGTTTGGGCTGAATCAGGTGTCAATTGATTTGAACCCCTAATCCTCTGATGCTTTTCACCTTGATTTCATGGATCTAAATTCTTCAAATTTCTAGAGTGTCAATTTCCAAACAAGAAAGATCGTAAAACTTCCATGTAGTAATATAATAGTGAAATATGCATATCAAGTTCCAGATTTCATATTTTGTGATTTTCCCATCCAAAATTAACTTATTTCCAATTTCTTGAAGTCTAGAGGATCCTTCAATAAATTAATAAGGTACATATATGTGTAGATACCTTCATGATGCATCTGCATTACCTTTCGAACATACAAACTTAGGAAGAAGAGTGTGAGGGGAGACTAAGAAAAGTTTTCGTATGCTTTCAAAATTCGGTGGTAAGTTAAATAATGCAAATTAAAAAACAATTAAGAGTAGTTTAGTTTTTCTATTTTAATGTTTTAATTTCAGGTCCTTTAAAATAATTACCATTTTATAGTATTTCTTGATAAATATTATTTTTCTTAGGTCCTTTATTAAAATTTCACTTTTTTTTTTTTTGGCTTACCTTTCTTCTGATCCACAATCCACTGTTTGTTTTGTCGTATTTTGTCAAGAGAGCTTTTTCGTTTTGGTGTTTTTCGATTTTGTAGGTAAGAAAGTAGTCTGAATCCATACTATGGGGTTTGTTCTTCAGTCATTATTCTCTTCCAGACGTCTCCCTATCATTTCATTATTACTCTATAACAAATTAATTAGCTAAATTTTACAACAACAAAAAAGAAAGAAATATATGTATATAATAATTAAGGGAAAAACACTTCTCATGTTGTAGGAGAAGTGTATTCTCATGTAACACACACATTAAATGGTGGGACCCACATATATATACAATTAACATTATATATATATATGTGGGTCTCACCATTTCATTTGTATATAGGAAACTTCTTCTTCTCATGCAACATGAGAAGTGTAAACCCCAATAATTAATCACTCCAATGGTTTTCATGTTTTACGCGTTTTAACCTAGAAATTCAAGATTCAACCGCATCTAACTCCCCCCCCCCTGCTTCTTATGTGCTCTCCTCTAATTTTGGGGTGGGTCGATTTTTTTATATATTTTATTTATTTAGATGAAATTATATTTTGCATCTTGAGATATTTTTTCCATTTATTATCTCAAATTAATTAATTTCCAAAATATTGGAATATATAATTTAATTTAAATAAATAAAATAAACACACCACAAAATTGGAGAGATAAATACATAAAAGAGAAGCACATAAAGTGAAACTTTTGTAGAGAGTTGCCTTGACAAATTAGATTTATTTAGAGTGTATACGTGGCACTCTGTAAAAGAGACATCTATTGCAAGCTACTTTTGTCAAGCCACCCAATTACTATTCTTTTCTTTTCTCAATCCCAGTACTTTCCATTTCTAACACTGTCAGATGAATGAGTTTCGGCGCTCATTATCATCGAATTTTTGGTAACCTTTCATTATCATCGAATTTAAACTCTCGAGTCTTAGATCTAATTTAATATAATATTAATAGTAAGCTTTATTTAAACTCTGGAACGTGCCAGTGCCGCCTCAAGACCCCACGATCTATCACGGAAGATACGGTCATTGCGACCCAGCCAAATAGATCTTACTAACAACCGCAAACCATAATCGGAACTCAAAACCATCAACACACACTCAGCTTGAGACTTTAAGGGTGTGCATAGTAACGCTCCCAAAATGATTTTTTTCTTAATTTATGTGCCCGAGAACAAAAATGGATGGAAATTGTGTTTGGTAAATCGTTTTTTTTTTTTTTGGGCTCCCGGATGAACGGTTTATTTTTTGTGCTAGGGAGTAAAAAAAAGAAGCTAAAAATTTCTGCTTCTTTCTTCTAGGGCACAAAATGAGAATTTATTTTTCTCAAAAAAAAAAAAGACTCCTTCCTCTTGACGCGTAAATTTACCCTCGTTCACCACTACGCCGCCGCCACCACCACCATCATCGCCATCTCCACCGCCACATAAATAATTTTTTGAATATAAAAATTACATAAATAATTTTTTTAGGAAATTTAAATTTAAGTTTATTTGTAAAGTATAATAATTATATTAATTATTAAAGAAAAGTTCAAAATGGTAAAAATAACTCATTAATTCTCCATCTTCCTCCCTTACTATTTTTTTAACTCCCAAATAAGGGGAGGAAAAATGTGTTACCAAACGTAATTCGATTCTCGGAGTAAAAATAAAATGGGTTAACAAACGTAATTCGATTCTCGGAACTCTTCAAAAGTACGAATCGAAAAAATTGTTTCATCTCGAAGCTTGATCTTTGGGCAATGAGAATGGTGGCCATGCACACCCCAATTTAACCAGCGAGCAAGTAGAGTGGGCCACAATGGGGGTACCCAGGTAGAGCCGGGAAGTCGATCCGACTCTTTTAGGCCGGATCCTTCAAGGGCCAAATTTAAAAATTAGAGGAGTTAAATAAAATTGACTCTGCGGGGCCTTGTGTCGGCCCATTAGGCCTTGCTATTTTTTTTTTTAAAAAAAAAAAAATTAATAAGGAGTTAAAAGAGACCTTGCTTGTTCAAATATTCATTGAAAATGAAAGTTAGCTTGCTCTTTATATTGGCGGCTTTCTCATCACAAGTTATAGGGTTAATCTTGTCATAGAAATATTGTATAATAGTTTAAATTTAAACTTAGATATGCTTCTTAGATTTTATGTGAGTTATTTGTGAACGATAGTTTGATTTTGATTACAAATTAGTAAATGTGTTTATTTGTTAGATGATTCATATTGTTTGGATATTAATCGACAACATTTATTTGATAAATTAAAACTTTCATTGTTGTATTTTACCAATTATATTTCTTTAAAAAATGGAGGAAAAATAGTTAAAATTTGGAATAGTAACTTAGGACCCTGTCAAGCCGACCTTGGCCCTAGTACTCTTAAGTCGGACTTTGAAAAACAGATGCTTTTCATACTCCCAGGCCCTGTAGGGCTAGCCTTGTTAGGCCCGGCCCTTCAAGGGTGACCACGATTCCCAACTCGTACCAGGCATCATTCCAAAAAGAAGTAGGTGATCACTTGACACACTTGGGCTTGTTTTGGATTACGTTTGGGGTTTTTAATAGTGTTTGTTTACATAAATCGAGATAAAATTTATATCACATACTTACCTCATTGTAAATGGTTATTGAAAGGTTGATTTATTTCAAACAAACAAGTCAAACCTGTTGAATCTGTTCCCAATCATGACGAACTGCAACCTTTGTGCGCTTCTGCCTTTCTAGTTCTACTGCCTTGCCAAGAGAGTATTTAGTAAGCTTTATTGTAATTTTAATAGACGTGCAGAAGTAAAGATAATATCTTTCTATATAATACTCATCCAAGAGCATAAATAGCTGGAGTGGCGTTGGTGGTTGGTGTAAGACTTCAATCTAATTTTACTCTCAAGTTTATTAAATTATTCCTATTCATACTCCCTCGACTTTAACAAATCAAATTTAAATAGTTACAAAATATTAGTTACACATGGATTCTTTATCTTTGGGTTCAACTAATAAAGGGTCAGGCACTCTCACCAAAAGAGAGGGGGTTCGATCTTGAAGTTAATCACTCTCGCCAAAAGGGAGGGGGTCCGATCCTGAAGTTGGTCAAAGTGCTAGGGAGATATCCTAGATGATGTGAGCTTGTGAAAAAGCAGGCTGAAGTAGAGGTATGTGTAACCTCAGTCCTATATATATCCTGGGGAGCAAAGTCATAGTGTCTTGCCCTTGGGTGTAGGTGAGCCCAATCCCTCTCCTAAATTTTTGTATATAAAAAAAATTTGTTACACATGGGTTAAGAAGATCATATCACATTTATTATAATTAACTAATTTATCTAATTTTCTTAATCTATCCAAATTAGTTAAATAGTTCTCATAATAACAACCATCGAGTATCTAATACTCCTGTAGTCCTTTTTATAAGGTAAAGAGAATTTTGTGTGTGCTATTTTTAAGTCATTTCATTAATTTTCATGTAAACGCATAATTTTAACCTTCATTTATTATTATTATGTAAAATTTGTTTTCATGAGTTATTGTGTATTTCCCCTATCTATAATATAAAACACTTCAACTGATTCATTAGGATTAAGAAATGATGATTAACACATTAAATACGTCTTAAATTGATTTTTTTCCAACTTTACCCAATTGAATTAGGTTTTAAATGAGAGAAAACATACAAAAGTCACATTTATACATTAACTAAATAGGTAAAATTGACAAATAAACATTAAATATTCTCTATGTGACTTATATTATGGACCAAGATATTTTTCTAGAAGTGACTTATATTATGGATCCTGTAACACCCCAAATTCCATACTTCAAATTGTGTCGGTTAACACTTAGTTTTAGGAAAATCGACAGAGTTTGAGGTGTTACAGCTCAAAGTAATGCGGAAACGGAGAGCATGCGCTAACGTTTGGATAATGAGTAAGCGATATAAAATGTCTAGGCATAACCTCGATATATTAAAAATCCCGAAGGAATATTCATGTGATACAATTATAGGACTTGTGTATAATTACAACTCTTGACATAGTAACTATATAGTCTTAAATCAAGCCTTAACTAGACTTGTAGCAATGAATCTAACTTAGTTAATCAAACCCTTTGGTCAAGCCGGGTAAAGTCTAGTGGAAGTCTCCCCGTCTTTCACGACGACTTATGACTGAACCACATAGACGACCCTTTCTTAGTTTAAGCACCAAATGGTTTGAGATAACTTTATCGGATTCATGCCAGAACTAGTCTTTGTTAAACATTTTCAGGCATTCGTCTCAACTGGTGCCTCTTCACAGCTCCATTTATCAGTGCCTTTTTTCGGCTCCGTCCTTCGGTGCCTTTTTTTGGCTCTGGTTCCTTTCCTGTATTATTAGTCAAGTCTGAGATTCAATCGAATTGAATCTCAGGTAACAGTTAACCTCTATAGTAGATATGATAATATATGACAGTATTCATTACATATCAGCATCAACCATACATAACACACATCAGATGTAGGGTTACAACAATACATAAGCACACAGCAGATGTAATGTCAACACAACAATAGTACATAGCACATAGCACATGTAAAGTCATCCACGTTTGCACTAACCAGTGCCACGATGGCCCCTCGTATCCTCAGCGCTAGGAAAACTCAATCGCATTATCAAGACTATAACCCGTATAAATTTGAATGTATAAATAGGTGATCTAAGCCCCATAAACTTAGTCACGATTGCATGACCCAAGACCTAGTCTTGTCCATCACTTCATGAATCATTCAATCATATACTATCATACAAGATATAGGCGATTAAAGTTACTAGTACGCGAATGTACCTTTCACCGTGTAATGGGCAACATGCCTGACCTTTGAACCCGACTCCGGACTTCCCAGATATCCTATACATTATCGTCGGATTATTTCCTTTTCCATGATATTATAATTAATATCATATTTCTTAGAATAATATCAAAAAGGATATTTTCAACTATTTTGACATTTCTACCCTTGGTGGATTGATTATTCCATTTTTACCCTTACAATTTCTCAAAAACGCATTGTTGGATTTTCTGGGCAGATTTTGCAGCAACTTTGAAAAATCATAATTAATTCTAAAAAAATCGAAATGAGGTGCTTCAAAATTATTCATGACCCTTGACATGTCTATTTTCAAGGAAAAATATTCCCAGAAGCCAGAACATCAAGAATCATTCCCAGGTTTTGTGTTTTCAAACACTGTTCAGATTTAAATCCAAAAACGTGGCTTAACTTCAAGAATTTTTATCTCCTTGTACAGAACTCAAAATGCTACATATTTTATATATTTGGAAAGCCCTACATGTCTAATTTATTCATGTAAATTTTTTTGATTTTTAAGGATCAATTGAGGCATAAAATAATATCCTCAAAGTGACTGACTTTAACAACCCAGTTTCTGCAACATTTATCTTAATGATCTATTGATTCTATAAATTATTCCCTAACATGTTTTCCACTCCATTTTACGTTTTAAAAGTAATGGAGACTTCCAAATATGAAAAGGAATTTTCCTAACAATTTACTAGATTAAACTACAATTTACTAAAAATTAAAAAAAAACTAAAGACTAGAAAACTAAAAGCTAGAGCTCAAGAACTTACCTTTTGAAGTTCTTACTCCTTCTCCTTGCTCCAAGAACTTTGCCTCTCACCCTCACTACTTTAAAAATCAACTTTTGGAGTTTGATTTGGTGTGAAGAATGAAGAGAGGATTGCTCTCTATTTATAGGAAAAATCCAAGAGCCTCAACCCTTAGATCATTTTTCTTCATCAATGGCTTATGTTGATTTGGTTTTCCATGAAGACGTACACATTTAATGGCTCAAAGGTTCTCATTGGTTAGTTTTATTTACATAGGATTAAGCCTATTTATTTAAATAAAACATGTGCTCTTATTAATTAAATATAATAAACTCTCTCTCTCTCCCCCGCTCTCTCTCTTTCTCTCTCCAATGTACTTATGCATCTCTCTCCTTGACTTTAGGGGCTGGTCACTTAATCTTCAATTAGTATCCTTAATGAAGTGTTTAAATGCCCCTTAACTATAATTGTCATTGTTGGATTGGTTCATTAGTTAATCATGGTAATTAGCACATTATTCAAGCTTTAATTCTTCATTTTTGGCCTCTTAATTACTCAAAATAATCAGCCCTTCTTTGATGATCTCAATTTGCCTCTAATCATCATGAAGAATTATGCAACTAATCTCAATTAGTGCAAGTTTCTTTTGCTAAGGATAATTGTTAATAAATAAAAATTAAACTAAGTATTTCCCTATCCCCTTTTCTTATTTTATGAGCATTTAAAATAATTATTATTTCATGTGATTTTATGTCACATTTTACAATTTCTAATATGTGGTCTCATTAATCAACCATTGGTTAATTAATTCCAAAGTGAAATTTGGACAAAAATATAATTAATAGACTATATTTCTTTGAGACACATATTCACCTTTGTATTTTAGTAATTATTTTCCAAAATACAATGTTTATATGAGTTATGAAAATTAGGGTATTACAAATCGAATGAAGTATATTAAGTAGGGGTGAAGTTTGCAACATGTTAGAAGTAAATTATAAATAAAACCATATGCCAGTATGATGAACTCACGCGTGCTCATTCTTATAGGAAGGAAATTCACACAATCTATGTCAAACAAGTTTTATTACTTTTTTCTTAAACTAGTTTTAAAATAGGAGACAAAATATGCCATCTTCTCATCTCATGGGAAGTTGAGAAGAAAGACATCGATTATATCTGGAATAAATCATTTAATGCTACACAAATTAATTATTATAAAGTGACTTGTATTTATGATTATTGGACCGTAGGTGCGATGATTTATTTCACAGGTGAGCTCTCTAGTTCAAGTCCAGGATGACCCAACTGTGCCAAGGATATTCCTTTAGACAGTGATTTATATTATAGCAAAAAAAGAGTATATTGATGCCACTAGACTAATAGGTCATTTAGCTAAAGTGCCTATACTTGCATTGAATTTGAAAGCACCGTCCATGGGTAAACTCCACTATGAGCATGATGGTGAGGAGTTTGTTGCTTACCTTGCTCTAACTCTATATTTAGATGGAGAAAAATTAGAAGAAAAATAAAATTAAAAGAGAAAAGTCCCAAAAATAATAATTTTTTTACCCTTTATGGCCACCTATTTCCCGTCACTTTTCTCTCTAACCAAATAAATAGGAATATGATTAATGTCTATGTATGCTCGAAGTTTCATCACAACCTGCCTTCCAAATGTGTCAACACAATTAATAAGCCACGAGAGCTGCATTAAATTCAATGTATAAGTCCCTTCAGGCCGGGAACATCCCAAAAAAATAAAATTGGAAATTCATTGTATACTTCTTCTGGTTCAAAATTATGACATTTTTAACTTTTTCACTCAAAATAACGAGTAATTAACTAATTAAATCTGTTTATATTGAAGGGGGAAAAACCCCCACCTTTGCATCTATTTTCCAACAGAACTTGAATACATGCTTCTTTGAGCCAGTATAACTTTTTTCAGTTATGAGCAACACATGTATTTTTAGCTACATGTTTTGCGTTTTGTGAAAGAGAGAGTATACAAGGCTGGAAAAAAGTTGCACCTACCACATTTAGGTTAAACTTGGGTTTTTAAACAAATTTGATGTACCTTATATATGAGTAAAATTTTGTAATAGCGTGGATTTATCAGCAATTTTCCCTTTGTTTTTTCCGCTTTCCTCCTTTTTTTTTTTTTTTTTTTTTTTTTTTTTTTTTTTTTTTTTTTTAATTTTTAAGTTTGGTATGAAAGTAACTAGAACTAGAAGGGAAAGAATCAAAATGACTAATGAATGATATTAATACCTGTCATTAAAATATACAAGTCTTCAAAGATCATGGACATTATTTCAATGTATAGAAGGGTAATCTTTTTAAGAGAAATAATATATGAGTAAAATAAAACTTTTTTTAATCAACCAATTTTAAATTAAGAAGAGGAAAAATGTTTTACAATTTTAAAAATATACTTCTTATTTTATGGTAGAAAACTGGAAAGCACTGATTTACGTTCCTTATAGTAAAGTAAACCTCACGGTAAAACAAGGTATACCTATCTTTTTTACATCGACAAAAGGATATAATTTAAATAAGAGTTAAGGAACAATTTGGCTGAAGAACTTTTATTTTAGGAGTGTTCAACATAAATAACTTTTAAGTAGACCTTAAATACCAAAAAACTTTTAAAAATGTGCGGTCAAGACAAGAAAACTTTTTAAAAATGTAAAGTAAGCACAACGTCATTAGAAAAAATAATAATGTTCGTTATCTAAGGTGCAGATTGACTAACGAACTTTTACTCCAGGAGCGCCCAACATAAAATTTTTTTACTCAGAGTGCTCAAGACAAAATTCTAAATTTCACTAAATTAAATAAAATTTTTCTCAATTGTCATTATTTAAAACTACTTGTATGGATATCTATGGACAAAAATTACTCATTCTTCAATTTCGTCAAAATTAAAATTTTTTAAAATAAATTTTTTTTTTTAATTAAACATATAATTATATGATTTAAATAAAACTCAAGGTCTTTTATAATTTATTATATATGTTAAACAAAAAAAATTATATGATTTATTTTTATTTTAGAAGAAATTTTTGTGAGTTAAAAAATTCATTTAATATTAACAAAATTTAAAAAATCTAAAAACTCTATTATATCTTGAAAGAAATGAAATGAAATGATTTTTATTTTTATTTTTATAAAAAGAGCTTAATGGATATCAATGTTGATACTTAATAATAGAAATCCGGCAACTTAATATTATATTTGTTAATTAAAGGATCTATTGATTATATGAATATGGGACTTGTCGAAAAACAAATAATAATAAAAAAAAGATAACCTAAGCGGCTTGATTAAGGACAATTTAATAATTTGTGATTTTTTTTTGTTGCATTAATTATTTCTAACCTCAATATACATAGTTGGGGGTCTGGGCAAGAACTTACAACAGTCATATTTTATGTGGATTGCACACGAACTTTTTTGTGCTGGGCGTTCCTGCGTAAAAATATTTTGTACTAGACACTCATGAAGTAAAAGTTCGTTGACCAATCTATACCTTAGATAACGAATATTATTATTTTTCCAACGGTATTATGCTTACTTTAAATTTTTAAGAGTTTTTTGTGTTAACTGCATATTTTTTTAAATTTTTTGATATTTAAGGTCCACTTAAAAGTTATTTATGCTGGGTGCTTCTGAGGTAAAAGTTCGTTGACCAAATTACTCATTAACCCATTAAAATATAAAACACCTAACTTTACAACACGAATAGTATTTTTTTTGTACGTTTACTTGTTTTGTCATTGCTACGGACCACTTTTCATTAAAAAAATAATAATAATTCTACTATATACTAAATATATCAAAATAATAATCACTCTTTTTCTTAATTTCACTCGTAAGCACATAGGTCTATTCAATATGAAAAATCTCAACTTGTTAGTCTATTCGAGTTAGCATAAGGGAAAATTTCAAGCATCAGAAGCTTCTACACCTACGACTCCTTCATTCAAGCCATCAGATCTTTGTCAGTCTTCTCCACCACCAGCGGCGCTGCCACGCGCAAGAGGGAGGTGGTAGCTTTCCTCGGTCAAACTTCCCACAAGGCTACCGGTGGTGGGCCCATCGCCCCTCACGGTCCTTACCCATGGGGGCACTGCTTCAAACAAGAACATGGTCAGTCCCTAAACCCTCTCGGCATCTTGTGCCTCTCGATAGTCCTACGCATGGGGTTGCAATTTTTGGAGGAGAACATCTCGATGATCTGTGACATGGGCATGGTCGATCTAGGGAGGAAGAAATTTTGGGAACCCACCAAGCGATGAATGTGGCCCTGAGAAATTTGGAATGATGAATACCCACAGACGGTCTTGCGTACAGAGAGAGAGAGAGAGAGAGAGAGAGAGAACGAGAGGGAGGAGAGAGAGTGATGAACTCTGGCCTAACGTGGATTATTATGTGGCATTTAGATCCTATATGGTAGAGTCACGTCAAAGATAATTTGGTCAATTAACTCGTTGACCGTTTGGATCTGTTAAGTTAGGGCAAATTTGCTACCTTTTTCATACTTCCGAGGCAAATTTGGTACCAAAAAAACTTTCGGGTGCTGAGTGCCCACTTACCAATACTTCCATAACAAATTAGGTATTTAACCCTTGTTATTATCAACAAGATTTCAAAAATCAAGTGGTATTTTTCTGTCATTTTCTTTAATATAATGTTATTTGGGTACCTACAACTAACGTATTTAACACGCACAGTTCAAAAGTCCACTTCCATTAGAAAGGGGAGGCCAATACTTAATTATAACTTGCCTAAGCTTAAGAAGATAGTCAAATTATATGTCTACTTTATATATATATATATATATATATATGTATGTATATATATAAAGGATAAACTCCTCCAATCCTATTTATATGGAAGAGAGAATGAATTTTTATCCTTTTCATAAGTCATATATTAAAATTTTTTATATGAATATCGAATTTTATCTTTTATTTATTATTGTATTGACTGTATAGTGAAGGACAATATACATAATAAATAGTCATCCTTTTTAAATTATACATCCATATCCCACAATTATAGAGTACACATGATTTTTATGTTTAAAAATTTATCAGTCATTCTCAATAGTAAAATAATTTTCCCCTAACTTTTATTTTATAGATTTTTGCAAAGTAATTTACACTAGTGAAAGACGACCACCAAAACCTTTAGAAAAATTTGATATATAAATAGGAGTAGAGAAATTAGTAATTTCACCTATGAATGGGAGACCAATATTTTGATCGTCAATCGCGCCTAGGAATTGGATTAGGTAGGGCAAGATGAGAAGGAAACATCGTAGAAGATATTTATTTATTTTTTAAATAAAAAAGGAATAATGGGTGATAATTTTATTTGATGTTAATTTGGTTGGCGTGTTGGATCTCACGACACTCACTGGTAAGGCTGGAATTGGTGGATATAATAATAAAAAGAAACAAAAGTGAAAGACATGGTGAGTTGTAATGGCCTGTGCTTATGAGGACGTGCCTTGTCTGTCAAATCTCCATCAGTGAAACATATATTTTAAAATATGCATGCTTCCCACCTCACACTTACTTTTCATCCTCAAATAAACCCCCCCATGAACTCATAAGTCTTTGGCCTCCCCGCAAATAACGGGGCTTCGATGCTGTACGCATTTAGCCATGCATGCACCCCATTTATTAATGTTGATCGACAGAGACGTGGACCATGAAACCAGAAAAGGAGGAATTCTTAGTGTTACATATTTCTTTCTAAGGTGAGCTTATATCATCAATAAAAAAAGTTTAAGGTGAACTTTTTTTTTTTTTTTTATATATTTACATGTATCTTCTTATTGAAACAATCATATTCGAAGTAATGTGGAAGTATTGTGAATGATTAACCAATTCCGCGAGATTCAACCCGTTGGTAATTTTAAAATGTTGAGTAGAAGTTATACCCCCTCAAATTCATTTTATAATATATTTCTAACTAATTCACACATATAAAAAATAATAGTTAAAAGCATTAAAATTATCTTAAAATTTAAGTAGTTTTTAATATTACCCTTATTTTCACTCTTTTTGACCTGATAATAACACTAACATTATATTAACTTATACTTTCTCTCACTAACCTAATTAAATAAAAATAATTTTTTGATACTCATTAGATCTGACGTCTACTATAAAAAATAAACTTTGTTATTGGGCCAAGAATGAGGTCAAAGCCTTTTGGGATGAGAAAAACTGAAAAAGAGACGTGGAAGGTATGTGCTCCCTCTCAGCCTTTTTACAAGAATATGAAATTTAAATTACTTTAGTCTTTTTATAAGATCTCACTTGATGTTATCTAAATATTTAATATACTTTTACCATTTTTACCCCATTTAATTATATTATTTCTCCTAATCTTTTCTTTATTCTAAATTCTCTTTCATACTTATTATCATTACTATTTAGTACTATATTCTCTCTTTTACTCACCCTTTATAAATAAATAAGGGTATACTTGGAAAATAAAATTTATTTTTGACATATTTATTACTTTTAACTTATTTTTCAAAACATTTAATTCGGTTATCAGACTCTTATAAAAAGAACATGTGGGAGTATCATAGGCACTTTCAACATGTTTCATACACACCAAAAAAAAAAAAAAGAAGAAGAAGAAGATTTTTAAATTTAATTAACTTTTCCATAAAATTTAACAACTTTCGAACTTTACCCTTACTTAGTGTATATTATATCTCATGAAAACAAAGTCAATACTATAATAAATAAAGGGTAAACTTGTATACTCATATGAAAAATTTCTCTCTCTGCTCTATATACAGGACGAAAGAGTACCTATGATTCCAAGTGTTCATCTTTGAGTATCTTCTCTTTCCTCTTTGCTTTCTTCTTTTTTGTGTTTCGAGTGATCGATGTTTTGTGGCTAATTTGATTTGATATGTGATGCTAAGCTTCAGCTATGTTTTTTAACTGAGTATGTTGGAAGTGTAACCCTAGAAATGTGAAAAAGCAGCAAAAACCCTGCCCACTTATTTTATTGAAGTAAACAAAAATGAATCCTACAAAATTGGATCATAGAGTGATCCCAGTATTTATACTCGTCATACAAACCAACGCCCTAATCATACCAACTAACCTACTCGACCTCACCTCAGGCTCGTTAACTAATACACACAAGCCCAATCAACAAACGTACAATTATTACATATAACATATTTCATCAGAATATTGTAAGTGTGATTCCAGTGATTTTATTGGAACGTAATGATAAACTCAAAAATAATTGTCTGTGTCACGTCTCTTGCTTCTGCTTCACCTATTCTCCATCCAAATTAAACACTGCGCCTTTTCCATTTCAAATATCAGAATCAAATGGCCACTAGTTTTTGCCACAATGCCGCAAGCTTTTTCCACACTGTAGAGTCATTATTCTTTCCAATGATACAGAACGATATCAATCTTTAAAAGTCAATTAAAGATTAGTCGATCAAACAATGTTTAATTGATTTCATTTCTTGTTAAGTATACCCACAAAAAAAAAAAAAAAGAATCATAATTCTAAGCTTTTATTACCTCTCAATTCAGTAAAGCATTTCTAATTATTTCACTATAAACAAAAATGAAACCAGATTAATGGAGAGCAGCAAGATCACACTCATTAGCCAATTCAACATCTGTCAACATTTTCCACATCAGAGCTCATACTCTCAGCAATATACCTCTTGCTAGCTACCTGTCAGTCTGCCCCTTCTACTGAGTTTTTTTGACAACACCAGCACAGATCTGAGTGGTAAACCTCTATCAATGCCTCAACAACCCTCAATTCTCTCAATATACACATAGCTTTCTTCACTTCAAGTACTTCAGCAATAAAAGCTGAATTAGCTTTCACTTTCTCACCAAACCCCCACAACAAAAGAAAAACTCCATAGAAAGTGTTGCCAAAAAAAAAAGTGGAAGTAAGTTTCCAAATTTCAAATCTTCATTACCTTTCTAGGTTTGATAAATTGATGTGCCTCCTCCTCCTCACATTTGCGTTTGCTGCCAATTAAATTTTTGCAGCTTCAAAGGCTGAAGGCTCCATGTGCTCATCATCATCAAATGACTCATTATATATTAAGTAGACAATTGTTTTCTTCAAACTGAATGCCTTCCCAAACACTGCTATCGTCACCTCCACTTGGTCACCAGGTTCAAGATTTGATATTATTTCCTTCCTATCTTCTTCTTCTAAGGAATTTAGTTTTTCTCGTGTGTAGAGCAAAGTGATTGTCTTGGTATAATTTATGATCATTAAGCCAACTATACAAGGTTCACATGCCTTATTACCCAAATCATCTGAGGGGCAATATACACAAGTCATCCCTTTTAAATCATCACCTCCATTAACTAGAGGCATTTTAAATTTTACAGAAGCTCCTTCACCCTTGAATGTTCGCCAATAGGGGTAATTGTCACCAGGGGGAATATAATCTTCACTCTGCTCTGTAAGATTCAATCCCTACAGAATAACATAAACACATTGTCTAAATTAACTATAAAACATGAATGCCAAAATCTTTTTCAAAAATTAAAAGAAAAAAGAAGCCAATTAGAGAGAGAACCTGTGCAAGCTGCTCTAAAAGATTACAAAAGACTTGGGAATTCTTTCCAATTTGAATTAAAACATGTCCTAAGCAATTTTCTGGCCCCGAGATGTCCATACAATTTGTTGCGCCACGCAAAGAATTAGGAGTCTCCAATCCATCTTCCAACAAAAGACTTTGTTGCTTTATTCCACTGCTAGGGTTTGTTGAAGGATGACCACAAACATTGTTTAGCATATCCAACAAAATTGACGATGGCATGCCTACGTATGTCGAAATAAGAGGAAGTGGACTACTTGTTGGGGATATCCAAGACCGGTAGAGAGAAGGAATCACCTGATGTGACAATCCTTCATGACCACAAACAGATAGATTTAAAATGCTCTTTAATCTCAGTATAGAAAATGGTGCTTGTTTTATTTCAGGAGCAATCAGAGTTGCCAATGATTCCATTTGCTCTAGGTCCTCCTCTAGCTTTTCAATATTCATACAACCAGAAAGAATAAGAGTTTGTAAGCATTTTAATCTATAAATAGTTCTTGGGAGACTCTGAAGGCCAATACAATCCTCCAAATTCAGTAGTAGAAGTTTATCAAGTAGCCCAATAGAATGATGTATCAATGATAATCTTGGACAATCTTTGAGGATTAACTTTTCAAGATTTGGTAGCTTTGAAAAATTGGGAGTTTGCACCAGGTCATGAGAGTGGCTAAGATTGAGAATTTTCAGCTTCTTCAATAGCTGCAATAAAAACATTTAATTTTGAAGTGAAAATATTGTTTTCGATAAATTGAAAACTAGCTATTGAAGGAAAAACTGGTTATCATATATGATGTTGTAATGTCTAGATTTATAGCAACTTTATTCTTCAACAGTAGCAAAAGGGAAAATTCATTCAGAAGCTATGAAAGAAATCTTCAATAAAGATCTATCAAATTTGAAGCTAAACAATATTTACCACATCCATCAAAATGAATTGAAGCTAATACCAACAAATTAATTAAGCTTTTTGAGTCATATACTGACCAAAAAAATAAGAAATAAAAAATTAATATAATGCTATATCACGTGAACTATTTAGGGAAATTGTTTTGTAAATTTTAGGGAAACTAGGCTTTCGGTCATATATATCAGTTTGGCATTTTTTTTCTTTTGTTTTAATTTTGTTGTTGTTGTTATGGTCCAAAAAAGGCAACAAGCTAATCATTAGTTTACATACCTGGGTTTCCTTCCACACTTGTGTTAGGCTGCTACATTCTAAGTCAATAGAAACTAGCTTTCGTTGATAAAAGTTGCTAGGAATGTATTTTCTGGGAAAGCCATACGAGATCTTCACTAATGAATTTGTAGTCACCTCTAAGTTGTACATTGTCAAGATGAAGTAATCTGAGTCTCTCCATCTTCTTAAATGCTTCTGTCCCAATTTGCATTTTTTCACTTTGTGACAACTTCAAAGACAGGCCTTCAATAGCCTTTGTTCCCTGCAAAAATAAAAGCATATTGAAAACAAAGTGTGCATATATATATAGTTGTGTTATTTGTTTGGGATTCTTGCATTACATGTTAACAAGAAACAATAAATATTGGATATAAAAGTTCCTACCTTGTCTTTTAATAAAACAGCTCGAGCGTCCTTATGGAACCATATCCTACTTCTCTCTCCAAGCTCATTTTTAGATTGTTTGCGGATTATTTCTCTTCCCATGTCCTGCAACAAGTCATGCATACCAAGCTTGTTCTTATCGTCAATGGTTACAAGGCTTCGCTCCACAAGGGTATTGATATCAATGTCAGCAAAAAATTTACAGCCTTTTAGTATCTGTGTCACATCATTTCTGTCCATCCCAATAAAAAAGCAAGATATGTCAAGGAATGCATCCTTTTCAAAATCATCTAAACCGTCAAAGCTTATTTCTAGCTTCTTTTGTATCTTGTTATTGGGAATTTTCTTAAGTTTCTTCAATACCATCTCCCATTCCTCCACTTTTCTATCAAATAAAAAGGAGCCATGGACTTTAAGAGCTAATGGAAGTCCCCAGAATACAAAATTATATTTCTTGAAAGCTCATTGAAACCTTCTTTAGGACTCTGTTGTTTAAATGCATGCCAACTAAAAAGCTGAATAGATTCCCTTTCATCCAAATTCCTCATTCTGTAAACACGACAATCCTTTTGAAGAAGTAGACGTTTATTTCTAGTTGTGATGATTATTATACTTCCTGGTTTAAACCAGTCAGGACTTCCAGCTAAAGCATTCAGTTGGGCCAATTTATCCACATCATCAAGCACAACCAATGCCTTTTTATGGCGAAGTCTATCTCTCAATGTGATTTTTCCTTCTTCAATGCTACTTATCTTCATTTTTGTTGGCTTACATATTTCAGAAAGAAGCTGGTTTTGTAAGTCCACTTTCGACCGCTGTTTTGATCCCGAACTTTTCTTATCTTTGAAAGGTAACTTCTACTCTCAAAACTGTGGCCAATTTCATTATAAATGGCTTTGGCAATAGTTGTTTTGCCTATGCCCCCTGTTCCCCATAATCCTACCATCACAACATCTTCAGATTGATGGTTTTGGAGCATTGTGACCACTTCTTGCACGCGATCACCCACTCCTATTGGATGTTCAGCGACAAACAAGTCTTTCTTGTCCAATATATCACAAACATTCTCGACAACAGTTTTCACATTTTCACTCTCGTCCCTGCGGATCAAATATATCTATATATATAAGCATCATAGGAAAATACCATTAGATATATAATCGTGTACGATGACAAGTACAACTTTGAGTATTTTACATTGTGTAACTTTCAAAACTGTACGTGACAGGGAACAAGCAAAAGTGACTCTTGTTCCAAATAATGTGGCTGGTGATATTCCACGTATTCCATATAATATACAAATAATACACAAAATGTTTCAATCAAAAGCAAATAGAGTAAAAAGTTACCGAGAACAAAGTGCAACGATCCCGGCAATGCTACCAGCATCATTAAGGTTTGTCTTCCACTCAGAAACTTGATATTCTGGTGGTGAAATTCTTTGTATAAGATCTTTAAATGCATCTCCAAAACTGGAAGTTTGATTACGAATTTCTGATGGATCCACATCGTAAAACACTGGTAGAACCAGCTGATCATTTGATTTATGAAGCTCCATGATTATTGACAGCTCCTCCAAACACCATTTAGATCCAGCATATTTCTTAGAGAAGATAATAATTGAGATTTTTGAACCTCCAATTGCTTTTAATAATTCTGTTTTGACATGTTTTCCTCTTGGAAGCCCAATATCATCTTTAAAAACAATAATTCCAGCATTACATAAAGCTGAATAGAGATGCGAAACAAAAAGTTGCCCGAGTGTCTTCACCTCGAAAACTCAGAAAGACTTCATACCTATAACCTGAATAATATTTTTTTTAAAAACACAACATCAATGAATTAAATTCCTATTTGAATTACTAATTAAAGTATTATTATGATATAAACATTTTTATACTTTAAGATTATAAAATGTCAGAAGCATTATGGATAATAATACTAATATCATTGTCACAATTAATTATAATATGTGAAGGACATGCATCCTCACAAAACCATAACCTACCTTGATTTTGAAGCTCTTTTCGTGAAGTTTCACGTAATATTTGTCTTCCCAAGCGCTGCAACAGATCATGCATTCGGATTTTGTTGTTTTCAATGATTACAAGGGCTTTATCCACTAGTACTCTCATCCCAATGCTAGCATGACATCCACGATCATCCAACTTTTGTATGACATCATTCATGTCCTCTCCAATATAAAATAAGACTATATTTAGAAATATTTCTTTTTCATTATCATCTAAAATATCAAAGCTACGCTTTAGTGTGTTGGATATATCAGAAGAATGACTATTTTTGCTTATTTTCTTCAATGCTGAATCCCATTCTTCTAGTGACCGCCCATACAAAAAAGAGCCAAGGACTTTAAGAGCTAGTGGCTGTCCCTGAGAATAAGAAACCATTCCATTGCAAAGTTCGATGTATTCCCCTTCAGGACTTGCTTGTTTAAAAGCTTCTCTACAGAAAAGTTCAAGAGACTCTTGCATGCTCAATGCTTTGACCTCATACATAATGTCCACCGGAAAGGCCCTAAGCAGGGGTGAATCTCTTGTTGTAATGATTATTACACTCCCTTGGCCAAACCATTTACGATTTCCACATAAAGCTTCTGTAGGAAACTGATCAGAAACGCGGAAGCGTATCGTACCACGCGATGTAGGAAAAGATGAAACCTTTTATCGTTTTGCTTACCTGGATATTGAAGAGCTATCGAAAGATTCTCCACGAGCAAACCTTGTCTACGAACGGTCCTCGTATACGAACAATCCTCGTGTGATGATTGATCTTCCGGACTATCTCTCGAGGGGGATGAGATGGTTGTGTGGGCAACCGTTCGGATGATGAACGTCTCGCCTCTAGGTTTTTGTTTCGATGAGAGCCTCCTAACTATTTGTGCGGCCGTATCTTTTCAAGCGGCGAAAGTTAGTTTATAACACCCAAGGCCTAACCCTAATCCACATGGGCCTTAGAGTTCTTGGGTTGTAGTCTCAATTAAGCCTTATTGGGCTTAAGTGACCAAAGAGCACATTAACCCAACAATCTCCCACTTGCTCTTTAAGATACTAACTTGAGTTCGTAAACCCAAGACCATATAGCCCATAAGCCATCATCATCACGATAACATACCCCATCCCTTGTCTCAAGCTAGCACGGGGACCCACCATTTGTCATTCATCAAGGCTCATGATAATCTACGGAAGATTATCTAGTTCGGTCCTACTCCACTAAAAGCCCGAACGTGATCTCCAAGAACAATGACACTTATAACAAGAATATGTACGCCCCTTTATAGAATGTCTATAATTTGATTGACTAGTTTTCGTAACCCAATCAATTATTTATTCCCTTGACTTTGACAGTTTCTCTAATGGATTACATGCCTTGGCCAGTGTCTTCAATATCCAGGTACCGAAACATATCAAGGGGACATTTCCTATAAATTCCATGTTGTTTATCTCATAAACACCGATAATCAAATAGTCTCAATCCCAAAAGACCGAGTTGTTGGCCGTCATATAGATCAAACCTCACCCGTTGGTAAATCAAAGAATGAAAACTATTCGACTACTGTTTAAAATAAACTCGGGATTAAGAGCAACTACATAACTATAGTTATCTGGAGATTTGATTCCTTATGACGTAAAGAACAAGCTTAATCAAATCTCTCCTTGATCCATTCAATGTGAGCATTAACTCACACCAATGTTTTATAATGATTCGGACAAAACCATTTCATAAAACATTGCAGCCTAAATAAAGTGCCCAACTTAATTTAATAGTGAATCATTTCATCAATTGTGAGAACCTATGACCATGTCCTCTATGAAAGTATTCATATGATCATATACTCCACAATTGATCCGGACCTTAGAGTTTGTAAATAGTGTGCAAAATAAATGAAAAAGAATACTCCATTTATTAACATTCAGAAAAGAAATGCAATGTCATAATGTCATGCTCAAAAGCACAAAATAACAAAGTAAAATAACAACTGCATAAAGCTATAGCAACTCTGGAATCCTTCTAAGACCCATAGATGAAACATGCCTCTCGAACACATGCTCGAGGCAAACTCTTAGTAAAAGGGTCGGCGAGATTCTCGTCGATGCTATCTTTGCTACCCTTTGTATCTCCTCTTTTAATTATTTCTCGGATCAAGTGGTATTTCCTCTCTATGTGCTTGTCTCTTATGACACCTTGGTTCCTTGGACGCGCTACCGCCCTTGTTGTTGTCACGGTAGAGTGTGATAGGACAATTTACACGGTATCACCCGAAGGTCCGTTAGGAACTTCTTTAACCATGCAGCTTCCTTTGCGGCCTCGGAAGCGACTACATACTCGGCCTCGTGGCGAAAGTCGCCCACACATGTTTGTTTTACACTTCTCCAACAAATGGCACCGCCATTAAGGGTGTACACATATCCCGAGGTGGATTTTCTTGAGTCAATATCTCCTTGGAAATCGAGTCCGTATAACCAATGGTTTCAAGACTCACTTGAGTAGACCAACATATAATCTCTCGTTCTCCGTAGGTACTTGAGTATATGTTTAACCGCTACCACCAGTGTTGCTCTCCAGGGTCCGATTGGTACCGGCTTACTACTCCCACGCATAGCGAGATATCTAGTCTCCGGTACATAGCATAGCATACATGAGACTACCTCATCTTGAAGCATAAGGTATCCTACTCATGCGTTCTCTCTGCTCGGGAGTTTGAGGAGATTGCTTCTCGAGAGAGATGAATCCCATGCCCGAAGGGTATAATTCCCCTCTTTGAATTCTCCATGCTAAACCTGGCAAGTATTTTGTCAATGTATTGAGCCTGGGATAATGCCAAAACCCTGTTCTTCCGGTCTCGCAAGAGTTTAATACCAAGAACATAATTGGCTTCCCCAGGTCCTTCATATCAAAATGTTTGCTCGGCCAGGTTTTTATGCCCAACAATACCCTCGTATCATTTCCGATAAGGAGTATATCATCCACATAAAGTACCGTAAAAGATACCGCATTACCTTGGATCCTTTTATACACACATGGCTCATCGGACTTTTCTCAAAGCCATAAGACTCAATGGCTTGATCAAATCGATGTTCCATGATCTGGATGCTTGCTTAAGTCCATAAATGGACCTCGCAACTTGCATACCATTTCTTCTTGCCCTTTGGTCGTAAACCCTTTTGGTTGCTGCATATAGATTTCCTCTTCCAAATTTCCATTTAGAAAAGCAGTTTTGACATCCATTTGCCAAATCTCATAATCAAGATTGGTCGCAATGCCCTAAGAGAATCCGAATAGACTTGAGCATGGCAACCGCGAAAAGGTTTCATCATAATCCACTCCTTCTCTTTGGGAGTACCCTTTCGCCACCAATCTAGCTTTGAAGGTTTCAACCTTCCCGTCCGATCTTCTCTTTCTCTTGTAAATCCACTTACACCCAATGGGTCTTACCCCTTTAGGCGCATCTACAAGAGACCAAACCGAGTTGGAATACATAGAATCCATTTCACGATTCATAGCCTCGAGCCATTCCCGAGCATCAACATCTCCTAGTGCTTCGTCATAACTCGTGGGATCACCATCTTCTGCGATGATGTCATCCCGATTTGACTCACCCAACAAGAGATATCTTGCGGGTTTACGAATCAATCTCCCACTACGACTTTGTCGCACTTGATGTCGTGCATCGGGGGGGGGGTCCACATTTTGTGGGTTGACAACTTCTAGATGAGGACCCTCATTAAGTGGATCAAGTAATTCATGATTTTGTTCTTCATTTAGTTGAACATCATGCTGAACTTCGGTTGTCTCTGTCGGGTTCCTGTGTATGTTCGATACATTTTCCCCTCTTTGAACAACCACAGAACAAAAGCCGGAACCCCTTGAGGTTGAGGTGAAACTTGATCCGAGACTAGCTCATCAAGAATAACCTTACTTCTTGGCTTATAGTTTGTCATATAGTCCTCCTCTAAGAAAGTCGCGTGAGTGCTCACTATGACCTTCTTTTCTCTTGGACTATAAAACAACCAACCTCTCGGTTCCTTTAGGATAGCCTACAAACATGCATACTTCGATGCACGCGAGTCCATCTTGTCCGGTTTTGTTTCAAGACATGTGCCGGAGCACCCCAAATTCGAATATGATTCATGGTGGGCTTACACCCTTTCCACAATTCTATTGGTGTCTTTGAAACCGACTTGGACGGAGCTAAGTTCAATAGATACATAGTCAAGTTTCTAAGGCATATCCCTGAATGAATCGAAAGTGATGAATAATCGAGCATAGATCTTGTCATTTCTAAAAGGGTTCTATTTCTCCTTTCAAAGCAACTCCATTCTCTGGGGTGTCCCCGGAGAAGATAATTGTGAAACTATCCTCCTTGGTCGTAAGACCTGAACTCTCCAGATAGGTATTCACCCCTCGATCAGATCGAAGAGTCTTGATTTGAACACCTAGATGCTTTTCTCGCCTCGACCTTGAACTCTTGGAATTTTCTAAAAGCTTCGACTTGTGACGCATCGTACACATGTCCAAATCTTGAGTAATCATCGTAAATGTGATGAAATACTCGATACCCGCCTCGGCATGGACATTTATTGGTCCACATACATCAAGTATGTACCAATTCCATTGAAGTGTGACACGTTTTCCTTTGGCCTTGAAAGATCTCTTGGTCATTTTACCCTCTAAACAGGATTCACACCGGTATCGGCTCAAAGTTCGGGATTTTAAAATCCCACTTTTGACCAAACCTTGGATCTGTTAGAGTTAATATGACCCAATCTCAAATGCCAAAGATAAGTTTCATTGGAAACTTTTCTTTTCTTTGACGAATTGATATGCTCAACATTTTTTAATTCAACATGATTAACTTCACATGGTATAGGACTAAGGAAATAAAGGCCATTGAACTTTACACGGAACAAATAAAAGAAGATGAACTTCTTATTGAAACCGAGGAACCAAACCGAACTGTCAAACCATGTTTAACAACTAACGTAAATTAAATTCCTCTTAAAAACGGAATAAATAAACGTCTTCTAAAACCAAAGTTCTATAATTATTAAAAGATAAAACAACTTGTCCCATCGCTAGTGCGCATAATAAGCTGCCCCTGTTCCAAGCTTCAAATCTCGTTGTCCTTTACTCACGGCAAGCTTTGTTTGAACCACGCAAAGAGTAGCAAACATGGTTAGTGGCTCCGAATCAACGATCCATTTGTCATCGTGATTCTCCACTAAACAAGCCTCAATCACATTTAAATCACCCATACCTGGTTTTTTTATTTGTGGGCAATCTTTCTTCCAATGCCCCTTTTGTCCGCACTTGAAGCACTTGCCTTTTTGGTCGCTTCATTGGTACTGTTTTGGCAACTGGAGTACCTCGAATTCTTCTTTTTCTTGTTCTTGTTCTTTCCCTTGGGTTTCCCCTTAGGTTTCACAGAACTTTCACTAACAAACAATGCACTTCCTTGCTTGACTAGAGTCATGCTCAAGCACTCTCAAGCTCGTGCATTAGTTGAGTGAGGTCAAGATTCATTTTGTTCATATTATAATTCATCTTGAATTGGTTGAAGTATTCAAGTAGTGATTGTAAGAGAAGGTCAACTTTCACTTCTTGTTCAAACTTGATACCATGGTCATCAGCCTTCTTGAAGTTTGCTATCATTGTTAGACAATGATCCCGACACTTCCTCCGGACATGATTTGTCTTGGTGACCGAATTCAGCGCATTTTGCCTAGCGAATCGCTAGGTGTAGCAAACATGGCATCAAGAGTCCGGAGCATTGTTGCTCCACTCGAATTATGTTCATTTGCTCCCGAAGGTGATCGGCGAGATCGGCCAAAATGTAGCAGTTGAACCGACACATTCGCCTTCTCCCATCTTTCCTTCTCCCGCTGAAAACGAGTCCGAATCGCATCGACGCATCAGCAGCAGCCGCGCCGGCATAGGGGTAGTGAGAACAAAGTTGAGCTTTTCATATTGAAGAACAATATCTAAATTGGTTCTCCATTGTCCGTAGTTTGTACCATCCATAGGTTTTTGGCTCAAGATTGTAGCTAAAGGATTGAATGAAGACATTTTTCTGAAATTAAGGAAAAAGCACACTAATTACAAACTATAATTAACAACAAACAGATATAGAGTAGTAGATTCTAATAACTACTATTCGTTTATTGTTTAACAATCCATTAGTTATCTTTACAAGGCTTACGATGGGCAAGATTCTTGTAAAACTAATATTGTTAATTTGGGCCTTCGGTTCCATTGCCGAGCCTCGATGGGAGGGTTAACAATTTTACCAAAGTTGAATGTAATTAACCATTGTTTACTTTCAAAATTATCTTTAGTATCCAAGTGTTGCCGACGATGGGCCGTACAAAAATTTACTAAAATTTTGAAAATATTAGGGTTTAATCTAGCGAAATCCGATCATCCTTATCCGATGGGGCTTCGGCGACAACCATTTCACTAATAAACCCACAATGGGGCCCGTAGGTTTTAAAATTAAAAGCTTAATTTAAAACCTTCACCCATTCAATATTTTAAGTTTAGAATTTTTAATTTCCAAGAATTTGTTCATTTTAGAGTATTCTCGTGAGATCAACATCTTAATTGAAATCATTAGGTACTTTAAAATCCAGTCATGATTTAGAATGAGCTTCACATGATCATTTTAAATAACCCACAAGATATTCTCAAAAATACAATTTCTTGGGAAATTTGTTAGATTATTTATCTCGGATAACCCAAATAATCTCTCATAATAACTATCACACTAGTCGATTGAAAAACATAATAGTTATCATGCATTTATGACATGCGATTATGCAACAATATGGCATCTTCCTATTCTATATGGCATGTTATTTCAAAATCACGTTAATCGTACATATAATTCATTCAATTTAATAAAAGCATTAAATCAAGAAAGCAAATAACTTTAATCCATGGTTTTCCTAAAAAAAAAAAAATTTAAAAAATTTAAATTTTTTTTACAACTTTGGAATTTCTCTTTTGTCCCGCCCATAGGATTTATCTCGAAGCCCCTTCGGGGTATCTATGAGCCCAAAAGCCCAAAAACCCAATCCTTGGCTAGAAACCCTAGGACACAAAAGAGGAACCCTAGCCTTCGCCCGCCACGCAAGCAATCGAAGTCATCTCAAAGACGAAACTCCTGGGGAAGCACCGGCACGGAGAGACGATCAAACGGCCTCCGTAAACACCCCAAAAGGGTGGCCCACGCCCTCACGCGCCGGCCGTTTGACGGCGCGTGAAGCCCACGCGCAGCCACTTGTGGAGGCGCGTGGCGGCGCGTGGCTGGCCCTTTGGCGGTGTTCCGACCTCCAAATTCTTCGTCTTTCCGTCCTCTTTCCATCCATATATGGTTTGCCCAAATCCGAGATCCGAAGTCCACGAAAAGTGTCGCATGCTGTTGTTTGCTCATATTCTTGCGTTTCTTGATCTCCAACTTTTACAGGAATTCGAAAAATACATAGAAATTCGAAAGGAAATCATAAAAAACAGCAAGGAGGAAACCTAATCATATGGGATTAGCCTCCTTGTTACAAATCAAGAATTACACGAGAGAGTCTAACCATGGATTAAAGTATTCATATGATTTATAAACGATAACTACTATGATTCAAATAACAAATATAGAAACAGATGCCATCCTTTCAAAAATTATTTTCGAAGATAATCACATGAAATTTCAAAACTAGGTTCTTTCCTCATCGCTATTGGCTCTGATGCCAATTGTAGGAAACTGATCAGAAACGCGGAAGCGTATCGTACCACGCGATGTAGGAAAAGATGAAACCTTTTATCGTTTTGCTTACCTGGATATTGAAGAGCTATCTGAAAGATTCTCCACGAGCAAACCTTGTCTACGAACAGTCCTCGTATACGAACAATCCTCGTGCGATGATTGATCTTCCAGACTATCTCTCGAGGGGGATGAGATGGTTGTGTGGGCAACCGTTCAGATGATGAACGTCTGCCTCTAGGTTTTTGTTTCTGATGAGAGCCTCCTAACTATTTGTGCGGCCGTATCTTTTCAAGCGACCGAAAGTTAGTTTATATGCTACTACACCCAAGGCCTAACCCTAATCCACATGGGCCTTAGAGTTCTTGGGTTGTAGTCTCAATTAAGCCTTATTGGGCTTAAGTGACCAAAGAGCACATTAACCCAACAGCTTCTAGTTGCTCCAAATCACTCACATCATCAAGCACAAGAAGTAACTTCTTATGGCAAGGTCTTACTTTCATATCGGGGCTTGCTGATTCAATGCCATCTAATATTCCCATATCTCTGTTTCTTCACATATGATTGAAAGAAGTTGCTTTTGTAAATAAACTTTGCCTTCCTCCTTCCATGTCTCCCCGACATTTGAAAGAAAACATGTAGTCTTGAATTCGCATCGAATGTGGTCAAAAATGACTCGGCAAGAGTTGTTTTGCCTATACCCCCATTCCCCATATCCCTATGGAGACAACATCCATTGATTTATAGTATTGAAGCATTGCAACCACTTCTTTCAATTGAGAACTCGGTCAACTAGGTCCTTTGTGGCAAATGGGCCTCTCCCGTCCAATATATGACGAACATGCTCGACAATATTCTGAATAACTTCACTTTCATCTCTGTGGATTCTAAAGAAAGAAAAGGTAAAAGGAAGTATCAATTAATTGAACATCAATAAAAACAAAGCAGAATAATGGTATAAAGAGCAACATAGTACATATATTTCCATTAAGCTTCCATGTTAACCGTGTCTTGTATCATAAAATTATCCACTATTAAAAGGTTCAATGATGACAAAAACGTGACAAACAAGTCCCAATGTGATACTAGACTGCGTACTTATTTGATTGCTATAAGTTTCGAGTTCAAAACATTTATAGTAAAACATCATTTTTATATGATTTTTTTTTTTACCTTGAAAATTTTTATATGACTTGGGTGTATAGATTGTCATAGCCTAAAATAAACATGTTTTAATATTACACCCAACATGAGCGAACAAAGTCCATCCAAAGACATCAATCGTGACAAGAAATTGTTCACACACACAACACAAAATATTAGCAAAATAAAAAAAATGCAAAATGAAAAAGAAAAAGAGAAAGAAAATACTTGGACTCAAAATTAGGCACAACAAACCCACGATTGCCTCCAGCTTCCTTGAGAGCTCTCCTCCACCTTGACACTTCATCTTTAGAGGGTGAAATTCTTTGTAAGAGACCTCGAAATGCTTCTCCAAAACTAGATTCTTGATTACGAACTTCGACGACCCATGCCATAGAATATGGGAAGAACTACTTGATCATATGCCCTGCGAAACTCCATGATTTTTTGAGTTCCTCAAGGCAACTTCTGGAACTAGCATAGTGTTTGGAGAAGATGATGATTGAAATTTCAGAACCTTCAATAATGCTTTGCAATAGTTCAATTGAGGTAACATCCTTGAGAATGGAAATTCCATCTTTCCTTAGAGATGAATAGAGACGGGATGAGAAAGATTCTTGAGTGTCTTCGCTTTACTATAACTCAAGAACACTTCACCAACGGGGTTGGTACAAGTGGTAAGCAGCTTGTGTCGCTTAAGCAAGGTCTCGAGTTCGAGCCTTGTGAATGCAGAAAAGCCCCGCTGGGAGACTCACCCACCATAGCCAGATGTGCAACCCGGGTCGGATTCGGATTAGTCAGGGCGAAGCTCTGGATACCGGATGGGCAACCCAAAAAACTCAAGAACACTTCATATTTATTGCCTCCATTTTAAATTACTCAAACACATTATAGGATCTGTAGAGGTTCATACTAGTTGTGAATTGTGACCATAAAAATTGTAAATATATTCAATAACCAAAAGATAAAAGATAATTCATTGGAGAAGCAATTGTGCAGTTCATTGAAAGACGCATTCATGTATCATTTTGTATCTTAAGTGCAAAATCCTGTGTTTTTCCTTTTCGAGGCAAATCGTTTGAGTTTATTTTTTGGTAAGCAAGAAGTTCTATTAAAAGCAATCTTATTCTTCGAGCCACTGTCAAACACTAAATCTAAATCTAGCACTAAATCATCTATGCGTTTTGCCTAAAAAGAAGAATCCCATACACGTCTCGGCGCCCAATAACCACCCAAAGAATGCATTCTTTTGGGGCCGAGGGCAGATTTTTTTTATAAAAAAACATAATATACATTTATTTATCGTAATTTGACTTTTTTAATATTTTGTAATATAAGATAATAAATTTTTTAAAATTTTAAAAAATCCAAAATCTTTTCAATTTAATAACTAAATCTAATTTTGCCCCGGGGCTGTATTGTATGAAGCTTTGATTTTGGCTTCAAAAAGGTTTTTGATTGCCTAGGGTAGGAATAAGAATAAGAGAAAATAAGACAGGTTATTTCTTGATGGGAATTAATTTCTAATTTTGAGTACGGCATATAAAATATATATCTTCCTACTGATAGATGAAAGGATTAAATGGTTACCCTGCTCTCTCAGAGGAGGCTGATTCACCATATCCATGGGATGTTCCATGAGCATAGGCTTCGAAGATATTGGAGTGTTGGAACGATGAATCTTTTCTTTCTGAAGATGATGAAGAAAAAGAATCCATTAAAATCAAAAGCAAAAAAGGTGTAGATGGAGAGAAAAGTTACCTGTGAATTGCTAGTTGATGATCAAGATCAGAGAGAGAGAGCGGGGGAGAGAGATGTATGAGGCTTTTGCTGCTTCTGTAGGAGAGAGTCAATGGAGAAAGAGTGAAATGATCGAAACAAAGGGATCTACTAGAAGCCATTGACTTGACTCCGTCATTAACAAGCATTAAGGTTTCAATCAACAAACAAACTATAGCAACAACCAAAAAAAAAAAAAAGCCGATATAATAAGGCAATTATTACAAAAATAAATAAAGATAAAGGACAAGTGGGGCCAGTGGCGGAACCGGGAAATTTTTTTAGCCTGGGCCAAAATCCACAATCCAGCCAACATTTTTATCACCCAAACATACAACAAAATCAAAATAGAAATTGAAGCAAATTGATGGAATGAAGCCTTTGAAAGTTGGCATTCAAATACCTGGGTCGCAATGGCGTAACCGAAGGTGCTTAAGGTTCTTCGAAAGGTGGTCGTTGGTCGGTGGTCGGCGTCGCCACGCTCGGCCGCCTCGTCGAAGACTCGGAAGTCGGGAGACCGAGGATGGAGAGAAGAGCACTCAAAGAAGAGAAGGGGAGCCGTGTGGACGTCGGTCGTAGGATGTTGGACGTTGTCGGAGGAAGAGGGAGACTGACGGTGGAGTGGATGGTTGAGTCGTGGCATGGAGAACCGTGAGCGGTGAACTCGTGAGAGGATTGAGGAGTCGAGCGAGGCGAGTAAGCGACGTGGGAGAGAAGAATGGAAGCATCACCGCGTCGACACTCGACTCACGTGTGGAGGAAGCCAAGCCACGGAAAAAAGAAAAAAGAAAAAGAAAAGAAAAGAAAAGAAAAGAGGGAGATAGTGAAATTACAGAGAATATAAGAGATTAATTAGGCTAATTTATTGGTCATAATAAAATATCATATAATAAATACATATATTTTAATATATTTTAGAAGGTAAGTTGGGACCTTAATAAGAAATTAGCGGGGCTAAATTAGGGTGTACATGGCAACCATTGTTTGCCAAAGATTTTCTTTCGAGATGAAACAGCTTTTTTCTCGATTCTCGTGCTTTGGAAGAGTTCTGAGAATCAGAATTACGTTTGTTAACCCATTTTATTTTTACTCCGAGAATCAGAATTACGTTTGGTAACACATTTTTCCTCCCCTTGTTTGGGAGTTAAAAAATTAGTAAGGGAAGAAGATGAAGGATTAATGAGTTATTTTTACCATTTTGTCATTTTCTTTAATAATTAATATAATTATTATAATTTACAAATAAACTTAAATTTAAATTTCCTAAAAAAATTATTTATGTAATTTTTATATTCAAAAAATTATTTATGTGGTGGTGGGGGCGGCGGTGGTGGTGGTGGTGGCGGCGGCGGTAGTGGTGGCGGTGGCGGTGGCGGTGAGGCGGTAGTGGTGGTGGTGGCGGGGTGGCGGCGGTGGGGGTGGCGGTGGTGGTGGTGGTGGGGCGGTGGTGGGGGGGCGGCGGCGGTGTTGGGGGTGGCAACAAGCCCGGTGGTGATGGGGCGGTGGTGGTTGTGAACAAGGGTAAATTTCTCGCTTCGATTGAGGGAAAAATAAATTCTGATTTTTTGCCCCGGAGTACGTAAGCCAAAATTTTTAGCTTCTTTTTTTACTCCCAAAGCACAAAAAATAAACCGGTTCATCCCAGGAGGCAAAAAAAGAACCGAATTTACCAAACACAATTCCCATCCATTTGTGTTCCGGAGCACGTAAAATTAAGAAAAAGTCATTCGGGGAGTGTTACCATGCACACCCTTAGTAGCCAAAATAAAATATTATATAATTAATACATATACTTTAGAAAATTTTGGAAGATTTCGCCATATGCACCTTCCGCCATTGAGTGGGGCAATGCCAGTTGTTAGCACGTGTTGTATCAATATGACTTTCCTTGAAGTTGCCCATAGAGCATCAACTATCAACTAATTAAATTAATTAAATAAAAGGTTATGGTGTAAACATCCATATAATTTTTATTCGGGGTGAGTCTAAAACAAAATATTTTTACCGGTAAAATCTTACACTGTTTTAGGGGCGGGCCCACACTATAGTTTCTAAAAATACCAAAATGCCCTCCAAAAGCACCATCTCAACATCTGATTCAAAGATAATAGAGTGTTGGAACGATGAATCTTTTCTTTCTCAAAGAAGAATCCATTAAAAGTGAAGGAACTAGCATCATCATCAATCAAACCAAAAGCAAAAAAGGGTGTAGATGGAGAGGAAATTAGTTACCTGTGAATTGCTGGGTTGTTGAAATTCAACAGACAAGGAATCAATCAGAGAAGAGAGAGAGAGAGAGACTTGAGGCTTTTTGTGCTTGTGGAGGAGAGTGGAAGGAGAAAGAGTGAAATGAAACAATGGATCTGAAAGCGACTTATGGAAAGGGAAAAAGGGGAAATGATTTAAAGGTGAGGCTTATTGGCATTTAATTAAATAAAAAGAAACTTTTCAATCCAGCCGTATATAAGAGGGGGAAAATGTTAGAAGAGGTTTATCTCGATTCACATAAATAAGTACATTAATGATATACTTTCTTGAGTCTTTATTATAAAGCACCAACTAATAATTGTATTTGATCATTTTTATAGGATATTTACTTGTTTATAAAATGCATTAATTATTATTTTTTATATATGTCCATAATTAATAGAGGTAGTGGCAAGGATAATAATTAATATAATATTAGAGTTTAGTGTAATTAATAAGGATAATATTAAAGGTTACTTAAATTGTATGACAACTTTATTGATATCACTGTTTTTATTGATGTGTAAGAATTATTAATTGGTGTATTATAATAAGGACCAAATCAAAAAAGCAATATCCAACGAGCACTTTGTCCGAGAAGAGAATCGCGTGTTACTTATCTTAACTACCTCTCTTTTAACAATTCTCACAAATTAATAAAAATAGTTAAAATCATTAAATTTATCTTAAAATTTAAGTAATTTTTAATATTACTTTTCTAATTGCACTAAACTTTAATATGTTATTAATTATTACCCTTGTCCACAACCCTTATTAATTATGGGTATATATGAAAAAGATCTTTAATGCTCTTTAGAAATAAACAAGTTCCTTATAATAAAAATCAAACAGATTTATTAGTTGGCGTCTTATAATAAAGACTAGAAAGAGTATATAAAAGTATAACCGTAAGCAACTTCTTAGCCGACACATCAGTAAAATGATATGCTCAAAACACTAAAAAAAAAAAATTAAGAAAAATACTTTTTTTTTTTGTAAATTAAGAGGCTACATCTTGTTAAAGAAGGAAAGAAATATCAAAAGTGAAAAATAATAGGAACCCCGCACAACGTGGGAACACTAGTGCAAAAAAGGGCTTTAAGACCGCCTCATTTAGAGCCGACAATCGACACCCGGTCTTAAAAGAATGACCGGTGGCAGTTCCGTAAATATAAAGAACTTCTTGCACACGGACCAATTTTTCACCGCTCTTAAAAACATTATTGAGACCGACTAAAATACAACCGGTCTTAAAAATTGAACTGAAATTTCAATTACTTTCTAAATATATCTCATATAGCCGTACTTATATTTTATGCGGTAAAACATAATAAGGAAAAATTTAAATATAAAAAGTCTAAAGTTTTAAGACCGAACTTATCAAAAAGACGGTCTTAAAAGTTTCCTTTTAAGACCGGACATATGATACTTCCGGTACGAAAAAAGTTCATTAATATTAAGACCGACATTTTACAAGGAACGGTCTTAAAGGTTAAACTTTTAAGATCGGACGTTTAATATGATCTGGATTAATGTAAATATTAAGACCGTCTCTTTTTCATCCGGTCTTAAAAATCCACGCAAGTTATACATTTCTTCGCGTGAAAGCTTTTGTTACTCGTGGAGAACCTCTATTCACGTTCCGAAACCCTTCCCGTTGCATTACCTCTCTTCCTCGCCCACGTACCATCAGCCCCTCGTTACTCTCTCATTTGCTCGGGCATTCCTCTCTTCCCCGTCTCGAAAATGGACGGTGAAAACGAATCTATTCGTGTTCCGCAACGCCAGCCGGTGTGACCGGTGTGAGTGAGAACGAACCCTCTTCATCTCACAATGAGGCTCGTAATCGCCCGCACGCCGTGGTAGAAGAGGCACACGAATGATGGATGTGACCCTAAGTCGGACTTCGGGTCAAAGCTCGAGATTCAGTTTGACGAAAGGTTGGAACCCGTCGGTCCTAATAAAAGCAAATATAATAGTTTTGTGTACTGTCTAGCACGTTGAAAGAAGGTTAGCATCTTGACAGATGAGTGGAAAAGTGTGGACTCTAAGAATGTAAAGGATCCTATTTGGGAGACTATCTCGGGTTACATACACCGTCCCGATCTGTCGAAGTTGAAAGACAAGACATTGTCTTATTGTGCTGATCAGTGAAGGAAGTTTAAGACCTTTCTCGCTAACACGTATATTTTCTCCGATGTTCCGCCTACCAAACATCCTTGGGAAGTTTACACATTTATTGATGAACGAATGTGGTGACAATTTGTTCTTCTCGCGGACCACTCCCGAAGCTCGGTGAGTTTATATTTAGTTTTGTTTTCCCTTTTGTTTGCTTATTAACTTTGTGCGGATATGTGAATGTTATTGTGTTCATCTAATCCCGTTAGTTATATAATGGTTCGGTGTGTGAATAGAAGTATACATTTCCCGCCTTTGTCTATGCAAGTCCGATATGTCAACCCCGAAAAGGTAAGTTACCGATGAGAAGGTATTAATTGTGTAATGGTTTGTCTTGCAAAGGAGGAAATGAATAGTCTTAAAAGGGGGAAACTTTATATACCCAATTGTTACTATCTAATGGGGATCGCTGATCCCATCGGATCCTTAAAAAGGATCAAGTTTGTATTATTCTGTAAGCATAATTCTCTTTTATTTCTTAACCTATCTATCTAGCTAGCACTACAAAACATAGCTCCAATTTCTTCTACAATTCTACATCTTCCTTAAATAAAAATGTTGAAACTTGATGAAGTGAAGAATTTGGCTATGTTTGATTGACGTTCATATGAAGAAGTTCTCTAATTTCTGTTAGTGACATGCATGGCTGGAATTCATAATTAATAGATGTTTTCAATCCTGATTCACAGAAAAGAAGGGAACAAGCACAGGAGATAGGTAGAAAGAATGATTGCCCTCATAGGGCTTCTCGCGGCGGATATCAAAAGGCCGAAAAAGATTTGATGGCGCAAGCGGAAGAGATTGGATGATGAAACAGAATCCAATCCTTCTGTGATACATGCTCCTCCATCTCCAATACGTCGCGAGGATTTGTGGTTGCATATTCGGCAAAAGCCAAGCGGCGCCTACACGAGTGAACAAACTCGTCTAGTTGCCGAAAGAATTGTAAGTATCGTTATTGTTATTTTTTAGTTACTAAACATGTTTCATTTCTAAGTTTCTCGTTATCCGTATCTTACGGGAAGATCTTAAAAAGAAAGAAGCGAGGGATCTTTTGTGTCGATGGGAGGAATGATGTTCTGACCGTTGCGACCGGAAAACCGGATCACCCGGGGCGTGTAAGGGGGATTGGAGGACGGGTAGGCATAAAGCAAGTCTTTGGTACATCCAAATGCCATAGACAAAGTATGGTTACCCGGGAGGAGATGGACCGACACTTGGGCCGCTAATGAAGCTTCAATAAGCGCAATGTTTCAATCCGAGATGAGCCAGATGAGGGAGGAACTGGGTCAGCTGAGGCTGCTTATGAGCAATCGTCCAGAGACCAGTGTTCCCTTCACACACTCACCTTCAACTGTGCAGCAGAGCACTAGAGGAGCTGCATTGTTGGACGATCGAGCAACCTTGTGACCTTTATGTGGAGGATCCCGATCATCATGATGGACGATTATTGGTTACAAAAGGGACTGTTCACAACTTGGGATCAACCGTACACCACCAACAAATGCCCGATGATGAAGTCGAGTGTCGGTTGAAAAGGTGATCATTGATGCACCGCTCCTCTCCAAACCGATGAGTGAAGCTTGTGAGTGATGTCAAGGGAACCTTCATCCCTGGCCGGTGAAGCTTGTACATGTCTCTACTACTCCTGAAGCTTCAACCCTCCTCCTCAAGTTCCATCCCCTCCTCAAGCTCTATCCCCTCCTCAAGCTCTATCCCCTCGCTAAGTTGGTCGTCGTTGCCGGGGAAAAAATATCCGATCGATGAAGAGTGGATATTTTAAGGATAAATCGTGGCCGCCAATGAAGTAGTAGGCGTCCCTCATCCTATGCCCGTTCAAGTTGACACCGTTGATGTTGAGTCCCGCCGCTTCCTTGACGGGAGCTTACCGATGCGTTGTTAGAATTTTTATGAAGTAAGTATCTTCTCGTATATGAGTACATCATTTAAATGCATCGTTTAGACATACATACATATATACTAATTCCCTGATCGATGTCATTATGGTAGGTTCTTGCATCATGAATTGGTTCAAAGGTGCAGGATCAACGATTTTGGATTCTTGTGCCCTGTCTATTCAAGTCAAACAACCATGGAGGAGAAACAGGAGTACATATCAAAGAGGTTGTGTGAAGTGAGCAGAAAGTTGTACTCTTTGCCATTCTTCCACAGTACATATCAAAAATCTTGTCCGCAATTCACTTAATTTCGCCACATATATCACCGAGTATAGTTTACATGATGTGAATTTTCAGCCGCCATCGGCAGTTGGTCCTCATGTGCATGGAGGAGCATAAAGTTATCTTCTTATGCTCCACTCACACCGAGCCATTGCCTACGTTGGTGCGGAGACCATCAACGAGTAAGCATGTCATTTTGATTCTCTTGTCTCGAAATCTCTCGTGAATTTTCAGGTGAATCATTGATAAATTTGTGATTTTGATGATAGTGCCATGAGGACCTTCCAAAGAGTAGAAAAGAAAAGGCGTGGTACTCGGACAAAGACCCCATATGGTATGACTGCAGGTTGGTACAATATTTGTAGCACACCGCCTTGTGAACTTGGTCATTGAGCTATATATATGCTCTTATATATATTTCTTGTTCTTTTTAGACCCGTCGGCAACCACGAGAGTCCAACTTATGTGGCCGCACGTCATGAAACACATGTATGATATTACAAGGCGAGGGATACTAAATTAAGCGCAAAGGTAAATGTATTTGATGTTACATATTATGCAAGTTAATTCAGTTTAACATCTTGTTACAAATGAAATATGCACGCAAGTTAATTCGATTCTTGTCTTTGATGTTACGAGATGTTTCAATGCAAAACTCCCTTTTCGATGATGAACTGGAGCACATACGCAATGTGTTTTGTGAATATCTGTATGGTCGATCTTAGAGTCACAAAAACGACAATAATTAATGTCCTAAATTCATTTGTAAGTATATTCTGTAGCAACAATAATCGATCTTCTGTAAATTTGTTTATTTTTTTGAACAATTCATTTGTAAATATACATAGGCAATGTAAAATTCAATAAATAAATTTAGTTAATTTTTCAAACAATTTTCTTGTGTCCATTTTGGGTTTCTGAATGTATTATTGGATGGTGGATATAGCTATTTAATTTAGTGTTTGAAATCTCGAGACTTTTAGGACCGTTCATTAACAGCATGTCCGGTCTTAAAGGTCCACAAAGTGTTTGGTGTAAAAAGTATGAGACTTTTAGGACCATATATTGCTTTAGTGTCCGCTCCTAAAAGCTTAAAAAACCACATGAACTTTTAGGTCCGGACGTATTATAAAAGGTCGGTCTTAAAAGTCACTCTTAAAAGCCCGCTTAACTTTTAGACCGTATTTTTTATAAATAATCGGTCTTAAAAGTCCTTTGCTTACAAGTCTCGTTTAACTTTTAGGACCGTATGTTTTTATTTGTGCGATCTTAAAAGTCAATCACCTTTAAATACCTCTTTTCGACAAATTAAATGGATAGGGTTGAAGACAACCGAGGTTTTGACGTTCGCTCAAGCTAGGTCCTTCATTATCATCGTTTTTACCTCTCCATGTGTAGAGAAAGCATTATCGGTGTCCCTTTTATTTTGTCTTTTGTCTTTTTGTCGGAAAAAGAAGGAAGATAATGAAAAGGACACTTTGTTTCTAACATGGGGAGGTAAAACCGACGACAACGAAGGTCCAACCTTGAGAAGAATAGTCACTTTGTTTGTTCTTATCCGAATAAGGTAAAAGCTCCTTTTTTTGTATGTCCTTAAGCGTATTCTGTGAATTTCTGTTGTTGGATTTACACGAGGACAATGTTTTGTTTGTTTCCTTTTTGTCGGAAAAAGAAAGACGATAATGAAAAGGACAAGAGGCAATCGGATATGGAAACCAAAGCTGACAAAAATGGCGTGTTTTTAGGACCGTCGATTTACTAACTAAAGTCTTCGTTCTTTTATTTTAGGTTTTTTAGTCTCGCCATTATCCATCGTTCATAGTTGCCTTGTTTATTGCTCTCCGGGTTCCGATAATGGGATAAAGTACTAAACTCGCACGAGAACAAAATTTAAAAATATTTTATTTACTAATTTTTACGCTGCCCTATAGGGGCAGCGATCACAAAATAAAAAATCAAAATAAAAAAGCAACAAAAAAAACTAATCCCTCTCGTAGTCGGAGAGGGAGGGGGCGTCGGAGTCGTCGCAGCTTGTCGGAGTCGTCGGAGTCGTCTTCACGGGATCGTACTTCACGTCATTGGCGTGGAGTACCATGTTCAGCTTGTTGTTCATGGTATGAGCAAGCTGAACCAATTGGCCCAAATGTCGATCGATTTGATTGACGCGGGCCACCCTTGACTGCACCAACTGCTTCACAGTCGGATTTGGAGGAGGCGGTGGCGGAGGGCCGAGGTTGAAGAGGAGGAGGAGGAAACGGAGGACTGGGGGAGCAGCCATTACGGTGGGGGCGAGGTTGAAGAGGAGGAGGAGGAAACGGAGGACTGGGGGAGAAGAATGTGAAGAAAGTACGGTAACAACGGGTTTAAATAGAGAACCCATCCTGAACAATGTGAAACGCCGGAAACTTTAATGAGGAGACGCATTGTTCATCAGAATACGAGGAGATGCATTGTTCATCAGAATACGAGGAGACGCCTAGTTGGGAAGTTTATCTGGAAGCTGAAGAGACTCTGCATCATTCATTTGAGCAGTGTGTAAACTAGGGTAAATGATAAAAGGTCGGTCTTAAAAGTAAGACTTTTAGGACCGGACTTATTATAAAAGATCGGTCTAAACAAAAAAAATAAATAATAGAATTTTATACCGCATACCTATAAGTACCAGGTTAATGACAAAAGGTCGGTCTTAAAAGTAATTTAGACTTTTAGGACCGGATATTTTAAAAAATGTTGGTCTTAAAATAAAATGAATTGCAAAAATATTAAATAATGGAATTTTATACCGCGTACCTATAACTCCTTATTAATTCCTCACTACCTCGTAACTCCAAACTACGTACGTGGCTATCTCGAGAACAGCTCTGCCTTTATTAATTAACTCCTCATACCTCTCGCCCCATTTGCTCAAACCATGGTTAGATTCAAGAGAACCGCTCGTAGGGTGCTCTTAGTCGTGATGCTCGTGCCTTCGTTGATCGTTATACGGTGCGCCTCCTCCATCGAGAGTCCGTCCTATTGTGAGAAGAGTCTCGGGTCGTTGGACCCATTGTTATTTCTTCGGATGATGAAGAGGTTCCCGCTCCCCCTCTCCAACCTCTTGGCCCCACCGCGACTACTACTGACCCCTCTCCTCTTTCCTCTAATGAAGCATTGTGGCTGAATCGAGTAAGACAAACTTTTGATCTCCGGCGGGAAATTAATGTTGTTCACGCCGAAATCGCCAAGGCTTTGGAGGATAATAAGCTTTAAGAGATGTTTAGTCAGATTCTTGTTTTTGATAATTTTCTGCTTGTTTTTCTTTTGTATTTTTTCTTGTGTACGTGCATATGCAAGTAATATATGTAATTAAAGAAACTCTATTTTCCTTTAATTTTTATTCATTCATTCTTTGCGCTCGCCAAATCCTTTTTTAGAAATCACAAAAATGAGGAATTTTAGGACCGGAGTATTATAAAACGGCGGTCTTAAAAATTGTATATATAGAACCGTCTACTTTTTAATGAACCGGTTTAATTGTCTCAATTTAGGTCCGGAGTATTATAAAACTCGGTCTTAATAAAATCCCAAATATAAAACATGTCTCGCTCTGTCGCGGAATATTAAATTTCCCTCTCACGAACTTCTCTTGTCGCGCCTAAAGTGTTACTCGGGTTCTCGCCACTTCGTCGCTGGTTCGCGTTGCTCTCTCGACAATCACTTTCTCGGTTCCTTAGCTAAACGTCTATAGACCAAGTTGTAAGAGGTGTTTTCGGTTATATAACTTTATGATTTTCCTGCTCATCGTTCGGGTTTTTCTGGGTTGAGCGAAATCGATCAAATGTTCTTGTGGGTTTCGTGTTGTTAATGGATATTGTATTTTGAAGATTATAATTGCACTTTAGACCTACCCAACTGACCAATAAATGTTTTTAGGTTACTCTTCTGTCCGTTACGCAACATCAACGTTCGTGGCGGGAGAAGAAAGACTAAGCAAACGCATTTGAATTTTATATGATACAAAGTGAGTCCACAAGACCTTCACGCGATGCATTTAATTTCCTCGTCATGCATTTATTTTGGTTCTTGGATTCACTACGATACATTTATGACCAAAAGTGATTCTTTGTTCTGCATTTAATGAGCAAGTTTATCCGGAAAAAAAGGAAAAAAAAGACATAACCGACATTTGAGCATATATATGTATGTTAAATCTTTCCGTCTATATATATAGGAATTCTACTATGGATCACAGTTGGATAAATGCTAAACGGGACGAGTGTTGAATATTAGAATGGGGTGAGGGACTTTATAAAATTTGCTAAACAAAATGCCCATCTTTGAGGGTGGGAAGTTTTATTGCCCTTGTGTAAAATGTTTGAATGAGAGGCGACTAAGTCCTGAAGTTATACACACACATTTAATTTGTGAAGGAATTTGTAAGACTTATACGGTATGGGTATGGCATGGTGAAAAAATACCAAGTGGGTCTCAACATAGGAAGTGGCCTTTGATGATAATGACACGGATACGGATGATCACATAGAGGACATTATCCGTGATGTAGGAGAAGAGGCTTTTCATCAATCACATATGGTAATATGTGCGGTGATGCGAGACCCTCTATACCGTGGGTGTAAAAAATACCAATTGTTGAATCTTTTTGTATTGAAATTGGTAAGCTTGAAGGCACGTCATGGATGGAGCGACAAGAGTTTTTCAGAAATGCTTGAGGCTTTTAAGGACATGCTTTCGGATGATAATGTGTTGCCACATCGATACTATGATGCTAAGAAAATACTTTGTCCACTGGGGATGGAGTACAAAAGATCCATGCATGCCCAAATGATTGCGTGTTGTATAGAAAAGAGTTTGAAGAGGAGCAGAATTGTCCGAAATGTGAAACCTCAAGGTACAAGTCAAATAAAGGGCCTGCAAAAGTGTTGTGGTATCTTCCAATCATACCAAGGTTCAAGCGGTTGTTTGCGAATGAAAATGATGCAAAAAATTTGAGGTGGCATGCGAGATGAGAGGATTTCGATGGAAAGCTTCGACATCCGGCCGATTCTTCTCAATGGAAGAAAATCGATCAATTATTTACGAACTTCGGCGAAGAACCTAGGAACCTTAGGCTCGCCCTTAGCACGAATGGCATGAATCCATATGGAAGCCTTAGCAGCATACATAGTTCATGGCCTGTACCACGATTATTTACAACTTATCTCCAATGTTATGCATGAAACGAAAGTACATCATCAGTTTGTCTATGTTGATTTCGGGACCAAAACAACCCGGAAATGACATTGATGTTTACCTTGACCCTTGATCGAAGACTTGAAGGAGTTGTGGGCGAAGGTGTTGATGTTTTTGACTCTTTCAAGAAGGAGGTGTTTAAAATGCGAGCCATGATATTTTGTACTATAAACGACTTCCCAAAGCATATGGGAACTTGTCGGGGTATAGTGTAAAAGGCCATAAAGCATGTCGGTTTGTGAAGAAGGCACACGCTACCATCAACTTCAACATGGAAGAAAGACGGTTTATCTTGGACATAGGAGATTTCTTAGACGGGGCCACCCATATCGTCGATTGAAGAAAGCCTTTTTTGGTGGCCAAGAGTATGAAGATGCTCCGGTGGCATTGGCGGGGAGCAAGTTTATGAAAAGGTGAAAAATATCGATGTCGTATTCGGTAAGACTGCAAAGAGTAGAAAAGAAACAAATATATGGAAAAAGAGATCTGTATTCTTCGATCTTCCATATTGGCGCAATCTTGATGTGAGACACGAGTATTGATGTCATGCATGTGGAGAAAAACGTATGTGATAGTATTGTCGGCACGCTTCTCAACATACAAGGTAGTTCCAAGGATGGTGTGAAGGCAAGATTGGATCTCGATAGCAATGGGAATACGCGAAGAGTTACATCCAAGGCCAGATGGGAAGAGAACTTATTGTCCCCGGCTTCTCATACTTTGTCTAAGGATGAGAAGCGAAGTTTTGTGAGTGTTTACATGGCACAAAAGTTTTTGGGGTATTCTTCAAATTTGAAGAGGCTTGTATCGATGAAGGACTTGAAATTAGTAGGCCAAAAGTCTCATGATTGTCATGTCTTGATGCAACAGCTACTCCCAATAGCTATTCGAGGCATCGCCGAATATGATCTTCGGGTCGTTTTGACTAGACTTTGTGTCTTCTTCAATGCGCTTTGTAGTAAAGTTTTTGAGATTGAAAAGTTGGATGAATTGGAGAATGAAGGATATCTTATCTTGTGCCACCTTGAGAAGCTTTTTTTTCCTACATTTTTTGACATCATGGTTCATCTAATTGTTCATCTAGTGAGGGAGATAAAGATGTGCGACCCTATCCATTTACGGTGGATGTACCCAATTGAAAGATCTATGAAATTCCTAAAAGGGCACGTGAAGAACGCATACCCGGCCAGAAGCATCGATTGTTCAGAAATATGTTTCTGAAGAAGCCGTGGAATTTTGTCAAGATTATTTGGCCAAAGTAAGACATATTGGGCTTCCAAAATGTCAAAGCATCTTCGATGGGGGTAGACGAGGGGCTTCAAGTAAAGAGTGTGGATCCTGATGAATTGTCACAAGTCCACTTATACATCTTGAATAACATCGATGAAGTTCAAGCCAGCATAGCTGCACATAAAGCAGCTGTAAGGAAAGAAAATCATCGAATGACTGAACAAAGGTTGATTAGGGAGCATAACAGAATTTTTGCAAAGTTGGTTCAAACAAAGGTCGAGGGAGAGGAATGTGTTTTGATACAATCAAATGGTTAGCGAGGTGGTCCGAGGTTGATGTCATAAGTTGGAATTCGTATGTGATCAATGGTTATACATTTTACACAAAGTCCCTAGATGATACGAGTACGGTCCGAACGGTGGTGTTATGTTAGAGGCTGAATCTATGCACTTCTCCGGTTCGAAAGACAAGAGCCCTTTATTGGCGGTCATGCCATATTATGGGGTTATTGAAGAGATTTGGGAGGTGGACTATGTGAAAATTAGATTTCCCATTTTCAAATGCAAGTGGGTTAATGTCAATAATGGTGTTCGGATCGATCGACTAGGATTTACATTAGTCGATGTCAATGGTAGAAGTTTTGGAGATGAACCTTTTATTATGGCGGACCCGGGCAAAACAAGTGTTCTATATCTTAGATCAAGAAAATAAAATGTGGTCAGTAGCTCTCCAAGGAAAGAAGGTCATTGATATTGATGAGGAAATGAATTCAAATTATGGTATTCTTGAGAGTACTTCTTTTTCAAGGGTCTGGGACATGAACGAAGAAGATGAAGCGGATAATGAACCCGGCATAAGAAGTGATCATCAAGAAGGGATATGGGAAGATATCACTTTATAAAAGAGTCAATTCATAAGGTAATATTCATATGCAGATTTCTTTGAAGACTTTAAGGCTTTAACTATATATATTATATTCTTCTATCTATGTTCATAGTTAATGTCCTGACTATGAATTTTGTTCTTGTTTTATTTTTGTGGCGGGGATCCGATCCAAAGGGCATGTTATATAAGAGGATGTTACGTTGTTGGGTGGGGGAATCGGATGAAGGCATGGTGAATATTATTTTGGGCGCATGTATGTTGTACTTGTAACTTATTGTATGTATGAATTAATTTAGGTGTTGTAGTCATAGTAATCATTAATTAAGAGGCCAAATAGCTCATGGTGAATAATATTTGTATTCTTTTTCCAATTCAATTTATTCAAATAATTGTTCATAGCTTGTAGCTTAAAGTATCGACTTTTATGTGCTGGATTGGGTGGTGGATTTGTGTATATATATAATCAGGAAGAACAGCAGGGAAAAATTCAGGAAAATTTAGGCCGGAAATAATAAGCCGGTCTTAAATGTTCACTTGTTAAGACCGGATGTAATTATATGACCGGTCTTAAAGGTCAGGACGACTTTTGAGTTTTGATATTAAACCCGGTCTTAAAAGTTGGTCTTTTAAGACCGGTATATTTAACGTCGGTCTTAAATCAAAATCTTTAAGACCGGATGTATTTATCATCCACTCTTAAAAGTCAGTCTTTTAAGACCCGTGTATAATTAGTCGTCTGGTCTTAGAAGCGCTATTTTTCAGACCGTATGTGTCCCGTCCGGTCTTATAATTACGATCTTTTATAAGCGGCCTATTTTTTGGCCGGTCTTAAAAAGTTGAGCTTTAGGACCGAACAAAAAATATTTCGGCTTTATTTAGTACAACTTTTTAAGACCGACGTTTTTAAATGTCCGGTCTTAAAATAGTTTCTTTAAGACCGGTTCGAGTCCGGTCTTAAATGGTAGACTTTTTAATACCGGGCTGGAACAAGACCGGTCGCATGTCCGGTCTTATGACCCCTCTTTTTGTCCGGTTTTAAAAGTCTTTTTTGCACTAATGGAATGACTATTTCGTCCTTTTTCTTTGGTTTTCACAGCTGACATTCATTTTTGGGAAAATCCTTCTAAGGGGCCTTTTTGGCAAAAAAAACCCAAAAAAAGACCTAAGAATCTAACCATCCCAGAAAGGTCCCTTGGTCCTTTTTTGGGTTTGTCAAAATTTTAGTGAGTTGTAAATGAGACTGATAAAATTGTTAACCAGGACTGATATTGTTGTAAATGAGACTGATTTAGTTGTAAAAAAATTGTTGTAAATGAGACTGATTTAGTTGTAAATAAGTAAAAAAATTGTTGTAAATGAGACTGATTTAGTTGTAAATTTTAATGAATTTATCCCCTAAAAGGACCAAGGGGCCTTTTTGGGATTGTCGATTCTTAGGTCCCTTTTTGGGTTTTTTTTTGCCAAAAATGTCCCTTAGAAGGATTTTCCCTTCATTTTATTTCTGTATCCTATGCAAAGCCATCAATCTAAAGTGAATTTATTTATTTTCCCCTCGTCTTTAGGTCAACCGGTAAAGAGGTCGGACATTCTCACCAAATGAAGGGGGTTCGGGAGACATCCTAGCTCCTCACCAAATGGAGGGGGTTTGGGAGACATCCTAGCTCCTAGGTGCCTAGGTAAACGTCTAAGAGTAATAGACGGCTCACCCTACCCAACGTCGGTATCACCTAGGAAGAAAGGAGATTTCGCCCTGCCCTTAGATCGTGGGTGAGCCTAACCCCGATTCTTAAAATTTTTGTATAAAAAAAAAAAAGTGAATTTATTTAATAAAAAATACCAAGATAAAGCCATCAATCGTCTCACTTCCCTCTCACTCATCCCTTCTCAATCAATCATTTATTTAATCAAAATCATTCTGACACATCCGGTCATTAAAAGTCTCCCTAAGAAATATTAAATTTTTCTTAAAAAAGCTAGGGAATTGTTACGAAATAAATGAAGATAAAGTATATATGGGGCCATGCAAATACTTTCGGCGAAGTTGCACATCGATCATCAACTAAATAAATAAAACTGAGAGAATCCTAATCAAATATAAAATATAAATTCAAACCTACCCTTTTAATAAATTTTTAATCAGGACAAGATATTTAATTAAGAATTTCTAATTGTTTATTGACCAAAATATCCCTATGAATATACACATTTGTTTCCTTTACTTTCAAGCTTTTATGAGGTTGCATATTTAAGTTAGATTTTAATAATTCGTTATGTATCAGTTTGGATTATTGTTCTCCTTTTTTAACCTAGATTATCGTTGATCATGTTACAAGTAAAAGTTGTAATGTTTTATATCATTGAATACATTTGTTATGCGAATGACAATATTTATAAAGACATTTACCATTTTTATAAAATCATTTACTATTATTTTTAACGAGATTTGCATTTGGGAAATTCAAATAATTGGGTGAGCGGGTAAGAAATTGATTAGACTTGTCAATTTTTACAAGTAAAGGTGTAATGTTTTAAATTACTAATGGTATTTATCATTTCAATAACGACATTTAATTTACTAACATTTTTAACAAGTTTCACATTTGAGGTAATTCTCAACTATAGGTGAGAGTGTGGGAAATTAACCAAAAATTAAAAATAATTAAGTTGAATTTTAATCTATTTTTTTGATAAATTTTATAATTATAAAATAAATAAATAATATGATATAATCAACATTAAAAATAATATGTGTGTATGTGTATGGGGTTAAATATCTTTATAATATACCATCTTAATTATAAATAATAAATAAAGATTCAAATACATTATTTGAATTATAATGTATTATAACATAATTTATTATAATAATTTGATTTTAATAATATTTTAAAATTTTCAATTTAACATATTTAGCTAAACATATATTTTTCTTGGTAAAGTAATTAAAGATATATTTGTTGAAATGGTTAATATCTTCGTTGTTTTTCACATTACAAATGCAATTAGTGATTTTTGTTTATATATAAAAATTTTAGGAGAGGGGTTGAGAGCTCACCCTTGAGTCCATGGCAAAGCGCTTGAGCCTACTTCGCAAGGAATTCAGAACTAAGAGTACACATACCTCCACCTTAGCTTGGGTTACCGTTGCTTCGTAGACCCCTAGGATGCCTCCCCCAGCGCATTGACCAACTCCAAAATCGAACCCCCTCCCTGTTGATAAGAGTGTCTGACCCTTTGCCAGTTGATCCCAAGAACGAGAGGTACAATTAGTGATTTAAAAATGAAAAACATTACACTCTTGTATTATATATGATTTTGCATTGGCCACCCAACTTTTAGGACCAAAGTATGGATGAAACACGGGTACAAAAAAGGCTTTTAAGACCAGACGAAAGAGGCATCGTAAGACCGGATCTGTGATCGGTCTTGTTACAAGCAGTCTTAAAAGTCTTTAACTATTAAGACTAGATACGCAACAGGTTTTAAAAAAATACTTTTTAGACCAGACCTTTAAAATATGAGGTCTTAAACGTAAGACTTTTAAGAATGGACTTTTAAAACATTAGGTCTTACAACTATATTTCTATCACCCAAAAAAAAAAAAGACTTTTAAGACCGGATGTAAAAACACATCCGGTCTTAAAGGTACTTTTAAGACCGGATATGAAAAACATCCGGTCTTAAAAGTCCTTTCCTTAATTTTTTTTAAAAAATTGGAAATCAAAAATTTGTCGGGATGAGCAGCATATCAGGGTCATATCCAAGGGCTTCAATATGAGTAGTTATAGCCTTGTTCATGGGTGGTGCGCCACACCTCAGTATCTACAAATTTCACAAACAATCCTCTTAATTAATAACCTTCCTTTTATGATAACACAAAGATGCTATCTAAAGAGATTAGCTTAGAGGATTATTGTCTACCCTGATATCATGTGCAGAGGAGAACAATGCGCTTGAATCATCTCATTTGATACAAATCCAACACCACCGTCCCATCCTTTTGGAGGCTTGCAGATCATATCATTTCATCATTCAAGGTAGGCTATCCTAGATTCGGTGAAGGATGAAAACTTGAGTTCTCTTTGAAATGATATTCCAAGTTAGAAACTAACCTAATTTAGGACATAGTATACTTTGAAACGACTAGAATAATTAGCAAAGAAGACGATCCAATTTTTTCCGCATATATTTAAATATGCAGATTACTATTAATAACAAGCGTCAAGATTTATTCATTAACTGAAAAAAAAGAGGGATGCTTGTTACCAATGTTAGTTCTCTATGTTTTTGATGTTTTGATGATAACAATTATAATGTAATTAAATTAATAGATTCAAGGTTAAATCATGTTTTATATAGTTAACTTGAATCTATAATGGTTTGAAAGATTGCCCTTGGGTGCCTCGAGTTAAAGTCGCATGATTGGAGTCATGAGATGTTATTATTTAAAAAGAAAATTGTTTTGATCTCATGTGCCTTGAGTTAAAAACATTTTCAACTTGGAGTTAATAAGTAGAAATTTATATACCCCAAGTTAAATTCGTGATTGCCTCGAATTAACTACTTGAAATGTTTTAATCGGCACGTTTTTAACTCCAGTCAATAAGTTATCTACCTCGAGTCATATGTATAATCTTAAGTTTTGAAGCCATCATTTTTTAACTCTTGACTATCAAGTTAATGACTCAAGTCATTCACTATATCAAGTTAAGCTTTCAATTGCCTATTCTATCGACTTTGACTCTTGATATCAAGTTAATGACTCTAGTCATTAACTCAAGGCAAATACTTATTGACTCAAGTTAAGCTTTCAATTGGTCTATTTCTTTGGAAAGTATCGACTTTGACTCTTGAATATCAAGTTAATGACTCTAGTCATTAACTCAAGGCATGACTTTCACACTTCAAATTAAAAGATTAAACTTGTGCATTTCGAATGGAATTGCTCTTTACTTTTACTTATCAAGTCATTGCCTCTAGTCACCAACTCAAGGTAATTATTTTTACCTCTAGTCAAGTTGCAATTTCCTCTAACTTGCTTTTTTTAACTTGTGGAAAACGAATTTGCCTCAAGTCAAAGTTTCAAGTTAACTTCTTCTAGACTTTAATTCTCTTATAAAATTAACTTGCCTCGAGTCATTTATTTTCTTGCCTCAAGTCATTGACTCAAGGCAATTAATATTTGACTTCAAGTTAAAGTTTTCAACTTGTGCATTTCAAAGAGAAAGTCATTAACTCTTGCATATTAAGTGAATGCCTCAGGTCAATTACTTTTCAACTCAAGTCATGTTTTAAACTCTTTCATCTTGCGACTTGATTTTTCTAAATGCAGTTGCCTCGAGTCAAGCATTTTACTACATTGAGTCATTAACTCGAGAGTTAACTTTATTTTAACTTGAAGTTAACACTTTCAATTTTTCAAAATCACCGTCTTCGGAAATCAAAAATCATTTAGTGTGATTTCATTACTTCATATCTTAACTCATTAATATTCCTAATTTCTTTTAATCGTTTGTTAATGAGTTTAGGATAATTATATCAAAGATTAATATCAAATTATCATAAAGCAATGTGGGTGTCAGAGAGCATTAAATGCGCTTACCACATCGAGACACAATCTCAACAACTATTCTTCTGAACATTCGAAAGATATTCCTGCTATTCCTGTCTCGCAATAAATGCTATTTCACAACGGGTAAAACAGAAGGAATGAAAGAATGTGGTGACGGTACAAATCCACCTGGATCATTAACTAGCGAAAGTGACCAACGAAACTTCATCTATCTAATGGCTATATTTAAGAGTCACAATGGATTCATTCAAAGCTTCACCAACAAGGTCATTAATTGCATCAACTATAAATTCCTGAAGCATTGAATTCACCAACGACCGAAACATTGTGCATTCAATTCGATATTATTGCAATCTTCTGTTTCATTAATTTCATTTAATATCTTATGATATTCTTGTATTTCAGTATTTATCATTTATATACTCAGTAAGGAGTTAAACACTATTTGAATATTTGTTTATTAGTTAAATCTTAAGGTTGTGGAACCTTAAGTGTCGGTGTACAATTACAACTTGTAAAGGTGAGTGAGTCCTAGTGAAAGGATCATATTGAGTATAGAGTGTGTAATTTTATCTGTGGTTATTTGATTACAACTTGTGAAGAGGAGTAAGTCCTAGTGAGACGATTACTTGAGAGTTACAAAGTGTGTAATCAAGTTTCGAGATAGTGAAAGTCCAGAGTGTTTCTGGGGACTTGACGTAGGTCAAGAATTGAACCGAACCAGTATAATCTCTTGTGTTCATTGCTCTTCTCTCTGTCTCTATTTTTGTTCTTGATCTTTAGCAAAAGATTTTTTATAATCACCTATTCACCCCCCTCTATGTGATATTCCATCTTCAGTAAACGCATGCGCAAGTTTAATTTTTTTTTTCAAACTTATAAATAAGCACAAGCTTCATTTTTTAAAAAGTAAATTTAATTCTAAACATAAGGGATCCCCAATCGAACCCACACTGATGTTTCAGAATTTTGGGAGAATTCTTAGGAATACCGATTCTAAAAATTATACAAGCTCGATTGGGGATCCCTCACGTTTAGAATTAAATTTACTTTTAAAAAATGAAGCTTGTGCTTATTTATAAGTTAAAAAAATGAGCCAGCAAAGCCCGAATCTAAGCTTGAAGCCAAGAAGGCAAAGCCTCCGAAGGATGGGGTCTGCTATTTCTGCAATGAACCGGGTCATTGGAAGAGGAATTGCAAACTCTATCAAGAAGGTGTGAAAAAGAACAAGAAGGATAGCGGCGCTATCGCTTCAGGTATCTATGTCATAGATATTCATTTTTCTACTTCCTCTACATGGGTATTTGATACTGCATGTGGATCTCACATTTGTACAAATGTGCAGGGTCTCAAGGAAAGTAGGAGATTGAAGAAGGGCGAAGTTGACCTACGAGTTGGAAACCGAGCAAGAGTTGCTACTTTAGCCGTAGGCACTTATGAACTAGTTCGCCGGTGGGCTTTTGTTATTGTTGAACAATTGCTTTTATGTTCCCGCTTTGAGTAGTAACATTATTTCGCTTTCTTATTTGGATAAGGAAGGTTATACTTCCATTATTGGGAACCGTAAATGTTCGATTTATCATAATGATGTTTTTTATGCTCATGGAGATTTGCATGCTGGTCATTATGTACTAAATTTAGAACATCCTAATAATGGACGAATCTATGACATAACTACTAAAAGGTTCAAGTCAAATGATTTGAATCGACCTACCTATGGCATTGTCGTCTAGGCCATATAAATGAGAAACGCATTTCGAAACTCCATCAAGATGGATTTCTGAATTCATTTGATTTTGAATCATTTGATACATGTGAGTCTTGTTTATTGGGAAAGATGACAAAGGCTCCTTTTACTGGACACAGTGAGAGGGCAACTGATTTATTGGGCCTCATACATACTGATGTATGTGGACCAATGAATACATCTGCCAGAGGAGGTCATTTGTACTTCATTACATTCATAGACGATTTCAGTAGATATGGGTATATCTATCTAATGAAGCATAAGTCTGAATCTTTTGAAATGTTCAAAATATTCCAAAATGAAGTGCAAAACAATTAAAGTACTTCGATCTAATCAGGGTGGTGAATATTTGAGCTAAGAGTTCATTGACTATCTTAGGAGTTGTGGGATCATCTCACAACTTACTCCTATAGGAACACCTCAATGGAACGGTGTTTCTGAACGGAGGAATCGAACTCTATTAGATATGGTTCGATCTATGATGAGTCAAACAGAACTTCCACCTTCCTTTTGGGGCCATGCCCTAGAAGCAGCTCGCGTTCACACTAAATCGTGTTCCATCAAAGGCGTTGAAAAGACACCATATGAGATATGGAGGGAAGAAACCCGTTTGTCTTTTCTCAAGATTTGGGGATGTGAGGTTTATGTTAAACAACAAGCCTCGATAAATTATCATCCAGATCCTCAAAATGCCTTTTTGTGGGGTATCCTAAGGAAACTAAAGGATACTATGTCTACAATCCCACCGATCACAAAGTGTTTGTTATTCTGAATGATATCTTTTTGGAAAAAGAGTTTATCTCTAAAAGAACCAGTGAGAGTAAGGTGAACCTCGAAGAAGTTCGAGAGTCACAGGAAAATGTAGAACAACAGATGGAAACCGGAGAAGACTCACAACAAGAAGTTGTTGAGCCGCTCAAGTAACACAAGGCCCACGAAGGTCCGATAGATCACGCTACGGCCTCGAGATATGGATTTGATTCATCGGAAGTCGTGATGTTTTGCTCATTGAGCAGAATGAGCCAACTACCTATCGAGAGGCCGTGGTGGGGCCGGATCGAAAAAATGGCTTGATGCCATGAAGTCCGAAATGCAATCCATGTACGACAATAAGGTTTGGACCTTAGTCGATCCACCTGAAGGTTTAAAAACCATTGGGTGCAAGTGGATTTTCAAAGAGAAAACTGACATGGATGGCAAAGTAAATGTCTTCAAGGCACGGTTGGTTGCAAAAGGATTCACTCAAACTCATGGTGTGGACTATGATGAAACCTTTTCCCCAGTTGCAATGGCCAAATCAATCAATCCTTCTTGCCATTGCATCATATTATGACTATGAGATATGGCGAGATGGACGTCAAAACAGCATTCCTTAACGGAAAGTTGCTTGAGGATGTGTACATGACACAACCTCGAGGGTTTTGTGCGTCCGAGAGGACTCGGGAAAGTATGTAAGCTTCAAAGATCCATTTATGGATTGAAGCGGAGCATCTCGGAGCTAGAATCATCGTTTTGATGAAGTAGTCAAAGACTTTGGATTCATTCAAAACATGGATGAACCTTGTGTTTACAAGAAGGTTAGTGGGAGCACGTTGTATTTCTAGTGCTTTATGTTGATGACATCCTACTCATTGGGAATGACATTCCTACCTTGCGAGTGTCAAGTCTTGGTTAGGAAAGTCTTTCTCAATGAAAGATTTAGGCTAAGCCTCTTATATCCTAGGGATCGGGATCTATAGAGATAGATCCAAGAGGCCGATAGGCCTAAGTCGAGTACATATATAGACAAGATACCGCATAGGTTCGTATGCGGGATTCTAAAAGGGGTAACATGCCCATGTCTCATGGTATTCGTCTCAAGAAGGATCTCGTGTCCCGGTACACAAGATCAAAGAGACCGCATGAGTAAGATTCCATATGCCTCCGCCATCGGGTCTATCATGTATGCCATGTTATGTACTCGACGGATGTGTCATTTGCCTTAAGTATGACAGCAGATATCAACAAGATCCCGGTGAGGATCATTGGATTTCTTGTCAAGAATATCCTTAAGTACTTAAGAAGGACTAAGGACTTATTCTTGGTATATGGTAGTTTAGAGGATGAGCTGTGTGATCGGTGGTTACAGATGCGAGTTTCGAAACCGACCAAAATGATTCAAGATCGTAGTCGGGATATGTATTCTGTTGAATGGTGGTGCGGTAAGCGGAAGAGCTCTAAGCGCAGCACCGTAGCTGATTCTCGCAACGGAAGCCGAGTATATAGCAAAGATCGATGCTTAAGGAAGCAAGCTTTGGATCGAAAGTTCATCACCGAACCGGGGTGGTTCCTACCATCTCAGATCCAATAACTTTGTTCGTGTGACAATAACGGTGCTATTGCACTGTACAAAGGAGCCTAGGTCACATCAAAGGACCAAGCACATACTCGGGGCGATTTCATCTCATCGAGAAATCAATGAGAGAGGTGATACTAGCATATGCAAAGTACCAGGAGAAGACAATGTAGCAGATCCTCTTACTAAGCCGCTTGCACAAGCGACACATGAGCGTCATGTTAGGGCAATGGGAATTAGAGTAATTAATGATTGCACCTAGTGCAAGTGGGAGTCTCTGTTGGAAATTATGCCCTAGGGGCAATTCATTGTACTTTGGATATTTGAGTTATTTAAAGTATTTTCTTTAGTTATCATTTTCGTCTCGCATGTTCGTATTGATAATCGCATCCTGGATACATCTTATAGATTATCCTAAATGTCCGGGTCGGTCATCTACGCGGGAGCGAAGATGAATTAAGACCGATATGACTTTGATGAGGTATGGAGATACAATCAAAGTCATGGGCACTTGTAAGAGTACAAGGTCTTTGGACCGACCCACTATGAGAAAGCCGCATGGATTAAGTCATAAGCTTATCTCATGTATAACCGCGTCACAACGCCCTATGACCGAGATCATCATGGATTCTTACATGATGAATCACGGGTCTTTGACCTAGTCAAAAGTCACCTTTGACTAGGGTGATGATAAAGGCCGGATCGGGATCGTGGTTTTCATGCGGAGGGACGTGAATGGTCAAGATGGAATTTGTCCCTCACATTTGTAGAGAGATAATTTTGGGCCCCTCGATGAGTGAGTCTAAGAAATGTATGGCCATACTTTGTGATGGAAAGGAGTTTCCATTTCACTTATTAGACTACTCGAGAATTGAGAAAGTAATGGTCAAGAAAAGGAAGTTGACATTATCCATGCCTCATCCTTGACCAAATTATCGCGTGACAAAAGGGACGTGACATGGTTGTACGATAGGTGTATCGTGTCATCGATCCCCATGTGATTGGGTAGTCGCAATGTCTTGCTAGAGGCCGCTTGTGATTTGTGGGTCGACACACCGTTGGCCCACCGCCAATCTCACGTGGACTGCAGGTCGCACACAAGAATAATCCAACACGGGTAAAAGTGTCCAGTTCATTGAATCTCGATTAATGCGAGATTAATGAATACGGAAGTTTAATCAGGGTAAAATATATATATATATATATATTTAAATTTGAAAATAATATAATGATATTATTTAATTGAGATTAAAATATTATTATTATATTATTTGTTTTATGTTTAATTTATTTGATAAATTAAATATCTAAAACAAACAGAGATATTGTATCTCATTTATTTTCGAATAAAGATATTATTGTCTATTTAATTTAAATTGAGATATTAGTATCTCGATTTAAATAAATAGATAGATATCATTTCTGGATTTAATTTATTGAGATAAATTAAATCGGGAGGCTTTTAAATTTGGATTAAATAAATAGGTTGGATTAAATCTATCGATAGATTTAATTAATTATTTTTAATCTAGATTCGAATTCAAAATTTCAGATCGGCTTTTAATTCGATTAAATAAATATTATTATATTAGATCTATCGGATAGATTTAATTAATATATATTTAATCCAGATCTAAAGTTTGAATTCAAAAAAATTAATACGATTAATTTTGCATTAAATACGCTGAACAGGTTTTAGAAAACCTACGGGACTTTCAGTCGAGCGTATTCTGAAAAGCCGCGAGAAACCCTAGAGTGAAAAGAGAGAGACGCACAAGAGGCGCTAGCACGCTGCCGTAGCCGTGTACGAGGATTGTTCGTGTGGATACGAGTAGAGGAAGAGGATTTAAGAGTCGTCTTCGCGATCGAGGAGGTAGCCCACCTGTTCAACGAAGAAGAAACCACGAACGAGTTCTTAAAAGGTAATATCCGGATTCTTTAGCCTTGGTTTAAACGCACGAGTGATCCTCGGGATGGGATTCGTAGAAATTTTAATCCCGCGTTGTACGGATCCCAACATTTATGAGATGACTAGAGGCATAAATAAAATGACTTGAGGCATCTCAAGCGCAAAAATATTTTAAAACAATTGCATGGGTTTAACTTGAGGTGAATTAAATCTGACTTGAGGTAAACATTTCAAAACTTAATTAATAACTTCCATTCAAAAACAATTTAACTCGAGGTAGGAAATCATTTTTCAAATAAAATGAACTTTATGACTAGAGGCACATAATCAATTAACTCGAGGTAAATTTGAAACTTCAAATTTTCATAGAATATCAAAGATTAATTACATTATAATTGTTATCATCAAAAGATCAAAAAACATGAGAACTAACATTTACTTTAATGCCATGTGAAGTTGCCCAAAAAAAAAAAAAAAAAAAAATCCTTGTAAAGATAGACCCTTTTAAAAAGAGGTTTTGATTCTTATATCCATGAAATCTTTTGATATTTTTAATTTGGACTTAGGTTTTATATAGTTATATGACTTATATCTTTTAAATATAAAGTTGTTCATTGAAATTTGAGTAGTGACTTATGATTTTTTTATGTGTATATATATATAACTTTTAGCTCTTACATTAAGTAGTAGAAAGTAGAAATTTTACGTTTCGTGTCGTTTCTACGATTTACATTTCTACCACCCCTTCCATATCTACGTAGAAACTCGATTTTAACAACATTGGGGTGGGGGAACTAGGGATAGAGTTTGAAGGGATAGTTCATGGTTTTGTTGTTTTAGTGTTTTGTTTTGTCTTTTTATTTTTGGCTTTTTATGTTTTTTTTTAAATAAATAAAAAAAAACCGGAGAGTAAGCTTCTCACATAATAAGCTTGTCAAATCTAAACAGTAAAAAGAAAGAAGGAAAATTCCATTTAACTCCAGAAGAGGCTTAATTTAACCCAATCTCTAAAAGATTATGAAACTTCACTATACTTTATTGAGTCAAAATCAAAATAAAGTTTTGTAGGTGAAAAGACAATGATATCGTTATTTTATTTTTTGAATAGGTTAAGGTACAAAAATAAAATATTAGAATTTCCTAAAAGTGTGTCCAACAATAAATAATTTTTTGAGGGAAAAATAACTATGAAATTTTAAAATAGGTGTAAAAATGCATATTGATAGTTAGTTGGTCGTTTATTTGAATTTTTAAGAGTAAAAGTGCAAAAATATACATAAGATTTTTCTAAAAGTGCGTTCAACATAAATGTTTTTTTCATGAAAAAAGTAACTATAAACTTTTAAAATACATTTGTTTTAATTTCTTGACTGAAAAATGGTAGTATAGAGATGACGTGGATGATTAAAAATAACTTGAAATAATAATTTACTGATTGTGTAATAGAAATTAATTTTTATCTAACTTTTTTATTTTCATCTCATCATTTTATCACCACCTAACCCTTCCTCCCTCTCCCTCTCTCGCCGATCGAAAGAAGTGATGAGGTGGAGAAAAAGGGTTAAGTGAAAATTAATTTCCTTGCTTAGTCAACAAATCATTATTTCAAGTTGGAGAAATACTTATATACTTTAGGAGTACCATGTCGCTCAACTCTTTTCAATGAAAATATAACAAATTATATTATCTTAGTCCTATTGTCTAATGACTCATCGAAAAAAATTCAAATCTTATCTTGCTTTCTAAGAAAAACATCTTAATTTGAAAAACTAAAACAAAATTATCAACTAATATTTTTCTTTAAAATAAGATAAAATTTAAATTTTTTCTAATAAGTCATCACCAACTAAGATTAAAATGATTTAAGTTGTTATGTTTTTATTGGACAAAATTTCAGATAACATGACACTCCTAGAATATGTAAGTATTTCTCTCCAAGTGGTTTCTTAATCATCCATGTCATCGTGGTAGATCTTGGGATAAATGTGTAGGGGGCTAAATATATACTCATTAATAAAAATATATTTGGGGGCCAAATGTATAAACTTTTGGGATAAATGTATAAATTTTGTATAAAAAAAATTCCATTTTATATTAAATATTTAGGACAATTTTTGTTTTTGGGGCCATGGCCCTCCGCCCTGAGAAGTTCCGCCACGCACGTCATTCTTCATGTCATTATTTTCAATCAAAGAATTCAAACAAATAGTCAACTAATGGTCAATGTGTATTTTCACATCTATTTTTTAAGTTCATAGTTATTTTTCCTCCTAAAATTTTTTTGTGTTGGGCACACTTCTCATAAAATCTCATGTGTATTTTTGCATTTTAACACTTAAAAAATTAAAAAATAAACGGTCATTAACCGAGTGTGTGTATTTTAACACATATTTTGGAAGTTTACGTTACTTTTGACCCCAAAAAAGGATGGTGTTGAACACACTTTTGGAAAAAATCTCATATATATTTTTTTCACCTTAACCTTTTTTGAATCTCTTTATTTGTTTTGTGAATAACTTTAATTATTTGTCTTGCAAATGCCCTTATTTTATCTTGTGAATTCAATTGTTTGTCTTGTGAATGACCAAAATATTTTTGTTAACACTCTAGTTTTTTTTTTTTATAAAAAAATCCATTTATTTGTCTCATAAATCTCTTTAGTTGGCTTGTAAATGTTATTATGAAAAAAATAAAGCAAGGGCATCATTATTTTTTCACCCACAAAACTTAATTTCATTTTGCTTAAAGAGGCATAGTGAAGTTTTAGAATCTTGTTGGGTTGACTTAAATTAAGTCACTTCCATAAAGCTACATGAAATTTTTCCATGAATGAACTTCTCACGGAACCATATTTAATTTTTTAACTGATTATTTTTAAATAAAAAATTATTATTTAAAAAATAGTTATGAAGAGATTATTTAAAAAAATTAAAAATTTAAATCAAGCATCTCGAATCTCCCAGGAACACAAACTTATGGTGCCCTTTGAAATGACGCAACCGAAATTGGTTTCACTTCTCACAGCTCGCCAACGCAAGAGGTACTACCAAATACGTAATCGTGTCATCCACCTGGTTAATTAGCTAAAATATTATTGAATGAAATTTAAATTTATCTCAATAAAACACCTAATTTCTATTTTTTTTAACAACATTAGATTAAAAACTCTTTTGTAAGTAACATTGAACATTTTAATTTTTTTTGATAATAAAATTTTAGGAAAGGGGTTGGGCTCACTCACGGTCAAGTGTAACATCCCAAATTTTGGGATTTTAAAGTTTGAATAATATATGGAGATGAATTATAAATTTTTGGATTAGAATAATTATTTGGGAAGTTTAGAATTAATTTCTTGGTAATAATTAGAAAATAAAAATTAAGGAAAAATTGCAAGAGATAATTTTGGGGATAATACCCAACTCATTAACTCCCTTGGCCCAATACGTTATAATAGCCATATTCCTCGGTGTATTTAATAAATTCAACAAGACAAGGCCCAACAACCGAAAAACCAACCCATTTGACTTGAACCAAAACGCAACACAGAAGTAATATCCATTAAATCGGTGTTCTTTTCCTTTGCTTGCACACCTTGGCCTAATCACGTAAGAGGCGTTGATTTGTAAGTAAATCGCTATCATGATTATTTCACTCTTGGTTCACGCAAAAACTCGGAGACACCATATTTTTCCGGTGGATCATATGCTTACGGCACGGACCCCATGCCTCTTCATTATCATTTTTTTCCATTTACACGGGACCCTTGGGTCCTTATATATAGTTCTTCGGTTCTCATTTAGATCCAGGACCTTTCACCAAAAGAAAGAAAACAAGAACAAGAGAGAAAGAGAGAGTTTGACAAGGTGAGAAAGGAGAGAAAGAGAGAGTTCAAGCATTGGTAGCTCTGTTCTTACTCCAGAAAACAGGGGTTGTTGTGGCGTAGAGAAGCAGCGATAGCAAGGGAGTTGAGCTTTGCAAGAGATAATCCTTCAACCTTGCTTTCATGGTTTAGTTGCTGCTTATAGGACTCTCTTTTTAGGAGTTTAAACAGAGGAAGTTTTAGCATATTGAAACCTAAGCTTAATTTCTATATGAGACTAGGAAGTTGTTCGTAATATATATATATATATAGTGAAACAGATTAACCATAATTGAGTTTTTTTCATGAAAATTTATACAGTAGATAGTAGACTCAGTAAGGTTTAGAACGAGCAAGAGAATAGCCAAAACTGATGAGTAGATTAGGAGTTATGATTTTTCAAAGATTAACACCACCTCGGACCTCACCACCTCAAAGAACACTACCTCGACCTAACCACCTCAAGAACACTACCTTGGACCTCACCAACTCGGCCATACTACGCCGGACCTCACCACCTCAGCCACACTACCTCGGACCTCACCACCTCAGCTACACTACCTCGGACCTAACCACCTCATCAACACAACCTTGGACCTCACCACCTCAGCCACACTTCCTTGGACCTCACCACCACATCAACACCACCTCAGACCTCACCACCTCATCAACACCAGACCTAACCACCTCAGCAACACCACCTCAGCCACACTACCTCGGAACTCACCACCTCAGCAACACTACCTCGGACTTCAGCACCTCAGCAACACTACCCCAGACCACACCACCCCATCCCATCATCCCTGTCCCAGAACCCTTCAACCCCCAACCCAGAACCCCTTCAACCCGGAGAAATTATTACAAAGAAAATAATAATAATAAATAAATATTATTATTTCTAGGAGGTGAATAAATAATAAAATAAATAATAATAAATATTATTATTATTTATTAAAAATGATACTATTATTTTAGGGGTTAATAACCACTTTTTAATCCTCTAAAATAGTTGTTACTTTACGACGCAAGTGGTGACTAATGACAATGATAAACGTTCATAGGTAAACTTTGACACCTCAACCGAACCCAACACCTATCAGACAAAGTTAAGGATTCAAGTTTGAGGTGGGTAACTGTTATCTTATTAGCTTGTATGTATGTATTCATGTATGGTCGATCATATTGCTAGATAAATTGCATGTGTGTATCCTAGCTATGGATTGAGGCCGCGTGTCTCATAGGGCCGCGTGTCCTAAAGGGTCGGTCCTTGACCGTTAACCTTGATTCGGTGCGACTTATCTATTGTGAATTATTCTATCTTGATACATGTGTTATACTTGTCTTTTACATTTCATATTTGCATATAAGATTGACTGTTACCCCTGGGGTTTATTCATTTGAACTCCAGACTGCATGAAAGAGACAGGTAGTGGATCGAGTTCAAGAGGAAAAACACAGCTGTAAGGAATACAGTGGAAGGAATATTTTGTTATACTATAAGTAGCTGGACTGTAATTAACGTTTATCATTTGTCTATTTTGGATTATTGTATTAATATCTTACTATGGGATAGATTCGAATCGTGAAAGATTTATCCTCATGTTTTCAAACTAGGTTGTTTTGAGAAGTTTTTATTCCGCAATTAAGTCATCCAAATCATTTCGATGCTTGTGTGCTACAACTTTGATAAATATAGGCGTATTTAGGACGGGCGTTACACCAACGGCTGGGCACTTGGAGCTCAGTCCACAGGGGATACTGGCCAGAGAGTACACATGCCTCCACCTCTACCAACGTTACCACTGCTTGATAGACCCCTAGGATGCCTCCCCTAGTGCCTTGACCAACATAGGGATCAAACCCCCTCCCTTAAGGTGAGGAAGACCAACCCCCACACCAGTGAATCCAAGGACGAGGGGTTGAACATTTTAATTAAATTGTACTTCTAAATAGACCCGTGTACGGTACGAGGGCTTGTTTGGGATACATCAAAAGCTAGAAAAAAGTCTAGTGGCAGCCCAATAACAATAAAAACTTGATAATTAGTGTTTGGAATAGCTCCACTATTTATATATAAAAAAAAAAAAAAATAGCTCCACTATTTGATGGTGAGAAGCTAAATCCCAAGCTTTAGACCCAATCACCAAAGCAAGTCTCCTCAACATGCACTAAAAAGGGACCCCCCACCCCTCGTCCTTGGGTTTAACTGGTGAAGGGGTCGGACTTTCTCACCCAAAGGGAGGGGGTTCGATCCTGGAGCTGGTCAAGGCGCTGGGGGAAGCATCCTAAGGGTCTATAAAGCAGTGGAAATACTAGGTGGAGGCGGAGGCATATATACTCTCTGACTTAGTATACCTTGTGGACTAGGTTCCAAGCGTCCTACCGACTGTGGGTCAACCCAACCTTGTTCCTAAAATTTTGGATAAAAAAAAAGGGACCCCGGGGTAAAAAGCAAGTTGTGCTTCTCTCCTCTATCAATAAATCCGTGAGCTACCTCCTCTTCAATTTTCGCCTAGTACTCTCCCCTCCTCTTCAATTTCACCTGGTACTCTCCTTCCCTCTGCAATTAATCTGCGAGCTACCTCCGTTCTCCTCCGCTTCAATTTCTCCGCTATCCATCTCGCCATATTAAAGTCCCCGACCAACCTCCTCTGCAATTCCAGCTACCTCCTCTTCAATTAATCCGCGAGCTACCACCTATTCTCCGTTTCAATATATATGACCTGTTATTGCATTACGTAAATCACCGTTGAAACCATAATTCATCGATTTGTTCTTCTTTTCCTTTGTGTCACCGTTGATCTCGCTGGATATTGATCGTGATACTCGTCAGGTCTGTTCCTATTTTCATTTGCCTCTGGTGATTTCTTCATCCGATATGTTCTTTTTTTATTTTATTGCTGAAACTATTTTGTGTGTGTGTGGCTGAAATTGCCGTGATACTGTTCTTCATTTGTTGTATTGTGAATTTCTGGGATTTATGCTCGTTCTTGGCCTTCAAATATGGGATTTACACTCATTTCTTCAAATCGTTCTTCATTTCTTCATCCGAGTTTGTTTCCTTTCCTTTCGGTCACATCGATTTATGCTCTACTCTTGGCCTTCAAATCTGGGATTTACGTTGGGGATTCTATTTTGCACTGAGTTTTTTCTTCATTCATTTTCTATTTTGTTGAGTTTTTTCTTCATCCGATCTATGCTCTCGCTCTTGGCCTTCTTTCATTTTTTTCTTCAAATTTGGGATTTACGTTGGCCTTCAAATCTGGGATTTATGGGGGTTTACCTTTTTTGTTGTTGCTGTACTCGCTTTTTTTTGTTCATCCATTTACTCTGTAACCATTTACTAAGCGATTGACGAAATTGGAAAAATGAATGTTGAATTTATGCTATGCTCTTGGAAAAATGAATGTCCATTTTTTGTGGCGCATGCCCAATGCTTAAAGCATGAAACCTCTATCTCATTCTTGATCCCCATTGAGTTTTCATCCCTTTATTTGTTTCTCCATACCCACCATAAACTTGTTTGTGTTCCTCAAATTTTTTTTTCACCCTTTTCGTTTCCTCGTAACATCTTTCAATTTTTATTGTAGATTTGAGATGGGTTTTCTTGTATGATTCTTATTCGTGCTTTGTAATATACTTGCTCAGATCGGGAAGAATTTTGCCTTCGAATTTTCTTCGATCAGATGAGTTAGATTCAGATCCTTGATGCGAAGTCTCATTTTTTGTTATTTGATATACATATATATGTGGCTTCCATCAACATTTTACTTCCAATTGTGTCTCTCGTGAGTCGGGAAAGAGGGATTTCTGTTGACGCCTTCTTCGTCAACCGCCCCCCCGGGATGGCTGATATTCTCAAATCAATTAGAATTCTCTGTTATGTTTATCCTTTATTTCTTCTCAATGAAGTTAGAAATATGTAATCATGATAGCTTCTTCGCAGGTCCATCCTCTGTGTCCCCTCCCACAAATCGATTTGGCGATAGAGGTAGAGACAATCATGGATTATGAAGGTAATAGTTGGATTTGGGACGGGGTGTCTTAATAGCCGCATCCTTCTCCCTCAATGTCGAAGAAGGCGAAACCATAGTGGCCCTTTTGAATAATAGAGAAAAGATACAAGAAGTCGAAATAAGGCCGTCGCAAACCGTGACAAGTAAATGAAATTTGTCATTGGTTTAATCCCATAGATAATGAGGTTATCTATGCCGTATGCTATTTTAAGTTTGATTGTCAAGTAAAGTAAATTGTTTATATTTCTTAATTAGGTACTTTGGACTTTCTTCTACCGGAATTACATATAAGTCCTGGATCGGCCTCGTCTAGCTCTTTTAGCTATCAAAGCCATCAAGAACAAACATGGAGGTTTTGGTTCAAATGACAATGACAGGTATAGGGATAGTTATAGAGACAAGGATTACAATGAAGAAGAAAAGACGAGAAATACTACCCCGCAAAATCAAGCCATGGGTTCTCAAGTGATAAACAAGAAAGCTCCTTCAAGAAGGGTATGCACTCGTCGGTGGGGCATAACCCGCAAATATTATGCTTTATAAATAATTAACGTATTCTAGCGTTTATCCCTTGCCGACCTTGTATCCGTCATCTAGGTAATTTTAGTTTTCGAGCAAGTGGTGTTTAACTTGTTCTTTCTAGGTATTCAAAGAATTTTTAAATTTGAGTAGGGCAGATTATCATTTGTTTTAATAGCTTATGAGTGACATGATTTATGTGAATGGTTATTTCAATTTACAATCACGCACACTCACGTGAGTATGCGTGTGTGTGTATTTTTCTTATCTTCTGGGAGCTTAAATACTATTGGGACTTCTATAGACGTTCTTATAGAGAACTTGGAGTCTAAATCATAAAGGATCTCTGCAGATGTTAATTCTTGTTAAGAGGAAAAATGTTGGTTTAAAATGAGAAATATTTAGAGGAAAAATCACTCTGAATAAATATGAAATAGTGAGCTAGTTGTTATTTTTATTTTTATTTGACCAAAGCTTTTTAGTGTCCATTTTATCTAGCGTATGTTTTGATTTTTTGAAATTTTGAAGGAGTATAGTTAATAGAGAAATCAAATTGGGAAAACGAATATAACTTAAAAGGTAGTGTTCTAAAGTAATCTATAAAGGGATGTTTGTGATGCATAGTACAATAAACCTCATACTCACCGACGGGACATACATCCCCTAAAGCCTTTGATCACTACACTTTTTTTGCCTGTATGAATGAGTTGCATTTTACTTTCTCAAAACTTATTCTTTCGGAATGCTTGCCTCAGCCAAAATAAGGATAGTGTGTCATCAAGAGTATCAAAGTCATGTACTAAGGTAACCAACAATGATAAGTACACAGTCACTCTCAAAGTTCAAGTCCGAGATGTGAACTATGACGACGATTTTGATTATGATCCCAGAGGAACATCTATCGCTAGTAAGTATTAAGAAGCGATTTCTTCTATGTTGTCGTTTATGATTTCTTTAAATTACTTCATATACAAATGTTTCTTGCAATTAAAATGTTGGAATTCATTGAAGTTCACATTTTTGTTATTATTTCTGGTGCATCTTGATCACATTTCTTTGAACATTTTATCCAGGCAGACATGACTGCATGTGCTATATAATTGCAGTGTTTGTATATCTGTTTGCAGGATTGATTTACCTTTTCTTGAGGTTGTATATCGATGTATTATTTTATTTCATTTTCCCTAACAGAGGCTTCAGCTGGAAGCTCTAAACTGGTAGATTTATTTCGACAAGATTTGATTGGTGACCTTATGGATGCACCAACTTCTCGTTCCCATTTGAAAAGCCTCGACAAGTAGTATGTCGAAGTTGATCTCTTTGCGATGCAGCATTTGTATCGCAGAGCCTCATGCGGACCAAGGAGCTAGCTCTCAATCCAAGGTTAGATGTTATTCCACTAATTTCAGTGTTGCATTTCAATATCTTTGTCCAATGGCCTACTCTTTTAGTAGCACATGTATCTACCGTAGAGGTAGGTCCTGGAAATGAGCTCTATACCCTTCCATAATCATTGATGGACCAAAAGGGGGAAGTGTTGCCATTTGCTCTAGTATATTGCTCAACTAGACTGATTACCCAACTTCCTTGTATTTTTGTCATGTTAGTTTCTTGGTACAAATAATTATGTCAGTTTCATTTTACATATTATGACATGCTGAAGGGTATCGTTTTGACAGAAACATGAAAAAGTTTGCTAGAATGTGCAATTTATCACAAGCAGAGTGCAATTTCGTTTTTAAAATTGATTATTGCAATTGGTAGTCTAGTTTTAAAATTGTTTACTCATGGGATTGCTTTTCTTCATGTTTGTTCCTTCGGTGTTAAGTTTTTAGCCATTGATATTGTTAGGAAATATATTATAGGTTAGGAAATATATTATATTAGGAAAGATATTATAGAGACAATCGGGATTATAGTAATTAGGGAATCAATCTACATAATGAGTCATTAACTCTCATTAACTCTCTTATTCCCTCTCTTGTGTATAAATACCCTATACTATGTACATGAATATACAAGCAATTCAGATTATATTTCTCCTTTCTCTCTCTCTAATTCTACATGGTATCAGAGCCACTAGGTTCGACGCCCTGATTTTTTTTTTTCCGGCGAGCTGTGCTGTTTGTTTCTGGTGACAGTGAGAGAGGGAGGTAGAGTTAGGGTTTTTCATTCCGCTGCACGTTTTGATACACGCGCCATCCTATCGTGCTCCAGAGGTTCCAATCGGCGCAACCCCCCGGCGCCGTCTTGTTTCGCCTGCGCGTGACCTCCCACGCGCCACCCAGAGCTCCGCCGTCCGTCTGCACGCGCCGGCGCGTGACGCTATTTTTCGGCGAATTTTTCGCCGCCGCTTCCTGCTCCGTGATCGACTCCCTGTTCCCGTCCAGACCCAGGTGGTTTCGTGGACATCTCTTGTCATCTTACCCTCTGCTTGGTTCTGTTTGCTCGTTCTTTGTCTGCTTGGTTCTGTTTACATGCCATCGTACCCTGTTTTTTGGTTGGAGGCTTCCTCTTGTGGTCTCTGGTTCTTGGTGGAGTGGTCCTTGTGTGGCCTCTTGTCACTGTTTGGTAGTTTGAGTGGTTGCTATTCTCTGTTTTTTGGTGGATTTTCGACGTTGGGTTTGCTTCTTGTTGCTATTTTGCAAGTACTTCCTTGTGTGCTTGCTGGTTATTTCTTATGGCTGAAACTAAACCGAGTGCGATGACTGAGATGGTCCCGGTTTCAAACAAGATTACTGATCATAAGTTGAATTGGACAAATTATTCGGACTGGATCAAAACCATCCGTATGCATTTACTGAGCATTGAGAAGGAGGGCCATTTAACTGAGGGGCCTCCTAAGGATGATCCTAAGATGACATGGGCTCGGGCGGATGCCGAGCTCTTCTTGCAGATTAAAAATTCCATTGAGGGGATCTTCTTCCTTCGGTTAGTCATTGCAACACTTTGTTAAAGAACTTATTAATTATCTGGAGTTCTTGTATTCTGGGAAAGGGAACATTACTCAAATTCATGAGGTTTGTAAAGGGTTCTACCGGGCTGAGCAGCAGGGTCACCCTCTAAAGAATTTTTTCATGGAGTTCAACAAGATGTATGAGGAAATGCGGCAGTTAATGCCACCAACGACTGACCTCCAGGTACAAATTGATAATATGAAGAACCAAGCGATTATCAGTTTTCTTATAGCTCTCGACCCAGCTTATGAGACCATACGATCTCAGATATTATCTAGTTCCGAGCTTCCTTCGCTCCAGGATGTGTATTCTCGTGTGTTGCGTGCCGACAGTTTAGCCCACCCGGCTTCCAATCCTAATGCTAGTGCCCTAGCTGGTCAAGGTCCATCTGACACTCGGAACCAGGTTTCCTCTCGCCATGGACATGGTACACCGAATCCTGTTTTTGCTGCTCCGGCTCCTAGGAACGCCGGCCCCCAAATGCCTAGTGTTTTAGGAGCAGTCCCCCAGAGGCCCTGTCACAGTCCTCCCAATTTTGGTACTAGTGGGATTGTCTGCTATTATTGCAAGGAACCCAGTCATACGAAACGCTACTGTCATAAGTTGCAACAGTTGCACTAGAAGCAACGCAGGTCTGCTCATATGGCTCAATCCTCTGATATCTCTGATCCTGCCCTCTCTCCACCAACTGCACTTGCTACAGGTAACTCTGATTCGTGCCTTGCTACTTCTTCTTCGAAATGGATCATCGATTCCGGGGCTACTGACCATATGACAGGTAACCATCATTTGTTCTCTTCTTATGCACCTTATGCCAACCCTTCTTCAATTACAATTGCCAATGGTTCTTACACCCGTGTTCTTGGATCTGGCAATGTTACACCAACTCCGTCTATTTCCTTATCATCCGTTCTTAATGTTCCGATCTTGCTTTTAACCTTTTATCTCCTAGTAAGCTTACTCGTCGGTTAAACTGTTTCATCTCACTTTTTCGACCATTGCTTAATTCGGGATCTTACGACGAAGTGGATTATTGGTAGGGGTATGAATCGCGGCCATTACTTTCTTGATAATCGGGTGCCGTCGCCCCATTGCTTGCTCGAGTGGTCCCTCCTTGTTTGACATTCATTATCGGTTAGGTCATGTGTCTTTGTCACCTTTAAAGAGGTTGTATCCTCAATTTTAGCATGTGTCTTCGTTAGAGTGTGAGTCGTGTCAGTTTGCTAAACATCACCGTGTTCATCTGGCACCTCGCGTCAATAAATGGGCTGCGTCCCCTTTTGATTTAGTTCATTCAGATATTTGGGGTCCGTGTTCAGTTGAGTCCAAGTCTGGTTTTCGGTACTTTGCTACTTTTGTTGATGATTTCTCTCGAACCACCTGGCTTTATCTAATGAAAAATCGTTCGAGGTGTTTTGTCATTTTTATCTTGAAATCAACACTCAATTTGGTGTTTGTGAAAACTTTACGGAGTGATAACGCTAAAGAATATTTGTACGCCTTGATTTCAAAACTATATGCTCCAAAATGGCATGATTCATCGGTCCTCGTGTGCGAGATACACCGGCTCATGGTGTTGCCGAAAGAAAGAACCGGCACTTATTAGAGGTAGCCCGAGCTCTCATGTTTCAAATGACAGTTCCCAAACCTTTACGAGCGATCTTTGTGTCACGGCTTGTTTTGTCATTAATCGTATGCCTTCTCCTTTGTTCTTAGTGGAGCCACTCCCTACTCCACCTTGTTTCCTTCTCATCCTGTGTTTCCCATTGCCCCCAAGATCTTTGGGTGTGTTTGCTTTGTTCGTGATGTTCGTCCTACTACTACCAAACTTGATCCCAAGTCCCTTAAATGTGTCTTCTTGGGGTATTCTAGGGTTCAAAAGGGTTATAGGTGTTATTCCCCCACTCTTCGGCGTTATCTTGTGTCCACGAGATGTTACCTTCCATGAGTCAACCCTGTTCTTTCCCTGTCTCTGCTCCTTCTCCATCCCCCCGACATCACCAATAGTCTTGATGATATATTGATCTATACGGTTCGGTTACCACCGGTGCAAGCGTCGGACCGGAACCCGCTAAGCCACCTATCTATCATGTTTATCGGAAGCGTCCCAAGGCAAGTAATGGCATTGAACGGGTTCCGGCCCCACATTCGATCACACCTTGAGTCGATCCGCGGTAGTTGCCCCCTTCTCCGGTCTACACACCGGACCCGGTGCACGTGTCGACTCTTCCTCACCGGAAAGCCCCGTGCACGACTCTCCTACTTCTCTTGACTTGCCCATTGCCCTCGTAAAGGTCGGCGATCTTGCACCTACCCTATTTCTTCTTTTGCTTCCTACATTCATCTTTCCCCGCATCTTGTTCTTTCATAGCCTCCTTAGAATCTATTATTGTCCCTACTAATCTCCACCAAGCCTTAGCCCATCCTGGTTGGTGTCTTTGCTATGAAAGAAGAAATGATGGCCCTTGATAAGGCCGGTACACGGACTCTCGTTGATTTACCTCTTGAAAAGAAGGCTATCGGATGTAAGTGGGTGTTCACGGTCAAAACAAAAGCGATGGCACCTTGGAACGGTTGAAAGCTCGATTGGTTGCCAAGGGTTATGCTCGGACCTATGGTGTTGATTACTCGGAAACCTTCTCTCCTGTGGCAAAATTGTCCTGTTCGTCTCTTCATCTCTATGGCGCCAATTATGGTTTGGACCTTCATCGGTGGATGTTAAGAATGCCTTCTTAAATGGTGATCTTCTTGAGGAAGTTTACATGGAGCAACCACCTGGTTTTGTTGCTCGGGGAGCGTGGGAAGGTATGCCACCTTCAACGGTCTTTATATGGCTTGAAGCGAGTCCTCGTGCTTGGTTTGACGAGGTTTAGCTCGTGGTTAAGAAATTTGGTGCAGGTCGGAGTAAGTGCGACCATTACTCGTGTTTTATCGGACACACGAGATCTTTGGGATGATTTTGTTGGTGGTATATGTTGATGATATTGTTGTTGCGGGTAGCAATGCTTTGGGAATCTCATCACTTAAGGCCTTTCTCAATTCTCATTTCCAAACAAAGGATTTGGGTCCTTTGAAGTACTTTCTTGGGATAGAAGTTATGAGAAGTAAGAAAGGCATCCTTTTGACACTGAAGGAAGTATGTTCTTGATCTGTTAAAAGAACCGGGAAACTCGGAGCAAGACAGAGTAGCGTTCCCATGATTCCTAATCCCTTCTTGGATATGGATGACCGCATACCGTTTGATGAGCTACCGAGGATGTACGAAAGAAAGTTGATCCGAGAAAAGATCAAGCCATTTGCCTATCCTAAGAGATATCGTAGGCTAGTTGGGAAATTGAACTATCTTACGGTAACCCGCCCTGATGTGACCTTTCTCGTTAGTGTGCTTAGTCAATTCATGACTGCACCAACCGTTGCTCAGTGGGAAGATTTGGAACATGTCTTATATTATTTGAAGGGCTCACCAGGTCGTGGCATTCTCTATACGAATCATGGCCATAACAAGATTGAATGTTTCCGTGATGCAGATCATGCGGGTCAAAGGCTACCGGAAGATCCGCGGGATATTGTGTGTTTGTTGGTGGAAATTTTGTATCGTGGAAGAGTAAGAAGCAAGATGTGGTTTCTAAGTCTAGTGCAGAAGCTGAGTATATAGCCATGTCTCAATCTACGCAAGAGATTGTGTGGCTTCACCAGTTAATGAAGGAGGTTGGTCATGCCACGTCGTTACCCGTGAAGTTGTGGTGTGATAATAAAGCTGCTCTACATATAGCCTCCAACTCCGTGTTTCATGAACGTACGAAACACATTGAGATTGATTGTCACTTTGTACGCGATAAGATCAAGGAGAACTTTGTTTCCACCGGTCATGTGCGATCTAGTGACCAATTGGGTGACCTTTTAACGAAAGCTTTAAGTGGGACTCGGGTTGAATATCTTTGTAACAAGTTGGGCTTGATTAATATCTATGCTCCAACTTGAGAGGGAGTGTTAGGAAATATATTATAGGTTAGGAAATATATTATATTAGGAAAGATATTATAGAGACAATCAGGGATTATAGTAATTAGGGAATCAATCTACATAATGAGTCATTAACTCTCATTAACTCTCTTATTCCCTCTCTTGTGTATAAATACCCTATACTATGTACATGAATATACAAGCAATTCAGATTATATTTCTCCTTTCTCTCTCTCTAATTCTATAGATATTATCTTCACCATAAGCTGAATAACTAAGTGACTATTTTTTTGTTCTTCATAGGATTTGGATCTAGTAACTTAAACCATTGAGTATTGTTGCAGAACAGCTGGTACATATGCAAATCTTGTTTGTTTCATGTTTAGATCATGTCTGCATCCAAGTTGTGCATGTTTATCTATAATCATGTTGCTATTTTCCTTTTAATGCGAAAACCGCCTCACTTGTGATTTGCGGTAGTGGATTCATTTTTTCCTTGCTTGTGATGGCCGGCCGGTTTTGTGTGCTCGAATCATAAGGAGCATAAGTGTGCAAAATCTAGTTTAGGACTAAAATCAATTTTCCAAACATGTCTTATATTTAGGACTAAAAGAAACATATTTGTGATTAATACAATATCAAGCAGAGCATAACAAAAGGAGGGTATAATAAGACAACATCACATTATGCCACAATATCATCATCATATAACAAATAAAATGTTAACCAAGAACACAACTCACCGTTGCAAATAATACATCATAGCAGGTTTTAAGACTTAGGTGCTTATTTGGGATAGTGTTTGAGGATCACTTTCCTACAATATCATCATCACATCGATAAATATAATGTTTTGATTAAAGTCTAAACTGGTGGCCTGTTGGTTTCTGCGACATTGTCGTTTTGGGTTATCCACCATGGCCTATACAAACTTGAGACTCGGCTTATCTACAGGCTAGATATATATGAAATCACATTTCCACCTATTATTGCTATTTTCTCATGGTTAAGGTATATGGACAGCACCATGAACCAGCCAATAAAGACAATTAATTCGAGAAAGCGAGGAAGCAACAATGATATTAGTGCAGCATACGCCAAACTTCCTGAGGCAAACATTAGCTTAGCACAGAGGTTCAAGAAAGTAGTAGAAGTTGGGGAGTGACTTTGAAGTCTTCCATGGTATTCAAATGCACAGCAACAGACAAGTAAGGCTATAATGCAAATCCATACGCTTTCAGGGTGTTCATCCAAAGGTGATGAATTGGGGAACGCATTTGAACAATCTCACCGTCATCGTGCGAGACCTCGAACATGGTAGCCCAAGGAATTGACCTACAAAATTCATGGTGTTGTCCATCTTCACAATTCTGATTCCGATGACAGCAGTGATTGTTCAAATGCACTTCAACAATTGATCATCCTTGGATGAACATCCTGAAAGGGTATGGATTTGCATTATTGCCTTACTTGTCTATTGCAGTGCATTTGAATACCACGAGAGACTTCAGAGACACTCCCCAACTGCTACTACTTTCTTGAAGCTATGTTCTAAGCTAACGTTTGCCTCCGGAAGTTTGGCATATGCTGCATTGGTATTATTGTTGCTTCGTCGCCCTCTCGAATTACTTGTTCTCATTGGCTGGTTCATGGTGCTGTGCATATACTTTAACCATGAGATAGCAAGAATAGGTGGAAATATGATTTCATATGTATCCGCTTTGTGGAGGAGCATAGTCTCAAGTTTGTATAAGCTATGGTGGATAACCCAAAATGGCAATGTAGCAGCAATTAACCGGCCACCAGTTTAGACTTTAATCAAAACATTATATTTATCTATATGATGATGATGTTGTGGGATAATGTGATGTCTTATTATACTCTCCTTTTGCTATGCTCTATTTTTCGAGACAACATTGTTGTTCGGGTGAAAGTTTTTGCCACAAGTGGCACATTATCCTTGTTTAATTTCTTTTTCGGCAATAGGTAAAGGTTTCTCTTTCGGTGGAGGAATTTTTAGGTTGAGTCGTTTATTGACATCAAGCGAAACGAAATAACAATGGTTTAAAAAAACTGAAATGAAAGAAAAATTTAAAGAAAAAAAAAGCTGTAACCTACGGGTGCATTTGGGACCTACCTCTATTTTTGGTTGCATCGCACATTAATATTCAGAGAATCATTTGGAAGTTGGGAGTTTTAAGGATGTAGATCTTGGTGATGATTCAAACAAAGGTTTTGTAAAAAGCAATACAATTAATGAAGAGATCTGAACAAATAAGAACACCTTTGGTGATTTAAATGGGAAATGGTAAAAAAAAAAATAGAAATTGAAATGGTAAAAAAATTTACTAATTTACCTCGACCCAAATCTTCATCTTCCCAAGTCTTCATCTTTGTCCACTGCTTAATACTCTAAACCCCGACCTAGTCAACCTCTTCCTGCTTCTCCTTCGTCTTTGTCTTCCTTTTCCGTCCAGTTTGAGGGCAACAAACCCAGTGGTGGTCGGTGCTCATTGTTGCTTAATCATGGATTTTTCTACATCTGGAAACTTCTTAATGTTATTTGCGATTGTCGGAGCAGTATTGTTAACTGTCTGGGCTCGACAACTTGATATTCAGATAGTGGCGGCAGTGATGGTCGATGCTTCACCTGCAGTGAGCTAGCGGCGGCGGCTAAATACAGAGCCATGGTCGATGCTTCATTGCCGAAATGTTTTTTTATGCCCAGTTTACCACCTAACCTTGTCCGACACGGTCAAAGACGCGTGTCGGACTAGTCAACATGTCGGTGACCGTTGACCATGTCCGACATGTGTGTCCTCAATCGATACTTGTCTTTCACGCATATTTTTGAAAAATATGCGTGTTTGTGCTTCATAGGTCCCAAGAACCCAGTATCATATCCATATGTAAGCAGAATAGAAGCATATAAAGGGCTTAAAGCTTTTAAACCAAAACTCAGATGTACAAATCTGAATTTTTAGAAAACAAGCCAAAGCATTGAGTAATATATACACATGTATATGAATGCGTAAAACTTTACATACGTGTGGAAGTAAAACAAAAAAACGCATTATAGCATGACACCAGCAACATATATGCATGCATCAACGTATGAGAGAGAACGCCACATACATACAAGATCAAGATGCTCATTCATCAAATTCATGTGTATATATGCGCGGATAAAGAGAAGAGATGATAATGACATAGCCAAAATGCAATCACTTTCTTTGATTTCAAAAAGCATGAGAAACTTGCATATAAAAACATGCTTATGACATAAAAATTGCAGCGGAAAAAATGGAGATATAAACAAATTATATAACATGCTTATTCACATAGAATAATCATAGTCTCATGATCATCCGGCTTTGATGCCAATGAAAGAAAACTTGGAGAGAAGAGACTTGTGTACCGGGATTAACCCACGTTTAGATCCAGGTTAAAGCTACAATGCTCCATAACTCGAATAAAATAATGTTCGCGCAATTATTGGACTATTAGAGCTTTAATAGGATTTGCATAGCAGATCACAAGAACAAGAAAAGATGGTAGGAGAGAAGAGATTGACAAATAGCTTAATGGCAAGAGTGGGGCTCAAATGAGGGAGGCACACCCTATTTATAGAGATATACAGAGACAATTAATTAGGAAATTTTGTGCACTCCTCCTTACCCTCTAAGTAATAATTAGGAAATTAATTCTTGATTAATTTCCTAATATACGATTATTTATTTCTCAATTAACAAATCCATAATTAATGTTGAATTGTTTCTTATTGATAAGACTACTTATTTCGTAATCAAACAGTCCAGCCCATAAAGGACAAACCTTGACTCAAAGTCCAACACTGGTTCTCTTCTTTTTCCTGTGTTTTCTTATAGTGACTTAATTTTTATCTTTTCATTTCTTCAGGTTTCAATTGAAATTCCCTCTTTTCTCATATATATCTTTAGAAAAATCTCATTTAAATCCATTTGAAATACTCAAATTCAGATTCAGGTGTGCATTTTTCTCAAATTCTTAATTAGTATTCTTAATTAGTCCAAGAGGTCTCATTATCGATTTCTGAATTAATTGGTTTCACCAATATGTCCCACTATGTTTTTCTGCTTTTTCTCTTTTTGTCTCGTTCTTTTTCTAATGATAAAATCTCCATCTCAATTAGACTCCTTCCCCATCGTGAGATTTATTCGTCCAATTCACCAATCGTGTGCTTATCTATATGAAATTAAGAATCCTATACTCTTTTGACAGAGCAACAAACTTCAAAATCATCTCCATAACTTCGTCTTCATTTTTTTTTTTTCAATCACATTATAGTGGAAGTATAAAATTTCATAATTTTCATTATTTATTATTGTAATAAAATCAATTTCTCTGATGCTTTTAGAATGATTTTCTCATATCTGTAGATTTATTGTTGTGTTTGATACTTTCAATCATTCCATCAGCACTAATTAGATTCTATATAATAGGGTTAAAGAGAAATTCTCATAACTTACCCCTTAATTTTCTTTGTTGACTCTATTTATTTATTTTTGATCTTGTCCCTCAAAAGCTCTAGTTTGTCTTACTCTCTTTTTTCTCCAGATGATTCATGATATGATGGCAGGGGCATTATGATCTTTTAATGATATTTAGTAATCCTTAATGAGGTCTGGAATTTGTTAAAAGTGCAGGCCTAAATTTGGATTTGGGTATCTCAAATGAATTTAAATAGGATTCTCCCTATATCTTTCTTTACTTTTTTCTTAAGAAATTGTTTACTATATATATTGTTTACAAATATATTAATTTAAACAAACATATTTTAATTGATTTCAGTAAATACAACTAAAAATTTTAAATAAAAACTTTTCTTAATATTTTTAAAAGAATAAATAATATTGTTCTGATTTATTTTTTATATCCAAAATATGTGAAGCCTACAACATAAAATTTCAATTGTTAGTATAATTCATTTATATATATCTGCACATATATATATACACGCGCGCACACAGATATAGATATATTATATATATATCTAGGGTTAAAATCACGCCGCTATAGCGCGCTATACCGGTCTTGATGCGGGTTGCGGCACCTAAACCCAACTTCCGCTCCGTAACGCTACAGTTTTCGGTGGCGGACGGTGGCGGCAGTCGCGGGCGTTGGGTTATGCGACGCTATCGCGGCGCAACTGTGGTGATTTCGCTCGGTGGCATGGGTTTGGAAATTTGACACAAATGAGGGCTAAAATGGGAAAATGGTCAACTTAATGAAGGGTATGTTGGTCATTTTACCATTGTCTCTGTCTAAAAAAAAAAAGAGGGAAACCGAGCACTTTTTTCCCTCTTTTTTTGTTGTTGCTCGATTTCCCTGTTCCTCTTCTCTTTCGGTCTTTTTTTCTTGTTCGTCCTCTTCCTCTTCGCCGTGTGCGTCCTCTTCCCTCTTCCCGGTCGAGGTATATTCTCTTTCTCCTCCTCTTACGTGTGTTTGCCGCTAGTTCTTCCGAGCTTCTCTCTGTTTTATTTCATCGTGAAATATCTGCGGTTACGAGTCGAGGTGATCTATGGGTATTATTTTGTTGCATTGTGGAATTTATCTTCTACTTGTTTTGTTGTTATCTTTTGTGTTTGAAATTTCTCTTTGCTCATCGAGTTCCTATCTTCCTTCGGCATGATATTCGATTCTGAATGATATTTTGTGAATCAAAATATTTTCAGTTCTACAATCAAACCTATATTTTACGAATGATTTTTGAATGTATTTTCTTAAGGCTATGTTTGTATTTTTCTGAATGATTTTCAGTTCGAATGTTGCCTTTTGTGTTTGAAATTTCTCTTTTCGAATGATTTTCAGTTCTACGTGTTCTACAATCAAATTTGTATTTTTCTTAAGGCTAGCTCGAGACCATATCTACATATGTCAGAATCGCAGGAAACAGGCCCATGAGGCATATGTTCTAAAGTTAGACTGTCGACCTCCTTAATCAATTAAAGTTCTACCTCGATTATGTTTCCTTTTAATTTCTTTTGCTCCTGTCATCAATGGGACTGGTCAACTACATAATGACACTAATTATTCTACTTGTTACTCAACCTGTTCCTGTCATCAATGGAGGTCAACTAAGGATTGAAGGGATTGAAGGTGGTAATGAAGAAATAGAAGATGAGGAAGAAGAACAAATATACAAATTAAATACTAGTGAAGAAAGTGAGGGTGGAGAAGAAGACCTTGAAGTTTGATGATGATTCTGATTAGTTGTTTTCCTGTTTAACTTTGAAAGAGCCATTAAAAATTTGTATTTGACTCTACTTGGATTGTTTATGTTTCTAGAATGTTATTAATTTAGTTACATTCAATGGACTAGTATGTGGCTTCCTTTATGTTTCTTGAATCCTTATTTTGAATGTGTAATATTTTGGGTGATTTCTTATTTTATATTGCATTTATATATGTGGTATAATTTATTACAAGTATTTATATGAACTTCACAGTAGCAGCTTTACCGCTACCCGCTATACCGTTTTTGGGGTTGGGCGCTACCGGCCGCTATTCAAAACATAGATATATATATATATATATATATATATTTGTGAGATTGAATTTGAAGATGTCCGATTTTGTTTTGTTTTTTGTTTAGATATTTGCGTCGAGATGTGAGACGGTTTAGCGCATGAGCATCTGCTTTTAGATTTTCAAATAGATAGATACTAGATTATATTATACTCCCTCTCTCCGGTCCTAATTATAAGAGCTAGTTGACTTTTTTGGAGAGATTAAGGAAGCTAATTAAATTATTTTAGAGTATTTTTATTTTTTTCTTCAAATTATTTAGTTTGACTAATAAACTAACATATAATTTAAGGATAAACAACATATAAAATGATCAAGTATCTTATTTAACTTCCTTAATCTCTCCAAAAAAAAGTCAATTAGCTCTTATAATTAGGACCGGAGGTAGTAATATTTAAGATCTCTTCTCTTTAGTACACAACCCCTCTTTGCATCCACTATTAGCTTCACCTTGCTCCTCTTTCTTCTTCCACGGCACATACACTAATCTGAAGGAAGCACCATGCATATGGCTGGGGGAAGACCTTTCTTTAGAGGCCTCGATGTTATTGAAGACAAGTTCATTGATTTCGTTGTGGAGGTAATCGTTTTTTGCATTACGTGTGTATTCGCTTCATTCCTATTGCTAGCCACTCATGGGCCCTTTTTGGATTCGACCATGTTCCAGGTCTCTCCCTCTCTCTCTCTCTCTCTCTCACATTCTCTCCCCCAACAATCCTTTCTTTTTCACTACGTATCCTTTCATTCCTTATAATGCTGATAATAATTGTTTTGGCGGAATTAATGGATCAGGGCTGACTTCGGTGCTGGTCTACGTCGCCGGTGTCGTGATCACCCTGACTTTATTCTGCCCTCTCAGAAATTTGGGACGGAAGCTGACTGAGACCGTGGGAATCATGTTGATCGCCTTCCTCCTCTTACTCTTAGTCCGATTGAATACCACCGCCTTCCTCGCAAGTCGCAACTTCTGAATATAACCATTAGTATTTAAATCTTTGTTCTAGTATTATCTTCATATATTTTCCTTTTACAATTTCTTTTCTTTCCAAATAAGGCCTGTGCCAGACTATTCAGGCCTATTAGGTAGAGTTTATTTATTTTTCAGCATGCATATTTCAGGTTCTTAACAACGATTTAATTATTTTAATTGATACAAATTTTAAAATAATGATGATTTTATAATTCACATATATCAACTGTTGAAACATGTGAGGCACCTTTCACAAATTATTTTTTCCCTCCCCCTATTATTTAACACTGAATACACAATTTCATTTTGGTTTATAAAAAAAAAAAAAAATTTCATTTTGGTTCCTAATTTTTCTCTTTGCGTTTGGTCGTTTTAAGAAAGCCGTTAAAATTAGTTTAAAATAGTGAATCTGTTTTGAAATAAACTTTTTAATAATAAACATGTTTTAAAATAAACTTTTTTTCCCAAGCATGCCCTTATTTATAAGGGGGCAAGTAAGAGGGAATACTACTTGAACAATTACCACGGAAATACGAGGGCTTCAGAATATTTCCGATAAATAAATATCAAAAAATAAAAAAAGAAGCAAAGTTGCGTAGATTACCCCAGAGATTTGGTAACAACGCTTTAGTCTTCCACCTCAGATTTGAAAGTTTGCAGAAAAAGTTTGAAATCAAGTTATTGTTTTCAGATCTTACGAGTGGAATCGCGGAAAAGGATTTCCAGTTTGTTATTTTGATTTTAATTAATTAAAAGATTTATTAACTTGCTAAAATGAGTATGAACTAATTCCATTTACAAAAATGGTCAATAAATACAATGAACCTTCCTTTTTATAAGTGATGACTAAACCCCAAAGCTTCTTGGTGGCTTATGAAGTAGGTATCTACGGTAACTCTCCTCTTAAAAATGATTTGTGAGGTAGGGACCTATGTTAATCATCCTCCTTTGGGTGAGGATTACTATGTTTTGTCAACATTTACTTGCACATACACCTCTTAAATTCGCAAAGTCAGTATTTTTCTTTAAATCAAACTAAGGGTGTTAAGATTAATTGGACAAAAATATATATACTAGTACTTTATAAACCTAAGGACTAAACTGAAATCTCAGGTAAACTTAAGGGTGCACTCTGGTGCAACCAACGGCGATTCTGAGGAGCATGACCAGCGCACATCAAAAGCTTAATGGTGTAAATTTGACAGTTAACCAAATGCTCATAGAGCCCGGGGCCGTGCCCTGGCCTTGGTGGGAGACTCGATGTCGAACCCTCCAAAACTTTTTCATATCAAAAAAAAAAAAAAAAATGAAACTAGGCCCTTGGAGCAATTCATTATTGTAGAAGTAATGGATATGGTGATGGTAATAGAAGGCTTTCGCCTACGACAGGGAGATATGGGTTTGAATCTCTAACTGCTTAAATTTGGGGCTGCTTACTTGGTTTGAAAAGGGCTTGGGACAAAGGCTACCGATTTGTTGGTTTGTGCAGCTAGCGACTCGCAAGAGGTCTTTGTGCCTCTCTCTAATTGCCTTTGGGACGTGCCATCCTCCCAAAAGTATTTTCCTTATTTCTTGTGATCATTAGAGGTTCAGTTTTAAATTCTTTTTATGAATTTAGAAAGAAGAATACTAAAAAATTATGCATTATTTTTTAAAAAAATTGTAGAAATTCAAAACAGCACCATTTTATGCCCACAAGATCAAAATATCACTCATTTGATGTAAAATCTAATTATCACAAGTGATGCTACCAAAATAAAATTGATGCTATCAAAATTTAACTAAACATCACAGGTATATGGGTCATGAAAATAATAAGTGACAAATCAGGGTTGTCCCACAGAGACTGAGTCAAATTAGTGATTAGGTGTTAATTTTTTTTTTTTTTTCGTTTAAGTTGAGCAAATCAGAATTTTTTTCAATAATAGTAAAAATGAATTCTATAAGAACAATAAATTCATAATAGCAAATAATTTTCACATCGAGGAAATTCTAATATCAAGAAGTACAACATATGGTCACTAATTCCTTGTTTGTTTCTTAGATTTTATCGCTACTAAATTAATTCTAACTTAATTTAATCAGCTAATCTAGAGTATTAATGTTTATAAATGCATGTCGGCCCATTTATATATATATATATATATCTCAATTAATTATGTAATGTCTCACACAATTAATTAAGATGCAATTCAAGTCGGGCTCACTTTAATTTGATTATGCGGAGCTTTTAGGTATATGTCTATCCTAGACGTAAATTAGATTAAAACCTAATTCCACATTATTTAATACCAAGGTCAATTTAAGATTCCCTTTTTCAAGTTTAACCCTAAATCATAAGAAAATAAATTGAAACGAAAATACCGATAATAATAATTTAAACTAAAACTACCTTTTCTTTTTATTTTCAAATATATTTTTTCACTTTTTATCCTAAATTTAACTATTTTATTTTTATTCAAAAACTATGATATCCACTTAAAAATCCCACAAATGTTGCACCAATTTGATTTGATCTTATAGTAATGTAATCTCACATGAATCTCCCAAAAATTGCTTAGATAACTTTCCAAACATCTTCAAAATGTGCTTTAAAGATATAAAATATAGAGAGTTCACGGGTGGAAAAAAGGCTTTTAAGACCGGACAAAAGAGCTACTGTAAGACCTGACCAGATACCGATCTTGTTCTAGCCGGTATTAAAAATCCGTAACTTTTAAGACCGGATTCGAACCGGTCTAAAAGAAACGTTTTCAGACCGGACATTTTAAAAGTTAGGTCTTAAAAGTCGTACTATATAGACCTGATATGTATTTTGTTCGGTTCTAAAACACAAATTTTAAGACCGGACCAAATAATATACCGGTCTAAAAATATCACATTTTTAAGACCGGATAAATAAACTCTGGTCTAAAAAATACCGACTTCTAAGACCAGACGAATAACTAATCCGGTTCTAAAATTAATTAAATTTAAGACCGGCTACTTAATACATCCGGTCTTAAAAATTAAATTTTTAAGACCGGTCTTAATAAACAGTGATCTTAAAAGACCAACTGTTAGGATCGGCATAGACCTTTAAGACCGGTGTTATAAATTCATCCGATCTTAACATTTGAACTTTTAAGACCGGTGTTATTATATCCCGGTCTAAATTTTCCAGAATTTTTCCCGATTCGTTCTTCGATCATATATATACACACACATCCACCACCCAATCCGAACAAAAAAAGTCGATACTTTAATCTACAAGCTATGAACAATCCATTATGAATAAATTGAATTGGGAAAAGAATACAAATATTATTCACCATAATGAGTTATGTGGCCTCTTAATTTATACTATGGTACAACACCTTAATGAATATATACAATAAGATAACTTATAACAAATACATTGATGAGTTACAAATACAAAGACCATGCCTTCATCTGATCCCACCCAACAATGTAACATGATATCCCCTTTTATAACATATATATCGGATCCCCACAAAAATAAAACAAGAACAAAAGCTTCACGAGTTAGTGACATTATTGTTTAAGAACATAGAAGGAATATATATAGTTAAAACCTTAAAGTTTTCAAAGAATTCTGCATATGAATATTACCTTATGAATTGACTCTTTTATAAAGGGATATCCTCCCATATCCCTTCTTGATGATCATTTCTTATTCTGGGTCCATTATCCGCTTCATCTTCTTCGTTCATGTTCGGTAGACCCCTTGAAAAAGGAGTACTCTAAGGAAGACCGTAATTTGAATGAATTTCATCATCAATATCAATGACCTTTTTCCTTGGAGAGCTACAGACCACATTTTATTTTCCTGATCGGTGATATAGAACACACTTTGCACCTGGTCTACCATAATAAAAGGTTCATCTCCAAAACTTCTACCATTGAGATCGACTAATGTAAATCCTAGCTGATCGATCCAAACACCATTATTGACATTAACCCACTTGCATTTGAAAATGAGAAATCTAATTTGAACATAGTCCACCTCCCAAATCTCTTCAATAACCCCATAATAAGGCATGACTGCCAATTTAGGCCTCTTGTCTTTCGAATTGGAGAAGTGTATAGATTCAGCCTCTAACATAACACCACTGTTCTGGACGGTGCTTTTATCATCTAGGGACTTCATGTAAAATGTATAACCATTGATCACATACAATTCCAACTTATGACATCAACCTCCGAACCACATGCTAACCATTTGATTGTATCAGAAACACATTCCTCTCCCTCGACCTTTTGTTTGAACCAGTTTGCAAAAGTTCTGTTATGCTCCCTAATAAACCTTTGTTAAGTCATTCTATGATTTTCTTTCCTTTGGCTTCTTTATGTGCTTCTATCTTTGTCTTGAAGTTCATCAACATTATTCAAGATGTATAAGTGGACTTGTGACAATTCATCGGGATCCACACTCTTTTCGAAGCCCTCGCCTACCCCTTTCAAAGATGTCGTTGTTTAGGAAGGCCAATATGTCTTACTTTGGCCAAATAATTGTGACAAAATTCCATGGCTTCTTCAGAAACATATTTATGAACAATTGATGCTTCTGGCTGGTATGCGTTCTTCATGTACCCTTTTAGGAATTTCATAGATCTTTCAATTGGGTACATCCACCGTAAATGGATAGGGCCGCACAATTTATCTCCCTTACTAGATGAACAATTAGATGAACCATGATGTCAAAAAATGTAGGAACAAAAAGCTTCTCAAGGTGGCACAAGATAAGATATCCTTCATTCTCCAATTCATCCAACTTTTCAATCTCGAAAACTTTACTACAAACCGCATTGAAGAAGAAACAAAGTCTAGTCAAAATGACCCGAAGATCATATTCTGTGATGCCTCGAATAGCTATTGGGAGTAGCTGTTGCATCAAGACATGACAATCATGAGACTTTTGGCCGACTAATTTCAAGTCCTTTATCGATACAAGTCTCTTAAAATTTGAAGAATACCCAGAGGGAACTTTTGTGCCATGTAAACACTCACAAAAACTTCATTTCTCATACTTAGACAAAGTATGAGAAGCCAGGGGACAATAAGTTCTATTACCATGTGGCTTTGGATGTAACTCTTCGCGTATTCCCATTGCTATCAGATCCAATCTTGCCTTCACACCATCCTTGAAACTACCTTGTATGTTGAGAAGTGTGCCAACAATACTATCACATACGTTTTTCTCCACATGCATGACATCAATACAGTGTCTCACATCAAGATTGCGCCAATATGGAAGATCAAAGAATACAGATATCTTTTTCCATATATTTGTTTCTTTTCTACTCTTGGTCGGTCTTACCGAAGATGACACGATATTTTTCACCTTTCATAAACTTGCTCCTGGTCAATGCCACCGGAGCATCTTCATACTCTTGGCCACCAAAAAAGGCTTTCTTTAGTCGATGATATGGGTGGCCCCGTCTAAGAAATCTCTTATGTCCAAGATAAACCGTCTTTCTTTCATGTTGGAGTTGATGGTAGCATGTGTCTTCTTCACAAACCGGACATGCTTTATGGCCCTTTACACTATACCCTGACAAGTTACCATATGTTGAGAAGTCGTTTATAGTACAGAATATCATGGCTCACAATTTAAATACCTCCTTCTTGAAAGAGTCAAAAACATCAATACCTTCTTCCCATAACTCCTTCAAATCTTTGATCAAGGGCTCAAGGTAAACATCATTGTCATTTCCGGGTTGTTTTGGTCCTGAAATCAACATAGACAGCATGATGTACTTTCTGAAAGTGAAGGAAACCACCAAGAGGGGGGGTGAATTGGGGATTTCAAAATTCTTTTTCAATCACCCACACAACAGATAGAAACCAAGGTAAAGTGGAGATAGAGAAGAAGAGCTTAACACAGAGGATTTATACTGGTTCGGTCTAACTCCTTGACCTACGTCCAGTACCCAGACACTCTGGGATTTTCCACTATCACTCAATCATAATTACACACTCGTACTCGGGATGATCCTCTCCCTAGGACTCACTCCCCCTTACAAGCTGTAATTGCTTACAACGAGATACACACTCGTAAACGAAGGATGTTCCTCAACCTAGGACACACTCCCCCTTACAAGTGCGCTACTGTAATCGATACCCACTCGTAAACGAAGGATGCTCCTCAACCTAGGACACACTCCCCCTTACAAGTTGTACTCGATTTTCCCAATCTCCAAGTCACCCGACTTGAGATTATTACAATGAATGATATACAAGGAAATAAACTCTCTCTAAGAGTAGATATGATAAGCACTGAAGCTCAATGTATCAAAGATACAATCAAATGAATAAGCAGGAAAAGACTAAGATTTTCGTGTAAGCTTTCTGTGTGTGTCTTCTCTGCTGTCCAACTTCAAATCTTCATGTATTTATAGTGATTTGAAGCTTGTGAACGTTATAGATCCGTTGAGGCTTCAACCCATTCGAAAATATAGCTGTTATGGGTGTTGCTTCATGAATCTATCTGTTATACAAGTTGCTGTTTGAATATAGCTGTTGGAGACACTTTTGCAGATTTGAATTCTTCAGTTGGGAATATAATATTCAGGTTTTTTTGGCTCCTCAAATTCGTCCCATGTTGCTGAAGATCTGCTTTAGCTAGTGGAGGCTTAGTTGTTTGTATTAGGTGAGAAATCTGCCCACAACTCCAGTTGTCTTCCATTTGCTATTTTGTGTTTGAGGATAAGTTAAAATAATTCAAATGTTAAACATTCAAATCCTCTGAAAACTCATAAGCAAACTTGTTAAGATTGGTTAGAAATATTGATAAGAATCATTTAAAACATGTACAACCAATTCGCATTAAATCCTAAGTGAAAATCGAATTGAACATCTTCAAAAATGCGTTCTTACGTTTGCGAAGGTCCAAACTCGAGTTCATAATGTTAGGCTCGAGTTTTCTCTTCATTTAGTTATGAGGTTTTGCTTTATCTGGACCAAACTGAGGTTTGTATATTTAGGCTCGAGTTTCTTTGAACATTAGAAAGAAGTTTCGCTTACGTCATCCGGACCAAACCCGAGGTTTGCGTAGAGAACCCGAGGTTTGTAAAATTTGTTCGGGGCGGCCAAACCGAGGTTTGCATTTTAGGCTCGAGTTTAGACTTCTATCGAGCAAACCATCGGGAAATCAGTTTGAAACACATTTTGAATAAAACATGAACTCGAGTCTATAAGTGATGAACTCGAGTTTGACACTATTCATGTCAAAAATCAGTTTTAGTTCTCAAAACACAAACCAAAGGTTTCCAGTGCAAACCGGAGGTTTTCTCAAGTTAAAATCATTTTTCTCTCTGTAAGGCACGAACTCGAGTTCATAAACTTAAACTCGAGTTTGCTCAACTTAGAAAACTTATGGAAAACTTTTGGCTTGACGCAAACCTGAGGTTCATGGAAGCAAACCGGAGGTTCATGAAAATCTCATTTGAAAAATTCTTCCCGCGCAGGCAAACTCGAGTTCATCACTATGAACTCGAGTTCACATGTTTGTAAACTCATTGAAGATTTAAACTGGAGGTACGAACCTGAGGTTTGAAAAATTGAGTCTCAAGTTTAAAATTGTTTTCAAGTCAACATGTTTCTCTGTCTCTCACGAACTCGAGTTCACAAGTGTATGATCGAGTTCATTCAAAAATTTCAAGTTTAAACCTCGGTCCAGTCTCGGGTTCAAAGTGTAAATTGGCAAGTTTGGCTTCTCTTGTGAGCAACGAACTCGAGTTCGCTGTCTAGGCTCGAGTTCGACACTAATAGGATGTTTTTGAACCTGAAATCGGCAAGGTTCAAAACTTTGTTTAACTTATCAAAAACATTCAGACTTGTTTGCAATTGTCAGTTATCATCAAAACACATATAGAACTAACACTTTCGTTTCATGCATAACATAGGAGATAAGTTGTAAATAATGAGGAGTACAGGCCATGAACTATGTATGCTGCTAAGGTTCCATAGGGATTCGTGCCATCTGTGTTAAGGGCAAGCCTAAGGTTCCTAGGTTCTTCGCCAAAGTTCAGATATAATTGATCAATTTTCTTCCATTGAGAAGAATCGGCCGGATGTCGAAGCTTTCCATCAGAAATCCTCTCATTAGCATGCCACCTCAAATTTTTTGCATCATTTTCATTAGCAAAAACCCGCTTGAACCTTGGTATGATTGGAAGATACCACAACACTTTTGCAGGCCCCTTATTTGACTTGTACCTTGGGGTTTCACATATCGAGCAATTCTGCTTCTTTTCAAACTCTTTTCTATACAATATGCAATCATTTGGGCATGCATGAATCTTTTTGTACTGCATCCCAAGTGGACAAAGTATTTTCTTAGCATCATAGTATTGATGCGGCAATACATTATCATCTGGAAGCATGTCCTTAAAAGCCTCAAGCATTTCAGAGAAACTCTTGTCGCTCTATCCATGACATGCCTTCAAGCTTACCAATTTCAATACAGCGTTCAACAATTGGTATTTTTTACACCCCAGTATAGCGGGGTCTCGCATCATCGCACATATTACCATATGCATGTGATTGCTCAAAAGCCTCTTCTCCTACATCACGAATAATGTCCTCTATGCGATCATCCATATCTGTGTCATTATCATCAAATGCCACTTCCCCATGTTGAGACCCACTTGGCATTTTTTCACCATGTCATGACCATACCGTATAAGTCTTACAAAATCCTTCACAAATTAAATGTGTGTGTATAACTTCAGGACTTAGTCGCCTCTCATTCAAATATTTTACACAAGGACAATAAAACTTCCCACTATCATCATGGGTATTTTGTTTAGCAAATTCTATAAAGTCCCTCACCCCATTCTGATATTCAACACTTGTCCGTAAAGCATTATTTATCCAACTGTGATCCATAATACAATTCCTATATATAGACAGAAAGATTTAACATACATAATCTGAAAAAATTGAAACTTGCATATAAAATAAGACAACTCCAAATGCATATATATGCTCAAATGTCGGTTTTGCCAATTTTTTTTTCCTTTTTGTTTTTTTACGGATAAACTTGCCCATTAAATGCAGAATGAAGAATCACTTTTGGTCATAAATGTATCACAGTGAATCCAAGAAGCAAAATAAATGCATGACGAGGAAATTAAATGCATCGCATGAAGGTCTTGTAGATTCACCTGTAGCATATAAATTCAAATGCGTTTGCTGAGTCTTTCTTCTCCGGCCACGAACATTGATGTTGCAAACAACAAGAGTAACCTAAAAACACTAGTTGGTCAGTACGGTAGGTCTAAAGTGCAAATATAATCTTCAAAATACAATATTCATTAACAACAGAGAAACCCACAAAAACATTTCATCGATTTCGTTCAACCCATGAAAAACCCAAACCCATAAGCAGGAAAATCATAAAGTTATATAACCGAAACACCTCATACAACTTGGTCTATAGACGTTTAGCTAAGGAACTAGAAAGTGATTGTCGGGAGAGGAACGCGAAAGCGACGACGATGCAACACACAATGGAGAGAACACCGAGTAATCACTTTCGGCGCGAGAAGAGAAGTTACGAGAGGGAAATTTAATTTTCCCTGTGACGAGAGACATGTTTAAGTATTTTAGATTTTATAAAGACCGGTCAGTTATAAAGTATCGGTCCTAAAGATATTAATTAATTTTTAAGATCGGCATTTAAGAACACTCTAGGTCCTAAATTTTACAATTCATTTAATTTTAAGACCAGGAGTTTTACAAAATGTCGGGTCCTAAAATTCAAATATTTATTAACTAATTTTTAAGACCAATGGTTAAGAATACTCTGGTCTAACATTTACTATTCATTTAATTTTAAGACCATATTTTTATTAAACTACGGTCCTAAAAGTATTTCGTTCATTAATTAACCAAACTTAAAAAAAGAGGTTTAGATTTTATAAAGACCGGTCAATTATAAAGTATCGGTCCTAAAGATATAATTTTATTAATTAATTTTTAAGACCAGGGCGTTTAAGAACACTCGGTCCTAAATTTTACAATTCATTTAATTTTAAGACCAGGAGTTTTAAATGTCCGGGTCCTAAAATTCAAATATTTATTAATTAATTTTTAAGACCCGGTTAAGAATACTTCGGTCTAACATTTACTATTCATTTAATTTTAAGACTAGATTTTTATAAAACTACGGTCCTAAAAGTATTTCGTTTATTAATTAACCAAACTTAAAAAAAGAGGTTTGCCTTTGGCGGCGCAATAGAACCGAAATAATAAAATAAATTAAAGGAAAACTGGAGAATATGAATATTAGAAAGACACAAGCTTAGTTCTTCGCTTCCATACATAGCGGAGATCAAGCAATAACCGAACATTATCAACGACAAGAATATAACTAAACATCCTAAAGCTTATTATCCTCCAATGCCTTGGCGATATCGGCATGAGCAGCATTAACTTCCCGTCGGAGATCAGCAACTTCTTGTCTTATTCACATCGCATCATGGTCGGGAAGGGGCTGCGGCAATCTCTTCATCATCCGAAATAACAATGGGTCAACGACACGAGACTCTTCGGTCCGCAATAGAATGCACTATCGCTGGAGGAGGCGCAGTGTATAACGATCTACGGAAGGCACGAGCATCACTAATAACTCTCGCTGGAGGAGGCGCAGCGTATAACGATCTATGGAAGGCACGAGCATCACCAGTAACTCTACCCCTACGAGCGGTTCTCTTGTATCTAACCATGGTTTGAGGAGTTGGGGCAGAGAGGAGTTACGAGGAGTTGGGGCAGAGAGGAGTTACAAGGAGTGATGAGTTAATAAGGAGAGAGAGAGAGAGAGAGAGAGAGAGAGAGAGAGAGAGAGATCGATACACAATTGATTATGATGTTTGTGTTCTACTTTAAGAGTCCTTTTATCATATGTCCGGTCCTAAAAGTATGTTATTTATTTTTTCAATTAAATTACTTTTAAGACCGTCATTCTATTATATAACCGGTCCTAAATGTCTACTATTTATTTTTTCAAACAATTCAATTACTTTTAATACCGACCTTTTATCTAATATCCGGTCCTAAAAGTCAATTATTTTTTTTATCAATTATTTATTTTTGTAAATTAAGAATTTTTCCTTAAAAGATATTACTTTTAATTAAGAACTGATCCGGTATTAAATGTTCCGTCACTTTAAAATTACTCGATAGCGAGTTGTATCCATATACTTTGTAAATTGATCCAGAGAGTCTCTTCGGCTTCAAGGTAAACCACCAAACGATGCGTCTCCTCGTATTTTGATGAACTATGCGTCTCCCCGTGAAAAGTTTCCGACATTTCATATTCTTCAGGATGGGTTCTCTATTTAAGCCTGTTGTTACTTTAGTTTCTCCACATTCTTCTCCATCACTTCTACACGGCCTCCTTCACCGCCTAGCCTCCTTTGTAATATAATGGCTGCTCCCCGGGTCCTCCGTTTCCTCCTCCTCCTCTTCAACCTCGGCCCCCCTCCGCCATTGCCTCCTCCAAATCCGGCTGAAGCGGTTAGTGCGGATACATTGGTGGCCTGTGTCGATAACATTGATCGACGCTTGAGCCAATTGGTTCAGCTTGTTCATATCTTGAACAACAAGAATATTAGAGGGAGTACGATCCCGCTGAAGACGACCACTCCGACTCCCCCTCCCTCTCCGACTACGGGGAGGATTAGTTGTTTGTAGTTTTTTTTTTGTTGCTTTTTTTTGTAAATCTTTGCCCTATAGAGCGCGTAAAAATTAATAAATAAAATATTTTTTTAAATTTTGTTCTCATGCGAGTTTAGTACTTTAATTAGTTAGTTTATGCATTATCGAACCCGGAAAGCAATAAACAAGGCAATTATGAAATATGGATAATGGCGAGACTCAAAAAACCTAAATAAAAAAAAATAAAAGCAAGGAAATTATGAAATATGGATAATGGAATGATATAGGTATACGATATTTTGTAAATTATAATGGACGGTTGATTTAATATTTTCTAAGATAATGATAATAGTGTTTTATAAATTAATTTTTTTTTTGTATTACGGGCATAAATGGTGTAGATCATGATTTAAGGTTAAGTTTATATATTTATGTTTAAAATAATAGATTTATAAAATATTAAATCTGACCATCTATTTTTTTTTTAAATCGACGGTGAAGATAAGATGCGAGAAGAAAAGGATTTTCGAATAAGACTTTTTGGTCCGGACATTTAGTAAATTTACGGTCCTACAAACACCGCCATTTTTGCAAAAGTTAAACGAAGACTTTTAGGGATCGGCGATTTAGTAAATATACGGTCCAAAAAGATCGGGCATATTTTTCGAATGAGACTTTTAGGACCGGACATTTAGTAAATTTACGGTCCTAAAAGATAAGGAAGACTTTTAGGATGGCGATTTAGTAAATCTACGGTCCAAAAGATTGGCATATTTTTTTTTCGAATGAGACTTTTAGACCAGGACATTTAGTACATTTACGGTCCTAAAAGATAAGGAAGACTTTTAGGACCGGCCATTTAGTAAATCTATGGTCCGACAAACACCACCATTTTTGCAAAAATTAAACGAAGACTTTTAGGACCGGCGATTTAGTAAATCTACGGTCCAAATGACTTTAGGACCGGACATTTAGTAAATTTACGGTCCTAAATTTCTCGCATATTTTTTAAAATTAAGCAATAAATAGTTTTATCCACCATCCAGTACATTCGGCAACCACACTAATGGACACAAGGAAATTGTTTGAAATGTATTGCGGAATGTAGAAGAGAAGATGTAGAGAAAACACTCTCTGTTTCAGTGTCTTATTCAAGGTAGAAAGGTTACAATATATAGGCTCATAGGGAAAGAGCCGTTACAATGAAATAGGCAATACAATAAAATAGGCAATACAATAACTCATAATAAATTATCATAACTCATAATAAATTATCATAAAAGGAAAATATTTCCTAAACTAGATGCAACTAGAATCAAGGAATATGATGGAGCTAGGATCAAGGGATATGATACGCGTGAAATAAATAACAATAAAGTAGGACGCGTAAAGTAGACGCGTAGATCCCTATGAATCGAGGTAATAATTATGGTGATTAATGAGAAGGATTCTAACACTCCCCCTCAAGCGGAGCATATATGTCAACCATTCCCGGCTTGTCTCAAAATCCTTCAAATTTTGTTACGCAAGGGGTTTAGTCAAAATATCGCGATTTGTGCAGATCCCTATGTGAGACAGAATTATTATCCCACTTCAATCTTTTCTTTAATGAAGTGTCGATCTATTTCCACATGTTTAGTTCTATCGTGATATCTTGGGTTCTTGACCATTTCAATCGGCCTTGTTATCACACGCAGTTGCATTGGGCCCTCATGTTGAATCCCAACTCTTTTAGTAATCGATGACCCGAGTCCTTCACACGCGCCTTTTTGGACAGCTCTAAGTTCGCCTCAGACCGCTTGGTGACACCACTTGTTTGTTTCTTGCTTCTCCATGTAACCGATTTCCCCACACGTATGTACGGTCAAGGCCGAGATTGACCTCCTGGTCTCTTTATCCCTTGCGTGGTCCGCATCGGTGTAGATCTCTATGTTTCGGTGCTTCCTTTCTTAAAGAATATTCCTCTTCCAGGGGTTTTGCTTCGGGTAACTCGGGAATTTGGTATCTTTGCTAGCCATGTGTTCTTCTTGTGGGTGATGCATAACCGGCTCACTATGCCAACAAAGATAACTAATATCGGGGACGAGTGTGAGTTAAGTATATCAACTTTCCCACCAATCTTCGTATCTTTCTGAGTCATTTGGAACACCTTTAGGTTTGATCTCTAAGTGGCATCCCTCCTCCATTGGTGTCCCTTGGTTGAGTTCCTAACATTCTGTCTCGTGTAACAGGTCAAGTGTATACTTGCGTTGAGATACCTGGATACCCTTCTTAGTTCTTGCCACTTCCATTCCTAGGAAGTACCTCATTTGACCAAGGTCTTTTACCCGGAATTCAGTTGACAAATCCTGCTTTAAATGAGAAATGGACTCTTCGTCATCTCTGTAATAATTATGTCATCAACATACACAATTAGTATGGTGACTTTGTCATTGACACGTTTGGTGAATAATGTGTCATCTGCTTGTCCTTGTGTATATCCAAGCCCTTTTCTTTGCTTTGGCGGAACCTGCTAAACCACGCTCTTGGAGATTGCTTCGGACCATACAATGACTGTTGAGTTTACACACGAGTTTTTAGGAGCTATTACTCCATCCGGAACTTCCATGTATACCTCTTCCTCCAAGTTTCCATTGAGAAATGCATTCTTTACATCCAGTTGGTGTAGCGACCAATCCAAGTTTGCTGCAATTGACAATAGTACTTGAATGGTGTTGAACTTGACTACAGGAGCAAACGTCTCTTGATAGTCAATTCCATACGTCACAGTATATCCTTTTGCAACAAGTCTTGCCTTGTATTTGTTGATCGTACCATCTGGATTGAATTTCGGAACAAAGAGCCACTCGCATCCCATTGGTTTCTTCTAGTTGGGAAGAGTTGTAATCCTCCACGTCTCATTTTCTTTGAGAGCATTCAGTTCTTCTTATCGCGGCTTGTTTCCAATTTGGATCTGCCATAGCTTGTTGGAATGTTTTTGGAATTTGTATGTGCACTTTTTACAACAAAACTTTGCATCTTTGCAAGCATGAGACTATCATACGAGACAAACCTTTGAATAGGATACGAGTACAAGATCTTACCCCTTTTCTTAATGCAATGGGCCATCCTTGTTCCTCAGATTTAATTCGAGTTGGAGTCATGGTCGTTCCTTTGAATGGGAGAGATTGTTCTACCGTGTCGCATTCGGAGTTGACCTTGTGAGTGGTTGCTATTTCTGTTGTGGATCGGTCATATCGGTCATCACCCTTGAATTGATTTCAACATGTGTTTCCAGTTCATTAGGGCTAGGTGAAGAATTGGTGGGTCATCATCGAGTCAAGTAAGTCGGTGACTATGAGATTTGGTGGGTCGGGGCTGGTATGATTAATCTGTTTCCAGATTTAGCCATTCAATATCTGAATTCTCCCCGAATGGGTAATTTAGGATAATAAGCCTCGGCTTCGGAGAACACGATATCGGAGAGATAATAAGTTTCTTGGAAGTGGGGCGTGCATTTGTACCCTTTTTGGGTTGGTGAGTAGCCTAGAAAGATACATTTTTCAGCTCGCACCAAATTTGTTGCCATCCGTTTTATGAACGTAGACAAGACACCCAAATATTTTTTGGAGGTAAGGAGTTAATGAGATGGCAATTAGGAAAATGGTCAAGAAGTGTTTGAACAGGAGTGGCATATTTGAGAACTTTGGAAGGCATCCGTTAATGAGATAAGCGGCGGTAAGGAGGGCATCTCCCGGAAAATGGTAGGAACATTGCGTTCCATTAGTAAGGCACGAGTGACTTCCAATAGGTGTCGGTTTTTCCGCTCGGCCACTCCATTCGGGTTGTGGGGTGTAAGGACGGGAAGTTTGGTGATGGATTCCTTTTTGATCAAGAAAGGTTTTGAAGACAAACTGACACTCATATATTCTTTTGCATTATCACTACGGAGTACTTTAATGGATGTGTGAAATTGAGTATGCACAAAGTTATAGAAGTTTTGAAATACTTTGGCAATATCGACTTATCTTTCATCAAGTACACCCATGTGGTACGAGTATGGTCATCAATAAAAGTGACAAACCACCTGGTATGAGTGAGGTTTGTTATGCGGGCGGGACCCCAAATATCGTGAATCGGCGTAAATGGAGAAGAGGAAGTATATGGTTGTTTAGGATAGTTGGTTCGTGTTTGCTTTGCAAATTGGCATGTTTCACAATGAAAAGGAACAGAATTTTTATTGAACAACTGGGAAATACATGTTTCATATAATTAAAGCTAGGGTGACTGATCGACGATTGCCACAACAACAAATCATTATTATTGAATTCGAGCTAACGAGCTCGTCGTGCCATCACGGTTCTTTGTTCTTTGAGGTTGTACCTTGAAGTAGAACAATCCATCCCATTCTCTAGAAGTCCCAATCATCTTCCTCGTTCTTAAATCTGAAAAACACACAAATCATCATTAAATATCACTCTACATATATGTCCTTTAGTCGGTTCGACGAGATCATATTACAAGTGAGTTCGGTACAAACGGAACATTATGCACGATCAATTGATCAGATAATGTAACGGTACCAATCCCTCAACTCTTGTGAATACACCATTAGCGACTTTAACTTTGAGGTGCTTATGACAAAATTTAAGGTTGTGAAGTAAATTTTGGTTACTAGGTCATATGATCTCGTGTAGCGCTAGAATCAACAATCCAAGTATCACCTTTGGTTGTCATAGCATTAAGGGCAACAATAGAATTACTGGATGAACGATTCACTGCAGGGACGAGAAGATGACTTATTCTGTTTGGCAAGGAGTATCTCGGCATCCGTGCTTCTTCCTGGTTGGTGGGTATCCGGTTCATCTCTGGGTGCGATCGATGTTAAGTGGCTTTGAGAGCTGTTCTTCCAGGAGGGTTTCCATGAAGTTTCCAAAGATTCGTCTTTGTTGTGGCCCTTCTTTTTGCAATAATTGCAAAATTTGTTGTTTTTCCGTTCTCAGGTGGTCCCTGGATGATTAGGCGGAGCCTTCATTTGGACTTGGGCCTCTTTGATTCAACAATTTTCGGCTCTCCTCAAATTGCACGAGTTGACTATATCAAACGGATGAGGGAGAGGTTTGAGTCCATGATTCCGCCTCGTACCTCTTCGAATGTGTCATTGAGCCCGAGGAGAAAGTCATGTACCCTTCCATCTTCCATAATCTTTTTGTATATTTGGGAATCATCCATGCAATGCCAAGAATGAGCCTCAAACAAGTCGTTGTTGCCACAACCTGATCAATGCATTATAATCGGGTCACCGACATGTTACCTTGTTTTAACTCTCGAAGTTGTCGCCAGGTGAATCAAGGCAGCGGTATTCTCCGGGGAGGAGTAGGTTCTCCGAGCAGCATCCCGATCTCTTTGTTTGTGTTGGCAAGCATATAACCTTCACTGATTTCCATAGTCATTGAGCCGCATAACCAAGTCATAACTTGATTATTTTCAGCAAACCACGTATCAAAGTTGGGGTGCATTTGCGGTGGTTGAGGTGCAAAGACACCATTGATATACTTCTCTTTCCTCTTACCACGAACATACCGTAGCACTTGTGACCATCGAAGGTAGTTGTGCCCATTGAACTTATGGGTAATCACCATTGCGGATTCTTTAGCTATAGGCATTGTGGTAGAGGAGGATGAAGATGAGGAGTTGTGAGTTTGAGAATTGGAGCGACATAAGAGCGGATGGAATATTTCCGATTTCGGGTATTGATCCGGCCGAGGTGGAAGTTGAGAAGGATCCATGATTCGGATGGAAATGGTCGCCGGAATCTGGAAAACTCCACCGGAGATGTCGGAATCTGGAAAACTCACCGGAAAAATGTGAAAATGACGGGTTTGGCCGGAAATCGGAGGGGAAGAGCAAAACGAAAGTCATTTGTTCAAGAACCGCCGTCACGCTGCGAACCTGGTTTGCCTCTCCGTCAACTTGTTTCTCTCTTTTCTTTTTTTTTTTTTTTTTTTTTTTTTTTTATCGCTCACTTTTGTTTCTCTAGCTTTCTCAGGCCTCGGACGGATGTCCTTAGCTCTGATACCATATTGCGGAATGTAGAAGAGAAGATGTAGAGAAAACACTCTGTTTCGAGTGTCTTATTCAAGGTAGAAAGGTTACAATATATAGGCTCATAGGGAAAGAGCCGATTTACAATGAAATAGGCAATACAATAAAATAGGCAATACAATAACTCATAATAAATTATCATAACTCATAATAAATTATCATAAAAAGGAAAATATTTCCTAAACTAGATGCAACTAGAATCAAGGAATATGATGGAGCTAGGATCAAGGGATATGATACGCGTGAAATAAATAACAATAAAGTAGACGCGTAAAGTAGACGCGTAGATCCCTATGAATCGGGTAATAATTATGGTGATTAATGAGAAGGATTCTAACAAAATGAATTAACAAATTATTATTGTATACTATCACAAATTGGACAATTGTTCATTTACAGACTGAGGATGATTGTTGATACAACATATATTTACGAATGAATTCACAAATCAATTATTTTTTTGACTTTCCGAGAGCATCAGATCATACAGATATTCACAAAACAAATTGCGTGTGCACTCAATATCACCATCAGGAAAGGGGTCAGCACAGTCAAACGTCTTAGCTACATCAAAGAAATATATATATATATATTAGTCGTCCTTCCTTGCATCAAAGGGGTATACGCACGAGGCAAAGTTATGTAACATGCATTTACCGTTTCGGTGATGGTAGTCACTGGTTACATGACAATATTATACATATGTGTAAAGACGTAATGCCCACGAAGTTGGACTCCTTTGGTTGCCGACGGGTCTAAAAACGAACAAGAAATATAAGATCATATATTGCTCTTGACCAAGTTCACAAGCCGTGTGCCGGTCAAATATATATGTACTAACCTTTGGTATGATCCATGTAGGCTCTTTGACCTCAGCCCCACACCTTTTCTTGACCTTTTGTTGGAATGATTTCAGGGGCCTATTGTCAAAATCACAAATTTACTCAATAATAGTCACTGAAAATTTATAGCAGAGATTTCAGACTAGACAATCAAGATGACATATGCTTACTTGTTCACCGTCTCACGCAATGTAAGCGGTGGATCATAGTGAAGAGAGAATAAAAAGACCACTTTATTCTCATTCGGGCAAATCAGGACCAAGCGCCAATGGCGATCGAAAATTCACAACGAGACCAATACTCGAGAATATGTAGCGTGATTAAGGGAATTACGAAAAGAATTATGATATGTACCTATTGTAGTATGGTGCCAAGTACAACTTTCTCCTATTGGTGGACAACCTTGATGTTATGTATGATTGTCTCTCCGTTAAGGGTGGTTGACTTATGTACTGTGGGCACAAGAATCCAATATCTTGGCTTCTGCCCTATTGTTCCAATTCATGATGCATGAACCTACAATAATGACGTCAGGGAATTAGTATATACGTATGTGAGTGTCTCACATTTATGTTATGTACTCATAGAAGAAGATACTTACTTTATAAACATGAGAATAATTGCATCGAAGCTCGTTTATCAAACGGAGAAAATTATATCATCTTGGTCAACCAAAACCGGGTGCTTGTTTTTAAGACCTACTTATGTATTGAGAGGCCACTAATTAAGTCCAACTTGTTTATTGGATACCATAAGGACAAGCTTGTCCTTGGCACTCAACTTAGCCGTGCCACCAATTCAGGAGGGGCTGGAGCTTTAGGAGGAGTAGAAACATGTACAAGCTTCACTGGCCACAAGATGAAGGTTCCAATGACATCACTCACAACCTTCACCTCACCATTTGGGAGAGGGACAGGTGCATCAACGATGACCACTTCAACTGACACTCTGAGTTCATCACCAGCCATTTGTTGGTGGTGTACATTTGAACCCAAGTATTGGACAGTCCCTTTTGCAACCAATCGTCTATCATGATGATCAGGATCCTCCATATAAAGGTCACAAGGTTGCTCTGACTGTCCAACAATACAGATCCCTCTAGTGCTTTGCTGCTTAGCTGTAAGTGAGTGTGGCAAGGGAACACTGGTCTCTGGACGAGAGCTCAAAAGCAGCCTCATTTGATTCAATTCCTCCTTCAACTGGCTCATCTCAGATTGACACCTTGCTTCTTTAGCCGTTGCTTCCTCATTTATTTTGGCCACCGTTTGGTCCATCTCCTCCCGGGTAACCATACTTTGTCTATGGCGTTTGGATTTACCAAAGTATTCCTTCAGGCCTACCCATCCTCCAATCACTCTTACACGCCCTGAATGATCTGGTTTTCCAGTCGCAACGGTCAGAACATCATTCTTCCCGTCCGACACAAAAGATCCCTCTGCTTCTTTCTTTTTTAGATCTTCTTGTAAGATACAGATAATGAGAAGCTTAGTAATGAAACATGTTTAGTAACTAAAAATTAACGATAACGATACTTACAATTCTATCAGCAACTAGATGAGTCCGTTCACTCGTGTAGGCGCGCTTGGCTTTTTGCCGAATATACAACCACAACTCCTCGCGACATATTGGAGATAGTGGATCATGTATCGCAGAAAGATTGGATTCTGCTTCATCTTCCAATCTCTTCCACTTGGCCGCCATCAATTCTTTTTCAGCCTTTTCATATCCGCCGCGAGAAGCCTTATGCGGGCAATAATTCTTTCTCCCTATCTCCTGTGCTTGTTCCCTTCTTTTCTGTGAATCAGAATTGAAAACAAGTATTAATTATGAATTCCAGCCATCTCATCACTAACAGAAATTTGATAACTTCTCCTTGATATGAACCTCAAACACTAGTCAAATTCACTTCATCAAGTTTCAACATTTTATTTAAGGAAGATGCAGAATTGTAGAAGAAATTGGAGCTATATTTTGTACTGCTAGATAGATAGGTTAAGAAACAAAAGAGAATTATGCTTACGTAATAATACAAACTTGATCCTTTTTAAGGCATCCAGTGGGATCGGCGATCCCCATTAGATAGTAACAATTAGGTATATAAAGTTTCCCCCTTTTAAGACTACTCATTTCCTCCTTTACACGCTTAACATACTAACTAACTAATAGCAATATCTAACCACTACCTACTATAAAAGAACTAGCTAAGACTATAATAATGGTTTGACTCTTATGCCATTATTATTTCCCTAATTACCTACTTAGTATTTTACCTTTGCACAGCTTTACATATCGACTTGCATACAACTAAGACATGCTCCTCTTATGCGGGACAAAGGAGGGAAATATATACTTCTATTCACACACCAAACCATCTAACTAACAGATTAGATTAACACGTACAATAACATTGACATATCCGCACAAGTTAATAAGCAAACAAAAAAGGGCAAACAAAACTAAATATAAATTCACCAAAGCTCCAGAGTGGTCCAACTGAACAAATTGTTGCCATGTTTGTTCATCAATAAATGTGTACTTGTCCCAAGGATTATGGTCAAGCCTAACCTCGGCAAAAATATATGTGTTAGCTAGAAAGGTCTTAAACTTCCTCCACCGATCAGCACAATAAGACAATGTCTTGTCTTTCAACTTTGAGCAGTCAGGGACAGTGTATGTAAGCCGGATAGTGTCCCAAATAGGTTCCTTTACATTGCGAAGGTCTACATTTCTCCACTCATCTGTCAAGATGCTAGCTTTGCTGCGTTCTAGATAGCCAACAAAACTATTATATTTGCCTTTATTAGGACCGAAAGGAGCCAACTTTTCATCAAACTGAATCTCGAGCTTTGACCAGAGGTCCGACTTACGGATATGTCTTTCATTCGTGTGCCACTTCTACCACAATGTGCACGACGGTTACGAGGCTCATTGAGAGATGAAGAGGGTTTGTTCTGACTCATACCAGTCACACCAGTAACTGGCGCTGAATGAACATGAGAAGCACCGTTTTCTCCGTTCATTTTCGAGAGGGGAAGAGAGGTTGAGAGTGGTGGTGCGAAAGAGGAACGCCTGAGAGAGTGAGAGAGTAACAGAGGATGGTGGTGGTGGGCGAGGAAGAGAGGTAATGCAACAGGAAGAGGGGTTTTGCAACAACAACAGGGGTTTCAGAGTTCAGAGAGAACAACGTTAAAGTCGCAAGGTAAGGTTTCGCGCGAAGTAGAGTATTTTTGGCGCTTTACTTTTAAGACCGGATGAAGTAAACGACGGTCTTAAAGGTTACATTTAAGACCGTCCTTTATTAATGTAGGTCTTAAATTTTTTTTCAATATTTAGTAACGGGCACCATTTATTCTCGGTCTTAAAAGTATAACCTTTAAGACCGCCTTTTATATATATCCGGTCTTAAAAGTTATACTTAAATTTTTCCTTATTTTTTTGGACCACAGAAAATATAAGTCGGGCTGTACGAGATTTCTCTAATAATGTAATTTATATTTCAATTTTTTTAATAACATTTTTAAGACTGGATGAAGTAAACGACGGTCTTAAAGGTTACCATTTAAGACCGTCCTTTATATATGTCCGGTCTTAAAAAAAATTTCAATATTTAGTAACGGGCACCATTTATTACCGGTCTTAAAAGTATAACTTTTAAGACCATCTTTTATATATATCCGGTCTTAAAAGTTAAACTTAAATTTTTCCTTTTTTTTGTACCACAGAAAATATAAGTCGGGCTGTACGAGATTTCTCTAATAATGTAATTTATATTTCAATTTTTTTAATAACATTTTTAAGACCGGTTGTTTTTTATGCCGGTTTGAATAATATATTTAAGACCTATGAAAAAATGATCTGGTTCAAGAAGTTCTTTATATTTACAAAATTGCCACCGGTCATACCTTTAAGACCAGCATGTCGATACTCCGATCTAAATGAGGCGGTCTTAAAACGTTTTTTTGCACTAGTGGCTATCGACAAGAAATAAGAAGAAAACACTTGAGAAGTTTTGTAAAATTTTAAAGAAGGCTCATTATAAGTCCCTAACCGGTCTTAAGCTTGATTTAAAGTGATGTATCTGACCTTCTCGATGACTGGTCACTTATTATGCAAGGTAAAGAAATGCTGAGACTTAGCTGGCAGGTGGTCATGCATTACATAGCAAGGGATAATAATACCATTAATGATCTTTTAACTAAACGAGCGTTAAGTGTGTTACGGATCTATACTAAGGCCCAACGCCGGGATGGCCCAACTGAGGATATACTGAATATTAGGGCTCACCTATAATAGAGGGAGATCCTATCCAGCCACAATATAGGAGTATCCAGACCGACATCTCCATTAGATACTCGCCTAGAGGATCACGCAGGGCCGAGATACCCGGTCTACGGTAAACTCTATAAATACAGAGGCCAAATCCTAAGGTGCACACGTTCTAACTCAATAATATTTACATTCCGCCACACTGTGCACACACACCACCCCCATTAGCGAGAGCCTATTTGTGCACAGTGATCCCATGCTCTCCTGAATATCTCCTCCATAGATACTCAGACAGAGCCCATCGATCCAAGATCAAAGCACCAGCCCAAAGGTTCTACACCAGAACATTGGCGTCGACCGTGGGGACGTTAAATTTCGATCCCCGTGACCACCGATGGCTCATACCAGAAGTAGCAGTCGGAACCCTCAGCTTGGCAATCCACAATAGTCTGAGGCGAGTCAACACCATCAAGCTCAAGAGCAGCCGCAGCATGAGGGTATCCTGGAGGGTAACATTTCTGACACATCATCCTCCCCTCTCGTTGTCACTAAAACGCAGACATGGTGGCAAAGGGGACCTCGGCTCCAAATCCAGACGTCCTCCTCCTACGAAAAACACAGGAGTCAATGCTAAGGTGAATGGAGACAAATGAAAAGCATAATCACCTCCAGCGCCAGGAAGATCTCAGAGTAATACAGCAGATAATGGAGGATCGGTTTAAAAAGTTTGAATCCTTGTTTCAGAAAGAGGGCCACGAAGATTCACGTTGAAGGAAAGAAAAGAAGATGCAAGATACTAGTAGTCCATCTCACAGTGGAGAACCGAGTTCACCTCGGCGGGGTGATGGCAAAACTAATTGGGGGACGAGTTCAAGACAGGTCCGACCGTCAACCTCAGCTTTAAAGAAGTTACGCCTGGAATGGATCTTGGAAGATGAAGACCCAGATACAGAGAGAGCGGCTCGGCCTCGAGGTTTCCCCATGGAGTATAAAATGAAATACCTAACAGATCTCAACAGAAGCCCTTTCTCTGAGGAAATTGCCAGTGCACCGTATTCGAGGCATTTTGATTTGACGCACGTCCCGAAGTATGATGGGACCCAGGACCCATGCGCTCACCTTGACACGTTCGAACTCCTCATGTTCGTTCGACTGATTAAGGGCCTGGTCATCTCTTGACTTTTTGCAGCAACGTTAACCGGACCTGCTCAGAAGTGGCTTCACACCTTACCATCCAATTCCGTGCACAACTTCCAAGACCTCGGACAAAAATTTGAGTTGAATTTCGCGACCAGTAAGAAGAAGCCGAAGTCCCAATTCACCTTAAGCAAAATCAAACAGAAAAGGGGAGAGACACTCTAGAAGTACCTGGACCGGTTCAAGGAGGTGGCTTTGCAAGCACGCTCACTCCTGGAAAACATCCACGTGCACTGCCTCATTGACGGGCTGGATCCCTCGTCTCGGCTGGCAAAGAATATTTGCAAAAACTGAGTCTATACCCCACTGAATTCCATACTCGGGCGAAGCAGTATTTGGATGTGGAGCAGATGGACATAGCCAATGCGATCGGAACCGAGAAGTGGAGGAATACCTCACCCGAGGAGAAAGATCAGCCCGACAAGCGAAAAGAAGACAACTGCACGCGAGGCCGATATGGCCACGCTAGGGGAGAGAGATCTGAAGGAAAAATGAAGTATGAAAGATATACCCCTCTCAACGTCTCTCGTTTGCAACTGTGGAAGGAAGTAGCCCAGACCGAGATGAAGAGGGTCGACAGACCTCGGCCTCCACGATGCCGACCTACAATGGACCAGTCCAAGTTTTGCGCATTCCATGACGGATTCGAACATATTACGGATCAATGTTATGAACTCCGTGACGCCATTGAGAGGTTCATTAGAGATGGCAAATTACGCCAATACATGTAAAAACTCAGGGGCGTAAAAATGGCAAACGCAAACAAGAAGGCCGTAGTAGAAGCCCAACTGATGACTCAAGGAAAGAAGAGAAGCGACGAAAGTCGGCTAGCGAGGACAACGAGTTCCCAGAAGCCGAGCTCCAGTGCAATGGGGTAAGCGGAGGCTTCGGTGGAGGAGGAGACACCATAAGTCAGCGCAAGAAGTACCTTAGAGAAATCCTCTCTGTAAAGAATCTACCAAAGTTCAAAGATGACCCCAACAAACTAACGCCTCCACCATTAGTCTTTACTAATGAAGAACTGAAGGACATAGTTTCGGGACACCAGGATGGCTTGGTCATCACCGAACTCAAGGCGATCTTGAGTTAAAAGGATTTTTGTAGATGCAGGAAGCTCGGCCGATATCATCAGTTGGGAAGCCTTCAAGAGAATGAAAATAGACGTCGAAGATCTAAAGCCATGCAAAATGACCCTCATCGGATTCAACGGAGAGCATTCACCTCCCAAAGGGTATCTCGACCTAAGATTAACATTAGGAACCAAAGAGGCGTTCAAGTCAGAACAGGTAAGATTCATAGTGGCTGACTTCCCTTCCTCCTATAATATCATATTGGGAAGATTGAGCATCCATAACTGGGACATGCTAGTATCTACAAAGCATCAGAAGCTGAAAATGGTGAACAACAAGAACAAGGTTGTTGTTGTTAACGGAGACCAGAAAGAGTCCCGGCAGTGCTATTTCGAGACCGTCCGAGAGGGAGAAGGCGGACCATCATCGCCGCCTCGGCTCCGATAAGCATGGTAGAGCTCGATCTTAGGGACGAAACCGAGATACCACACCTAGAACCAGAAGGCGAGTTGGAAGAATTGGTCCTAGGGAAGGAGTCCTCACAAACTACCAAAATTGGAGTAGCGATGAGTCCATATCTAAAAACCCGGTGATGGAGTTCTTGAGAAGGAACCAAGATGTCTTCGCTGGACGTCATCCGAGATACCTCGGGATCGACCCAAACTTCTGTTGTCACAGATTGGCCATTCGGCCGGGGTTAACACCAGTAGCCCAGAAGAAGAGAACCATTGGAGCCGACAGACAGAAGGCTCTTGAGAAGCATGTTAAAGAATTATTGGAAGCCGGGTTCATCAGAGAAATACAGTACACCACGTGGCTCTCCAACGTGGTTATGGTTTTAAAGCTAAATGGAAAGTGGAGAGTATGCACGGACTACACCAGCTTAAACAAGTCCTGCCCAAAAGATTCATACCCAATGCCGAACATCGACCAGTTGGTCGACAACTCCTATGGTTTTCAACTACTATCCTTCATGAACGCCTATTCCGGCTACAATCAAATAGCCATGCATCCAGACGACCAGGAAAAGACGGCCTTCATAACCGACAAAGCCAACTACTGCTACAACGTAATGCCCTTCGGATTGAAAAATGCCGGGGCTACGTATCAGTGGATGATGAACTGGGTCTTTGAGGACCAAATCGGGCAAAAACATCGAGGTATACATTGATGACATGATCGTGAAATCTAAAGACTCGGAAGACCATATCCGGGATCTCGCGCAAATGTTTGAGAAGTTGAGAAGATATCAAACCCGGTTGAACCCGGCCAAATGCGCATTCGGAGTCCCAGTCGGGAAGTTCCTAGGCTTTATGCTGACAAACCATGGAATCGAAGCAAATCCAGATAAATGCAAGGCCGTTCTCGACATGCAAGCCCCAAGGACCAAGAAAGAAGTCAAGCAGCTGATCGGCCGTTTGGCCGCACTCACGAGGTTTTTACCTAGATCGGCTGAGAACACGCTCCCTTTCTTCGGGTTGCTTAAAAAGGAGACACAAGGAGGATGGAATGCGGACTGCGAGGTCGCATTTGAAAAAATCAAACACTGTCTAGCCCCCGCTAGTCTTGTCAAAGCCTGACCTGGATGAGTCCCTGTTCCTATATCTGTCAGTAGGAGAAGAGGCAGTAAGTGCCGCCCTGGTTAGAGAAACCGACATCGGTCAGGCATCAATCTACTTCATAAGTAAGGCATTGCAGAGGTCGGAGCTACGATACCAAAAGATGGAAAAAGTGGCTTTCGCCCTACTCGTATCAGCAAGAAGACTTCGGCGTTACTTCCAGGGACACCGAATAGTCGTCCGAACCAGTCAACCACTTCGACAAATATTACACAAGCCGGACCTGGTAGGAAGAATGACCAGCTGAGCCATTGAGTTGTCCGAGTTCGACATCACCTACGAAGCCCAGCATGCGATCAAGTCACAAGCGTTGGCAGACTTCGTAAGGGAACTTACCCCAGCAGATAGGATCGATGCTGATCAAGAGTCCAAGAACGCATTCATGAGTCTCCTATCTGGATCAGTGCAAAGGGAAGTTAGCCCTTTTAATTTATCGTCATCCTTGGAAGATCAGGGAGTAAAGGGGCAAAAGTAGTAGAAAAATAAGGCAGATGTGCAAGGAATAGGCCGGGGGAAGGAGGCACACAAACGCTCGAAAGCTACTAAGTAAGCCCATCTGTTGGGATGAAGTTGTGAGGGTGCCAGATTAAGGTTATTAAGGGTGGAGATCTAGAACTTGGTGAACGGGAAGCGAACACCGAGCCGGGTCATGCAGTCACGATAAAAGAAGAAGAAATTCGTACACCCTTCTTCACGGGTAGAGCAAATAGGCTCCTTGTCATCAGGAGGGCTGATACGGCACCCAGCCAGGTTTGGTATGGCCATCCGAGTGATATCGACTTCGAACATCAATGAGTGAGATTTCAAGACCTCGTGAGCCACCCATTTGTATCTCCTACACAAGACCTCGGGAGGACTAGAAGAATTGGACTCCCCGGCTTCGGACCGAATGCTGTGAGGGGAAGATTCTGAGACCATTTACCTATAAACAAAGCAAAAAATACTAAGATCAGCAAGTGTGGGAATACCTGACACAGGCATATTAGCACACGGAAAGCGAGGAATAGGCGGACTCGGTTGACGCAGACTTCCAAAAGTCATGCTAGGGACAGAAGATGACTGATGACGGTAAGAACCTAGGATGGCGTTAGCTTGGGAATCTTCACCGTTGGCAATATGATAGGAGCTGGAGGCAAGACAGTTCCAGTAGGGGCCGAGGTACCCTTCAGGAAGGGTGAACGAGAATGAGGAGGAGCCTCATAGAAGTTGAAAGGCTGCAATAAGAAGGACTCAACCTCGTCCCAAACCCCGGCCCGAGACCTAGCGCGGACTGGATTAGCACTCTGAACCCGGGTAGCGACAGGACGAGATGTCGAAGTGCTTCTTCCACCCGATCCTCCCCGAAGAGTAGCGGCCGACCTTTCCTCCTCCGTGAGTGGAGAACCCAAGATCCAATAGCTAGCGCGAGAAAAATGGGCACGTAAGGCTTCTTCCTCAGGAGTCAGTGGCTGGTTCGAAGAGGGTAAGTGGCTAATCCTATCCATCACCAGGAATTATAACCTAGAGAGGCACAAAAGGATTGAGTAAGGAAGGGGAAATAAAGGGAAGGCTGAACAAGAGGTATCTCCACGTATAAGGATGTGCTAGAGGGAAGGCTAGAACTCAACACACCCAAAAACCCTTATGAAGTCTACCCAGAAGAAAGTCCCAATAACGAGAATGGAACGGTATGTAAAATAGCCAAATGACAAATCAAACTAGAAGAAAAATGGGGGATGAGGAGTATAACTGAGTTGAGGAAGATCGAAGAGTTACAGGTTCACAAATCCGTAGGCAGCACAGAGATGGTTGTCGCAGGGAAAAGGCAAAGATGACAGAGAACTAGAGAGAAAGAGCAGAAACAACGAAGATGAGAAGTGGGGGAAATATGAATCATACGCAAAAAAGGCACGCTCATAGGCTGTGGGGTGTCGAAACATCGGGGGCAAAAAAGTCTCTTCGCCCTGACAGTAGAAGTAATGTATATGCGTAGTGGGAGCATTAAATGCGCACGAATATCGGTACAGTGCTAGGCGTGGCGGTTACAGCTTCTCGCCAATCCTGGGAAGCCAGGTGTAAAAAGGCAATGATGGCGAATGAAGATAGGTCCTCACCTCGAAAGAATGCGAAGCCATCAGTGATTAGCTTGGATAAATGAACAATCGTATAGCTCCTTGGATGCGTTCAGCCAAAACAACACCCCGGACCTTCACGTTACATGATATCTCCTCGGACGCGCGAGTCTTGAAAGGTCGCCTCAAATCCTTGGGGCTCTGCCTCGGATCTTCGGGCAAATGACATCGCAAGCTGCGGTCGATGAAACAATTTGCTACTACTCGGGGACGCTAAGACAGGACCTCGAATCTTTTGCTACAACCGACAATGTTCGAAGATCGGCTAGTAAAGTCGACTGGGGGCAAAGTACATCTCGGCAGCTCAGAAGCCTGACCTACCGAGCTGGGGGGCAATTGTTACGGATCTACACTAAGGCCCAACACCGGGATGGCCCAACAAAGGATATACTGAATATCAGGGCTGACCTACAATAGAGGGAGATCCTATCCATCGACAATATAGGAGTATCCAGACTGACATCTCCCTCAGATACTTTCCTAGATACTCGTACCAAGGATCACGTAGGGTCGAGATACCCGGTCTACGGTAAACTCTAATACAGAGGCCAAATCCTAAGGTGCGCACGTTCTAACTCAATACTATTTACATTCCGCCACACTGTACACACACACCACCACCATTGGCAAGAGCCTATTTGTGCACAGTGATCCCACGCTCCTTGAATATCTCATTCATAGATACTCAGACAGAGCCCATCGATCCAAGATCAAAGCACCAGCCCAAAGGCTGGACATCTGTATTCTACACCAGAACAAAGTGATAGTCCCGAATTGACTATATGGGACCAGACGAGCTGAATAGCTGTATGTAAATGGGAAAAAGATAGACAAAGACCATTGAAAAAAAGAATAAATAAAATAGGAACATTTTTCTTTTTGATTTTAGAAACTTCAACATATTATTATTGGGAAAAAGACAGATAAAGTGTTGGGATTCGTACACGCAGCGGATTAAAAATTTACGAATCTCGACCGACGACCGCTCAATAGCGTTTAAATTAAGGCTAAAGGAATCCAAATATTACCTATACGCTGAAACGGTATGCGTCTCTTTCGGTTTGAATTGGTGGGCTACCTCTTCGATCAGTAGAATCCGACTCTATGAATCGTCTTCCTCTACCGGTATCCACACGAACAATCTCTGAACACGGCTACGGCAGCGTCTTTAGTGCCTTTTGAATTGTGCGTCTCTCTCTATTTTCTCTAGGGTTTTCTGACTTTCTAATATGCTCGATTAAAGTTCCATAAGTTTTTCCAAACCCGATCAGCATATTATATTCAAAATCAATCCTCATTAATTTTGAAATTTGAATTTTAAATCTGGATTAAAATATATTAATTAAATCTATCTGATAGATCTAATGTAATCTATTTATTTAATCCGAATTAAAAGCCGACCTAAAATTCGAATTTTGAATCTGGATTAAAAAAATTAATTAAATCTATCTAATAGATCTAATCTAATCTATTTATTTAATTCAAATTAAAAGCCTTCGATTTAATTTATCTCTATAATTTAAATTTGAGAAATGATATCTATCTATTTAATTAAATCTGAGATACCATATCTCAATTTAAATTAAATAGATATATGATATCTTTATTTGAAAATTAAATGAGATACAATATCTCTATTTGTTTTAGATATTTAATTTATCAAATAAATTAAATACAAAACAAATATTATATAATAATATTATAATCTCCATTAATAATATTAATATATTAATTTCGAATTTAATATATATACATATATATATTTATCCTAGATTAAATTCAGTATTCATTAAATCTTAGATATATCTAAGATTCAATGAATCTGGACACTTTTGCTCGTGTTGGGTTATTCTTGTGTACGACCCTGCAAGCCCACATGAGATTGGCAGTGGGCCAATATTGTACTAGCCCACAAGTTGCAAGCGGCTTCTAGCAAGAAATTGCGACTACCCAATCCACATGGGGATCGAGGACACGATACAACCTATCGTACAACCATGTCACGTCCCTTTTGTCACGTGATAATTTGGTCAAGGATGAGGCATGGAAAATGTCAACTTCCTTTTCTTGACCATTACTTTCTCGATTCTCGAGTAGTCTAATAAGTGAATGGAAACTCATTTCCATCATAGTATGGCCATACATTTGTAGACTCACTCATCGATGGGCCCAGTATTATCTCTCTACAAATGTGAGGGACAAATTCCATCTTGACCATTCATATTCCTCTAAATGAAAACCACTGATCCCGATCCCAGCCTTTATCATCACCCGATCAAAGGTGACTTTTGACTAGGTCAAAGACCAGTGACTCATCATGTAGGAATCCATGATGATCTCAGGTCATAGGGCATTGTGACACAGTTATACATGAGATAAGCTTAGACTAAATCCATGCAGCTCTCTCATAGTGGGTCGGTCCAACACCTTGTACTCTTACAAGTGCCCTTGACTTTGATTCGTATCTCCATACCTCATCAAAGTCATACTGGTCTTTTTTCATCTTTGCCCCCGCGTAGATGACCGACTAGGGACATTTAGGATAATCAAAAAAAGATATATCCAGGGATACAGTTATCAATATAAACATGCAAATAAGATGATAACTGAAAGAGAATACTTTAAATACCATAAATGTCTAAAGTACAATGACTTGCCCCTAGGGCATAATTTCCAACATAAAGAGCATTGAAAATGGTAAAGGACATAAAAGTTGTTTCTAATTTTAACAACCCTATAACATGATAGTGATAGTGCTCTATTTTCCTTTTATGAGATTAAAAGTGTTAGTTCTCTATGTGTTTTGATGATAACTCGAAAATTGTAAACACAAGTTACATTTTGTCTTTGGTAAGTTGAAAAACTTATCGCCAAGACAAAACTCGAGTTTTGGTTTCAAAACTCGAGTTTTGGCCTTAGCAGAGTTGCTCATTTTTAGTGATCAAAGCAAAACTTGAGTTTTCAAATGAAAACTCGAGTTTTGGGACTTACAAATGAGCACTCGTTTTTCACTTAAAGACAAACTCGAGTTTTGATTAGAAAACTCGAGTTTTGCCTTGTATAGAGATTTCACACTATTTTCAAATGAGGACAAAACTCGAGTCTTGGTTTGGAAACTCGAGTTTTGGCCAGACAGAGAGTCTTGAATTTTTGAACATATGCAAACTCGGTTTCGCGCTTAAACTCCGGGGCTTTGCTTTGCTCGAGTTTTATAAGTTTTCTCCAAGTTAAGAGAAAACTTGAGTTTTGACTTGACAAAGAGTTTTCAAATTTTCACTCGGTTTTTGAAAACTCGAGTCTTCACGTAAAACTCCAGTTTTGACTTGGCACGTTTTTCTCAAGGTTTTCATAATTATATGAAAACTTGAGTTTTGCTCCCAAAACTCGAGTTTTGGCCAAGTCAAGAGCAATGTCACTTTTCAAGGTTTTGAAAACTCAAGTTTCTCTTTGGAAACTCGAGTTTTGATTTGACTAGTTTTGGCCAAGTCGAGCAATGTCACTTTTCAAGGTTTTGAAAACTCAAGTTTCCCTTTGGAAACTCGAGTTTTGATTTGACTCGCATCTCTCAATGTTTTCATACTTAAATGAAAAATTGAGTTTTGTTTTGGAAACTCGAGTTTTGGGCAACCCGAGAGCTTTGAGCATTTTGATTGTTTTGAAAACTCCAGTTTTTGATGTTTTGGACTTAAACTCTTGTTTTCATTAAAAGTCCAAAACTCGAGTTTTGTTTTGGAAACTCGAGTTTTGAGTTTCTTTCAAAAATGTGCTCCGGAGCTCAAATTGCGACTTTCCTCTCGGATGGAGGAAACTTGAGTTTAGATATTAAAACTCGAGTTTTGCTTTAAGTTGACTGAAAACTTCGAGTTTACATGAACAAACTCGAGTTTACATCGCAGAATCGAAATTCAAATCATCGATTTTGCAATACCTTCTTGTTTGATCTTAATACTTCCTATGATTATTCTCTAATGTTCCTAGATATGTTTAACCACTTTGTTAGTGAGTTTCAGACAAATTAGAGAATGTTTATTGAAGGTTTAAAGCAAAAGCAAAAAGTGATGTCAAGACATTAAATGCAAAACCCAGAAAGTTGCATACTTTTGGGTAATCCATCTGCACACGTTTGGAAAGCATTAAAGAATGTTTTCCACATCCAGCAGCTGCTATTCCAACGGATTAATTTGCAGAGAGTCAACTCTGAACTTCTGCACAGCTGGATTAAGAGAAGATTAGTGAGAGAAGAAGACCTAAACTTACCCAGAACTTTGTCTAATGAAGGCAACAGTTATATTGAAGATTACAACGGTCATTTAATGCTCTCTTAGTATAAATAGAGTAGCATTCAAGTCTTCTCAACTAACACATCTGCTGAAAACGAATTGCATTCAAGTCTTACACTTATACTTTGGTTTTCACTTGTATTGTATCTTTTGATACACAAAGCTTCAGTGCTTATCTTTATCCACTCTTAGAGAGAGTTTGTATCTGTAAATCATTTATTGTAAAGAATCACAAGTCTGGGGACTTGGTGATTGGGTTCATTGATTACAACTTGTAAGGGGGAGTAAATTCTAGTGAGAGAATTACTCTTAAGTACAGAGTGTGTAATCATTTGATATAGTGGAAATCTGAGAGTCGGGGACTGGACCTAGGTCAAGAGGTTGGACCAAACCGGTATAAATTTGTGTGTCTTGCTCTTCTCTCTTTCACTGTTCATCTCGTTTTTCTTTGTCATAAACAGAAAGCAGTTTTAAAAAGATTTTAAAATCCCCAATTCACCCCCTCTTAGTGATTAAGCTCCACTTTCATTTGGTATCAGAGCAAGGTCTTCTCTTAAGAGCTTAACATCTCGAGAAGGATCACTATGGAAGGTATTCTACCTGATGGAGCTTCGGTCAATAGACCACCAGGATTCAGTGGAGAGCATTACTCTTTCTGGAAAGCCAAGTTCAAGGTCTTTGTGATGGCTACAGAGTATAGTCTCTGGAGAGTATTCGAAAGAGGAGATTATGAACCATCAACTATTGAAGATGGTGTAAGAACTCCTAAGCTAGAAGAAGAATTTGATGAGAATGACAGAAGAAATGTCACACTCAACAACAAGGCTGTCCTCTTACTTCAAAGTGCTCTTAGTCAACAAGAGTACTTTCGTGTCTGCAACTTAACTTCTGCTAAAGCCATGTGGGATGCACTTGAAATTGCTCATGAAGGAACTTTGGAGTGAAGCAAAATAGAGTCAATACTCTCATGATTGAGTATGATCTTCTTCGAATGAAGCCTGGAGAATCTATTGGCGATTTCAGTGAGATTCACTCATCTCATCAATCACCTACGCTTTGGGCAAAGAATATGAGCAACTTTGTCCAAGTGAGGAAAATTCTCAACATCCTCAACAAGGAATGGGAAGCCAAAGTTACTGCCATTGAAGAAGCTCGTGGAGATTCTATGGCATCCGTAGCAGCCCTCTTTGGGAGTCTCTCTGAATATGAGGCAAAGCTCAAGTTCAAGAAGGGACTTGAAGAAGTCCATGGCAAGAACAAGGGAATTGCTCTCAAAGCTGTCAAAGAAGCTAAGGAATCAGATGATGATGAAGATGAGGATGATGATGAAGAAATAGGCATGATGGTCCGGAGATTCAAGAAATTCTACAAAAAGGACCAAGGTTTCAAGAAGTTTCACAAGGGTAGCTCCAGCTATGAGGCAAAGAAGCCAATCATCTGCTATGAGTGTGAGAAGCCTGGCCACATCAAATCAGAATGCCCCAATCAAGAACAAAGACAAAGAAAAGAAAGAGGTTCAACAGATTCAAAAAGAAGGCATATGTCTATGGGATTTGGGGTGATAGCTCATCTGATGAAGATGATGAGGAAGAGGAAGAGAAAGCAAATATTTGCTTGGTTGCTGAAGAAGAAGAGTAACATGCTAACAATGATGAGGTGTATGATTCCAAACCATCATATGATGAGTTATTTCTTTGAGTATATTGTTGTGCAACGAGTTTGAAAAACTTGCTGAAAAATATTTCAATTTGAAAAAGAAGAATACAACTCTTGAGTTGCAAGTTGAAAAACTTTCTTCCTCTGAATATCTTACTTATAAAGATTGTCTTGATTTGAAGAAAAAGAATTTACATCTTACAAAGGCACTTGAGAAATTCACTAGAGGAAGTGAAATGCTCAATGTCATTTTGAAACAACAAAGATTTATAAATGACAGATCGGGGAATTGGTTACAAACCCGATTTTGATAAAAAGAAAGGAAGAAAGAAGTACGGAGAAAAATCTTATATGAACTATTTTACAAAATCGGTTCATTCTTCAAATCCTTTCGCACAATCGTCATTATTGCAATAGAAAGGGTCATACTACTTCTTCTTGTTTTCGTAAGAAGGAAAGAAAGATTAAACCTTCTGGAAATTATCAATGGGTGCCAAAGGGATCTTACAAGGTTCCTAAGACACAAACTAACCCCAAAGGACCCAAGAAAAGATGGGTACCTAAGACTACGATTTGTTGTGTCTTACAGGTATGTCTAAGAGCATCAAAATCCAACAAATGGTACATTGATGTGGATGCTCTAGGCACATGACGGGAGACCAATCCAAATTTGCCTCAATCAAGCCCAAGGATGGTGGTAAGGAAACCTTTGGTGGAGACCAATCTGGAAAGATTGCTGGAATTGGTGAGATTGGCAACAATGAAGGACCACTAATCAAATATGTCTACCTTGTGGAAGGACTTTGCCACAATCTCATTAGTGTGAGTCAAAGCACCGATAAAGGTAACTTAGTTATCTTTGATTCGAGGAGTGCTTGATTGTGAGTAAGGATATTCTCCCTTTAGAAAACATAAAATCAAAAGCTTTATTTAGAGCCCCGAGATGGCAACTGTTATACACTTAACCTCTCTAGTAATGGTTTTGTCTCTGAAAAATGTTTTGTAAGCCATTTGGATGAGAGTTGGCTATGGCACAAGCGATTAGCTCATGTCAATATGATTCAACTTGACAGACATCGAAAAGGATTTGGTGATTGGTGTTCCTAAACTTCGTTTTAAAAATGACATGCTTTGTGATGCTTGTCAAAAAGGGAAACAAACCAAATCGTCTTTCAAATCTAAAAATGAGATTTCAACTAATAGACCTTTCCAACTACTTCACATGGATCTAGTTGGACCAGCTAGAGTAAAAAGTCTTGGTGGAAATCTTTATACCTTGGTCATAGTTGATGATTTCTCTAGATTTGCATGGACAATATTTTTATCTTCTAAAGATGAAACATTTGATCAGTTTGTTGTGTTTGCCAAGAAGGTCTAGAACGAGAAAGGTTTCTCTATTTCAGGAATCAGAACTGATCATGGAGGAGAATTCGAAAACAATGCATTTGCTGAGTTCTATGATAGCATGGCGATAGACCACAACTTCTCAGCCCCAAGGACTCCTTAACAAAATGGTGTTGTGGAAAGAAAGAATCGGGTCCTCACCAAGATGGCAAGAGCTATGCTGAATGAGAACAACACTTCTCAAGTGTTTTGGGCTGATGTAATGAGCACTGCTTGCTACATATCAAATCAGGCATACCTCCTGAAGAAGTTGGACAAAACTCCCTATGCATGTACAAAGGAAGAAAGCCAAATCGGCCCATCTCGCATATATTTGGATGTAAGTGTTTCATCCACAACAATGGTAAGGATAACTTGGGAAAGTTTGATCCCAAGGAAGATGAAGGTATATTTTTGGGTTATTCTAATAGGAGTAAAGCTTATAGAGTCTTTAATACTCGTACTCGTATTGTTGAAGAGTCTATGCATGTTGTTTTCTGTGAATCCAAATCTGATAAACCTTTGGATGATGATGAAGAAAATGTTTTCAAAAATCAATTCTTTTTGAAAACTACTCCTGCATCTATTGAAAATTATGAAAATGTTTTTGAGGCTGATCCCAAAACAATCTTGAAAATCTGATCGACCACGACTTAGACCACGGAAGTTTATAAGGAATCACCCTTTGGACCAAGTTATAGGTGATGTAAACCAAGGAGTAAGAACCAGAAATAGCACTTTAAATGAAGTTACATTTTCATCCTTCATATCACATATTGAACCCTCTTAGATTGATGAAGCCCTCTCAGACAATGATTGGGTGATAGCAATGCAAGAGGAGTTATATCAATTTGATAGAAATCAAGTTTGGGATTTGGTACCTAGGCCTAAGGACCATCCGGTCATTGGCACTAAATGGGTATTCAAGAACAAATGAGATGAATCAGCAATCATTGTCTGAAATAAGACAAGATTGGTTGCTAAGGGTTATAATCAAGAAGAAGGAATTGATTATGAAGAAGCTTATGCTCCAGTGGCAAGATTGGAAGTTATAAGAGTTCTTCTATACTTTGCTTGTGTTAAGCAATTCAAGCTCTATCAAATGGATGTAAAAAGTGCTTTTCTAAATGGTTTTATTCAAGAGGAAGTTTATGTAGAACAACCTCCCAATTTTCAAAGTGAACATCATCCAGATCATGTTTATCGTCTCAAGAAAGCCCTTTATGGCATTAAACAAGCTCCTAGAGCTTGGTATGAGCGATTAAGCAAATTCCTTCTTAATCAAGGTTTTATTAGAGGAAAAGCAGATACAACTCTCTTCATAAAGAGTAATAAGCTTAATGAAATTTTAATTGTCCAAATATATGTTGATGATATTATATTTGGTGCTTCTAATGATGCTTTGTGTGAAGAGTTTGCTAAGAATATGTAGGGAGAGTTTGAGATGTCCATGATGGGAGAACTCAACTATTTCCTTGGTCTGCAAATCAAGCAGAAGAAGAATGGAATCTTCATATCTCAGACCAAGTATCTCAATGATCTGCTGAAGAAGTTTGGGATGGACCAATGCAAAGGACTGTTCCTCTTTATTAGAGTTTAGAATTTCATACTCTAGTTAAGAATAATTTCTTTCCTTCCTCCTCCTTCTTTCTTTTGTGAGTTTCGTTTTGAAATGTCCTTATTCAATTAATTTTATTTCATGCTCATAATAACAATTTATTTTAATTGATACAAATTTTAAAATAAAGACAATTTTACAATTCACGAAATCAAATTTTATCGAGACATTTAAATCTATCCATCTTAGTGACACACCGTTCGCCGACTATGTAGTTTAGTTGATCCACCACTTAAACCAAGCACCCTGGCATTTTCTTTCTCCCCTATTGATTTCATTTTTAGAGGCCTTTTTTAAGGAAGTTACTATCCGTAAAAATTATTTTATTTTGTATATTGTTAATCCTTACTTTTAACACCATTAGTTTAATTTGAAAATGCGGATCAAACAACAATTAAATAATGCCGAAAATGAATAGTATATTTAAATTTTAACAATTTAATATAACATTTTTATTAATTAAAATGAAAATAGCAAAACTACCAATATATAGTTGGTCTAGTGGTAACCTAATTACAAAGTAGTAATACTTCTCAGCAACCTTTGTGAGATATAAAAACAATAGCACTCTGGCTCCGATTACTCCATTCTTTATACAAAAGACTAACAGAGAATTAAGTAATTATATATTATCTTACAAATTAGTAGTTGTTCTATATGAGAACACAGATGTCTAGCCCGATGGACTAGTGTATTGATATAGGATCAGATGACTTTCCAAGAAATTTATGAGGCAGATATCGAAGAGAATAAAGGATCACTGTGCACGTATAAGGCTTTCGCCTAAAGGAGGTGGTGTGTGTGCATAGTGACGGTTGAATAATAAATGAGTATGAGTAGAATGTGTGTACCTTTTAGGTTTACCTCCTATTTATAGAGATTACCTTAGGGTTTGGACTCTTGGGCTCTGTATGCCTCATGGTCTAGATATTGTGCTGTCACACCTGCAGACTGTTATCCTTGATTAGGATATTCCTTGATTGTAGCCTTGATTATAAGGCAGTTAGAATCTCCTCTCATCATGGGCAAATTCTGATGCTGATTGCCCCTTGTTGGGCCGTATATCAAATGGGCCTTGTATAGGCCCGTAACAGTTGCTCCCAGCCCGGTAGCTCAGGTCTCTGGGCTGTCGGGGTGCATTGGTTGTCTAACCCAGATCTTGTTTTCGAGTTGTTTGACTTTCGTCCGAGCTTTCGCGAACTTTGGATTTATTCATATTCTAATTGTAACTTGCCCCCAGACATGTAATACGGGTTAATTTACTTTGAACTCCATTCTTGTTCATGACTGTTTGGATTTCTTGCGTACCAATCATCCGAGCTTCAGGATCATCATCGCTCTCGGTTGAATTATCTCTTACACCGGGTTGTCCCCAATCCGGATTGTCATGAAGAGGAACGATTTCAATCCATTTGTTCTTCTTGTACCGATCAATTCCGTTCGCCTTGATCTCGGTCGTTAGCAAAAGCAAGCTCAGGGAGCCAAGATTAAATTTTGAGAATTCATACATACCCAAAAGTGATGTCGTTTCCTTTTCTTATGTCATTATGGCCAATTGACAGCTGGCCACTTTCGACTGCCAAAATAAAAAACCGCCATGCTTAGCCGTCTGCAGCGTTTGGGCACATTAAATGCGCATACTGTGCGCATTAAATACACACATCCTTTCAGGCGCATCATCATCGCTCTCGGTTGAATTATCTCTTTTGCCCTCGACTCTTCAAATTCATACCCTTGACGGTTACATTTATATATTCTCATTTTTTGCTCCGTTCGCACCACTTCTCACATTTGCTTTCTCCTTCTTACAAGGAAACTCTCACTTTCTTTAGAAGCGGCCTTCTTGCGATCCTCCTGTTTGCACATTTTAGGCTTCTCAAACCTTCATAACACCAGGTATTTGCATCACTTTTTCCTATTTGTTTGCTTTTTCTTCTATTCTTTGACTCTTTCCTGCTTTGTTCTTGCTTGTTTACCTACATCTTTCGAAAAGCTGGCTTTTGGGTTTCTGGTTTTTTCTGTTAGTTATGCTTAGTTTTGATGATGACAAATATGCTTATCAATATTAAGAGCAAAAAGTTTCCATAGTACATTTATCTTCTATTTTGACTAATGTTTATATTTAATATTGAAGAAGTTGAATTATGGAGAATGATCAAGAGAAGAGAAGAAGAGGAGATATTGAAGAAGGTAGAACACACGAGAGAATGATGAGTCCAAGCTAAATTACAAAGAATGATCAAGATGGGAGATGGAAGAAGGAAAAACTTAATTGATGAATGGAATGAGAATATCATTATACAAGTTCCAAGATTGATTCTAGAAGTCTCTATGATCAAATGGAAGTTGGAATGGCTCAATTCGGAGTGAAAATAAGCAAAAACGAGCTTCGGGATGGGATAACTCGAGTCATGAACTCATAACTCGAGTTGGATACTTTGCTGCAGTGATTTGGCACTCTGGAATGATTTGAATCGAGTCAAGAAGTGTTCTCGGCGTCTCGGACTAGTATAACTCAAGTCAAACACTAAATGACTCGAGTCAAGGTGTATTCGGCAACTCTGTTCACCTCCCGTTTCGCGTTTCAGTGGCGAGGTCAGGTATTTCGATGATATCTCCTAAACCAGAGATCGGATTGAGGTGAAACTAATTTTGTATCAAACTAGACTCCTAATGCGTCATTTGGATATAAAATGCAAGTCAAAAGGATTTCAGTCCAAGGAGCTATGAATTGTGAAAGTTGAGAGCGAAATTCACGTTCGACTGCTCATGTTCGTTCGGACCGATTAAGGGCTCGGTCATCTCCCGACTTTTTGCAGCAACGTTAATCAGACCTGCTCAGAAGTGGCTTCACACCATACCATCCAATTCCGTGCACAACTTCCAAGACCTCAGACGCATTGGGTGTCTTTCTTGATCGTTATGTACGTAGTTCTTTCATGCATAATGACAGCCACTTAAGGGCTCTTTTATGGATCAGACCTCCGCGATCCAGGTCTTTAATTCTCTCTCTTCAATAACCCTTTCTTTTTCACTAAGTCATACCCTTTTATTCCTTTTTTTGATTCTCTATCCATATTTTCCTTTTACTATTTCTTTTCTATCCAAGTAAGGATTGTTCCTCTTTTTTAGAGTTTAGAATTTCATATTCTAGTTAAGAATAATTTCTTTCCTTCCTTCCTCCTTCTTTCTTTTGTGAGTTTCATTTTGAAATGTCCTTATTTAATTAATTTTATTTCATGCTCATAATAACAATTTATTTTAATTGACACAAATTTTAAAATAAAGATTATTTTTTAATTCACGAAATCAAATTTTATCGGACATTTAAATCTATCCATCTTAGTGACACACCGGTTCTGACTATGTAGTTTAGCCGATCTACCACTTAAACCAAGCACCCGACATTTTCTTTCTCCCCTATTGATTTCGTTTTTGGAGGCCTTTTTTAAGGAAGTTACTAGCCGTAAAAATTATTTTATTTTGTATATTGTTAATCCTTACTTTTAACACCATTAGTTTAATTTTGTATGAAACTAGACTCCCAATGCGTCATTTTGACAAAGTTTCAAGCCCAAGGGAGTTCAGATCAAGGAACTATGAATTTTAAAAGTTGGCACATCAATTCACGTCACACGACCAAGCTTCGGTATTTATGGTATATCTCACAATCTACACATCCAATTGAGTTTGAAACCAAGTGCCATTTGAAACTAGACTCAAATACCTTTTCACAAACATCCAGAGCAAAAAATAAAAAAGAAAAAAATCAATTGAAGGAGATATGATGTTTTGAATTTGACTAACAGTTCGAATCTTTGTAAAAATGATGCTTAAGAACAACCTCTATTCATTTGATGATAACGAGACTACATAGAATGAGTTTGGAGCTGATTCTTCTTCCATTGGAATGAAGACTTAAAGACGCATAAGTGGTTTACCATTCGGAATGAGCTCTTACCTCGAGTCAAGGTTTGTCTAACTTGAGTGCAAGTAAGACACAGAGCAGTTGGAACAAAGGCGTAACTTGAGTCAAGATACGGGTAACTCAAGTCAGCCTCAGACAGAGAGCAATGAAGTATTTCTTAACTCGAGTCAACATTTCTACTTCACAAAATCACCGTGTCCAAAATCACAAAATCATTGATTGTGACTTCGTTACTTCATATCATTACTCATTATTATTCCTAACCATGTTTAATCAGTTTGTTAATGAGTTTGGATGATTATATGAAAGATTAATTGCAGATTATCAAAAAGCAGATGATTACGTCAGAAGCTTCAACGGCTATATTTCTTCCAACGATCATATTCTAAAATGGAGGAATTGCTCAACGGTCATAAATTGCAACTATCTATAAAAGGAGAAGAACTCAAGATAGAAGAGTTTGGAGAAGAGCTTGTACTGTCGAAATGCCAAATTTCTGAATCCAATGTCTATCTCATACACACTCTATTCTCATTGCTTATATAGCTTATCATAGAGAATGAAACGATTTGTATTGTACTTCAAGTGTTTATTCATTCACTTCTAAAGAGAAGATTCATTAAATCATTTTATCATGTTTATCGAGAGTTACATAAGATTGGGTGATCTTGAGAGGGAAGCATATTGTAACTTTTGAAAGTGGAGCTATATACCCAAGAGGGGGTGAATTGGGTATTTTAAAAACTTCGAAATCTGCCTCATTTTTTAGATAACAAAAAACGAGAGATGAACAGAAGAAAGAAGAATAGCTGGACACGAGAATTTATCTTGGTTCGGTCTTAACAACTTGACCTACATCCGGTCCCGGACTCCGGGTTTTTCACTATCACAAAGATTACACACTCGTACTCAAAGAGTAGTTCTCTCTCTAGAACTCACTCCCCCTTACAAGTTGTAATCAATGAACTCCCAAATCACCAAGTCCCCTTGACTTGTGATTCTTTTCAATAAATGATTTACAGATAAAAACTCTCTCTAAGAGTAGATGATAATAAACACTGAAGCTTATAATGTCAAAAGACGTAATACAAGTGGCGAAGGTAGTTAAGAAACTTGAATGCTTGTGCGTTTTCGGTTGTTGTAGTGGTTGAGAAGAATTGAATGCAGCTCTATTTATAGCTAGACTGCATTAATAGACCGTTGCATTGATAATCAAACCGTTGGAGATGATCCACGAAGTTGTGAGCTACTTAGGTCTTCTTCTCTTTCGAAACTCACTTAGTCCATTTGGTTGGATGGTCGAGTTGACTCTCTCGCAAATTAATCCATTGGAGAGGATGTTGCTTAATGTAGTAATCATTCTTTAATGCTTTGCAACCGTGTACGAGATGGATTAACCGGAGAAGGATGCAAGTTTCGGGTTGAGCATTTAATGTTCCGACATCACTTTTGCTTTTACTTTAAACCTTACGTAAAACTTACTTGACTGTGAAACTCACTAAAAAGATGATTAAATATATGCAGTACCAATAAGGAATAATCATGGAAAGCATTGAGATCAAACATGAAGGTATAGCAAAATCATTAAGTTTGAATTTCAAACTACATCCAGAAACCTGGAGGTTTGTCCACAAACCTCGAGGTTTGCTTAGTTAAGCTTGAACACGTTTTTACATCAAAAACCGCAAACCTGGAGGTTTATCATTAAACCTGGAGGTTTATAATGTTCTAATCACGAAGGTTCCTTGGGTTTAGCTCAAACCTCGAGGTTTGTCTAGGAACCTCGAGGTTTCACGTTATGTGTGAAACCCAAAGAAAGATGCGATGAAACCAAACCTGGAGGTTTCTCAAGGAACCTCGAGGTTTTGAAATGAGTGCAGTTCATTTGCTCTCGGGTTGCCACAATACTCGAGGTTTTAGGAAATACTCGAGGTTTTGGCTAAATGACAAGGTTGTTTTTTTGACCCAAAACACAAACCTGGAGGTTTCTATGGAAACCTCGAGGTTTTCAATTCGCCGAAAAACATTAGCTCGGGAAGCCGAAACACGGAGGTTTCGATAATACTCGAGGTTTCACATATGATTTTAAAATCCTTAGTTTGGCGCCAAGGCATAACCTCGAGGTTTGGAAGTAAACCTCGAGGTTTCACAACTTGGTGTGAAACCGGGTTTTCTCGGAAGATCAAAACCTCGAGGTTTCTCAATAAACCTCGAGGTTTCACATATATTTGTGAAACCAAGTTTTCTTAAGTTAGAATGTACAACCTTGACACTTCCTCATAAGACCAAACCTCGAGGTTTTCCCAGAAACCTCAAGGTTTGCTTTCACTCAGAGTTTTCCAACATCTGAGAGCAAATCCTCATTCTTCGTTTACAATTGTTGGCAATCATCAAAATCTCTTCGAGAACCAACAACTTTATAGTGTGTAAAGGGGAGTATCTCGGTAAGAGATTCTAAAGGTTGCACAAGTGCCCGACTAAACTTGTGAGGTTGTAAAGGCTTTTCTCTTGTGCCCTGTTAAACAAGGAGATAGTGGATTGAAAATCTCAAGTGGAGCTTGAGGACTGGACATAGGTCAAGGATTGGGCCGAACCAGTATAAATCTCAGTTTTCATATACTCTTCCCTAAACTCTTATATTTCGAATATATATATTTGAATGATCGACTATCGCTTTATAAATTATTGTTGTCATTTAATTTGCCTTCGTAAGTTGTGAAAAGATTTTCAAAGTTCCTAAAGTTTTATCAGACACCCAATTCACCCCTTCTTGGGTGATAGCCAGGTCTTACATTTTCTGGGTTTTTTGGGTTAAAAACACCTCTGTCCCTTTGATTCTTGTTCCCTCCTTGTTGATGAAGACCTTTTACCATTAGCCTTGGGGTCCACAATCAACAATTAACCAAGGATTGCATATAGGAAAACCTAGCATCGTTCTCTCTTCTCGAGGAGCCTTTTATTGATTCATAAGTAATCTAGATGTCATGTAAATGAAATGAAAACAAGGGGGATTGGTTTTGTTGGATTTAGAACAAGAATTAAAGATAGAATGAGAAAAAAGAGAAATTAATCAAATTAAAATGGATCAACCCGAGTGGGATTCCAAGACCTTCCATCATCGAACAAAAAATAGAATAATTGAACTTATGATTGATTCTAAACAAACCAAAATCTCGCATTTGTCCGAAACTCCCTCGACTAGACGATCGCCAAGTATCTAATCGAACACGCAAAGCTCGCTGTACGATCGCACAACGCTCTCTTCAACCGGTCCGACCTAAGTCCTTGGGATTTCAATCTGGATATTAAATCTAACATCCAATCCATAATTATAATCGGATTCGATTAAAATCAACATGAACAAGTCGAATCGATTAAAGCACAAGTCCTCCGGATGACACCATGGAATCCTTAACTCATGGGTCGATCACGAAACTTAGCCAAGCATGGGTGTGTAAAATGAAAATGTAGAAATAAAGATGTTCATCATGAACACGAAGAACTCGAAGAACAATTTAAAGATAAATGAAAGCTTCTACTCCAATATAAAAGTAAATCTAAAAAACATAACGAATCCATAAAAGAAAAAGATGAAGAACATAAAATCAAAATAACATAATTAAAAGGAAAGATTAAAACTAAGCCATACCACGTAGGAGTCAAGAAATTAAAGACAAGAATTAAAGACAATACATGAAACTAATAAAGCTAAACTAAGCCATCCCAAGTAGGAGGCAAGAAATAAAGAAGGAACTTAGAATGGGAGAGATCTTAGTCTTCTCCAAGGTGTGTGTTTCCCTTCAGCCTCTCCATCTATTTATAGGAAAATTGGGCATCTCATTCATCCATTTTATACCTAATTTCATCACTTTACTTGGTGGCAAACATGGAAGAATCATTGAACCACTTTACACCTCCAAAAACGCGTCCTTTTGCAAGCTGGATTACACCACTTAAACGGTGGATCTGGACCACGTGGTATTCATATGAAATGTTTCCTGGATGTCAGCTTTCCAACCGCACAAACCGCACCTCATTTGGAGGTCGTAGCTTCGGTTATGGGTCAAATACCGAACGTCGTTCGAGTCTAGTGACTGCAGCCTGTTTCAGATTTCAAGCCCATTTTGGCCTTCTAAACATCTGATTTAGCTTTTTAGCTCTTGATAGGATTTGTAGGTCTTTCTCTTATCTTTCTGAAAATGCAAAATGCAGATCCATTGGATTTCTAGAACTCAAATTATATCCAAAATACCGAACAGTGTTCATGACCCAATTGTAGTAAGAATGGACTAAAGTTCAGTTTTGAATCCAAACTCAAGATATGACCAAGATTAATGCAAATAAAGTCTAAAAACTCATTATGAAGATGAAATCATATATTTAAATAATTGATCCATTAAAGCATGACAATGACAGAGTTTTTAGCTTCTCTTTGCATTTAAAATAATATGAATTCAAAGATTATCAAAGTCCCCCACACTTATCCTTTTGCACTCCTGAGCAAAATTAAAAGATAAGGAGCAAGAAAAAAAAAATACCTAAGAAATTTAAAAGAGCACTACTAAACAATATAAAGTCACTCAAATAGCAATTTTGTTTTGTTTTGTCTTTGTTTTTGTTTTTGTTTTTGTTTTTTTGTTTTTTTGTTTTCTTTTTGTTTTTCTTTTTTACACAATAAATGCCAAACAATGAATGGCACATAATCAATTACTTCGAATGAATACTTTCCCCACACTTAAAATGTTGCACTCTTGGGCAAGCCCCACACTTAACCACAAAACCAATGCTCAATAAATTTTCGAGGTGCGAGAATAAATTGGTTCGGCATTTAGGCTAGTAATGCGGTTTAGAAAGGAATGAGTCAAAAAGACACAAAGGGGCTAACAAAGGGAATATAATTCAAGGGAAAGGCTATTTAGTCAAAGTAGGAAAATGAAAGAAAGAAAACAAGTCTCCATCATATTTATGCATGCAAGTGAAAAATGTAGTTTTGAAAAGAAAGAGAGCAAGTTCTAGAGAACATAAATCATGAGAGATGCACACAAGAAAGAAAGAATGGGAGAAGAGTATTTCTATTCATGCAGGCCCAAAATCTCACAAAGGTTGCAATCGTATCACAAAATCAACTACCAAGATATTATAATCCAAGAGTTCAAAATATCAATCAAAATAGAATGATCCATCAAAACCAAAATGTCCAAGTGCATAATATATAGCAATCATAGAAGGAGAGAATGTATTGTTCTTATTCTACTTAATAAACTACATTATTTCTACGTTTTCTACTGGATTGTGTCCCTCCCCCACATTTATCATCCTCGTACAACAATTAAGCCCAAGTAATCATATGAATTAGGAAGAAAATAAGTGAGGAAAGAGACAACCTTTGTTAGAGTATCTTGAGTCGCTTGAAGGAGAAGTTCTCATCGCCAATGAGAATCATGCATTTGTCTTCAAAAAATATCTTCCTTCTATTGAATTTCCTTGTTGGAGGTGGCTCGGGATCAATCGAGAAGAGGTCCAAGAATGCGGTAGAGATTGACTCTCCGATGATCCTTCCAACAATGTGCCTGCAAAGAAGACAAGCAAATAGAAGTATCCTATCCAAAAATAGCAAGATGGAGAGATTTCAAGTGAAGTAAATTCATTTTAGGAACTAAACTCTCCAGATAACTATCACATCCAAGGAAATCAATGACACTCCCATCAGTAGGAGTCAAGAAATCAGTTATATTGTGAAAACACTCTTGTGCTTGCAAGATGGAAGGTGTGGAATCCAACTTAGTGTTAGAGTACACCACATCATCATTGCAATCACAAGAGATGGAAGGGAAAAAAGTGGAAGAAGGAAGAGAATTTTTGAAATTGTCACCACAGAGGGTTCCAAAATTTCAAAGCAATCATTGTTCTTTTCTAAATCGGGTGGCAAATCACAAGACAACACTTGTTGGAAAGATTCATCAACATTCAGAATTTTATAAATCAAAATTTCAGAATCTTTGTCAGCAACAAGACTACAAGAAAGTAATCCAATGGGAATTTTATGCATTTGACATTCCAGGCTATGATTGTTCTCACTCACACCAACAACATTGGCATCCATGCTTGATTCAATCTTTTCAAAATTGACATGCTTACTATCATCAATAGTACAAGAGGGTGCATTATGATCAATGGTAGAATCAACCACTTCACTAAATGCTTTCTTTTGAAGCTCAACATGTAAATGACATTTTTCATTATAACAATCCACACACATTTGATATTCCTCACAAGAGCATGAAAATATGTCATTCAATTTATCAAATTCATCCATAGTACTATGAAGAGAAGCATTTTCATCAGTTAAAGCATCACATGAAGAAATAGGAACATACTCATCAACAAGTACAGTCGAATCACTACTACTAAATCCAATTGGTTGAGCAATTATATTTCCAAACAATTGAGGGAATTCAACAAGGGTTTCATCGTCCACCTCATTATCACTCAAATCATGAATTGCTTCAGGAGTCAATGTAGTAGGAGAGTCTACTTCTATAAGGATAGGATCATTACCAAATGGGAGGGAAGACTCTTCAATGCGCTTTTGTACTTGCTTCACTTCTTGTGCATGTGTGACCATGAGAGAAGGATTTTCTTGAAAATTCATTTTCAACATTTGTGTTTGCTGCTCAATTTCCTTTCCTAATCTCTCAGTTGATTTCAATTATTGTTCCATCATTCTAAAAATAGAGTCCATGTGTTGATGAAAGTCGTCCTTATGTGACCACTCCTCATTTACAGCCCAAGCCGTTTGATTTTGGAAATCTCCGATGACTTCACAAATGGAAGGTTCTTGGTTGGGCACACTTGGTTGAGAAAGAGGTCCATAAGGTGGCTCAAATGGGTATAGGGATTCATGAGATGGATGGCATGGTAAGTGAGAGGGTTGATGATATTGTTGAAATGGAGGTTGTTGGTATGGTTCATGGTATTGGTGGTACAATGAGCCATCACATTCTTGATTGCCTACAAAAGAGTGAGAATTGAAAGGTAGATCATAATTACCATAAAACCAAGCCATGAAAGTTCAATGCAATTAATTCCTAATGAATGAGAAAATAACTATAAAAATTAAGAAAAGGAATCTAAGAAAATACAAATGCAAGTGAAAAAGAAAAGGAAAAATAATTCAAAATGGTAAAAGATGCAAGACCAAATTTTTTTTTTTTTTTTAGACATGAAGAAAACAAGCTCACACAAGCTACTTAAGTGAAAAATGCTAACAAAATGAAATAAAAAAAATTGTAAATCTAACAAGCTTCACACAAGAAACCCCTTGTCAAAAGTCAATTTGACAATTAGATTACTTAGGGTGCCAATTACTTAGCTCCCTAAGCAATGGCGCCATTTGATGAAGACCTTTTATCATTAGCCTTGGGGTCCACAATCAACAATTAACCAAGGATTGCGTATAGGCAAACCTAGCATCGTTCTCTCTTCTCGAGGAGCCTTTTATTGATTCCTAAGTAATCTAGATGTCATGTAAATGAAATGAAAACAAGGGGGGATTGGTTTTGTTGGATTTAGAACAAGAATTAAAGATAGAATGAGAAAAAAGAGAAATTAATCAAATTAAAATGGGTCAACCCAGAATTGGGATTCCAAGACCTTCCATCATCGAACAAAAAATAGAATAACTGAACTTATGATTGATTCTAAACAAACCAAAATCTCTCGCATTTGTCGAAACTCCTCGACTAGACGATCGCCAAGTATCGATCGAACACGCGCGAGCTCATTTGTACGATCGCACAATGCTCTCTTCAACCCGGTTCGACCTAAGTCCTTGGGATTTCAATCGGATATTAAATCTAACATCCAATCCATAATTATAATAGGATTCGATTAAAATCAATAGGAACAAGTCGAATCGATTAAAGCACAAGTCCTCCGGATGACACCATGGAATCCTTAACTCATGGGTCGATCACGAAACTTAGCCAAGCATGGGTGTGTAAAATGAAAATGTAGAAATAAAGATGTTCATCATGACCATGAAGAACATGAACAAGTTCATCATGAACACGAAGAACTCGAAGAACAATTTAAAGATAAATGAAAGCTTCTACTCCAATATAAAAGTAAATCTAAAAAACATAACGAATCCATAAAAGAAAAAGATGAAGAACATAAAATCAAAATAACATAATAAAAAGGAAAGATTAAAACTAAGCCATACCACGTAGGAGGCAAGAAATTAAAGACAAGAATTAAAGACAATACATGAAACTAATAAAGCTAAACTAAGCCATCCCAAGTAGGAGGCAAGAAATAAAGAAGGAACTTAGAATGGGAGAGATCTTGGTCTTCTCCAAGGTGTGTGTTCCCCTTCAGCCTCTCCATATATTTATAGGAAAATTGGGCATCTCATTGATCCATTTTACACCTAATTTCGTCACTTTACACGGTGGCAAACATGGAAGAATCATTGAACCACTTTACACCTCCAAAAATGCGTCCTTTTGCAAGCTGGATTACACCACTTAAATGGTAGATCTGGACCATGTGGTATTCATATGAAATGTTTCCCTGGATGGCAGCTTTCCAACTGCATAAATTGCACCTCATTTGGAGGTCTGTAGCTCTGGTTATGGGTCAAATACCGAACGTCGTTCCGAGTCTAGTAGCGCAGCCTGTTCCGGATTCCAGGCCCATTTTGGCCCTCTAAACATCTGATTTACTTTTTAGCTTTTGATAGGATTTGTAGGGCTTCCTCTTAGCTTTCTGAAAATGGAAAATGAAGATCCATTGGATTTCTAGAACTCAAATTATACCCAAAATACCGAACATTGTTCACGACCCAATTGTAGTAAGAATGGACTAAAGTTCAGTTTTGAATCCAAACTTAAGATATGACCAAGATTAATGCAAATAAAGTCTAAAAACTCATTATGAAGATGAAATCATATATTTAAATAATTGATCCATTAAAGCATGACAATGATAGAGTTTTTAGCTTCTTTTTGCATTTAAAATAATACGAATTCAAAGATTATCACTTGTCCCTCCAAACATATTGCCGTTTGGAGGCTGTGATGATGTTATAGGAGATTCCTCTCTGAGTCTACGAGGCTCCGTGATGAGACAATAGACTTGAGCCATCCTAGTCTTCTTCCACCCATCTTTCAACCGAATACTTAGCCTTAAGTGTGACTTCCTTTATCCATGAAGAAAGGTAAGATAACCCCAGAAGAAGAAGAAGAGTTATGACAAACTGTCCCTCCTAGCGCTAGCTTTTGGTTTTGGGGTATTCTCCCTTCGAAGAAGAGAAGCGAGCGGCCTTGCTTTGGGGAAAACATATTGGGGAAAGTGGGAAAGGATCCCAGCCTCTACATAACCGGAGTCGGGGTGAGCCTAGAGGTCGGAGTAAGAGAGCCACCAATTCGAGATCGCAAACCCAAACACTGAGATTCAAGGGGCGGGGTAAGAGCGCATTTATCCTGGTCTCGCATATTCCCCAACCAAAAAGCCTATGTCCACCTAGGCCGGATTCCCATCCGGAGAGCGTCATTGACCCTTGTGATGACTGTGCTTACCTAAGTTGCGAACTCGTCGCAAATGGCCGTTACTCAGAGGTTGAGTCTACTTTGGCCTCCTGCGGGCATAAATTAATTTTCAAAACCATCCTGGCCTCTGGGAGCGAGGATCGTTTCGTGTTGGAGGAGCCCCCCAATTTGTTGAACTTTTCTTATTCACGTAGTGGCCCTCATGATTCAGGTATGCCTTTCGTTTTTGACTATTACCTCTTTGTTATAGGTATAGATGGGTTGACCTTCTTCACGCCATATTGAGGGATCTATGTCTGAGGAGTCGAGTACCATCGTCTCTTAAGAACTTTGATGAATGCGGACCCGTGGGTTACCCATAAAGTGCTACGCTTAAAACTCATGATGACCGTAGCCGAGGTTGCTAGGCTCCCTGTCGGCAATGGAGAGAGCTATACCCGCATCTACCCCTGGGAGATGAACCCATTTGCTCCCAACAGGAAGGGAATAATCCACATTTCTTCTTCTCTACCAGGATTTGATTACCCGGCTCGATATTCACTTTCCATTTACCGAGTTCCAAATTGAACTTTTAAATCATCTGCATCTTGCTCCCTCCCAACTTCACCCCAACAATTGGGCTTTTGTTATCGCTTTCAAGCATTTTTTGATGGTCTAAAAAACTAGTTTGTACCATTCCGCTTTTCTTTTACTTTTTTACTGTCCATCTCGCCTGTGCTGGAATAGAACCCCCAACTAGAAAAGGCTAGACCTTGCTCCGAGGTGCCCCCCGAATGGAAACTTTTCAGAGTTTTTACTGACTCCTTTAAAAATTTCAAAATTGGCTTCTTCAAGGTTGCTGTCGAGCCCGGATGGAAACCCTTGGTTCCTTAAGACCTTCGAGTCCGGGGATGTGGAAGGGAGGTTCCCCTTGTACTGGACTCAGGACCATATCACTTTCCTCCTTCCTCATACCGCTTTCCTGAAGATGGTTTCTTTGACTCTGAAAGTGACACAATATATTTTATACTTGATTATGTTGAGAAAAACAGCCCCATTGGCTCGACCGAATTCATTTCTCGACCTCGGGCTAGGATGGGCTCAAAGAACAAGTACGAAACCTCATTTTTGTATTTGCATTGAGTTTTAACTTTCTGTTGTATGAAAATCCATTCATAATTTCTAACCTTTTGTTTTCTTGACCCGCAGCTCCAAGCATGGGGAGGGAGCCTCATTATCTTAACGTAGTGCTCCGCGACAAAGCGGCCACGGGTTCGGATAAGGTCAAAAAGTGACCAGCCCATAAAGTCGGGATGAACAGCAAAGGAGCCCCGTCCAAGAGATCAAAGGGCGCCAAGAACATCCCAGCTCAGGAAATGAGAGGTGCCTCTGCTTCTGCTGCACAAGAAGTCACTCCGACTTCTCCTCCCTTAGTTCCTGCTGCTCTGGCATTTGATCAACAGGTTGTTCAAACTTTTGCTCATCTTCCTCCTGCCCAGTTGTCCCGGTCTGTTATTTGGGAGGCCGAGGTTACTAAGGAACTTCGTATTGGTCTTCGTCCTCCTCAGCACTACTTCAAACCAGCTCGCCTAACTGAGGCCGAGATTCAAGAGCTTCAAGATATTGAACATCTCACCTTGAAGGCCTCCGCGTTGAGCCAAGTCGTGGCATTGCTAAAAAACAAATATGCCAAAGCTCATGAAAATCTGGTGCTCATTACCATGGAGAAGGACGAGGCTTGTGAGGAGACAAACAAAGCCCTTATGGAGCTACAAATGGCCAAGGCGGAGAAGGAAAAAAACATATGAAGAGCTTGTGCTGACCAAGGAGGATCTTTGGAAGGCAAAGTCGGATCTCTTTCATGACTAGCAATCTCATGAGAGGGATTTGAGCACACTGAATATAGTGAAGGCAATGCACGAGGAACTGGAGATAAGGCTGAGAGACAAAGAGGAGGCACTCAAGACTGCCCATGTTGGTATCTCTGAATTAAAAGACGCCGTGGAGGAGTCTTTCGACAATGCTATGGAACAAGTCCAACTTTTAAATCCTGGCACTGACTTGAACACCTCTGAGGCGCATTACCAGGCTTATGTTGAAGTCAGGAAATTAATCCCACCACCTTCCTCTCCTGTTGGCGAGTCGGTAAGGCGGCTGGGGGGACCAAGAGGAGGAAAGAAGTGAAGAGGTCAATGTTCCCGACCCGACTAAGGGGGAGGTATGACCAGATGCTAAACTGGAGGCTCAATCAAAAGCTGAACTTCCTCTAACTGATGGGTTAGGATCCCGATTCAACTAGTTAATCTCTTCATAATTGATGAGTTCCACTTAATTGGTGGTCAAGGGGGTTCTAGTTATAATCCAGAAACGATTCGTATATATATTTCACAGAAACGTGAAATCAAAGTAGGTGATAAAGTTCTTTGGAAGACATGGAAATAAGGGTATCGTTTCCAAAATCTTGTCCGGAGACCTACTTTCTCGTGCCCCTCTTTGTTTTGTAAAGATTTATTTTTGCAGGTTTAATTTCGTTGTACATGACATCTTGACTATCATTGAAAATTTATTCGTTTCACCGGATTACTATCCCGGTTTATTCTGTTACATTTACCGTCATTGTACTTGAACAAATCGCCAATCAATGAGTTTGCTCACTTCTTGACCAACTCAGATATAATTCCAAATTTTAACTTTGATACCTCGATGGGTTAACTATATGAACTTGAACATATTTTATTCAATGACTTGGCGAAATTCAAAAACATTTTCATAGAATCTACTTGGATATTCGTCCGGTATTAAAACCAGGCATTATATTTGTGAAGATTTTAATTAATCTATCACATTACATTCCGGCTCATTCGACCAGAATCTATCTCGGAGTAAGGGCATTCTGTCACATGTTCAAATTCAGTTTGGTAACCAAAATTTTAAACATTTTGACATGATCAGGGCCTGCATGACAATTCGCCTCAGTACCCCAGAATATAACTTTGATGCATCACAATTGCGAAAGCACTTTGTTGTACCTTTATTTGAAAATGGGTCCAATGATCCCAGCTTCATTTGTTAATTTGAAAATAGGTTTAACTACCTCGGATTCATTTATTCATCGTGATCTGAACAATTTGAAACATAATTTCTCAAGCGAGAATTTCTTCATTTATTTGAAATCAAATGATTACAACTTAATCAAATGAACTCGCCGATATAATCAACTTTAAACAATCCCCAAAAGGAAAGATTGAATTAACAAACTTAATACGAGCTTGGATTTAACTATTAACTTCTAGTTTACCTCGTATTGAGTGAAACCCACGGAACTTGGATTTAACTGAAATATACTTTCCATGTTCTTTTTATTAGCTTCTTCTCCAGAGTCTCTAGCATGTAGGTTCATTTGTCGAGCTTTTCTCTAACCCGGTAAGGGCCTTCCTAATTTGTAGTAAGCTTTCCATCTCTAGAATTTTTGTTTCCTATGTTAGCTCTTCGAAACACCAAGTCACCCTTTTGGAATGACCAGGCTTCAATTTTTTATTATACTTGGCCGCAATGATTTGCTTGGTGGCCATATCTCAGCAATGGGCCATGACTCTGACTAGATCTATCAGATCCAGCTCTGCAACCAAGGCTTCATTATTAGTCTCCTCTACCTCTGGAAGAGCCTTGATTCTCCTCCATGAGGGTTGGCCTATCTTGACTGGGATCATAGCCTCGCATCCATAAGTTAATCTGGATGGAGTGTCCTTAGTTGACGTTTGAATACTGGTTTGGTAACCCCATAGGACAAACTACAACTGTTTGACCCAGCTACACTTTGCCTCCTCCATTCGCTTCCTTAATCCATCAATGATGATTTTGTTTGCTGCTTCAGCTTCCCCATTGGATTGTAGATGCTCTACTGAGGCAAAACGATGCTTGACCTGGAAGCCGGACATCATTTCTTGGAAGCCCTTGTCGATAAACTAGGTTCCATTATCTGTCACCAACTCAGCCAAGATCCCAAATCGAGAGATAATGTTTCTTTCGAAGAACCTTTACATCCGAGCCGAGGTTATTGTTGTCACGGGTTCGGCGTCTATCCACTTAGTGAAATAATCGACAGCTGCCACCGTAGTTGTCCTGGACCCGCTTTGAAAAGTCCCAGCAAATCCCTACCCCATTTGAAAAATGGCCATGGAGCTGAGTTAGATTTTAACTCTACTAGGGGAGACGATATTATTCTGGCATGCTTCTGACAGCTATCGCATTTTTGAACATGGTCCTTTGAATCCGCCTCCATAATTGGCACCCACGTGTTGGCTGTTGATTCCTTCTTGGATCTCGGCTAAAACATACTTGGTCTCATTTGAGTTAAGGCACTTCAACATAAGGGAGTGCAAACCTTTACGATACAGCTGATCCTCCACAATCGTGTGTAGTGCTGCTTCTCGTACAAACTTCTTTGCTTCAAGTGAGTCATCGGGGAGGGTACCTTTGTCCAGGTAATCAACAATTGGTCTCCTCCAGTCCTCTATTACTGATATAACCATAATATAACTTGGCTTTGAAAAGCTTTATTGAACCACGGTTCTGTAGTTACCCAGGCTCTTAGTGTTGGCCAACTTTGACAAGGTATCATCCTGGGTATTTCCCCTCTGGGGATGTGAGTAAGGACCACCTTTTCAAAATCGGCCATAACTTCCCACCTTTTCAAAATCGGCCATAACTTCTTTTACTTTATTTAAATACTTCACCAACAGAGGACCTTTAACTTGGTACGTCCCCTCAATCTGTGCCGCAATGAACTAAGAGTAAGTTGAAATGTGAACTTTCTTGGCTCCATTTTCTTTTGCTTGACTTATCCTGACTAGAACCGCTTCATATTTTGCTTGATTATTTGATGTCCAGAAGTTTAGCCGAAGGGAGTACTCCATCGAGACTCCTTCTGGGCTTTCAATGATGACTCCAGCTCCACTTCCTTTAGGCTATGTTTGGTTTGAGGGGAGGTTAGGGGAGGGAGGGGAAGGGAGGAAATTTTTTGACCATTATACCCTCATATTTTTATCAAATTCCAACTTTACCCCTCTTGCTTCTTTCCTTTATCTTCAACCTTAATATGATCCAGCACCAGAACCAATCCCATGGTGAAGTCACCATCAAAACCTGGCTTCACGCAAATCGTGAACACTTCCTTCCCCAGCAACAAGCTCGTGCTCTAATCTACTTTCCGTCGGATCTCTGCCATCGATTTCTTCATCTTATTGTACATCGTGCAGTTCCGCTGTGAGAGGCAACCTTCGATCTGGTAGTACAGCTGCTCCTCTCCTCTGTCGGTGCCGTCGTTGCTATTGCCGTCGGACACCTACGCCGTCACACTCACTATCAACCTCCCGATGATTGATGATCTCTTCACGCTAAAGATTGGCTTACCTCCATCCATCCTCTCTCCCCTGTACCCTTACTACTATTGATGCAGGCTCGGCCTCTATTCTTATGGGCACTGTTCTCGTTATTTGGAAATTCGCGTTGTCCAAAGGTTGAAGATGATGGAAAGAAACGAGGGGCATAGTTGGAATTCGATAAAAATATGAGGGTATAATTGTCAAAACTTTTCCTCCCCTCCCTAACCTCTCTTCAAACCAAACACAGCCTTAACGTTTGCTGAGTCATCGACAAACACTTTCCAAGTCTCAGCGTCTCAGATCTCCCCTTTATCTGACGGGGTTAACTCCATCATGAAATCCGCCAAGGCTTGCGACTTAAGGCATGCCAGGCTTCATAGGTGATATTAAACTCAGACAACTTTATGGCCCAACTGATCATCCTTCCACCTAAATCCGATTTATGGAGAAATTGCAAGATTGGTTGACTCGTTCTGACTACAATCTGGTGTCCTTAGAAGTAAGGACGATACTGCCTTGCGGTGGTAAGTAAGGCAAATGCCATTTTCTCGAGCTTTTGATATTTCAACTCTGTGAATGCGGCTTCACAATCCGGGTTTTATCCTCCATGGGCTTCCTTCTTTAGTAGTTTGAAAAAAGGAAGATCATTTTCTGCCGACTTCGACAAAAATCTCGTCAACACAGCCAATCTGCCTATCAATTGCTGAAGCTCTTTCTTGTTTCTGGGAGCCTTCATATCCCACATGGCTTTGCACTTATCTGGATTAGCTTCAATCCCTTTATTTGTCAACAAAAATCCTAAAAATTTCCTAGCTAGGACTTCAAATGCGCATTTGGCCGGATTTAGTTAGATTTGGTAAGCTCTCAGCTCGTCAAACGTCTTCTATAGATCTCGGACATGACTGGATGGGTCTTCCAACTTGACGATCATGTCATCAATATATAGTTCTACATTCTTGCCGAGCTAGTTTTTGAATACCCTATTCATCATCCTTTGATATGTGGCCCCCGGGTTCTTCAACCCAAAGGGCATCACATTATAGCATAAGTTAGCCTTCTCTGTAATGAAAGCCGTCTTCTCTTGGTCTTCAGGGTATATGGCTATTTGGTTGTATCCCGAATATGCATCCATGAAGGAGAGCAATTTGAAGCCTGACGAGTTGTCAACTATTTGATCACTATTGGACATCGGGTACGAGTCCTTAGGGCACACTTTGTTCAAATCGGTGTAGTCTGTACAAACTCTCCACTTCCCACTCGGTTTCTTTACCATAACCACGTTGGATAGATAAGTGGTATACTGTACTTCTCGAATGAATCCGGCATCCAGTAACTCTTTCACATGTTCTTCCAGGGCCTGTCTCCTCTCTGGGCCAAGCTTCCTTTTCTTCTACGCCATCGGCACTGACCCTGGATGAATTGTCAGCTTGTGACAGTAAAATTCAGGATCAATTCCAGGTATCTCGGATGACTTCCAGGCAAATATTTCCTAGTTCTTCTTCAAGAACTCTTCCAGCTCGGTGACTTTTGCCACTTGCCCCGGCTCACTACCCAACACAAGATCCTCCAATTTTCCATCCGACTTCGGTCTCAGGATCTCAAAATCCTCTCGCATATCCAGCTAACCATGTTTCTTGGTTTGGTTTGTTGCCTTTCTTTGCCCCTGCTTGCACTCCTTTTTCCTTTTCGGATCTTGGACGGAGAGGAAGGGCCGCCTTTACCTTCTTTGACTGTTGCAAAGTAGAATTGCCGGGATTCTTTCTGATCTCCTCTGATGGTAATGACTTCATTCTTGTTACTCACCTTCTTCAATTTTTGATGCTTGGTAGACACAAACATATCCCATTTATGAATGGTCGGCCTTCCCAAAATTATGTTATGCGTGGATGGGAAATCATCAACGATGAACCTTACCCATTCGAACTTGAAGGCTTCCTTCATCGCCGGCGTTAATTTGATATCGATATACCCCTTGAGGCGAGTTCCTTCTCTGTTAAACCCTATGAGGGTTGTTTTGCACGTCTTCAAATTCTCTTGATCGAGGTTCATCCTTTTGAACACATCCCATAGGATAATATCTACTGAGCTTCCAGCATCTATGAAGATCTTCTTATCCTGGCAATTTACCAGGGTGCCCGTAATCACCAAACCGTCTTGATGACTTGGGGGTATGTCTTTCAAATCCTCCTTCGTGAAGCACAGTAGAGGAGGTTCCGGCTTGCTAGAGTCTTCTTTGAACTTGGGTTGATGATGAGGGGTAACCAGTACAAGTATACACTATCAGTGTAATACCAGCAAGTATCCCAAGGTAATAAAATATCGTTCCCACAGGGACCAAAGTTCCAACTACCAACCCAATTCACTTTAATTTAAAGTTGATGCAACCATATGAATTTTTTATGAAAATATTAAATAACAAAGAAATTGAATCAAACTTTATAGAATGAAATTAAAAAAAGCCTAGGGTCGTGTATATCATCAATAATCCATTTAATTGTTCTTCCTTTACCAAAAGCTAGATTAAGACCTAATCTTCTTTTAAGGTAGAATTTAATTACTTAACCCTTGAATTGGAGTATGTCAATCGAATTTCAGATTTTAATCTAATTGCTTATTCCTAAGTCAATTAGCCTAACCCTTAATCCTAAAGTCATGTTCCCATGCTCATTAGAATTAATTCTTGCATTAGGTCCAGAATTCTTTATGATTGCATAAATCCTATGTCAAGTTCCCTTGCTAGTACCTTATGTTCTTTAATCAATTGAACCTAGAATTAACTAGACTTTCCCAAGGTCTAATTAATCTTTCAATTCCTTAATTAGATGATCAAACCAACTAAGGCATTAAGCATGGATTAAAGAAACATATCCAAGGCAAACATTATGTAATGAAAAACAGAATTTCAATTAAACTTCATAAAGAATCCATAAATGACATTAGAAAGATACTTAGTTCATGCTACTCATGACCAAGCATAAAAAAGGTAAAAGATGAAGAACATACAATCAAACTAAAAAAATTAAAAGGACAGATTAAAACTACTCTTCCATGTAGGAGGTAGAACCTTCCATGTAGGAGTCAAATGAACAAAAGGAAAATAATGCATAAAAATCATAAACATAATCTAAGCACTTCCATATAGGAGGCAATGAACAAAAAGGAAAGTAATGCATAAAAATCATAAACAAGATCTAAGCACTTCCATATAGGAGGCATTGATAAAAAAGGAAAGCAATGGAAAATAAAATGCATGAAAGTTATAAAAATGATCCAAGTACTTCCATATAGGAGGCAAAGAACAAGAAAGAAAGAACCTAAAATGGAGAGAAATCTGAAACTAAGAAAGAAAGAACCTAAAATGGAGAGATCTTGGTCTTCTCCAAGTGTGCCTACATCTTCTAAACATCCATGTATTTATAGAAAACTTGGAAGAACTATTGAGACACAATTCTTGACTCTTGTGCTCCAAAAATGCATCCGATTTACAGGCTGGTTTACAACACGGATTCGGTGGATGTCATCCAAGTTTTCTTCATATGAAATGTAACCCCAGATGTCAGCTTTCCCGTCACACAAACCAGACCTCATTTGAATATCTGTAGCTCCAGTTATGGATCAAACACTACATGTTGTTCCAAAGTCTGTCACAGCGCATTGTCTTGTATTCCAAGCCCAATTTGGTCCTTGAAACGTCTGTTTTGGCTTTTGGGATCTTCATAGAAGTTGTAGGGCTTTATTTCAAATTTCCTAAAATATAAAATTCAGATCAATTGGAGGTCTGGAACTCAAGTTATGATCAAAATACCGAATAGTGTTCATTACCCAATTGTAAAAGAGATGTGATTTGAGCCCAATTTTGAACCAAACTCCAAATATGACCAAGATCAATACAATTGAAGTCTAAAAACTAATTATGAAGATGAAACTACATATTTAACTAATTTGATCCATTAAACCATTACAATGAAAGAGTTTTAACTCCTTTTTGCAATTAAAACATCATAAATTCCAAGGTTATCAGTTGATCCCTTACTGAAAGGACTTCCCGTAGATACTTTTTCCTCTGGCTTACCCTGTCTCCTCCTCCTCCTAGAGCCCCGCTAATGACGTTGCAGTCGGACTTGGCTTCTGGAAATTCGTCATCATCACTATCATTTTTCCTTGGCCTTTCATCTTTCTTCTTCCTCTCAGGTGCTGGGCTCTTGCTGCGGCCTGCTTGCTTGCGTTTACTATGCTTCTGTCCCTGGGTTTTTATGACGTACTGTCGTAATTCACTCTCTTTGATGAATTTTTCCACAGCGTCTTTGAGATCCCTGCACTCATCAGTAATATATCCCAGTCCGTCATGAAATTCACAGAACCAAGATCGATCTAAGCCTCCCTTATTGTAGAGTGGTCGAGGTTGGTCCACCTTTTTCATTTCGGTCAATGCTACCTCCCTCTATAGTTGAGACCACAAGACATTTAAGAGGCTGTACTTTTCATAGTTACCTTCATACTTGCCACCCTGAGACTTATTGTACGGGTTCCTCACGCGAGGATCCTGCCTATGATTTCCAGGCTGTTTCTTTCCTTTCGGAGGTGGACTCTTCTTCCTCTCCTTTCTCACGACATTGACAATCTGCATTTGCTCTAACTCCAGATAATTCTTTGACTGAGTTCTGAAGTCCACTAGGGTCTTGACGGGAGTCTTGTAAATTGACCTTGCTAGCTGGGATGTCCCACCAAGCCGGCTATGAGTAAGTAGACATGCACATTTTCTTGCAATCCATGCACTTTTAGAGCAGCATCCTTGAAACTATCTAAATACTTCTGGAGCGTTTCCCCCAGCTGTTGCTTGACCTTGCCAAGAGTGAACTCAAACTTTGGCTGTTTTTGGCTTATTGCAAAATTCAGTAAGAAATTATCTCCCAGGTCGTCAAAATCCTGGATTGAATTTGGAGGCAAAGTCTGAAACCATGCTTGCGAGTTCCTCGCAATGTTGCAGCAAATAACCGAGAAATGATGGGCTCCCCGATCCCCTAACGAACATTTCCATGTTGAATGTGTTAAGATGGGCTTGCGGATCCTGACTTCCATCATATCTTGACAAGTTGGTTGAGTCAAAATTCTTTGGATAAGAAGCATTTGCAATCTCGTCAAAGAAAGGAATGCTTTTATTCTGTCCCCTACTATATTTTTGCCTATATTTTCCAGGAGCATTTTGCGTTTGAGGTATTGTATCCCGGGTTTGATCCTTGGCATCTCGGTTGTTTGCAGCCTGTTTGCCCTTTGCGAGTGTAAGATCCATGTCCCAAACTTCAGGGATTTGAGCTCGGTCTTGATTGTTTAAGTTACGTTTAGTATTATTGATTTGAGAACCTTTAGCGTCAATTTGAACAGATGGCGAGGCATTAACTCAACTAGGGCCACTCTCATTCTGGTCCTTGTTAGAAACGAGGTTCTCGATTCATTTGAGATGCTCCTCCAATGACCGCATTCTCTACATCTCTTCTTGCCTAAGGAGTGCATTGCGATGATCCATGTCCTCTTGCATTAGTTGGATATCCTCTTGCCTTTGAAGATAGTTGCGTTGCTCCATCTCCTCCATTCGACCTAATACAGCATTTAAGGTGGCCTGCATGAGACGAACATCTAAATCAATGACTGGAGGCACTTGCGGCTGAACTTGTTAGACAACCGCATGCTGAGGATTAACGCGTGTGCTGGGGAAGACGCCATGTCAGATATATCATCAACTTGTACTTGGTTATATTATGGAATGATCGTATCCTCAAGCTGTGGCTGATACTAAACCGTTCGCTCCAGATTTTGTTGCCGTGGATCTTTAGGCCACAACTCATGCAAGGGTATTTGACTGCTGCTTTTGGTGGCAGCCATCTTTGGTCACAAGAATCGAAACTTATCTATTCCCCATGGTCGATGCTAATGTTTTGTATGAGAACATAGATGTCTAGCCCAATGGACTAGTATATTGATATAGGATCAGATGACTCTCCAAGATATCTGTGAGGCAGATATAGAAGAGAATAAAGGATCATTATGCACGTATAAGACTTTTGCCTAAAGGGGTGGTGTATGTGTATAGTGACGGCTGAATAATAAATGAGTATGAGTAGAATGTGTGTATCTTTTAGGTTTACCTCCTATTTATAGAGATTATCTTAGGGTTTGGACTCTTGGGCTCCTTGCACCTCATGGTCCAGATACTGTGCCATCACACCTGCAGACTATTATCCTTGATTAGGATATTCCTTGATTGTAGCCTTGATTACAGGGCAGTTAGAATCTCCCCTCATTATGGGCGGATTCTGATACGGATTGCCCCTTCTTGGGTCATATATCAAATGGGCCTTGTATAGGTCTCGTAATAGTAGTAATATGATTTCTCTTCCCCTATGTTCGTTATATACTGTAACACCTGAAGTAGACAAAAATTGATTGCAATGCACTTTATGAACTTTATTCCAATCGTGAACTCAAGGGCACACTGCTTGAATAATTAACACGGAAATCCAAACCCAGATACCAGGGCTTTATAATATTTATGATAAATAAATAGCACAAAATAAAAAGAAGCAAAGTTACGCAGTCTTCCATCTCAGAGTTGAAAGTTTGCAATAGCATTATTGTTTTCAAATCTTACATGCTGCTGAAAGGATTTCCAGTTTATTATTTTGATTTTAATTAATAAAAAGATTATATTAAAATACTCTAATTTAGGCATACTATGCTTTGTCCGCCTTTAATTGAACATTTACCTCTTAAATTTGCTGAGTCAGCATTTTTTATTGAATGAAGCTAACCAAGTTAATATTAATTGGACTAAAGACTAAAAATATATTTTATAAATTTAAAGGACTAAACTCAAATTTCATGTAAAGTTAAGAGACAAAATGTATACTTTAATCAGTATAAAATTAATTCTCTATAATTTTTAGGCCATAAATATCAAAGCCTTTTGAGTTTTGAGGATGAGAAAAAGGGAGGCAGAAAAGGTATAAACTCTCCTTCCCTCTATGCCTTTGATACTAATTCTTCCTCTCGGAGTTTATCTTCTCTTTCCTCTCTTTTTTTTATAGCTAATTTGATATGTGATGGAAAGCTTTAGCTATTACTTTTAGTGAATATTCTAACTGTAATTCCGGTGACTATTGTGATCATAATGGTATAAGAAATCATTTTTTAAGGGAAAATCCCTTATAAAAAACTTTAAAAATACTAAAAGACAGAAAGATGTTCCCAATATTTATAATACCAGAAAGATATAAGGGCCTGGTTTGTTCTTTTTGAAATTAAAAGGAAATGACACAAATACTAATCCATCCACAAAATCTTCTTCTCCCTCCTCCTTGATCTCTTCCCCTGTCTCCTATTCAACTTTTTTGGCAGCTTGTGTCCCCAAATCATGAAGATGGTGATGACGCTATATGGACTTGTGCATAGCACTGCAAAGAAGTGTTGGTGTGGGTTGTTTGTGACGTTTCTGGGGGCTTGTGTCCCCAAATCATGAAGATAGTGAAGGCGCTATGTGGGCATGCACATAGCCTCGCAAAGGAGCGTTTATGCGGGGCGGTTGTGACGGAGGTTTTGAGTTATGACAGAAGGCCAAAGGTGTTTTTGCTTCATTGAAAATTCTCTCTCTATTTTTCTCTTCTAACTTTTTCTGCTTAGATGTACTCAGGTCGTAAGCTTTCTTCTAAGTCGTTGTTTCATAATCGAAATGGTGGTGAATGAAAGGCTGTCAAAGAGGATGAAGAGGAGAGTTTCTACTGATCTTTATGATTTTCTCACTTTTTCGACTGCCAGTGACCTCTGCTTTGAAGATGTCGTTATCGGCGGTGGCAGCCAACAGTTCTGGAAAACCGTTTTTCATTTCCTTACTAATTATGCCATGGTTACCTATTCCCTATCCCTTTTTTTCTTCTTTGATGATGTAGCAAATATCCTTCCAGATGGGAGTACTCGTCGACGGGTTCAATCTTTCACCGGCGTTCGTCACCCTCCAAATTGTAGAGGAGGACATAACTCTATCTCGCTCCTCCATTTACTGTGGTCAGTGCCGAGTGGTTAGTGAATCGACTCACCGTCCATGTATATGAGTTCAAAAGGATCTTCCAGATGAGCAGATTCTTAGTTAATAACCATTGAGAACTAGAGATTTTAGGCACAGGTATGAACCTTTTCGTGGAACTGATCCTCATTGAGTAACAAGTCGGTAGGCCCACTGATTGATCCATTGTGAAAAGAAACTAAATTAAAATTATGAAGGCCATGGGAATCAAATTATCTGGTGGCATGGATTGGAATTTGTGAAAATTTTATCAAAATTTATAGAACTTTATTTAAACTTGTGAAACCCTTAATGAAAGTGGGAATCAATACCGTATCATTATAGCAAGTGATGATTTTGAATTGGAATTTGTAAGAATCTTATGAGAATTTGTTAAAACTTCATCTGAACTTGTGAAAGGAAGTGAGAATCAATGCCTTACCATTATAGCAAGAGGCGATTTTTGAATTGAAATTTGTGAAAATCTTATCTAAACTTGTTGAAGTTTTATTTGAACTTGTAAAACCCTTATCAGAAGTGGGAATTAATACTTTGTCATTGAGTGACTTTTGAATTGGAATTTGTGAAAAACTCATCAAAACTTGTTAAAACCTTATCTGAACATGTGAAACACTTATCAAGTGTAGGAATCAATACCTTGCTATTGTTGCAAGTGGTGATTTTCAAATTGAAATTTGTGAAAATCTTACCATAATTTGTAAAAACCTTGTTTGAACTTATGCAACCCTTATCAGAAATGAGAATCAATACTTTGCCATTTGTTGCAAGAGGTGATTTTTGAATTATAATTTATGAAAAATCTTATATAAATTTGTGAAACCCTTATCAGAAGGGGGAATCAATACATTGTCATTTGTTGCAAGTTGTGATTTTTGAATTAGAATTTGTGAAAATTTTATTTGAAAAAACCTTATTTGAACTTGTGACACTTTTATCAAAAGTGGGAATCAATACCTTGTCATTGTAACAAGTGGGGAATTTAATTTGTGATTTTCAAATCATAAATTTATTTTTATGAAAAGTGATAGTTATAAGATCATCTTTATTTCAAATTTTACATATATTAAAAGAAAAATTATCTAAATATATAAATATAAAATTAGGTTAAACATAGACCATCTAAAATTAATCTAACAATTTAGATTAGTGATGAGCAAGTTTATGCTCATCAAAGTGCGCTACTACAAAAATCGTGATTTATGATGGTTATTATCGACCATAAAACACGATTTCAATTGTTATATATGCGTGTGTTATATTTGCTCAACACAAATAAATTACAATTTTGAACCGTTATTTATTCAAGACTTATTATAATGGTTTTAATATAACACCTGTTATGCATTAAGGCTTGGTGAGGCCATGATATGGGCATTGCTATGAAAATAATTACGGACACACGTGAACAACTGTCATAATATATGGTAATACTTGTATCATATATAACGGTGTCATATTGACAATAGTTATTTATTTAGTAACATATATAATAGTTCTTATGTAAAAACCATTACTTTTAATTAAAATAAAAAAAAGTATTATGGATACAACCATTATATATTTAGTAATCATGAACTTTTATAATAAATTATAGTTATTATATAATAACTGTGATATATGGATGTGAAACTCTTCAAGTGAGAATTTTGGAGTTAGTTGGACTCATCTATATATAATATAATAGTAATTCCCACATTGAGTGGCTATACAAGTTGGAATCAATACTCTTATTGTTCTTATTTAATCGATATATATATAATAGGGTTAAATACCAAATTTGCCATGGAAGTATTGATAAGGGGGCACTCAACACTCGGAAATTTTTTTGGTATCATTTTTGCCCCGGAAGTTTACAAACATAATGATCATGCCAATCGGTTGATCTTGACCGTTGGATCGTTGCGCTTAAAAAAACTTTCGGGGTAAATTTGCTCCTAAAAAAAAAAAAACTACGGAGCAAATTTGCTCCTAAAAAAAACTTACTTCGGGAATATTTGCTTCCTTTTGTAAACTTCCGGCAAATTTGGTACCAAAAAAAACTTCTGAGTGCTGAGTGCTCCCTTATCAATACTTCCGTGGCAAATTAGGCATTTAACTCATATATAATAATACCGTGAAAATTTGCAATGAACTTTTGGAAATGAACAGTAGTAATAGAATTTATGTCATTTTTCAATCTATTTTATTGTTTCTATTGATTATAATTGTTACTTTGAGATAATCACTTTGTGTAGGTGTTGGAATGGTTGAAAATTCTCATTTTTGAGTCATTCGATTGTCTAATAGAAACACTTGACTTTTCAAAATTACCAACTCTTGAGAAGTTGACACTTAAAGATTGTCAACGTTTGTCTATAATTCACCATTCCATTGGAAATTTTAGGCATCTTATTAAGTCAAATATAAAAAATTGCATTGGCTTGCATCTCCCAAGAAGTATATATGACTTGAAATCTTTGACAACTCTTAATCTTTTGGGTTGTTCCAAGATTGATAGGTTGGATGAAGACATTGATAAAATGGAATCCTTAGCGATTTTGTTGGCAACTCAAATTGCTATAACACATGTACCCATGTCATTAGTGAGATTGAAGCACTTTAAATAGGTTTCCTTATGTGGTTATGAAGGACTATCACTGTTGGTACAACAAATGCACAGGTCAAGCCAAGTAATAAAATAATAAGTAGATATTGTTCCCATGGAGATTTGATCAACAAATTGGTCAAGCTAAGCAAGAGGCTTAGTGAATTCAATTAAGTTGAGCCAAGACAAGCTTTGATATGGAGGTGATTTTTTTTTTTTTTTTAGAAGAATGTTTTTAAGTTTAGAAGTAATAAAGGCGAATGATTCTTTAACTTTAAGGATTAGGAACCTAGAATTATTTCTCTCCTTTGTATTTCATTAAACTTAATTAACTTCCTCTCTACTAGTATTTCAATGCATACATATGTTAGTCTAAGGTTCAAAAGCACTTGACAAGCTCTCTCAAGTCAAAATCAAGTTTCTCTTATCATTAAAATGCACAATCTATTGCTACAATTAATGAAAATCAATCTTTAAGTAACAACCTTAGTGTGATAATGCAAGGTCAGTAAATAGATTTCTATGTTACCTACAAATGATCCATTCATCAAAAAAAACATCAAGAAAATAATTATTTTAACCAAGTTTTACACCTAAATGAGCCCTCATCAAACACAAGTGAACAAATCAATCTAAAGGGTGGCCAATCACTTAGAAGCATTAAGCAAATGATAAAATCAACACATATATATATCATTATCTAGCAAAACAGAGGAATATCAAGTCCTACTCCATATAAAGGTTCAAAACAATCCTAGAAGAACTGTTAGTTCCCTATTTGTGTTTTGATGATGATTAAGGTTGAAAACAATGTATGTTCAAGAAACGTAAGCAAAATAATTTTAACTCAGTCAAAATCATGTTTTATCAGAGAAAACACTTTGCTGTCAGATTGGCTCGAGCCAATATTGCAGACTCGAGTCAATCCCTTATGCATCTATCGCCAAAATTCCATATTGACTAGAGCCTAACAAAAGACTGCCTCGAGTCTGGCTCTAGACTCGAGCTAATGATCGTTGATCTTAAAATATTTTTCAAAGTGTGAATTTATTGCTTGAGCCTGCAAATAGTCTGCCTCGAGTTTGTTGTTACACCCCCACCGGCCTTACCCTTTCGGGTGGCGGGTTAGAGAGATTCTTTTACTTAGTTACCTTTCCTTCATTATTAGGTCCATTTCAACTTGTATCAAAGTAAGCGCAACAGAGCATTTAACCGGTTTGGATAATCTACTATATTGGTAAAGGTAAAATAAACATGAAATAAAAGTTCCCAAAGGGTTAAGGGTACAGTCATTCGAACTAAAATACCAAATATATATGTACAAAACATAATAGGGCATTCCCTATTCTTCAATCTGCACTGATAAGCCCTTACCTTTCCAACAAAGTTCTTCACTGCAGGCACGTCTCCCTGTATCTACAGAAGTAACTGGAGTCCAATAATGGGCCCCAGAGTAATCGTCAATACTAAAATACTAAATGTGTAGAGTGTATGCAGGTAACCATGTCAAATATAAAGACAACAGTAACATGCCAAACATACCACATATGCAAACAGAAACATATACACCACCAACTACCACGTGCCGTCCGGCTACCTTACCAAGGCAAGCCCCGGACTTATCGGAGTCATGACCCGTAGAGCCGCCTGCACCAGGACAGCCCCGAACCTATCAACTCGTACGGCCCGCCAATTAAAGCCGGCCTCGATAATTGAATATTTCATACACTACTTTTTGTCTCTTGATTTATAATTTAGTACTTTTTAGCTAATAAATAATGGCTTTTACACTTATTTGGGCTTTGGGCCTTTTATTATATTTTAGCCATTATTTAATAATAAATTCCAGTTTTACATTGCTTCATTTGTTTTTACCATAACTCTTGAACCGGACATCGGATTTGCCTCATTTTTGTCTCATATTTCAGATGATTCAGAGGGCTACAATTGTTATGAAGATATGAAGAGCAAATTTGGACAAGAGGGTGGTCAATTTTGGAGCCAAAGCATATGTATTTTTGGATTTTATTTTGGGCTCGAACTTTATAACTAAAGCCCAATTTTATTTTAATTTCATTTTTGGGCTGACCCATTTCCATTTTAGGGTTAGGTTTAATTTAGTGGCAGCCACAAACATCTGATTCATTCACGTTTTTAGAATTCGGAGGATCAAAATAGTAGTTTTCAAATTCTCTCGCAATGTTCTTCGTGTTCTTCGCGTTCTTCATCTTTTTCGTCTTTCTTAATTATGTTCAGCTAAATTTCTGAGATTGATCCACGATGAGGGTTCATCCACTATCCAGAGGATTTGCGCTTAATCGGTAACCGTCTAACTCGTTTATGTATCCCTTAATCAGATTTTATTTTTGGTTCGGATTGGGTTTTTGATTAAAAACCCAAATCGATATTTCCCAAGGACGAAGTTGGATGGGTTAAAGTATTCATGTACGATCGTACGAGGTGCGCCAACGATTCGAACAAATTCTGAATGATTGTTCAGTTGAGGGAATTTCTAGACAAATGCGAGATTTCGGTTTGTCTAGAGTCGATTACGAGTTCGGTTATAAAGCCGTTTCGTTTGAGGAAGGGTAGTGGGTGAATCCGAAATCGTGGGTTGATCCTTTAATCCTCATTTTCTATTCAATTCGTGTTATTTCGTTTTGTCTACGTTACTTCGTCTTTAATATTATTCTGAATCAAAAAACCCCCCATTTACTATCACATTTTTATTCCGTGCGAATTGAACCGATAACGAATTCGTTGGGAAATGACCTAGGTTACATTATCGCAAATCCTTTTCTAATCTGGTTATTTTGGGAGATTACGGCAAATCTCTGTCAAAATATGGCGCCGCCGGGGAATTTGCATCGGTTTGATTAGTAATGTAGTGTAAATAACTTTGTTTCGGTAGTTTAGTTGGTTGGGTGGGCTGGACAGAAATTTTTCTGCCTAGATTACTCAATCTAGGTCTTATTCACAAGGAATTGGGCATTCTAAGCAAGAATCACTTACCTTTAGTAAGTGAGGTCTCACCTATTTTCCCCAAATTCCAACGTTTGGGTCATGTTTTTGTTGTTTTAAGTTTCGATAAATTCGTGAAAATAAAAAAAATTGAAAAAGTGGTCTAAACGATGGAATTTGGCTTAAATCTGAGGATCTCAGTGCCTTAATGGCACTGAGTTTGTCTTAGAATAGGTATATTGGTATATTACATTACTAAAGAGAAACCTTTTTATTGGTATATTGAAGTGAAAATCAAGAGGCTGTGGCGGTCAAGAAAATAAAGATTCAAGGCGACTTAAGCTTAAAGGTAAGTAAACTTGACTTTGAACTTTCTTATGTTTCGTTTAGGTGTTTGAGTTGCAAATGGTTAATGACTTGGGTATATATGTACTTTGGGTTTGTAAATTTAATGAAAAGAAGGAATAAAGCTTTAAAGTTAATGGTTAGAACAAACCTAGTATATGGAAAATATGAAACAAGAATGAAAACTTGACATTTTGTTGCATAAATGGTTATTTTTGTCCAGCCATTTTTTCATCAGGATATGAATGTATTTTGGTATTTTTGATGGGTTTAAAGTGTTTAAAATGAGGTTTTGTATAGGGATGAACTTGGATCAAAATTTTGAAACCCTAGATAAAAGCTTGAAAAACGTTGGTTGGCTGATTTGTGAAGTTTTACGTGAGTCGAGTCGGGGATTTCTCATGATATTTGACCTAGTAAAAGAATTTATAAAATTATGAAATTTTAGTGGAATAAATTAGAAATCCCAAGGATTAATTTCATAGGCAACACGTAGTTTTCGAGTTTTGTGCTAAGAGAAATTAAGTTTTGAAAACGACCCTAAAACCAAGAAATATTTTGGACCAGCAGTGGTGTTTTGTGCCATGGTTGAATTTTCAACTTGTTCTCGCCCAAATGAGTATTTTGGATTGAAAATAGACATATTAAGGGTCATGTGGGCTTTGTAACCAATGATTTTTTTTTCTAGATTTAATTATGAATTGTTGAAGATCGGTCCACCATTTCTTTGGAAATTCTTGAAAAAGGACGAAAATTAAGGGAATATAAGTTTATATTAAATTCCTTAATAAGAAAAGGAATTTAGTAAATATGGACACATGAATTGGGCTTATTTTAAATCATTAAAGAAAATATTTATTAAGGTGGATTTAATTATATTTATATTTTATTATTTTAGGGATAATTGTGATATTTTGCACCGAGAAGTTTTTTTTTTTTTTTTTTTTTTTTTTTTTTTCTGTAGCATTTTTGCTAGGTAGTAACTTTAATCCTCATGTACTCTGTGTGAATTTTGTTTGTATGTTTTACTATGTATGTTATATACATTTTGTTATCATTTATTTCCAAACGCTTTGGAAACTGGAAAATGATGTGTGCATTTAAGGGCTTTTTGTGTGCCGTGCTGACGATCCGTGCGATATGCTATTAGGATTGCTAGTTCGGATTATTTGTGTGCCTTGTTGTGTGCATGATACTGAATTCTATGTGGTATTTGTTTATTTATGGTTTTTCTTACATGCATTATTTATACATTTTATATGAAATTAATGGTTACTTTGGGATTCAATTTCTGAATCTCATCCCCTTTTAAGTCCTTTGGCAGTTCATTTAGATCGGAGAAGGAGACGGAGGTAAGGCTTTAGAGTAGGGCTAGTATGGTGTTGGATGTTGGTGATTTTCTTTAGAATATTTATTTTTATCTCCAGATGACTGTATTATATTATTTTGGCCTGACAGGCACCATTATCCAGATGATTGTATATTAATCCCTCTGGGAAAAATTTATCTTTCTATACTTTTATCCTATCAATATATTATTGTCCAAACCGGTGTATGCTCTGCTGCTAATACTCTAATGAATGGCAGAAATTAACCTGAGAAAATAATTTAAAATGGAATATAAGTAAAGGACTACACTACCCGCCACCCAGAAGGGTGAGGCAGGTAGGTGTGTAATAACTACACGTAACAAATTTTTGCACACACAATATGATGAGGCAGAGCCATAATCTCTCTCTCTTTATATCTGTTTCTCTATGATGAAAATAGAGGTAAATAAAGTATCATTTGATGTTCTATAAAGAATAAGTTTCGTTGTCTGGCTTCACTTGCAATGTGACACCTACCGGCCTCGCCCTTTCGGGTGGTGGGTAGTGTGCTCATTTATCTTAGTCCAATTTTAATTTGGCTATTTTAATGTGTTTCCCAGGTTATTTTTGCTAAGCATCAGAGTATTAACAGCAGAGCTTGCATAGGTTTGGACAATAATATACTGATAAAATAAAAATGCGGAAAAATAAATTTTCCCTGCAGGGATTAATATACAGTCATCCGGATAATAGTACCTGACAGGCCAAAATAATATGCTACAGTCATCCGGAAACTAGAATAAATGTCCAAAAATAATAACCACCAACAGCCTCCACCTTATTACTCAGACATCGTGGTCTTACCTCCACTCTCCAACTCTGGCCTAGATGAATTACTTGAGGGCTTAAAAGGGGTTGTGATTCAAAAATTGAATCCCAGAGTAACTATTAATCTCATACAAAATGTATAAACAATGCATGTAAGAAAAACCATAAATAAATAAATACCACATAACATTCAGTATCATGCACACAGCAAGCCACACAACCAATCTGGAATTAGTAGTCCTAGTAGCACACAACATAGACTGCAGTGGTCCTAATAGCATACAGCACAGACCACCGGGCACGACACACAACATGGCCCCTAATGCACACAGCATATTCCAATTCCACAGCACTTGGAAATAAATGATAACAAAATATATGTAAATACATGGTAAAACATACATACACAACTCACACAGAGTATATGAGGGTTAAGATTACTACCTGGTAGTCGAACACTACTATAAATAATTTTCCTGATGCACAATATCACAATTAGCCCTAAAATAACAAAATATAAATAAAATTAAATCCTCCTGAATAAATATTCCTTTTTGTGGATTTAAAATAAACCCATTTCAAGTGTTCATATCCATTAAATTCCTTTTTCTATTAAGGAATTTATTATGGGCTTAAACTCCTTTTATTTTCGTCCCTAAACAGTAATTTTCAGATATAAAGGCTCAAATTTGGAAATTTATAACTAATTCTAGAAAAATCCTTTTGGGGTGGTTAAAAAGCCCAAATGGCCCTTAATATGTCTATTGTTGACCAAAAAAAACCCATTTGGGCTAAAGCCCAATCGAAAATCCAACCACAGCCCAAAACAACACCTCGGGTCCAAAATATCTCCCAGTTTCTAGGTCAGTTTTAAAAATTCATTTCTCCCAATCCAGAACTTCAAAAATTAAAAATTATATACAAAAATAATTATTGATATGTCTACTTTTTTCTTGTAAAATTTCATATTCTTAGAAATTCATTTACTAGGTCAACAATCACATTGAACCCAACTGATTCCACAGGATTTTTACAAAACTTATTATCTACGTTTTTCAAGCTTCTAACTATGTTCACAAAATTGTGATCCAAGTTCGTCCTTATACAAAATCTCATTTTAAACACTTTAAAACCATCAAAAATGCCAAAATCAACTCAAATCCTCATGTATATTCAGCTGGACAAAAATCACATTTTAAACACAAATACTCAAGTTTCCATTTTAGCATCATATCTTTTCTACATCATGCTTGATCTACCATTCTAAGCTATGAACCTTAACTTTAAACCTTTATTCATTCTTTTCATTAACAACTCAGCCCCAAAATATAAGGGTTCACATTGGATGCTTTTCTCTTAGGTGCTTTTTAGGTGCTTTTCCCTCTAATTAGAGGGATTAGGCATTTTATTTTTATTTTTTTATATATTCTATTTATTTAGATTAGATTATATGTTGGATCCTGAAATTTTTTTGCACTCAATATCTCAAATTAATTAATTTTCAGTCCTGCATTAAGAAATATTTTTTCGTAACCCCAATATCCTGGAAATTATTTAATCGGGGATCTTGGGTGCAAAAAAAATTCCGGGATGCGGCATATAATCTAATCTCAATAAATAGGATATATAAATTTTTAAAAAAAAAATTGCCTAATCCCTCTAATTAGAAGGAAAAACACCTAAGAGAAAAAGCACCCAATGTGAATTCAAAATATAAATACATATTCAAGGAGATAACCTTTTCCAAACTCAAACACCAAAGAAATCACAAGAAGGTTCAAATGTGGCTTACTTGTCTTTGAATCTAAGCTTCCTTGAACCTTTGTCCTTTTTGACCACCAATATCACTTTAACCTTAACTTCAAATCACCAAAGAAAGGTTGTTCTTTAGTGTCTCAGCCACATTAGGGGAAGTAGAAGAGATTTGATTGAAGATCCAAAGCCATAAAACTTACCTTAGGCTAGATCTTTGGCTTTCTCTTGTGTTCTTGAGCTAGAGCTTCTTGTATGTGGCTTTCTCTTTCTCTCTTCCTCTCTCTCTTGTTTCATCCAACAGCCCAAATGGAGAAGGGAATGAATATCTAAAATGTCCTACTTGTTTATTAAGAAGGAACTCGACTTGTCCAAAAAGCTAGCTTGTTTTTCTTGATTTTTCTCTTGCATTTTAAATCAACTAAATTTTCTTTTGAGTAAATACCCTTTCTGGTCCTTGACAAAAAACGCGATCCCCATTTTGGTCCCTTACAAAACAAAAGGGTCCTTTTTAGTCCATAAAAATGATGAATAAGGGTCAATTGGTTGACATTTTGATCCCTCACAAATTTCCAAAAGGTCCTTTTTAGTCCATAAAAAGGACAAATAAGGGTTGATTTTTTTGTAAGGGACCGAAATGAGGTCCGTGTTTTTTGTTAGGGACCAGAAAGGGTATTTACTCTTTTCTTTTCTTCCTTCCCTCTTGTATGTGGTATGGCTGATGGGAGGGGGATGTTTTGCTTTGTATATTGTCTTGAAATAGAGTTCTCAAGAGTCCTCAATTAATAGCTTGGTACTAGCCCCTTTCAAGTCATAATTTCTCCTAGGTATAATAGGTACTTGGGAGTACTTAACATCATCATTCATTTTTCTTTCTTTCTTTCTTTCTTTCTTTCCTCTTCAAAAACCATGTGAGGGGGAAGGATTTGGGAAAATTTTATGTCTTCAAGTTCAATCCAAGTGTCTCTTGCATTTATGAAAAAGATGATGTAAGCTAGGTGATGTCACCAAGCTTGCATAAGCATGATGTCATTTATTTTGATCTTCAAAGTTGGGCTTCTAAATGGACCATTTTTCATGAGCACATTTTCGTTACCTTCTTCCTCTCCTTATGCAAATTGGGCCCTCTTCTTGAGATTCAAGAATTGTCTTTCCTACTTAGCCCAATAGCCCATAGTTCTTGGTTAGGTCCATGACACCTTCTTAGGCATTTTTGAAATTTTATGCACTTCCCCCTATTTCTTCCCTTATGCGTATTGCCTAAGGGTAAAATGAAAAAGTGGAATGTGTTTTTACTTCCATTGTCATATATTCCTTAAGGTTGTTCTTAACCATAATCATTCAATTACACATAAACAAGTAATCTCACATCCTCATCTTATTCTGATTATTTCATGCAGTAAATGTTTATCATTAACACATGACTTCATGAAAATTCATGTACTCAAACAGCTTCACATTAATGCGCATGAAAAATGGGGATGTTACATGCAGCATTCTTATATTTTCGATATGCAAGAGGAAGAAGTCGACGCTGGATGGCTCTTGCCAAAAAAATTATTAGCCATTATTAAATATTTAAACTTGAGGGACTAGACACGTAAGAAGTAAGAAAAAAATTTCAGATTAAATATTATGGACACGCGCTATCAAATGAACAAAGCGCGAGGTAAAAACGACGACGTGATACTTGCAAGCAAAAAACATGGCTATCAGTTATTCCAAACGCACCATTATTAAGAAATGCTGCTTTCCTCATCTTCGCTGTGGCAAGCCTTTTCTTATGTAGTAGGAGAGCAGTAGAAGAAATAAGGAATTCAAGTGTAGCTAGCTAGCCACCACTGTATAACTTCACATGACCTACATTAATTACAACTGGCTAACTAGAAATAAAACTCGGTAACTAATAATTACTAAAATGCTCTCAATTAGAAAGCTATAAATTATAAATAAATCTCTAGTCAAGAACTGTGACGCTCGTCCTTAATACACCTTTATTCATCAGAGTTTAAACGCATAGGCATCGAAGCAGTTTGGATGACTAAATTGCGGAATAAAACTTCTCTTAAATTAACTTGGTTTGAAAACTTGAGGATAAATTTTTTGTGAGTGATATCTATCCCCTAGTGGGATGTTAATACATTAATCTAAAATAGACAAATGAAAAATGATAAAGTACAGTCCGTGTACTCATATTTTTCGAAAAAGTTCTATCTGCTGTAAGCGTTACAGCTACATCTCTCCTCTTGATCCTGATCCACTATCTGTCTCTTTCATGCGATCTGGAGTTCAAATGAATGAACCCCAGGGGTAACAGTTAATCTCATATGCAAGTATAAATGACAGTATAACACATGTATAAATATAGAATAATTCACAGTAAACAAGTCGCACCGTAACCGCAGTTATCGGCCAAGGACAGCAGCTCTTTAGGACACGTAGCCCTATTTTAGGACACGCAACCCTATGGGACATGTAGCCCTAATCCATAGCTAGGATACACATATTCAAATTATCTAGCAACCATGATCTATCATACATGAATACATACATTCAAGCTAATAAGATAATAGTTACCCACCTCAAGCTTGAATCCTTAACTTTGTTCGGAGGTGTTGGGATTAGTACAGGTGTCAATGTGTGCCTATAAATGTTTATTATTGTCAATAGTCACTACTTGGGTCGCAAAGTAACTAACTACTCGAATTATGTTAGTTCTCTATGTGTTTTGATGATAACTGACAATTGTAAACATAAAGTTGAAGTTTGTCTTAGGTAAGTTGAAAAACCTACTGTCAAAGACAAACTCGAGTTTTGAATTCAAAACTCGAGTTTTGGACTTGACAGTGAGTAGCTCAATTTTTATAAACTAAAGATAACTCCAGTTTGCATAGGCAAACTCGAGTTTTGGTCTTAAAGAGAGCACTCCAAGTTTTTCACATTTAGACATACTCCATTTTTCATAGAAAACTCCAGTTTTCACCATACAAAGACTCTATAATATTTTCATAAGTAAGCAAAACTCCGGTTTGCGTTAGTAAAGTCGAGTTTTGGGCATACAGAGAGCCTATGATGTTTTAAGCATAAGAAAACTCTAGTTTTGGTATAAAATCTCTAGTTTACACTTAACCAAGAGTTTTCTAAGTTTTCCAAAGTTTTGACAAAACTCAAGTTTATATATGGAAACTCGAGTTTAGGTTTGACAGAGAGCTCACATGTTTTAACTACTTTGAGAAAACTCCAGTTTTCACTTGGATAGAGTTTTCAATGGTTTTCATCTTTAAGCTTTTGGACTTAAACATGTTTTTCAGTATAAAATTCCAAAACTCGAGTTTGTCATTAATGAACTCGAGTTTTGCTCGTATCCCAAAATGTGCTTCAAAGATAAAATTGCCACATTTGTCTCGGAAGAAGAAAAATCGAGTTTCAGTTGGAAACTCTAGTTTTGTCTTACGAGCATAGTTACAAACTCCAGTTTTGATAAACAAACTCGAGTTTGCATCGCGAGTTTGAAAATCAAATTGCTCGAATTTGTGAAATCTTCCCGTTTGATCTAAATACTTCTTATCATCACTCCTTACTATTCCTAGTTATGTTTAATTAGTTTGCTAGTGAGTTTCAGATGTTTTAAAGAACTTTAAATGAAGATTTGAGCAAAACAAAAAGTGATGTCAGCACATTAAATGCAAAGTTCAGAAAACTTGTATCCTTTTGGAAAATCATTCTACACACGTTGCAAAGGGATTAATGTTTCCTTTCCATATCCAAGATGTTGCTCTTCCAACATTAAAAGTCAAGCATAAACATCTGTTGGATTAACCAAAGAGTAGAGAGAGAAGAAGACCAAAACTTAACCTAATCCTTGATTAATGAAGGCAACAGTTATATTGAAGATTACAACGGTCATTTAATGCTCTCTTGGTATAAATAGAGCTGCATTCAAGTCTTCTCAACAACCAAGCTGCTGAAAACGAATTGTAGTCAAGTTTACCACCTACTCTTTCAGTTTTCACTTGTAGAGTATCTTTTGATACATTGATCTTCAGTGTTTATCTTTACATACTCTTAGAGAGAGTTCATTGATTGTAAATCATTTATTGTGAGTATCTCAAGTCTGGGGACTTGGAGATTGGGTTATTGATTGTACTTGTAAGGGGGAGTAAGTTCTAGTGAGACAATTACTCTAGAGTTACAGAGTGTGTAATCAATTGATATAGTGAAATCCCAGAGTGTCTGGGGACTGGACGTAGGTCAAGAGGTTGGACCGAACTAGTATAAATCCTCCGTGTCTTGCTTCTTCTTTCATACTACGCTCTACTGTTTTTGTGTACACAAACGAGTAATTAGAAAGGAATTTTAAAATCCCCAATTTACCCCCTCTTGGTGATTAAGCTTCACTTTCAAATTATTTTTAGAGGATTAAAAGTGGTTATTAATCCCTAAAGCTCCCTTTGATAATAATACCCTTTTTAATAAATAATAATAATATTTATTTATCTATTTTATTCATCACTTACTCTTTTTCATAATAATGATGACAATATTTATTATTATTATTATTATTATTTTCTTAATTATTTTAAACTTTCGAGACAATTTGAACACTTTAAATTAGGAGTTTATAAGTACCAATCACCATATAAAATATGTTTTAATGTGTTGCATATAATGTTTCTCATGGTTTTGTAACCATCAACATTTTCCTATTATTTTCCAAATGCACATGAATTAGTGTGTGTGTATATATATATAAGCATTTTTTTCTCTTTTCACATGCAATAACATATATTTTTATATTCAATCACAAAAACCTTTCCCTTCTCTTTACATAGGATTTTCTAAAATTTTTTGATTAAACTTTGAAAATTTGTAATTAATTCTACAAAAATCCAAATAAGGTGCTTTCAAAAGCTACGGTTCCTTAGCATGTCTACTTTCAAAAAAAATAAAATAATAATAACAATAGCCATAACACATTGTATCATCCCCATTTCAAAAATGTAAATATTGTCAAGAAAACTTTCCAAAATTGTGAGTCAACTTCCAAAAAATATATCTCGAGCTACGGACCTTCGTTTAAGGTGATCCACAACTCGTTTTAAATATTATCTTGAGTACTATTAACAAAAAATATTTTATGGAAAAAAGTGAAGGTTTGCCATTCCAAAATGGGACCCGAAACTGATCACTATTTCTAGAACACAAAATTCGTCCCAATTTTTGGTTAAACTTGAGAAACTCATATCTCTCTCAATACTTATCGGAATTCGACAAATTACCTATCCAATTAAACCTCTATGTGTCTTCATGGCAAAAATCAATCATTTAGCATTTGAAAATTGAACTTGAAAACTACTTTGTTCACATCATTATCCAATTTTCGGTGTGTGACTTTGAAAAATCATAACTCTCAATCTACACGTCATTTTTGGCTTTTTTTTTTTTTGTTTTTGCTCGTTTTGAACCTTATTGAGTCAATATTTACTGTAAAAATTTCAAGGAAAAAAAAAAAACAAAGGTTTACCATTTCAAAATCAAACCCAAAACCGATCTACTCTTTGGAAGTGCGAAACGTTCAGATTTTTGGCTAAACTTTGAAAAATCATATCTCTCAATCTGCAGATTATTTTTTTCTGGTTTTTGACTCATTTTAAGCCTTATTGAGCCTACTATCTTCCATAAAAATTTCGTGCAAAAAGTCAATCATTTTCCATAGAAACAGATGTTCACAACCTTCTCTATTTTTGTGGTTTGAAAATAGGGGTGTTTATGGTTTTGTCATTTTCTTCACTCAACGAGCAAACCTAACGTGTAAAAGCCATGGAAACAAAGAGGAAAAGGCTCAAAGAACTCACCTTGGTCATCACTTAAGCTTGAATGCACATTTGGTCCTTTTTCCTTCCGACCTCTCACACTTTTTCTCCATCTCTCGTTCTCCACGTTTTTCCGTTTCTATTTCTTTCTTTCTTGGTTGTTGGCTGATCTGCGATATAAGGAGGGATGGAGAGGTGGTGTGGAGCTCAAGAAGCATGGGGGTGAGCGGATCTCCTACTGTAAAAAATCGCGTGCCGTCTGTTATGTTTCGTATCTCTGCTTCTTGATAGCGTGTTGGAGTTGTTGCATTTTAGGTTTTGTTATGTGGTTAATATAATGAACTGGTTTTGATATGGGTTGATACATTGAAGGGAATATATGGGCTTGTTTTGTTTTGTTGCTCTCATGTGTTGGGCCATTGGAAATAATAGCTGAGGGTATATTGACGCTGGATAGGTCCAATTATATGGGCCAACATGTGTTTAATGAATAGATAGAAATAAAATAGGTGTTTTGCATGAAATTGTAAAATTATCCCACTTAATTCTCCTCAAGGCTTTTATTTGCAATTAGGCCCATTACTTATATAATTGCAATTATGAAAAATAAATTAAAACTTTAATCCTTAATTCCTTTTAAGGGTTTTCTTTCTCAATTTAATTTTCGTTGGCCTTAAAATATTATCTTTAATAATATTTATGCCAAAAATTATTCCCTAATCTTTTGTCCTTAATTTATGGGAAAATATGCCTTAAATTCCAATAATTTTTTAGCCCATAAATTATCCCTTCCATATATTCCTTGAATTTATTCCTTTTTCCCAAAATAAATTAATTAAGAGAAAATAGGCTTTAATTTCCACTAACTAACATTATAATTATTCTAGGCCATATTTCATGATTTAGTTTCCATATAATATTTAAATTTCAAATCCCAAAATTTGGGATGTTACAAGAACTATAGAATGGAAGCATGTTGTTCCAATGAAAAGAAAAGGAAATAATAATAATAAATCTGAATCTTTTTTTTAATTATTTGAGGAAACTTCCAATTATTATTATTTATCATTGCTTCTTTTCTAAGTTTAAAAACTTCTATTTTAATTTGAAATCCCAAATGATGCATTAAATTAATATCTCTTAAAATCTCAATTAAATATAGTGTAGTGGTTTAGAAATACTTTTGGACATACTTGATTATACACTTCTGCACATTCTTATATTAATCATATTTAAAGTACTTTTGTATATATGTAAGGTATTATAATGTGATGTGACTCAATTTTCTTTATTCTATGTTATGGGAATTTTTGCTTTTTACTCAGTTTTCTTTATTCTATTTGGTTGTTTATTAAAAAAAATGCTATGGATAGAAAATACGAATACGGTCATGGTAAATAAACTTACAACAACTGTTTAAAAATATTCGTTTGTTTTAAAACTTTCACTACTTCAAATTTGCCTTTTAACATTCTTTTTTAAACTCAATTAACATTCTTTTTTATTAGGACACCATCGGGGGACGCGGGAAATTTGGGACTTTTGGCGTTCCAAAAACAATTAGGATGTCTTTTATGTTTTTTTTTGGGCGTCCGAAACACAATTAGGATGTCTTTTAGGTTTTTTTCTTAAAAAAGTCTCTACGACACGTGCCTACCCATGACTGGTGCACTTCCAGCAATAGAGCATTGAGCAATGCCAACATCAATGGTACTCTTTATCATCGGTCTTCTTAAATCCTAAATCTGCAGTCACAAAAACAAAAAGTCCAGAACAACAAATATGTTTTCAGATCTGAAGAAGGGGAAAAAAACATCAACAATATCGAGCAATGGAGCATCGGAGTGAAGGGGAATATCAGATTCGTCATCAACATCGATCTTGTGACTGGTGAGAAAGGAGCTGCGAGAATAAGACCCTGTGTAATATCCCAAGTTTTAGACCCAGAGAATTGAGAATAAGCCTAAAATAGGCAGACGACTAGGCCAGTTTGGGAAGAGTCCCAAGAATGTCGAGATTAGGAAGCTTCTTTGACTAAGTAACTTAGCCATACGGGTCAGTGGACCTAGTAAGTATAAGTTGTGGAATTAAAGTGCCAATGAAAAAGGGGCATAAAGAACCTATACGGAGTAAATCCGGTGGAAAAGATGCCACCTAACTATGTCCTGAGGTGTAGGACAATCAATTGAGTGAAAATATGCCGGTATAAGTAAGTATATGGCATTTTCAGGACAGTCATGGATGTCCTGCGTTTTTGGAGGAAATAAGAAGGGAATAGAGAGAGAATGTGTATCTGGACTAAGTGCAGGAGGAAAAGTCAGTAATAGTAGTGCTACGTCGGACACATGACATTTTGGGGTCAAAAGTTCGATTAACAGGTAGCACGTAGTACGAGGCGGTTATGAGATACTGGAAGCATGTGTTTCTTGCTCCCCAAGGCACTATATTTCACCTATCTATGGTCAGGGAAAAGAGACTGTTAATCCAAGCCCACACAAGTCCCATAGAGTGGCACGAGTTACGAGGAAAGGTGTAACCAGCAAAAAGGATCTAAGCAGGACCGGTTAGGGTTTTCCGGAGTCGGGCCCAGACCCCTGGACACAAAGGGAGGACGAATATGGGTGGGCCCATGGGAGAGAGAAAGTGACTTGGAGGAAAAGAAAAGGTCACATCATGTAATTTTGAGAAGAGAGAAGGTTACATCATGTAATTATGAAAAGAGAGAAAGATAAAATAATCAGAATTAATCTGGACCACACAATTTGAACCTGACATGACTAGTGAAGGACAAGTAATTATGACTCTAAAAGGGTAATAATGGCGCAAATCTAGGGCAGATTTGTGGTCCCACTAGCTTGGAGTTAAAGTAGTGCAAAATGACCATTATACCCCTGCAGTATTAATTTAATTACTGGATGGAAACCTACCCCTAAAGTCACCATCAAGGGCAATCTTGGAATCTAAATTTTAAGGGCTAAGATGGTGCCACATGTCTTGGACCAGAAGACTTTGGAATGCCCTGGATAAGAAGACTCCGGAATGTCTTGGAGAAAAAGTCAGCGAAAATGACCATTTTACCCCCTGAGGTGTCATTTAACCATTGGACAACTTCTTTAACCCTGGAGGCTATATAAAGACACATCCTACCCATTTTTGTCTGCCCTAGGATGTGCCCAAGGAGGGAGGAAGGAGTGGGCAGCAAGGTCTTGTCCAAGGAAAGGTGCAAGTCATACGCAACCGAAGCCTCAAGGTAAGTCCTAACCTACAACTTGGTGATTATTCTTTTAAGTTTCTGCGCTATGGTGCTGAACATGGGGATACAATGGGAATTTGATATTTTTAAGGCTACCAATGAGTCCAAAACCTGATTTTGTATGGGGATAAGTAAGGCCACTTTCTTCCAAACCCAAAAAGCTTAAGTCTTTAATATACGAAAATCTGCCAGCTTTTATGGTTTCTGGGCAGCGAAGGGAAATCAATGGTTTTGAAATAGTAAATGAATTCCGTTTGCTCTGAAATTTTACATGGTAAAATTAGACATTCTGAGGATGATTTTAGTATAGGTTTTTGTGTCATTTTGATGTTTCAACCGAGAATTATCTAAGATTGAAAATGACCCAAAAACATGGATTCTGTCTCGAACCAGTGGCTAAGTTTGGAGAATATGAGAAAGACTCATACCCAGATGGCTTTAGTAAATATTTTTGCTATAAAATATACATCCTAAGGTTCCATGACCACTTATTTGATGTCGATAAAATCTTTCTAGAATTTATTAAAAATCAGCAAAGTTGGGTCAGCATTTCTAGAAAATCTGGTGTTAGGCGAAATTATGGAACTTGAAGCAAAGTTTGAATATGTGATTGAAAGTATAATGTTTTTGATATACCTAGGGTGATATCATGTGTGGGATGTCTCCAACGTCAAAGGAAGAGTTCATTACTTTGCAAGGCGTGCTAGGTAGTAACTATTGACTTGCATACTCTATGTTGCTCTTGCATGTATGTATTATCATGATGTAGGAGTTGGGCTGTAGCACCTAGTGGACTGTGTGTCCTTGGGTTGCTGCTGAAGTTCAAGAAATATTTATCGGGCTGTGGTGCCTATTGGACTGTGTGTCCTTAGGTTTCTGTTATAGTACCGAGGGAACTTATATCGGGCTGTAATGCCTATAGGACTTCGTGTTCTTCGGTTTTGCTACAGTACCAAGGTATATGAGGTAGGTAGGGCCTGTGTGACTGTGTGACTGTGTTAATAAGTGGCTATTGAGACCTCAGGAGGGGTCGGTAGGGGACTGCAGCCCTGACTACCGAGGCCCTTAGCGCTATGGTACCGGGGGCTTGTCTTGACCAGGCGGTCCTTGTTAAATATGATTAGTTTTGATGGTGTCTTATATAAATGTCATTTTTAAAAGCAAAAAGATTGAGTAATATAGTTATCTCCTACATTAGATTACGAAGAATGATCAAGATGGGAGATGAAAGAAGGAAGAACTTGATGAATGGAATAAGAATATAACTATACAAGTTCCAAGATTGATTCTAGAAGTCTCCACGATCAAATGAAATTTGTAATGGCTCAATTCGAAGTTAAAATAAGCAAAAACGAGCTTCAGGATGATCTAACTCGAGTCAAGCAGTCAGAACTCGAGTCAAGCACTTTGCTACAGTGTTTCTGGGCTCCTGGACTGATCCAACTCCAGTCATGGATGAGTAACTCAAGTCAAAATGTGTTCCCAAAGCATTTCGAAAAGTGTAACTCGAGTTATCACTTAATAACTCGAAGTCAAGGGATTAACTCGAGTCATGGGAAGTAACTCGAGTCAAAATGTGTTCTCAGCATCTCTGGACTAGAAGTAACTCGAGTTAACACTAATAACTACAGTGTTTCTGGGCTCCTGGACTGATCCAACTCCAGTCATGGATGAGTAACTCGAGTCAAAATGTGTTCCCAGCATTTCTGGACAAGTGTAACTCGAGTTATCACTTAATAACTCGAGTCAACAGTGATTAACTTGAGTCATGGGAAGTAACTCGAGTCAAAATGTGTTCTCAGCATCTCTGGACTAGAAGTAACTTGAGTTAACACTAATAACTCAAGTTAACAGTGCCTTTTTCAGCACCTCTGTTATACTCTGTTTCACATTTTAGCCAGCGAGGTCTGATAATTCGATGGTATCTCCCAAACCAGAAATCGGATTGAGGTGAAACTAGTGGCATATGAAATTAGACTCCCAATGCATCATTTAGATATAACATTCAAGCCCAAATGAGTTCAGATCAAGGAGCTATGAATTGCGGAAGTTGACACTACAATTCACTTCACTGTGCAGAGATAGCCTTGATGTTTTAAGTGTAACTCACAAACTACAAATCCAATTGAGCTGAAATCGGTGGAATATGAAAGTAGACTCAAAATTATTTCCATCAATATTTGAACCAAGCAAAACGAAGTTCGTACCATGGAGATATGGCCTTCGAAACTTATAGTCAGTTCAAGATGGTTCAAAAACGCTCAACATACAATGAGTCTGGATTGAGTTATTAACTAGGCTTGGATAATTCAAGTTAGGACTGGAAACTTGATTCAACAACAATCAGAGAGGCAAACAGAGGAGAATGAATATTGAGAAGAGATTAAAACTCGAATCAACAAAGTAGCAGAGCACTGTTCACAACGTGTCCGAGAATTCTGAACTTATTGCTATCAATTGATTACTACTTGCTATACTCTTCAATGTTATTAATAATCTTCATGAGAAAGTTTCAGTTGATCAAAATCTTGGATTGAGGATCAATGAAAATGCTGGCAAGCATAAGAGAGCCACTAACAAAACTGGTCTAACTCGAGTGGTAACTCGAGTCATAACTCAGACAGAAAGTAAACTGAATTTTGGAACTCAGTAGCAAATCGAGTCAAGACTACCAACTCAAGTCACTCAAGAACACAGAGAGAAATCTGTCACCTTGGCAACTCGAGTCACGCAATATAACTCGAGTCACCATTTAGAAAGAAAGCAACCAGAAGCTTGGAGACAAGGCGCAACTTGAGTCACGTACGACAACTCGAGTCAGAATCCAAATAGAAAGCTTCTAGCACTTAAAACAACTCGAGTCACATAGGATAACTCGAGTTACCATCCCTGCATCAGAAAATCACCGTGTCCGAAATCTTGGATTCTCATCAAGAACATCCGGATGAATTCCAAAAGAACTTATACTACTTCTTAACATCATTTATATCATTTGTGTATAAGTTTCGTGTGATTAAAGTTTGAGATTACATTAAACTTGATAAATCAAAATCATTACAATGAAGATGGAGTTTCTTTGAGATTTTCAGAAATGGCAGAGAAGATCAAATTCAACATGGAACTTGAAGAAATGAAGTTGAATACTCAATAGTAATGTTCTTCAATGAGTTCAAATGTTCAAACAATGAAATGCTCCAATGGACAGAAGCTTCAACGGATTCAAAATTCGAAGTTACTATTCATAACGTTCAGAATTCTCAATGGACAGAATTCAAATATTCAACAGTTACTATTTATAACTCGTAAAATTCTTCAACAGAAAAATGCTTCAAATGAACTGATTTTAGTTGTCTATAAATAGAAGACAAATTCAAGACAATGCAGAGACAAGAGCTTACATCGTCGAAATGCTCGAATCCAACGCTTAGTTCATATACTCTATATTTTACAATGTTTATATAGTTTTTGTAGAGAGTGTGATGATCGATTATGTACTTGGTGATTATTATTCATCTACTCGTGAGAGAGTTTAAACACCTATTTCATTATCTCGTTTAGTGATCAAAACTCAAGGTTGTGGAACCTTTGAGTGTGAGTGTATAGTTACAACTTGTAAGGGGAGTGAGTCCTAGTGTGAAAGGATCATCCCGAGTACGAGTGTGTAATTGTGTCCTTACAATGTGTAAGGGGAGTATCTCGTAAGAAATAGTAAAGGCTGCACAAGTGCCCGACTAAACTTGTAAGGTTGTAAAGGCTTTTCTCTTGTGCCTGGTTGAACAAGGAGATAGTGGATTGAAAATCTCAAGTGGAGCTTGGGGACTGGACGTAGGTCAAGGATTGGGCGAACCAAGATAAATCACATTTTCATATTCTCTTCCCTTATCTCTTATATTTCCAATATATACTTCTTTGAATATTTAAGCTGCTGATTTAGAAGTTTCGAAAAGATTTTCAAAGTACCTAAAGTTTTATCATACACCCAATTCACCCCCCTCTTGGGTGATAGCCAAATCTTTTAGTCCTACAGTTTGTTGTGCCAGAGGCAGATGTGATTTACCCTTATTGTGCCAGAGGTAGATTCCTACATGCCAGTATTGTGCCTGAGGCAGATTTATTTCCTGGTTATGATTTTCATTGCATGCATTGCATACATATTGTATATGAGTCTAATAGTTACTCTGGGGTTCAATTTTGAACTCCGATCCCGGTTCAAAGATATAGGTGTAAGGCGGTAGGCCGGTTGGACTGTGGAAAAGATTAGGGTAAGAGCAATGAAGATGAAGATTGAAGACGTATGGAAGGCCTTATCTCATTTTGTATATTTTTATGGTTGTATGAACTTATTTGTTGCCCAATACTTACGTTGGACTTTTGTACTCTTAACCCTACAGGGATTACTTTATGTATTTGTTGTACCTTTACCAATATATTGGAGTTGTCTAAACCGATCATATGCTTTGCCGCGCATACTATGATATATGTTTAAAGTGATAAATTAACAAAGGTAAGGTAATAAGCGAAAAGGATCCCTCTAACCCACCACCCAAAAGGGCGAGACCGGTAGGGGTGTAACACCCTGGAAGGCACAGATCGAGCGAGAAACAAAATCAAAGATTTGCCATCAACATCGATCTTGCGATTGGTGAAGGAGGAGCCGTGAGAATCAGTCCCTGGAAGGCATAGATCAAGTAAACACAAAATTGCAAATCGTCCCAAAACAAAGAAATCACATTCAATCTCACTCACTAGTACTATTGAAATCACAGATCGAAGAAAGTTTCAACGGGCTGGTTAAAATTGGGCAAGACGAAGACCCTTTCCTCCAATCTCCTAGCGTTGAAGAGGTTGCTATGTGTCATCAAACCAAACAATCAATCCCAATCCTCCTAATGGTGAGCATCCATGAGGTTGCGCATCTCTTTGATGTCGAAAGCAAAGGGCTCAGAGAGTTCCGGTGGAGAATAATGGAGGCAAGAGTTGGTTGGAGAATTGCAGGTGAAGACGAGTGAAGGAGGTGCTTGGAAAGGATCAAAGTTCGCCAAAATGAAGGTGCTTGGAAATTAATTAAAAATACTCTATGTAGTTTTAGAGTTGTCTTTTCTTTTTGGCCTGAATAGTTTCACTGTTGTCTTTCAAAAGAACATTTATTAATATAATGTGTGCGTGTGTTGTATTAAAAAAAGGGGGCTACCGAGAGAATCGTTGAGAAAAGATAAAAGGAACAATGAATGCAAAATTGAGTACTGTTAAATATATATTAAAAAAAAACTTATGGGACCATGAGTTTCGAAGAGTAGGTATGATGCTTTTTGCCGGGAAATATGATATGGTCGTTCCTATACCGTCGGTCATTATCCTTTTTGCGCAAACCGGACAACCAACTCTTGTCCATAGGCCTAGCCTTTTGGCATCCCAAAACATATTTGGGACACCTTAAATATGACTTTTGGTGTCCCAAACAGGATTTGGGACTCCTTAAATATGATTTTTGGCATCATAAACATGTTTTGGGACGCCAACAATTATATTTAAGGCGTCCCAAATATTTTTTAAGACAAAAAAAAATTCCTTGGTGCCAAAATGTTTTCTAGAATGCCCAAATAATTAATTTTAGGCATCCTAAATATATTTTGGAATGCCTAAATTAATTTTAGGCAACTTAAAATTATTTTTTAAGACGCAGAAAAATTCCTTGGAGCCAAAATTTTTTCCAAAATACATCAAATAGTTAATTTTAGGCATCCTAAATATATTTTGGGACGCCTAAATTAATTAGGAGTTCTAAAATCATTTTTAGGACGCCTAAGTCTCAAAATTCAGGCAATAATTACGAGAATGTCGCCGCCTACACCTTTTACTTCCCTTTTTAAAATAAGGACGTCCTTTAGGGAAGTAATATCCATTTTTTGTAGTAGTGTTTCAACAACACTTACATACACTACCTTAAAAATAGTCTTAAGGTCCTAAAAACGAATGTTAAAAGTGCCTTCTATTGTAATAGTGGGAAAACAAAGGTGAAAAATGACAGGTAGTGTTATGCCACTCCTTTACCTTTTTATTTGTTGGGGAAAGTAGCAAAAGGGGAAAGAATATCTTAAAATTGTGAGTTTTTGTCATTGTACTATAGTCCATGTCATCATTGGTAATTTGGTACCATTTTAATTTAGGGAAAATTACAGTGAAATACCATTTGAATTTGCAAAACCCCCAGAAGCCCACTGAATTTGTGAAAAGACTGAGAAGTGACATGGACCAATGAAGCATATGCAAATTGACCCCACTATCCTTTAGTGGAGGAATAAGAAATCACTCTCTATGCTCCAGATGAACCAAAACCCTTTCTGTGTAATGGCCCTTGCTTCCAACATCTCCAACGGCGACACCTACGATACAAACACAAAATTGAACCCTTTCTGCTGCTAAGTAAATCTAGTAGCTAAGTATTTGTATTTGATTTCCCTTTTAATTAGTTGTCTTCTTACTTATTGATTTCCCTTCATTCGCTCATTCGAATCTTGGTCGTCTTTGCGTGCGTTCTTCTTCTGCATTATGTGTTTTCTGTCATTAATTAATATGAACTGCTAGAAACATTATGGATTTTTTTCCCTTCCCAATTAGCCGTTCTCCACTTTTGTTCAAAGATTAAGACACTTTCAACTTAACATTAGAATTCCTACTTCCCGAGCGAGAGAAGAAGGTTGATCTCGCTCATAAACGTAAGAAAAAAAATGTTTGTGTTGATTATGACTTTCAAAAAATCGTGTTCTTTCATTACAAGTTTTAAAAGGTTGATAGTGGCCAACTAATTTCATCTTTGGGCATCACCTTTTTTTTTTTGGAGTTTTCCCCCTAATAATGTGTATGATATGATATGCCTTAGGAATGCGGACATGTAATTTGGTTATACTTCATCGATGGAAAGGACCGTATATTCTATTGTTGATGTGTGAATTGCCTTTTGGTCAATTTAATGATTTGATTTGATTCCTCAGAGATGGCTTCTCCATTTAGACTTTTAATGTTAAAACCTTTAAGGTTTTTAATTGGGGTTACTCTATTAGATAAATTTTCTCCGATAATCAAATATTGGATGAACCATGACAGGAATTTTCAGTATCTTTAAGTTACGAATCATCCGCTCTTTTCTCGGTTTTGCGTATTTTTTAGTTAAAGAAATTCCAACCTCTTTTCATGCACCTTATTAATTAGTGTTTGTAGAATATTTTTGGGTTTTTAAATATTTTGGTACAAGTTAAAATATTTAAAACTAAAAGAAAAATGAAAACCATCATTATGCCTCTTAATTGATTGAAGAGAAAACCATTATTATTCGTCTTCATTATTATATCATCATAACTTTCTCAACCCGAAACTATTGTTTTTGCTCACAATAAGCTTATAGCCTTCAACATGTTGATTGTTTCTTTGGTATAAGCACTGGTTCTGTATAGCCCTTGAACCAAGGACAACTAATTTTTATGTCCTATATTCAATGAAGACAAGCATATATTTAAGCAAGAATGTAAGTCTTAAGAAGAAGCAAACGACAAAAGCAAATCCCTTGGAAACGGCCATAAATAAGATTGTAAGTTACAGACTTCCAAGTTTTGGTTACGATTGAACCACGTATTCGGATACTGAATGCATGTGTGTTGTTTGTAGAGGGATCGGTTTGAAGACATTATCGAGCTTGTGAAACCAAATCATTTAGGCAAGACGGTAAAAACTGATATTATATGGGCATCCGTCCCACAACAACCCAATTTGTTACTGTCGTTTTGTGACAACTTGTGTTAACTTGTGTGTTTTGCGTATATTTGTTAACTTGTGTGTTTTGCATTCTATAGGCGAGACTGTGACATCTATGTCATGATTTGGTTGCACAATTGGACTCCTGGTGCTAGTATACACTACGAAGATGATGAGGTGGTCAAGTATAGGCGCAACCTCATATGGTGGCTTGTCAACCATGAATTGAATAAGACAAAGGATGTTGCATTGGGGCTCCTGAAAACACAAGCGACAAAAAGAAAGAGAAGAAAGACATGATCATTATTAATGTTGCCATATGTTGTTAATACATTAAGCATTTGGGATAGTAGCCAATTTGTGTACATATCTGGTGCTCTCCATAAATGGATGAATAGCAATTATTTTTGTTGTGCATTATATTTATAAATCAAGAATGTTATGTTCAATGAAGGATATTGGATTACCAAAACATAAATGGTTTATAGCAAATGTCATAATGAGAATTACTAATTCTTCATTGGTATTTACTAGTTTTATAATGGTAATTACTAGTTCTTTCATCAGGTTTACTACTTGTGAATCAGGAAACATCGTTAATGTTAGTAAATTATAACAAATCTTGCAATGAGAATTACCAATTCTACAATGGTATTTACTAGTTTCATAATGGTAATTACTAGATCATCTAATGTTGTTAAATTATAACAAATCTTGTGATGGTAATTACCAATTTTTCAATGGTATTTACTAGTTCGTAATGGTAATTACCGGTTCATTTAATGTTGCTAAATTATAAAAAATCTTGCAAAGAGAATTACCAATTCTTCAATGGTATTTACTAGTTCCATAATGGTAATTACCAGTTCATTTTTTAGGTTTACCACTTGTAACTCTCATGAAATATAATTAATGTGTCAATTATAACAAATATTGCAATGGGAATTATCAATTCTTCAATGTTGTTTACTAGTTTCGTAATGATAATTACCAAACTCATTCTTCAAGATTACAATTATAACAAATCTTATAATGGCAATTACCAATTCTTCAATAGTATTTACTAGTTCCATAATGGTAATTACCAGTTTATTCTTCAGATTTACCACTTGCGACTCTCATGAAACATAATAATGTGACACACGTCCTTAATACGCCTTTGTTTATCAGAGTTTAAGCGCACAGGGCATCGAAGTAGTTTGGACGACTTCATTACAGATAAAACGTTTTTTAAATTAACTTGGTTGAAAACATGAGGATAAATTTTTCGTGATTCAAATCTATCCCATAGTGGGATGTTAATACAGTAATCCAACATAGATAGATGATAAACGATAAAATACAGTCCATCTACTCATATTTTTCTGAAAAGTTCATTTTCTGTAACCGTTACAGCTACATCTTTACTCTTGAACCCGATTCACTACCTGTCTCTTTCATGCGATCTGGAGTTCAAATGAATGAACCCTAGGGAAACAGTTAATCTTATATGCAAGTATGAAATATAAATGACAACATATTACATGCTAAGCATAGAATAATTCACAGTAAACAAGCCACACTGTAACCGCAGTTATTGACCAAGGACCATAGCCCTTTAGGACACACAGCCCTATTTTAGGACACGTAGCCCCAATTCGTAGCTAGGATACACATATACAAATTATCTAGCAAACATGGTTAGTCATACATGAATACATACATACAAGCTAATAAGATAACAGTTACCCACCTCAAGCTTGAATCCTCAATTCATCCGAAGGTGTGGGGATCAGTAGAGGTGTTAAGGTATGCCTATCAATGTTTATCATTGTCATTAATCACTTCTTTGCGTTGCAAAGTAACTAACTACAAGAATTATTTTTAGAGGATTAAGTGTTTATAAACCCTTAAAAATTCCCTTAATAATAATACCATTTTTAATTTATTACTTATTCCCTTTAATAATAACAATAGTATCGTTTATTATTATTATTATTATTTTACTATCTATAATTATTTTAAACTCTCAGAGGCTATTCTAACACTTTAAATGAGGAGTTTATAAATACCAATCATGATATAAATTATGCCTTGATGCATATACAACACTAATATACACACCTATATAAAAAGAGTAAATACCCTTTTTGGTCCCTGACAAAAAATATGGACCCCATTTTGGTCCCTTACAAAAAAAGCAACCCTTATTCATCCTTTTTATAGACTAAAAAGAACCTTTTGGAAATTTGTTAGGGATCAAAATGTTAACCAATCGACCCATATTCGTCCTTTTTATGGACTAAAAATGACATTTTTTTTGTTTTTTGTCAAGGACCAGAAAGGGTATTTACTCATATAAAAACTATCCTATTAGATTTTCTCATTCATTTCTTTTATATAGGTGCAACAATAGATAACATATTAGCAGCAAGCAATAAGGTTTTTGATTCCATACATAAATTTATCCTTTCAGCTTAGCAAGTTTTCCTTAACTATATATGTAAATAAGGTTCAGCAAGTTTCCTTTTACTTCCTATGTCATGCGTAGTCACACACACACACACTTATATAAATGACAGCAACAACTTCCTATGTGTAGCAATATATACATCAGTAGACTAACCAAGTTTTGGTTGTAAGAATATCAGCTTCCTTTCTTTCATATGCAACAACGATATATGCAGCAGAACATATAGACATATATATATATATATTATTTATACATATAGCATCGTGTTCTTCTTAGTTTCATATGCATCAAACTGTAGTTTTACTTCCTTTGGTTTTGTAGAAGAAATAGTCTGAATATTATATCTATTCATGTATATAAGAAAGGTATTTATACAATAGGAGAGAGTCTTAGAATTGATGGCTCTTAATGACTATTAATGAGGATTATCTCATGATCCCTGATTTATAGGGATTCTAATATATTTCCTAACACTCCCCCTCAAGTTGGAGCATAGATGTTAATCAAGCCCAACTTGTTACAAAGATAGTCAACCCGAGTCCCATTTAAGGCCTTAGTCAGAAGGTCAGCTAATTGGCCACTAGACCACACATGCCCCGTAGAAATAAAGTTCTCTTTGATTTTATCGCGTACAAAGTGACAATCAATCTCAATGTGTTTCGCACGTTCATGAAACACTGAGTTGGAGGCTATGTGTAGAGCAGCTTTATTATCACACCACAACTTCATAGGTAATCACGTGGCAAGACCAACCTCCTTCATTAACTGGTGAATCCACACAATTTCCTATACTGACTGAGGCATGGCTCTATACTCAGTTTCTGCACTCGACTTAGAAACCATATCTTGCTTCTTACTCCTCCATGACACTAAATTTCCACCAACAAACACACAATATCAATTGGTGGATCTTTTGGTAGCTTTTGATCCCGCATGATCTGATCTGCATCACAAAAACATTCAATGTTATTTTGACCATGATTCGTATAGAGTACACCACGACAGTGTAAGCCCTTCAAATACCGTAAGACATGTTCCAAAGCTTCCCATTGAGCAAAGGTTGGTGCGTCATGAATTGACTAAGCACACTAACCGGAAAGGTCACATCGGGCGAGTTACCGTGAGATAGTTCAATTTCCCAATTAACCTACAGTATCTCTTAGGATAGGCAAATGGCTTGATCTTCTCTGGATCAACTTTCTTTCGTACATCCTCGTGTAGCTCATCAAACAAGATGCGGTCATCAATGTCCAAGAAGGGATTATGAATCATGGGAAAGCTACTCATGCTTTCCGAAGTTTCCCAATTTCTTTTAACAGATCAAGAACATATCTCCTCTATGTCCAAAGGATGCCTTTCTTACTTCTCATAACCTCTATCCCAAGAAAGTACTTTAATGGACCGAAATCCTTTGTTTGAAAATGAGAATTAAGAAAGGCCTTAAGTGATGAGATTCCTGAAGCATTGCTACCCGTAATAATAATATCATCAACATATACCACTAAGAGGATCATCCCAGCATCTGTTTGCTGATAAAACATAGAATGGTCACACTTACTCTAGCTCAGGCCAAACTTCTTTACCATAGAGCTAAACCTGTCAAACCAAGCATGAGGGCTCTGCTTCAAGCCATATAAAGACTTCTGAAGATGGCACACCTTCCCACGCTCCCCCTAAGCAACAAAACCAGGTGGTTGCTCCATGTATACTTCCTCAAGAAGATCACCATTCAAGAACGCATTCTTAACATCCAACTGATGAAGGTCCCAACCATAATTGGTTACCACAGAAATGAAGAGGCGAACAGAGGACAGTTTTGCCACAGGAGAGAAGGTTTCCGAATAGTCAACACCATAGGTCTGAGCATAACCCTTGGCAACCAATCGAGCTTTCAAACGTTCCAGGGTGACATCAATTTTTGTTTTGACCGTGAACACAATAGGAGAGAGCTTTAGAATTGATGGCTCTTAATGACTATTAATGAGGATTATCTCCTAATCCCTGATTTATAGGGATTCTAATATATTTCCTCATAGGTTTCATGCCCTAAAACTCACAATGGACATAATGGAAACAAAAAGGAACAAAACTTGAAGATTCACCGTTTTGTGGGTTTAAAATTGATCCTAGATGATTGCCACTGCCTCTGTTTTTACTAGTTGAAACAAAGCACACACACACAGAGTTTCAACACTCTCTCCTCCTTCTCTCTCTTTCCAACACGTTTCTCACTTTTTCTCATTCACTCTCCCTTTCCTTCTCGGCTTCGCTGAAGCAAGGTCAAGAATGAAAGCAAGAAGTTGGTTCGAGTGCAAAAAAGCCAATGGTTTATGGCACTAGGCTCGAGGAGAGGTATGGGACTGGATTGCTTCCTACTCTCTCGCTCGCTGACTCTGTGGAAAGAGATAGAGAGTTTCAACTACCTTTGTTCCCGTGTTTTGAGCTAGCAAAAGCAGAGGCTTTGGTTTTAGCTAGACCTTAATCATTCTGATCAGCTACTGAAGGTAAATCATTGGGTATTTTCCTTCTAGTTTCTATCAGTTTTTCCAACACCATTTTTGAGTTGTAAAACGTAGAAATCAAGCCATAAGAAATTCTATGTTGCATGAACCATAAATATGGGAGTATGTTGAAGAAATATAGAGTTTTGGTTTCAAAATACATATATCAACGTTGTATATGCATAATAAAAAAAGGAAAACCTGGGTAGTATGCATATATGTTTGGAAACAAAAAGCTTTGCGGTGTATTGTCAACATATTGATAAAATGCCGCACACTTGGAAACCATAGGGAAACGATCCTGGCAATCTCCCTCAAACCATCACCACCTCAACCCATACACTATAAAACAATCCTAGCAACTACTCATAACTCATCACCTCAACCCGTACACTCAAACTCAATCCCGACAGCCTACTCTTAACTCATCAACTAAACCCATACACTCAAACACAATCCCGACAACTACTCTTTATTAGACCTGGCTATCACTCAAGAGGGGGTGAATTGGGTGTAAGATAAAAAAATGAGAAACTTTGAAAATCTTTTTGCAACTTAATGAAGGTAATAAATATGAATATAATTATTCATAAATCAATAGTCAAATATTCAAATAAATATATAATGGAAATAATATATGTTGGAATTATAAGATCTTAGAGAAGAGAATATGCAAACTGTGATTTATCCTGGTTCGGCCCAATCCACGATGACCTACGTCTAGTCCCCAGGCTCCTCCTGAGATTTCAATCCACTATCTCCCTCAAGCTTTAATCGGGTACTTGAGAACCACTACAATCCCACAAGTTTAGCTGGGCACTTGTGCAGCCTTTTACAAATCTCTTATCGAGATACTCCCCCTTACACACCATAAGGATACAACTTTTGTGATGAAAGAATACAAATAATCTTCTCTCTCAAGTGATAAGATGAACACCGAAGTGCATTGCAAATAATCTCACTCTCTAATAAATTATATGATCACTAAGAAAATAGAGAGAAAATGAGATAAACATCAGAAGGCATTTTTGAAGGTGTAAGCTCATGTCCTCTTCCATTTTGAATCCTTCTCCATTTATAAGCATGTACGTTGGAGGAACCATTGGAGAAAAATTATCTAACCGTTGTGAATAGTAATCGCAGTGAACAGTGACATACTCGGGGTACTGTTCATCCATACGTACATTACTTGTTTATATATACAGTTTTGTAGCTCAAAAATTACTCTTCATGATGATGCTCCAAATAGCTTAATTTAGCTCCGAACTAAGCCATTCCAACTTCCGCTTAATCATAGAGACTTCCAGTATCACAAGTGAAAGTGGAGCCTAAATACCCAAGAAGGGGGGTGAATTGGGTATTCTTAAAATTTTAAGAACTAGGTCTGTTTTGGACAAGTGAAAATAGAGTATATCAGAGGAGAAGGGTAAGGAAAGCTTGCACAAGAGAAATTATCCTGGTTCGGTCTTATCCTCGACCTACATCCAAGTCCCAAGCCACACTTGGGATTTTCAATCCACTAAAACTCAACAATTGATTACAAACTCGTACTTTCGAGTAGTTCTCTCACTAGAACTCACTCCCCCTTACAAGTTGCAATCAATACACCCAACCACCAAGTCCCCCGACTTGTGGTTATCTCAATCAATGAATGATTTACGAAATAACTCTCTTTACGAAAGCGATAAGATGAACACTGAAGTACAAGTATCAAATTGATACAATGAAAGAAGTGAACACAATAAATGATACTTAATAAATTTTCGCTCTCGCAGTAGGTGTATCAGCTTGAGAAGAAGTTAATGCATTCTATTTATAGGTAGAGAACATTAAATGACTGTTGCTTGATGAATCCAACCGTTGTAGGTGATTAGTTTAAGGTCTGGTCATCTTCTCTCTCTAAACTTCTGCTAATCCAGGTGTTAATTTGATCTGGTGTGATTCTCTGAGAATTTCCCATTTGAGATTACTTTGCTTGTTGTAGTAAGCATTCTTTAACGTTCGAAAGGCGTGCTCAAATGAATTAGCTGAGAGTAGGTTGATTTGCGAGGTGCATTAAATGACCGTGCACTTTTGCTTTATGGCTTTGACCTTCAATAATCTTCATCTGATCTTAATGAAATTCACTCAACAAACTTGTTAAACATAGCTAGGAATATGATTGAATGAATTATGGAAGCAATAAGATCAAACAACAATGATTTGCAAATTCGTATAATTCAAAAATCAGTTTTTACCGTTGTATACTAGAGTATGTTCATGCTTACTCGAGTATGGCACTATTTGTGTGAAAAATTCTAAGTTCAAAATGTCTCTATACTGGAGTATCCATTGGTATACTTGAGTACACAAGAACCAGTGCCAAGTTGAAAAACAATTTAAGAGCTCAATACTCGAGTATGCAAACCTTTACTCGAGTATGCATTAGTTATAAAATGTTTGGAGCTCTCGTAACACTCTATACTCGAGTATGCACTCCTTTACTCGAGTAAGCAACTTTGTTTGACAAATCCTTTTGCTCTCGGAAGTCCAATACTCGAGTATGGCTACCCATACCGTAAAGTATTGACTTAGTTTGAAAATCCCGGTTGCTCTCTCGGAAGTCCAATACTCGAGTATGGCTACCCATCTGCATAAAGTATTGACTTAGTTTGAAAATCCTGGTTGCTCTCCGGAAGTCCAATACTTGAATATAGCTACCCATACCGTAGTATTGACTTAGTTTGAAAATCCCGGTTGCTCTTCGGAAGTCCAATACTTGAGTATGGCTAACCATACCGCAAGATATTGACTTAACTTGAAAAACTTGGTTGCTCTCGGATGGCCTTTACTCGAGTATACATACCTTTACTCGAGTATGAATTTGTAAAATGCAATTGAGCAATCTTTTAATAGTCCTATACTCGAGTAAGAAAACCTATACTCGAGTATGCAACTATCAGAATGTTTTTAACTGACTTTGCAAACTTCAAAACATGTTTTACATTTGTTGTTAATCATCAAAACATATTGAGAACTAACAACAAGAACTTGAATATTGATATTCTCATTTTATCCAGTAAGTTCTTCCTTCTTCAGTCTCCTTTCTTGGTTATTCTTCATTATTAAACTTCACTTCTACATTCAATATAAGAATTAGTCAAAGTAGAATGTAAATGTAGTATGTAAGCTTTTTGCTTATAAGAATGACATCTATATAAGACATCATCAAAACTAATCATAACCAACATTATCCCCCTTTTTTGATGATGGCAAATACTTTAAGAAAAATATGTATGAATATGAAAATATATTAGATACAACATATTTTTCTTGTCATTCTCTCCCCCTTATTTGTCATTAGCAAAAAGTTGAAATACATAGAAGAGATACTTGTGGAGAGATAAATATGAAAACAAGTTAGAAATGACTGCCTCTCCTTAATATATCATATGTCAAGAAAACAATTTTCTCTCCCTTTTTTTTTTTGAAAGTATTTGATTTTTAATATGATCCAAGTAGTAAAGACTTTTCATGAAAATATATCTGAAAAACAATTTGGAGAGATTTTTCAAGAAACTTAAACCTTCATGATTAAAGCAAATTGATATCAAATATGTGCATAATTTCTACTGAATATAAAAAGTAGAGATTAGAAATGCTCATGTAGGTTCTGCAAATTGATAAATGGTCGATGAAGTCCATTTGCTTGCTGTATGAAATTTGGTTGAGTCATCATGGCTTGAGATGAAGCAGTGATACGCTTTCTTCCTTTTTGTATGAGATTCTTTGAAGAGGCTCAATAAAAGGATCATGAATATCTTGTATGATGCGAATAGGATGAAAGTACCGGCTTCTTGAGTTGTTTCTCATATGAATGAATATTGTCAGCACTCAGCTTCCATCCTTTTCTTCATAGAGTTCTTCGTAGAGCATAACTCAAGTTCAATGATGGACTGTGAAAGTATTATTCCTCAAGTTGAGAGTTTCTCCTTATAGTGCATTAAGGAAGGTTTTTGCACAGACTTAATTCTCCTGCCACAATTGTAAAACTTTCTTGCAAGAGAAAATTATTAGTGCAACCAAATATCAAAGTATTCATTTCTAAATGATATTTTCAAATAATGATAATGAAAGGAAAATATGATATTAACTCATCATCAAAACAAATAAAACATAATGAATGCAAATGAGTAAATTTAATAAGGGTTTTCTTCAAATAAAAGAGATGAACTTTTAAGATATAAAAATACATGTGAATGTGAAGCTCCCCCTTAATGACTACATTACTAAAAATATGAAACTCCCTTTAAAGATACCAAATAATAATGTGACACCAAATGTTATGAGGTTTGGAATTCATCGAACTCCAGTAGACACAACATGGTATCTCAGAATTAAGAATTTTCAAGTTCACATGGGTAGACTTGAATTGGTATGAAGAAATCACTTATGCTTTTTATGATGATAAAAATGTTTAAAGCATAAGGATCATTTTAAAAAATTAGTGTTCTTAGGCTAAACTTCGTGTGATAAAAATTGAATGAATAAAATCAAGTTAGCCTGAAGAGTGATGCGAGAGCAGAGAAATGATTATGATATATAAACATTATTTCAAAATACAACACCTAACTCAAATAATATCGTAATGACTTGAGTCATAATCATTTGTAATCCATAGATGCATCACTAGCTAGCCACTATCTGATGATGTGATCAATACTGAAGATCTCCCAGATTTGATGTATAAGGATGAGTTTATGCTTGTCTTCCTCTGTTTATCCTTGTTTGCCAACACATGAACAGAGTATCCTGCAAAACAAATATATGCCTTTTGCACTAGTGCAAAAAAGGCTTTTAAGACCGAACAAAAGAGGGGTCGTAAGACCTAGGACATGCGACTTGATCTTGTTCCAATGGTATTAAAAGTCTACCATTTAAGACCGACTCAACCGGTCTTAAAGAAAGTATTTTAAGACCGGACATTTAAAAACGTCTGGCCTTAAAAAGTTGTACTAAATAAAGCCGAAATATTTTTTGTTCGGTCTAAAGCTCAACTTTTAAGACCGGCCAAAAAATAGGCCGCTCTTAAAAGATCGTAATTATAAGACCGGACAGGACACATACGGCCTGAAAAATAGTGGCTTCTAAGACCGACGACTAATTATACACGGTCTTAAAAGACCGACTTTCAAGAGTGGATGATAAATACATTCGGTCTTAAAGATTTTGATTTAAGACCGGACGTTAAATATACCGGTCTTAAAAGACCAACTTTTAAGACCGGGTTTAATATCAAAACTCAAAAGTCGTCCTGACCTTTAAGACCGGTCATATAATTACATCCGGTCTTAACAAGTGAACATTTAAGACCGGCTTATTATTTCCGGCCTAAATTTTCCGAATTTTTCCCTTGTTCTTCCCGATTATATATATACACAAATCCACCACCCAATCCAAAGACATAAAAGTCGATACTTTAAGCTACAAGCTATGAACAATTATTTGAATAAATTGAATTGGAAAAAGAATACAAATATTATTCACCATGAACTATTTGGCCTCTTAATTAATGATTACTATGACTACAACACCTAAATTAATTCATACAATAAGTTACAAGTACAACATACATGCGCCCAAAATAATATTCACCATGAGCCTTGGCGATTTCGGCGTGAACAACATTAATTTCCCGCCGGAGATCAGCAAGTTTCTGTCTTACTCGATTCAGCCACAATGCTTCATTAGAGGAAAGAGGAGAGGGGTCGGTAGTAGTCGCGGTGGGGCCAAGAGGTTGGAGAGGGGGAGCGGGAACCTCTTCATCATCTCGAAGAAATAACAATGGGTCCAACGACCCGAGACTCTTCTCGTCACAACAGGACGGACTCTCGATGGAGGAGGCGCACCGTATAACGATCGACGGAAGGCACAAGCATCACGACTAAGAGCACCCCTACGAGCGGTTCTCTTGAATCTAACCATGGTTTGAGTTAAGCGAGAGGTATGAGGAGTTAATTAATAAAGGCGGGAGAGCTGTTCTCGATAGCCACGTACGTAGTTTGGAGTTACGAGGTAGTGAGGAATTAATAAGGAGTTATAGGTACGCGGTATAAAATTCCATTATTTAATATTTTTGCAATTCATTTTATTTTAAGACCGACATTTTTAAAATATCCGGTCCTAAAAGTCTAAATTACTTTTAAGACCGACCTTTTATCATTAACCCAAGTACTTATAGGTATGCGGTATAAAATTCTATTATTTATTTTTTTGTTTAGACCAATCTTTTATAATAAGTCCGGTCCTAAAAGTCTTACTTTTAAGACCGACCTTTATCATTTACCCTAAGATTTACACACCGCTCAAATGAATGATGCGAGTTTCTTCTTCCGAGATAAACTTCCCAACTAGGCGTCTCCTCGTATTCCGATGAACAATGCGTCTCCTCATTAAAGTTTCCGGCGTTTCACATTGTTCGTGATGGGTTCTCTATTTTAACCCGTTGTTACCGTACTTTCTTCACATTCTTCTCCCCCAGGTCCTCCGTTTCCTCCTCCTCCTCTTCAACCTCAGCCCCCACCGTAATGGCTGCTCCCCTGTGTCCTCCGTTTCCTCCTTCTCCTCTTCAACCTCGCCCCCTCCGCCACCGCCTCCTCCAAATCGATCGTGAAGCAGGTTGGTGCATCAAGGCCCGCGTCGATCAAATCGATCGACATTTGGGCCAATTGGTTCAGCTTGCTCATACCATGAACAACAAGCTGAACATGGTACTCCACGCCAATGACGTGAAGTACGATCCCGCTGAAGACGACTCCGACGACTCCGACAACTCCGACGCCCCCTCCCTCTCCGACTACGAGAGGGATTAGTTTTTTTTGGTTGCTTTTTTATTTTGATTTTTTTGTGTGATCGTCGCCCCGTAAAAAAATTAGTAAATAAAATATTTTTAAATTTTGTTCTCGTGCGAGTTTAGTACTTTATCCCATTATCTCGAACCTAGAAAGCAATAAACAAGGCAACTATGAAGGATGGATAATGGCGTACTAAAAAACCTAAAATAAAAGAACGAAGACTTTACTTAGTAAATCGACGGTCCTAAAAACACCGCCATTTTTGTCGCTTTGGTTTCCATATCCGATTGACTCTTGTCCTTTTCATTATCGTCTTTCTTTTTCCGACAAAAAGGAAACAAACAAAACATTGTCCTCGTGTAAATCCAACAACAGAAATTCGCGCAGAATACGTTAAGAACATACAAAAAAAGGAGCTTTTACCTTATTCGATAAGAACAAACAAAGTGACTATTCTTCTCAAGGTTGAACCTTCGTTGTCGTCAGTTTTACCTCCCCATGTTAGAAACAAAGTGTCCTTTTCATTATCTTCCTTCTTTTTCTGACAAAAAGACAAAAGACAAAATAAAAGGGACACCGATAATGCCGCCTCTAGACATGGAGAGGTAAAAACGATGATAATGAAGGACTAGCTTGAGCGAGTAATGCCGTAACCTCGGTTGTCTTCAACCCTATCCATTTAATTTGTACGAAAAGAGGTATTTAAAGGTGATTGACTTTTAAGATCGCACAAATAACAACATACGGTCCTAAAAGTTAAGCGAGACTTGTAAGCAAAGGACTTTTAAGACCGATTATTTATAAAAATACGGTCCTAAAAGTTAAGCGGGCTTTTAAGAGTGACTTTTAAGACCGACCTTTTATAATACGTCCGGACCTAAAAGTTCATGTGGTTTTTTAAGCTTTTAGGAGCGGACACTAAAGCAATATACGGTCCTAAAAGTCTCATACTTTTTACACCGAACACTTTGCGGACCTTTAAGATCGGACATGCTGTTAATGAACGGTCCTAAAAGCCTCGATTTCAAACACTAAATTAAATAGCTATATCCACCATCCAATAATACATTCGTAAACCCAAAATGGACACAAGAAAATTGTTCGAAAAATTAACTAAATTTATTTATTGAATTTTACATTGCCTATGTATATTTACAAATGAATTGTTCAAAAAAATAAACAAATTTACGTAAGATCGATTATTGTTGCTACGAATATACTTACAAATGAATTTAGGACATTAATTATTGTCGTTTTTGTGACTCTAAGATCAGACCATATAGATATTCACAAAACACATTGTGTATGTGCTCCAGTTCATCATCGAAAAGGGAGTTTTGCATTGAAACATCCGTAACATCAAAGACAAAGAATCGAATTAACTTGCGTGCATATTTCATTTGTAACAAAGAAGCTAGAAACTGAATTAACTTGCATAATATGTAACATCAAATACATTTACCTTTGCAGTTAATTTAGTATCCCCTCGCCTTGTAATATCATACATGTGTTTCATGACGTACTGGCCACATAAGTTGGACTCTGGTGGTTGCCGAGGGGTCTAAAAAGAACAAGAAATATATATAAGAGCATATATATAGCTCAATGACCAAGTTCACAAGGCAGTGTGCTACAAATATTGTACCAACCTCTGGTCTGTACCATATGGGGTCTTTGTCCTGAGTACCACGCCTTTTCTTTTCTACTCTTTGGAAGGTCCTCATGGCACTATCATCAAAATCACAAATTTATCAATGATTCACCGAAAATTCACAGCAGAGATTTCGAGACAAGAGAATCAAAATGACATGCTTACTCGTTGATGGTCTGCACCAACGTAGGCAATGGCTCAGTGTGAGTGGAGTATAAGAAGATAACTTTATGCTCCTCCATGCACATGAGGACCAACTGCCAGTGGCGGCTGAAAATTCACATCAGTAAACTATACTCAGTGATATATGTGGCAGAATTAAGTGAATTGCGGACAAGATTTTTGATATGTACCTGTGGAAGAATGGCAAAAAGTACAACTTTCTGCCACTTCACACAACCTCTTTGATATGTACTCTCGTCTCTCGTCCATGGTTGTTTGACTTGAATAGACAGGGGCACAAGAATCCAAAATCGTTGATCCTGCACCTTTGAACCAATTCATGATGCAAGAACCTACCATAATGACATCGATCGGGGAATTAGTATATATGTATGTATGTCTAAATGATGCATTTAAATGATGTACTCATAGACGAAGATACTTACTTCATACAAATTATAACAATCGCATCAAGAAGCTCATCGAGGAAGAAAGAAGGACTCAACATCAACGATGTCAACTTGAACGGGCATAGGATAAGGGACGCCTACTACTTCATTGGCAGGCCACGATTTATCCTTAAAATATCCACTCTTCATCAGATCGGATATTTTTTCCCTGGCAACAGCCAACTTAGCAGTAGGGGATAGAGCTTGAGGAGGGGATGGAGCTTGACGAGGGGATGGAACATGAGGAGGAGGGGTTAAAGCTTCAGGAGCAGTAGAGACATGTACAAGCTTCACTGGCCAAGGGATGAAGGTTCCCTTGACATCACTCACAAGCTTTAGCTCATCAATTTAGAGAAGGAGCGGTGCATCAATGATCACCTTTTCAACTGACACTCTGACTTCATCATCAGGCATTTGTTGGTGGTGTACAGTTGATCCCAAGTTGTGAACAGTCCCTTTTGCAACCAATAATCATCCATCATGATGATCGGGATCCTCCACATAAAGGTCACAAGGTTGCTCTGACTGTCCAACAATGCAGCTCCCTCTAGTGTTCTGCTGCACAGTTGAAGGTGAGTGTGTGAAGGGAACACTGGTCTCTGGACGATTGCTCAAAGGCAGCCTCGGTGACTCGTTCCTCCCTCATCATCGGCTCATCTCGGATTGAAAGATTGCGGTCATTGAAGCTTCATTAGCGGCCCGGCGTCCGGTCCATCTCCTCCCGAGTAACCATACTTTGTCTATGGCGTTTGGATGTACCAAAGACTTGCTTTATGCCTACCCGTCCTCCAATCCCCCTTACACGCCCGGTGATCAGTTTTCCGGCCGCAACGGTCGAACATCATTCCTCCCGTCCGACACAAAAGATCCCTCCGCTTCTTTCTTTTTAAGATCTTCCGTAAGATACGAGATAACGAGAAACTTAGTAATGAAACATGTTTAGTAACTAAAATATAACAATAACGATACTTACAATTCTTTCAAGCAACTAGACGAGTTTGTTCACTCGTGTAGCGCCGCTTGGCTTTTGCCGAATATGCAACCACAAATCCTCGCGACGTATTGGAGATGGAGGAGCATGTATCACGAAGGATTGGATTCGCTTCATCATCCAATCTCTTCCGCTTGGCAGCCATCAAATCTTTTTCGGCCTTTTGATATCCGCCGCGAGAAGCCCTATGAGGGCAATCATTCTTTATACCTATCTCTTGTGCTTGTTCCCTTCTTTTCTATGAATCAGGATTGAAAACATCTATTAATTATGAATTCCAGCCATGCATGTCACTAACAGAAATTAGAGAACTTTTGCTTCATATGAACGTCAATCAAACAGTAGTCAAATTCTTCACTTCATCAAGTTTCAACATTTTATTTAAGGAAGATGTAGAATTGTAGAAGAAATTGGAGCTATGTTTTGTCATGCTAGCTAGATAGATAGGTTAAGAAACAAAAGAGAATTATGCTTTGAGAATAATACAAACTTGATCCTTTTAAGGCATCCGGTGGGATCGGCGAAGTCCCCATTAGATAGTAACAATTGGGTATATAAAGTTTCCCCCTTTTAAGACTATTCATTTCCTCATTTGCAAGACAAACCATTACACAATTAATACCTTCTCATCAATAATTTACCTTTTCGTGGTTGACATATCGACTTGCATAGACAAAGGCGGGGAAATGCATACTTCTATTCACACACCGAACCATTATATAACTAACAGGATTAGATGAACACAATAACATTCACATATCCGCACAGGTTAATAAGCAAACAAAAGGGAAAACAAAACTAAATATAAACTCACCGAGCTTCGGGAGTGGTCCGCGAAGAACAAATTGTCACCAAATTCGTTCATCAATAAATGTGTAAACTTCCCAAGGATGTTTCGGGCGGAACATCGGAGAAAATATACGTGTTAGCGAGAAAGGTCTTAAACTTCCTCCACCGATCAGCACAATAAGACAATGTCTTGTCTTTCAACTTCCGACGATCGGGGACGGTGTATGTAACCCGGATAGTCTCCCAAATAGGATCCTTTACATTCTTAAAGTCCACACTTTTCCACCCATCCGTCAAGATGCTAACCTTTGCCGTGCTAGACACCGACAAAACTATTATATTTGCTTTTATGAGGACCGACGGGTTCCAACCTTGCATCAAAGCGAATCTCGAGCTTTGACCCGAAGTCCGACTTAGGGTCACATCCATCATTCGTGTGCCTCTTCTACCACGGCGTGTAGGGCGATTACGAGCCTCATTGTGAGATGAAGAGGGTTCGTTCTCAGTCACACCAGGAACTGGCGTTGCCGGAACACGAATAGATTCGTTTTCACCGTCCATTTTTGAGACGGGAAGAGAGGAATGCGAGCAAATGAGAGAGTAATGGGGCTGATGGTACGTGGGCGAGGAAGAGAGGTAATGCAACGGGAAGGGTTTAACGTGAACAGAGGTTCTCCACGGAAGTAACAAAAGCTTTCACGCGAAGAAATGTATAACTTGCGTGGATTTTTAAGACCGGATGAAAAAGAGACGGTCTTAATATTTACATTAATCCCGGTCATATTAAACGTCCGATCTTAAAAGTTTAACCTTTAAGACCGTTCCTTGTAAAACGCCGGTCTTAATATTAATGAACTTTTTCGCACCGGAAGTATCATATGTTCGATCTTAAAAGGAAACTTTTAAGACCGTCTTTTTGATAAGTTCGGTCTTAAAACTTTAGACTTTTTATATTTAAATTTTTCCTTATTATGTTTTACCATAGAAAATATAAGTACGGCTATATGAGATATATTTAGAAAGTAATTGAAATTTCAGTTCAATTTTTAAGACCGGTTGTATTTTAGTCGGTCTCAATAATATTTTTAAGAGCGGTGAAAAATTGGTCGTGCAAGAAGTTCTTTATATTTACGGAACTGCCACCGGTCATTCTTTTAAGACCGGGGTGTCGATTGTCCGCTCTAAATGAGGCGGTCTTAAAGCCCTTTTTTGCACTAGTGTTGGTACCCTGTGTTTCTTGGGTCCACACAAGATTAGACGTAGTAGCTCTTATGCTCTTTTACAGTTAATTCATATGATATTTGAGCAAAGAGTATAATAAGCCAATGATAGATCGAAATATGAGTTTACCTAATTTAATATGTATAATCCAATGAATCATTATGGGTAACAAATAAATGATACCAATACACTTATTTCTCAATGACAATTTGTAAATACATTTTATGTAGAAAAGATGTCATTGATAAAATGCATGTAAATTTGATCAAAGATCATAGAAAATTTTTTCCATAATGATATGTATTTATCAAATAGTAATTTATGGATGAGATCATGTCTTTCAAAAAATGATAATGAAATATGCAAATTATTCCAAATCTCAGATGTTCTTTAAAAAACATGATAATGCATTATAAAATTGAGATTTTAATGTATGAAAAAATTATTTTTGAAAAATGTTTGAAATCAATACACATGCTAAATATAGTGGAAGTCAACTTGTTAAAGAACATGTCGAAAGTGCTTCAATATTTAGAGAATATGTCGAACATTGAAGTTAACATATTGAAGAATTTCCCAAAAGCAAAAGTCCTAAAGAAAATGAATTAGCCAAAAAGGCTAAGTATGATAGAAATATATAGGCACGATGACTTTGCTATTGACCAGAAGATAATCTTGCCTTTTAGAATTGAATCTAGAAATATATGAATAGTCAAGGCAATAATATAAATATACAACTATAGTAACTCAAAAATGGATGAAAACAAATATTGATGTATTTGAGTAATAGAATAAGTACTAGGATTCATGGATGATGAAGCACAAACTCATTAGTCCAAATAACTAGAGTATAATATTATCCTAGTAAGTTATTCCACATAATGGTTAATGCACTAACATTTAATGCATTAATGAACATTCATAATGCTTGGAATAACTTGGCCAATAAGGATTTATCCAATAAGCATAAGATTTTTAGTTTATGTTCGAAGAGTTAACTTGATATATGTTAAATATGCAGAAAGTTAACTTAATATAAGAAGTTAACTTGATATTCCGTAATTTCAAGCTTTTCAGTTTAAAGAGAAAGTTAACTTGAAATAAAAAGTTAACTTGATATTAGCGTCAAAAACGATAACAAAGAAAGTTAACTTGAAATAAAAAGTTAACTTGATATTTTAAGTTCAAAGAAAATGTTAAATTGAAATAAAAAGTTAACTTGATAGTTCCTTAACTCTAATCACTTAATCCGAATTGTTTGTGCTCATTCATTTCAACTTCTATTTCAAGATTTTCACAAATTGAATTCTTTTCTGGAAATAAGCTTGAAACTCATATATGATCAACTTGTTAGACATAAGGTCCAACTAGTTAGAGGATGAAACAAAAGAGTTCAAGCAACATATTAATTCCAAAGATCAATATGCGAAATGACAGGGAAAAACTCAGCTGAACAAATTTGAAGCATATCTGATATTCAATATACAAAGATTTAACTTCCAAATTTTAAATATATTTTGAATGCAATCAAAATATGCATATTTTTCAAAACATTTGTATGCATTTTTTGAAGCAGAGTGATTTGAAATTCAAAACAGATTTTAGAATTGTGCATCTTAAAAACATAATCTTAGAAAGTTTTGCACAAATTCACGTATGGTTCATTTAGCAATCTGAAAAGATTTTGAAAACCATAAATGATTGATTTCTAATGGAATGCAATAATGGACAAGTATTCATTTTGAGTTTAGTTTCATATGCCACCAGTTTCAACTCAATTGGACGTGTAGTTTGTGAGATACACCCAAAATAACAAAGCTTGGTCTGCTGTGTGGAGTGAATTGCACTGTCAACTTCCACAATTTGTTTCTCTTTCATCTGAACTCCTTTGAACTTGAATCTGGTCTCCAAATGACGCATTGGGAGTCTACTTTCATCCATCTCAATCCAACGTTTGGTTTGGGAGATATCATCGAAACATCGAATGTCGCCCATGAAAAACTTAGAACAAAGGTAAACAGAGCATGATGAACAGTGGCATACTCGCATGGCTTACTCGAGTAATCCATTCTAATACTCGAGTATGAACAGTGACATACTCGGGTATGGGACATACGTACATTACTGTTCATATATACAGTTTTGTAGCTCAAAAATTACTCTTCATGATGATGCTCCAAATAGCTTAATTTAGCTCCGAACTAAGCCATTCCAACTTCTGATTGATCATATATACTTCCAGTATCACAAGAACTTGAATATTGAAATTCTCATTTTATCCAGTAAGTTCTTCCTTCTTCAATCTCCTTTCTTGGTTAGTCTTCATTATTAAACTTCACATCTACATTCAATATAAGAATTAGTCAAAGTAGAATGTAAATGTAGTATGCAAGCTTTTTGCCCATAAGAATGACATCTATATAAGACATCATCAAAACTAATCATAACCAACACTCTTAACTCATCACCCCAACCCATACACTCAAACATGATTCCGGCAACTACTCTCAACACCACCTCAACCCATACACTCAAACACGATTCTGGCAACTACACTTAACATATTACCTCAGCCCATACCCTCAAACTCAATCCTGGCAACCATTCTCAACACATTACCTCAACTCATACACTCAAACATGACCCTGACAACTATTCTTAACACCTAACCTCAACCCATACCCTTAAACTCAATCCTGCAACTACTCTTAACTCATCACCTTAACCCATATACTTAAACACAATCCTGGAAACTACTCTTAACTCATCACCTTAACCCATATACTCAAACACGATTCTAGCAACCACTCTCAACACATTACCTCAGTCCATACACTTAAACACAATCCCGACAATCTCCCTTAACCCATCCATCTCCCATTCTCATTTACACCATATATTGCACCTGGCATCCTTCGTGGATTAGATAAACATCTTTATGTAGGTATTAACGACCATATAAAAAGGGTATTATTATTAAGTTGTGTAGTTAGGTACTTTGTGACTCCAGAAGTGACTAATGGCAGTAAGAAACATTTATAGACATACCTTGACACCTCTACTGATCCCAATATCTATGGACAAAGTTAAGGATTCAAGTTTGAGGTGGGTAACTGTTATCTTATTGGCTTATATGCATATATTCATGTATAACTAACCATGATTGCTAGATAATATTGCATATGTATCCCAGCTATGGATTGGGGCCGCGTGTCCAAAAGGGCTACAGTCCTTGGCCGTTAACTGCGGTCACGGTGTGACTTGTTTACTATGAATTGGTCTATGCTTAACATGTGAGATGTTACCATTTATATTTCATACTTGCATACAAGATTAACTATTACCCCTAGGGTTCATTCATTTGAACTCCAAATTGCATGAAAGAGACAGGTATTGGATTGGGATCAAGAGGAAAGATGCAGCTGTAAGGGGTACAACAGAAGGGATTTTTGTGAAAGTATAAGTAGTTGAGCTGTATTAATTCGTTTATCATTGGTCTCTTTTTGGATTATTGTATCAACATCTCATTATGAGATAGTTTCAAGTTGCAAAAATTTTATTCTCATGTTTTCAATCAAGTTATTTTGAGAAAGTTTTATTCCGCAAATAAGTCATCCAAATTATTTTGATGCCTGTGTGCTTATACTCTGATGGATAAAGGCATATTAAGGATGGGCGTCACAGCGTGGAGTCTCACTATCTCCTTGATGTAGACCACAACCAATCTCTCAGGAGAATAGCTAGCACTGATGGGAATAAAGTATGCCGACTTAGTTAAACGATCAACAACTACCCAGATTGCATCAATATGCCTGATCTTGGGCAATCCCACCACTAGGTCTTTGGTAACATGTTCCCACTTCCATTCTGGAATTTCAAGTCTCTGCAGTGGTCTTGCAAGCTGTTGGTGTTCAATTTTCACCTTCTGGCAAGTTAAACATTTGGCCACATACTGGCTTACTTCTTTCTTCAACCCTGGCCACCAGATCTCAGATTTCAGATTCTGGTACATTTTGACCATATCTGGATGTAATGTGCATTTGTTCCTGTGAGCTACACCCAGTTTTTTTTTGCCTCAACACAGAATTTGGTGGTATATAAATTCTCTTCTTGTACCTCACCAATCCCCTGAGTGACATATCATAATCTTGAGCTTCATTTCGAGAGATCATCTCTTGTATAGCATTTGCTCATTCATCTTGCTTCTAAGCTTGTTCAATTTCATCCCTCAGATCATACTCTCCTTGGCTAACAAGAAGACTTGCAAGAGAAGCCTCATGGGCCTCTTTCGGTTCTACATCAATTTGGTTAGATAGATTCAGATCCCTAAAATATTCTAGTAATTTCTGTTCCTGGATCACCATGAATGCTGTCTGTACCACCTTTCTGCTCAAAGCATCTGTGAGAACATTAGCTTTCCCTGGTGATATTTAATCTCCAAGTCATAATCATTCAGCAACTCCATCCATTTACGTTGTCTCATATTTAGCTCTCTCTGGTCAAAGAGGTATTTGAGACTCTTGTGGTCACAGTATAATTTCACGGTAGGACCATACAAATAATGCCGCCAAATTTTCAATGCAAAAACAATAGCCGCGAGCTCTAAATCATGAGTTGGATAGTTTAACTCGTGAGGCTTCAGCTATCGAGAGGCATAAGCCACCACTCTACCCTGCTGCATCAGGACACATCTCAATCCATGCTTACTAGCATCACTATAGACAACATATGTTTCACCCAGATCTGGGATAATCAATATTGCTACTGTAGTCAACCTCTCCCTTAGTTCTCTGAAGCTACCCTCACAATGCTCATCCCAAACAAATGATTGGTTCTTTCCCGTCAACTTCGTTAACGGTAAGGCAAGTCTAGAGAAATCCTTTATGAATCTGCAATAATATCCCGCCAAATTCAAGAAACTCCATATTTCGATTCTTGTCTACGGTCTCTTCCAGTCTAGTACTGCTTGTACTTAACTAAGATCAATAGTGACTCCATCCTGTGGTATCACTTGGCCCAGAAATTTAACTTATGAAAGCCAAAAGTCACACTTGCTTAACTTGGCATAGAGTTGCTTCCCTTTCAGTACATTAAGTACTTGTCGCAAATGGGGCTTATGTTCCTCCTTATTATTGGAGTAGATCAGAATGTCATAAATGAAGACTACTACAAATCGATATAGATACTCATGAAGATTTGATTCATATAGTCCATGAACACTGCAGGTGCATTAGTCAAACCAAAGGGCATCATCATAAACTCATAGTGCCTATATCTGGTTCTGAAGGGTATCTTCAGAACATCCACAGCTCTTACATGCAACTGATGGTATCCGGAAAACCGATCAATCTTTGAGAAAACGCAGGAAATAGACAGTTGGTCTAATAGGTCATCAATTCTAGGGAGCGGATAGTTGTTTTTGATTGTCACCTTGTTCAACTCCCTGTAGTCAATGCAGAGTCGAAGATTCTCATCCTTCTTCTTCACAAAAAGTACTGGAGCTCCCCAGGGTGACATACTGGGTCGGATGACTTCTTTCTCTAGTAACTCTTCAATTTGCTTCTTTGATTATGCCATTTTGCTTGGTGCCATTCTGTAGGGTACTTTAGATATGGGTCCCATGCCAGGCATCAAATCAATAGTAAACTCAACTTCCCTCACCGGTGGCAATCCACTAATGTCTTCTAGGAATACTTCAGGGAACTCGTTCACTCTTGGTATATCTGACAATGATGATTCAGTCTCTGCCTGTACTAAGAAAAATACCATGTACCCTAGGCAACATTGATTCAGACATTTCTTCACTTCTTGGGCAGTGAGAAGATTCAAACTGTTTGCCATAGTACCTGTTGTTGACTATGAGTACAAGATTTGCTTGTTACTACAGTTAATCAAAGCCTTGTTGGCCGTCAACCAGTTCAATCCTAGTATGACGTCAATGTCAACTAACAGTAGATAAATTAAATCTAACATGGACTTATGTCTATTTACAATCAATACACAATTCAAGCATGTACCAGATACTACAGACTTAACACCAAGCGTTGTATTTATAATCAAATCATATGGTAATCTATAGGTCTTAATCGCTAGCCTTTTCGCACAATCACAAGCAATGAAAGAATGGCTAGCACTAAATCAAATAATGCTTGCAAAGAATTACCATCTAATGAGATTGTACCTTGGATCATGTCAGGATATTTCCTGGCCTCTCTTGAGTCAATAATGCAAAGACCCTTCCTTGATTTTGTGGACTCTTATTCCGGCATTCTGTGGGCAATTAAAGCTGAAGTGTCCCGGTTGGTTACACTTGAAGCAGATAAGCTTACCGTCACATCTCACCCTCGGGTGACTCTTCCCACACTTCCCACAAGGTCGGGGCACTGGTAGTCTTCAGTTGTTCTGCTTGAAGTGATTGGGCCTCCTATTCCCACCCTTGTAACCAGACCAGTTCCCTTTCTTCTTCTTATTACTCATGGGATTCCCACTGCTATTCCTACTATGAGTCATCTCCATCCTACTCGCATGCAGCTTCTTTAGGTTCCGTTTGATTATCTTACATTCTTCCTTAGCTTGGTGGAATGTAAGAAATTGTCAAGAGATTAGTCTATCCCTCATCTCTAATTTCAATCCCTTGATGAGCATGTCTGCCTTCCATCCCTCATCTTCATTCTTCTTTAGGTAGGAGGAGTAGTGGGATAGATTGATGAACCTTGATAGATACTTGTCAAAAGACTCTCTCGGTTTCTGTTTGATGGTTATTAACTCAGTCTCCATTTCTACTTAGACTGAGTGGGGAAAGTACTTCTCATTAAACTTCTCTTGGAACACCTCCCAAGTAATTGGTATGTATTGGGTACACAGGGCCTTGGCCACGCTCTTCCACCAATGGTCTGCATTACTTTCTAGCTTGCATATGGCTAGTTGTGCCTTTCGTTCTTCCAGGCATTCCATTACTTCGAAGATTTTCTCTAGTCTAAGGGGCCAATTCTCAGCAGCTTGTATGTCCATCTCACTGATGTATGATGGCAGCTTGTGCTTATAGAATTGAATATTCCAGAATTGGGACTTTCTAATAGATCTTTGTCATTGCGGTTCGGTTAGAGGTGAGCCTCTACCTGTGGAGGGTTATCCTCTTGGTTTTCCTCTTCTTCTGTCTCTACCCTCTGGGCTAGTTACGCTTCCGCAGCTTCAGCACACTGTCTTTCTTCGTTTTGCTTTGTTCTTAAGAGGAATACCTCTTCTTTGAGCTCCCGTGACGAGTCTCGATGTTTGTCCAAAATCCCAAGTACTTGTTGCATGGGATCCTAGGATGGAGGTTCTTGTTGAAGGGGGCTTCCCCTACCTCATCCTCAGCCTCTACCTCGACCTCGACCTCGACCTTGGCCTCGGCCCCTGCCCCGTCAGGTGGATTTAGGTCTTGTGGGGCTCCAGTTCAAGTCTTGGCCTCCGGTTGGCTCTTGTTTTGGCCATTTGTATTACTTTATTACTATATGTCAAGAAAAATAGTTGTTAATAACAGAGGTAAAATAATCATTCCTGACATTCATATGCATTTTAAAACATACATCATACTTGTTTCTAACATTTCATAAGACTTTAAGTACTTACTATTTCAAAATGCCTTTCTTTAATATAACTTCCCTAGGACTTCAAGGATAGTTGATACAAGCCTACTACAATTAATCTAGTACTAGGTTGGGTTTTCTTCTTCTCCTAACCCTTAGCTACATGTGATTGGCTACAAAGGTCTTCATGAAATCTATAAAGATCTCAAAGTCATTAAAAGCATAATCCTTAAATATTTCTTCTATCTTATCACACCACGCTTTGGTTTGGGGAAAGAAAAATAAGGTTATCCATATCCATGCATGTGTTAAGATCATTATCCTCATAACCATGCCTTTTCTTGTTGGCATATAGGTTGTTGACCTTCTCTAGGTATGAATTATATAGGTCAGCTTGGATGGTTATTTCACAATAAGCCTACATATGAACCTCACTAATATGTCCCCACAAATCAATATCTACGAGCTCGAAAAGTGTAGGCTTCTCGGTATTGGAAGGTTCAGCGTTGGGGTCTCCTACAAATGGGTGGTCCGCAAGTACGTCGGCTTTACATTTTTTGTGTATCTTTATAGGTTTAGGTATGGGTGGTACTCTCTTCTTAGCAGTTCGTGCCCTCAACGATCCTCCGTGCGTACGATAGAACCCGTAAGGTACATTGGGGGGTAAGCCTCCCTCATAAATCCTCATCCTCTTTTTAAAATAACCAAGTTTTGTTTAGTTCTTTTTCAAAATTTTGAAAAAATTATCACTTTGATACTAAATTGTGGCACCCGTCCTTAATATGCCTTTATTTATCAGAGTTTAAGCGCACAGGGCATCAAAGTAGTTTGGACGACTCTATTGCAGATAAAACGTTTCTTAAATTAACTTGGTTGAAAACATGAGGATAAATTTTTCGCGATTCCAATCTATCCCATAGTGGGATGTTAATACAGTAATCCAAAATAGACAAATGATAAACAATAAAATACAGTTTATCTACTCATATTTTTTCAAGAAGTTCCTTTTGTTGTAACCCTTACAGCTGCATCTTTCCTCTTGATCACGATCCACTACCTGTCTCTTTCATGGAATCTAGAGTTCAAATGAATGAACCCCAGGGCAATAGTTAATCTTATATGCAAGTATGAAATATACATGACAACATATCACATGTTAAGAAGAAAATAATTCATAGTAAACAAGTTGCACCGTAACCGCAGTTGTCGACCAAGGATTGCAACCCTTTATGACACGCAGCTGATAATCTTTGAATTCATATCATTTTAAATGCAAAAGGAAGCTAAAAACTCTGTCATTTTCATGCTTTAATGGATCAATTAGTTAAATATGTGATTTCATCTTCATAATGAGTTTTTAGACTTCATTTGCATTAATCTTGGTCATATTTAAAGTTTGGATTCAAAATTGAACTCAAGTTACATTCTTACCACAATGGGGTAGTGAACACTGTTCCGTATTTTAGTCATAACTTGAGTTCTAGACCTCAAATGGGCCTTTACTTTATATTTTAGGAAAGCTGAAAGATATACCTACAACTCTTATGAAGAGCCCAAAAGCTAAATCAGATGTTTAGAGGTCCAGAATGGGCTTGGAAACCGAAACAAGGCACTGGATCTGGGCTCTGGAACAATGTTCGGTGTTTGATCCATAACTAGAGCTAAAAAACTCCAAATTAGGTCCGGTTTGCGTGACTCGAAAGCTGACAGCCAGGGATAAATTTCATATGAAGACAACTTCACCGAAAGCCACCGAAATCTGGGTGAAAACCAGGCTGTAAATCGGACGCGTTTTTGGAGCACAAAAGTCAAGAATTGTGGCTCAATAGTTCTTCCAAGTCTTCTATAAATACATGGACGTTTTGCAAGAGCAATACACACCTTGGAGAGACCAAGAACTCTCCCATTCTATCTTCCTTCTTGTATTTCTTGCCTCCTTCTTGGTATGGCTTAGTTTTGCTTTATTAGTTTCATGTATTGTCTTTAATTCTTGTCTTTAATTCCTTGCCTCCTACTTGGTATGGCTTACTTTTAATCTTTCTTTCATGTATTGTTTTTCTTTTGTATTTCTAGCCTCCTTCTTGGTATGGCTTAGTTTTAATCTTTCTTTTTTATTATGTTATTTTAATTTTATGTTCTTCATCTTTTTCCTTTATGTATTCATTATGTTCTTGAGATTTATTTTGGAATAGAAGCTTTCATTTTCTTTAATTGTTCTTCGTGTTCTTCATGTTCATGATGAACTTGTTCATGTTCTTTGTGGTCATGATGAACATCTTTCTTTCTACATTTTCATTTTACACAGCCATGCTTGGCTAAGTTTCGTGATCGACCCATGAGTTGAGGATTCCGTGGTGTCATCCGAAGGACTTGTGCTTTAATCAGAATCGACTTGTTTCTATTGATTTTAATCGGATTATAGTCATGGATTGGGTATTAGATTTAATGCCCAGATTGAAATCCCAAGGACATAGGTTGGACCGGGTTGTAGAGAGCGTTGTGCGATCGTACAGCGAGCTCGCCACGTGTTCGATCAAATGCTAGGCGATCGTCTAGTTGAGGGAGTTTCTGGACAAATGCAGAGATTTTGATTTGTCTATAATCAATCATAAGTTTAGTTATTCTATTTTTGTTCGATGATGGAAGGTATTGGAATCCCAATTCGGGTTGATCCATTTTAATTTGATTAAATCTCGCTCTTTTCATTTTGTCTTTAATTATTGTTATAATCCCAACAAAACCCAATCCCCCCTTGTTTTCATTTCATTTGCATGACATCTAGATTACTTAGGATTCAATAAAAGGCTCCTTGAGAAGAGAGAACGATCCTAGGTTTGCCTATACGCAATCCTTGGTTAATTGTTGATTGTGGACCCCAAGGCTAATGATAAAAGGTCTTCATCAAATGGCGCGTCGGGGAAGAGCATCTCGTTTTCTCGCATTGATGTCATTGATAATGCTGTGGATGATGTTCTTGTTGATTGGTGTGCTGATTACCCTGATTTTGCATCTGAAAATGATTTCTCCATTTGTGCATGCGCTGATGATGAATGGTGTTCTGTTTGCACTAATTTGGTTAATTCTACATTATTTGACGATTCTGATGACTTGGCATCATTTGTGAATTCTCATGCTGATTGTGAATTTGAGCTTCATCCTGACCCTGATGTGCATCCTGAATATATGCTAAATTCTGATCATGAAGTTAATTCTGATTTTGATGAGTTGAACTCTGATGATAACATTGAGCTGTATAGATACAGTTCTTCCTCTGCTTCTTTGAATGTGATTTCAGGTATTTCAAGTGTCATGACATCAGAATTGATGCAACAACCACCCAAGCTTTTTCCCTCCACTGAGCAGCCACCCAAGATGGAGTTAAAATCCCTTCCGGATCATTTGAAATATGCATACCTGGAGGTGGATGAACAGCTTCAAGTAATTATAGCCAATAATCTTCTACCTGATCAAGAAAAAAAGCCGCTAAGCTTATTGAAGGCAAACAAAAAGGCTATAGGGTGGACATTAGCTGACATTGTTGGCATTAGCCCTTCCATGTGTATGCATCAAATTTTGTTGGAAGAGGAGGCTAAGCCAGTAAGGCAACCCCAGAGATGGCTTAATCCCCTTATCCTTGATGTGGTGAAGAAGGAGGTCACTAAGCTTCTGCAAGCTGGCATCATCTATCCCATTTCTGATAGCCAGTGGGTTAGCCCTGTCCAGGTAGTTCCCAAGAAGTCTGGAGTCACTGTGGTAGCCAATCAAAAGAATGAGCTCATTCCTACTTGAGTTCAGAATAGTTGGAGAGTTTGCATCGATTACAGGAGACTCAACCAAGCTACTCGCAAGGATCACTATCCTCTACCTTTCATTGATCAAATGTTAGAGTGATTAGCTGGTAAGTCTCACTACTGCTTCCTGGATGGCTACTCCGGATATTTCCAGATCCATATAGCTCCTGAGGATCAGGAGAAGACAACCTTCACATGCCTCTTTGGAACATATGCCTATCGAAGGATGCCTTTTGGCCTCTGCAATGCACCTAGCACCTTTCAACGCTGTATGGTAAGTATCTTTTCTGAGTTTCTAGAGGATTGCATGGAGGTTTTCATGGATGATTTTACCGTATATGGATCTGACTTTGATGCATATTTGGCTAATCTGTCTAGAGTCTTGCATAGATGTATAGAGTCTAATCTTGTGCTGAATTTTGAATAGTGTCACTTTATGGTTGAGTCTGGTATTGTTTTGGGACACATAGTGTCTAGTAAGGGTATTGAGGTAGATCCTGTGAAGATCGAAGTTATTACTGCTTTGCCTTATCCCGCATCTGTGCGGGAAGTTCGTTCTTTTCTTGGTCATGCAGGTTTCTACCACCGTTTCATTCAAGATTTCAGCAAAATTGCCCGACCATTGTCCAACCTTCTGCATAAGGACACTGATTTTGTATTCAATGATGAGTGCAAGGAGGCCTTCAATCACTTGAAGCGTTGCCTCACCACGACTCCGGTGATTCAACCTCCAGATTGGAATCTTCCATTTGAGTTGATGTGTGATGCTTCTAACTATGCTGTTGGTGCTATCTTGGTACAGCGAGTCAACAAAGCTTCTCATGTTATTGCTTATGCCTCCAAGACTTTAGATTCTGCCCAGTCTAATTACACCACTACTGAAAAAGAGTTGTTGGCCATCATGTTTGCCTTTGATAAATTTCGGTCATATCTGTTGGCAAGTAAAGTAATTGTTTTCTCTGACCATGTTGCTTTGAAGTTTCTTTTGAAAAAGACAGATGCTAAGCCAAGACTCATCCGGTGGATGCTATTGCTCCAAGAATTTGATGTTGAAATTAAAGATAGAAGTGGAGCACAAAACTGGGTAGCTGATCACCTTAGTCGCATCACTCATTCTTCTCACCCCTCTTCCATTCATGATGATTTTCCTGATGAGCAGCTTCTACAGCTGGAAGGTAAGCTTCCCTGGTATGCTGATCTGGTTAATTACTTGGTTGCTGGTGTTTTTCCTGTAGACTCCACTAGGGTCCAAACTTTGAAATTGAAAAGTGAATCTAAATATTACGTTTGGGATGACCCTTATCTGTGGAAATTTTGTAGTGACCAAGTAGTTAGGAGATGTGTGCCTGATCATGAATTTAACTCCATCTTACATTTTTGTCATGCTTCTGCCTGTGTGGTCACTTTGGCCCTTAAAGAACTGCTCGAAAAGTATTAGACTCTGGTTTGTTTTGGCCTTCCCTGTTTCGTGATTCTTATTTATTTTGTAAGTCATGTGATAACTGTCAAAGAGCAGGGAGTATTTCCCGAAGGCATGAGATGCCCCAAGATCCTATACTTTTGTTTTTGTGAAATCTTTGATGTTTGGGGTATTGATTTCATGGGTCCATTTCCGTTTCCTATGGATTTACTTACATATTGCTATCGTTGATTATGTTTCGAAATGGGTTGAGGCAAAACCCCCGGACTAATGATTCTCTTTGTGGTGGTAGATTTTGTTAGGTCTAACATTTTGTGTAGGTTTGGTATTCCACGAGCTATTATCGGTGACTGTGGTTCTCATTTTTGTAATCGAAGCATGAGTGCTTTATTACGGAAATATGGAGTGATTCACAAGGTCTCCACCGCATATCATCCACGAGACCAATGGCCAAGCCGAAGTCTCAAATAGAGAAATTAAGCAAATCCTTCGTAAAACCGTTAACTCTACTCGGAAAGATTGGAGCAAGAGACTAGATGATGCTTTGTGGGCATATCGGACAGCTTACAAGACCCCAATTGGGATGTCTCCCTATCGGCTTGTCTTCGGTAAGGCATGTCATCTTCCTCGAATTGGAGCATCGAGCATATTGGGCTATTAAGTAGTGTAACATGGACTTGGAGAAGTCGGGATGGAGCGAAAGCTGCGCTTGCAAGAGTTGGATGAGCTTAGATTGGATGCCTATGAGAGTTCGCGGTTGTACAAGGAAAAGACAAAGGCATTCCATGATAAGCAAATCCCGAGAAGAGAGTTTGCTGTGGGCCAGAAAGTCCTTCTATTCAATTCCCGTCTCAAATTTATGCCTGGTAAACTTCGTTCTAGATGGGATGACCCTTTTGTGATTACTAATGTATTTCCTTTTGGTGCTGTTGAGTTGTGTGATCCGCCTACAGGGAGGACCTTTAAAGTGAATGGACATCGCCTCAAACAATTTTATGAGGGATCCCAGAGCAACCTATGGAAGCAGATCCTACTCCACAGATGCCACTTACCCACCATAAGAACCTTGGGGAGTATTTTTCTTTCTTTTCTCTTTTCTTTTATTTTCCCTTCATGTTTAAAAAAAAAACAAAAACAAAAAAACAAAAAAAACAAAAACTGCCCTATACATTCTCTTCTTCTATGATTGCTACATATTTTGCACTTGGACATTTTGGTTTTGGATGGATCATTTTGTTTTGATTGATATTTTGAACTCTTGGATTATAATATCTTGGTAGTTGATTCAGTGATGTTGATTGCAACCCTTGTGAGATTTTGGGCCTATATGAATGGAATTCATCTTTTAGCATTCATTCTTTCTTGTGTGCATCCGCTATGATTTATGTTCTCTAGAACTTGCTCTCTTTCTTTTCAAAACTACATTTTTCACTTGCATGCATAAATATGATGGAGGCTTGTTTTCTTTCTTTCATTTTCCTACTTTGACTAAATAGCCTTTCCCTTGAATTCTATTCCCTTTGTTAGCCCTTTTGTGCCTTTTTGACTCATTCCTTTCTAAGCCGAATTACTACCCTAAATGCTGAACCATCTTATTCTTCACCTTGAAAATTTATTGAGCATTGGTTTTGTGGTTAAGTATGGGGGTTGCCCAGGAGTGCAACATTTTAAGTGTGGGGGGAAGTATTCGTTCAAAGTATTTGATTATGTGCCATTCATCGTTTGACATTTGTTGTAAAAAAAAAAAAAAAAAAAAAAAAAAAAAGAAAAAAAAAAAAAAAAAGAAGCTTATGTGCCATTCATCATCTGGCATTTTAAAAAAAAAAAAAAAATTATTTGAGTGACTTTATATTATTTACTCAGTGCTCTTTTAAATTTCTTAGGTATTTAGCCTCTCATTTCCACACTATTACCTACCATTACCATAGCCCCATTACAACCTTAATAAGAATTTTGCAAGCATGTGTTATGAGTAGTGGAGAAGTAGAACTTGAGCAAGCTTATGGTAGAACAATTTCATTGAGTAGAATTTGAGTGATACACTGATTAACCATATACACTTGAGAGATTGATTGAGGGCATCCCTTGAGAGACTATCTTGTGTGATCAACATCATTGAATGATATTGCCATGATTAGTAATTTAAGATGAAGAGATTTCTGTCTTGATTGATTGATCCTTTGAAGCTTTTGTGAACCTTGTTAAGTTTTAAAATTTCAGCAATTATTAGAAAAGAGAAGTTTTTCTTGCTCATTGTCTTTTAATTTTGCTCAGGAGAGCAAAAGGATAAGTGTGGGGGAGTTTGATAATCTTTGAATTCATATCATTTTAAATGCAAAAGGAAGCTAAAAACTCTGTCATTTTCATGCTTTAATGGATCAATTAGTTAAATATGTGATTTCATCTTCATAATGAGTTTTTAGACTTCATTTGCATTAATCTTGGTCATATTTAAAGTTTGGATTCAAAATTGAACTCAAGTTACATTCTTACCACAATGGGGTAGTGAACACTGTTCCGTATTTTAGTCATAACTTGAGTTCTAGACCTCAAATGGATCTGCACTTTATATTGTAGGAAAGCTGAAAGATATACCTACAACTCTTATGAAGAGCCCAAAAGCTAAATCAGATGTTTAGAGGTCCAGAATGGGCTTGGAAACCGAAACAAGGCACTGGATCTGGGCTCTGGAACAATGTTCGGTGTTTGATCCATAACTAGAGCTAAAAACTCCAAATTAGGTCCGGTTTGCGTGACTCGAAAGCTGACAGCCAGGGATAAATTTCATATGAAGACAACTTCACCGAAAGCCACCGAAATCTGGGTGAAAACCAGGCTGTAAATCGGACGCGTTTTTTGGAGCACAAAAAAGTCAAGAATTGTGGCTCAATAGTTCTTCCAAGTCTTCTATAAATACATGGACGTTTTGCAAGAGCAATACACACCTTGGAGAGACCAAGAACTCTCCCATTCTATCTTCCTTCTTGTATTTCTTGCCTCCTTCTTGGTATGGCTTAGTTTTGCTTTATTAGTTTCATGTATTGTCTTTAATTCTTGTCTTTAATTCCTTGCCTCCTACTTGGTATGGCTTACTTTTAATCTTTCTTTCATGTATTGTTTTTCTTTTGTATTTCTAGCCTCCTTCTTGGTATGTCTTAGTTTTAATCTTTCTTTTTTATTATGTTATTTTAATTTTATGTTCTTCATCTTTTTCCTTTATGTATTCATTATGTTCTTGAGATTTATTTTGGAATAGAAGCTTTCATTTTCTTTAATTGTTCTTCGTGTTCTTCATGTTCATGATGAACTTGTTCATGTTCTTTGTGGTCATGATGAACATCTTTCTTTCTACATTTTCATTTTACACAGCCATGCTTGGCTAAGTTTCTATGATCGACCCATGAGTTGAGGATTCCATGGTGTCATCCGGAGGACTTGTGCTTTAATCGGTAACTGACTTGTTTCTATTGATTTTAATCGGATTATAGTCATGGATTGGGTATTAGATTTAATGCCCAGATTGAGATCCCAAGGACATAGGTTGGACCGGGTTGTAGAGAGCGTTGTGCGATCGTACAAAGCTCACCACGTGTTCGATCAAATGCTAGGCGATCGTCTAGTTGAGGGAGTTTCCGGACAAATGCAGAGATTTCGGTTTGTCTAGAATCAATCATAAGTTTAGTTATTCTATTTTTGTTCGATGATGGAAGGTATTGGAATCCCAATTCGGGTTGATCCATTTTAATTTGATTAAATCTCGCTCTTTTCATTTTGTCTTTAATTATTGTTATAATCCCAACAAAACCCAATCCCCCCTTGTTTTCATTTCATTTGCATGACATCTAGATTACTTAGGATTCAATAAAAGGCTCCTCGAGAAGAGAGAACGATCCTAGGTTTGCCTATACGCAATCCTTGGTTAATTGTTGATTGTGGACCCCAAGGCTAATGATAAAAGGTTTTCATCGTGACCCAATCTGCACTAGGATACACGTATGCAAATTATCTAGCAAACATGGTTAGTCATACATGAATACATATATACAAGATAATAAGATAACAGTTACCCACCTCAAGCTTGAATCCTCAATTCGTCCGAAGGTGTGGGGATCAGTAAAGGTGTCAAGGTATGCCTATAAACATTTATCATTGTCATTAGTCACTTCTTGCGTCGCAAAGTAACTAACTACGTAAATTATTTTTAGAGGATTAAAGGTGGTCATTAACCCCCGAAAATTCCCTTAATAATAATTCCCTTGTTCATTGATCACCTATTCCCTTTAAGAATAACAATAACATTATTTATTTTATTATTATTATTATTATTTTACTATTATTGGTATTTTCTATATAATTATTCCATATATAAATTTATCCATTCAAAGCTTAGCAAGTTTTCCTTAACTATATATATATATATAAGCTACGTGTAAATATATATATATATATATATATATATAAAAGGTTCCGTTGCAGGTTTCCTTTTACTTCCTATGTCATGCGTAGTTATATATATAGACACACACACACACATACTTATATATATGATAGAAAAACTTCCTACGTGCAGCGATATATACATTAGTAGATTAACCAAGTTTTTGGTTTTAAGAATATTAGCTTCCTCTCTTTCATATGCAACATCGATATATGCAGCAGAATACATATACCCATATATATTATATATTTATACCGACAACATCGTGTTCTGCTCAGTTTCACATGGATCAAACTGTAGTTTTATTCTTTAGATTGCATGCTCTAACACTCATTCTGGACATAATGGAAACAAAAAGGAACAAAACTTGAAGACTCACCTCTGTTTTGTGGGTTTAAAACTGATCCTAAATGATCACCATTGCCTTTGTTTTTACTGGTTGAAACAGAGCACACAAACACAGTTCCAATGCTCTCTCTCTCTCTCTCTCTCTCTCTCATTCACTCTCCCTTTCCCTCTCGGCTTGGCTGAAGCAAGGTGAAGAATGAAAGCCATGAAGTTGTGGTTTATACCGGACTAATGATCCAATCCGAGGAACAATACGTCGGTTCAAGGCGTTTAAAAGCCAACGATTTATGGCACTGGGCTCGAGGGGAGTATGGGACTAGATTGCTTCCTGCTCTCTCGCTGACTTTGTATTCTTGGCATTAACGTGTTCTGACTTTTTTTCCCTTTTCACTGATCTCGTGTTGCAGCTTGGCCGAGGATGTGATGGTGACACATGCTTCTGCTGTTGCATTTGGTGCTGGTTAATAGAATAATTGGTTTGGGTTATGTTATAGTTGGGCCGAGGTGATGGGGATGAGAAATGAAATTGGGTCAAATGGAGATTAAATGCTGAAGGTTCTATTGGGCTGAAGAAATAAAAATGAAATGGGCTTGGTGATTCAATTGGTTGGAGTATTCAAATTGGGCCTTTTGTTCATTCAATGGAAAAATATTTTATAAATACTAAAATTTAATCCTTAATTCCATATAATGATTTTTCTTCCTCAATTAATTCTTCTAGGCCATAGAATATCAATTCTAAAATATTTATGCCAAAAATTATTCCCTAATTATTTGTCCTTAATTTATGGGAAAATATGTCTTAAATTTCAATTATTAACTTTATAATAATTAAGGTCAAATCTTTCCATAATTAATTACCTCATATTATTTCTAAATTCTAAATCCTAGAATTTGGGATGTTACAATTAATGTTGGTCAATTATAACAAATCTTGTAATGGGAAATATCAATTCTTCAATGGTATTTACTAGTTTCGTGATGGTAATTACCATTTCATTCTTTAGGTTTACAATTATATAACAAATCTTGCAATGGGAATTATCAAATTTTCAATGATATTTACTAGTTCCGTAATGATAATTACCAATTCATTCTTTAGATTTACCACTTGTGACTCTCATGAAACATAATTAATGTTGGTCAATTATAACAAATCTTGCAATGAGAATTACCAATGCTTCAAATGATATTTACTAGTACGTAATGGTGATTACCAGTTCCTTCAAGTTTACAATTATAACAAATCTTGCAATGGCAATTACCAATTTTTCAATGGCATTTGCTAGTTCCATAATAGTAATTACCTATTCATTCTTCAGATTTACCACTTGTGACTCTCATGAAACATAATTAATGTTGGTCAATTATTACAAATCTTGCAATGAGAATTACCAATGCTTCAGTTGGTATTTACTAGTTTCAGAATGGTAATTACCAGTTCATTCTTCGGTTTACAATTATAACAAATCTTGCAATGGCAATTAGGAATTCTTCAATGGTATTTATTAGTTCTGGAATGGTAATTACCAGTTCATTCTTCAGATTTACCACTTGTGACTCTCATGAAACATAATTAATGCTGGTCAATTATAACAAATCTTGATATGGTATTATAGAGTCTCCAATAACAAAGTCATTGTGGCATTGATAAGTAAATTATTGGCAATTACAAAAAGTTGTAATGGGAAGACAACATGTGCAAAATATATTCATTACAATATTTCAATATGCCTTTTCAATATCATCTTCCCACATTCACGTCATGCCAATTCTTCAATGGTATTCTCTACTCAGATAAATAGGAATTCTAATGGTAAACTGAAAGTGTCTTATGCTTCGAACAAAAGTGGAGAACGACTAATTGGAAAGGGGAAAAATTCTGCAATGTTTATAGCAGTTCATATTAATCAATCACAACAAACACATAATGCAAAAGAACAACGCGTGCGAAGACGGCCGAAGTTCGAATGAGCGAATGAAGGGAAATCAATAAGTAAGAGAGACATCCAATTAAATGGGAAATCAAATATAAATATTTAGAAAATAAACCCCAGAAAACACCTTTTTTCCCGTCAATATGAGCCATCGCCCTTGCCGTCAATCATGTGACGCCCGTCTTAATACGCTTATATTTATCGAGTTTAAGCGCACAGCACCGAAATAATTTGGATGACTTAATTGCGGAATAAAACTTTGTTAAGATAACTTAGTTTGAAAACATTGAAAACGTGGGCATAAATTTTTCACGAGTGACATCTATCCCACAGGGGAATCTTAATACATTAATCCAAAATATTGACGACTGATAAACAAATTAATACAGTCTAACTACTTATATTATCACAAAATATCCCTTCTGTTGTATCCCTTACAGCTGCGTCTTTCCTCTTGAACCCAATCCACTACCTGTTTCTTTCATGCGGTTTGGAGTTCAAAAGAATGAACCCCAGGAGTAACCGTTAATCTCATATGTGAAGGTGGAGCTAAATCACCAAGTGGGGGTGCATTGGGGATTTCAAAAACTTTTTCGAAGTGCTCTGTTTTGGATGATGAAAACAGAGGTGAATAGAGTGTATAGAGAAGAAGAGCAAGACACACGAAATTTATACTGGTTTGGTCCAATCTCTTGACCTACGTCCAGTCCACAGACTCTCTGGGATTTCCACTATCTCAATTGATTACACACTCTATACTCAAGAGTAATTCTCTCACTAGAACTTACTCCCCCTTAGAAGTTGCAATCAATGAACCCAATCACCAAGTCCCCTGACTTGTGATTCTTTACAATAAATGATTCACAATGAAATAACTCTCTCTAAGAGTGAATAATGATAAACACTGAAGCTTAATGTATCACAAGATACTTTACAAGTGAAAACTGAAAGTAGTTGAAGAACTTTGAATGCAATTCGTTTTCAGCAGATGTGTTGGTTGGAGAAGAATTGAATGCAGCTCTATTTATACCAAGAGAGCATTAAATGACCGTTGTAATTTTCAATATAACCGTTGCCTTCATTAGACAAGGTTTAGGTTAAGCTTTGGTCTTCTTCTCTCTCTAATCTTCACTTAATCCAGTTGTGCAGAAGTTCAGAGTTGACTTCTTGAATATTAATCTGTTGGAATGGCAGCTACTGGAAGTGGAAAGTAAACATTAATCATTTGTAAATGTGTGCAGAAGGATTATCCAAAAGTATGCAACTTTCTGGGTTTTGCATTTAATATGCTGGCATCACTTTTTGCTTTAACATCTAACCTTCAATAACCATCTTCTAAATCATCTGAAACTCACTAACAAAGTGGTTAAACATAGCTAGGAATATAGAAGAATGATAATAGGAAGGATTAAGATCAAGTAAGAAGGTTTCACAAAGTCGTCGATTTGATTTTCAAACACCGCGATCGAAACTCGAGTTTGTTCTCCTAAACTCGGGTTTGCAATCGTGCACTTAAGGCAAAAATCGAGTTTCCATATCAAGACTCGAGTTTCCTTGATCCAGAGGAATGTCGCGATTCGAGCTTTGGAACACATTTTTGAATGAAATACAAAACTCGAGTTTCCAAAACCAAAACTCGAGTTTTAAACTTTTAATGAGAAGTATAAGTTTTAGTCCAAAACATCAAAACTAGAGTTTTCATTTAAGACTCGAGTTTTCAAATCATTGAAAAGGTGTAATGCTCTCGGGGTTGGTCAAAACTCGAGTTTCCGTTTAAGTATGAAAACATTGAGAAAGCCGAGCAAGTCTAAACTCGAGTTTCCGAGAAAACTTGAGTTTTCAAAATCTTGAAAAAGGTCTAAGCACTCGGCTTGGCCAAAACTCGAGTTTCCAAAATGGAACTCGAGTTTTCATTTAAGAATGAAAACATTGTGAAATTTGAGCCAAGTCAAAACTCGAGTTTTCTCTTAACTTAGAGAAAACTTAGAAAACTTATGGCACAGTGAGATTCTGGAGTTTTCAGTTGAAAACGAGTTTGCATATGTTCAAAAAGTTAGAGACTCTCTGTAAGGTCAAAACTCGAGTTTCCAAATCAAGACTCGAGTTTTGTCTTTATCCCAAAACAATGAGAAGTCTCTGTGTAATGCAAAACTCGAGTTTTTCTTTAAGTGAAAAACCGAGTGCTCTCTGTAAGACCAAAACTTGAGTTTTCCCTTGGAAACTCGAGTTTTGCTTTGTTTATTGAAAATGATCAACTCTCTCGCCAAAGCCAAAACTTGAGTTTTGAAATCAAAACTTGAGTTTGCCTTTGACAGTAAGTTTTTCAACTTACCAAAGACAAACCTCAATTTGTGTTTACAATTGTCAGTTATCATCAAAACACATAGAGAACTAACAATATGCAGGTATGAAATATAAACAACAATACAACACATGATTAAGCATAGAATAATTTACAGTAAAATAAGTCGCACTGTAACCGCATTTAACGGCCAAGGACCGCAGCCCTTGAGGACACACATCCCTATGAGACACTCAACCTCAATCCATAGCTAGGATACACACATGCAAATTATCTAGCAACATGATCACCATACATGAATACATTCATACAAGCTAATAAGATAACAGCTTACCCACCTCAAACTTGAATCCTTAACTTTGTCCAAGATGGGATCAAGAGGTGTCAAAGTATGCCTATAAACGTTTGTCATTGTCATTAGTCACTTCTTGCGTCCCAAATTAACTAACTATGTGAATTATTTTAATGGATTGGAAGTGGTTATCAACCCTTAAATAATAATACCCTTTTTAAATAATAATATTTATTCCTTTTCCTAATAATAATAATATTAGTTTATTATGGTTTTCTTTGTAATAATTTCTCTCGGTTGAGGGGGAAGGTTCGGGTTAAGGGGTTTTGAGTTGGGGTTGCTAGGATGGGGGTGCCGGAATCAAATAGGGTATCAAAATCGAGATAGGGTATCGCAGTCCAAGATAGTGTGTTGGTATTAGGGTCTGGGGTAGTGTGTGGTATCAGAGATCGGATATCAAAGTCCGAGATAGGGTATCAGAGTCAAGATAGTGTATCAGTATCAGGGATGGGGTATCAGTATCAGGGATGGGGTGTCAGAATCTGAGGTATCAGAATATGAGATAGGGAATCGAGTCCGAGATAGAGTATCTGAATCTGAGATAGGGGTGAGTGGTTGAGAGTTGAGGGATAAAGTGTCTGAGATCCGAGATTTGGGATGGTAGTCCGATATCCAGTTAATACCAAGTTTTCTTTACACTTAAACACATTCAACGCCATATATATATACTCTGACATACAGTGCAGAAAAATTCCAGATTTAATAGGTCAATTTCAAAAATTCGTATCTCTTTGGATATAACTCCAAATAAAGTGTGTGACCTATCAAATTAAACCTTGTTGTGTTCACTTTGTTTCTGGAAAATTTCATGTCAAAACTTGATCATTTACTATTTCAAAACTTAACATGAAAATCATTGTTCATTACTGGAAAATGACAGTTTTCCAGTTTTGTTGTCAAACTTTGAAAAAATCATAACTCCCAATCTACACATCTGTTTTGGCTGTTCTTTTGCTTGTTTTAAACATTATTGAGTCTACTATCTACTGTAAAAGTTTCATTGAAGAACTCAAACGTTTGACTATGAAACAGAAACACACAAGATTCTCTATTATAGACAATAAAACAAAGCATAGTCACGTTTTTCTCCTAACTAAACCACTTGCAGCAGATTAAAGCCACGAAAATAGGAAGGATAATGCTTAAGGAACTCACCTTAGTTGATTCCTCAAGCTTCACGATCAGCTCCTTCATTTTCTCCGGTCGTGGCTCTCTCTTTCTCACTCTCTTACGTTTCTGACTTAAGTTTTCTGTCTCTTGTTTCCTTTCTGGTTCTTGGGTGCTGCTGATATAATGAGGAAGTGGGGGAGTGCACTGAGCTCTAGAAGTATGGTCTATGCTTGCGTGACCCGTGAAAGCTGTTGTACACTCGCTGCTTTTACATGTTTCATTGAGGGAATAATGGAGGTAATGGGCTTATGGTGAACATTGTGCTATGAGGCTCATTTTAATACCTATTTGTTCCTTTTCCAAACCTTTATTTGCAATTAGGTACTTAGCTCAATTAATTGCAAATATTGGAAAAGTGATAAAATTAAATCCTTAATTCCATTTAAGGACTATCTTTCGCTAATTACATTTCTTTTGGCCATAAATATTATCTCTAAAATATTTATGCCAAAAATTACTCTCTAATCATTTGTCCTCAATTTATGCGAAAATATGCCCTAAATTCCAATAATTTGGTTTATAATAATTAAGGCCAAATTTTTCATAAATAATTCCATCATAATAATTCTATATCCTTGAAATATTATTTCATAATTTTCCCCTTTTTGTCCCTTGGCCGAAGTTACGGCCCTATTCGGGAATGTCACTCCTCCTGAACCAGGCTTAGACATTCACCTAATTTAGTCTTATTCTCAAGTTTCAATGCCCAAAATTTAGGATGTTACAAATCAGCTCTTCATGATGGCTACTAGATCCTCTCTTTCACGATCACCGTTTTATCCTCTCCTTTACGGTCACCAACATTTGCTCCTCAAGATGGGCTGGATTTACTTAGTGGTAGATAGGGTTCAATTTTGTGTTTGCATTGTCAAGACGCGTTGGAGATATTGGAAGAAAGGGCCCTTGCGAAGAAAGGGTTTTGGTTCGTCTGGAGCATGGAGAGTGATTTTTTATTCCTCCACTTAAGGGCAGTGGTGTCTTTTTCCCCCAATTTGCATATCCCTCGTTGGTCCATGTCACTTCTCAATCATTTTACAAATTCAGTGGGCTTCTAAGTATTTTGCAAACTTGATGAAATCTAAATCAACAATTCATGCAAATGCAGCCTTTTATTGAAAACTAAATGTCATGCAAATTCAATGAAAACAAGGGGGATTGTGTTTTGGATTTTTAAATTAATAAACTAAAATAGAAATGCAATTTAAATGAAGCAAAGATAAAATAGAATATAAGAAAATGAGATTAATCAGATTAAAAATGATTAAACCAGAATTGGAATTCAATAACCTTCATCGGACAAAAAGATAATAACCAAACTCGTGATTGATTTGGACAAACCAAATCTCTACATTTGTCCAGATATTCCCTCGACTAGACGATCACCTAGCATCTGATCGAACACGTGGCGAGCACTATGTGATCGCACAACGCTAAAACTTAAACCTAGTTCGACCTAAGTCCTTGGGATAAATCTAGGTATTAAATCTAATATTCAAACTATTTTATAATCGGATCCATTAAAATAAATAGAAACGAAGTTAAATTACCAATTAGCGCGCAAGTCCTCTGGATTCATGGAATCCTCAATTCATGGGTCAATCAAAGAAGCTTAGCCAAGCATGGCTAGGCAAAATGCAGAAGAAAAGATGAAGAAGATGAAGAACAAAAGAAAATAAAAAGCTTCTAATTTAATCGAAAAATCATAAAATACAACGTAATTGAGAATATGTTTTTAGCCATCTAATCTAACCTATAAATAGGAAACACTAGGGCTACAAGATTGGCCCAAAAAATAGGAAATCTCTAATAAATGGTCTTTATTACAAAATTCGAGCAGAATAAAAATCCAGAAAAATGGGTATGTCTTTAGCTCCAATTTTGTCCATCTTCTTGTCCGAATCAGCCTTCCGAGTCTTCATAACAATTGTAGCTCTCTGAATCATCTAAAAAAGGAAAGAAGAATCAGGCTAATCGGATATCTAGATCAAAAGTTATGGTGAAAATACTAAATCATTGTAAATCTAGAATTTAATCATAAAAATGAATCAAATCCAATTAAAAGCTCAAAGCCCAATTAAGTAACAAAATCCATGATTTATCAGTCAAACCTTCCTAAATTTATTCACCAAGAGATACAAATAAGTATAATAATATTCAATTATCAAATTCCCCCACACTTATCTTTTTGCACTCCTGAGCAAAATTCAAAGAAAAAGACTAAAATGAAAAACTCTTCCTTTCTAACAATTGCTAACAATGCAAAAATTTAACAAGGGACACAAAGCTTCAAAAGACCAATCAATCAAGACCAAAATCCTTTCATCTCCAATTACAAATCCTGGCAATCTCAATCAATGATGCTAATCACACAAGATGGTCTCTCAAGGGATGCCCCAATCAATCTCTCAAGTGTATAGGGTCAATAAGTGTATCGCTCAAATTCTACTCAAGAAAATTGTTCTACCATAAGCTTGCTCAATTTCTACTTCTCCACTACTTATAACACATGCATGCAAAAATCAAGAGAGCTTGTTATTGAAGGTTGTAATGGGGCTAGGGTATAGGTGTGAATAAGTATGGATATGATAGGCTAAGCACCCAAGAAATTCAAAGAACATCAATTAATAATAAATCACCTCAATATCATTTCTTTTTATTTCTCCTTCTTTACATTGCTTGTTTCTCTCTCTCTCTCTCTCTCTTTCTTTCTTTTCTTTTTTTTTTTTTCTTTTTTTACTTTTTTTTTTTTTTTTTTTTTTTTTTTTTTGTACCTTTTTTTTTTTTGTATAGAATCACAATGACCAACATTAATGCCAAATGATGAATGGCACACAAAATCAAAATCAAATACTCCCCCCCCCCCACACTTAAAATGTTGCACACCTGGGCAACCCCCACACTGAAACACAAAACCAAGGTGAAACCAATGCTCAATAAATTTTCAAGGTGCGGAATAAAATGGTTTTACGCTTAGGCTTGTAATGTGGCTTAGAAAAGAATGAGTCAAGAAGGCACAAAGGGGCTAGCAATGGGAATATAATGTAAGGGGAAGGCTATTTGGCCAAAGTGGGAAAATGAAAGAAAGAAAACAAGCTTCCATCATACTTATGCATGTAAGTGAAAAATTTAGCTTAAAAAAAAGGAGCAAGTTCTAGAGAACACAAATCATGAGTAGATGCACACATGAAAGAAAGAATGGTAAAAGATGAATTCCATTCATGCAGGCCCAAAATCTCACAAAGGTCAATACCAAATCATGTAACCAGTATCCCAAAATTAACTACCAAGAAATATAATCCAGGAGTCTAGAAGTTCAGCCCCAAACAAAAGGATCCATCAAAACCAATATGTCAAAGTTCACAAAAGGTAGAGCAATCATAGAAAAGAGAGTATTATTCATAAAAACTAATTTTTATTTTAAAAAGGGAAATTATTCACAAAAGAAAACTTTTCTTCCTTTTCTTGAACACAAGGAATAAAAACCAAAGGAAAAACAAAAATATTTTTCTTTTTCTCATTTTGAAAAACAAAGAAAAAAACCAAAAGTAAGAACAAAATCCTCCCCCACACTTAAATCATGCATTGGCCTTAGTGCAAAAGATAAATATAACCAATAATAGTAGGGAATACAAGTAAAAGAGTAAGGAGAGAGTACGACTAGACTAAAATGAAGTAGTGGAATTGGCTTCTTTCCCTTGTCCGGTTGTAAATCACATGAAAGAATCAGTGATGTTTTCTCTTTATCTTTATATTCAGCAAACATCTTCTTTTTCCAGGTCCACAAATAATATTTCAGCTCAAGTACAGAAGGTGTTCGAATAGGAGTAACCAATCCATGTGCCTTCATAAAATCACAGCACCCAGCAGTATCTCGTCCCACAGAAATAGAATCAATGAAACTCAATTTATCAAGAAGCAAGGAAGATCCAAAAAGAAATTGATCAAAAGAAAATGTTGGAACTTCTAGATATTTTGAGCAACCCACAAAATCAATTTGACTCTCCTCAGTAAGAGTCAAACTCCCTAAAGAATAATTCAAATGATCACTCACAATGGTCTCACAATGATTAGCTAAATCAGAAGTAAGTATGTATTCAGGATGCACATCAGGATTAGAATGCAGCTCAAATTCAGAATCAACATCAGATTCCTCAAGCAAGTCAAAATCAGATGCAGTAATCTCATTGCCAATAGGGCACCATTCATAATCAGAACAATCACATACAACAAATTCACTCACAGATGAAAAATATGGACAATCAGCATACCATTCAGTAAGAACATCATCATCAACATTGGCATCCATGCTTGATTCAATCTTTTCAAAATTGACATGCTTACTATCATCAATAGTACAAGAGGGTGCATTATGATCAATGGTTGAATCAACTACTTCACTAAATGCGTTCTTTCGAAGCTCAACAAGTAAATGACATTTTTCATGATAACAATCTGCACATATTTGATATTCCTCACAAGAGCATGAAAATATGTCATTCAATTTATTGCAATCATCTGTAGTACTAAGAAGAGAAGCATTTTCAACAGTTAAAGCATCACAAGAAGAAATAGGAGTACACTCATCAACAAGTACAATCGAATCACTACTACTAAAGCCAATTGGTTGAGCAATTACATTTCCAAACAATTGAGGGGATTCAACAATGATTTCCTCGGCCACCTCATTATCACTCAAATCATGAATTGCTTCATTAATCAAAGTAGTAGGAGAGTCTACTTCTATAAGGATAGGATCATTACCAAATGGGAGAGAAGACTCTTCAATGTGCTTTTGTACTTGTTTCACTTCTTGTGCATGTGTGACCATGAGAGAAGGATAGTTCATTTTCAACACTTGTGCTTGCTGCTCAATTTCCTTTGCTAATCTCTCAGATGATTTCACTTGTTGTTTCATCATTCTAAAAATAGAGTCCATTTGTTGATGAAAGTCGTCCTTATGTGACCACTCGTCATTTGCAGCCCAAGCCATTTAATTTTGGGAATCTCCAGTGACTTCACAAAATGAAGGATCTTGGTTGGGCATACATGGTTGAGAATGAGGTTCATAAGGTGGGTCAAATGGGTATAGGGATTCATGAGATGGATGACATGGTATGGAAGTGGGATGAAATGAAGGATGGTATGGTAAGTGAGAGTGTTGATGATATTGTTTGAATGAAGGTGTTTGGTAAGGTTCATGGTATTGGTGGTGTAATGAGCCATCACATTCTTGATTACCTACAAAAGAGTCAGAATTGAAAGGTAGATTATGATTACCATAAAGCCAAGCCATGAAAGTTCAATGCAGTTAATTCCCAATGAGTCACAAGAAAACTATCTAACTATAAAAATTAAGAAAAGGAATGTAATTACAAATGCAATGAAAAAGAAAAGAACACAAAAATGATGAAAGATGCAAGTATGCATGAATTAACTTGGAGACATGATGAATTCAAACAAATAAGCTCAAAATCAATCGAATTTGATAGAAAAAAACATGCTACCAAGTCAAAACAATGTAATGAATTATATGCAAGCTACTAAATCCTAAATCCTAAACTAATGCAATGAAAAAAAAAATTTTTGCAAATCTAACAAGTTTTCAAAAAAACCCCTTGTCAAAAGTGAATTTGACAATTAAATCTTTAGGGAGCCAATTATGCAAACTCCCGGCAACGGTGCCATTTGATGAAGAGATTTGTCATTAGCCTTGGGGTCCACAATAACAATTAACCAATAAAATATTTGCAAACATATTATCGCAAACTGGATTTTTCCCAAAGGAGCCTTTTATTGAATCTAAGTAATTAAATGTCATGCAAATGCAATGAAAACAAGGGGGGGGTTTTGATTTTTAAATTAATAAACTAAAATATAAAAATAAATGAAGAAGATAAAATAGAATATAAGAAAATGAGATTAATCAGATTAAAAATCGATTAACCCAAATTGGAATTCCATAACTTCCATCGGACAAAAAATATAAATAACCACGTTTGATTTTGGACAAACCGAGATCTTTTCATTTGTCCAGAAAATCCCTCGACTAGACGATCGCCTAGAATCTGATCGAACACGTGGACGTCCCACTATGTCCACAGTAAAACTTGCAATCCCACATAGCAAAACTTTAAACCTAGTTCGAACTAAGTCCTTGGGATGAATCAATCTAATATTAAATCTAATATTCAAACTATTCCCAATTAAATCGGATCCGATAAGATGAAAATAGAAACGAGTTAAATTACAAATAAAGCACAAGTCCTCGGATGAATCATGGAATCCTCAATTCATAGGTTAATCAAAGAAGTTTAGCCAAGCATGGCTAGGAAAAACGCAAAAGAAAAGATGAAGAAGAACATAAAGAACAATTCGTAGAGAAAATAAAAAGCTTCTAATTTAATCCGAAAAATCATAAAACGTAATGAGAATATGTTTTTAGCCATCTAATCTAACCTATAAATAGGAAACACTAGGGCTACAAGATTGGCCCAAAAAAATAGGAAATCTCTAATAAATGATCTTTATTATAAAATTCGAGCAGAATAAAAATCCAGAAAAATGGGTTTGTCTTTAGCTCCAATTTTGTCCATCTTCTTGTCGAATCAGCCTTTCAAGTCTTCATAACAATTGTAGCTCTCTGAATCATCTAAAAATGGAAAGAAGAATCAGGCTAATGGATATCTAGATCAAAAGTTATGGTGAAAATACTAAATCATTGTAAATCTAGAATTTAATCATAAAAATGAATCAAATCCAATTAAAAGCTCAAAGCCCAATTAAGTAACAAAATCCATGATTTATTCAATTATCAAACCTTCCTAAATTTATTCACCAAGAGATACAAATAAGTGTAATAATATTCAATTATCACGATGCACATGTTCTCAGCAGCTCTAGATTGGACCTTAACGGAATCACTCACACTCGTCAACGAGATTCGCCGTCGAAGCCGATTGCTCGAGCACCTTGTCCTCTGCATCTGCCTCTGGAGTCTGGACAGCCAACAAGATTAGGACAAGTTTTTTTTGCTTTTTTAAAAAATGCGACGTTTTTACGTTTTTGCGTTTAAATGCTGCATTTTTTACGATTTTACTCTATTTGCGTTTTTTGCTCAAACGAAACACTTTTTGTTGAAAAATAAAGTAAAAACGGTGTTTTTATGATTTAAAGTGTGTTTTTAACTACCATGTTTATGACATAAACAACTTGTCATACAGATAGACAGCACCTTTTTTTGGTCAAATGATACTTATACTAAAACTTCAAAGGATTACAAACCCAACAACAGAAAAGGGAAATAACAAGAAGATAAACAACATCAAAGGGAAGGACAAGTCAAAGAAATACAAACAAAACAGAATACACAAAAATAAAGCAAACTACAAACAATCACCATTCAATGAGTGATTGGAGGGAGAAACATCATGAGGAATGCATCCATCTTTTGGGAATCCAAGGCTAGAAGTGACAGCAAAGATGGTGTTGGTTGTAAGACCTACCCAATCGGGCATACCTCTCTATAAGCATCACCGCAATTAGGTCAACGACACGGTTATCCCCGTTAGTTCTCTAAGGGTTTTGATGATAACTGACAATTGTAAACAAGATTAAAGATAGTTGGAACTTGTTGATTTCAATCCAAAGTCATCTGGCATCACCAAACTCGAGCCTGCATTTTCAAACCGGAGGTTTGCCTCTAACCAAGGGCCAAACTTGCCAATTGGTAATTTGAACTTTACACCAAACCGAGGTTTGTTTTTTAGTGTGGCTCTAAGCTTCGCATGCTTTGTGTAAACTCGAGCCTACACATTGAAACCTCAGGTTTGCAAGAGGCCGAGAGCATTCTAATCTTGAAATACTTTTATGCTCGAGCCTATTAGTTCTAAACCTCAGGTTTGGACCTCCAGACGAAATATTGGTTGATATACATAACCATTAAACTCGAGCCTGTTATGTCAAACTCGAGTTTATCTCTAGCGGGAAGATTTTTTTTTAAAAATCTAAGGTTTTAAGATACTCTTCACTGTTTTATTGCAAGCAAAGGTTTTCAAATTTGAAAAGTTTTTAAAGACTCTCAATCAAACTAAACTCGAGCCTGTCTTTCTCGAACCTCAGGTTTACCTCAGGCAGAGAACTCTTAAAAGTTTTTAACCAAGTAAACTCGAGTCTAGTTCCTTAAACCTCAGGTTTATTTCAGGCCGAGAGCACTCAGAGTTTTTCAAAGTTGAACGAACTCGAGCCTAAGTCTGTGAACTCGAGTCTAAACCTTACAGAGAGCAATGACTTCTTCACTTGAGAAAAACTCTAAGGTTTACATTGAGAACCTCAGGTTTGTCCTTGAAAAACAAAATCCAAGTTTTGGTTTAAACAGTGTCAAACTCGAGCCTACCTACTAATAAACTCGAGTTCGTGCTTTTGCTCAAAGTATCTCAAAAGCTAAAATCGCGACTTCCTCTCTGGATGGAGGAAACTCGAGTTCACTGTGACCAAACTCGAGTTTAAACCAATCCGAGAGCAAAGAAGTCTTAATGACTCGAAAACCTCAGGTTCCGTTTTGCAAACCTCCAGTTTAGAAGTTTTGAACTTAAAACGCCTTTACACTTTGGAGCTTCAAACTCGAGTCCGCATGAACCGAACTCGAGTTCGTGACGCCGATCCGTAAATTCAAAAGTGACGAATTTGGAAAACATTCTTGTTTGATCTTAATACTGTAATATTATTCTCGATATTCCCGATCGTGTTTAATGACTTTATTAGTGAATCTCGTGTGGTTTAGAGAATGTTTTTGAAGGGTTAAAGGAAAAGGCAAAAAGTGGTTGAGCTCATTAACTGCTATGTCCAGAAAGTTGCATGCTTTTGGGTAATCCATCTGCACACGATTGCAGAGCATTAATGAATGTTTACTACATCAAGAAACTACCTCTTCAACGGATTAATTCAGAGGAAGTCAACTCTGAACACTTAGACAAGCTAGATTAAGCTGAGATTAGAGAGAGAAGATGCCTAAACCACTTCCTAACCTTGGCTGAACTTCTCCAACGTATCTATTGGGATAGCAACGGTCATTTAATGATCTCTGAGTATAAATAGAGCTGCATTCAAGTCTTCCCAACAACTACATCTACTGAAAACGGAAATCTTTCAAGTCTCACATTTATTCAGCTTTTTCATCTCGTGTAGTATTACTTGATACAAGAGCCTCGGTGTTTATCTTTAACTACTCGTGTGAGAGTTTCTTTCTTGTAAATCATTTATTGTAAAGAACCACAGTCGGGGACTTGGTGGTTGGGTTCATTGATTACAACTTGTAAGGGGAGTGAGTTCTAGAGAGAGAACCGCTTCTTAAGTGCGTGTGTGTAATCTTTGAGATAGTGAAAAATCCCGGGAGATCAATTTGGATGTAGGTCAAGTTGTTAGGACCGAACCAAGTATAAATCATTGTGTCCATTTGCTCTTCCCTTTGCTTCACTCACCTCTGTTTTTATCACTTGAAAATAGAGTGGTTTTCGAAAAATTTGTAGAATACCCAATTCACCCCCCTCTTGGGTATTAAGTTTCACTTTCAATCCCCTTGGGGTAAAGGACAGAGAAAACCCAACCTTGGTCACCAAAAGACAAATAATATTGAAAATAATGCTCCTACTCCTCCAATCAATCTGATTCGAAGATTTGGCATCAACACATTCAAGAAGGGAGAGACAATCAGTTTCAAAGACCACATTATCATGGCCGAGATCAACAGAGAGGATCAATGCCCTCTTCAAAGCTAAAGCTTTAGTCGTAAATGTAGAGATGGATTTCACCTTATCCACAAAACCCCATTTGAAATCACCAAAATGATCCCTACAGATAACTTTAATAGCATCGCCAGTTTTATTAGCCGAAAAGGCCCTATCACAGTTAAATTTAAGCTTGCTAATAGATAGACAAGTATAGAAAATAACATTTAAATGTTAATTGGGATTTGTTTTCAAATAAACCAAAACCTTGACCCATACACCCAAATCCTTACCCACCGAGGCAAACTAGAGAAATTCACGTATGAATTTGGTTTGTCATGTCATTTATGGTCTCGACAGTTAAAATACAATTCATTAGTTGATTTGGCATCTAAATAGTGGCTGGCGTATTAATAAAATTAGAAGATTTCACAATATTCACTTTTTCATTACTTTTGAAATGGAGTATTAATTAAGGGATTCATTTTTTTATGAGAAATAAAAATATGAAATACATGACCACCAACTAAGATAATGTTAGGTGAGTTGTTATATTTTTAACTAATCGACCACAAATGGCGTGACAAACCAAGTTGACACAAGAATTTCTCTTTAAACTAACTCATCTCACATTTCATTTCATTTCAACTAACCCTTCTAAGTCTTTTATGGCATTTGAAAATATTTTATGGATAACTTGGCTTTTTCTTCACTGGCAGGACTACTTAGCATTTAGCATATAATTATGTATAAGCGCACACACAAACGAAATATTTTTACATAAAAAAATTACATTTTCAAAGTCGATATGCTCCCTTCAATAATCCTAAAGTTTCATCTCCCTTCCCATTCGTTGAACCAAGCAAATTACATTTTATGGACAACTTGGCATTTTCTTCGCTGGTAGGACTACTTAGCATTTGGCATATAATTATGTACAAGTACTTACACACACACACACACATAAAATATTTTTACATAAAACATATGTACATTTATCAAAGTCAATATGCTCCCTCTAATAATACTAAAGTTTCATCTCCCTTCCCATTCGTTGAACCAAGCAAATCACAAATCTAATAGAAGAAACTTTTTGTTCTAGTGTAGAACACAAGTGTCTAGCCTCCGAGGGCTAGTGAATGATTTATATTGGATCTGATGGTTCCCAAGGATGTCAATCGACTAAATACCCAAGAGAAGACTACCCACTGCTATCTATAATGAAGATAACACTGAGATCTCAGAGATCACCATGCAATACAAGTATGGCGTATCGCCAGAGGGGTGGGGTGTATGCACAATGAGACTGAATGTAAATAATGAATAGAGAATGGAGAGAGTGCACCTGGTGAATATCCTTCTATTTATAGAGGTCACCTAGGGTTTCAGCCTACTGGTTATGCGTCTGTTCCCCCAGCTATACACGTCTCCACGATATGTGTTGTGCTTGCTCCACTACCTGCATTACCCAAGATTATAGGCATGATCATGGGATGATTGGTGTTTTACCTGATTGAGGAAGATCCTATCATAAAGTGCCCTTGCTGCACCTACCCTTGGTTAGGCCCATTACTCAGGTCCATAACAGTTGCCCCCAAGCTCGGTAGTTCAAGTTTCTGATCTGCCGAGATTATTTTTTTGCCCGACCCCGATCTCTCAAGTCTAGTCTTTCCAGGCTTTTTACCCGCTTAGTTTACCGAGTTTCATAGAGCTCAAAGAACTTCAAAGTTCTCATGCCCTTTGCCCCTAGTTATTTTACCCGAGAGCAAATGACGACTTAGGCTAGCCTTCATTGCCGACTTGGACCACACCGACATTTTCACTCTTACTTTTGTCGGTTTCCTCGTATGTGTGCCGTGAGCATCTCCTAGGATCATTTGCTCTTATGATGGCCAGGATTATATCGGATAAACTCATGCGTTTTCCCGAGATTATCATTCCTTGCCACGTGTTGCCCCCAATTTGGGGTATCATGAAAACGTGCAGGCGTACGAATAGGCGTGATTGCTCCCAAGCCAAGCGTCTGTTCGTTTTCCCACAACGTAATGTATAACCGCCATTTTCAAGGGAATTGGCATGCACCCTCAAAAGCCGCCTTCGGTTATCGTGCGCAATAAATGCTCACGTCATTTCATATCCATCATGATTGCTTTTGAGGTTTTTACCTTTTCCTCTTTGTATTCGTGTGTAACACTTCACATATTTTGATGTTACAACTCCGACCCTTCAATTCGTCACGTCTATAAAGCCCCGCTCACTATTTCTTTTCGTCACTTCGCTTAAGAGCTTCTTTGCCTTTTCAAAAAATTCTCCTCCTTGTCATAAAGTTTTTTGCTTTCAAAGTTCTCGACCTCTCCCAGATTTTCTTCTATCAGGTACTATTAACGCCTTTCTGGCCTTTTGTTTTCTTCATGTTGCATTTCCTTTCTTTTTGGGTCAGTCAGTTTATTGTAAACTCCCTTATAGCATTCTGGGAATTCTGGGTTTTTTCTTTTTCCCATTGTGAGCTTTGTTTTGAAACCATTGTGGCTTTTTTTCCGACTGTGTGGGTATTTGAATGACTGTGATGACTTACTTGAATTCCTCTCTGAACGAGAAGCATTGAGAACAAACGTTGAGGTATTGGCCCTTAGTCTGAGTCATTTCAATACCTATGGATTCTTGCATTTGTTTTCCTAAAGTTCTTGAGAATTTTTGGTTTTCTTTCCGACTGGATTTCTAGGTTTTCTGCATTCATTTGATAACTTTTTTTTGAACTTCAGCATTTTCCCCCTTTTTGTCCTTGCAAATGAACCCAAATCCCAATGTGCTTTTGGACATGTATGGTAGGCCCATTCCCGAAGAAGATAGGGACATACATGAGAATCTTTCTGGACCCACAAAATTTTGGCTTTTGTCAATTCTTCCTGCTGAAGAAGAGAAAAAGGAAGCCCTCCTTCGTACCTCGAGGGTAAGTGGGAGCAAGGAAAGTTCCCGTGTTCCGCACCCTTCAATCCTTAAGCCCACCATAATTTCAACATCCTTACCCCAAGCTTCAAACCCAGACCAGAGTAGTTCTACCCTGGTTATGCTGTCTTCGGTCCCTACGCCCTGTGATGAATGTTGCTACAAAGCCATAGAACTCGCCAGCCTTTGTTGTGATAGGGAGGCCGACTTACTGCTGGATAAATGTCGGTGTAACATCATTCGTCTGACCAGCTCGGCTGGCATCCTTCTAAATCGCCCCAACCTAGTTCCTCTTTTTACTCCCCGAGTTACCCCTGTTGTGTCAGGTATACTCTCACTTTCTGACTCCTGCCATTTTTCTTATTATAGGTATTAGATGGCTTCTTCTTCGCACTATACAGGTCAATCCATGACGGGAGAATCCGGCTATTCTGGTTCCTCCCAAATGCCCGTTGTCAAGGAACCCATCATTAGTAGCACCGTGGCACGGATGAGGAATTCGATGATCGCGGATGAACTTGTGCGAGTGGTCCGTGGTGGGGAGGGATATGACATATGCCTACTTCAAGTACATGAGTCGGTCGCTTCTTGTCGATCAAGCGATAAGGGTCTCCACTTCTTTTATTTTTACCGAGATATAATTACCCAGCTTGGTTTACAATTTGCTTTTACCGATTTCCAAATGTGCCTTCTTTGCCACTTGCATCTCGCCCCCTCTACCAATGGTGGGCTTTTGCTATTGCGTTTGAGAATTTTTATAAAACCCAATATCTCGTCTCGCTCCGTCCTCATTTTTGTAGTTTCTTTGCTCCTTTAGAGACCAACGTCACCACTGAGGGCGATTGTACATGGTTTAGCTGGACGTCTCTCCGAGCTGCCCATGGTTGCAAATTGATTCATGGAAAGGCTTTAAAACCTCCTTTTTCAAGGTTGTCGCCAAACCCAGGGAAGTGCCTTGGTTTCTCCAATCCCTCGACTCTGGGGAAGTTGAAGAATGATTTCCTTGTACGGCGCATGGTCACCACAAGCTAACCTCCAAAGATTTCGTCCCCTCGCCACCCGTCTTTCGAAGCCGACGATGAGGCATACTTGCTCTTACGAAACTTGCTAGTAAGAAGGGCAAGTTGGTGGACTCGATTGAATATATCTCAGCTCCTCTACTCAAAAAAACGACCCGCTGCTAATACGAACCTGATCTTCTATTGTTTTTCGTACCTTGGTTTTCATTGCATAGACAGTTGATCTATGTTTCCTTGTTTCAGGTCGACAAATGGGGAAACGACCCGCCTACCTTGATGTGAGTGCGACCTCGACAGGGGCCACAGTAGGTGATAAACGCTCGACCCCTGAGCCCGGCCAACAAGCTCCCATCAAGAAGACCAAGGTTACCAAGAGGAAAGCTGTCGCTGTCCCTGCATAAGATGTCACACCCCCGCCTTCTTCTCCTATTCAGGATTCGAAGCTTCAAACTACCGAGCCTAATGCTGCTACCGCCGGCCAACATATTGTGCTCCCCCAATCCCATGTTTGGGAGCATAGGGTCTCCAAGGGTCTTCACCAAGGTCTTCATCCTCCAAACCATTATTATGATGGAATGCCTCTGTCTAACACTGAGGTGAAGGAGCTCTGAGATATGAAGTATACGGGATTAAAGATCGTTGGGCTGTGCCAGCTTGTGGCTGTCTTTAAAGAAAAACACGCCCTGGTTTAGGAGGAATTGAAGACTGCCCAGGCGGAGAGAGACAAGGCAAATGGGTTGGCAACCCGAACTCTCCAAGATTCGTAGGGTGTGAAGACGGAGAGGGACAATCTACGTACTGAGGTGCAGGTGGTCAAGGCTAAGAAGGAAAGCCTTCTTCAAGAGCTTCAACGAGCTTAGGAAGGTCTGCAGAAGGCTGAGGTAGAGGTAGCCAAGAGGCAGCAGGTTCATGAGAACGCCGTCGACTCCATGAGCAGGCACAAGGCCATAATTTTGGAGTTGGAGGCAGAGCTGAAGCATTACAAGGAGGGATTTATTGCTGCCCGTGCCGATGTCTCCAAGCTCAAAGCCGGTGTCAAGGATGCCTTCAACAATGCTTTGGAGCAGGTCCGATTTTTGAACCCGACCGTTACGTTGAACCTGAGGGGGTGCATTATAATGCTTATATTGAAGATGGAAACTCATTCCTCCCCCTTCATCATCTGCTGGCCCACTTGCCCCTGGTCCCGAGGTTGTCCCAGAGGTCTGAAGTGAAGAGGTCACCCCTCCCAACTCGGCTAATCCCGACATGGATGCTTCTGCTGCTGAATTATACTAAGCATAGCCTCACAGCAGCTCTAGTCTCCTTCATTTTTGGTTGATAGACACCTTCCTCTGTGGAATTCAGGACACTTTCTTGCCAAGGCTCACCTTTATTTGTTAGTATGATGTGGATGTAAAAACACGTTACCAGAGATTTCTTGTACTCACTTAGCACTTCCTGCACCCACATTATGTAAACAATTCTTATTTAATGAAAAGCATTTACTTTTCCTATGTACGTTGACTCATCAAACTCGCGCATTTAGCCGGGCTAGACTTGCAATTTTCGATTTGCACCCGCTTTCAACGCAAATTATTACCAATCCACCATTGCATTTGTTGTTTAATCAAGACATATCCCAGAATAAAGATAAACACATTACGTCCGACTTGATCAGGATCAGCGAGATGGTTCTCTTCCATCCAAGTTATCAGCCATTTTATTGGCTTTGGCGTTTTCTTTCTGAATTGAACTTGGATTACAAACCCAAAGTTATGTTTATTCCATAGTCTTTGTAACTAAGTCGTCTTAACATGATTTATGAAAATGGGTTCATATATGAAAGTAAAGGAAACCACCAAGAGGGGGGGTGAATTGGGGATTTCAAAATTCTTTTTCAATCACCCACACAACAGATAGAAACCAAGGTAAAGTGGAGATAGAGAAGAAGAGCTTAACACAGAGGATTTATACTGGTTCGGTCTAACTCCTTGACCTACATCCAAGCACCCGACACTGGGATTTTCCACTATCACTCAATCACAATTACACACTCGTACTCGTGGATGATCCTCTCCCTAGGACTCACTCCCCTTACAAGCCGTAATTGCTTACAAATGATACACACTCGTAAACGAAGGATGTTCCTCAACCTAGGACACACTCCCTTACAAGCCGTACTTTATAATCGATACCCACTCGTAAACGAAGGATGCTCCTCAACCTAGGACACGCTCCCCTTATAAGTTGTACTCGATTTTCCCAATCTCCAAGTCACCCGACTTTAGATTATTACAATGAATGATATACAAGGAAATAAACTCTCTCTAAGAGTAGATATGATAAGCATCGAAGCTCAATGTATCAAAGATACAATCAAATGAATAAGCGAGGAAAAGACTAAGATTTTCGTGTAAGCTTTCGTGTGTGTCTTCTCGCGTCCAACTTCAAATCTTCATGTATTTATAGTGATTTCAAGCTTGTGAATGTTATAGATCCGTTGAGGCTTCAACCCATTCGAAAATATAGTCAGTTATGGGTGTTGCTTCATGAATCTATCTGTTATACAAGTTGTTTGAATATAGTGTTGGAGACACTTTTGCAGATTTGAATTCTTGGGTTGGGAATATAATATTCAGGTTTTTTGGCTCCTCAAATTCGTCCCATGTTGCGAAGATCTGCTTTAGCTAGTGGAGGCTTAGTTGTTTGTATTAGGTGAGAAATCGCCCACAACTCCAGCTTGTCTTCCATTTGCTATTTTGTGTTTGAGGATAAGTTAAAATAATTCAAATGTTAAACATTCAAATCCTCCGAAAACTCATAAGCAAACTTGTTAAGATTGGTTAGAAATATTGATAAGAATCATTTAAAACATGTACAACCAATTCGTAGATTAAATCCTAAGTGAAAATCAGAACTGAACATCTTCAGCAAAAATGCGTTCTTCTGTTCTGAAGGTCCAAACTCGAGTTCATAATGTTAGGCTCGAGTTTTCTCTTCATTTAGTTATGAGGTTTTGCTTCTGTCTGGACCAAACCTGAGGTTTGTATATTTAGGCTCGAGTTTGCTGAACATTAGAATGAAGTTTCGCTTCTGTCTGGACCAAACCTGAGGTTTGCGTAGAGAACCTGAGGTTTGTAAAATTTGTTCAGGGCCAAACCTGAGGTTTGCATTTTAGGCTTGAGTTTAGACTTCTATCGAGCAAAACCATCGGGAAATCAGTTTGAAACACATTTTGAATAAAACATGAACTCGAGTCTATAAGTGATGAACTCGAGTTTGACACTATTCATGTCAAAAATCAGTTTTAGTTCTCAAAACACAAACCGGAGGTTTCCAGTGCAAACCGGAGGTTTTCTCAAGTTAAAATCATTTTGCTCTCTGTAAGGCACGAACTCGAGTTCATAAACTTAAACTCGAGTTTGCTCAACTTAGAAAACTTTTGGAAAACTTTTGGCTTGACGCAAACCTGAGGTTCATGGAAGCAAACCGAGGTTCATGAAAATCTCATTTGAAAAATTCTTCCGTCGAGGCAAACTCGAGTTCATCACTATGAACTCGAGTTCACATGTTTGTAAACTCATTGAAGATTTAAACCGGAGGTACGAACCTGAGGTTTGAAAAATTGAGTCTCAAGTTTAAAATTGTTTTCAAGTCAACATGTTCTCTGTCTCTCACGAACTCGAGTTCACAAGTGTACGCTCGAGTTCATTCAAAAATTTCAAGTTTAAACCTCTGGTCCAGTCTCGGGTTCAAAGTGTAAATTGGCAAGTTTGGCTTCTTCTCGTGAGCAACGAACTCGAGTTCGCCTGTCTAGGCTCGAGTTCGACACTAACAGGATGTTTTTGAACCGAAATCGCAAGGTTCAAAACTTTGTTTAACTTATCAAAAACATTCAGACTTGTTTGCAATTGTCAGTTATCATCAAAATACATATAGAACTAACAATATACCCCGAAGTCATACATGCTTATTAATTTTGTGGTTCTGCCAAGGATTTATACATGCGAATTAACTTGGCGATGCTACCGCTGATACATGATTTATGAAAACGGGTTTCTATACCTCGGGTTCATATATGTTTAATTAATTTTAGGTGGCTTTGCCGCTACATGATTCATGAAAACGGGTTTCTATACCTCAGATTCAAAGATGCTTAGTTAATTTTAGGCGGCTCTGCCATTGTGACATGACTTCTGAAAGTGGGTTCCTAGACCCAAAATTCTTTATTCACTTAGTCTGGCGATGACATCGTTGTACATGATTCCCCTAGGAATTTACATAGACTTGCTACCAGGATGCTTGAAAATAAGCAAACAAAGGGAATTCCAGAAAACAAATGAAATAGGGGAAATTTCACAAACTTGAGACTTAACCACGGGAATTTTATGACTCGAGGCTGCGTCATTTCTTGGTGGATCTTAGCTTCAACTGTAGTAGGCTTTCAACTTATCTCCGTTCCATGTTCTCTTTACTGCCTTTTTCTTCAACGACTCCAGCATATATACTCCTTTGCTTAGCCTTTCTTTGATGCGATATGGGCCTTCCCAGTTTGCAAAGAGTTTCCCATCAGCGGCATTTTTGTTGCCTTTATCGGTTCTTTGAAGGACCAAGTCACCTTTTTCAAACGACCTAGCCTTACCTTTCTGTTGTACCCAGCCGCAATGAGTTGTTTGGTGGCCATGTCTCGGCAATGTGCCGTAACTCGTACTTCGTCAATTTGATCCAACTCCAATGTAATCGCCTCATTATTCTCATACTCCTCATGTAGAGCCTTAATCCTCCTCCATGAGGGCTCGCCGATTTCAACCGGGATCATGGCTTCGCATCCATAAGTCAGTCTAAAGGGGGTTTACCTAGTGGAGGTTTGAGCGGTGGTCTGATGTCCCCATAAGACAGAGTACAAATGCTCCACCCAACTAGATTTGGCCTCTTCCATCCACTTTTTCAAACCATCAACGATAACTTTGTTGGCCACCTCCGCTTGCCCGTTGGATTGTGGATGTTCCACAGAAGCAAAGTGGTGCTTAATATTGAAGTTGGATACCATCTCTTGGAAGCCTTTATTGATGAACTGGGTCCCATTATCCGTGACTATCTCTGTCGGGATCCCAAACCAGGATATTATATTCCGTTGAAGAAATTTCTGCACTCAAGCCGAGGTGATCGTTGCTAGCGGCCCTGCCTTGATCCAATTGGTAAAGTAGTCTACTACTACTATCAGCCATCGTAGCTGCCCTGGCGCTGGATTGAATGGTCCCAGCAAATCCATGCCCCATTTATAAAATAGCCATGGAGCCGAGATTGAAGTCAATTTCTGCTGGGGGAGTCTGTATTACATTAGCGTGCTTTTGGCAGCTTTCACATTTTTGGACATGGGCTTTAGCATCAGCTGCCATTGTATGCCAATAATAACCGGCTCGCACCGCTTTCCGGGCTAAGGCCTTAGCGCCCATGTGTTACCCGTTAATACCTTCGTGTATCTCAACCAAAACATACTGGGCCTCCTCCGAGTTGAGGCATTTGAACATGGGGGTATGTAAGACCATTCGATACAGCTGGTCTTTCATCATTGCATATGCGGCTGTTGCTCTAACCAGTTTCTTTGATTCGAGGACATCATCTGGGACGTTCCCCCTTTCAAGGTAGTCGGCGATTTGCTTCCTCCAATTGCCTGACTCTGAGATTACCGTAACACAACTTGGTTCTAACAAACTCTGATGAATCACTGTTTGCAGGTTACCGGGACCCTTGGTATTGGCAAGTTTGGATAAAACGTCCGCCCTGGTATTCTCCCCCTTGGGATGTGCGTAACCACCACCTCATCGAATTCTACCATAATCTCTTTCACCTTTCCCAGATATTGGCCAACAGTAGTCCTCTTGCTTGATAAGTCCCTTTTATCTGGGAAGCCACGAGCTGGGAATCCGTGGACAACTATACTTTCCTAGCTCCGTTCTCTTTTGCCTGAAGCAAACCTGCGATGAGTGCCTCATATTCGGCTTGATTATTGGAAGTCGGGAAATCAAGTCGGAGAGAGAGTTCCATAGAGACTCCTTCTGGGCTTTCCACGATGACCCCCGCTCCACTTCCTTTGATATTGCATGAACCGTCCACAAATACTTTCCACGACCGCTTTCGCCATCTCTCGCTTGACCCTAATGGAGTTAATTCCATAAAAAAATCCACCAGAGCTTGGGACTTGATGGCTTGTCGGGCTTCGTAAGAAATGTTAAATTCTGACAACTCTGTGGCCCAACTTATCATCCTACCTGCGAGGTCAGGTTTATGCAATACCTACAGAATGGGCTGATCAATCCTTACGATGATTGAATGGCCATGAAAATAAGGGCGGAGCCGTCTTCCCGTGGTGAGAAAGGAAAAGGTTATCTTTTCCAACTTCTGGTATCTTAGCTCTGAGCCTTGTAGAGCCCTACTTACAAAATATACCGGCTTTTGGCCGTCCTTTGTCTCCCGAACTAGCACGGCGCTTACCGCCTCTTACCCCATCGATAGGTATAACATCAAACTTTCGTCTGGCTCGGGTCTGGACAAAACCGGTGGGGTTGCCAAACATTGCTTTATTTTCAAAAATGCGGCGTCGCATTCTGAGTTCCATCCTCCCTGAACTTCCTTCTTCAGCAATTTAAAGAAGGGCAGTGATTTCTCGGCCGACTTTGGTAAGAACCTTGTTAGATCCGCCAATCTTCCGGTTAACTGCTGCACTTCTTTCTTGTTTGCTGGCGCCTTCATGTCCAACATTGCCTGTCATTTTTCTAGGTTGGCTTCGATACATTGGCTCGTCAACAAGAAACCCAAAAATTTTCCTGATGGAACTCCAAAGGCACACTTAGCCGGGTTTGTCGAATCTGGTAAGCTCACAGTTTATCAAACGTTTGCTATAAATCGCGAACATGGTTTCCCCGCTCTAGGGACTTCACTATCATATCGTCTATATATACCTCCACGTTCTTCCTGAGTTGATCCTCGAACACCTTGGTCATCATTCTTTGAGAGGTTGCCTTGGCATTTTTTTAGGCCAAATGGCATAACTTTGTAACAATATTTTGCTTTATCCGTGATGAAAGCCGTCTTCTCTTGATCATCAGGATGCATAGCAATTTGATTCTACCCTGATTATGCATCCATAAAAGATAGTAGTTGAAAACCAAAAGAATTATCGACCAACTTGTAATACCCTAAAAATCATATTTAGCATAACCACTATATTTTGATAAATAATACCTATTAAAATAGGTAAATATGTGGTCTCAAAAATGTTATAGCTTACCTAATTTAAATTAGGGAATTTTCTCCTAGAATTAAATAAACCAAAAGACCCAAATTTTCTAATCTTCAAATAGGCATCATAATACACCCTATAATTAAACATCTAGTTCTTATATAATCAAAGATAAACCATAAAGGGTTGTGAAAATGATTAATAAGATTAAAGAACAATAAGAACAATAAATGGGTAATTAAATTTATATTAATTAGATTACTTGCATAAATATTCATGGCTTATCTAGTGGCAACTAAAAAGGATTAGTTAGGAGTATATTGGCTTAATTAAATATCAAGGACCAATAAGGGTTCAATATTAGAATAAAATGAATTTCTAAGGGTCATAATTAATTTAAGAACCTATCATACTTTTACAAATATACCCTAATAACTCACATAAATGTTAGCAAATAATTACTAAAATACAAAGGTGAATTTATTATAATCTATTGATTATATTTCCATCTAAATTCCACTTTGGAATTAATAAACCAATGGTTAATTATAAAACTACATATTGAAGACAATAAAATGTGATATTAAATCACATAAAATAACAACTATTTTCAATGATCATAAGGCAAGAAAATAGCACATAAATTAGTGATTAATTTATAACCAAAAATTATGAAACCACTTAATTATATTAAAGCAAATTAGCAACAATAAATGAACAAATGAGCTTGCAATAATTAAGGTTAATGGCAAAACACATGTAACTACCTATCAAGGATATACTTTAGCCTAAATACAAGTGGTAGATGGCAATGAAAATAAATAGATATTAAAGGGAATAAAATACCTAATATTCATTGAAGTTATGAGACAAATACACATATCAAGCTTGGGACAAATATCAACTTGATTTTACCCAATTCATATATTTAATTTTAAAATGATTAAAGGCAAATTAGAGACATCTAAGGGATGCAATAATTTTCAAAAATTAGAGGCTAATTATACATGAACATAACTAAGCCAATAAAAATGAAGAATTAAGCTTGTCTAGTAAAGCACTAATTTTCATGGTTAGTGAACAAATCAATTAACCAATGAAAAATGCAATCAAGAAGCATATAAGCAACTTGATTAAGGGGGGTAATTAAGCTTCATCAAGGCTTCCCTAAAAGTCATCAATGACATCATAAACTTGTCAAAGAAGTAGGAGGGAACTTGTCGAAGAAGGGGGAGAACTTGTTAAAGAAGGGAGAGAACTTGTTGAAGAAGGGAGGCAACTTGTTGAGGAAGGAAGAAAACTTGTTGAAGCAGGGAGACAACTTGTTGAGGAAGTAGAGACAACTTGCAAGGTAAGTAAGGGCTTGAAATTTCCCTATAAATAGGAGGGCTTGCCCTCTTCATTCTTCACACCAAACTCAACCAAAGTAGATGAGTTTTAGAGAGGAAGAGAGTAGAGAGAATCATAGTGGGAAGCAAGAAGGAGGAGGAAGTTCTTCAAGGGTGAGTTTTCTTGTTCTTGAGTTCTTGTTTTAAATTCATAGTAAGTTTATGTTTGATCTTTAAACCTTCCAAGAAGTTTTTTGATTTCATGTTTTTATGATTAAATATGTCTTTATTTCGAAAATATGATGAAAAATATTATGGAGCAAAATTCTTGGAAGTTATAGATCAAAGTAGCGAAATTCCGGCAAAATTTACGGTTAGACGTTTTGAAAGTCAGTTACAAAAAGGCCAATATCTTATGTTGAAGCTGAAGTTCTAAAATTCTGAAAATTTTCATTGTTAAATTAGACATATAGAGATTTCCAAATATACCTAGAGTGTGTCAATTGGATTTTTGTGCAAGGAGATAACAATTGTAGAAAATAGGCTACGAAATTCTGGAATTTTTCTGGGCAAGATATGAACACGTGAAAACGGGGAATTTTTCTTAAGTTCTGGATGAACCTTAGTATTTTTTCTCAAAAATAGACATCCTAAGGAGTCCATGGAATTTTACGGATCCTCGTTTCGAGTTTTGTAGAATTAATTATGAATTTTCAAAGTTAGCGAAAATTCTGCCCCGAAATGCTGAATCAGCGTTTTTGAAAAAAAATAAAGGGATATAATTGGAGTAACAAATCCACCAGGGGTAAAAAGGCCGGTAGTGGCTAGAATATCTCCTAAGATGTTATTTACGAGGTGATAATGCGATAATACTATTATAAGATATCTGGGAAAATCAGGAGACGTACCGACCAAGCAAGCGTACCGCTATCCGAACGAACTAAGGTACGGACGCGTACTGTAACACTAACTCTGATGCTTATTGTATGCTTATATGTGATAGATACTTTCATAAAGACATGGACGGAACTTTGTCTTGGATATGCACCGTGACTAAGTTTATGGGGCTTAGATCACTACATATACATTCAGCTTTACACGGATTATAGTCTTTATAATACCGTTGAGTTTTCCTAGCGCTGAGGACACGTGGATTCGTAGCACTGGAGAGTGCAGACTATTGGTGTTGTGTGGAAAAGAAAAGATATTGTTACTGTTTATTTGATTGTTGATGTAATGTCATGAATATCTGTTATACATATATCGTCATACTTAAGCATGAGGTTAACCGTTACCTGAGGTCCGATGGGCATTGGACCTCAGCTCTTACCATAGTTTCAGGGTCCAGGGAACCAAGGACCAAAGACAGGAGTAAGCAGAGTAAACAGTATGCGTAAAGACCCGACTGAAGATCCTATTTTTAGACTTGTACCGTTATGACATTACTCGGATAAATGTAATGTATATTATGAACAGACGGATACGCCACCGCTAATGATATATCAGTTACTCACTCTTTTACTTGCTCCGATGCTCTACTCTGATGAAAAAAAATAATTATTCCGCTCTTGAAAATTGGGGTGTTACACAACTGATCGAAGTTGGGCATGGGAAAAGCATCTTTAGGACATACCTTGTTTAGGTCCTTATAATCTGTGCATACTCACCACTTGCCATTGGGATTTTTAACCATGACCACGTTGGAGAGCCATGTCGTGTCTTGCACTTCCCTGATAAAGTCGGCTTCCATCAGCTCCTTCACATGTGCCTCCAGAGCCAGGCCTTGATCTGAGCCATGCTTTCTTTTCTTTTGTGCTACTAGAGTGGACCCTGGATGGATTGCCAGTTTATGACAGCAGAACTCGGGATCTATCCCTGGTATCTCGGATGGCTTCCATGCAAACACGTCCCTGTTTTTCCTTAGGAAATCTTCTAGCTCTGTACGGATCTTGAAATCCAATGTCTTACCGACTTTGGTGGTCTGTTCCGGTTCAGTGCCCAAGATAAAGTCTTCCACTTCGCCATTTTGTTCTCGCCTAAGGATTTTATCTTCCTCCCGTAGGTCCAACTCAACAACATGGATGGATCGTTCACCGACTTTCCTTTCTCATTATCTCGAGCACCCTGTCTTTGAAATCTTGTTCTCCTTAACAGCCTCAAAATAGAACTATCAAGAGTCCTTATGGTCGCCCTTAATAGTAATGACTTGATTCTTCTTATTAATGAACTTTAATCTCTGGTGTTTTGAGGACACCAGCATATCCCAATCATGAATTGTCGGTCGACCTAAGATGATATTGTATGGGGAAGGGAAGTTGGCTACAATGAATCGGACAAGCTCTGACTTAAATGCCTCTTTAGTTCCCAACGTCAACTTGAGATCTATATACCATTTCGACCAAGTATCTTCTTCGTTGAAATCCGTCAAGGTAGTTTTGCACGGCTTCAAGTCCTCCGAGTCAAACCTCATGCGCTTGAACGCATCCCAAAGAATTATGCCCACCGCACTACCATCATCCATAAAAATTTTCCCGACACCGCAATTTACCACCGTTCCCTGACAGAAATTTTCTGTAATATCCCAAAATAACCAGATTAGAAAAGGATTTGCAGTATAATGTAACATGGGTCGTTTCCCAACGAATTCACAATCGGTTCAATTTGAACAGCAATGAAATAGTAATAGTAAAAGGGGGTTTTTTATTTAAACAGATCAAAAATGAAAATAAATTGAAAAAGAATGAAATATGCAGAAACAGATTAACAACAATCAACCCAACATTTAGATTCCAAAGACTTTCATCATTGAATGAAATATGAACGAACTCGCGTTTGGTTTGGATGAACCGAAATCTCTATATTCATCCAGAAAATCCCTCAACTAGACGATCGCCTAGAATCTGTCAGAATAGTGGCGTCTCACTGTGCGATCGCACAGCAACACTAAAACCTAGTTCAAACTCAGTCCTTGGGATGAACCAAACCAAATATTAAATCTAATATTCAAACTATTTCCGTAAATCGAATCCAATAAGATGAAAACAAACGAGTAAAGTTACCGATTAAGCACAAGCTCTCTGGACGAATCATGGAATCCTCAACATTGGGTTAATCACAGAAGTTTAGCCGAACATGGCTGGAAAAAACGAAGAACGGACGAAGAATGCGAAGAACATTTGAGAGAAATTCAAAACTTCTATTTTGATCCACAAAAAATAATAAAAACGTGAATGGGAATGTTTTCAGCCACCATCGACTTAAAGTTAACCTAAAATGGAAATGGGCTCCAATGATTTAGCCCAAAACAAAAATAAAATAAAAGTGGGCTTTAATTACAAAATTTGAGCCCAAATAAAATCCAGAAATATACATCTGACTTCGGCTCCAAAATCGACTACCCTCTTGTCTGAATTTGCCCTTCATGTCTCCATAACTATTGTAGCTCTTTGAATCATCTGAAATATGAGACAAAAATGAGGTAAATCCAATGTCTAGTTCAAGAGTTATGGTAAAAATAGTGAAGCAATGTAAAACTGGAATTTATTATTAAATAATGGCTAAAATATAATCAAAGGCCCAAAGCCCAAATAAGTATAAAAGTCATTATTTATTAACTAAGGAGTCCTACATTATTAATCAAGAGATAAAAAGAAGTGTATGAAATATTCAATTATCAAAAAATATAATGTGCTAGTGACAAAAAATCCTAGAAAAGATCTAGATTGAAAATAAAATCTCAAACACTCCTCTCTATATATTACATTTTGCAAACATATTCTGTATGATTCTAAAAGCTAACTCGTTGTGTTCGCTTGAGGTTTAGATTGACAGAACCATCATTTTGAAGACAAAAAATCTACTCTACTCTCGGGAGGAAATTGCTCAACAACCTTGGGCATCCATATTGAGGGAGCAAAATTGTCTTAAGGAAACAACGTACATTGGGCCTGGATTACTTCAAAGTTCATTACCATATTCGGCAGTCTTGTGAGTTTGTTTATGGTTTTTCATGTTATATAGAACCATTATATGCTTACTGTATATGCAATATTAGTTATACAGATTCTTGTTATTTTCAATATATGCAATTTAGTAATACTGATTCTTGTTATTGTTCAATTTCTACCGCTTAGTATATTTTAGACAATAGTAAAAAAGTTCATCTCGCTCAATATCTTCTTCCAACTTATCAATTTTCGAGCATCGATATTGAGAATTTTAACATCTTCAAATTTAATGAGTAGTGAACACAGACAATCTATTGTTTCTTGATAAGTTCAATGCCAGCCCCTTAATAGTTCTAGCTCCCTAAAAAATATTGAATAAAGGAGAATCAATGTTCGAAATTTTAAATTTTAAACAAAAACTTGGGGCGTTTTTTAAATTATTTGGAGAATAAGGTAAAAAGAAGGAGTGAATTAAATTTTGATTGAGAGGAATTGATAAATAAAATGGTATTAACACCCACTTCCATGCCACTAAGTTTTGGCCGGGTATATACTTTTTTTCACTAAATCAAATCAAAAAGGAATTTTTTTAATAACTTTTCTTTTTCTTTATTTTCTCGTAAAAAATATAATCACTTGATTAGAAGATCTTATAGTATTATTTTCAAACACATTGAAAATCATCATAGAATCATAATCACCGCTATGCTCCTTAGGCTGCTAGAATCATAATAAACTATGTATACCAAGCTTATTCTTCTCATCATTGACACGGTAAATTGAAGGAGAAGGAACATTCACTAATTTATGAGTCGTTCTTATTAACACAACTATTGAATTTATCTAAGGGTTCGGGAGCATATTTATCAACAAACTATTAAAAAAAAGAACATCTGGCACAAATGTTAATTAGTGGTACCTTAAATACAAAAAAAAAACAATTAACATGTGGTAAAAAACACAATCCCGTTAGTTTTTTTTTCACGTACGTTTAGCTCACGGGATATGCAGATGTGATGAAGATGTGGCAACTTGTGTCAGAAAAAATTGACCTTAGTTTTGCTCAGAGCTTCGAGGAAGACAGGAAGCAAAGGCCAAATCATCAAACACATTGAGAAAACGAAAGCATGATCTGGGAGAAAAGCAGAGAGAGCAAAGAAAAAGAAAGAACGGTGAAACCCATCGGAGGCTCAATCGACGTCATGGAAGTCGAAACCGTGAGCAATTTCTCCGACATGGGCGGCTTGTGAGCGTGTCGATCTGAAATCCTAAACCAATCGCGTTTTCTCCCGGATCGCATTTTTGTTTTTCTCGAGAAATCAAAACTCCAAAGTACGCAACACTTCTAGTTTTAATGGGTATGTTTTGTACTGGGAAGAGAATGCTCTGTGTGGTTGGTTACTTTTCGATTTGTGTTTTCTTGATTCTTAAAAGAAAAAGGGGGCTCTGAAGAATAATCTGTCTTTGATTTTTTGCAAAAGGAAACGAAGGTTTCAAATTTTGAAATACTAGAAAAGGTAGAAACTCCTTTGACTTGTATTCGAATGTTGTTTTTAATCATTAACAACGGTTTCTTGAGAAACGCTTGAGTAATTCTCTTTGTTTCTTCTAATTGTATGTGAATTGGAACGATGTCACTTTATTGCAATTTTGGTTCTGAAAAATGTGTTTTGACCTTTGAGATTCATTTGTCTTCGATTTTTGCAATTTTTCCCCCATTATTCTGATACTCTAGTTAGGTTTCATAGGCGTGAATTTTTTTGGTTCTTATTCTGTATGTTGCTTGAAGATGACACTTTTAAATGTTCTGCGTTTATTTCCAAATCAGGAAAACACAGTCCTATCTCCTTTGTGCTAAAGAAAGCTTCCTTTCTTGGCATAAGCATACAAAAACTAAACAACCTCTATTTCACTATCTAGTCTTTGTGCCTACAGAAGTCATATTGGGACGTCCGTTAAAAAATAACTAACGGTGTTGTGTTTTTTAACACTTTTTAATTGTTTGTTTGTATTGAAGGTATCTTCAATTAATATTTGTGCCATATGCTCCTTTCGTAATAGTTCGTTGGTAAATATGCACCTTAACCCTTTATCTAACTAGGATACAAAATCATAACCTTGTTTGTGATCTCAACTACAGAATGTAAACAAGTATAATGGGCATGAAAGAGGGTGTTAACTCCTTTCTAAATTTGTTACCCTAACGTACTTAGTCTAGCAGTAGAATGGCTAAACTACAAAGTGGGCGGATTGATCGAGTTTGAATCCTACCTTGTTTAAAAAGACCCACAAGGAGAGGCATCATAGTTGCAAAGCTTCGATTCATATTAGTTGGTTGCTTAAATATCTAATAATAGTGTCAGACACTAGATGGCCTAAAGGGGTATAAAAAAATCCATTCTAAATTCATGCAAGATAGCTCTGGGGCTTGTGTATCATGAGGCTTTTGGCTTTTTGAATGTAGGAGCGGTCGTAAAGATAAAAGATATAGTTGTTTCCTTTCTGAAGGGGAAGAAAAAGATAAATATAACCATATTTTTATGAATTTAGGAGTTCTTCAATGTGATTCACATTAATGGTCCATATATGTCATTTCGCAAGGAAAAAAAATATAAAAAGTGTTCTGGTGTAGAACATAGATGTCTAGCCTTGGGCTGGTGCTTTAATCTTGGATCGATGGCCTCTGCCTGAGTATCTATGGAGGAGATAACCAGGGGAGCGTAGGATCACTGTGCACAAACTAGGCTCTTCGCCACAGGGGTGGTGTTGTGCACAGTGTGACGGGATGTAAATGGTATTGAGTTAGAACGCGTGTATCATAAGGCTTGATCCTGTATTTATAGAGTTTACCTTAGGTATGATATATCGAACCCTACGCGACCTCTGGTGCGAGTATCTAGGTCGTTATATCATGTATAAAGATACCCCTTTATTCTGGGGGAGTTAGGATATTCACCAATTGTAGATAGATCCCGACATATCTGCCAGGTAGGATATCCACTGTTGGGCCCTTTCATTATTGGGCCTGGTACAGGTCCATAACAATTACCCCACAGCCCGGTAGTTCAAGCTCTTAAGCTGCTGGGATGTATTTTGCCGAGGTAACGTCGGTTATCCTAAGTAGGTATGTCGGGGTCCTTACGTCACCACGTCATGTTACACTAGCTCTAGCTATGGAAATCATTCGCTCTTATCTAGAGTAGTGTTTGGAGGTCTACGGGATAGAGATACTTCTCTTATGCTTTTGGATCCGAGGTAACGCCAAAGGGCTCTATGGTCCGAGGTAATGGCAAGTGTCCCGCCTGTTTTCGACGTCTAGGTCCTCTGATATTCACATCATTGCCCCTGACACCTGGCCTCCCTGGATTAGCAAGGGGTTATAACCGCCACGTCTTGGCGTCAGCAATTTTCGTGCGCATTTAATGCACCTGTCGCATAACGTACGCTTCTCACGTGTTTAGGGTGAATAGTATTTTTTACCCCTGACTCTTCGGCATCACAATGTTCGAAGGAATGCACCTGCCCATTATTCGTATTTCCCTCCATTCCTTACACTCTTCTCCTTTGCAACTTCTCTCCTTTTCTCGAAGAAAACTCTGTTTCTCTCTTGTCGTGATCATCTCTATGTAGCCTTTGGACCTTTCCTCTTCAACCTTCTCCAACTTTCGCTAAATCAGGTATATTTACCTCCTCTCATCTTTTTTTTTTTCTGGTTTGATCTTTGAAGTTGTTGGTCATTCTGTGATTTGCTCATTTCTGCTTCTGGGTTCTTCTGGGTAAGTTTCTAGTATTAGTGTCTAGGTATCACTTGAATTCTGGTCTCCCTTGTTTATCATTGCATACGTTTGTGTATTAGAGCGTCCCTTGTTCCCTCTCTGTTTGGCTCCCCCATCCTTATCAAGCCTTGTGTGCATTTCTAGGTTCCATTATTTGGTGGTAATGGATAGGTTTAACCGTTTGCCCTCTTCGAGTCAAAACGCAACTCCAGAAGAGGAGGAAGCCTTGCGTGCGCGTTATCCCAAAGCCAACTTTTGGTTGTTTGGCTCTTCCCTTTCTGAGGAGCAAAGGCTAGCAGCCTTGCTCCGTGGTGGGTCTGGTAAGAGGAGAGTTGAAGGGTCATCGCATGTCATTGCCCAGTCTTTTATCGCTGGTTCTGCCACTGGTTTTCCTCGCTTTGGGGGTCGGCACGGTTCAGGGGCCATCCCGGCTCTACCTATCAACTTTTACCAAATTCCCCCTCGGGAGAGGTCGGATCCCCACCTGGAAGGATATCTCGGCCCTTGTTGGGATTGCATTGCTTCTAGCTCCCACTACATCGCGCTTAGTCAAGATTCTCTTGCCAACGAAATTCTAGGTTCTTGTCAACATAGATCTCCATCTGTCCCCACCTCAGCCACTAGAACCAGACCCCATCCCGATCCTTCCGTTCTTCGTCCTTCTATCAATAACATGCATGTGTCAGGTATATCTTTCACTCACTAATTTTTACCTTTTTGTGTGTGGTTTAGGTCTAAATGGGGTCATCTCCTTCATCCAGTAGGACCCCTTCTGTTACTGGGGAATCTGATTCTGCCAGTCCCCCTCAAATCCTGCTACAAAAATACCCCTGGGTCGCTCATGGCTTATTGACGACACATTTTCCGATGTGCAAGTCCGATATTGCCAGGCTCGACTTGGGAGAGACTTCATGCTGCTCCGTATGCCCCCTTCTGACGGGATTATGCTACCCAGCTCGGTATTCGCTTTCCATTCATTGAGTTTTAGATAGCCGTCTTGAATTACCTCCATTTAGCTCCTTCACAACTCCACCCTAATGGATGGGGTTTCCTTTTGGCCTTTGAGTGTCTCTGTAACTCCTTTGTTGATCATATCCCCTGCCGGGTTTCTATATTTTTCTATTTCTTTTGCCCCTTCACACCTCGCTCTGATAAGAATAATGAAGAGTTGAGGGGTCTGACGTCGATCCCGGGAGTCTCGGGTAGAAAACTTTTTCATGCCTTCTCTGACTCTTTTAAACACTTTAAAAACAGCTTCTTTAAGGTTGTGGCCATCTCTAGACAACAACCTTGGTTCCTTCACGGTCCTGAATCCAAAGACGTGGAATGGAGATTCCCCTTATATTGGACCAACGACCATCACAATAAGCATTCGACCAGTTATCAGGTTGATCAGGACGACCTTCCGACTGAGGACTTCGCCTCCGTGTCTCGCTTAGTGGGTTTTTTTGGGGATCACAGTGTAAAAATCGTGGCTTCAATACTCTCTCAGGCTCCTGTGGGGCCGTACTGATCCCTTGTATACTTCCCATCTATGTGTTCCATTTAATTTTATGCTATTTCAATGTATGATCATCTTGATAGATTCTGACCAATTTCATTCCGGACTTGCAGCAGAAGGTATGAGGCCATTGCCAAACTACCTAGCTCATGTGAATCCGGCCCCCAAGGGGCTGACTAAAGACAGGGCCGAAAGCGTCCTACTCTCGAGCCCCACTAGACCAAAGCTGTTGCGAACGTCCCTACGCAGTCGTCCAATAAAACTAAGGCCATCACTGAGACTCCCCGGGAGGATCCCCAAGTTGCCCTGACCTAACAGGGTGATCACTGCGCCCCCTGTACAAACTCCCGTGCGGACATACATGGGATAAGGGGAGGACCGAGGTATTATCGGTGTGAAAGACCTGGCTATCACCCAAGAGGGGGGGTGAATTGGGTGTATGATAAAACTTTAGGAATTTCGAAAATCTTTTCGAAACTTACTAAAGGTAGTTCGAATGATAGAAATAGTTTAATAAAGCAATAGTCAATCATTCAAACATATATCGGAAATGTATGAGTTTAGGGAAGAGAATATGCAAACAAGAGATTTATCTTGGTTCGGCCAATCCTTGACCTACGTCCAGTCCCCAAGCTTCACTTGAGATTTTCAATCCACTATCTTCTTTCAACTTGATTACACACTTTGTACTCGAAGTAATCCTCTCACTAGGATCCACTCCCCTTACAAGCTGTAATCAATGCACCCACTTGATTGCACACTCGTACTCTAAGCAACCCTCTCACTAGGATTCACTCCCCTTAGAAGCTGCTTTCAAGACAATGGGGTTCCCACTCAAGATCACCCAATCTTGAGTAGCTCTCAGATAGAATGTTTACAGATAAATCTTCTCTCTCAGAAGTGAATGAATAAATACTGGAGTACAATATAAATCATTTCACTCTTCTATGATAAGCTATATAGGCATTGAGAATAGAGTGTGTATGAGATAAATGTTTGATTCAGAATGTTGGCATTCCGACAGTGTAAGCTCTCGTCTTCAACCACTTCTATCTTGAATGCTTCTCCTTTTATAGTTAGTTGCAATTTATGACCGTTGAGGAGAGATTAGTGAGCCGTTGAGATTAATGAATATGACCGTTGAGATTACGTTGCTCCGTCTCGTCGTATGCTTCCTGACATTCACCCGTTATTCTCCGTTGACATTCTTGATTCAAATTGTCCGTTGAAATACGCTCAGAATGTTGTCTGGGAACATGCAGAATGCTTTTTCCTTGCTCAGAAGGTTTCTTGCCAAAATGGTGAATGTCTCTGCTTTGCATTTAATGCTTCTGACATAATCTTGCTTTATGGTAATTTGAAGTTTAAACCTGATAATCATGTCTGAAACACACTAGCAAACTAATTAATCTTGGTTAGAAATGATAAGAACCAATAATATCAAGTACCCAAAGCATAATCAGAAGATTTCAGTTTACGAGGACGATGAATTCGAAATTCTGATATATGTAACTCGAGTTGTTTACCATAACTCGAGTTATACTTAAAGCATTTCAATTCCAGAGAAGAGTCTCTCAATGATGTAACTCGAGTTACATTCCTTAACTCGAGTTGCACTTGTGGCAACTTAATACGAGAGAGCAAATTGCATATTGCTAAACTCGAGTTGCATCGATAACTCGAGTTGCTTCATCGCACGTAAGAGCTTCAAAAATTTCCTTGAATTATGTAACTCGAGTTACACTCCATAACTCGAGTTATGTTATGAATAAAATCAGACAGAGAGCAATTGCGAATAATCTAACTCGAGTTGCTACCAGTAACTCGAGTTGCTTTATATCAGTTGAAGTTTTCGATATGCCTATAACTCGAGTTATATCGGATAACTCGAGTTATCTCAGTTGATTAAAAATTGATATCACGAGAAGCTTTTTTAAAAAATGGAAGTACACTTCATTGAATCGAGTTTCTAAGTGATAACTTGAGTTGTTACCTTTTGTTTGTTCCAGAGTGTCTACCTTGACATTTCTGCATTCTGTCTTCTTTCAGAACATGGGCAAACTTCCAAAAACCATATCTCTTCGAATATAACTCTAAATATAGGAAATGACCTATCCCTAGAAAGCTCTTTATGTATTCTTTCAAATTCCACTAGTTTGAGCTCATTTGGATGTGTGGTTTGTGAGATACACTTAAAACATCGAAGCTTGGTCTGCTGAGTGACGTTAATTGATGTGCCAACTTGTCAAATTCATAGCTCCTTGATCTGAACTCCTTTGGGCTTGAAAATTTGTCAAAATGACGCATTGGGAGTCTATTTTCATATGCCACTGGTTTCGTCTCAATCCGATTCCTGGTTTGTGAGATATCATTGAAATACCAGACCTCGCCAGCTGAAACGCAAAACAGAGGTGAACAGAGTTGCTGAAATTGCACTAGTAACTCGAGTTACTAAGTGGTAACTCGAGTTACTCCTATCTGAAAACGTTTTGTAACTCGAGTTATCATACATAACTCGAGTTGGGTCAGTCCAAAAACCCAGAAACACTATAGCGAAGACTCTAACTCGAGTTGGACCCCATAACTCGAGTTGGATCATTCTGAACCTTATATTTTCTTGTTTTTAACTCTGATTTGAGTCATTCCAACTTCCATTTGATCATGGAGACTTCTAGGATCAATTTTAGAAATTGGATAATGATATCTTCATTCCATTCAGCAAGTTCTTCCATTTTCCATCTCCTATCTTGATCATTCTTCATCATTTAGTTTGGGCTCATCATTCTCTTCGCCTTCTACCTTCTTCGTATCTCCTCTTCTTTTCTTCTCCTAATCATTCTATACTTCACATCTACATTAAACATAAGAATTAGTGCAAGTAGAATGTAAATGTAGTATGCAACCTTTTTGCTCTTAAGAATGGCATCTATATAAGACATCATCAAAACTAATCATAACCAACACGGTGTCCCTCCTTCCCCCACGGCGTTATACAAATGAGGTGCCATTCTTGGACCTAGATGAGAACGAGCTCTGGGACATCCTGAACAAAATGCTCAGGGCCGCCGGTGTGGTTCAGGCTATGAGCATCCTGAAGCACAACCACATTGAAGCTTGTTCATCTTTGAAGAAGGCGACGGCGGAGAGAGATGGGGTCGTGGCCGAGACAAAAAAGGCCAAGGAGGCGTGTGAGGCGGCCAAGGCTGAAGTGGGTAAGCTACATGACGAGCTCCTAATGACTCGGGAAGCACTTGAGAGGGCTAACCTCGAGGTCGTCCAGCTATGGGCCGCCTATGAAGAAGATATAGGGGCCCTGAAGACCATGCAGAATCAACGGTGGGAGCTGGCGGTAGAGTTGGGGGAGACTAAGGCCGCCCTGGTTGACGCTCGGAAAGCCTAGGCATACTGCTCAGACACGGTGAGGGAGATCGCGAAGGATGCATTTGACATGGCTTTGGCGCAGATCCAGCATTTGAATCCTAATGTCAACCTAAATCTAGTCGGGTTTCACTATCGAGCTTATGTTCATGAGGGCAAGCTGTTCCCGCCTCCTCCATCTCCCAGCGGTGCTTCGCGTCTAGGCTAGACGGCGGGAGTCATGCCGACGATGGTAAAGAAGAGGTCTCACCCCAGGTTCTCCCGGAAGGTGGTCAGGATCCCTCCTCGTCAGCCGTGCCCCCTAACTGAACAGGCTGGGCTCCATCTTTCGTCTTTACTCTTCTTGGGCGGTAGTGCCCTTTAGACTTTATATTTTAATCGGCCCTTATGCCGGGTTCTGTAATTTGAACAACTTTAACTGTTGATAACAACTGTCTTTTGATTTATTGTCGCGCTTTTATCATTTTTGATTTCTAAACTATGTTAGAGATTTTTCGACCGGGCCAGGGTCTTTAGTTACGCAGAGTTAACTTTTTCTTCTAGATCTAAGGTATGGGTATTTGGGGTAGGGTTTTTATTTTAACTGCGCTACAGAGTTCCAGTTCCGTTGTCCTGGATCATAACCAGGATAAGGGTAAACTGTCACATGTCCAGCCGTGGTGTTTGAAATGCAACGCTTAAACATTTTGATCTGATCAGGGTCAGAATGATAATTCATCTTCTTATCGAGGAGTGAGTTTTGATGCAACAATTTTTTCAAAGGCATGTAACAGCAACTTGACATAACTCTTAACCTGGGCTTTGTTAGCCCCGGTGTCAACCATTTAGTAGATGGGTTCTATTTCTGACCGGGTTCAGGGACCTCAGTGTAATACTTAAGCTACCGATAGTGCTAATTTTGAATTTCCACTGGGGAATTCTTCATTAAAATAGTAATCCGCTCCAAAGAGCTAACAATGTCACATAATGAAACTGAAATGGACAAAAATATGAAATTTGAAATCTAAATACTGAAATCAAGAAACAATCGAGCTCAAACACGGTGTGTTTGGCATTGTGTGAATGCAGTGGCCGATGTCTAACTATAGTAGATTCGTAGCTTCCAAGTTCTTTTGACTAGCTTCCTTCCTAGGGTTTTGAGTATATACGCTCCTTTGTCAAGTTTCTCTTTAATCCGGTAAGGACCTTCCCAATTTGTAGCTAGCTTGCCATCTCTGGCGTTTTTATTTCCGACGTCTGCACATCGGAGTACCAGGTTGCCCCTGTTGAAAGAACGGGGTCTGACCTTCTGATTATACTTTGCCACAATGAGTTGCTTGGCGGCCAACTCTCGGTAGTGCGCCGTGACTTTGACCTCGTCGATTAAGTCTAACTCTGTCCTCAACGCGTCATCATTCGACTCCTCTCCTTCTTGGAGAGCTTTTATCTTCCTCCATGATGGCTGTCCTATCTCGACCGGGATCATTGCCTCACATCCATAGGCCAACCGGAAAGGGGTTTCCTGGGTTGAAGTCTGCATGCTGGTCTTATACCCCCACAGAAAACTATAGAGTTGTTCAACCCAGTTTTATTCCACATCTTGCATCCGCTTCTTTAAGCCGTCATGTTGGCTGCTCAGAGTGAACTAGGACTTCGACTGCTTCTTACTAGTTGTAAAATTCAATTCGAACTTACGTCCGAGGTCATCAAAGTCTTGCACAGACTTGGTTAGTAGGGTATGGAGCCACTTTTGAGCAGGTCCCATCAACATTGATGCGAAAAGACGTGGGATGACCAGGCCCTCAATCTACCAAACAAACATGAGCAGCTCGAATGTATCAAGGTGTCCGCGTGGATCCTGGGTCCTGTCATACTTCGGGAGGTCTGCCAGATCAAAATCCTTCGGACACCGCGCACTCACGATTTCCTCAGAGAAAGGGCTTCTGTTATGTCCCACGATGTACTTTATTCTATACTCTCTAGGAGAATTCACTGGTTGGGTTGTCCACCCCATACCTCGGTCTTCATTGTCCTGGGTCCTTTCAATGCGTAGCCTCTTTAGGCCCGAGGCCGCCCCCGACCCTTTACTCGTCCTTGATCCGACTCTTAGGAGTTTGTACCAAGCAATCCATCACGGAGATCTCGGCTGCTCACCGTGGGGAAGACTACTAGTGTCTCGTGTCGTCTTTTCCTTCCTCCTCCGCTGGTCATCTTAGTTTTGGTTTAGAATTAATGCTTCAAATTGCTTGAAGCGATCCTCCATTATTTGTTGTATTACTCGGAGGTCTTCCTGACATCGAGATGATTGCGCTTCTCCATATTGTCGATTCGCCTCAGCATTGACTCCTGGGTCTTTTGTAGGAGGAGAACGTCCGGATTCGAGACTAAGGTCTCTTTCACTGCCACGTCTTGTGGTTTAGCCACGACGGGAGGGGAGGATGCCGTGTCAGAAACGTCATTCCCTTCATTCGCGACATTACCCTCTAGGATATCCTCATGTTGTGGCGTCTCTTGAACTTGGTGGTGTTGACTTGCCTCGGCCTGTGGTTGATTTCCAGGCTGAGGGTTCCGACTGCTGCTTCTAGTATTAGCCATCAATGGTCACTGGGATCGAAATTTAAAGTCCCACGGTTGGCGCCAATGTTCTGATGTAGAACACAGATGTCCAACCTTAGGTTGGTGCTTTAATCTTGGATCGATGGGCTCTGCCTGAGTATCTATAGAGGAGATAACCAGGAGAGCGTAGGATCATTGTGCACAAACTAGGCTCTTCGCCACAGGAGTGTTGGGATCCTTACAACGCAGCGGATTAAAATTCTTTACGAATCCCATCCCGAGGATCACTCAGGTGCATTTAAACCAAGGCTAAGGGAATCGGAATTAGCTATCGTGAACTCGTTCGCGTCTCGTTCTCCTTGAACCGGTGGGCTACCTCCTCGATCAGCAGAAGACGACTCATAGAATCGGCTTCCACCACCGGTATCCACACGAACAATTACCGAACACGCCTACGGCAGGCGTAGCGCCTCTTTTGCGTCTCTCTCAATTTTTCACTCTAGGGTTTTTTCGCGGCTTTTCAATACACTCGACAAAATGTCCGTAGATTTTCTTAAACCCGATTAGCGTATTATATAAAATTAATCCGCATTAATTTTGAATTTCGAATTTCAAATATGGATTAAAATACATTAATTAAATCAATCTGTTAGATCTAATGTAACACATTTAATCCGCATTAAAAGGTTGATCTGAAATTCAAAATTTGAATCTGATTAAAATATATTAATTAAATCTATCTAATCCGATATATTTATTTAATCCAAATCAAAAGCCTTATGATTTAATTCATCTCTATAAATTAAATCCGAGAAATGATATCTATGTATTTAATTAAATTTGAGATACTATATCTCAATTTAAATTAAATAGATATATGATATCTTTATTCGAAAATTAAATGAGATACAATATCTCTGTTTGTTTTAGATATTTAATTTATCAAATAAATTAAATATAAAACAAATCATATATAATAATATTATAATCTCTATTTATAATATCAATATATATATATATATTAATTTTGAATTTATACATATATTTATATATTCACCCTGCATTAAATTCGATTCATTAAATCTCGATTAATCTAAGATTCAATGAACCCGGACACTTTGCTCGTGTTGGGTTATTCTTGTGCGACCCTGCAGGCCCATATGAGATTGGTAGTGGGCCAAATATTGTACCAGCCCACAAGTTGCAAGCGGCCTCTAGCAAGACATTGCGACTACCCAATTCACATGGGGATCGATGACACGATACAACCTATCATACAACCATGTCACGTCCCTTTTGTCAAGCGATAATTTGGTCAAGGATGAGGCATGGATAATGTCAACTCCCTTTTCTTGACCATTACTTTTTCGATTCTCGAGTAGTCTAATAAGTGAAACGGAAACCCCTTTCCATAACAAGTATGGCCATACATTTCTTAGACTCACTCATCGAGGGCCCAAGATATCTCTCTACAAATGTGAGGGACAAATTCCATCTTGACCATTCACATTCCTCCGCATGAAAACCACTGATCCCGATCCCAGCCTTTATCATCACCCAGTCAAAGGTGACTTTTGACTAGGTCAAAGACCAGTGACTCATCATGTAGGAATCCATGATGATTTTAGGTCATAGGGCATCACGACGCGGTTATACATGAGATAAGCTTATGACTAGATCCATGCAGCTTTCTCATAGTGGGCGGTCCAGCACCTTGTACTCTTACAAGTGCCCATGACTTTGACTCGTATCTCCATACCTCATCAAAGTCATACTGGTCTTATTTCATCTTCGCTCCTGCGTAGATGACCGACCAGGGACATTTAGGATAATCTATAAGATATATACAGGGATGCAGTTATCAATACAAACATGCAAACGAAAATGATAACAGAAGGAGAATACTTTAAATAACATAAATATCCAAAGTACAATGAATTGCCCCTAGGGCATAATTTCCAACAAGGAGGTGGTGTGTGTGCACAGTGTGACGAAATGTAAATGGTATTAAGTTAGAACGTGTGTACCTTAAGGCTTGATCCTATATTTATAGAGTTTACCTTAGGTAGGATATATCAAACCCTGCGCGATCTCCGGTGTGAGTATCTAGACCGCTATATCATGTATGAAGATGCCCCTTTATTCTAGGGGAGTTAGGATATTCACCTGTTGTAGATAGATCCCGACATATCTGCCAGGTAGGATATCCACTGTTGGGCCCTTCCGTTATTGGGCCTGGTACAGGTCCGTAACAGAAAGAATAAAAGAATGATACAGTACTAGTAGTCAATGGATTTTATTCGTTTTTCCCATCCATACATGTGTAGTTGTGTTCATTGTTTTGTGTCAAAGGATATTCATATTATCATACAAATTGTTGATTACATTAATTTATTCGCCACTTGAAATTGGCAGGTACAATTCGTTTTATTAAAAAACCAATTTTAAACAAAATATATACCCGTCGTTGGTGATCTGACAAATATATATATATATATATATATGGCGAATAAAACAAAAACAAATGGGAGCACAAGACAAGATTTTAAAAGCAAATTGTCAAAGGATTGTCCGGGGAAAAGAAAAAGGCCGGCCCTAAAAAAAGAAAAGCACGCGTACAAAAATAAGAAATTGATCAATATTTAATAGACAACTAACAACCACATTTGACTACCTCATAGATGATGGAATGATAAAGGTGTTGGAGGTAATTCCAATAATGGGGACAACTCTTCTTCTGACTGGCTAGGTTAAGTTTCAATTTTGTTTATTTGTCCCCTCAAGAGAAAGTGTCATCTTTATATCCTGTCTCAGTCTAAAATGAAACAAAAGCTTCCATTTCCCCATCCCCTAAATTAATTAAATTACATTTATTATAGACGGCTGGAGTAGTAGGTGGCACTGTGGCAGAGTGGGTCCACAAAGAGGTTCCTCTCATATATTTTAGGAAGAAATTGTATTATGTCAGCAACTAGGTAGCTAGTTACTTTATGCAGTATTAACTTGATCAATTAAGAAATAAATCAACAAAAAATAATGGGGTTTACATTTCTCATGTTGTATGAGATAAATGAATTTGAAATTATATATTTATGTACAAATAATGTGAGACTTACACTAATTATTATTTTTCTTCACTTCTATTTTATTATAATAATATATTTTAGTTTATAGGGGTGTAGTGAAATCTCATAATGTTTAGGGGTGAAATGAACATTAAATTGCTAGGGAAGTAGGGAAATTATGGAGTCAACTCAATACCGAATGGAGCCAAAAAAAAAAAAAAAAAAAAGCGGAATGATGCAGCTAGTTACTTTCTTTCGCCTCCTTTTTTTTTATCGGAAAGATATTTATATTAATACTAAAAATAGGTACAATATCTGGATACAAGTAAAGCCAGATCCAAGACAACAAAATACATCCAAGACAAAAATAATAACAAAACCAGCCAAATCACAAGTACATAAAATATTTAGAAATAGAAGTAGAATCATAGATAAAACAAACCTCCTCAATATTGGGGTTAGAAGTGACAAGGAAGAAGGTGATGGTTGTAAAACTCACCCAAACGGGTACACCTCCTTATAAGCATTAGCGCAACGAGCGGAAGCGGTATGACAGTACCCCATATTGGGGTTAATTAAGAACACAAAAAATCCAACCTCGACGTAAGAAGACCCATGATGTCCAAAAATTTTGTCTCTTATTTTTCTTTTAATTATTAAATAGATATTAATGCATTGAATTTTATTTATTCCTCGCAAATTAATCCGTTGGAGTAGCTTCGAATGTGGAAAACATTGTTTAATTCTTTGTAGACATGTGCAGAAGGATTACCCAAAAGTATGCAACTTTCTGGGCTTTGCATTTAATGTGCTGACGTCACTTTTTACTTTTGCTTTAAACCTTCAATAAACATTCTCTAAAACATCTGAAACTCACTAACAAAGTGGTTAAACATGGCTAGGAATATTGAAGAATGTTGATAGGAAGTATTAAGATCAAACAAGAAGGTTTTAAAAATTCGTCAAATTTGAATTTCATATCCAGTAGTGAAAACTCAAGTTTTGTTTCTCAAAACTCGAGTTTTGGACTTTGGTATGTAAAATCGATTTAAGTCCAAGACATCAAAACTGGAGGTTCTCTTCCAAAAATGGAGGTTTTCGAAACATTAAAAAGCGTAATGCTCTCGGGTTAGCCAAAACTCGAGTTTTAAAATCAAAACTCAAATTTTCATTTAAATATGAAAACTCGAAGATTTTGCGCCAAGTCAAAACCGGAGGTTTTCCTAGAAACTGGCAGTTTTCAAATTCGAGAAAGCACGAAGGCTCTCGTCGACCAAAACTCGAGTTTTGTAATCAAAACTCGAGTTTTCATTTTATAATGAAAACTTGGAGAAAATCGTGCCAAACTCAAAACTGGAGGTTTTTACAAAGACTAGTGGTTTTCAAATCTTGTAAAACTTGAATGCTCTCTGTCGGGACAAAACTCGAGTTTTCACCCAAAAATTCGAGTTTTCATTTTAATCATGAAAACTATGAAGATCACTTGGCTAAGGTAAAATTGGAGGTTTTCCAAAAACTGGTGGTTTTCAAATCGTGTGAAACTAGAGAGTTCTTTGTCAAGTAAAAACTCGAGTTTTGAAATAAAACTCGAGTTTTCATAAATCTTATGAAAACTCGAAAAAACTAAAAACGGCGGGTTTTCAATAGTTCAAAACTTAGGAGACTCTCAGTATGGACAAAACTCGAGTTTTGAACGAAACCTCGAGTTTATCATTTTTCGAAAATGCCGAGAAGTCTCGTGTGATGAAAACTTGAGTTTTCCGAAAACCGGCGGTTTTGCTTAGTTCGAAAAATTGAGTTCTTCTCGTAAGGGCAAAACTCAAGTTTTGTAACCAAAACTCTAGTTTTCCTTTGACAGCAAGTTTTTCAACTTGTCAAAGAAAAACTTCATACTTTGTTTGCAAATGTTAGTAATCATCAAAATCCTTAGAGAACTAACACGGGTGTGTGCATATGGTGTGTGTATATATAATTGTAGGGAAATGGGTCTTTGTGTAATTTATTTGACTTTGGATACTTTCCTGAAATTTTCCCCCACAACGTTTCCACAACACTCCACAAATCACGCCAGAAAACAAGCCGCTGCCTCCCACTTATAATATAATAACAAAATATATCATATAATAATATTAAAATAAAATAAAATATAATTATTTTATAATATTATTTTTCCACCACTTCCATCATGCGTCCCAAATTCCCACTACCACTTCCACTTTCAAATATACCACTTCCACTTTCAAATATGATATTATAAAATATATAATAATATATTATCAAATAATATAATAATTTCTTTTTCTTCCTCTCTACTTCCGGCGTCTATCATCCATACCCACTAGCTTTCACTTTAGAATAGGATATAATAAAATATAAAATAACATAATAATATATTATTATAATAAAATAGCAGGGGGGAAAAATAATAAGGGGTTATGATCTATACTGATCAAGATATAACATTAGGTGCAGTGAGACTTTTACTACGTCGTTTCAATTGAAAAAAAGGATGAGTTTGTATTAGCGACGGCCGATTGAATTATTTTTGTGTACTTGGTCAAAGATTGAATTATTTAATGCTTCAATTGAATTATTTAATGAATGAAGATCTGTCGCAATCACGGCCAAATAGGAAGGTTTGAGATTAGTCAAATTCACTGTTCTTCTTGTTTCCAACATTTATTTTATATTTCTCTTCTTGTTTCCCTGTGCGTCCAATATTTTGAAGCGCCACACGAAATCGATAAAATAAATGTTGGAAACAAGAAGAACCGTGAATTTGACTAATCTCAAACCTTCCTATTTGGCCGTGATTGCTACAGATCTTGCACTCATTAAATAATTCGATTGAAGCATTAAATAATTCAATCTTTGACCAAGTACACAAAAATAATTCAATCGGCCGTGATTGTCACTAATACAAACTCATCCTTTTTTTCAATTGAAACGACGCAGTAAAAGTCTCACTACACCTAATGTTATATTCAGTGACAATATAGATCATAACCCCAAATAATAATTAGTGTAAGTCTCACATTATTTGTATATAAATATATAATTTTAAATTCCTTTATCTTATAATATATACAAAAATACTTAATTTTATACTTATAAATTTCCTCTAAACCTCAAAATATTTGATAATTCACATTCTAAAAATACTTATTTACTGTTTGAAAAACTGGGATGTTACAAGAGGCTTGAGAAAGGACAATTTAATAATAGGTTAAGAAGCAATTATAATGGGTTAAGGAGCAATTTGGGCTATGAAAGTCCCATATCCATATAAGCAATAGATCATTTAATTAACAAATATATCATCAAGTTACCAGATTTATATTATTAAGTATCAACGTTGATATCTATTAAGCTCTTTTTATGAAAATAAAAATTCAACTCATTTCATTTCTTTTAGGATATAATAGATTTTTCAAATTTTATTAACATTAAATGAATTTTTTAACTCACATAAATTTCTTCTAAAATAAAAATAAATCATATAAAATTTTTTTAACATATATAATAAACTATAAAAGACCTTGAGTTTTATTTAAATCATATAATTATATTTTTAATTAAAACTTTTGTTTATCTTAGCAAATTATAATTTTGACAAAGTTAAAGAATGAGTAATTTTTGTCCATAGATATCTATACAAGTAGTTTTGAATAATAACAATTGAGAAAAAAATTATTTAATTTAGTAAAATTTAGAATTTTGCATTTCGGTCGCTTCTCGAGTAAAAGTTCGGGTTACTACGTCTCCGACCTTAAATAATGGAAGTTAACTATTTGCTAACAACGTTGTCTTGAGGCTCCTTTTTAAAAGTTAGTTGGTATTTTTAGTCTACTTAATAGTTAATTGTGTTGGACGCTCCGGAAACCGATAGTTTATTAGCCAAATCGCACCTTAACCCATTTTATAAATCTAATCTAAATCACCAGACAACAACGGTCAAACAAGGAAGGAAGAAAAAGCAAACCCCACCACGTGATATTTGCTGGCAAAAGCATGCCCATTGTTCGAAAGAATCCAAACGTGTGTGACCTTCACGGAAGGTGCTAGATCATGTGACTTAGTTAATAGCATTGACTTACGAGATAAAAAAAAAAAAAAAGTTAATAGCATTGACCTGGAAGAAAAATGAAAGCAAGAAACAAATTATAAGATTAGGTATTAATGTGGCCTTAATTGTACGTGCCTAACAACCAAAGAAGATAGTTGCAGCTACCAGAACAAAAGAGATAAGTGATTCGAGGAATCCATCATTTAGCCAAATCTTTCATATCTTCCCCTCTCATCAATCCATGTCTTCTCTGGCCTCTACGTACTCTCATCAACCCAGATTGAAATTCGAATACGACGTGTGCTTAACTTTCTTCAAACTCGAAGAGGGTGTAAGCGCCTTTATTAAGAATAGTCTAAGGGATGCTGGATTCAAATTTTTCATTCATGACATTGTCAAGGGTTATTGCGATTGGGAGATGATTGAAAGGTGCAGAATTACGGTGGTTGTAATCACGCCACAGTTCGTTAGCACCTACCAATGTCTTGCGAGACTGGTGGAAAAAATGTCGGATCACAATACAGTGTTACCTTTCTTCTACGGAGTGAGCCAAAATGAAGCGCGGGTGAAGCTCGAGAATTTCATCTTGCGAACATATACGAATAAAGCGAATAGGCAGTTGGACGGTTTGCACCAAAGAGCCAACGCTGTGTGTAATTCACTATGTGGCTTCACACTGTCAGATGATTTTGGGTAACAACTAATCTTATTTCGCTTTTTCAGTTTATGCTTTTTGCGGATATATGATTCGTTAGGTTAGTAAATAGAGCGTTATCATAGGTATATTATGATGCTTCCTTTTCTCTCTCCACACACAAAAAATTACATATACATAGTCAAACGTTGCCAAACTCACTAATTTAAATAAATAATTATCCAACTAACAAAAATTATAATGCATAATTCAATTCTCAAATCCAAATCAAAAAAATTCCTAACAAGGAAATTATTAAGTTCAAGAGAAAAATAATTGGAAAGCCAATACTCCCCTAACTAAAGTTCCCAAGCTCAAGCGTCTCTCCAATGATGGTTATTCGTGGTTTTGATTGGTGAAGATGGAGATGATGAAGATGGAAGGACATTGTGTGGTGTTCTCTTTCTCCTTCCCTCCGTGATCCGGGAGGTCTGGGGGTACCACCACAGCTCCTCTCTTCTCGAGAATTCATACATCTATCCCTTATCAGTATATGGACAGCTACCTCTTGAGCACAGGTTTAGGTCCGGCTTCAATGGAAAAATAAAAACAGAGCACCTAACAACGTATCTTCACAGAGTTTGAAAGTCTTGACCTCCCCCCAATGCCCCTTATTTCTGAGTTGTTGACACCTTTTGAATGATAAATCCTTTCCAAATCAGAATAATCCAGCCCCAAAATCAGATTCAGCAGTGAAAAACGGTGATTTTAGAGTTTGGGTTTTTTTGAGATTATCAGAAGTTCTGGGGTTGTTCTGTAATTTCTCAGCCCCTGATTCCCAAATAGAAAACGCTGGAATATTTGCGTTTGGGTCCTTAGCAATTTATTTCCTTCCAATTTAGTCCTTCAAAAATTTTCTTTTTCTAATCCTTGCCCTTCACTTTTTCTCAATTATTTTGGGCTCCAACTTTCCTAGAATGACCTATAATGCAAATCAAAATTAGGTAGCATCTTATATTCTAAGAACAATCAGCCCAATCAAATATCAATTGCAATATTTATGGAAATATTACTATTTTCAGCTCTATTTTCACACAATAATCATTCATTCAAATTAATCATAATAAATTTTATTTAGACCAAAATTAATGATGAAATCCATAATTAAAATATTAAATACGATGATAAAATAGGGACATATCAAATATTTTCCTCATTACTACCTTTGAGCCTCAAATATCGGGAACCGGCTGGGGTCCTCTTCCCCTTACCCTCCACTGCGGTCCTCTTCTACAAAGTGGCGTCATTTTGACGCCAAATGGGGGCTGTTGCCTCTTTTTTTTTAAAAAAATATTCAGGGTGCTAAAAAGATATTTTAGGATACTGATCAATACTTAAAAAATACTTCATAATCTTGAAAATTTATTTTAGGATGTTGAAAAAATATTTCAGGGTACTGACTGGTACTAAAAAGATACTTTAGGATATTGACTGGGGACAATGGCTGGTACTAAAAAAATACTTCATGATCTAGAAAAATTATTTTAGGATATTAATAAATACTTCAATATCCTAAAATAATTTTTCAAGATCATAAAATATTTTTTTAGTACCAGCCAGTATCCCTAGTCCTGAAATATCTTTTTAGTACCATTCAGTACCCTGGAATATTTTTTCAACATCCTAAAATAATTTTTCAATATCATGAAGTGTCCATCAGTATTTTTCTGTACCGGTGGTTTCCTAAAATATCTTTTTAGTATCCGAATATTAAAAAAAAAAACAGAGAGACAATAGCCCCCATTTGGCGAAACGACGCCACTTTGGAGAAGAGGACCGCAGTTGGAGGGTAAGGGGAAGAGGACCCCGGCTCCCAAATATCGTTACGCTATTTACCGAACTCAAGTTTGACCCCAGGACGTTTTCTCCAAGTAATTTTTTTTTAGTATTTATTTAAGCCATGATTAACCTTCATTCTCACATCTCGGCCTTTAATGCCGGATGCTACGAATCTGTTGTCAATCATTGAGATATCCATCGCAAGATTGTAGTGAAAGTGGTTTGGTTAATCAAATTATATAGAAATTGGACATCTCTTTTATATATATGTAAAAGTGGCGGATCTTGGAGAAAATGTTTAGGGGCCAAATGTATATTTATTAACTAATTAAAAAATTTTATGATTATATAACATTTTAAAAATATTATATTAAATTTTTAAAAAAAATTCTGAGGTTTGTCATGATTTCTTGGACTTTTGATATTAGGGGGTAAAATGATGATAATTTGTTAATTATTCATACAAATTATTTCTTGGACTTTTGATACTACTTGTTCTTAATTTTACATTGTAGGTGTTTAAGAAGAAAATTTAAGATTTTGGAGGGTCATAATGAATGTTTTGAGGACTTAGAAAAGTTATAGAAAAGTCCCTAGAATTTTTGGAAATTGTAATCAATGAAGAAAAGAGACTAAAGGAAATTACAGAAAATACCCATAGTTTTCAGAAATTATAGCACTCTCTACAAAGTTTTCAAAGATTTGTATTTAGTCCCTTTTTTAAAAAAACATTTAAAAAAAAAAAAAACTAAACATTTTGGGGGGGGGCATGGCCCCCGTGGCCCTATCAAAGATCCGCCATTGTGTATGTATATATATGTATGTATATATATATCTGTATCTGTATGTGTTTATGTGTATGTATATGTATATGTATATATATAGACAAACACACACATATATGTATATGTATATGTCTGTGTGTGTATTAGATATTTTTTCGTAACACGTACCTCCATTAATTGTAATTTAATTCTAATGTGCCACCAGTGACAAAGAAATAGTCAAAAACCATCTTGAAAGAGCCATATCACAAGTAGGGTTGCAGCTTCGTTTGAATGAAGTGCTTTACCGATCGGGCTGGAAATCCAGTCATCGTAAGAAAAGTACAATCATAGTCGGAATTTGGGGGATTGGAGGTATAGGTAAAACTACAATCGTCAGAGCTATTTATGATGCTATTGGTGGCTATTTTAATTGCAGAAGTTTCCTTGCTAATATTAAGGATGTATGGGAGAACAATAATGGTCAAGCTCTTCTACAAAGGAAACTTCTTTCAGATATTCAAGTGAATAATATGAAGCAAGGAGATTATAGAGGAGCCCTAGTTGTTCTTGATGATGTAAATCAGGTGGGCCAACTCATTGAACTATGTGGAAATAGAGAGCATTTTGGTGAAGGGAGTTTGATTCTCATTACCACAAGAAATAAGGGCTTACTTGACCATTTTGTTGACAAATCATATGAAGTGAAAAAGTTGGGCCATAGTGAATCTCTTCAACTTTTTTGTTGGCATGCATTTAAAAACTCTAGCCCAACAAATGATTTTGTCAATCTTTCTAGGAAAATAAGTACTTTATGTAAAGGGCTACCATTGATTCTTGAAGTTATAGGCTCTCTTTTGCGCAATAAGAAAAAAGCAGTGTGGGAAAAAGTATTAAATAAATTAAAAAATGTTTCAAAGGACCGAATACAAAATATGCTTAAAATAAGCGTTGACTTTTTAGTTGATTCAGAAAAAAAATTATTTTGTGATGTAGCACGCTTTCATGTGGGTCAGAGTAAGAATTATGTTACTGGTTTGTTTAAGGGCTCAACATTTCCCATAGAAACAGGAATGCAAGTGCTTATTGAACGTAGCCTTGTAAAGCTTGACCATGATAAGATCCATGTGCATGATTTGCTACAAGAGATCAGGAGGCAAATCACTACAAACAAGCCAAAGGTCACATATATCTATGATGTATTCTTAAGTTTTAGAGGTGAGGATATGCGTAAAACATTCGCTACTCATCTTTTTACTTCTCTAAAACAAGCGGGAATTGAGGTCTTCATGGATGAAGATGGGATTTCCAGGGGAGAACATATTTCAGGTGCACTACTACGGGCAATTGAATGTTCAAGAATTTCAATCATTATATTCTCAAAGAATTATGCTGGCTCTAATTGGTGCTTGCAAGAATTAGAGAAAATCATGGAGTGTTACAAAACAACTGATCAAGAGGTTTTCCCTATATTCTATGATGTTCAACCATCTGAAGTTCGTAAACAACAAAATGCCTTTGGAAAAGCATGGGAACGGCTTATGACAAGACCCTCAAGTATTAAAGGCAAGAAATTGACAAACAATTTCAAGAGAGTCCTTACTGAGGCTGCCAACTTATCAGGATGGGATATGCAAAACTACAAGTATGCAATGTTATTTTTATTTTATTTTGTTAAAATTTTTCTTTGAAATGGTCAATTCATGAAGTTTGTTTTTCTATATATGTGTGTTGAATCCCTTGATTTTCTTTGTAACATGGGTAGATGCATGATTGAGCTAATTTTACATTCTTATCGTCCTCTAATTTAAGACCTAAGGAATATTAAATGATTCTAGCAGAGAAAACTACCTCGCAAAAGAAAATGTATTTAATTAATAATACTAAATGAAGTTAGTTTAGATGATAAAAACGGGGAAAGTTTTAAGTAAAGATTGAGGATCACTCTGAGTCTCCCAGTGTAACAACAGAAATTATATTGTACTTAACAAAGGTAGCATATAATTAACAGCCAAAAGTAAACTAAGGTTGCATATTATATGTGAACGTTTGCTAAATGCTTATCGAAGGAGTAAAATCATGCAAGGGAGTTGGATAAAAGTTGCTTTTTCCCCCTTTTAATATAAGAAGAGTGGCAGCTTACTATTATTATTCATCAATTTGTATATCAATGGGTGTTAACAATATATTGTTTAGAAACTAACAGAAAAGTAACAGCTTTTGTTTGATTAATAAAAAGGATTAAATGTTACTTCATTGTGGATTTTCTCAGATGAAAAATGTGTCTTTATATTATGAGTAAAATACTTTAGCCATCCCTCTATTTTGCCTTAATTACTACATAGACTTTCCCTTTATTTTAAAAACCCATATAGACCTCCCTTAAATTTAAAATGTATGTTACACAAAACTCTTACATTGTGATATTCAATTTTCATCTACGCAAATTGTTAATTGACCATCAGGTTTGACTTTTGGATTTTTGTTTTATCTAAATGCCCTTCTTTAACATTATGCAGATATATATGAGCCAAAAAATATATATATATACCACCAAATTTTAATTCTAATAGATTTTTTAACTTTTTCATATATTAAAAATTTATTAATTTTGAGATTATAAAATTTATAATTTTATATAATATTGTTAACAGAGTTAACCATTTGGATTTAAGTGTAAATTTTCAAAATAGAAAGAATGTTTGTGTAATTAAGATAAAATAGAAGGATGGTTACAGAATTTTATTCTTATATTATTTATGATGAAAATTAAAAAATTATGTAAAGAAAGATACATAGATAAGTAAAAGTAACAAATTCCTTATATGCAGAGGGATCTATGGTATATAGCCAAGCATACTTTACCAATTGAATCTCATGCGCTCAAGTTTACCATGTCTATCATCTTTTTGCCATAATACTTTTGCGTCATACATTTTCATGAGTCTTAGTAGAATTCTCGTCATTTAATTTCTTGTTGTTGCCAGAACTGAGACTGAGTTACTTGATGAGGTTGTTAAAACCATCACAATGAGGCTAGACAACAGAAAATACATGTTCGTTGCTCACCATCCAGTGGGTTTGAAGTCTCGCGTGCAAGATATTGTCCAATTGCTAAGCAATGAATCAAATGAGATTATCATAATTGGCATTTGGGGAATGGGTGGGATTGGTAAGACTACAATGGCAAAAGCTATTTACAATGAAATGGGCCAAAGTTTTGTTGGAAAGAGTTTCCTTGAAAATATTAGGGAAGTGTGGGAGCAAGATAATGGTCAAGTTTATTTGCAAGAACATATTCTTTCTAGCACCTTAAAGACAAGAAGGATCAAGCTACCAAATGCAGGAACGGGAACATCTCTAATCAATGAAACTCTTTGTCAAAAAAGAGTATTTCTTGTATTAGATGATGTGAATGATGTAGACCAACTCAAAGTTTTATGTGGGGATCGTAAGTGGTTTGGGAAAGGAAGTAGAATAATTATCACTACTAGGGATGAACGTCTACTTCATATCCTTCAAGTGGATAAAGTATTTAATGCAAGGGAAATGGATGATAATGAATCTCTTGAGCTTTTTAGTTGGCATGCGTTTAGACAAGCACTTCCTGAAAGAAATTTCATTGAACTTTCGAGAAAGGTAGTATCATACTGTAAAGGGCTGCCATTGGCTCTTGAAATTCTTGGTTCATACTTGTTTGATAGGGAAATACCTTATTGGGAAAGCACTTTGAATAAATTGAATCGAATCCCCAATTGTAAAATATATGAAATTCTAAAAATAAGTTATGATGGTTTGAGTGACCAAACAGAGCAAGAGCTATTCCTAGACATATGTTGTTTTTTTATTGGAAGGGACAAAAGCTATGCTACCCAAGTATTAGATGGTTGTGGACTTCATGCAGAAACTGGAATCACTCATCTGATTGAGCGAAGCCTTGTAAAAGTTGTAAAATTTGGAGACAAAAATATACTTGATGTACATGACTTAGTACGTGATATGGGAAGAGAAATCATTCGAGAGCAATCACCAGAGGAGCCAGAGGAGCGTACAAGATTATGGCTCAATGATGACGTGTTGAATGTGTTAGAAAACAACATTGTAAGAATGCTTTTGATTAACTTCATTGCGTAATTCTCTCATATACTAACTTTCATGAATTTAAATCTTAATACTTGTTTCTTCATTATGCATTATGCACTCCTTGAATTACTGATTGTCTGTTGTATTTTATCTCCTCTTTTCCTCTTTCATAGGGAACAATAGCTATCAAGGGATTGTCTTTAAACATGCCAAGAAACAATTTAGCAACCCTGAGTACTAATGCATTTGAGAAGATAAAGAAGCTTCGTTTACTCAACTTTAATCACGTACGCCTTAATGGAGACTATGCTTGCCTATCAAAAGAATTGAGATGGCTTTGTTGGCATGGATTTCTCTTAGAAAACTTGCCAACAAACTTCAATCTAGAAAAGATAGTTGTCATTGACTTAAAGTGGAGTAATCTCACAAAAGTATGGGAGAAAAGCCAGGTACTTGCAAACTTCTGGAAATAAATATTAGTAACTAGATTTGTGTTATTTATTTGATGTTTATTTTGAGATAATCTCTTTTTATAGGTTTTGAAATCGTTGAAGATTCTCAATTTGAGTCATTCTCATTGTCTAACAAACACCTGACTTTTCAAAATTACCATATCTTGAAAAGTTGATACTTAAAGATTGTCCACGTTTGTCTATGATTCATCCTTCCATTGGAAATCTTGGACATCTTATTTTGTTAAATTTAAAAAATTGCAATGGCCTAGAGCATCTCCCAAGAAGTATATATGACTTGAAATCTTTGAGAACACTTAATCTTTTTGGTTGTTCCAAGATCGAAAGGTTGGATGAAGACATTGAGAAAATGGAGTCCTTAATGATTTTGGAGGCAAGTCAAACTGCTATAACACAAGCACCCATCTCATTAGTGAGAATGAAGAACATTAAATATGTTTCTTTATGCGGTTATGAAGGATTGTCACGTGATGTGTTTCAATCAATGATATTGTCTTGGATGCCCCCGACAAATCCTTCAAGATCATTATTTCAAGCATTTGGAATCATGCCCTCGATAATCAAGTGTCTTTCACATTCTTTGTTTGCCAAAAGTTCTGAAATGTTGAGAGAAATACCAAGAACATCTCAAGCTTCATGTAAAACGACTCAAGCACTAACTGATTTTCATGAGGAAGTTCATAAAGAATGGTCAGAAACATTCATGAGTTCTATTATTATTCCTATAGGCGAGATCAACCAAGTTATTATTGATACAATTTTGAAGAGTATTTCACAGGTTATTCTCTTTGTCTCTCTATTACCGCAAATGCCATATAGTTTGTTTGGGTTTTGGAAGAATTCCTTGTTCATACATATTTAACTTACCCTATGTTTGAACCAAGAAAAAAATTAGTGGTAAAGAATACTATGTAGAAAAACTCCCAAACATGGTAACAATTACCATTTTTGGAAGTTGTACCTCCTAATATTTCCTCCCTCTATTTTTCTCTTCATCCGAGCATAACGTAATGCTTAGTTCGTGCTTTTATTAATATCATGATGTGTGCATGTGCATGGAGTAGGGTGCACTTATAATAATGTAAGTGACTAAGTGCATGTATGAATGCTTAATAATGTATATTACTTATGCTTTTAGTTTTTAAAAATCATATAGAAAGTGTCGGTTATACTTAAAATAGTGCCATATGTGCAATATGTAAACAACATAAAGATACATGGAACTTCCAATACATAATGCATGCTTCATAAGGCTTTAAATCATACTACACTACATATTCAAATATTGGCTTGTAATGTATTTTCCTTCACCAGAGTTGAAAATGTTTTCCTCTAATTAATTTGGAAATAAATCTACCATAATCAATTAATATCCAAATCTCACTTTCAATCATTTTGAGTTAATCAATTAAGGCATTCAAGAACATTTTAATTAGCTCTTAAAATATACATATTTAAGAGTGAGTACTAATAACATTTGTATTCAGATGTCCATCTTTGTAAATGTTTGTCTATATGGTTAATTAGATTCTTCTTTGTGATGTATATAATTTAGGGATGCAGGGAAAGAGGATTTGTAATTAATTCTCTTCCTGGAGACAATTATCCTCATTGGCAAAATTTCAAAGGAGAAGGATCTTCAATATTTTTTCAAGTTCCTCAAATTATGAGCAAAAGCTTGAAAGGCTTGATTGTGTGCATAATCTATTTATCTTCTCAAGACAACATGACATCTGTACACCCTATTGGTATCTTGGTATCGAACAAGACAAAGGCCACCATTATACTCTACCGTGAAAAGATGCAACAACTGCTTCAAATGATGAAGATAATTGGCAAGACATGATTTCTAATTTGGAGCCTGGTAACAGAGTGGAGCTTATAGTCACTTTTGCATGTGAATTGAGAGTGAAAAACACACTTGTCTATTTGGTATATGATGAAGATGTTAGCAACAGAATCATGTACTGAATGTGTCCAAGGGTATATTTGTATGGATAATGTTATTCAAGTAGTCTCAGAGTGAAAACAACCTCTACTATAGTGCATATTCAAACCTATATAAGTCAATTGATTTTGTTTTTTAATCAATATTTTTTATTTATGTGTGTGTAACTACTAGAAAATACCAAAATAGTGACAGAATTTATGATGGGAAAATCCCATCGCAATTTGTGACAAAAAAAAAAAAATTCCGTCACAAATTGTGAAGGAAAAACAAACCGTTGCAAAGTTTTGTGACAGAAAAACAAATTCCGTCAAACAAAAAAAATACCCATTTGCGACGGAAAAACAAATCTGTCATAAAGGTAACTACTAGAAAATACCAAAAAGATGATGGAATTTGCAATAGAAAAAAAATATCCGTCGCAATTTGTGACAGAATCAAAAATCCTTCGCAATATTATTTTCCGTCACAAAATTGTGCCACGGAAAAAAAATTCCGGCGCAAACTACATTGCTTTTAAAAACATATCTTTCCCTCTTTTTTCGTTGAGTTGCGAGGTTTGCTTCAGTGCTTACACGGTCTCTTCTTATTTTAATGCATCGTCGATCTGCGAGAGTTCGGCGTTCTCTGGTCAACTTTTGGTACGCTATTTGTTGAAGCCCTAATTCTCTTGCAGGTTGTTTTTTTCCTTCGTCTATTATTTTCCTGATTTGTTTGCTATGGCCGACGAGGAAGGTTGAGGGTAAGATTCTGGAGATTGGAATTGTGGTGGCGTTGTGGTTCCTTATATTTTATTACAGCATGGGTCAAAGTGATGATGACTTCGAATATGTTTCGGGGCTGTTGCTTGTTTGAACCTTCCCACCGCTTCCTTTTGTTTTTTTAATTTAGTCTTATCTTGGTATCTCTGAAAATCCCCCAATAACTGTCATAAACTTGCTTTGTGTCGCTTCAATCCAGCTATTTCGAGGGCAGTTTCTTTGCTAAGAAATTTTCTTAACAATCTGGTTTGTCAAGTCTCCGGATTAATGATTGTGACGATGTTGCAATATATCTTGAAACTGTTGGACTGATGTACTGCAAAGATATGAAGCAGAGGCTAATGAAGCAGAGTGTTTCTCGAACGCTTAGCTAGAATACTCAAGGTAGTTTGATAATTTCCCTTCAATTGCTGCAGCTTTTATGTAGTTCTTTTACTTTATATCAATGTAGGGAAAATATTTGTTGCTGCTATTATTTTTTCGTACTTATAGATGTGTAATGCACCACCTTTTTGAATCGGTGAGAAGGTGCCTATTTTGTTACTTTTTCTGAATACAGATTGTTTGGAAATAAACGATTCAATATATCTGCTGATGAATATTCATGATATTCTTGTTGATGGATGACATCCCTTGATTAACTAATTCATGCTGCTAAGTGCTAAGTTATATATCATTTCAATATTATTTTTGAGTCACAATAGAGTTCCATTTTTTTACATGTTTCTCAGTTAGAATAATGTTATCATGTGCATTTAATGACTGGTTTACGTGGCAATTAAGTTTTACGTGCTGCGTATTCATCCGTTTTAGAACAGATAGCTAGTGATTCATACTAACAAGTAGATTATTACTAATGTATAGTTGATGGAAATATCTGAATTTGCATAAAGAGTGGAATGTACTAAGAAATATGAATGAACATTGACTCACTCTGAGATTCCTCTCATTTATCACTTAATTTGTTTTATATTCCGAAGTTCAATATTGGCTTTGAACCCATTTGTTATGTGTCTTATTTAAATGGTGGCAATGGTATAAGCTTAAGAGATGATCCACGGAATTTGTTGATGTTTGTTGTTAACATGTTTCTTTCAGATAGAAAATTAGGCCGTATCAGGTTGCAAGATAATCAACGATCTAACATGTAATTATAGGCCAACAGCTTGCCTTGAAGATACTGGGATCAGGGTGAAAGGATGTTTTTGGAGCATTGCATTTTGACTGATGAAAGGACCTAACTTAATATGATCCCGCTTAACCCACAGATATTATTTTTTTTTCACTCCATTAGCTCCTCTGGATTCTTTAATTTTTGTTATTCCTTTTTTTTTATTTTTTATAAATCTGAACATGAAGATTTTGACTCTTCTTATGGGTTTTATGTAAATCCTCCTTCCATTTTATTGCTTATCCTCCAAAGAGAGGAAAATTCCTTCTTGAAAATCCGCTTTAGAAGCTCAGAACTCCCTCAATAGACAAGTTTTCCATTAGGATAAGGTACTTGATAGGATTGGCAATGACGATATTATGGCTTTAGCAATGGCTAAGAGGGCATAGTGCAATGGCTGTGTGCTCTGCATGTTATTCTCTGTTGTCTTTGGTTGGTTCTGAATGCTGGAATTATTCAAGGGATAGCCTTACAGCTAAAATTGCTTTTGGTTTAGCTTGTTTTTGTTGCTTTTCTTTGAACCTCTTCATGTGGTTTCTTTTTTAGAATTACCTTGTTAGGCATGCAGAGGGATCAAAAAGATTCTCATTATTGATCATCTTTGTCATTTCATCCTCCTTCAGTCCTTTTCCTATTGTATTTCTCATCCTTTTATTTATATTCTTCTTCTTGAGAGGTTTTTGAAGAAGTCCACGTAGCTTTTGTCTTGGGATTGGTTGTGTTTGATATTTTCTTGTCATTGGTTAGTGATATTTGGAGGAAGATATGGCACATGTACTTGAACTCAAAGAAACTATTTTGCAGGTTGCAGAATTCCTTGGCTTGAGCTCATGCATCCAGTCATGTTTGGAGTACTTGCAAGCAGTCCCTTGGGTTGGAGAAGAAGAAGAAGAAGAAAAGGTTGTCTCAACAGTTCCGAGACTCCAAGGAGAAGGCATTGGGATCAATGCTGTTGAAATCGATAACTTGCCGAGGTTGGTTGAGATATTAATTGACAAATAAGCGGTCCTAATAATTTTTTTAGGATTGCTACTATTTCATTTTGTTTATGTATAATTTTTTAGGAGAAACCTCAAACAAACAAGAACCCATATTTCATTTTAAATCTTTTTGAATATTTTTTTAAATTTTTTATTTTTTTTTATGAAATGGATTTTGCGACGGAAATGTTTTCCGTTACAAAATTGAAAATTTGCGACAGAAAATATTTCCGTCGCAAATTAAGAATTTTGTGACATAAATACAATTCCGTCGCAAAATACCAATTTTGCGATGGAATTACTGTTCCATCACAAAATTGGTATTTTGTGACGGAATTAAATTGTCCATCGCAAAAAATGCTTTGCAACGACATTTTTGCGATGGACGTAAATCTGTCGCAAAGCGTTTTTGAGGTGGAATTTCCCTAACGGATTTTGTCCGTTACAAATCCCGACTTTTTTTTTGGTAGTGTGTCAAATGATTTGTGTGTGCGTGAGAGAGAAGATGGTCTCCATTGCTTATATCTAAGACAAAGCTATTATCTCTGTTTCTTTATAATAAAAAACAGAGGTAATTAAACAAAGTATCATTTGACTTTGTAGAAAGAGCAATTATCTTTGTGACGCTTCACTTGCTGTATTCTTATATGTTCAATGTATAAGCCTGAGCCATTGGTTCTATTATAAGATGCATTATAGAGACTAAAATGCCATCTTACAAAAAAAATTCCGGCAACCTAAACCATGCAATTATTAGGAAGATCTAGCTAGTGGAAGATCAAGTGTTGTCCACGAAAACCATACTAAGACAAGAACCAAGAAAAACAAATGGACAAGGGAAATGATAGTTGTTACTTATAATATGCAAAGTGACATGTGAGAGTTTAACTGGATTCCTCTCACTTCAACAAATTTGCAATGGTAAACATCAATGTGCAAATAAGGAAGGCAGAGACAGTGAAGCACCAAGTCATAGTTGAAGGCCAAATGATTCACATTATTCCCATGAATCCAAATGTCCCAATAAGAAACGAAGCTTTTTGCATCTTCTTGGCAATCGTAGGCCTTTTCTTAAGTAAAACAACAACAGTTGAAGAAATGAAGAAGGTTAGTGTAGAACAAGCCATGCACCAGAAAATAAATCAAAACCTGGTTATCTTTTGGTTTTGATGACATAACCAAATTAGTGAGAGCACCTACAAGTTCAATAGCCAAACTTTTGAAGCCTAGTTTTTGTTTTTTCTTCTTATGGTAGTGATGCAGAAAGAGTTATAGGCATATTAATGGTATAGATGAAGGGAACATTATCGGCCTCATAGGATTAACTTGTTGGACTGAGATTTTAAGAGAAACATAGGAATTTGGAAGAGTAACTGTATAGCCGGAATTCTCACTGACAGATGTGGCTGAGGAGAAATTATGGGAGTGGTTAGAATTGATTACGACATAAACATTAAGACCTTGAGTTTGCTCTACATGTACACCAACACACTCCAACTCCTCCAATTTAGATCCTATACTTACAAATGCTTCCAAGAATAACTAAATTGATGTACATAATAGTGACGACAATATATACTTCTAAATTGATAGATAAAAACAGTACTGTTTCATATAAATAAAAAAAAACCAATCTAACATACAAGAGAAGGACAAAGAACAAATACTACCTCGATTTTACAGGAGCTTGAAAGACCTAGCTATCACCCAAGAGGGGGGTGAATTGGGTGTCAGATAAAACTTTAGGAACTTTGAAAATCTTTTTGCAACTTCTAAATCGACAGTTAGATATTCAAATAAGCATATACTGGAAATAGAAAAGATAAGGGAATAGAATATGCAAATTGTGATTTATACTGGTTCGGCCCAATCCTTGACCTATGTCCAGTCCCCATAAACACTCTGGGATTTTCAATCCACTATCTGCTTTCAACTTGATCACACATTCTATACTCGAAGTAATCCACTCACTAGGATTCACTCCCCTTAGAAACTGTAATCAATACACCCGCTTGATTACACACTCTGTACTCGAAGTAATCCTCTTCCTAGGGTTCACTCCCCTTACAAGCTATAATCAATACAATGTGTTTCCCACTCAAGATCACCCAATCTTGAGCAACCCTCAGATAAAATGTTTACAGATAAATCTTCTCTCTCATAAGTGAATGAATAAACACTGAAGTACATAGTTGATCATCTCACTCTTTATAGTAGACTATATAAACATTGAGAAACAGAGATTGTATGAGCTATTGAACTATTGACGGTGAAGTAGTAAAAACATTTCATTAGCTTCATCGAGTCATTCATCAATCGTTGTTTTTTCCGATTTGAATACTTCGATATTTATAGGCAGTTGTCATTCGATAGTTGGAAAACCATATTGCAGCGTCTGTGCTTCCCTGTGTATTGTCTGCCATTTAACTTCATTGAATGTCTGGTGTGGCGTTCACCCGTAGAGAGAAACAGTCGTTGATGAATTTAAATATTTTGTCGTTTTGATTGTTTCGTCAAGTGCTTCGCTGGATTTACCTATTTTGCATCCTAATCAGCTTCATTGAATATCCGCTGTGGCATTCGTATATGTCGGTTGAGAACATTTAAACATTTGCGCCTTCTGCTAACTACAATCGGGTGTTCGCTTAGTGGGTCTCTTTACAGTTTCCTTCCACGTGCTTTGGTCAGAGAATGACTTAGAATAATATTCAGATGCTTTTGCAGGTATGGGCACATCTTGATTTTGTCGGCCTTCTTCCGCGAAAGTCAAATTGCTTCTGACCCATGAATTGGCTTTACAATGTTTAACTCAAACTAACAATCTGCAACTCACTCAAGAATATGATTAGTAATAGCATAAATAAGATTGAGTGATGTAGGAGAAGAATTAATTGAGTAATCAAAAGATTAATATAATGTTGCAGAGAGGATTCGCGTCAACTGATAGCTCATACTCGAGTATGCCATTCTGTGTACTCGAGTATCTTGCGAAAGTGTGACATCCCAAATTTTGGAGATTAGGAATTAAGAATATTACATGGAATTAGTTATGGGAAATTTAGCCTAGATAAACGTTAAAAATTAATATTTGGAAATTTAGGCATACTTTCCCGAAAATTAAGGATAAATATTTGAGGATAATTTTTGGCCTAAATATTTTAAAGTCAATATTTTATGGCTTGGAGAGGATAAGTTGGGAATTTTTATTGGTAGATTAAAGATGTAAATCAGTAAAGGGCAAAATCGGAATTGCAATTAGGAATGTAAATAAGTATAGTATAGTATTATATATGGGCAAAGACATGGAGGGGGAAAGGCTTATTATGGCTTTATTTTTTTTGATAATATATTATGGCTTTATTTTGGGTTGTGGGTCCCCGAGCAATTCAATATGGATTTCCAAGTTCCCATCCACCTTCACATTCCATTATTCTTTATTTTGGCCCACATGCAGTAGCTTCTCGAATCCCCTCTTGCTCTAACTCAAAATGCAAAGCCCATATATTCCCTATAATTGGTATTCCTCTTCAGCCCATGTGCCTCAATTCTTTATTTTTTTGTTTCTTCGGTCAAACACGGTGAACACAAAGAATGACTTAAAAGTGGAAAAGAAGAATAATAATAATAACACTTGTTGCATGCATTTAGAGACAACTCACCTCATCCTCCTCTCTCTACAAAGCCGGACACGTATATGTACTCCCTCAATATTTATTCATCCCCCTCTTAACCCATTTATTCACTTCGGTCCAAAATGCCAGAAAGTCAAGAAAAAGAAAGAGAGAACCAGCTGAGTCTGAGAGAGAGGACGGGAAATAGAAAACAGGGATGGAGAGATCGAGTGTGAGAAGTCGAAAGGGAAGAAGGATTGAACTTGCATGCAAGCTTGAGTTTCAAACAAGGTAAGCTATCCCAACCTTGTTCTCTGAGTTTGAAAGCCGTGGTTATGATTCTGCATGTGGTCACTCTGTTTTTGGGGTTGAAATAGAGGAAGTTTCAGCATGTTTCTTAAGCCTGAAGTGTCTGGATAACTACACCAACCATTAGAGAAAAAGAAGGGATGCTTAAATGGCGTTGCATGCATGTTGATCTTGGAGTTTCTTGAGGTTATGTGAAGTTTCTGTTATTACTCTGAAATAGCACATGAGTATAAGGTTTATAGTTCTGCCTTAGTTATAGACGAATTTGAAACCTCTGTTGTGAAGAGTTGGTGTCAGGTTTAATAATGAAAAGGCTTAAGGAAGTCTTAATGAATTGATATACATGAAATGATAAGCTACTGTCTTCTGGAAATTGAATATTTCAGCTGGAGCATTAACTTTTGAGTAAGTTCAAACCAAGCTAAATGACCTCTTTTGAATCTGAAATTTTTACAGGAGAAAGTAAACTTCTTAAGGTTTAAAATAAGCTTTGGTTCACCTAAAACGGAGGTCTACAACTCCAGTTATGAGTTTTAGAAAGTTGAGCTAAAAAAAAAAATCTGGAAAATTTCTGGTATGTTTCAGGAGTCAGGGCAAAATGACGTTGGGTTTCGGATTGACTAAACAAAATCATTAAAATGTGAAATTTTCCAGTAAAATAGTAGACACATAGAAGTTTAATTTGATAGGTATTTCGTCGAAATCCGATAAGTATTGAAGGAGTTATGGTTTCTCAAAGTTTGGTCAGAAAATCTGAAGAATTTCTGGACATTGTTTATGTTTTTGAATTTTGGGAATTTTTCTCAGTCATAAATTAACTTGGTGACTTTAATTTATGAAAATAGACTTATTAAGGTTTAAGTAAAATTGGAATCACTCCATTTGGAGTTATATCGGTTAAATTATGAATTTTCAAATTCTTAGAAAAAAGCCTGAATTTTTGATAAGTCTTTAAAAAGTCACATAAGTTGTTAATTGTATTAAACCTTTAAAGTAAAGGTTTCTTTGGTTAAAATAAAAGGTTAAATGACTGAGATGATAATTATCCATAGTGAATGGTATCTAATTAAATAAGTCCCAATAAGTATACATCCCTAGTCATAAGGATATTCAAAGACAAGTATTTTTGGGATGGGTCTAGAGGAGTTGAATTTATAATTGTGTTTGGATTGGTTAATGACCCATCACTATATAAATGTTAATTATAGGACCTGAGAATCGCCCGTGCCTGAAGGACAAGTGTAGTGATAAGAATCTGGTGGAAAGGGTTTTGTCGGTAAGACCAACAGGTAGTAACTATAATCTCACATTCTTTGCATAGCTGTATATGTTTTTGTATACCATATTGTATGTCCCGCCTATATGGCCAAGCATCACTCGTGGCTCGATTGAGCGGAAGGGCCGACCATGGGGCTAACTTCCGGTGGCTAGGCGGGGCCTTAGTGCATTCATTGAATTGGTATTGAATTGCCAAAATGAATTTCCTTGCGCCAAGGTATTTGAAATATTTGAATCAACACTTGTATTACAAGCTGCATTATATTTGGTATGTAATACTTGTTGTTTGAATTTGTTTGAATTTGAACTTGAACTTAAATTTGAATTTGAATGCTTTATATCTTGTGTGGACTACTTTGTTTGGTGAATTTTATATGTATTGCATATGCTAGAATTTGAGATTAACCTGTTACTCGGGATTCATTCATTTGAATCTCGAGCCTTCCATAAATCCAGGAAATGGCGGACTAGTAGGCAAGGAGGAAGAGGCGGGGGCATAGATATTGATTGGTCTTGAGAAGAAGGTGAAGTTGATGATGCAGATTGAAACATATAGTTTCACTTTTGTATATGAATAATTTTATTTCCTTATGACTTAGCTATTATTTTGAGAAAGCCGTATGTGGCTATTGGGATGTATATATTTAATTAGATACACATGATTTCGTAGTAGTAGCAAGATATATATGCTGCTAACGGTTCCTGCAGGGACGGGCATGTATATAACAAGCCCACATTATGGTGAATGTTTTGGTAGAGCTCTAGATTAAATGGAGAAATAAGGAAATACTCTGATTGAACTTTAAGTATGATGTAATTTTAATGAAAGATTGAACCTTTGTTAAAATGTTTCCAAATGTTTAAATGTATTAGAAAAGCCTTTAATATTATTTTGAACTTTTTTTTTAAAAGGGATTTTATTTTCAGGAAAAACCTAACTCAGTGGTTTAAATTTTTATTAAATAGTACATCAGAATTCATAATAGGTGAAGATGTCACTCTGTTCTGGGTTCAAAACAGTGGGGTGTTACAGTTGCACTTCATAGATCCTTATATCTTGTCAATACTTGGGTAGCCCAATTCTCATACTTGAGTACCATACTCAAGTATCTATATCCAATACTCAAGTATCGTTGCAACAAAAACATATCAGAGACTTCATACTATCAATACTCGAGTAGCCCAATTCTCATACTCGAGTATTACACATCCAGAGAGCAAATGACATTCAACAATTAATCCATACTCGAGTATGTTGTAACCAATACTCGAGTATTGTCTCAACAATTCGAGCGAAGCTTTAGATCAATGTTATTCGAGTAGATGAATTCGATATGTAGTAGTTCCGTCCAGCACCATCTGTCCATGTATTGGAATGTATCAGTTGTTGAGTATTGTGCTTCCAGTGTAAATCGAGATTTCGACATTACTCGAGTATAGATTTGAAGATACTCAAGTATTGTTATGTTGATTAATTCAACATTGCCTCTGACTTGCTGCTACTCGAGTATTACATGAGATATACTCGAGTATCACACTTATCTACTCGAGTATGATAGATAGGCTATTTCCAGCGATGCCTCTAACCCGATATTACTCGAGTATATATCATCCTCTACTTGAGTAATCACCTTCAAATGTCATATTGTTGGCTGCCAAATACTATATTGTTGTGCAAATATCATATTTTCAAGATGCAATCATATTGGCTATACAAGAGGTAATTTCCAGTGGCCATAACGTTTTCGACATAATTCCAAATTTGGCAAATCACAAATCTCAGAAAGCTCTTCAATTCTTCTTTCCAATTGAATAAAAATCAGCTCCAAACTAGTTGTATTTCGTCCATAAACATCAGATGAATGGAGGTTGTTCTTATCCAGCGTTTTTGCAGCATCCAAAACATACTGTCAAATTCAAAACATCATATCTCCTTCAATTGATCTTCTTTTCCTGTGTTCTTGATGTTTTTGAAAATTTATTTGAGTCTAGTTTCCAATGGCATCAGTTTCAGCTCATTTAGATTTTTTGTTTGTGAGATACACTCAAATTACTGAAGCTTGGTCTGGATTGTGACGGTGGTTGTTGTAGCAACTTGCAAAAATCATAGCTCTCTGATTTGGACTCCTTTGGACTTGAATTGTTGTCAAATGTACGCATTGGGCATCTACTCTCATACAAAATTGGTTTCACTTCAATCGGACTTCTAGTTAGAGAGATATCATCGAATTACCAGATGTTGCCTCGAAACGAGTTGAGTAGAGCAGCTGAAGAACACGCTATTACTCGAGTATTGGTGCCGTACTCGAGTATTGAAGTTCAATACTCGAGTATTGAAGTTCAATACTCGAGTATTGACGGGATTTTTGCCTGAACTGGAGCTATTTAAGTATCATACTTGAGTATTGATGTGTTGTACTCGAGTATTGCTTCAGGAATTAAACTGTCACTTATTTTAACTCCACCAATTCAACTTTCATTCGATCATAGAGACTTTTATATTGATGTTCTCCTTTCTTCAATCTTATCTCTTGATCATTCTCTATAATTTAACTTGGGCTAACCTACATTAAACAAAGTAGTTAGTCAATGTATATGATATAAACTTTTTGCTCTAGATAATGACATCTATATAAGACATCATCAAAACTAATCATAACTAACAGAGCTAATAAAATATAAATACTATGTTTGGATAGAGAGAAAAGTGAGGGAAAAATAAGGGGAAGGAATACTAGATTTGAAAACTTCCATAAATAGTAAATCCTTTTTACTATTTTTGGAAGTTTTCTCGCTTAGTTTTCTTCCTCCCTATCTCTCCATCCTAACATAGGGTAAAATTTCAATGGCAATGTGTGACAATTTCTTATCAAGATAGATAAACGTGCATTTAAAAACTTTACCTTGGATTCCTGTTGCTCGTTTTCCTTAATGACAAGTAAACCAGTCGAACAAGTAATAATGGGTAAGTATAGTATCGTCCCACAGAGACTGAGATACCGATGATGACACTAATTTACGCCAACAGCTGTGTACAAAAGTAAAAGCAAGTATATTTGGTTTGGGAGTTTTGTGGTTATGACTAATAAGAAAGAAAATAACAAATGATCATAGTCGTGAGAAGATATCAGTTAAAAAATAGGCTGAGCATTAGATTTTATCTTAAGCATATCATTCCCCCAATCTGCCTTAACGCATTGCTATAACAATTATACTTCACAGCTTCCGCAATGCTACAGCGTAGCCGCCTTTCACAATGTTATTCAGTTAATCCACCACGTTATTATACAAAAGCTTCTGTGTCCTATACGTACAACCTTAACTATACTTCTCCCATATGCATATGGTGATTTTCTAGTTCTGATTATCTTTTCAATTCAAGGTGTTAAGGTTATGAGCAGTAGACCCATTCTTGAAGCCTACAATGATAGGTCAAGCTTTGAACCAGCTTGCCCAACATACACTGCCTATGAGATGTCTAACCTCGACTCCCTTCCAGTAAGTCAAGGCCACTGATTTAGCCTTTAGCTTCCGCTAACAGATAAGAATTAAGAATACTGATAAACAAACTGAATTTATTAAATTAAGAACTAGCAAATTGGGTTCATTCTACACTCAAGAATTCATCCTTGCTCAGCCAACGGAGATTTAGTTCATGACTGACGAGGGAATCACAAAATAGATCACAGCAGAATAGCCCATGACAAAAGATTAACTATGAATTAAAAAAGAAAACAGAAAGTTTGGCGGAGGTTTCGATGACGTAGGAGAGGCCTATCACTTGACAACTCCACGTATTCTCGTCTCCATCTCACTGCAAGAAAGGGTTGCTGGGTTCTCCTAGAGTTCTCGTGTTTCTTGGTTCTTTCCCCCTTCTTTCGATCCTGGCCGAATAGGAAACTTCTTTGACTCTTAATGACTCGATGCGATTCAGGGTTAGCCATCTTTTCCTTTTATAGTTAGGCTTACTTATGGAGTAAGTTCAGTAAGCTAGGTCTTTCCAAATCTGTCAGGTCCAACTGGTCCAACCTTCTAAATTCAGTAGACTAATTCTACTGATACTATGGGATTCTCCAAATCTTAATCTTTGATCCTTCACATCTTCTAATCAAATTTGTTATCAATCTAATCGTGAACAAATATCTGTCCATTAAACTGTACTTAGTTCCTGAAAAATCCTAGAGGAAAAGTTAGAACATAAGGCTCTTAGCATTGGTTCCTTTACGCTGCTATAACACATAGGTTGCATTGTATTGTAGCTTGATATGGCTAACTCGATGCTATAGTATTGTATCAGCTATGTTATGTGTGTTCATAATAAACCCTTAAGCTTGCCTTCTTCTTATGCGCATGTAAAAGATATTTATGCATTTATCATGATTTATGAGATGTATCCTACATTTCCCTATATGCGTGAATTATGACATATTTGCACAAATAAAATGCTTTTAGGCTTATATTCAACACACAAAATAGTCACACATTATAGGGAAAATATGGCATAAATAGTACTCATCAATTTCGTGGAAGCAGCTAAAGTATATGAATGAAATGGTTTAGGGAGAGTGAATGATTAGTAGGAATATTTGGCTGAAGAGAGATGGTGGTGCTAACAAATATATAAAAGGATCATATTTGATTATGAGACTTGAGAGTTTGAATCTCCATTGGAGGCTTTTGACTCTTCTCCTTTTGTAGGGATTTTTTTCAAATAAATTAAAATAATAATTGGTAGATATGTAGAAAGACAAAATTAGTAGCTATGGTAAAATAGACTAAAAAGTTTTACAATGTGTATGTAAATGCATATATGGATGATAATTGATAAAGTTGCAAATAGTATATAGTTAGGATGAATATATTTCTTCGTCTTTGTTTTCAAGTCTTGACCTGATTTATGACTTACGAGCCACCTAAGTTGGCCCCAAATGAATAAATTCAACAAATTTTTATTATCCTTATCTAAATTCAAGGTCAAGGATTGAACGCCTAATCTTATCATCCTTTGTGTCCATCATATTTGATATAGGTGATATACTCTGTTTCATTGGTGCATGAGAAACTCTTGGTGCCCAGAGAGTTCTCATATTTGATATAGGTGATATGCTCTGTTTCATTGGTGCATGAGAAACTCTTGGCTTCTTCATCGTACCCTTATGTCTATTGATCTTCAAATCATCATGCACATATAGAGCACTAGATGGACATTTTGGTACCCACTTATACTTGGGTCCTTATTCGTTAGTATTGGACCTTACTTGTCCTTTAGGAACCCAAACAAATTTATTTCTCATATTAGAATTTCTCCTAATATGACATGTGTGAGAAATATGACCAGATTTACCACAATAGTTGCAAATAATAGAATGATGCTTATTATGAACAATTTTGCAAGAATTGTCTTGGTTGAGTGGATGTAATGTCAAATGACCCATATTTGTATATTCTTCCTTTCCATATGATTTTCCAAAGATGATTGAAAACATTTTTGTTTTTCAAAAAAGAATCGTAATTGGTTGTAAAACAATTTTATGCAAATGTTCAAAATCATTTTTCTTAACTACACAAGAAGAATTGGAATTGTTTACCACGTGTGCATCTTGAGCTCCGATGCGATTGATCATAATCGTCCATGAGCTCTTCCGGGAATCCTCCTCCTCTTGATCTTTCTTGTTGATTGGATTAAGGAAGTATTCAATGATTGCTCCTTCTTCAATCTCCAGTTGTTCATCAGTCGTAGATGTGCAGTTTATAATTTCTGATGAACTATCAACGCTACCAACTTCAACATATTTGTTAGAAGCATATATAGAATCAAGAGTATCCCATATTTCCTTAGGACTAGAGCAAGACTTGATTTTCTCAAAATCATTTTCGGTTAAAGCACTGTATAAAATTTTCATTGCTCTAATGTTCAACGAAAACATTTTCTTTTCTTTTTCTGTCGAATCTTTTCTTGGTTTGAAATCAAAAACATTTGTAAAAACATTCCACATATAAAAATCAGTTGCTTTGATAAAACTAGTCATTCTAACTTTCCAAAACAAAAAATCAATATCTTTGAAAAACGGTGAAACGATATAATCAAAAGCTTGAGAAAGCAAGCAAGACCCTAAATTAGCCATTGTAACTCTTGAGACGGTTAAGTCCTTTAAACAAGAACCTAGCTTTGATACCAAATGAAAGACCTAGCTATCACCCAAGGGGGGTGAATTGGGTGTATGATAAAACTTTAGGAACTTTGAAAAACTTTTCGCAACTTCTAAATCAGCAATTAGATATTCAAATAAATATATACTGGAAATATAAGAGATAAGGGAAGAGAATATGCAAACTGTGATTTATACTGGTTAAGCCCAATCTTTGACCTACGTCCGGTCCCAAGCTCCACTTGAGATTTTCAATCCACTATCTCTTTGTTCAACCGGGCACAAGAGAAAAGCCTTTACAACCTCACAAGTTTAGTCGGGCACTTGTGCAGCCTTTACTATCTCTTACCGAGATACTCCCCATTACACACTGTAAGGATACAATTACACACTCTGTACTCATGATGATCCTTTCACACTAGGACTCGCTCCCCTTTACAAGTTGTAATTGTACACCCACACTCAAAGTTCCACAACCTTGAGTTTTGATCACTAAACAGATAATGAAATAGATGTTTAAACTCTTCCACAAAGTAGATGAATAATAATCATTGAAGTACATAATTGATCATTACACTCTCTACTAAAAACTATATAACCATTATGAAAACAGAGAGTATATGAGTTGAGCGTTGAATTCATAATGTTGGCATTTTGACAGTGTAAACTCTTGTCTCTCCTTTGTTGTTTGAATGCTTCTTCTTTTATAGCTAATGAAGAACATTGAGAAATTCTTCCAGTTTTGAATATGATCGTTGGAGCGTATATGTCCGTTGGAAATATTACCGTTGTGAATAGTAACCGGTGAATATTTTGAATACTTGTCCATTGGAGTATTTCATTGTTTGAATGTTTGAATCCATTGGAAAATATTACTGCTGAGTATTCAACTTCATTTCTTCAAGTTCCTTGTTGAATTTGATCTTCTCTGTTATTTTTGAAAATCTGCAGAATCTCCTTCTTCATGCTTGTGACAGATTTTGATTTCTGTCAAGTTGATGTATCTCAAAGCTGTAATCACCTGAAACTTATACACAAATGATACAAATGATGTTAAGAAGTAGTATAAGTTCTTTTGAAATCCATCTGGATGTTCTTGATGAGAATCTAAGATTTCAGATGCGGTGATTTTTCTGATGCAGGGATGTTGACTCGAGTTATTCCACGTGACTCGAGTTATTTTAAGTGCCAGATGCTCTTTATTTGGATTCTAACTTGAGTTATCATATGTGACTCGAGTTTCAAAAGTGTCATTTCTCTTCTGTCTGCGAGTAACTCGAGTTACCCTTCGTGACTCGAGTTGCCAAGTGCTCCAATTACTCTGTGTTCTTGAGTGACTCAAGTTGGTGGACTTGACTCGAGTTACTGCACTATGTCAACTTTTGAAGGTCATATCTCCTTAGTCGGAACTCCATTTTTCCTAGTTCAAATCTTTATGGAAAGAATTTTGAGTCTAATTTCAAATAGCACCGGTTTCAGCTAAATTGGATGTGTAGATTGTGAGATACACTCAAAATACCAAAGCTTGGTCTCGTGTGTAGTATGAATTTTACTGTCAATTTCCACAATTCATAGCTCCTTGTTCTGAATTCCTTTTGACTTGAATTTTATATCCAAATGACGCATTGGGAGTATAGTTTCATTTGCCACTGATTTCATCTCAATCCGATCTCTGGTTTGAGTGATATCATCGAAATACCAGACCTCGCCAGTTGAAACATGAAACAGAGTATAACTGAGGTGCTGAAAAAGCAATATTGACTCGAGTTATTAGTGTTAACTTGAGTTACTCCTAGTCCAGAGACGTTGAGAACATTTCTTGACTCGAGTTATCATACATGACTTGAGTTAAACCAGTCCAGAAACCTAGAAACACTGCAGCAAAGTATTTGACTCGAGTTGCAACCTCATGACTCGAGTTGGATCACTTAATAACTCGAGTTAATGTTATTTTGACTCGATTTAACTCATTCCAGAAGAGGGAAAATGCTGCAGCAACATTTTTAACTCGATTTCGAGTTATATCATCATGAAGCTCCCTTTTGCTTATTTTAACTCTGAATTGAGCCATTCCAACTTCCATTTGGTCGTGGAGACTTCTAGTATACAATCTAAGAAGTTGAATAATAATATCTTCATTCCATTCAGCAAGTTCTTCCTTCTTCCATCTCCTATCTTGATCATTCTTTGCCATTTAACTTGGACTCATCATTCTCTGCAAGTTCTACCTTCTTCAATATCTCCTTCTTGATTAATCTACATGATTCAACTTGGACTAATCTACATTAAACATAGTAGTTAGTCAATGTAGGAGATAAGTATATTATGTAAACTTTTTGCTCTTAATAATGGCGTCTATATTAACTAATCATATCTAATAACCAGAAGAATCTGACCTATATTTTCCTATCATTGTTGATAGTGCAATGATTGAGAATAAGCAATTGGTGAGTTGACAAGCTAAAATTTTGTAAATATAATCAAAGAATAACTATTTTTTTCTTTCTATGGGTACTAGAAAAAAGATGTCCATGATGATGATGTAGGAAAGAGCTTCACCTAAGTTGAGGTTCACAATTCACAGTTTTGATAGGCAAGGTCATCCAAAACTGTGGATGATACATTCAAAACAAAAGGATTTTACACACAGGCGACAGAATGAAACTGCATTTTGTGCACATCTTGGTAAGTAGAAGATTGATACCGCCAAAACCAAAATTCGAGTCGTATAAACCTGACATTGATACAACTTAATGAGTATATTGGTAAAAACATATCAAGTCAGGGTCATGCCAAAGTGTCAGCGATCGTATTAGGCCCTCAACGGATGGATTGTGATGTAGCGCATCATTTTGTTAGTTCTCAATATGTTTTGATGATTAACAACAAATGTAAAACATGTTTTGAAGTTTGCAAAGTCAGTTAAAAACATTCTGATAGTTGCATACTCGAGTATAGGTTTGCTTACTCGAGTATAGGACTATTAAAAGATTGCTCAATTGCATTTTATAAGTGCATACTCGAGTAAAGGTATGTATACTCGAGTAAAGGCCATCCAGAGAGCAACCAAGTTTTTCAAGTTAAGTCAATACTACAGTATGGTTAGCCATACTCGAGTATTGGACTTCCGAAGAACAATCAAATTTGTTGAACTTAAGTGCATACTCGAGTATAGGTATGCATACTCGAGTAAAGGCCATCCGAGAGAGCAACCAGGATTTTCAAACTAAGTCAATCTTTGCGGTATGGGTAGCCATACTCGAGTATTGGACTTCCGAAGAGCAAAAGGATTTTTCAAACAAAGTTGCTTACTCGAGTAAAGGAGTGCATACTCGAGTATAGAGTGTTACGAGAGAGCTCCAAACATTTTATAACTAATGCATACTCGAGTAAGGGTTTGCATACTCGAGTATTGAGCTCTTAAATTGTTTTTCAACTTGGCACTTGGTTCTTGTGTACTCAAGTATACCAATGGATACTCCGAGTATAGAGGCATTTTGAACTTAGAATTTTTCACACAAATAGTGCCATACTCGAGTAAGCCACTAACATACTCGAGTATAGGTTTTGTCTTTCAAACACAAGACACGTTGGTTTGCCTCACGAAAGGTGCATACTCGAGTATCCCATTGGATCTTTGCGGTATGGACACTTGTATACAGTGCCATACTCGAGTAAGCATGAACATACTCGAGTATACAATGGTAAAAATTGATTTTTGAATTATACAAATTTGCAAATCATTGTTGTTTGATCTTATTGCTTCCATAATTCATTCAATCATATTCCTAGCCATGTTTAACAAGTTTGTTGAGTGAATTTCATTAAGATCAGATGAAGATTATTGAAGGTCAAAGCCATAAAGCAAAAAGTGTACGGTGCATTTAATGCACCTCGCAAATCAACCTACTTTCAGCTAATTCATCGAGCACGCCTTACGAACGTTAAAGAATGCTTACTACAACAAGCAAAGTAATCTCCAACGGGAAAATTCTCGAGAGAATCACACCAGATCAAATTAACACCTGGATTAGCGAAGTTTAGAGAGAGAAGATGACCGGACCTTAAGCTAATCACCTACAACGGTTGGATTCATCAAGCAACGGTCATTTAATGTTCTCTATCTATAAATAGAGTGCATTAACTTCTTCTCAAGCCGATACACCTACGAGAGCGAAAATTTATTAAGTATCATTTATTGTGTTCGGCTTCTTTACGTATTGTATCAATTTGATACTTGTACTTCGGTGTTCATCTTATACGCTTCTCAGAAGTAAGAGAGTTATTTACGTAAATCATTCATTGATTGAGATAATCACAAGTCGGGGAACTTGGTGGTTGGGTGTATTGATTGCAACTTGTAAGGGGAGTGAGTTCTAGTGAGAGAACTACTCGAGTACGAGTTTGTAATCAATTGTTGAGTTTTAGTGGATTGAAAATCCCAAGTGTGGCTTGGGAATTTGGATGTAGGTCAAGGATAAGACCGAACCCGGGATAATTTCTCTTGTGCAAGCTTTCCTTACCCTTCTCCTCGATATACTCTGTTTTCACTTGTCCAAACAGACCTAGTTCTTAAAATTTTAAGAATACCCAATTCACCCCCTCTCTTGGGTATTTAGGCTCCACTTTCACATTTGAGGTGGGAAACGAAGGATGTCTTATAAGGTTTAAGGATGAGGTGATGTTGCATGTGGTATCAAATCCAAGTCAAGATACAATATTAGCAATTCCATAATCCGAGATAAACCCAAAAATGTAACTTTTATTTCCCTATCGTTGTTGATGGTGCAATGATCAAGAATAAGCCTTTCGTATATTGACAAGCTACAATTTTGTAAATTTAATTTAAAATTGTTTCTTTCTACTACTAGTAGAAAAAAGTTGTGCATGACGATGATGAGGGAAAGAGTTTAACCAAACCCAAGGTTCACAATCCATGGCTTTGACCGGTGAGGTCATAAAAAAAGTGGATGATACAGTTAGATAAAACACTATCGCATTCACTTGTCATGGAAGATAATGGAAGAAAGGAAAAAGATATCATCACTATAAAAAAGATGTACTAGAACGAAGCTATTTTTTGTGTACATATTGATAGGCAGAAGAAGGATACTGTCACAACCTTAAATCTGAGTCATATAAACCTTGATTTGTTACCACCTTAAAGCACATTGGTGAAAATAATAGTTTGTATCAGAGTTAGAGTCGGGTTGATGTGCCAACGAGCATAATGGTGAGGTCATCTAAAAGAGTGAACGATACAGTTAGAAAAAAGACTTTTACACACTGGTAGAAGATCAGATTCACTGGAGGGTGATATCGCTTCATGGACGATAATGGAACAAGGGAAAAAGATATTATCACTCTGAAGAAGATGTACCAGAAAGAAGATGTTTTTTGTGTACATTTTGATAGATAGAAGAAAGATACAGTTACAACCCTAAATCCGAGTCATATAAACCTTAATTTGTTACTACTTTTAAGCACGTTGGCGAAAATAATAGTTTGTATCAAAGTTATAGTCAGGTTAATGTGCCAACGAGTGTAATGGTTCTTAGTGATAGGTTGTACTATAATGAAGCTATATTTTGCGCACATCTTGATAACGGAAGATTAATACTATTACAACCCAAAATTCGAGTCGCATAGACCTGACACCGATACCACTTATTGAGTACATTAGTAAAGACAATAGTTTGTGTCAGAGTTAGGGACGGGTTAATGTGCAAGCGATCGTATTGGGCCTTTAGTGAATGGAATGTGAAGTTGTGCATCAAATGAGCTGGGGAATGAAGGATGGCTTATAATGTTTAATAGCGAGGCGATGTTGCATGTGGTAAGCCAAGTCTAGATACAATTTTGGGAATTCCATATTATTCCTGAAGAACCTGAAAAATGTGACCTTTACTTCCCTATCGTTCTTGATAGTGCAATGACCAAGAATGAGCCTTTGGTAAGTCGACAAACTATAATTTTGGTAATTTTTTTAAAAAATTAACTTATTTTTTTGTTTCTTTCTGCAGGTAGTAAAAAGAATATTGTGCAAGAAGATGATATGGGAAAGAGTTTAACCTAAGCCAAGGTTCACGATCCATGGCATTGACCAACTGGGTCGTCCACTAGTAAATGAAGGGTTTTACACACTAGTGGCAGATTAAATTCTGTAGGAATCGGCTAAACCCAAGAGGGGGTGAATTGGGTGAAGATTAAAAACTTGGAACTTTGAAAATCTTTTCATAACTTTTAAATCAACAGTTAGATATTCAAATAAACATATACTGGAAATATAAGAGATAAGGGAAGAGAATATGCAAATTGTGATTTATACTGGTTCGGCCAAATCATTGACCTACGTCCAGTCCCCAAGCTCTACTTGAGATTTGCAATCCACTATCCTCTTGTTTAATCCAGACACGAGAAGCCATTACAAACCCACAAGTTCACCTAGGCACTTGTGAAGCCGAATCTCTCACCGAGATACTCCCCCTTACACACCGTAAGGTTACAATCTGCTTCCCACTCAAGATCACCCAATCTTGCGTTACTCTCAGATAAACTGATAAAATGATTACAATGAATCTTCTCTCTTAGAACTGAATATGATTAACACTGAAGTACATAATCAATCATCTCACTCTCTACTATAAACTATATGAATATTGAGAAACAGAGAGTGTATGAGATATTGACATATCGACAGTGAATTAGTAAAGTAATTTCATTTGCTTTTTCGAGTCATTCATCAATCATCTCTCCTTCCGATTTAAAGACTTTGCAATTTATAGGCATTTGTGTTTCAACCGTTGCAAGCATTCGACCGTTGGAGATTTGTTGGAAGTAGTCGTTGAAGCTTTTGTTACTTTTTGCCCGCTGAGCTCTAATCCAACTTTAATCATAGAATGTTTATCGTTGACTTTGTTAATGCTCTGTCTTGAGTGTTGTATTAATGACCGTTGTAAAGATTCAAGCTTTTCATTAGAATGTTCAAACTATCTGTTAGACTTAGAAGCTTTCCTCTGTTTTCTGACGTAGCATTTAATGTTGTCTGACACACAAATTGCTGTATCTCAATTTGATGTTGATCCTTCGTGTAATTATCTGAAACTCACTAGCAAACTGATTAAAAGTGTTTAGGAATAGTAATGAGTGATGATATGAAGTAATGAAATCACAGGCAATGATTTTCAGTTTACGAAGATGGTGATTTTCAAATATGATAAAGTTAACTTCAAGTTAAAATAAAGTTAACTTGAGTCATTCATTTGAGGTAAAGAAAGCTAACTTTTAATTTGAGAAAGTTAACTTGATATTGGAGAAAGTTAAAAACGCAAGTTGAAAGAGAAAGCTTAACTTGAAAGTTAACTTGATATTGGAGAAAGTTAACTTTCACTTTGGACTAGAGGCAATGACTTAAATTGCAAGAGTTAAAAATTTCATTTCGAAATAGTTCGTGACTTGATGCATAGAGGAATTGACTGGAGTCATTTAGTTTTTAACTTCAAGTTAAAAATGCAAGTTGAGTTCAAAAGGTATGTTCGAGAGATATTGCCTTGAGTCAATTATTTTTAACTTCAAGTTAAAAACTTGATTTTGAAAAAGCGCACAAGATGTGATATGGAGTGGAGTCATATATATATTTTAACTTCAAGTTAAAAACGTATTTGCCTAGAGTCATTCATGTTTTAACTTCAAGTCAAACTAGATTTGCCTTGAGTCATTCACTAATTGACTTCAAGTTAAAAACGATATTCACTTCAAAAATGAGTTCGAGAAATATTAACTTGAGTCAATTATGTTTAACTTCAAGTTAAACTAAGCCAATTATTCCTAAAAGCATTTCATGCAAAGCTAACTCGAGATTATAATTATCAACTTCAAGTTAATCACTCGAGGTAAAATAATACTTATCTAGACTTCAAGTATGTGTCGAGAATACTTGAACAGAGTTCTTTAACTCGCAATAAATGTGGAACAACTCGAGGTGCTTGAGGTGATAAGTGTTTATAGCCAGGGTGCTCTCCTCGTCGGCCCGGAACTCTCCTCTACTCTCTCAGCCGGGTTACTGGGTTGTCGAGATCCTTGATCGGGTTGTCAGGGTCCTTAGCCGACATCAACATCAAGTATGCTGAGATCATTAGCCGGTTTGCTGATGTGCAAATCTGAAGTGCCATCTCGGAATCACGGCTTTAGATAGCTATCATAATTAGCTTTCCGGCGTGTCATCTTAGCATATGATAGCCAGTATAATTTGCTTGCCGACATTCCATCTCAGCATAATATGCTTTCTGAGCGAATTTGCTATCTCAGATTGCTGGTGTAATTTGCTTATGTACTCTACCTTGATATAGCTCCAAATTTGGCAAACCACTTATCCCCATATAGCTCTTTGAGTCTTCTTTCCAATGCAAAAAGAATCATCTCCAAACTCATTGTATTTTGATCGTTATGATCCGATGAATGAAGGTTGTTCTTGACCAACGTTTTTGCCATATCCTAAACTAACTGTCAACTTCAAAACCTCATATCTCCTTCAATTGACCTTCGTTTTTCATGATCTTGATGTTTTTGAAAAGGTATTTGAGTCTAGGTTCCAATGGCACTAGTTTTAGCTCGATTGGATGTGTATTGTGTGAGATATACTCAATATACTAAAGCTTGGTCTGCTATGTGACGTTGATTTCACTGTCGTCTTCCAAAATTCATAGCTCCTTCATCTGAACTCCTTTGGGCTTAAGTTGTATGTCACAATGACTCATTGGGAGTCTATTTTCATCCAAAATTGGTTTTACTTCAATCAGATCTTTGGTTTGGGGAATATCATCGAATTATCAGACCTCACTCATGCTGAACGTGAAACAAAGGTGAACAGGGAGCTGAAATACACTTCAACTAGAGGCAATTAGTGGCTTAACTCGAGTTACTAACTTGACTCCTGAAATTTTGACTCGAGTTAAGGTCAAAAGTCACTATAGCTTCAAAGCAAATCATTCTATTGAGACATTCCAACTTCCATTTGTTCGTGGAGACTTCTAGTATTAATCTAGGAACTTGAATAATGACATTCTCATTACATTCAGCAAGTTCTTCCTTCTTCAATCTTTTATCTTGATCATTCTTCATTATTGACCTTCACATCTACATTAAATATAGGAATTAGTCAAAGTAGAAGATAAATAAAGTATGGAAACTTTTTACTCTTGATATTTATAAGCATATTTGTCATCATCAAAACTAAGCATAACTAACAAATTCTTTGTAGGGTGATATTGCTTCATGAAAAATAATGGAATAAGGGACAAAGGTATCAACACTGTAAAGAATATATATGAGAATAAAATTGCTTTTTATGTATATCTTAATAGGCAAAAGAGGGATACCGCCACAACCCTGAATCTGAGTCGTATAAAACTTGCTCTATTACCACCTTTGATCACATTGGAAAAAATTATAGTTGGTATCAGAGTCAAGGTTAGTTCAATGTTCCAACGAGCACATTGGGTCTCTAGCGGATGGGTTGTAAAAGAACGAAGCTACATTTTGTGCACATCTTGATAGGTGAAAGATTGATTATATCACAACTTAAAATTCCGTTACAACTTATTGAGAACATTTGTAAAAGCAATATTTGGTATCAGAAACATGGTTGGGTCAATGTGCCATCGATCACATTGGGCCATTAGCGGATGGATTGTGAAGTTACGCATCAATTAAGGTGGGGAACAAATGATGCCTTATACAATTTAAGAGTGAGGCGACGTTGAATGTGGTATCGAGAACCAAGTCCAAACGCAATTCGGCACTTCCATATTATTTCAAAACAACCGGAAGAATGTGACCTTTATTTTCATATTGTTAACGATATTGCAATGATGAAGAATAAGCATTTGGCAAGTTGACAAGCTATGAATTTTAAAATTTATTAATATTTTTGTTTCATTCAATAGGTATTAGAAAAAAATGTGAATTACAATGATGTGGGCAAGAGCACAAGAGTTTAACTTAAGCCGAGGTTCACGATCTATGGCTTTTATTGGTGGTGCAGTAGAAAAATTGTACAAGACGATGATGTAGGAAAGAGTTTAACCTAGGATGAGATTCACGATCCAGACCAGTAGGGTCATCCAAAAAAGTAGATGATACAATACACACCGATGGCAGATTAAATTCACTGTAGGGTGATATCACTTTCATGGAAGATGATGGAATAAGGGATAAATATATCATCACTGTAAAGAATATGTACGAGAATGAAGATGCTTTTTGTGTACATCTTGATAGGCAGAATAAGGATACTGTTACCACCTTAAATCTGAGTTCTATAACCCTTACTTTGCTACCACTTTTGAGCACATTGGTAAAAAACAATAATTGGTATCAGTGTCAGGTCAGGTCAATGTTCCAATGAGCGCATTAGGTCCTTATCAGAATGAAGTTGCATTGTTTTCACATCTTAATAAGTGGAAGGTCGATACCATCACATTCCAAAATTCGAGTCGTATAAACTTGACATTGATACCACTTATTAAGTACATTAGTAAAAAGAATAGTTGGCATCAGAGTTAGGGTCGGGTTAATGTGTGAGCGATCGTGATGGAATATGAAGTTATGCATCAATTGAGGTTGGGAATGAAGGATGCCTTATAATGTCTAAGAGTGAGGTGATGTTGTATGTGGTATCAGACCCAAGTCCATATGCAATTTCAGCAATTCCAAATTATTCCAAAAGAACTTGAAAATATTTCCATATCATTATTGATAGTGCAATGATCAAGGATGAGCCTTTGGAAAGTTGACGGGCTATGAATTTGTAAATTTAATTTAAAATTAATTACTTTTTTTGTTTCTTTCTACGGGCAATACAAAGAAAATTTTGTATGACGATGATATGGAAAGAGTTTAACCTTAGCTGAGGTTCACGACCCATGGCTTTGGCCGTCCAAAAGACTGGATGATACGGTTAGGAAAAAAAGGGTTTTACACACCTGTGACAGATTAAATTCGCTCTAGGGTGATATCGCTTCATGGAATATAATGGAATAAGGGAGAAAGATATCATCACTCTAAAGAATATGTATGAGAATGAAGCTGCTTTTTGTATACATCTTGATAGGTAGAAGAAGAATACTATCACAACCCTAAATATGAGTAGTATAAACCTTGCTTTGTTACCACTTTTGAGAACATTGGTGAAAACAATAGTTGGTATCTGTGTCAAGGTTAGGTTAATATGCGAGCAATTGCATTGGGCCCTTAGCGGATGGAATGTGATTTTGTGCATTAATTGAGGTAGGGAATGAATGATGCCTTGTAATATTTAATAGCGAGGCGATGTTGCATGAGGCATCAGAGCCAAGTCTAGATACAATTTTGGCAATTCCAGATTATTCCTAAAGAACTTGAAAAATTTGACCTTTATTTCCCTATCGTTGCTGATAGTACAATGATCAAGAATAAGCCTTTGTTAAGTTGACAGACTACAAATTTATAAATTTCATTTAAAATTAACTAATTTTGTTTTTTTATGCAGTAGAGAGAAAATTGTGCTTGACGATGATGTGGGAAAGAGTTTAACCTAAGCCAACGTTCATGATCCATGCATTTGACCAGTGGGGTTGTCCAAAAGAGTTGATGATAGGATAAGAAAAAAAAAAGGTTATAAATACCAATGGCAGATTAAATTCATTGTAGGGTGGTATTTCTTCATGGAAGATAATGAAATAAAGGAGAAAGATATCATAACTCTAAAGAATATGTACGAGAATGAAATTGTTGTTTGTGTACATCTTCATAGGCAAAATAATGATACTGCCAAAACCCTAAATCTGAGTCACATAAACCTTGCTCTGTTACCACTTTTGAGCACATTAGTAAAAACAATAGTCAGCATCAGAGTCAGAGTCCGATTAATGTGCCAGCAATCATATTGTGCCTTTAGCGGATGGATTATGAAGTTGCGCATCAATTGAGGTAGGGAATGAAGGATGCATTATAATGTTTAAGGGTAGGTGATGTTGCATGTGATATTAGAGCCAAGTCCATATACAATTTCGTCAATTCCGGATTATTCTATAAGAACCTGAAAAATGTGACATTTATTTCCCTATTATTGTTGATAGTGCAATAGTCAAGAATAAGTCTTTGGTAAGTTGACAAGCTAAGAATTTGTAAATTTAATTTAAAATTGTTTAATTTTTCTTTCTTTCTGCAAGTAATAGAAAGCAAATTGCGCATGATGATTATGTGGGAAAGCGTTTAACCTAAGTTAAGGTTCACGATCTATGGCTTTGACCGGCAGGTTCATCCAAAAGGTTAGATGATATGATAAAAAAGGGTTTTAAAAGCTTATGACAAATTAAATTCATTGTAGGGTGATATCACTTCATGGAAGATAATGGAATAAGGGAGAAATATATCATTGTAACGCCACCCTGCTTATAACCCAGAACAAAGAGACGCATTCCTTTTAAAACAAGTCAGATGTATTAACTAACAATGAATTCAAACCACCAAGTCAGGTTTGGTCTTGGGAAATACAAACTTTTTTATAGAGTTCAAAAACTTAACCCAAACATAGAATATAATATTGTAATTTGAATGGGCTTTTCTGAAAAAAAAAATCAAAACTTTTGAAAACATTTTACCAGTGGTTTAAACTCATCATTAAAAACCTATCATACCTTAAGCCTTGATTGGTATTATCAGAGTACTTCTTTATTATTAAATTTAATCTCGTGCTCTACTCTTTGCTTAATCATCCATCACATTATAGGTGTTGCTCAATTTCCTTGATGGCAAGTCAACCACTCGAACAAGTAATAAAGAGTAAGTAAAGTATCGTCCCACAAAGACTGAGATACCGAATGATGATGCTGAATTGCAGAATTGGTTGTGTTTAAAAAGAAAATAAAGTCTGATTGGTTTGGGAGTTTTTTATAGTTATACTAATAAACAGGAAAGTAAACAAATGATTGTAGTCATAAGAAGATATTAGTAGAAGATAGGTTGAGCTCAGAATCTTTCCTAAGCATGACACTCCCCCAGTTGCCTATATGCATTGCTATAGCATTTATGGTGTACAGCTCTCACAAATGCTACATCATAAACACCCTTTACAATGTTATTCAATTAAACCGCCACTGTAATCTACCGAAACTCTCGCGTCCGATACGTACAATCTTAACTTTACTTCTCCCATATGCCTATGGCTATTTTCTAGTTGGATTATCATTACAAATCAATGTGTTATGGTTATGAGCGGTAGAACCATTCCTGACGCCTACAATAATAGGTCAAGCCCTGCACTAGCCTGCCTAGCAATCACTGTTTCTTATATGTCTAACCCTGACTCCCTCTCAGTAAGCCAAGACCACTGATCTAGCCCTTAGCTCTCACTAACCGACCAGAAATCAAATCACTGATAAGCAAACTGAATATATTAAATTAAGAATTAGCAACTGGGTTCATTCCAACTTAGGAAGTTATCCTCGCTTAGCCATAGGAGATTTAGTTCGTAACTGACGAGGAATCACTAAACAGATTACTACAAAATAGCCCATGACAAAGAGACTAACTAGAATTAAAATAAAGAAAAAACAGAAAGCTTGATGGAGATTTCGAGGGCGTGGAAGAAGCCCTGTCACATAACAACTCAACGTCTTCTTGTCTCTGTCTTGCTGCAAGGAAGGATGCTAGGTTCTCTTGGAGTTCTCGTGCCTTGTAACTTCTCTCACTCTTTTTTCGAGTCTGGCCGTATAGGATTGGTCTTTTTACTCTCGACGACTTCAACCCGCTTTAAGGTTGGCTGATATTTCCTTATATAGTCTGGTCTACTTATGGCATATGTCCAACGAATTGGGCCTTTCCAAATCTGTTGAGATCCAATCGTAATCTCTATTTCCAATCTCAGTAGATTGATTCTACTGATCCTGTGGGATTCTTCAAATCTTAGTTTCGATCCTTTGCATCTTCTATTCCAATAGATCAGCAATCTAACCGTTGTTCTCTTTCACTTAACGACCTGCACTAAATTTCCTGAAACGACCTTGACAAAAGATCAGAACATATGCCGCATAGCATTGCGTCACTTACTCTCTATAGCTTCGGGATGCATTGTATTGCACTTCGATAAAGCTGTCCTGATGCTATAGCATAGTATCAGCTATGGTATGCATCTTTCTCATAAAACCTCAAAACTTGTTTTTTTCTTAGCACATGTTTAGGATGTATGTGGAATTTATCCTTAAGTTCCCTGTATAATGAATTAATGCCTTTTTGCTTAGATTAAATGCAATTAAGCTCATTTACCGTACAATTCAGTCATATAATACAGGGAAAACATGGCATAATTAGTGCTCATCAATAGGCTCGTGACATACTTGCCCATTCTTGCAGCAATAACATATATATGGGTTTCTACTAGTATGAGGTCATATGTAACTATTTATATATACATCTTATTAGCCACAATTGACTAATTCAAAATAATAACTAAGTAATAAGGATAATATTATACATAAGGTGATCAAAATAAGCTATGCTTCACTATCAGCTTCTCTACCTTCTCAGTTATCGGTGATGACCAAGCTTTTGCCTCTTGAGCTCTTAGCCTTATCTGTATGTGATTTTAAGGAAGAGGGTGATATTCTTGAGAATCCCAGTAGTAACCACAAACACTCATATATACAAGTTCACAAAGGATGCAAAAAAAGCCATCAAATAAGCCAATCAACATTTTTGGCAAAACAACATATTCAAAAAGCATGCAACCATTATACGTCATGGTAACATAACACAATACTTACGTTATTGCAAAAAAAGTGCAACCATTGTACGTCATGGTAACACAGGCCAATCCATACATTATTGCATAACAGGTGCAACCATTGTACATCATGGTAACATAGGCCAATACTTACGTTATTGAATAATAGGTGCAACCATTATACGTCATGGTAATACATTCCAATACTTACATTATTGCATAACAAGTGCAATCATTGTATGTCATCGTAACACATGCCAATAATCATGTTGAATGCTCATTAGGTCTTACTACCCCATTGGATATTATTGCCTCAAATATTCATGAAATGAATATAAGCGACGTCACAAACATACATGCAAAAAAATACATAATATACAGGAGTAAGAGTTACTACTTGTTAACCTTCCGAACACTATACCAAGGTCCTTATCGATTTGCTTATATCTCGAGCTCAGGTAATTAAATATCAAATCCTATAATTAAAATTTATATAGAGAGAGGTCATTATTCAATCTAATCATAATAACATAATTAAGATTATATTTCCTCTAGACCCACCCAAAATACTTGTGATTTTATATTAATCGGTAATCTTTTGAAAATATTGAATCCTTATGATGATATATATACCTACTAAGACCTGTTTTAATTACATATTGTTCATTTGTGAACAAGTCATTAGTTTGGCCATCTAGCCCTTCCAAACTTATCCAAAAATTCTCACTTTAAAGGCTAGACACAATTATCCAATTATATGATTATTTTCAGACTTCACAGAAATTCAGCTTTCAATTTCTTTAGGAACTTAGAAAAATCATATCTTAGTCTATACATTTCCAAATGGAGTGATTCCAGTTCCTAATTAAATTTTTCTAAGTCTATTTTCAAATAAAAATAATCACCAAGTTAATATATGGCTGAAACATTCCCAGAGTTTTGAAAATTGGACATAGTTTGAATCTAGAAATAGAATTCTCCAGATTTCCTGACAAAACTTTAAAAAATCATATATGGAGTTATAGATGTCCAAATGAGATGATTCTAAAGCCTATGAACTCCATATTAATTACAGTTTAACGGAAAAATTGTTTCAGGAGTTAAGCATACGCATACCATTCCCAGATCAACAAAAGAAGACTTTATTGCAACCATGATTATACTTTTCAAGCATCCACTTTATGTACAAAAATGATTCTGATGATAGTTTCTCGATCGGCCTCGTATATAACGATGGCTTCACAATAATATCGGGGGAAAACATATGAAAATTTTGAGATTTATATATATGTTGAGGAAAAATTTACTAGCCCTATATTGATCATGTAACCCTGGTTGGAGTCAAATACTATTATATAGTTAAGAATGTTAGGAAGAAGGCTCTATTAAATTAAATAAATTTAAAATAGAGAAATTAATTTACCGTGGCAGTTTTTTGGTTCGCAAGGCATTGAAATATTGATGATCTTGTCGTAAGTTCCTCTTCATAAATCAGCAACCACTTGTTACTTACACCCTTTTGTTTGAGCAGTGCACATGTGGTGGATCAAGAGTCACTTAAGTCTTCACCCCTCCACAAAAGTGGGTTAGCCTAATGACCCATTTAGTAGGAGGAAAATTGAGGCCTATACAACCTCCAACTTCTCTCCAACTAACCAATGTGGGACTTCTATCCACACACACATTCCTTCTTCTTTTTCCCTCTTCTTTTCCAACCTTCTTCTTATTCATAACCTATGGGATTTTATCCTAAATTCCAACAGGAAGCACCACATATTTTTCAAGCAAGGGATTCCAAATAAGGATAGGTGCGGAATCTAATGATAAATAGTCAGCAAAACATACAAGGCTATTGCATTTGCTAGCACACAGTACTTGACAATCCGGCCAAAATAGATGAGAGAGGGCGAATCTCTCAACAGTGAAGTGATCGGTTTTCTGATTAAGTGAGCACAATGAGTAAATATCCTCTTGATGAAGATGAATGTTGTCTTTTTTGTATTCTTTAAGACGAATTGAAAAAAGAGGGAGCCGTTGACATTAGAAGCTTAAATTGTATGGTTGAGATGATCAGATATGAAATTATGGTGCAGTGATGAGGAATTCCAAACTCTCGCAAACGAAGTGAATTTGACAAGAGACTTGACGGGTAGTACGTGATCGACATATCGCTCGGCTTCTTTGTAATACCAGGATAATTATCTATCGGAATACTATATTTTAGCAAATAATACCTATTTGGAAATAGGTGAATATGTGGTTTTAAAACCTTGTAGGATACTTATTCTATTGTCTAGGGAAATTTCTAATGAAATTAGAGGGATTAAAGTGTCAAAATCCCTAAATGCAATTATGGACCATGAAATGCCCCGAGAATATTATGATAAATCCCAAGAGGCAATAAAATATTTATTGAAAATTAGAAAGTATATTGTCTCTAATTTTAGGAATTTTTGGGATTATTTCCCTTGAAAAATAATGAGGCAAAATTAAATATAATTTTGGGGAGCATAAATTGCCCTATGATTTTTAATATTTTACATGGAGCATAAAATACCAATATCAGTAAAATAGTTGTGAGATAATGATTAATCCTAATTAAGAAAATTATCAACAATTAGAAAGTGATTAGTTAAGTAATTAATGGCTAATTGTTTAAGCACGAACAAGAGAATATTTAAGGTAGATTATGGAAAATCCTTTAATTAAGTGTTTATGGCTAATATTAGCATAAAGTGTGCTTGCTAATCAATTAGAAAAGATTAAGAAAAATTGGTGAGATTAAGAACATGAAAACCCTAGACCCTAAAAGATTGCTAATCATGGGATTAAGGCTCTAATTAAGCTTCTAGCTAATTTAGATAAATAAAAAATAATAATAATAATAAAGGGAAGAGAAAAACCAAAATTGGAGTGTGAAAAGGGTTGTGGGTTTTCAAAAATAATATCATGATATTTTGTTAATTAAATAATAATATAATTAAGATATTTGTGGAAAGAACCAGGTTGGATAAATGAGAACCGATAGAAATTAAATCCTATCTAGAAAACCGTGAACTAAGTTTCTTAGGTCGGGACATATTACAAACAAGTGAATTTTTGTCCGAGAAGTTGGTGTTAGCGAAGTCATTTACAGAAGCCGTATGGGCGAATAAGGGATCAGATGAAAAGATATTTTGTAAACAAAGGGCAGATAAGACAAGTGAGAACCAATGGAAAATAAATCATAACTTGAAATCCTTGAACTAAGTAGAAAACAAGCGAACATATTATGAACCGGTGGATTTTTGTCCGAAATTAGCATTACCCGAAGTAATTTTCAGAACGGCGTACGTCGAAAATGTTCAATGAGACAACGGAATACCCTTAATGGGATCAAAAATTTAGTTAACTCATATAATTCCAAAGAGGAAGAATGGAACTTCAAGGCTATATTCCGGATTTTGAGATTTTCTAGGATTACGCGATTAGAACACCGAACGGGGGACTTTATCGGTAGAAGTTCATAAAGCACATGGATGACATCATGTTAGTGACATGGGGTGACATGTGGGGGGAAAATTTGTGGTAGAGAAGAGAGGAGAGTGTGTGGTTTGCAAGAAGCCACATCTTCGTCTTCTTAACCGTTGATGCAAAAGTTGATCCAAGGGTTGAGATCCATGGAAATTCTCTATAAATAGCCAACCCCTCTTCACTTCATTCCTCACCAATTCACAAAGGAATCCTAGAGAGAGGTTAGAGAGAAGTGAGAGCAAGGAGGAGCTCGGAAAAAGTAGCGAAGTCTTTGGGTAAGTTCTTCGGTCCCTAGTCTTAAGCTTTGGTAGTTCCTTCGGTAGTTATAGTAGAAATGCTAGATTGATCTTTAATCTTCCAAGTTAGTTTAGATATCATGTTTTAGGGATAAATATGATATTTATTTCAAAAATATATTGGAGATGGAGATATGTCAAAATTTTGGAAGATTAGAGTTAAAGTAACGAAGTTACGGCGAAATTCCGCCAATTAGGAGAGTTAGGGGCAAAATGGTAATTTGTACCTAAAATGCCTATTATGATGTTGGGCCTTGATAATATGATATTATCCTTATAGGATATACGTAATCATGTACCGCTATTGTACCGTGTCGTATCATTGTCAAAAAGGATCATTTTCCGTCAACGAATGTACGTTCGCGTCTTTGTAACACTAACTCGATGCTTATTGTATGCTTATATGTGATAGACTATTTCATAGAGTCATGGACGGGACTTTGTCTTGGGTCATGCACCGTGTCTAAGACTCATCTTGTCTTAGTTCACTTTGTTTATACATTCGGCTTTGTTTATACGGGTTATAGTCTTGGTAATGCCGTTGAGTTTTCCTAGCAACGAGGACACGAGGAGCTGTCGTGGCACCTTGGTTAGTGCAAACATGGTTGTGCATGTCTTTGTGTGCTATGTCTTGTTGTTGTGATTGACATTACATCTCGCTTTGTGTGCTTATGTATTGTTGTAACCTTACATCTCGTGTGTGCTATGTATTGGTTGATCTTTGTAATGTTATGAATATCTTGTCATACATATTTTGTCACACATAAGCATGAGGTTAGACGTTACACGAGGTTCAATGGGCATTGAACCTCGGCTCTTAACATAGCGTCGGGGTCGGGAGGACCGAGGATCGAGGAGAAAAGCAAGCAAAGACGCATAGGGGCCACGGTGAAGACTTTCTTTTGCTATTTACTTTGAAAACACTCGGTATAATGTACCGCTACTGTAATCAGTCAGACTTACGGCATTTTGAATATAAATATCAGTTACTCAATCGCTCCGATGCTCTACTCTGATGAAAAAAAAAATATACTGCTTTTGAAAATGGGATGTTACACTTGCAAACCTATGGGCTCTACGCCTCTATCCTTGATGACTCCACTCCTTAGCATACAAAAAAGAAAGGGAATAGTTTTCTGGGGTAAAAGACGGATGGGTTATTTATAGAAAATGAACGACTCTAATGGCAAATATTCTCGGAACCTAATCCTAAAGCTGTCAACAACAATATATCATATAGGATCAACATATCAACATCCTTTTTTTATTCCTTAACCGCTCAATGATAATTTTCCTGAAACTTTTCAACTCTTATACCGTTGTTTTAACAACTTAAAGCATAGATCCGATGTGTATGTTAGACAACTAATTATTCTAGCGAAACATCAAACAGCAAGTTAAATCAATGATTGCAACTTGGGTCATTATTCTCTTTTTTCTTTAGCTGTAATCGATGCCTTTCATACTAGACCAGCAAGATAATAATAATAAATCATCATTCCAGCACTTATAAAATGAATTTTTTTACATTAGATGTAGTAAACAGCGTGTCAAAATCAGTTTTTACCTTCAAATTCTTCAAACCTCAAGACTATATATGAACATCAAACATCTTAATAGTAGATATATATCTTTTTTAAAACATTTTTAAGCAAATAATCAAGGGGGAGTTGAACAGCGACCCAAAACAATTTTCAGATTCGAATGGCACTTTAAAGAAAGTAGAGAGAAAAATAAAAACGAATAGAAGGGAGCTGTGACTGTGGGGGAAGGACCGGGCCGATTGGGAAGAGGACAGAGTACAATGGAAGTTTCGAATTTTTTTCCCTTTTTATATGATCAAAGTTTCCCTCGATGATATTTAGAGGGTCAAAAACTTTTACCTCCCTATTTTTTTTGGAATTTGAAATTGTGTTATGCTGAGCAAAAAAAAAAAAAAATTGTGTTATGCTCTTTAAGTTTACCACCTCCATCTAGAAGTTTCAACTTTTGAGATCAGTTTCAATTAGGGTGTCTTAGTTTTGTTTGGGATTGGGCCAAATTTTTAGGTCATCTACCATTAATTAGGCCACAAACTAGACCGATCCCTCCTCAGTGAGGGGTTTGTTTGGTTAGTATGAGGGGAGGGGAAGAGAAATATTGGAAAAAATTTATATTGAGGTCCCAAACTAGACAAAATATGACACAAAGATCCCTTAAATTAAAATCTCCATTTTACAGGTAAGTATCATGAGACATTTGGGTAATATAATCCAATTGTTAAAAGACTCAATTATCATTTAGTGAAAAAAAAAAAAAACAGGACAATTCAAAACCTCCAATTCTTCTTCTCTCTCTAATAGTTATCAATTATGTTCGCTTGCTTCGCAAACTCCTCTATTCTAGCCTTAGTAACCACGAACCACGACAGCAACAGACCACGAACCACGACAGCTACAGACCACGAACCACGACAATGACAAGACCAACTTCAGTGGGGCAACGAAGTTGGGCTATCAATGAGAGACAACGAGAATTGGGGCTTTCGGGGAGAGATAGAAGAATTGAGGTTTTCAATTTGTCTACTTTTTTCTAAAATTTAGTAAGGGTATTTCGGTGTTTTCACAACCATATTATATTATCCAAATGTCTCATGAGATTTTTCCGTAAATTGGATATTTTAAGGACTCTTTGTGTCGTATTTTGTCTAACTTAGGTCCTTAGTGCAAAGTTCCCAAATATTTTTAAGTTGGATTTACAAAGATTAGAGAAATAGGGTTAAAAGTTTTTTATTATTATTTTATTCTTCTATCTTAAATCTTTTACTAAAATTTTGTAACCCCACCCCTCTAATTTTTTAAGTCCAACTCTAGAAAAATTTTCTTTTGCGCTCCACACCTCCAAATCACTCCTACCAAACAGACCAAAGAGTCATACCGCCTAAATGCAACCATTGGTTAACCAGACTTTTCTTTTCTAGCCCAACGTGATATGATAATTAGGTCCGGTTAATTTTAATTTTTTTTTTCTATAAGTTACCATCCACCGTTAAATAATTACTCTATTATAATGATCGTATTAAAATCTGGGGAGTTGAAAACAAGGGAATATCTTTGATATTTCAGCATGGGGAGTTAAAAAGAGGTAGAGGTAGAAAAACTTCTCTCATCCAGACGCTTATAAGAAATTTTTCATTCGTCTACCTAGACGATACGGGACATCACTAATAATACTTACCTTATTTATCAATTATAACAATATTTATGTGGTACTTTTCATTAATAATATTCATACTTCAACATTGATCAATTAAATACTTAACAATAAAATCAGGCTTCGCAGGCATTATTGATAGGGCAAAACTTTATAGCCTTTAGAAGCAAGTATATGGGCCGTATTAAGTAATAAAAAGATAAGAAAAGTATTGTTTCCGCGAGGACTCAATCTAACTAGTTATTAGATATTAATTTCCTTATTCCGTTTAGGTTGAACGAGACAAAATTGTTTTCAATAATAGCAAGAAACTAATAATAGCAAAGACTTTTGACGAAAGAACAAATTCAAATATTAAGAAGTACAACCTAGTCACTAATCTCTTCTTTGTTTCTAAGATTTTATCCCCATTAAATTAATTTTGACTTAACTTAATCAACTAATCTAGAGTATTAATGTCTATAAATGTCCAGTCCATTTATATACCTACCTCAATTAATTATACAATGTCTCACACAATTAAATAAGATGCATTTTAGATCAGGCTCATTCTATTTGATTATACGGAGCTTCTAGGTATATGCCTATCCTATAGACAAATTAGATTAAAACATAATTCTACATTATTTAATCTCAAGGACAATTTAAGATTCCCTTCCTCAGCATGCCCAATGGTGGCCAATCAATAAGCAATAACAATAAAAATAAGATCAAATAAACTGAAATAAAATTAAGCAAAATTAATCCGTGGAATAATCTCTAGAACCCAAACAAGTTCATAGGATTGAAAAGAAAAATTAGCCATACATAACTATAATAAAATTCATCTCAGTAAATACAAATTAAAATTCAGATTTGAGAAAGGAGTAAAAGAAATAGCCATCAGTGGGGAAGACGATGAACAGTGTCACTCCTCTGCTCCCTGCGCGTCGCCTCTGCGATGCTCGTACCCACTGTGCCTTTCACTCTGGTTTTTCCCTCGGCTACCGTCAGAATCCGTTCTTGTGTGCGTCGTCAATAATCCCCCTTTTTCTGTCGCTGCTCTCTCTTTAATATATCTTGCTTGGGCTGGGCTTCGGCTTGCGTCTCTTGTGTATATTTTATTCAAATCCAATTGTTATCGTAGCAAATATTGACGCCTGGACCCATGCGATTTCTCATTCTCATTTCTTATTTTTATTTATTTATTTATTCATTCCTTTAATTTCAACCAACAATTTCAATGTCAGCTCGGTATATATATATATTTACTTTAATTGTTTGATCATTTGATGCTCTCGATGCTCTCGTGGGATCCACAGTCTACTCCTCCATTTATTTGATATTTTCTTCTCCTTAAACAGCTAATATCTCCTACAAAATATATTAAGATATGAGTAGATTTTATTTCGAATTATTCTTTGATCTTATATTTAATTTAATGATAGAAAAGATAATTAAATAGGTATACAATATTACTAAATTCAGCTAATTATATCCTAAAATATATACCTATTTAATTATATAGGGATAGAATATTGTTACTATCATTTTTTGTTACTACCAATGTTACTACCACTTTTCCACCGTTAGATCAGAATCTTAATAGGAGAGAGAAATTATAAAGGTAGATGAGATTTTGATCTAACGATAAAAAAGTGGTAGTAACATTGGTAGTAACAAAAAATGGTAGTAACAATATCCTATCCCTAAAATATATATACTTATCAATTATTTACTATTTATACCATTCTGTGTGTGTGTGAAATTGTACCGATTATATTGCTACATAAGACAAGAACCAAGAAACATAGATGGACAAGGCGAACAACAATGGGCTTATTTGGGTTGGCGGTGGGAATAGTGGCTTAAAAGCTATCGATTTTTATAAAGCCGGTAGGAAAAAAGTCATGTGATTTATGTTTGGATTGTCCATTTAGCTTTTACAAAAGTGGCTTTTTTCTAAACCGAGGAGTGTTTGGATTATTTCAAAAGTCAGTTGAGATAAAAAAAAAATAACTAAAAAAGGTATGAATTTTATTAAATACTCCCCACGAACCTAAATATAAGATAGAGCGATATTTTTTAAGAGATTGAGAAAGCTAATTAAATTACTTAAGAGTATTTTTATTCTTTTTTTCCTTCAAATTAATTAGTTTGATTAATAAACTAATATATAATCCAATAAATCATGATTTGTTAAATTTTTTGTCATTAATTAATAAAATAAAGTTCTTAATTAACAAAAGAAAATCCCAATTTAGTATCACTTTCCTCTTTCTCTCTCTCTGTTTCCCTTTTCTTCTCTCTCCCTTGCGTCAGAAAATGGCCCCACGAAAATAAAGACCAATGCTACTTCCTTCTCTCTATTCTTCCTCATCTCAATAGCAAATTGGGCCCCACTTCTGCCCCCACCAAACCGCCCCTCTCTCTATAAAAAATGTTCAGTCCCTCATGCTTGTCAGAAAATAAATGGGCCCCACAAAAAGCTGCATTTCAGTGGGATTAAAGCAAGAGGGGGGAGCTTCTTTTTTTCTTTGCTCGAAGGGGGAGCTTTTTTGTAAATGGGTGTTTATATAAAAAGCCCAGTAGCAATTAAGCCAACTCAAACACACTCAATTGGGCTTTTTTTTCACTAGGTCATTTACTTAAAAGTCTTTGAAAATTTTACACATTAATTTGGAAAAAAAAAAAAAAAAAAAGACAGCCCAAACATGCCCAATAGCTAGCTAATTACTTATAACATGCAAAGTAACAAGGGCGAGTTCAACGGGATTCCCCTCATTGAATCAAATTTGCAACGGCAAACATCAGCATACAAACAAGGAAGGCAGAGGTATAGTGAAGCACCAAGTGGTAGTTGAAGGCAAAAGCATGCCCATTATTCCCAAGTCCCAACAATCCAAATGTACCAAACAAAAACACAGCCTTTTGCATCTTCTTCACAGTCTGAGGCCTTTTCTTATGTAACGCAAGCTAAGAGCAGTTGTAGAAATAGAGAACGCAAGGTAAATCTGCTAGTCAGACATACATATTATAGGAATGAGTTTGGTACTCATCAAAAGTGATGACTAATTACTCAGTCATGTCTTCCTGAGTTTATCAACTTGGTCCTGTAGGTGGTGTGTGATCCACAGCATCGTTAAATTGAATACACCCCATCTGCAAAACTTTAACATCATAGTGCTTATTATCAAGTCAGTTTGACTTCAATTCCAATTAATAATATATGAGAACTTAGCAAAAGCATTTATACCTATTAAAACAACTTTTTTTTAAGAAATAAATAAAAAATCTCAATGGTCCAAATATGACGAGTGTGTATGTTCATCACTCTTGATAAGTACACAAACTCATTCCCAAGAACCAAAGGCCTTATAGTTTAGTAGTATTCACTAGTACAAAAAAGGGCTTTAAGACCGGATAAAAGAGATATCATAAGACCGGATCTGCGGCCGGTCTTGTTCAGCGGTCTTAAAAGTCTATAACTTTTAAGGCGGATGAACACCGGTCTTAAAAATTTATACTGAATTTTTAAAACATCCGGTCTTAAAAGTGTTTCAAAATAATAAAAAAAAAAAAACCCAAATGAAATAATCGGTCCCAAATCACGGCAACATTTTGAATGTCCCTCCATCATCAGCGAGAGAAACAAGAGAAGATTGGAAGCAACACGACAATAAAAAAGAAGAAGAGAAGATTGGAAGCAACACCAACAAGAAAAACAAAAAAGATGAATACAAAATCAAGAAATAAGAAAACATAACAAGAAATAGAAATCATTCACCATGGAAATCGAATTTGAATTAATATAAAATCATAGGTGAAATTGAAGTCCAGATCTACAAAAAAAAAAAAAATCACAAGCTTAAAGCAACCAAATTTGAGGAGGATCCTTTTGTTGATGTTGGCAAAGCTTCAAGCAACCAAAATCAAAGTCCAAATCTAAGCAGGAGCGGTCATGGTAGGAGCAAACAGACTTAAGCAAGAAGAGATCTAGATTTGATATTAAGCCAAATGCGGTGAAGGCGGTGTGGGAGGAGCCATAGATCGAAGAGGAAGGAGTCGCCGTCATCCAGAATCCTCGAAGCGACGCTTGCGCCGTTGCCGAGGATTGGAGTTGATGCCATCTCAAAACCCTCGAAGCATCTCACTGCCAACGTTGCCAAGGATTTGATTGTGTGGCTCTTAGGATGACTTACGAAGATTGCAAGTAGGTTAGAGGAAGAAGATGTCATTCTTCCGAGGATTTGACCCGTGAGGCTCTTGGGACACTCGTTGAATCTATAACTAAGCAAATGTTATATCACCAAGAAGACAAGTACGCTTACGGACTTAACGAGTTTAACGAATTTAGTTTTTTTTTTTAACACTTTTAAGACGGTTGTTTGTAAAAACAGGTCTTAAATGTATATTTTTAAGACCGGATTCTTTATAATTCGGTCTTAAAAGTGTTCTATATATTTACCGGTCATACTTTTAAGACCGGATCTTTTATAATCCGGTCTTAAAAGTCTTCTATATATTTACGAAATTGTCACCGGTCATACTTTTAAAACTCAATCTTTTATAAACCGAGTCTTAAAAGTGTTCTATAAATATATTTGTTGGAAATTCAGATTTAATTAGTTAGCATATACAATTATATTGTGCAATTATCTTAATTAAGTTGTTAGAGAGATTTTAGGAATTAAGTTAGCGAGATCATGGTTTTTTGAATTTCGTAATCATATTCGATTCTAATTATCTTAATTAAGTTGTTAGAGAGATTTTAGGAATTAAGTTAGCAGATCATGGTTTTTTGAATTTCGTAATTATATTCTTGATTGTAATCATCTTAATTAAGTTATTAGAGAGATTTTAGGAATTAAGTTAGCAGATCATGGTTTTTTGAATTTCGTAATTATATTCACGATTGTAATCCCTAGATTATAGGAAGGCTTGCCAGTCAAGATTATTTACTTATTAGCATCTGTATATAATTCCAATTAAGCGAAGGAATAAATCATCGCATTATCGGACTCATCTCGATCGGCATCTTCTCACAATATTTACGAAATTGCCAGCGTCATACTTTTAAGAACAGATATTTTATAATCCGGTCTTAAAAGTATTCTATATATTTACAAAATTACCACCGGTCATACTTTTTAAGACCAGATCTTTTATAATCCGATCTTAAAAGTGTTCTATATATTTACGAAAGTGCCACTGGTCATATTTTTAAGACCGGATTCTTTATAATCCTGTCTAAAAAGTTCTTTATAGTTACGAAATTGCCACCGGTCATACTTTTAAGACCTGATTCTCTATAATCCGATCTAAATGAGGTGGTCTTAAAGCTCTTTTTGCACTAGTGATTCGTACTCCCAACTAGTGGGAGGTCGCAAGTTCGATCCCACTCGTTGTAATTCGGGCCATTAGCGCCTGCCACCTTGTAATTTTTTTTTTTAAAAAAACTCATTCCCAAGACAAGATGTTTCAGTCCTTATTTACAACAAGGCATGGAAAATGCTGAGATAAAACTCCCCCTTCCTTTTGAAACAGTTTGTAGCACTAATGAGGTTCCTCTGCTCTTTACTCGTAGTCCCAAATTTCTCCATATTGGTTTCATCCTTGGGTAATAGATTCACATTAGAACATAAAATAATATCTTTCCCACCATTTTAATTCACTGCAACCAGAGAGCCTGTTTTGTTCAACGTGGTCAAACATTCAAAACCCATGATCTCATAAACAGAACAAAAGTTTTTTTTTTTTTTTTTTTTTTTTTTTTTTGGGGGGGGGGGGGAACATTGTCGTAAAAAGCTAAATAAAATATCAAAATAATCACCTTCATGAGAAGAACTCTGGTGTTCGGAAATCACAGAATAACTGCACATGGAAAACCCATAAGGACTTGCATTTTATTCTTCAAAAAGCTTCATCTCTTCTTATGTTTTATGCATTGTTGAAAGACACACGTCCTCTTCCTGTGTTTTAGTTAGACAATGTAAGAGTGAGGTTAATTAAAAATACCCATAAAAAGGACAAGATGGAGTATCATTTTGAAAATTTGATGGATTAAAATGTAACTTTCTTTAGATCAAAATCATTAAGTTCCTTAAATGAGATCAAATGTGTCCCATACTCTAGTTGAAGATTCAAAGAGGAAATTAAGTTCCTTAAATGAGATCAATATATGGGAGGCCCCTCCTGAACACAAACTCAAAATTACCCCTTTGTCTTCGTTGATAGTTGAAAATGCACAGAACATGAGACAGCGACCTACCTGATCATGTATACCCACAGACTTCGACTTTGGACACTGGCTGATTTCATAGCCTAGCTAGTAATTTGAATTCTCGTATTTTCTGATTCATTTGCTTTTTCTTTTTGGATTTTCCCCTGGTTTTGTTTGTTAGCTGTGTTTCATTGTTCCTTTACTTTGATCTTGCCGAGACTGGCTCCTTTTTTTAGCTCTTGTATTTGGTTTTTGGAGTAATGAAATATATCCAGGATTGATTTAAAAAAAACGGAAATTAAAAATTAACTAATGCAATGGATTTGTATTTTTTTTTTTTTAACACTATGGTTCACTGTATAAATTACTTCCAGTAGAATTCTTTATTTTTCAACAGATTAAAGAGTAAAGTTTGGGGGTGATTTCTTCACATAGAATTATCAGCTTTTCATGGATCCTATCTATTTTTTCCTCTTTCTTTTATTTAACTTTATTGTGTAATTAACTTCTTAAAATGCCAAAAAATATTTATACTAAAAAGGAGATACAACGGAAAAGATAAATAAGAAAAAAATTGTCAGAACATAAACTCTTTATCCTATCGTGTTTTTATCCTTCTTCCTTTTATTTAAATTTAATTTATCTATGTACTTAGCTTCTTAAAAGTCAGATGAGAACAGATATGTACTAAAAATGAGATAATAAATCCGATGAAAAGGAGAGTAAGGAGTAGCAAATTAATAGACTATTTTGGTTTAAGTAGATTAAAAATTATACATATAGATGATTGTAAGAAGTAAGCAAAAAAAAAATGTAAGAAGGTTTCATAATATTTTTATTCGTTATTTTTTTGCAGAAAGTGGAAAGCGGTCTCTTTCCTGTTCTAGATCATGTAGAAAGGAAAAGGATTGAAGTAGATATTCAAGACGTGTTCATTAGCTTTATCCTTTTTAGGGCCAACAAAAAAAAAAATTCAAGTAAAAACTGTAGAAATTGTAAAATTTTACGTTTATATCATTTTTACGTGTTTGAACAGCGTTTTTTATCAGTTTCTGTTTAGGACAGTTTTTACCTATATTTTAGCACTTATGACCTTAGTAAAAATGTATGTTTTTACACTAGTTTTTTTTTTTTTTTTTTTTTTTTTTTTTTTTTTTTTTATCAACAATGGGTACAGTACCTTTCATTTAAAAAACCAATTTTAAACAAAATATATACCGTCAATGACGATCTTCTTTCTTTCTTTCTTTTTTTTTTTTTTTTTCTTCAGCGTCAATGATGATCTGACAAAAAGATATATATGGCGAACAAAACAACAGCAAATGGGAGCACAAGAAATTGGTCCATATTCAATAGACAACCACATTAAACTACTTCATAGAAGATGATGGAATAATAAAGGTGTTGGAGGTAACTCCATGGAGACAACCCTTCTTCTGATTGGCTATGTTTCAATTTTGTTTATTTATCTCCTCAATACAAAGTGTCATCTTTATATCCTGTCTTTATCTCAAATGACACAAAAGCTTCAATTTCCCAGTCACATAACAAGTATTGTGATCATCCTTATCTGCGTAGGGGAGTGGATTTGGACCCTCTTCATATCTCTTTTCATATGCAATATCATCCACTCATTTAATTCTTCATTTGATTTAGTAGTGTAAGATTACTAATTATTATATTAAACTAAATATACTAATTATTGCATTAAAATTTAAAAATAAAAACAAAGTTTTCCCCCAAAATTTGTACTCATCCTATCCTTTTTGTAAGGAACAATATCTCTCTCATGGTGTATAAGGAACAAATCCTTATTATCTAAAATTTTAAACTGGTTTTTCTATTTTTTCCCCATTAAAAATATGTTACTTATTATCTCTAATTTACCCTTTTTATAAATAAGGGTATATTAAATATGTTTGTGTTACAATTTATTATTTTTAACTAATTTTTTGATATTTTTTTCTTTATAAAAAGACAAGACGGAGTATCATTTAACGCGCCATGTGATTCATGGAAGGTGCTCATTCGTAGAAGATTTTTCTTTATAATGCGCTCTCTTTACAATGCATCATATAAACATTTGCATCATCATATACTTTAAAACTAAATTATTTGGTAACATGTATTTTCATATTATTATATTTTAAAACCAAATATTTTTTATGGTCAGAAAAATGGATAATTTTTTAAATTAAATATAATAATAGGAAATAAATAAATTATACATTATCTAAAATCATTAATAAAAAGTGAAAGGGTTAAAATGTAATATAATATGTGGAGAAATTGATTTTGTTATGAATATACCAATATTAGTGTGAATGTCCACAACCTTTTCAAGAAGAGTCTTTTGGAGTTTCTAAAGCCATGTAACCTATGATATGAATGGCATGAGAGTTTTATATGTAACTTACAAAACTTCATAACATACCATTATGTAGATTTACTCCTTTGTATGTAACTCTTGTAATGGTGTTAAGGATTCATTGCCTATATATAGTAGGCATGTATCAAAAGTTGGTAGAGTACAATAGAAAGAAGAATCACTCTTTCCATTTCTCTCTTGCATTTCTTCATCTCCCTTATCTTAATCTCTATTGTATTTTACTTAGTTTCATAACACGTTATCAAGACGATTGCTATAACGAAGGTATAATTTCTTTAACGATTTCATCTACTTTCTTTAATGATTTTATTATATGTTTATTTATATATCCGTGATAATCTAAACCACTATATGGAATTAAAAATATTATTTTACCGATTGTTTTTATACATCGGGTTCCATGGTTAAGATTTGAGATCATTGACTATTTTTACTATACATCACTATTCATTTTTATTCATGTAGAGTATTTTTAATGATTGCACAATATATTATATATTGTTGCTTATATTATTGCTAACTTTAACATTTATTTTTCTTGCTAACATTTTATTATTGTTTTAATTTGAAATTTTATTATTATTGTGGTAATTTGACTCCTACATGGAAGGTTGTACCTCCTACATGGCAGTCTAGATTTAATTTTTTGCTTTTTATTGTGGTAATTTGACTCCTACATGGAAGGTTCTACCTCCTACATGGAAGTCTAGATTTAATCTTTCCTTTTTATTGTTTTAATTTAATTTGAGATTTTATTATTATTACTAATTTTATCATAACATTTATATTATTGTTACTAACATAACATTTAAATTAAGCTTTTACTTTTATGTTACTAACATAACATTTAAATTAAGCATTTTATTTTTATTGTTGCTAACATAACATTTTACTTTTATTGTTATGTTATTGTTGCTAACTTTTAATGTTATGTTATTTTATATTTAATGCAATCTCTTTTATTTTATTAATATTATTATGGCCAGAAGCCATACACCTTTGTTTTCCTATTCTAAAATTATATGACCAGAAGTCCTATCATTTTAATTTCTTAATTTATAGGAAAGCTATATAAATTTAATTTCTCGTTACGAGAACTATATGGCCCGAAGCCATAAAGTTTTAATTCTTATTATTATACTTTACTTGTTGTCTTTCTAAATTTTCATATCATTAGTATTTCTATGTTAATAATTCTTGTTTATTTCTTTTATTAGTCTGAACCATGACAAACACAACAAATCCGAACCTTGCAAAACTTGAATTTGTGGCTCTTGACATTGCTGGAAATAATTATTTATCTTGGATACTGGATGGAAATCCATCTGAATGCCCATGGTCTAGAAGACACAATTAAAGAAGGAAATCAAACATCTAATTAAGATAAAGCCAAATCTATGATTTTCCTTCGCCACCATTTACATGAAAGTTTAAAGATTGAATATTTGATGCTGAAAGACCCACTGATTCTTTGGAACAATATAAAAGAAAGGTATGATCACCGAGAAGATGGTCATCCTCCCAAAAGCTCGTTATGATTTGGATGCATCCGCGTCTACAAGATTTCAAAAGCGTGAGCGAGTATAACTTCAAAGCAATGTTAATTACTTCTCGTTAAAATTATGTGGAGAAAAAGTTGATGAAGATATGTTAGAAAAAACATTCTCCACATTTCATGCAACCAATTTGCTCTGCGACGATATCGTGAAAAAGGATTCAAGAAATATGATGAATTAATTTCTTGTCTCCTCGTGGCCGAACAAAATAATGAGCTTTTGTTGAAAAATCATGAATCACGTCCAAGTGTTCGACTCCATTCGAAGTGAATGTAGTCACTAATGAATATTTTAGTGGCCGAGGACGTGGGCGTAAAGGTGGCCACATACGTGGACGTGGTCGTGGTAGAGGACATAATAATTACCGTTATCATGGTGGTAGAAGTAATGATTATAACTCTAATACCCAGAAGAGGAAATATGATGAAGGGCGAACAATGACGATGGTGGTCCTTCAAAAGTTGTTGAGAATAAATGTTATCGGTGTGGTATGAAAGGGCATTGGGCACGTACCTATCGTACGCCTGAGCATCTAGCAAAACTTTATCAAGCCTCCATTGAAAAGAGTGCAACTAATGTGGAAGCAAACTTAATTTTTCAAGATGACAATGTTGAGACACACAAGAATGATGATGGTATTAATGGCAGTAATGCTATGGCACATTTGGAGGTGGTTGATTTTTATGATTAGATGAGTTTGGTTGGAAAAACAATATTTTGTTTTGTTTTAATGGTTTTTTTTTTTTAAAATTTAGTTTTTGTTTTAGTTTTTGCTTTACTTTCATTTCCGCTTTCATATGCAATAAGATCATGGTTGCTCATCATGTATTTTGAATTTGTTTTAATACAATTTTTCTTTTTAAAATACTTGAGCTTTAAAGTGACATATAGGTTAATTGGCCCATCATAGATTGATTTGTCTTTGAAATACAAATATAAAGGAAGTATGATTATATGACTCACACTTGAGGGGAGAGTTAGAAAACAAGTGTGAGTTCAAATACAAGTATGAGCTAATTTTTGAAAAGTTATATACTTCTCACATAAAGCCTAATAGATCTCCCAAAATGGATGTCGATTATGATTCAAAAGCTTATGATTGATTGAGACATATGTCACAATAAATCAAGAGTTTACTAATCCAAAGAAATTTATTGTTGGCATGACTTGTTTGATCATCCAAGTCATATAATACAAATAAGATTACATTTTGACATCCATCGAAGAACCGAGAAGATTCTTCAAGAATAACCAACATATTATTTATGAATTATGTGCTACTTGTTCTCAAAACAAATTGTCCATGAGAATATCATTGATCATGTAAAGCCTCCATAAATAGTTAGATCAATTCTTATGAGAACAAAATTTTTATGTTGGTATGTTTGATCTTACATATTGCAGCACTTATAAGCCAACAAAATTCTCCCCATATAATTGGTTTTAGGTCAGGAGCCAGACAAATTCCATCTTATAAAGTTTGTATGTGCGATGATTATTAATCCACCACAATGCACAGAGATGGATATGGAAAGAAAGTTGAGATAAATGTTGTATAAGGACCTTCTTCTTCTTGTTTGTCTCTCGTATGAAACAAAATAATGTTTCCGAAGGAAACAAATGGATTAAGGAAACTTATCTTGTATGATTAGTCAATTGATATTTGACATTATTTTCTCAACATAAGGGGGAGAAATTGAATAGGCTGGATAAGAGAATACATGGAATGGATTATCGCAAAGTATATATCCTCGAATAAAGAAGTATGAACCAGAAGTTCATTAGGTTATGCATTCACGATATATTTTCCAGATAGAATTACTGACCTAAATGAGATTTATTAAATCTCATATTCCAGCTAAAAATGCTCCAATTAGTAACATGCCTGAAGCATGAGTAAGTATTCGGTTCCAAATATAAATATTATGGATAAATTGGAGCATATGATTAAGATGATCATATTAAGGAGGCAAGTACTCCAGAAGAGTCGAGACATAACTTATTGGAAAACCTCAAGAGAGGTTAGGTGCCGAGTAATATTTATATTGTTATGTCGAATTGGAAAAATAGAACCGAAAAGATAAAGTTGTCGACAACAATTTTGATGATGATATCACGTGATCAAATGAGGATATTATATAAATATTATTGGCCAAGAGGATAAGTAAAATTGAGAGTGACGCAAATATAATCATATTATAATAGTTAAAGACCGAAGTCCAAATTGGAATATATGATTTTGTGGTGGATACGATAAACCGGCAATTTATGAATGATAAATTATGCGTCTATTAGATATTGTTATATAGCATATGCATATTGCTTATTAAATTATGAAGATTGAATAAGAATCTTCAAAGGATCCAAGAGTGCTAGTAGCACATGTCCCCCGAAGGACTCAAGATTCCGAAGCATCTAATTCAAAGTTCTCGAGAACAATACTTAAGAAGTTTTGTAAGACTTAAAATTATTAGAGCATGTATGATATAATCGTTTTAATGAATATCTGTTGATATGCATCTAGATATATCTTATAAGAATGCCTAGAAATCATGTTAGTATTATTATGATTTTCTTTGGAAATATTTAGTTCTTTTGTGTACGCAATAGAATGTTTGATGACCAAAAAGAAGATATGCTCAAAAGACATTGGAAGTAATGTAGTCATCGGGGGAGTAATCGATGTTGTCAAAAGAGGGATTCGATACACGTTGTACTCTTTTTCCCTTATCTAGGTTTTGTCCCATCGGGTTTTCCTAGAAAGGTTTTTAATGAGGCAAAAGCATTGGACGGTGTATCAATGGATGTTGTACTCTTTTCTTTAGCTAGGTTTTTATCCCACTTTGGATTTTTCCTAGTTAAAGTTTTTAATGAGGCACATTCATAATGGACATTCAAGGGGAGTGTTATGAATATACCAATATTAGTGTGAATGTCTACAACCTTTTCAAGAAGAGTCTTTTGGAGTTTCTAAAGCCATGTAACCTATGATATGAATGGCATGGGAGTTTTATATGTAACTTACAAAACTTCATAACATACCATTATGTAGATTTACTCCTTTGTATGTAACTCTTGTAATGGTGTTAAGGATTCATTGCCTATATATAGTAGGCATGTATCAAAAGTTGGTAGAGTACAATAGAAAGAAGAATCACTCTCTCCATTTCTCTCTTGCATTTCTTCATCTCCCTTATCTTAATCTCTATTGTATTTTACTTAGTTTTATAACAATTTCATAAAAAAATAACTTTTAAGGTAAAAAATAATAAATAGATTTTTTTTTTGATTTTTTAAAGTTAAATATAATAAAAATATATAAATAAATAAGCGACAAAGTCGGTAAAAAGGGAAAATATATTCTTAAATGTATGCGTGTGTGTCATTTATTAATGAATTGTATTAATGCGTGTAAGGGAAAATAATGGAAAATGAGTTTTGTTCCTATTTTCTCTTCATATATGAAGAGATAAGTTGGAGAGAAAATGGTGTTGGTCTTACACCCCAGTTTCCTCCCACTTTTTTTCCTTAATCTAAACAGGGGAAAACACCCTTCTCTCCCCGTTCTCCTCCCTCATTTTCTCAATCCAAATCGGAGTTAGCGTAGATAACAGATTGACTCACTGACAAAATAACATTGAAAAAAAAATTAATGAAGCATTCAATCATGTGTACAAAAAAGGCTTTTAAGACCGGATAAAATAAGCATCGTAAGACCGGACCCATGATCGGTCTTGTTCTAGAAGGTATTAAAAGTCTAACTTTTAAGACCGGACTCAAACCGGTCTTAAAAAAACTCTTTTAGATCGGATATTTAAAACGTTAGGTCTTAAAAGTCGTACTATATAGACCTGAAATTTTTTTTTGTTCAGTTCTAAAAATCAACTTTTAAGACCGGACAAAAAAATAGGCCGCTTTTAAAAGATAAGCATTTTAAGACCAGATAAAAATCAATTCGATCTAAAAAATAGCGGCTTCTAAGACCATACAACTAATTATACCGGTCTTAAAAGACTGACTTTCAAGACTGGAAGATTAATACATTCGGTCTTAAAAATTGAATTTTTAGACCGGACGTATAAAAATACACCGGTCTCAAAAGACCAACTTTTAAGACCGGCCTAATATCAAATATGTACACCTGACCTTTAAGACCGGACATATAAATTCATCTAGTCTTAAAATTTGAACTTTTAAGACCGGTGTATTTATTTTCGGTCTAAATTTTCCCGAATATTTTCCCTGCTATGTTCTTCCCGATCATATGTATACACAAATGCACCATCCAGTCCAACACATAAAAGTCAATACTTTAAGCTACAAGCTATCACTACTAAAAAAAAAAAAAAAAAAAAAAATGTTTTTTCGGCGGAAAAATTCACTCGCAAAAAAGTTATTTTCCATCGCAAAATTGGTTTGTGGCAGAATTTGTGGTGGAATAAGGTACGTCGCAAAAAATAGTCCTCGCAAATCAATTTTACGACAGAAAAATGCTTTTTTTCTCTCGCAAAATTTTGGATTTTGCGAGGGAAACTTGTTCCCTCACAAATTCTGAAATTTGTGAGCTAAACTTGTTCCCTTGCAAATTCCTCAATTTTGCGAGGGAAACTTGTTCCCTTGCAAATTTCAGAATTTGCGAGGGAACAAGTTTCCCTTGCAAAATTGAGGAGTTTGCGAGGGAAACAATTTTCCTCGCAAATGCCGATTAATTTTAAAAAAATATAAAAAATCAGAAAAAATAAAATAATTACATTAAAAAATATTAAAAATTAGAAAATAAAAAGACTTGTATATCATAAAAATAAATTGTAACAATCATAAGAGTTTACATAGCAAAAACAAAATATTACAAATTATAATGTTTAGACCAAAATGAACTAAAAAAGAGTCTAAACTATGCCATCTGGTCATGATCACCACCGGTATCGTCATCACCATCGGAGGCAACTTCGTACCGATGATGCCGGAAGAATTTGAAGTCTCTCTAGTTGTGGAAAGTGACTACTCGTCGACCTTTAAATTCTGGATCTTGGGGAAAAATTGAATGTCGTAACCTATCAAAGAAAAGAATTGACGAATCAAGAGTAGAAGGAAAGGTTCGAGACCATACCCTTAACTATTAAAATAAAAAATAAAAAGAATTTAGCAAAAGCTTGGATGAAGCACATCAGATTAGCATATCCACCAGAATTTCAGCAAAACGCATAGAGGCTACAACAGAAATTCATTTTTCAACAATGCAATTTGATTATGAATCAGAAATTAGGTCTCATGCACATGCATGTAACGCTTAGAACTAGCTATTCCAATTTCTAATCAAGCACAATGCGGTGTGTTGTTTAAACCAGGGAAGAAGGAGAACTACTCCACATACTATCAACTCCTCTTTAACCTAAGGTTCTGAAGGAAAGAAACAGAATGAAACTACAAGTATCTAAAAAATTATTTTTTCTTTCAAGCAATATACTCTATCTATATGGTGCTAAAATAGTAAAATTACAAGACTTAATAAGAAGAAAAAACAAACCGATACCAAATTAAAAACTCAATGAAACTAGAGGTATCTAAAGAATTATTATTTTTTCTTTCAAGCAACATACTCTATCTATATGGTGCTAAAATAGTAAAATTACAAGACTTAATAAGAAGAAAAAACAAACCGATACCAAATTAAAAACTCAATGAAACTAGAGGTATCTAAAGAATTATTATTTTTTCTTTCAAGCAACATACTCTATCTATATGGTGCTAAAATAGTAAAATTACAAGACTTAATGAGAAGAAAAAACAAACCGATACCAAATTAAAAACTCAATGAAACTAGAGGTATCTAAAGAATTATTATTTTTTTCTTTCAAGCAACATACTCTATCTATATGGTGCTAAAATAGTAAAATTACAAGACTTAATAAGAAGAAAAAACAAACCGATACCAAATTAAAAACTGAATGAAACTACAGGTATCTAAAGAATTATTTTTTCTTTCAAGCAATATATATACTCTATCTATATGGTGCTAAATTTCTGTACAGAGGGTCACAACTATAAAAAAGATTATAAAAGTGTTTACTACATATAAAAAGATTCACCATTAGCATAGATTAGTCAACAAAACAAGTCATATCATAGTATTTGAATCGCCACAGGAAATCAGATGGCATTGCAAAATCAGACAACCAGAGAAACTAAAGAATTTTCATTCCTTAGGAAACTGGGCGAGTTTGCGTCATACATTTGCACCTCGCCTTATGCATCTTATCAAGATCAAAGGTCTAAAATTCATGTTGCAGAATAATCACTATGAATAGAAACCTAATAGCCATACTTACAAAAACAATGCAGATTACAGTTGCAGTAAGCATCTATCTCTCATCGCTCATGTTAAGATAAACTCTTCATGCCTAACAAAGCAGATTGAAAAACTTGGGCGATATCAAAAACATATGTAAACATTGTTAAAGCAATCACATGATAACGCAGTGTTAATATAATAAGTAAACATTGATAGTATGAACAAACACTCCAAACTGACAAGATACTTTTTATAGCAAGGCATATATATTGTTTATACAATACAAGTCTAACAAAACACAAATTTTCATCAGCAAAATAACAGAACAGCAGCTATGGATGCTAGAGTATATTGAACAACAGCTATGATGAGAGTTCCAAGTGAGTGTCCACGCAAGCATAATTATCAAATCCCAACAATAAGATGCTTAGATAAAATGCTGTTCAAATGTTACACAGAAAGAAAGATAGAAATGTGATTGAATGGTTGTGCAAAAAAATTAGATTCATGAATTACAACTTACAAAGCAAAGAGAGGAGACATGTAAATCAACAACACCCAAATAATTACGCAAGTACTTGATAGCTAAACCTTGCAAATGCCAAAATTCCTAACCAGAAGAAAAAGAAGAATTTCATAGATACAGAAGAAAAAAAATTATGTAAATCAACAAGACCCAATATTATTATTATTATTTTTGGTATTCAAACGGGGCAAAACGCCCAAATGTATCAGTACTTCACTACACTACGTGGGTAAGAAAATCCCACCTCATCCTTACTCAAGAGATTACATACAACAAAAGGAGGAGAATTGAAAGTTACATATACTTACCGCAGAAAACTCCTTCCAACAACAAAAAAAAGAAAAGAAAAAAACATAAAGCAGAAAATCCATTCCCACATCACGATCGATGCTCTAGTTTCATTCGGATTAATGTGGAACCAATAACCAAAACCATCATATTAGTATACCTAGTCTCTATGACTCCGATCACCAACTTATCTCACTGTTTGTAAACCTAAAGGGAAATGAAAATAGAAACCCAAATTAGATCTTTAAAGATTTGAGAGTTCATACCTGGGTAATCGGTGGCCAGGAGGTAGTTCAAAGAAGAAGACGGCAATCCTAAGATGCAATTGAAGGCTCGTCGGTGAAGAAGAAGACAAAAGACGCGAAGAGGCGCAAGATCCGAGATTAAGACGTCGAAGAGGAAAGAAGACAACAATGCAGAAAACAGGCCGAGAGTGAGATCCTCGCAGGCTATGACTGTCGAGAATAGGCCGCCGTCGCTCTCGCCGGACTCGCTCACTCTGTGCAACTTGAAAGGAAGAAAGTAGAAGGTAAATCGACGATGAGCTCTCGCTGTGTGCTGCACCTGAACTCACTGACAACAGTGACTCGATGAGCTTAGGCCTGAGATCCTGAGAGGTGCGACGACCGACGGTGATCACGGTGAGGTCGCGACGGAAATCGAGATGTTTAAGGTTTTTCTTTGCTCGAATGGTTTAGGGTTGCAGCGGAAATGGAGATGAGAGTTGTGTGTGAATGGTTTTTTTTTAAAAAAAAAAAATTACTAGGCTTGTAACATCCCAATTTTCGGAAGCGTTTTCAAAATAGTTTGATCAGAGTAGAGCATCGGAAGTATTTAAATTGAAGAGTAACTGATAAACATCCACATTTGTATTGTATATGTTTGCTTCCATAGTGATACAAAAATTTTGAATGACTACAACGTTAAGTACATATCAAAAGAACTTTCTCCCGCGTCCTTATGCTGCCTACTTACCCTTGTCCTCGATCCCGTTCACACCGGATCCTCGAAGCTATAGTAAGAGCTGAGGTTCAATACCCATTGAACCTCAGGTAACGGTTAACCTCATGCTTATGTATGATAAAATATGTATGACAGATATTCATAACATTACAACATTAACCAATACATAGCACACAGCAGATGTAAGGTTACAACAATACATAAGCACACGAGATGTAATGTCAATCACAACAATAGTACATAGCACACAAGACATGCACAAATCAACCATGTTTGCAAAAACGGTGCCACGACTCCTCGTGTCCTCAAGCTAGGAAAACTCAACGGCATTACCAAGATCGTAACCCTGTATAAACAAAGTGAATGTATAAATAGTGAACTAAGACGAAGTCTTAGACACGGTGCATGACCCAAGACAAAGTCCTGTCCATGACTCTATGAAATAGTCTATCACATATAAGCATACAATAAGCATCGAGTTAGTGTTACAAGTAAAGACGCGAACGCACCTTCGTTGACGGAAAATGATACTTTTTTGACACGGTGCAAGACGTGATTACAGATATCCTATAAGGATAATATCATATTATCAAGGCCCAACATCATAATAGGCATTTTAGGTACAAATTACCATTTTGCCCCTAACTCTCCTAATTGGCGGAATTTCGCGTAACTTTGTTACTTTAACTCTAATCTTCCAAAATTTTGACATATCTCCATCTCCAATATATTTTTGAAATAAATATCATATTTATCCCTAAAACATGATATCTAAACTAACTTGGAAGATTAAAGATTAATCTAGCATTTCTACTATAACTACCGAAGGAACTACCAAAGCTCAAGACTAGGGACCGAAGAACTTACCAAAGACTTCGCTACTCCTTTTCCGAGCTCCTCCTTGCTCTCACTTCTCTCTAACTCTCTCTAGGATTCCTTTGTGAATTGGTGAGTTTGAAGAGAAATGTGAAAGGCTATTTATAGCAAAAGCCAAAGGATCTCATCCCTTGGATCAACCTTTGCATCAAGGGCTAGGATGATGAAGATGTGGCCTTATGAACATCACTCATTTTCCTCTTCTCTCCACCACAAAAATGTCCCCTTACTTTATGCATTTACCCGATAAAATCCCACGATCGGTTCTAATCGCGTAATCTTAGAAAATCTCAAAAATCCGGAACACAAACCTTGAAGTTCTATTCTTCCTCTTTGGAAATATCGAGTTAACTAAATTTTTGATCCCATTAAAGGTATTCCGTTGTCTGTTGAACATTTTCGCACGTACGCCGTTGTGTCTGACGTAAATTACAGTGTAATGCTAATTTTGGGACAAAAATCCACTAATTCATAATATGTCCAGTTGTTTTCTACTTAGTTCAAGGATTTCAAGTTATGATTTATTTTCCATTGGTTCTCACTTTTCTTATCGCCCTTTGTTTTCAAAATATCTTTTCATCGATCCCTTATTCGCCCTGCCGTCATTGCCGGAAATGACTTCCGCTAACACCGACTTACGGACAAAAATTCACTTGTTTGTAATATGTCCGACCTAAAAACTTAGTTCATGGTTTTCTAGATAGGATTTAATTTCTATCGGTTTCATTTATCCAACTGGTTCTCCCACAAATATCTTAATTATATTATTATTTAATTAACAAAATATCATGATATTATTTTTGAAAAACCCACAACCCTTTTCACACTCAAATTTTGGTTTTCTCTTCCCTTTATTATTATTATTTTTTTATTTATCTAAATTAGCTAGAAGCTTAATTAGAGCCTTAATCTCATGATTAGCAATCTTTTAGGATTTAGGGTTTTCATGTTCTTAATCTCACCAATTTTTCTTAATCTCTTCTAATTGATTAGCAAGCACACTTTATGCTAATATTAGCCATAAACACTTAATTAAAGGATTTTCCATAATCTACCTTAAATATTCTCTTGTTCGGGCTTAAACAATTAGCCATTAATTACTTAACTAATCACTTTCTAATTGTTGATAATTTTCTTAATTAGGATTAATCATTTTCTCACAACTATTTCATTGACATTGGTATTTTATGTCCCACATATCATATTAAAAATCATGGGGCAACTTATGCTCCCAAAATTATATTTAATTTTGCCTCATTATTTTTCAAGGGAAATAATCCCAAAAATTCCAAAAAATTAGAGACAACATACTTTCTAATTTTCAATAAATATTTTATTGCCTCTTGGGATTTATCATAATATTTTAGGGCATTTTATGGCCCATAATTGTATTTAGGGATTTTGACACTTTAATCCATATAATTTCATTAGAAATTTCCCTAGACAATAGAATAAGTATCCTACAAGGTTTTAAAACCACATATTCTTCTATTTCCAAATAGGTATTATTTGTTAAAATATAGTATTCCGAGATAGATAATTATCACGGGTATTACAAAATGAGCCATGGCTTATTGCCTTATTTTGACGAGACATTAAAAAAGATGATTTTACGAGGAACAATGCGTTCCCTCGCAAAAAAATATGATTTTGCGAGGGAACACTTGTTCCATCGCAAAATGGCGGCAAATTGGCTGCCAAAATGCCCTCATTTTTGTGAGGGAATATGGGTTCTCTCGCAAATTGGCGGCAAATTGGCTGCAAAAATGCCCTCAGTTTTGTGAATGACATAGGGTTCCCTCACAAAAAAAGGTGATTTTTGCGAGGAAATATGTTTCCTCGCAAATTGACCAAAATTTGCGACGGAATTTTCTTCCATTGCAAATTCCATCGCAAATATAGCATTTTCTAGTAGTGTATGAACAATTATGAATAAATTGAATTGAGAAAAGAATACAAATATAATTCACTATGAGTTATGTGGCCTCATAATTAATGATTATACTATGACTACAACACCTAAATTAATTTATACAATAAGATAACTTACTTACAAATATAGAACGTAAATCAACATACATGCCCAATATAATATTCACCATGCCTTCATCTGATTCCCACCCAACAACATAACATCCTCTTTTATAATATGCCCCTTTGGATTAGATCATGCCACAAAAATAAAACAAGAACAAACTTCATAGTCAGTGACATTGTTTAAGAACATAGAAGGAATATAATATAGTTAAAATCTTAAAGTTTTCAAATAATTCTGCATATGAATATTACCTTATGAATTGACTCTTTTATAAAGGGATATCCTCCCATATCCCTTCTTGGTGATCATTTCTTATGCTGGGTTCATTATCTGGTTCATCTTCTTCGTTCATGTCCGGTAGGCCCCTTGAAAAAGGAGTACTCTCAGAAAGACCATAATTTGAATGACTTTCCTCATCAATATCAATGAACCTTTTTCCTTGGAGAGCTACATACCACATATTATTTTCTTGATCGGTGATATAGAACACTTGTTACGCCTGGTCTGCCATAATAAAAGGTTCATCTCCAAAACTTCTACTATTGACATCGACTAATGTAAATACTAGCCGATCGATCTAAACACCATTATTGACATTAACCCACTTGCATTTGAAAATGAGAAATCTAATTTTGACATAGCCACCTCCCAAATCTCTTCAATAACCCCATAATATGGCATGACTGCCAATTTAGGCCTCTTGTCTTTCGAACTGGAGAAATGTATAGATTCAGCCTCTAACATAACACCATTGTTACGGGACGGTGCTCCTATTATCTAGGGACTTCGTGTAAAATGTATAACCATTGGTCACATACGAATTCCAACTCATGACATCAACCTCAAGACCACGTGCTAACCATTTGATTGTATTAGAAACACATTCCTCTCCCTCGACCTTTTGTTTAAACCAGTTTGCAAAAGTTCTGTTATGCTCCCTAATCAGTCTTTGTTCAGTCATTCGATGATTTTCTTTCCTTACAACTTCTTTATGTCCAACTATGCTGGCTTGAACTTCATCAACATTATTCAAGATGTATAAGTGGACTTTTGACAATTCATCGGGATCCACACTCTTTTACAGAAGCCCCTCGTCTACCCCTTGAGCATTTGACGTTGAGAAAGCCCAATATGTCTTACTTTGGCCAAATAATTTTGACAAAATTCCATGGCTTCTTCAAAAACATATTTGAACAATGATGCTTAGGCTGGTATGCGTTCTTCACGTACCCTTGTAGGAATTTCATAGATCTTTCAATTGGGTACATCCACCGTAAATGGATAGGGCCGCACAACTTTATTTCCCTCACTAAATGAACAATTAGGTGAACCATTATGTCAAAAAATGCAGGAATAAAAAGTTTCTCAAGGTGGCACAAGATAAGATATCCGTCATTCTCCAATTCATCCAACTTTTCAATCTCGAAAACTTTACTACAAACTGCATTGAAGAAGAAACAAAGTCTAGTCAAAACGACCCGAAGATCATATTCGGCGATGCCTCGAATAGCTACTGGGAGTAGGTGTTGCATCAAGACATGACAACCATGAGACTTTTGACATACTAATTTCAAGTCCTTCATCGATACAAGCCTCTTAAAATTTGAAGAATACCCCAAGCGAACTTTTGTGCCATGTAAACACTCACAAAAACTTCGTTTCTCATCCTTAGACAAAGTATAAGAAGCCGAGGGACAATAAGTTCTCTTCCCATATGGCCTTGGATGTAAATCTTCGCGTATTCCCATTGCTTGCCAATCCAATCTTGCTTTCACACCATCCTTGGAACTATCTTGTATGTTGAGAAGCATGCCAACAATACTATCACACACGTTTTTCTCCACATGCATGACATCAATACAGTGTCTCACATCAAGATTGCGCCAATATTTCTCCACATGCATGACATCAATACAGTGTCTTACATCAAGATTGCGCCAATATGGAAGATCGAAGAATACAAATATCTTTTTCCATATATTTTTTTCTTTTCTACTCTTTGCGGTCTTTAGAATATGACAACGATATTTTTCACCTTTTCATAAACTTGCTCCCGAGTCAATGCCCAGGAGCATCTTCATACTCTTGGCCACCAAAAAAGGCTTTCTTTAGTCGACAATATGGGTGGCCCCGTCTAATAAATCTCTTATGTCCAAGATAAACCGTCTTTCTTCCATGTTGAAGTTGATGGTAGAGTGTGCCTTCTTCACAAATGGGACATGCTTTATGGCCTTTTACACTATACCCTGACAAGTTCCCATATGCTGGGAAGTCATTTATAGTACAAAATATCATGGCTCTCATTGTAAAGACATCCTTCTTGAAAGAGTCAAAAACATCGACACCTTCTTCCCACAACTCCTTCAAGTCTTCAATCAAAGGCTGAAGGTAAACATCAATGTCATTTCTGGGTTGTTTTGGTTTCGAAATCAACATAGACAGCATGATGTACTTTCGTTTCATGCATAACAAAGGAGATATGTTGTAAATAATCAGGAGTACATGCCATGAACTATGTATGCTGCTAAGGCTTCCACAGGGATTCATGCCATCCGTGCTAAGGGCAAGCCTAAGGTTCCTAGGTTCTTCGCCGAAGTTTGGAAATAATTGATCGATTTTCTTCCATTGAGAAGAATTGGCCGGATGTCAAAGCTTTCCATCGAAATCCTCTCATGCATGCCACTCAAATTTTTTGCATCATTTTCATTCGCAAACAACCGGTTGAACCTTGGTATGATTGGAAGATACCACAACACTTTTGCACGCCCCTTATTTGACTTGTACCTTGGGGTTTCACATATCGGACAACTCTGCTTCTCTTCAAACTCTTTTCTATACAATACGCAGTCATTCGGGCATGCATGGATCTTTTTGTACTTCATCCCTAGTGGACAAAGTATTTTCTTAGCATCATAGTATCGATGCGGCAACTCATTATCATCCGAAAGCATGTCCTTAAAAGCCTCAAGAATTTTAGAAAAACTCTTGTCGGTCCATCCATGACGTGCATTCAAGCTTACCAATTTAAATACAGCGTTCAACAATTGGTATTTTTTACACCCAGGGTATAGCAGGGTCTTTGCATCACTGCACATATTACCATATGTATGTGATTGATCAAAAGCCTATTCTCCTACATCACGAATAATGTCCTCATGCGATTATCCATATCGTGTCATTATCATCAAAGGCCACTTCCCATGTTGAGACCACTTGGCATTTTTTCACCATGCCATACCTATATTGTATAAGTCTCACAAAATCCCTCACAAATTAAATGTGTGTGTATAACTTTAGATCTTAGTCGCCTCTCATTCAAACATTTTACACAAGGGAAACTTCCCACTATCCTCATGGGCATTTTGTTTAGCAAATTCTATAAATTCCCTCACCCCCCATTTTGATATTCAACACTCGTCTGTAAAGCATTTATCCAACTATGATCCATAGTAGAATTCCTATAGACAGAAAAATTTAACATACATAATCCAAAAAAATTGAAACCTGCATATAAAATAAGCCAACTCCAAATGCATATATATGCTCAATGTCGATTATGTCTTCTATTTTTTTATTTTTTTTTTGTTTTACGAAGAAGCTTGCCTATTAAATGCATAACGAAGAATCACTTTTGGTAATAAATGAATCACAGTGAATCCAAGAAGCAAAATAAATGCATGACAAGGAAATTAGATGCACCGCATGAAGGTCTTGTAGACTCACATGTAGCACATAAATTCAAATGCGTTTGCTGAGTCTTTCTTCTCCAGCCACAAACGTTGATGTTGCAGACAGCAAGAGTAACCTAAAAATACTTGTTGGTCAGTTGGGTAGGTCTAAAGTGAAAATATAATCTTCAAAATACAATATTCATTAACAACGGAGGAACCCACAAGAACATTTCATCGATTTTCGTTAAACCCATGAAAAATCTAGAATGATAAGCAGGAAAATCATAAAGTTATATAACCGAAACACCTCTTACAGCTTGGTCTATAGACGTTTAGCTAAGGAACCAGAAAGTGATTATCTAGAGAGCGACGCAAAGCAGCGATGAAGCAACACACAAATAATGGAGACAGAATCTGAGTAATCACTTTCAATGCGACAAGAGAAGTTCAGAGAGGGAAATTTAATGTTTCGCGTGACAGAGGCATGTTTCATTAATTTTATTAAGACCGGTTATTTACAAAGTATACGGTCCTAAAGATAAGGATTTTATTATTTTAAGGCCAGAGGTTTAGAAGACTCTGGTCCTAACTTTTTACTATTCATTTAATTTTAAGATAGGAGTTTTATAAAACAACCGGTCCTAAAAGTCAAATACTTTTTAAACCGAGTTACTTATAAAGTATCCGGTCGAAAAGGTCCTAAAAAAAAGAGGATTGGCTTTGGCGAGTGCAACAACAACTGAATGAATAAAATAAAGGAAAACTAGAGAATAAGCTTCATTAATTACTGGAGAATATGAACAAAAAAAAGACACAAGCTTAGTTCTTAATGCTTCATACATTACTGGAGAATATGCACGTACACAAGAAAAAAAGAAAAGAAAAACAAGCTGAAAATTATCAAAAACAAGAATTTGACTAAACATCCTAAAACTTATTATCATCCAATGCCTTGGCGATATCGGCGTGAACAAAGATTAATTTCTGTTGGAGATCGGCAAGTTCGTCTTTGTTGCATCAGCCACAATGCATCATTAGAGGAAAGAGGAGAGGGGTCAGAGGTAGGCGAGCTGGGGCAACATGTTGGAGAGGGGGAGCAGGAAACTCTTCATGGTCTGAAGGTTGGAGGGGTTAGCAATCTCTTCACCATCAAGAGCACGGAGGAACTCAGCATAGACAGGGTCGACAGAAGGATGGAAGGGGGTGCGGCAATCTCTTCATCATCTGAAATAACAATGGGTCCAGCGACCCGAGACTCTTTGGTCACAATAGAAGGCACTCTCGCTGGAGGAGGTGTACTGTATAACAATCTAAGGATGTCACGAGCTTCAGGTGTAAGAGCACCCCTACGAGGAGTTCTCTTGTATCTAACCATGGTTTGAGGCTTTGAGCAGTTGGGGCAGAGAGCTAGGTAGTGAGGAGTTAGGAGGTAGTGAGGAGTTAATAAAGGAGAGGTAGTGTGAGGAGTTAATACGCAATTGATGATGAATAATAATGAATTGGGATAAATGAATTTAGTCTACTTTAAGAGTGTATTTTATAAATATCCGGTCCTAAAAGTCTATTTGTTTTTCAATTCAATTACTTTTAAGATCTACCTTTTATAATATATCCAAGGTCCTAAAAGTCTATTATTATCTTTTCAATTCAATTACATTTAAGATCTACCTTTTATAATATATCCTAGGTCCTAAAAGTGTATTATTTATTTTTTCAATCAATTCAATCACTTTTAAGACCGACCTTTTATCTTGTATCTGGTCCTAAAATTCATTTATTCTTTTCAATTTTTTTAAAGTAGGAATTTTTCTTAAAAAATCTTACTTTTAAGAACGGATCTTTTACAATATTCGATATTAAAAGTTCATTCTTTTCAAATTACTCGAGATAGTAGAGTCCTATCCTCACACTCGTTCAAACGAATGATTCATAGTCTCTTCGACTTCTAGATAAACTTCCCAACTAGGCATCTCTTCGTATTCTGAGGAACTATGCGTCTCCTCGTTAAAGTTTCCGACGTTTCGTATTGTTCAGGATGGGTTCTCTATTTAAACCTGTTGTTACTTTACTTTCTTCACATTCTTCTCCATCACTTCTACAACCTCTATTGTAATGGCTGCTAAAAAACCACCAGGTCCTCCTTTTCCTCTTAATCCTCTTCCACCTCTGTACCCTCTTACGTTGCCTCCGAACCCGTCATTCTACCAGATGATGCAGCACCTTCTGGTCCGCGTCGATCATATAAACTGAAGCATTGGGCCAACTATTTCAGGTCTATCATGATGTCAACAACAAGCTGAACACGGTACTCGACTCCAATGACGTTGAGTACCATCCTTCGGATGACAACATCTCCGACCTCTCTGACCCCTCCCTCCCCTTCGACAACGATGTGGAGGATTAGATATTTTTATATTTTGTTTTGTTTTTTGTATGTACTAGTGTTGCGCCTCACCGAGTAGCATAAAAAAAATATAATAAATAAAATTTTTAGTTCCCATCTTCGATTGCCTTGTCCTTTTCATTATCTTCTTTTCGACAAAAAGGAAACAAACAAAACATTATCCTCGTGTGTGATCAACATTAAAAATTCACAGAATACAGTTAAGACCAGACAAAAAAAACATCGTTTACCTTATTTGAATAAAAACAAACATAGTGACAATTCTTCTCAAGGTTGGACCGTCGTTGTTGTCGATTTTACCTCGCCCTGATTTGAATATTTTCAGTGTCCTTTTCATTATCTTCCTTCTTTTTCCGACAAAAAAAGAAAAAAGACAAAGAAAAGAGAGACCGATAATGTTGCTCAAAATTAGGAGAGGTAAAAACGACGACAATGAAGGTCCTAGCTTAAGCAGAACGCCAAAGCCTCGGTTGCCTTGAACCCTAATGATCTGTCTGAAAAGCGAGTTACCATTTCTAATTAAAGGAAGACTATTAAGACCAGACATTTAACAATTACACGGTCCTAAAGGTCAAGCCATAATTTTTAAAATAAATGAAGACTTTTAAGACCGAATTTTTAGGAGCGAAGAATTAACAAATATACGGTCCTAAAAGTCTGCCCATATTTTTAAAATAAACGAAGACTTTTAAGACCAGACGTTGAATAAATATGCGGTCCTAAAAGTCTCGCCATATTTTTAAAATTAACGAAGACGTTTAAGACCGGACTTTTAACAAATATACGGTCCTAAAAGACTAGCCATATTTTTTTGAATTAAACGAAGACTTTTAGGACCAGATCTTTGAAAAATATGTGGTCCTAAAATTCGCGAATACTTTTCAGTCTCTTACTGCTCATTTACAACATCCTGTACCTCAAATTTCAAGCACTAAATAGCTTTATCCACCATCCAATACATTCAGAAACCCAAAATGGACACAAGAAAATCATTTGAAAAAATAAACAAATTTATTATTGAATTACACAAATTGTGCAATTGTTCATTTACAAAAGATTATTGTTGCTACAATGTATATTTACAAATGAATTTAGGACATTAATTATTGTTCTGTGACTTTTTTAAGAGGTCATTATACAGATATTCACAAAACACATTGCATATGTTCTCCACTTCATCATCAGAGAAGGGATCAGCACAGGCAAACCTCTGTAACATCAAAGACAAAAACTGAATTAACTTGCATGCATATTTCATATGTAACTTTAAGCTAGAAACTGAATTCAGTCATAATATGTAACATCAAATACATTTACCTTTGCGGTGAATTTAGTCATTCCTTGTGTGATAATATCATATATGTGTTTTATGACATACGGGCCATATAAGTTGGACCCCGTTGGTTGTCGACAGGTCAAAAAAGAACAAGAAATATATATATAAGAGCATATATAGCTTACTGACCAAGTTTACAAGGCAGTGTGTCAGTGTCCAAATATGTACTAACCTTTGGTGTGAGCCATTTAGGATCTTTGGCATCATACCTATGCTTTTTTTTTACCTGGATTTGGAAGGTCCTCATGGCACTATCATCAAAATCACAAATTTATCAATAATGTTCCTTTGAAAATTCATAGCAAGAGAGATTTGAGACAAGAAAATCAAAATGACATGCTTACTCATTGATGGTCTGCATCAACATAGGCCCTGGAACGTTGTGAGTGGAGCATAAGAAGATAACTGTATGCACCTCCATGCACATGAGAACCAACTGCCAGCGGTGGCTGAAGATTCATAGCAATAAAGTACTCAGTGATATATGTAGTAGAATTAAGTGAATTACAGACAAGAATTGTGATGTATACATTTGGTAATATGGAAACAAGTACACCTTTCTTCTCACTTCATACAACCTCATTGATATGTACTACTGTCTATCCTCCAAAGATGTTGTACTTGCATAGACTGGGCACAAGAATCCAAAATCATTGATTCTGCCCTATTGAACCAATTCTTGGTGCATAAACCTACAATAATGACATCGATAAGGGAATTAGTATATATGTATGTGTGTCTAAACAATGCATTTACATTATGTACTCATAGAAGAAGATACTTACTTCATAAACATTTGAACAATTGCATTAGTAAGCTCTTTTCCAGGAAGCAGCAAGGACGTTAAATCTTCGGGGTCAACGAAAATCGGTTGAGGATGATGGAGGCCTACTACTTTATTGACGGGCCACGATTTATCTTTAAAATATCCATTGGATACCATATCGGATATTTTTTCCTTGGCAGTCAACTTAGCAGTAGGGGATGGAGCTTGAGGAGGAGTAGAGACATGTACAAGCTTCACTGGCCAAGAGATGAAGGTTCCCTTGACATCACTCACAAGCTTCAGCTGATCAGTTGGGAGAGGGAGAGGTGCATTAATGATCACCTTTTCAACTGACACTCTCACTTCATCATCAGCCATTTGTTGGTGGTGTACAATTGATCCCAAGTTGTGGACAGTCCCTTTTGCAACTAATTGTTTATGACTATATGATCCTCCACATACAAGTCACAAGGTTGCTCTGACTGTCCAACAATGTAGCTCCGTCCAGTGCTTTCTGCATAGGTGCAAGTGAATGTGTGAAGGGGAACACGGTCTCGGACAAGAGCTCAAAAGCAGCTTCATTTGATTCATTTCCTCCTTCATTTGGCTCAGCTGGAATTGAAACATTACAGTCAATGAAGCTTCTTGAGCCGCTGCTTTGGCCGCTGCTTCCTCATTTATTTTGGCCACCGTTTGTTCCATCTCCTCTCGTTGTAACCATACTTTGTTTATGGCGTTTGGATTTACCAAAGTATTGCTTTAGGCTTACCCGTCCTCCAATCCCCCTTACACGCCCCGAGTGATTCGGTTTTCCGGTCGCAACGGTCAGAACATCATTCCTCCCGTCCGACACAAAAGATCCTCGCTTCTTTCTTTTTAAGATCTTCTGTAAGATACGAGATAACGAGAAGATTAGTAATGAAACATGTTTAGTAACTAAAAAATAACAATATCGATACTTACAATTCTTTCAACAACTAGACGAGTTTGTTCACGTGTAGGTGCCGCTTGGCTTTTGCCGAATATACAACCACAACTCCTCGTGATGTATTGGAGATGGTTGATCAACTATCACATAAGGATTGGATTCAGCTTCATATTCCAATCTCTTCTGCTTGGCTGCCCTCAATTCTTTTTCGGCCTTTCCATATTCGCCGCGAGAAGCTCTATGCGGGAAATCATTCTTTCTCCCTATCTCCTGTGCTTGTTCCCTTCTTTTATGTGAATCAGAATTGAAAACAACTATTAATTATGAATTCTAGCCATGTCACTAACAGAAATTAGAGAACTTCTGCTTGATATGAACGTCAAACATTAGTCAAATTCACTTCATCAAGTTTCAACATTTAATTTAAGGAAGATGTAGAATTGTAGAAGAAATTGGGAGAAACGAGAGGAAAGGGAGTTGCGAATTGCTACCAACTCGGTCAATTCATTCATTCATCATAACTGGTTCCTACACATATTAGACAAACCTCTTATATATAGTGGAGGCTTGACTCTTAAGGCCCAATAACAGCTTGACCGACCATTACAGTTAACATACTAACTAACTAACAAAGAATGTCTAACCACTACCTACTATAACAAAACTAAGACTATAATAATGGCTTGACTCTTATGCCATTATTATTTCCCTAATTACCTACTTAGTATTTTACCTTTTCACGGTTTTTACATATCGACTTGCATAGAACTAAGACATGCTCCTCGATGCAGGACAAAGGCGGGAAATGTATACTTCTATTCACACACCAAACCATTTAACTAACGATGGATTAGATGAACACAATAACATTCGCATATCCGCACGGGTTAACAAGCAAACAAAAGGGCAAACAAAAGTAAATATAAACTCACGAGCTTAAGGAGTGGTCCGCCCAACAAATTGTTGCCAAGTTTGTTCATCAATAAATGTGTACTTGTCCCGAGGATCGGGTCAAGTCAACCTCGGCAAAAATATAGTTGTTAGCTAGAAAGGTCTTAAACTTCCTCCATTCGATCAACACACTCGACCCAGTCAAACAGTGTATGCTTCGGATAGTGTCCCAAATAGGATCCTTTACTATGCGAGGGTCCACATTTTTCCACTCATCTGTCAAGATGCTAACCTTGCTGCATGCTAAATAGCCGACAAAACTATTATAGTTGCTTTTATTAAGACCGAAAGGTTCCAAATTTTCATCAAACTGAATCTTGAGCTTTGACCCAGAAGTCCGACTTAGGGATACATCCATCATTTGTGTGCCACTTCTACCACGGCATGCACGATGGTTACGAGGCTCATTGTGAGATGAAGAGGGTTCGTTCTGACTCACACTAGTAACCGACGTTCGAGGAACACGATCAGAATCGTTTTCACCGTTCATTTTTAAGACAGGAAGAGAGGAATGCCTGAGCAAATGAGAGAGTAACAGAGGCTAATGGTACGTCGGCGAGGAAGAGAGGTAATGCAACAGGAAGGGTTTCACAACGTGAATAGAGGTTCTTCAGTGAGAGTAACAAAAGGTTTCACGCGAAGAAAAATATATTTGGCGCTTTATTTTTAAGACTGGATACATAAAAAGACGGTCTTAATATTTAACATTTAAAACCGGTCTTAGTTGTTGGTTATGGTTAGTTTTGATGATGACAAATATACTTATCATTATTAAGAGCAAAAAGCTTGTATGATATCTTTATCATATACATTGACTAACTGCTATATTTATTGTAGATTATTCCAAGGTAAATTATGGAGAATGATTAAGAAAAGAGAAGAGAGAAAGAGTTAAATTATGAAGAATGTTCAAGAGAAGAAAAGAAAGAAAGAGTTGAGTTATGGAGATTAATCAAGAAGAGATAATATTTCATAGCAAGAAGAACTTGCAGAGGTTGTCAAGGAAGCAAGAAGTTATCGAGCACTTTTGGAAATAATCAAGAAGAAAGAGAGAGATTGAAGAAGGAAGAACTTGATGAATGGAATGAGAATATCATTGTTCAAGTTTTTTGATTGATACTAGAAGTCTCCACGATCAAATGGAAGTTGGAATGGCTCAATTTAGAGTTAAAACAAGCAAAAATGAACTTCAGGATGATCTAACTCGAGTCAAGAAGTCACAACTCGAGTCTACTACTTCGCTACAGTGATTTGCTCTTCTGGAATGATTTGACTCGAGTCAAGATATTATTGATTGAGTCAATAAGTGTTTTTTGCATCTCTGGACTGGTTTTGCTCGAGTCATCACTAAATGACTCGAGTCAAAGTGTACTTCAGCCACTCTGTTCACCTCTGTTTCACGTTCAGCTTGGGTGAGGTCTGGTATTTCGATGATATCTCACAAACCAGAGATCGGATTGAGGTGAAACTAGTGGTATATGAAACTAGACTCCCAATGCGTCATTTTGATATAAAATTCAGGCCCAAAGGAGTTCAGATCAAGTAGATATGAATTGTAGAAATTGGAACTAAAATTCAAGCCACATTGCTGACCAAGCTTTAATGTTGTGGGTGTATCTCACAAACTACAAATCTAATTGAGCTGAAATCGGTGGAATATGAAAGTAGACTCAAAATTATTTCCATAAAGATTTGAACCAACCAAAATGGAGTTCAGACCAAGGAGATATGGCCTTCAAAATTTGACAATCGAAATTCTGGATTCATTTCAACATAGGCTCGATTTTACGGATATAGCTCTCACACTATACACAACCAAATGAAGTGAAACCAATTCCATATGAATCTAGACTCAACTAGTGTTTCATAGAATTTAGAAGCAACCAATTTTGATGAGCTTTTACCTCGAGTGAACAAGTAGCAACTCGAGTCAACAACGAAGCACACAGTAGCAGTGCACAGTTCCTCAACGTCTCCCAGAATTCAGAAATTAATGTTATCAATTGATTACTACTTGCTATACTTCTCAATGTTATTAATAATCTTTGTAAGCAAGTTTCAGTTGATCAAAAGCTCAGATTGAGGATCAATGCCAATGCTAGCAAACAAACATGAGCCGCTGTCAAATGAACGGGTAACTCGAGTCATAGCATGATAACTCGATTCATTCGAAGACAAAGAGCAATGAAGTTTGAT